>OX243901.1:2653333-5249166 GCA_945859665.1 Anorthoa munda | reverse complement strand
AATAAATAGTCCACCATTTTGGGCCGTCCGCCATATTGGATTTAGAATGACGTCACTTAGCTAACCATGCATTGTCATCCAAACTAAACGGGTAGGCAAAATTTCATCTTAATCGGTGGAGCATAACTGCTTTAAAATTCAGATGCAAAATTTGACCCGAACATACTTACATACATACATTGCAAGTTAAATAAAAAGCTTGTAATTACTATATAATGCTATATTTTATTTATATGAATAACTAATAATGCTATTGTTTCAAAAACGGTTTGGATTTAAAACGCATCTATTGAAAAAAAACGCGCTTTAAGTTTTAATTATGAAACAAGAAAATATTATGTTATTGTAGGCGTTGTTTAGATCCGTGGTAAACTCAACCAATGGTTAAATATGCTAACCAATGGTTTAAAATTTCGGTAAAACGCGTTTTTTCGTCAATTATTAGTCTAACAAATGGTCAAATAAATCAAATGATTAACTCTCCTCCCTAATTGACCAGTTGTAAGATTTGAACTGAAGAAAAATGGAGAATGAGAATTTTAACGAAATTTCCAAATATTATTAGTAAGCAAATTTTACCATTGGTTGAGTTAACTGCAGATAAAAACTGGGCCTTTAAGATAGCCGTGGTCGTACGGCACCTTCATCATTATCATCATTTCAGCCAAAAACGTCTACTTATGGACATCGGCCTTCCCCAGGCGTCGCCACATTGACCGATCCCGTGCGTCTCGCATCCAGCGCCTTCTCGCAACCTTAACCAGGTCATCGGTCCACCTAGTGGGAGGCCTTCCAACGTATCGTCTTTCGGTTCGCGGTCGCCATTCCAGAACTTATCGGCCACATCCGCCATCCGTTCTGCGAGAAATGTGCCCACTGCCACTTAAGTTTCGCAACAACTTCTTACCATTTTTTTATTCATGATTCTATGTCCTCTATAGGGCGCTAAATTAATTTAGTGGGACGTCACATAGTCTATAACGATCAAGACGCTTCTAATGATGCCGTATTTCTAAGTCCATTTTCTAAATAAGCCGTAATGTTATATAAGGAGTTTGAAAGTTATGAAGGAACAGATGGACCCTCCTTTTGGTGTGGCCGTTGTTAGGTGAAAATAGATCATTAGTGTCTTCCCGTGCGGACAGACAAATTACTCGTGATAAATAAACTCAAAATCAAGAAATGGAATGGGTGGCTCTTGTGTTTCGGATTTTGAAATGAATGACGTTAAAAATAAATGGAAAATGAAATGGGACTTCCCTCTCTAAGGGACCTTTTTCAAACTTAACTTTCAGCTTTGCTCACGGTTTCTCTTTTCCAATTTTTATTTATTTTAGGTGGGTTTGCCCTCACTCTCTTGATTCTAGTCTAGATCAGAGGTGACAGAGACAAACTCGACAATGGAGCGAGCTTACCCAGAAGAAGCCTGTTCACTCTAACTTTAAAGAGATTCGGGTTGAATGCGTTCGAAAACACAAACGCAGTTCCACTCAATTGCTGTACGCATTATGAAGGATGTTTGGAAGCGCTTGGTGTGAATTGCTTACTCAGATACTGACCGGGTACGGTTGCTTCAGTGAGTACCTGAACAGGAGTGGGCGAGAGACCACGGCAAATTTCCATCACTGCGGAGGCAACCTTGTCTCTGCACAGCACACGCTCGAGAAGTGCCCTGCGTGTGGGTCTCTGAGCGGAAAGTCTTGATCGCCAGAACCAAGCGAGACCTGTCTCTGCCAGTGGTTGTGAGGGCATTGCTGGTAGAGACAGAAAACTGGCGAGAAATGGCCTCCTTCTGTGAGAGCGTGATGGTTCAGAAAGAGGCCGCCGAATGGGATCGTGAGAGGGCCGATCCCGCTCAGATAAGAAGGCGTCGTGGAGGCAACCGTGAGAGGGCCGTGTCTGATTTCCTGGTTTCTGACAATCCGTAACGACTCTCAAAGAGATACAATGACAGCAGGGACCAACAGCTTAACGTGATTTCCGAGACACGGAGGACAAAAGGCAAAACACAAAAATTCTTTATTTCAACAAGGCCATTAAGCGGCACTTTTGAACGTCAAAAATATATATTTAAAGTTAATAATAATTGATTTCACAATCCATTCGGAAAAACACGCCTAATCTATAAGATGGTTTATCTGACTTATCTGTATTTCTAGTATTACAATTGTGTCTATCACTAATTTTAGTGAAGAGATTTATATTTTTCCTCACATACATGGAAGAAGGAATCTCGGTAGTTAACATGGGGAATAAATATAATGACCACCAAAAAAAACTTTGTGACGATAACCCCTAACCACCAAATCTAGTAATATACTGACAAAAATAGTAAATGATCACCAAATTTAGTAAATTGATCACCAAATTTTAATAGCAAATTATTGCGCTATTTAATGTTGTAAAATAGGTTAGGTTAGGTTAGAACTGTGACCAACCGCGCGCGAGCCGAGCGAGCAAAGCGAGCGGTGCCGCGGCAGCGGCCGGCGAGCGCTACTTCCAAGTTGCTCCCAGAAATTTTATAATCTTTTTGGTCATTGGTTTAATTTTGGTGATCATTTACTACTTTTGGTGATCATTTACTACTTTTGGTTATAATTTTACAATAAGATGCGGGTTTAATTTTGGTGATCATTTACTATTTTTGTCTGTATGTTACTATATCTGGTGGTAAGTTAAACATAAGCCGTTAACATGGACCACCATGAACTCAACTCGGCATTCTTTGCTTAAACATGAAGATCGTGCGATCACGAGCTCCTCTAGGTACAAAAAGACCATGAAAATCTAACAACGAAGGTACGATACGCCGATATGATTTGTCACGCTAGACTGTTGTCTGAGACACTTACGCATGGTATTATGATTCCTATGGATTTAACCACGCTCAACGTATTGGCGATCGTAAATCAGGAGAATGTTTGTCAAAGATATTAAATATCTCATTTAATGGTGTCGTAAATATTTGCTATATTATTATGGGTTTGGGCAATCATTTAGTATTTATTGCGCAGTATCTAGACTTTAGTTACTATATTACTGTAATTCTGCATCGCAGCATATAGCTCCGTATCTGCAAACAAAAATATATGCATGGGTGTCCCTACAGTCAAAAGTTAAAACAATAAACTACTCTTCTCTCTTCCTTCTGGGCCAATATGTATTTAGCAGTATCGATGGTACTGCTAAATATGATAATAATATGATTGGCTCAATACTTCGCCACTTCCACGGCATTGTCTATGGCAACGCATAGGTCGCTTTTGCAGCAGGTTAAGGGGAAAATTGTCAGGAAATTTCTTTGGAACGCGCTTCCTCTCGAAATCAGGACGGCCACCGGTCGGTATGCTTTCAAGCAGAAATTGCGGTTTTATTATCAGCGGGGGGGAGGGTCATCTCGGTAACTTATTTTTATTAGTTTATTAAATATATATATATAGGTATGTATTATATAAAATATGTATGTATGTGTATTTAATGCAATCTATTATTATTATTTTTGTTGCCACGTTTTAAACAATGCACCTGCCATGTTGTCTCTACACCACTCTTGGTTGACTGGTAGAGAATGCCTAAGGCATTAAGTCCGCCATTGTACTTTTGTGCATGAAGTTTAAATAAATAAATAAATAATTAAATAAATAAAGTTGCACTCATGGAAATTAACTGTTACTCGAAAATTTTAAATCTAATGGGGTAGTTCTGATGGATATATTCTCCGTTTAGGGGATGAATTTAGGGTTAGGTCAGTCTCTGACTAAATAAAAACCGTCCTCTTGCTAGCATGTGACTGAAGATTGGTATTTTCTCGCATACGCTCAAGACAGAGAACGAATGAAACAATTAAGTAGTTCATTACATATTTCATTCGTTCGCCCATTGGATTGTGAAACTAACAAAATACTATTTCGTGTTTTTTTTTTCTTTAATAATGCTGGTATTTAATTTTTTCCTTCCCCCCTACTCGGGCAGGCTAAAGTCTTGGACCATACCGCCTCGTTTTCAGTGCAATTTTAACATTCTTTAGTATGCATTAGAATGCGGATGTAATAGATTCTAATGTTTTTTGGAGTATTTTGCAGCAAATTGTATCGATTCAGCCTTGTCAGTAAGTTTTGCGGATGTAGTCGATATTACAATAAAATTCTCCACTCCACGCTGGCATATTATTCTTCTTGCTGTTAGCTGCCTGATTTTTTGCTACGGTCATTCCAAATAAACATTACATCAAGCCAGTATTTGCCGATTGATTTGATTTGATTGAGGCGTACCGTAAACACCCCGTTTTTTTAAGGTTAGCCAAAAAGGAGCTTTTTTAAACTAATTAATAGTTTTTCTAATGACACATAGTTAGTTGAAGGTATTACAGGTAATCGGTAACAAAGGTCGTGAACTTCCACGTAATACTATTTATTATTCATTAATTAGTCGCAAGTACTTCGTATGACGTGCACGTCGTGCATTGAGGTAGGTCTGCACGATACTGCACAGAGTAGTTTAAATTGTCAGAGGTTATTCTTTTAATTTGCAGTGGTTCCAAAAACTATATTTACAGCTTGCAGCAATTTTTCATGATTTTAATAAAGGATATATTTCTGTTTTGGTTCTGATTAGGTTCCAAACAACGGGTGATAGGCCCAAACAGAGATAGTACCTAAAATATTGGCTACGTATTCGAAGGGAATAACAAAAATAGATATATTCAAATTCAAATTCATATTAAATTTATTGCATCCATAATGTACATACAGGTGGTAAATATTAGTTACAGAAACAATTATGGACCCTGTCGGGCACAGCAACATTCTAGATACAGTTAAGTGTCTAGGAGAGAGGAATAGCGCTTAATATTTAACTTTATAAAATTTCAGCTATTCGTTTCCTATCTATCTGCGTTTATTTGGTTAAATCTACTAATATGTAGACTATGTGTACTATGCCTTGTATAAAATAAAATTAAAAATAGTTAGATATTCGGCATTATGATTATTAACATGCTGAGTAAACAATTGGTTGTTAAAAATATCATGAAAAATCGCTTGGATAAGCGGTTCAGAGATCTTTACATTTTTTTTATTTTTTTGCTTCGCTCGGTTTGTGCATTTAGCCAGTGTCAAGTTTAGTTTCTTTAGTTATATACAGTAAATAGTCCATTTGCACAAAAAATTGTTTAGCATTAGAATGCGGATGTAAGATATTCCAATGTTTTTTCGGAATATTTGGCAGCAAATATATCGAGTCGGTCTTATAGCCAAGCTTTGCTTAGGTATCATTACTAAAATAACACTCTCAGCTTCACTTTACCAAGATATCACCTGTTTCAATTATGCCGAATTTTCTCCAGTTGCATAAAAACTTGAGACACAAAAATACACCAATTTTACATCACAATGTGCACTAGGAATCAATTTGCGAATAATAAAACCCTTTATTTTGAAACCCCACATGATGGGTTCCGATAAAAAAAAAATTTGGTGCCCCACAAAATGGCGCCCAAAATCCGCCATTTTTTTATTTTCCAATCTTAATGTGCCAGTGACACTCGCAGGGTTAAGACGAATCGATTGACGTAAGAATCATTAAAATCGGCCAACGCGTTTGGTCTCTAGAACGCCACATAGGAGCAAACATACATACATACATAGACTGGTAAACACATTACCCTCCTTCGACAGTCGGGTAAAAACAGACATTGAACTCTGCTCGGAAAAATCCCGCCAAAAATCTCTATTTTAGTTACTTTCACAGCATTATCCGGTTCAGAGATGTTCTTTTACATTTCCAAGACGCGAGTTCAAATGCTGCTATAGGCAGTTCTAAAAATCGCCATTTAATTGGGTCAAAGTAGTTCTATTTTCGTCCTATAAAATATTATGTCCAGTATAACATTACTCAAAAATCCTTCTAAAGAATATTTCAGTATCCTAAAACCAAACCACTAAACACGAAATGTCTTTTATCCAAAACCCGAATCCAAATAATACGTATAACAAACCCTTTAATCAGTCAGTCCATTCAACCATAAACAATAAAATTGTAATAAGACAATACATTTAGACACCATTTTTAATCTGTCAATGGCGCGAATCATTTTAAAGGCAATATAGCCGCATGAAAGCGCGTCTCGATGGCTGACGCAACGGGGACTACCCATTTCCGATCCCAACGAGCAACAATACGGACATAAATGTCACTTTTCATCTTAAACGCCGTTTAGCCGTTGATTAAAAATTGTTTGTAAGTGGATGTAGGTTTGTGAAGCGGCGTTTGAGGGTTAAAATGGAATTATGTGGCTCATTTCGGGGGGAAATGTGTAGGATTGCTATTTGAGTCAGTTTTGGTATAATATGTTAAGTTGTAAAAAGTTTATTTCGAGAGATTTACTTCGTATGTTTTTTTTCTCTTTATGAGGAAAATCTCGTCTTCAACGAGGCTTTAAAAAATTACTTACCACCATAGGAACGACATTTTTATAGTTACTAATTACTTGACAATCATTTTATTCGATAAAAGCCTTACTCTTTTGCTGTTACAAATATAAATTTTATATGTTTCGCCTACAACCGATTTAGCAAAAGAAATATGTCATTGGCAGGACACCCCTCTTCCTCTCTCCTACTTTTGCAGTGCCCGACAGGGTCCACATACATTGAGTATGAAATTACTTGGTTTTAAAAATGCATTGTCTGATAACTTTGACGGCA
The DNA here is from genome assembly GCA_945859665.1 of Anorthoa munda. NCBI lineage: Eukaryota > Metazoa > Arthropoda > Insecta > Lepidoptera > Noctuidae > Anorthoa > Anorthoa munda. The sequence continues at coordinate 5,242,462 of OX243901.1, read as the reverse complement.
AATAAACATAAAAACTAATAATAAGCTACAAAACATACAAAAACAAATTATAAGAGAAAAAATAATTGGCCTATATTCTGAGAAACAAGAGACAAAGAAAATTATTGACTAACACACAGTACCTAAACATACACAAAAAATATCTAAACAAAGGTACAGAACTCAAAAGAAACGATATAAAAATCGGAACTAACCATACAGACTGTATGGGAGGAGACGCTTTGGCTCTGTAGTGGGAGAAACTACAAGTACTCTTAAAATAAGCTCATAATAGACAAAAGTCAATGTGAATTGTCAAGCGATTTTGTGTCTTGTGCGCACCAACTGTCAACTGTCACATTGGCCTGGCCTGCAAATTACAATGATATGGGCCTTGGTGTTATTACAGTTCATTCATATTCTTCATTCTTTGCCTAACTAATATCGTCTATTTCATTCACAGAGCAGAGAATTAACAGTAGGGGTAGCAAAGCGTCGACCCTTTTAGAGAAAGTCGGCGGTTGGCGCAGTCAACGTGGAGGTATGTGAGGAATGAATGAAATGAATGGAATCTGAACGAAACGCATGCGCTTTCGCTGTACATATTGCATCAATCGTAGAACAGGCTGTTGAAAATGTGAATGAAATCGTTCATCGCACGTACTGTTTTCTGTTGTGTACATTAAATTGCCAGTCCTATTTTTAGGGGATATTCAAGTATTTCTCAGCACAAAATGTAGGCGGTGTTTTGTTTGTCGAGTTGAATACAATTGGTTAATTAGTTCAATATAAGTCTTTTGTTGAAATAGAAGTAAATGGCCAATCGACCATTCTCCGAATTTAATCACACCTTTGTTCTTATATTAAAACTTTGACAATAGACTTTAAGTGGGGCTCAGTAATAAAAGGTAACATTGTGCTAAAATCATAACATTTTGATCCTTGTCTTAATTGAATTTCGCGAAACGATGAATTTTAAAAAGGGTTTTAATTGAGATTTTTAATTTTGAATTTCTTGGCTTGTCTCTAGTGTTAGAAAAATTATGTGACATTCAAGTAGTTATCAAGTATTAAAACATATTTTTATAAGACACTCGCTAGTCATTGACTATAATTTCAATAATTATCATGTTTATTTAGTGGACGCATTTTTTTAATGCTCAATGTGTACCTATATAATTATTATTATCAGTTTGTATCATCACTTCAGTCGAAAGACATCCACTGCTAGATATAGGCCACCCCCAGGCGTCGCCACATTTACCGATCCCGTGCGTCTCGCATCCAGCACCTTCCCGCAACCTTAACCAGGTCATCGGTCCACCTAGTGGGAGACCTTCCAACGTATTGTCTTCCGGGTTCGCGGTCGTCATTCCAGAACTTTTCGGCCCCATCGGCCATCCGTTCTGCGAGCAATCTGCCCTGCCCACTGCCATTTAAGTTTGGCGATTCTTCGGGCTATGTCGGTAACTTTGGTTCTCCTCCGGATATCCTCATTTCTGATGCGATCACGCAAGGAAACTCCGAGCATAACCCTGTCCATTGCCCTTTGTGTGACTTTAAGCTTTCTGATTAGGCCCATTGTGAGCGACCACGTCTCGGTCCCATATGTGATCACTGGCAACACAGTACTAGTTTGTATATTATACGTTATTATTAATTATTTCATAACATTATATTTACATTCAATTATAAATAATAACTTCCCAACAAGAAACCACAAAAAAAAAATATCAATAAAAAAAATAACAAAAAAAATCTGCTGCCTCTGTGTTCATTCTCTACTCTGTACATAACAACATTATTCCATGAGCTTGTTATAAGTCACGTGTGAATTTTCAGTTTACAGTTTTATTAGAAAGCACGCCATGCTTCACTGTTACCAAGCATGGCAAGTATTTTACCATAGGCTTGCATACATTATGCTTTCCATGAAATCGAGTATTTTTTAATTTCTTAGAAAGTTATTATTATTGTACGTATTTAACGCTTGCCCTGTAAATAATAATTAGTTTTGCGAAGTGCGTCAAGGTTAATTTCGTAGTAGTTTTTAATAAGTAGTTAGAGATTGTGAAATTATAGTTGTAAACTTTCGTAGAAATATTGGATGTAATTAAAACTTTATGTTACGAGAAAAAAATATAGATAAAGGTAGGCATAGGAAAGCTGTTGAAGAGTGGAGTAGGAAATATTAACAAGACTGAATCTTAATTTTGAGAAAAACTAAGTTAAATAGGAATAAAATCCTTATGTTAAAATGTAGATGTTTAAATTATCTTTGAGTTGAAAATTTAATTACTCGGTAGTTTCGGTGCATTCAGCGTGTTTTTGTGCGGGTTAGACATAACTTTACGAATTGATTACCTCTATATTTTATAAATATAAATAGTTTAAAGTTTTCACAGATCAAACGATTGAGAAAATGGTCCAGTAAATAAAAAGTAAAATACTGTTTTTGAAAAATATAAAAAATAATGTACTTTAAAAATAATCGAATAGGTATTTAAACGAGATGTTAATTTTAAAATCAGTTAGTCCTTAATGCCATTATTAATAAACTTGGAGTAAAGTTACAACTATTATTAACTAATGGCCGGTTTCTGATTTTAGTATTTCAGGTTAAGAACGTGTCAAATCCAACTTTAGTGCCAAATTTTGATAGGTCTTCTAGATAAAAAAGTGTATAGAGTAGAGTATTTATTTTGTCGTTTGACAAGAACTCAACTCGTTCTTATTAGTGCCAAATTTTAACTGGTATTCAAGATAAAAAAAACGTGTATAGAGTAGAGTATTAGAGTATTTATTTTGTTAAGTTTGAAAAATACTCAACTCGTTCATAACCCCAAATACTTAAATCAGAAACCGGTCAGAAGTATTAGGCATAAATGTTTTCGAGGTTTAAGGTTGGCGTAAAATTACTTAGAGTTTATTAATAAGGGCATAAAAGCGCACTGTTGGATTGATAACGCTCGGCTAAGCGCAGAGAGTTGAAACTGTAACAAAGCAAGGGCAAGTTAGTGGAATTTAGTTTCATAGTAATAGTGTTAGCGAACGCTGGCATGAGGGTTCATACACAGACATACATCTAACTAGATGACCCCAGCGCCTTAATCTGAATGAAAACCAAGCGTGCCACTTTGTCACACACAATTAAAGAACTTTTTTTATCTTGTCACCGCGCCGGTGTAACAGCTGTTTTAGAACCCAATGGTTTGGCACGTGACGATGGGAAGAGACCAGACAGGATGACAATAATGCCTTGGAAGGTGGGTAGGCATTTGGTGTGGGAATGCTACATGTGTCGAAACCCTTGCGCCATCCTATCTTCTTAGCCCGGTGGGCTGTGTTGGGCTACTGCTGCTAGTGCTGAAAACCTCAAACGGCGCAAATGCAACAACCTTATTGGAAGTTACATATTTGAGGCGTTTGGGGTTGAAACTTTAGGTCCATGGGGTCCGAGTGCGCATCGAGTTTTCCGAGACGTTAGCACGAAGCTCGTCGAATTTTCACGTGAACACTGGCTGGCTTTTTCTTCGGCCAGAAAGCCAGCATTGCCATTTTTTGGTGCACAATGAGCCTTTTTTCCATTCTCCCTTTGTATATACCTAGAGCTGTTTTTTTTTTAAGAATTTTCAATTTTATTTATGTTAATGTAACCAATGAAAGGAAATGTTTCCATTGTCTCAACCAAATTTTTTGTAAAGTTTTTATAGCTCCATCATCATCTTCCATCGTCCCATATTACTGGAGGTCGGCGAAACACCTTTTCTTCTTCCATACCGTCCTATTAACAGTCACGCTATCTTTGAGTCCCTTTTCTTTCACATCCACACACAGTCCATTCATCCTTCCATTCCATCCATCTTTCCTACTCCTCCGTTATTCTTTTCTGATTAATTTCGTTGCGGGGTCCAAGACATTTAAATTAATTCGCCGGGACTTCGTCGAGCTTCATAGCCTCGGCGCTTTTCTGGTGATCTCCACTGTTGATTCTGGCTTTCAGGGGATGCAGTAGTTTGGGAATAGTGCGGTGCAAATTCACCAAAATAAAAACCCTCCATCTAGTTTTTACAGCTCAATACGCCACAATTAGGCATTTTACTAGATTTCAAATGATGTCCAGAGCCGATAACGCTACATGAAACAGCGGAAAAAGAAGTGCATTGCTCTCCCTTTTGTTACGTGAAGTACGTTCGTACATTCGCGTCATCTAGTTAGATTTATATATCTGTGGGTTTTAACCTCAAGTACGGAACAAACACGCTGTTAACTATTTACAAAATCAACAAAGTCTCTTTTACAGTTTATTAAAACAATGCTGGTTAAAGTTTCTTTACATTTTACTTGCTTAGGATTGAAAGTGTTGTTCGTACGTGTTGGCACATGAATATTGACCCGTTTTAATTACATGAAGCACATGCAATTCAAGCATTAATATTGCTAAAGCATTCTGATGACTATATCGTCCGATTAGTTGCACTACGGGTAAAGTTGTTATTAAAAAAAGTTGGTTAAGTGAACGAGAATATCATCCATCACTTTATCAAGGTCTTAAAAAAAAAACTGGCCATCTGTAAAAAACTGCACTCAACATTTATCAAATATCGGAGCACGGAGTTACGTACTACAGCAAAAGTTTCGGTCGGAATATTTTTCTGTGTAGCTCCCATCCGACAAACGCGCGACAATTATATATCCATATACACCATTATAATATCTAGATAACGATTAACTCGAGGTCATTGTATTTGTGAAAAATGATTGCCAAAAGGTCAAAAATATTTATGGTATTGACATACAAATGAGCTACTAAAATGTCGATGTCGAAGAGGTCAATTTTGTTTTTTGACTTTCCTTCTCGCTGATAGAATATCATTATACCTCCAGCATTCTATTGTCTAAGTTCAAAGAATAGCGTACGGTATGATTTCCTTTCATCCTTTGCTTCATATGTTCAAAAATCCGTCTACTCGACAGGGTAAAACACGCTATGACTACTGTTGAGTTATCAAAATTAAAGGGGAGGATTTTTGTGTAAATTAAAGGAGAGAGTTCGTGGTGTAAAAACAGATTCGCACTTAGGGTGCTGATCTTCTGGACAGGCAGCCTTTGAGTGAACAATTAAGTTAAAAATCAAACATCTTATACTGTGATTTTTAATTTCGTCGAAACAGACAGCTAACTAAACTGACAGCTGTCAATGACCTTATTTTTTTTTTATGTTGCAATTGCGGAGCATAGTGTTTTAGGTAAGACATGACTCCTCAATTTAATTTTACTAATTCGTGTAAATTATATTTTTATGAATATAAACGTAATATATATAAATTTAACAAACAGTATTCATACACATAGTACATAAACTTTTATTGTGTTAAATATGAAATCAACAATAAAATAAATGCGATCGATAAAATGAAGTCTTATATAAATGAGTAGAAATTAAATCTTAACAAATGTAATTTCTTTGCAATAGTTTAATAGTTCCAATTTCGATAGTCAGGATACGACACTATTTTTATGTAACAATAAAACTGACAACCCACCAAATGTCAGTTTAGTCTACGAAATTAAAAATCAGAGTATAGTGTTTTTTTTAATTAACTAAAAACAGAAAAAGAAATCGACCTATTTAAGGCTTTAGACAACGCGTTTGCCATTAAAATTGTTTTATCTGTAGGTATTGTGTAATTTTACAACTATTTCTATGAAAAATCGCAATCACATCACCTTGTCTGCAGAAACCTTTAACACTGCTCACTAAACGCTAACTGAATCCAACCTAACAAAAAGAAAACCAATGAAATATATCAAAATCTCTTTATAAAAGCCGATAAACAAATTGTTTCTACTGAAGAGAGGCGTACTCATTCAAAGGGAACTCATATTATGGGGCCACGGGGAAATCTCTTGCATTCACAGATTTATCTGTGTACGCTCACAACCGATTGGATTGGACCAGTGATTGTGCCTTTCAATTATATAATACACAGTCTGCTGTGTTTAATAATTGTATGTTATTTTATAATGGGCTTTAACTAGATGAAACTGAAGACATAGAAATCCGTTTTAAAACTAGATTTGAGTTAATTGCAAGCTTAATTAGGTGTACTTGTCCCGGTGTCTGTAATCAAATCTTGCAAGTTAAATTTGACCCCCAGAGTCCGATTGAGCTGAAGTTTAGCACAAACGAATTGGTTTTTCGTGATAATATATAAAATCTTGTTTAAAAAATATTTTTTTCATTTGAAGATTTGTTATCATGCCATATTATTGAAATCTATAGGTTCTAGAAAATCTTGGTTTAAATCTTGAATGGTGTAATTTAAATGGAATCCACAATGTTTTTCATGACAGGAAAACGGAATAATTTTGCAAATTGAGTAACAACTTTAACTATCCGCAACTCCTCATATCCAAAATCACATCGGTCATTCTCTATCAGTAGCACAGAATATCCTTAAAACTGTTTAACTATATATTTCCTGCAAAACTACATAACAATATTTATACCAAATGTAACAAAAAATCGGTTTGTAATTGCAAGGGCAAGATTTTTTCACATGTTCGTTCAGCACTATAAAATCTTCTTTATTTATTTTTGTGGTCCTCTACTGTAACTATCTCTTCTTTCTTGTATATAGACATTATTTTTATATTGTAGTTAGTTTTTGCATGTAGATTCGTATTTTCTAGTTATTTACTATCTTTACTCTGTAGTTTCTTCTTTATGTATGCACCATTTTTTTCAAAACTTTCTAGCACTAAAATTTTAGGGTCAAAGAATCAGCAGGAGTAAAACAAAGTACTTACTATAAAAGTGCATAACCTGTTAATTCTTCAAATGTATCTACAAACATGCACCGTTTTCTTCTTATTATTAAGTCTTATCATTAAAATATCCGAACCATGACGTGTCAAAACTATCATTGTTCCACTGTGAGAGAGAGACGGAGCTATAGAAGATAAATAGCACTGATCTTTATTCAGTGAAACCATAATAGATTTTACACTTCATGGTAAGACCCCAGCAACTAATTAACAAATTTTTTATAGAAAAATTTACATATTTGGCGTAACAGCACCTTTTATGAAAAATGGCCGGTTTCCGAATTGAGAATTAGCATATAAGAACGAGTCTAACCCTAGTTTAATATATATAATAAAGCAGAAATCGACCATACGATTGCTCATCTTTGATCTATAATGTGTAGGAAGGTATTATTTTCCGGATTACACGTCCATTATATCCAGTATGACCTGAATATACCAATTTGAGGTCAGGTATTCACTTATAGGACAACCCGATGCCACTATGATTGTATTAGTGAGACACTCACTGCTAATGCACCTCTAGTTTGTAAGACAAAGCATCAGAGTGCCGTTAGGGATGGGACACAATGAGATTCCGATAAAGTTTAATTTGAGACTCTTTGGTCATGTTACAGGTTATTATCGATTGTTTTCGCGATCAAACCTAAATTAAAAAAAATCCGGCCAAGTGCGTGTCGGGCCACACGCAGTAATAGCGTTCCGTAGTCGCATAATAATGCAAACTAAGAAGAGGCTTTTTTGTTGTTACAGTTATTTAAGTAATTTTTCAATGGCATTTGTATAAAATGTGTACTGTTCCAAGTACATTTTATAAGTTGGTCGACTATTACTCGTAAACTTGTAAAGCCTACTTAGCTGTGATAGTTTTCCTTTTAATTTCGTTACTACGGCTACTATACTACGGCTGAGAATTTTTTCACATGACCAAAAGCAACCATTTCGCTGGTAGGGGGGCGGGACACTTGACTCTAACAAAATTTGCAATTTAAAGCTTAATTTTACGCAAACGGATCTCTGAATCGAAAAATGGTTTTCACAGACCCGTAATATTTTTGAATGGCCTATCCAACGATATCCCACACCATAGGACAGACGAGAGAAAAAACATCCCCACTTTAATTCTATAGGAGGCATAAAAAATATTTTTTTTTCTTGATTTTATTTTAACACTTTTTCGGAACTATTAATATGTATATCCATGACAAATTATAGCTTTCTAGTACTAAGAGTCTCTTAGCTAAGTTGCGGACGGATAGGTGGACATAGCGAAACTATAAGGGTTCTTTTTCGACTTCGGAACCCTAAACAAGGACATTTCCAGGCTTTTAATTCGCCAACCCGCCTTGAGCAGTGGTGATTAATGCTCGTGCCTTCTCTGTATTAGACGACGACTTTGCCCAGCTGTGGGACAGTAACAGGCTAGGATTATTATTAATTTATTTAACGAGCCTTCTTAGTGATTTTTGTATCTATGGGTCAAATCTTGCAACTGAATTTTAAAACAGTTATCCTCAACTGTTAAGCTGAAATTTTGCATAGGGTAAAAGCCGGATAGATGCTACACTTTTTGTAATCACTATATCTCTCGGTTTAAGTTTGGTTAGCAAAGACACATAATTCTTAATCTAATATGGCGGGCCCCCAGAGATGGTGGACCAATTCTTTTTTATAAAACCCCTTTATATTGATATCTAACCCTATCTAAAAAAAAAAAACACTTGTTTTTTTTTTTTTTTAAATTCATAATTGTATTAACGTTAACGATTTTCAAAATAACCAAAATGTAAGAGATGACATGCACTACCAAAGTTACTGTTTGCCAATCCCAAACATCTTGAACAATTTTACAAGCTTTTATTTAACTTTCAATATAAGTATGTATGTAAGTTTGGTCCTTACTTTGTCCCTTAGTCGCCTCTTACGACACCCACGGGAAGACATGGGATGGTGAAATTCTTTACGTCCGGCACCTCAATAATTCAATTTAAGATATTAAATGGATGAACTGCTATTTTATTACAAGCTCTAAGCTTATTTAACTTGCAATTTATGTATGTAAGTGTGTTCGGGTCAAATCTTGCAACTGAATTTTAAAGCAGTTATCCTCAACCGACATTTTGCCTACGCGTTTAGTTTGGATGACAATGAATGGTTAGCTGAAGTGGACTGGCAGCTGGAAGTGACGTCATTCTAAATCCAATATGGCGGAAGGCCCAAGATGGCGGACTAGTTATTTTTTGTGCACTGTCATGATAAGGGTATAAAATGAAAGGGTTTGCTAAGAAGAATACGAAAATAGCTTGTGTTAAAAATAAACTAATAAATAATTTTATTACTTGTTAGAATGTTACTTTGAGTAGAGGTACACTTTGGCCGCAAAAATATTACTTAACAATCCAATAATGCTATTTACGAATTTTCTTTTTAACTGTGGAAAGTTTAAAAAACACGGCATCATAACATGCATCAGTGGCATTAATATAAAATTCTTTGGGATTTATTTAACGAAGCTACCACTCATGCAAACGCATACCGAAACAGTTTTTTAATTGAACCAATTTTAAGCCGCTTTTGAAATATCCAAAATCTACTGACATGATTTTTAGTTGGGATTTTCTACAATCATATTTTCCTTAAATACTTTTTTAAAGATTTTAAAGGAAAAATATATATGATACGCTATATATTAATCGAGACATAAACAAGGTTTAGGTTACTTTACGACCTTTCAAAATACGATACGTAAATATTAAACGTATCTAGATACTAGGTATAACAGGTTACTAATAATTACGTTTTAATATTTCAGGTTCGTGCTTGAGCTACGGACATTCATGCTGGGGAGGTGAGTTCGATGACCTTTTGTATTTTCTAAATATAGGTACATATAGGTTATTCATTGCGATAGGCCAGTATGAAAAAGTGTGAGCATTAGTTTCACCTCTAATATAATACGACGTATCAATCTTCCTAGCCTTTTCCCAATTGTTGTTGGAGTTTGAGCTGACTACCAGTGTATGTGTGTTTTATATGGAGCGACTGCCTATCTGACCTCCACAAACCAGTAACTGGGTGACACGGTACCCCTTGGCAAGACCGGTGTCAGATCTCAAGCTTCTGACTACCCGTAACGACTGTCAAAGACCTTCTAATGACAGTCGGGACCATCGGCTTAACGTGCTTGCCGAGGCACGGAGGAATCTCGGTATGTTGAAATGGTCACCCATTCACGGACCTACCTCGTCAAGCATTGCTTAACCTTGAAGATCGACCCGTGCGGTTGTTATTATTTAGCCACGAGCTCCTCAAATATAATACGACGTAGAAGTTCTAAATAAGCCAGCCAAAAGTGTTTTGGACTTCCAGTGTTGTTGTTGGAGCGTTCGGAGTGAATAGTTCTCGCCGCCCTGAAGTTGGCTTTCCAATGCGCAAGGCACGGATCAGTGCTGTTTTTATTTTATTTTATTTTATTTTATTTTATTTTATTTTATTTTATTTTATTTTATTTTATTTTATTTTATTTTATTTTATTTTATTTTATTTTATTTTATTTTATTTTATTTTATTTTATTTTATTTTATTTTATTTTATTTTATTTTATTTTATTTTATTTTATTTTATTTTATTTTATTTTATTTTATTTTATTTTATTTTATTTTATTTTATTTTATTTTATTTTATTTTATTTTATTTAAGGAAAAACAATCAGTAGCACAATAAGAAACAGTCATACTATCTTAAATATTACATTTGTACAATTATGCTACCCACTACGTTCTCCACAGATTACTATTTAAAGTATTTAAAACTAGCTAGTAACACAGATACAATACACAGCGGTTGCTGTCCTAGAACTAAGCCTAAAACTCATATCTGTATTTTTTAATAGTATGTAAAAGAAAACAGAAAAAGTTAATTTAAAATTTGTGTGCGTATATTATTAATTAAACATTACGTTATAATATATTTATTTGCTGATCCTTTAGGGTTGCTTGGATTTGCTTTTTAAATGCATTTTTATTAAGAAAAAGAATGTCGATTGAATTAAATTCATTGTTATACGTCTCAACCAAACGATTTTTGTAAGAGATTTACTACTGTGCAGCCATTGCAGCTAACTTCAGGGCAGTCAAGAAATTTGACGAGAGCTATAGGAATCTACGGAAAGATACTTGCTCCGAATCCTGCTGTAGGTACGTGTTAGAGAGCTCTAAGATATTCATTTTTTAAGGTTTTATTTCACGACTTTGTAAGCTAATGTGTAAACTTTATTTTTATTTTTTGATCTCGCTGGGAAAAAATGCATTACGCATATCCGCCCATTGGGGGAATGGGGGGCTATGTGGGACTCCCCGGGCTGACTGACCCGGTATACCCACTAAAATAACCAAGCGGCACTCCCGCATCGTCTGAGTGGAGGAGTACTGGGAAACCGGCACAGCCTTTTCTTCCAAACCTAACCAAGCCAATTTAGCACGTAGACGTACACACGGACAGACTTAGTAAAACTACAAGAATTTCTTGTTATCCTAATGCAGAACCCTAAAAACGGTCCCACCTACTATGTCATTTTCTATGTTTGTAAATAGCGAGTAATTTGTTATACAATTAACTGTATACGGCTCCTACTGCAAGCCTCCTTATACAACTCATGCCCTAATACAAAAAGTAGGCAGCACGACTAACTGCTCAGGATACGTTGGTACGTATAACTAGATAACAAGGGATTTGTTATTCAGGCCAGAAGCACCTAAACATAATTTTTCTCTACGCCATATTCATTTACGTATCGTGCGTAATAATAACTAATCTAATATACGACGTGACGATTTTATATGTTACGACGAAAAAATATCAGTTGTTTGCTACATTTTCTCGAGTTACGTAAACAAAAATATACTGAACAGCGATTTATTTTTATGTATAGGCGTTTTGTCACTTTGATTGATTGATACATTATGCTTGAAAATCAGGCAGTATGTATTAAGGCACTCTCGGACTAAAGAACATTCCGAAAACTGTTAAAAAATAAATATTTAAACTAAAAGCATTCCACACGTCTTATACCCTTATATATGCCTTTATGCCGGTTGCATAAATTTAACTATACTCCATTTGAAATAATATTAGAAATGTTTCCAAATCTTTTTACAGTCCATTCAACCAATTTTGAGTTCTATCCCGTAAACATAAGGAGGACATAAAAAGCATAAACCTATTCCCAAAACCAACTGTTTACTACAGCTACCATATTTCGTATCACCAACGCAATAGATGTCAAAATCGGTTGAACGGGCTGTAAAATAGGCTAATTTAAACGTCTAATATTATCGCAAATGAAGTTTAGCTAAATTAGTCTGGCTTAGCTTGCAAAGCTGAATACCTACAAAGCTCGGTTTGCGATCTGCACACAAGTGTTAAAAGTAATACTTAAGTAGTACTTAAGGTTGCACTAGTCGATCATTCTTCCATACAAACGAAGTCTGGCGATTACTTCACTGTTTGACGATGTACATTCAAAATAAAATAAAATACCTATATCAATTTGTCGCATCATTATCTAGCCCTGTATGGAAACAAAAAAGTAAAAAAATATAGTTATGAGTGTCAAAAGTTCCATATTTCAACACTAATTTTAACGCATCTTTGGGCGGAAATAAATACCATAAAAATAAGGAAAATTGCAAAACAGCCACCATACAGGGCATATATTAGAAGTTCAACAATGCAAATAATTTTATTTTGAACAAATACATTAAGTCGTTCTTTCATGATATACATACTTCCAAAGGTCTGTTTACAAAATGTCGCGCGCTCGTTTTCGTCCTAAATCATCATTCATTTCGCTACAAAATTGCCAAAGTGCTAATTCGTACTCGAACTAGCTTCTGACTGCTCATCACAGCATATAGGTCTTTCGCACGTGTTGTCGGATGAGATAGCATGCATATAATGCTAATAAATAAATGAAATATCGCTTCAAGACACTTTTCCTTAGTCACAAAAGGCCGGTTTCTGAATTAGGCATTTGAATTAAAACCCAACATTACTGCAAGTTTGATAGGTTTTCAGACCAAAGTAGAGTTTGACAAATAATAATAAGTACACAAATTCTTATTTCAGAAATCACAAACAAAACTTGAGCGACTCAAAATAATTGCGTTTGAGAATTAGGCGGTCACTTCCTCAAATCTCTTGAACTAAGATAACACACCATCAACCAATTCCAGACTCATTCAAATATCACCTACAATGGAGCCGTCGTTTTTATATCGCTAACCGACCAACTATTATCGTGTATATTGGTTCGTTTTTAATCCCCCGGCTTATTGCCAGTAATACCGGACACTCCTGCACCCATGATATTATAGGATTATTACCATTTATTGGCACTTATGTGGTTCAAATGGTATCTTTGTATCTGAAGCGGGGGAGTGGATTTTAATATGGGATTTTGGGAGTATTGTGCTGCCTGAGACCGACATCGACAGCATGATTGGGTGTTGAAATTCTTGGGCTCACAATTATATAACGATTGTCAAAATTCCAACATTTTGGGATTGATTCCGTGGGTTTTTTCAGTGTTTGTCAACTTCGTACACTTGGACGTTTTGAATTATAGCAGATAGTATGCACTTTGTCTTGGTCCTCTAGAGTTGATCGTTGAGGGCTAATATGATGATAAAACACTTTCGGACGCCTCGCGGATTTACCCGCATAGTTCCCGTTCCCGTGGGAATACAGGGATATTAAGTACGTTACCCGGGGATAGTAGCTTCCCAACGGTGAAAGAATTATTGAAATCGGTCCAGTAATTTTTAAGTTTATTCGTTACATACAAAAAAACAAATCTTTCCTTTTTATAATATTAGTATAGATATAGATAAATGCTCACTTTTCACGCAATTGCAAATATAATTTCTCAATCTACGAAATGCTGTTTATTAACATTATGGATTTAGATATAAAAGTTAATATAATAATACGCCAAAAATTTATACGATAGGATTTTATTGAACTTGAAGTTTTTTGCACTTTATTTGTATCATCATTCTATTACTTTACCGCCATGTTTTGGATCCCTAAGGTAAAACAATATTTTCGGGCAGACACCATAAACATTTCTCGATCTATTTTAGGAAAGGTCTACTTTGGGTATTGGGCACTACCGCATATATTATAGATCTATGGGGAACTACCATTGGTAAGGTCAATAGATCTCAAAAAACTTACCTACATATTGCATAGGTTCATAATAACCCAATATTATGGACTTTTAATTTATTGTAAAGTTAAGGACGCTACATTTCGTCAAGATTTTATTTAATTAATAATCCGAACATTTTTAAGTAAAAACTTATTTAGCCGCGTTGAGCGATTTTTGGTAGGAGCAAATTTATGAGTTCACTTCTCCGACATGCAGTTATTTCATGCATGCATGCAGTTATTTCATGTTTAAATTTCCACTTTTGACGGCCCATGACCGCCTATTTCTTTAAAACTTGAAGTAATTGCTAAAAATGCTAAACCCAGATAAACTTCTTGAACATGAAATGATGCCATAGTCTGTGTCTCCCGACAACTATAATCTTGGAGTCAAGAGTGAATAGGTTTTTTCTAGGCAAGCGTGTTTCACCTTCGACCACATCCCTTACCATCAGGTGAGATACTGGTCAAGCACGAGCCTATACCAAAAAATACATTTGGCTCTATTATTCATTCATTTAAAAAAATATTTGCCATCTATTATTTATAGATGCCTAATATTTTCTTAATTTCTTCCGCTTTACCTTACTTTCCACCTTTTCATAACTAATATCACACCCTGCGAAATCCGAAAAGATCCCTGAATATAACAATATAACGTTATACCTCTTAATCTCCATTATGTTAAAACTCTAATACAAGTCACCTGTCGACGATTTGATCCGGCATCAGACCGTAATGAGCATAATCACGGCACGCCGTTATTGCTAAGGCTTCTTTCAGACTACGCTGCAGAAAGTTGCGCAAAAATTGAGCAATACAGTTTTGAGACACCTTATTATTGGCCGGCGAAAAGTGGGACTGTCTTAATCTGGGATTACGAGGAATACAGGTTTAATGTTTAAAGGAGATGGTCCAAAAAATGTTTGGACGGAAAACTCAGAAATCGATACGAACTAACTGTTTGCGGATCGATTGCTATACATATTTTATTTTTTTAGGCATCTATTAGTTCAAAATAATAAGTAACAATTAAAATTAAAAGAACGGTCTACCACACCTCTGATTTTGGTATTAGAGTTAAGAAAATCCTTAGTAGATAATGATTTTGCATGCATACTATGTCAGCCTATAACTCCGATACCCCATGGATTTGGGGTCTCCGACTTACATAGGATTATTTCGCTCGTTTTAAGCAATCGATCGGCATGCAGTTTATTCTTATCGACTTCTGGGTCAATTGTGAAAAATCTCCTTTGTTTTTTGTTTCAAATGTTTAGAAGACAACTGAGGCTCTAGACAAACTGACAATCTATTAGCGATGATGATGGATGAAATGCCAAATGCTTTAAAATGTGACGCGCTCATCATGCCCATACATTTGTGACTTTTTTCCAATTGATATAGCGACGTTTCCGATGGTAGAATGTCACTTGTCTAGAGCTTCTGTGTAACTGAAAGTTTCTGAAGACTTTCTAAAATAAATTAGGATATACATAACCATAATTTTATGGTTCCTTATCTCATCTTAGTTACCTACTGAATACAATTTTGAGCTAAATTAATTAACAAATGAAGGTTATTGAACTTCACCCGCATATATCGCGCAACATCTGTCGCCCAGTATGAACGCAGCTTTATAGGGTTAGGTAAGGTAAAGGGTTCAGGGATGAATATTAATTTTTGGGATAAAATGAAAATAATAGGATGATTATCAGCAGAATTATAAGTAGAGATATAATTTTTTGTCGGCGTTTTAAAGATTGCGTAAAAAAAGAAATAACCGTTAGCCGTAAAAAAATTGGCAATTTCGCAAGTCACAATAATTTTGTAACCGGCAATCAAAAAAAATATTTCAATGTAAGTGGCATCGAAAATAGGTAGGTACCCCTATTTTGCAAATCATATACTGTCATATAATATTCAAATGTTGGCCATTGCCGTCCAACGCGGCATTGCAGCAAGCGTTATGGGCACCTTTGCACCGGGAACAGTTAGGGGCGGGTTATTTGACTACACATAGGACGTGTCGTGGTAGTTATAGATTGTTGTATTAATAAGGTTATCGAAATGTTTGGCATATTTAGCGTAATATTTCTTTTGTTTTGTACTTAGTTTGCGGTGAGAAATAAAAGAAAAACGTATATTGGCATTACTGAAATCCTGCTTAATTATACCGACTTCTTAGGATTTAATCAAATAATTCTCAATAATTGAACCAATTTATTATTGATACTCTACGTATACGTAATTTTGGGAATTTATTTATTCAGTCATTTAGCTTCAGAGAATAAATTTTTCTTTCATGCTATTTCAGAGAATGATTTATCTTAAGACACGCTGCGATCCACAATCTATAGAACACGTAATTATGACACAAAAAAAACGAAATCAAAAAGTAGACTATGTGCTATTCCAGACTATAATCCATCTCTGTGCAAATTTCATCCAGATCCGAATATCTCTGTAAACCTGCGTGCATTCATGTTTGTTTGTGTGTTTGTCCACGCATTTCTCAGAAACTAGTAATCGAATCTTGATCATTCTTTTTTTCTTGGATTAAGTATCTCTCAACATAGGTCATAGTGCAAGTTTCATCAAAAAAAGATACGGAGCATACAACCGAACTCCTTAGCGACAAACAACAGCAATGTGTAAATTGAATTATTATGGGTATTTTGTCAATCCTTTATGTACCTTACTATGGTACTTGCTCAATTTGTAGTGATGGGTGAACCAAAACTAAAAAGAGAGAAAATCTTTTTCACAAAAAAGTAAACCGACTTCAAAAACATAACACTAAAATGTACAAAATAACTTTCGTTTCGGAAGTCGGTGTTTTTCGTACCTCACGTTTTTAGCGATTTACGTTTTTTTAAAATGTTTTCTACTCTTTAATTCAAGAATATTCCTACAACATACCTCTAAAGTTAGTAAGTACAAACTTACCCGCAACATCTTACTTCTATTCAAATTAACGATGTGTCAAAATCAGGATACCAAACTGCGATAACAGTCTATCTCTTTTGCTCGTGAGCAAACTGAAAGGGGCGGGCAACGACTGGTAACAAAACTTTCGACAATGTACAGGATATTGAAGGATTGAAAGGAACATGTCATGTCCGGTTGAACATGTTCGAAGCGGTTTGAATTTGGAACTTAGTTTAACAGTTAAAATACAGTTATGCCCAACTGGTTGAGCTCAAATTTTGCATAAAGGTGCTCCCTCACCTGGAGCATTCGCCTGTAATATAACATTTCAGATTCAATTTCGAGCATAACATTACAGTACTGCCTGCCTGACATTTTCGAGTATTTGCCTGTAATGTAACATTTCTGATTCAATTTCGAGCATTACATTACAGTACTGCCTGCCTGACATTTTCGAGTATTTGCCTGTAATATAACATTTCAGATTCATTTTCGAGCATTACATTACAGTACCTGCCTCCCTGACATTTTCGAGTATTTGCCTGTAATGTAACATTTCAGATTCAATTTCGAGCATAACATTACACTACTGCCTGCCTGACATTTTCGAGTATTTGCCTGTAATTTAACATTTCAGATTTGATTTTGATTTTTTCATTACAAGTTGTAACAAAATATTTAAAAAAAATCCATTAAGATGCGCACTGTAATGCTCGGTTCTCCTCCCTCACCAATGTAATGCTCGATTATGTAACATTACAGGTTGCGTTCTGTAATGCTCGGTTTTCCCGCCTCACCAGTGTAATGCTCGAATCTGTAACGTTACATTACAGGTGAATGCTCTAGGTGAGGGAGCACGTTAAGATGTGAATGAAAATGCACGATAAGCTAAAAATCTTGATTAAAATAAGTATTTTTTTTATTTGGAAAAAACATGTATAATTAGTAGCAATGGCAATACTCTATGAAAGAAAGAAAGAAAGTCTGCATGTTTTAATGAATTTCCTTTTAAAATGCATTGTTAAGTATGGAATAACATAATTCTATACTCCTCATAGGTTCATTTATAGGACGGGTCGCAATAATAAATTACTTCGGTACATCATACTTACTGCTATAATTATATTATCGAACGGATAAGCTACATTTAATTCTCAAACTTACAATAATAAATCAACTTAAAGTGTCTTATTTATCCCTTCCAGCGCACGGCAAGAGGTCTGGCAAGCCCCCAGCGTCAGCCCCTGACTGGTACCTCACCAGGCTTCTGCGCCGCATGGCGGCTAATGCTGAGCTGGTAAGTAACTTTATTAATTTTTCTAAAATTTGCCAAACAAGTTGACAGAGAGAGGGTGTCCACTAACTATTATTATCTAATAGTTCCCTGGCCCCAAAAGTTATCTGCGATATCAGAGGCATTGCAGATGCTACTTGTTAGCCATGGCTGAAATCTCAAGTGCCTGTAATTACCATTTACTTATCATTCCTTTATAAATGACATCGGCTCCCATACCGGAACACGTCAATGCTTTTTGGAGGGTTATAGGTGTACAAAGTTGTAGTTCTTCCTGGCAAAACTCCTTCAAAAAACTTTACTTGTTTATCGCTAGAAATAATGATACAAGGATAAACTTATCGGCCCATGTGTCGTTAAGAATGGTACTCCAATAGAGTATTCTTCAATGCTTTATATAACAGTGTCATCTATCTATGAATTTCAGAATCACGCGAACCAGTTGACTACGAAGAACGACGACATTGACGCCATCTACCAGATGACTATGCAGGACGACTCACCCGCGACTAACAAACTGATGTGAGTATTGTTTTATGACTGTGCATAGATGGCGCTACTCGTATCTTGCTTTGCAAGTCCTATAATAATTACATTTTCTCAACATAACATCACGCCTGTACACCCTGAAGGGTTTGGCAGAGAGGTACTGAAAGTTACCCTCATTTTTTCAGTTATATTTCATCCCCATGAATAGGCACAACAAACCCTTTCTTTACTTAGCGACAGCAACCAAAAAGTTTCCTTGGGATATGCACTTCGTCTTCGCCAGTTTACATCATATTATAACAATATTAATTTGTTACGTAAGTTCGGAAGAGGGCCAATATTTCAGTCGCCTTTTCATAAGATGGACTTGACTTTCAGCCGCTTTATTTTTAAGAGAAAATGCGGTCGCAGATATCCGAAAAAATATCCTGAAAACTTAGGGGTACATCTTTCAGCTTATGGAATATCTTTTAAATTGATCCAATATTGGAGAAGGAAATAGGCGACAGCCAAAACTCGAATTTTGACTTTTAAAAAAGGAAAATCAGTCAGTATCTGCGAGCGCATTTCTTCTTAAGGATGTTTAGTGTATTCAAGTTATATCCATCTTTCGTGCTGTAGCAATTTACAAAATAGGTACTTATTTTAAATAAACCGCCCAAGTGCGAGTCGGACTCGCACACTAAGGGTTCCGTACCATTATCGCAAAACACTGCAAAAAAATCACGTTTGTTGTATGAGAGCCCCCCTTAATTTATTTTATTTTAATTTAATAATTATTATTTTTTGAAGAAAATATACAACTAAATATTCTGTGAATATTTCAAGCGTCTACCTGTTGCCGTTATTAATATCGAGCAAAAAACGGCAAAAATATCACGTTTGTTGTATGGGAGCCCCCCTTAAATATTAATTTTATACTGTTTTTAGTATCTGTTGTTATAGCGGCAACAGGAATACATCATCTGTGAAAATTTCAACTGTCTAACTATCACGGTTCATGAGATACAGCCTGGTGACAGACAGACAGACGGACAGCGAAGTCTCAGTAATAGGGTCCCGTTTTTACCCTTTGGGTACGGAACCCTAAAAACGGTGACTACAAAGAAATAAATAATTAGGATAGATTTCCTGAGGTCCAATTTGCAAGAGTTATGAAGGTAGAATTTCGGATAGAATTTCTTTTTTGAACTGAACCATAATCAACTATTTCATGTTAGTTTCTAGTAGATACTCACTTACTTATAGCCCGATAGGATCTAGAACATGAATCCAATTCCTTTTTACCCCAATAGATTGCATTCTTTTTTACAGGGTTGACAACGACGAGGGTCCCGTAGAGCTGCCTCTCAGCAGGAACATGGAAGCCAAGCCCATGCTGGACGATGACCTGTTATCGAAGATGAAGATCTGGCAAATCATGGTACGATACCTTTACGTAATTGTTAGGATGCAACATTACTTACCTTGGTGGATAAAACACACAACCAGTGGTCTTCAGTGGCCCCAAATCAAAATTTTGGAATTTGAGGATATAATTTGCAGGGCGCACGGTTGGCGCAGTGGTTGAGCGATTGACTGCTGCGGTGCGTGTCGCGGGTTCGATTCCCGCACGAAACAAATATTTGTATGACCTACAGATAATTGTTCCGGCTCTGGGTGTTTGTGTATGTGAGTTTATATGTTTGTAAACGCACCCACGATACAGGAAGAAATTCCTAGAGTGGGGCAACGTTTTTTTAAAAAAAAAAAAAAAATAATAATTAGGATATTATTATAATTTGTCGCCCAGCTGTAGGATGATGTAGGCTAACAGTAATTAGTAACCTTACTTCAATTGATGTTGTGACCTACGTGCTCTGAAGCATGCAAGCTATTGGAATTGAGGTGCGCTGCTGATAGCGTCATACTCGTAGCTAAGTTTAAGTCAGTTTTTATAGCTTATCATCTACCATCGACACGCTAACAACTAAACCGTTGAGGATCGTCGAGATCTTGACAATATCACAGATAATATAATACTAGCATAAAGATGCCTCATCCCATACAAAGAAACCGTGCCAACATAACTAGCGTTTTTCGTCTGATTAAGATGATTATTTTTATAAGTACTTCGATCGCGTTCGGTTCCGTTCCACGGCTATAGGTCGACTTGCTAGTAACAGGGTTTTCTCGGTTCGTGACTATTTTTTTCTTTAAATACAGTGTCGATTTGCTTTATTGATATGTTTTTGCACGTTTTTACAGTTTCATTGTACCAAAATGTGTTCAGAATCAGAATTTTATTTGCTTTGAATGTAGGTACAGTATAAGATTAATAACACAAATAAATGAGAACAGTGTTACAATACAAATTTAAAAAATTGAGTGGCATGCCTCAGAAATTTAAAACCGCGCCATCTATTGGAATTAATTTTAAATGATTCGTTTCAATAATCTTTAAAATGTGAATTAAGAGCCCAATATTTTATAATTTTGCGCTTAGGAGAGTTGATTAAAAAAGAAACATACAATTTTAGTGATCAATTCTAGAAAATATTGATTTTACACACAATTTAATAACAAATCGATGCTTAACGCGCCATCTATTAACATTTATTTGAACCATATTTTCTTTGTTAGCGCTGGAATCATGTGACATTAGTAAAGTTTTTAACATAAAAAAGATATTCCCCAACATCACCTCCGAAACCTCGTCGTCAGTATGCTAAACCGGCTCGAAGCTGTAATCCGAGGTAATACCAGTTATTAAAATATAAATACATCTTAAAATATTGTCACGGGGTCCCACGCCGTGATAATATTTTAAGATGTATGAGGGTTTTACGGTCTGGTTGCACCCATCGTTTAAATAGCTGCTACAACAATTAACACCCAGCATACACTGCACGTTCAGTCTCGTTGCTATCTTCATCATCATAACAGCCGTTTAACCTACATTTTTCTGAATTAAAAACACCCCTATTTACATTTCCATAACGGTTGTTTTGGACTGTTTTTAGCTGATAATACTAATCTTTTATTTTTGTATACCTTGTACACCTATCTCGTGTACCTTCACCTTAATATTTTTGTCTACTAACACTCCTGTTTTCTTTTCTTCCAGAGAGAATCACCCGAAGAAAAATAAATAAAATAAACAAAATTATACCAAAGATTGACTGACGTTATTAATTTCAAAATTGTTTTCCTATATTTATAATTATTGTTATTCAGTACATTCGTTCCATATATTTTAATTTTAATACTCTAATTTTAATTATTGTATTTAAAAACGTCAATTGTAAGGTTGGGTTGCAATTGGCTAATAGTTGTATAGAATAGACTTTAAGATAAAATGTGCCATTTATAAAAATATAAGATGTTTTTGTGTATCCATAAAAAAAACAACATAACATACGAAATATTGATCATTCATTGTTTAACCATTCAGCTTATTGAAAAACCACTTTAGGTATTTAGCCAAAGTTATTATGCATAGCAAATTGGAAGATTACTATTTAAGCTGTATTTTATGCTTTTATATAATAAAACTATATATCTACACATAATTTAATTTTATAAAGCAAAGTTCATGGACTGTCTAATTTTCTTATTTCTACATCACAAGAAATATGTATACGAGTAACAACATTTTTCTAATAATGCTGGTAAAAATCTGTTTGTATCTTACAATTGTAAAATGTAAACTTTGTAGACCTCTTATTAATATCACTATCTCATGCATATTTTGAACTTTGAACCCATAAATAATCAGGTAAAAACTTATAGGTCCAATTGCGCGAAAAACTTAAGTCAGATTTAGTTGCTAACACGACCTTAAAATAACAATATTGTATGACAAACTGTCAATTTAACCTCGTGTTTTGCAACTAACTCTCTTAATCTAGCTAATTTGAAGTTATTAGTTGTACACTAAAAATTTGTCAGATTTATGTGATCACCGATAGATGTCACTACAATAAAACTATAACCAATTCAAATAATAATGTTAAAACTAAATTGCCTGTTATGAATGATTCTACCAATAGATGTCACCACTGTTCCGACCTACAAATACAATTACCTAAATATTATAAATATCAATAAAAAAAAAATCTTGTAGTACACGAAGCAAAAACGCAAGATCTAAATAAAATCTATGTATTAAATATTTATACCCAATTATTTGTATATTATAGTAGAGAGGCAAATGTTCATAATTGTTGGTGTTATTATATAAAATGAAACTGTAAAATATAAGGCAGATTCATCTTGAAATGTTTGGCTGTTTTATTTTGTCCTCGACCATATCAAAAGATCCAACAAACGATGAATGAAGTGTTGCCGTAGATATTACAATAACTTTATTGGGTACATGCCTAATTTGATTTTGAGCAGCCTAATTGCGAAACAGCTCGTGGCTAAATAATAACAGCCGCACTGGTCGATCATCAAGGTTAAGCAATGCTTGACGACGTCAGTCCGTGGATGGGTGACCATTTCAACATACCGAGTTTCCTCCGTGCCTCGGCAAGCACGTTAAGCCGATTTTCCCGGCTGTAATTTGAAGATCTTTGACAGTCGTTACGGGTAGTCAGAAGCTTGAGATCTGACACCAGTCTTGCCAAGAGGTACCGTGCTACCCAGTTACTGGGTTGTGGAGGTCAGATAGGCATTCGATCCATTTAAAACACTGGTACTCAGCTGAAACTGGTAAGACTGGAAGCCGAACCCAATATAGTTGGGAAAAAGGCTAGGCAGATTGATTAATTGCGAATCACAATCATTATAGCACTATCCCACTTTAGGTGGGACTACTAATATTATAATTGCGACAGTAACTCTGTCCGATTTAGATGAAATTTGTTATAAAGATCGAGAACTCCGGGTTAGATCCTGGGTTTGGTGTAGAATAGTTTTTATCTCGTCAATCATCCTTACCCTGGTTGGAAACTCTGGTGAACCAATAATTTCTCAAGTAAGGAGTGACATAAAAAAATTGTTTTTTTTCAAAGTACGCAGAAGAAGTCACAAGCCAGATACAAATAAATTCTCAAAGTAGGTCTATTTTTTTATTGCGTTCGGAGCAACTAAGCTGTGATTTTCATAAGGCTTCTATAAGGAAAAACACAGGACAGCAAACGATAAAAAGACTAATCCCTTCCATTAGAAAAATACCGGCCAAGTGCGAGTCGGACTCGCGCACGAAGGGTTCCGTACCGTTATCGCAAAGAACGGCAAAAAATTCACGTTTGTTATATGGGAGCGCCACTTAAATATTTATTTTATTCTGTTTTTAGTATTTGTTGTTATAGCGGCACCAGAAATACATAATCTGTGAAAATTTTAGTTAGCTATCACGGTTCACGGGATACAGCCTGGTGCCAGACAGACAGACAGACGGGCAGTGGAGTCTTAGTAATAGGGTACCGTTTTTCCCTTTGGGTGACTCGCGTAGACAAGTACTCTCTGTTGGTCATAAATATCCTTATCATAACAATATGAAATACTCTTACAAAGTTACATTAAAAGCTCATTGCTAATTGCAACCTATTCACAAAAATCGTTACGACCATAGAACCGAACTTTTAGTTTTGACGCACAAATGTAAGTTTGCACTAAAAGCATTGTTGGCCGGCCTCGCAAGTATAAAGGTAAGGTATAATTGTGACTACTTTCAAGCCGTAGTGTGGTACAAGTCTTAAGACATTGGAAGGGACAATATAGACAATTTTTGTAAAGGAAAAATGTTTATTCAATAACTGTTACATACTAAAGGGTCTTTCAACAAGGACGGATCGATGTTAAAATTGAATAAAACAAGATGTGTGTGAGATATTAACGAAATTTTTTTTTTATTTAAAAGGCTCATTTATGCCATTATGGATGGAATATGACATCGTTCAAATGTCCGCCGCGGCTTCGTATGGTGGCATGAATCCGAGAGGTCCAATTTTTAATGAATCTGCTGCATAGATCGAGCGAGCGCTACAGTTCAATGATAAACGATTTCTTTTGGCTTGAATTGAACAATATGGACGTGAACGACATGTGGTTCCAGCAAGATGGCGCTACTTGCCACACAGCGAACGACACAATCGACATTCTGCATGAACGGTTTGAGGTTAGAGTTCCGCTAGACTTTTTCTTGTGGGGTTTTCTGAAGTCGCAGGTCTATGCCAATAAACCACATTCGACCGTTGCCCTGAAAGCCAACATTACGCAGGCCATCGCTCGGATTCAGCCGGATCTATGCAGCAGAGTCATTAAAAATTGGACCTCTCGGATTCGTGCCACCATACGAAGCCGCGGCGGACATTTGAACGATGTCATATTCCATCCATATTGGCATAAATGGGCCTTTTAAATAAAAAATAAATTTCGTTAATATCTCACACACATCTTGTTTTATTCAATTTTAACATCGACCCGTCCTTGTTGAAAGACCCTTTATAAATAATAAAATGCAAGACCTTTCACACAATTTATGACATTGATACAAGGTGTTTATAAATTAATGAAGTCTTAATTCTTATGTCTGTATAGGTACTTTTTTAGGGTTCCGTACCTTAAAAGGAAAAAATGGAACCCTTATAGGATCACTTTGTTGTCCGTCTGTCTGTCTGTCCGCCTGTCTGTCAAGACCATTTATCTCGAGAACGCGTGGAGGTATCGGATTGTAGAAAAAGTTTGCAACCCCTTGCAAACTTTTTAAATTAACGCAATCAAGAGATACAGCCGTTAATTTACACTCACAAGGGAATCAAAATCTACAGGGTACTGTCCATTGACCTAGAATCATGAAATTTGGCAAGAAGCAAAGTTGTACAGCACAAGTAAAAGAAAAATCCAAAAACCGTAAATTTTACCGACATCCAAAAAAAATATTAATTTATTTGCAGTTGGTAAACTGACTGCGACTGTAGTCGATGTATGGGGACTACAGTTTTCCAACGGCAAAGTTAATTTTGTCCCTCAATTCTGTTTATGATAGATCAATGTTCGGTGCCCTCATGGTTTATGACCTTCTGTAATGTTATTTTGGTGAATGTAGCTGTTTGTACGGACCTTCAGTGCGCGAGTCCGACTCGCACTTGGCTAATTTTTCATTCTTCTAAAATAACATTACTTCACGAAGGGGAGTCTGTTGACACAATCCCCAGTATGTCATCAGACCCTGTTAATAAATATAATAGAAGTTTAAGTTTATAATTGACTAGCTGACCCCCGCGACATCGCTCCCATCTACTGGCTACCTACCTATCTACTGCCTGTTTATCTATCTATCTATATTAATAAAAAGAAAAGTCCTGACTGACTGACTCATCAACGCCCAGCCCAAATCCTTGGACCTAGAAAGCTGAAATTTTGCACAGAGGTTGCCTTTATAATGTAGACAAGGAATAAGGAAGGATTTTTTGAAATTCCACCCCTAAGGCAGGTAAATAGGGGATGAAAGTTTGTATGAAACTCTGTCATTCTTAATTTGAAATGAATGAAATATGGCATTTAGTCTCTAAACATAAAAGAAAAAAATACTGTTTTAGGAATTTTTTGAATTTCATCTCTTTAAGGAGTAAAAAGGGGGTTTCAAAGTTTGTAACAAAAACAAATTATTTATCATCAAAATCACTTGAAACTTAGTATTTCTGCTCTTCAGTACGATTAAAGAAAAACGTACCTAGGCATATTTTGAATTTCTTCCCTTAAACGGGTAAAAAGGGGTGTTAAAGTTTGTATGAATGATTACCTACTGGATGTGCTTGGGGGGCATCAGTTTTCATACCTCGAATACCACTGATACTCTCTGACTCTTTGTCGTGTCGGTAGGTTTCAGAAATTGAAAGCAAAGTATTTCACTATTTGTACCTGCCCGTGAAAATTGATCCCACGAGACCTTCAGAATGAATCTAACGCTCTAGCTATTAAAACACGACAGCAGTTCAGTTTAAGCCCATTTTATATTAATTTAAATGTAATTTTTATAATTCGATTAAATAATAAAGTTGAGCACATTTTGTAGTCTACGCGAACAAAGACGCGAGCGGAAAGCTATGTTTGGATAACAATTTGCAATATCCCGCCAGAAGTGCAAAAATACGAAACAGACAAAATCATGTAGTCCACGCAGGCGAAGCTGCGGGCGGAAAGCTAGTAATTGATAAGAGGCGACCCTATTACTAAATCCAGACTCTAGGCTGTAAAAAAAACGTTTATTTTTTCTTCAAAATACTGAAGTAAGAAGTTTCCATTTAGCCATAATCCCCTGTAACCCCTTCAGCACAGGACTGTCTTTCGGTTGAAATTGCTACAGATGTAATTCATTCATGATCTGATTTAATTAGGAGTAAAAGTAAATGCAGAATAATATAATCTAACTATTTTTCTTTATTAATCGACCTGGTATTTTTTATGGTCAATATTCGGCAATCTGTGGGTCAAATCAGTCAGTATCTCTTTATTGTATGATTATCGGTGCCGGTAGGCACGTTATCTGGATTTTGCATTGTGAAGGTCATAATATAGCAGATAGTAGTCGCGCCATAAAAAAAAGTTAGTTTATAAATTAAAAAAACCGACTGCTTCAGAAGCGAACTGAAAAAAACAAGAAGGAAAAACTGAAAAATGTGCAGTCGGAGGATACGCTCTCCACCTGATCCTCCTACTGCACGTTAATTACCATTTTTTTTCGAATTATTTTTAAACATTATAAGTGGTATATATTTTTGTAACCACCTCATAAAACCCTTAATTTTGATATTAACTCTCTAAATGTGTTTTGAAGAAAAATAAAGTTGGGACCCGCACAATATGGCACCCAAAAGCCGCCATGTTTTTTTTTATAATGTCACTTATCTAAGAACACTTGTGCGGTCAGGATATATTTAACTATGTCTAAATTATATAAATCCGTCTAGCGGTTTGAAAGGTACGAAGTAGGTAATAAAGAATATTACATACATACAAGTTACGCGCGAAAAACATGACCGATTCCTTGCAGTTGAGTAAAAGATACAGCTACATCCAGTTAGACTGGAATCCTGCAAAAATATATTTATATGAATAATACGGTAGACAAACACGTAAAAAGATTATGCGCTTTCAACTCCTACCTTGCACTATTAGTATACAAACAATAAACAGGTAGAAACGGACCTATTTAAAGCAACGATGATAGCAGTTAATTACTTGCAAGCCTGTTGCATTTACGTTAAAATGTATCATTTATTATACCCACCGATTTATGGAGGTACATATGTTATTTACCTTTGGTTCCCTGCCCTTTCGCCGAAAATTGTTTGCCAGATTTTCACTTGGCAACTAAAGTTTCGCAGAATTTTATTTCGCCGAATAATCATTTGCCAACTTATCATATAATTTTGTTTTATGTCCCAACCTCACAGTTACCAACTGTACGTTTGGTCTGCTTTTCATATTGAAACTTTTTAAAATGCCAATTTTCAAGTAGCAGAATGTTTTAGTTTGAAGTTTAAAATCCCGAAGATCCATATCCCGAAGTTTAAAATCCCGAAATTACATCCCAAAAAAAAAAAAACTCTAAGACAATGAAAAAAAGGATGTCGTTAGTTGTAAAAGTGAAACATCGGCGAAACATTGGTTGGCAAGTGATAATCGACCAAACAATTTTCGGCGAAAAGGCAGGATACCTTTACCTTTGTTTTTTTGGGTTCATCCTCATGGATACTCTCCGTCTTTTTTTTTTTTATTATAGATAGGCTCGCGCTTGACCACTATCTCACCTGATGGTAAGCGATGATGTGGTCGACGGTGTAACACGCTTGCCTAGAACGGAAAAACGGAGGGTTATGTCGGACGCCTACCGACTAAAACCCCACACTTTCATACGCTCCCATGAATCGGGGGCCCAGGATGTTATAACTGAGAAATTATACTAAAACAAGCTTTATCTTACTTATAATATGGAAAAGTTTGGATGGATGGATTTGTTTGTCACTCAATCACGCTGGAATGGCTGACCGGATATGGATGAAATTTGGCGAAGGGATAGATTATAGTCTGCAATAGCACATAGGCTACTTTTCTTCCCGGTATAATGGTAGATAATTTATCTAGTATTAGACACGCTTCGATCAACAATCTACCGAACACATAATTATGATACGATATCCTGTGAATATACCCCGATTCAAACAAAAAAACGGCCATAACTTTTGAACCAATTTTCATCAAACATAGCTAAGGACACTTTCGATTAAGTCACCTTTCAAACAAAAAAAAATGAAATCAAAATCGGTTCATCCATTTAGGAACTATGATACGATAGATAGATACACAAATACAAACACACACAGGTTCACACGTCAAACTTATAACACCCCCCTTTTTCCGTCGGGGGTTAAAAATTTAATCGTCATGAGAAAGAAACGTGTATGCAAAATTTCAACTCAATCGAACACCGGGAAGTATGAACCTGCAAGCTTAAATTTGTTTTTTAGGTATACACACAGGGCCAAGTAATTACTAAATGAAGCTAGTAACAAGTAAAAACCGGCCAAGTGCGAGTCAGACTCGCGCACGAAGGGTTCCGTACCATTATTGCAAAAAACGGCAAAAAAATCACGTTTGTTGTATGGTAGCCCCACTTAAATATTTATTTTATTCTATTTTTAGTACTTGCTGTTATAGCGGCAACAGAAATACATCATCTGTGAAAATTTCAACTGCCTAGCTATCACGGTTCATGAGATACAGCCTGGTGACAGACTGACAGACAGACAGACAGACGGATCGCGGAGTCTTAGTAATAGGGTCCCGTTTTTACCCTTTGGGTACGGAACCCTAAAAATTAAAAACTTCCAAAACTTCATTCTTTTTATACTACACTAGCGGACGCCTCATCGTTTCACCCGCATAGTGCCCGTACCCGTGGGAATACACGGATAAAAAGTAGCCTATGTCACCCGGGGATAGTGTAGCTTCCCAACGTTGAAATAATTTTTGCAATCAGTTTAGTAGTTTTTAGGGTTCCGTACCCAAAGGGTAAAAACGGGACCCTATTACTAAGACTCCGCGGTCCGTCTGTCTGTCACCAGGCTATATCTCATGAACCATAATAGCTAGACAGTTGAAATTTTCAGTAATGATATATTTCTGTTGCCGCTATAACAAAAAATACTAAAAACAGAATAAAATAAATATTTAAGTGGGGTTCCCATACAACAAACGTGATTTTTTTGCCGTTTTTTCGGTAATGGTACGGAACCCTTCGTGCGCGAGTCCAACTCGCACTTGGCCAGTTTTATTAAGTATATTCGTTACATACAGTGATGTCGCTTAAAAATACAAATCTTTCCTCTTTATAATATTATTATTATAGTAAATAGTGTAGATAATTTATCTAAAGGAAACGCTTTGATCAACAATCTATCGAACACGTAATTATGGCACGATATCATGTGAATATACCCCGATTTAAACAGTAAAACGCCCATAAGATTGAACGGCTGAACCTATTATCATCAAACATAGCTAAGAAACACTCCCAATAATGTCACCTTTCAACAGAAAAAACTAAATCAATTTCGGTCCATCCGCTTAGGAGCTATGATGCCACAGCCAGATACACAAATACACATATACACAAACACACAGGTACACACTTCAAACTTACCCCTCTTATTCCGTCGGGGTTTAAAAACTTATAAAACCTCTCTTTTCCCGTCGGGTTTAAAAAGACGTCACGTTCCCATAAAGAGGACGGAGGTTATGTTGACAGTATTATACACCCTAAAGTTTTAAGTAAGTGGAATCCATATGGATTTCGCCACAAAAGAAGTATAGGTTTTTCGACTACAAATTCGCACCATTATTGCCAATCTTCTATTGTATATGATCATACTATTCTATTATGGAATGATAACTACATGCTACCTTGGTACTTTTCGGTCCCCATTGCAATTTGGCGTCTGGAGTGATTCCTAGGAAAACTGTTTGATTTACATAGTCCAGCTTTTCTCCATTCCATATGATGTCGCATTCATTACTTCTAACATTTGGCAAGGTGAATCTAATACATTTGGTTTTTAATGACATCTCTTTTCATATCCTCATTACTTACTTCCGAGTTCCGTGAAGACCATTCACGTTTATGTTTTGTTTTTATGATTCAAGCGGCCATATTCGCGACTGAAGTGACTTTAAAAACAGGAAAGAATCCGGAAACAAACCCGTGATTAAAACTGTAAGGAATTACAAACAAGTGAGCTGAGATTTGAATAATTGGAGAGGCTAAAAATAAAATGATCCTGGAACTGTAACACTGTAGCAGGGTGTTTCCTTGAAGGGGAAGGAAAGAGAATGGACGTATTTAGTCGCTCACATATTTATATAATTTCAAAGTAAGTTATAAGTTGAGACATAACATGAAACACATTAATGTTGGGACAAATCCGCTATGATGTTACATTTTCATGCTAGATCACTCATTTATTTCATGTTATAATAATAATAATTTATTTATTTTCAGACACAGTAGTCCATAATCTTATTACATTCATGCATTACATTGAAAATAAAAATAATAAATGAATATCAATTCAAAATTAAAATAAAATAAAATGTCATTCATCATTTCAGACTTAAAAAATACTGAATACATTAAAAAATTAAATCTATCAAAGCCAAAATTAAATTGTCAGCAACACTGTCATAACGATATTAAAACATGTCATGTCACAAAAGTATAAAAAATTAAATGTCAGGGTAATAAAAATTTATAAAATAAAATAATAAAATTTAAAGCAATTAAAAATGTCTAAAAGAAAAATAATAATAATAAAATACATTTAAGGTTCACCTGCCCCACGCCCGATACACGGGTACATGTAAGGACTGCCAGTGCTGCATAAATGGCCCGTCCAACCTGTCGGCAACGACGGCAAGGAGACTGTTGCCGCTGCCCCGCAATCTACTCACTATCGAGGTCGCCCTCTTGCGCATGCTGGCATAAAAACAGTCAACGCGGACACTAGCGAACATTCCCGATGCGCTGCAGAAGCGTGGCAGCCGCAGCAGCGCCCTCAGCGCGTTATTGTATTGAACGCGGAGAGCGTTCAATACAATAACGCGTTATGTTTCACCAATCTGTACCCGACATGAAATTGGGCCCTTACGATGCTACGCTTGAGATAGCCCATGGTCATCCTTTTAATGTCCCCTCACAGAGAGGAAATAGGCCTTAATTCACCACGCGGGCCCAGTGCAGGTTGGTGGATGTCACATGTCTTCGAATTTTTGGTTCTAGGACATGCCAGTTTACTCACGACGTTTTCCATCACCGTTTTGAGAGCAGTGGTGATGAAATAATTTATACAAAGTAATGCGGCTGCCTGGGTTCGAACCCACGACGTACAACTTGTAAGTCGCGGCCGATACCACTGGGCAACCACTGCTCTTAGCTCTAAGCCACAACTACATATTATAAAACCAATTCCCCCACCGTCTGTTCGCGATAAACTCAAAATGACTGAACGCATTTTCGTGCGGTCTTCACCAATAGTACCTAGAAACGAGGCAAGGTTTGTATATAATTTATCACGGACGAAACCAGGGCGGGTCGCTTGTACAATATATATAAGCGCAAGAATTTTGGCATGTTATAATCAGTACCTGGGCAACCGAGCTCTGCTCGGGTGAAAATAGAGAAAACGGCGTTTTCTAAAAAATAAACCTAGCTAGATCGATTTATCGCCCCCGAAATTACTGAAAAATTTCATGAAAATCGTTGGAACCGTTTCCGATATTCAGATTATATATTACATAGGTATATACAAGAATTGCTCGTTTAAAGGTTAAAAAATTATTAGGTTAACAATTTTTTCTTACACGATTTTATGTATATATACTACTATACTTACAGTATGAACATTCATCTCCAATGGACGAATTTTTTGATGCACAGTGAGCTTTTTGCCGTCTCCCTTTTGTATTTGTATATAGGTTTGTTTTTCTTAGAATATTCAATTGTATATATGTTAATAAATATAATTATGATTAAAATCGCCTATAAGTATGAGTTTTTAAATTATTCATCAAAATATTTTTTTAAACCAGCTTTTTCGTATTATTCTCAGCAAACCCTTTCATTTGATAGCCATATGATGGCAGTGCACAAAAAATAACTAGTCCGCCATCTTGGGCCATCCGCCATAAAGGATTTAGAATGACGTCACCATTTATTGTCATCCAAACTAAACCCATATGCAAAATTTCATCTTAATCTTTGGAGGATGGTTGGCTTTTTAATTCAGTTGCAAGATTTGACCCGAACACTACATATATATATACATTGTAAGTTGTATAAACGCTTGTAAAAAGAAACGTCCCCAGTTCTTCTTAGTGTCTAGTTTAAGTGAATAATAGTGTGCTACACATCTGTTACATTTTATTATAAGACCATTTATCTCTCATTCTTGTGTTGACACTATTTAGTGGTGGATTCGCTGTGGGGTAACACGATGATTTTTCACTGGACAATGGACAAAGGGAGGTGGACAAAGCATTTGTGGATTGTTACTTAAGAATATTTTACGCGTAAGTTGGTAAGCGATGATAATCATAAGAGTGTGAGTGTACCGTGAACTGGGGTTACTTTGAATCACGGGATGGCTTTGATCGAAACTTCCATTTCATTTATAATCGCGAAACGAAACGTAATTTGGTAGTTTTATTTTTTCTAGGTTAACAACACTGAAGAACTGTCTAATCCTTTTCTGAGGACACGCTGGGAATTCATTCACCAAAAATTTTAATTAGAAAAGCTAAATATATTGTTATTCTCTATTTATAACTAAAATAATTGTGCTGCAAAACTTCATGTGTACTTAATCACGTGAAGGTATAATTAAATTTCTAGATAAATTCTATTATGTGGCCTATGATTGATTATCCAATACAGTGATTATTGTTTTTCTAACCTCAAAATTAATGCAATGACATGAGTTTGTTTAATGCAGGGTGTCATTGATAGAGTATATGGTGTGAGATTGATCAAATGATCAAATTAACCCTGCTTGACTGGTTTTAAGCCAAACCTTTGTTACCAACATTTTCAATAAAGAAATGTTCATTATTTGATGACTTTAACTAGGTCAAAGTTACCCCATATGACAAAAATTACAATATATATTTTTCCCGCTAGCAGATTTTTATTTTTAAAATTTTATTGGCATTAAAATTGGTTACTTTGTAGTTACGCAATAAAATAGAGGGGTATCAAAGTAACCCCATTCTACGTATAACTTTGATCAGACAGGTTTTATTTTTTTTCACAAAATCAATCCACATTTTTTCACTTATTTTTTCAGGAATCGAGAGTAATACAAAAACCCATTACCTATAAGACATTTTTGTATTATTTTACACCCTCAAATTTAAAAGATATGGACAGTCAAATTCAATATTGATCAAAGTAACCCCGGTCTACGGTACTTCCTAAGGAAACAAATGCCCAGATAATGGTAAATGATCTGCGCCGCTTATGGAACCTGCGATACCAGAAGTATTACGGCGAGTTGTTTTGGAAGTGTCACATACATAACGTCTTTCCACCAGCGCTGTGGCTCCGTCTTGCACGCGAGTCCCAGCATTATGCTGAGCAATGACCATTTTGCGCGGTTGTGACGCATACTCTGTACTTGCATTTAAGTTTTTCCTATGTTTTTATTATGGTATGCGTCGTGCCTGGCGCAAATAAACGTTTTTTCTTTCTTTCTTTCTTTGTCCCTGAAGGTTTGGATAGAGGTGCACTTATAGTGCCATTTATGTTTAAGTCCCACGTATTAAAGTCTCCACCAGATAACAAAAAATAAAAGTCGTTAGCACCTGTCTACTAATGTATTCCAATATTCACAAACTATACGAAGAAAATGTAAAGGCAGTGTCGCTAGCACGATCAAAACAAACGTTTCGCGGTAAGGGGCGTCCTTGACGCTTTCACTTTGCATGAAATTATTTTCAGTAATCAATACATATAATAAATCTGTAGAAACATCATTTTTGTACATCATAAATATATCTAAAAAAAAAAACAGAATGTTAAAGGATAACCAATAGAACCCATTTCCTGCATTTTTGTCTGTTTAGTTGTGCACGTATCATGTAAAATGTACAAATCAATGTAGATAACTTTTATTCATAAAAATTGTGCGTAACATGAAGTATTATCCACTTGTCTTAGTTTTTGTTTCATCGCAATCGGTCCACTCTATCAAAAGAAATATGAATGTAGTAGAAGTAAAATATAACAACACTCGCAATTCAGATACTCGGACAGTTGAACTCCATATTCGATAGATGGCGTTGTGCATAAGATTCTCCGCGGAAGAACGTCCCTAGAAAAAAAAATGGTCGGTAGGTACTTACCTACCCTACTTACCTTGCTATCTAACCTAGGTAGCAAGGTAAGTAGGGTAGGTAGGTAGGTATATATTCGAAATCAGCCCTTAAACGGATATAATAGTTCTACGCCTTTACCTTTCATTTGAGACCAAAATTAACGTAATTATACTCGTTGGTACAGTCGGATCACTGACTTTTATTTGTTACTTTTGTTATCTGGCGGAGATTTTAGGGGGCGAGCCTATTGCCATTAATTGGGCACCAATCCAGTTCCATAATGAAAAAACCCAATAACATTCTGCCCGACCCGGGCATCCAACCTAGGACCATATGCTCAGCAGTAGCGCTTGCAGATTACTACACCAACGAGGTAGTGTAACTGAGGAATAACTTATATTATTTCAAGAAAACCTACTACGTAAAAGTTTGAAACGTGAAAGTTTGTGATGATGGATGGAGGATGTTTGTTACGTTTTTATGTTCTTTCACGCAAAAAATACTTAACGGATTTAGATGAAAATTTACAGAAATATAGCTTCTACTTCAGAATAACACAGAGACTATACCTAATTTATAAAGATATTTGGAGAAGTACTAATACCACGCGGACGGAGCCGCGGGCGGCTAAAATTCATCTCGCTGTGTATTTATTTACCTTTAAATTTTTATTTTATTTATGGTAGCGTCATGGAAGCTTACTTTACTTTGTTTGAAGAAAAACACCTATTACATTATGGAATCCCTTCAAACCAAATAAACAATGTACATACAGACGAACAGTAATGTAAATAATTAGAAACAAAACCTGTTGAGAACACAGCACCACCATCGTTCTGTTACATCCCTATTCTGTATTAGTAAATGCTGACACTATTGCATAGTCAGCACTGGCCCACCAAGAAGTTGTTTTGCTCGTTGGTTTCCAGCCAGTTCGGGTTTGGCATTCAATGAGTTGGGACGTATACCGAATTTTCCCCAAATATATTGTATACTAATTAGGAAGTATAAATAAATCTTTTTTAAAAAGATTCGGGACTTTTCCATTCTAACATTTGGTGGCAGCGGTGGGATGAGACATCCCCAGTGTCCTTAAAACGGTAAATACGTCACACGTCTGTGTTCCTAAAAGTGTCCAGTGATTGTGTCGCCCAAAAAGTTCTCCAGCCCGAACTCATCACATCGAAGGTCGATACTATACGACCTGGTCTAAGCCTGGTTGCCACTCCGGGTCCCCTGCGCAGTAAGTGGTGCTAAGCAGTTGGGTAGCACTTGCTGCACCCAATCTATTTTGTATCCAGCGCCGACTCGACAGCAGCCGACGGCTTCTCGTCCATACGTCCAAGGTAGAAGTAATCCAGTAGATCCAGAATGAAGAATTCCTACGAGCTGTTCCTGTAAGTCCAAATTACTCTATCCAGTGAAAGTTGTGTGTGTTGTGCGTAAAGTGCGTATATCGTATTATAATCTCGTGTGTTAATTTAAAATAAGATTAATTTTAAATATCTATAATTAGATTCAAGGTTACTTGTTATGAGGCTGCATGCGCCTCGATCCCACAAGTCGTCCTTATCAGTTGTGCATTACTTATACATCCGGACCTCACGTAGTTCTCAGAACTTAGTAACTGATAACTTCTATTTGTCTTAGTAAAAACATCACGCCGATACTTCCCGAAGGGTTAAGCAGTGGCGTATAGTTTCTAGCATTCCTTATTAATTTACAAAAGTAAATATGTCGAAATCCGAATCTAAAAAAGACATTAAAGGAGATGAGGAAATCCCATTAAATGTTGTGCTAAAATTCATTAAACCATTTAATGGCGATAGAGACAAATTAACAGCTTTCCTAAGAAACTGTGATAGCGCAATATCCTTGGCGTCTTCTCAACAGGAAGAAGTCGTTTTTAAATTTGTTCTAAGTCAATTGGAAGGCAAGGCAGAGACCGCGTGCTCTATTAAAGATTTTGAAACATGGCCATCGCTTAAAGAATTTTTGAAAAATCAGTTTGGTGAACGTAAACACTATGCTCATCTACTCACTGACTTGCAAGACTGTAGGCAAGGAAATCAAGAGCCCGTTAGCCAATTTTCTTTGAGAGTAGAAACCTGTTTGCAAAAACTTCTCACAGAAGTAACTGTTTCTAATACAAGGAAGACCGAACTTCCGGGCAGATTAGCCGCGATGGAAGACCTCGCACTCCATACATTTATATTAGGTTTAATCCCTAGAATCGCTAATATTGTGAGATGTAGAGACTACAAAACTTTAAATGATGCCATTAATGCTGCGATATCCGAAGAGAAAATACAGCAGTTCTCTTATCGCAACTTCAACAGGCAGAAAATTACTGAATCCTTTAATAAAAGAAATGATACAAATAATACATCTCAAGCAAAAGTTTTTATTAAAAGTAACAATTCCAGTCAACCCAATACTTCTTACAATGATTCTATGTTCTGCAGATACTGTAAAAAGCCAGGACACACTCTTGAGTATTGCAAATTGCGTGATTTCAACAATAAAAGATTTTCAAATGGCCCTCAGCCATTTACTCCATTTAAACCTTCGTCCTTTAATAACAGACAAACAGGCGTTAAGCCAGGATCTCGTGTAAACTTCACTGATAATTATGAGGAAGAAGGCAGAGATGAAGTTGACGAATCCATTAATAATATCAATTTAAACTAAATAATGTCCCGTTTAAGTATCGCACGGGGCAAACCCCATTTAATCAAGCCGATACTACCCCTTTTATCAAGACCAATGGACAGGGTAACCAGCCCCAAACTCACGGTCTTTCCAAAAGTAGGACCACGCCGCAGGGTAACCAGCCCCATAAGGAAGGTCTGAACTCTTTTAATAGTAGGATCACGCCGCAGGGTAACCAGCCCCATAAGGAAGGTCTGAACTCTTCTAATAGTAGGATCACGCCGCAGGGTAACCAGCCCCATAAGGAAGGTCTGAACTCTTTTAATAGTAGGATCACGCCGCAGGGTAACCAGCCCCATAAGGAAGGTCTGAACTCTTTTAATAGTAGGATCACGCCGCAGGGTAACCAGCCCCATAAGGAAGGTCTGAACTCTTCTAATAGTAGGACCAATGGACAGGGTAACCAGCCCCAAACTCACGGTCTTTCCAAAATTAGGACCACGCCGCAGGGTAACCAGCCCCATAAGGAAGGTCTGAACTCTTCTAATAGTAGGATCACGCCGCAGGGTAACCAGCCCCATAAGGAAGATCTGAACTCTTCTAATAGTAGGATCACGCCGCAGGGTAACCAGCCCCATAAGGAAGGTCTGAACTCTTTTAATAGTAGGATCACGCCGCAGGGTAACCAGCCCCATAAGGAAGGTCTGAACTCTTTTAATAGTAGGATCACGCCGCAGGGTAACCAGCCCCATAAGGAAGGTCTAAACTCTTTTAATAGTAGGATCACGCCGCAAGGTAACCAGCCCCATAAGGAAGATCTGAACTCTTCTAATAGTAGGATCACGCCGCAGGGTAACCAGCCCCATAAGGAAGGTCTGAACCAACAATCCAATTGTAAACCTGAAAAAGAACTTAAAATATATGAAATCCTTACCCGAGAAAGATACTTACCTTTCATTAAACTACAAACCCTTGTAAATAAAAATCCACTTACCTTCTTGATAGATTCTGGAGCAACACTTTGCGTCTTGAAAAAGAAAAGTGTAACAAGTACTCTGCAATTAGCAGATAGTGATGTTGCAATTAAAGGGATAGATACAAAAAATAAAACTTTGAAAAGTGTAGGAAGTTTTAAACTGCAACTACAGTTCAATAAAAATTTAACTATAACCCATCCTTTTCAAATATTTGAAGATATAAACCTACCTTATGATGGTATAATAGGTAGCGACCTGTTCACAAAACATAAGTGTCGCATTAATTATCAGACCACATCCTTAGAAATAAATAATCATTATATTAAATTATCCTTCGATGAACCAACATATGTCATTGAACCTCGTACCGAAACAGTAATAGAGTGTTCAGTGAAAAACCCTGAATTGAAAGAGGGAATGATATTAGATCAACATATTTCCGATTCCCTTCTTATATCAAATTGCCTTGTTAAAGTAAAAGACAATAACAGAATTAATTTGACAATTGTTAATGTATCCGAAAAACCAGTTCAATTAAATGCTAAATCCCTTACTAACCTTCTAAAAAAGGAATTTCCATTTAACTGGACCAATAATCAACAATTATCGTTTGAGCAATTGAAAGAAAAATTGGTAACTGCACCAGTCCTTATTTACCACGATTTTACTAAACCTTTTATTTTAACTTGCGACGCCTCAAATTACGCCATTTCAGCTATATTATCCCAGGGTGTAATTGGTAAAGACCAACCAATCGCCTTCGCGTCAAGGACACTTAATAAAGCAGAATGTAATTATAGTGTCACTGAGAAAGAATGTCTAGCTATAGTTTACGGAACTAAAACATTTCGTCCTTATCTTTTCGGCCGTCAATTTAAAATATTGACAGACCATAAGCCCTTAAACTGGCTTTTTAACTGCAAGGATCCTGGCTCTCGATTAATCCGTTGGCGCTTAAAACTAGAAGAATATAATTATGAAATTCAATATAGAAAAGGTAAGACAAATACTAATGCTGATGCTCTTTCGAGATACCCAATAAATCCTTTACGAAACGTAGAGGAAACCCAGACAAATAAAACATTATCTAATAATCATCCAATACCTAATCCTGATAATGTGTCCACTAACCCTGACCAAATACCTACTGATGACGTCCCTCCTTCGCAATCCTCGCCACAATTAAATCCTGGAATCTTAGACTTACCTGATGATTTTATCCTCCCTGAAAACCTGGAACTCCCTGATGACTTTAATATACCTACTCCTCAATCCAGTGAAGTCATTGATGATGATGATACGTATTCCAAATGCCTGAAAACTATAAATAATAGATTAGTGACATTTGATACTAAAATTCTCGAACATAACGAAAATCTCTTAAAGACCAAATCAAAACATATTGTAATACCTACTTCAATCGACTTTGACGAATCCAATCGTTATGTATCTGAAATTATCGGTAACATGACTGAAAGTAAAGAATTCCTTACACTTGAAAGAACTCTATATTCATTTTTGATATCTGAAAAAGAGGATACTACTTATTATTTTTTATTCACTAAAGTATATCATTATGACACGACCACTTATGATGATATTTTCAAAAGCCTAAAGAATTTAAAAAACTATATTTTATCTGCAAATGTAAACGAGTTAAGCATCACGGATTTTAGAAATCCATTTGATAGCCACAGTTTT
The DNA here is from genome assembly GCA_945859665.1 of Anorthoa munda. Taxonomy (NCBI): domain Eukaryota; kingdom Metazoa; phylum Arthropoda; class Insecta; order Lepidoptera; family Noctuidae; genus Anorthoa; species Anorthoa munda. The sequence goes on along the minus strand of OX243901.1, from coordinate 5,202,040 downwards.
ATAAAGGTACACAATATAATCACGTACCTATTTCATAAAACAAGTGTAACCATTAATATTTATAAAAATATTATAATGTACCCAACTATGAGCGAGATTGCTAAAATTATGCGTGAAAATCACGATATCCCCATTTCAGGTCACTTAGGTTCTAATAGAATGTTAAAAAGAATCCAAGAAAAATATTACTGGCGAAGCATGCGTAGTGATTTTGAAAATTATGTCCGTAAATGTGTGTCCTGCCAAGCTAACAAAGCATTACGTCAAACCAACCGTGCCCCCATGCAGATCACCACAACGTCAACACAGCCGTTTGAACGCGTTGCTTTAGACATCGTGGGTCCGCTTCCTGAAGTTGGTATCGCTAAATTAAAATTTATTTTAACATTGCAGGACGACTTGACAAAATATTCAGCTGCTTATCCTATCTCTAATGCTACCGCAGAGGAAACCTCTGAATGTCTAATTCATTTTATCGCTCAATTCGGTATTCCAAAAATAATCCTAACCGATCAAGGTACGAATTTTACGGCCGAACTATTCAAACAAACTTGCACCTTTTTAAAAATTAAACAGCTCTGGTCTACCCCTTATCACCCACAAACACAGGGAGCCCTTGAAAGAAGCCACTCAACTTTAAAAGAATATCTTAAATCTTTTGTGGATGAAAATCAAACTAATTGGCCCAGATATGTCTATACAGCCATGCTCACTTATAATACAACGGTTCACAGTACCACAAATTTCACCCCTTATGAACTGGTATTCGGTCATAAAGCACTTATACCTTCATCCATTTACGATTCCGCCTTAGAATCTACATATAATAATTACGTTAGGATTTTACAACAACGTCTACGAATTTCTAGAGAGAAAGCTATAGAAAATATACTGAAATCAAAAATAACCTCCAAAACATATTACGATAAGCATACCAAACCAGTGAAGTACAAAGCAGGTGATATGGTATACCTCAAAAATCACTTAAGACTCCGTAAAGCTTTATTTGGAAAGGTCCCTATAAAGTAATTAAAATAAATGGAAATAACACACTTACTTTATTAATTAACCGTCGGCATGTAAAACATCACTATGATGAAGTTAAACTTGCTGAAACAAATGATTAGTTTTTTTATCTTTGTATTTAGATAGTAGATTAGTTCTATAACCTAGAATATTATTTCAGGATCGCCTCGGCGTGTATCTCCGTTTTCTCAGCCGATGTTATAGAACCCATTAAAGAAAGTACTGGAATCTATTTTGACCCTGAGGGAACTTTGAAAATCTCTAATAATTATCTCCACATATTAGTCCCGATTGACATTGGGTATATACAACCTCATATAGAAAATATTAAGTCCGCCTTAGGAACTGCTAGATTTCTTTGCCAACAGAATGAATTAAGTGTTTCAAAATGCCATAACTTTCTACAACCTTTAAAATCTCGCCTTGACAGTATACTGAAAGATTACAGTGCTATATCTCATCTTATTCCCGATAGAGATAAGAGATCTGCGTGGTTTGCTGGTATCGGTTCTTTTTTCAAACAAGTAATTGGCACAATGGATGAGGACGACTCAATTAAGTATAATTCCGCAATTCAACACTTAGAAAATAATGATAAGAAACTTTCATCTTTCTTAAAAGATAATATTTTGATGACTAATACAGCATTACAAAATTATAATGAAACACTTAAAATAATCAAAACCAATGAAGCTCGATTAGGCAATGCCATTGAAAATTTATCTGCTGTATTAAACAATGTATCTAATATACCTAAAGAATTATATATAGAATCTAAAATGAATGAAATATATAATGAATTGTTTTCTAGTTTACTAACTTTATCTTTTAAACTTGATGATATTATTAACGCTATAATGTTCACTAAGAGTCATTCTATACATCCCTCTATCTTAACCCCTAAACAACTCTATGAAGAGTTAATACATAGTTTTAAAGATTTACATAAGGATAGTGTACTACCTATTAGTTTAAGTTTAGATACTATCCATATGTTAACCGACTTAGCACAACTATCGTGCTATTTTATAAACAGTAAAGTAGTGTTTGTTATTAAAATTCCCTTAGTACATAAGTCAGAATACGTTTTATATAAACCTATCTCTGTACCTATCCCACATGATGTGGACCAGCCTCATTCCTATGCTATGATTATACCTCATTGTAATCATATAGCTATAAGTAAGGATAAAATAACATATGTATGCCTCCAGGAACTAAGTAAATGTGTTAAAACTGTTAATCAGATTTATATTTGTAATAATATCGATGTATATTCAATTCAAAATATGCCTACTTGTGAAACAGAAATGATAAGTAAAATTATAAATAAATTGCCTGAACAATGTGAAACTAAATTAATTCATGGGAATATAGATATTTGGCAAGAATTAAAAAACAATAAATGGTTATTTGTTAAATCAGAACCAACTAAACTTACCATTGAATGTAATTCACAGATAACAGAGTACAAACTATTAGGTACTGGTGTAATCAGTCTAGAACCGGAATGTAAAGCTTATTGTAAAGATAGGGAACTTCTATCTAAACCTTATTATAAAATAGTTATTAAACCTATCATTTCTGATTTTAATCTTATCAGTGATCCTTGTTGTGACATAGATAAATTCAAGTTAGTTAAACCTAAATTAAAACCTTTAAAGTTAAATGACGTACATCTTGAAAAACTTGTAACTGTTTCAAATTATCAATTAATGTCAGATATTGACAAAATTATTAATGAACCTAGCCCATTCATAAAATATGAATCTCATTATCCAATTATTACTTACTTACTTGCCACCGCCGGGGTGCCAGCTATCTTAGAACCCAATGGCCTGGCACGTGTCGATGGGAAGAGACCAGATGGTATGACCATAATGCCATGGAAGTTGGGTAGGTCTTTGGTGTGGGATGCAACTTGCGTCGACACCCTTGCACCATCCCATCTTCCTAGCACGGTGGGCTGCGCTGGGGCGGCTGCTGCAGGTGCTGAAAACCTCAAACGGCGCAAATACAACAACTTAATTGGTAATTATGTTTTTGAGCCGTTTGGGGTTGAAACACTAGGGCCATGGGGTCCGAGTGCACACCTATTATTTCGGGATATCGCCAAGCGGTTGGTCGACTCTTCACGTGACCAGAGGGCTGGCGTTTTTTTTGGCCAAAGAATCAGCATTGCCATCCAACGTGGCAATGCTGCCAGCCTTCTGGGCACTTTTCCTGTAGACAGCGATGTGGACGAATTTTTTGACGCCCCGTAATTGTACATATTAGTTTTTCTTATTTTAGTTCTAATATTAGTTTGTAAATAATGTACATTAGATATAATTATTAATTAATTTCAAATAAAAATGATGGTTACTTATTATATAATCATTCTATTTATAATTTTTATATCATATAAAGTTTGTAAAAAGTTCGGTAAATGTCCAACTTTCAAAACTAAGAATGAATCTAGCAGTTTAGCAGATGAACCTCAGGAATTAGAAGAAATTCCAGCTCCAAGACTTCGCATATCTCCCTGAAACTTATGTAAAAATATATAAGTTTCATCTTGTTGGGGGGGTTGTTACATCCCTATTCTGTATTAGTAAATGCTGACACTATTGCATAGTCAGCACTGGCCCACCAAGAAGTTGTTTTGCTCGTTGGTTTCCAGCCAGTTCGGGTTTGGCATTCAATGAGTTGGGACGTATACCGAATTTTCCCCAAATATATTGTATACTAATTAGGAAGTATAAATAAATCTTTTTTAAAAAGATTCGGGACTTTTCCATTCTAACAGTTCGTCGCCGTCGCCACCGCGTCGTCGTTTCCTCGCGTATAAGTTGGTATACAATTTTAATTGCTGGTAAACAAGTCCGAGTGTTTTCTATACAAGAGAATTTTGATTTGCGGGAAATCATTGAGTTCGTGATTTAAAGGTGCTATTATGTTTTTGTTGATAATTATGTTTATTTATTAAATAAATATTGACATCTCCATCATTATGCAAATGAGATGTATCATTTTAAATTCAAAGCCCTCTAGTTAATTTAGTTAATAAATTTAATACTTTCTTTAGGTATAAAAAGTGGTCCAATCGATGGACTTACCAGTTTCTGAATTGTAAATTTACAGTTAAGAACGTTAAACTTATTTGAATAAAGAAGAAACTGACAATATTCAATTTCAAAACAGAAATCGGTGGTTTATGCCACGAAGCATTCTTTGCCAGTAAATTTTACATTCTCATCAACATCATCAATCTATGTTTAAGGTTTAAGAAGACTTTGTCTTTGATTACTATTTCAAAACTTTGTCGATACGAAAGTTCACATCTCTCAAATGAGAAAGTATCGCGCGTAGTGTAGAGGTGCATCCTGCTATCGACATCGATAGACGCAAGACACTCGTCCAGTCGCATCGTATCGATGCATCCGAACGATTTGAATTGCGGAATTCGCGCTCTCGATACGCGCTCGTGATTTGTTTCGACGAAGATGTAAAATTAGAATTTATATTTGTTTGTGAATAATAAATTAAATTAAGTACCTAGTTTTGTCTGTAGGTTTTCGCCTACTTATGACCAGTCTACTGATGGTACGTTCATGTTAGCACTGACAAGAGTTAGTTACCCATCCACAGAGTTATAAAGAAAGAAAGATTTATCGACGAGATGAGACACATGCAAACATAATAGGGCGCACGGTTGGCGCAGTGGTTGAGCGATTGACTGCTGCGCTGCGTGTCGCGGGTTCGGAACAAATATTTGTATGACCTGCAGATAGTTGTTCCGGCTCTGGGTGTAGTGTATGTGAGTTTATATATTTGTAAACGCGAGAACGCGAAACCCCCGATACAGGAAGAAATTCCTAGTGTGGAGCAAGGTTTTTCAAAATATAAAATAGAAACCAAAAAAAAAGGCTGCTACTAACAAAACAAGATAGGTTAGAGATATTGAATTGATTTCAATTACTATACATAATATATAATTACTATGTATTTAAAAACAATGATTATTCAAATTGGTATCTACAATAAATATATATATTTAAACAAAGAACAACAACAATACAAGCGTACAATATATATGTTTTCATTTTTAGGGTTCCGTACCCAAAGGGTAAAAACGGGACCCTATTACTAAGACTCCGCGTTCCGTCTGTCTGTCCGTCTGTCTGTCACCAGGCTGTGTATCTCATGAACCGTGATAGCTAGACAGTTGAAATTTTCACAGATAATGTATTTCTATTGCCACTATAACAACAAATACTAAAAACAGAATAAAATAAATATTTAAGTGGGGCTATTTAACGGGTCTCGCGCTTGACCGGTTTTTTCTTGTTTTTTGTATTAATCTTTTTCTTCTTTCTAGTTCTGTCTCATTTATTTCTCTCTCTCTCTCCTAATGTCCTGGCGCCAAGACAATCTATCCTAGGTTGTCGGGCAGTTCTTCTTCCAATTGGAGTTTCATCATGCTAGTCCACCACGTAACTAGAGTACGACCTCTATCTCTCTTATGTTGAGAATGAATGACCTCAAATAAATCGTATTTTAAACCTCATATTTTATAACTTTGCGCATCAAAACTACAACCCACTCACCTAACAATACTACTTTTACGGGTCCCTCAGGAGAAACGGACCTTTTTGTACCCAAAACCGCGCCGTACCCTAGTCACTTCCAGTAGGAATTAATCATCATAGCTATGACCACTCGAGCAAATTGAATTTTTCATATGTCACCGGATTACCTGTGAGCCTAAACGGCGGATAGAAAGACCAATACTTGACTCTTAACTAGTGTTGCCTGCGAGAAAATTATATCTTTTTAAACTGGATTTTCTATTAATCCTGATTTGGTGTAATGATCGGCAATTTGGTTCTCTTTGTTGGGAAAATGTTAGAGAGATTTGCTTGCAACGGTGGATGAAGAGGACTTGATATATGGAATTTGAAAAGGTTTTTATTAAATAGGTAACAGCTTTTTCTAGGTGTTTACTAACCGTTCATCATAATCCTGAATATAAAGAAGCCAAGTATTTTTTTTTTTTGTTTTCTTATTCGAAAAACATACCGGTAATTTTAAAAATTGTATATGCGATAGTTTAGAAGACAAATTAGTCATGCAAGTAATCATACTATAATGAGAACGAGGGCAACGCACTCTTTTCCTAGTCTGTTTTGTTACTCACAAAAGCCTGCATAACTATACTCCATTTGCGATAACATTTAAATTAGCCCATTTTACAGCCCGTTCAATCGATCTTGACTTCTATTGCGTTGGTGATACGACAAATGGTAGCTGTAGTAAACAGTTAGTTTTGGTAACAGGTTTATGCTTTTTATGTCATCCTTATAATTAGGTGATAGAACTCAAAATCGGTTGAACGGACTGTAAAAAGATTTGGAAACATGTCTAATGTTATTTCAAATGGAGTTTAACACAGTATGGATATGGAGGATGTTTTTTATGACAAAACACATCATAAGAAAAAGTTAATTAAAAAAGTCAAAATACCCGACTGCTTAAAAAGTGAACTAATAAAAAGACGTAAACAAGAAGAAAATCATGCTGTGCAGTCGGAGGATACATATTCGCGAGCTGGCTGACCAAAACCAGATGTATCCTCCGACTGCACAGCATGATTTTCTTCTTGTTTACGTCTTTTTAGTTCGCTTTTTAAGCAGTCGGGTATTTTGATTTTTTTAATTAACTTTTTTATTTATAACTTTTTAGTTAACATTTTTTTCGAATTAGGTACATTTAAATATACAAGTGTTATATATTTTTGAAATCGCCTCTAAAAACCCTTTATTTTGATACCCCACACGATGGGTTTGGAAGAAAAAATAAAATTGGCCCCCCACAATATGGCGCCCAAAAGTCGCCATTTTTCTATTTTCCAATTTTAATGTAGCCTATGACACTCGCAAGGTTAAGACGAATCGATTGACGTATGAATCATCAAAATCGGTCAATGCGTTTGGTCTCTGGAACGCCACATAGGAACAAACATACATACATACATACATACATACATACATACATACATACATAGACTGATAAACACATTACCCTCCTTCGGCAGTCGGGTAAAAAATGTTCATTGTTCTAATCCATATTTGCAAGGCAATGCATGTTAGTTAATAACGCTAAAACCAAACCAAAGCCACCATTTTAAAGTAACCCTTAAACAAAATTACCAGGAGCCCATAAGAGCAAGTTAGTCGTATCGTTAGCGAGCTCATTTCCTCATTGCAGCGAGTAACCGTCCCGCCCGTAAATACCGGAAAATGAAGAGACGGCTCACGTATGTACTATGTACGTATACAAGTAATTGAAATGTGACAGAGGGTACCTATGTAGCATTTTACAAATAGTTTTTGATACGGTGAATAGGAATATCTGTGAGATAGAGAAGCGATTGTATCTTACTTCTATACCAATATTATAAAGAGGAAAGATTTTTGTGTTTGTATGTTTGTTTGTACAGAATAGGCTCCGAAACTACTGAAACGATGAAAAAATTTTTTTCACCATTAGAAAGCTTCATTATTCCTGAGTAACATAGGCTATTTTTTATCCCGAAAACGGGTCCTGTGGGGTAGCCCACGGGAGCGAAGCCGCGGAGAACTGCTAGTCACACTAATCACGCTAATATTATAAAGGCTAAAGTCTGTGAGTGTGTATCTTTGTTTGTTACTCAATCACGCCAGAACAGCTAAACGGATCTTGGTGCAATTTGGCACAGAGATAGGTTATAGTCTGGAATAGCACATAGGATACTTTTTATCCCGGGAATATGTTCACTTGGGATAGTTTTCGACATTCACGCTGGTGAAGCCGCTGGCAGAACCCAGTTATTCTACAATTTTTTGTTGCAATCTTTAGTAAACAGAAATGTTTTTGTTTTTTCATTAGGCAATTTCTATGTCATATACCTATGTTTTTTATTATTTGAGCAAGCCGAATTTCATCCTTGTTACCCGACTGGCGAAGGAGGGTAATGTGTTTATCAGTCTATGTATGTATGTATGTATGTTTGTTTGTTCCTATGTGGCGTTCTAGAGACCAAACGCGTTGGCCGATTTTGATGATTCTTACGTCAATCGATTCGTCTTAATCCTGCGAGAGTCACTGGCTACATTAAAATTGGAAAACACAAATTGGCGGCTTTTGGGCGCCGTTTTGTGGCGAAAAAAATATTTTTTTCTTCCTTATAAAGGATTTCAAAAATATATATCACTTATATGTTTAAATGTACTAAAAGTTGTAAATAAAAAAAGGTAATTAAAAAAATCAAAAAACCCGACTGCTTAAAAAGCAAACTAAAAAGACGTAAACAAGAAGAAAATCATGCTGTGCAGTCGGAGGATACATCTGGTTTTGGTCCGCCAGCTCGCGAATATGTATTTTCCGACTGCACAGCATGATTTTTTTCTTGTTTACGTCTTTTTAGTTTGCTTTTTAAGCAGTCGGGTTTTTTGACTTTTTTAATTAACTTTTTTAATTTCACAATACCTACACAACACACACACAACGACATACTTTGAACCAACTATTTCAAAAATATTCAAAATTTAACAAACCACTATACTTGGTCTTCGTAAATTATACGAAGACTGTTGATAGTATCCAGGCCGGCTGTTTTACTACAGTCACAAGGGCGTAAGGTGAAAAATGTATTCACTGTTCATTATTTTTCCGCTTTACAATAGTTCTTGTGGTATCGAAACAAGGCGGTGAGGAGTTGCGCATACGAAATACGTGAATCCTAAACATTATTTATACTATAACATTTGTTTATAGGTAGAGCATCCTCTGCCTTAAATCATGTTATCCATGTTGTTTTGTAAAATGAAAAGGTTTTTATTTTCCAGGACTAAACATGATTAAATTGAAAAACGTAGGTGTTATATTCCCACGTGAAACAGAAATAATTAAGCCCTGCCAGACTAGTTTTTCGGCGTGGTACATCCAGCATTCTCTATATTAGTGAGCATTCATTTTAAAACGCAATTCCAATTTTTTTTCTATTTTTGCAGCAAGTATTGTTATTGCTACCCCTAGATGGGGCAGAGGGCGTCCACAGATGTTATCCATTTCGATCGGTCTTGAGCATCACGCTTTACCTCGCTCCATGTCATTCCGATGCTCGTCGCTTCTGGCAACACGGTGCGACGCCAGGTTTGACGAGGACGGCTACGCTTTCTTTTCCCTTGGGGATTCCAGTCCAAAGTTTGCTTGGGTATGTGATCGGGAGGACGCTGGAGTATTATTATTGCAATTTGTTAAATAGTTTTATTGCAATTTAAATCTCTCATTGGTCTAGTAAAGAAAAAAGGCAGAAAAAGCATTTGGATGTGCGAGTCCTAAGCGCAGGGTCGCAGTTTTGATCCCGAGGACCGAAATTCTTGTATGTTTTTCATCATTATCTTTAAATAGCAGGACCGGTTATAGAATTTTAACTGGGTACTGGAAATAGGCATGAAACGGGCATAAACAAACCTTTTTCACCCTTTACCCTTTCGGAGAATGTAGGTGTTTTGTTATGGTATTCACAGTGACATACTTTTTTATTTTGTTTTTTTTTTTATCTAAGCTGATATCAAGTCGTCGAAATATAAAACAAAAAAAAAACACAAAAATATACATCCAATGACACATTTGGTGCAGAAAATTAATTTAAAAAAACCGCAACTAAAACTTTGATGGGCTCTCCTGTAATAAAATGACTTTTAGATTTGTGAATCTTTCGAATATAAGCAGCGATATGTTAACTCATGGTCCTTCCCTTTTTACGGCTCCAACTTTTAAGCTGAAAATCGCACGATAACCGTCGCTCGTCTGACACGCCATAACAACATAATTTCAACTCCACAATAGATTTCAGTCACGTACGGCGCTTCGTAATTAAAAGTTCAGTTCTTTTCAGTTTAACACATTTTCACTACATTTTAAATGCTAACTTCAAGAAAGTTGCACTTGAGAATTAGTTGTGTGGAGAAAAGAGTAATAAATAACAGTAGATCCTGCTACTTTTAAGCTTTGTGAAGGTTTAGACAGTTTTAATAACATAAAATCTCGTCTGTACTCCCCAAAGGATAAGGGTGCCTTTCCAACAGAGATGTGCTATGCGGCTGTGCTGCGAGGATGTGAAAGCTAAGCTACGAATCTATGTGACCGTTTCCACTGATGCTAAGCTATAGCTATAGCGGGCTAGTAAGATGCGCTATGAAGATGCGCCGCCGCGAAATAACTGAGCGAGGAAGATGCGCAGCTCGAGCTATGCGATGTATCGACAGTAGAGGCACAGATAATAAAATTGGATTCAGATGCCTCATACCATACAAAGAAACCGTGCCGACGTAACTAGTGTTTTTCATCTGATTAATCATGTTATTTTTGTACGTACATCAATAGCGTTCGATCCCGTTTCACGGCAATAGATGGTGTTAGCAGCGGCTTGCAAGTAAAAGGGTTTACTAGGTTCGTGAATATTTTTTTCTTTAAATAAAGTGACGGTTCGTTTTATAGTATTTTTTTGCACGTTTTTACAGTTTTTTTGCACCAAAATGTGTTACAATGCAAATTTTAACAATCGAGTGGAATGCCTCAGTAATTTAAAAATGCGCCAGCTATTGGCATCAATTTAAAATGATCCGTTCAAATAATCTTTGAAAAGTGAAATAAGAGCCCAATATTCCATAATTTTGTACTTAGGAGAGTTGATTAAACAAGAACATACAATTTTTATGTTCAATTCCAGAAAATGTTAATTTTTCACACAATTCTATTGAATTGCATTCTATTCATGTCGCGCCATCTAGTGAGATTTATTTGAACCAAATTTTCTTTCTTAGCAATGAGACCCCGTGGTAGAGGGAAGGCATGGGGAGCGGCGGTGGCGCTGTGAGGAGAGAGGCGACTATCCATAGCACGCATCCAAATCATGCTATTTCCATATAAAAAACATAGCGTAGCAGAACCCGTTTCCACCAGTGCTATGCTATATGGACCAATGAATATGATTGGTGGATATCAAACGCATCCATAGCAACGTAGCATAGTATATCATAGATCGCGGAATGCGATAAGGCCGCCCATTGTATATTATAGTATTAAGTTTCTTTTTTTCTTGTTTATTAAGGTGTACAATAAAGTGTATATAAATAAATAAATATATCTCTGGAGGAAAGGCACTTTAAGGCCGAGGTGTAGCTAAAGTACATCCACATTTTATTATCAAATCAAATCAAATAATTTATTTGCCAGAATGAAGGTATACAAAATAAGATGTTGGGTTGTTAAAATAGTTGAGCCATACATTTTGCCCAAAATTTGGCATGCAAAATTTAAACAAATAAAACAAACACATAATTATCCAATTAATAAAAATAAGGTGGAAAAAGTAAAAGTAACAATAATAAAATACAATCGAAGCAGTCAGTTTGTCAATTAGGGTTAAGACCGTTAAAATTAAAATTATAAAATCATTAAAAGAAAGTCAAAAAACAATTAATAAAATCATAGTAAAAAATAAAACAAACTAAAACAGTTAAAAAATGTCAAAATAAAAACAAATCAGCCAAATGATATACATTAAAAGAAATTGAAAACATAAAAAATATCTAGTTATGTAACTATGCAAAGAATAGCTAAAGAGAAGAGCAGTGGTGGCCTATTGGTATTGGTCGCGACTTACAAGTTGTAGGTTGTGGGTTCGAGCAGGTGCTTTACTTTGTGTAAATTATTTCATCACGATTGCTCTTAAAAACGGTAAAGGAAATCATCGTGAGGAAACCAGCATGACCTAGAACCAAAAATTCGAAGACATGCAGACCCGCAATGGGCCCGCGTGGTGAATTACGGCCCATCCCCTCTCACAGAGAGGAGGTATGTGTTCCAGCAGTGGAAACATTAATAGGCTCATGATGCAAATGATAACGACTTAAAGAGAACTATGAAAGAAGAAGCCAATATATGTAAAAAAAAAAACATCAATTATGGGTACAATTTATCTATTCTAATCAAAAACTGAATTAAAAAGGATTTTTTTTTAAACGGCGATGTCTGTACTAGTATAAACTGTGTTACAGACACCGGCGCCTTCCTCCTACAGCTAAAACATTAACCCTAAATTAATTTTGATAAGGATAAGGACTTAGATGGTATGGGCACATTATGAGACGTGAAGATAGCTACTCCGTCAAGACAATGCTCAAAATCAACACCAAGCAACGAACAAGGGGCAGACCACCAGCCTCTTGGTGGACCACTGTCGAGAGAGACCTTAGGGAGAAAAATTTGCCGCCATCGACAACCCAGGATGGCCATCCTGGCGTAGACGCACAAGGAGGCCCGACCCCAAATAAATTGGGAAAGGGGCAGGAAGAGGAAGAAGAAGAAGAATTTAGATAAGGATGAGAGATTTTTATGAGATGAGAGATGCCTTGCAGCAATTATACGAATAGCACAATCACATAATAATCTCACTATAAGTCCAGGTTTCCTCACGATGTTTTCCTTCACCGTTGACAGCGATATCCAAGATAAACTTAGAAAGTAAATAATGAATTGAAAAAGTCACATTGGTGCTTGCCCGGATTCGAAACCACGACCTCAAGCACGAGAGGTGAGGTCTTAGCCACTGGGCCACCACGACACTAGAATTATGATTATCATGTTTAAGTCCCAACTTCAAATGGGGTGCGAGTTTTAATCAAAACTATATTTTTGAAATATGCAACCTAATCTGTCTATGCAATACCTCCTATAAATAGTTAGGTCATCATTTTGCTGATGAGGAAGTGCTTCTCCTAATCGATCACTTGAAAAGGACGGATATAATATAGTCCGTTCAGGCACATTGCTCGCAGAAAAGATGGCCGATGGAGCAGAAAAGTTCTAGAGTGGCGACCGCGAACCGGAAGACTCTGCGTTGGAGAGCCTCCCACTAGATGGACCGATGACCGGGTGAAGCTTGTAGCGATCCGATGGATACGAGATAAACGGGACCGGTTAATGTGGTAACGCTTGTGGGAGGTCTATGTCCAGCAGTGGATGTCTTTCGGCTGATATGACGATGATGATACTGATGATGATTCCGTTCATCACTAAAAGGTTTCTTTTCGCGCTTGGACGTGCAGCGGACATCAGTCCGATATACTATACCTCAGGTTTCAATATAAGATATCTAATGCAATATTGCAAGTCAAATTATGTAAAGTATACTTCTGGTAGAATATGAAATGCTTTACGTTGCGCTGGTCCAGGATATTTGACAGCACGTCATTTAAATAGAACTGAAGTCTAAAGTGACCCTGCTTATATGCGTAAGTAGAGAAAACTTTCTACCCCTTTTAAACATATTGCGCGCACGGAGAAGTAAGAAATTTGACTTACCTCCTGACAGATCTTTTTATTATAATGTTTTTTATTGTATTTATATTATAATGACTTTTGTAATTTATATATCTTTATTTTTATTTTCACATAATAATGCATATTATGTGAAAATAAAAATAGTTATAAAATAAAAATAAGTAATAGGTTCATATATAGGTAGGCATAGGTATTCCTAGTGTGGGGCAACGTTTTTAAAAAAAAAAAGAAAAAAAAAAAAATGATATAGGTTCAGAAATAAATAATTTCTTATTTAATTTAATTATCCTATCATAGACATAATTTATGCAAAAAAAAAACAATTAAAAAGGCATTGAATTGCTGTTCCCTGCATTTTGTTAAGTTATGCGAACAAAAATACACAAACAGCATCTTTTTTTCTTTGAGTGAAAATGGTGTCTTTGATTGATAAATATAGTCTGAAAAAAAATTGAGTGTGATAAAAAACTACCTAACGTTTATATATGAAAAGGTGTGAAAGAAATTTTTGTCGCATCATACATTTCAGTCGGTCGACCACAAAAGTTTTTCCGATGCCAGAAAAGATGCCTTTATAAAAAATAAATGCAAACATCAAATAAGTTGGAAATTATACTTTCACACCACAACTAACCTTTCCGCTATTCGGAATTTAAAAGCTAAGCTCGGAGGACAGTTCAAAAAGGATTAAAACAAACTCAAAGTACTGTCAGCAATCATCATTCAAATAGCCATTTACTATTTTATTTTATCCTTTTTTTTATCGGCTTGCGCTTGACCACTATCTCACCTGTTGGTAAGCGATGATGCGGTGGACGGTGAAACACGCTTGCCTAGAAATAACCTATTCATTAGGCGCCGATTCCATTGAGTAGCTGATTTTAAAATGAGAATCACGTCTAAACGGCTACACGCATTTTTTTGTAAAAAATATATGTTATATTAGACCATTTTTCTAATAATATGATCTAAGAAAATTTTGAGTTTTATTCGTATAACATAGTGTAATTAATTTGTAAAATTATGTCTAAAATGGACAAAAACACGACAATCGCGCGAAAACCGCTGGGATAATTTTAATGAATTTGACACCATTTCATAGACAATTTAATTATCTACATTTTGATCTGAGGCTTTTTTTTTAAAGTCATAGAATAATAAGGAAAGTACAAAAATCGCCTAAATTTTGGGACGCGCGGGTGTCAAACGAGTGCGCGTTTTGTTCCCTCAAGGTCGTTGGCATTAGTCGTCGTCTTAAAGACTCCTAGATTGTAGCTGTCGGGAAACAGACTCCTGCAGGAAATTCAACTCCTTAGCTGTACGCTGTTGTGCTTAATCCTACCTTTAAACGAGCAATTCTTGTATATATTTATATATATAATCTGAATCTTGGAAACGGCTCCAATGTTTTTCATGAAATTTAGTATGCAGGGTATCCCGGGGGCCATACATCGATCTAGCTAGGTTTAATTTTTAGAAAACGTCGTTTTTTATATTTTCACCCGAGCAGAGCCCAGGTATTGTATTTAAAGAAAGGTGTCCTAATAAATTTATCTCATTTATCTTAATAAAACAAAACAAAACATGTTGTAGTATTTGTGATATGTCCGGACATAGGGATCTACAATGTTTCAAAAAGTAAATATGTAAGTCAAACTTAGAGTACTATTTTGTACATTACCCAAGCAAGGGACTTGCCAGATGGCGCTATGCAATTTAAATTGCGTGATATCGCACACGTGTTTCCTAAAAAAAATTCAAGTGCAAATCGGTCGAAATGCATCACACTGCGTCCGTGTAAACGTACTTGCGTTGCACATTCGCTTAGTAAAAATTGCTTATCGTTGTGATATAACTCGTATCGTGTCGAGCCACCAGGAAGGTCTCTACGGCTTTTAGCAAAATTTACAAATAAAACACCTGTTTGAACAACTTAAAAATTCTAGTTTGTACCTATGGGATAGATTCCCGCGGACTTTTCCCGAACAGCATGCAAACGAAACCATTGGTAAATAAAACAATTTTATATATTTCGTTTTTTTTTTAAACTTGGCTTTGACATTAGTCTCGAGTTTCAGCGAGAACCTACAATGTAGCTACCCCTCATTCAGCTATTACAACAGGGTTGCTAAACAATTTTTATTCAGACAAAGTAACTCGAATAGAACTCTGTAGGTGACGACTGTTCGGTTGTAAGTAAGCTACCACGACTGTGTTCGGTACAGGAATATAGAAATATGGAAGCTCTATATTTTAAGATATTAAAAGTTAACTTATATTTTAAGCTTAATTTCGCGTGCTTATTTGGAAAGAAATATAGATAATGATAAAAAATTCAAAAGAAAACTTATCGTTTAGGTAGTCATATTTTATGCGACAAAGATGCGACGACGCTTTCTCACAGAAATGACTCCGTCGGTGGAGCCATTTCCACCTGTCCCAGTGTCTGTAATCAAAACTTACAATTAAAATTGGACCAACTTCTCGATGTGTGACTGAGTTGAAATTTTGCACACACTTTTGTTTCTCGTGACAATATAATTATTTATTAATGTAAAATAAAATATCCTAAAAAAAAAATATAATAGTAAACAATGCAACTAGTGAATCATGAGCAATTAAAAGATTACAACAACTAAATCACGATCATAGGGAGTGTTTCACGATTCAAGTGTTAGAATCCTGAGCGACGCGAGTGATTCATAGCCCTCGATATAAATCTGTTTTATTCAAGAGTTGCATACTATACTTTATACCATGACTACGAGAAAAAGAAAGATTTTTATTAAGCGAAAAGCTTAAGGAGTTTGTATGTCGAGTATTTTTTTTTGCGCAGGGAGGTTGTATAGCATTGAAATGGAAGTAGAATATATTGGTGTGTTCTTAATTCAAGTGCTTTTTATTCAATGTTCTCAGTGAATAAAATAAGCTTTTTAGAGGGGGTATGAAAGCAGGTTATTTATCTTACAAGCTTGGCTTTATGAACGAATTCCAAAATATCAAATACATCACTGTCTATACCACCATTTTGTATATACTTTCCATATCTTCGGTAGTATAGTGGTAAGTATCCCCGCCTGTCACGCGGGAGACCGGGGTTCGATTCCCCGCCGGAGAGAATCTTTTTGGTTATTTTCTATCATACTTCTTTTGTATTTAGGTTTATTTTTCTCTCGTGTTAATATCAAATACATAGCAAAAGTCTTCTTTTATAACGTAAACGTAATCTGTTCTAATAAATTACCCAATGGAACGATTGCTAGCCTCCGCTAAGCTACGTTTCCTTTTATTATCCTCAAGTTGTCCATCTATCCGGAATGTCGAGTTATCTTACAGAAGCTTTTACGTTTATTTCTTACTTTACTAAGAGTACCGGAACCTTTTCATAAACAGTCTATAATATTAGGAGCAAAATAAGTTTTTCGTGGTGTCCCAGTGGCTTAGACGTCGGTCGCCTCTTGTACTTGAAGTTGCGGGTTCAAATCCGGGCAAGTACCAATGTGACTTTTCAATTCATATATCTGTACTAATATTATAAAGAGGAAAGATTTGTATATTTGTATGTAACGAATAAACTTAAAAACCACAGGACCGATTTAAAAAATTCTTTCACCGTTGGAAAGCGATATAGGCTACTTTTTATCCCTGTATTCCCGCTGGAACGGGAACTACGCGGGTGAAACCGCGAGGAGTCCGCTATTACTTTCTAAGTTTATCTTTTTTAGGGTTCCGTACCCAAAAGGTAAAAACGGGACCCTATTACTGAGACTTCGCGGTCCGTCTGTCTGTCTGTCACCAGGCTGTATCTCATGAACCGTGATAGTTAGACAGTTGAAATTTTCACAGATGATGTATTTCTGTTGCCGCTATAACAACAAATACTAAAAACAGAATAAAATAAATATTTAAGTGGGGCTCCCATACAACAAACGTGTTTTTTTGCCGGTTTTTGCGATAATGGTACGGAACCCTTCGTGTGCGAGTCCGACTCGCACTTGGCCGGTTTTTTTTTTCGTGTGAGGTGTGGCCACCTCTAGTGTCAGTGTTAATTAAGCCGCCTCTGGGAAACCCCACAGGCCTCTGACTTGGCTATTTCAAGTTTATCTAGGACATCAATGACGGTGAAGGAAAACATCGTGAGGAAATCTGGACTTACAACGAGCATAAGTCTGTGCTCCATTGGACTAATTGCTGCAAGGTGTTCAAGTGCGCATATTGACTACCGGGTAAAACGGGGTGAATAGGAATGCAGGGAAGAATGAGAACAAATCTTTTATTAGGATTTTGACTTTGATACCACTTAGTAAAATTGTTTGCAACATTTTTTTATCACACTAATCACACTTCTCACTAATATTATAAAGGAAAAAGTTTGTGGGTGTGTGTTTGTATGTCTGTTAGTTCTTCACGCTCAAACGGCTGAACGGATCTGGATGAAGTTTGGCACAGAGATGGACTATAGTCAGAAATAGCACATAGGATACTTTTTATCCCGGGAATATGTTCCCTCGGGATAGTTTTCGAATTTCACGCGGGCGAAGCTGCAGCAGAAGCTAGTTTTTAATTAACGTGACAATTCCCTTCCAGTTTTTGTTTCCATTCACGCCTGCATTCCTATTTACCCCGTTTTATGGTGCTCATATACCATTTTCTTAACTATGTTGGGATCGGCTACCTGTCTATCTGGACGCTGATGAATACCAGTATTAAACATGGAGCATCTGCCTGTCTGATCTCCACAACCCATATACTGGATGACACTGGATGAAAAACGGCTAGACTGTCAAAGTTCTTAACCCACCGGTCACCTTCTACCATCAGACATCTAGACGCACTGCAAGTTATCATCCTCACCTGGTTGCCATTCCACCAATGCGCACCAAGCGCTTCCAAACATCCTTCATAATGCGCACAGCAAAAAAGTGGAACTCACTGCCTGCGCCTGTGTTTCCGAACGCATTCAACCCGAATCTCTTCGAAGTTAGAGTGAACAGGCTAACGTAAGCTCACTCTATCGTTGAGTTTGTCTCTGTCTTCTCTAACCTAGACTAGAGTCAAGTGCAAACCCATCCTAAATATATAAAAAAAGTTGTTCTACTATACGGTAAACGCAACTGTGCACTTGGAGGTGTCAATGTCACTCTGGCGTACGAAGAAAATGTTGTCATCTCAGATTGATTACTCCGCAGTCGACTTTTGCACAACAGCTTCAAGAGAGTTAATGCAAAGAATCAAGAGAATTTGAAATGCAAAAGCGCACGAAGCAAGCTTGAAAATTTTTAAATCTTGCCTTGGATAGATTTTTATTAGAAGGCACACACGGGGTCGTCTTGCGCCCATGTGCAGGTTTGATCCCCGGGATAGTCACGGCATACAATGTGTTCTGATGCACCAGTGATGGGGGTACACCCCAGAGAAGAGTCCGATGACGGAAAGCCGCGGCGGGTTTCGGTTAGTGCTAGCGCGTGCCCGTGTTCCGGCCATAAGCGGCACAGGATAACACCGTGGATTAGTAGGTTGGAGTCCCACATAACTGCGCTATCTCCCCGTGGTAGCGCACTATACACCAAGAAAAAAATAAACAAGTTTATGTTGGAGCGGGGTTATTTGACACTTGAAGTGTACAGCTATTTTGAACTGAAATTTTGCACACATGTTTATTTCTCGTGACTACGCCTTTTTTATATAAAGGCGTAAAAAAAGAACTTTTTTAACAATAAACGTTTATTTGTTTTTCTTTATTTAGTTTCACCTGTCCAGCAGGCTTATTTCGTATCTTGCAAGAGCAAAACGACAGCGATTTTTCGACTCGTATCCATCTTATTATATTCTAAGACAAGCATTCACGAATTGAATTCATATTCACACATATTTTGTGTCGAAAAGTAAAGTTTTGTTATGAATCAAAATTAAATCCCACGTGTTCTTGAAACGAAAACAAAGACATTATAAAGTAGGTGTACAAATTATTGTGGAGTGAATCAGTTTAAAACATGTTACTTATCTAAAATGTATTTTATTTTAGATAAGTAACATGTTTTAAACTGAATAAAGTATATAACAATCGACTTTTCAGAAATGTTGAAGTTCGAACAGTTTTGAGAACGAACGAACGAGGAACGAATCGGAATGATTTATAATAAAAAACCTTCTATTTTATTTACTTAAAAAACCTTCTATTTTATTTATTTTAAAGCCGAAAACAAACTGACATGCGACTTGCTAAGCGCCAAGAGCCTAGCGAGATACCTAGGTATCTATCGAGTAGCAAAGTGTACAAAATCTCTTATATGTTCGTAACCGGCCGCACAGCGCGCTTGACGCCTAGTGCTAGGCGAATCCACACAAAAGTTGTCAGTGCGGTTTTGGTATTAATTAAATAAAATGCAACATTCATCACAGTTCTGACTATAGTTGGGATACTTGTCCCAAAAAGCCCTTTAACAAGGAGATTCTTAATTGGAATCCAAACAATTTAGTAGCACTTAGAACTAATCAACCGAGACCAGACAAGTGCGGTTTGGTAAACATTCCTGCAGACCCTCTTATTGTTTCATTACAAAATTATGTATACGCTTCGTTAGTCTTGAATTGTTTCATAGTCATGCGTCTTGGTCAGTTTGGTCAGGGTGATACTATCTCACTGCAGGACAAAGGTCTCTTCTCATACAGAAAAGGCACGAGCAATAATCAATATGTTTGCTCAAGGCGGGTTGGCGAATTCAAAATTATCAATCATATTAAATCTCATCTCAGGAAAGTCGTTTTTGTACAGTCTGTAATAGGTGTTACCTGACCCACTCAAAAACGAATTTCAATCCTCTGCTTACAACATTAAGAAAACGTAAACGTATCTACGAGAAGACTCGCGGTGTGCTTAAAGTGTTCCTTGAGAACGTCATCCGTGACGTCGTCACCTACACCGAGCACGCCAAGAGGAAGACCGTCACCGCAATGGACGTCATCTACGCTCCAGAAGAAGAAGAAGTAGAAGCGCCAGGGTCGCACCCTGTACAGTTTCGGCGGTTAAACGGCGCTTCATTGCCGTTGGAACCAGCACTACATACGTACGTGTTACGTAATTATGTAGATGCGCCCCATTAAAATAGAATATATGTTCATTATAATATTTATTATATGAATCATCATTCATCATCATCATCGTTTCAGCCGAAAGACGTCCACTGCTGGACATAGGCCTCCCCCAGGCGTCGCCACATGGGCCGATCCCGTGCGTCTCGCATCCAGCGCCTTCCCGCAACCTTAACCAGGTCATCGGAATCAAAATATGAAGGAAAAGGAAAATGTGGAACTATAATGGATTTTATCTACACTCACAACGTAATGTTCCAAATACGAATTCGAAAAATATTGTATAAACACGTACTTTATATTCGTGGATAGGTAAAATTTAAAAAAAAAATCCATTATAGTTCAAAATTTTCCTTCGATTTTCAAACAACTGCATCATAAAACAACTTTTTAATTTTTATAGCACACTTTTACTTTTTAATTTTCTGGAGCGTATGGGCTCATGTCATTGTCAGTTGTCTGTGGATGCGCGCGCTGCGCAATGAGAATCTAAATTGCCCGCCATACCATACCACATATTCTTTCCCTTTCCACTTTTGTTTTAATTCAACTGTATGAGTGAAGATAAAGTAGTGTATGCAGTAAAGATAATATAGAGAGAGAGATAATATAGTAGTGTGTGTGTAGTGTAGCATGTAATTAGGTATTAAAACACTCGCGTAATATTATTATCAAATTCGGCTTCGCCTCATTTGATAAACCCACGCTCGTGTTTTAATAACCCCTATTATATGACCATTGCATAAACTACTATTTTTTTTTTAATTTTACCTATCCACGAATATAAAGTACGTGTTTATACAATATTTTTCGAATTCATATTTGGAACATTACGTTGTGAGTGTAGATAAAAGTATTGTATGTCTGTATTTAATTGTATGTATTTGTATTAGTATTAATAAATTAATTCCGCCTCAGAACCAAAGTAGGAAGGTGTAACTTCTATCTCGCTAAGTGTGGCTACCGAGTCGCAAACCATGCCCGCAGAACAAAAAAAAATTGGTCTGAGCCCATGCCCTACCGCCTATCCTACTACCACCGAAGATGCCGTGTAATTAGCAAAGTTTTGGGCTAAAAAATCTAAATTATTGTACCACAAACGCGAAGTAGAACATAGAAATAACTCCAAGTGGTAAAATGGGAAACACATTATAATAACAACTACATTTTATATTAATAAACAAAACCCCCGAGATTAGGCACATACAACAGTCTACGTCTCATTGTTCCTGTGACTTTGTCGCGAATTAAAAAGTTAAGAGGTAGGAGTAAAACAGTATATATACCAACCTACCTATGTTAATTTCGTCCCCGTGCCCTCCAACCGTTCTTTTTATTTATTTTATGAATTAAATTCTCATTAAAAGTTGTTAATTGGTGACGACAAACAAACATATCACGAGGGTGACGACTGGTGACGTGTTTTGACATTATTCTGTAAGATTCTTGTGGGTTTTTGTGTGAAAAGGGTAGAATTAAATCAGATATTGAACTGCAACCCTGAATTAATTTTACTTTAGGTTAGTTTAGGTAATGTCGTTTTAATATCGACCACTAAGTAGTATTATTGTGCGTTTGGCGTTGTAGTAAGTATAAAGATAAGTTTAATTAAATTTTAGAACTTAATTAAGACATTTCAATTATATTAATGGGATGAATAACTTCCAATCATCATCATCATCATATCAGCCGAAAGACGACTACTGCATGACATAGGCCTCCCCCAAGAGACGCCACATTGACCGATCCCGTGCGTCTCGAAACCGCAACCTTCACCAGGTCATCGTTCCACCTAGTGGGAGGCCTTCTAACGCAACGTCTTCCGGTTCGCGGTCACCAATCTTGAACTTTTCTGCCTCATCGGCCATCAGTTCTGCGAGTGATGTGCACTGGCACTTAAGTTTGGCAATTCTTCGGGCTATGTCGGTAACCCGGTTTCTGTTGCGGATATCTACATTTCTGATTCGATCACGCAAGGAAACGCCGAGCATAGCTCTCTTATAACTTCCAATGCAAGGGCAAAATGTAATGACAGTGACCAATTACCCTCACGTCTTTTATAACGGTCACAACACAACCCTGAAGCTGCGAAAAAAAATTAATACACCATACTTTTATGATTGTATAATTCGACAATAATATGTACTGACCAGCTGTTTTTCTTTTCGTGATATAAGGGTTGGTTCCATTCCCACAGTAAAATATGTTGGTCATAATATACAATGACCCCTTTTGTGTTAGTTTTGTGTTTAGTGTGTTACATTATTAACCCCCGACGAAAAAAGAGGGGGGTTATAAGTTTGACGAGTGTACCTGTGTGTTTGTGTATATGTGTATTTGCATATCTGTCTATGGCATCATAGCTCCTAAACGGATAAACCAATTTTGATTTCGTGTTTTATATATTTAGTGTTCTTAGCTATGTTTGATGAAAATCAGTTCAGCCGTTCTAAAGTTATGCACGTTTTACTATTTGAATTGAGGTGTTTTCGCAAGATATCGTGTCTTAATTAGGTGTTCAATAGATTGTTGATCGAAGCATGTCTACCACTAGATAAATTATGTGCTTAGCATGAAATAAAAATGTTTTGGGGGTTCTTGTATATAAAGGTAAGGTTTTCCTGATTTAATTAATTTTACTGGAGTAAAATAAATAAATCAGAGAAGAACTACTCAGAAATACTTAAGAAAACGTTCTCATGTCCAATTCCCATCCAGCCTTAATACTCTGACGTATTATGTTTGGTATTAAGGGCTAAACACGACCATTTATTTTCTTAGATAAAGACACACAGAACACTTTACCTCTTTTGTACTTAAATCTGTCTATTATCTTCTATAGTCTTCGTAATTGGTGATCGTATATTTTATGTTTATGACACAACTGAGGAGCTCGTAGCTAAAAAATTACAGCCGCATGGATCGATCTTCAAGGTCAAGCAGTGCTTGGCGACCATCTTAACGCAACGCAGTACGTGTGGTCGCTGACGTAACGAGATACCTCTGGGCCTATGAAAGCACATTCAGGTTGCCCGAAGTCGAACAGTCTTAAATACAAACGTAGTCTGGCGATTACTCCACTGTTATGAGCGTAAAAAATTCCATATTTCAACACTAATTTTAACGCATCTTTAGGCGGAAATAAATACCATAAGAAGAAAGAAAATTGCAAAACAGTCACCATACTGGGATAGACTAATAGTTCAATAATTCAAACTCATACTCCCAAAGGTCTGTTTATAAAATTTCGCGCGTTCGTTTTCGTCCTAAATCATCATCCATTTCGCTATAAATTTGCAAAACTGTGTATTCGTACGCGAACTAGCTTCTTACTACTCATCACAGCATCTATCTCTTTCGCACGTGTTGTCGGATGAGATAGCATGCATTTTAACCCCCCGCAAAAAATAGTTGGTGCCGTCGGCTAGTGCAACCTTAAGCCGTTGGCCTCGGATGTCATTTGAAGATCTTTGACAGTCTTTACTACTTTGCTTTGCACTTTGCATCTTGCCAAGGCGTGTTTTGTTACCCAGTTGCTGGGTTGTAGAGGTCAGATAGGCATTCACTTCATGTAAAACAAGGGTAATGAATCGCACACGGTGAGGCTAGCAGCCGACCCCAACATAGTTGGAAAAAAGGCGAGGCAGATTGATATAATATATGTTTATTTATACTGGGAGAAGTGGTGACCCAGTGGTATTGGCCCGGACTTACGTGTCGTAACTAGGTCGTGGGTTTAAACCCAGGCAGGCGCATTGCTTTGTATTAATTTATTTCATCACCACTGCTCTAAAAACGGTGAGGAAACCGGCATGCCCTAGAACCAAAAATTCGAAGACATGTGACATCCACCAACCCGCACTGGACCCGCGTGGTGGATTATTGCCCATTCCCTCTGTCACAGAGAGGAGAGCCTGTGTCCCAGTAGTGGGAACGTTAAAAGACCAATGATGATTTATTCTTCAGATGTATAGGGTTTTCAGTTAGGGCAACCTGTAACCAATAGTCCTATCTTCCGTGCCGCAATACAATCAGCCTAAGTGATATCAATCATCATTTATTGCCAATAATGTAGGTATACATATAAGATGGTAATTTTTTGTAGACAGTCCCGGTACATTTTACCTTACGGCATGCAAAATTGTTTAGTTGAATATAATAATTTTAAAAAAAATCAGCAATTAATACAACACTAAATAAAACATTCGGAAGTAAATAACATTATGTCAAGAAAATTATTTGATATAAACAATGGGTAATTAAAACATTCTAGATAAAACTTAATAATTTCAAGAAAATAATTAATTAAATGCAATCATAGTCAAAAAAAAGTTAGGAATGAAAAATATGTCAGCAGAACAATAAATTAAATACAAACATAGTGAAACTCTTTAGGATTAAAATATATTCATGTCAGCAAACTAATAAATTAAAAACAATCATAGTAAAAACATTAGGAATAAAAATAAACATGTCAACAAAATAATTAATTAAATGCAACCATAGTCAAAATCATTAGAAATTTAGAAATAATCGTGTCAACAAAAATAATTAATTAAATGCAACCGTCAATATCATTAGGAATTAAAAATCATCATGTCAAATTGTATTAATAAAATTAAGTAGGTACCGTCGTAGTCAAATACATCAGAAATTAAAAACAATCATGTCAACAAGCAAGTGGGTACCTTTTAACTGATAGTTTTGTCATTTAAAAATTCTGTAATTGTGTAGTAACACTTGTCTAGTAACAGCCTTGTTAGTTGTTTTTTAAATATTTGGATTGGCAATTCTTTCAGATCTTTAGGTAATTTATTATAAATAAGCGGACCCATTGATAGAATATTTTTCTTTAATAAAGCTGTCTTATGACCACCTGTATAAAGTTGGTTTTTATATAAAGACCTAATCGGTCCTGTGCGTTGTCGTATTTCAACCATTGACGTAAACAAGTGTTTATTCGTTCTGACAAAAAGAGCTACTTCTAGTACATACATGGACGGAAATGTAAGAATTTTCAAGGATTTAAAAAGTGGCACACAGCTATCTGTAGTTTTATGACCTATCATTGACCTAAGGCAACGTTTTTGGGCCTTAAAGATTCTTTCCCTCTCACTACAGTTACCCCAAAATATAACACCGAATCTTAATAATGAAGCAACTAAACCATGGTATGCTGTGACCAATGTGTCAGTATCTACTTTTTTTGAAAGGTTGTAGAGTAGATAAGCAGTCTTGCTTAGTTTTTGGCATACGCTTTCAGCTTGTGGTTTCCATGTCAGTTTTTCGTCAATATACAATCCCAGGAATTTTGCCTCTGAGGTTGTATCTATGATTTGGTTTTTATAATTAGTGTTTACATTTTCTGGCTGTAGTCGTTGGTAATAATGCATAACTTTGGTTTTTTGAAGATTGATAACTAAGTTATTTTTATTAAGCCACTCTATTATTGTTTTAAGTGTGTCATTTATATCTTTTTCGTATTTATTTTTATCTACGCATGCGATTATGGCTGTACTGTCGTCCGCAAATAATGTCATTGGATGTCGAACCTGTCTAGGGAGGTCGTTAATGTACAATAAAAATAACAGTGGTCCAAGTACACTACCTTGCGGCACACCAAATTTGGGTGTTCTACAAGTAGATAAGTATTTAAATTCGTGTTTAGTTTTAGTACATACTGTCGAAATTTCAGTGTATTGTTTACGATCCGTAAGGTAAGACTTTATTAAGTTTAATATGTTGCCTCTTAGACCGTAATCGTTAAGCTTTTTTAAGAGCGTGTCATGTTTAACATAGTCAAATGCTTTTGTCATATCTGTAAATATTGCACATACAGGGTTCCTAACATCAACATTATTCATTATCACCTTTGAAACTTCAAATATAGCCATATTAACATTTTTATTCTTCCTAAAACCTTTTTGCTCTTCGCATAAAATATTATTTTTTGTTAAAAAAGTGTATATAGATTCATATAAGATCTTTTCAAATATTTTTGAAAACACTGAAATTAAAGCTACTGGTCTATAATTATATCTTTCTTATTGAAGGATATCTGCGCTGCTACTGACATTGTCGTGAATGTGTCGAAGTTATGGACCAAAACATCCAAATTACTGTCGTGCTAGCGACACGAAGACAAATAAGAGTGCTCGAAAACGATATTTTTAGAAGGTTTTTTTTTTGTTTAAAAGTTCGTTACCGGTTACCGTTTTTTGTCTAAAAATAATGCACAAGGTCTGTCTATTGCAACCCATGGTAAAGGCGTGTTCTTTTATTTGCGAAAATTCTCTCTATGATAAGCTGAGTGTCATTTAGTAAATAGCTACCATACCACGTAAGTGCATGTTCATCAAATCTTGAGCACTCTTCCTGTAAAAGGTTAGATATATGTACCTAAAGCAATATTTGAGGTTAGGTATAAGGATCTCTGTGAAAATGTTGTGTAGAACATTGCATATTTGCTGACAGGCTCAACACTTTTTTATCTGGCGAAATGTGGACGTAGGTTCTAAAGACAATCCTTTGATTACCAGAGGCCCTAGACTAGTGAGAGACAGTTGTATAAAACGCACACTATTTAAAAAAAAAAGTTAATTAATAACATCAAAAAACCCGACTGCTTAAAAAGCGATCTAAAAAGACTTAAACAAGAAGAAAATCATGCTGTGCAGACGGAGGATACATCTGATTTTGGTCAGCCACCTGGCGAACATGTCGGGTTTTTTGATGTTTTTAATATTTTTTTTATAACTTTTTGGTAGTTTTTTTTTAGAATTAGGTACATTTAAGCATACAAGTGTTATATATTTTCGAAATCACCTCTTAAACTCCTTTATTTTGATACCTCACACGATGGGTTTGGAACAAATTAAAATTTTTGTTCCCCACAATATGGCGCCCAAAAGCCGCCATTTTTTTATTTGCTAATTTTAATGTAGCCAGTGACACTCGCAGGGTTAAGATGAATCGATTAACGTAAGAATCATCAAAATTGGCCAACGCGTTTGGTCTCTAGAACGCCACATAGGAACAAACATACATACATACGTAGACTGATAAACACATTACTCTCCTTTGGCAGTCGTCGATCAATGCTAGTCCTGCTCCACAACCACTAGAGTGCAAAAACAAGTGATAAGCAAAACATTATTGTTGGACCTGCTGAAGACTGTATGAATTATATTTGTATTGTATAAACTCAATTTAAATTTGTATTATATAACTGCATAGCACATAATAATATGTGAGTACTATGTACCAAATGTAAATCTACTATTTACTGTCGTTCGTTGACTTGAATGTGCCCTGGTAGTTAAAAGTGTGTCATGCTCTCTCAAATGTATGTGGTGGTGGCACATTTGTGGGATCATTCTGTTCCCTTCATGATGGTTGAACTGAGTGGTGCCGATCCATGCGTCATGTTCGTGAACGGGCGCCATCAGTTGGGATGGGTCATAACTTGGTTGCCTCGGGACGTTTTTAATTAATTATTGTATTTCGAGGTTATTTATAGTTGAAATATAATTTTTTGATTTTGATCTCACCGAGAAGCGATTTTTACTAAGCGAAATTGCAATTGGACTAATTTGCACTTGTAAATTTCTTTGAAAATACGTGCGCAATATCGCTTATCTAGGCAATTTCAATTGCGACTCACTATCAAGAAGTTTCCTTAGGCATAGGGTATTTATATAAAATAAAACAGCATTGCCAGCCTATTGTATGTATCTAACCATTTAATAAATACACAAAACTTTCTTATTTCATAGAGACAGTCAATTTCTACATTAATAAGTTAATAATTATTTATAATCATTTTTCTCGATGGTAAACTTATGTTAGCCGAACATTCATTTTAATTTTAATAGTGAAGTTACAAGATTTTAAACGTATTTTCAGGTACCATGAGAAAAAAACTTTGGAAAAAATTATACAAAAAAAAACATTTTTTAAATTTTATAGAGTTACACAGTTATTTTATTACATAAAGATTATAATTTAAAAAATAGTTGCCAGCCTTTTTCACAGAAACAGTTCATCAGATATATAATTTCTTCTAATTAACATGTTTTATATTTCGTGAAAATATTTAATTGACAAGATATTTTTATTACATTTATAATTCACCTACCATAAAAGATAACACGATTGTAATGGAACAAATAGAAATGAGCTTGATTTTCATAAGTTATTATTAAATTAAATAATTTCAATAAAAATAATTTGCTTGTAAGACAGCCAGTTATTTGAAGTTAAAGAAAGTATGTAAATTAGTTTTGAATGTTTTTTTGTATACATTTTTTTTCGTATAATTTGAAAATCAAGCTTACTTCCGGGTAGGTACTTGAAAGATTTGTTAGATACAGGGTAATATGTCAAATATTTTTTTTTAGGTAATTTACAGGGATTCAATGTAGTAACCGTCATCCGGGTTTTGCTGTGACCGCCTGTAGTTGTCCATCTGAAAAATAATAAAAAACGTTAAGAGAAAATCTCGCTGTCATCAGTTCATTTATTTTGTGGTTCTACTCCACTTTGACCTCCACAGTATTACCTATTTGATAGTAAAAGTTACTTAATAATTCGGGAATAAAGTTTTAACCAGTAGGTAGGTATAATAATTGGGGATAAAATTTTTAACCAGTATATAGGTATAATAATAGGGGATCAAATTTTTAATCAGTAGGTAGGTATAATAATTGGGGATTAAATTTTTAACCAGTAGGTAGGTATAATAATTGGGGATTAAATTTTAAACCAGTAGGTAGGTATAATAATTGGGGATAAAATTTTTAACCAGTAGGTAGGTATAATAATTGGGGATAAAATTTTTAACCAGTAGGTACGTATAATAATTGGGGATAAAATTTTTAACCAGTAGGTACGTATAATAATTGGGGATTAAATTTTTAACCAGTAGGTAGGTATAATAATTGGGGATTAAATTTTAAACCAGTAGGTAGGTATAATAATTGGGGATAAAATTTTTAACCAGTAGGTAGGTATAATAATTGGGGATAAAATTTTTAACCAGTAGGTACGTATAATAATTGGGGACTAAATTTTTAACCAGTAGGTAGGTATACTCTTTTCCCAACTACGTTGGAGTCAGACTCTTGTCTTAACACGATGCAGTATTCTTCATGGAACAATTACGTATGAGAATTCCACAACCCAGTAACTGTGTAATAATTTTTAGTTCTGAAGTTAATAAACTTAATAATTTTGACATAATTTTACTCCGTATTTATTAACAAACCAAATGCTACATAATTTATCTAGTAAGTAGACACACTTTGATAGACAATCTAATGAACACGTAATTATGACGCGATATCTTGCGAAAACACCCCGAATCAAAGAGTACAATAGCCCATAACTTTAGAACGGCTGAACCGATTTTCATCAAATGCAGCTAAGAACACACAATAAATTCACCTATCAAACAAAAAACTAAATCAAAATCGATTCATCCGTTTAGGAGCTATGATGCCACAGACACAAACACAGGTACACACGTCAAACACATTATAACACTCTCTAATTCCGTCGGGTGTTAAAAAGGATACAGCGATTTATTTTATTTAACAAACAACTGTATTTTTGACTTAATGAAACCCCTCTAGCTCTTAATTTTTTCATAGACAACATTGAAGACTCATGCATGTATCTCACATACCTAATAATTAAATATCAAAAACTGAACGCGAAAGTTCCATACATTTCCCACGTGTACCAACGTCAAAGTCCACATAACTTTACTTAACGAACAACTGAAGTTTTAACTTAGCGATGCACACTGCATCTCTATGCACGTGAATTAACTTCATTTCATTAACAATAGTTGTCTAGACAGATGGTGTCCTGTCCAAACTGAGTTCACACTAAAATAAAAAAATTACTTTCAGTTTTTCCCGAATTTTCAATTTTCTATCCCCAAGTACTATTAATCTGACTTGCAATTTCGTAACTACACTCAGCATCACAGAAATCGCACCTCTCCGAAAATAGCACTCAAGCCTGTCCTGCTTTGAACTCATGCAAGAAACCCAGTTACTATTGGTATCTGCTGAAAATATATTTAATGACCTTTAAATTAAAAGCAGTGTGACTTCATAAATAACACAATTACACGAGCCGAGAACAACTGTTGTTAAAAAAGGAAAAAAGGAGCGGCTTAATTGCACCATCTTAGAAGGAACGGCCGATCAAGGTCAAAAGATTTGAAGATTCGCCAAGATTGGGCAAGACTTTTTTTTTTATGTCTCTTCCATTCAGTTAACAGTTTTATTTTATGCCTTGGTTATGCTAGTATTATATTATCCGTGATAAAACCAAAAACCTTTAACTTTTTCGTTTTTTTTTTTTTTTCTTTTTTGAAAAACATTGCCCCACATTAAGAATTTCTTCCTGTATCGTGGGTGCGTTTACAAACATTTAAACTCATATACACAAGACACGCAGATCCTGAACAACTATCTGTAGGCCATATAAAAATTGTTCCGTGCGGGTATCGAACCCGCGACACGCAGCGCAGCAGCCGATCGTTTAACGCCAACCGTGTCGTCAATTGTCTTCCACATGGTGTACCGTAATCACACTCTTACCATCGAATTAATATGTTTTTGGTTTTATGGTGGATTTTGAAGAAGATTAGGAGAAAATGGTGCGTTTTTTGTGATGCTGATTATATGTTGGGGTCGGCATCCAGTCTAAGTGGATCCAGCTGAGTACCAGTATTAAACATGGAGCAAATATTTCTAAACAAAGATCTGCCAACGCTTTTCAACGAAGAACATTTTCGTTTTATTTGATATGATTCAATGTAAAACTGCCTCGTTGAACTTGTGGTCGTAGGTTCGATTCCCAAGTCGGGCAGATGGTTATTGGGTGTTTTCAATAGGCAATTCTCCGAATATGTCTTCAGTTGATGATAAGGCAGGAGCCTATGCATACACTTCTGTTATCTATATTGTTAAGTTTATGATTTTCATCTACACGTTTCTGCTGCTCTTATCCCAATACTCATATTTGGGTCATGGTACTCACCTCTTGTGTAGAAATATCTTAATATAGTAATGAGTAATGCTCACCCAATGTTTGAAGATGTTCCGAAGTTTCATCTTCATGACATCGCGGGCGGCGCCAGCGTCTTCGCGATCGTACACACCTGCAGACAAGGATGATGATGTATTTTACTAGCGTGGTGAGGTCGATGTGCTTTTGTTTATGAGCAAAGCGCCTTAATTTTGTGTTGCATGTAATTTCAAGAAAAATTATGGTTTAATTGACTTGGCTTATGTCAATCTGCCTTAAAGAATAATTTGTCTGACCGTAAACGGCCTAAGAACCGACAAGGAGCGACTTTCCATCTCTTTCATAGACTAAAAGCAGTATATCAAATTTAATATGTAAAAATATACATCGCGATTGGGTTGTCTGAAAAATTAAATTTAAAAAAATATATAATTTAATTATATTTAATTCCTAGTGTGGGGCAAAGTTTTCTTTTTTTTTTAAATCAAAAAAAAAATTGAATGTGTTAAGATTAAGCAAGTAACAAACAGCAATGAGACTAAGGTTTTCTGAGAGGAAATCTTAAGTTCTTATTTTTGACATCGACGCTATGGTTAAGATATCCCAATTCTGAAATATTAAGATGGTTAAGGTTGCGGGGATGCGCTGGTTGTGAGACGCACGGGTTCGGTCAATGTGGCGACGCCTGGGGGAGGCCTATGTCCAGCAGTGGACGTCTTTTGGCTGAAATGACGATGATGATGAATTACACTTAAACAATGAAAATAACAATGTTCTATGATCTCTACGTACTGTCCTCCTCACCTCCATCCCTGATGGGTATGATGTCGTCACCAGATGGCAGCACGTTGTAAGCCGAGTGAGGATACACGGGGTGCGGGGGGGTCTCTTCCTGGCCGAGCTGGTGTCTGGCCATCAGGTCCTGACTTGATAGCTGCTAAAGGTATAAGGGTACAGGGTTTAGTAAAGAAAGAAAGAATAAAATTCAACGTTTCCTACTGAAAGAACTAGCCTGCACTAGGACAGTGCATAATATGAACCATAACCCTAAGAGCAAGTTTATTTCTATTGTGCGTAAGCGACACATGAATACATATTATCTTACTAATATTATAAATGCAAAAGTTTGGGTGGACGTATGTTTGTTACCCAATCACGCCAGCACGGCTGAACGGATCTGGACATCTGTTCCTTACGTACAATGGAAAAAACCTTAAGACCTTATCTAAACGCTCATGGTATGGCCAAAGTTCCTTTAAAGTATGCACCGTACATAGGAATGCATTTATAATAATGAAGAAGTTGAATTTCACTTAACATTCCGTGTCCTAATCCAAGGGTCAGTTAATACACGGGTGTGTTGAAACAGACATCGAGATTTCAACGCTCACACGTGGATCTATATTCTGCTTGAATCCATTTCTAGCGCAAATACGTTAGTCTTAGTAAACATGAATGTTAGTGATCGGAGCTCACATAGCTGCACTTACTCAGATTAGATTTCGATTGTAGCTCAAATATGGATCATAAGACAGAAATTTAGGCTTATTCAGTACAAATTAGCTACGTGCCCTAACTGATTACCCATAACGTTTCTTTGTCCACAACCAGACTTCTAGTCAGTTCAGCCAAATGCAAATACTACGCAACTGACTTTTTTGAAGAACTTCAAGGTTCTTCTTCGTCACAAGGCGTTGGTAACTGAAAATTACATACTTAATTAATCACTTAGGTTCTTTGTACGTATCGATCAGTGACGGTAAATATAGACGTCATCATATATAAGAGAGATAAACCTTCCCAAGGACCAACTTTTTACTAAGCATATACCCAGACTTTCACAAAACTCGTTCAATGATAAAAAGCTTTTTTACAAAAAAATACTACCGACTTCCAAATTAAAAAACTACAAAATCAAAAATAATTTTATTTTTGGAAGTCGGTGTCTATAACGCAAAAAAATGGTACCTACCTACAAAAGACACCGACTTCCAAAAATAAAATAATTTTTGACTTTGTAGTTTTTTTATTTGGAAGTCGGTAGTATTTTTTTTGTAAGAAAGCTTTTTATTTTTCACTTTTTAGTTGTACCTACATAATAGGCAAGTTGTTTAGTAAGGTACCTATAAAGCCAGAATAGATTACCCGAATATCATGAAACTTGAACATGACCGGTGAAATGAGAGATCTGCGTACCCCTTAAGAGCGTACTGGCGTGATGTTATGTTATGAAATGGTATAAACAATAAACAGACATGCGATTTCAGCAATCACGAGAGATTTGCCGTAATTTATTGAAGAGTTCTGTTGTATATCTTCGAAGTTCTTCATCAGATCTTCACCAAAATAAAATGGGACCAATTTCGAAACATACATTTACAAACAAAAAAAGAATTTTTAAAATCGGGCCAAAATTGACGGAGATATGCGTGAAAATACACAAAAAAATAAAAACATACAATGTCGAACATAGAACCTCCTCCTTTTTGGTAAGTCAGTTAAAAACAATGAGAGAGCTCGCAATTTCAACAAAATAGAATAGATAGCAAAACAAAAGAATTACTAAAAACTGGGCTGACTCCGTATAAGAGACAAAAATATTTAGCCAATCAACCCAAGTATCACAGAATGGTTGGAACGGTACGGTCTACATTCCAACACGACAGACAGTAACAGACTTGAGCACCCCTTGACTCTTCAGCCGCTAATTCGTAAAGGTTGAATCACTGCAATCTCTTCACTCATCCTGTGCCAATTGCTCGCAGAATGGAGACTTGGCTCAAGTAGTGCATCCACGTTACGTCAAAGTTGGGACTGGACTTTGATGATACACTTTGAGTTGATTAATGAAGAATTCCAGTTGAACATAGCAGTAAATGTCACCTATCTTTAAATTGGCTACCGACTTGTGGAGTAAGTAGCTGCATTTATCTGTGTACATTTACATTTCCCAAGGCTTTCGTTTTAACGGCTGAAACCGCAAAATGAATTGCCAACGAGAGTTTCAGTGTTCGGAGAATTCGAGCAAAAGTTGAGGATTTTTTATTGTAGATTAAAAGTGTCTAACAGCAATCATAGGTGGTGAATTGTACAGTTTTTTCGAACCCATGGCACTGAGAAATGATGAATGAAAGAAAGCAGGAAGTAAACCGGTGGCCGCTTTGATTATAATTAAAAATATTTTAATACTCATAAAGCAGAAACAGATACTATTATAAACTGTATTACTACGATGATCGGATTGAACGGACGTGAAAATTCATTCGGTACTTGAAAGAATGTCGGTAAATATTTATTATCACAGAAAAATGCCCGGTTCCTTTGTTTTAGATCACGGGCACGAAGCTTTTATATAATGATGAATATTCAACATTATGAACTGTTAAAAGACTATTCTCCCTGAAGGTTATGAAAATATAGCCTATAGTGAAAATAGTATTTTAGATCGAAAGGCTATTTTCACTAAATTTGCTTTATACTAATAACCTAAAAGACTCGCTAAAAGTTCTTTATACTAATCACCTAAAAGACTATTCTCCCTAAAGGTTCTATAAACTAATTAATACTAATGACCTAGAAGACTATTCTCCCTTAAGGTTCTTCATACTAATGACCTAAAAGACTATTCTCCCTTAAGGTTCTTAATACTAATGACCTAAAAGACTATACTCCCAAAAAGTTCTTTATACTAAGACCACATATTGTTTAGACTCTTAATCTACAAACCATCACGATTTACTGACATACTGTATGGCAAAATTCAAAAACGAAAATATCCCACAAATGTCTCACATATTATATTTAACAAGAAAAGAGAACAAAGTTTGGCGCGAAACAATTACTCAAATGAGGGCAACTAAATAGTGGTCGGTAATACCCAACTTAAGAGCCCCTTGACGAACATGCCTCAATTACAAAAGTTTGCTAAAAGCAACGGAGTTAGTAATTAGGAAATATGAATGTTAGAAGGTCCGGCATTACCTGTTAGTGATGTACTAGCCTCAAGGTATCCACTAGTGATGTAACTAGCCCATGTCAAAGTCAAAGTCAAATATATTTATTTCAACTAGGCCAATAAGCGGCACTTTTGAACGTCAAACATTAAATCTAAATTAAAAATGTACAAGTAATAAAAATTGACTCTACCGTGCATTCGGAAAGTAGCTTGTTATGGAGAAGAACGCACTAGAAACTCCATACTTACTCTTTTTAAAATGTTTTACAATGTTTACTTATGTACATACATTAATAAATTCATATATGTGAGGACGATGCACCCAAAAATAGCACTACACACTATACTACGTACAGGTATAAAGTAATAAAAGCACTAACAGGTAAATTCATTAATTTGATAAATAGGAACATGGTTCTCACATACTTACAAATATTCCAAACATAGGTAAAATACCTAATTCAACAACAACGGAACCGTGTTTGAGTCAAATTCTGGAAAATGGAACATGGAACGAACATTCCCTAATGCATAGTTTTCTCGCAAAGCGGACATGTTTTAGATTTTACAAATCTTTAGTTAAGGTCTAACAATCTATATTTATTATGATGTAAAGGGAAATATAGGCCTAGGTTTTGTTTCGATTCCAACTCCAACCCATATTTTTTTTTTGCCAATATATATGTCAACTCTAATATACTGATAACTTCTATAGTTTAGGAGAAATTGCAATTTTTAAAAGTGTGGTACTATGTTTTGAAGGCCAGTGTAGTTAAGATAGGGATGTAATTTGAGGAGATAAATAAACGTCTGTATTATTTATTAATGCGTAAATCGGTAAGAATCATGCTAGTTAGCGAAGATGAATTGAAAAACACTGGCCAAGTGCGAGTCGTACTCGCGCACGAAGGGTTTCGTATTTATATCGCAAAAAACGGCAAAAATATCACGTTTGTTGTATGGGAGCCCCACGTAAATATTTATTTTATTAAATTTTTTGTATAAATTTTTGTTATAGCGGCAACAGAAATACATCATCTGTGAAAATTTCAACTGACTAGCTACCACGGTTAATGAAATACAGCCTGGTGACAGACAGACAGACAGACAGACGAACAGACGGATCGTGGAGTCTTAGTAATAGGATCCCGTTTTTACTCTTTGGGTACGGAACCCTAAAATGTAGAGGCGTGAAATCTCTCCAAGGTCCATATTCAACATGAAAAAATAATAATACCTCCCTGTACCTCTGCAGGGCAAAGGCCTTATACATGAAAGTCTAAGTTAATTCGTTAATGTTGGGTCAAGTTAGTTTTAGTTTGTGACACTGGACACACACTTTTGAAACTTTAAAAGCCTACAATTTAGGAGTCAAACTTTTTGTAAATTAACCTAAAACCTACTGTTAAATATTATTATTATAAATGTGAAGGTTTGTTTGTAAATCAATCACCCTTCAAAAGCTGAACGGGTTGGAACTTTTGAAAAACCGGTATACCACGGCTTGGATTAGAACATAGTCTATTAGGGTTCCGTACCCAAAGGGTAAAAACGGGAGTCTTAGCTAGATGAGATCCGATAAAATCCGTCTGTCTGTCTGTCACCAGGCTGTATCTCATGAACCGTGATAGCTAGACAGTTGCAATTTTCACAGATGATGTATTTCTGTTGCCGCTGTAACGAAAAATACTAAAAACAGAATAAAATAAATATTTAAGTGGGGCTCCCATACAACAAACGTGTTTTTCTGCCGTTTTTTGCGATAATGGTGCAGAACCCTTCGTACGCGAGTCCGACTCGCACTTAGCCGGTTTTTTTTATCGGTGCCGGCCATAGAAATATTAAATACAGGTCTTTTGGCTTTCACGCAAGCGTAGCAGCCGGCAATATATTTTTTAACTATTCGCAAAATCAATCAACGTTTGATTGTTTTGTAGTATAGTGTCACAAAGTCACACCCACAGATATAAATCTAACTAGATGACGCGATTGTATGTACTTCGCGTGTCAAAAAACGGAGTAAAATTTGGATCAACGATCGTAATTTGAGCTTTCATTTAGCATTATCGGCACCGGAAATCCACAGAAATCTAGAAAAATGCCATTTTATGCCCTACTAGCTGTTCCCCCCGGCTTCGCTCCCGTGGACCACCACACAGGACCCGTTTTCGGGATAAAAAAAATTGCCTATGTCACTCAGGAATAATGTGACTTTCTATTGGTGAAAGATTTTTTAAAATCTGTCCAGTAGTTTCGGAGCCTATTCGGTACAAACAAACAAAAAAAAATCCTCTTTATAATATTGGTATATATTGAGCTGTAAAGACTGTATGTAGAAAATGTTGGCTGAGGAACGTTTTCTTTCATTGGTAAGTAAATTTGTTTTTAAATTATGTATGAAAAAGTGGCACGCTTGGTTTTCATACAGATGCAGGGACATGCGTTATCTAGTTAGATTATATCTGTGGTCACACCAAACAACTCGAAATTCTTCCATAATAATTCGAGAAAGGTTATGCCTATTAAAATCAATGTTTATCCATTGCCCACTGGGCCGTGTTGTAGTCGTTAGTGGTCACCATGTGGTCGTCCTCACTCGTTTTATTCACAGTCGTAACACGCGATGGTACGGCGATTTTAATTTGTGGTCGTAATGAAAATGGCACTATCATTTACTAGTTACATGGGGTCAAAGAAGTGTGAACCAGTTATTAACCTTTTCAAAATAATTGAATGACGCCTACACTGTAAAAATAAATAACCGAACAAGTGTAACTTTCAGCAAAGTTTAGTTATTAGAAAATAAACTTATACAAATAAATATAACTAATTAGCGAATAGAAGAACTCTGTTTTGTTGCTAGTAAGACAAAGTTTGTAAATCTTAATAATTTCGTAACTAGCAACCAAACTTTTGGTTAATGTTAACTATTTTTTCTTAGTGTAATTAATCTTTTTGAAATATTTTTTTGGCTATGGATAATAATTTAGGTAGTTATTCATGTAGGCAAGTTTGTCGCCTATAACTAATATGGGACAAACCGACGAATCGAGAATGTAGGTAAAGTCAGGGCAGATAATTGTTAAGGTGGCACTTTTAAGAACAATTCCCTGCAACTTGAAACTTCACAAAAGCTGAAAAGTGCTAGTACATTAAAATTTAAGGCGATTTACAATTTATTGGCCTTTCTGTATTTGGTGCTATGGCTACGAAGATAAAAGCGAGATATTCAAGAAAATATAGTTGCTATCTTAAGAGTAGATTTTTTTTTAAAGATTGCTTCTCGTTTGACCACATCTTGCTGATGGTAAGCGATGATGTGAAGCACACTTGCCTAGTAGTATCCTATTCACTATTGAATTAAAGACCCCCAAGGTTGTAGCTATCAGAAAATAAAGATTCCGGCAGGGAATTCCACTCCTTAGCTGTGCGCACAACGAAAATATTAAAATTATGCTTAATGCCACAATTATTACAAACTTTAATCCTAGATGTCATGCACAGCAACCGTGGCCGTGTCCACCGACAGAGTCAACCGCATTTAGTTTCTTGAGTTGACTTTAATGCTATTTTTTTTCTTTTTTTCCATCTGTTACTTAAGTTTACCAGAAAATTGTTTTTAATTGACTGCCATATAAGTCTAGCGGTCAACAGTCTGACTATTGACTACTAAGTTTGGGGCTCTAGATTCATGTACCGAATTAGAAAGAAAAAAAGCAAAAGTTGTTTTTATCTGACCCGCACAGGACAAAAGAGAAATAAAACAAAAAAAAAAACTAAATTCAGTCATTATTTAGGTAGTCACCAACTGTTTTTGTCATCATCTGCCTAGCCTTTTTCCCAATTATTGTTGGGGTCGGCTTCCAGTCTTACCGGATTCAGCTGAGTACCAGTGTTTTACATGAATCGACTACCTATCAGACCTCCACAACCCAGTAACTGGGTAACACGATACCCCTTGGCAAGTCTGGTGTCAGATCTCAGGCTTCTGATTACCCGTAACGACTGTCAAAGATCTTCAAATGACAGCCGGGACCAACGGCTTAACGTGCTTTCCGAGGCACGGAGGCAGCTCGGTATGTTGAAATGGTCACCAATCCACGGACCGACCTCGTCAAGCGTTGCTTAACCTTGAAGATCGACCCGTGCGACTGTGTATTAGTATTTAAATTCACACACAGCTGCAGTCTGGAGTCTCTATTAGGCTATCACAAAATACTCACCCACTATAAAATGAGGATGTCATGAGACATACAACATAAGAGGTGCACTTCATTCTACTCCTTCTATAAATTCTTCCACGATATTATTATTATTGCATTAAACTGAATCCACGCCTATGTAAGTGTCTACTCATAAACCTCAAAACCATTATCACATGCCTATGTCCCTCAAAACATTGTCACTTCGAATCGTCAGTGAAAATGTTTTTCTTCCATTATAAGGAAACTATAAGTGAATGTAGATTTAGGTGAAAGTTGAGGACCCTCTATACTTCCTCTTTTAAGTTCGCATGTTTGAACTGCGTCAAGTTTGGGGATGTTGAAGTGAATCAATTTTGATATGGTTTTTCTTTTTTAGGCAATTCAATTTAATGTTTAAATATCCTCATCCTCCAAAATTTTAGATCCATATTTTCATAGTAATTTAAAGGTTGGAAGTGTTTACTGATAAACCTTGAAAACAGAGAAGAGAGAGGGAAAACATAGATAAAGACATAGGTACCAGTACTTTATTATTTTATAATTAGCTATGTAAAACCTATTGAGATTATTATGTTGTAGCTAACTACATAGTTAATAATCTTCATCAGTGTAGTTTTTCCCAGGGTGGAAAATCCTCATTGGATGTCCTCCGCCCTGGGGAGGGCGGAGGGGTCTGTCAGACTCGTACTGACTAAAAACCACCCCGGTGTTCCATCCCACACCTACGCTGGGGGTCGCGGGAACAACGATACTTCCGCAACCCCCAGCTAGTGCCGGCCGCCTCTGCGGGCCACGACCTCGGGTTGGGGGGGGGAGTGAGGTGTTGGACTCCCCCTGCGACGACTGAGAGGGGCGCGCGTGGAACACTACGCGCCACCACCTCGGGTCCTGACGTGTGGGGGCGACGGACGGGTAGTTATATCCCTCTGCCAACCTATTTATATTTCTGGGTTCCGATTTATGATAGACTAGCTTCAACCTGCGGCTTCACCCGCGTAAAAAGTGCGTGTTTAACAAGAATCATCTCCAAGGGAACGCCCTACCAGGATAAAAACAAGTTTATATCCTTCCCAGGTTCTCATGCTATCTTCATACAAAATTTCATCCAAATCGGTCCAGCCGGTAACTCGCAAAAAGGTAACAAACTGAGTTACTTTCGCATTTACATTATTAGTAAGGAATACTGTTTTATATGTTTGGAAGTGACAATTAAAACTTTCACCTCTCAAATTAGAATTTAACAACACAACGTCCGTGCCAAATACTTCCTAACAAGTACTTACATTGTAAGGTACAATCAACAAAAAAACACTTAGCACCCACCTACATTTTTGGAGACACTTTGAAACTTTTCAACATTTTAAATACGCACAAAATATCTTTTTGAAAGGATAATTGTGTTACAATTAAGGTTTTGCGATTCGGGGAGTTCCTAAAATGGTTTTACATTTATTTCTCTTCAGGAATTCATTTAAAAACTGAAGCTTTGAACGTTTTAAAATTTTGATTTCGTTTACTATTTGTCTTGATTATTATTTTGAATGATTTTAATTCTCGAATTCAATTGAAGAGACACTGGCACTAAAATTGATATGTTACATTTTTATCTGAATTATTCTGCCTTAGTATATAATTTCCCCAACAGAGGTGTATAGATTGCATCAGATACGTTACAGTACGACCCGTCTGAAGTTAGCAAGTGGTTGCGCAGTAGTAAAGCTCATACAAAAAAAAGTTAATTCACAAAATCAAAAAACCTGACAGCTTAAAAAGCAAACTAAAAAGACACAAACAAGAAGAAAATCATGCTGTGCAGTCGGAGGTTACATTTCGCGAGCTGGCTGACCATGACGAGATGTATCCTCCGACTGCACAGCATGATTTTCTTCTTGTTTACGTCTTTTTAGTTCGCTTTTTAAGCAGTCGGGTTTTTTTGATTTATTGAATTAACTTTTTTATTTATAACTTTTTAGTAAATTTTTTTTTTAATCAGTTACATTTAAATATACAAGTGTTATATATTTTTGAAATCACCTCTTAAAATCCTTTATTTTGATACCCCACACGATGGGTTTGGCAGAAAAAAGAAAATGGTCCTACCCCCCCAATATGGCTCCCAAAAGCCGCCATTTTTCTATTTTCCAATTTTAATGTAGCCAGTGACACTCGCAAGGTTAAGTCGAATCGATTGACGTATGACGGTATGAATCATCAAAATCGGCCAACGCGTTTAGTCTCTGGAACACCACAAAGGGACAAACATACAAACATACATAGACTGATAAACACATTACCCGCCTTCGGCAGTCGGGTAGAAACAGCAGCGTGCCATGCCTTCGCAAAACCTATGTTCAGACGGGCCACGACTCATCAGTCGTACTGTAATGTAAAAGCAATTTTCATAAATAAATTTTATCTCCTCTATTTGTGTTTTTCCCTATATTTTCTATATGTTGTATTGAAAATCTGTCTGCCTGAGTAATTCGTAAGAAAAAAGATACTTGTTGAGCAATTAAAACTAACAATGGCCTTGTTAAGTTAGCATCAGGTCACAAACTACATGCCAAACAAAAGATCCATTATCTCTTGTCTAGGTACAGGTACGGTAACGAGTAGTCAGTAGCCAGAAACTCTGACACCAGGCTTATCAAGGGGTATAGTGTTACCCAGTTACTGGGTTGTGGAAGCCAGATAGGCAGTCGCTTCATGTAATATACTAGTTTTCAGCTGCGTCTGGTTAAACTGGAAGCCTACCCAACGTAGTTGGTAAAGCACACATAATATTGAAAGGTTCACAACTTACATCCATAGCCGAAGTATCACCGGACCTCTTGCCGTGGCCGCCGAAGCACGAGTGCCCGAAAGCAGAGCAGCCACCTGAGAACAAAATAACATCATGATTATTCATCATCATCAATATTTCAGCCGAAGAAATATTTTAGCACGAGGAGCTCGTGGCTAAATAATAATAGCCGCACTGGTCGATGATCAAGGTTAAGCAAAGCTTGATGAGGTCGGTCGGTGGATGGGTGACCATTTTCAACATAACGAGTTTCCTCCGTACCTCGGCAAGCACGTTAAGCCGTTGGTCCCGGCTGTCATTTTAAGATCTTTGATAGTCGTTACGGGTAGTCAGAAGCTTGAGATCTGACTGGTGTCTTGCCAAGGGGTGCCGTGTTACCCAGTTACTGGGTTGTGGAGGTCAGATAGGCAGTCGCTTCATGTAAAACACTGGTACTCAGCTGAATCCGGTAAGACTGGAAGCCGACCCTAATATAGTTGGGCAAAGGCTAGGCAGATTGATCAATATTTCAGCCGAAAAACGTCCACTACTGGACATAGACCTCGCCCAACCGTCGCCACATCGACTGTTCCTGATATATTCCCTAAATACGAAATCCGTAGTTTCGGCCTTCATTACGGTCGTTTCTTACTCCGTATTACCTACGGACGGATGATTCCTTCGCAGAATGACAAAACAATTTGACAGTTGTACCTACTCCCGACGTGTTTTACCGGTCCGAAAATTTGAACTTAACACTTGTTTTTTTACGCCAAAGTTTCTGAATACTCTCGGACGAGGCCCGTAACTTCGTTGACGGAGATAGGGAGTAGACCACATGTGCTTCTCGCATCCAGGCGATTCCCGGGACCTTCATTAATGATAGTAGATTGTAGGCCAAAGGCCTCTTCTCGAACTAAGAAGGCACGCATATTATTGACAACCAAGCTTGCTCAAGATGGGCTGGCGATTTCATACTTATATATGAACTTATTATTATACTTAATTAATAATGATTAAGACGTATCATCTTCTTCAACTGCCTCATTGCCCTAGCAACTGCGACTGCAGAAGTGCTGAGTTCGATCCCCAGATTGAATAAAGTGTTATTAAATTTTATAATCATGGCATTTTTCACTAGCAACTGGTCTCTTTTTTTCTGAATAATAACGAAAATCTAAAGTTAACCAAAAATAATGTTCTAAAATATATTCATAAGTACTAAACATTGATCAAAGTAAAAGTTTATTAAACTTTGAAATAAATACATTGTAAAATATTGGTCAAATAATTCTTCTGCGATCTTCAAGAGAATAAATTTTCACAAAAAGTTTGTTTCTCATACTTTGACTGCTTTTTCACAAGAATAAATTTTCATATAAGCTTTTGTTGAGATAATATGTACGTAGTAAATTATTACCTGAATGATACAAGCTTATATTTTATTGAACACTAGCTTCTGACGGTTTCGTTCCCGTGGCATATCTCAAAACTCGTGTATTTTTCGGGATACAAACAATAATACAACTACAAATATAATAATATATAATATTGTAGCTGGACCAATGAAAAAATACCCAAATCATATAGACACAAGGGTCAAAGTGCAGTCATACTCTACCAAAACTAAAATGATTTAAGTTTTTTTATCCGGCTACGGCGAAGTCAAAAGGAAAGTTTATGATTTTAGCAGGCTATGTATGTTTGTATTTACGTATATTCCTCCGTAGCGCCTAAACAATTCATGCGATTTTGATGAATAAGCTGTCAATCGATTTGTTATTATAGCCCGGGAAACATATAAAAACCGGCCAAGTGCGAGTCGGACTCGCGCACGAAGGGTTCCGTACCATTAGCGTAAAACACGGCAAAAAAATCACGATTGTTGTATGGGAGCCCCACTTAAATATTTATTTTATACTGTTTTTAGTATTTGTTGTTATAGTGGCAACAGAAATACATCATCTGTGAAAATTTCAACTGTCTAGCTATCACGGTTCATGAGATACAGCCTGGTGACAGACAGACAGACAGACAGACGGACCGCGGAGTCTCAGTAATAGGGTCCCGTTTTTACCCTTTGGGTACGGAACCCTAAAAAAGAAGTCCGTGGTTGGATTACAGTTTTATTAAACTTTTTGCTTATTATAGAAGAAGGTTAATCATTCACGAATAGTTTAATTTAAATGTTAGTTTTTTACGCTTGACCACTATCTCACCTGATATTAAATCAGTCATGAACCTTCTTCTGAAAATAAATTTTAGACACTAGTTTTGGTAGAGTACGACTGTACTTTGTACCCTTCCAGAGATTTACGCCCCACAAACAAACAATACGATTTAAAATACTATATATGTGAGAAACGCGTAGCCTCGTAGCGCTTTCGTAGCACGTAGCAGCGTAGCAACTGTTACATTATCGAATTACTATAAATTTTTAATACTAATTGAAAATTATTCTCTTTAATCTTTTTCATTTTCTCGAGCAGATATCACATAATATTCATACATAATTCAT
This sequence comes from Anorthoa munda, assembly GCA_945859665.1. Classification (NCBI taxonomy): domain Eukaryota; kingdom Metazoa; phylum Arthropoda; class Insecta; order Lepidoptera; family Noctuidae; genus Anorthoa; species Anorthoa munda. The sequence goes on along the minus strand of OX243901.1, from coordinate 5,157,047 downwards.
TTATATTTTTCCCAGCAGAAAACACTCGCTTTGTAATTCAGTCCTTATTTTTTTTATCAATTAACATTTTTTTTTTTCTCTTTTTGAAACACTTTGGACACCAGGAATTTTTCCTTTTTCGTGGGTGCGTTTACAAACTTTTTAACTCATATACAAACAGCCAGAACCGAAACAACTAAAGAAAGAAAGAAAGAAAATATATTTATTTGGCACAGACTAAAAGACACAACATAAAATTATACATCAGATAAAATACAAATAAAAAAAAAATAAAAAAATATAATAAAGTCTGACGTAAGAAATCAGTAGGAAAGTATGCCTCACGGCTGCGCCAAAAAGGCCCAGTTCAGCAAAAATGCCAGACAACTAGTGCCTGACGCTGGTTTTCAACAGGACCTGATGTGTGAGGTGACGAATGTAAATCAGTTTTTTACTGGAAAGTGACGTGTGTATGTATACTTAAATAAAATAAATTTGTATCCGTTAAAATAGTGACGAATATGGGAATATGTACATAAATAGTGTGAAAACGAGTAGATAACATTGCAAGAATAAAAACTACCAATTATGTGGGTAGATAAATACATCATATAATTGAGGCATTTAGTGCGACCATATCTAGCTTCCTTTGTGCTTCTACGAGATACTGCCGTAAGCGTCGTCTAAAAACGTGTATTGTGTTAATCACTCTTATCGGTGGTGGCAAGTTAATCCATATTTTGGAAGCCGCATATCGAAAGCTGCCTCTAAAAGCAGCTGTACCCTGAGACTGAGTCGAGAGTTGTTGTGAGCATTGTCTTCTACCGCATTCCCGTCTACTCGCGACCCAACTTAGCTTGTCATAAAGGTAATCCGGCTTTTGATATTTTATCACTCCGAACAAAAGGCAAGCCAAGTGTAGTTTGCGTCTGGACTTCATCTTCAGTATAAAGTGCCTGTTCAGAAATGGTGTTACATGGCTTCTGTAAGGAATATTATAACAAAACCGAGCACAAGCGTTTTGTACCCTTTGGATGAGGCGGTCTGTACGAGTCAATAGGCGTGGGCCGTAAACCGTGTCAGCGTAGTTCAACCTGGACAGGACCAGGGTACAACTATCTGTAGGCCAAACACATATTTGTTCCGTGCGGGAATAGAACCTGTGACACGCGGCGCAAAAGCCGATCGCTCAACCACTGCGTCAAACATGTCGTCTGTAAAAAAAATAACACACCTACGTATGTAGTACATGACGAAATAATAACAACAAATTCGTAGAACTCACACAAAAGGCAATACTGAATTAATGACGTCGCCTTCAAATACAAAACTATTCAAACTATTGTGCGAATTGTAATAGAAAATGTGTGTTGATCTATTTTGCAGGTTTTTTCAATAATTGCCTATTGATTTGGTGAATTAGGTCGAGTTTTCGGTGTCATTTTTTTGTGTGTTTAGTGTAAATCGAAAACGCAAGGTCATGTACTGAAGATTGTTTTCAATAAAAAATCATGTGTAACCCATGGTGTGCGAGACTTATTTATTTTATTATGATTGGGATCAGTATCGGGTGACACTTTTTGCTTGGCCCTCTCAGCCCCTTGATTTTGTAATTAAAAAAAGACAGCAAAGAAACTAGTGGTCGACGCAAAAAGGGCGGATGCAGCTGTGGTCATCTTGTGCAAGGGATTTTGTTTTCAAAGTAAGCAGATATAGCTTTGTCCCATAGTACATATAAAACTGTCCGAGGACTGGCCTTTTTTTGGCCTAAGAATCAACTTTGCCATTCAAAGTGGCTTAGGTACTTGGTGGCGCAATCATCATCATCATCAGCCTATTAATACTCCCAGTTCTGGGCAACAGGCCTCCTCTCTGTGAGAGGGGATGTCCCAGTGCGGGTTAGTGGATGTCACATATCTTCGAATTATTAGTTCTAGGACATGCTGGTTTCCTCACGATGTTTTCCTTGACCGTTTTTGAGAGCAGTGGTGATGAAATAATTTACACTAAGTAAAGCACCTGCCTGGGTTTGATCCCACAACCTGCAAAATATTGTAAGCCGCGGCCAATACCACTGGGCCACCACTGCACCTTCTGTAATAATTATTATAAATGCGAAAGTAACTCTGTCTGTCTATTTATCACATAGGATATATTTTATTCCAGGTGTAGGTTCCCTTGAAATAATCCAGACTTTTACATGGGCGAAGCCGCTGGTAGAAGTTATCAGATGAAATTAAGTGATGATTCATAATTAATTTTGACAGCAAGTAATTAGGCTAATTTCTGATGCTTTTGATGGATCTATAATAGTTACAAGCCGCGATAATATTTTGTAATATTTTTGTTTGATTGTTAGTTTGGCTAAAATATTTTTAGAAGGCAATCTCTAGAAGAAGTAAGAGCAGTGGTGGCCCAGTGGTAACGGCCCTAATTTACGTGTCGTAGGTCGTGGGTTCGAACCCAGGCAGGCGCTTTACTTTGTGTAAACTATTTCATCACCACTGCTCTAAAAACGGTGAAGGAAAACATCGAGAGGAAATCGGCATGTCCTAGAACCAAAACATCGAAGATATGTGACATCCACCAACCCGCACTGGGCCCAAGTGGTGCATTACCTGTTTCACAAAAAGGAAGTGTGTCCCAGCAGTGGGAACATTAAAAAGACTGATGGTGAATCTCTAGAAATTGGTACTTACAATTCAAATCACATATCGTACTTTGTGTCGTATGAAACAACGTAAATTGACGTTGTACTTACGCCAATCTGCTAATCAATTATTTTCCCTGTCTGTACAATCACGTAAACCTAAAAGCTAAGTGAATAGAACCACAATCAACGCAGCCCACAGACGCATGGTTGACTGACGTTCAGAAGACTCGACTTTTTGGTGCCTCCGTGCTTGCATAGGTACCATCTGGCCTGTTCCCGTTTGTATTCTTTTAAAATTCAGTGAAACGCCACGCGGCTAACAAGTATGTTTTTCAGGAACGCGAATAAAATGCTTAAGTTTTGTACAAGGATCGGTATGGTAGTAACAAAAAGATCCCATTGATAAATTGTATGCAGTTTGTTTTAGACAAAATTGACGTTTTTCTTTTTGGGGTTCCGTAACCGAAGGGTCCAAACGGAGCCCTATTGCTATCCTATGTCCAACAGTGGACGTTTTTCGGCTGATATGATGACGTGTCTGTCAGTCCTTCTGTCCGTCGCCTGTCACACAATTTTATACCGAAGATTTTTATAACTTCCCATTGACATATGATACTAGAAATTTAGTGATAATTTTTATTATTACGTATATTTCACAAACAAATACCAATATATTAAACATTTGGTAGGGAACACTAAAAGTGTGAAATCCGACACACACTTGGCGGGTTTTTACGAGCTTTTATTTAACTTGCAATGTTATGTATTTATGTATGTATGTGTGTTCGGGTCAAATCTTGCAGTTATCCTCCACCGATTATGATGAAATTTTGTATACACTTTTAGTTTGGATGACAGTGCATGGTTAGCTAAGTGACGTCATTCTAAATCTAATATGGCGGACGGCCTAAGATGGCTAGCTAGTTATTTTTTGTGCACTGCCATGATATGGGTATCAAATTAAAAGGTTTGCTGAGAAGAATACAAAAAATCTTGTTTAAAAAAAAGATATTTTAATGAATATTTTATTGATTCTTGATATTTGAAAGAATTACTGCAGGGTTGGCTGACCGCACCTCTAGCCACAAACAGATTTTTGTTTCTTTTTTCTAGATTATTTTGTTTTGCCCTATTCCAGGAATTTCTCGTATATCGTGGATGAGAACATCATCTAGCTATCAGTTAGCCATCATTCATGTGTTACCAGGCAACCCACAAATTGCAGCTAAGTTAGAGCTGGCAACCTTATGTTTTCCTTGCCAACTTGCAAACTGCGGGCTTTTACTGAACAATTCCAGATGGAAAAAACTCAGTAACAGTTTGCCCGACCCAGGAATCGAACCCAGGACCTCATGGTCAGCAGTAGCACTTGCGACCACTACACTCACGAGGCAGTGAGGCAGTAATTGTGTTATTTATTTATTACTAGCTTCTACCAGTGGCTTCATAAAGATTTTTTTTTTAGATCTTTGCCCCACCCTAGGAATTTCTTCCTGTATCGTGGGTGCGTTTACAAATATATAAACTCACATACACAAACACCCAGAATTATTCCGAGAGAATATATTCCTTGGATAAAAAGTATCCTAAGTGCTAATTCTGACTATAATCTAACTCTATGCCAAATTCTATCCAGATCCGTCAAGCCGGTTGAGCATGAAGATGTAACAAACATACACAGTCACAAACTTTCACCTTCATAATATTAGTGTGAAAATTTCACGCACCATGCAGATACATAGCCATTCTCTACCAGTCAACCAAACGTGGTGAATCCATTTGAATAAAAATCAATTGCCGCTTGTATGAAAGCTTGAGAATGGCTCGACCCATTTCGCAGATATTTTTTAGCGTTCGTAATTGTCAGGACAAGTTTTATACGAATGATTTTCTGTTTGGGAAATCCACCGGAAATTAAATTGTAGTGTGCGAAGTAATGCAGGAATAAATAATGATTTTGAGAATATTTAAATAAGAAGCTAAGTAATAACTTAAGGTCGATCTGCAATGTACAGCAACCTGACCTTGGTCCGAGGAGGGGTGACCATACATTTATATCATTACTAGCTTATGCCAGCGGCTTCGCTCGCGTGAAAGTCGAAAATTATTTTAAGGGTACATATTCCCGGGATAAAAAGTATCCTGTGTGCTATTCCTGACTATAATCTATCTCCGTGCCAAATTTTATCCAGATCCGTCCAGCCGTGTTAGCGTGAAGTAACAAACATACACACACACTCATAAACTTTCGCCTTTATAATATAATATAATATAATATAATATAATATAATATAATATAATATAATATAATATAATATAATATAATATAATATAATATAATATAATATAACATAATATTAGTGTGATGTAATTATCACCCATATCAATATCATACATTTGAACTTTATTGCCAACCGATATCGCTTAAAAAGTGCCATTTTGTGATAATACTGTAAACAAAACATGCCGTTGAAACACAACAAAAATAAAATCGAATTAGGTCGTCATCGGATTAGAGAGCTGCCTATATCGGGATCGGAATGCCTCGGACAACTCGTGTGACTCGCCATCCCTGACGTAACGGACCGAATGCTACCGGATTACAGTACCTACTCTTAAGGTGACACTCTCTACTACTACTCTATAGCCGCCAACGACCTTGAATGAGTAAAACGGACACGTGCTTCACGTGACCCAAAGTTTAGTCAAAAATACAGCTTTGCATACTATTCTTTGACTTTAAAAGTTTGTTTTTAGGGTACCGTACCCAAAGGGTAAAAACGGGACCCTATTACTAAGATTCCACTGTCCGTCTGTCTGTCACCAAGCTGTGTCACATGAACCGTGATAGCTAGACTGTTGAAATTTTCACAGATGATGTATTTATATTGCCGCTACGACAAAAAATCCTAAAAACAGATTAAAATAAATATTTAAGTGGGACTCCCATACAACAAACGTGATTCTTTCACCGTTTTTTCGATAATGGTACAAAACTCTTTGTGCGCGAGTCTGACTCGCACTTGGCTGGTTTTTTTCTATTTTATTTAACGATAGTCTCACGTTTGACCACTTTCTCGCTTGATGGTAAGCGATGATGTGGTCTACAGTGAAACACGCTTGTCTAGAAGTAACCTATTCACACATGACTTAAAGACCGCAAGGTTGTAACTATCAGGAAACAATGACTCGGGCAGGGAATGCAACTCCTTGGCTGTGCGCACAATGAAAGTTTTAGCAAAACGCTTTGTGCGTATGGGTGGGATGTCCACCATGTACCGATGGCGCATTGCCGTACGTCTTGTAGAACGATGATAGAAAGGGCTAGGCGGAATCAAATAGTGAAGTTCCATCGCACACACCCCTAAATGCCGTCTTCGAATAGAAAATTTATATTTTTTTTTAAACAGACAAAACACAACAGCAATCATCACAAAGTAACAGAGAAAAATAGTAAAAAAGATGGGAAAAATTTCATGAAAATACAATAATGATAGTTTGGTGTGATTTTAGTTTTTATGCCCGCGTTAGATATAACAGATTAATTACAGTATCTCATACAAATATCATCATCATTACGAGAATGGTCTACTTTAACACAAAAACGCCAAAAAAAATGTACTTTAGGATTGATGTTATAAAATCAGGGCAAGTCGTTTATCTGCCCCTTAACAAGTCGTACCCGTGGCACGTGTGATCAACAGTACCCGTAGTATGACACATAACATGGAGCTTAGGTACATTCAAATGAGCTGTGTTAATTACGAATCTAAATTATAAGCTTCTGCTGATCTGCGTTTTGATTAACTTATGCAATATCATTAGCCAATCAAAACGTTCGACTTCATGAAGTGGAATTTGTTTAAATGCAACTGATTTGGTACACCTATTTAATTTTAGGTATTTAATAAAAACGGCCAAGTGCGAGTCAGACTCGCGCACGAAGATTTCCGTATCATTATCGCAAAAAACGGCAAACAAATCACATTTGTTGTATGGGAGCCCCACTTCAATATTTATTTTATTCTGTTTTTAGTATATGTTGTTATAGTGGCAACAAAAATACATCATATGTGAAAATTTCAACTGTGTAGCTATCACGGTTGATGAGATACAGCCTGGTGATAGACAGACAGATGGACAGTGAAGTCTTAGTAATAGGGTACAGTTTTTACCCTTTGGGTACAGAAACCTAAAAACACAAAATTGACTTCAAAAGCAAAACACTAAAAAGTGCAAAATAACTTTCGTTTTAAAGCCGGTGTCTTTGGTACCTCTAGTTAAAAATAAACTTCATCTTGATTTTAAATTTTATCTACTGCTATGTAAGTATGTACATTTAAGTTTTTACCCTCAGATCAATGTTTAAATTGCTATAATTATTTTATTAAATGTGTTTACATATATCTTCTTTTCCATTGATATTAAATTGTCATATAATATTCTCTTCTTCCTAGATGTCATGTTCTACCTCAAGTTATCCTATTCACATAAATATAGGTTCCCTCCTCCTTCTTGCTCTTAAAGTATTCTAAATCTATTTACCCTATCCTCATTACTCCCTAATGAATGAATTTATGATCTGAATTTATATGCGCCTATACATATAAATTCAGATCATGTGGAACTTCTGCCAATAAACAATCATGCAAGCAGCAATACACTACAGATTCTTGCCACGTGTACAAACATTACACACATATTTTCACACGTGACAGTGCCTGCCATCCAATCGTAACTCGCCGTCCTAAAATTCCCTTTGTTCCGACATTTCGTATTATTGCATAACTCTGGTGGATTGGGCACTATCCGGCTTTTATCCGATTAGAGAACCGGATTGTTAGATACCAGCTAATGATCGTAAACAGACCGTAGTAAGCGTTAAGTACTAATGATTAGGTCAATGCCTGCTTGACATTTGGAGATACTTAGGTTTTACCCGACTGCCGAAGGAGGGTAATGTGTTTATCAGTCTATGTATGTTTGTTCCTATGTGGCGTTCTAGAGTCCGATTTTGATGGTTTTTACGTCAATCGATTCGTCTTATCTTGCGAGTGCCATTGGCTACATTAAAATTGGAAAATGGCGGATTTTGGGCGCCATCGTATGGGGTATCAATATAAAGAGTTTTAAGAGGTGATTTCAAAAATATTGGTGTTCACTAGAAACACTAGTTATGGTTTGGGTTTTATAATAAAACAACCAGATTTATCAGTAAGTAGTCAGCACTGAATGGTACGTCCAGACACCGCTGGTGCGATCTAATAATTAATAGACGTAAAAATTGAAGTGCTCTGCTACGTATATTTAAGTGTATACCACATCGTAACACTTATAAGTGGAGGGAAGAGAACATTTTTATTTTTTCCTACTCTTCAGTTATTCTTTTCTGTTTAATTTCGCTGCGGGATCCAAGACAGTTAAATACATTCTCCGGTACTTCATCGAGCTTCATTACCTCGGCGCTTTTCTGGTGGTTACCACTGTTGATTCTGGTTTTCAGGAGTTGCAGTGGTTTGGAAATAGTGCGGTGGAATTTCCCAAAAAAAATACAGTTGGTACATACATGAAACCCTAAATATTTATGCACTGCACGGCACGCCAGCATTAATGACATCATACATCGGGCCAGCAGCTGTCACCAGGGTACCAGCTGTTTTAGAACCCAGTGGTTTGGCACGCGACTATGGGAAGAGACCAGACAGGATGATCATAATGCATAGTAGTAGTGGTAGACTTTTGGTGTGGGATGCGATCTTCTTAGCACGGCGTGGCGGGCTGAGCTGGGGCGGCTGCTGCTGGTGCAGAAAACCTCAAACGGCGCAATTATAACAACCTTATTGGAAGTTATATGTTTGAGCCGTTTGGGGTTGAAACATTAGGTCCATGGAGTTCGAGTACACATCGAGTTTTTCGAGACATGGCACAAAGCTCGTCGACTCTTCACATGACCAGCTGGCCTCTTCTTCGGTCAGAGAATCAGCATTGCCATCCAACGTGGCAATGCTGCCAGTGTTCTGGCCACGTTTCCCGTTGACATCGATGTGGACGAAATATTTGATACACGATGAGCCCTTTTCCCTCTCCCCTTTGTATAAACGCACTGTTGGATGTACACATTTCGGCGATGAATCGATAGTTAAAAATTCAATATCGCGCTTTTGATTAGGCGTTCTATTTGATGTCGCCAAAACAGACACTTCCATACTTTTCTGGCAAATGCGGTTACTTTTTCCTTGTAATTTTTTACTCAAACATCTACGTACTTACAGAGTTATCAGGGTTTTAGGGTGTCAGTTTATGTTCTAAAAATTAACTATAGATACTCCTATGTTTTTAACCAAACACAAAACAAAAAAACCGGCCAAGAGCGATCAGACTCGCGCACGAAGGGGACCGTACTTGGTAAATTGCGGTTTATGATTTATGACGTATTAAAAAAAAACTACTTACAAGATCTCGTTCAAACCAATTTTCGGTGGAAGTATACATGGTAAGTACATCATATATTTTTTTTAGTTTTATCATTCTCTTATTTTAGAAGTTACACATTTTACCACTTTGGAAGTGTCTCTCGCGCAAACTATTCAGTTTAGAAAAAAATTATATAAGAAACCTCAATATCATTTTTGAAGACCTATCCATAGATACCCCATACGTACGGGTTTAAACGCCAAAAAAAAATTGTTTCAGTTCTAAGTATGGGGAACCCCCAAAATTTATTGTTTTTTTTTTCTATTTTTGTGTGAAAATCCTAATGCGGTTCACAGAATACATCTACTTACCAAGTTTCAACAGCATAGTTTTTATAGTTTCGGAAAAAATTGGCTGTGACATACGGACGGACTGACAGACAGACATGACGAATCCATAAGGGTTCCGTTTTTTGCCATTTGGCTACGGAACCCTAAAAAACAGATACTGGCGCCGTTTTTCCATGCGAGGCTTAAACACCTAACTTTTTTAAAGAACATCCACAATAAGTTCAGTGTATCCTTTTAGGGCGTCCCCTCCTGAGAGTTTCCACTCACGGCGTTTTATTTATTTAAAACAAACGGTACCATAACAAATCTTAAGTACTTAAGCACGGTCAACGAACCAATGTTTAAGTTATAAATCGATTATCTTAAAACATTGGAATACTTCCGTGTTACTTGGTAATCCAGTTTACGTAGTAATTTACTTAATAAATCTGATTATACGCCATTAGGGGCGGCTTACAGACAATTAAACAAAAGTGTTTCTCACACCCACACAAGTGGAACTTAGGTCCTTGTGTTTTGAGCGAAGAATTTACGGTATGACATATTGTCAGAATGCGGTTTTTAGGGTTCCGTACACTAAGAGTATGGAATGGAAGGCGGCCCACACACCTATAATATTATGGCGCGATATAAAATATAGGCTATTCAAAGTACTAATGCTACGCAGAGAAAGTCGCGGGCAACAGCTAGTTTACTCTAAATGAAAAAGAAGTTATATGTAAACACATTTAATAAAATTGATAGCAGCTTAAACATTGATTTGATGGTAAAAACTTAAATGTACATACTTAAATAGCAATAGACAGAATTTAAAATCAAGATGAAGTTTATTTTTAATTACAGCTACCAAAGACACCGACTTTGAAACAGAAGTTATCTTGCACTTTTTAGTGTTTTGCTTTTGAAGTAAATTTTGTGTTTTTAGATTTCCGTACCCAAAGGGTAAAAACGGCACCCCATTACTAAGACACGTCTGTCTGTCACCAGGCTGTATATCATGAACCGTGATAACTAGACAGTTGAAATTTTCAAAAAAGAATAGTATAAATATTTAAGTGGGGCTCCCATACAACAAACGTCATTATTTTGCCGTATTTTGCGATAATGGTACGGAACCATTCGTGCGCTAGTCCGACTCGCACTTGGCCGGTTTTTTAAATAAACAAATTTTCTAATATTATAAAGCCGAAAATTTGTGAGTGTATGTTTGTATGTTTGTTACTTCTTCATGCTCAAATGGCTTGACGGATCTGGAAGACATTTGGCACAGAGATAGATTATTGTCTGGAATAGCACATAGGCTACTTTTCATCCGGGTATAAAGTTTCCTTGGGATACGAAAACAGTTTTTTAGAAGCTAGTTAAACCATAAAACAATGAACCTACCTCGTTTGTAATGCCATAAGCCTCCAGTAGACAGGCACACAACAATACACGAAAGCGAGATACAACGAAGCCTGCCTGGTTTTTGTTTCATACTCCACCCCAATTTGCGCATAAGTGACATAATAGGTGAGGTGTTTATTGCCATTGATAAAATACTAGATATTGCCAATGACTTCGTTCCCATTCACCGTACATTTTTTGGAGATAAAATGTAGCCTATAAGAGAAGAGTGAGAGAAGAGTGTGTATTTTACAGCACGAAGCATACTCCTTCCCTGTCATTTAGATAACTCAACAGCAGTTTTCATTGCGTGTTTTACGTTGTTGAGTAGACAAATTTTCAAACATATGAAACAATGAATGCTAAGAAAGCATACCGTGTGCTACTCTTTGAACTTACACAATTAGGGTGTTGAACTTCCAGAGCCAACTTACTTGTTCAAACATATTTATCTCTTAATAATTTATTAGTTTTGTATAATTAATTAAGCACAGCTCTCGCTTCTTGACGAATAGGGATGTTTCCTGGGTAGAAAATTGATAATTCTATTTAGTCCGTCCGTCAGTGAGATTATATTGAAGCCGTATTTTTTGCTTTATCAAATAAGTAAAAATTTACAAAGATAAAGCGCATCAAAATTCAGGAGTGGGGGATTGTGATGTCACTCTGTCAATATAAAGTGTACCACACGACGTCACAAGATATTTGAACGCACTGTACCGTCGTAATTGTTTGTTTACGTGGCAAATAAAAAAATACGTGTCAAATATTTTTAGGTTATCTGACTGACGGACTAACTAGATGTTTTTTGTCGTCATCCCCATTGGTATTACAAAATTATTAATTTACGAACCCGTCTTTGAAATTGAATCATCGAGTAAAAACAAGAAATCTCACACGGAGTGAATAATAAATACTTTTTGTACAGGGTACAATCAAGTTCAGTAACACCGAAATAGAATGTTCGCAAAAACATTTAATTATCTTTTTTGTGAGTTCCGGTCTACGATAATTATTATTGTTTTGCTGTTTATTCATGAAACGAAGTAACGCCCCTTTATTGAAATTAATAAAATAGTAAAGTTTATAGGAGTAGGAGTCTGCTTGTTGAGGAAATGCCATGTCCTCCTCGATGGTTTGCAAGAAGACTACCTATTCTTAGGGATTTGACTCGTTTATTTCTGGAAGCAATATTTTTTTAGTTTCAATATATTATCCTGCCAAGATATGGCCAACTACCTTAAAAGCTGATTTGGACACAGAAGAGAAAAAACTGACCAAGTGCGAGTCGGACTCGCGCACGAAGGGATCCGTACCATTATTGCAAAAAACTGCAAAGAAATCACGTTTATTGTATGGGAGCCCCACTTAAATATTGATATTATTCTGTATTAAGGATTTTTTGTTATAGCACGCAACAGAAATACATCATCTGTGAAATTTTTAACTGTCTAGCTGTCACGGTTCATGAGATATAGCCTGGTGACAGATACAAAGACAGACATACGGATCGTCGAGTCTTAGTGATAGGTCCCGTTTTTACCCTTTGGGTACGGAACTCTAAAAAACACGCAACACCCCCTCGTGTAGTTTTGTAAGTTTATCAAACAGCCAAAGCTATGGAAGAGCGTAATCATGCTATAAAGGAGGCTCAATCATAAACTAATTGGTACAGAAATAAACATTTTGTATTTGTATTAGTAAAACGGCAATTAACCGGGTGTCCTACCGCAACTTGGGAGATGTCTGCCTGTGTCCAGCTGTGGACTGCAAAGGGATGAGATGATTGTTTGATTAAAAGAAGGTTTAACTTTTTATATTGAGAAAGAAGACAAATAAAAAGATTACTTAATCACTATCACTACATATTATAAAACTAGCTGTTGCCCGCGACTTCGTCCGCGTCAAACTCGTAAAAATATTTTTTTTTTTATCTTCCCGCCGGAACTATAAATTTTCTTATGATCAAACGTAGCCTATGTTACTCGTTATTACATCAGCTATCTACCAGTGAGAGTCCTGTCAAAATCGGTCCAGCCGTTTCGGAGATTACCCGGAACAAACAGACAGACAGACAGATAGACAGACAGACAAAAATATTAAAATTGCTTATTTGTTGTTAGTACCATATATACTTTCACGTCCATTCAATAAAACGTTGTTATTTTGATATTACATACAGACATTTCAATTTTATTTATTTGTATAGATAAAGTCCACCGCCACGTTTGTACATGATGATCTCAAAAACTACTGAATGGATTGTCAAGCGGTTTTCACCAATAGAAAGAGTGAGAAACGAAAAAAGGTTTTTGTGTATAATTTATCACGGGCGAAGCTGGGGCAGATCACTAGTTATACATATTATTATTCCATTAGAATAATCAGATGTAATTGTGAACATTTTGACTTCTTGCTAAATCTATATGTATATGTAAAAGCGAAAGGTCACTCACTCACTGTTTGACATATAAGGATGAAATTTGGCAGAGAGGTTCCTCAAGTAACGTAAGTGCGCACTAAAAAGAATTTTTGGAAATTCCACCCACTAAGGTTACCCCCTTAGTGGGTGGAATTTCCTAAAAATGGGGGTTGAAAGTATGTATGAAATTTCTACAGTTTGTAAGTTGGACACGTGGAATTTAAGATTTACGCTTTTGGTAGATATAAAGAATTTATGTATTTATTGGTTATTGGAAATTCCACCCGTAAGGGGGTAAAAAGGGGGTTGAAAGTTTGTATGAAATTTCTACAGTTTGGAAATCAGACACATGAAATTTTTGATTAACGTTCTTGGTTAATGAAAAGAATTCATGTATTTAATGGTTTTTTGAAATTCAACCTTTAAGGGGGGTTAAAATATTAAGTCAGCTGTAGGATAAAATACGGATCACGTCAACGAAGTCGCAGGCGAAGTGCTAGTTAATTATAATATATTTTGTATTATTCATCAAACATACGTGTCGGCAAGTCAACAAGTTATTTGCGTTACGGCATGCATGTGGGCACGATAACTAACAGGTTAAGAAATGCATGCTTAACCTGTTGGACAAGAAAAAGGGCGATATAGAAAATAATGTATTTAGAATAATAACTAAAGCCAAACTCACTAAATGTGTTGCAAAAAAGCCGAGATATTCGTGTAAATCACCATTCGAGTTTCTTCGTTATATTTTTTAAGTCAAGTTTTTCTTCTCATGGCCTATACTGCCAGGTTGCCTGGAAGAGATCGCGGAATGCGATAAGGCCGCCCATTGTATATAATAGTATTAAGTTTCTTTTTGTCTTGTTTATTAAGGTGTACAATAAAGTGTATATAAATAAATAAATAAATAAATATACTCAAAAAAATCAATTTATTGTTGATGAGTTTTCATTTGGCTTGGATAAGTTAAGCGTTTAAAATTGTGACAATTTACGAAGTCCAATGACGTTTCACATTATACATGCCGCTAAAATTTTGTACGTAAGAAATTGAAAAATCAAATTCATAATCCTAATTCATCCTATGTTACCGACTTATTAAAACAACGAGTATCATTCGTAAGCATCAAGTTTACAATTATTATTAAATATTTTGATAGCTGTCAAATCCGACGTCTTAGATTGTCACAGGTTTATACTTCTTTTAAGATTGACCTTGAAGCTTGATCTCTGCGACATATGTCAAACTGACGTATACGTAATTGTTAGCCTGACAAGCGCTATTGTTACTGTATTGATACTGACAGCTGTGGCAGAGATCAAGCTATCTTTTATGAAGTTTAGTTCTCTTTACGCCCATTAAATTACTTCTTTCTCAGACTTATCCCAGTGTTTTTCTGAGAAACCTTTGCTATATACAAATCGTGATCGCTTGTCAACGTAAACACAACCTAACAATTAATGCCCGCACGCGACAAATAACACATATTTATGAAAAAAATCTCCATCATTTTATTTTAGTTCCATAAATAATATGAATGAGGTTCCACTTTATGTGGCAATCATTTCAATGTAAGTGATATTTATGGAAATTTTATGGGCGAAAAACGAATAAATGAGACGTGTGTACTATGTAAAAGAACCTATCAGTGTACATATGTATCTATGTGTAATATTCTCAAGTGTGAGACAAACAAGGTGGGTGGTAGATCTACTTATTATTATTAGTGTGTCAATACTGCAAAACAATGTAGAATCTTTCTTCTTTCTTACTCAAAATCAGTCTGTTTAGCCATTTTCCAACTATGAATACCAGTATTTTACAAGGAGCTGGTAACAGTAGCTCTTACACAGTAACTGGGTAACACGATAAACCTTGATAACTGTTAACAGATTATAAGCATTCTAACCACCCATAATGCTGGCTTTTTTTTCATTTGTTTGGCGTCAACTCAAAATGCTAAATTAAAAGTTTATTTTTTGCTCTTCAGTTCGTTATGTCGTCGGTTAATTTTTTTATTGAAAAGGTTTTAATCATCGCAATTCCTCATCTGTTTTTTATTTTTTCACCGATGGAAAACAAAACTATCGCTCAAAAGAAATAAAGAAATTTTTTTTTTGTGATCCGCACAGGAGACAAGAGAGGTAAGCAAAAACAAAAAAATAAACAGTAATAAAAAAATAAACCCCGTGCGTGACCAAAATGGCAAAGAGGCTAAGTACCATAGATTCCTCTTTATCCCCGCAAAAGTGCACGGTTCCCGTGGGATATGCCATGGGACCGGAGCCGGCGGAAAAGTTGTATTGCGCTTGTTTTTTTTAGGGCTCCGTACCCGATGGATCCAAATAGAGACCTATTCCTGTCAGTCTGTCAGAGACTTTTTTAACTTCACTTTGACCTATGAACTTGAAAGGACCATGAGCACTTTTGTATGAACACTGGGCCCACTTTTCAAAATTGTGCAACAGTGATGAAACCTATGACATACGAAAGCTCTCAGCGTGTACTTTATTTTATTATATGGCAGCTAAGTTGAAATCCAGCGCGAAAATGGAGTTTTGGTATGTTCAATAAAATATTGTAAATGAAAAAGATAGGGTACCTCCGCCGCATCGTTGGAGCTTATTTAGCGGGGAGGTGTGTCACCTACGTGAGACGTACTTGATGGCGTCGTAAACTAGCACCGTATGTCGTGCGGTGTTCCACAGGGCTCTGTCTTGGGCCCACCTCTGTGGAACATCGGGTACGACGGGCGTAGACATGACATGTTACGCGGACGATACGCTGGTCACCGCCCGGGAGAGTTCGTACAAAGAGGCAGCGTTGCTGGCGACGGCTGCGGTCTCACAGGTGGTGAGCTGCATATGGCTCCCGGAGGTGGGTGGCCCACAACAAGTCGGAGGCCATGTGGCCGTCGGGGGGGGCTCGAATCGCTGTTGAGTAAACCATGAAGTACCTAGGATTGATGCTCGACAGCTGGTGGGATTTCGGCTTCCACTTTCGGCGGCTGGCGCCCAAGTTGTTGGGCGCGGCTGATGCGCTCTCATCGCTGCTTCCAAATCTGGGAGGCCTAAGCGCCACCTATAGGCGGCTCTACGTGGGGATCGTGCAAACGATGGCCCTGCTCTGGGCGGCAACCTGATGACCGGCAGCATCGCTGTTCTAAGAAAGCCGTAGAGAGCAATGGCCGTCAGAGTCATCAGGGGATATAGCACGATCTACTATGAGGCGGCTTGTGTACTGGCCAGATCCCCGCCCTGGGACCTGGAGGCGAATGTACTCGCGTCACTGTATCGGTGGCGCAAGGAAGCGCAGGCGCGTTGCGAAGTGCCGATGCAGCGACATTTGGAGTTGCGTCGGTTTCAGCTCCACGAGGTCCTGGTGGCGAAATGGCGGGACAGGCTTTCACGCCCTACCGCCATTCCGCACCATCGAAACGGTCCGTCCAGTGCTTGAGCGCTGGCTCGGGAGGAGGCACGGCTCCCTGTCGTTTCGGGTGACGCAGGTGCTCTCGGGGCATGGTTGCTTCGGCAAGCACCTGCATCGTATAAACAGGGAGCCGGACTTCCGGTGTCACTACTGCGTCAACTGCCGGGAAGATACGTTGGGGCATACGCTGGCAGAGTGTGCCGCATGGAAGGAACCGCGTCGTGCCCTCATCTCTGAAATAGGCAGTGACCTGTCGCCACCGGCCGTAGTTGAATCTAGAATCTGGACGCGATGGTATCCTTCTGCGAAACAGTCGTCTCGCAGAAGGAGGCTGCGGAAAGGGAGAGGAAGATTTCATCCACTCAAACGATCCGCAGAAGACGCGCCAGGCGTCGGCGGAGGGCGGAAACGCCCTTTTACAGCCACCTTAAATGGGTTTCGTAAATGGCCACCTGAAGTCGTGGCACGTAATGTTTTACGCGCGCCCCTCTTAGGCGTCGCGGGAGGAATCAAACACCTCACTTCCAACACGAGGTCGAGCACCGCAGATGCGTGCCGGCACTAGCCGGGGGTTGCGCAAGGATCGTACCGGAACATAAAAATATAAAAGGCAGGGCAGGGGCAGGGGGGGGTTAGGCAGGGTAGGTAGATAGGTAGACTAGGTAAGTATGGTAAGTAGGTAGGGGAGTGAAGCTGCGGGCACAAAAATTGTACATGACATAACGCGCCCGTCAACCCTACCTACCATACCTTCCCTACCTACCTCACCTACCCTACCTACCTACCCCACTACCTTACCTACCCTGCCTAACCTAACTTTTATTTTATATTTTTTTGCTCCTTTATTACCTGCCAACCTACCTACCTACTTACCAGGGTACTCAAAGCCTATATATTGATATTTTTATTGTATTTTTAGTCAAATAAGAGCTATTTATAATCCGAGCTACTTACTGACAGCCAACTATAATGTAATATCAAAACAAAACAGATTTTCAAAAACCCACCAAAACACCATTTTCGCGATGGATATAAATTTAGCTGCCATATAATGAAATAAAGTACAGTTCAAGAGCTTCCATATGACATATAATTCATCACTGTTGAACAATGTTGAAAAATGGGCCCAAAATGACGCATGGTCCTTTGGTGATAATGTTTTTTTTTTGACTCGGGATTCTAGGATCGCGATCTTTTGAAAGGCGTGCGAGGAGCTGAAGCCAACTCGCAGAGGCCCCGCTACGCATGTATCAGGAAATGTGACACCAACCGACGATTACCTTGTATTCAATACGCAATTGCACCCAAGGACAATCCCCGGTTGATGCAGGACTATTGCAAAATATGGAGAAAAATGTATTGGGCTATGGATTTGGTAGGTTTAGTGGTTCGATTGCCCAAAATATAGATAAACTACCGCCCCTACCCAACCACTGTTGAACTACACGGCTATAAAATGGCGGGGTGTGACTTGCACACTCAATTAATGGGCCCCCATAAAGGGTCGCTAGCACTTTTGTGACGTAGCGCCAAGGGGGCAACATATCCGGAGGTACTTGAGGAGTGGAGGAGTGGCGAGGTATACCACGGCTATCAGGACAATCCCAAAAGTACGGTCAAGATCCCTACCAGTACCTTACTGGGTTAACTTAATAATGTTGATATTTTACTGATAAATACCAATATATTCTACATTTGGTACGAAAGCCTAAAACTGTCGGACGACACTGACTTGGCCGGTTTATTTTAAGCCAGTTGTTATATTTCAGACGGATATTGTAAATTGGAACCATTTTCTAGGTAGATATTTTAATGCTAAGTTCCCAGTTGCTAATATATTTTCACTTTAGTAATACTACGTCTTCAACCAACGTTTTGGCCACAAACAAGACAGTAATTTTAGCGTCTACTTACTGCCTGTGCTTCAGTGCAGTGTTATTTAATAATTATAACTACCTCCAGAACGTCTTGTCTCCATGAATGTCAAACTAAGGCAATCTGTGCTGCACTAATGAATGGACCAAAGGAGAATAGCAGATTGTCTGTCTTATTAGGAATGCAGGCTAAATTGTTAGTGGTTTCGGATAATAATTTTGAGAGAAAATTGTTGAGTGAAGATGTTGGATTTTGTGGCAAACTAATCGTTCTTAGTCTACTTAAATTCTGAAAACCATTTAGATTTTTCAGTTGAAGTTCACTTAATTCTGGCCTGAAAATTTACTAAGAGGTATTGTGTTTAAAAGCACCTGGATTGCAAAGGTACGACAGGCAGTGGCTATATTACACTGGCACTGGCATATTATTATTATATTAACAGATTCAATCCTGCTATGGCTCTTAAACAATGTCAATTGTATTCACATTTCAGAAAACGGTTATGCGCCATAATTCAGAAAAAGTTACATCTTTCTTGAAATAAATTTCAAAATATCGTTATTTTATTTTAAATATAGGTCCAAGGGTGCACGTGTAAAATACTTGGCAACAAAATTTGAAAAGTGATATTTTCACAGGCTTGCTACAACATGCAAACCTGCGAGCTATGCTGCACATGCTGAGATAGAAGCCTTTTTGGTCTCTCACGAGGGTATTTTTATTATTGTATTTTTTTGTGTTTTTGCTTATCTCGTGTCTCCAATAAATATCTTTACTTTCTTTCTTTATTTCATAATAAAAATAAATACGTGCCACCTTCCCATTGAAGCACTTTGTACAATTATTAGTATCGTTAGATGCATTACATGGTTTAAGGAAACGCAAATGCATTTAATTCCCATACTGTCCGGATGGACAATTAATGCAACTATACAAAACAGACTAGTTCTCATCGGGAAAAAATGTGAATTCTAATAAAATTATGTTTCTCGATTTGCCTATACAATAAACTCAAGAACCGCTTATAATTTTATGCGACTTTTGTTTAATTTTCATCACTGAATATTCTTTGGACATATTTGAGGCAGTGAATTTAATCAACTTACTATGGGATTTATTCTCAAATTAAAAAAAAGAAGTGCTGTTGAGTCAATTTCAAACTCGACGAAATGACAGCTGTCTCTATTTTCTTGATTTCTGGTTTGCACTCATACTAAAAGTTTATCAGTCATCGTTCAATGTTACTTTAACCACTGAAATATTGCCAGTGAATTAAAAAGTCACCCTATCTGGTTAAATGTCTATAATGTTAACGTACAGGTAGAGTTGGATGCTTGTCTATACTCTGATTTTTAATATCATAGACTAAACTTACATTTGGAGGGTTGTCACTTTATCGTTACATAAAAATAGTGTCGTAGCCTAACTATCCTGAGTGATCGAAAGTTGATCGAAAATCGAAGCAGATCTAAAATGCAACAATTTCACGACAAAAAATACATTTGTTAAGAAAATAGCGGTCCTTATTTAGTTTTAAATATAATATTACGTTTATATTCATAAAACATTTATTTACACCAATTAGTAAAATTAAATTGACATGTCATGTCACATCGATTCGATGAATTACTTATGCCTTACCTACAACACTATGCTACGCGCTTGCAAGATTAAAAAAGTAAGGTCATTGGCAGCTGTCAGTTTAGTCAACGAAATTAAAAATAACAGTATAGCAAATCATAATATACTTACAAATTATAAATACAAGGTACAAGTTTTAATATCCAGAGCAAACGTGAAATGCATTCTGAAGCAACAAGAGACTGAGCTCCACAAAACTTAATATAACATGTTGAACACGAAGATATCTTTTATCCTCAACAATACTTTTAGTATGGATTTATGTTAGTTTGCACTTTCACGTACAGTTGGCTTCAAAGAGTGAAATATGTACTGCAAATACCAATACTCAGATTCAATTTTACCTACCTATACTTTTAAAATACGAACCGGACTTTTACGATCGCTCAAAAGGTTAAGGCGCAGATATTTTAAAGATTTAAATTTAGTAAGTTCTTCTTCTTCTTCCTTCCCCCTTCCCAATTTATTTGGTCGGGTCTGGCCTTGTGCGTCTACGCCAGGATAGTCTATCCTGGGTTGTCGATGGTGGCAAATTTTTCTCCTTGAGGCCTGTCTCGACAGTGGTCCACCAAGAGGCTGGTGGTCTGCCCCTTGTTCGTTGTTCGTTTTAATTTAGTAAGATATCTCAAAAAAAAAAAGGTGACTAACAAAAGACAGATGTCAGTGAAAACGCCGGGAAGGGACGCCCTAGCAGAAGATACGCGTACACAGATCTTATTGGTGATGTACTTTAGAAAGGCCAGATGCGCATTACTCATAACCAGCGTGTGTGTATGACAATGAACGTAAAAAGTTGGCGTTCTGTAGTTTTTGCCTAGTCTAATATTTTTCGTATTTGTGTTTTCGTTGAATACATGCGTATTTTTACTCCTTCAAAGATTACCAATGAATTTATAGTTCACCTTTATATAGGTACACACATCACACACACACATCATCAGCCTATTAATATTCCGACTGCTGGGACACAGGCCTCCTCTCTGTGAGAGGGAATGGGCCGTAATCCACCACGCGGGCCCAGTGCGTGTTGGTGGATGTCACATGTCTTCGAATTTTTGGTTCTAGGACATGCCGGTTTCCTCACGATGGTTTCCTTCACCGTTTTGAGAGCAGTTGTGATGAAATAATTTACACAAAGTAAAGCGCCTGCCTGGGATCGAACCCACGACCTACAACTTGTAAGTCGCGGCCGATACCACTGGGCCACCACTGCTTACCTTTATATACATCACAGTGTAAATCATCGCCATATTTACGAAAACCGTTTTCTGTTTCACTCACAGTTTCAAGTTCGCTTTTATTAAAATCTTTCCTCAAGACATTCAGATCTTTAAGTTGGAAAATCATCCGAAAACAAACTTCCAAACTCAACATGTTGCAACTTCACGTCTTTACAGACTATCTCATCTCAGATTCTATCTAAGATGAATTTGCACAGAATAATTAGCCAGGAGACCAATTATTACTAGAATTAAAAGTATTTAACTTAAATTTATTACAATTGGTTTTACGTAACTTGACTTTAAAGAAGTTTCTATTAGGATGCAATAGTCGTTTAGTTTTTTCTCCAATGACTACTTTAGCTTTGCATATGGTAAAGATTTCGTCAGAAAGAATAACTTTGAATAGTGAAATTTAAAGACAGTCTAGATATTAATTCCCTTGATGCAGCTTTAAGAACTAACTTTTTGTTTAAACGTGACATTGTTTTTTATAGCTTTACTCGCACGGGTCACATTATACCTCCATAAAAACCTTCTCCTTTTATCGCTCTCTTTCTGTTAATGAAAACCTCATCTAAATCCGTTGCGTGGGTTAGAAGAAGTTACCGGAGAAACAGAAATGATGTCTATAGATGCGGACAGCAATTTTGTTTCATACTATATCATAGATAATAATTATAATACTAGCATACAGATGCCTCATCCCATACAAAGAAACCGTGCCGACGTAAATAGCGTTTTTCGTCTGATTATATAAAAAAAAACTTACATATCTAGTACATGTATTATTACTCGGATTGTTCATGATGCCACAAAGGACTTGTATCCTCAAATTCATTATGAGGTAGTACTCTGTTTACTTCAAACGAGAACCTATCTACAAGTCATCATCATCTTCCTGCCCTCGCCACATGTCACTTGGGGTCGGCGCAACACGTTTTCTTCTTCCATGTCGTCCTGTCCTCCGTCACGCCATCCCTTTTCTTTCATATCACTCCTCACACAGTCCATCCATCTTTTCTTTGGCCGTTCCTGTTCCGTGTATTAAATAATAATCAATAAATAATTTTTATTATTTATTTATTATTTTATACTGATTATTTTTATAAGTATATCGATCGCGTTCGGTTCTGTTCCACGGCTATAAATAGTGTTAGCAGCGACTTGCAAGTAAAAGGGTTTTCTCAGTTCGTGACTATTTTGTTCTTTAAATACAGGGACGTTTTGTTTTATAGTATTGTTTTGCACGATTTTATAGTTTGTCTCAAAATGTGTTACAATACAAATTAAAAAAAACGAGTGACATGCTTTGGAAATTTAAAAACGCGCCATCTATTGGAATCAATTTTAAATGATACGTTCATATAATCTTTGAGATGTAAATTAAGAGCCCAATCTATACCAATATTATAAAGAGGAAAGATTTTTTTGTTTGTTTGTACCGAATAGGCTCCGAAACTACTGGACCGATTTAAAAAAATCTTTACCACCAATAGAAAGAGACATTAATCCTGAGTAACATAGGCTATTTTTAAATCCCGAAAACGGGTCCTGTGGAGTGGTCCATTTCCATATTCAATAATTTAGTGCTTAGGAGAGTTGATTAACCAGTAACATACCATTTTATGGTCTATTCTAGAAAATTTTAAATTAAAACACAATTCAATAATAAATCGATGCATATCGTGCCATCTAGTGATATTTATTTGAACCAAATTTTCATTGTTAGCGCTGTGACCCCGTCACTATATAGAGTTATGGAAATATTATTTTCAGCATGTCCTTATCTTATAACGAGGAACTTGAAGACTTTTGGGTCATACACAATAGGCACTTCAAATGTTATTCAATGAACGATCTCTTTGCTTTGAGAGCGAATGTATTTTTATTAGCCGTTCTTGATTCAAAAAAATAGCAAGAGATACTATGTATTTGTATTTGGAATATTTGGAGATAGCAATGTGTCAAACCTACATTAATTCCAAAGTTTGATAGACCTTCAGGCTCAGCTAGAATTTGATAAAAACTGATCCTAAAATTTGTAACTCAGAAATCGGGGATATGAGTACCTACTACTTATACTAACCTAAACTCCATTTGAAATAACATTAGACATGTTTCCAAATCTTTTTACAGTCCGTTCAACCGATTTTGAGTTCTATCCCGTAAACATAAGGATGACATAAAAAGCATAAACCTGTTACCAAAACCAACTGTTTCCTACAGCTACCATTTTTGTCGTATCACCAACGCAATAGAATTCAAAATTGGTTGAACGGGCTGTAAAATGGGCTTATTTAAACGTCTAATGTTATCGCAAATGGATTATATAAGCTTATTAAACCCCATAAGATAGCTACTAATACTTTCAGAAGATAATTAATCTGCCTAGCATTGTACTAACAGTAATTATTATTTATTTCCAATTGACAAAATATGTGCATACTTTAAGTATGCACACTAAACAAAAGTAAACTATACTAACTTTACTAAACCTAACTGCTTACATAACACAATGTGTTTTTTTATATCCCACTAGCTGTTGCCCGCGGCTTCGCTTCCGTGGACCACCCCACAGGACCCGTTTTCGGTATTAAAAATAGCCTATGTCACTCAGGAATAATATAGCTTTCTATTGGTGATAGAATTTCAAATCGGTCCAGTAGTTTCGGAGCCTATTCGTTACAAACAAACATACAAAAAAATCTTTTCTCTTTATAATATTATATTAGTATAGATAACTCTAGGGTTATATTCAATAAGTTAAAAAAAAACACGTTTGTTGTATGGGAGCCCCACTTAAATATTATTTTATTCTGTTTTTAGTATTTGTTGTTATAGCGGTAACAGAAATACATCATCTGTGAAAATTTCATTTGTCTAGCTATCATGGTTCATGAGATACAGCCTGGTGACAGACAAACGGACAGACAGCCAGACAGACGGACACTGGCGTCTTAGTAATAGGGTTCCGTTTTACCCTTTGGGTACGGAACCCTCAAAAGGAATCTCGCTATGTAAAGATGGTCACCCATCCACGGACCTACCTGGCAAGCGTGCTTAACCTTTGAAAATCAGGCCGTGGGCTGGCCCAAAAATAAGCACTTATTAAATGCCCCATATTTCCATCTTTCTTACACGTCACATACTCCAGAAATATAAGTTTCATACAAAGAATCCGAGCCGTGTCTCAGCAACCTTCGCGAACACACGAAAATATTCCTTTGCCTACTTTTGCATCCGTAATAATATGCTGAAAAACTTCTCGCGAAGAATTTCAACTTGCCTAGTTTCGTTAGAACTTTAAACTATTTTGTTCGCGGTTTGGTACGGATGGCTGCATTCAACTCAATTATTAAGGCTTTCTGTATGTTATAGTTTTATGTTTTATGATTTGACCAGAGGGTCTAGACAAGTAACATTCTAGTAAGACGACGACTGTCGCCAACGACCTTGAGAGAACAAAACGCGCACTCGTTTCACACCCGCGTGACCCAAAGTTTATAAGTAGTTTTTTGTACTGATGACTCTCTCTTTATGACTCTCAAAAAAAGCCAAAATGTAGATAGTTAAATTGTCTTTGAGATGGTGACAATTTCATTAAAATACGCCCAGCGGTTTTGGTGCGATTGTTGTTTTTTTGTCCGTGTTAGACATAACTTTACAAATTAATTACGCGATGTTATACGTATGAAACTAAAAAAAAACTCACTCGCTCAACGTCAATAATCTGTCAGCGATGCTCGCTTAGCGGTCAGAACTCACGCCGAGAGACCAACCAGCGTTTGCGCAGGACTGGCCGCCCCGAGCGAGTGGTGCAAGTAGCTGCCCGTCGCACAAGAACACTCGCTTATAGCCTTATGGAATTACACACTCGTTTCTGGCTGCTCGACAACTTGTATTTAATTTCTAGCTCTACTCGCGTCTCGCTGATGATCGTCGGCGGTGGGACAATTGATATAACAATTTTTTTTTTGTAGCGTTTGCTTTTTTATTTCTTATCACAAGCTTTAATTTATTTTGCTTTGTTAGTTTGTTAGTATGTGTAAGTCGAATCATGCAACAAAACTAAAAAAAAAAATTGCGTAACTTTTGGTTTGGATGACAATGCACGACAGCTTAAAAAAGTATTTTAATTTTAGTATTTTGTTTATGTAAGTATTTCCGCAGTATTATATATAAAGTTGACACCTACAGCCGGTGTACAGAGATTCCTTGAATCTCAGTCTACTAACTGTACATATCAGCACACACAAAATGCACTGTATACGTAGTATTTTTATTTCTGGTTGGTATGGTCCCAAGTTGAAGTATTGTTTTGAAGTTCAGAAATCATGGCCAATAACCAAGCAACAATTTGGGTAGGAAAATAGTTTATTTGAAACTTATTAGCAGTAACAGATTGTTTAATATCAGTTACGGCTGGTACAGACGGTGGCGGTGTTTGTACGTGGTAGGCCGCTATAGGTTCCGAACAACTAACAAATGATCACGCAACCACGGTTACGTAACCCGAACTAATGCTCGGTTTAGACTGGATCATAAGTCGAATTTAAGCAGGGTTTTGACTGGATTATTAGGCATATAAGCGGCCAGTTTTGAAGCTCATTAGGAGAAATATTACGTCATTATTTTAGGAGGACTAAGGGAATTCTGAATTGACAACATTACTTTTATGCCAAAGTTCGTCAGATTTACAGGATACAAATAATTAACATCAAATTCTGAATTCGAAAATCTGAGATCGGGTATGGAATTAGTACGTATCAGAGAAATGACCTATAGCACAAATAAATTAGACGTTAAATTATAGTACAGGTACCTACGTGAAGTTTTATTCGGCTTTATTCGTTTTTTGAACATTAATATTTACCTAGTAAATTGTATATCCGAAATACAATTCTTAATAAGCCTAAGTCCTTTTGGGTCTGCATGTGATAATAAGTTGTTGAAATAAAATAAAATTGCATTCGCAGGTATTTTGTGCATTAAAATCATTTTGTTCTACACAACTAATATAAATAAATAACTATGAAAATCACTGATAAAAACTTTTAAATAATATTGAAAACCTTTAGCTTATATCAAAGGTTTTCGTTAAATCAGTCATGGTGTCCCTAACTTTTGCTTCAACTTTGCGGTTGAAATTACAACTTTTCTATTCCCTTTGAACGTTCAAAACAAAGGTAGGTAAATAAAATAATACTTTCTGTCTATTTTTTGTATTTAGCAATCGGTTTATAAAAACAAAGAATATATGGCGAATATATTTATTTTTGAAAATATTGTCATAACGGTGTTTTAAAAGGTATGAAATTGTCATTACAAGGCGGTATTTTTTAATGTGTGGCTTATGTGTGGTATCAAATGAATTCAGATATATATTGATCCGACCAGTAACTGGGTCAAATCAGCCGTAGCATAGACAATCATTACAGATGGGGGCTCATGGGTGGGCCTCAGACAGTGTAGGTATATGCTTATCGCATGCCCTTTTACCTAAACACTTAAAGATTTCATTACTGCTTCAGTGAGCTGGCTGAATTTTGCTACAACATATTTTGATCTCACGACTCTTGTAAAGGGTCTTTCAACAAGGACGGGTCGATGTTAAAATTGAATAAAACAAGATGTGTGTGAGATATTAACGAAATTTATTTTTTATTTAAAAGGCCCATTTATGCCATTTATGGATGGAATATGACATCGTTCAAATGTCCGCCGCGGCTTCGTATGGTGGCACGAATCCGAGAGGTCCAATTTTTAATGACTCTGCTGCATAGATCGAGCGAACGCTACAGATCAATGATAAACAATTTCTTTTAGCTTGAATTGAACAATATGGACGTGAACGACATGTGGTTCCAGCAAAATGGCGCTACTTGCCACACAGCGAACGACACAATCGACATTCTGCATGAACGGTTTGAGGGTAGAGTTAGAGTTCCGCTAGACTTTTTCTTGTGGGGTTTTAGAAGTCGCAGGTCTATGCCAATAAACCACATTCGACCGTTGCCCTGAAAGCCAACATAACGCAGGCCATCGCTCAGATTCAGCCGGATCTATGCAGCAGAGTCATTAAAAATTGGACCTCTCGGATTCGTGCCACCATACGAAGCCGCGGCGGACATTTGAACGATGTCATATTCCATCCATAATTGAAATAAATGGGCCTTTTAAATAAAAAATAAATTTCGTTAATATCTCACACACATCTTGTTTTATTAAATTTTAACATCGACCCGTCCTTGTTGAAAGACCCTTTATTTGCCATTTAAACGCTAACAAGTAGATAGAACATTCGACTTTTCTGAATAAAACCCAGATGCAAACAGTCCTTAGATATTTCTTTTAATAGACTCACAAAGAATATAAAAGTTATCCCAAACCTAACCTGTAAAGATACTTGTATACGCAACGATTATCTATCTTGCAAAAATATAACACTTGGAACTTTCCGGAGTGCGTGAGGAAAGTAAACATTATTCCAGTTATCGAGCATTATGTGAAGAAAGATGGAGATTGCTCACGTTTCGACGTTGTCAATAAACTTACGAACATTGGTAAGTACTCGGAAATTATGTGAGACAAGCAAGAATTACAGAGCGAAATGTTGTAAAGGTATACATAAAAGTATTGTGGTTAACTTAAGTTGCTGATAGTTTATACGCTTTATAACTATTGTGTACTATACGCACCAGCCCCGTGTTGTGGATAATGGCCTAGATTTCACTAAAAAGATGCCCATGATCCAGCATTAGAAACATTGTAGCCTGATTATTTGTCCTCTCATACAAAGCTCTTCATCATATTTAAATTTTCTGTCTCATTTTGAATTTGGTATTTATTAGTCTATTGTTTTAGATATTATTTATGTATTTTATTAGTTAGGTAGCCCGACTTTAAATTATTGTTCATATTTTTTATTTTGTGCACCTATCACTGTTGTGTCCTTTTCAACCCAAATGTTGACTGGTAGAGAATGTCTTGCTGCATTATGTCCGCCTATGTATCACCATTGTACATGAAGTTTAAATAAATAAAGAAATAAAATAAGCTAAAAAAATTTTTTTACAAAAAAATACTACCGACTTCCAAATAAGAAAACTAGAAAGTGAAAAATTACTTTATTTTTGGAAGTCGGTGTCCATAACTTAAAATTTGGTACCTACCAAAGACACCGACTTCCAAAAATAAAGTAATATTTCACTTTCTAGTTTTCTTATTTGGAAGTCGGCAGTATTTTTTTGTAAAAAAGTTTGTTATTTTTCACTTTTTAGTTGCTACCTAATAGTTAAGTAAGTACCTATAACGACAGAATAGATAACCCGAATAACATGAAACTTAAATATAACGACATGCGATTGCAGTAATCCCGAGAGATTTGCCGTTATTTATTGAAGAGTTCTGTTGTATATCTCCGAAGTTCTTCATTAGATCTTCACCAAATTAAAATTCGACCAATTTCGGAATATACTCTTGCAAACAAAAAAAGATTTTTTTAAATCGGTCCACAATTGACGGAGATATCGGTGAACATAAATAAAAAAAATAAAAAAAACATACATAATGTCGAACATAGAACCTCCTCCTTTTTTGTTAAGTCGGTTAACAAGTAAATACCTCTTCACATGATAGAAATTGTTAAAAAATACATGCTGTTACCTACTTTATTAAGTCCAAGTAGATCAGGGGTTCCTCCATAAGCTCTTAGTATATGACACACAATGAAAACTTTGCTTTAAGAGCTCATAGGGCCCCAGAAATCAACTAAGTCTTACATACCTATAAAGTTTCTTCTCCTAATGGTCCCTCTTGTATTGTCAAACTATCTAGCTAATTTTGATAAATGAGGCTCATCGATTCGTCTCAATGACGTATAAGTGCCATTAGTTGAGCAAAAGTTATTTCAAGTATTTGCCAATCTTCATTGATTTGAAATATATCTGTGGTAACTACTCTGGAAATTGTCGCTCAAAGTCCAGTAACAAACTGTGGACTGACACCGTCAAGGCATTAATGATAACTTAATACGGGGACAACTTATATAGATTGGGGTACTCCAATGACCTACAGGCCTACATGGGCACTTATAAAACGTCGACAAAAGATACACGGTTCGGGTTGGTCGTTTCCTGTGGAGAAGAAACGGCAAAAAACTCCACGGTTACTCTTTTAAAAAAATTGTTTTGTTTTTACAATATTTCCATGTTACAGCATTAGTGCTTAGATATGGGGGGACAACGTAGGCCCGACAATAAGTGTATAGAAACTAAAAAAAAAATGTTTGTATAAACGAGATAAAGAGTTAACAAATCAACAACAAGTATCAAAAAATTTAGAAGGCCTACAATGTTTACACATTCACA
Source organism: Anorthoa munda (assembly GCA_945859665.1). Lineage (NCBI taxonomy): Eukaryota > Metazoa > Arthropoda > Insecta > Lepidoptera > Noctuidae > Anorthoa > Anorthoa munda. The sequence continues at coordinate 5,127,303 of OX243901.1, read as the reverse complement.
AGACAATCGGTAAAAGAATCTATACAAACGAAAAAAAAAAATATCACAAGTCTAAATTTAACATGTGGCACAAATGTTGTTATAAGTGCTGTAACTATTCTTAGTAAAGGGCTATAAAGATTACTGAAATCATTGTAAAAAGTCTGTTTTTGAAAGCCTGTACGACTTATTGACAAAAAAAATTTAGTTATAAAGGTATTTTAATGTTTCTTGATGACTTTATTCACTGAAAGATTTCCGACCATCTCAATCCATTTGTAAACGTCAAATTGACATATTAAGGCGCGAAAGTCAAAAAGTCGTGTGACAATTTGACAAAGATATTGGAATTATGACTTTTTTTCAATAGAGTCTAAAACTTCACACTACCCACTATGACATTTTGACACATGAAGGATTACGTTCTAAACTACGCAATCAGTTATTAAAAAAATAAACTATAAAAAATAAAATACGTCTTTTCAAAATGACAGCGACGATGTGTGTGAGTATTATTTGAGATCAACATAATTCAATACTTCATATTCATTAAAAGAAAAGCCATGTGACCGATGGGGTTCACCAATAACGAAAATGATGAACTTCCATACAAACTTTCAACCCCTACTTCACCTTTTTAGAGGACGGGTCTTCAAAATTCCATCTTTATCTTTTCCTTCGTTATTTAAGTAACTCTTGTGAAAAAATAACGATTCAGGCTGTGTGTTGTCTGTCAGTGAATGAATAAATATAATAATTTTATTAAGTACATGATAGCTAAAGCTATCAAAGATGGTGCTAGCTTATGGTAAATGTTTAAAAATAAATTGAAGAAAATTGATAATGTATTTTATGATCTGCATGAGATTTTTGATAAAAAATAATATTTGTAAGTACCTAATTTCTTAAATTACTATTGCATATCCGACTTGGGTAGACTGTTGAAACTAAAACTGTAATGTTTATAAATAAGAACTTAATGTACCTACACATTATGCAATAAATATATCTTTATCTTTATAATGTTCGTTCTGTGATAATAATAAACGCATTTTAAATTATTTTAATTATATTATATTATTTTAAAAAACAACAGGACTCCCTAGCGAACATTTTACAAATTGTTATAATTTTTTTAAATGGTTGTCTACACCCTTTCAGATTTTTATTAATATCAACTTAATTAACTCGTTTAATTAACGTAGGTGTTATTTCAACAATCCCACCGGTTTTACACCCTTTTATAAAAACATAAAAAGTTGTTCCTAAAAAATTTTAATATTAGGTCCTGTCAAAATAACTTAATAAAATGAATGTGTTCTGAAACGAAATTGTTTTTCAATTTGTCCTTTAAAAAGGTTGTGTTTAATTTAGGTACCTGGTAAACGATTTATGTTATATTTTATATCTTAAAATTAGATTTAATAAACATTGTTACTAAAGCTAAGTTTATGCTTCATATTCCCCTCAACATTATAGTCACAAGAAATTGCAAGTGTGTGCGTGGACAACGGATTATTGTGAAGCAAACACTAATACAAAGAAGTAATAAACCCGTTGATATTACGCACACTAAAATATATGTTGGTGTGCCCTGCAAACCTGTCTGATTTGCTTTGTGTACATGAAAAAATAAATAAAAAATATATAGATGAGGTCGGTGTTTCCTATCTGACTTCTCTTAGAAGAAACATTGAAAGAAATTCAGGGATCATGTACCTCTTTTAAATATTAGACATTATCTTAGTCAGATCAATCACATGGAGAACTGCCTTCGATAGTACAGAAAAGAATAATCTTTATTCAAGTATCAAGACTCAAAAATAGTTAAGGTAGATAATAATAGTAGAAAATAATAATAGTTAAGATAGTCAGGATTCTTCGTCCATAATTGCACAGACAAAACCTTCAGTTTCCCCAAAAAGGTCGCCGAAACGTAGCCAGGATACGGACGCTGAAAAATCTACATCGGGCCCATGGAGAGCCCGATAGAAGTGACCGTGAAGCTCCTTGCCTTGCCTTACCTATTTGCGTTCATCAGTAGTAAGTACTACAGGTTTGCACCAGTACTCTTTAGCCATAGACAACGGGGTGAGTCCCTTGTCCACTGCGACCACATCCCGGTGCATACCTACTTCAGCTTCTAAAAATTATTCTCTGAGGCTGCACACCACGCGGTTGCGAAGAGTTAGCATTTAAAAAGCCTCGACCCCCACACTATATATATGTTATATATTATCTACACACATATTATCTCTGGTTGTTCTCGTCTGGCTAACGGCGATCTTTGCCCGCGGCGCTATGTGTGGGTAAGTAAGTGTGGGTGATTGTTTGCTCGGACGACGACAGAGACGTCTTTGCCACACATATGAATAATGTATAATTACAAGCGCACGCACACATGGCGCCGCGCGCACATTTGAATTGAACTATTTATTATATACCAGTATATTACATGGAGGTTCTGCCTATCTGATGTACACAATTGGGTAACACCATACCCCTTGGCACACAGCTGCTTTATCATAACCGCCATTTCGTTTCACACCGTAATATTTTTTCGAAAAAGCTTTCTTTTTTCACCCAAAGACATTTTCTAGGTTCATTCCCTAGAGTCCCATAAGGAGTGAGGAACTTACCTCATTTATGGTGGAATCCCTTCAACTCTAAATTGCGTCACTGACGTTGACATACGGCTGTCATATTTTTGACTACTTTTTCACAATATTTGATCTTGTTTTGGTTTGTTTTTGTCATTTTTATGAGTTTTCTTTGTTTTTTTGTAGACAAAGTTGAGTAAGCGAATTACAGTAGATTTGTTTCAAAGTGATCTTTTGAAAAAGCTTCCCTCAGTCAGTTCTGAGATACTTTTTCTGATAAAACTTTAAATCTGCAGTTTCGAAATAATTCAAAGTACATATTAAGATCGCTTTTAGCGATAAGGCCGCCCTTTGTGTCACCCAGTGTAATGTTTTGTTTTTCTACTCTTTCTGTAACTTAAATGGTGTACATAATAAAGAGTATTCTATTCTATTTTATTAAAAGTTGTAGTGTAAAAAGTTTTTAAACCAGCGTAACTATAAAATACTGGCCACATTCAGTTAAAAATATACACGAACGCCACAAAAGTAACAAAAACGAAACAGATTGTTTTTTTTGTTAAAAGGCTTTACATTTTTCTTTCGCAATTAGCAGCCAGTTTATTTAGTAACCAGTACAAAGAGTTTTTATTTAAATTCATATTTTTTGGTTGTCCACGAGTTTATTGAAACAATAATTTCGTTTGAATAATCATGAAGTCCACGCGTTCTTTATATATTAATAATATACTTTGTATTAATTTATTAGCTTAATACATTTTCAAATAGACAGTTTTATCGAAATCGGGGATGTTTACAAAAGCAAAAACAGATAGTTTTCAGGCGATAATGCGGAAAAGAACAGCATCCCTGATACACAGGATGCAAAGGAGCGCAAATAGTATACTAAAGGTTATTGCGGATAAACCAGACTGCTCTTTCCTGGTACTGGACCCGTAGGCTTATTACGTATCTTTTGCAAAAGCAAAACGATAGCGATTTATGCGCAATAATTACTTTTCCATACAAAAGTTTTAGAGTTGCTGGCGGTTTTTTTTTTTAAATAAGTTCATTTGACAAACAGCGAGCGATTAGCAAACGATTGTGTAAGACGGTAGGTCTTACACAGTCGTTAATACCTACACTGCAGGTAATGCCGACTTTTATGACATAAAGCGTTTGATTGCTATCGCTTTGCTCTTGCAAAAGATACGTAATAAGCCTGCCGCTAGCACAGCGACGGCTCGCAATGGAAAATAGGTTTATGAACTGATGGGATTCATCATTATTCGCCTAGCCTTTTTCCTAATTATTGTTGGGGTTGGCTTCCAGTCTAAGAACTGATTGGATTAATTGTTATTTATTTATTTGTATTATGTGGATGTTTTTTTTTTATTACGTTGACGTTATTATAATATGTAAATTTATTAACATATTATAATATCAAGAAGAATCAATAAAGAAGATCATGGTCCAAAATAAATGATTGAATTGAATTCAAATGTTTTTTTCCAAAACTGTTTTAGTATTTTATTACGTGTATCTAAGATGAAAGTAAAGTTTGAACTAACAGAACGAGATTTGTCGGAAACTCAACAAACATTTTAATAGTTGAAGAAAGTAAAAACAATATTGTCTTATGTACCACTATTTATTTCTGCTTATAGGAAATATTTACCTCTACAAAATACCAATGGCATTAGGTCTATCTTTGTATGTTTGTGTGCTAAAAGTTATAAATAAATTTAAATTGAAATTTGTTTTCATAAAAAAACATAGTTTTTATAATTTATGCCAACTATAAATTAGCACTAAATAACAAGAATTTTCTAACATCATCATCTGCCTAGCCTTTTTCCCAATTATTGTTGGGGTCGGCTTCCAGTCTTACCGGATTCAGCTGAGTACCAGTGTTTTACATAAAGCGACTGCCTATCAGACCTCCACAACCCAGTAACTGGGTAACACGATACACCTTGGCAAGACTGGTGTCAGATCTGAGGCTTCTGACTACCCGTAACGACTGTCAAAGATCTTCAAATGACAGCCGGGACCAACGGCTTAACGTGCTTTCCGAGGCACGGAGGAAACTCGGTATGTTGAAATGGTCACCCATCGAGAGCAGTGGTGGCCCAGTGGTAACGGCCGCGACTTGCAAGTTCGTCGTGGGTTCGAAACCAGGCAGGCGCTTTACATTATGTAAATTATTACATCACCACTGCTCTTAAAAACGGTGAAGGAAAACATCGTGAGGAAACCGGCATGTCTTAGAACTAAAAATTCGAAGATATGTGACATCCACCAACATGCACTGGGCCCGCGTAGTGGATTACGGCCTATTCCCTCCCACAGAGAGGAGGCCTGCACGTACAATGGACCAAATACGAGTCTAACTGCGGAAAAGGGGTCCAACTATCCTATCCTATCCTATGGTCTCCCATCCACGGACCTACCTCGTCAAGGGTTGCTTAACCTTGAAGATCGACCTTTGCGGCTGTTATTATTTAGCCACGAGCTCCTCAACAAGAATTTTCTAACATAAGTGTAATTTACTACCTAAGTTGTGGACTTGGGGATAAATATGACCATAAACATAACTTTTACATACATAATACTGTAGCCCGAGTTTCTTCTAAGTTTCGCACATTTGTTCAGGTTCTTAGGCCTTAACTTAAGGCAAGTTGTAGCAAGTTGGATGTAAGTTAAACAGTTCAGTTTACTCTCAGTGGTGATCGGTAGGTAGAAATAAACAGAGATTGTTGATTCAGAGTTTGGTTGCGGTCTATTTTACTGTTATAGAGTATTCATACGTAGGTGGCTAGTAGGTGGTTGGTGTTTCAGTTAAGAGATTCTTGGAGGGAAATTAAAGGTATACTATTTAGTTAAAACGGTATTAATGAAATTATACGCAAGTTATTCATAATTAACTTATCATCATGTGATTGTTCCATAGGAAAACAAACTAACGAATACTGATCGACTCACCTACTCAAATATTGCGCAAGTGAATTTAGTTTTTTTGCCATCTACGAGTTCCATAGATCGTATATTAAATTGTTTAAAATGAGCATAATGACCGATTTAACTAAAAATTAGATAATACTTAATTAAACTCCTACACTGCAGGATATTCAACTGTCGGTGCTGCGTACGCTTTATTTAAACATTCAATTTGTTATTGTCACTGATAATTTCTGTTAATAAGTATAACCTCACCTAACCAATAATATTAGTTGTCTCTAAAAATGATTATTTTAAACACTGGTTCGCATCTCATCATCAGCCTATTAATGTTCCCACTGCTGGGACACAGGCCTCCTCTCTGTGAGAGGGAATGGGCCGTATTCCACCACGCGGGCCCAGTGCGGGTTGGTGGATGTCACATGTCTTCTGGTTCTAGGACATGCCGGTTTCCTCACGATGTTTTCCTTCAGCGTTTTGAGAGCATTCATTCGCATCTCACTTGGCCTTAATTCTTACTCCAGGTATGGTTTCCTCTCAATACGGCTACCTGTTTATCCACAGGGCTAACACCATCATAAATGGCGTAAAATAATGGAACCTTATATAGCTAAGTACTCACGTTTCGCGCTGACGCCGTGTGAGATCGCTAGCAGCGCGACGATGGTAACGGCTAAGTACATCTGGGCCATTTTTGTTTCTGCAACAAACATAAAATAACATTAATAAACAGTAATTGGTATAAGAAATTATGATTAACGGTACCTATAGTTGGTTTTCGTGCGTTTTGCATTATTTTTTTCCTCTCTTCTTTTGCAATCTATGTACAAGACATTCAGCAATATTGTTCTTTAGATATAAGTCGAGCGAGGCGCATGTCCAAGGACATGTTCTTATAATTTATGCATCAGAGCAAATCATGCGGTACTCTTGAGAAAGCTTGGGGCTTTGGGGCAGCTTTGGAGCTTCATCCATGAGGTGGTGTGCCAGTTTGTTTGGATGTAACTGCAATCTCTCTTGGTATGTTGCCAATAATACCACAATTATAATTTGGTCTAATACTAAAATTTCCGACCGAAGCGAACTCGCCACGCGGGCTGCTATGTTCAGCGGTTGTGTCATCTATATATACAAAAGAAAGTCGTGTTAGTTACACTATTTATAACTCAAGAACGGCTGAAACGATTTGGCTGACAATTGGTAGGGAGGTAGCTAAGAACCAGGAGAAGGACATAGGATACTTTTTATCCCGTTTAGGGTAGGGTAGGGTAGGTATGTAGGTAGGGTAGGGTAGGTAGGGTAGGTAGGGTAGGTAGGGTAGGTAGGGTAGGTAGGGTAGGTAGGGTAGGATAGGGTAGGTAGGGTAGTTAGGGTAGGGTAGGTAGTGTAGGGTTGTTAGGGTAGGCTAAGTAGGGTAGATGAATGTTTGGTGTTTTCATGGCAAACCAAAGTTTGCCGGGTCAGCTAGTATTTCATATATGGTAATCGCGTATAAGCAAACGTTCACACAGCCGCATCTTTACTATTTAAATGTATGTAGACAGAATTACACCAAAACAAACAACTTTTTACACAATTATTTATGGGTACAACGGCAACCTTTGGATGTTTTAAATTGTTAATCAATTAACAGCTTGCAAACTCGCCAAACGGATAGCCGATGGGGCCAAAAGGTTTTGGAATGACGACCGCAGACCTCGTACAAGTTAGACCGATGACATATTTAGAGCGCGAAAGGGACCTGCGGTAAAATTCTGTCAACATCAGATTGAGCTTGAAAGGAATTATCAAATCCCTAGCTTAAGAAGGAATGACATTTCTATTCAAGCTTACTTCACCTAAGTTGACATTGATGACATTTTAAAAGAATATAATGGCCAGACCGGTCCATACCTGCCCAGCAGTGGGCATTTGTATCTATTGAAATGATAATGATTTTGGACACATATTCGGAGATACTATGTAATTGAACATTTTCTGTTTAGTTTCTATCTCTTGCTACGCCGTAGCTCAGGCTACGACGTAGGCGCTACGAAGCTACGAAGCATTGTAAAATACTCTTTAGTTTGTTATTTACGAATGTGCATATATGTGTATTTGAATATATGTACCAATGTTTTTGTGTGGGTATGTTAATATCTTCGTCATATTTAGGTATTTTTTTACAAGCTTTTATTTTACTTGCAATGTATTTATGTAGGTAAGCGTGTTCGGGTTAAACCTTGCAATTGAATTTTAAAGCATCCTCCACCGATTAAAATGAAATTTTGTATAAACGTTTAGTTTGGATGACAATGCATGGTTAGCTAAATGACGTCATTCTAAATCCAATATGGCGGACGGCCCAAGATGGTGGACCTGTTATTTTTTGTGTACTGCCATGATATGGGTATCAAATATAAGGGTTTGCTGAGAAGAATACGTAAAAAGATTGTTTTGAAAAAAATATTTAAAATTAATAATTTTATTAACAACTATATATAAAATAAATGTTTACAGACTGTTATTTATGTGATTATAATTTCAACGGTAAAGACACCAAACAAGTGCGTGTGTGAGTGTTTTTACGAAAAGGATGAACGCTGTTTCTATCAAATTTTCATTACTTTATGGCTATAGGATATTCGACCTTGGTGGACGAATATACAAAATAATATTCGACTAATTCCTATGGGAACTCCATTGTGAAGTTTCAATTTAAGAAACCAATTTCTTTTACAAACGGTCAATACCGTCAATAACAAAACAGTACTTCTTTTGTTTTATTTATTGACTTTGAAGCTTCTGGTTTCGGTAAATAATAAAATAACACGTAAATACCTTACTAATTGTCATCAAAGTAAATCGTTGTTTAATTTGAAGTGCCTACGTTATGGTTGTAATTGTATGTATTGACTTAAAATTGGAAGTCCAAGGTTGGTTCTGTGACATTGAAAGTTTTAGAAGAATTATAGGTACCCCAATTCGTCCGGTAGATAGATGTCGCTGTCAGGGATAAGACTGCTTAAGTATTTAAAAGATATGTCTAAAGGTACAAGTTGGTAACCGACTACACGCAGCTGCAGCAGACGACGTGTCGTCGCTTCATGTCGTTGCGTCCTGTCGCTGCAGTCATGATTTCGAACCCGACTTTAGACGGCAGCAGCAGACGGCAGCGCTGTATTCCTATTGGTTCTGAGTGTACCTTGAGACAAAATGTCTGATTACACTCACTACTGGTCATTACTGATCTGCGGTCGGGTGACACGTCGTCTGTGATCGTGCGACGTATAGTCGGGCGACGTGTCGCTAGCTGCGAAAGGTATTTTATAGAAATACATAGAAACCAGTAGTGTCGCTGAGACACGTCCTCTGCTGCTGCTGCGTATAGTAGGCTACCAACTTGTACCTTAACTAAGTATTTTTGTGTAACATAATGCACATTTTATTCTATTCTACCTACTTCGAGATGCAAGTGAACCGGTTCTTAACACAACATTTAAAAAAAAACATAATATCACGCACGACAGAGGTATAGGTACCTATAGTACATTATGCCAGATAAATATTTAATTCCCATGAAATAGGGGGTGAGCCCCATACCGTAAAATGTTCAGAAATAACACTTTGCCAGACCAGGGAATCAAACTCAGGACCTAATGTTCAGCAGTAGTGCTTGAAACCACTAGACCAAGGAGGCAGACTACCAGTTCTTTTTATTCGGTTTTTTTTTATCCTCCTATATTGTCCCACTGCTGGGCTAAGGTCTCCCCCATAGCTTTCCACTCTACCCGATTTTTCCTGGCAATCTCACATTTGCACTTTGCAACATACAAGAAAACTACCAGAGTATACTGGACAGTCTGTATCTGAAGCTATTCAAATGGTGGACTAATTTAAATAAATAAATAAGTAAAGGTAACACTATGGAACAACCTGACGTATTTTGAAATAGCAACACTAATTTAAATATTCAAATCCGAACGGAATATCATTAATGGCCAATCGTGTTTTGTTGAGGGTTATTCAACTGTTTTAAAATGGTGTCAATTCAAAATGGTCGTACTGATTTTACAGGTGTTCAAGAGAAAGTGATATTTTAATAGTAGCTTCTTTTTTCATTTTAATTCTTCAGCAAGTACCATCATATTGTAAGATTCTTTTTTCAACACGTTAACTTGAAAATTGATTCTTATTGCACCGCTTTTCGGTTTACAATACAGTGTATCACACGCGCAGTGTGTTTTATTTTCCATATCTGAACTCGTGCAATTTTTATTTCGAAATTAAGTAATCCACAACGCTCAAAATCATTTCTCAACAGTTTATTTTTATCACAATATAAACAATTTCAAGCCTACATCCAATTCGTGTTCAAAATCCGACATTAGAGTATAGTAAGATATTTTCTCCATATTACAAGCAACAAACCGACAAATACCGACCAACCGATCCGCATTCAACGTAATCAGAACAATCCCACCGGGAAAACAACTTAGTTACACATAACCGGACGTCCGGAGACACCGTTATCGTGACCAGTTTACTGTGAACTCCCTCGATACCTGCCCAACTTCACAATATTCGAACAATCAGGTGGATGAGAGGTCAGGATGTAACGGTCAGTGCCCACTAGTGACAATGTGATTTGTGGTTGTGCGTCTGTCCTGAATTCTCGAGTACTTCGATGCATTTTGCCGGAGAATTGATTTCATCGTTTGCGTATTTATTCAAGCGTGTTTGCCAACTGTGTTAGTCAACGCTTCATCGCAATGCAATTGGAGAACACCTGGCATGGCTTGGCATTTGACTAATTTTTGGGTAAATAGTTCTGCTAGGTTGATTGTTCTGCAAGGTTAAGCTGTGTTTGTCTTTAGATTTCATCGATAGTTTGGTTGCTGGGAAGTTAGTTGGGAGTCTTCTAACTAGATCATCTCTAAACTAATATTATATAGGGGTAAAATTGGTTGTTTGTAGTATAAAATCTGGAAGTACCTACTGGTCATTATATAAAGTAAATTATTTCATACACGCTACACTATCGTTGAACAGCTCTTTAGCCTGGAAAAATACATGATTCCTGTGGCATTCTCTAAAACTAGTACATTTTAAAGTATTTAATTATGGCCATTTTGAGTTGTTGCTTTAATATTCAACGAGTTCTGATTTTCAGACCAATTTGAATGAAGGAAGTATAAATTCGAGATATCAATCGTACTTCTGGTCCCCGTTTCTTTTATACCACCGAGATATACTCATAAAACTAGTCATCATAATTTCAGCATAAAGCAATCTTCTGCTGGAAATATGTCTCCTCCAAACAATAATTTGTACCTTTCCCAAACTGCAACAAGATTTCTAAGTTTGACCACAGTTTTATGAAGCAAACCACACATAACCCAATAGATCAGCAAGTTAGCAAGGCGTCAAGCATGGCGTAGAGTTATTAATCTAGTTACCGGCAGTTAGCACTCACTTTAGCGTGTCTGACCGCCCGAACAACTTCTTGACATGTTTGTATATAGTTACAAGTAACTATATTAAGTGCCTTCCACCGCTTTTGTAGGAACCGTAAAACGATTACTTTGTAAAGCATACTCCTTAGTAACGGCTGGATTAAAAGGATCAAAAAATAAAATTATACACGTATTTTGTGCAACATGTTTTTTTCGTGTAACTAATAGTTTTGTTTTAAAAAAATAATTACCAACACGATATTTTTTCTTAATAAATATTTTTACAACGGAAAAATTTATGGCTAGAATTTCATCATAAATGAAATAGTATATATGTAAGTCAAAGAATATTTTGCAAACAAAAATGTCCAAAAGGAGGATCAATATTGATAATTTGGCTCCAAGCGGGCGCACGGCCAGTACTGCGTTAACATTGGGAATATATGCGCCTTAAGGGGCCTCATCCACTTCCTATATGAGTAATTGGTTGTTACGAGTAGTATAAAAGTACTATTCTAAGCTGTTTAGTATATTATCCATAATTACTAGCATTTTTTCATGGTTTCGTTGCTGTGTCTAGCCAACAGAAACCAATCATTTAAAAAAAAAAAAAAACCGGCCAAGTGAGTGTCGGACTTTGCACATTTAGGGTTCCGTACCAAATCTATCCTAATATTATAAAGAGGAAAGATTTTATTGTTTGTTTTTTTATACCGAATAGGCTCCAAAACTACTGAACTGATTTAAATAATTCTTTCACCAATAGAAAGCTACGTTATTCCTGAGTAACATAGGCTATTTTTTAATCCCGAAAACGGGTCCCACAGGAGCGAAGCCGCGGGGAACAGCTATGTATAATATATTGGTATTTGTTAGTAAAATATACGTAATAATAAACATTATCACCAAATTTCAAGTTCAACGGCACAATATTTTGTGACTAACGACGGACAGACAGACAGACGGACACGTGACTTACAGCAATAAGCTTCGGTTTCTTAATTTCTTCTTTCAGTCAGAACAGTGACCTTACTGCGAGTTTTTCTCAACGTAAACGTTCACTAATGCCAATTTGTCTAGAAAAAATAAGTGCTTTTCATTATTGTCTCCAGACGGCGCTTATTCAGTTTTAGCATAAATTTAAGTATACGTTAACGCGATCCAGTAGGTAAGTTTCTTTTTTTAATTGTATGCGTTGATGTGGTCGACGGTGAAGCACGCTTGCCTAGAAGTTACCTATTCACTCTTGACTTGAAGATTGTAGCTATCGGGCAACACAGACTCCGGCAGGGAATGCCACTCCTTAGCTGTACGTATAATAAAAGTATTCTCAAAACGTTTAGTGCGTATGGGTGGGATATGTCCACCATGTACCGATGGCGACATCATGATGTCTGGTAGTCCGATGAAGTAACGGGCTAGGCGGAATTAAATCATATAATTCCATCGCACACTCCCCGAAAAGTAACCGATAAAAACCGATAAGCTAGCAACTCGGCAACGATGTTCAAGGCTCTGGAGCTTTGCCTTGACCAGAGCCTCATTGCCGATGTGCCTCTTGGCCCGCTTTACTATCGACTCTAGTTCCTCAAGCTGGTATTTGGCAGCTCCGTCCCAGAGATGAGAACAGTACTCCATGCATGATCGAACTTGCGCTTGATACAAGTTAATCAGCTGTTCCGGCGTGAAGTACCTTCTCACTTTTGCGAGGATCGCCAACTTTACCAACGTTTATAATTTTGTCCATGGCATTTTCAAAAGATTATGAACGATAATTTTGATAGAATTATTTGTGTTGCAATTGGGCCTTAAAGTTAACAAATTAATGACAAAAATTAACAACAACAATTTGATAATGTCGCTTCAGTGTTTTGTTGGTTGACATTTTCTTCGCATCATCAATCTACTTCCAGTACCAATATAGACTTGTACAAAGTTATCAAGTTATCTTATGTCAAGATCATTATCTTCTGATGTTGAACCAAAACTTGGTAATGAACAATCTAAACTCGTCGAATTGAGTTTAAATATTTTGTGATTACTCCTCGTTAGGTATAGTTTAGTAATATCGCTTTATTTGAAGTTGTCTTCGCGGGGTATTCCTCGAAGGGCACCAAAAATTTTCCTCGAAACGCACCAACTTTGAAACATAGAGAAGAGCATGAAGGATTCTTAATAAATGATATCGATAGATGTTTTAAAATATATAGTGACTAATAACAAATACTTTATATTTATTCCTCTTTGTGTTAAATTCTGGTGCATAACTTAGTGAGATTGTTTAGGCGCCTGTATTCTGTTCATTTTTATCACCCTGGTATTTTTAAAACAACAAATGATTCAATTTCTAAACCTGTATATTTACCATTCTTGAGCTAAATAATTCGCTTAAGCACTTAGTGCCAGTTCATTTCTGCTTTCCTGGTAGTTTTAATAAATAATTATTTAAGACAGTTGAATTTTAAAACGTCTATCGATATCATTTATTACGAATCCTTCATGCTCTCTTTTTTTTATTGTCTATATGCTCGCGCTTGACCACTATCTCACCTGATGTGATCGACGGTGAAGCACGCTTGCCTAGAAAAAACCTATTCACACTGGACTTAAAGACCCCTAGATTGTTGCTATCGGTAAACACAGACTCTTCTCTATGTTTCATCGTTGGTGCGTTTCGAGAAATACTTTTGGTGCGCTTCGAGGAATACCCCGTCTTCGCTTAGTGGTAATATTAGGTACCATGTTTGTCACTGACTGTACTACATTATTTGAAATTTTCAACAATTCTATCAATAACTCCGATATTCTATCCACATTTTATTTTAACGTTCCCGGAAGGTCGAAGTGATGGTACGCACCGTTGCGTGTTCCATCTACCTGTGCGTGCAAGTAGAGGCTTTAATGACGTATGTAAGCGGCATGATTTTGATCCTTTCTTAACAAGTGTGTTCTCGGCCAGAAAATGCCTGAGCCTTAGCTTTTTAGGGTTCCGTACCCAAAGGGTAAAAACGGGACCCTATTACTAAGACTTCGCGATCCGTCTGTCTGTCTGTCTGTCTGTCTGTCCGTCTCTCACCAGGCTGTATCTCATGAACCGTGATAGCTAGACAGTTGAAATTTTCACAGATGATGTATTTCTGTTGCCGCTATAACAACAAATACTAAAAACAGTATAAAATAAATATTTAAGGCGGGCTCCCATACAACAAACGTGATATTTTTGCCGTTTTTTGCTCGATATTAATAACGGCAACAGGTAGACGCTTGAAATATTCACAGAATGTTTAGTTGTATATTTACTTCAAAAAATAATAATTAATAAATTAAAATAAAATAAATTAAGGGGGGCTCCCATACAACAAACGTGATTTATATGCAGTGTTTTGCGATAATGGTACGGAACCCTTCGTGTGCGAGTCCGACTCGCACTTGGCCGATTTTTTTTATTAGTATTACTTACTTGGGCTTACTTTTTTAATTTTGTATGTTCAGGTTTTTATCATTTTAAGGAATATGAAATGTTAAATTAGTTTGAGCTTGAATGTTATAATGTTTTGTTTTTCTCTTTTGGTAGCTGTGTTGTGTTGTTCACACTCTTTCTTGCCTGTAATTGGGTGCCAGTCTCACGTACTATTTGTTAATCTGTTTGTTTTAGCTGTAAGTCGTCCATAATTGATAAATAAATGTTAGAGTGAAAACTAACTTGGTGCGGTTAAAGTATTAGCTAAGTCACAAAAATTCCTTCCTTTTGACATAACATAATATAATAACGCTTATTTTCCCCGAAGGACCTAGAACACCTAAAGGACATGGCTAAATAAAGTATGGACGACTGCCCTAGCATAGAATAAACATTTTAACTAGTAATATGTAATTCTGAATAGCTGAATATGAGTATTTCGTATGAAAAAAGTTACAGGCACTTTTTATATCGTCACAATCCTGAAAATAAAATCGTAGAAACGCCTACATTAATAGGTATGCAAACTTGTAAAAGAATAAGATTTTGCTATGATACTTTATTAAGGCGTTTATGGCTTAATAATAACAGACGCACAGGTCGATCTTCAAGGTTAAGTAACGCTAGCCGAGGTCATTCCGTGGTTCCATCGTGTACCATCTTTACATAGCGACTTTACTTCGTGTATTGGAAAGCTAGCCGTTGGTCCCGGCTGTCATTTGAAGATCTTTTATTTGTTGCTACACCACAGTTTATGCATCTCATGATGAATCAATACGCAATTGAAACTTAAGACCATACTAGTTGGCTCTGTATTAATACATAATACCCGGTGAAAGGTACTTCGTTCAAAGTGAGTTCCCATGACACCCCCAACATGTTTTTTTTTTATTTGGTTCTAATCGAATCGAACTTTTTAGCGTCAGCACTATTTAAGCGCCGTTGCTTTCCAGATTTTGCCAATAATTTCTAAAAATCAGATAATCTCTAAGGTTTTGAGATGTATTGCGAAAGGTACAAAAATAAATAATAATGAATACTGTTCGTTTCAATTTACGCAAATGTCTTTAAAAGTAGGTTTATTGACTACAATTTTACGTAGAACGGAATCTTATGTTCTTCTTGTCAAACAAAAACATGAAAAATCTTTTAATTATTTTATTAATTCACGAAAGTTCTAGAAGAATAATAAAACTGTTATAATTCATTAATGAATATTTTAGATGTATTGCGATAGGTACAATATTAAATAATAATGAATACTGTTCGTTTCGATTTACGCAAATATCTTTAAAAGTAGGTTTATTGACTACAATATTTCGTAGAACGGAATCTTATGTTCTTCTTGTCAAACATTAACATGAAAAAACTTTTAATTATTTGATTAATTCACGAAAGTCCTAGAAGAATAATAAAACTGTAATAATACATTAATGAATATTTGAATGTTACGAGCTAGTGGGAAATTTCTAGACGTGCTAAGGGCAGTTGTTTAGCCATGTCCTTTCGCTAATTATGTTTAAATCCCATGTAATAGGCGCCCCCTATTGCCATCAAACGGGGCATAAGTCCAGGCTCCGTGCTGCTATTCAGAAGTTTCAGATGGAAAAACACAACAACACTGCGTGACCTGGGAATCGAATCCACGACCTCTTAGTCAGCAGTTAAGTAGCGCTTACTACCACTATACCAACGGAGCAGACAAAAGAAATAATTGTCTTAAAGCCGACGTCTATACAAGTTCTAAACTGTACTCGTCCCAAAACTCAACTTTAGAACAAGTTAAGACATGTCCAACATCCCTGGACTCTGATTGGACGCGGCATTTTCAACAAGATTTGCAATAGTCCCTTTGATTCCAAGGAGTTTAGGAGATTATCGGACGCAGGGAATATGGCGGACAATCC
Organism: Anorthoa munda; assembly: GCA_945859665.1. Classification (NCBI taxonomy): domain Eukaryota; kingdom Metazoa; phylum Arthropoda; class Insecta; order Lepidoptera; family Noctuidae; genus Anorthoa; species Anorthoa munda. Next base: position 5,110,982 of record OX243901.1, on the reverse strand, counting down.
GATCGGCATTTGTTCCGGTTGTTCACAATACCGGCCCGGATTTATATTTTTGAAACAAGTGAGTCCGAAAAAAGGGGTTTGAGGATATCTATTTTTGTGTTTATGAGCTGCCTGAAGTCTGGCTGGAGAGAGATATGAACCATTATCTTTAAAAGAAGGTGGAGGTTCTCAGTTCGTCGGAATATTTTTTTTTAATTTATGATACCCGATTACTCAAGGGCGCCTGGACTGATTTAGAAAATTCTTCTTTAGTTTAAAAGGGTATAATTCCCAGGTGGTCCCATGGTCAGGATCTGAGGATGGGATCCTGGAGAAGTCGAGGGAACCCCTCAAATATTAGGTAGGCATACGTATATCGGTTTTGGTATTTTCATCAATAATGCTCCTTAGAGATAAGTAGGTATGTCACGCGTATAAGATATCTCGAAAAGTTAACCGACTATGATGAAGCAAATAATTGGTACTTATAAAAATGGTACCATTGAATAGATCTGATGATGAAGCCGGAAGGTAGGCACTGGAATGCCGAAATAAAACAATGTATCCTAATCGAGTTTGGGCTTATTGGAATCGTCGTGCGATGTACTTTGTCAATAAATGAGTTTCATGGTAATTTTAGGTTCCTACCAAAACTAAAAAGAGAAAAACAAGAAACTTTGTAACAAAAAATATATATTATATATTTATAATAACCGACTTCCAAAGAAAAATACTGCAAAGCAAAAAATATATTTCTTTGCCGAAGTCGGTGTTGAAAAATGAAAAACAATAGGTAACAAGTTATTTTACGCTGTTAAAAATGTTTTCTATATTTAGACCTGTTTTTATCAAAAATTAACTATCTAACACGCTATTAACTCTAAAACAGAAGATTAGAATTGAAAATTTGAATTAAATACTTAAGTATCGATCTAGTTCTAAACTTCATGTTTTCATACTAAAGTAGTGTTTGGCAAGAACTCAACTTCAAACTGTTAATTCAAAAACCGGGTTTTAAGGAATTTAAAACAGGAGTTTTTTTTTCTTACCTTATTCTAGTGATTGTGCTTGCTTCAGACATTTTTCTTGCAAGTTTGATGGAAGATTTTATTTTAATTGCAAAACTTAGTTGAAGGTTATCTAGAAAGCGATTGGCTCCGCCAATAAGGTAATACCGCAGAATAACCGGCTATTACTGAGTTAGAAAAAGTTCATTCAAAGATTAAGTTAAGTAAAATAGTAGTCTGTTGTAACTTTAACCAATGCATTAATTTCTTGTTCTTATTGATATTTTCTTTCCAAAGGTTTTGATAATCTTGCTACTTACACAACGATATACTCAAATCCTACAGTCAAGCACCGTTTATGTGATTTACAACCAGAACAACATTACTACAAATAAAAATAATTATCTATAGTTAATTTAGTTTATATCTAAGAATGTGCACTTTCCATTTTACAGTTCAAGACTTTGTCAATATGAAAACTTCTTGTAGAGTTGGTTATTTTATTTAATGAATCATGTTTGTTAGTTTGTATACATTCAAGCATTAAGTTTAGTAATTAATTGACTGTTACGTTAATAGGATGGAGTACAAATACCGATATCTACATAACGAAATTCGAACATAAAACGAAAAGATATGACAGGTAGGTAGGGTCGGTTGGTTGGTAGGATAGATGGGTTGACGGGAGCGAAGCCGCGGGGTAAAACTAGTATATAATACAGTTAAGTTACCAACAAAGCAAAACATCACGCTTGTTTCCCCCAAAGGATAAAGCAGAGTTGTACATAATATGGGCCACCCATATTTCAGCAGTAATGTTTTAGTCCGATGAAAAAGAGGCGCACCTTTTCGTTGGGAAGGAACCAATTCATATAATTATTTGGTTTAATATTGGTCTCAAGTATATTATAATAGATCAACTTCATAATGAAAGGCAAACACTGATTATAATAGTGTAATGTTTTTCAGAAAGGCCAGCAGCCTAATTGCGTAAGTGAATTCTGCAAAGGAAACAAGTCGATTCTTTCAAAGAATCAGAATCATTTCTTTCAACTTTTTCGGTATTGCGAATTTAATTTGGAAAGCTAGCGTTAGCTTTCCAAATCCTCCTTTGAGTTGAACACAGACTACTTAGAGATACTACGGAGTTGAATATATATGACATTTGCATTACACAATACCAATAGTGAAGTTTTATCTCGATTCTTCCGCTTTCATTCATTCTTTTACAATCAATTTTACGTCAAAATATTGGTAATGAAAGAAGCATAACCTTTCCGTTTCAGAGTGTAATATGCAATACGAAAAGTCGTTTTTGGGAAGGTTCCAACTTGTATGCATTGCAGATTTCACTTACGCAATTAGGCTGCAGGTGCGTAGTACTCATAACCGGTGCGCGTGTATTACTAGATGTATGATCTTTAATGAAGCAAAAGTAGGATAAGGATATAAGGATCTTAGCAGGATGGCCTTCTATAGCTTCCACCTACACATATGGAGATAAGGTGTGAGTCTATATATGTTATGTAAGTTCATAATCCAACGTGTAATGTACTAAAAAAACAGGCCATAGGCTTCCTCTCTGTGAGAGCGAATGGGCCGTAATACACAAGCGGGCCCAATGCGGGTTGGTGGATGTCACATGTATTCGAATTATTGGTTCTAGGACATGCCGGTTACCTCACGATGTTTTCCTTCACCGTTTTGAGAACAGTGGTGGTAAAATAATGAACACAAAGTAAAACGCCTGCCTGGGTTTGAACCCACGGCCTACAACTTGTAAGTCACGGCCATTATCACTGAGCCACCACTGCTCTTCATCATGAAACATAAAACTATAATATACTGAAGCTGTATTAATTGAGTCGAATGCAGCCATCCGTTCCAAACCACGAACAAAATAGTTTAAAGTTCTAACGAAACTAGGCAAGTTGAAATTCTTTAACTTATATGTCGCGGCCGATACCATTGGGCCACCACTGTACTCACAAAAATAACAATAACAAATTATTAAAAAAAACCTTCAATCAGTTTTATGCTCTCGTAAAAATATTCATCAATTTGTGATTACGTTCGGCACGGCACTTACAGGTATTGTTCAGACTCGCGACACAATCTATTTACTTGGAATTCACTTATTTTTACATGATGGACTTGAAAATTTGCTTCATTTTCTAAGATAAAAAAATGACGTTTTCACAGCAGCTGGGAACTTATTCTGCTTGTTAGTAAGCTTTGTGAAATACCAGGCTTTTCGTGTAGATTACACGACGAGGGTCGAAAACGAAAGTTCATTGCACTGAAAACAGTCATGGGTTTCGACACACTTCTATGGCATGGTGAATTTTTATAGCTACTCAAAATGGTCACTTTAAGCAACTTGTAGGTAATGCAATTATAGATAAGCCTATAGTGTAGGTAGATTGTTCATGATATTTTTTTCTAGTTATGTATAAAAAATACTTTGTTTAGATTTCAAAAGAAAAAAATATTAAAGAAAAAAAAAATCCCGTCTGCTTATGAAGAAAACTATAAAGATGTAAACAAGAAGAAAATAATGCTGTGCAGTCGGATGATACATCTGGTTTTGGTCAGCCAGCTCGCGGATATGTATCCTGCGACTGCATTGATTTTTAGAATTAACTTTTTTTATTTATAGCTTTATAGCTCGTGGCTAAATAATAACAGCCGCATGGGTCGATCTTCAAGGTTAAGCAACGCTTGACGAGGTCGGTCCGTGGATGGGTGACCATTTCAACATACCGAGTTTCCTCAGTGCCTCGGAAAGCACGTTAAGCCGTTGGTTCCGGCTGTCATTTGAAGACCTTTGACAGTCGTTACGGGTAGTAAGAAGCCTGAGATCTGACACCAGTCTTGCCAAGGGGTATCGTGTTACCCAGTTACTGGGTTGTGGAGGTCTGATAGGCAGTCGCTCCATGTAAAACACTGGTAGTCAGCTGAATCCGGTAAGACTGGAAGCCTACCCCAACAATAATTGGGAAAAAGGCTAGGCAGATGATGAGTTTTTTTTTTTTTTTCGGATTAGGTACATTTAAACATAGAATAGTTTTATATTTTTGAAATCACCTCTTTAAACCCTTTATTTGATACCCGACACGATGGGACATGACAGAGAATTTTGTATAGTTTTTAAAAAGTGGCTCTTATCTCACAGCTTTTATTCTATAAACGAATTTCTAAAAAATCTCCATGTCAATCTTATCATTACAGGAATGCATTGTAAATTATCTTGTTATTAGTTGTTGTAATTCCTACCTACTGCCTTATATAATATTGTTTGTTTTGTATTTTATGCATTGTCAACCATATAAATTCATAGTCTACTTAAGTAGGTAAATTAAGTTTTTTGAAGAGTTTATTAAAGTTAACAGGTTAAACACATAATAAAAATAATGTGTTATTAGATTAATAGAGACCTGCTTATTGTAAGCACCTTAATTCATTTCTTCATATTTGCATGCCAACTTATGGCGAAAAGTGTCATTGTGCTAATAACTTATTTATACCATCTTTTGTACCGCATTTAATGCATATGGCTTTGACTTTGACTTTAGCTCCTTCGGCAATCGGGTAAAAAGTATGAAAACTGTCATTCAATCTATTAATGAAGGTATTTGGCAAATACGTTGTGGAAAAGAACATGGATCGGTAGGAGCAAATATAGCAGAGTGATAGCAAACAACAGGTAAAATGGAACTACAAATACTAAGAGAAGGGTTGTTATTGCACTGTTTTATTTCCTAGCTCTCTGAGGTGTTTTCAATTCGATCAATACTTTGCTAATTCTTTGTATAATTGTATAAAATTATCTCATCAGGTTTTTTTTTCGTATAACAGCCACACAAGTCGATATTCGAGGTTAATCAACTCCTGCCAAGGTTGGTCCATGGATGCCCATTCAGACCGTCATACCGGTTATTCATTACATACCGTCGTGCCTCTGAAAGCACATTAAGTGGAAATGCGGTCGCAGACATCCGACTAAATAGTGAATAACCTAAGTAAAAAATCGCCTATTTACCCGACTGCCGCAGGAGGGTAATGTGTTTATCAGTCTATGTATGTATGTATGTATGTATGTTTGTTCCTATGTAGCGTTCTAGAGACCAAACGCGTTGGCCGATTTTGATGATTCTTACGTCAATCGATTCGTCTTAATCCTGCGAGTGTCACTGGCTACATTAAAATTGGTAAATACACTTTTGGGCGCCATTTTGTGGGGAAAAAAAACTATTTTTTTCTACCAAACCCATCGTGTGGGGTATCAAAATAAAGGATTTTAAGAAGCGATTTCAAAAATATATAACACTTATATGTTTAAATGTACCTAATTCTAAAAAAAATAACTAAAAAGTTGTAAATAAAAAAAGTTAATTAAAAAAATCAATAAACCCGACTGCTTAAAAAGCAAACTAAAAAGACGTAAACAAGAAGAAAATCATGCTGTGCAGTCGGAGAATACATCTGGTTTTGGTCCGCCAGCTCGCGGATATGTATCCTCCAACTGCACAGCATGATCTTCTTCTTGTTTACGTCTTTTTAATTTGCTTTTTAAGCAGTCGGGTTTTTTGATTTTTGTAATTAATTTTTCCTCCAAAATAGGACCAATTTGAAATATATTTCACAAACTGAAAAAGAAAGATATATACTGCGCCGCTATGTTTTCCTTGTTTCATTTATACTTTCAAATTGTACACTAGGCCAATGTTGACAGCGCAATGTTGAGCATCTTTTGAGGGTTCTAGTGCTTTTTCTCCAGTGAGAAAATAACTTTCTCTTTCTCTTATTAAATTATGATTTGTTAGTGAACAAAGTCTAGGTAGGTAAAGCTTATTTAGTCTTGATTTTCGTTAGAAGGTATCTATCACCTTTATCAACGAAAAACATTAATTAAATTATGAACTGTAAGCTAATATCGATGACGTTTATCAATTACAATGATTACAATTTCAAGCCATTTATCACTGTAAAGTTTTGACGGGCCGACTTCCAAACTTTCGCTCACCTATCAAAACAATGTACACCGCTACGGAAATTATTGGAATATTTCTATTAGTATTGATTTCTCTGACATATTTGGACGATAAAATGTGTATCAACCGTGATATACTCGTGAGGTGCTACAGATATTTGGTAGTTATTTAAAATGTGTATTAGCCGTGATATACTCGTGTGGTACTTCAGACATTTGGTAGTTATTTAAAATGTGTATTAGCCGTGATATACTCGTGTGGTACTTCAGATATTTGGTAGTTATTTAAACCAATCTGCCTAAAATCAGATATGTAGAGATCCGCAAGTGAACCCGGGTTACCGACATAGCACGAAGAATTGCCAAATTTAAGTGGCAGTGAGTAGGGCACAATGTTCGCAGAACGGATGGCCGATGGGGCAGAAAGGTTCTGGAGTGGCGACCGCGAACCGGAAGACGTTGAGTTGGAAGGCCTCCCACCAGGTGGACCGATGACCTGGTGAAGGTTGCGGGGATCCGCTGATTGCGAGACGCACGGGACCGGTCAGTGTGGCGACGCTTGTGGGAGGCGTATGTCCAGTAGTGGACGTCTTTCGGCTGATATGATGATGATGATGAATCTGCCTAGCCTTTTACCGACTATGTTCTGGTTGTCTTCTAGTCTAACTAAATGCAGCTGAATATCAGGTGTCTTTCCATAAAGCGACTGCCTATCTGCCCTCCAATACCCAGTATAACATTTTTATTTTTAATATGTACTAGCCTCTGTCAACAGCTTCGCCTGCATGAAAGCCGAAAATTATTCCGAGGGAACATATTACCGGGATAAAAAGTATCATATGTGCTATTCCTGAATATAATCTATCTCTGTGTCAAATAGCATCTAGATCCGTCCAGCTGTTTAAGTGTGTAGAAGTAACATATATACTCACAAACTTTCGCCTTTATAATATTATATATAAATAGGTATATACTAGCTTCTGCCAGTGGCTTCGCCCGCGTGAAAACCTTTTTCTTATCCCAGAGAAACATTATACCGGGATGAAAAATGTGTATCTTATGTGCTATTCCAGACTATCGTCTATCCCTGTGCAAAATTTCATCCAGATCCGTTCAGCCTTTCTGGCGTGATTGAGTTACAAATAAACATCCATCCATCAATCCAAACTTTCGCATTTATAATATTAAAAAAAAAACAACGGGTATGTAGTGTTCAGGAATGTCTAGATTTGCACTAAGTAGGTAAGATAATTCCCTGGCGTTAAGATCATTTTATATTGCCTAAGTTTGATAAAATAGCTTGCAGATTGAGTGATCTGCAAGCCATGCCCCCGCCATTCCTCTTGCTATCCTCCAATATAATAGCAATGTTTTAAAAATTCCAACTAAACTTTAAGCAAATTCCAAACTAAGGAGCAAGATTGGCTCAACTTCCAATCCATTGGGAGACAACAAAATCGTAAAATATACGAACATTTACTTGAAATATTATTACACTTAAAATTGCGTGCTTGTTGATTAGAAACTATTTTTTAACTATTAAGTAGATCATAATTTTACAACTGTGACAATATCACTTTAAGTTATCAGCCCCAAAACTGACATAAATTACCTACCTATGAGTAATAATTAATGTTCAAAATCATATCATATCCAAAGCCGAGCTTGATTTCTATACGCAATTAGTAAACTTAGATCTGGAACGCATGCTTATAAAAATGTTCAATACTTAAATTATTTTTTTCATGAGTCTCAGCAAAAATCAAAATAATTTATACCTATCAAGTTTTATTTTTATTTGTAAGTATTATCAAATATTTAAAGACATATAAAAACAAATTTTCATAAATTTTTGGGTGAAAGATCATTTGGTACTTAGAGACAAAAACAAAACAATTGGCTAGAAAAACACCCTTTTTCCAGCCAATTGTTTAGTTCTTGTATTATTTTAAATAAAAAAATGTATTTATGCAATAAAAAAACTGTTTTTAAGCAAACTTTTTAGCTTACCGTGCATGATTATCCAAACCAAAAGTGTATTTAAAATGTCATCATAATCGGTTGAGAATAACTGCTTTAAAATTCAGTTGCAAGATTTGACCCGATCACACAAATACATACATACATACATTGCAAGTTAATAAAATGCTCGTAAAAAGGCCTTCACAAGAGACGGTGTCCACTATTTCTTTATCAAACGTACCCTGGGAATGCAGCCTGCTGGGGAACTAATCCTTTTAAATCTTGATCTAATCATCTCGTACAGACACGGGGGAGAAAGAATTCTGGAAAATGTATACGATCACGTGTTGTTCCATAATATGCTGCATTCTGCTTCATAGCGCGAGAGCTAGAAACCAAAATTAGTGTATACGGCCAAAACGGTGTTTATTAGATGATTTTGTATGATGCTCTAGGCCAGGTATTCCCAAACTGGTAGATATCGGCCCCTTGGGGTCCAAATCGGTTTCCCAGAGGTCGACATAAATGAAAACTGATTTTGGGGGTCGATAAGGTCTAAAAATCGACCCCTATTAGTTAACACAAGCTATTTGAAACTTTCAAAATACTGTATAAGTTGTGTTACGTGTACGAACTTGTTATAATTGAATGACTAATATTTTAGTAGGAAGAATCATTGTTGTACTTTTTTTAAACTGGCAAGTCGATAAGCGGATTTTTAAAGTAATTTGGCTATGGGGGTCTGAGGTATCAATTCATTTTGGAAGAGGGGTCTCTTGCCCAAAATAGTTTGGGAATCCCTGCTCTAGACAAGTGACAATCTATAACGAATGCGTTGTGTTAGCGAATGGTAAAATGTTATAGGATAATAGGTTAGAATATAGGATTGCCAAGTGCTATCGAAATATCACGTGATCAATCCCTTACAAATTGGCATTTCGATCATCGGCATCGCTGATGGAATGACGCTTCAGAATCCGTATAGTGGGTTAATGATTAAAAGTACCTTCCACGGGTATTTAACTCGCAATGTATGTATGTGTGTTCGGGTCAAATCTTGCAACTGAATTTTAAAACAGTTATCCTCCATGTATTAAGATGAAATTTTGAATTCACGTTTAGTTTGGATGACAATGCATAGTTAAGTGATTGACGTCATTCTAAATCCATTATGGTGGACGGCCTAAGATGGCGGACTAGTTATTTTTTGTGCACTGCCATGATATGGGTATCAAATGAAATGGTTTACTGAGAAGAATTTTAAGCTTGTTTTAAAAATGATTTTTACAGTAAAGTGCTGCACTGAATTTGTTTGATATCAATTTTTGAGCCCATTGTACAGATCCAGCCAAAAATATCAAGCCCAAAAGTTTTCAGAAGAAACGCTTTATTATTTTTATTTTTTTTGGTAAAAACGGCAACCGTCTTCGCCACGGATTTCTGGCAAATGTGTTTTCGGTTTCTTAAAAGCATCACTTAACACGTTTTTAAAAATATGGTCAAGTTATTTTTATTTTTTTTGTATATTTATTTTTTACTCACTTTTAGAGTAATCCAATCTACCGATTTTATTAGGTTTTGGACTTATAGATGGAACAATGGTGGGCCCGAGTGGTAACGACCACGACTTACGTGTCGTAATATATATAAAACTAGCTTTGCCCGCGACTTCGTCCGCGTCAAACTCGTAAAAAATATATTTTAATTTTTTTAGTTTCCGCCGGAACTATGAATTTTCTCGTGATCAAACGTAGCCTATGTTACTCTTTTTTTTTATTATATATAGGCTCGCGCTTGACCACTATCTCACCTGATGGTAAGCGATGATACTCGTTATTACATCAGCTATCTACCAGTGAAAGTCCCGTCAAAATCGGTCCAGCCGTTTCGGGGATTATCCGGAACAAACAGGCAGACAGACAAAAATCTTAAAAATTGCTTATTTGTTGTTAGTACCGTATATACTTTCACGTGCATTCAATAAAACGTTGTTATTTTGATATAACATACAGACACTTCCATTTTATTTATTTGTACAGATATGTGTCGTCTTATATTTGGTTTGAACCTAGGCTGAGGCGCTTAACTTTCTGTAAATGATTTCATCATCGTTGCTCTAAAAACGGTGAACGAAAACTTCGTGAGGAAACCGATATGTTGTGCCAGAAATTCGAAGACCATTGTGATATCTATCAACCGGCACTGGGCCCGCCTAGTGGGCTAAGGCCCATTATCTCACTTACAGAGAGGAGGCCTGTGTCCCAGCAGTGGGAACGTTAAAAGACTGGTTAAGCAAAGCCCAAAACCTTATTACTAAGCTACAAACATTTTTGCCGTCAGCTCTCGTGCTACCAGACAGAGTCATAAAATGCAGCTGCGTCGGGCTGCGTGTCATACATATCGTGTTGCAAGTTGCGCGGTTCCATTACATCTGACATGTTACGGCTTACGATACGGACGTCCTAATTACATATTCTTGTAATATTGTTACTCGCACGATGCTTGTCGACTGCAGAAATGTAGAAAGGGGTATAAACTAGTAGCTTACGAACGTTTTATAAATTGTTTAACCAGTGTAAGTAAAACATATGTTTGTTGTGAGAGAGAAATGTCTTAAACCATCAATCTGGGTCCTATATAAATAAATTGGCAAGTGATAATTCCATGTTTCTTTCATACGTATTTTTTTTTGACAAATGTGTTGTACTTTTAACAGACTCCAAGGAGGACTCTAGGAAGTTCTCAATTTAGTTGTGTTTTTTTGTTATTGGTTTGTTACCTCAGAACTCCGTTAACTATAAAACAATATGTATGTTACCAGGCTGAGTGTGTCTCATGAACCGTAATAGCTAGACAGTTGAAATTTTCACAGATGATGTATTTCTGTTGCCGCTACAACAACAAATACTAAAAACAGAATAAATTAAATATTTAAGTGGGGCTCCTATACAACAAACGTGATTTTTTTGCCGTTTTTTCGATAATGGTGCGGAATCCTTCGTGCGCGAGTTCGACTCGCACTTGACCGGATTTTTATTGGTATGCGTCGTGCCTGGCGCAAAAAACGTTTATCTTTATTTATATGGGAAATCACTTTTTAACGGTTTTTTATGATCCTAGATTTATTTTGGGCTAGCTTAAGGCCATGATTTCATTTGATGTTATTTTCGAATTACTCTTTACAGATTGCCCAGCACAGACGTCGAACAACCGATGTTTCCCAACCTTGGGATAAGATATATAAGGTCATCTTAACAATTGTCTTTGTCATAAGCACCCCCTATTTTATTTTACACATGTAACTAGAAACCGAGCACAGGATTGTTTAATTTATATAAGTACTGTTAGAGCGATTTATGAACGAGTTGTTAACATTTTTTTTCTGTTTTCATTTCAAATTTTATTTAGGTAATTTTTTATTCTTTTTATAGATTAATATTTTATTTTTGTCTTTTGTTACTGCGTTATTGGTTGCCAATAATAAATTAAATATATTTTTTTCTACGTTTTCACATTTAATTATATACAATTATTAATTATTATTATTTTGTGTGAATGTTACAATAATTATGACCGTTTTATTACCTATTTCGAGAGATTTTTTTTTTTCGCAAAAATTAAACTGAATCCCAAACCAAAATACAAAAAAAATGGAATATATCTTTTGTTTCGGAAGTCTGTTTCAGAAAACGAAAAAGTGGTTAAAACCACCAAAAACAGTTTTGCTACTTTTACTTGGATGTGATTTCTTTCTTTCTGATTATTGAAAATTGACAAATATTAAAATATTTGAGACATTTTAATACCAACGTTAAAATTACAGTTCGTATAACTGCTGTTTTGAAAGTTGAATCTTCTGATAAATTGGATTTTTTGAATCTGATAAAAAGAATTTATCAAATTGGTCTAACAGTTATAAGTTCGAGTGTTGAACATAGGTTCCCGAGTTCGATGCCGTCGGGCAAAATGTATTAGGTGAGGAGGCACTATAAATTCAATAAAGCCATTCCGATGATTGGATTTGTGCAACGAAATTAAGAAGAAGAAACAATTAAATGTTTTTAGCAATGAGCTTAAAAAGATAACTCTTAAACAGCTTTATACTAATGTATGTCCAGAGATCATGGACATCGCTGAAAACGGTAAAGGAAAACATCGTGAGGAAAACTGAACGCATAGTTAATATATGTTTAAAATCGTGATCCCGCATTCAGCAAGCATGGTGATCAATGCTCGTGCCTTCTCTGTTTGAGAAGAGCCTTTTGCCTTGCAGTAGGACAGTAACAGGCTGGTATTATTATTACACTAGCGACCCGCCCCGGTCGTGTCAAATTATACTCAAAAACCTTCCTCGTTTGTCACTCTTTTTATTAGTGACTAGCGGACGCCTCGCGGTTTCACCCGCGTTTTTCCCGTTCCCGTGGGAATACAAGGATAAAAAGTAGCCTATGTCACCCGGGGATAGCGTAGCTTCCCAACGGTGAAAGAATTTTTGAAATCGCTCCAGTAGTTTTTAAGTGTATTCGTTACATACAAAATTACAAATCTTTCCTCTTTGTAATATTAGTATTGAAGTATAGATATAGAAAACAGCATGAAAATTCGTTCAGTACTTTTTGAGTTTATCGCGTACTAACATGGCGGGGGACTTTATTTTATAATATGTAGCTATGTCAAAGGACAGCTCTCATTTCAGACAACTGTTGCTTCCCGCAAGAAAGCTGGCCTATTTTATTAAATTTGTCAGCTAATTTTCAAACAGATGCAGCTTTATTCTTGTTAGGACATTTTGCAGCTTTGGCAAGAATGTTTAATATGTTTTGCTCAATTTAGAAGTCCTGCTTGTGATTTTGTGCCATTATTAAAAACGGAGGTGACATTAAGCACATTGGATTGTGCATCAATAAAGTAGCTTTTCAATAATTTTGTTGTTAACTAGTTTCAAGTTATTATTATGAACTGCTTGCCTTAATAATTTACGGTCAATAAATATGTTTTATAGTTTATCATAATCCGCTTTTTGTTATTTCGAGAAAGAATATCTAAGTATTTTCTGCATGTATAAAATTCAATACCTTTCGTTGGTAACGGCCGATTTAGTTAAATTTTCATTATGTTCTTAAGGAAAGAAAAGTTGGTAAAGTTATCAAGAAAATTAAAAAATCGTGAAAAATTAAAAGGGTCAAAATTTGTAACACGGTCGGATAGTTCTTAAAAATAATGTTGCTTTACGTGGATCTGCGTTTATTTTTCTGATCTTTGATTTATAATTTGGACCATTAAATTTATACTGGATGGTGGTTGCGTATAATAATTTTACATTAAACATACTTAAAATAAATTAATCTCAATGATGTGTCAAGTCATAAAGATGCGAAAGCGTGCGAAACAGGGGCATGTCGCTAGTATGAAATATAAATCTAATAAGAATATACTTATTGAACTGGATGCGTATTTCATGGATAAACTCGTAAAATGCTGGTGTTAACACGTCTTTCTTTTATAGTATTTCTTTGTGTTTTCCTGAAGAAAACGTTTTGCTAAATATTTCGTTATAAAACTGGTGGAATGCGGGTGTACGTGTGCACCTCTACCCACCCCGTCGAGAATCACTGGCGTGATAATATGTTTAGCTCGTAATAAAAATTGTGATAAAATCCGTTTTAGACAAATAATTATTTTTAGTTGTTAATAATATTAATTTGATGATTTTTGACTATTACAACGTTCAACAAACCTTTGCAATTAGTTTAAGACCACGAATTAAGGAATTGGGCATTGTTTTAAATAAATCCTACGGTTCGTTTTCTAATATTGAAGGCAACTTAAAACTTTTACCTTCTTTGATAAAAAGTTTTTTTAATAAATTAATAGTACAAGAACGAAGTTTTAAATTCTGCGGCATTCTAAAAGTTGGAGGCACACTATAGTACTTTTTAATTTAAAAGTTTAACCACTTTTTGGCGCTATTTTAAACAGTGTATATTAATATTTACTTTAAGAGTCTGTAAATTGATTTCAAAAAAATATAGAATCGCAACATTCAAAAACCCACGTTTAACCAATATTACTCAAAAAAATACAAATAAAAATTCTAAAATCCGCAAAAAATATCTCAAAAACCGTAAACTTTTCCACGAAAAATTCCCTATAAATATTTGAAAAAACTTACCGTTTTAGGTACTGGCAGAAAGTTTTCTTGTCCTCGTTATATCACCACTGGCTGTTCTAGTAAGTGATCAGTGCATGGCCTGTGCCCCTAAGGTGTAGCTACCGAGTGCGCTTGGGCGGGAAAGCTCGGGGCTTTTAAACGGTGACCATAGACCTTTGGCTGCATAGAGCGGGGTGCGTGGGATGTGTGACGTCACGATGTGTAGGTATTATAATATTGGTTTGTATTGTGTGCTTGATGATTAGATGTTTTTGTTATTGTGACTCATATTTTTAGGTAGAAATTTTGTTTTTTGGTAATAATGTGGTTTGATACCTATGAAATTATTTGTAGATATATATTGGTGGTAGGCATGGATTTAATTCATGTTTATATTAATACTGTCTTTAAATCGCATGAAAAGCTCATTAATACTACCTACATTTGTCATCGCCTACACTTAAAATTATATTGTTAAAGATTTGCATTTTAAAAAGGCGTGGGTTTTTAATTCATAGCCGGACTAATACAATATCTTCAAATGATTTTATACATGATGTTAATTTATTAATGTAATAATAAAATGGTATTAAACATTTGGTTTTTGTAGATATGCGATTTTTATTTAAGTACAAATTATACCTATTAGAAAATTTAAAAGTAGGTATACAATGGAGTATGACTATCTAATTAAAAAAGTAAACTAAGGAATAACTATCTAATTTTAAATTAACCCTATTTACAATTCAAGAGAATTCAATATCAATAATCTTAACTTTTTAATTTAGAATTTTAATTCATAAATCAATTCAAAACCATGGACTTCATTATATCTCATACACACGAATATGTATCCATTTGACAACACAAATAAAAAGAAAAAAAATAATAAAGAAAACTCTTTTTATCATAAAAAGTACAGAAAAATAACACATCTATACCATGCTTGGTTCTATGTAAGTTCCCGCCCTACGTTAGCCGGCCACTCGCAACACAGATTTCAACCTCAGCGAGCGAGCAAGACGGCAGTTCAAAACTCTACGTCCGTCCCGCTCACACCCAAACTTGACGCGAAGTTATTAAAACGTGCAATCAGTTGATTGTGGCTAGTTTTTACCACTTTATTAGACTAGGAAGCACTCAAGCAAGGTTTTAATTACAATGTTGATGTGTGTAGCCGTGATTACTAGGCACTCGTCGCAGTAGAGTATAAGTTGGTGTGTAGCGCGGCGTCGCCTGTTGTTTTAAAGTTGGGAGCATATTGCGAATAATATGATGTGCGATTCTCGTAAGTAATAAATACGAATTAAATTTGCAAGGCTGAGTATTGAATTAAAAAACTTTGTACATTAAATTTTCGGTACTAACGCACATATTCTTACCTCTTTTCTCCATGTGGGTAGGCAGAACCTACAGCCACCTATTACGACCCTTACTACTCGCTTCGTTTAGACAAGCAATATTTTTGTATTTTTAACCGACTTCCAAAAAAGGAGGAGATTCTCAATTCGGATGTTTAAATTTTTTTTTCAGATATGTTCGGGCATAACTTCGTCATAATATAGATGGCAAAATTCTTTTTTATAGTTTGAAAGAGTAAACTGTCTAGGTGGTCCCATTGTCACCAAATCAGAATCTGATGATGGGATCCCATAGAAGTCAAGGGAACTCCTCAAATATTATAGGCAGACATGTAGCGATTTTGGTATTTTCAATAACATGGCAAGCATTCGCACGCAAAATTATTATTTGGTGAAGTGGAACTGATGAAGAAGACCACAGATGGGCACTGGAACTCCTTAATAAGTATCTCATGGGTATAAGATATCTCGAATAGTTAAGCGTCTATCGTGAAGCAAATACATATAAATAAATAGTACTGATGAAAATGGTACCATCGAATTGTTCTGGTGATGAAACTGGAAGGTAGGCACTGGAACTTCGTAATAAAACAATGTATCCTAGTCGTGTTCGGGCTTATTTGGAATTGAAATGAGATGTACTCTGGCTATAAATGATTTTCATGGTAATAATAATATGAGGTACCAACACTAAAAATAGTAAAATATTGATACAAATTAAAAAGTTATGTGCTGCTCCTTAGCAGCACATAACTTTTTAATTTGTATCAATATTAGATGCCTTCATCTTCATTGTACTTTTCTCTTCTTTTCAGCAAATTCGGAATTTAAACACACAAAGCTGGCGCTGCATAACATGAAGTACTGGCTTCAATTAGTCATGCAATTGTTGATCAAAATATCAGCTTTTTTGTTAATTGTACTTCTTTTTTCTATAATACTACTCTAAAATAATAAAGTATTTATAATTCTATTTAAATATCTTTTGCAAGAGCAAAACGATAGCGATCAAACGCTTTATATCATAAAAGTCGGAATTATCTGATTATAAAATATTATTTAAAATAAACCGCCAACAACTCTAAAACTTTTGTACTTAAGAGCAATAATTGCGCAAAAATAGCTATCGTTTTGCTCTTGCAAAAGATACGTAATAAGCCTGCCGGACCTTGGTTCCGGCCTCTAAAGCCCCTCCACCCTCGATTCCTGGGTCAGGCAGTGTTTGCGATTTTCCATCTGATACTTCTCAGTAGCAGCCCGGATTCTGTCAATCTGGATCTTGTGCCTGGCGGATGGCAGTACGCTCATCCCCCATTTACATGGGACTTATAAATAACTGCCCAAAAGGTAAATGTACTTAGGTGCACCACAGCCAACCCTACGAGGAGTACAGGCGTGATGTTATGTTATGTAAAAGTTGTGGACCAAGTGATTAATATGGCATTATTCATAATGCCCAAACGATTTGAAAAATGCCCAATGTGTCAGGGTGATTCAATAAAAGCTATCGAAATAATTTAATTGACAGGGCTTTCTGAATAATGCCCACCACTTATTGGGCAGGGTAATTTTTATTTTTATTTTGTGACAGCTTTACATACTTTCTGTCATCCTCAGATTTCATAAAACTGCCTTGAGCACTTGTGTCATTTCAAGTCGAAGGGTAGATTGGAACAAAATCCAATGTCGCAAAAATATTGGCACAAGGTCTTACGGTTTTATGGGACCACACATATACACGAAAGTCAATAGTCTTTACAAAATACTAAAACTAACACAAAAAAAATGCAGAGTGACGGTAACAAACTGGCTTCTTTCATTGGACTACGATATGACGGAATGTCTCTTGGCTTAGTAAAAACTTACAGTACACATTGACAATTCACAAATATACACGTGCACTCACTAACATACTTATAACATACAGACACTTTCTTATAACACCAACACAACTGACACAAATCACTGCACCATGCATACACTCTTCTTTACCTATTTTTAATATTTTAAATTGTGTCTTTTATAAAAATTGTTAACGGAATGAAGGAGCCTGGATCTCACGACACAGGGAATCCTAGTGTGAGGTCTAGGAATTCAATCCACTTGAATGTAACCTTATCAAATAAATTTATTCTTATTCTTATTTGCTGTTTTAATGTTGACATTAATTTTAATATAGAATAGGTAAGTACGATTACGATATAAGCACAAAGTCGATGGAGCACCGTCGTAACCTAACATGAATCTTTCGAACCTAACCTATCCGTGTCGGGGTGACCTAAGCTCCCGAGCTCGCTTAGCACGCTCTTGGACTAATTCATTGACCATAATTATCGAATTGCCCAACCGTTACGTAGCAATATTCATAATGACCAGACAACATGATAAATATAGAAGTTTAAATCAGTATTCATTACATTGCCCGATTTGACTTGACTTGAATCATAATGCCCAAGCATTATACATAGTGCACTGATTAATCAGTTTCCATCTTCTTCATCGTGTCGATGATTCCATTTTCAGATTTTAATTTAGATGTTGTGCTTCGACCAGAACTCAACCACGTCGACAGCCCTAGCGTTGGCCTCGCACAGGTCCTTCATGGTGCAGGTGTTTGTGCACAGAGAGCAGGACAACAGAAGGGGCATCGTTTGCGGTGTGGTTCCACAGTCACATTGTGGCTGATCGGAGTACCTGACCTTATTATCTGGCCAAGTTGTACCTACAGCGGCCCACTTGGCTTTGCAGCCTATTTAGAGATTTCCAGGTAGGCCATGGCAGTTTATTCCCAGCTGGGAGCTTTTCTGCAGCATCGATATAGTCAGTTGGATGGGAGAGGGGGTATTTGAGGAGCCACAATTTACGTGCTTCGCCAGGGCTGTTGTCGTAAGTTGTTTAGCCAACTAAGGAAGCTGTTCAATCAGTTTCCATGACATAAAAACAAAGCAGATTAGGCAAAATGGCAACCTAACAGTTATAACTTTTAACCATGGAACACTTACATTAACATTAGAAACGGGATATTTACCATGTTTACTGTTTATTGTGAGTTTCCGATATTTCGACAATGACTTTTCAGTTTATCCGTGATCATGGTGCTTGCAACAGCACCGAAATATCGGAAACTCACAACAAACAGTAAACATGGTAAATATCCCGTTTCTAATGTTAGTGTTAGTGACCATGACAGTTTAAAAACTTATATCATTGAACACTTTTTAATTTGATTAACGTATAGAAATACTGAAGTCAATAAAATTCACAGAAAAGGCGAAGGGTGCGTATACGTGAATGTATCAATTTAGATCCTACATTCTACTGACTACCAATCAGTGGTTACTTGTTTTTGCCCGGCCTGGCGATCCCTCGGGCGATGAATAAAGTTACAAGATTAGCATATGCATGTTATTTTAACTAAACGGCCTGGTATGGTCAGTGGTTGGAAGATAGAGTAATGATTGTTCTTAGGTTAGTTCTTGGGTACCTCACCCTCAGGTGGGCTACTCAACTTCTAAAGCGCGTTTTCATGAATGATAGGGATCGCTTTGAAGAGTGCTAGAGCCGTGAAGGACAATATTTGAATAAAGTTATTTTCAAAATGTTATTTTCCCATGTGTTTCATCATCAGCCTATTAATGTTCCCACTGCTGGGACACAGGCCTCCTCTCTGTGAGAGGAAAGGGGCCGTAATCCACCACGCGGGCCCAGTGCGGGTTGGTGGATGTCACATGTCTTCGAATTTTTGGTTCTAGGACATGCCGGTTTCCTCACGATGTTTTCCTTCACCGTTTTGAGAGCAGTGGTGATGAAATAATTTACACAAAGTAAAGCGCCTGCCTGGGCTCGAACCCACGACCTACAACTTGAAAGTCGCGACCGATACCACTGGGCCACCACTGCTCTTGCCCATGTCTTTAGTTTCTGATTTTGTAATTTAACGTGTATATATTATTTAGTATATTTTTTTATGGATCTTCAAAAGTGAGTTTTTTCTGAGACAATCTGTATTATGCAAATATAAATAAGTTAAAGCAATTTTTCTGTATAATTTACTTCCTGCAGCTACGTCCCTCACAGTACCTACATAGGTACACTGTGTTTATTTCAACACTTAGATGTACTAGATACGAACCGCGATTCGATTTAACATTAAGCAATTTTTACTAATCAGAGTTACAAGTGCATTCACATGGACACAATATGGTACAATTTGACCGATGTGCACTGTCGTTTTTTTTTTAAATACGTGCCCATCGACGCAATTTAAATTGCGTCGCGTCATCAGGCAAGTCCATTAGTGTTTTAATAAATATAAATAATAATAATAAAGTTTTTTATTTACTTCAATTGTACAAAATAAACACTTTGTGTTACAACTAGGGAAAAAAAGAATGTTTACGATGAACTCTGGCACCCAATGTAAGATTTAACTTGTGTTTAGGGTGCCAGCGTCCTCGCCTATAATTTGAACATGTAACAGCAGTTTCAAGACGAACACAGTACAATTTATCATTATTAAATTATAATAAATTTATATATATATAAGTTAAAGCCTCCTTTAGCTTATGAAATCATCCTGACTTTTACTTCAAACAATACTAAGCTAAAACCCGACGTAAAAGCAAATGGTAGAACGTAGAAAGCATTTATTTTTATTTTCAATCCGCACCGTACACAGATTACCGCGAGATACGTTTCAGATTACGCCGAAACAGTAAGACTTTTAGTAAATACTGTTTTCTACGTGCATTTGTGAATTTGCCTGTTTATATAATACTGCCTTCAACCAGCGGCTTCACACACTTTAATGTCGGAGATTATTCCAGGAGAATATCATCATCTTCCTGCTCTTGTCCCATTACTTGGAGTCGGCGCAACACGTTTTCCTCTTACATACCGTCCTGTCCCCTGTCACGCCACTGACTCTCTTTTTTGTCATATAACTCCTCACACAGTCCATCCATCTTTTTTTTGCCCGTCCCCTCCCTCTCCATCCATACATATTTATATTCATAACTCTTTCAGTTAGCACATTACCATACCCGGACAAACGGTTTCCTTTCAACTTTTCTGTCACTGGCGCCACACACAAACTTCCTCTAATATACTCATTTCTCACTTTACCCATTCTCGTCACTCCCTACAACTTTCTCAACAGGAGAATATACATCTTTTTCACTTCTTTATACTCTTTCTTTGCGTAACATGCGGAACAGTTGAAGATGTTCACCATCTACTTATGGAGTGTACTAAGACTAAGAAGGAAAGAGAGATACTGTTGAGCAGAGTAAAAGTAAACGTGATATTGGTCCATATGTAAAAGTTTTAGCACAACCTTCACCTGAGATAGCAAACCTACTTACAGATTTGTTTTAAATTAATCATGTATAATTTATTGGTAGGTATAGCTTCGAACAAGTTTAAAAACCTCCTTTTCAATACAGTTGTTAAACATGGCGTACTTTCAGAGGCTATAATTATGATTCGAAAATTAAATCTTATGCACAGGCATCTTTCTGTTACGCGGTCGTGACTTTTGTTTACGAGCTCGATCATTAGTTTTGCAGTTTAGTTTTAAATTTATAAGTCAATTTAAAAAGTTTAGTAGCAAAGAGTTTTCATACATAGAATAAAATGGGATAGATTTTATACGAGGAAAAATGAATGATTCCGTATGTTTTAGCATTGAACTCTCAAAAGTCGTTTTAATAGTTGTTTAATATATGTGAATAATTTATTTACAAAGATACAAGTATATACAATGTATAAAATACTTAATTAACTAAGACTACAAACACAAACACTTAAACCAAAAACTACTCACTTACCTAATCTAAAATATGGCGTCGAAAAACTCCTCCACATCGTTCTCCACTGGTAATGTGCCCAAAAGACTGGCAGCATTGCCACGTTGTATGGCAATGCTTATTCTCTGACCGAGGTAAAAGCCAGCCCTTGGGTCACGCGAAGTGTCAACTAAGCGTTTGGAAAGATCTTTAAACAAAGCGTGAGCACTCGGACCCCACGGACCAAGAGTTTCAACCCCAAACGGCTCGAAAATATAACTACCGATGAGGTTATTATATTTCCGCCGCTTGAGGTTCTCTGCAGCCGCAGCGGCAGCGCCAGCACAGCACGACGAGCTAGGAAGATGGGATGGCGCAAGAGTATCGACACAAGTAGCGTCCCACACTAAAGGCCTACCCATCTTCCATGGAAACAAAGACATCCCGTTCGGTCTTTTGCCATCGTCACGTGCCAGGCCATGGGGTTCCAATACGGCCGGAACGCCGACGGTGACGAGAGCACGTCGGATGATGTCGTTTAAGTTTCCGTGACGCGCTATGCGACCCGCACTTCGGCTGCATGATAGACCGTGGTGACCGAGGCTGTTGACAACTTCGCCACAGTGACAACGATGAGGAGTACAGCAGGGAGCGCCAAGACGTAGGGAAGCAGCGAGGCGGAAAGTAGTGTCGTCAAACAAGGTGCCTATGTTCGACGACGGTAGTGCGTGAAGCCAGAGGCCCGACTCCCACTCACCCACAGCCAGCAGGCGAGCGCGCTCGGCAGGAGTGGCATATATTGAATTACCAGTTTTAATTTAATTATTTTCACATCAACATTTGTCTAAAATTGAATAGGCTGTATAGACTGTTTTCGTTGTAAAAAAATGTCCAGTTGCAAAAACGCGCCTTTAGTTATAAGTCAATTTAAAAAAGTTTAGTAGCAAGGAGTTTTTATACATAGAATAAAATGGAATAGATTTTATACGAGGAAAAATGAATGATTCCGTACGTTTAAGCATTTAATTCTCAAAAGTCTTTTAAATGGTTGTTTAATATATTTAATTACCAGTTTCAATTTAATTATTTTCACATCAACATTTGTCAAAAATCGAATAGGCTGTGTAGGCTGTTTTCGTTATAAAAAAAATATGTCCAGTTGCAAAAACATGCGAATTTTTTTTTTTTGTCAATTCACAAATCTAATTCTTTGATTTGTTTTTACTATTTCCCACAACTGTATTGAAAAATATCGTGTGATACACGGGCGTGTAGGTTATTGCAAACTCGTGTCATTAAAAACCCTCGCCTTCGGCTCGGGCTTGTTAATGACAACTCGTTTGCAATAACCTACTTTCCACCCTTGTATCACAATGTACTATTTCAATACAGTTGTTAAACATGGCGTACTTTCAGAGGCTATAATTATGATTTGAAAATTAAATCTTATGCATAGGCATCTTTCTGTTACGCGGTCGTGACTTTTGTTTACGAGCTCGATCATTAGTCTTGCAGTTGAGTTTTAAATTTATAAGACAATTTAAAAAGTTTAGTAGCGAAGAGTTTTCATCATCATCATCATCATCATATCAGCCGAAAGACGTCCACTGCTGGACATAGGCCTCCCCCAAGCGTCGCCACATTGACCGGAAGACGTTGCGTTGGAAGGCCTCCCACTTGGTGGACCGATGACCTGATGAAGGTTGCGGGGATCCGCTGGTTGCGAGACGCAAGAGTTTTCATACATAGAATAAAATGGGATAGATTTTATACGAGGAAAAATTTATGATTAGCATTTAACTCTCAAAAGTCTTTTAAATGGTTGTTTAATATATTTAATTACCAGTTTTAATTTAATTATTTTCACATCAACATTTGTCTAAAATCGAATAGGCTGTGTAGGCTGTTTTCGTTGTAAAAAAAATATGTCCAGTTGCAAAAACGCGCGAAAATTTTATTTTTTTGTGTATATACAAATCTAATTCTTTGATTTGTTTTTACTATTTCCCACAACTGTATTGAAAAATGTCGTGTGATACACGGGTGTATAGGTTATTGCAAACTCGTGTGATTGAAAACCCTCGCCTTCGGCTCGGGCTTGTTAATGACAGCTCGTTTGCAATAACCTACTTTCCACCCTTGTATAACAATGTACTATTAAGAAATTGGAAAAAAAAAGGTCCAGCCCTCTATACCAAAATTCATCAAAGTTGGTTCACTTGTTTACTTTCGCCTTTCGAGTATGGACTTTTTCTACTTCGTGTACATTGGATAGAAAGATGGATGGACATTGTGAAACATGTTAAGTAAGGGCATTACTACAAAGATGACGAATATTAGACAAATATGGACATGTTGCACCGACCCTAAATAAATTGGGATAAAGAATAGAATAGAAAAGTTATTCGAAATAGATAGACACGTGTTTTGCTAATACTTTCATTGTGCGCACTGCTAAGGAGTTGAACTCCTTTCCGGAGTCTTTGTTCCCTGTTAACTACAACCTTGGAGTCTTTAAGTCAAGAGTGAAAATGTTTCTTCAATGCAAGCGTGATTCATCGTAGATTACCTACATCATCGCTTAACATCAGGCGAGATAGTGGTCAAACGCGAGCCTATAGACTATATAAAAAAAGGACTCAACAAAACAGTAAGAAACACCAATTTACAGAGAAATAATAGTAAAAGAAAGTACAAATAAGGTCCAAGAATTACGTGCAGTGCGTGCCTCGCCGTGCTGAAAGTGTTACCAACTCGGCATTTACAAAGAGATGATGATAGATTGGTGTTTGGTGTTTTAATAAAGTATTTATTTTTTTATTTTTTTATTGGCCTATCTACAATTGTTACACTAATAATAAACTTATAATACGGACAGACAGACAGACGGATCGCGAAGTCTTAGTAATAGGGTCCCGTTTTTAGGGTTCCGTACCCAAAGGGTAAAAATGGGACCCTATTACTAAGACTTCGCGATCCGTCTGTCTGTCTGTCTGTCTGTCTGTCTGTCTGTCTGTCTGTCTGTCTGTCCGTCTGTCTCCAGGCTGTATCTCATGAACCGTGATAGCTAGACAGTTGAAATTTTCAGAGATGATGTATTTCTGTTGCCGCTATAACAACAAATACTAAAAACAGTATAAAGTAAATATTAAAGGGGGGCTCCCATACAACAAACGTGATATAATTGCCGTTTTTTGCTCGATATTAATAACGGCAACAGGTAGACGCTTGAAATATTCACAGAATGTTTAGTTGTATATTTACTTCAAAAAATAATTATTAATAAATTAAAATAAAATAAACTAAGGGGGGCTCCCATACAACAAACGTGATTTTTATGCAGTGTTTTGCGATAATGGTACGGAACCCTTCGTGTGCGAGTCCGACTCGCACTTGGCCGGTTTTTACCCTTTGGGCACGGAACCCTAAAAACCGAATGATGTTTGTCTTTTGAAAAATAGCCTGTTATGACTTTTAGAGCGACGCGTGGTGCGCAGCAAGCACAAGTTTTACAGCATAAGTTGAAAATTTGGGTTCACGCTACCCTAACTGGTCCATACAACATACTAATAAATCAGAACTATATCATGCTTTGCGATTTTATCCTTTTTAGGGTTCCGTACCCAAAGGGCAAAAACGGGACCCTATTACTGAGACTTTGCGGTCCGTCTGTCTGTCTGTCTGTCTGTCACCAGGCTGTATCTCATGAACCATGATAGCTACACAGTTGAAATTTTCACAGATGATATATTTCTGTTGCCGCTATAACAACAAATACTAAAAACAGAATAAAATAAATATTTAAGTAGGGCTCCCATACAACAAATGTGTTTTTTGCGATAATGGTACGGAACCCTTGGTGCGCGAGTCCGACTCGCACTTGGCCGGTTTTGTAGTGTCGATTTCTTCTGGGCTATTAAAAAAGTCGTAGGCTCAAAGTCTGTCTCATTACTTTTACATAATATTTTAAACAAACCAATACAGAGGTTAAGCAAAGCAACGCTCTTCGCAAGGTGGTTGACAATATTTAGTTGGGAGTTGCTGAGAATCGAGATAAATGGTACGTGGTTGGCGAGGCCAGCAGTGGATTGCTATTGAACTCATACAAATATGGCTCGTTGGAGTTCGTAGTCTTAACAATCCTAAGACATACATGTAGAGGAAACCACAATAATTATTACAAATCAAAGTTCCGCTCCAACGCTCAAACTAAATTACTGGAATAACCACAATATTGACTGTTTATATATAACTACAACAGATCCTGGTTAACTGCATGTTATATTATGGTTTATATATCTATAAAGTTATTCATAATGTATCTAAGTAATGTCGTGGTCGCCTAGTGGGTAAGACCTCGCCTCTCGTGCTTGAGGACTTGGGTTCAAATGCGGGCAAGTACCAATGTGACTGTTTCAAATTCATAAAAACATCGTGAGGAAACCTAGACTTATATAGTTAATGTAAGTCTGAAATAGGCAAGTCAGAGGCCTGTAGGGTTTCCCAGAGGCGGGTTAGTTAACTCTGACATCAAAAGAAGAAGATCTAAATAGTTATAAAACTGTTACACTAAAAATTATTGTTGAACTAGCTTTTGCACGTGGTTACGCCTATGTACCATAATCAGCTTACATCCTCTTTTTCTGTGTTTAATCATCATCAATTTCAATAAAAAAAAACCAGCCAAGTGCGAGTCGGACTCGCGCATGAAGGGTTCCGTACTTGGTAAATAGTGGTTTACGATTTATGACGTATTAAAAAAAAACTACTTACTAGATTTCGTTCAAACCATTTTCGGTGGAAGTTTACGTATATGGTAAAATATATATTTTTTTTTTTTTTTTTTTACTATTTATAGGCCTGTGTTTGACCACAATCTCACCGTGGTCAGTGATGATGTGGCCGATGGTGGTAAGCACACAAAGCCTAGAAGGGAACTGGCTCTCAAGTGCTGCTGTCGGAACACACCGGAAGGTGCTTGGCGACAGATTTTCAACTTGAGGGTGGTTGCCAGCCAGGCGGGTACTACAAAGTACCCTACCACCGTGCTATGGTTTCCTCACGATGTTTTCCTTCACCGAAAGCTCAAGCTCATTGTAGGATTCGAACCCGCGACCTTCGTCTCGGTATCCGACGTCACTACCACTGAGCTATCATCGCCTTAAATTCAACATTTTTTTTTTTTTTTTAGTTTTAACATTCTCTTATTTTAGAGTTTACAGGGGGGGACACATTTTACCACTTGAGAAGTGTCTCTCGCGCAAACTATTCAGTTTAGAAAAAAATATATAGAAACCTCAATATCATTTTTGAAGACCTATCCATAGATACCCACACGTATGGGTATGATGAAAAAAAAAATTGTGTTTCAGTTGTAAGTATGGGGAACCCGCAAAATTTATTGTTTTTTTTTTCTATTTTTGTGTGAAAATCTTTATGCGGTTCACAGAATACATCTACTTACCAAGTTTCAACAGCATAGTTCTTATAGTTTCGGAAAAAGTGGCTGTGACATACGGACGGACAGACAGACAGACATGACGAATCCATAAGGGTTCAGTTTTTTGCCATTTGGCTACGGAACCCTACAAATCATCATCATAATTTCAGCCAAAAGACGTCCACTACTGGACATAGGCCTCCCCCAAGCGTCGCCACACTGAGAGGCAGATAGTGCCTGTAGTAGGAGAGTCC
The DNA here is from genome assembly GCA_945859665.1 of Anorthoa munda. Classification (NCBI taxonomy): domain Eukaryota; kingdom Metazoa; phylum Arthropoda; class Insecta; order Lepidoptera; family Noctuidae; genus Anorthoa; species Anorthoa munda. The sequence goes on along the minus strand of OX243901.1, from coordinate 5,084,049 downwards.
GCTCTTCCATAGCAAGACGTATTATGCAAAAAACAAAACGTATTATATTTTTTTAATGCTAAAACTACATAAATTAACAATGTGTGTCTGAGTGGGTGTAAGTATGTGTGTGAGTTTATGTGAGTGAGAGTGTAGCCTGAAGTTGTGATTAAGAGTACATGAGTGTGAGGGTGTCTTTGTGTCAAGGTTTCAGAAGTATTTCGGTATCATTGTAGATAAGCGTTTGTATCCATTCCATTTTTTTTACTGTCATAGTAGACACAATGATGAAGTGACACTGTAATGGCGCGACGCAATTAAAATCAGTGGCGGCCTTTGGGGGTGGCGAACAGGGCAATCGCCCAGGGCCTCGCTCTTGCAGGGGCCTCGCGCTACAACCCAAACGGCTCACAATTTTGTTCTTAGCAAACCATAAAATAAAGTTGGTCGATTAGTAGTCGAGTATTAATAATCACACTAATATTATAAAGGTGAAAGTTTGTGAGTGTGTGTGTGTGTGTTTTTACGTTTGTTACTTCTTCGCACTAAACGGCTGGATGGATCTGGAAGGAATTTGGCACAAATATGGATTTCAGTCTGGAATAGTACATAAGATACAAGGAATATGTTCCCTTGTGCAAATTTTTGACATTCCCGCGGGCGAAGCCGCTGGCAGAAGCCAGTTAATAATAAAAAGTTTTCCATTTCTCGTATATCTCATACATTGTAAAAAGGACAAGGGCCTCGCAATTGCCTGTCGCCCGCCCGGAGCCTCGCAGCGGCAAAGGCCGCCCCTGTTAAAATTGCATCGATTTTCAAGTGCAACTCTGTCGAATTGCATTGCATTGCGTCCATATGAACGTACTTGCAATATCGGTTAGTAATAATCACTTATCGGTGTTATATAAATCAGATCGCGTCGAGTCATATGGAAGGTCGCGTTTGAGAGTTAGTACAGTATTCTTTTTCATAAGTAGAACATTTTACCAATGGGTTCAGAATGAACCTGTCTTCTGATAGAAAATGTACTGCTATTTTTTTTTACATTCTCCATAATACACGCAAGCAAAATCACGGGCAAAACCGGTATAGTTCTGCACTTCTTATACAACATAGAACGAATGTATTCTAACTGCGACTCAAAGGAAACTAAATGTTACTATTATGACGTCATCATTTATCACGCAGAGTGGCTACTGTCTGACTACCCTCATTTATAACTTGTGCGAATGTTATGTACTCACCTTTGTGTCACAGGTAATGTGGGTAGTTGAGTGTGGATCCATTGAATCATCATATTTTATTGTTTGATTTTATTAAAATATTTTTAGTTTATTTTGTTGGTTTGGATTAGTAAAAAAAAAGTTTGGAATGTTTCCAAACTTTTTTTTTACGATAAGTACTTGTTTTTAGGGTTCCGTACCCGAAGGGTCCAAACGGAGCCCTAATGCTGTCACTCACGTGTTTGTTTGTCAGTCTGTCTGTCTGTCCGTCGCATGTCACACAGGTTTTACAGCCAAACGGTTGGAGCTACAGTCTTTAAATTTCACAATATAAGCATCTTGTTGACTCAAAGCCATACAAATTGGCAAAAAAATATTTTTAATGTTTTTAAGAGGGGCTCCCATAAAGATAAACGGGGGCGTGAAACAAAACATGATGCCTACCCCATCGAGTGGGGTATCGTTGTTTAGAGTTTGTCGAGTAGATAAATACTGTATTTTTTATTAAAAAAAATATTTGAACTCAAAGGAATGAGAACCGACCAAAGCCAGCTTTTTTAGGGTCCCGTACCCAAAGGATAAAAACGGGACCCTATTACTAAGACTTCGCGGTCCGTCTGTCTGTCTGTCCGTCAGTCATTTACAAAATTCTGTTCCGAAGATTTTTCTTAGTTTTCATTGACCTATGAACTTGAAATTTGGTGATAATGTATTATTACGTATATTTTACCAACAAATACCAATATATAGATAAATCAGATTTTTCTAAGAAACCCTAACTTTTAGGGTTCCTTACCCTAAGGGTAAAAACGGGACCCTATTACTAAGACTCCACTGTCCGTCTGTCTATCTGTCACCAGGCTGTATCTCATGAACCGTAATAGCTGAAATTTTCACAGATGATGTATTTCCGTTGCCGCTATTACAACAAATACTAAAAACAGAATAAATTAAATATTTAAGTGGGGCTCCCATACAAAAAACGTGTTTTTTTGCCGTTTTTTGCTATACTGATACGGAACCCTTCGTGCGCGAGTCCGACTCGCACTTGGCCGGTTTTTTTCCTATTTCAACCAACTTGATTATGCGGTACCAAACCACATAATCAAGTTGGTTGAAATAGGAAACGGCACCCTAAATATGCGAAGTCCGACACGCACTTGGCCGGTTTTTTTTCTACACGGTACTTCTAATTCATATTCTTCATGGCTGAAGGTCGTGCCCGTCCTGTAAAGCTTTGATGGATCACTGACAAGCTGCTTCCAGGCCACTCTATCTTCGGCCCTTCTCTGGGCAGTGGTCACCGTGAGTCCGGTTATCACCTTGACCATTTGACTAGTGTGTAAGTGAAGTGCCGCGCGGTCTTTTTCCATCCACTTTTCCCACAACACCCAAGTTATTTGGTTGTCTCCGGGCGATGTGAGAACCCGGTGGAAGCAAATAGTGGAGAGTCTGGATTTGATGTTCAGCTGGTCTATAATCATCACAATTACATGCTTATCTGTCTTGAATGATACGAATTTATCATCTTTGTAATTTCAGTCGAAGTGCCTGCTGGACACTGGCCCATTTCTAGCGCCGCCGTCCTGAGCGTTTACTGTCCACACCTACCTGCCTTGGTTTCTCAAATCCAGCACAATTCAATGTACTTTATCAACTCTGATCCCATTAATATAAGAATCTGCCCTGAACCTCGGGGCAAAACGAAAATTGAAACTTACGTCTACAACATGCAACGCCATCTATCGCCCTCAACTTATACTACAAACACACCCGTCGCCAAACTATTCCCTCTAGCAACGTAATGCCTTACTCTGCCTACCTAACCGTTCAAAGCGTAAAGATGTCATATAAGACAAAATAAGGGAACCAATATGAAAGTTTTCCTTACGAAAACACATGAATACACACATTTTCTTTCACCGGGCGCTTCTGAAACTGTACATTTACATAAGTAACACTTAGTAAGTGTTTTCGGCGTCCGCCATTTGCATTTTAGGTCTTATATCAATTTTCGTATTGCCTTGAGTTTGGACATTAGAGTACCATTACGCTCGAACCATTTGAAGGTGAGCAAAGATTGTTTGATGCCTCTATCGAGTATTGACTGGAGTAGCTAGCTATCTACTTTAAATTGAATGTTATTTATTATATTGATAATGGCGGACATCGAAGTACCATTTTTTTTTTTTGTTTTTTATGGGTTTGCTCTTCACACTAGTCTAGGTCGGTGACAGAGACAGAGTCGACGATGGAGTGAGCTTACCCAGAAGATGCCTGTTCACTCTAACTTTGAAGAGATTCGGGTTGTATGCGTTCGGAAACACAGACGCAGGCAGTGAGTTCCACTCTTTTGCTGTGCGCATTATGAAGGATGTTTGGAAGCGCTTGGTGCGAATTAGTGGAATGGCAACGAGGTGAGGATGATAACTTACAGTGCGTCTAGATGTCCGATGGTAGAAGGGGGCCGGTGGGATGAGGTCGTGGAGTTCATGAGCACACTCGCCGAAGTACAGTCTATAGAAGACCGACAAGCAGGCAACCTTACGGCGATGAGCCAAGCTTTGAAGCTTGGCATCCACCAGTTTGACGTCGCCAATTAGTCTTTTAACTCTGCGTTCCACTGAGTCAAGCGCGGCAAGTTGATATTTAGCTGAGCCATCCCAGAGGTGGCTGCAATACTCCATGCAAGATCGGACTTGCGCCTTGTAAAGAGTTAAAAGCTGCCCAGGCGTAAAGTATCGCTTCACTCTGTTTAGGATGCCCAGTTTTTTTGCCGCAATTTGGGCTTTGTACTCAATGGAGGCGCCGAAGTTGAGACTGGATGTCAACTCCTTGCCAAGAAGCTCGATCCGATCAGTCACAGGAACAGACGCACCCCGAAAAGTAGGCGTTTGGATGAAATGAGTTCTCTTTGCGGTAAAAAGACATGCCTGTGTTTTGGTGGCGTTAAAACAGACCAGATTGTCATCACCCCACCAAGAGACAAGGCTTAAGGTCAAATCTGTCCGCTCCACCATAGCCATTCTCAAGGAACGAACTTCATCCCCGCTGGTTTTTGCGCTGGACAAGTATCTCTCTGAAACAGTACTATCATCTGCGTACCCAACAATACCAGGCAGAAGTAGGTCATTGATGTGCAGCAGGAAAAGAGTAGCAGAGAGAACAGACCCCTGAGGAACTCCGGCATTAATAGCCATAAGGTCAGAGGAGCAGCCGTCAACGACTACTCGGATCGACCGTTCGCTAAGGAAGTCTAACCAGGAAGGATATCCAGCTACAAAAACCAGCTGGGATGCCATAAGCAGGAAGCTTGCTGAGTAGACTAGCGTGCCAGACCCTTTCAAAGGCCTTCGAGACATCAAGCGATACAGCAAGTGCTTCGCCGTGCCTCTCGATGGCTTCGCCCCAGCAGTGCGTGACAAACACAAGAAGATCGCCAGTTGACCGTCCTCGGCGAAAGCCATATTGACGGTCACTGAGGAGATCATTGTCTACAAGGTAGGTCAGCAACTTACTGTTCAGTACCCTTTCCATAACCTTGCACAGTATGGAGGTAATGGCTATCGGACGGTAGTGGGCAGAGTCTGCACGGTCACCTTTATGGGCACTGGTTGTACATTTGCAAGCTTCCAGGATTTCGGCACCGTTCTTTTTACAAGAGAGAGGCGGAACAAGTGAGTCAACACAGGAGACAGTTCAGGCGCACACTGCCTCAATACTCTCGCTGGGATGCCATCAGGCCCGCTGGCCTTGTTCACGTCTAGGCTGCACAATACTCTCCGAACCTCTTTAGTGTGGACTGTGATCTCCGGCATCGAAGAGTCACAATGAGGTATAGTAGGTGGTTGCTTAGAGCCAACGTCAAGACGCGAATTACTTGCAAAGAGAGATGCAAATAAATTTGCTTTCTCAATAGCAGAGTGAGCCAGCGACCCGATTGGTTTCAACCGCTTTAGACAGGGACCAAAACTGCTTACTACCCGGAGGGTGCGATGCCAGCTTGGCCTCGATACGTCTAATATGGTCAAAACGTGCCCCACGCAGAACCCGCTTGCAGAGCTTGGCGGCAGAATTAAAGGCTCTTTTCCTCGCGCGAACCCCACGCGCTCTTACTTTACGGTCGTGGGCCTTGACCCAGGCTTGGTAGGCAGACTCTTTTCGGGCCTCAGCGTGGGCGCATTCTGTATTATACCAAGGCCGGAATTTGTGACCGAGCGGGATGTCGGAGAATGGAATAAAATACTCCATTCCCTGCCGAATCACGTCCGCAACCACGTCAGCACAGCACGAGGGGTCACCCGAGGAGAAACACACATGTCACCAAGGATAAGACGCAAAAAAGTGCCGCATCTCATCCCAGTCTGCTGACTCGTATCGCCATACTCGCTTCGTACCTCTAGTACTCTCATCTGGAGGAGAGCAGGTCGATACGGATTTCACCAGACAATGGTCAGACGTTCCCAGCGGGACTGAGACCGATACTGAATGACTGTCCGGATCAGTTGTCAGCAGAAGGTCCAAGTAATTGGATGTATGGCCGTCTACATCCGGTACCCGCGTTGCCACATTCACCAGCTGGGTAAGATGTAGCGTTAAGGCAAACTTGCGCGCCTCCAGCGCAAGTTTGCCCAGCATGGTCAGTTTTCTGGTACGGGAACAGCCACTCCTTATGATGGGCATTGAAGTCCCCCAGAAAAATAAGCTTCGCTGTTGGATATCGTTGCTGGGCTACATCAGTCGACTCCACGAGGCTATTAAAGAGCGCTGTTGTCTCCTGGTCACCGCTGTGTGATCGGTTTACGCCGACGTAGATAGATTTCGACCAATTCTCGTAAATGAAAGACGTAAATGAGACGACCAATTCTCGTAAATGAAAAGTATTCTAATCGCAATAACTTCTCAGCGACAATGAATTAACATGTCAAACATACATAACTACATAACTCACCTGCATTCCTCGAAAGTTTGGGCAGCAGTACACTTATAATAGGTACACCCACATTTATCCAGGACGAGCATATTGCCATTATTCTGCTGTCATACCCATTCTACACATGTAAACAAGTTCAGGGACTGCAATTTTTCTCAATTGCCTGCATCACCTTCAAGTTCAGGAGGCTTTGCACCTTGGTAAAATGTCTTAAGTTGTAACTTAAATATTAGAAGAAAGATTAGCGAGTCGGCGTGACTTGCTAATCTAACTAAAACTAGCTTTACTGTGGAGTTTTCAGTAAAATATAGTTGCATTCAGTTGTGCTAATCTGTAAAAATGTCACCATGAAATCAGTGAGCCTGGAGGAAATACTGTCGCAGACATCCTACTGATTTTCCTACGCAAAAAGTCATAATTTGAGGTTAGGCTCTCGATTATTTCCTCCTCCAATATTAGACGAATTCAAAAGACATTCCATAAACTGAAAAATAATGATATATACTGTGACCCTATGTCTTCCTCTTTGATGATACATTATTTTTAGAAGCACTAGAATACTCAAAAGATAATCAAAGTTGCTCTGTCAACGGAGGCCTTGTATACAATTTACAAAAGGAAACCTATGGCCCTATGGCCACAGTATATATCTTTCTTTTGCAGTTTATGGAATATCTTTTAAATTGTTCCAATATTGGAGGAGAAAATAGGCGAGAGCCAAATCTCGAATTATGACTTTTTACTTGAAATTCAGTCGGATGTCTGCAACCGCATATTTCCTCTTTTAATATTTAGCATCAAGTGAATTGACAGCTTACTTGAAGTTCATTTTTTTTTTATCGGTAGGCTCGCGCTTGACCATTATCTCGCTTGATCACTTCACCTAATAGTTTCACACTGAGATTTTTACAGAATAGTAATGGACTCGTACCTTCTTTAGTTCGTTCCGCAACTAAAGGTTTACCTTTTTACACATCCTTCTCTATACTTCTCATACCCCGAAAAACGAATGTGAAATTCAACCAAACCCTTACTTACATTTTGAACATAAAATGAAAAAAAAAACTTTTTTATGTTTATTAATTCAGTCCACAAGAAAATTCCGACCTCATTGATTGCAAATCTCATCGGCTATTTAAAAATCGAACAATAAGAATCGCGCCATCTTGTTTTCTTTTTTCGCCGCAAAACGTGCTTCGTGGCTAGTTTTAGATTTTTCTGTATTAAGGTGGACAAATAATGATCAGGGATAGAATTGAATGAAAAGAGTTCTGCTTTTAATTGCATAATTGGCTGGTCTTGTTGATCTCAAGCAGATTGGTGTTATTTAAATCAGCACGGAAGAGAATTAAGCCGGTAAGTATTTTAGATCTTAATAATATAGCAGCAAAACGGAATTTCTAAATAATTCCGGCTTCCTTTCTCTATTTTGTTGGTAATTTGCATTGCATTACTGAACGGACGACTCGTTACAGGATAATGCATGATAATTGTTAACAAAAGTTCCGTTGGCGGCCATTTTTGTGCTAATTCCACGTGAGAATTCCGAAAGTTTCAAACTGGTATAACGAAATTTTGAAATATTTTACCTGTTGTAGAAATTTTTGTACCTAAACCCTGGTCTACACGGGTAATTTTAACGGTAGATTACTAACAAATTCCGGTAACAAATTGTAACAAACACTTTAAACACTTTGTCACATAATTAAATATCAATGTCATCTGACTGAAAATTATCACCTATAAAGTAAACTAAGAAAACTCTTCTAAATATAAATTAACATTTCAACAGCCAAAACTTGGAAGAACAATGCAAATAAATAAAAGAGTTATAGAGTAACCAATTCCTAAAATATAAAACCCTTAATTTATTCGACGTAATCTTCCGAATACAAATCATCTTCTGTAGTAGATGATACAGTACGTTCCGTGTTGACATCGCTGTAACCCTGCTGTTGATTTGCGTTGATCATGTCTTGTAGATCCACCTTCTGCATAGTAACCCTCACTAGATCCTTCAATATCTTCCTGATGTCATCATCCTTTGCTATCAAGCCTTTGATCTTTTCTTTGGTAAACCCTGAGAAGTCTCTTCTGGATGGGAATGGAGGTTGCATACTGTTTGGTTGTAGCCTTAACCTCTTCTTTCTTCTTGGCATTTGTTGTGGGTGTGCTGCTCCTATTTGGCCCCTGCGAATGGAAGCGGCGTCGTTCCCGGGAGATGGAAGTTGTGGGAAGGGGTTGGATGGTTCTGTCATCATGTGTGAGGTGGTAGGTTGGCTGCCACCACATTCGTTGCCGCAGGTCATGGCGCAGCACATCTTCGGGAAGGGGCAATCAGGTTGCCTAGGGGGAGGGGGTGGTGTTGTAGGAGGCAACTCGTACCGCAAAGGTTCCTTCACTGGCGCCGGTTTTGCATTGCGCTGGCAATCCTGGTAGTACAAAAGGTTTTCTATACTGCCCTCATCCGATTCATGTACTTTATTTTTCCTAGACCTTGACTTTGTGAGTGCTTGTGTGATGTATAGTGCTAATACTAACTGAAACAATGAGATACAGAATCATTTGTGAAATGTAAAAAAAATTGTTGTTATTATTTCCTAAATTTTCGAAGTTTCTTTTGGAGATCATTTTAGTTGACACTTTTATAACTCAGCAGCGGCTGTCGGAGACATATTTTTGAATAAAAAAAGTTAATTCAAAAAAACAAAAATCCCGTCTGCGCCATCTATCGAATATAGCTGTCTGAGTATCTGATATGCGTGTGTTGTAATAATTTACTTTTTCAACACTTTAAATTCATCTAACTTTTGATAGAGTGAACCGATTGCGATTAAACAAAAACGAAGTAATACTTCAAGTTACGCACAATTTTTATGTATTAAAGTTATCTACAAACGTTTTGTACATTTTACGTGAAGCGAGCACAACTAAATAGACAAACAGACAAAAATGACAAAAATGCTGGAAATGGGTTCTGTCGGTTATTCTTTGACACCCTGGTTATTTTTTTTTGGAAATATTTTCGATGTACAAAAACGACTTTTCTGCAGATTTATTATATGTATTATTGATAAATTTGAAATCGCCAATACGCTTTCTGCATTCAAGGGTGGAGACTAATGCTCGTACCTTCTCAGTATAAGCGAGCTTCAGCTAGAGGCTACGAAACGCGGAACGGCGTTGGCGCTTTTACGGGAACCCTACGTGGACCAATGTAATGAAGAGTCACAGGAGCGTTAGGATCTTCCAGAACACTGGCATAGGAGATGGGACTTTTTTATATTTGACGAGAATTGATTTAACATGGATTATTTTGGATTTGTTATGGTATTTGTTACAGAAATAATGATTTTATTATTTTTATTGATTTTATTATTTTTCAAGTTTATTTTTTTTTACCCTTGGCATTATTTTTTTTTTCTTTGACTGAATTGTAAACGTAACATTAAGAATTATTCATTTTTCTTTTTTTTTCTTTTTATGAATGTGACATATTTATTGATCTTTTATAATTATAATTGTTTTTTTTTATCTCTGACATTTTATTTTATTTTTCATTGACTGTATAACTACAGATATATAAAGTAAAGTAAATTAAATATTTATTTCTCAGTATATGGTACATTGAGATCTTACATTTAACATTGTTTCACACATACTACCATTGCTGCTGTAGAAATATTAAATAATAAGCTAGGTACATGGAAATCAAAACTAGGTACATTATAAGATTATTATATAAATTTGAGAAATTTTGTATAATGTCGAAATATAAATCATAATATCAAAAAATAAAAAAAAAACATAATGGCAAAAAATTAATCTAAAATGTCAATAATTAATCATCATGTCAAAATTATTGACATTTTTGTTTTTTTAATTTTTTATTTTATTTTGGTCTATTCATAATTATTATTGAATTCCTATTCTTGACATTCTATTAAATCGTTTATTAATTATATAAATTATTATTGTTATTGAAAATTATTGTTAATTAGAGGTTTTTTTTTTATATAATTTTTATCTATTGTAATGTTTTATCTATTGTAATTTCGACACAATGTATTTTGTTACGAAATAAATGACTCATGACTGTTAAAGCTGCAACAGCCGTCTTTAATGCTTTTGTCCAGCAGTGGTGCAGTAACAGACTGATATTATAATTATTTTTAATCACTATTTATGTGGAGATAAAATGCGTTTGAGTTAGATTGTTGACTGACAGTATAAAGTTGTCTGTGGAGGATATAGTCTAGGTAGTCTATGGCGGATATAGTCTAGGTAGTCTATAGAGTTATGGCGGTGTGTGCGAACGAGGAGAAAAGACGTTAACGACGAAATATTGTACAAGATAAAATTACAAATTTAAAAAACCCCTGATTTAAATTTTATTTCATGCTTTTTAAACTACATATAATATACCTAGTAGCAGACACGCTTCAATCGACAATCTATCGAAACACGTAATAACGACAAGATATCTTGCGAAAATTGCCAGATTCAAAGATTAAACCATAATATTTTTATTTTTCTTTGACATTTTAATCCGTAATCATTTTGTTTTTGTCCTTTCATCCGTAATATAATATATTTTTTGTAGCGATTGCTTTTATTTATATTTTTTTGTAATAATTTAACTATTTAAATTTTATATTATTATTTCAATTTATTTTATATAACTTCTTATCTTTCTTTGTACACATGCCTTTTAATGTAATTTTTATCAATAAGCACGTAATTATATTTTATAAAAATTGTTTCTAATGTATAAGCGCAAGTCGTATTAATTTTGTAAAATGTTTTTTTTATATTATGTGGAAAATGTCGCTGGGTGCACATTTGTTTTTCTTCTTGCAAAATTTTATGTACTGCTTTAGTGTGTAGTCGTTTGTTTTCCCAAATAAATAAAAAAACAAAATAAAAAAAAATGCAAATAACTTTTGAACGGCTGAACCGATTTTATTCAAACATAGCTAAGAACACTCTCGACAATGTCACCTTTCAAACAAAAACTAAATCAAAATCGTTTCATCCGTTTAGGCGCTATGATGCCACAGACAGACACACAAATACACAGCAACACACGTCAAACTTATAACACCCCTCTTTTTCCGACGGGGGTCAAAAATAGTGCTTATTGGAATAAACTAAGACAGTACCTACACTGATAATCAAGCGTTTTATTTCGCGATCTCCTAGATTTATATAGAAACGTGTTCAAAATACTCACAATTAATGAAAAATCCATTGTTCTCTCAGTTCACATTGATGCAGGCTTCAGTGCATGCGTTATCGGTACACTGGCGGCCGCAGGAAATGGGTCTCGCCATGTTTTGTAAACATAACTGCCTGTTTTTAGGGATTGCCTATTTGTCTTACGTGCTCTAAATACAGACCAGTGGTTACTGACAGACCATTCTGGTTTGGACGTAGTGTTCTTGATTACTATTGAACGTTTTTTTTTCTACTGTCTACTTATTTTGAACCTAAGTAAAAAACTGAAATGGAGGAGGTTCTTAAGTCAATCGGTTTATTTTTATTAAAATCGGATGTGCTTTTTTTTTTAATTTGTTTAAACAAAGCGTGATATAATAACTAGATAAAGGTTTTTCAAGTGAAACAAAGAGGTAAACGGTTCAACATAGCTTGTTGAAGTGCAAATTTTGAATAATTATGAAGAAGGAGAAAAGGGAAAACATCGCTTTTATTATTTTTAATGCTTTTTGACGTTCGTTTTTTAAACAGTCGTAATATTTAACTGTAGTGCTATTCTGTAAAAATTGCACCGTTAATACTTAGGTGAAGTGGGCTGTCAATCTAGGTGAAATGTTTATACAGAGTGTATCGGAAACCTGCGATCATATTTTATTTAATAAAAAATATTTTTTACAAAAAAATACTACGTTTATGTCTTTTTCTCAGTTTCCTGGTACTTCGTGTAAGACAGTCGGTCTATTCTACAGGGTATTAAAGCAAGGTGTGATCATATTGCAAATACTGCTTCCTTTTTTTTTGTTCATGTGGTGTTTACTTATAAGTAATTGTTGCACTGTGTAGAGTTTGTACGCATGTTTTATCTTTGTTTGTAGATAAGTGTAAGCAGTTGTTGGTAGACCTAATAAATAAAATAAAATAAACTCCCAAAAAAAATGAATTTTGCATACACAGTTGTCATCAGGTGGCCAAAATATGTAGATATATTTTTTTTTTAATTGTCTATGTCTTACTTGAAGAAATATGTTCAATTACATGAACAGTGTGCATATTCCGAGTTTCTTAACGTACTCACTCATGATAACAGTGCCCCGAAATGTTATAAGAAGGGCGGCTCACGTGCCCCGGTTGTTCCATGTGGATTCATGTAGGACCAACGCCGGGGCACGGGTGCCTCTTCGTCAGCTTGTGGAAACCTATAACGCACACTTCATGGACATAGATATCTTCTCACTTTCTAGTAAAACATTTAAATATCTGGCTATAAAAAAATTATCTCCATAATCCACAATATAAGATAAATTAACGCGATGAACGATACTCTTCCGTTTCCTCTTTGTTCATATATTAATCCGTGGACAGTGGTGTGGGTTATGTGTTTGCCAATTGATTATGTACTCATTGGTTTGTATAAACTTTAACATGTAACTGTTTTTCTGTCCCTAATAAATAAATAAATAAATAAAGTAAACGATATCTTATGTCAAAATGTATACAAAAAAGTGGTTTCTCCTTACCGTTCCCAGACGGCGTTTACCCGATTTCAATACAAATTGACGTTTACGGTAACGCGATTGAACGTGAGTGAAAACTCGCAATAAGGCCTCAGAAGCAGTTTTTAAATAAAATTTGATCGCAGCTTTCCGTTACAACGGACGTTATGTTCCACCTTGATTGACAGCACACTTCACCTAAGTATTCACGGTGCAATTTTTACAGAATAGCACTGCGGTTAAATGTGTCAATCTGTTTAAAAAACGAACGTCACAAAAAATAAACAGGCACCTTTAAAAATAATACCTACTAGCGATTATTTCGTTTGCGCCTTCTTTATTCAAAACTTGTACTTCAACAAGCTTTGTTAAACCGTTTCAGGAAAGGCGAATTATTGAAAAAGCATGACGCAAGTTAAAAGAAAAAAGGTATAAAGAGAGATGATTTTTTTTTTGTTTTTATAATTCAGTGAATGTGGCAAAATTTTGAGCCAAATATATTTAAATGACTTTCGTGCCAGCGATATGAAGGAGATTTTTTATTTGTGATGGATTTGCTCTTAACTCTAGTCTAGGTTAGAGGTGACAGAGACAAAGTCGACGATGGAGTGAGCTTACCCAGATGAAGCCTGGGAGGTGACCATAAGCTCTTAGAGTAAGGTTATTTTGAGATCGCGTAAGTGATAGATGTATATAAGTCATATACATCTGTCCCTTACACGCACTCAAAATAACCTTTCTCTCACTCTAACTTCGAAGAGATTCGGGTTGTATGCGTTCGGAAACAGACGCAGGCAGTGAGTTCCACTCCTTTGCCGTGCGCATTACTTCATAATGTTTGGAAGCGCTTCGTGCGAATTGGTGATAACATCTGGAAGTATCGATTACAAAAAATCTTTTACTGTTATCAGGCTATAATATTGCGAGTGCCATTAGCTTATTATCCTGGAAAATTACACGAATCCTGTGGATTATGCCACGGCATGTCAGCGATAGTTCAAATGTCAAAATGTAAAGGATTGATCACGTGATTTTTCGATATCGCTTGTCAATCTCTATTGACAATCGCTATCGCCCTGCTTTCGATGATATAATGTCACTTATTTAGGGCCTCAGGTCAAGTCTACATTAGGTGATAGATTGCATGAGTGCACCCGAGTATCCGAAGGATAGCGTCACATCAGGAGGCGAATCATGTCAGCCCGAAGACTCACTGCAACATGATGACAACGACCACTCTGCCAAGAAAATACCGACGAAGAAGAGAGGCTAAGAGCGTTTGTCCACCGGCGCCGTCACCAGGACATCAACGAGAACGAGCTTTTTTCTGAGATCACGGTTGCGTAACAGCGATCGTTTGTACACCGCAAAGATCTCTGTGGTACACAAAGCACTATATCATGATAACAAAAAAAAAAAAAAATTGTTGTTTTTTTTTCCTGCGATGATATGGTCTACGGTGAAGCACCCTTGCCTAGATGTAATCTATTCACTCTTGACTTAAACTAAATGAGGACTAACTGGTAACTGAAGAAGGAGTTATAACTTCGCAACTGAAGTTAGAAAAATATTATCTATTTGTGTACCACCGTGGGTGCGAATGGCGAAAGGAGCCGATACGAGCGCGCGTTAGAGCCACGGGGAATGGTATAGTTCGTTCCTGGATCCTTGCGTGCACGATCCTTGTTTATTTCTCTTTCGGAATTAGAAAAAATTCGTATGTATTCACCTCTTATCTCCTATAATACCGCAGATTAGAGGTGATTCCTCTAATCTGCGGTATTCACTATTTCATTCTGGAAAGTTTTACGCTACTCAATTAGTGATGAAGTCGGGTCGACTATGACTTTATAGATATATATAGACAAAATAAAATAAGTAATTTGCTTGGAAATCTAATCTAATTTGACTTTACTTTTACGTTTTAATTACAAAACGTCGAAAATACTTCTGCGCTAACACAAAATAGACTCCCCCGTGCGCATGAGCCGTATGGACTACGTTCTGGTATTGCCAAAGACTCCGGCCACTCCAATACGTTATTCGAGCTTAAGCATTATTAATTTAGAAATCATTATTATTAAGGATGTAATGATTTTATTTTTGTATATTTTTACATGGTTCATAAGCATATTGTAAGGTCGAAGGTATTTGTGGAGCGAAATGATAGTCACGACTGCTCAAATAATACTCTCCTTTATTTTAGGATACACATGATTATATAAGGTTGGTTACATACACATTGGTACACTGCATACACACTACACCTCCCATGGCGAGGTAAAATAAAATAAAATTACAATTTTGTTTTATTTTTATAATACATTTACAATTACACAAGAACAAGATAATTACTGTTTAGGATAATACAATTTTGTTCTGTTTTTGTGAATGGTGTCTACATTACCATTCTTTATTATTTTAACATTTGGTGACTCATCTGATATAACTCTATATGGTCCCGAATAAACACTATCTAATTTATTACACATATTATTTTTAACTAAAACTAAATCATCAGGATGGTAAGTAACTGGATTTATATTTGTGTCATATCGTTCTTTTTGTTTTAATTTACTTTTGAGTAAGTTGTCTCGTGCATCTTTCTGTGACTTTTGTAATCTAAATTTTAATTCTAATGGATAATAATCAATGTTATATAGTGGATCAACAATCCTATTGGTCAAATTGCTTGGTAACGAGCACTTTTTTCCGAAAACTAACTCGTAAGGGGTATATTTTGTTGCTGAATGTACTGTAGTATTGTAGCAAAATGACCAAAATGGGAGCCATGTACTCCATGTCTCTGGATGGTTGTCGGTTTGAATACGGAGAAATGAATTCAAATGCTTGTGCGTGTTTTCCAAAGCACCTATACTTTGGTGATGATATGCTGTTGAGTTTAGTTGTTTAATATTTAATAGATTACATACCTCCTTGAATGTTGATGACAGGAACTCGGTACCCCGATCCGTCGCTATCTCCTTCGGTACTCCATACCTTAATATAAAATTATGAACTAACGCTTTCGCTACTTCTTCCGTTCTGCGTGTAACTAAGGGATATGCCTCAATGTATTTGGTGAGTTCACACTGCAACGTGAGGATATAACTATAATTATAATTATCCCTTTCCAGAGGACCTACTAAGTCAATATATATTTTTTCAAAGGCACTATGTGCTGTTGTTGTTATTTCCATAGGTTGTTTGGTATTCTGCGGTGAATACTTTTGTTTCTGACATTTGTCGCACCTCTTTATAAACCCTTTTATATCATCTTCTAATCCCGTCCAATAGTAGTATTTTTTTATATTGTTGAACATTCGTCTCGTACCCGCGTGGCCACTGGTAGGTAAGAGATGAAAATCGTTCAAAATTACTCGTTTATCTTCTTTATTCTCTATTCGTTGTACATCTTTTACTATATGTAATTGTGGTCCGGACCACTTTTCCATTATATCTATTTCATTTAATAACTTTTTTATAAAAATGTGATTTTTATTACTTTTTATTAAATAGATTTCCGTAATATTTAAGCTTCTACAAAAATCTTGTAACTCTCTCACAAATTCGGCTCGCGATATTTGCGATGGAGAAGATACATGTTTAATATAGATAGTTTTTTCCTTAGGAATGTACATAAATGTATTACTTTCTTTACATGTTTCACCACTTTTTCTAATTGTTTCTAACTTGCATGCATCAATAAAACGTAATTCCACTGACTCGTTTAAAGTATTAGTATTAGGAGTGCTTACAACGTTTGGTTGATCAGACCGAACTGTAGTTGTGCCACTCGTTCCTATCTTAGAATTATTGTCAATCAGGTTTCTTTTCTGAGCTCTTGTCATAACTGAAACACACGACTCGTGCATTTGTTTTAAGTCATTACATGTTATGGAAATTCGTGACAATGCGTCTGCTGCCGCATTTTCCGTACCCCTGACATGTTCTATCGTAAAATCATATTCTTCTAGTAATAACCTAAATTTAAATAACCTACTTGACGGGTCTTTCATGTTAAATAATGAAATTAAAGGTCTGTGGTCTGTGTATATTTTAAAATGTTTTCCGTACAAATATGGACGAAAATGTTTGATCGCCCACACTATAGCTAACAATTCCTTATCGATTGTTGGATAATTTATTTCCGCTTTGTTTAGTGTTCTACTTGCAAATGATACTGGTCTTCCATTATTGTTAGACAAAATTGCTCCGATTGCATAATTAGAAGCGTCTGTCTGGAGATTAAACTCATTTTGTTCTGTGAAATCCGGATATTGTAAAATTGGTGGAGATATGATTTTTTCTTTTAAACTATCAAATGCCGACTGACACTTTTCATCCCATATAAAAGAAGCATTTTTACAACATAATTTGTTAAGTGGATAAGCTAACTCAGCAAAGTTTGGAATGAATTTTCTATTAAAATTAACAAACGCAACAAACCTCCTCGTCTCGTCTACATTTGTTGGACACGGATATTTTTTTACTACATTTATTTTATCCGGGTCAGGTAATACACCGTTACCTGATACCACATGGCCTAAATATAGTAATTCCTTCTTTAAAAAATTACATTTCTGCGGGTTTAATTTTAAATTTACTTTCCGCAGTCGTTCGAAAACGTCTTGTAGATTCTTGTTATGACTATCTAAGTTTCTACCAAAGACCACTAAATCGTCTAAATATATAAGGCATTTTTCATACGTTAAGCCAGACATAGCCATGGTCATCATTCTGGAAAATGATCCTGGACTCGTTTTTAAACCCATTGGCATACGAGTCATTTGGTATTGTCCTGAACAGAATGCTGTGTACTTTCTGCTTTCCTGTTCTAGTGCAATATTATAGTAACCTTGATACATATCTAAATGTGAAAAATATACCGAACCCGATAGCGAATCAAGTATTTCGGAAATATTTGGAAGTGGAAACCTGTCGTCTTCAATACAATTATTTAATTTTCGGTAATCAATAACTAGTCGCCACTTTTTCTGACCTGTACCATCAGTCTTTTTAGGAACTAGTAATACTGGACTAGACCATTCGCTACGACATGGTTCTATGATCCTTTCTCTTAACATTTTATCAATTTGTTGCTTAATTTCTCCCTTCTGTGAATGTGGTAAACGATATGGCTTTGTAAATTCAGAAGTTACATTTGGTTTTAAACTAATGGTATGTTTATAAATACTTGTTGTAGTTAATCTATCCCCTGGCAAATAAAATATATCCGAGTACTTCGCGCATAATTTTTCTATGGATATTTGCTCTTCCTTATTAAGATGTTTGAGGTTTAGTACCGAAAATAATTGTTTTACTCTACTTGCATCACGTTCTGATTTGTCAAATTGGCAAACATTGTAGTTACTTAATTTTTCTATACATGGATTAATGTCCGTTAAGGTACACAACTTATCCGTTGTATTTAATATCTTAACCGGTATTAGCCCATTAACTGGTGTTGCTATGCAACTGGCCAATAATATTCCGTCACTAATTTCCTTAGAATGTACTACACACTCTTCTGTGAATTCGGTCTTAAAATAATGTATGGATTCACATCTTGGGTAAACTTCCATTGTGTTATTATAACTCAGTAAAGGTAAAACTATTTTAATTGAACTTTGTGTCAACAATGTTAAGTTATTATTACTGAAGTCTAATATGGACTTATGTTTATTAATAAAATCTTGTCCGATGATGCCATTAGCCCTACATGGTAGAGTATCGAAAACATAAAACTTATTACAAATAAGGTGATGATCACCCGATGACAACGTTAAACAAACATATCCCATTGCATGGACTTTGCCACCAATTCCATTTATGACTATGTCCTCTTTTTGGACTGGAATGTTTTGTTCTAGAACATATTTATATTTTATAGCCGAAATTGTAGCACCGGTATCGACTAACCATGAATAAGTTTTGCTATTAGAACTTAAGTTAATATAATAGTTAGTATCAGTTGCGAGAATAACTCTGTTATTCACGAAAAAACTCATTTGCATACTCTTCATTTTCCTGTCCCGTTAGAACATTAACCGCGTGTTTATTTGTATCTTTAGGGGTTTGGCTTATCCCTTGGTTACAGCGATTCCTATAATAACTCCTACCTCTACCACGCCATGGTGATCCTCGGCCTCGCTGTGGTGCACCGCGGCTCTGCTGATGCGCCTGCTGGCCCCCCCGAGGGTAGCCTCGACGAGCACTGGAATCATTGTTACGACCCCTGTTATAATATGTCCTGTTGTAATTATTATTTTGATAACCACTACGATAATTCTGTTGTCTTCCTCTAGGAGAATACATACCTAGGATCTCGCCAGAACTCGAACTCGGTCCCGCTATGGATGTTTCTTCATCCTTCGCACCTTGTATTGCGTCCTTCAACGACTCGTAGTTCCTAGCTGCAATGATAGTTGAAAGACGGCGGTTTCGCAACCCATCGGCAAACCTTTTGATAACTTGCTTTTCATTCAAGGGTTTAATTATTTTGTATGTCTCTAAGTTACCGTCGGCTTGCGATACCGTCAGATCCACGAAAAGTTCCGAAAGTTTGGTTCCGTAGTCCTGAATTGACAGTTCTGTTTGCTTTAATTGATTAATATTATTTTGTATCGCAAACGGTGATTTTTTAGGCAGTAACACTCTACGCATTTCCTTTACCAAATCATCAACATTAGAATAATCTAACTGTAACTGCAATTTAGCGTTCTGAGACAACCTACTCTTCACAACAAACTGTACTAGTTTCTTCTTACACTCATCACTAGCCAATAACGAGCTATAGTATTCTACATTATCAATAAATTGTTTAAGCGAACATTCATTGTCAGTTGGTATCATAGGTAATAAACTAAGAGCTACTTTCAAATCAAATGACTCCATTTTTGTATCCTCGCTACTACTCGTACTTGACGTAGAGGATAAATCTAAAATTTGTTTATACAATGACTCAAAATCAATACAAAATGTATTTATTAATATCTGTTCGTTTTGTCCTACTTTACCTTTCTTTACATCGTCTGATATCTTCTCTATTATATCAGTATATTTGTCATAAATTTCCTTTGAATCACACAACTTTTTCTCTAATACATTTCCTTGCCTTCGTTTAGGGCCAATTTTAATTAAATATGTTTTTATACATTTCAAATTTTTATATAATTGTTCTAAGACATCTGCCATTTCCTACCATCATTAGTTGTTTAATTAATCGCTTCGTTTATTATAGTTACTAGTACAATGTAACATATCATTTACTACGTTTATTATTATTACGATTATGTACTTATCTAATAAAGTTCTGAGTCCATTTTACGATGCCTGTTGTTTTTCCTCGAACTTTCACACACTCAGCACTTTTTTTCCACTTTCACTTCCACTTAAACCCATGATGTGTGAACCGATGTGTGATGGTATCCGCTATCTTTGTTTTCACACCATGTCGCCCTTCGACCGTCCTTTCTCCAGTGATGGTCCGGATTGCCTCGCTCCTGACCTTCTAGATATTGTACTCCTGTACATCTCCTGATTTATCCAGCGTACATGACAACGCCGATACATTTGCAGCAGAAAATACAGCACGCCGAGTCCCAGAACCAGCACCACTATAGTCATCAGTATGGTGATGGTGGAAATATGAAATTTCACCTCTTCCAGCTGCGTGTTATTATTTCCTCCGGCTGCGTTTTGCACTACCACGGTTTCGTCTTTAGTTTGCGTAGTTCCCATTTTTAATGAACTCGTATTTTTCGTAAGCTACGAACCAAATACCACTTGTCACAAACGCGAACGTTATTAACGCTAGTGAATAATTATTATAATTCATCTTAGCTTGGCTCTACTTAGTCCAATTGTTTACACTGTACAACCCTTATATGGCACGGCGGTGTCGGTAAGGCGATCGCGCGGCGATGCCCGCTGGCAGGGTCGCCATGTAAGGTCGAAGGTATTTGTGGAGCGAAATGATAGTCACGACTGCTCAAATAATACTCTCCTTTATTTTAGGATACACATGATTATATAAGGTTGGTTACATACACATTGGTACACTGCATACACACTACAATATATTTACTATCTGTTTTACACAGCTAACAACGTTACGAGTATTTAAGTAATTTTTCAATGGCATTTGTACAAAAATTTTACTGTGCCAAGTACATTTTATAAGTTGGTCGACTATTACTCGTAAACTTGTAAAGCCTGTTATGATTTCATTTTTGTATATTTTTACATGGTTTGTAAGTGTTAGCGCCATCTCTTGTAAATGTCATAAATCAATGACCGAATACATAGACAAACGCATTTGAGATTTCGCGGGCGATCGATATCCTAATTATCTCGTTCCTTCCTCATTCCTTTTCCCTTCATGTACGCCTTGATGACAGGTCACCAGAACGAACCGAATCTTCTACTTGAACGGGCCTCGTGTCTCAACCGCCAGCTTTCCAAGCCTCATGACTGGAGACTGAAGCATCTAATTTGTTAGATTGCCGAGAACCTTGTGAACAGTGTCTGTTAACCCGCCTCGCGGATACATAAACATTTGTGTGAAGTGTGGATCCTGAATGACCAGAAAGTCGTCGTCGCCATCTTGGAGTTGAAGAACACCAGCTCGCCGCCACACGTGGGCTAGCATCGACAAGGTAAGGCGTACTACTTCCCTCATTCCCATACTAGATCGCCCGAATTGATCCGTGAATATTTTCCCGCTCATTTTCAACGCACCATTACCAGCATCCTTCAAATACAGTCCACTTTTTTATAATAGACACAAGGATGACGAGGTTTCTCAAACCGCTATAACATTTTTGGTTCTTCGTAGCCGGATATATTACTATAATATATCCATTTCCCTTTATTTCTTACGTAGGAATTTATTATAAATTCCTACTAGGGTCGTGGCACCTAGCCGCCTACCCACATAATTAAGTTGTAAACCCAATACGTGGTTCCATCAACGCCGCTATAGCAGGTACATAATTACGTACCTACTATTATTACAAACTAGCTTTTACCCGCGGCTTCGCTCACGTAAAACGTAGAAAAGGAAACACAGAGTAGTAGTACAAAAATAGCGTATTTTGCGTAACATAAAATGCAGTAGGTACTAATTTGATTTTTGATTCTTATAAATATTGTTTAGGTCGTCAAAAGTGTGGAAATGGGTTGTGAGCACAGAGTTGTAATTTTTAATATCTTACTTTAAAACAGTCGTGTAAACAATATTTTTAGTTTTACCATCTTTTTTTGCTAAAACATATTGATTATGTGGACTTGATACTCGTGAACACGTGGGAAAAAACAGTTTTTTCTAAAAGCACATCTGCAACTTTATCCCCCTTACAAATAAACGCGGTATAAAGTTATACCAAGTATAAACCTACGAAAATGTATGGTTATACCTTAGTTATACCTGGTATAACTTTATACCGCGTTTATTTGTAAGGGGGTAAGTGTTTGCCCTTGAGCTTTATTTATGGTAATCGCAAATGTCACTCTATGGGGGAATTGCAACCTTTTAAATTTAAAACTAACTTGTCGTATTGTAAATTTCCATATTTCAAGCGCCTTTTAGTTTAACCGCCCTTATAGGAATCACCTACCTCCAATTATAAATTGATGGGAATAAGTTACTTTCCGAATGCCGCGGGGTAGACATTCATTCTATAAGAGAAAAATAAAATAGGTGTACTAGTTGTAGGTACCTACGCAGTATAAATATCATATCTACGCAGTATAATTTCTGAATGATGAATCATTGAAAACCATATAAAATGTTTGTTATTGTAATGCGTCAGTATAAATAAATGTTCTTAATAATATTATAACAGAAATAAAATACTGAGTTTTGTTTGGATTAATAATGTTGACATTTAATAATTTTGACATCTCATAATCTTTGACATGGTAATTTTTTGACATTTTAAATTAAGTATATTGATTTACGTACTTACTTGGTTTTGTTTCTTTTTACTCTCTGACTTTTTATTGTTAATTTAATTATTGGTTCTGCTAATTTAATACGCATGATCTTACGACAATGTTTTTTTTTCTTATTTTTTCTCTAGACATTTGATTTGTTAATCTCCAGGTAGATACCTACACCTAATATTTGTACGCCTCTTGGCATGACATAGCGCTCTATTTTCATTTTAAACGCAACATCTGTATTTTATTACCTATGTGAACAAATAAATATGATTTGATTTGATTTGATTTGAACATAACTTTACCGAATACGTTTCGACGATTGCGGGCTATAAGTTGCATATTTATACCTACTTATTTATCATAAACAATTCGAACTTAAAAATAAAACTGGCTAGGATAGTAATGCTATTGACATTTGTACAATCTAATTACTTTGGTTAGTGGGTACTACGAAAAAAACTTATTTCGTTGTTGTGCAAATATTGCGAAACCCGTTGTCACAATACAGTCACATTCAGTAGTATTACTTTTCTACATATAGTTGTTCGTTTAAATAATTACAGTACATTGTTTTGTTTGTGTGGTTATTTGTAACTTCATTACATAACAATGCCGCGTGATGCGAAAGCAATCGCTTCTTCGGAAGATCAACAGTTGGTGATTTTAGAAGTTAAGCGTAATATACTTTTCGAGCGTATTCAGTCAATTTATGATCGCTCTAAAGTCGCTAATACTTCCGAATCAGTGAGAGAAGGCTTTCTCAGCTCTTGTGTAATATTAGATGATATTCGAACGGACTTTCATAAATTATTGGATGATTATAATGCAAGGTTACTGGCTATATATCCCGATGCGAAGCCTAGCTATCAAGCCTACGCCTCATTCGAGGATTGTATTGTTCCGTTAAACGTGTGATGTCTCAATTTGAAGATAAGCCGTCCGGGAGGCACAGTATGAGTGATTCCGCAGCATGTAGACCAAGATTGCCGCCAATCGAACTCATGTCGTTCGACGGTGATATACGAAACTGGCCATTATTTTATGCAAGTTTTAAATCTACAGTTCATGACAACAAGTCGCTGACGGATGCAGACAGGTTGTACTATTTAATAGGTAAGCTGTCGCCGAAGGCACAGTCTGTGTTCGCGGGAGTCACACCATGTGCTGAGAATTACCAGGTCATATTCCAGGCACTCCTTGATAGGTATCAGGATATTCGTGTCCTCGCATCTACCTATTTGGATCAAGCTTTAAATCTTAAATTGTCCAGTCCCGCGTCTGGTTCGAATTACCAGCTATTCGTGGACAAGTTCATTACCGCAATTAATTCCCTTAAGAATCTAAAATTAGTTGACCTTCTGGATTTCATTTTATTGCACCTCGCAATAAAAAAGTTTGACACTGAAACTATTCGCGCTTTCGAGATGACAGAACGTAATCCTAAGATTCCCACTCTAGATAGTTTTGTCACCTTCATTAATGATCAGTGTCGGACTTATCTAACAATAATAAATCAAATAGTTCTGACGATTCACATAGGTCTAATAAATCGCGTGGTTTTAATAATAAAATGTCCGCTCCTAATCCACAGTCGTATGTAGCTTGCTCTGAGTCAAATAATTCAAACAAGTGTCTGTGCGAATCATACGTGCATGAACACTTATTTAAATGTCCCGCTTTTGATAATTTGACTCCGACAGCTCGTTTTAAATGTGTGAAAGACAACAATGCTTGTGTCAATTGTTTGAGCATTAAACATAAAACGGTTAATTGTTCTTCTAAATTAAAGTGTCGCACATGTAATCAACGTCATCATACATTGTTACATTTCAATAAAAACCCGCAATTATCAAATGTTGCGAAGTAACAGTCGGAACTGGTCCCGACGCCTACGCAGACTGTACCTTCTGTTACGACAGAATCTGAGGTATCGTTGTGTACGACGTCTGTCGCCGGCTCTGCTCGATCGAGTTCGATTGACGCTCGGTGCGTCGCTGCGCCGCCGTCGGCGAGCGATGGCCCGCGATGTACGGCGTACACAACCGTTCTGCTCGCTACTGCTCAAGTAGTGATTTATGATGCGAATGATAAGCCGCACATAATACGTTGTTTACTAGATAGCGCCTCACAAAGTAATTTTATTACTTCTGAATGTTTTAAGCGTCTAGGACTTTAGAAGAACTTTCATATTTCTAATTTAATAGATAAAGGGATTGGTGGGTCGGAAAAACCAGTTAAGGGTTCCGTAGATATTAAATTATATTCTCGTTTTAGTAGTAATATTAATTTCAACGTTTCTTCGCTTATTGTTGAACGTATAACGGAGACATTGCCAACCGCTCTCGTCGATGTCTCTAAACTTACGCATCTCAAAACATTGCCGCTCGCAGATGCAAAGTTTGCGGAGCCGAGCGGTATCGATGTTTTGATTGGTGCTGCTATATTCCCGCGCTTGCTTTTGCCTAACATAGTGCATAGCGAGCATTATAATATACCTGCCGCTATTGAAACTGTGTTGGGGTATGTGGTTATGGGTTCCGTACCTACAGCACATACTTCACACTGTACGAGTCCAACGTCATGTTGTTCTGTTCTTCAAGATCCCAGTTTAGATTCGCTTCTCAAGCGATTCTGGGAGCTTGAAGAAATTACCGCCTCGCCCTCGCAGAGAAATAAGGGATATTTGAGTCCGGTTTTAAAAGATGATAACGTTTCTAATCTGTCATATTATATTCCGCATCACGGTGTCGTTCGCGAAGATAAGACTTCCACTAAACTTCGCGTGGTTTTAGACGCTAGTAGTCAAACTACATCGGGACAGTCGATTAACGATATTCTACATGCAGGCCCCAATCTACAGGGTGATTTATTTAATATCATAACTCATTTTCGTCTCTTTCAAATAGCCCTGTCAGCTGATTGCCGCCAAATGTTTCTAAATGTCGGCGTTCGTGAATCGGACCGTAGATTTCAACGCATCTTTTACCGATTTAGCAAACATGAACCTATAACGGTTTATCAATTTAATCGTGTTTGCTTCGGGTTCAAGTCTAGTCCATATCACGCGTTACGTGTAGTCCGCCAGTTAGCCGCGGATGAAGGCGATAATTTCCCTGCAGCATCTGCTGCTGCTTCTTCCGCACTATATATGGATGACATTGCCTGTAGTGTCATGTCCATACTGCAAGCAATTTCGCTTTGTGATGAGCTTATTCAGCTCTTCAAGCGAAGCCAGTTCGACCTTGTCAAATGGACAAGTAACTTGAAAGAGGTTCTCGCACACATTGCTGATACTCATAAGGCTTCGCCCGATATCGAGTACGAGAAGTCTTTACCGCATAAAGTCCTGGGTTTACGCTGGGACAAGTCTCGTGATAGTTTCCGCTTTGACGTCGCCACACTAGATGATAAATGCACTAAGCGAACCATACTTTCCACAGTGGCTCGGCTGTGGGACTTAATGGGTTTTGTCGCCCCCACTATTCTGTACGCCAAGCTCTTAATTAAGGAAAAGCTCCTAAAGTGTGACTGGGACGACATACCACCTGACCATATAGTCACCGCTTGGAAGCAGTTTTGTGCTGAGCTTTCTACGCTTAATGAAATTATTATTCCGCGTCATCTGGGATTGGTCGACGGATGCACTATGAATTTAATAGGTTTCGCTGACGCTAGCGAGTGTGCTTACGGCGGAGTCGTATACATGCAAATATGCCTTGGTTCTAACTACTCCGTGCAGTTAGTGCGAAGTCTAAAGTCTCACCTGTGAAAACCATTTCGGTGGCTAGACTGGAGTTGTGCGCGGCCCTACTGTTGTCTAAGTTGCTTTGCAAGGTACAAGACACAATATCGCCCCACTACCGCATCCATAAGGTATACGCGTTTACTGACTCTAAAGTATTGCTCGCCTGGATAAATTCCTCACCGCACCGCTGGCAAACTTTTGTTGCTAATCGGGTTACTAAGCTAATAGAGCTTATGCCCGCTAATTGTTTCAACCACGTCGCGGGTACTGAAAACCCCGCTGATTGTCTGTCTCGTGGTGTTACACCAGCTAAGCTCTTGCATCATCCATTGTGGTATAGTGGACCATCATGGATTTCTCATGACCCATCTGAGTGGCCCATACATACTTTCGACCACAATGCACTGCATGAGGGCGTACCCGAACAGAAATCAGTCGCTCATGCCGTGGTTTCTGACGTTACGGAATCACCGATTTACGCGCTAGCACTACGTGTTTCGTCATGGTCTAAGTTGCTGCGCGCTATTGTTTACGTCTATAAGTTTTTCAGACAACTGCCTAGTGCACGTACTGTATCAAGCTCTGATCTCAAATATGCAGAAATTAAATTGCTGCGAGCTGTACAGGATGTTCATTTCCGTAACGATATTCTAAATATAAAAAAAAATAAACCATGTACTGCCGCCCTCCATAAGCTTAAGCCGTTTCTCGATGAACACGGAATCATACGAGTTGGTGGTCGTCTCACAAATTCGGACGAACCCTACGAATATAAACACCCCTGTATTCTACCACGTCATGACCATATTGTTGATCTTCTTGTTGACTTTTGTCACAAGAAACATCTTCATGCCGGTCCGGAGTTGCTTATGTCCTTACTCAGGCATAATTATTGGATTTTAGCTGCTCGTCGAATAATTCGTCACAGAATCCACAACTGTAACACTTGCTTTAAATTTCGCCCGCGTCCAGTTCTTCCACTTATGGCAGATCTGCCTAGCCAGCGTGTTAACCAAGTCGACAAGGCGTTCACTCACACCGGCTGTGACTATGCAGGCCCGCTGCAGTACATACCATTTCGTGGTCGATGTGTTAAGAGCCGTAAGGCTTGGCTCTGCATTTTTACGTGTTTGACGACGCGTGCCACGCACATTGAAGTGGCTACAGATTTAAGCACAGTGACTTTCCTTGCAGCCTTAAAACGCTTTCTTTCGCGACGCGGTCCTATTAAATGCTTATATACCGATAACGGTACTTGTTTCGTAGGTGCGAGTTCTTATTTACGCGACTTTCATAAATTTCTTAAAGATTTTCGTCCTCATCTTGAGGAAGAACTTTCCTTCAATCGTATAGATTGGAAGTTTATTCCGCCTGCTTCCCCACATTTTGGAGGATGTTGGGAAAGTATGGTTAAGGTAGTTAAAACTCACTTTTTCAAAGTTATAGGTCAACAAACCCTCTCCTACGAGGAGCTTATAACTGTCCTTAGCCAAGTTGAGGCTCTAGTTAATTCACGGCCACTTACTGCTATGAGTAGTGACCCTACTGAACCATCAGCGCTGACCCCTGCGCATTTCTTGCATACGGCGCCATTGTTGTCCCTTCCCGCTCCTGAAGCAGACACGCTCAGCTTGCTTCAGAGACATACTCTACTGGACAAACTTGTACAGTCGTTCTGGCAGCGCTGGCGTTCAGAATACTTACATCAACTACAGGCTAGATCCAAATGGAATAGTCCTGCACCTCCTATACAAGAGGGTACTATTGTAGTTATTATTACTGATAACGCTCCGCCTCTTTCATGGCCGTTAGGCATTATTGAGAAATTGCATACCTCTAAAGACGGTACAACCCGTGTTGTTACTGTGAAAACCGCGAAGGGTAGCTACGTGCGCCCTGTTGTATGTCTGTGTCCGTTACCGACTCAATAAGGCCTGGCTTGATAGTTAGGTCTCTTAGTTTTAGTTAGTTTGCGACGCAACATAATTTTTTCTCTATAATTTAAATATAGGTATGTAACTTATAGTATTATGCAACTCGCAGTATTACTCTTAATTTAAATCTAAAAAGCCGCATCTTAGTCTGTTTTGCTGAATAGGTATACGGAAGTACACCTCATAGGGCTAAGTTTAATTTTCATTAAAGGTGACCCTTTAAGGCCGGGAAAATGTTAGCGCCATCTCTTGTAAATGTCATAAATCAATGACCGAATACATAGACAAACGCATTTGAGATTTCGCGGGCGATCGATATCCTAATTATCTCGTTCCTTCCTCATTCCTTTTCCCTTCATGTACGCCTTGATGACAGGTCACCAGAACGAACCGAATCTTCTACTTGAACGGGCCTCGTGTCTCAACCGCCAGCTTTCCAAGCCTCATGACTGGAGACTGAAGCATCTAATTTGTTAGATTGCCGAGAACCTTGTGAACAGTGTCTGTTAACCCGCCTCGCGGATACATAAACATTTGTGTGAAGTGTGGATCCTGAATGACCAGAAAGTCGTCGTCGCCATCTTGGAGTTGAAAAACACCAGCTCGCCGCCACACGTGGGCTAGCATCGACAAGGTAAGGCGTACTACTTCCCTCATTCCCATACTAGATCGCCCGAATTGATCCGTGAATATTTTCCCGCTCATTTTCAACGCACCATTACCAGCATCCTTCAAATACAGTCCACTTTTTTATAATAGACACAAGGATGAAGAGGTTTCTCAAACCGCTATAACAGAGTAAGCATTATATTTACTCTGTTTTACACAGCTATCAACTTTATTTAAGTAATTTTTCAATGGTATTAATACAAAATTTTTACTGTTCCAAGTACATTTTATAAGTTGGTCGACTATTACTCGTAAACTTGTAAAGCCTTGTTATCCGTGATAATTTTTCTTTTAATTTCGTTATATTTTCTACTGCCGTGAATTTTTTCACATAGCCAAGAGCAACCATTTCTCTGGCAGGGGGGGGGGGACACTTGACTCTAACATAAATCTGCAACTTAAAGCTTAATTTTACGCAAACGAATCTCTGAATCGAAAAATGTTTTTAACAAACCCATAATATTTTTGAATGGCCTATCTAACGATACCCCATACCATGGGATGGATGAGAAAAAAAAAATACATCCCCACTTTACGTCTATGGGAGGTAGCCAAAAAAAAAAAAAAATTCATGATTTTATGTTACCACTTTGTCGGAATTATTAATATGACAATGACATACACATTATATGCCAAACATATACATACATATACATATATGACATTACATGCCAAATTATAGCTTTCTAGTACTTAGATTCTCTGAGCTAAGCTGCGGACGGACAGACGGACAGAGCGAAACTATAAGGGTTCCTTGTTGACTTCGGAACCCTAAAAAGTCGTTTTTGGGAAGGTTCCAACTTGCTTGTTTGCTTTGCAGAATTCACTTACGCAATTAGGCTGCAGGATGACGGCGCTCGGGCGACGGGCTTACGGTGTGGACAAGCGGCTATAATAAATGTATGTGTCGCTCTAAGGCAGCAAAGCCATAGAAAAAGCTAGCTTTATATAAAAGCACAGTTAATCGGACAAAATGTAGTGATGATTAGTCCTCGGTGAAGTACAAATAACAACACGACCTTATCTGTGTACAATAAAAATGATAAACTTAGCTTATCAACTTTATTATTTTTCACTCCAGTATAAGTAGCCACTTGAAATGTATTAATTACACTGCTTTCGTGATATCAACATGTTTTTGTACATAAAGTAGTTTTGATGTTGTTTTCGCAATGCACGATCTTTTAGGGTACCGTAATTAAATAATGCATGTGGAACGCTATAGTTAGTTAGCTGTTGCCCATTATCAAGGTTGGGGCAGTGGCTGAGTACCCCCGGTGGGTTCCCGCACTGTCGAGGCGGGGGGGCTCAGTAGCCGTGGCTTGGTCACCCACGGTGAAGCGAAGAGGAACCCGAGGAGGGGCTGCTCTTCAGGGCTTTTGCCGGTAAGCCGAGGACATAGCGGCCAACAAGTAGGTTGCTGTGCCGCCTGGGTGACATCGCAACTGAGGCGTGCCCCGATGTCGTATGGGGCCTCCCATACCTATAAAGATATAGCGGGTGAGGGTTGGAATCCTTGGCGGGAGAGGAATGCCGGTATTACGGTGTGCCGCTCTCCCTACTTTCCGTGGCCTGGACGGGGTCACCACCGTCTAATGGCGGACGTGGTAGAGCCGCAGGGGAGGAGGAGTGTCGGTATAGCGTTGGCCGCTCTCTCCATCCCTTGCAGCCGTAAAATAGTAGGTGGCGGGGCCATTGACCCTGACCCGTCACAAGGGGACCAAGGGTGCCATACAATGGGTCATCTGTCGCCCATGTGCTGGTTTGGTCTCTGGGGTGGTCACGGCGTACAGTGGCGTGTTTTGGGAGCCGGTGAAGGGGGGTACGTACTCCCCAGAGGAGGGTCCAGTGACAGACAGCTGCGGTGAGTGCTAACGCGTGCCCGTGTCCCCGCCATAAGCGGCACAGGAGGACACCGTGGACTTTTATAAAAATAATTAGGCACGACAGTTTATTTTTACCCGTAGTTTTTATTAGAAAGAATCTAATATTATCTAATACCGTAGTCATAGCATAATCAGTCCATAATATTCCCACTTCTGAGATACAGGCTTCCTCTTAGTACCGTAGTCAGAAAAACGCAAATTTTATTTTAAAGGTTAGTTAGGTGACGTCCGCAATGCATATCGAACGCGTATTTTTTCGTACAAAAGTTTTTTTTAGAAAGGTTACAGCAAACATCATAATACATATTTCAAGAATATCATTTATTTTTCATTCGAAGTCAAATCATTTTTAAGGTTTATTAACTCCTCCTCTAGTTCAGAATACGTGATCTTTGGCTCTTTAAGTCTCTTCTTATACAGTTGAACTTCACCCAACAAGTATTTATGTATAGCGTCAAAGGAGATGTATCCTTGTAAGTCGCCAGCTGCATGATTATTTTTCCGTAGATCGTGGCAGTAGTTGTACCACCAGGGAAGAGCCAGGTAGTAGTCTTCTGGCGTCAGGATCATTTCAGTACAAAATGCTTTGTTGGTAATTTTTACGTTTGCTAGAAGAGTCCGGCCTTTTTTTAGGAATTCTTGTGAAAGGATATAGTCTTGTTTTCCTTTATATAAGTGCCTTTCTTTAAACGCATTTTTTGCAGATGAATTGGTGCCGGCCACGACAAATTGGCTACCCCTGATTGCTGTTACCTGCCGCCCGAGCCATCTTCGTCGGTAATTGCATTCGGTTACCGTTAGATAGATGGTGAAGAGGCATAGGCTCTGGGGACAAAGATTATGATTAGCGTTTGTATTTAAGTGCATTTATTAAAAATCTACTTAGCCGAAGCAAGCGCTGGATTGGAATCCCTAAGGCAAAAGCAAGCGTGGCCGTCCCCGTCAAACCTGGCGTCGCACCGTGTTGGCGGAAGCGACGAGCGAGACGACTTCGGTATAACGTGGAGCGAGGTGAAGCGTGAATTTCAAGACCGATCGCGATGGAGGAATACTGTGGAAGCCCTTTGCCCCATCCAGGGGACGTAGGACATTAAGTCAAGACTTAGCCGTAGTAGTACCTATTAACCTGTATCGATTTGGGCCAATGTAGCAGTAAGCATGAAATTGTAATACAAAAATTCAGATTAACGAAAACTAGCAAGTGTTTTCTTATAAACAGTATACGCTTTTATAACAAGTTGCCAAAGCCAGTTATAGAATTGCCCGATGGAAAGTTCAAAAACTACATCAAACGTGTCCTTATTAAAAACCGGCCAAGTGCGAGTCGGACTCGCACACGAAGGGTTCCGTACCATTATCGCAAGACACTGAAAAAAAATCACGTTTATTGTATGGGAGCCCCCCTTAATTTATTTTATTTTAATTTATTAATTATTATTTTTTGAAGTAAATATACAACTAAACATTCTGTGAATATTTCAAGCGTCTACCTGTTGCCGTTATTAATATCGAGCAAAAAACGACAAAAATATCACGTTTGTTGTATGGGAGCCCCCCTTTAATATTTACTTTATACTGTTTTTAGTATTTGTTGTTATAGCGGCAACAGAAATACATCATCTGTGAAAATTTCAATTGTCTAGCTATCACGGTTCATGAGATACAGCCTGGAGACAGACGGACCGACAGACAGACAGACGGATCGCGAAGTCTCAGTAATAGGGTCCCGTTTTTTCCCTTTGGGTACGGAACCCTAAAAAGCATATTACAAAATCAAGGACTACGTTGAAGATAAAAATTTTAGCTCCTTCTGCGCATGCGGCTACCCTGGTAACTCATAAACGGCACAAATATGTGGATGTCTCTAACTATTCTCAATCTCAAATTTACTTTTTTTCCTTCTTTTAATTAGACTTTTTACAATGATTTCAATAATCTTTATAGCCCTTTGCTATGAATAGTTACATCACTGATAACAACATTTGTGCCACATGTTAAATTTAGTCTTGTTATATATATATTTTTTTTTTTCCTTTGTATACATTCTTTTACTGATTGTTTTGTGAATGTGTGAACATTGTAGGCCTTCTAGATTTCTAGACGCTTGTTAATATTTGTTAACTCTCTCGTTTAAACATTTTTTTTTAGTTTCTTACGACTTATTGTCGGGCCTACGTTGTCTCCCCATATCTAAGCACTAATACTGTAACATGGAAATATTGTAAAAACAAACCAATTTTTTTAAAAGAGTAACCGTGGAGTTTCTTGCCGGTTCTTCTCCACAGGAAACGACCAACCCGAACCGTGCACCTTTTGTCGACGTTTTATAAGTGCCCATGTAGGCCTATGTGAAATAAAAAACAT
The DNA here is from genome assembly GCA_945859665.1 of Anorthoa munda. Classification (NCBI taxonomy): domain Eukaryota; kingdom Metazoa; phylum Arthropoda; class Insecta; order Lepidoptera; family Noctuidae; genus Anorthoa; species Anorthoa munda. Next base: position 5,050,658 of record OX243901.1, on the reverse strand, counting down.
TTGATTTGATTTGATTTGAATGCTCTTTTCATAAATTTCTGATATGTAATGTGTAATCGTAAGTCTTGTACCCGTTTTACTATGAATAGTAAGTTCTATATTTTTGTTATGTTCCTTGATTTTTTTCAATTATATTTTGGAATGCAAATTCTTGTACCTCACTAATTGTTATAAAATAGCTATGCCCGCGGCTTCGCTCATGTCTACTGCCTATGCCTACCCTATCCTACTTACCTTGCTACCTACCCTACCTACCTACTAATTTTATTTTCTAGGGTCATTCTTTCGCGGCGAATATTAACTCCGCCATTCAGAAAATAACGTCAAATGTACAACGCCATCTATTGAATTTGGAGTTCAAGAGTTCGAGTATCTGGATTGCATGTGTTGTGTTATTTTACAACTTTTGATAGAGTGTACCGATTGCGATGAAACAAAAACTAAGTAATACTTTAAGTTACGCACAATTTTAAAAGTTAGCTACATTGGTTTCGTACATTTTACGTGATGCGTGCACAATTAAACAGACAAAAATTCCAAATACGCTGGAAATGGGTTCTGTTGGTTATCCTTTAACACTCTAGCAATTTTTTTGGAAATATTTTCTAAGTTAGCTCCAGAGCCTTGAACATCGTCGCCGAGTTGCCAGCTTATCGGTTTTATATCGATTAAATTTCGGGGAGTGTGCGATGGAATTGCATGATCTAATTCCGCCCAGCCCGTCTCATCATCGGACTACCAGACGTACGGCGATGCGCAATCGGTACATGGTGTACATCCCATCCATACGCACTAAACGTTTTGAGAATACTTTTATTATGCGTCCAGCTAAGGAGTGGAATTCCCTGCCGGAGTCTGTGTTTCCCGATAGCTACAATCTAGGGGTTTTTAAGTCAAGAGTGAATAGATTACTTCTAGGCAGGCGTGATCCATCGTCGACCACATCATCGCTTACCATCAGGTGAGATGGTGGTCAAGCGCGAGCCTATATCAAATAAAAAATAAAAAAGTACAAATACGACTTTTCTACTGATGTATTATATGTATTGATGTGAAATTTTGTATGCTTGTGTTTCAATCACGCAAAAGCTGCTGAACGGATTTGGATGATTTTTTTCTCACGCAGACAGTAAAGATACACACAAAGACAACATATACCTGGATATTTTTTAAACCGATAAACTCGGTGTAATCATCCCTTTATTTAACACGGGGTAGCACTTACACGGACACCTGCATAGTATATCCTAATAATGTTCCCACTGCTGGGACACAGGCCTCCTCTCTGTGAGAGAGGGAATCCACCACGCGGACCCAGTGTGGATTGGTGGATGTCACATGACTTCGAATTTTTGGTTCAAGACATGATGTTTTCCTTCACCGTTTTGAAAGCAGTGGTGATGAAATAATTTACACAAAGCAAAGCGTCTGCCTGGATTCGAACCCACGACCTGTAAAACATGTCAGCCGGGGCCGTTACCACTGGGCCACCATTGCTCTACGGAAGTAAAAATAAATAAAAAAGTTTTTATTGATTCCTTACAACAAACTCTGTTTAAATTATGTTAGTAAAATAAATAAAAAACTTAACTTAATATTTGTTAGTATTGTGTGTTAATATTTCCGATGTCTGTGATTGCCGTGTAAGGACCGCCTCTGGCCAAATGCTTCCATTCCTCTCTAAATCTGGCTGACCTGCCCAAAGGTTACCTGCCATTTTGACTATGTCGTCTTTCCATCGTTTAAAAAGCCTACCTCTTAACAACAGTACTTAATAACAGTATACGCTTCTATAACAAGTTGCCAAAGTCAGTTAAAGAACTGACCGATAGAAAGTTCAAAAACTTCATCAAACGTGTCCTTATTAAAAAAGCTTATAAATCAAGGACTACGTTGAAGATAAAAATTTTAGCTCCTTCTACGCATGCGGCTTCCCTGGTAACTCATAAACGGTACAAATATGTGGATGTCTCTAACTATTCTCAATCCCATTTATTTTTATCTTTTTTTTTTATTTTTTATTTGTGATGGGTTTGCTCTTGACTCTAGTCTAAGTCAGAGGTGACAGAGACAGAGTCGACGATGGAGTGAGTTTACCCAGAAGAAGCCTGTTCACTCTAACTTAGAAGAGATTCGGGTTGAAGGCGTTCGGAAACACGGACGCAGGTAGTGAGTTCCATTCATTCGCTGTGCGCATTATGAAGGATGTCTGGAAGCGCTTGGTGCGAATTGTTGGAATGGCAACAAGGTAAGGATGGTAACTTGCATTGCGTCTAGATGTCCGATGGTAGAAGGGGGCTGGTGGGATGAGGTCGTGGAGTTCTTGAGCACACTCACCGAAGTACAGTCTGTCAGTCTCTTCTTTTAATTTGACTTTTTACAATGGTTTTCAATCATCTTAATAACCCTTTGCTAAGAATAGTTACAGCACTGATAACTACATTTGTGCCACATGTTTAATTTAGTCTTGTTATACATTTATTTTTATTCATTTTTTACCTTTTACCGATTGTTTTGTGAATGTGTAAACATTGTAGGCCTTCTAGATTTCTAGATGCCTGATAACATTTGATAACTTTTTATCTCGTTTTATTTACTTTTTATTTTTAGTTTCTAACGTTTTATTGTCGGGCCTACGTTGTCCTCCCATATCTAAGTAATGCTGTAACATGGAAATATTGTAAAAACAAACCATATTTTTAAAAGAGTAACCATGGAGTTTCTTGCCGGTTCTTCTCCATAGGAAACGACCAACCCGAACCGTTCGCCTTTTGTCGACGTTTTATAAGAGCCCATGTAGGCCTATGTAAAATAAAATAAAAATTGATTTTGATTTCTTCTCCTTTTAACGGTTTTGGGGGTCTAGTCTGTTAGTAGAGCTGAATCCACAAAGATGGGTCCTGATCCATCTTTGTGGATTCAGCTCTACGGTAGTCTTGTAGATAAATACTAAATATTATAAGGAAGGAAAACGTACCAATATTAATTTAGCCCTCGGATCCCACATGAATTTTGCTCAACAAAGCCGTAGTAATAACACTCCACAATCTTGTAATCGAATAATAAAATATTGTATGGTTTGAAACCATTTACACAGTTAAACGTAGTTTACGATCTGGTAAATTATGTTTTTCACGTTAATTACTTGCATTCGAGTGTGTTTTTCAATTAAAAAACTCTTTTTTAATTAAACAAGCTGCTAAATGTGCATGTCATTCAAATTAAACGTGTATCAGCTCAATCGGTTGGGGATACCGGATAACTGTACTAAAATACAGTTGCAAGATTTGACCTACCTATACTAACAAAATATCATTAGCCTTTTAATATTTCCACTGCTGGGACACAGGCCCATTCCCTCGGTGAGACCACCAAGCGGGCCCAGTGCGGGTTGGTAGATGTCATCGAACGTCAGTGACATGTCTACGAACTTTTGATTCTAGGATTTCTGTGGCTGTTTTCCTTCACCTTTTTAGAGCAGTGGTGATGAATTAATTTACACAAAGTTAAGCACCTGCCTGGGTTCGAACCCACGACCTATGACACTTAAGTCAGGGCCGTTACCACTGGGCCATAACTGCTCAACAAAGTAAGGCTAGTTTCGTACTAAACAATTCCATTCACTTGGTTTACTGTAAGGGACCTAATAGGATGGCACGACGCAATTTAAATTATGTCGATAGGCGATATCGCTTGCGTTTTTATTTACGTAAACTTTAAGTGCAATTCGGTCGAAATGCATCGCATAGCGTCCATGTGAAAGTTCTTGCTGTTTCGCTTAGTAAAAATCGCTTATCGCGCGAGTGATACAAATCGATTCGTGTCGAGCTATCATAGAAAGGTCGAAGCAATTTGATTTATCATAATAGATACACACAAAAAGATAGTATTACAACTGGACGCGCGAAGGACAGGGCCAGTCTTGTGGCTTTACGCCTGCTTGCGGAGCGAGCATGGGCGTACCCAAGACATCTGTGAGAAGACATGATATATTATGTCATGTCTTACAATTTGTCTTGAATGCTAGCCCGGGTCAAACATGTGACATATTTTAAAGGCGCGACATGCGTTCGTCGCGATAGTAAACTTTCGCAGTAACGTACATCGCGGTAATGAACTTCGCAACAATGGGGTACACTCGTTTCTTGTTGCTCCCCGGCGAGCACGGCCTACTTACGGCTTGAGTCACACATTTAATCGCAGTTTGGGCGATAAAGCCATTTTGTCTTAAATACTAGCACCGGCGGCGTGAGAAAATTTCCTGACGTTTATTTGGGACTCATCGGGTCTTAATTGCTAATACGGGCGCACCCATTTTGTCACAAATGTCACATTTTGACAGATGATTAAGAAAAATGTATCACTTTCGTTCGGAGGTCGTGATAAAATTTTATAGTAGGAAAAAAAAATCCTTCTAATTACTACACCAATTGGCAATAAATTTATTTTGTGTGTGTGATGATCAATGCTTGTTAATTAATTGAAATGTTACAGGATTATTAATTAATTCTATATTATAACTTTTTTTATAATTGTAATTTTTTTATTGTTTTTCTTATTTTTATTTTTATTATTACTTTTTTACAATTATTTTCTTTTACTTTCTACATTTTTAAATATTTTTAAATAAAACCCCCAAAAAACATTTAAAATATAAAAAATAGGGACCTACCGGTATCGGGAACAGGGTCCAAGCTATTATATTTTTTAAGTAATTATTCAAATTTTCACAATAATTATATCTTTCTAACAAACACTTACTATGTTATCAAAAGTGTGCATAAGTCTATGGGCGTGGGTCAAATATTAATTTGTTCCCAACAGAATTAAAAAGTTGTTTATCTGTATGAACGGCACACTTTTATACGTATTATTTTATTTGGTAGTCTATTCAGATTATGTCGCACTATGAAGTCAGCAACAAGAAAGGCATTTCACGCCTTTAAACTATATCACATGGTTGTCCCGTGCTAACATTTAAGACAAATTGTAAGACATGACATATTTTATCATAAGTTGTCATGACCGAAAATATTTTCTGTTAAGAATTTAGGACTTACCGTTTTCGAGATACCATTTTGGAAATATAGAGCGTTTTATGCAAAATAAAATAAGATTCGGAGGCCCATAATTGGGAAACAGTGCATCGTAGGGCTATGCTTTACTGAACCTAAATGGTTTTTATGGCCAAGGTTAAACCGAAACTGCAATAAAATTGGAAAATTTTCGAAAAAAAAAAATTACGTCAAAAATTATGCCACAAATCAAGAAAATATCTCACGCCGCCGTGCTAGCATTTAAGACAAAATGGCTTTATCGTCCAAACTGTGATAAAAAGTGTGACTTAGGCCATGTCACAGAAGGCCGTGCTAGCCGGGCTGGTGGTGGTCTATGACCAGTAGTGGACGTCTGTCTGTTGAAGTGATTATGAGGAATATAATTTTCAGTCACACAAATCACAGATAAATGACCAAACTTTTATTCCATGCAAAATAACAAAGTTCCCTAAATTTTGTCGAATTAAGAACAGCTTTTTAAAAAAAATTGGTTTAGCTCAAATCGTAACTTGGGTGGTACCTAACCTGGTCTTCCAAATCTAGAAAAAGGATGGTGAAATTTATATACAGGGCTGCAAAAATCTGTATAATAGTCACAGTGGATCTTTGTGTATCTGAAGTTGGCTGCAAGACCTTGCGCAGTTGCAATTTTTGTGTAAATGATGAATTAGAAGATAGCATTCTATAACTGCCTCTTTCACTCGCTTACGTTTGTCGCGTCATACTATCTCGCTTACTCTATGCAGTATACTCGAAGACAAAATGTTTCTTGCGCAATGGTTCGCATAGCCAACTTCAGAAACACAAAGAGCCGCTGTAAATACTATAGTCTGTACCCGTTTATGAACTTGTAACAGAAAGAAAAATATTCATAAAAAAATAAGATATATCTCTACCTATTCACCTTCCTACGCCCGCGCCTGGTACAAAACGGTAGGCAATACGGTGTGCCACAAAAACACGTATTTTGTTCACAGATATTGAAGAAATTTAATATAAATAGTACGTGTCGTATCAGCAAAGATGGAAGCAAATCTTTGCGTTTCTTTTTTCTTATATTTTTTAGGAAAGCCTTCATGATACAGGCTTTTTTGTCTTCCCACCAATTTAGGTTGTACGGGCAAATCACGAATACATTTGTTTCCATTCGTGGTTTTAGTACCGAATACTAAACTCGTACTAAAGACTTGACGTGCATCGCTAAAAAAAATAATTATTTTATCAATGTCTGAGAATTATTATTATTGGCAATAACGAAGGAAAAAGAGCACGAGGCCAAACGCCAACACGATGATCTAACCAAGTAAAAGAAGCGACATCGTCAAGCAAATTTCAGTAGGTGATGATGGAAACTCTGGACTGGAGTCGAGGAAGAAGGACAGATTGAGGAAGAGAGGGAGTAATGATTAAAATAGAATAAGGAAAGTTAGTGACGAACCGTCACTGCTGTAACAATTTGTCTATACGCGCCTACTGTTTTCCTTTTAGGTTTGTTTCGCACGTGCGCTTGACCGTACCAAAAATATAATTCAATTTTTTTTTTACTAACTGTTTGAACTTCGAACCATCCTTCTTCTTTCATCAGAACTTATTGTTACAACACAGACTTAGTGCGTAGGCTAATAAAAATTTCAAAATTTAAAAAATACCCCGGCACATTTTTATTTCATGCTACATAATTTATCTAGTACATAGTAGATACGCTTCGATCGGCAATCTATTGAACACGTTATTATGACACGATATCTTGCGTAAACACCCACAAACAGTGAAACGCCCATAACTTTTGAACGGCTGAACCGATTTTATTTAAACATAGCTAAGAACACTCTCGACAAAAACACCTTTCAAACAAAAAAAAACTAAATCATAATCGTTTCTCCCGTTTGGACGCTACGATGCCACAGACAGACACACTTATACTATAATAGTAAGAATGTTGTGCTATACATGTAACACATGAACAAAGTGGTTGTATAAATTATATCAGACTAAGAAAGTGCTACGGGCTTGTCTAAAAGTGCATATGAACACTATTCTTAGTTTTAAGACAATCAATCACGTAACATATTAAGTTAGGTTTAAATTGCTTATTAGTCTTATATGCTAGAACAATTTTAATTATTAATGATTTTGTTCTTTCTAATAAAGTACAAAAAAGAAACAGAATTAATTAGTATCATATGTTGATTAATTGAATTTTGGAACCAGATCACGTCATAATTTGGAAAAGGCCAGGCCACCTTTTTCGAATAATGTTGAGATTGGCTTCCGACTTCAAGATCAGACTTTGGGACCTATCCTTCTGCAGCGAGGTGTGAGACATGGAGACGTCATATCTCCAAAACTGTTCTCTACTGAACTGGAGGATGTCTTCAAGGTTCGGGACTGGAGAGGACTATTAGGGCATCAACGTCAAAGGCGAGTACATCACTCACCTTCGGTTTGCCGACGATATAGTGGTCATGGCTGAGAACATGGAGGACCTCAGTACAATGCTCGATGACCTCAGTAGAGCTTCCTTAAGAGTGGAGACCCACTCTTAAGGAAGCTCTACTGAGGTCATCGAGCAATCGAGAGTATTTAGACAAATATGAACATGGACAAAACCAAGGTGATGTTGAATGCCCATGTTGCACCCACTCCTATCAAAGTTGGAGACTACACTCGTTGTGGACGATTATGTCTACCTGGGACAAACGGTCCAGTTATGTGGGTACAACTTCGAGAAAGAGGTCAACCGTCGAATCGGACTCGGCTGGGCAGCGTTCGGGAAACTGCGCGGTATCTTCTCGTCTAACTTACCACAGTGTCTCAAGACAAAAGTCTATGACCAGTGTGTGTTGCCAGTGATTACTTACGGGGCAGAGACGTGATTGCTCACAATGGGCCTTATCAGAAGGCTCAAGAATGGAGAGAGCTATGCTCGGAGTTTCCTTGCGTGATCGAATCAGAAATGAAGACATCCGCAAGAGAACCAAGTGTACTGACATAGCCCGAAGAATTGCCAAACTTAAGTGGCAGCGGGCAGGGCACATTGCTCGCAGAACGTAGAGTGGCGAAAGCGTACCAGAAGACACAGCGTTGGAATCCCTCTAAGTGGAGCGACGGAGCAATGGACGTCTATCGGCTGAAATGATGATGATGGCTTCCATTGTAACCGGATACAGCTGAATACCAGAAACTTAGGTGCATGGAGGGGACACCTATCTGACGTCTATATCCCATCAACAGGATAACACGACACAAATACAAATACAAAATAGTTTATTGCTTCATAAGTTTACATAAAAAGTTTAGTGTTTGGAGCTTCCCTTTAAGCAATTAATGCCTGTGTTGGGAAGCTCCGCTCTTCCATAGCAAAGCAATACAAATTTAGAAAACTAGGTATTTACAAAAGACAATAGATACAGAAATATGATATACAATATAGAATTTACTATTTAACTAAGTTACCATTTAATAAAAATCTAGCTTGCAAGTGTGTGCTCAATGTTATATAAGGTAATGTGTTGTGTATTAAGGATAGTAGTGTTATGTTGCGTGTGTGTCAGAGTGATGATACTGAATTAGTGATGAATGTCGTAAGGGCGTGTGTTGTGTTATAGTTTTTTTTTTTTTTTACCTTGGTAAGACTGGTGTCGGAATATCTGATTTCTTACCTGTGTTCCAAGATTTACGAAGGATAGCCGCAACCAACGAAGAGCCCGATATTTAGTGAAATGGTCACCCTTCCACAGACTGACCTAGGCAGGCGTTGCTATACCTCGAAGAACGCGTTCTTCGAGGATGTTGACCGGTGCCACTGTTTTGATTTACTCGTCACGAGCTTCTCCTCCTCCTTTACGTTCCTGAGTTAAACAGGCTTATAGCTATCTTCATTTAAAGTAAATAATATGTTGTACCTAAACATTCACTTACCTATTCTCGCGCCACCATTAGGCGAAAGGTCACACGTCAATAATTGATCAATTTGATAATTTGAGGCAGCCCTCAGGGGTCTCGTCTCTCAGATGCTGACGTTAGAGCTATTACGTCACTTCGATTATTAATTGAATTAGTGTCAACACGTCTAATCAGTCGAATACTTAAGTTAAGTCCATCCATCAATTCTGCTATCACCAAAGTTTATCGAGCACGGTGCTTGTTTCCCACAAAATAATAGATTATTTAGATGATGATGACAAAGAAAACTATAAATTGATGACTTAAGATGTAGGTACGGAATCCCATCTTGCCGATTTTTGGATCATTTAATCCAGTACTTCATTTAGTTCTGCAAGTGGGCGTGGATGGCCGATTTAAATGAGGTATTTTCTTAAGTTTGCCTTAAGTTATTACTATAAACTAAATAATACAGCGTGTGCATGTGTGATGCAATTTCAGAGTTCGTCAAAATCGGCCCCGTGACTCCTTTGACTGTTTTTCGCTATTCCTCATAGTTTTGGTTTTGGCTATCCACAGTATCCACTGCCACTTAAAAATCTCATCCTGTTAATTTACCTACATAGTTTCTCTCTTCTTTATTTGCTACTTCAAAAATAATCATCATCATATCAGCGGAAAGACGTCCACTGCTGGACATAGGCCTCCCCCAAGCGTCGCCACATTGACCGGTCCCGTGCGTCCCGCATCCAGCGGATCCCCGCAACCTTCACCAGGTCATCGGTCCACCTAGTGGGAGGCCTTCCAACGCAGAGTCTTCCGGTTCGCGGTCGCCACTCTAGAACTCTTCAGCCCCATCGGCCATCCGTTCTGCAAGCAATGTGCCCTGCCCACTGCCACTTAAGTTTGGCAATTCTTCGAGCTATGTCGGTAACCCTGGTTCTCTTTCGGATCACAACATTTCTGATTCGATCACGCAAGGACAATCCGAGCATGGCCCTCTCCATTGCCCAAAAGAATACTAACTTTTACGAACTTTTATGTTAAAAGTTTCTAACGTGTCCTGTTTAAACCATTTTTATTATTCTTTTAAATGCAATGTTATCTTATGCGCCTCTATAAGCCCCCTCACTCCTTTTTATACGTGCTTATATATATTTTGTATATGTAGGTACGTTACGTGCGTTATTTTTTAAACATATTTTTATTTGAATTCTCATGCAACTATAATAGATTCATTCCTTAATTCCTTGAAATGTAGGTAATTTTTATTAAATACTTATTTTAACAGGTTGAATGCCCGCAATTACCGAAAAACTAAAAAAAATGGGGTAGATAAGGCTTGAGCCTTAAGATAAACAATTTTTTCCGTATTAAATTAAAGCTATTTTATTATTATAGACATGCATACAATTAATGAGTAATTTATTTTATCATTGTTCTTATTATAATATCATTACTATTGTTGTATTTCATCAATAATGATAGCATCATTATTAATATTATTGTAAAAAAATAAAAAAAATATATATATAAATATAAAAAAAAAATATAAATAAAAAAAATAACCATTTTGCTACACGTTTTGAATATTCAAGGGGTGAATATAAGTAAACCAAAGTATAATAGTTTGTACCAAAGTATATTAGTAACACGTGTTGACACTACTACTTTTAAAAACTTATATACTTGTATGAAGATAAGGAAGTGACAAATACCAGTGCTACATATTTTTCTGCATATCGCAAAGAGATAGTTGTCGTCCAAATACCAATAAACATCTGGTCATTACCAATGACTTTTAATAAAAACCTTATATAAGAATAAACAAAAAGATTCCAACAAAACCCAAGCTAGACCTCTCACTACAATAATTCTTTAACCTTTTACATTTAAAGCCTACTTCTAAAAGCAGCGAAGGCATAACTGAAACAAGAAGATAAAAAAGGTTCACTCTTCGTCAAAGTGGAATTATGTAGTACATAGAGAAATGCACTTCAAAAACTTTATATACATAGAATGGATAGCGAAGCATATCCTGCATGATCCCAGCAGTGGGAACATTAAAAAGGCTGATTAATGATGATGATTATTTTTAGGCAAAGTGGGCTAATCACTCGCTTGCCTGATAATAACAGATTCAAACAGAAACAGTAAGAAACCGGACCGATGCCCTAGCTACGAAGCCAAGTGGGCCGCTGTAGACATAACTTAATCAGATGGGGGGTACTCCAAGTGTGGCTGACTCTGGCTTGGCCACCATCAGGGATTTTAATTTTGATAACACAAATATTTAGTCGGTAATTAGTCGAAATTAGTCGCCAAATATTAGATTTAGTCGATCACTGGTTCAAAAGTTAGAAGGGTTGTTAGGTGGCCGATCTGGAGAGACTCTCTCCAGCTTGGCCAAATTTATATCTCAAAAACTAGGGCACCTAGCGAAGATCTGTTTTCTCCCAGATTTAGTCGGTAATTAGTCGAAATTAGTCGCCAAATATCAGAATTAGTCGATCACTGGTTCAAAAGTTAGAAGGTTTTATAGGTGGTCGATTTGGAGAGACTCTCCCCGGCTTGGCCACATTTATATCTCAAAAACTATGGCACCTAACGAAGATCTGTTTTCTCCCAGATTTAGTCGCTAATTAGTCGAAATTAGTCGCCAAGTCACAGATTTAGTCGGGTTTTAGTTTCGAAGATAAAATGAGTTTAACTTTTAAGGTATAGTCCAAGAGCTAGATCATAAGTTTACGAAAGATAGCCATGAAAAAAATATTTCTATTAATATGTGTAGTAAACTTCTAGTTTTTAACCGATTTACCAAAAAGGAGGAGGTTCTATGTTCGACTTTATGTATGTTTATCTATATCTCCGTCAATTGTGGACCGATTTTGAAAATTCATTTGTTTTTGGAAGAGTTTGTTTTGAAATTGGTCCCAATTTACTTTGGTGAAGATCTGATGAAGAACTTTGGAGATATACAACAGAATTCTTCAATAAATAACGGCAGATCTCTCGGGATTGCTGCAATCGCATGTCTATTTATTGTTTATACCATTTCATAACATAACATCACGCCAGTTTGCTCTAAAGGGGTACGATCTCTCATTTCACCGGTTGTGTTCAAGTTTCACGTTATTCGGCGTTCACGTTAATCTTTTTTGGCGTTATAAATACCTTACTAAACAACTTGCCTATTAGGTAAGTAAAACTATAAAGGGAAAAAAACTTAAAAAAAATACTACCGACTTCCAAATAAAAAAATGTGAAAAATAAAAACAACTGACGTAAGAACAATCAAAATCGGTCAACGCGTTTGGTCTCTAGAACGGCACATAGGAACAAACATACATACATACATAGGCTGATAAACACATTACCCTCCTTCGGCAGTCGGTTAAAAATAAAAAGAACTATTTTACAAAAAAAATACTACCGACTTCCAAAGAAGAAACTACAAAGTTAAAAATAACTTTATTTTTGGAAGTCGGTGTCCATTTCGAATAAAAATGGTACCTACGAAAGACACCGACTTTCAACAATAAAGTGATTTTTCACTTTGTAGTTTCTTCTTTGGAAGTTGGTAGTATTTTTATTGTAAAAAGTTTATTTTAATTTTTATCGGTCTAAAGTCCTTAGAAATGTCAGAGAGATGTAAATTCTAAATTAAATATATATTTTTATGTTTTATATTACTAGGTTAGAGTAGCTTAATTTTCTTTGAAAATATTAAACCTTGCTCTTGGTCTATTTGGTGTCAAGATGTACAGTCGCATACAACTGTTTTACCAAATTATAATGTTAGGGTCTAAATTACGTTAGAATAATAAAACTTCTGTTGCCCAGTAAGAATATATGATGTATCTACTTAAAACTATGCTTGCAAGGGGACCCAGCGCTAAGAAAGAAAATTTGGTTCAAATAAATATTACTAGATGGCGAGATATGCACCGATTTGTTATTGAATTGTGTGTCAAATTAACATTCTCTGGAATTGTACATAAATATTTTATGTTCTTGTTTAACCAACTCTCCTCAGCACAAAATTATGTATATTATTTTGCTCATAATCCACATTTCAAAGATTATTTGAACAGATCATTTAACTGATACTCTTTCAAACAAAAGAAGAATATTCCAAATCGTTCCAGGCGTCTTTGAGAAATCGGGTAACACACATAAAAAAAGAAGATTACGATGAATTGTGAACCTCCTCCTTTTTTTGAAGTCGGTTAAAAATACATACCTAATAATCTTAAATCAAAGATGTATATACCTACTTAGATAGGTACCTAATATGACACCATTGGCTCTAATTATGTTAAGAATAATAAAAATTCTGTTGCCGAAATATAAAATTATTTACTACTTAAAATATATTGAACTAACAGTAAATAGATAAAAATACCTAAAGCTCGTCCGCAGCGTCCGCTGCCACGAGAGCTCGCAGCAGCGGACGCGGCCTGCATCTCAAGCAAACGCTTCTAAAAATGTCCAGAAACGAGGACTTAATCAAACATATAGGTACTAGGTACCTAAAAAATCAAATTTTAATCACAGTAGAAATTTTAATTATAGTATTAATTTTAATCGCTGGAGCGCAGCGATCTATTTGCCAGCGACTGCCACATTATGTTCGATAAATAATTACATTATATTTATTGTAGATCTGTTTCTAGGTAATACATACTGCTTTCCTTTTTTGGTATATAATAACATAGAATAACTTTATATTTAGGTTTATATTTTGAAACAAACATTCCACCTTAAGACATCATGTATTGTCTAGAAACTACTTATAGTATTTTATACTTGCTTGTACCAATGTATGGAGAAATTTATTACTTTAATATCTTTTTAATTAAACACCGACTAAATCTGTGACTTAGCGACTAATTTCGACTAATTAGCGACTAAATCTGGGTGAAAACAGATCTTCGCTAGGTGCCCTAGTTTTTGAGATATAAATTTGGCCAAGCTGGAGAGAGTCTCTCCAGATCGGCCACCTAACAACCCTTCTAACTTTTGAACCAGTGATCGACTAAATCTAATATTTGGCGACTAATTTCGACTAATTACCGACTAAATATTTGTGTTATCAAAATTAAAATCCCTGATGGTGGCCAAGCCAGAGTCAGCCACACGTACTCCAATCAGCCACAGTGTGACTGCGGAACCATCCCACAGACGATGCCCCATTTCCTGTCCTGCTCCTTTTGTAAAAACACCTGCAAGACCTTTTGTGAGGCTAGCACTAAGGCTATCGACATGGCTGAATTTTGGTCGAAGAAAAATTTGTGTAGGAATCATCGACACGAAGAAGAAGAATATAATGGATGAGCCTCATTATGTGGCAATTCCTTCTGATTTTAAATTTTTAGGGGCTTTTTTCTGTAAGTAAGTTTTCATTCTGCTCCCAAAGGCCTCCCATCTCCGGCATTAAGATCACATATTCCATAACAGACCACTGCTGGACAAATGGCTCTCCGAGGCATGAACATGAGCATCCCTGACCACTCTCATAGGCAGCTCAAATCTATCCTGCGTTAGCAGATTCTTGGTCTACTCTCAAGAAAATTTCTGCCTCAACGATCTTCATTTCGACGTCTAAGGGTACGTTCACACAGAACATGCTTATTTCCAGGATAATTTTTAACGGATCCGTCGCTACTGGACGTGATGTCCACACCGCATTTACAGTACCGTTTTAACGGATCCGTCGTTACTGGAGGTAATGTTCATACCAACCAAATTTCTACAAGGATGGACGTCCGATAAATCGGATCAGTATTTTAATACTGTTGTGTGTGAGAACACTACCTACGCCATTGCGGCATAAAAACATATTCACATTATCGATAAAGCGGATCCGTAAAATCGACTGCTGTATATTTTGTCGGATCGGTATTTTTTACGGAATACTGTCATGTGTGTGAACTCACACTATCACTCATACTGTCATTACATTTCTTTGATAAATTTGTTTTTGCCACGATTTAAACGACGCACCTGCTATGTTATCTCTTCAGCACCCTTGGTTGACTGGTAGAGAATGCCTAAGGCATTAAGTCCGCCATTGTACCTTTGTGCATGAAGTTTAAATAAATAAATAATTAAACTCGCTCATACAACTTCTTACGTCATCGCCAAATAAAAATATATACGATAAATCGGACCTGTAAAACGGACCTCTGTGTGAACAAGCACTTAGGTATAACCCACCAGGCGTAAGCGCCAATGTTTCTATTTGCTTCAACGATCAAACTACTAAGCCTTCTGTTCTTCTTTTTGTCTGCGACGAAGGCCTACTTATAATGCGGCATACAAAAGGCTCAACGGCGTATTATTTGTCTTTGTTTATAGTAATGCACCCATTATTGTGATGAGAAATATGAATCGATCCAGCGCAGCGCTCTGACAATAGTTTACATTGACATTAAAATGATTTGAAGGTAGTCGGACACTACAGCTATGCTAGGATTATATTATCTGTGGTACTGCTGTGTGCTATAGGCACTGGTTTGAAAGGAGATAGTTGTCAAGTACAGGATAAGGAGTTTTAACATTAAGATTGTTTAAATTTAGCTTGTCTTTTGTAAAAAAACCGGCCAAGTGCGAGTCGGACTCGCACACGAAGGGTTCCGTACCATTATTGCAAAACACTGCAAAAAAATCACGTTTGTTGTATGGGAGCCCCCCTTAATTTATTTTATTTTAATTTAATAATTATTATTTTTTGAAGAGAATATACAATTAAATATTCTGTGAATATTTCAAGCGTCTACCTGTTGCCGTTATTAATATCGAGCAAAAAACGGCAAAAATATCACGTTTGTTGTATGGGAGCCCCCCTTAAATATTAATTTTATACTGTTTTTAGTATTTGTTGTTATAGCGGCAACAGGAATACATCATCTATGAAAATTTTAACTGTCTAACTATCACGGTTCATGAGATACAGCCTGGTGACAGACAGACAGACAGACAGACAGACAGACAGACAGACAGACGGACAGCGAAGTCTCAGTAATAGGGTCCCGTTTTTACCCTTTGGGTACGGAACCCTAAAAAACAACTATTCTTTTGTAATACCTTTTTTACCTGCATTCTGCAAATAAAGGATTTGATCAAATAAAATCCTTTAAATATTTCTTACAAAGAAAATGGAAAAGGACAAAAATGAATTGTTCTACAATCGAATTTATTTAAATTATAAAGTGGTTTTAATAATAATAAAATTCTTGTACTTAAGGTTAGTTACATTATCACTGACACTTTTTATAACGGTAAATACACGCATCCTGTTGTGAACTCTGAGTGATGAAGTGGTATTAGGCCATGGGAGCAAGAAGAAGTTTTTTTTTTTTTTATTTTTTATTGTTGATAGGCTTGCGCTTGACCACTATCTCACCTGATGGTAAGCGATGATGTGGTCGACGATGAAGCACGCTTGCCTAGAAGAAACCTATTCACTCTTGACTTGAAGACTCCCAGGTTGTAGCTATCAGGAAACACAGACTCCGGCAGGGAATTCCACTCCTTTGCTGTACGCATAATAAAAGTATTCCCAAAACGTTTGGTGCGTATAGGTGGGATGTCCACCATGTACCGATGACGCATCGCCGTACGTCTTGTAGTCCGATGATGGAACGGGCTAGAAGGAATTAGTTCATGCAATTCCAACGCACACTCCCCGAAATGTAACCGATAAAAAACCGAGAGGCTGGCAACTCGGCGCCGATGTTCGAGGTTCTGGAGCCTAGATTCGACCAGTACTTCATTGCCGATAAGCCTCTTGGCCCGTCTTTCGATCGACTCAAGTGCATCCAGCTGGTACTTGGCAGATCCGTCCCAGAGATGAGAGCAGTACTCCATGCATGATCGAACTTGCGCTTGATACAAGTTGAGCAACTGTTCTGGCGTGAAGTACCGTCTCACCTTCGCGAGGATCCCCAATTTTTTGGCAGCCAGCTGAGCTTTTGCCTCAATAAATGGACCAAAATTGAGTGTCGATGTCAACGTAATGCCAAGAACCTCAAGATGGTCAGTGATCGGCACGGTCACACCACAGAAAGAAGGAGCCGGGTGGAATTGGCTCCTTTTAGCGGAAAAAAGACACGCCTGGGTCTTAGCAGCATTGAACCGTACCAGATTGGCATCGCCCCATTCGGAGACTGCCTTCAAGGACAGATTCAAGCGCCCAACCATGGCCTCCCGGAGAGACTGGATCTGAGGTCCAGTAGCGCGCGCGTCGGATACGTACCTCTCAGCAACAGTGCTGTCGTCCGCGTACCCAAAGGTGCCGGGTTTTAGCAGATCATTTATGTGCAGCAAGAATAATGTTGCTGAGAGTACCGACCCCTGAGGGACCCCGGCATTAATACCCAGTTGGTCAGACGAGCGGCCATCAATAACCACTCGAATGGACCGGTCCCTCAGGAAGTCTGCAATCCAATCGCACAGACCACTGGGCAGACCGAATGAAGGAAGCTTACCAATGAGGCTTTCATGCCAGACCCTATCAAAAGCCTTCGAGATGTCGAGGGAAACGGCAAGCGCTTCCCCGTGCCTCTCGATGGCCTCACTCCAGATGTGAATGGCATACGCTAGAAGATCCCCAGTTGACCGGTTTTGGCGGAAGCCATATTGGCGGTCACTGAGGATGTCGTTAGCTTCTAGGTATGCCAGGAGCTTGGAGTTGAGCACTCGTTCCATAGTCTTGCAGAGAATGGACGTTATTGATATGGGTCTGTAGTTGGCTGGGTCAGCCCGACTGCCCTTCTTGGGCACAGGCTGAACGTTAGCTTGCTTCCAAGCATTCGGCACTTTTCCCGTCTCATACGAAAGGCGAAACAGGCGTGTCAGGATCGGAGACAGTTCAGGCGCACAGGTTCTGAGTACAATTGCCGGAATCCCGTCGGGGCCACTAGCTTTGTTCACGTCAAGGTTGCGCAGCACCCTACGAACGTCCTTTTGGTGGATGCGAATGTCCGACATACTCGTCTCGCATCCGACAAGAGAAGGAGGGGGCCGCGCGTCACCAGAATTTAGACGTGAAGATTCCGCAAAAAGAGAGGCAAACAAATTTGCTTTCTCCTCAGCGGAGTGGGCCAGTGACCCGTCGGGTTTCAGCAGGGGTGGAAGTGAGGGACGGCAGAAGTTCGATTCTACCGACTTAGCCAGGGACCAAAACGCTTTACTACCCGCTGGGTAAGAAGCAAGTTTGGTCCCAATACGGCTTATGTGGTCGAACCGAGATCTTCGAATCACCTTCTTGCAGGACTTGGCAGCCCTGTTGTAGGCTCTCTTCCACTGACCCACGTCGCTTGCTTTGCGCGTCCGAGCGTCGACCCATGCCAGGTAGGCCTCATGTTTTAGCGCGTTGGCGCGCTTGCACTCGGCGCCAAACCATGGCCGGTCGACGCTAGACATTGCTACGTCAGAGAACGGAATGTAGTACTCCATTCCCCGACGCAACACATCCGACACGGCGTCTGCGCATGACGAAGGATCAGCCGAAGAGAAGCAAGTAGGCTGCCAAGGATAAGATGCGAAAAAAGAACGCATCCCATCCCAATCCGCTGACTTGTACCGCCAAACCCTCCGAACGCCTCTTGGGCTGGGATCGGGTGGGGAGTGGACGGATACAGACTTCACCAGACAATGGTCGGAACTACCTAAAGGTGAAGATACCGAAACCGAGTAGCGGTCTGGATCTGTTGTCAGCAGAAGGTCCAAGCAATTGGCTGTGTGCGAATCAACATCCGGCACCCTCGTTGCCCCCTGGACCAGCTGGGCGAGATTTAACGCAAGCGCAAGCTTTCTCGTCTCTCGCCCAGCATGATCAGTGTTCTGGTACGGGAAAAGCCACTCCTGGTGGTGGGCATTGAAGTCCCCCAGTAACACTAATTGGGCGGAAGGGTACCGCTGCTGTGCTGTATCAGCCGCCTCACTAAGATACTCTGTGAGCCTGGTTGTCTCCTGATCGCCGCTGTGCGAGCGGTAGACACAGGCGTAGACAATTTTATCAAGGCCCGTGTCCAGCATAACCCACAGCACAGAGAACCTAGAGTCCTCAAGGTTTCGGAGACGCCGATAACAGATGTCGTCTCGGGCGTACATGCATACACCCGCGCGTTGCTTAAAATTGTGCTCCAAGGTATACCCTGGGTATGTTAGGTACGATACGTCTGACGGACATCTGATCTGCGTCTCCGAAAGGAAAAAGAGAGCCGGCTTATCAGTCTCTAGGTGATGATGGACTGCTATGAGGTTGGAGTGCAGGCCTCTAATGTTTGTGAGGTGCACTTTGAGTGGGAGGGGGTGCAGCCGCTGTTCAACTTTGAACTTTTTTTTTCCTTTCATTTTGCGAGTGAAGTAAGGTGAGGAGAAGGAAGTGAGATGCGGTTCCTCGCTGCTAACCTTCAGACACGCACTGAAGGAACGCCATCATTGGGGGACTAGTCTGGAGACTGCGGGGACGCCCGAGCCCCCCCGGGAATGTCCATCGGGCCCTCCCTTCTGGTCGCCAACCAGCACGATGGCGCATTCCGGGATTTTTCGTCAGTTGGCGGGGCAGCCTTTCGTGTGGGGCTGGCACACTACTTGGGCCCCCAACTACCTGCGGTCGGCCAGCGGTGCACCGTGCCTCGGATCCCGCTACCCTCCGCGACCAGTCGCCCGATACATCCATAACAGCGCGCGTCAGGCTGGTCTGCCTGCAATGGAACCGCCATCTCGACCCAACTCCTGAAGTGGCTACACCGAGCATCGCACCGGAACACGGCTAGGCCGCTTGGCGGTACGTCTTTGCCCGGTGGGTGGTCGCAAGCCTTCGGCCGAAGCCTACCACCAGTTATTGTCACCTGATTGGCACCACCCGGGGACCACGTGTAGGGTATCATATAGGGTACTTTTCTACGGACGTGGGTGACTCGGCCCCCAAAAAAGTTAGATGTTAGTAAAATTCTTGTTACTAGAATAATAATGTCGATATTTTGACTAGGTTTATAATTTTGTGTGCGTGTCACCACTCATCATGGAAAAGATACCATATTACAAATAAAACATCACAACACAAAACATAACCTCTATTTCATAAGCTATTCCCATTCTTCAGACTCTTCTTGTACTGCAGCACTTCATCCAAGGTCTTCCTGTAGTACGGATGTACCGTGCTGGTCTTCTTTGTAGAGGCTGGTGGCAGCGTCACTACCCATTCACAGTAGAAGTACCACCATGGTAGCGGCATGAACGGGCTTGAAGGTGAGAAGAAACATTAGCTTTTTTACCCGACTGCCGAAGGAGGGTAATGTGTTTATCAGTCTATGTATGTATGTATGTATGTTTGTTCCTATGTGGCGTTCTAGAGACCAAACGCGTCGGCCGATTTCGATGATTCATACGTCAATCCATTCGTCTTAACCCTGCAAGTGTCACTGGCTGCATTAAAATTGGAAAATATAAAAATGGCGGATTTTGGGCGCAAAAATTATGGGGAACAAATATTTTTTTATTGTTCCTATCCTATTGTTTGGGGTATCAAAACAAAGGGTTTTAAGAAGTGATTTCAAAAATATATAACACTTATATGTTTAAATGTACATAAATCTTAAAAAAAATTGCTAAAAAGTTATAAATAAAAAAAGTTAATTAAAAAAATCAAAAAACCCGACTGCTTAAAAAGCGAACTAAAAAGCCCTAAACAAGAAGAAAATCATGCTGTGCAGTCGGAGGATACATCTGGTTTTGGTCAAGTCGGTGGTGGAGGTGGAAGTCGGTCGGTGGTTGGTGGTCGGTGGAAGGGCCTTAACTTCACGTAAGTTTTCAGAATAGCATCACGTTACTATAGATACAAGTAATGATCTAGAGTGTAGGTACTCACTTTAAAGGTTTTGTCAACTTTTCCCTGCAAATCTTCTTCGTGGGGATGACCAGACAGGCGTGTTGGTTGGTCTCCGTACACTCTTCAGCCAGTACCATGTGTGATGGATTGAAGGGTCCGATTACTGGCCCGTAGTCGCGATGGTAGCAAAACACTGATGCTGATAGTGTTATGATGATTTTTAGGTACATCTGTAATGTCAAAAAAAAAACTGTAAGCAATAATGATCTAAGGACCTAGTGCAATCAGATTTTACCAAAAGAGACGTCATACTCATGATAAAGAAAAACATGGCGATATTTTACTTTACATAGAACCTATGGAACTTAGAATTTATTATTTTATATATTATTTTTATCTCTGAGTAGGTTAAAATATCACAGAGATATAAATAGGACCCTGTTGTCAGAAAGAGATAAACATACTGTTCAAAAGTATTTTTCACAGACGCAGCCAGACGTAGGACGGACTGAGTTCACTCAAGCTAGTCAGCTTGTGTTTGTATTGCCGCGCAGATGTCGGTAAAACTTATCTACCTCAGTATATATAATATGTCGCATCAAGGCTGGCCGATAGATGCAAACCATCGGGAAGTCAGGATGTATTCCCTTAGGTTAAGACATGGCGTGTGAGCAGGTCGGTGGGTCACACAAGTTATTCGATACACTGGGTTTATTCAAATAGTCACAACTTACAGTTACAATCTTGCTTACTATTATTATGGACACTGATTCTACGACGTGTTAGCTCTAAGGCTGTCAGTACTCAACTGCCATATTCTGCTGTACCTACCATAGAAGTGGTTAGAAAAAGCGCGCAAACGCATAGTTGTTCTTGCTTTGCCGCCAGATGGCGTGCTTGCGATTTGTTTTGACGTCCGTACTATTGACTAAACCCGACATATATAACATCATTGGCCTAGTGAGAGTTTTTTTACATACCTACTCACTATTGAAATATTCTGCCTATAAATTTTTAGTACAAATTGATAGAAAAAAAGATTTTATTTTTCGCTTTTTAGCTGTGGTACATAATGGCGAACATCATCAATGTAATCAAAGATCTAAACATGGCAGCCGTAACCAACAACTTAAACGATCTTTCCGAGGCACCGAGGAGTCTCAGCCTGTTATGAATGGTCACCCATCCACAACACGACCTCAGTAACGTAGCTTAACCTTGGTGATAGACCACGGCTGCTATTAGTTAGCTACGAGCTCCTCTAGATGAATGACAGTTGCCATTTAAGACAAAATAGAACTATGTGAAACTTATGGAACGTAGAAAATATCTTCGGTGAATCTTAGCGTGTTTGTCCGCCTTCGAGAACTGTTTGTCTTATAAAGTTTTGATTTAGTCGTGGGTGGGCTGACGGCAGCCATGATTGATTGGTATTATATGTGTATCTTCTAATCAAAGAAACAAGTGCTAAGCAAAATATTATTGTTTCGAAGTATTGTTGGGCCTGCTGAAGACTGTATAAATATATTTGTATTGTGTTCGCGACGAGACTCACCAACCAATTGAATGGTTTTTGTAAATAAAGTATGTATTAGAGTCATACGTCTGCTCGCGCCCGAGCGCCATGTAGGAATGAAAATGTTGTAAACACGTCGGTCCTATTTATAAGCTCGGTATGTAAGGGTATTTTAAATCGCATTTTTAAGGTAGTAATATAACGTCCTTAACGTTTATTTATGCGTATTGGGTTTTAGTAATACCAGATTAATAGAATAGAAGCATTGAAATATATAAATATTATAGTCTTCATACTTAAAACGTAAAATCAATTTCATGTGAATGCGTGCGTTCGCTGCGCCCGCCTAGTTCCGAATGGTGCGCCAGATGGCGGCGGGTAGTTTTATATGTTGGCGTTTTGCGTACAAAAATTCTGGTAGCTTAAAATCATGTTTTGAGGGGTTATATTATGTATTAGACATAATTTTAGTACATAGGAATGATATAATGTGGAAAATGTATAGTTTCCACCATTAATATGTGAATATTGACGTGATGTCTCAGGAAGTGAATTTAGGACATTTAGGTCATTTTAGGGTATATGGGGGACCTAGATCAAGACGGGAAACCTATATACAGTTCAGAATTAGTGTACTGCTTTATATAAAGCCTATTTACCTGAGATATCATGTCGGTATATAGTGTAAAACGCGCTGTTTATGGGAGTTTCGACGGGACTATTCTTTTAGGTGCCCTAAGTACCTAGAAAATATGTAGGTGTACTGTTAAAAGTACTACCATTGGAAAGCTCGTCGAAGGGGCTTCCAGACGGTCTTTAGACGAGAAAGATCGCCCGGATAGTTTCCGACATACTCAGCGCGGAAAAATGTAAACAAACAAAATTGTTGAAATTTGTAGACCCTTCAGGTCGAATAACTCCCTGAAGGAAATAGATGTACTTATTATAGAAGTACTTTCGGATGGCCCGTTGGACTAGCTATCAGGCCATCCCTTTGGAGCGAAAATCGCTCATATAGTTTAGGCACAAATCCAGACATGGTAATCTGGACTTGTGATTTTTGGCCCGTTTTTTGGCATTCCCAGGGACTATACACCCCTGAGACTTCCAAAAATAAGGAATTTTCGGGGACTTCCCGATGGCCCGATAGACGCGCCATCGTGTCGTCCCATAAAAATATAGAATCAGTTAAGTAGTTTAGGAGATAGCTAGACACAAAGGGAGTGACTAGCTGTCGAACTAACATTTTTTTGGGTACATTATGTACAAAATGTATATATATACTTATGGAGGCACTAGAACTGTAAAGTGCTCTCCTTCAGCCACCAGGTCACCCATAATCGGTGGTGATAGCTTGGATGGTCTGAGTAGAAATTGAACTAATAAAATAAATTGTTTAAAACGTTAAGGAGCGTGTATTTAAGGGATGATATCCCACGATAAACGTCCGAAAATAAGCTTTTTTAAGCCGCCCATAGACGACTTGCTGAATTTGTCAGCAGGTCACCCCAACCTATAGTACTCTCTGGGCTAGGAATGTTGTTATACAACTTTCCGACATGAAAATAAGGGAACTTGTCCCTTTTTTCTATAGATATAGCCTAGGGACGCTATCAATGCCTGGATATAGATGTATGGATTAGATACTGAGATAGGGGGTGCTACTGTGCTACAGTACACAGAAATCCAGGCGTTGATAGCACCATGGAAGGGATAGTACAGACCCAAAACCCACTGTCGGGTAAGGGATTTTTTTGGCAAATAAAATTATTTTCGGCACAAAATCGCGGGGCTCTCGATAGTAGTAACGACCGAGGGTATAAAACACCCTCGGTCCAAAGATAGAATTGTAGTCATCGGCCATAGCCACTAGAAACAAGTCACTTGAACTTAATTAGTAGTTACTTGTTGAGAGCCCTAAATTCGTACCAAGTGTGAATTAATTGAAGAGTTTTATTTAATTGAAGATTGAAACATTTAATGGTCCAATCGAACCGGATTTGATCAGCTGCTTGATAAGAAGTCCTGAGGCAACATTCCACAGAGGTTACCAGATCCAATCTGAGAGTCAATGTTCTTCGGGCGTCCAGCGCGCCATCCGGGAGATTTACGACCTCCCTTCTCGGGGAAGGCGATCACGCTACGTCCGCAACATTTATTGGTCCAATCGAACCGAATTTCACCAGCCTGGAACCTGGAAGAACAGCTCCAGGACGTCTAAGAAAAAGAAGGAAGAATCGTCGAAAATAAAATAAATCCGACACTAAGTAGAATTTGTGCCGGATTTTAGAAACCTGGAAAACCGGGAAGAAATACTGAAGTTCCACCAGGGATAGAGGAAATTCAGCCGCACAATATGCTGCCTTCAAACTGAAGATTGAAGCCAGGAAAGCAGCTCCAGGACAGCGGGAAGAAATAGTGGTGGAATTAATTTGTCGAATTCCTGACGAATTAATTTCACAAAAAACAAATTGAAGTCGAGCACCGCAGAGAATAGATCCTGCGTGCCCAAGCCCACCGCTGGACCAAAGAGGTAAATTCCGGGAGACAGTTATTAGAACTACCCTCTTGTTTTTAATAACTGTTAGAAGATTGAATATATTTCCTGTGAGCTGCAAAAGTGCCGTATGAAGACTGATGTGCATCTATGAAGCTATAAGAATAGTTCCTGAAGACTTATCGCTGAAAACCACCCTATGTTCTCAGTGATTTGTTCTGGAACTGAACGCTGGTTTAATTTTACCAAGAATATGCGTTTTTAAGCCTGAATTGCGTCTTTTACGTCGAGCAAATAATTCCTGAAGGCTTATCGCTGAAAACTACCCTTACGTTTTTAGCGATTTCGTTCGAATACTAAGCGCCCGTCTAAACAAATAGAAGACGTGCGTTTATGAAACTGATGTGCAGCTTTGATGTTTGAACAAACATATCCTGAAGGCTTATGACTGAAAGCAACCCTTAAGCTTTCGGGAATTTTCGAAAATTGAAATTTCGTCAAATCGAAAGAAGATACGTACTCAGAAGATTGAGTTACGACTCTGACGTCTGGAACAAGCAGCTACTGAAACATTATCGCTGAAAAGTACATTCGACTTTTCGGTGATTGATATTTCGATTGAATTATAGTCAATCGTATTGAAGATACACGTTTTGAGAAAAAACAAACGTGTACTACAGATGTCTGAAGTTTCATAAGGACTTATCACCAACCGTGAGTTTTTGGTGATTTGAATTTTTGGAGATTGAATTATAGTCAATCCACTTGGTGAATTTTTTGAAAACTGACGTTTTGACCGTCGGAAATTTTGGGAATTAGGTCTTGTGTCGTAAATAGACGTTCTGACCGTCGCAATAAAAATATTGAACTGGAACTCATGCTGATAGGTTGACGTTCTGACCGTCGAATATTAACCAATAGAAACAGACCAAGTAGTTTCCACAAAAATAACCAGTATAGAAGGAACTTCAGACTCAACATGGAAACCTTCTCGGAACGAGAAGACTTTAGAAGATAGACGTACAGCCATGCCGATGACTACCCGGGGTGACACCCGTATCGAACATAGCCGTCCGCCGTCAACTAAAATGACTCGGCCACGGAGAAAAATAGTTGGGAGCTAGCCAAGAAATACAACTTGTGCTTTCGCTGCCTATGTCGAGGCATCCACACTTGCAGGTCAAAGCGGTGTGGCCAGGAGGGATGCCACCAGAAGGCCCGACGTTGAAGGGATCGCAAGAGCCCAATCGAGCCAGGCGTTCCTTAGGTGCTGTGCATAAACCCACAGCACTCCGCCTCTGACCCTGAGAGAAGGGCAGAGGATCCACACTTGCAGGTCAAAGCGGTGTGGCCAGGAGGGATGCCACCAGACAAGCCCGTTGTTGCGGAATCCACCAGGGATCCGCAGGGGACGGTGACCAGTTCAAGAACCCAGTCGAGCCAGGCGTTCCTCAAGATAGTGCCGGTCCGGGTCATCGGACCGGCGGGAGAGGTGGCGACATACGCCCTCCTAGAATAACAACTGATGATGGCTTAGATCATCGGTTGCGCGAATTTTTTGCTATAGAATTGCTGTGCATAAACCCACAGCGCCCCGCCTCTGACCCTTGAGAAAAGGGCAGAGGACATATAGAAACCGCCATGTTATGGCGTGCGCGAATTTTTCGCTATAGAATCGCTGTGCATAAACCCACAGCGTCCCGCCTCTGACCCTGAGAAAAGGGCAGAGGACATTTGAATCAAATGAACGTCCAGTTAGCAAATGGACATATAGAAACCGCCACGTTATGGCGTAATGAGCATGCTGAGATGCCAGATAGCTATGAGACAGCTCTAAAGAGGCTCGTCTCAACTGAGAAGAAGCTGGACAAGAACCAGGTACTTCGAAGAAGATACTCAGAACAAATGGACATATAGAAACCGCCATGTTATGGCGTACGCGAATTTTTCGCTATAGAATCGCTGTGCATAAACCCACAGCGCCCCGCCTCTGACCCTGAGAAAAGGGCAGAGGACATTTTGAATCGAATGATCGTCCAGTTAGCAAATGGACATCATGGGAGGCGCCTGGGAGCGCCTAGTCCGCTGCGTAAAGAACACGCTGTACAATGTACTTACAGAAAAACACCCCACTGAAGAGGTGTTGTCCACACTGATTTGTGAGGCAGAGTACATTGTGAATAGCCGACCATTGACACATGTGTCAGTAGACAGCGATGATGATGAGTCCATCACACCGAACCACTTCCTGCTCGGTGGGTCAGCCAGACTACCTACACCTGGCGTATTCACTGAGCAGGATATAGACAGCAGGAAAGTATGGCGACGATCACAGATCCTCGCTGATATGTTCTGGAGCCGCTGGGTCAGAGAGTACCTGCCTGAGCTCCAAAACCGGCGAGAGCCACATAGTAGTGGGCCCAAACTTAATGTGGGCGACCCCGTCCTGATAGCCGACGGCCAGCTGCCTCGAAACACATGGCCTCGAGGCCGCATTGTAGCCGTGTATCCAGGAATCGACGGAGAAACCCGGACTGCTGAGGTGCGCACACTTGGCGGCATCCTGAAGCGTCCCGTGAAGAAACTCGTCCCACTGCCTCAGTAACCAGAGACGCCGGGGCGGCGATCATCCTTCGGTGAGCCTGGCGACGGCATCCGAGACTGCCACTCGTCGCTCACCATGGGAGTGCAGCGCCGCGCCGACATCACTTCGAGCCTGCACGGCACTGCACGGCGGGAGATATGTTCGCGACGAGACTCACCAACCAATTGAATGGTTTTTGTAAATAAAGTATGTATTAGAGTCATACGTCTGCTCGCGCCCGAGCGCCATGTAGGAATGAAAATGTTGTAAACACGTCGGTCCTATTTATAAGCTCGGTATGTAAGGGTATTTTAAATCGCATTTTTAAGGTAGTAATATAACGTCCTTAACGTTTATTTATGCGTATTGGGTTTTAGTAATACCAGATTAATAGAATAGAAGCATTGAAATATATAAATATTATAGTCTTCATACTTAAAACGTAAAATCAATTTCATGTGAATGCGTGCGTTCGCTGCGCCCGCCTAGTTCCGAATGGTGCGCCAGATGGCGGCGGGTAGTTTTATATGTTGGCGTTTTGCGTACAAAAATTCTGGTAGCTTAAAATCATGTTTTGAGGGGTTATATTATGTATTAGACATAATTTTAGTACATAGGAATGATATAATGTGGAAAATGTATAGTTTCCACCATTAATATGTGAATATTGACGTGATGTCTCAGGAAGTGAATTTAGGACATTTAGGTCATTTTAGGGTATATGGGGGACCTAGATCAAGACGGGAAACCTATATACAGTTCAGAATTAGTGTACTGCTTTATATAAAGCCTATTTACCTGAGATATCATGTCGGTATATAGTGTAAAACGCGCTGTTTATGGGAGTTTCGACGGGACTATTCTTTTAGGTGCCCTAAGTACCTAGAAAATATGTAGGTGTACTGTTAAAAGTACTACCATTGGAAAGCTCGTCGAAGGGGCTTCCAGACGGTCTTTAGACGAGAAAGATCGCCCGGATAGTTTCCGACATACTCAGCGCGGAAAAATGTAAACAAACAAAATTGTTGAAATTTGTAGACCCTTCAGGTCGAATAACTCCCTGAAGGAAATAGATGTACTTATTATAGAAGTACTTTCGGATGGCCCGTTGGACTAGCTATCAGGCCATCCCTTTGGAGCGAAAATCGCTCATATAGTTTAGGCACAAATCCAGACATGGTAATCTGGACTTGTGATTTTTGGCCCGTTTTTTGGCATTCCCAGGGACTATACACCCCTGAGACTTCCAAAAATAAGGAATTTTCGGGGACTTCCCGATGGCCCGATAGACGCGCCATCGTGTCGTCCCATAAAAATATAGAATCAGTTAAGTAGTTTAGGAGATAGCTAGACACAAAGGGAGTGACTAGCTGTCGAACTAACATTTTTTTGGGTACATTATGTACAAAATGTATATATATACTTATGGAGGCACTAGAACTGTAAAGTGCTCTCCTTCAGCCACCAGGTCACCCATATTCGGTGGTGATAGCTTGGATGGTCTGAGTAGAAATTGAACTAATAAAATAAATTGTTTAAAACGTTAAGGAGCGTGTATTTAAGGGATGATATCCCACGATAAACGTCCGAAAATAAGCTTTTTTAAGCCGCCCATAGACGACTTGCTGAATTTGTCAGCAGGTCACCCCAACCTATAGTACTCTCTGGGCTAGGAATGTTGTTATACAACTTTCCGACATGAAAATAAGGGAACTTGTCCCTTTTTTCTATAGATATAGCCTAGGGACGCTATCAATGCCTGGATATAGATGTATGGATTAGATACTGAGATAGGGGGTGCTACTGTGCTACAGTACACAGAAATCCAGGCGTTGATAGCACCATGGAAGGGATAGTACAGACCCAAAACCCACTGTCGGGTAAGGGATTTTTTTGGCAAATAAAATTATTTTCGGCACAAAATCGCGGGGCTCTCGATAGTAGTAACGACCGAGGGTATAAAACACCCTCGGTCCAAAGATAGAATTGTAGTCATCGGCCATAGCCACTAGAAACAAGTCACTTGAACTTAATTAGTAGTTACTTGTTGAGAGCCCTAAATTCGTACCAAGTGTGAATTAATTGAAGAGTTTTATTTAATTGAAGATTGAAACATTTAATGGTCCAATCGAACCGGATTTGATCAGCTGCTTGATAAGAAGTCCTGAGGCAACATTCCACAGAGGTTATCAGATCCAATCTGAGAGTCAATGTTCTTCGGGCGTACAGCGCGCCATCCGGGAGATTTACGACCTCCCTTCTCGGGGAAGGCGATCACGCTACGTCCGCAACATATTGTATAAACTCAATTTCTTATTGTATTATATAACTGCACAGCACATGTGTGAGTACTATGCACCAACTGTAAATCTACAATTTACTGTACCTGTTATGTCGTAATGTGCCCTGGTAGTTAAGAGTGTGTCATGATCCTTCAAATGTCTCTCTGTAGGTGGCACATTTGGATTTGATCTTGGATTCCTTTCATGACAGTTGAGCTAAGTGGTGCCAATCCATGCGTCATGTTCGTGAAAGGGCGCCATCAGTTGGGATTGGACATAAATTGGCTGCTTCGGCCTATTTTGTGGTTGTTTTGTTTTACTCTAGACGCTTTTACGTGCACGTTTTTTTACATCGGGGTCACATATATGTAATTTTGTGAACTATTGAATGTGCAACTAGCTTCATTTTTGTTGTTTATTCAAAAGTTGAAATGAGTTGAAATAGAATATTTTAATTTTGAATCGATTTGATTTGTGGCCTATAGCTCATTTTCGATACGGAAAATTCAAAGGCACTTCTCAAATTCGTTTTTCTCTCTGGCCAGGTTTTACGCACCCAAACTCAAGAGTTCGCGACTTCCTTGACCATACGTGGAACTCTAAGGAACTGGAGGTCTTGCTGAAATTTGTGTGTATATAGGTATTTAAGACTCACCTGCGCTGAAAAAAATTTAATCTTTAATTTTCTCCATTATCCGACCTAAACAAGCTCCTTCAGACTTTTCTACACGTACAATCCTTAGGCTCTTTCCTGATGGCGTAACGCAAATTAAATTGCGTCGATAGGCGATATCGCGCAAGTATTTTATATGAAAAATTCAAGTGCGTATAGGTTGAATTGCGTCACATTGCGTGCATGTGAACATACTTGCAATTTCACTTAGTAAAAATCGCTTATCAGTCTATACTAATTATAAAGAGGAAAGAGTTTTTTTGTATGTAATGAATAAACCTAAAAACTACTAGACCGATTTAAAAAAATATTTCACCGTTGGGAAGCTACACTTTACCCGGGTAACTTATACTAGATAGGCTACTTCTTATCCCTATATGCCCACGAAAACGGGAACTACGCGGGTGAAACCGCGAGGCGTCCGCTAGTGTGATATAAATCGAATTGCATCGCGCCATCAGTCAAAGGCCTTAGATACGTACCGACCTACCACTTCCTAAAAAACAATTTCAGATAATTATTATTAATATAATATGTGTACAATACATATTTTTAGTAACATTTATTTAATAGAAGTATAGTTAGTTTATTTTTGAAAGTTGTTACTGATTCCTCTTTTATGGAATTAGGAATGTGGTTAAAAGTAACCGGTGCCATACCAAAAATACTTTTCCTCAACAAAGCAGTCCTATATCCACCTGTGCGTAACAAGTTTGGGTATTGAGATCGCAAAGTTACGTTTCGGCATCTGCTTTCCGATAAAGTTAAAAATAGATGTCGATTACATTATTATTAAAAACGGCGACAGACATAATTACGTTACTAGAAATAGGGACCAATTAATTCAACCAGGTTTCAGACTGGCTAAAGTAGCCTCATCTTTCATGGGGTACTGTACAAAATGTTACAATAAAATTCCTCCCCACATTCTTGAACTGAATGAGACGAAGTTTAAAACCTGTATAAAACGCACACTATGTAGGCTGGCATATTATAAGTTGGGGGATTACATAACTGATAAAAATGCTTGGCTTAATGCTAGTCCTGCTCCACAATCCACATCCACTAGGGCGCAATAACAAGTGATATGCAGAACATTATTGTTTTGAGGTATTGTTGGACCTGCTGAAGACTGTATGAATATATTTGTATTGTATAAACTCAATTTCCTTAGTATTGTATAACTGCACAGCACATGTGTGAGTACTATGTACCCAACTGTAAATCTACCATTTACTGTACCTATGCGTCGTTCGTTGACTTGTGTGTGCCCTGGCCGTTGAGTGTGTCATGCTCTCTCAAATGTCTCTCTGATGGTGGCGCGTGTGTTGGATCATCCGGTTCCCTTCATGATGGTTGAGCTGGGTGGTGCCAATTCATGCGTCATGTTCGTGAACGGACGCCGTCAGTTTGGATTGGTCATAACTTGACTGCTTCGGATGTTAATGTTTTTCTAGTATCTATTATATAACTGCACAGTACATGTGTGAGAACTTCTAATACTTTATGTCTGTAGGTGGTATAGTGTGTAGTGCTATTCTGGGTGCATTGTCCTCACATATGTGTACTAATAACTATATATGTACCTATGTTCCTAAATATTGTAAAAAAACATTTTTTTTTTAAAGAGTAAGTATGGAGTTTCTTGTGCATTCTTCTCCATAACAAGCTACTTTCCGAATGCACGGTAGAATCATTTTCATGTACGTTCAAAAGTGCCGCTTGGTGGCCTAGTTGAAATAAAATATCTTTGTCTTTGTCATTTAACAAAAAGAGCAATTTCTAAAATGTAAAGTCAGGGAAATGTAAACAAATTATGACTTTTAAAACAGCAGTAACTCTTAAACCAAATATTGCTCGTAGGCAGCGTTTTTGGGCCTTAAAGATACTCACTCTTTCGGTACAATATACTTATGTGGGTTTATTTTTGTGTATTTATTTATTTAACAATTTAATTCACAATCAGCAGTGCTGCCCTGGCTGCACTAGGAGTGTGCTGTACTAGGAGACCCTGTATCACAAGAGCCTTAATATAAAAGCAGTACACTATGATAATTGTATTACTTACTACCTAACTACTATAAAATCAACCTTCACTACATAACTTATCATCAATTCGCATGTTTCGTTTATCACCGTCTTTGATATTTTTACATAACACGTTCATAATGTTCTGAAGTAGCTCATGTTACACCTTTTATTAAACAAAACACTGTATTAGGCCGCCAACTCACGATACTAAACTGATTTATTCTTATCTAGCTATTTCTCGCGGCTTCACCCCCGTGGTCTATTAAACAGGAACCGTGTCAATATAATGTGGTATAATAAAAATGTTGTTTCAAAATATCAAAAAACCCGACTGCTTAAGAAGCGAACTAAAAAGTCGTAAACAAGAAGAAAATCATGCTGTGCAATCGGAGGATACATATTCGCGAGCTGGCTGACCAAAACCAGATGTACTCCGACTGCACAGCATGATTTTCTTCTTGTTTACGTCTTTTTAGTTCGCTTCTTAAGCAGTCAGGTTTTTTGATATTTTGAAATAACTTTTTTCATTTATAATTTATAGTTAACTTTTTTTTTCGGATTAGGTACATTACAAAAAAACAACAAGTCAACTTATATTAATCAGTAAAATATTTATTAGGATGAGATCAGAATTTCCATAGATTAAGTACTTTTAACAAACATATAATAAACAATTTTTAATCTTTTTAGGGTACCGTGCCTAAAGACGCCGCGATCCGTCTATTACTAAGACTCCGCAATCCGTCTGACTGTCTGTCCGTCTGTCACCAGGCTGTATCTCATGAACCCTGATAGCTATACAGTTGAAATTTTAACAGATGATGTATTTCTGTTGCCGCTATAACAGCAAATACTAAAAACAGAATAAAATAAATATTTAAGTAGGGCTCCCATACAACAAACGTGTTTTTTTTTTTTCGATTTTTGCGATAATGGTACGAAACCTTTCGTGCACGAGTCCGACTCCCACTTGGCCGGTTTTTTCATATTAATCTAGATGACTTTTCATAAAGCGCCGTAGAAACAGCTTGAGGGCAACCTTTCATTAACGTTGAATCATTTTTATTGGCCGAATAAAAAACGAAATCGTAATCGAATATTATAGCAAATAAAATATAGTTTATTGTAGTTCTACAGACAGAATTATTTTACTTACTAATCCTGTGAGAAATTGTGCCTATTATGTACAATTACGAAGGTAAGTCTTGTATTTAATATGTACATAAATCAAACAAATAAACATATTCAGTGTATTCGCAATATTCAAATCAGTCCTTGTATTCATAGCCTAAGTATAGGCACAGGCCTACTTATTGTACTTATATAGCAAGCAAGTCGATAAAATTGTACCATAAATGTTTTATATCGATATCGTTCTAGCATTATTATATTTTGTTACAAAACCATTGTTTTAAATTAAAGCGTTAAATTAATGTGTAATATGACTTTTTATTTAAAAACTTATACTGTAACTAATTCCTAACTTAAAATATTTGGCGCCAAGATTCTAAACGTTTCAATATGAAAGTTAGACACAGATAATAAAAAATATTGTTTAACTTTTTTTTTATTCAGCCTATACCGTCCTGGGTAAAGACCTCCTTCCATTTCTCTCAGTGTTCTGCTTCTTCACGCCAATTCTCAAAGTAGCCATTCAAGGCGTACCGCCATTTTCTTCTCGGTCTTTCTTTCTTGGCTTGATATTATCCGAATAAAATAACAGGCGGATAAACAATAGGATACATAACAGGATAGTAAAAAGCAGGATAGTAGACAGGGAAAGGGATTATTCTCCTGACTTTCTTGGTGTCTTTACAGCCATCATTGCGATTCGTAGCCATTGTATTTGTATATATTGACTGTAATATTAGTATTGTCAACAACAATTTGAATGATAACAGCATTTCTGAAAAAAAGGAATATTTTTCAAGCTACTACTAGTATTTCTAACAACTTTGGTATCTAAGTGACATTATATCCGCTATAACGATTGTCAAAATGTCCTAAATCTACCAGTAAGAAAGACATTTACGCCCCCGAAATAAAATGGGGTGAATAGGAAGCAATGCTGCCAACTTAGCGCTTTTTTTGTTCAATAGCGCGTTTTAGCGCCTAGTGCTAAATCTAGCACTTTTTGAAACTTTGGACTTTCTTTAAAAATAAGTAACTACGTAAACTATCAACTTCCAAACGACGTATTGAGGAAAATTTCGTCCACAGATAAATATAAATTAAGCGACACGAATACAGCGATTTTTTGACAGCGACCATTTAGTGATTTCTAGCGCTTTTTTAAAGAGTTAACAGCACGTTTTTGCTTAGATGAGTTGGCAGCGAAGTCAGGGGTAAATAGAAACAAAACTTTGAAGGGAGTTTGAACGTTATTCAAAAATTGTTTGCAGCATTTTTGTAGGTTCTCCAATATATTAAATAATTTTTCACGTGTACAAAGGTGCAGCATATCACGCAAGCGCGCTTCGTTGATTATATTGTGACCTTGAGTCTTAAACAAAGTGGCTTTCTATCACTAAAACGAATGTAATACAATTCTGAATGTCACGTAATATTATACTTCAAAAAAGATAGCTTGATCTCTGCGACATATATCAAACTGACGTATACGTTATTGTTACGATAATGTTAGCCTGTCAATCGCTATTGTTACTGTATTGATACTGTCAGCTGTCGCAGAGATCAAACTATCTTTTATGAAGTATAGTAGTAAATTTTCATTTTGACAAACACTACAATTTGTTAAGTTCCTCTTCAGTTAATCAAGAATCTGTCTACCAGTGTTAAGATGTAATCCATACCTTCTTCAGAACTTCAGAAGACCAACTAGTTTACAACAGCCCATGCAAACTTTCTGGAGATAAGAAAAAATCAAATTTTCAAAAATGTCACTGAATTTTAATAATTTCAGCTATGTTTCAGCTTTGTTGATCTTCTTTCTTCGACTTAGCCAACACTAAAAAAGGTGAGGAGTGCACAAGCACGGCACGAGGCATAATTTTTAAGTGTTCTAAAACAGTCTTGGACTGTTAATTAAAATTGGCAATTATTATTGAATTTCCGGCCATTTCCAACATTAAACCGCTATCACCCAAGTAATGGGGCTTTCAGCGATAATCGATAGCTACGTAGGTAAGTACTTACCAAAGACATTATGTAATTATTTTTTTTAGATCACTCAGACGAAGATCAACGTTATTACAGCTTATGCTGTTAAATGTAAATGTCACACCAGTTTCTTTCGTTTACGACACAGGTAGGTTTGTGATATAAGTGGAACCAAAATGAAGGGCTATATTGTGGTGGTGTCCTTGCCATTTTTTCAAGGGCCCATAAATATTTTAACAACTCTCGGATGTTGTAAAATGGGTACAATTTTATCGATAACGATAAATGTATGAAGTGATTCAATTCAGTTGATTGAACACATTGCAGATATTCGAATATTTCGTTTCATTTGAAAATACCATTATTTCAGTTTGCAGGAAAATACTGAGAGTATGACGTACCTAGGTAATTTGTTCATCATCATATCAGCTGAAAGACGTAGGCCTGGACATAGGCCTCCCCCAAGCGTCGCCACATTGACCGGTCCCGTGCGTCTCGCAACCAGCGGATCCCCGCAACCTTCACCAGGTCATCGGTCCACCTGGTGGGAGGCCTTCCAATGCAACGTCTAATAATTGTAATATGTTACTTACATTAAAATAGTTTGTTGCACTTTCCTAACTACTTAGCTTGTGACCTTACAACAAAACAAAAATATGTGTATGGTATTTCATAATGATAAATAACATCTGAAGATGTGGTATCTACATTTTTATGCTTTAGTGGCAGATAAGCAGTCGGCCCAGCTGATGGAGAGTAGTTACCACCGCGAATGGACATTTGAAATACAAGGGGTGCATTGCTAAATCTTTTTAGGGTTCCGTACCCGTAGGGTCCAAACGGGGCATTATTGCTGTTACTCACGTGTCTGTCTGTCGTCTGTCACACAGGTTTTACAGCCAAACGGTTGGAGCTACAGTCTTCAAATTTGACAGTATAAGCATCTTGTTGACAAAAAGGCACACAAATTGTCAAATAATATTGTTTTAAGGGGGCCTCCCATACAGATAAAGAGGGCCTTGAATATTGGTCTACAACATCGAGTGGAGTATCGTTGTTTAGAGCTCGTTAAGAAGATATATACTGTACTTGTTTAAAAAAAAATTGGAAACAAAGGAATGAAAAAGCACTTTCAGGTCAGCTTCTTTTACAAAATTTTGTTCCTGTGATTTTTTTTACTTCCCATTGACATATGAACTTGAAATTTGGTGATAATGTTTATTAATACGTACAACTAATACCAACATATTGATATATCAAAGTTTTTCTTGAAAATTCCCTAATTTTAACAATTACAATCAACTTGTTTTTGTTTAGTAGTAGTCAACGGTTTGGTACGGAACCCTAAATGTAAGAAGACCGATTCGCACTTGGCTGTTTTTTTTAATTAAGAGGACCTTCGTCAATTTACTCATAGAATTTGAATTCACTACAGGTTGTATATTAGCTCATACGAGACAAATCTTTAATAAATTACCTAAATTTCAAATAAATAAAAGACAAACTTCGAATATTGAACTAAGAATAATAAAGAATTCATTAACCCCAGTCCGGTCATTACCCAAACACTTGATTTTAATAAATCGAACTGTTTTTAAATTGTGGCAACTTTTAAGCTAAAAATATACATAACTGTACTATGAACAAAGTATTTACAACGATTGGTGTCATCTACCAATACAAACGATAAGTTTAAAATTATGTTTTTTTTTTTATATTTTTTCTGTTCCTATATAAAAAATACTAATACATTTTAGATATTTGAAAAACTTATACGTATATCAGACAAGAAAATAATGATAAGAGAACCCTTTTTAGGGTTCCGTAGCCAAATGGCAAAAACGGAACCCTTATTGATTCGTCATGTCTGTCTGTCTGCCTGTCTGTCTGTTTGTCTGTCTGTCTGTCCGTCCGTATGTCACAGCCACTTTTTTCCGAAACTATAAGAACTATGCTGTTGAAACTTGGTAAGTAGATGTATACTCTGAACTGAATTAAGATTTTCACACAAAAATAGAAAAAATACAATAAATTTTGTGGTTTCCCATACTTAGAACTGAAACACATTTTTTTTTAAATCAAACCCATACATGTGGGTTATTTATGGATAGATCTTTAAAAATTATATTGAGGTTTCTAATATCATTTTTTTCTAAACTGAATAGTTTGCGCGAGAGACACTTACAAAGTGGTGAAATGTGTCCCTCCCCCCTGTAACTTCTAAAATAAGAGAATGATAAAACTAAAAACAATATATGATGTACATTACAATGTAAACTTCCACCAAAAATTGGTTTGAACGAAATCTAGTAAGTAATAATAATAATAAATAATAAAGTTTTTTATTTACTTAAATAGTACAAAAAAAATAACACTTATCTAAACACGTTGCGTTACAACAAGTAGCTTTTTTTTAATACGTCATAAATCGTAAACCGCAATTTACCAAGTACGGAACCCTTCGTGCGCGAGTCCAACTCGCACTTGGCCGGTTTTTTTTATTTTAAGTATATCGTACCAAGCTTAAGTATTAAGCTTCCCAAAAAGAAAACCATCGGCTGCATTATGTTTGCTTTGAAAAAGTATCTGTGGAAAGTAAAAATAAAACTATTATCTACCTATCTCCAAAACAAACATAATACGACATCTTACTTCCGCAAAATTAACGTATATACGCAGACCAGAAAATTGCTCACGATCTCAATAAAAATTCACTCAGATCAGAAGGCTCTATAGCGGGAGGTCTGCGCCCGTTGAAAAAAATGACAGATCATTGTACGTACACCGCGCATGCTCCGCGCGCGTCTTCCCGCGCTTTTTGAGCGCGAGATTTGAAAACAGAATATTTACGAAATTGATGTACAAAAAAATACGTATTTGTCTAGATTTCAAAAAAATAATTGTCTTATAAATTTTTATATCATTACATATTGCTGCAAATACAACTATTTGAATAATAATGTTAAATACTTTTAAGTTATAATAAAAAACTAAAAAAAATTAAGTACACCTTTTGATGCCATTAGTGATGTGATTTGATTTAAAGTGTTGTCTGCACAACATAAATAAAATATTGACATAAATAAAACAAAAATGGTGTTAACATGTTCAAATTCGGCCATGAATAGCAAAAACACGAATGTTAAAATAATGGTGACTAGTTTTATCAGTGCGTGTCGAAAATTGACTAGTTTTGAGAGCGTTTATGCGGGTCTGTTTGTGTTGTTTGTGCCATCAGTGTTCAGCGAAACAGGTGAGAGGAAAAAGTTACCTATTTTGGTATTTCAAAACTGAAAAGAAAAGTGGGTGTGCACAGTCGGAGACAAAAGTGGTTATTATCCATTCAGTAAATATTTATGATGTAAAACCACTACACATACTTGTTTGCAAAAAGTATTGAATACTTACCATTTAGGTTCTAGTTATGCACTTAATAGTAAACGTAACTATGATAGAAAACAATAATTAATTGTTTAGAAGATTTTTATAAGTAAGCGAATTGATCACTGGACTCGACTGGTGAAAAAAGCTGGCGCAAAAAGTTAATTCAAAAATTCAAAAAACCCGACTGCTTAAGAAGCGAACTAAAAAGACGTAAACAAGAAGAAAATCATGCTGTGCAGTCGGAGGATACATGCAGTCGGGTTTTTTTTTTTTTTTTATCTTTTTAGTAATTTTTTTTTTTCGTGTTAGCTACTTTTAAATATAAAAGTGTATAATATTTTTTAAATTGCCTCTTAAAACCCTCTATGTTGATACCCCACACGATGGGTTTGGAAGAAAAAATAAATTGGGCCTCCACAATATGTGTTTATCTTGGTGTACAATAAAGTATATATAAAAAAATAAATAAATATGGCGCCCAACATCCGCCATTATTGTGTTTTCCAATTTTAATGTAGCTAGTGACACTTCGATTGAAGATTCATCAAAATTGGCCGTCGTGTTAAGTCTCTAGAACGCCACAAACGTACAAAAATGTTACATACATTAACTGATAAACACATTACCCTCCTTCGGCAGTCGGGTAAAAATAAAAGGTAAACAAATCATAAAAAAGTTTTTTACTGTGTCTTCTTTGCTGTCACTAAAATCAAAAATGTCATACTAATATTAATATTTCTTACAAAAACAATGCAAAAATACATACAACAAATACACACATGCATAAATATGTCAAACATTTTAATAATTATTTTCTTAACTGTATTTTACAATAATATCAATATTTTTAATGTAGATAAAAAACAAAATAATAGGTATTATTAAAACTAAAACTAGTAGTCGACATTAAAAATCATCTCGAGAGCTGGTGTTCGGAACTATTATGATAATAAATTAAAAAGTGCTACAAAAGTAACCATTTTGCGTTGTAAGGTTGTATTTTTAAAATTAGTCGGATTATAACTTACTAGCTGTTCCTCGCGGCTTCACTCCCGTAGACCACCCCACAGGACCCGTTTTCGGGACAAAAAAAGAATTTTTGAAATCGGTCCAGTAGTTTCGGAGCCTATTCGGTACAAACAAACAAACAAAAAAATCTTTCCACTTTATAATATTAGTATAGATTTTTTGCTCCAGCGAATAGAGTTTATAAGTCAATTGAGAAGACTACGCTCTGTAATACACATCATAAGATTGATCATTATAGATTGAATACTTTACAAATACAGATTTTTATAATATACTAGCTGCCCCACGCGGCTTCGTTCCCATCAACTGGCTACCTACCTACCCTACCCTCCCTACATACATGAATGTTGCGTAACTTTAACCGCTTACGCAGCGCACGCAACGTAAGCTCTCAAAAAGGAATTTACTTAGGAATTTAATTTAATTTTTAAATTTAAGGAATTTATTTAGGCATTTTCATTTTACCCGTTTTTGCAACATTTTTCATTTATGCTCCGCTCCTATTGGTCGTAGCGTGATGTTATATAGCCTATAACCTTCCTCGATAAATGGACTATCTAAGACAACAATAATTTTTCAATTCTAACCAGTAGTTCCTGAGATTAGAGTGTTCAAACAAACAAACAAACACACTCTTCAGCTTTGAAGATTTGACTTATCAATCCAGCTGTTTTATCATAAAACTGCTGGCTTCTGAATTATGAATTCTTTTTGCCACTCATCTGCCTAGCCTTTTTCCCAATTATTTTTGGGGTTGGCTTCCAGTCTAACCGGATTCAGCTGAGTACCAGTGTTTTACATGGAGCGACTGCCTATCTGACCTCCACAACCCAGTCACTGGGTAACACGATACCCCTTGGCAAGACTGATGTCAGATCTCAGGCTTCTGACTACCCGTAACGACTGTCAAAGATCTTCAAATGACAGCCGGGACCAACGGCTTAACGT
This sequence comes from Anorthoa munda, assembly GCA_945859665.1. Lineage (NCBI taxonomy): Eukaryota > Metazoa > Arthropoda > Insecta > Lepidoptera > Noctuidae > Anorthoa > Anorthoa munda. The sequence goes on along the minus strand of OX243901.1, from coordinate 5,009,810 downwards.
GCTTTCTGAGGCACGGAGGAAACTCGGTATGATGAAATATGGTCACCCATCCACGGACCGACCTCGTCAAGCGTTGCTTAACCTTGAAGATCGATTCGTGCGGCTGTTATTATTTAGCCACGAGCTCCTCTAATTCTTTTTGCCACTATAACTCTTAAACAAGACCATTTGTAAATAATAATAAAATAAAATTTTAGTAACTATTTATCAATTTATCACGGGGTTTTACCTTTTAATTATAGAAACCCATGAGTGGCCCATAATAATATATCACCGACATCCGGATACCTAATTGATTTTTATGAGTAGATCCTTTATCATTTCTGGATGATTTTCACGAAAGTTAAAATGTATAGAAATGTGTATCTACTGCTCACCGTGTCTCTAACTTTAAAAAAATGAGCTGAACCCGTTTAAAATTTATTTACAAAAAATACAACCGACTTCCAACAAAACAAGACACAAGTAAGTAAGTAGTAGTAGTTTTTTTTTTTAACAGAAGAATAAGATGAAAGAAGAGAAGAAGTAGAGTAGCGTAGTAGTTTTCTACAAGCAAAAAAGTTTTTATTTTTCACTTTTTAGTTGTAGTAGATATCTATTGTGCTCAAAGTAGCTAGAATAGATTACCCGAATGACATGTAACTTGAACACAACCGGTGTAATTAGAGTGTACCAGTACAAGGGTGCATTGTACACATCTACGTACCCCTTCATAGCGTACCGGCGTGATGTTATGTTATAAAATGGTGTAAACAATAAACAGACATGCGATTGCAGCAATCCCGAGAGATCTGCCGTCATTTATTGATGAGTTATGTTGTATATCTCCGAAGTTCTTCATCAGATCTTGATCAAATTTAAATGCGACCACATGAGAAGCAAAGAAGCAAAATTCAAATAAAAAATGAATCATCAAAATAAGTTCACCTAGTAAAAAGTTCTGAGGGTCCCATACATAAAAAAACAGCTGAATTGAGAACCGCCTCCTTTTTGAATTCAGTTAAAAAGTGAAAAGATCGAAAGGAAAACCTTTTCCCAGTACCTAGTGTGTAAGGAGGCAAAAAGTATTCGTGGCATTATTTGCACGATACCTACGCTTTGGAATGTGCAACTAGATTCATCCTTTTGACTGACTGACCTTGACACTTCAAAAGTCATTTGCTCTTAAGGCGCAGATACTCCTCAATAGCTGCTTTTCAAATGAGAATCATTTCTAAACGACTAGTCGTATTTTTTTTGGAAAATATGTTACATAAGACCATTTTCTTAATAATTTTATCTAAGAAAATTTTGAGTTTTATTCGTATAACATAGTGTAATTAATTTGTAAAGTTATGTCTGACACGGATAAAAACACGACAATCGTGCCAAAACCACCGGGTGTATTTCAATGTAATTGTAACCATCGCAAAGACAATGTAAGTATCAAAATTTTGATTTAAGGCTTTGTTTAATGTCATAGAATAGCATAGAAAGTACAAAAAACTACTGAATTTTGGGTTCGTTCGCGTTTTGTTCCCTCAAGGTCAAGGTCGTTGGCGACTGTCGTCGTCTTAATGATTTAATTGAAATAAATGCTTTGAGTTTGAACAATAATATATTAGGCAAAGGTAAAGTGCTACAAATAAGACAGAATAACTATTGCGAAATCTTTATCCTAATGAGATAATAATCTCACAAAAAAATTTGTGAGAGGTATTTATGTTCATTGTTCACCTTGCACATAATAAATATCTTTAAAGACATCTAGATCTATAAGGCCGAGTAATTTCCAAATAATAGCCAGCATTGTTCTGATCCAGGGCTGAATATGCTGCATTCACTTGCCTTATGAGTTGCAAACAATGATACTTGTCAATACTTTGGGACTAGTTACCTAGGAGTAGGTAGGTAGGAGCTACCATGTTAGGCCCTTCAAAGAATACTTACAGCTCGATTTGTAAAGAGTTATATCTGGCCCTTTGTTACACGGTACACCTTTGTGGCACTCATACAGCGGATGGATTGATGGATCTAAATGCCTCTGAATATTTTTATGATTTACTAGTTTATTTGGTTTCGCCCCCGTGGTCCACGAGAACTGTGCAATTTCTGGGATAAAAAATTAGAGTAACTTTCTATCAACAAAAAAAAAAACATAATGGGATCCAAATTCCATAAATCATATTTAGCACAGATAATTATAATAACAGCATACATTATGCCACATCCCAAACAAAGAAACTGTGCCGACGTAACGAGCGTTTTTCGACGGAGTATACGGACTATTTACCAAATGTGCATCGATCGCGTTCGGTACCGTTCCACGGCTATAGATGGTGTTGGCAGCGACTTAAAGAGTTTACTCGGTTCGTTATATTTTTTTCTTTAAATACAGTGATGATTTGTTTTATAGTATTTTTTGCATTTTTTTACAGGTTCATTGTACCAAAATGTGTTACATGATACAATACAAATTTTAAAAATCGAGTGGCATGCCTCCGAAATTAAAACTACGCCATCTTCTGGAATCAATTTGAAATGATCTGTTCAAAAATTTTTGAAATGAGAATTAAGAGCCAATATTCCATAATTTTGTGCTTAGGAGAGTTGATTAAACAAGAACATACAATTTTATGTTCAATTCTAGAAAATGTTAATTTTACACACAATTCAATAACAAATCCATGCATATCGTGCTATCTAGTGATATTTAGTTGAACCAAATGTTCTTTCCAAAATATAAACAAACAAATAATTTAAACTCTTTTTAAGGGACTGCCCAAAAAGGAGGAGGTTCTCAATTCGGATGATTCAATTTTTTTTTTGATGACGGTTTTTTTTTGTTAAAAGATTTTATCTGAAATTTAGTTTAGATTTAACTAATCAATAGTTCAATTTAAGAATCCTTTCCATCGGTTTGCATGTAACCGCTCTTCTGAATTTTACTCATTCCATTTTCAAAGCTGTGGTCAGCCATTACCATCCCAACCGTGGACCGTTACAAAACCTTTGAATATCAAGTTCAATTTACGTTAACACACTCCTTTTTGGAATCCTTAATTAAGTATGGGAATCTACTTAACTTTTACATCGACAAAGTTGGGGCCGTTAATTGAATTTTTAATCCTTGTTAAACAAAGAAGAGAGTTTTACTGAGGATTCAGTTAGTTCAAGAGATAAAAAGAAATAACCTCGTCTCAAATGGGTGGAGCGAGTATTGCATTGAACAAAGCAGAAATCCAAATTAAGGTTACACTAGTCGATCATTCTTCCATACAAACGTAGTCTGAAGATTACTCCACTGTTTGACGATGTAAGTTCAGAATATGGAAACAAAAAAGTTTTTTTTTTTTTTTTTAAAGTTATGAGCGTTGAAAGTTCCATAATCAAATCAAATCAAAATTTGTTTATTCAATTAAGCCATTAAGCGGCACTTTTGAACGTCAAAAAAAAAATATAGTTTATAAGTACTTAACAATAATTGATTCATCCGACCATTCGGAAATGTAGCTTGTTATGGAGAAGAATGGACAAGAAACTGCACACTTACTCTTTTAAAATAAAAAGTGTCATATTTCTACACTAATTTTAACACTTCACCACATCTTTGGGCGGAAATAAATACCGTAACAAGAAGGAAAATTGCAAAACAACCACCATACAGGGATAGATTAGTAGTTCAACAACGCAAATAATTTTATTTCGAAAATTTCGCGCGGTCATTTTCGTCCTAAATCATCATCCATTTCGCTAAAAACTTGCAAAAGTGCTAATTCGTACGTGAACTAGCTTCTTACTGCTCATCAGCATCTATCTCTTTCGCACGTTTTGTCGGATGAGATAGCATGCATTTTAACCCCGCGCACCAAATAGTTCGTGCCGTCGACTAGGGCAACCTTAAGGGCTAATATTGATTTTGTCCGATAATGACAGTTTGCTCGACATCGTACCCAGGGCCAAGACCTCAAGCAAAGCACCAGCAGCAATTAGCGCTTTCGAAATTCGAACACTAGACCAAAAAGGCCGTCGAACCAAGCAAAATAACTTTGCTTGAAAATCACGGCGGCCCTGTCATAGTGTAGGAATGCCCAAAAATTATGACACAATGCGTAACGCAGTTCTAGTAACCGTGAAACAAGGTACCTCACTATTGCATAAAAATGATGTCAAGTAGTGAAGTGAACTTTTCCGCGAGCAGGGTTACCATTCGTCCGGATTCCAATTTGTCCGGATTTTCTCTAGCATACCCATTTTTTTTAAGTTACAGAATGTTTTTAATAACCGAGTTTCCAAAAAGGAGGAGGTTTTTTATTCGACTTTATGTTAGTTTTTTTTTATTATATTCGCCGATATTTCCGTCAATTGTAAACCGATTTTGAAAATTATTTTTTCATTTGAAAGAGTATGTTCCGAAATTGGTCCCATTTTAATTTGGTACAGACCTGATGAAGAACTTCGGAGATATACAACATAACTCTTTAATAAATAACGGCATATCTCTCGGTATTGCTGCAATGGCATGTCTGTTTATTGTTTATACCATTTCATAAGATAACATCACGCCAGTACGCTCTAAAAGGGTACGAAGATCTCTCATTTCACCGGTTATGTTCAAGTTTCAGCGGCAATTAACGAATTTATTATTTCATGTTGCAACTAAAACCTCCTTCCTTTCTTTTAAGTCCGAGTTTTGTTCGTTTTCAATTTTCGAAATGGTAACCCTATCCGCGAGCAGTGTCGCGCGAACGCAACGGAACGTCGAGTCCAATAATCGATTCTGCCATTAACTCGATTACACAATGCATTTCCGACGCAATTGTTCGTAACAGACGTCGTACGCCGATCGACTTATTTAATAAGTCGTAACAGATCGCTGTTCACGTGAATCGCAGATTTATCTCGTTGAGATAAAATCGGCATTTTTAACGCAATTAACTGCTTTTAAAAAGTATTTTAATTCAAAATCAAAATCAAAATCAAATGTTTTTTATTTCACATAGGCCTACATGGGCACTTATAAAACGTCGACAAAAGGTGCACGGTTCGGGTTAGTCGTTTCCTGTGGAGAAGAACCGGCAAGAAACTCCACGGTTACTCTTTTAAAAAAAATGGTTTGTTTTTACAATATTTCCACGTTACAGTATTAGTGCTTAGTTAAGGGGGGACAACGTAGGCCCGACAATAAGTCGTAAGAAACTAAAAAAAAAAATTGTATAAACGAGAGAGTTAACAAATGTTAACAAACGTCTAGAAATCTAGAAGGCCTACAATGTTCACACATTCACAAAACAATCAGTAAAAGAATCTATACAAAGGAAAAAATAAATAAAAATATATAACAAGACAAAATTTAACATGTGGCACAAATGTTGTTATCAGTGCTGTAACTATTCATAGCAAAGGGCTATAAAGATCATTGAAATCATTGTAAAAAGTCTAATTAAAAGAAAGAAAAAAAGTAAAAATGAGATTGAGAATAGTTAGAGACATCCACATATTTGTGCCGTTTATGAGTTACCAGGGAAGCCGCATGCGCAGAAGGAGCTAAAATTTTTATCTTCAACGTAGTCCTTGATTTTGTAATATGCTTTTTTAATAAGGACACGTTTGATGTAGTTTTTGAACTTTCCATCGGTCAATTCTATAACTGGCTTTGGCAACTTATTATAAAAGCGTATACTGTTTATAAGAAAAGACTTGCTAGTTTTCGTTAATCTGAATTTGGGTATTACAATTTCATGCTTACTGCGTGTATTTAAATTATGGAAATCGCTTCTAGTTTTGAAAAGCCCTCGATTTTTGCGGACATACAAAATACATTCCAATATATAAAGAGAAGGTAGAGTCAGTATATCGATCTCTTTAAATTTTTCTCTGAGGGACTCTCGTGGACATTTTATAGATTGCGCGGACTGCCCTCTTTTGTAAGATGAAAATTGAGTCAACGTCTGCAGCTGATCCCCACAGCAGAATGCCATAAGACATAATACTGTGGAAATAAGCATAGTATACTAACCTTACTGTGGCTACATCGGTTAACTGCCTTATTTTCCTTACTGCATATGCAGCCGAACTTAACCGACCCGAAAGGGTTCTAATGTGCGCGCCCCACTGCAATTTTGAATCGATAGTAATCCCTAAGAATACAGTTTCCTTTATAACTTCAAGATTTTTGCCGTCAAGATTTAAATTTAGGTCACGTTGTGGTACATTTGGTAAGGAAAACTTCAGACATTTTGTTTTTTTCGCATTTAGTAAAAGATTGTTAGCTGCGAACCATTTAGAGAGAACAATCAGACTTTCGTTGACATGTAAGACATCCGTATCTTTTCTATCTATTTTAAAAATTAGCGAAGTATATTGACATCGATTGCAGGTATAAACTAACTTAATTATTGGTACAAGTGTTGTAATATCAAACAAAGTATGCTCTATCATCCATAGTACTCATATCCACACTTTTCACTAATTAATATTTATTTATTTATCAATTATGGACGACTTCCAGCGAAAACGTGAAACTGGCAGCCAATTAAAAGTCATCACTTCTAAAAATAGTTTGAAAAGGAAGAGTTTCAACAACACAACACAGCTATTAAAAATCACCTCTCAAAACCCTTTATTTTGATACCCAACACGATGGGTTTGGAAGAAAAAAAAATTGGGCTCCACAATGGTGCCCAAAAGCCGCCATTTTTCTATTTTCCAGTTTAAATGTAGCCCGTGACAATCGCAAGGTTAAGAAGAATCGATTGACGTAAGAATCATCAAAATCGGCCAACGCGTTTGGTCTCTAGAACGCCACATAGGAACAAACATGCATACATTGATAAACACATCCTTCGGCAGTCGGGTAAAAAAAAACAAAACAATATAACATTCAAGCTTAAACTAAATTAACATTTCATATCCAATACAAGTATAAAAACCTATGGATAAAAACATAATATGCAAAAATGACACTGTCTGTCTCTTTGGTTTGGTGGTTACGCTTTCCTAAACCGCTGAACCAATTTTTATTAAATTGGTACCTAGAGAGACAGACTAGTCATTGGAGAAGGACATTATCTAGAGGATACTTTTTATCCCGGGAGTACTTTCGAAATGAACAAACAATGCTTTGTTTGTCCCAGATACGATTTCCAGGTCTGGAAAAATGTGGTTGGGTTTTTCCATCTGGAAATTTACAGTAAAGTCCAGATCTGTGCCCGATCGGATGTTGGCAATAGGCTCGCTGCTGACTCTTTGGGTCGTACAGGCGTGATGTTACGTCATATCAACAGCTGAGCTATGCCTACCTAGCACAATAACCATGCCAGCCTGTATGACACACTACATACAAAACAAACAAAAACTCCTTTTCAAAGCAGACACGAGACTTCCCATTCCCACAAATTAAAACTAATCTATGACCATAACACATGTAATCCCTTTTGTGAGCCTCAAGGCAATAGACCTACAGTACCATAAAGTAGTCAATTACAATGCAGGACAGTAAAATTGTCTATGTGACGACAGGCATTCTTTGCACTTCCTCTTTGGGACACACCAGGAAACATGCCATAAAGCCGTACATGGTTATTGAAACAAAGAACGGTCGATCTTATTAAAAAACAACACGGACTACGTATTATCCTAATGACTATTTATTTTCTATGGTAATATAAATACTTGAGTAAAATAAATACTGCCATTTGTGTGCACTGCCACCCGTCTATGACCTTAAAGCAAATGTGATAAGACGTCTTCTGGGTTTGCTTAGCTCCATTGAATCCCTCATCCATCGCTTATCGAAGTCAAGAGAGGTTACATCAGGAGTAAAAACCGGGCAAGTGTGAGTCGGACTCGCGCACAAAGGGTTCCGTAGGTACCATTATCGCAAAAAAAATCAAAAAATCACGTTTGTTTTAAGGGAGCCCTACTTAAATATTTATTTTATTCTGTTTTTAGTATTTGTTGTTATAGCGGCAACAGAAATACATCATCTGTGAAAATTTCAACTGTGTTGCTATCACGGTTCATGAGATACAGCCTGGTGACAGACAGACAGACAGACACACTGACCGCGAAGTCTCAGTAATAGGGTCCCATTTTTACCCTTTGGGTACGGAACCTTAAAAATAACGGTGATAGTTTTGAATCTTGGGGTCGATTTCTAAAGACTTATTTTATTTTGTGCAACTTATTTAGAATTCCTGATACCATCCTTGAATTAGGCCAACTGTCGTAGGAATAGTAAAGAACAGTAACAATCAATTAAATTCGCTTGGAAACTATTATTTTATCTTTTATTCAAGAAAAATTACGTAATTGGGTAATACATAAATCTCCTCTGCAATATTCTAAATAGATACTTAAGATTAAAAATCAATAATGTAAATATGCGTGTCAGAGCAGTGGTGGACCAGTGGTATTGCTCGTGAGTTCGAACCCAGGAAGGCGCTTTACTTTGTGTAAATTATTTCATCACTCAAAAACGGTGAAGGAAAACATCGTGAGGAAACCGGCATGTCCTAGAACCAAAATTCGAAGACATGTGACATCCACCAACACGCACTGGGCCCGCGTGATGGATTACGGCCCATCCCCTCTCACAGAGAGGAGGCCTGTGTCACAGCAGTGGGAACATTAATTGGCTAATGATGAATGTAAATATAAGTATTAATACATTATTGAGGAACGTTGAATCCTAAATATATAGATAATAGAAATAACCATTATTTTGTTAAACTTATTATCATCAACAACAAGGCTTGCGAAAACACGCTAAGTCTATCTTAAAAGCTTTTCAATATTCCAAACTAAATTAATTTTCGTAATACCAATAAGGGAACGAATCTTATACTCTGGTGTTTGGTATAACAGTTTACGAAACAATTCATTATTATCTACTTTTAGATTCCCATTTGGAAGAGTCTTGGTTACTCGAAGAGTAGATAGCCCTTTCCTTATTTATTTTGATAGGCTAAGTAAACCAGTGAATACTGAAGAAATATCAACAAACTAAAATGAATAGGAGTAGGCAAAACAAAGAAATTTAATTGAAAGTAACTTAGCTTTGCTTGTTAAATAACTTGTAAATATTTCATGTGCATATACATTTTAGCCTTAAATTAAATAGTTTATATTACAAATATTTTATATGCGAAAGTTTGGATGGATGTGTGATTGTTTGTTTGTTTCCCAATCACGGCAGAACGGCTGAACGGATCTGGAGGAAATTTGGCACATAGATTGATTTTAGTCTGCAATAGCACATACTCGTAGTCTACTTTATATTCCGGTGTTTTGTTCCTGTGTGATAATTTCACGCGGGCGAAGCTATTTTTTTTAAATAAATATCGTCGGCTCGTTTTTAGGGTTCCGTACCCGAATCGCCCAAACGGAGCCCTATTGCTGTCACTTACTTGTCCCTCTGTCTGTCCGTTTGCCTGTCATCTGTCCCACAGGTTACAGTCTTAACATTTTCACAGCATACGCAACTTGTTGACCCAAAGCCATCTAAATTGTCAAGATAATTTTTAATGTTTTTAAGGGGTCTCCCATACAGCTAAAGGGTGAGGCGGAAAAAAAAAGTGGTAGGGTATCGTTGTTTAGAGCTCGTTGAATAATAAATGTTGTATTTTATGTTTTAAAAAATATTGGAAATTTGGTTTCCAATATTTTTTAACACCAAACCAAACCAAAACAAGCAAATTATTACAAAAAAAAATCCGGAGAATATTTTTACTTCAGATTTGTTGATAATTTTTATTATATAATTATACTAATATTATAAAGAGTAAAGATTTGTATTTTTGTATGTAACGAAACTACTTTCTAAACTTAAAAACTACTTTACCGATTTAAAAATCTCTTTCACCATTAGGAAGCTACACTATCCCCGGTGACATAGGCTACTTTTATCCCTATATTCCCACGGGAACGGGCAATACGCGGGTGAAACCGCGAGGCGTCCGCTCGTTACGTATATTATACAAAAAATAATACCATAATTGATAAATCAGATTTTATTTTAATTTTTTCTACGGAAAGCGGCGGTTTGATACGGAACCTTACATGTGCAAAGTCTGACACGCAATTGGACGGTTTTTCTAGTAGTCGCAAGCGCTGCTAGTAAGCATGAGATTCTTGCTTCGATCCCTAGATGCAACCAAGTGTTATTAGGTTTATCCACCAGTAGCAACTAGCAACCCGCGTTCTGCATTTGTACCCCGTCGATGGCACCCCCTTGGTAATCAAAGACTTCATCATCAACATCGTTTCAGCCCAAAGACGTCCACTGCTGGACATAGACCTCCCCCAAGCGTTGCCACACTGATCAGTCTCCCGAACCCTTGACCAGGTCGCTTCAACTAGAGAGAGGCCTTCCAACGCTGCGTCTTATGGTACCACTCCAGAACCTTTCGGAACTAACGGCCATCCGTTCTGCGAACTGCGAGCAATGTGCCCTGCCCGCTGCCACTTAAGTTTGGCAATTCTTCGAGCTATGTCGGTAACCTTGGTCACAGATTACTGAATAGTTACTACGTAACAGATACTTCACTCAGTAGAAAATTTCCAATACCTATTACGATAATTGCCTACTCCCTCGCGTCAACAACCACTGTATGCTAAAATGCGCCTAAATGCTCAAGCGTACAGCAGTGATTGCTTCGCACCGCGCGATTCCACAGTAATCGCAGGGCTGCCTCTTCGATAAAATTAAATTAACATAACTTTTTATCTATGTTATTGAGAACTGTGAATATGTTCTGACTTTTATGTGGCAGTTAAAAATTTTATCATTATAAAATATTTAACCAACTTAAAAAAAAGGAGGTGATCAGACATACAGGTGATCAGACAAACTGAGAAGTTTGACTTGTATGGTTTGTAGGTAGGTATGTATGTTTATCCCTTCTTTTGCTTGATTTACACCCATCTACAGCACATAAGGTACCACACGGCATCGTAATACGTGTACGAACGAACAGCACTATTAAAATTGAACGGCGTGCGCGCGCTTCGCTTGCGAAAACCGTACTGAATTTGATCCGCCGGCGGACCGAGACCGCTCGGCTGGGCGGTAGGCACTTATAGCGCGCAAGTACATGGAGTGACGGAGGCCTGCCTTGGTTACCTAAATATAAGTCGCGAAATGTTCGTGATTAGGCTATTCCTCTGACTAAGGAAAAGGGCGTGAGGTTATAATATAAATTTGCGCTATTCACATCATCAGCCTATTAATGTTCCCACTGCTGGGACACAGGCCTCCTCTCTGTGAGAGATAATGGGTTGTAATCCACCACGCGGCCCCAGTGCGGGTTGGTGGATGACACATGTCTTCGAATTTTTGGTTCTAGGACATGCCGGTTTCCTCACGATGTTTTCCTTTACCGTTTTGAGAGCAGTGCTGATGAAATAATTCACACAAAGTAAAGCGCCTGCCTGGGCTCGAACCCACGACCTACAAATTGTAAGTCGCAGCCGATACCAATGGGCCACCATTGCTCTATATTTTGCGCAGCTCTATACACTGCTTTAAATTTGCGCTATTTTATTTATCTAATCCAAATGCTAACACGATCCCACGCAACACAACAAAAACGAAAAGTGCATCCATTCCGAGGTTATTAGCACTTCAAAGCAAGTCATGTGTGCACAGCCTTAAGCACCTATTATCTTCTGACACTGACCCATATTCCTAACGTTATTTAATCATCACTTGCATTTGGATAAAAAGCACAGAACACGGAATCTTTGCGCCCGACAAAGGCTAGAGTCGGCAGTTTCTACTGACAATATTCTTAGCGCCGAAAGTGCATTGAACGCTCAACCACTATCCGGATCGCCGTCAAAGCCGACAGTTTGTATATTGTAGGTATACGTAATATGTAATTGGTACCGTTGTGAGAGAAAACAGTGATACGTTTGGTTTTTATTACAAGATTTTATTTAGTTGTCTTTGTGTAATGAAAGCTTGAAAGTTAAATTTGATCCACTTCCCGCAGCCTAACTGCGTCAGTGCAAAGGGTTTGACCCCATGAAAGAGTATGACAAATTCTCTTTAAATAATAAGGTATTGCTAAGAAATATTGGATGCTTTCAATTTTATACAGACGTTTGTTTCTTGTGACAATGAAATTTTGAATATATAAGCTTTAAAAAAGGTACTGGTGCTCCCGCTCGGAGCCAGAATATCAATATTAAACCTCCTTTTTGGACAGTTTTGTTTGCATAATATTCTTTGCAATCTATTATGCTATTTCAATAATGAAAAAATTCTAGCCAATTTATTTTTTCTGAAATTCTAGCCATAATTTTGTCTGTGTCAAAATATTTTTTTGAAGGAGTATCCAAAAGTAGCGAAAAAATATCGTGTTGCTAATAATTTTATTAACAATTTAATTAAAGCTAATTTAACTAACAATTTTATTAAAGCCAATTTAATTAACAATTTTATTAATTTTATTTTATGAAAGCCATGTTTCACAAATGTACATAAATCAATAATAAATATTATGTTTTATTCAAACTTTTTAACCTAGCCGTTACTAAGGAGTTTGCTCTATAATGTAACCGTTTTTCTGCACTAAAGCGGTTGTAGGCCCCTAAAAGTGGTAGCAATGTCGACTCCAGCAGTGGCTACAGAAGCATCTCCGTGCTCTGTAGATAAAATAATCATGTTCTGACATTAGGTATCCGCTGACATTTGTCTATGTAATTTGCGGGCACTCGCAAAAAAACATATTTTAAGCTGCTAATCTTTTCAATACATCCTAGTAAATATGATATGGTAATGTTTGTATGGCATGTATTTACTAATGACGATAATACAGTAGAAGAAGGTTGTGTTCTATGCAATCATTTGTAGGCAGGTACTACTTATTTAATCTTAAATATTTACCATTGGATGTAAATAGGCATTTCCTAGTCGTTAAAGTACCTATGTATTTATAATTATCATAATCAGAGTGGTTGAACAAATACGAACGAGCTGTTCCTTGTGATCTTTTGTGCAAGTCATCTTAATTATTCCTCTATGTAATTACTTCTGGGCACAGCCTGTTTCTAAGCAACTATGTTGTCATTCAACTAAAAAAGCTATCAATCTATGTATGTATGTATGTTCCTATGTGGCGTTCTAGATACCAAACGCCCATGCGTTTTGATGGTTCTTACGTCAATCGATTCGTCTTAACCCTGCGAGTGTCACTAGCTACATTAAAATTGGCAAATAGGAAAATGGCGGTATTTGGGTGCCATATTGTGAGGGCCCAATTGTTTTTTTCTTCCTATCCTATCGTGTGGGGTATCAAAATAAAGGGTTTTAAGAGGTGATTTCAAAAATATATAACACTTATATGTTGTACCTAATTCGAAAAAAAATATAACTAAAAAGTTATAAATAAAAGAAATTAATTAAAAGAAAACAAAAACCCGACTGCTTAAAAAGCGAACTAAAAAGACGTAAACAAGGAGAAAATCATGGTGTGTAGGTATACCTACATACTCGCGAGCTGGCTGACCAAACCACATGTATCCTCCGACTGTACAGCATGATTTTCTCCTTGTTTACGTCTTTTTAGTTCGCTTTTCAAGCAGTCGGGTTTTTTGATATTTTTGATTAACTTTTTTATTTATAACTTTTTAGTTAATTATTCTTTGAATTAAGTACATATTTCGATTTTAAAATTTCTTACTGGTATTATAATACACGAGATGAATCTTAAATCTCATAACGGCTTTCAAAAATCACCTAAATCAGTTCCTATAACAGCAGTTCTTTTGCGTAACATCGATATTCTTTTGATCACCATGATGACGACGTGTATTACATCTGATGACTTATAGAAAAAGTAACCTGCTACAACCTTTTTTTGATAGCATTAAGATTTCGCCAAAAAGTGCAGCATCACGGTAAAGTGATCGACACCTTTACTTTCTATCGACATAGAAATTTCTTCATACACCACACTAGCAACGATATGTCGCAACTTGTAAAGATTTCACCAAAACTGCAGAAATACTGCATATTTTTCTATATCAATCCTGTTTTGTTTGTAAGATGACTTGACTTACCTTTTGAAAATAATAATATGAACCATACTAGCTTCTGCCAGCGGCTTCGCCCGCGTGAATCTCGAAAATTATCCCGAGGGAACATATTCCAGGGATAAAAAGTATCCTATGTGTTATTCCTGACTATAATTTATCCCTGTGCCAAATTTCATCCAGATCCGTCCTGCCGTTCGAGCGTGAAGAAGTAACTAACATACACACTCACAGACTTTCGCCTTTATAATATTAGTGTGATAATATAATATATAGCTGTTCCCCGCGGCTACGCTCCCGTGGACTACCCCACAGGACCCGTGTTCGGGATTAAGAAATAGCTTATGTCACTCAGGAATAATGTAGCTTTCTAATGGTGAAAGATTTTTTTTAATTGGTCTAGTAGTTTCGGAGCCTATTCGGTACAAATAAACATACAAACAAATAAACATACAAACAAACAAACAAAAAAATCATTCCTCTTCATATTATTGGTAAAGATTGGTATAGATAAGTGTGAAGTGTGATAACGAATTACGTAATATAAATTTTTGGCTAATCAAAAACTATGAAATACCACCAATTATATAACATTTATCTAGCTTACTAATCGAACCTTGAACTGCACATCTGCTGCAACCAAATCCGCTAAACCTTGTTTTGACAGCTCTACAAAGAAATTTTAGCCTGAATCGATTGCGGTCTCTAATTTATTTGACCGTACGTCTCCATTCCGTCGAAAGTATGGAAATAAAACTACGGTGTTATATTTTACTATATATAAAGAAAGAAAGAAAGAAAATACATTTATTTAGCACAGACTAAAAGACACACAATATAAGTACTACATTCATAATAATATATTAACATCAGATAAAATTCAAATAAAAATAAACAAGAAAGTGTAAAATCTGACGCAAGGTGTTTGTAGGAAAATGTGCCTCACGGCTGCGCCAAAAAGGCCCAGTTCAGCAAAAATGTCAGACAACTAGTGTCTGACGCTGGTTTTCAACTGGACCCGATGTGAAAAACACTAGGTACATGATATGTCATCTTACAATTTTCAAGTACATACAAACCACAATATTATAATAGTTCGCTTTGCACAAGTTTCCGAATTTGGAATGATCTAATGCGATTCCCAAGCTTAGCTTATATTATCACAAATATTATTGATTTATTTAAGGATCACCAACGTGTGTTACATTATAACAAACATTAAATAATTCACATTAAATTACTACATATCAAAAATAATAATTGCCATGCGATCTTTTACAATTCAGATACGATCATCATCATCAGCCTATTAATGGTCACTGCTGGGACACAGGCCTCCTCTCTTTGAGAGGGAAAGGGCCGTAATCCACCACGCGGGCTCAGAGCGGGTTGGTGGATGTCACATGTCTTCGAATTTTTGGTTCTAGGACATGATGTTTTCCTTCACCGTTTTGAGAGCAGTGGTGATGAAATAATTTACACAAAGTGAAGCGCCTGGCTGGGGTCGAACTCACGACCTACAACTTGTAAGTCGCGGCCGATACAACTGGGCGATACGATAAAATAACCATATTAAGAGGCAAGTTCACGCCCAATAGATTACCCATGCTTTTATCGACAACCTTTCCTTAAACAACTTAAAAAAGAACACAATTCTCAAAATTACCGTGGCTCATTGGAAACGTACCAAACCACTTTCGTTGGCGGTCAACCGCTGTACCTTGCAGCCGCCGAAATGTGAAGAATTACGTCTCGACCGACATAATTACGCTTTCACTTATATAACTAAATTATAACCGATCTAAATAAGAATATACCAGTAATACAGGTGTATGCACGACGAAAGTTCGGTGAGTGTCCAAATCGTTGTGGCAATGGTATTACTGGGCAATTAGACCCTTCGATCAGTATTACCCAAGATTTCAATTTGTTTAGCACAGTGAGACCGCATTCCGAATGTTGAATAAATATCCAAATTTTGAAAGCATTATGTATGTAGGAAACTACATCAATGATTAATGTTAAAGATAACGTTGTACACGCGAATACAAAAAAAAAATACTAACCAGACTAAAAATGTGCACGGCTGTTACTGGCCTATTTGCACAGGACCATATTGTAAATTAATGTTAACTCTGAAATAAAATTATTATGCTTTTAGTATACAATGAAAATAAATAAGCCTAGTAAATGTGCTTACAGCTAAGGAGTGGTATTCCATGCCGGAGTCTTTGTTTCCTGATAGCTACAACCTAGAGATCTTCAAGTCAAAAGTGATTAGGTTACTACTTCTAGACAAGCGTACTTCAACTTCGACCACATCATCGCTTACCATCAGGCGAGATATTGGTCAAGTGCGAGCCTATCATTAAAGAAATATTAAATATTATTGAAGCATTTAATTTTCGCAGTCTCACAAGCGAGTTTTCACTTTGCACCAATGTTGTAAAAACCTCGGTGAAGTGTCATTAAAGCCATAATTAAAATCAAAGTCAGTATAGAAGAGGAAAAAATACACCTCATAAGATTGACCCTGGCATTAAACTGAATTTAACGAAGAAAGTACACAAAAAAAGTAAAATAAATAATTATGAAGTAAATAAAACAGACTCATTGGCATTGACTTTGACGCAACATAAATTGCATTAGACAGCTGTCGACCCTGGCTCATCGTATGATCAATATCTTGACACTCTTCAGAAATTCTCAGTAACTGGCCAAATATTTATTGGATTTAAACCATTTGGGTCAAGAGCCAAAAGTATGGTAATTAAGGTGGTCAATATTTTGTTATGTGTTAATGTAGGAGTCACGTAGCTTGTCAAAAAGAAGCTAATTTAAAGGCAGAGATCAAAGGAAGGTCACCAATCCAAAAGAAAACCGAGGTATACGTGGTTTAACCACGCAAATAGATCTGCTCAATACCAATTCAGCTTGTAGAAGCCAACAAACGAACGCAAACAAGAACACACTGTTCTAAAGGTAAACAAAGCAACCGCTAACCGGTACCGACCCAAACATTCTATGCACAATATCTTGCCAAGTTCACATCACAATAACATTACATATCGCTACAATAGGAACGCCATCTCATGAAAGAACAAGCCCAAACAACAACACAGTGAACTGTCCAAAAAAACTTCCATTACATAAGAACCGACCTGAGAGAACAGGTTCCTTACAAAAAGATATGATCCAGATTTGGACCAAAACTACTCATTCGGAATACTGTGCAATAATTGTGAGCCAATATGGCCGTGGTAGTTTTAAAGTGGATTCCAACTATAGGGTTCATTGTAAATTGAGGTTGTCGACTTTGAAATATTGAAAGGTACAGATGTGGCACATAGTGTGATGAAAATAATTTTCAACACACTTGCTCATAAAGTGGATCTAATTTCACCGCAATTAGGCACATAATGACACCTGTAATCCAACTGTGACTTTTTCATTGCTATTATTGACAAGCGAGATAAAGAGTTATTTTTTTTTTATTTATTGAGTTGCATTGTTCTTAAAAAGATTCGATACAAAAAAGATCGTGCTCAATAGTACAAATAAATTAATGCACCTATTGTATTTAAATAGATAATTTTAACTTGTAGGTGTTTAATAAATAAAACTTTCACTCAAGTATAACTTTTGTTATCTCTGTAATAAAGAAAACTTGAAATTCCCCATGTTGTACGTGGCTAAAACGCTATCCGCGAGAAGCCAAAAAAAAGAAACCTCATTCTTTTAGTCTATGGCCGATCGCCATTGTTAGATGCGCGCGCATAGGAAAACTGATGAGTTTTTCCCGCCATTGCGAAAAAAAATTCACAACTCGTTTTCACTATTGAAATTACAGTTAATTTTGTATTATTTTCTTCACAAGTGTGTTGAAAAACGATTGATGATTACCGTCCTCGGCTCTCTTAAGAGCCTCACCTAACGGTTCGGGTCCCAATAAGAAGTAATCACCAACATTACACACTTGTACCGTAATGTACTATTACTGTACCTTTTCTTTTATGGATTCACTGTCATATCATTAAGAGTTGGACTTGACGATGATATTTGCTACCTCAAGTATACTAAGGTAAAAGTGGTCTGAACTACCACACCGAAAATGTTAATTTTAATATATGTAGAAAGACAGACAAGTAGATATAAAATATGCAGGGTAATAGATAAAGGAGGTAACATCATATCGAAATATTGACCAAATTTTAAATGCCAAGGGACTAACATAGATCGCCCACGTCTGTAATCCATATTTATTCAAACCTAGCCTAATTTAAACAGCGAATTTAATGATAAATATATAATAAAAATTACCATATACCTACTAAACAGTGTACCTTGACTTGTAAATCAGCAAAAACAAACACTGCTCAAGGAGGTTTTGCCTAAATACGATTGTCTTAATATAGACAATGAAGAGAGAACACGTGGCTTAAGATCACGTCTAAAGTAATCCATTATGAACTCATAATCATTTTAAGGTTCCTTGTATGTTATAAAAAAACTGTATATTTCATTTGTACGGGCGAAACAATTCCTTTTTTGGGAATCACCTATGACTTTCTTGGATGAAGTTCTTCAAACATGAGCAGAATTAGTTTTTAAATTATGAATTCACCTTGCCGTTTCACCCTCTACAAGCAAGGTTTCCGCGGCTTCAGCCTCCACAGGAGCCGTGCAGTTTCCGGAGATAAAAGAAGCCCAATGCTGGTATTATACTTGGTGTATTTGTACAAATGTTTGCTTTTAATCTCTATTACAAAATGAGTTTCATGTCAATAGCCGTAAGGTTCGTTATATATTGCTAAATTTTCGCAAATATTAGGCCAAATATGTCAAGATTAGTGCCAGCGTAATACTTAGCAATAGTGTAATTTTCTATCGGAGATGATCACTATTGTGTAATACATCTATCAGTGAAATAGTCTTCTTAATCAGATCAGTCTTTTCTGTCTGATATTATCTCCTCTTTCTGAAGTTCTTCACAAATCTGGAATCACATATGAATATTTCGCCACATTAGAATCCAGCACCCTACACTGTCATTTGTAGGAAGTTTCTTATCCTTCCCATGTTTAAAAAAAAATTCTAAACGGGAACGTAAATAAAGCATGTATGTTATTGAATTGTCAAAATGAAAGCCATTGCCATTGATTGTGTGTTACGCAATTAACCCGCATATTTCTTACATCAGGTTACATTCATGCCTGTATTTTTGACGCCCATTGGCTGATTGATGCAATTTGTTGTTTTAAACTATTTCTCACCATCTGGCTTTCTTACTAAATCTATAATAGATCAGTCCAATCGACTTTTTTTAAAAACAAATGATAAATAAAATAGGCATTAATCTCAATTCAGAAATAGGAGCGCTGGCCGGATAGCACGGCACGCCAGCATTAATGACATCATACGTCGGGCTCTTGTCACCGCCGGGGTGCCAGCTGTTTTAGAACCCAATGGCTTGGCACGCGACGATGGGAAGAGACCAGACGGGATGACCATAATGCCTTGGAAGGTGGGTAGGCCTTTGGTGTGGGATGCAACATGTGTCGACACCCTTGCGCCATCCCATCTTCTTAGCACGGCGGGCTGTGCTGGGGCGGCTGCTGCCGGTGCAGAAAACCTCAAACGGCGCAAATATAACAACCTTATTGGAAGTTATATGTTTGAGCCGTTTGGGGTTGAAACATTAGGTCCATGGGGTCCGAGTGCGCATCGAGTTTTTCGAGAAATTAGCACAAAGCTCGTCGACTCTTCACGTGACCAGAGGGCTGGCCTTTTCTTCGGCCAGAGAATTAGCATTGCCATACAACGTGGCAATGCCGCCAGCGTTCTGGGCACGTTTCCCATTGACATCGATGTGGACGAATTTTTTGATGCACAATGAGCTTTTTTTGCCGTCTGCCTTTTGTATTTGTATATAGGATTGTTTTTCTTAGAATATTCAATTGTATATATGTTAATAAATAAAATTTACACAGAAATTCAGAAATTCATTAAAATTAAAATTTTATTGTGTAACTAGCTCTTATTTAAAATGAAAAAGCTAGATCAAATGTATTTTTTTAATATTCTTGTATTCCTTGATGCGATTACGACAAAGCAGTTTCAACTAAAGTTTGTCATTTTGTCGTATAATTTACTTATCTTAAAAAATCTTTTAGGGCAATAAAATAAATGGAGTTTTTCTTATAAGCCTTACATTTTTTTATAACGATCATCGACGGAACTCTTATTGCGAGCAACTGTCTCACACTTGGCAAGACTTAAACTCAAATAAGAGTATCAAACCCAAATCTTCATATTGTTCAAAATTATATTCAAGCATTAAGTATTTAAGTAGGTAAGTAAATAGCTATCATTATAAAAGAACAAAGGCTAAATTGAATGTAAGATTAACATACCGCGAACATAAGGCAAGGTCGGATCGACCGTCAAACAAGTAATCTTAAACAATAACGAGTACAATGAGATACAACACTTACTTAGTCATTATTTACTGGCTAAACAACAATTCTATTTATCATTATTATGCTAATCTTAATAAAAATAATAGCTTTATGATTATTATTTATTCAAACATGCGATGTCGCACGTTACTAACTCCTAATGAAGCAGTGTTATTTAATAATAGGCCAATTAAAATTGAACAGGCAGGTACTATATAAGTTTCTCTGTGGTAGGTATAGCTAATATAAAAAACTTTTTAACATAAAATCTAAACCGACTTCCAAAACAAAACACTACAAAGCGAAAAATAACTTTCTTTTCGGAAGTCGGTGTCTTTAAAACCTATTTTTTTTGTACAACATTTACTTTTTTATTATTTACTGGCTTAACAACAATTTTATGTATCATTATTATGCTAATCTTAATAAAAATAGTAGCTTTATATTTCTTCCTGTAGTAAATTGAACAGCGTTATCAATAAAAGCTCAGTTCTTTCTGATCTGAGATCCCTAACAAAAAACTTTACCTGCCTATCTATGTGACATACATAGATAGGTAGTGTGTTTTCAATATCGTATCAAGGGCGCCATCGATTGATAAATATAGTTCTCGCCAAACTTCTTGGCCGCCCTGAAGTTGGCTACAATGGCTGCGCAGTAGTAAATCTCATACAAAAAAAAGTTAATTAAAAAAATCAAAAAACCCGACTGCTTAAAAAGCAAACTAAAAATCATGCTGTGCAGTCGGAGGATACATATTCGCGAGCTGGCGGACCAAAACCAGATTTCTTTACGTCTTTTTAGTTTGCTTTTTAAGCAGTCGGGTTTTTTGATTTTTTTAATTAACTTTTTTTATTTACAACTTTTTAGTTATTTTTTTTTAGAATTAAGTACTTTTTAACATATAAGTGTTATATATTTTTGAAATCGCCTCTTAAAATCCTTTATTTTGATACCCCACAGAATGGGTTTGGAAGAAAAAACAATTTTTTTCCGCCAAATTGGCGCCTAAAATCCGCCATTTTTGTATTTTCCAATTTTAATGTAGCCAGTGACACTCGCAGGTTTAAGACGAATCCATTGACGTAAGAATCATCAAAATCGGCCAACGTGTTTGGTCTCTAGAACGCCACATAGGACAAACATACATACATACATAGACTGATAAACACATTACCCTCCTTCGGCAGTCGGGTAAAAACAGCACCATTTCGTGCCTCGCGCATCCGGTAAACCAACTTCAGGGCGGCCAAGAAGTTTGGCGAGGGCTATACTTAGGACACAGCATTGAAGTGCAGCAGCGTTGAATGAAATGCAGTTTCAAGTTAACGACAGTTGAACGATCATTTATTTTATCATCCGTAACATTACATAATATTGAAATCGTCAATTTGAACGTCTACAAAACAAATTCTAACTTAATTATGTAACTGAGCTAATTAAATATAAATAATGCGAATTTTTCATGTAAATCAGTCTGCTTTATATCACGCGAAGCGAAATGTCGGATATCTATGTAAAATGGTAATTTTTGTATAATTAACTGTATCACATTTCTGTAATTAGCTGTTGCTAACAGATGCCTGTAGTTAAGGAAATACCTGTCAAAGTCAAAAAAATATTTTAAGCGGCACTTTGAACGTCAACAATTAAACTTTACAAGAAATAATAATTGATTCTACCGTCCA
Organism: Anorthoa munda; assembly: GCA_945859665.1. NCBI lineage: Eukaryota > Metazoa > Arthropoda > Insecta > Lepidoptera > Noctuidae > Anorthoa > Anorthoa munda. The sequence continues at coordinate 4,987,645 of OX243901.1, read as the reverse complement.
TTCGGAAAAGTAGCTTGTTATGGAGAAGAACGGACAAGAAACTCCATACTTACTCTTTTAAAAAAATAAGTTCTTTAGTACATACATACATTAACAAATTCATATATTATGTGAGGACGATGCACCCAGAATAGCACTACATATTATACTACGTATAGGTATTAAAAGCATTAACAGGTAAATTCATTAATTTGATAAATAGGAACATGGTTCTCACATTCTACTTTATAATAATATTATAAATGCGAAAGTTTGTGAGGATGGATGTATGTATGTTTGTTACTCTTTCACGCAAAAACTACTGAACGGATCTGGATGGATATAGATTATAGTCAGGAATAGCACAGAGGATACTTTTTATCTCGGGCATATGTTCCCTCGGGATAATTTTCGACATTCACGCGGGCGAAGCCGCTGGCAGAAGCTAGTGCTTACATATATAGCAAACACAAGAAAATACCTTATTCAACAACAACGGAATAGTGTGAGTCAATTACATAAACAAAAAAAGGTAGGTATATAAATGAACAAATTTGATTAATTGTCTACACTAGTTCATATATTCGAAGATCCCGGTTGTCATTTTTAGATCTTTTAAGGTTGTTCGGGAGACAAAAACCGGATAATCCGACATTAGTCTTGCCAATGGGTATAGTGTTACCTTTGTTAACCAGTTACTTTGTTATGAAAGTAAGGTAGGCAGAAAAATCGATTCATCTGTTTATGAGCTATGATGCCACAAACAGATACACAAACACACAGGTACACACGTCAAACTTATAACATCCCTTTTTTTCCGTCGGAGGTTAAAAATATTTTTACTCAGCCGCATCTAGTTAGACTGTGGTTGAGACAAGGCTATGTAGATTGATTGAGTAGCTAATTAAGTAACAAGTAAAATTTCTAAATTTAATTAACCCCTGACACATTTTTATTTCATGCTACATAATTTATCTAGTACATAGTAGATACGCTTCGATCGACAATCTATTGAACACTTAATTATGACACGATATCTTGCGAAAACACCCTGATTCAAACAGTAAAACGCCCATAGCTTTTGAACAGCTGAATCCATTTTAGTCAAACATAGCTAAGAACACTCTCGACAAAATCACATTTCAAAAAAAAAAACTAAATCAAAATCGGTTCACCCGTTTGGACACTATGGTGCTACAGGCAGACACACAAATTCACAGATACACACGTAAAACTTATAACACGCCTCTTTTTCAGTCGGGGTTAAAAAATGAACTTTGATTAATGAAATAATTACATCCAGCCCCTTTATCAAACAAAATAGCCCGCTGTAATCTCTCCACAATTGAAGCTTTTACTCTTACACACACAAAATACAGATCTATTGTCTTCCCACGCACTACGAGTAACTATCGCAAAAATACCTAAAAATGTTAGTCTTTTTTTTTTTTTTTTTACTATGTATAGGCCTGTGTTTGACCACAATCTCACCGTGGTCAGTGATGATGTGGCCGATGGTGGTAAGCACACAAAGCCTAGAAGGGAACTGGCTCTCAAGTGCTGCTGTCGGAACACACCGGAAGGTGCTTGGCGACAGATTTTCAACTTGAGGGTGGTTGCCAGCCAGGCGGGTACTACAAAGTACCCTACCATCGTGCTATGGTTTCCTCACGATGTTTTTCCTTCACCGAAAGCTCAAGCTCATTGTAGGATTCGAACCCGCGACCTTCGTCTCGGTATCCGACGTCACTACCACTGAGCTATCATCGCCTTAAAAAGTTTAAAGTTTAGTCTTTATATACAAGAGGATTACTTACATTATGTTCGTTATTACTTGCTCTCATAGTTTCATCTTATATCTCAACTATTAAGTCTATTTACTACGTATAAATAATCACTTTTACTTAAATCTGAACATTCAAGCAGGGTTGCTACATCGTTTATTTTATTGTCTACTTGTATTTTATTAAGATGGTACTAAAGTGTATCATTTAGAATAGTTGATGGAGTGCTAAGGTTCTAGTGGTATGTGCCCTCAATTACCTTGATAATAGTTTAAGTAGCTTTTATGCCTGAAATATTTTGATTTTAGAACTCTTATCTCTATATTAAAGCTCTTGTAACTTCAACTTTAATTTGTATCATAAAATGAAATAGTTGTAATATTTTCAAAACACCAGCATGCATAAAACTAACCATAGGAGGAAATTCGATTGCAGATATCCAATTTTTATCCAAATTTGTTTGTAAACGGACCCACGATACAGGAAGAAATTCCTAGTGTGGGGCAAAGTTTAAAAAAAAACTGCGTAACTTAAGTAAAAAGTCATAATTCGAGGTTTGGCTCTCGCCTATTTCCTGCACCAATATTGGACCAATATAAAAGATATTCCATAAAATGAAAAACAAAAATATATACTGTGGCCCTATGTTTTCCTTTTTGATGATACAATATCTTTAGAAAACCTTCAAAAAATGCTCAAGCTTGCGCTGTCAACCTCTGTACAAATTTGACAACTATAAAATAATAAAAAAAAGAAAACATAGAAGCACACCATATATATTATTTAACAACTTATGGAATATCTCTTAAATTTGTCCAATACTGTAGGAGCGAATAGAGCCAAACCTCGAATTATGACTTTTCACTAAAGAAATTCAGTCGGGAGCTCTCTGCCCGACTTTAGGAGGGCAAGGGATGCCTTTCTCACCGGTAGACACAAATAGCTAATAAATAAACAATATTTTTAATCAATATATTTACCACATGATATTGTAAATTTTGGAATATCCAATCGTCTTAAGCCACCCCACACCACCACCTCACACACACCACCACCTCACACACACCACCACCTCACACACACCACCACCTCACACACACCACCACCTCACACACACCACCACCTTACACACACCACCACCTCACACACACCACTACCTCACACACACCACCACCACCACCACCACCACCACCACCACAAGCCACATCACCTGAAAACTGTTAAAATATTATTCCAAATTTCTGTATCGACAGCCCTACCTTACACAAATCACGTTGTGTAGTGAGGACTGTGAGAAGTGAATTTATTCATTTGACATTAACGGTCCTCTGTAAATAAATTAACATTATTTAATACACAATTAACTGCTCAAGATAAAACTTTTACGTTTGAAAATGTAGGTATTTTTTTGTAACTTGGCAATTAATAACTCCAGCATATATTTTTGAAACGCTTCTTGAAAGTCAAAATCAAAAGCTTTTTGAAAGATTAATTTGATGGTAGGTTTTTCTTTTACTTACCTACCCACGATTTCTGAATTAATAATAATAATAAACGGCACGGTTGAAATCTACAGACTATTTGCATAGACACAACTTTGTAGCCAGGATTATCCATCAGCAACTTGCTCTTAAATACAATCTTGTGGAATCGGAAGTGCCTTACTATTAATATGTGCCCGACCCAGTTCTCGAAAATGGCAATGTCACGATGTATTGGGATCGGTCTATCATCACTGACAGGACTATTGCGACTAGAGCTTCGCGCAATGATTGTTGATATAGCGGTCCCCCATGACGAGAACCTCGTGAACGCTGAGAGAGATAAGAAAAGTATCTTGATCTGGCTCCGAGGTTGTCAACATATTGTGGGATGTGAATACAGCAGTAATTGTGCCGATAGCCGTGACAGCCAATGGCATAATAGCCAAGAGCCTCGACGAACATCTGAGGAAGCTCTCGTTGAGCAGCTGGATCAAGGGCTTGATCCAGAACGCGGTAATCCTGGACACGGTGCGTAAAGTCAGGTTCCTCTCTCAGAAGCCCTGACCACCGGTAGCTTGGACCCTGCTCCCGATGCCGGTGGGCTACTACTTTTATATTTTTAAATGTTTTTTTTTATATATATCATAATATTTAAAAATGTAAAAGTATGTATATATAATAAATAAATGGAATAATAATAATAAAGTTTATTTAAAATCATTAGGTACAACAATAATTAAAATGTTTGCTTAAATCTATGTCAAATTCACATGTGTTATGTGCCTGAACTAGGTAATCCTGAGTTTCAGGCGAGATGCAATTAAGCATTTAATGTTGAGTATTTGTCAAACTGTACTTAGCCTGAAAAACTGAAATAATTTGACACTAAAGAAGGGTTTGTCATGATCTTAACTCCGAATACGTAATCATTAGTTTACATACCTTCTTTGTTAAACCTTCCGGCCGTTGCCAAGCAATTTAACCAAACCATCAAACGCCATACTCTAGTTTTATATTACCTACCCATAGAAAAACGAAAGTTACATGCAGTCCAATCACAAAGTATTATCCAATCGCCCCACATTCAGAAGCTCGAAAACGGTACACATTCAGCAAAACAAACCAATAATGAATGTATGCCAGTAGATTTAAATCAAGTCGCCTTTGTAAATCACCACGAAGCATAGCATTTTGCTATTGAGAGCCCTATCATTGGCATATTCTTTCAAAGGTTTAATTATCAACCCCATCTCCTTTCTACCAAGGTGGAATTTCGATTTATTATTCAGTCTACTTTGAGAGCCCTATCATTGGCGTATACATTCTCAAAGGTTTTATAATCAACCCTATCTCCTTTCAACCAAGGTGGGCTTTTGATTAACTCTAATTCGGATTACTTTGTCTTCAATTTGCGATTATTACAATCAATGATTTGGCAATAGGACTTGGTTCGTTGACCTTTTCACGTCATTATTCTATAAGAGGTCAAAGTGTAAGAACCACAGAGTACGGAATCGCCGCACCGCCAGCAACTAGGGACTCCAATTTTTATAAAATTCGTGATGCCGAAAGTGCCTTAAGCGCACAACTTCTGTCACTCAACGCATTCAGTTTCTATAATAACCGGTCTATTCCGGGTGGCGTGAGATTGAAGTAAACTATAAAACCCTAGCATCATTGATGGAATGACACCAGTAGGCTTACTACGTAAGAAACAGCAATCAGCAATCATCGCATGTCATAAAAGTCGGAATTACCTGCAGTTTAGGTAGGTACTACACAGTCGTTTGCTAATCGCTCGTTGTTTGTCATATGCACTTATTTCTATAAGAACCGCCAGAATCTCTAAGAGTATTGAAGAGCAATTATTGCGTAAAAATCACTATAGTTTTGCTCTTGCAAGAAACGCAATACTTCACTTCAGTAAGCTCACTTCACCTAAACTTTTACGATGAAGTTTTTACGAAACAGACCCGCAGGCATATTACGTATCTTTTGCAATAGCAAAACTATAGCGATTTTTGCGCAATAATTGCTCTTCCATACAGAAGTTTTAGAGATGTGACGGTTTTTTTTTTAAATATGTGCATTTGACAAACAGCGAGCGATTAGCAAACGATTGTGTAGGACCTACCATACCTACACTGCAGGTAATGCCGACTTTTATGACATAAAGCGTTTGATCGCTACCGTTTTGCTCTTGCAAAAGATACGTAATAAGCATGCCGCTCAGTTTATATCGAATGTGTTGATGTTGACAGTGCTGTCTCGTGTGTGTCTTCTGTAGTAAGAATGATTCCTAAATGTATATGTCATTAGCATAATCAATTCTATTGAGCAACATCAACATCAAAGGAACAGTTATTTGTGAATGACCTCTGCGGAATCTGAGAAATCATTATTTTATACCTACCTTCTACCTATAATTTGATGGATGGTACTCACATTATGAGTAACTACCAAATCATTGAAAGTATCTAATAAAATTCTGGTAGATCTCCTGAAACATGACTATTACTAAATTTAAAAACCGACATCGCAATAAAAAATAAACTAATAATAATTAATAATTATTGTAAAATTTATAAAGTGAATGATCTCCGTCATCTCATTAAAATCTTGGAATTGATATTTAAGACGACGACTAACGCCAACGACCTTGAGGGAACAAAACGCGCACTCGTTTCACACCCGTGTGACCCAAAATTAAGTAGATTTTTGTACTTTTCTTATTATTCTATGACTTTAAAAGAAAGCCTCAGATCAAAATGTAGATAATTAAATTGTATTTGAGATAGTGTTGATTTCATTAAAATACGCCCAGCGGTTTTGGTGCGATTGTCGTGTTTTTGTCCGTTTTAGACATAACTTTACAAATTAATTACACCATGTTATACGAATAAAACTCAAAATTTTCTTACATCAAATTATTAAGAAAATTGTCTAATGTAACATATATTTTATCCAAAAAATTACGACTGGTCGTTTAGACGTGATTCTCATTTTAAAATCAGCTACTCAAGGTTATCTGCGCCTTAAGTAAAAGTAACTTTTATTTGCAAACCAAACGTTGCATTTTGTGGAATAGCAGCCTTAAAATAAAATCGTTTAAAATCCATATCAAATCGATATCAGAATTCTTTATATATAAAATTACATAACACAAGAACGCAACTCAAAGGTCAACATGTCACCCACTTAGCATCTTTTGTTATATTAAATGCTATTTACAATTTACAAACCTATCTCCAAATCCAGGTATCACCATGTCATCATATATCATTCTTAGAATAAATTATTATAGCCCTTTTGACGTTAGGTAGTGTTTAACCTTTGTATCTGCCATACCTCATTAGTCACGGTCACCTTAGTAACTACATTTGTTGACAACGGAACACCAATATTAATTAGTAGTAGATAGAATATACGAAACTATGGTAGCACATGCCCTACCTATATATGTTTCCTGGGTAGAAAAATGATTTGTTCTATTTATTCCGTCAGTGAGATTCTCAATTAATATTGGACCCGTATTTTTTGAATTATCAAAATAAAAACTGCCAAAGGTAAAGCGTATCAAAGTTCAGGAGTAGGGGCTTGTGACGTCACTTTGTCGATATAATATGCACACCGTGATGTCACATGATATTTCAACGCATTATATCGTCGTAATCTGGTTTTAACCGACTTACCAAAAAGGAGGAGGTTCTATGTTCGACATTAAGTTTGTTTTTTTTTTTGTGTATTTTCACGCATATCTCCGTCAATTTCGGACCGATTAAAAAAATCTTTTTTTTGTTTGAAGAAGTATGTTTCGAAATTGGTCCCGTTTTAATTTGGTGAAGATCTGATGAAGAATTTCGGAGATATACAACAGAACTCTTCAATAAATAACGGCAAATCTCTCGGGATTGCTGTAATTGCATGTCTGTTTATTGTTTATACCATTTCATAACATAACATCACGCCAGTACGCTCTAAAGAGGTAAGCAGATGTGTACAATTCACCTTGGTACACTCTCATTTCACCGGTTATGTTCAGTTTCATGATATTTGGGTAATCTATTCTGGCATTATTGCCTATTAGGCAGGTACAACTAAAAAGTGAAAAATAAAAATTCTGTTTACGTGGCAAAAGAAAAAATACGTGTCCAATATTTTTAGGTTATCTACTGACGGACTAAATAGTTAGGTATTTTTTGTCAACGGTTAGTTGCGGTAATTTCAATTCCCGGATTCTACACCGCATATTTATTTGAACATGCTGTTATACCAATTTATATTAAGAAATTACAAATATAATTTATTTAAGAAATTGTTAATGATATTATGGGCGAGGTGTTAAGTGGGACCCAAGAAAGTTGGTTAGACCGCCTTCTGCATCTGACTCTTGACTCAGCTGTATGGCGATAGCTATTCTTTGTAATGGTCGAATCTTCGGTTTTATCTTATCTTTGACATCCGATCAAGTTTTTCATACTTATGTTAGAAACTATTCCAAAATATTCAAAAGAGTCTGCGCTCAAGCAAAATCTCAAATAATAATTAACAAAATTGGTGTTTCTAATAATAAAATAAAAACTGTGTGGCAAATAATTAATAGAGAAACTGGAAAGACACAACAAAGCGATCAGAATGAGTTGTCTTTGAAAATATCTAATCAAACCATTTCTGGTAAGCAAGAAGTCGCTGAGACATTAGAAAATTTCTTTACCAACATTCCGTTAGAGGTTACGAAGTCTCTTCCCTCCTCATCTAAATTAGCTGAAGCTCTTCTTAAAGAAAACTTTACTAAAGACATACCAACCTTTAAATTTAAATCAATATGTATTGATACAATTAAAAACGCGTTCAAAAGTCTCAACGTAAAAAATACTGAAGACTTGTGGGGGATATCCGTTAGGGTTCTTGGAGATATTATTGACTCAATTGCTCCTGTCCTAACAGGCATATTCAATCAATGTTTGGACAGCGGCACTTTTCCTGACTTAATGAAACACAGTAAAGTAGTACCAATTTTCAAATCAGGCTGTAAGAGTGATCCCTCAAATTATAGGCCTATATCCGTGCTTCCAGCATTGAGTAAAATCTATGAAAAAATCATGCTGGAACAGATGTTGTCTCACTTCAATTCAAATAAGATCCTGCATAGTCAACAGTTTGGTTTCACGAAAGGTAGGTCGACAACGGACGCGGGAGTAAAACTCATCAGCCACATCTTGGAATCTTGGGAGAAGTCCCAGGATGCCATTGGCATTTTCTGTGATCTCTCGAAAGCGTTCGACTGCGTCGACCACAACACACTGATCTGTAAATTACACCACTACGGAATTCGAGGAAAATCTGCTGATCTTGTGCTTTCCTATTTATCAAACAGACAGCAAAAAGTAAATGTTAATGGGGCGACGTCCTCCGGGTCTCTAGTCAAGATGGGCGTGCCCCAAGGTTCAATTCTCGGCCCTTTCCTTTTTCTTGTTTACATTAATGATCTCCCTTTTATGATGGCCAAATTATCGGATATAATTCTATTTGCTGATGATACTTCGCTAATTTTTAAAATAGATAGGAAAGATACGGATGTCTTACATGTCAACGAAAGTCTGATTGTTCTCTCGAAATGGTTCGCAGCTAACAATCTTTTACTAAATGCGAAAAAAACAAAATGTCTGAAGTTTTCCTTACCAAATGTACCACAACGTGACCTAAATTTAAATCTTGACGGCAAAAATCTTGAAGTTATAAAGGAAACTGTATTCTTAGGGATTACTATCGATTCAAAATTGCAGTGGGGCGCGCACATTAGAACTCTTTCGGGTCGGTTAAGTTCGGCTGCATATGCAGTAAGGAAAATAAGGCAGTTAACCGATGTAGCCACAGCAAGGTTAGTATACTATGCTTATTTCCACAGTATTATGTCTTATGGCATTCTGCTGTGGGGATCAGCTGCAGACGTTGACTCAATTTTCATCTTACAAAAGAGGGCAGTCCGCGCAATCTATAAAATGAGTCCACGAGAGTCCCTCAGAGAAAAATTTAAAGAGATCGATATACTGACTCTACCTTCTCTTTATATATTGGAATGTATTTTGTATGTCCGCAAAAATCGAGGGCTTTTCAAAACTAGAAGCGATTTCCATAATTTAAATACACGCAGTAAGCATGAAATTGTAATACCCAAATTCAGATTAACGAAAACTAGCAAGTCTTTTCTTATAAACAGTATACGCTTTTATAATAAGTTGCCAAAGCCAGTTATAGAATTGACCGATGGAAAGTTCAAAAACTACATCAAACGTGTCCTTATTAAAAAAGCATATTACAAAATCAAGGACTACGTTGAAGATAAAAATTTTAGCTCCTTCTGCGCATGCGGCTTCCCTGGTAACTCATAAACGGCACAAATATGTGGATGTCTCTAACTATTCTCAATCTCATTTTTTACTTTTTTTCTTTCTTTTAATTAGACTTTTTACAATGATTTCAATGATCTTTATAGCCCTTTGCTATGAATAGTTACAGCACTGATAACAACATTTGTGCCACATGTTAAATTTAGTCTTGTTATATATTTTTATTTATTTTTTCCTTTGTATAGATTCTTTTACTGATTGTTTTGTGAATGTGTGAACATTGTAGGCCTTCTAGATTTCTAGACGCTTGTTAACATTTGTTAACTCTCTCGTTTATACAATTTTTTTTTAGTTTCTTACGACTTATTGTCGGGCCTACGTTGTCCCCCCATATCTAAGCACTAATACTGTAACGTGGAAATATTGTAAAAACAAACCATTTTTTTTAAAAGAGTAACCGTGGAGTTTCTTGCCGGTTCTTCTCCACAGGAAACGACTAACCCGAACCGTGCACCTTTTGTCGACGTTTTATAAGTGCCCATGTAGGCCTATGTGAAATAAAAAACATTTGATTTTGATTTTGATTTTGATTTTGATTTTTAAACCATCTACTGACACGACTATTGATATAATAATTGTTGAGCCCATCCACATGCTTGTAACCTTATGATTTGATACCCCACTTGCTGTATTGTTACGTGTTTTATCTGTTTCTATTATCCGCCCAATGTTCCAAATATACATTTTCATAGTCCGTTAGAGCCATCACTATTGTTTGTTGTATCCGTTTCGTACTATCTTCATTGTAAACGAATCTATTCAATTAATAGGCATTGTCCTGTGTCAATCAGACTGTGACCACTGAATAGAATTTTTGCCACAAAATACACGGATTATGATCTGAATTGACTGTTTGAATAACTCATTGGATATGCATATGGCATAAACACTATCTATTACAAGTACGGGAAATGCATTGTAAACCTACATAGAGGTAAAATTGATTAAATTTACTAATATCCGATAGCAAAAAATCTTTTACTAATATCAGAGGAAAATAAAAATATTAATGTTTATTTGACACAAAGGTAACACGTAAAATGATGATGGTAACTCCCAAACTAGGCCTGGGCCTGTATTTTGGAGGCTAGTAATTCAGCCATAGTATTAATGTGCAAAAATACATAAAAAGAGATGTTTTGCTACATTGCCTAATGCTGTGATCAGTTTGAATAAAATTGGATTAATAAAAAATAAAATAAGCCTTTATTAACACTTACTTTTTAGCCTTTATCACTATTTACATAAATACTTGTTACACCTAATTATGGTCTTTATAGTATATCGGTAATCGGCTTAGTTTTCTGTAGCAGTTTGTCTCTCGACAAAGGCCTCCTCCAAGGACTTGCAGCTTGATCTCTAGCTATTCGCATCCACTTAGGGCCCGCCATTTGCCTGAAGTCGTCTTCCCAACGCTTACACTGTCTACCTTTAATTCTTTTATTGCTCCTAGGGTACCACTCAGTTATTATTTTGGTCCAAAGCATATCCATATTTTTAGACAGGTCCTGCAAAAATATCGAGAATACAAAAAAACGTTTGTAGATTTTCATTAAGCATTTGATTCCCTGGAACATGGATACATATGGGAAGCCCTGAAATGCCAAGATGTTCAAATTAAATACATCAGAATCCTGAACATTATTTACTTAGGAGGCAAAGCCCAAGTAAAGCTCGAAGCAACAGGAGAACCATTCCCAGTTCAAAGAGGAGTTCGTCAAGGAGATATATATATACTATTTCACCAAAATTGTTTACGGTGGTTCTAGAAATGATTTTCAGAAATCTTGAATGGGAAGATATGGGTCTTAAGTTCAATGGCCAAAAAATAAACCATTTGCGCTTTACCGATGACTTAATACTGTTTTCTGAAGATTTACGGAGCTGCGAACTAATGCTGAATGCATGTATATATATAGTTTATTATTAATAGAGTTGTACAGAAAAGTACCAAGAATGCAGAAAAACCTTTGAGAGAAACTTGTGTTGTTACGGATGATTGGACAAATATTGGTTGATCTTCTGTTTTGTGTTAGGAGATCGGGATCTAGGGGTAGTTCAGCATGTTTTTTTAATACCGTCATGATAATGAATAATTGGCGGACTGTAAGTACTTGGCAGTGTTGATAAAGTTCAGAAGTTGGGTATAGGATTGGGAAAAAGCAACTCACTTTTAATACCGCTCTTTGGGCTCTTTCTAGATTGATCATGTATGATTTAGAGGAACCGCCCCATGTGGTAATACAATATGAAATAAGTGATTGGCATAACGCGAAGTAAACTTTCTTAAGAACTGATGAATTGGAAATATGTCGTAGGTTTTTAAATATATAAATTAATTTGCGTATTCGTTTAACAAGGGATTCTATATGTTGTTGGAAGCTGAGTCTGGAATCTATAATTATACCAAGATATTTAATAGAACTAGTTTAACATTTAACCAAGCCAGGACAGGAACACTGGTTGATATTATCACAAGAGTGAGCTTTTAAGTCAAAATCAGGTTGATCTTGCGGCCTAAGTGAGTTAATCATAAATTTCGTCTTATCCACATTTAGGGTTAGCAAGTTGTAATGCAGCCATTTATAGACGGTATCAAATCCTTGTTGAGCATATTGTCTAACCTCTTCCCAAGTGTTAGCATGAAATATCAAGGCAGTATCATCGGCAAACGTGATAATTTTTCCGTTTTCTAAACTGATATTACATAAATCGTTTATGTAGACTAAGAATAATGTTGGGCCGAGGATACTGCCCTGTGGAACACCGTATTAGTTAGGAAGTTCATCGCTAACCCAATTTCCTATTTTCGTTTTTTGTGTTCTGTCAGATAGATAGTCTGTGAATAGTTGGAGCGGCAGACTTCTAACTCCCATATTTTCGAGCTTTTTAATCAAAATGGGAACAGATACTGTGTCGAATGCTTTGGCTAAATCTATATAGAATAGAGTATGTTAATGAATACGTTTATTTAGGACAATTAATATCACCCCTTGGTAACATGCATAAGGACATAAACAGAAGTATAACAAACACATGGAAAAGATTTTGGAGCCTTAGTGAAATAATGAAAAATTATGAAATGTCCATAAAAATTAAAAGAACTGTATATAACACTTGCATATTCCCGTGCTTAACTTATGGATGGCAAACGTGGGCCTTAACAGATCAGCTAACGAATAAAATAAAAGTGTGCCAGAACAGCATTGAACGAAGTGTAATAGAGGTAAAAAGAAGTGACAGAGTGAATTTGGAAACAATAAAAACCAAAACAATTCAAAAATGCGCATAACGTTAGTAGAAAGTTAAAATGGCGTTGGGCAGGACATATGTTACAAGATACGAAAGAAAAGTGGACCAAAATAATAACTGAGTGGTACCCTAGGGGCTTTGTGATGCTTCTTTTAAGGCAGGCCTTAGAATGAATATGGCCAAGACGAAGGTTATGGCAACCCTCAGGCATTAAGTGCGCCTATATGTCTGTATGTTGCATGAAGTTTTAAATAAATAAATAAACCCTCTGCAGCGATTCAAATACTCTTGTTAAAGTCGCAAATGAAACGTTGGAGATGGTTGATCGGTATGTCTACCTTGGTCATGTTCTTTGATTTGGCAAAGAACATCAACAGACGGAGGTATCGAGAAGAATACAGCTTGGATGGGCCGCTTTTGGCAAAATGGACGACATTTTGAAGTCGGTTAAGATACCACAATCTCTGAAGACCCGCCTCTATAACCACCATCTGTTTTGCCCACCATGACTTACGGTGCCGAGACGTGGACGCTTACACAGGAGGCTGTGTACAGGGTTCAAGTTGCACAGAGAGCCATGGAGCGTTCCATGCTTGGCATACGGCTAATAGACCGAGTTCCAAACGTTGAGATCCGAAGACGTACGAAGGTTTTCGACATCGGAAAACGAATTTCGGAACTGAAATGGAACTGGGCAGGACACCTAGCAAGGCGCAGTGATGATGATAGGTGGAGTAAGGTGGTGACTGAATGGCGTCCAAGGACTGAAAGAAGAAGTATTGGTCGTCCAGCGGCGAGATGGGCCGATGGCATTGTTGCCATTGCGGGTAGAACCTGGATGAGGTTGGCACGGGAACGTGGTGATTGGTACAAGAAGAGAGAGGCCTATGCTCAGCAGTGGGTGAAGTCGAGCTGTGGATGATGATGATGATGACCCTAGGGGCGATAAAAGAAATAAAGGGAAAAATTGAATTAAACCAAATCAATTAAAAACAAATTAAATTAAATCAGAAAGTAAAGGCAGTATGTAAAAGTATGGGCAGAAACAACCAACTTGCTGCTCCTTCGTAACCCCTTTAATTATACTTATGTCGATTTTCCTTTGTTCCAGATTGGCCCAGCAACTTAACCTACGACCACATCTACAACAACACACAGTACGCCCAATTGCAACCCATACACAGGCCATACAACCCAGTCAATAGCTTTAATAGCCATCGTAATAGCAATAAGTTTAGTTACAATGACTCCAGAGTCAACGAAGTCGATGATCAACCAGTTTATAAGGATGCCAGTGGTCCTCTACTGGTTGGGTTTGCGAGAGACCCTTTTAGGTATTCTGTGCCGGAGGATGATTATAAGAAAGGAGTCAGGTAAGTCTTCAAAGAGTTTCTTTTAGTAGTTTGTCTGTAGCAAGATTAGCTTACGTTATGCCCAAAGGAATATAAAAGATCGATTGCTCAGTGTAGGTTTAACAGGAGTAACTAAAAAAAAAACACATCACCATCTTCCTGCCCTTGACCCATATTATTTGGGGTTGGCGCAACACGTTTTCCTCTTCCATACCGTCAAGTTTCCCGTCACGCTATAACTGTCTCCCATTTATTTCATATCACTCCTCACACAGTCCATCCATCTTTTCTTTGGCCGTTCCCTCCCTCTCCATCTATCCAAATTTATTTTCATAACTCTTTTAGTAACATGCGTTTTATCCCTCCTTATCACATGACCATACTAGGACAAACGGTTTCCTTTCAACTTTACAAGCTTATAAAAATGATCATACTTGTAAGCTCTTCCATTCTTTACATTTTTATAGAATTTTACCAGAATTCATAATACTTCCGATTTCTGAATTAAGAATTTGAAGTTGAGTAGTTATTTGTCAAATTCTACTTTAGCCTGAAAACCTATCGAGTTTACTCAATACAGAAACCAGCTCTAAGTCTTAGCAAGGTATGATTCCCCCTCTTGTCTAGCTCTGCAACTTACCTTATTCAGATCTTAAAACACTGCTTAAACGTCTTCTACTTCTAACAGAAGTCCATAATGTTCTTATTTTCTTTCAGGAACATAGATCCTCAAGTGTACATGAGCAAGACGGAGAACCGTGGCAAGCGAGGTGTCTTCCACCTATACAACATGTTGTACTGTTCCACTGGCTGTGACCCTCTCTCTTATAAGGGTTATGGATGCTACTGCGGATTCTTGGGCTCGGGGAGAGCTACTGATGGGATAGACAGGTAAGAAATTAAACCCCTTAAAAAATATGACCTACAAAACAACTAACTAACTAATTTTACCAAGAGCTTTAAATCCGCAGCAATGGACTAATGCAGGTAGGGAGTAACAGTTAGTTTCCCTTCCAAATCCTACTGTGTCAAAAATTGTCTCCATATTGATTGTGCGACCTACATCGAGTAGTGTGTGTATACGAGTAGGTGAACGTCCACGCGGTGTTTTACCATCCACCTTTCCCACCACAACCAGTTTTTCGAGGTTGTCTGCCTGTCTCCGAGCGATATGATCAAAGTAATTCAGAACTCTCTTGTAGCATGTCGTGAAGAGTCTGGATTTAATGTTTAACTGGTCGAGAATGGACTATTAGTGCGCTTTACTGTCCATAGTATGCGTAACATTCTTCTCCAACACAACATCTCAAAGGCCTCAATCCTTTTTCGATACACTGTGGGAATTACCCAAGATTCGGAGCCGTTCAGAAATATCAAGAATACCAAAGTTCTCAAAATCTCTTATTTGTGCTGTTAGAGATCTTTTTATCTTGCCATATTCTCGACATCTTGCTCATGGCAGCTTTGGCCATCCGTGTACACCTCCTGAATTCCCCTACCGCAGAATAAAGCGCGTTAGAATAAAGTATAATTATTTTATCTTTCTATAAAATGACCGAAGGGGTTTTGGCATACAAAGAACCACTATTTCACGAAAAACAAATACAATTACAATCAACAACATGACTTCTTACCAATCCTTACAAAGCCCTATTACCCGACAGGTGTTGCCAGCTCCACGACGAATGCTACGAGAACATCTACTGCCCGTTCTACACCGTGTACCTACAACCGTACTACTGGAAGTGCTACCACGGTCGGCCGCTGTGCGCGCTCGAGAACTTCGACTCGCACAACGAGTTCATTAACGGCTGTGCTGGCAGGCTGTGCGAGTGTGACAGGTACAAAGTAGTATGTAGGCACTTGTAGGTTGTTAACGTCTTCGACTAGTTGATTTAGCTCCACGACGAACGCTACGAGAACATCTACTGCCTGTTCTAAACCGTGTACCTACAACCGTACTACTGGCAGTGCTACCACGGCCGGCAGCTGTGCGCGCTCGAAAACTTCATTACCTTCATTATTATTCTTCATAAGGCTGTGCAAGTGTGACAGGTACGAAGTAGTACCTACGTAAGTCTTATTATCTGGATACAAAACTACTATTATCGAGTTACTACAAAAAAATAAGAAAATGAGGACAGTGTCTTGTCAGGATCCTGGTAAATAGAAGAAAATTGCAAACAGGACTGGTGAAATTCTCTAAGAATCTCACCGTGAAAATGTTGAAAGAAAGATAGAAAACATTTATTGTCATCTGAAACATGTTACTGCATAAACAAAACATAAAATAGTTCTGAAGCACAATATTATTGTTGTTGAAGTCAGCTTGAGGTGAGTTAAGTAAATTCTTGAAAAATCAGGTTATTTCATTAATTTTCATAATGAGTTTTGAACATAATAATTAGACTGAATGTATTCCGAAAAATGCTCTTCTATCGGTCTTATAGATATCTTCTATATCTCTTCTTCTGTAGGCATTACTTTTCGGCACCGTTGAGTATTGTAATTGCAATATTTGTAGGCGTTAAATCGAAATACTTATACTCTTTTTCTAGTCATCTCATTTTCTTCTTTTTCTGTTACTTCATTAATATGTATGAAGTGAAAGTCAAATGATTAATACGGCATTATTCATAATGCCCAGACAATTTGAAAAATGCCCAATATTAGCGGGCAATATGCTAAAAACTATCAATAATATATGAAATAATTAAATTGACCGGGCTTTCTGAATAATGCACATCACTTCACAAGGTGTTTTTTTTTTATTATTTTATTGTTGACATTGATTTTAATATTGAATAGGTAAGTACAATTACTATTCAAGCAACAAAGTCTAAAGTAACCTTACATGAAGGAGATGACGGGAGCTAAGTTCACTCGCTTTCTTTCGTGTCGGGGTGCCCTAAGCTCCCGAGCTCACATCGAATTTTCCAACCGTTACGTAACAATATTCTTAAAAAAAACCGGCCAAGTGCGAGTCGAACTCGCGCACAAAGGGTTCCGTACCATTGTCGCAAAAAACGGCATAAAAAACATGGTTTTTGTATGGGAAAAAAAAAAAAAAAAAAAAACTGTTTTTAGTATTTTTTGTTATAGCGGCAACAGAAATACATAATCTGTGAAAATTTCAACTGTCTAGCTATCACGGTTCAAGAGATACAGCCTGGTGACAGACAGACAGACAGACTGACCGCGGAATCTCAGTAATAGGGTCCCGTTTTTACCCTTTGGGTACGGAACCCTAATAACCAGACAATGTAATAAATATAGAAGTCTAAATCAGTATTCATTACATTGCCCGATTTGACTTGACTAGATTCATAATGCCCTGATTAAACATTTGGTTCATGACATATGGCTTGGCCAAAAATGGGCGATGTTTGGGGCTATTTGCAGTAGGTCAGAAAGAATTTTTTTTTTTTTATTTATTTTGTTTCAATTTTTTTACTCCTAACTCCCAACTATCGCCTTGTTTTGTTTGATCCACGATTCCCACCCTGTATATATACATGTATATTTATATAAATATACAATGATTATATTCAATATATATGTACGTTTATTTAACCTATTTTAATATGTTAATAACTTTTTTTTTATATTTAACAATGCATCAGCCGGGCGAGCATGGTCTCTGTGATAGGCTTGATTCACGCATTTTGTCACGGTTTTTGCCTCAAGCCTGTCACAGTAGGCCGTGCTCGCCCGGCTGCCATGTTGTCTCTTCACCACCCTTGGTTGACTGGTTGAGAGTCCACCTTTTTACCTTTTGTGCATGAAGTCCAAATAAATAAATAAACCAACTAAATTATCTCTTTCCAGACAATTTGCCATGTGCGTGAGAAGATACCGGTGTCCAAGGAAGCGAGCCCTGTGTCGCTCATCACCGATACGTCTGCTGCAAAACTTGCTCATGTTCCGGTGACGAATAACTTTTGATGTACAAATCATGATAGCTCACTGGCTTCTGAGCCTTAGTTACCAGTTAACATTTTTAAAACTGTACCAAAATGTAGGGTATAATAACATGGGTTGGGGAAACTCACAGACGTGTGGGGTATCGATAACTTATGGCGATAAAAAAACAGTACTGATCGTGATAGAAGAAATTTCTTAAAAATAAAGAATAAGAAAGATATATTGTGAGAAAGAAGGAGTTATATCTTTCTTCTCAGAAATATGCCCTAACGTATTGCGTCCTTGAAATGTCACTGATTTATAGCCAAAGTACATCTCAGGACGATTCCAATAAGCCCATACACGATTAGGATACATTGTTTTATTTTGGAGTTCCAGTGCCTACCTTCCGACTTTATCATCAGATTTATCATAGTCGCTTAACTATTAGAACATTATCTTGTAACCACGACATACTTATCATTAAGGAGTTCCAGTGGTCATCTGTGTTCTTCTTCATCAGTTCCACTTCACCAAATGATACTTACTGAGTGCAAATGATTGCATTGTTGATGAAAATACCAAAATCGCTATATGTATGCCTATAATATTTGAGGAGTACCCTCGATTTCCATAGGATCCCATCATCAGATCCTGACCATCATGGGACCACCTGGAAAGTATACCCTTTCAAACAACAGAGGAATTTTCCAAATCGGTTCAGGCGTCTTTGAGTAATCGGTTAACACACATAAAAACCTCCTTTTTTTGAAGTCGGTTATAAAGTATTTTAGTTTATCGTCATCATTAGAATATATCCTTCGCGTCTGTGAAATTTTACAAGCTTATTTAATTTGTTGGTAAAAAGCTGGTGTAGGAATGTCTAAAAGCTTTTTGTATTGTATGTACATATTATCTAGAATTCTATAGATACCTATCATGGTTACCAAGTCATTCCTGTGGAATGGTTAATCATATTGTAATTATAATTAAAATAAGATATCTTTGTAAATAAAATACCTAACCTAAATCTAAATGTTGTCTTATTTACCACATCAATTAAGATACGATCCAAGTGGCGTAACTTCAAAAAGGCAACGTCCCATATACCTACTTGAAGAAATATATTAAAACTTTTACTAATGAGAAATAATATTGCTGCAAGCAACATTCTTATAACGCTACATTTTACGTAAATAAACGCCAAACTTTCACGCAAAAATACTCGTAAATGGCGTAACTACGAAATTTGTGTAATACATAAAACGTACACATGAGTTGTACCTTAGTGAACACAAAAGAATTTGATTAAAATCATCGTGATACTTTCCAAAAATTGCACAAAAAAACTGTAGTATATTTTTTTATTATAATGGATTGTACGCACGACTGGCCTATCTCGGCATCTAGCCGAATTAAACTAACTATTTTATCGAACACACAATGAATCTCACGGTGCACTCACAGTTGGCTTTGTATGAAAACTATTATAAAAATAATCGTCTACTTCAAAGGTAAAGTGGTAATAAGACGGAGGGTAAACAATGAGACATCTAGTCCTGCCTGGGGTAACATAGGACTTCAAATAATTTTCTTGAGAACCCTCTACTAAACTCTACTTGGACGCTCGGTTAAGTCCTTCCGTCCTTCCGTCTCAGCCTGTTTTACTGTTCTACTGGACACGGGCTTTTTCTGACTTTTGCTCAATTCGGATTGGCGATGTTAAATATTGGAGATATAAAGTCTCAATTGTAATTGCCCTCCTTCTTCTTCATGAGATTTCTAGCATCAGAGGTGAAGAGTTTACCATTGGACCAACACGCACGAGCTAATCTCTTTTAAGAAGCTACATACAAGAGAAAAGAAGTCGATATACGAATGACGAAGGTATTTCGGGTAACAACAGAACCTACACAATAGAATATTTATCCAAAAATAGAACTGATTAGCAACCCAACCTAAACAAGAACATATTTATTTATAATACATTGATCTTGATACAAAACCCTACCTTTTCTGGATGATTGGTTAAGAATACGGCCCTTCATTTTAGTCTGCACGCGTATTCAAAGTCATAGCGCACGAATCTTCAAGTCAACATATACACTGTCTCTATTTTTCCAGATGGTGTGAAAGGGAAAAGCAATACGTTTGGATATCGAGTGGTCTTACCATGATTTATGCAGGTTTAGCGATTTATTGAAGTGTAAAGCAGACACTGATAAGAATTTGACCGGGATCGAAGACGTAGCCCATACATTGATGCTTGCTTATAAAACAAGTCATTGATAGTAAATCTTTTCAAACATAATCAGTTGCCTCAGTAATAATATATTGCTACTGCTGGGACATCGACCGCTTCCGTAATCGAGGGAGTGGGCTATTCCACACGGGCCACAGGGCACTGGTGCTTCGGTTGATGTACATCTCTTCAAATTTTTAATGGTTCTAGGACAGTCTTCCTACCCTGTGTTCCTTTAGCGTTTTGTGATCAGTGGTGATGAAATTCATTACACAAAATAAAGTGCCTGTCTAGGTTTGAACCCATGGCCCAGGTCACATAAGTTGGGACCATTACCAATGTGCCAACACTTCTACATCATCAATAACCATGAGGTAATCTTTAACTGTAAAATAAAATCATTTGTGCGAACTGCAGACTTACGTAAAGATTATAACTGTCAGGTTAGTAATATAAATAATTAACCATTGTTTATACCATATCTTTGGGAATTATCCACAGAAATCTTATGGGATTCGTCTCGTCTCATGACATGCCAACCTCTTCGTTATCGCCTGGGGAATATGCGTGACTTGATTCCGAAATGTGAAAATTAGATAGAGCTTTACTACACTTAGGCATTCCATTACTTAATAAGAAAGAAAGAAAGAAAAATGTTTATTTGTGACCCGCACAGGAGACACGAGATAAGAAAAATACAAACAATAATAAAAAATAAAAATAAATAACCCCGTGCGAGACCAAAAAGGCTCCTATCTCAGCATGTGCAACGATATAAAAAAGAAAATAACGCTGCGCTGATATTCTGATTGAGCCCACTGTTGATGCCACTGTTAATACAGTTTTAGGTAGGAATAATATCCCGTAACTATTCCCTGAAGGATTATCCAGAGAAGTAACCTGGCAGGGCAAACTCCATTAAATAGTATAACAAATTCCCTTTAAATAATTAGGTTTTGCCAAAAAGTATTGGACTCTTTCATTGGTGAAGATACTCTTTTCGAAAGAGTCCAATACTTTTTGGCAAAAACTAATTATTTAAAGGGAATTTGTTATACTATTTCATGGAGTAATACCCTTTGCCCTGCCGAATTCACTTAAGCAATTAGTCTACTGTAGAATACCAACACTTTGCAGTTATGTTTAAGTCTCAAGGGGCGAATCTATTGCCATGGAACAAATATAGAGTCCGGGCTGACAACTGACAAATTCCAGATGAAAAGACTCAACAATACTTTGCCCGAACTGATAACCGAAACCGGCAGCCTTATTGTGTAATGAATTAGTCAAGGCAAAGGGCAAAGGGTATGTAAAATCGCCCAATCACATGCGAGATGAACGACGCGATGTGGATTTCCGTCTATCTGCAGGACGTAACGCTCAGTAGTAGCGACAATTAAAAAAAAAAAAACAGTAGGTACCTACTAAGCGACTTCTGAATCTTAAGTTTCTGAAAAAATATTACTAAGCAAATGTAACTCCTTTTGTCGAATAATACGAGTATGTTATGGGTGGTACGATACGGTCTGACTTCGTTTAAAAGCGGTAAAGCAGTTTTAGTATTGTCTTATATTTGATTGAACTCACGAATAATATTAATGTAATAAGTTTATTATGTGGACACTGCGGGGTAAGACTGCTCTTTGAGAGGAAGAACTAAATATTACAGAAAAGTAGGTATTTGTCTTAAGGCGATATATACGCCCTACTGCTACTATTAACGCAGTACTGGCCGTGCGCCCGCTCGATGCCAAAGTATCAATATTGAACCTCCTTTTGAACAGTTTTGTTTGCAAGATATTATTTGATTTACCTAGGCTATTTTGGTTATGAAGAAATGCCAGCCATAATTTTTTCTGTGTATAAATATTTTTTAACATCCAAGTCGTTTTGGACGTTTTGGAGGAGTTTCCAAAAGTTGCGAATAAATATCGTGTTGTTATTTTTTTTTAAAGCAAATCTATTAGTTACACGAAAACTCCTTGTTTCAAAAATTATGTACATGAATCAATAATAAATATTTGTTTTTTTTTTCAAACCTTTTAACTTAGCCGTTACCGAGTATGCTTTAGAAAGTAACCGTTTTACGGCACTGAAGCGGTTGTAGGCCCTTAAGGCGGCTACGCACTACACGTCCGTGTACGAGTTCAAAATGTTCTGAATTATGACGGATAGAGTTCTGCCGTAGTGCTTAAGTTTCCCTACAAAAGTACTACGGCTACTTCGGAACCGAAATTTCACGGACACGTATCGGATGTGGTGCGTAACCGCCTTTAGGTGGGTTTGATTGATAACTTACTGAAGCTTAATTTTATCTTTGATTGACACGGACTCTATCGTCTAATCCTAAAGGATTGGCTCTCCGTTTGCGAACGTATTTAAGTGCCCGCATTTATCCAGTCTAAGGTTTCAGATTGCTGAATCTCAGCGTAGCAATAAAGATTTAATTAGTTACCTACTTACATATATGCATATGTAACGGTCCAAAGGAAATTTTAATGAAAAAATCTGTACAATTTAGGTAAGTATTCTAAGAGAGTTGGTAGGGTTTTTTTGCAAACATATTTAGTGCAAAAAATTGAAAATATAATCTGAAAAGTTTCAGATAGGACTCAAGATGACAAACATCGACCAATGGACGGCGCTCTACAAAACCAAACTTTTTTCTGAAACTCCCTGTCCCTTATTAACGTCCGCACAAGTACTACAGTCAACGCATATCAGAAGTTAATTTGACAATGTTAACGTCTTTATATCGTAGCATTACCTAAGCGCGGATACGCACTACACCTCCGTGTCCATGATCCGTGTCCGTGACTTGAATTCTGAGTTAAAAAAATTCTAAATTATGACAGATTATGACGGATAGTGTTCGGATGTAGTGCGTAAGCTTCCCTACAAGAAGCACTACGGCTACTTCGGAACCGAAATTTCACGGACACGGATGTAACGTGCTACCTATATGTTACCTATAACGGATGTAACGTAACCGCCCTTAGTCAAATTAATTTATTTCGATTCTATTAGGCCATTAAGCAGCACTTTTGAACGTCAAAAATTTTATTTTATATTTAATAATAATTGATTCTACCGTCCATTCGGAAAAGTAGTTTGTTATGGAGAAGAACGGAGAAGAAACGCCACAACTTATGCAATTAACTGTGCCTCCTACATATAGTCGTTGATAGCAGATTTGAAACTAATTATAATGAGTCACGGCGAATCAATACTCAATTAGCGAGTTATGTCTCCTGAATTGATTATGTGATGCTGTTCACGTAACGGTAAAGCTTAGGTATTAAATGTACCTCCAGAGTGACACGATATACACTTCTGATTTAAAATTAAAACAAAAATGTTACCTTTAAAAGTGAGTATAAAATTATCGAGCTGAATTCGGCTTAGGCTAAGTTGTTTTGTCGCAAGACAAATTGGACATTAATTTGAAGGCCACTGTTACCAGTGTTTTCTGCCCTCGATGATGTAAGGGGAAGATGTGAAAGCTCTCGCAGAAGGCTGTGTACGGGCTGAGAGTTCCACAAAGACTTGTGAAGCGTTCTATGCTTGCCATAAGATTTATAGACCGAGTTCCAAACTTCGTGATCCGAAGATGTACGAAGGTCTTCGATAGTGATAAATAAATAATGGAACTCAAATGGAGTTGGGCAGTACATCCAGCAAGCGTTAGAACCCGGTCATCAAGGTAGAAACTGAAAAGGAAAACAGTTGCCCAAGGATTCACAAGGGAAAAGCTGCCTATGCTTAGCAGTGGCTGAAGACAGACTATGAATGATGACGATTACTGACACCTTATCATTAGCTGGTCATGTGCTTCTCAAGATCGCAGCCAGTGTATTTTCTCGACCTACACCAAGAAATCTGTCCACATCGTAAGGTGCCTTCGTACGTTGGTACTTCGAAGGCACTCCAGAACCTTTCACCCTCAAATGCCACACAGCGTAGGACGGCAATCGTTACGTTCTGCGTTCGTTGCGTCTGCTGGTTTAATTTAGTATCTAAAAGTATCCCTGTCCAACTAATAGTCTATTCGTTTGCCAAATTCGTCATAATCTGTTCAGCGGTTTAGGCGTGAGACTATAACACACGGAAAAACAGATTTTCGCATTTATAAAAGTGAAGTTTTTTCATTTATATTGTTTTCTTTTTTTTCAGATGCCATTCCATATCTTCGTATTACTTATAACATTCGTTTTAATAAAAGAGTGTTTCTCAAACAAACCTTGTCCGAAACCTCCTCACGCGAGAAGGAAGGGGGATGCAGATGTTAAGGTGGATATGCACTGCGTCATCTACTGGCCTTATTACTACTACCCCTATTATTATTATTACCCCTATTACTACCCTTATTACTATTATTACCCGGTTGTTGGTTAAACCTTGTATGATATTAAAGATATCTAGTTTGATTTTTATTATTGTGTTATTTTTTTAGGGTTCCGTATCCAAAGGGTAAAAACGGGACCCTATTACTGAGACTCCGCGGTCCGTCTGTCTGTCTGTCTGTCACGAGGCTGTATCTCATGAACCGTGATAGCTAGACAGTTGAAATTTTCACAGATGATGTATTTCTGTTGCCACTATAACAATAAATACTAAAAACAGAATAAAATAAATATTTAAGTGGGGCTCCCACACAAAAAACGTGAAAATTTTGCAGTTTTTTTGCGATAATGATACGGAACCCTTCGTGCGCGAGACCGACTCGCACTTGGCTGGTTTTTTTACTTCTAGATATATACCGAAAACTGAACTCTGCGCGGCTTCACCAGGAGAATACCCAAGTAGCACAAAACTGCATTATAGGATGTCACAAAGGGTAACATCGGTAACTTTAGCATTTATGAAGACTTATTACAGTACACTAGAACTGCAATAGCTGAAAATTACGCTTTCGACTGTATAATAATGCTTTTATGCGTCACGGAGACAACACTGTAATGCTGCAAGCGTTAATATAGGTATGCAGTTCAGTATTAGTACTGTAAGCTGCAATAAAGCATTTTTATGGACTTTAACTCAGCAATATTCTGAATTGAAGGCCATAAGTGTACCCTTAGCCCGCTTGCATTTTAAGAAAGAACATGTGAGCTACTATAATGCAATCAGTTAGTCTGTGACTTCAATTAACAATGATATAATGCGTCTTGCTGCACATAGTTGAACTTTAGTAGTGTTAATCAGCTTGTTACACGCAATCTTATAATAGCACTTATATAGCCCACATGATCACTATGGGTGAACTTATATGAAGCTAAATTACAGCAAACTGATATAAATTAGCTCACACGTTACCTATGATCCCGGTTAGAGCTGAATACGTGTACTAGCGTCGGCAATTAATCTACTAATGCAGTTAAATAAGATCTTGTAGACTTATCTTTTCAGCAACCAAGTTTGCAAAAAAAAAATACGAAAATCAGACGAGTGTTTCTTGAGATGATGTAGGTAACCAAATAACTTAAAAGGATTGACACAACAGAGGTATAATTTTGTAAAATAAATCCATGGATCCCTAGAATTTTCAGCTGAGACTTTAGTGGTTCACTGATGATTACCAACAATATTTGCGTACATGTTACCCAATATCAAGCTTTACAGGAATCTGTGGCTGACTTGATTCACACAAGAACTACTCGTATCAGCTCGTTGCTGATTTATGATCCAATAGTGGATACTTAAACAGCACATACCGCTTAATTTTGTTTAATACAGTGCACATTGATTGTCTGCCATTTTTTAGGTTCTAACCTATGTAAAATAATATATTAACATTTTTTCTTTGTTAAATAACGAAAATAACAACTGGATTTCAATAGAAAATCAAATGATTTTATACGCAACCAGCTTATTGTGAAATTACTAATGCAAAATAAAATTATTTATTTTTTATAATATATCATCAACTTATTTTATACTATAACTTTCAAGTAAACAGTGATATTTTGAGAGCGCGTGAAAATTTTCACCTTTATTCATATACTATTTGACAATAAACTCTCTTTCTCCTTCGAATTTGACGCACAGGAGGAATAAGCAAAGATTTGTTACGGAAAACAATATTTGTCGATTTCACCACAAAATGTTTAACAGAAACAACATATCAAAATAATAAGGAGTAGGGTGAAAACTATTCACAATTTTACCACTTGTGAATTTTCAATTCCAAAGAAGCATTATAAATATTCTGGTGTGTACCTTGTGCTGAAAAATAGGTAACCATAACTCTATTAATCGGCCATTGTGCTATATAAAAGGTAACAAATACTCTAATAATCAGTCAATATTCAGCTCTTGGGATGACTGTTACCTTTAATAATGCTAAAATAATGCTGATATAATGCAAATAGTTACAGTTATTCAGCTAACAGCTGTTTAATTTGTGCCCAAACCAGAGTTATATCAGCTGAAACAGCGCCTATAATGCTCTTATTCAGAAGGCTTGTTCAGCTTAGGATTCTATTGTGGACAGTGATTCAGCTACTATACAGCACTTTTGTGTTACTTGGGTAGTGATTTACTATCCCAAGGGATCATTATACCAAGTTTAGCCTATGTGCTATTCCAGACTATAATCTATCTCTGTGCCAAATTTCATCCAGATACGTTCAGACGTGATTGAGTAACAAACAGCCATCCTAACTTTCACATTTATAATATTTTTAGGATCAGTGGTTAATGAACGGATAGCAAAATCAGCCTAATGTTCCCACTGTAGGGACACAGATAGGGCATGAATATCGGCATCTCGTAATATCGAAATCTCGGTATCCGATAAAAACCAATATTTTAGCTCCTTTTGAAGCGCCAAACCCATAGTTACACCCATTGACTACGCTAATTAGCAATGATCGGATAATCGGGCGAAAACTAATATGAAGATACCGATTTGCGGTAGGTACTCAGATTGCTAAAAATGTTATCTATAAAAGTAAATACAGTTTTATAGACCCGTTATAACATTGTTTTTTCATTGAATAACGCTTAGGTTGAGTGAAGCCTCATATAATAAGTAACCAATATAGAATAATGCCAGATCCACTGAGGAACTGACAGTGTTCTTAAAACTTTTACAATAAAACATGTTCGCTCACAATGTGTCTGTTTACAAATGAATAAGACTGGTCAGAATGTATTCTAATCTATTAAAACTTTACAGAAAGACATGACTTTAGTATTCTTTCTTGGGAACAAGTGTGAAGTTTGGGTAAATAAGCGCCCGATTTTCTAGTCACTGGTGATTAGAGAGAGACACAAAAGAAAAGCCCATTATGTCGCGGCATATTTTTTTTTTTATTGTTCTTAACCCAACTTCATACCGCATTTGTGCATTAAACTAAAAAATTGTGTGATATCTAACGAATGTGTGTAATTCCGATATTAATATCTGAATACCGTTATTGACATCTAATAAAAGAAAATCGGATACAAGTACCGGAATTTAAAATTTTCCGGTATTA
This sequence comes from Anorthoa munda, assembly GCA_945859665.1. NCBI lineage: Eukaryota > Metazoa > Arthropoda > Insecta > Lepidoptera > Noctuidae > Anorthoa > Anorthoa munda. The sequence goes on along the minus strand of OX243901.1, from coordinate 4,959,761 downwards.
CATGCCCTAGACACATACCTCTCTGTCGGAGGAGTGGGCCACAGTCGTAGTTGATAGATGGCACGTGATTTTGATTTTTCGTTTCGAATACCCTTCAAGTTTACTTATAATACTTTTCTTCATCGTTTAGGAAGCAGAAGTGAAGAAACAGTTTACATAAATTAAAGTGGCTCTAGCTACCAGAATGAGAAAAATAAGCTCTTAAAATAAGAAACTATATTTTAAAACACCCAAGCTTTTAAGTGTAATGAAAATTGTATTGACAAAGAACCAAACGTGTTTGCAAAATTTTAGCTAAATCAAACACCGGAATGTGAATCAAATTTAACTTGCAAGCTTATATTACACACAGACGTTGAAAAAATACCTTGGTACCTACTTGAGTAGGTATGTACGTGTGTAACCTGTAATCTGTCACCAAGACTTTACAATTTGTAGACAGTAGACACTTTCGTAACATCGTAAATATTTAATGATTTTGCAGTAACCTACAGAGTAAATACTAATAAAACTACATAAATGTACGTCGTCAAATGTTTGTCGTGTGTCAATAACCTTCAGAAGCTGTCCCCATATGTCACAACAAACGGTGCCAATCTCATGAACTATTGGTCAATAGGTACAGTTCACAAAATTGATAGGAGTGTAGGTAGCGAAAGAACTATTTTCAACTCACATTGTCTTGTCTAAGATGTCCATAGGCGGCAGTTAACACTTACCATCAGGTGGACGTGGGCCGCCTGCTTATTTGCCGCTCTATATCATTTTATGCGTGCTGCTAAATCTTTGCATGTTGGTAAACAGCATTTGCGTACTTGGTATTCTCCGAAAAGGTACCTAGGCAGAGATTTCGAACCTCGAATTATGTAGATCGCTCAATACCCTCTTAATGAGGGTATTGAGCGATCTACATAATTCGCCAGATCTAAAATTGGTGAGAAAATTGCAACCGGCACAAATACCGACTCCAGCAGCCGTATTGCGTAATCACATAGACGGAAATCCACATCGTGTCATTTAGCTCGCTTGTGATTGGTCGATTTTTCATACTCTTTGCCCTTAGCCTTTTGCGAATTCATTACTCAATAAGGCTGTAGGATGCTAATAAGAAAATCCGATGCAAAAACTGAAGTCGTTATAGAACTGGAAACCAAAACTTGATTGTTGTTGTTGTCTTGATTGTTGATTGTCTTGTTGTTATGTTGTTGTTGAAGTTTGTTTGGATAGCGACGATAGCGTCACATTAGGACTTGGAAAAATTAAAAAAATGTATGGGATTGCAAAACTTATCGAAAAAAAGTCAGTCCTTACATTTTGACTGTCGCCATCGCTTAGTGACACTTTGTCTTGCTAGAGCCTTAGGGCACCACGCTCAAGCTTTTACGCATATTACTTTAACGAAAAGGAATATTGCATCTACAGTGCAAAATATAATGTCTTCCTTGCATACCAAACTTTTTGTCAACTGTACCCACTAGGCCCACTTCAATGCCTCTAGTCAATATATCTAAGTGTTTGTTCGAACTTTAGACCAATCTTTATAATTGCTGCACCGATTCTGATGTAAAGCTGACCTTACTTAAAGTGCGGAGTACTTAGCAATTATTTATTTTAATTTGAATAAGATGTGACCATATTTTAATTTATGATTAAAGTAAACAACTCGACAAAAAATCTTTACGAAGTAATTGACGGATATGTATTGTACAATGATTCAATTTGAATAACCTATGATGCATGACATTAACTAAATAAACTCGTCAGATTGAAGCAAAATTATTTAAAACCATGTAATAGCAATTTTCCTTGAACGAAAAGGCTTGATTCTTGAACCCAGTTTGTTAACTCCTATCAATCTGCCTAGCCTTTTCCCAACTATATTGTGGTCGGCATCCAGTATAACCGGATTCAGCTGAGTACCAGTGTTTTACATGGAGCGACTGCCTATCTGACCTCCACAACCCAGTAACTGGGTAACACGGAACCCTTTGACTAGACTGGTGTCAGATCTCAAGCTTCTGACTACTCGTAACGACTGTCAAAGATCTTCAAATTACAGGCAGAACCAACGGCTTAACGTGCTTGCCGAGGCACGGAGGAAACTCGGTATGTTGAAATGGTCACCCATCCACGGACCGACCTCGTCAAGCGTTGCTTAACCTTGAAGATCGACCCGTGCGGCTGTTATTATTTAGCCACGAGCTCCTCCAGTTTGTTAACTCCTACGATCATATAAATGCAATATGTGAGCAAAGGTCCGACTAAATCTTCAGAAAAAGTACACATAAAATCACACTGGTATTCCCCGAAAAGTAGGGCAAAGACAGAAAACCTAATAGGTGTAACTGTAGTACGCTCACATTTCACTAGTTACGTTTCAAAAGTTGTTGATAAGTTAGTTGACAAAAACTATCTATTTAGTCAGTCAGTTAGATAAAGTAATAAAACTTGTTTTACAAAAAAAATCTACCGACTTCCAATTAAGAAAACAACAAAGTGAAAAATAACCTTAACCTTAATAAACTACTTTTCTATTAGGTAGGTACAACAAAAAACCGGCCAAGTGCGAGTCGGACTCGCGCACTAAGGGTTCCGTACCATTATCGCAAAAAACGGCACAAAAATCACATTTATTGTATGGGAGCCCCACTTAAATATTTATTTTATTGTTTTTAGTATTTGTTGTTATAGCGGCAACAGAAATCTGTGAATATTTTAACTGTCTAGCTATCGCGGTTCATGAGATACAGCCTGGTGACATACAGACAGACAGACACACGGACCGCGGAGTCTCAGTAATAGGGTCCCGTTTTTACCCTTTGGGCACGGAACCCTAAAAAGTAAAAAATAAAAAACCTTTTTTTGTTTTTAAATACTACCGACTTCCAATTAAGAAAACTACAAAATGAAAACACGTTATGGACACCGACTTCCAAAAATAAAGTTATTTTTCACTTTGTAGTTTTCTTAATTGGAAGTCGGTAGTATTTTATTTGTAAAAAGGTTTATTTTATTTTTTGCTTTTTAGTTGTACCTACCTAATAGGAAAGTAGTTTAGTAAGGTACCTATAATGCCAGAATAGATTAACCGAAACCCGAATAGATTATCATGTAACTGAATATAACCGGTGAAATGAGAGTGTACCAAGGAGAACTGTTCACATCTGCGTACACCTTTAGAGCGTACTGGCGTGATATTTATGTTATATAATGGTATAAACAATAAACAGACATGCGATTGCAGCAATCCCGTGTTTTTTTTTTAAATAATCTATAGACTCGCGTTTGACCACTATCTCGCCTGATGTTAAGCGATGATGTGGTCTACAGTGAAGCAAGCTTGCCTGACTTACTTGACTTAAGATCCTATGGCCCCTAGCTGGGGCAGAGGGCTTCCACAGTAGTCCTCCATCGAGACCGGTCTTGAGCTTCGCGCTTCACCTCGCTCCACGTCATTCCAATACTCGTCGCTTCAGCCAATACGGTGCGTCGCCATGTTTGACGGGGACGGCCTCGCTTCCTTTTTCCTTGAGGATTCCAATCCAAGGCCTGTTTAGGAATGTGATCGGAATCCCTCCGGAGCGTGTGACCAATCCAACACCATTTACGCCGCTTGATCTGGCGGTCGATCGGGGTCTCGTGGCATCTCTCCAACAGCTCTACATTAGAGATGATCTCGGGCCAGTAAATTCCGAGGATGCGACGAAGACATCGGTTGACGAAGACCTGGATTTGGCGCGAGATGTCCTTTGTTACCTTCCACGTTTCGCACCCGTAGAGCAGCACGGATTTGACATTGGACCCGAAGATTTTTAGTTTAACCCTTCGGGTCAGTTTCCGTGATTGCCACACAGGTCTCAGCTGTGCGAAAGTAGCTCGCGCTTTGGCAATCCGTGAAGTGATATCCTCTTCAGTTCCTCCAGTCTCTGACACGACGCTCCCGAGGTACGTGAATTTGTGGACGCGTTCCACAACCTCTGTGCCGATTAATATTGGAGAAGGATTCATCACACCTGTACGCATCTCCTGGGTCTTACGGATGTTAATTTTGAGTCCAGTTTTTGCCGCCTCCTGGCGCAGGTCGTTCAGTTTCGACTGCATGTCGGCGTGTGTATGACTCAGCAGGCAAAGATCATCAGCATAGTCCAGGTCTTCCAAGACGTTGGTCAATCCCCACTCAATCCCACGACGCCTGCTATCGTAAATGCGCAACATGATTCCGTCGAGGACGATTATAAAAAGGAGGGGCGAAAGAAGACAGCCCTGGCGGACTCCAGCGTGCACTGCGATGTCCTCCGAAATTAGGCCTTCATGAGTCACCTTGCAGGAATATTTCCTATAAATGCTCTCCAATAGGCGGACTATTTTTGGCGGCACTCCAATGTCCAACAGGCGGGACCAGATGCTGGACCACTTCAACGTATCAAAGGCCTTTTCGAAGTCGACAAAGGTAAGATAAATTTCCCTTTGCCATTCTGTTGCCTGCTCGAGAATGATACGAAGAGTGTTGATTTGGTCTGTGCATGAGCGACTCGAACGGAAACCCGCCTGCTCCCCGCGCAGAAGAGGTTCAACGGCCTTCGACAGCCTATCAAGTAATATTTTACAGAAAACCTTAGAGGGAGTCGACAGCAACGTGATGCCTCTCCAGTTGTCGCAACTACTGAGATCACCTTTCTTGGGCACGGTAATTAAAAGTCCCTTGTTCCAGTCGTCCGGGAGTTCTTCAGCGGTCCATATCCTTTCGATTAAAGGCGTCAGCACATCGACAGCGGAGGCTAAGTCGGCTTGTAACATTTCCGCCGTTATCAGGTCGAGTCCAGGTGCTTTGCCTGCCTTCAAAGAGAGAATCGCTTCAGTCACTTCAGAGGCTGATGGTGGTTCCGTATCGATGTCGAGAGGTTGAGGTGGTGTAGGACCTACCTGCAGCGCGTCAGGCGTCAGAGATGCTGACAATCGGAAGACCTCCTCAAAGTGCTGGCGCCAACGCTGCAGCCGCCCTTCCGACGTCACAATAAGCTGTCCGTCTTTGGATTTAAGCGGCTTCTTCTTCTTGAGCTTACTGTTACCTGCCAAGGTCTTCGTGGCTTTATAAAGCTCTTTCAAGTTGCCGATGTTCGCAGCGTGTTGGGCACGATCAGCAATATTATCAGCCCAACGCCTTCTGTCTGCACGCGTACTGCGATAAATCGCCTTGCGCTTCCGGCGGTATTGAGAATTGAGGTCGGCTCGTTCGGCATCATCACGCGTCTCAAGCAGTTTAAGGTGTAACTTCCTTCTATCCTCAATGAGGCTCCACGTGTGAAGTGACATCCAGTCCTCGCGTGCATGTGTTGACTTATGCCCAAGCACCACGGAGCTGGTCTCTGTATATGCCTTTCTAATGCGGCTCCACTCCTCGTCCACCGAGTCCGCAGCATCCTCCAGTCCAGAGAACCGATTGCGCAGCTCAAGCCGAAACGCCTTACGGGTATCCAAGTTAGATAGCTTACTCACATCGTACCTTCGCCCCACTTTTCCGGGTTCTCCTGTTGCATGGGTTACCGCAACCTTAAGCCGAACTTCAGCAACTACCAAATGATGGTCACTATCCAAATCGGCGCCCCTACGGTTGCGGACATCAAGCAATGAAGAACGCCATTTGGAGCTAATGGCAATATGGTCGATCTGGTTCTTAGTGACTCCGTCGGGTGAGTTCCAGGTGTATTTGTGGTGGTCACCATGAATAAACAATGTTCCTCCGATGGTCAGGTCGTGGTTCTGACAAAACTCGATAAATCGATCCCCATTGTCATTACATACTCCAAGACCGTGTGTACCCATATGCCGTTCGCGGTTAGTGTTAACACTCCCAACCTTTGCATTCAGGTCCCCCATGACGATGACGATGTCTTGCTTCTTTATGCTCCTAAGGGTGGCGTTGAGGGCGTTGTAGAAGTCGTCTTTGGTATCCTCAGGTGATGCATTGGTTGGGGCGTAGCACTGTACAATGGAGATCTTCCGTGCTCTTGAGTTAAAACGGGCGCACATAATCCGGTCTGAGATCGGTTTCCAGCCCAGCAAGCTTTTCCTAGCTGTATTAGAAATAAGGAGCCCCACGCCATACTCGCGCACATCCTCCTCACTTTCTTTACCCGAATACAGCAAAGTCAAGCCCCCGGACATTCTCAGCTCACCAAATCCGTTTCTTCTCACCTCGCTTAGACCCAGAATCTGCAGCTTGTAGCTGAGCATTACTGCTTCCGCCTGGGCTAGTCGACTGTCCTCGCTCATCGTTCGTACATTCCAAAATGCAATTCGTGTCCGTAATTTCAAGCCAAATGTCGTCGGTAAAAAATCGGTCCGGTTTCTTATTACTGCTTCAGTTTCAGGAATCTAGGGTTGTCGGGCAAGCGAGTGATTAGCCCACTGTGCCTTAATCCGATAGCGGGGCTGCCGCTTTTGAGCCTTCGGATGTGCTCGGTTTAGTTTCGGGTACCCTCCCTAGTGAGACGATTCTGTTTTCAGGCGCAGAATATTCGCCCTTCGCCCTGCATCCGTTAGCTCAGCTGCAACTCGGAGTGGCGGACGCGCGGCGGCGCGGTTGCAGCAGGTCCCAGGGAGAACGACGGGGACGTGGATGACTCGGACTGGCTAGGGCTCTGCTTTATACGGTACTCCGCCACGAGTACAGCAGAAGGTATTTTTGGCATTTTGTAAGTAATGCTGTTCTCACCAACAGCGATTCCCACCAAAACATACCCTAGCTTCTCTCCCCTTGCCTAGAAGAAACCTATTCATTCTTGACTTAAAGATCTCAAGGTTGTAGCTATCAGGGAACAAAGACTTCAGAAGGGAGTTCCACTCCTTAGCTGTGCGCACAATGAAATTATTAGCAAAACGCTTTGTGCGTATGGGATGTCCACCATGTACCGACGGAAATTGAAGATTGATTGATTTAAAACGATTTGCCGTATTTATTGAAGAGTTCTGTTGTATATCTTCGAAGTTCTTCATCAGATCTTCACCAAATTAAAATGGGACCAATTTCGGAACATACTCTTTCAAACAAAAAAAAAATTTTCAAAATCGGTCCACAATTGACGCGATATCGGTGAGTATACATAAAAAAAAACAAAAATAAAGTCGAACACAGAACCTCCTCCTTTTTGGTAAGTCGGTTAAAAATAATGGACACGCATTTTTTCTTTTGCCACGTAAACAAAAAATTACGACGATACAGTGCGTTGAAACATCGTGTGACGTCACGGTGTGCTACACTTTATACTGACAAAGTGACGTCACAATCCCCCACTCCTGAACTTTGATGCGCTTTATCTTTGTAAATTTTGATTTATTTGATAAAGCAAAAAATACGGCTCCAATATTATTTGATAATCTCACTGACGGACTGAATCGAATTATAATTTTATACCCAGTAAACATCGGTACATCCCTCCTATTCGGAATTCGAGGAAATGATCTTTCGGAACACCAAATCTAATATCGCACATGACAAAGTTCAAATTCTATTGCAGACTACACTTTTTTAGGATAATAATTATATTTCTTCACACTAAGTCCATAATTGTTAGTAACACAATAGTTAATTATGCTACAAGTGCGGAAGGTAGGTGATTTCCGATGAGTGGCATTTTGGATAAATCGACACGAGTAGGAAATCATCTTACGTACGTGTATCATACAAAATTTTACTATGCATTGTGCGAGGAAATAAAAAAATATATCTGAACCAAGCAAAAATTAATAAAATGGCGGGCTTATTCAAGCGCGCTCAGCATATCCACAGATTAACTAAAAGTTCCTCGGGCATATCTACAGCGCATGTGCAAATAGCTGTCACGTCGTAACGCAAAAGGCACGAGTAAAATATACGTTCTGCCAAACATATTTAATGAATATTTAAAATTAATAATTTATTGATCAATAAATAAATCTCGATGAATTAAAAACGCCTAAATTGAAGTATTAGTTTTATTTCACCTTTTATATGAATGATAATCTGTACTTAACTAATTTGTAAAACGTTTCTCAAATAATAAAAGCTCTATGCGTCGGGCTGACGTTGGCGTTAAAAATTAAAAAAAGTACAGAAAAGTAAAAAGCACTAGTGAAAAAAGTGACACTTGCCGCACAGTTGGGCTGCTTGGAAAACGCTCTTTTCGAGGACATGCATTGTAAAATAATTGTCACTTATACATCAACTTAAAATAAACATCGTTAAAGTCGATACTTGAGTTGGTGGCAGTGAAATGAAATTATCTCGAATTAGGTAATAAAATAAGGTCATGTCTGAAAGGGAAGTTTAAATAAAATCTTCAAAGTTGTATAAAATGTTCCATTTATATAACTAATATAATAATGTATAAGTCAACAATATTTACAATAACATACACCGTTCTATAAGAACTTGACGCCGCCAATGATGTTCACCGGCCTGCCTTTGTACTTCTTCGATATGTCACTCTCGATCTGTGGACAATAGATAGCTGTTAGATTATTATCACGAAATATATTATTACATATGTATCCCCCAAAGGACAGACAGAAGTACTGACATATAGCCAACTGTTCCACCTAGGACGTTATACGATCGTTGGTATGATGCTGATCTACTTTCTGCGTGGTCACACCCAAGGGAGAAAATACCAACAAGGTACGGCGAACCAATGAGGTTCAGTAGTCATTTCGAGCGCTTTTTATGAACCTTCGCGGCATCATGCGACACATAAATGTAAGTATAAACTAGAGCATTTACCTGTAACAGAACATCGAGCATTCGCTGTATTTAAATTTACTCGAACCACACTTCGAACATTACGCTCGATGTTTTGTTACAACCTAATTTTAAAAACCTTGGAGGAGTGAGGAGGAATAACATTATCGAGCAAAGGTATCAGCGCGGATGACGTGGAGGGAGGTCAATAATGAACGCAAGCTACAAAGAAATATTACAGGTAAATGTTACAGGTGAATGTTACAGTTGAATGTTACAGGTGAATGTTACAGGTGAATGTTACAGGTGAATGTTACAGGTGAATGTTACAGGTGAATGCGCACTCGCCGTGAGCATTACGTCGAACACAGCGTCGATCATTCGCAAGAACGTTACATTACATGGTAACGCTTTAGGGCATTTATGTGTAGTGTAGCATTCGTAAGAACGTTTCATTACATTGTAATGCTCGCGAAAATGCTCTAGTCTATACTCACCTTAAAAGGTTGAAAATCGCTCAAATTGAGGTTGCAAGTGTCAGAAAACTTGTGAAAGGCAAGAGAATTTGTCTGTCACCGGATCCGGTGAAGAAGACTATGTTATGTTCGTTTGGTACTGTACAGCATTGTTGTGCTAAATAGGTAAGTATCAGTCACCTGTGCCTGTAGCTCCTTGGTTCTCTGCACGATACGCGTGAGGTCGGGCCTGAGGACGGCGGCTCGCGAGCCAGCCGCGTCCCGCTGTTCCGCCGCGCGGGCTGCTAGGCGGGCCAGCTTTTCGCAGAGCGTCAGCTTTTGCTTCAGTTGAGCTGTTAGCACGTCTACATATCTGTGGAGGAAAAGCAGTCGTTAGAAATTCAACATAACAAATTAAAAACCTTAAAAATACAAGATTCTTTATATTTCTCTTAGCAAACCCTACGATTTGATACATAGGGGTAAAAAAATGGCCAAAGGGGAGACCGCCATATTGGATTTAGAATGATATCACTTAGCTAACCGCACATTGTCATGCAAACCAAACGTGTTTGAACAATTTCAGCTTAATAAATTGGGAATAACTGTTAGTGTAGCTGTCTCCCTCGTACTCATTGAGTTATAAGCATTCAATGTAGCTGTCTCCCTCTCACTCATTGAACTACAGCATTCAATGTAGTTGTCTCCCTCTCACTCATTGAAGTATAGCAGTCAATGTAGTTGTCTCCCTTTTACTCATTGAACTATAGCAGTCAATGTAGCTGTCTCCCTCTCACTCATTGAACTACAGCATTCAATGTAGTTGTCTCCCTCTCACTCATTGAACTATAGCAGTCAATGTAGTTGTCTCCCTTTTACTCATTGAACTAAAGCAGTCAATGTAGCTGTATCCCTCTCACTCATTGAACTACAGCATTCAATGTAGTTGTCTCCCTCTCACTCATTGAACTACAGCATTCAATGTAGTTGTCTCCCTTTTACTCATTGAACTATAGCAGTCAATGAAGCTGTCTTCCTGTTACTCATTGAACTATAGCAGTCGATGTAGCTGTCTCCCTCTCACTCATTGAACTATAGCAGTCAATGTAGCTGTCTCCCTCTAACTCATTGAACTACAGCATTCAATGTAGTTGTCTCCCTTTTACTCATTGAACTATAGCAGTCAAAGTAGCTGTCTCCCTCTCACTCATTGAACTACAGCATTCAATGTAGTTGTCTCCCTCTCACTCATTGAACTACAGCATTCAATGTAGTTGTCTCCCTTTTACTCATTGAACTATAGCAGTCAATGAAACTGTCTTCCTGTTTCTCATTGAACTATAGCAGTCGATGTAGCTGTCTCCCTCTCACTCATTGAACTATAGCAGTCAATGTAGCTGTCTCCCTCTCACTCATTGAACTACAGCATTCAATGTAGTTGTCTCCCTTTTACTCATTGAACTAAAACATTCAATGTAGTTGTCTCCCTTTTACTCATTGAACTATAGCAGTCAATGTAGCTGTCTCCCTCTCACTCATTGAACTACAGCATTCAATGTAGTTGTCTCCCTTTTACTCATTGAACTATAGCAGTCGATGTAGCTGTCTCCCTCTGACTCATTGAACTACAGCATTTAATGTATTTGTCTCCCTCTCACTCATTGAACTACAGCATTCAATGTAGTTCCGTATGGTGCCTGACGTAAAGAATTTCACCATCCCAAGTCTTCCCGTGGGTGTCGTAAGAGGCGACTAAGGGACAAACCAGAGATTGGGCAGCAGCGTTCTCTGTGCTTCTATAACAACCATACTGCGATCGCCAACCCGCCTGCCAAGCGTGGCGATTATGGTAAAACCCTCCACATGAATAGCACAAATAAAAATTGGCCCCTAGTGCCCGGCAGTCTGCCGACCCTCGACTACGGTAGCGGTCGTGGTTACGGCATGGCAAGGGGTGCTAAGAATCTTCGGACGGGATCCGGCTACCCCAACAAACACCGACGACTGGACCTGGCAACATACAACACGCGCACACTTCGGACCGACGAAAAGATCACCGAACTCGAAGAGGAATTGAGCAGGTTGCGATGGAGTATTATAGGGTTATCTGAAGTCCGAAGAGAGGGGGAGGACTCGATAATCCTCAATTCCGGTAACCTGCTCTATTTCCGAGAGGGTGAGCGGCAGTCCTAAGGTGGTGTCGGGTTTATCGTCCACAAGTCTCTTGTGAACAACGTCGTGAAGATAACCTTTTCGTACGAACCTTAAAAGATTACACTACCGTATCAAATACCCCTTTTTAAAAGATTTCATATTAAAATTTCGCGTATATTCTATTTGCATAAAAATCCGATACACCGTAACAATCTAATATCCGAAATTGCAAAAGTAGACTTAGTACTTTGCCGTACGCTCGCACGTACAATCGATACAGACTCCCACATCACTATTTCCTCCGTGACGCATCATGACGATAGCTCGCTTACCAGCTGACGCCGCTTGGCCGGCCGTTTACTCATAATTTTTGCACCAACTACCCACTATTTTTCTGTTATTATATAAAACTATAATAACAACTTATAACCTACAATACTTGTAACCTAAATATTGTAAATATTATGTGGGTCCATTCTAAGACCTCCACATACCCAGTAGTTTATAATGATTCCTTTTATAAGTTACTTCAATGCAAAGTATTGTCATAATAAAAAAACACGTTGTAATGTTTAGAAAGGCGGTAGCATGTGTAACAAAATAAATTACGATTTGTCTACAAATAGAATAAGATCATTTGTAAACAACACTGTATAACTTATGTATAAATAAAGACCGTTCAAACTCAGATGAATTAAAAAAAGGGTTCAAAATAAAAATAAAACAAAATCCAGAGCCATGCATGGTTTCAAAACTCACTTCACAGTACTGTTGTCATGGGGAACTTCAACGCGAAACTGGGCAAACGAGACGAGGATGAGCTGCAAGTGGGGCAATTTGGATTTGGAAGTCGGAACCACCGGGGTCACCTACTGGCCAGTTTTATGGAGAAGGAGGGCCTCTATATGATGAACTCCTTCTTCAAAAAGCGTGAACACAGGAAGTGGACCTGGCAGAGCCCCGATGGTCCAACAAAAAATGAGATCGACTTCATCATATCAACCAAGAAGCAAATGTTCAATGATGTCTCTGTGATCAATTCGGTAAAAAGGCAGCGATCACCGCATGGTAAGAGGCACATTGAACATTAATATTAAGCTTGAAAGGTCTCGACTGATGAAGTCCACGCTCCGTCCAGCACAGGTCCAAAACCCCGAGAGCTTTCAGCTCGAACTCTAGAATCATTTCGAGTGCCTAGGGAGCTCCGTGGACTAATACAATGACGGGTTCGTGGAAGCTGTCCATACGGTCGGGTCTAAGTTTTTCAAGACCCGTCGTACAGATAGAAACAAAAAGCTCTCTGATCCTACCCTTCTTCTTCTTCTTTTCGTGTGAGGTGTGGCCACCTCTGGTGTCAAGCTTATGAAGGAGTCCTGCAGTCTTCAGATGAGGCGTGCAAATACCGGCAGCTCAATAGACAGATCTCTAAATCCTTGAAAAGAGACCTCCGCCGCTTTAATACCTAGCGTATTAAAGACGCGATTGAGAGAAATAATGGCTCCAAGGATTTTCAAGGGATCTGGCTATAGGGCAGAGCCAGCTCACGAGACTGAAGACCGACGATGGCAGGATCGTATCCGCCAAACCGGAGCTTCTGAGGGAGATCGAGACATTCTATGGGCAGTTGTACACATCAATCAGCAAGCCCGTTGCGTCAAGCCATGCCATGTCTACATGTTGTTTTCAAGAGTCATCACGAATCGTCTCGCGCGCAGATTTGAAGATTTCCAGCGTCCCGAACAAGCCGGATTCCGAAAAGGCACATACATACGCTGCGGCAGGTCATACAGAAGACCGAAGAGTATAACCTGCCTCTCTGTTTAGCGTTTGTGGATTACGAGAAAGCCTTCGATTCGATCGAGACTTGGGCTGTACTGCAGTCTCTCCAACGGTGCCAGATCGACTACCGGTACATTGAGGTGTTGAAGTGTTTGTACAAAAACGCCACCATGTCAGTCCATCTACAGGATCAGACCTCGAAACCAATCCTTCTTCAGCGCGGCTTTAGACAGGGAGACGTCATTTCTCCGAAACTGTTCACTGCTGCGCTGGAGGATGTCTTCAAGGTTCTGGACTGGAAAGCGCTTGGCATTAACGTTAATGGCGAGTACATCACTCACCTTCGGTTTGCCGACGACATAGTGGTCATGGCTGAGACCATGGAGAGCCTCAGTAAAATGCTCGATGACCTCAGTAGAGCTTTCGAAAGAGTGGGTCTTAAAATGAACATGGACAAAACCAAGGTCATGATGAATGCCCATGTAAAACCCACTCCTATTAAGATCGGAGATTCTATACTCGAAGTTGTAGATGATTATGTCTACCTGGGACAAACGGTCCAGTTGGGTAGGTCCAACTTCGAGAAAGAGGTCAACCGTCGAATCCGACTCGGCTGGGCGGCGTTCGGGAAGTTGCGTGGTATCTTCTCGTCCAATTTACCGCAATGTCTCAAGACAAAAGTCTATGACCAGTGTGTGTTGCCAGTGATCACCTATGGGACCGAGACGTGGTCGCTCACAATGGGCCTTATCAGAAAGCTTAGTCACCCAAAGGGCAATGGAGAGGGCTATGCTCGGAATTTCCTTGCGTGATCACGTCAGAAATGATGATATCCGCAGGAGAACCAAAGTTACCGACATAGCCCGAAGAATTGCCAAACTTAAGTGGCAGTGGGCAGGGCACATTGCTCGCAGAACGAATGGCCGGTGGGACCGAAAAGTTCAGTCATGGCGACCGCGAACCGGAAGACGATATGTTGGAAGGCCTCCCACTAGGTGGACCGATGACCTGGTTAAGGTTGCGGGAAGGCGCTGGTTGCGAGACGCACGGGATCGGTCAATGTGGCGACGCCTGGGGGAGGCCTATGTCCAGCAGTGGACGTCTTTTGGCTGAAATGATGATGATGATTCAATGTAGTTGTCTCCCTCTCACTCATTGAACTACAGCATTCAATGTAGTTGTCTCCCTCTCACTCATTGAACTATAGCAGTCAATGTAGTTGTCTACCTCTCACTCATTGAACTACAGCATTCAATGTAGTTGTCTCCCTCTCACTCATTGAACTATAGCAGTCAATGTAGTTGTCTCCCTCTCACTCATTGAACTACAGCATTCAATGTTGTTGTCTCCCTCTCATTTGTTGAACTATAAATCGGCGATCTGCACGGCGTCCATCATGGCGGTCAAAGCTGCAGAAGATTGAAGGAGTGGCTGTCTCCCCCTAACTCATTGAACTACAGTTATACTACACTAACCTAGGCGAATGCTTCACGTTGTGCAGATGGTTGTTCTCAGGCGCGGTCATCTTGGTGGTGGCGATCTGCACGGCGTCCAACATGGCGGTCAGCGCCGCTGTGCTCTCTGTGGGCAGCTGCTGCAGCAGACTGAAGGAGTGGCTGTCCCCAGAGGTGTTGGTCTCGTAGAGACGCATCTTGAGGAATGATTCGAGCTGGAACAATTTCAATTGGATTAGTTGAAGTGTGTTTAGATAAATGATGGGCGTTTTGGGGCATGGTCTTTAGTAATTTTTTGACGGTCTAAAAGTATTGAGTTCTTAGACTGATTTTGTTTTGCTTTCGAAGAACATACACAGGTCTTATTGGTGCGTGTATAACCAGATGTATGAACGTAAACGATGCAAAAGGAGTATGTAAGGATCGTAGTAGAAGGCGTTCTGTAGATCCCGCGAATCCCCTTAGAAAAAAGGCGTGAGTTTATGTATGTACCTCCACGAGCTGGTCGATGAGCTGGCTCCTGGTTGAGGGGTTGTCCAGCAGAGTCAGCGCGTCCTTCCCGCGCGCCACTCCACCGCACACTCCTTGCTCTTCCACCACTATGCCAGATTCCTCCAGGGACACGACAGCTAAGTCTGCTGATATGTCCTGAAAAGAGAACAGGAAATAAATAGCTATATTTACGGTAAAGTCGGTTCAGCTTGAAGAAATGTCGTCGTAGTGAAAAAAATCTAGTAAATTACGAATTTTAGCGTATTTTATTTTATACTTCACTTTTTAGGGATCTAAACGCTGAAAATATTTGAGGCCTAGTTAACTTACCACATTCTCGGGTGCAGCGACGTCAATGTTCCCCCAGTCGATCTCTGCGCCCGCGTCGCCGTCTCCAAAGTCTATATCTGCCGCCGCGTCTATTGAACCGAAGTCTATCTCGGCACCATCGCCAAAGTCTATCTGATCTCCAGCCCCCTGATCCTCATCATCCAGCTCAATATGCACCGGATCAGGCTCTACACTCAACGGGGCTTCCCCATAACTCCACTCGTACACAGTGGTGTTGCCATGCTCCACCACGTATTGTAATAATGGCAACACCTCTGACGCTCTGTCGCCCAAAATGTACTTTGAAAATGCAGAGTAGAGGTCAATACCTGGCTGTAGAGGTTTGAGTGATTTGCCTATCTGTAAAAATAAAGATTATTGCAAGTTACGTGTTTTACTACATAATTTGTTCGTTTCAGCCGAAAGAAGTCTACTGCTGGACATAGGCCTCCCACAAGCGTCTCCACACTGATCGGCCCTGTGCGTTTCACCTGCACCGGATTTCCGCAGCCTTGACCAGGTCATATCACCCAGAGGCAAGCCTTCCATAATTAGTTCATGCCAAGATAATAAGGAAAAATCTATTGTATAATCTAGGGACTTAAAATACTCTCCAAATAAAGCAATAATTGATGCCAAAACCTACGCAATGGATTTTCATACAGTTCTTATCAAGTGGCCGATTGCTTCTTCATGAGAAATGTTTAGGTGTATAATATTTTGAAGTTTTGGAAATTGAAGAAGCCAGAAAAAAACATGCTGACTGGAAGTTTTAGTGGCGTGCACTGTGCAAACTAATAGAGCTATAATTATGCTCTGCTACCCTTAAGAAGCCAGGCAGGGTGCTAGTAAAAATAGTACAAATATCAGATTATCTGTAGACCTACCTTGTCATATATGTCAGGCAGTTCCTGAAGTCTATCCACCAGCTCCTTCTTGATCCTGTCGCCCTGGATACCAAGCTGTTTGCAAAGCGTCAGGAATTCAGACTTGCTTGACGCTTCATTCTTCAGGAAATCTGTGTGCTTCTTCTCACATTCCTGTAAAAAAGTTTTGTTTAAAATGTGGTATTCGTACCTCTGCGTGATTTTGTGTTTTACATGCTGAGAAACTTAATAATTTCTTAATTTAAATATATAATAACATTTCGAGAGTTGTGTCAACAAGTGACTACAATTATTTATTACAAAGCGGAGAGAGAGAGAGTAGCAGAGTTTCTACTAAAGGGTCTTTCAACAAGGACGGGTCGATGTTAAAATTGAACAAAACAAGATGTGTGTGAGATATTAACGAAATTTATTTTTTATTTAAAAGGCCCATTTATGCCATTATGGATGGAATATGACTTCGTTCAAATGTCCGCCGCGGCTTCGTATGGTGGCACGAATCCGAGAGGTCCAATTTTTAATGACTCTCACCATGCAGAGAGCAGTGGTGATGAAATAATTTACACAAAGTAAAGTGCCTGCCTGGGTTCGAGCCCACGACCTAAACATGTAAGTCGCGGCCGATACCAAAGGGCCACCACTGCTCTCCACTCGATGTGAATTAATATAATATTAGTTTTAAAGTTAAGATAAGTAGTACTCACAACTTGCAATTGATCTTCTTTAGCAATCTGTTTCTTGAGCCCAGGGATCTCATAGTTGATGTTCCTGACCAGGATCTGTGCTGCCTCAGCCAAATACAGGTTCTCTTTCTCATAGGTACGGGCTATGTCTTGCCAGTCCTTCATCCTTTGTGACCCATATCTGTAAAGTAGTTGAGAATAATATTAAAGTAATGAAAATTTTACAATGAATGATCTTAGCTGTTTATTAGATACAGTATGTAATTTTTTTTTATAATCTATAGGCTCGCGTTTGACCACTATCTCGCCTGATGCTAAGCGATGATGCGGTCTACGGTGAAGCACGCTTACCTAGAAGAAACCTATTCACTCTCGACTTAAAGACCCCAAGGTTGTAGCCATCAGGGAACAAAGACTCCGGAAGGGAGTTCCACTCCTTAGCTGCGCGCACAATGAAAGTATTAGCAAAACGCTTTGTGCGTATGGGAGGGATGTCCACCATGTACCAATGGCGCATGGCCGTACGTCCTGTAGTCTGATGATGGAAAGGGCTAGGTGGAATCAAATTGTGCAGTTAGCGGTAAGTACAGAAAGCTAACACTCATAAATACAATACCTACATAGTGATCCAATCTATCACTCTACAATCTATACTTCTATACTAATATTATAAAGAGGATTTTTGTTTGTACCAAATAACTCCAAAACTACAGGACCAATTTGAAAATTTCAAAAAAAAAATTGAGATACTTATGAAAATTGCAATATATAACCCAAGGTAACAAAATGTTGCCTATAAAATTCACTATTTGGCATGTGTTGAGAAAACTATTGATGATACATAAAAATGATGTACTACATGATTAAAGTACTCATTATTACCTACAAAAAAGACAAGAGAATATATCTAACTATCATAGTTAAGTTACAATAGTAATATTTTGAGTTCCAAAATTTAATTAGATTACCGGTAGAAACTAAGATTGGTTGCATTCGTATTATAGTATTAATACTTATTCAAGTAAATGGTTTAACTAATTTATATGTAGGTAGATAGGCTAGGATAGGTAGGGTAGGTGGGTATGTAGGTTAACCTACCCTACTTACCCTCCTATCAACCTACCCTGGTTGATAGGAGGGTAAGTAGGGTAGGTAGGTAGCTAGACAGGAACGAAGCCGCAGGGGCAGCTGGTCTATTATATTTTGTGTAGAGTGAATATAGAAACCTATGTCCAGAAGTGAACAACTTTCGGCTGAAATTTTGATGATGATGAATATTATGCTAGGGAGTAGAATTTCCTACTAGTGTCTGTGTTTTCTGATTGGCAACCTGGGGGCATATAAGTGTTGTGTATACAGGCCTTAATTGTAGTCGGTTATTCCAACACTATGGTTCTCTTCTAGGGACGCTTGTTTTGTCTATGAGTTATCTACAAATAAATGTTGTACCAAGCGCACGTCTTTTATTTAACAGTGGCGACGAGGATAATTAGAAGTGATATTACAGCGCAAAACCGAATAAAATGTCGGTGGGACAGGTACGCGAGTTCAACCTTACAACAGGAAACTGGTCTGCTTACATGGAGCAACTGGAAATGTACTTTTTGGTGAACAATGTAAAAACCGAGCTTAAACTGCCGACGCTAATTTCAATGATGGGAGAGGAGGCCTATGAGCTCCTGTCATCATTGGCGAGTCCACTTAAACCCGCTGAATTGACGCTTAATATTTAACAATAAGGTATGACCAAATGCAACTGTCCCATCTACTTCTAAGCAAGCATGCTCCATAGCCAACTACATCATCACTTACCATAAAGTGAGGTACTTAGTGGTGAAATGCGAGCCTATTAATATATTATTTATGTTTTATAATGACAAAGATTAAAAACTAATAAGTAACAATTACCTTCCAAAGAGGTTCTTACTATCTGCTTCAGTCTCCTTCAATATCTCAACTATCTTCTGGCAATGGAAGTAGTTGATATAGCTGCCAGACAACAAGCTAGCAATGTCGTCATGTTTGGGCATGTCCTGCAGCGCATTGTTGATCTTCTCCCTCACAGCCGGCACGATCTTCTGCCATTCCTTGTTCACATGACGACGACTGACCAACCAGTCTTGTAACTTGCCAATGTTAATGTCTATAGGAATATTGCTTTCCTAAAAACAGGTTATGATTTAAAATAGCTGTTTTTTAATAGTTTTATGTAATTATAATAAGAATAAAATTACTTACATCCATGTTGTAATGTTTTTTTATGTACAATTATGTGATATTTTAAGTAAATCAACTTTTGAGACAATTTATCTTGCCAACAGCAGCTGTTGTTGTTTATGACGTGTCAACTGTCAACAAACGAATGAATGACGTTACAGATAACAATGTTGCCATAACTATAATGAAAAATCTTACCAAAATCACTTTAACTATCAAACTTATCATTACACAAATGTAAAAAAAAAACTCAATAATCCTGAAGATGTTACTTCTGTGACTTTTTCTTCATCCTTTAAGTAAAACTTGATGCTTGCCCTTGGCCCGAACTATACTACTTGACCGAGTCAGGTTCGGCCTGCCCTGCATAGTAAAATTATTAGCTATAATCATTTACTGTGCAGGGCAGGCACGTCACGAACACAATTTATTACCCAGCACATGCCGCAAAATCGCTAGGCACTTCGCAAATTAATAAAAATAAAAGAAATTTGTTAAATTACCTACTATGATTGATGTTTTAAAAAGTTCAAAATTATGGTCGAAGTAGGGCCCCAACATTCAAAATACGACACTTTGTTTTTTCGTTTAAGTTATATGACATACGACACCACTCCAAGCTCTACTGTTTTCTGAAATATGAATCACTCGGTATATGATGCCTCCCATGCCTCATTTCTACCTTGAACCTAGAAACACAAGTTTTTGCAGACAATACTTTGCTCAGCTTAAGCCAGTTCGCGCTCGCAACAATCATTTCAGATTGTGACAGCACCTAAATGTCTGAAAAAGCAATAAAAACCTCCAGTCACAAGCAGACGGCCGCTTGGTGATGTTGACTAAGAGTAAAAATGTTCTGTGAGATAGAGTTACCTCCCGTAAACTTACACCCGTTCATTCTGAAGGCAATCAAGCTGGACAATACAATACGAATAAGTTAACCACCACCCCACCAGTGGTGGTTAAGAGTGATGGTAAAGGCCAGCCTTTACCATAGCTTTTATAGAAAGAACTTAATAGAAGTAAAGGTGAAGGTGTCAAGCAAAAAAAAGAGCTCGACCCAATCCCTAGTTTTGTTTTTTGTTCAGATTGATCAAGGCATATTAGATTGATTAACAAATTAGTACTCTTCTATCAGTCATAAATTAAGATAAACGGCTGTCTACGGTGAGCCAAAAGTATCTGACTAGACTATGTATAATATGTACACTGTGACTGAGGTTATATCTCGTTAACGGGGTATGTTCTCAATATCACAGAAGCCAAATGTATTATCAAGTGTCGAACCTCGATGCCTTATCAGTTTACCTATATGTGTACAAATAAACAATTTTACTTATCTCTGCCTCCAATGCTATATTGCTTTACGGAGTCGATAGATAACCGCGCACATGGACGCATTAAATAACTACATGTTATTTAATGCTCAGAACTAGTAGATATTGAGTAAATAGTGTTACGAATCAAAATGTTTAGCAAATAAATTCCAAGATATTTTTATCCAAACAGTGAATTTTGTTTGTAAACCTTAGGTTTACGTTTTCATAGTAAATTTATAGATAATTCCTTTATGATGGATGATGAGCAATCATATATAAACAGGTACGTACTTTTAGCATGACGTTAAGTCCAAGGTTTCATAATATATACCTACCTAATATTGGTTTGGTAAGTACCTACCTACTACTAGTAATTTAAAACTATTCAAGAAAGTATAAAGTTTCTTTCAGCAGTTTTACAAATCTCCTAAATTCGTATGGGACGAACTTTTTGCACTCATATAATAGAGTTTATCCTATCAATATCATAATACGTGTACTTAATCCGGAACCTGAACCATAAATGACGAGTTCTATAGTTAGTATTTGTATAGTTGTAATCTAATAGCTGTAGGTTATAAAATATGTGTAAATAAATAAATAAATTTACTAATCCGATATGTGGATTTGTATGCACAACGTGATTCAGTAGGCACTGCAGCAAACGCCTTGGAAAAGGAAAGATATGGGAGACTGGTGTGACTGGGTTCTACGGGAGACTTGGTACATAAAATTATACAGCTCCTAAAATCTTCAGTTGCATTAAAAAATCAAACCTTCTATTAGTTCTACTTTCCCAGCTTTATTACTGTCTGTATTTTATATTTCTATGATTACTGTAGTAGACTTGGAATTACCATTAAATAACAACAATTTGAGATCTAAAAAATTTGAATCAATTTGTATAGCTTTATTATTTTTATGAACCAAGTCTTCTATAGGAAACTCATAGGAGTTTAATTGTATGTTAATTACAACTTTATTGCAAACATACATAAACTTACCTTCCTTCCTTTTCAAATGGACCCTGATTCTGAGGCTGAAACTACAGAACGGCGAACGCCCGTATAGGTACCATACCTTCTTTTACACCAAAATTACAATAAAACTCTAGTAATTCTCTTCATTTTTAAATACTTATAGGAAAGAAGGGAAATATTTCATTGAAAATAATTTAATCTTTGTAAAATCAGCCAAACTAAAAACTACCACTTCCGATTTTGGTATCATTTTTTGGTGACGGAAACATTCACGTTTTTTTTAAAGTCAAATGTCAAAGTTTCTTGTATGTAATTTATTGTGAATTAATTAATAAATAATCTAATCAGAGCGGAAGTTCTAGCAGATTTGCGTGGTATGTTAAATTAAATACAATTAAGTATTTTTCAAGATAATTTGCAGTAATGCTCATTTGAAAACCAGTTTTTGTACAAAACTTCTTTGGAGTTTATTGTTGTGGTTCCAAACTGACAAACAAATAAACGGTGTTAGTTTTTTATTCACCAAGGTTTCACTGCCTTTTAGCTTCAAAGTATTTTATTCTACAGAGAATTCTTTAGAGGTTAGAGTATTTTTTTGTATCTAAAAAGTTGTAAATTTAATAGTTTTAAAGTTTGAACTTTTTTATAAAACTTTAAATTAATGATTTAAATTTTATATCATCTGAAACAAGCAAAAAAAAAAATGAATTTTTCAGTTATCCAAGTGTGCAGCCCCCTCCAGACGAAGGTGTCATATCGGTGGATGTGTCAAGAGATGTGCTAGTGGACTCCATGACAGACATGTCCGAAACTCCAATACCCCCAGATATTATAGCGTAAGTTTACCTCGTGACAACTTTTGTAGTTGAATTATCAAACAGAAAATAAAATTTGAACTCTCCGAGAGACTTTTATGCATTCCTTTTATATAATTTAAAATATATTGTACTGATTTTAAACAATTAATTTTGTAATAGTTTTTTTTTCTTTTCTTTTTAATAAAAATGTTGCCCCACACTAGGAATTTCTTCCTGTATCGTGGGTGTGTTTACAATCATATAAACTCATATACACAACATCCAGAGCCGGTACAACTATCTGTAGGACATACAAAAATTTGTTCCATGCGGGAATCGAACCCACGATACGTAGAGTAGCAGTCAATCGCTCAACTGTACCAACCGTGCATCCAAATACATGAAAACACAAATATATGAAAATTAAAAAAAAATGGCTTTTATAAATTCTCTATAGCTTTAAAAGTAACTTAGCTTGCTTGCCAACATACCTTCGCATGTATTTATTTATTTAAAATAGCACAGCTACATTACATGCATTACACTTCACCAGAATCAAAAAATTTTATGACCAATGCACATGACAAATATGGCGTACATAGCACTTGTGACAATTTTGCTGCCTTGTAATAACAAATCTCCGGTATTAATTATAAAAAATAAATATAAAAAAAAAAAAAAAAAAAATTTACAATTAGTTGTGTGATTAAATTTAAAAAAGTTAAAATCACTAAAATAATTAAAGTTGATTAAAAATAAAATACTATAGGTTGCATACATTAAAATTGAAAATAATTTGAATATTAAAAAAATAAGTGATTAATCGAAATCAACATGTCAATAATCAGAATTATAAAGTCGGAAATCAAAAACATTATAAATCAAAATAAAAAAATATAGATAAAAAAAATCAAAGAACAATCAATAAAAAAAGATCAAAAAAAAGAAGATCAATAATCAAAAAATCAAAATCATAAAAAAAACAAAAATCAATAAATTAAAAAAAAATAAGAAAAAAAACAATATCAAAATCAAAGTCATTAAGAAATAAATATAAAAAAACATAATGACTGACCATGTAGCTACAAAGGTATGCTGGCAAGCAAGCTAAGTTACTTTTAAGTAATTTTCCACTGAAGCTGAGCAAAGAGGAGTTGTGCAGGTATAAACCAAACACATATACATAGAGCAGATAAAGTGTGGATTTTGAACAATGTGATTCCATTTTACCCGACTGCCGAAGGAGCGTAATGTATTTCAGCCTGTGTTTGTATGTATGTATATATGTATGTTCCTATGTGGCGTTCTAGAGACCAAACGCGTTGGCCGATTTTGATGATTCTTACGGCAATCGTTTCGTCTTACGATCATATGTAATGTCACTGGCTACATTAAAATAGAAAAATGTCGGATTTTGTGCGCCATATGGTGGGGGACCCCATCATGTGGGGTATCAAAATAAAGGGTTTTGAGAGGTGATTTCAAAAATATATGACACTTGTAGGTTTAAATGTAACTAAATAGAAAAAATTAAGATAAAAAAAAAAAATCTAATTCAAAAAATCAAAAACCCTGACTGCTTAAGAAGCGATCTAAAAAGTCGTAAACAAGAAGAAATACATGCTGTGCAGTCGGAGGGTACATCTGGTTTTGGTCAGCCAGCTCGCGAATATGCAAAACCAACATAAACACTTATAAACTAAAGAACTTTACACAAACATTTAACATAGATTTATCCTTGTACATAAATATGTCGACACCAGGTTCCTGAGAAATTTTCGTGCAGCAGATTGAGTACCTTTGTCCACTATATGTTAATTGTTGTTGTATATGTTATTTCTATGTTGTTTGTGTTGTTATATGAAACGCATCTTAGTCCCACTTACACAACTCTTCAATAAATGCATTTAGCATTCAACAAGTTTAAATCATCATGCTATTTCTGTCAATTGCTTAAAGTACTTTTAACGTTAAATGTGTATCTGATTTGTCGTAGAAGTGGGCCTTAAGGGTACACTAGTCGAAAATTCTTCCATACAAACGTAGTCTGGCTTTTACTCAACTGTTTGACGATGTACGTTCAAAATAAAAAATGATATCAATTTGTCTCATCATTATCTAGCCCTGTGATTGTGATGTTGAATGCCCATGTTACACCCACTCCTATCAAGGTCGGAGACTCTACACTCGAAGTTGTGGGCGACTATGTCTACCTTGGACAAACGATCCAATTGGGTAGGGCCAACTTCGAGAAAGAGGTCAACCGTCGAATCCGACTCGGCTGGGCAGCGTTCGGGAAGTTGCGCGGTATCTTCTCGTCCAACTTACCACAGTGTCTCAAGACGAAAGTCTATGACCAGTTTGTGTTGCCAGTGATGACATATGGCTCTGAGACGTGGTCGCTTACAATGGGCCTCATCAGAAAGCTTACAGTCACTCAAAGGGCAATGGAGAGGGCTATGCTCGGAGTTTCCTTGCGTGATCGAATCAGAAATGTAGAGATCCGCAAGAGAACCAGGGTTACCGACATAGCCCGAAGAATTGCCAAACTCAAGTGGCAGTGGGCAGGGCACATTGCTCGCAGAACGGATGGCCGATGGGGCAGAAAGGTTCTGGAGTGGCGACCGCGAACCGGAAGACGTTGCGTTGGAAGGCCTCCCACTAGGTAAACCGATGACCTGGTGAAGGTTGCGGGGATCCGCTGGTTGCGAGACGCACGGGACCGGTCAATGTGGCGACGCTTGGGGGCGGCCTATGTCCAGCAGTGGACGTCTTTCGGCTGATATGATGATGATGATATCTAGCCCTGTATGGAAGCAAAACAGTAAAAAAAAAAAATTACATGAAAGTTATGAGCTTCGAAAGTTCCATATTTTAACACTAATTTTAACGCATCTTTGGGCGCAAATAAGTACCATAAGAAGAAGGAAAATTGAAAAACGGCCTCCATACAGGGATAGATTAGTAGTTCAACAATGCAAATAATTTTATTTTGAACAGATACATTCAGTTGTTTTTTCATGATATCCAGACTCCCAAAGGTCTGTTTATAAAATTTCGCGCGCTCGTTTTCGGTCTAAATCATCATCCATTTTACTACAAATTTGCAAAACTGCTAATTCGTAAGCTAACTAGCTTCTTACTGCTCATACGAGTAACAGCATCTATCTGTTCCGCACGTGTTGTCGGTTGATATAGCACGCATTTTAACCCCGCGCACAAAATAGTTCGTGCCGTCGACTAGTGTACCCTTAATCTCATTCTATCACTTGAAATAACAGATAAGTATACAATTTCAGATCCATAGATGTGGCAACTGAGAATGAGAATGAAGAAGAAAACGGAAGACTAACTCTAGCATACGAGAGGCTCTATGAAATACCCAAAACAATTGTACAGAGGTTTTCTGACCACATCCGGTACCTGGATATAAGCCACAATAAGATAACGTAAGTAAGAAACTATCTATACAAATAAAGAAAATTGAAGTGTCTGTATGTAATATCAAAATAACAACGTTTTATTGAATACACGTAAAAGTATATACGGTACTAACAACAAATAAGCAATTTTTAAGATTTATGTCTGTCTGTCTGTTTGTTCCGGGTAATCTCCAAAACGGCTGGACCGATTTTGACGGGACTTTCACTGGTAGATACCTGATGTAATAACGAGTAACATAGGCTACGTTTGATCACGAGAAAATTCATAGTTCTGGCGGGAAACTAAAAAAATATTTTTGACGAGTTTGACGCGGGCGAAGTCGCGTGCAACAGCTGGTCTATATATATAAAAATGAAACCCGTTTTCCGTTGTCACGGCATCACGCGTGAACGGCTGGACCGATTTCGCTTATTCTTTTTTTGTTGTGTTCGTTATTGTTGGGAGAAGGTTCTTATGTAGGGTAGGGTAGGGTAGGGTATGTAGGGTAGGGTATGTAGGGTAGGGTATGTAGGGTAGGGCAGGTAGGGTAGGGTAGGTAGGGTAGGGTAGGTAGGGTAGGGTAGGTAGGGTAGGTAGGGTAGGGTAGGGTAGGTAGGGTAGGGTAGGTAGGGCAGGGTAGGTAGGGTAGGGTAGGTAGGGTAGGGTAGGTAGGGTAGGGTAGGGTAGGGTAGGTTGGGTAGGGTAGGGTAGGTAGGGTAGGGTAGATAGGGTAGGGTTGGTAGGGTAGGGTAGGTAGGGTAGGGTAGATGAATGTTTGGTGTTTTTATGGCAAAACAAAGTTTGCAGGGTCAGCTAGTCTTCAATAAATAAATATCATCATTTCAGCCGATAAACGATATCTAAACTTAAAATCATAGATAATTTACCGACATTCATTGTCACTTAACTATCAACGCTGTTTTTTAATGAATAGTTCTTAACATGATTGCAAAGGAATTTGAGCATTATAATGTAAGACATAGTTTGTTTTTCCAAAACTTGATAATTATATTATCTGTGACTCTAATTTTCATGTTTCATAAAGTGATTAGAGATCTATATTTTTTTTGTAATGCATGCGGCATGGTCAGTATGGCCGCAGCAAGATATGCAATAAGTATATGTTATTTTCAATATATATGTACGTGTATTTTACCTATTTTAGTAAGTTATAGAATAACTGGTTATATTTTAAACAATGCAACTGCCATGTTATCTCTTCACCACCCTTGGTTGACTGGTAGAGAATGCCTAAGGCATTAAGTCCGCCTTTGTACCTTTTGTGCATGAAGTCTAAATAAATAAGTATAGTATGACACTGGTATAAATATTTGTGTGGCCTACATATAGTTGTTTTGGGTCTGGCTCTTTGTGTATGATAAGTGTTAATAAACATTCCCATTAAACAAAATAAATTACCAATTAAATACTGATAACATGAAGCAAACTAAAGTTATAATGCCCGGCACGTAAGTTGGCAAGTTACAATAGTTGGTGAATTTTGATACGAGCGTTTGAGTTGTTTTGTTTGTTTTTTTGAATATCGAAATACAAGCAAGTTCGCGCATGTTCCGCGAACTGACCAACCACCATATAGAGCGAACGGAACGTGGACGCGACACGATTGGTCAGTCGATCTTTGAGTCAATTGACCAACCAATCGCGCGCTAAACTTTCCCCGCACCCCGCTTCACTAGGTACCAAAGATACTTTAAAAACGACTTCTGCGCGTCTTGCCTTACGTGCCGGGGATTATACAATACAATAGTACATTGTGATACAAGGGTGGAAAGTAGGTTAATGCAAACGAGCTGTCATTAACAAGCCCGAGCCGAAGGCGAGGGTTTTTAATGACACGAGTTTCCAATAACCTACACGCCCGTGTATCACACGATATTTTTCAATACAGTTGTGAGAAATAGTAAAAACAAATCAAAGAATTAGATTTGTTAATTCACAAAAAAAAAATAACTTTTCGCGCGTTTTTGCAACTGGACATATTTTTTTTACAACTAAAACAGCCTACACAGCCTATTCGATTTTTGACAAATGTTGATGTGAAAATAATTAAATTGAAACTGGTAATTAAATATATTAAACAACCATTTAAAAGACTTTTGAGAATTAAATGCTAAAACGTACGGAATCATTCATTTTTCTTCGTATAAAATCTATTCCATTTTATTCTATGTATGAAAACTCCTTGCTACTAAACTTATTTAAATTGACTTCTAACTATAGGCGCGTTTTTGCAACTGGACATTTTTTAGAACGAAAACAGCCTATACAGCCTATTTGATTTTAGACAAATGTTGATGTGAAAATAATTCATTTAAAACTGGTAATTAAATATATTAAACAACCATTTAAAAGTCTTTTGAGAGTTCAATGCTAAAACGTACGGCATCATTAATTTTTCCTCGTATAAAATCTATCCCATTTTATTCTATGTATGAAAACTCTTTGCTACTAAACTTTTTAAATTGACTTATAAATTTAAAACTAAACTGCAAAACTAATGATCGAGCTCGTAAACAAAAGTCACGACCGCGTAACAGAAAGATGCCTATGCGTAAGATTTAATTTTCGAATCATAATTATAGCCTCTGAAAGTACGCCATGTTTAACAATTGTATTGAAAATTATGTTTTCTAGATATGAATACATGTGCTAAGCACACAATCAATCTGCCTAGCATATTCCCAACTATGTTGGGCTTAACTGCCAGTCTAAACGGATTTAGCTGAGTACAGTTCTCGCTAAACTTCTTGGCAACCTTGAAGTTGGCTACAATGACTGCGCAGTAGTAAATCTCGCACAAAAACAGCACCGATGATCCGTGCCCTTGCGCATCGGAAAGCCAACAAGTTTGGCGAGAACTATAACAGTATTTCACGTGGAACGACTGCCTATCTGACAACCCAGTAACTGGGTAATACTATACCACTTGGCAAGAAGATTCAAATTTTCTGGCTTCTGACTAGTTATAACGAATGTCAAAAATTTACAAATGTCAACCGGGACCAACGGCTAAACGTGCTTTCTGGAGCACAGAGGAATGTGCCAAGACAAGACAACAATTCTTTATTTCAACTAGGCCTTAATGGCCTAGGCGGCACTTTTGATGTCAAAAATATAAATTTTAAATTAATAACAAT
The DNA here is from genome assembly GCA_945859665.1 of Anorthoa munda. Classification (NCBI taxonomy): domain Eukaryota; kingdom Metazoa; phylum Arthropoda; class Insecta; order Lepidoptera; family Noctuidae; genus Anorthoa; species Anorthoa munda. Next base: position 4,930,917 of record OX243901.1, on the reverse strand, counting down.
TGATTCTACCGTCCATTCAGACAAGTATCTTGTTATGGAGAAGGACGGACCAGAAACCCCACACTTACTCTTAAAAAAAAAGTGTTTTACAACATTACATACATACATAAATTCATATACGTGAGGACGATGCACCCGGCACTACTATACTACGTATAGGTATAAAGTATTACAAGCACTAACAGGTAAAATTCCTTCATTTGATAAATAGGAACATGGTTCTCACATACTTAAAAATATTGCTAACATAGGTAAATTACCTTATTCAACAACAACGGAACAGTGTGCGAGTCAAGTGTGCTAAGTACTAATACTTACTAAGTATTTCATGACATTTATTTTCAGAAACTTAGATGCCTTGGTGTACTTCAAGAGCCTCACGTCGCTGATAGCAGATGACAACCCTATCACAGAGAACTGCTGCCTACCACCTTTACCTAAGCTGGAACTTTTGTGGTTAGTACATTTCATTGATGTTTACTCAGGAAACGAGATCAATTTTATTTAGATCGTCTACGATGATGACTGCGCACGTAATGGTAATATTAGTTATTACGTTTATTTAATGCTCTTTTACCCGCAGACTTATTACGTATGAAACAGCAATCAGCAATAATTGCGCAGAGATTGTACAATCATCGCGCGATTATCGCTTTACGTCAAAAAATCGGCAGGCTTATTTTAGCGAAATAATTGCGTTTCAATCGCGAATCCGCATTATATATGAGCGATAGCCACACCATAATAATTTTACGACAGCACTGCTAACAATAATAATCTGGTAAATAAAATATGCATTTATCGTAAGGTGATCGCGATCATTTCGTATTACGTATGGTTTTTGACAGCAGAGCAACAGCCATCGGCGAGCAATGTGGCTGTCAAATTGCGATTACTTTTTCCTTTGTTGTTGGTTGATTGCCAATCGCTCGCGGATGGCTGAGTAGGTACAGAAGTTTTTGAGTTTTTGGCGGAATTTTTTAGTGTGTTATTTATTTTAATTATTTAGCCACCAACCTATTTTAATTATCCACAAATTAATTCCTAGTGAATATAGTAATAAAAAAAAACAAAAATAAATAAAAATAAAAAAAAGCAAAATGGTGTAGTTTTATGTCTCAAATGATTTTTGATTTATGTTTCAATGATTCAACAAAACAATTTGTTGAATCATTGAAACAGACGTTATATCAGGAAAGTGGAGTAGAATTTTTTATTGTAGTTTTGGCTACCTCAGCGAAGCTTGCCAAAAAGTTTGACACGCTAGGTATGTTTACTGCCAAATACTTACAAACACATTAGAATGTGTTATGCCCGTAATAAGTATATTTTATAATATTCTTATTTCTATATGGCTTATTTCTTATATTTATTCTTATTTCTATAACACCGATGACGACTATTCTGCCAATGTCTAAAGTTAATTGGAAAACAAGTGTGTTCAACGATCTATTTCATACCTCAAATACGAGATGATGATGTTCATTTAGTGATGTCCTAATGCATTATCGATTCAATTTCTTATAACAATCGACTATTACAAAGCAATTTTAATAGATTTTACACATTTTAGTCATCCAATTATTCAAATAGTTTTGAAAAAAAAAGTTAATTAAAAAAATCAAAAAACCCGACTGCTTAAAAGCAAACTAAAAAGACGTAAACAAGAAGAAAATCATGCTGTGCAGTCGGAGGATACTTATTCGCGAGCTGGCGGACCAAAACCAGATGTATCCTCCGACTGCACAGCATGATTTTCTTCTTGTTTACGTCTTTTTAGTTTGCTTTTAAGCAGTCGGGTTTTTTGATTTTTTTAATTAACTTTTTTTATTTACAACTTTTTAGTTATTTTTTTTTAGAATTAGGTACATTTAAACATATAAGTGTTTAATATTTTTGAAATCGCCTTTTAATACCCTTTATTTTGATACCCCACACGATGGGCTTGGACGAAAAAAAGTTTTTTTTTCCCACAAAATGGCGCCCAAAATCCGCCATTTTTGTTTTTTCCAATTTCAATGTAGCCAGTGACACTCGCAGAATTAAGACGAATCGATTGACGTAAGAATCATCAAAATCGGTCAACGCGTTTGGTCTCTGGAACGCCACATAGGAACAAACATACATACATACATACATACATACATACATACATATATACATACATACATAGACTGATAAACACATTACCCTCCTTCGGCAGTCGGGTAAAAAGGACAATGGCAGAAACCCATTATTTTCTTTTAATTACTATGTCAATCAATGAAAAATATCTGGTTTAACACAGGGCTATGTTCTGAATTAGTTTGTGCAAAAATGTTTGTTCGAGAACGCCGAGAATAATAGATATTCATTCATGAACTTTTCTAGGTTATATCTGGGTAACTTTTAATAATGTGTTTAATAGGTGATATTACAGCTTCTTACATATGTACATACTTATACCATAAACAAAAGTAAACTATACAAAATTATACTTAAACTAACTACTTATACTATATACAAAAGAAAGGTACACTTAGGCGTCGAAGTACTCCTCCACATCGCTGTCATCCGGGAACGTGCCCAGAAGACTGGCAGCATTGCCACGTTGAATGGCAATGCTGATTCTCTGCGCAAAGAAAGATCCAGCCCTCCGGTCACGCACAGCGTCGATCAGTCGGCGAGAGATCTCTTTAAAAAGCAGACGTGCACTCGGGCCCCATGTCCCAAGCGTTTCGACCCCAAACGGCTCAAAACTGTAATTACCAATTAGGTTACAGTATTTGCGCCGCTTGAGGGCCTCAGCAGCCGCAACAGCAGCGCCAGCACAGCCCGCCGAACTAGGAACATGAGATGGCGCAAGGGTGTCGACACAGGTTGCGTCCCACACCAGAGGCCTACCCACCTTCCACGGCACCAACGTCATGCCATCTGGTCTCTTCCCATCGTCACGTACCAAACCGTTAGGTTCTAATACAGCTGGTACCACAGAATAAATAATAGTACAAGTACAGAAGAGTCACTTCGTGCCATAATTCATTGAAATAGAGACTCCTGCTAATAAGCAACAAAGTGCAATTCAGCTCGCATAAGCGCTCAGTGCCTAACGTGATATTCACCTAAACGTTGCCGCTCTCTTCTAACGCGTATCTCCGTCGCTGTCTGGCGCGGTTTGACTCGGCTCGTTAGGGTTGTCGACTTGCCGCTTTCGCTTACATCCACTATCTACCTACTTGACCGCGTAATCTTTCTTATGTTTGATGCCTATGGCTACACGGTCAAGTAGGTAGATAGACAATGAATATTATAGACCGTCATTTTGTTAGGTACTTAACAAATGAAAACTAGGTTACCTAAACTTCATTTACTATTATATATACACTATAACATTAGACATTTAAATAAGCCCATTTTACAGCCCGTTCAATCGATTTTGACTTCTATTGCGTTGGTGATACGACAAATGGAAGCTGTAGTAAACAGTTGGTTTTGGTAACAAATTTGTGCTTTTTATATCATCCTTATCTGTACGAGATAGAACACAGAATCGGTTGAACGGACTGTAAAACGAGTTATAAAGACGTCTAATGTTATTTCAAAATGAGTATAGGTACCTACCTCTTTGTATACTCTTTAGTGATATTTTTTGTTAGTTTATTTAAAGTTGGCTTGAAGAACTCTTAGGAAATATTGTTTGTTTGTTCGTTAGGTATAAGTAAGTACCTAGTTTTATATACAAACGTTAACGTTAACAAGTGCGTACACTTACTCAGGCTATTGGTAAATTCTTAGGCTAAGTAAGTAACTACTTACTTAGGCAATTATAATTTATTTTAAACTGGATCTAAAGCGTTTATTTTTATGTTAACAAAACGGTAACTATTCAATAAAAAAAGAAACCAAAATATATTTGTGAACAACACGAAAATCTAAAATATCTAAGTAGGTACCTAATCATTAGTATTTCACACACCTATTCATTCTTTTAGGAACACCAAAATGCTTAAATTTTTATATAAAACTCGTACTCATTATGCACCTACAACCGATAGTTACAGAGTATTTATGTAATGATTTAAATAGGAACAACAAAATAGCTTACCTTTCAAAATCTTTCGGTACTTTAAAAAAAACTTAATATCGATTCATTGTTCTTTGCTTTATTTAAACACCCGTAAACATACAATATCTTTAAAAGGCCTTAGAAGTACGTTTAGAAGTCATTGTTTTTTGCTGCATAAATCATAGAATTAATAACGTGGCTAACGTGCGAGCCGAGCGGTAAGCGGCAACCTAATGCGTTATTCCCTCTAGAGGGTACCGCCGGCCGATCGTACCTAAACTGCGGAGTGACACCCCCCTGCTGGTACGCTGGCGGTGATAAGGGCTCGACGAATAATGTCATTGATGCTGGCGTGTCGTGCTATGCGTCCTGCGCTCTTGCAACAAGACAGGCCATGGTGCCCAAGGCTGCCGACAGCTTCACCACATTGGCACCGATGTGGAGCAACACAAGGTGCGCCTAAGCGTAGACAGGTTGCGAGCCGAAACGAAGAGTCATCCATCATAGTGCCTATGGTGGATGACGGGAGTGCTTGAAGCCACAAACCCGACTCCCATTCCCCCACAGCCAGCAGACGCGCACGCTCAGCAGTACTAGACGATGTATTTTTTAAGATTATTCTGTATAATACTGCAGAGCGGCACATCCCATCGTCTCTGGGAGGACAGGTTGTCGGGTAGATCCGTATTGGGACAAGCCATTTTCCAAGCGTTCAACGCATCGGTCAAACACGGTACCTCAAAATTAACCAGTGAGGAAGATAAGATGTTCCTGGTTAATTTATCAGTACCGTAGACCGAGGAGAGGAAGGCTGGAAAACTTATACTTGAAATTTTGCGGACGCCGAGGCCGCCCAAGCGAATGGGAAGCGTGGCTTGTTGCCAAGCTCGGTCGTCCAAGGCCACATTTAGGATAGCTGAAAGTGTGTTCTTTATAATTTGGTCTACTTTTTCTAAAAGTTGTGGGTGTTTCCATAAATGAGAGGAGCGAAGGCTATAAGTAAATTTTGGTCCAAAGCAACAATATCGGATAAGTGTGTAGGCCGAATGCATGTTAATTTTGAAAAGTCTTTCCGAGACATCGTTAAAATTTTGTATTTTCTGTTCAATGAAATTTGGAAAGGATTCATCAAAAATAGGAGAACCCAGGAGGTGAAGAGAGTTTCTCTCGGTAATTTTGATATTAGGTGCTATGGCGTTGAATTTTGCTAAAGTAGTCTGTCGGTCAGTAGTTTGGGGGAGGTAAATTTCGCATTTCGAAAGGTTAAGTACTAGCCCAATAGAGCTAAATTTATCATTCAAAAAAGTTAAATCGTTCAAGACTGTATCTACGTCACCTCCTAGGGTTCCATCATCCAAATACCAAACATTGAATTTTGAATTTAGTTGCCGAATGATTGGGTTTATTGCCAAACTGAAAATGACTGGCCCAAGAGGGTCACCTTGTTGACAACCAACAGCTGATTCCAAAAGGTTTTCCTTGTAGAGTAATTTAGTGGGGTGCCTATAACATTGATATAGAAAACTGTAAATTTTGGGTATTTGTTTTTGAACTTCTGTCAACAAGGTATCCCTATTTACGGAATTGAAGGCATTTTTTATGTCAACCTTAAGTATGACCTCACCTTCATTGCTGTTGAGGTATGTAGATAAGGCGTGTACCGCAGCCTCACAGCCCCCCTTGGACCCGAAGCCCAGCTGTAGGGGCTGGAATTTGCTGGCCAATGTTTCACTGTAATAAGCACAGCAAATTTTGGCTGCGATACGCCTGTAGGTAGACCCTACGGCAATGGGACGAATGCCGCCATCCTTCTTGCACAGGGCACATAGATTTGCCCCGTACAAAATATCAATGACGGCTTCGTTCACATTGCCGGAGAGCATAAGGTTGATGAGGGCCGTCAGCTCCTTCAAAAGGGACTCACCAGCTTCCCCGGCGCCTGCGCACATTAAATCTTTCAGATGTTGGGGTGTCAGGCCGTCGAGGCCGCCGGCGGATCCACTCCGGAAGGAGCCTACGGCCGCACACAGTTGTTGGGCTGTAATTCGCAATAAGTTGTTTTCAGGATCGGGGGGGTCGGGGAAGGTGAGATCATCTGCCGGGGCGGGGTGTTTGCTCTCCAGAGCTGCAAGTGTCTCTGGAGAGTACGGTGCAACCACATCGCTGCTGAAGATGATTCTAGCCGCACCTCTGATATCACCCCCACCTAGTTTAGACTCCACATGGTGCAATAACCCTCTTTGGGGGAGGTGTGACGTTAATTTAGGTTCGAAACTTTGGGCCGAAATGTTACAGTTGTCTTTAATTTGATCGGTTAAAGTTTTTTTGGTAGCCAGATCTTTTTGTACATGTAGGATTCTAAACGGGAAGGTGAGTAATTGCTCCCAAGCACTTAGTGAGTTCTCTTGGGCGGCGAGACGGACACAGCGTGCTAGGCTCGATGCCACGGATGGTCTCGCGCCACGAGGAACTCTTTTTAAAACAGGTGTTGAAGTTTTGAATTTCGCAAGCTTTTGCCAAAGGGGTTGAGGGGGTGAATTAGGTGTATAAGTTAAGTTACTGACAAAAAAAGTCTTGACTTAAAGGCCTGAGTAGCCAGGTCATTATATTGATCGCGCGATAATTGTACAATTATTGTTGCTTGCTGTAATACGTAATAAGCCCGCCGTATATTATTATTTATAACTAGCTATCCCACGCGGCTTCGTTCCGTCAACTGGCTACCTACCTACCCATCTACCCTACCTACCTTACCTACCCTACATACATGATTGTTGCGTAACTTATACCGTTTACGCAGCGCACGCAACGCAAGCTCTAAAAAAGGGATAACTTTTCCCGTTTTTGCAACATTTTTCCATTTATGCTCCGCTCCTATTGGTCGTAGCGTGATGTTATATAGCCTATAACCTTCCTCGATAAATGGACTATCCAACACAAAAAAAAAAAACAATTCCAACCAGTAGTTCCTGAGATTAGCGCGTTCAAACAAACAAACTTCTTCAGCTTTATAATATTATTATAGATTATTTTTGTTAAGATGGTTTGGCCATGTTGAGAGGATGAATGAAAGACGACTAACGAAAGGTAGACGTGAATGGAAATACCGGCAGGGGACGTCCTAGAAAGACATACATAGACCTTATAGGTGATGTTCTTTAGAAAGGCCAGGTGCGCAGTACTCATAACCGGCGTGTGTGATGACTAGATGTATGAATGTGAGTGAAGCAAAAGAAGTATGTAAAGATCGTAGCAGGTGGCGTTCTGTAGTTTCTGCCTACCCTCATGGGCAAAAGGCGTGAGTTTATGTATGTTTGTATTTTTGCTGCGTTCGATGTCATATAGACACCCCGGATCTCATTTAAAACCTGAGCTGTAGCTATCGCACAAGTCCCAGCATGCTACTCAGCAACGGCATTTTAACGCGAGTGCGACGCATATTTCCAATTTCTGTATTTGAATGAATTTGGGTGCACTCAGTATTGGCATTATTTATTGTTCCTTTTTTGTAATCGATTAGTTTATTTGATTAATTAATTCGTGATTAAATTAATCACAATTAATGGATTAATCGTAGTTGCGATTCATAAAATTAATTATTAATGCATTCAGCTTACATTTTCAGATAAAATCTAGCTATGATGATGCTACATATTATTTAATGTGCTGTGCTGTAACCTTTGCTGAGCAGTGCTTACAGTTCAATATCAATGTTTTACATCTCGAAACTACAACAATAGGGTTGTTAATTGAAAATTAGTTTTTTGTCCGTCAGGTAGATGAATAAAAAATATTGGACACGTATTTTTTCTTTTGACACGTAAAGATAAAATTACGACGATATAATGCGTACACTTTATACTGCCTTAGTGACGTCACAAGCCCCCGCTCCTGAGCCTTCTGGTGATGGTGATGGACTAAATACAATTATCATATTTCTACCCAGGATATATCCCTATTTCTTTTTATGTCGCATGTCGTGGTTAACGATTACAATTGATTTAATTTTAATCGTTAATGACTATTAACTTTTTGATCGTTATTTATTTATTTATTAGGGACAAAAAAACAGTTACATGTTAAAGTTTATATAAAACAATGAGTACATCTTAAATTGGCAAACATATAACCCACACCATTGTCCACGGATTAATATATGAACAAATAGGAAACGGAAGAGTATCGTTCATCGCGTTAATTTATCCTAGATTGTGAATTATGGAGATAAAATATTTATAGCCAGATATTTAAATGTTTTACTAGAAAGGGAGAAGATATCTATGTCCATGAAGTGTGCGTTATAGGTTTCCACAAGCTGACGAAGAGGCACCCGTGCCCCGGCGTTGGTCCTACATGAATCCACATTTACTTTATGCAACAACACTCGGTGCCTTTAGGCAGAGGTCCTTTCGTGGAATATAGGCCTTATGTTGTATGTATTATGGCCTATCGTATTACACTAAGTGTCAGAGAAATTGTGAGGTCTAAAATAAATATGATCATATTTTGTGGTGGGTCCCAGTAGTGGGAACATTATTATAACATATTTACCTGACATTCCAGGTTGAATCGTTGCAAGATCGAGTCGCTGTACCCGTGGGTCGGCAAGCTGAAGGAGTCGTGCCCCAACCTGCAGTACCTCTCGCTGATGGGCAACCCGGCCGCACCCAGCTACTTCAACGGAGGCACCTTCTACGAGTACCTACAGTATAGGTAAATCATCATCATCATATCAGTCGAAAGACGTCCACTGCTGGACATAGGCCTCCCCCAAACTTCGCCCCATTGACTGGTACCATGCGTCTCGCAACCAGCGGATCCCCGCAACCTTCACCAGGTTAGCGGTCTACCTGGTGGGAGGCCTTCCAACGCAACGTCTTCTGGTTCGCGGTCGCCACTCCAGAACCTTTCTTCCCCTTCGGCCATCTGTTGTGTGCCCTGCCCACTGCCACTTAAGTTTGGCAATTCTTCGGGCTATGTTGGTAACCCTGGTTCTCTTGCGGATCTTTACATTTCTGATTCGATCACGCAAGGAAACTCCGAGCATATCCCTCTCCATTGCCCTTTGGGTGACTGTAAGCTTTCTGATGAGGCCCACTGTAAGCGACCACGTTTCAGAGCCATATGTCATCACTGGCAACACACACTGGTCAGGAATAGGTAAATAATAATAATACCTAACTAGATTCTGCCCGCCACTTTGTCCGCGGGTAAAATTAGGTCCTTACATTTATAATATTGGCCGTTTTTTTAAACGAGTCCCTTTGAACTCTGATAACTATGGCTTGACTTGCAATTATAAGTTTAAATAAATATTTTTTTAAAGAAAAGTTATTTAACCTGTATTTTTGTATGCCAACAGGCAGAATGAAATAAATAATAAATAAATGTACTGGGAACATATATGAAATTAACACCATTATTGTAATACGTGCATTCTATACAAATATAGTTTTTTTTTGTTGTTTCTCAGGACCCTAGGGTCCCGAACCTTTGAAAGGCGCACCAGGAGCCGAAAACAACTCGCAGATGCCTTGTTAGACATGTAGGATGAAATGAGACACTAAATTATTATTCAATTTATTCATTTTATTTACATATTTTTACATTTACATTTTTTTTTTTTAAATATTATTCTATAGAAAAATACAAAAATAATAGCCCACCGGTATCGGGAACAGGGTCCAAGCTACCGGTGGTCAGGGCTCTTGAGAGACGAACCGCCTAACGATACGCGCCGTGTCCAGGACAGCTTTCTGGATCAAACCCTTGATGCAGCTGGCCATCGAGAGCCTCCTCAGATGTTCGTCGAAGCTCTTGGCTATTATGCCATTGGCCGTCACGACTATCGTAACAATGACTGCTGTAATCACATCCCAAATTATTATTACTATTATCAAGAGAGATAGTGGGCAAGCGGGAGCCTATAAAAAAAAATCTAAAAATTGGTATCTTATCCTAATTTATTTGGAGTTAATGAAGTATGAGCCTAATTCGTTAGGTTGGCACAGGAGCGTGGAAATTGGCGAATGAACAGATACGTCGTTGCCCATTAGTGGACGAAGTCAGACTGTCGATGATGATTGCGAAGCATGTCTTTTTACCCGACTGCCGAAAGTGGGTAATGTGTTTATCAGTCTATGTATGTATGTATGTACCTTGCTTCTGTCAGCGGCTTCGCCCGCGTTAATATCGAAACTTATCCCAAGGGAACATATTCCCGGGATAAAAAGTCAAATTGATATATATTTTTATTTTGAACGTGCATCATCAAACAGTGGAATTATCGCCAGACTACGTTTGTATGGAAGAATGATCGTCTAGTGTAACCTTAACAATTTTATTCCACATTCCAGGCTCTTCGTAATATCTCAATTCCCTTCCTTAAACCATTTGGACGACCGGCGAGTGACGGAAGACCAGAGACTCGAGTCTCGACGTCTGTACAAGAGACCGTTCTTCGAGAGGATTGCGAAGCCAACAGGCCTGGCGCAGATAGTCAACTCCTCAGTAACCTGGAACACCTTCCAGAACAAGATTACCACCTTTCTGGGTAAGGATAAGCCAAGTAACAGGAATTTGCTGATTTAGTTGGAATATTGTTGTAAATTAGACCTTAAGTTTAGGCAAGTAGAGTACAATTTATAGTTTTGTAAATTTAGAAAAAATTTACTATGTTTATGTGAAATTCCTCATTTGTTGTAGGTAAGTTTTTACCTATTGCTTGATTTTTAATCACAAAACAGAACATCAACAACAAAACATGTAGCGAATTTAGAAATTTACGTTTCTTTATACCATTCCCCCTTATTTATACCACTTTGTTTAACACTATTTTGATGTTTGAATTTAGAACACACCAATATATTCAACCTCTATCTCAATACTATACAACCTCCTTGCGTAAAAAATACTTGACACAAACTCCTTGTGCAAAGAATACTCGACATACAAACTCCTTGTGCTTTTCGCTTAAATCTTTCTTATTCTCGTAGTCTCAAATATAGTATGCAACTCTCAAATAAAACGGATTTATATCAAGAGCTATGAATCACTTGCTATGCTCGTGATTCAATCATCATGAAAATGAAACTCCCTACAGTTGTGATTCAGTTGTTAGAATCCTTCACTTGCTCGCGATTCATCTATGGCCCTCGCTTTAAATCAGTCTTTTTTAAATCCGTCCTTTTATCATTAGTTGCATAATATACTATTATTATGATGTCTTTTCCGTCATATTGATTTAAATTCAGAAATCAAGACAATTTACAAATATTTGAACTTCTAACTCTATGTCATACATAACAAAGTTCAAATGCGACTGCAACCCACACTTTTTTAAGGCTTTTTTAAAATCAAATTGTTAAACACTACGCTCTTGAGTTGGTAGTGATGGATTAAAATGATCGCGAATTATTAATTCAAGTACATATATATACAGCCAACACCGTTTTCACATTCACCATAAAAATACCGTTTTAATAGAAATGCTGTTATTATAGCCGATAGACGTTATAAACATAAATAATTGAACATAATGCCGCCTTCACACGCTTGGCGAACAATGTTGAACAGAAAACAACAAACACGAACGTGTGGATTGGTGTTTGTTTGTGTTCGCCCGTGTTCGGCATTGGTGTCGGTTTTTATGTACAAATCAAAGGGAATCGACAAACGTGTTTGCGATGTATCCGGACGCTTGTACAGTTCAGTAGTACGCGCGAGCTTGCGGGTGGCGGACGGAGTTAATAGTGGTGGTCAAATTTACGAATCGTGACATTTTGTGTATCCTAAGCTAAATTGTAAGGCCACAACAAGCTCGTCCTCTGACATATTTGCCAATCCGGAATATACAAGCACGTTCGCCAAGCATGTGGATGCCGTGTTTGTGTTGGGTGATTGTGGCCAGTGTTCGGCACGTGTTTGCTGTTCGCCACTGTTTGTGGCAAACAGCAAGCGTGTGGAGGCGGTATAAGGCTTTGAAACAGGAAAGTACATCGTTTTAAGCGAAGTCGTTATACATGATTTTGACTGTAGATAAAATCAAGCAGTTCGTAGGCTTAATAATATATCCAAACCCATTAAATATGTTTTATAATATAACCAAAGGTTGTTGATATCCTTCCTGCCATTAAAATAAATATTATATCGTGAAATAATTCTCGTACGTAAATTAGTTTAAGATCCATTATTATACAGCTGTTATTTGTATAATTAAATATAAATATAATAATTATTATTAATTGTCTATATCGAATAATTGACCAATGTTGTTTTTATGTGATAGGGTTTTTTTAAATGATTAAGATGTCAAATGTTAAACTTCTTTTTAATATTTTATATTAAAGATTAAACTAAAAATGCCGGAGTTTTTTATTAAAATACCTATATTATATACATATCACTAGAGACCGGATTATATGCATTAGCATGTTTGCATATGCATTTGCATGTATAACCCCTTTTTACCGGAAATTGCATATTTTAACTAAAACTAGTTATGATACATTAATTCATTATTACATGATATATGCACGAAAATATGTATTTTCGTGCATATATCGACGTAAAATCGGACCAATCTTTAATTTTTTTTCGCTTTTAAAATATTTTTAGCGATTGTAGAGACAATCTTACTACCAAACATTTGGAACAGTCCCTGGTCGTTTATATTTACAAAACTTGGTAGCATGTCTATAGATATTATGGTCCGATACATGTCGATTCATGAAATAATGAATTAATGTAAACATAGAATGTATGTAGTTTTTAAAATAAAATAACTAATAATATATTTAAATAAAATTATTTAATAAAAAAATCATTTTTTTAAAACAAGCCTTTTTCGTATTCTTCTCAGCAAACCCTTTCATTTGATACCCATATCATGGCAGTGCACAAAAAATAACTAGTCCGCCATCTTGGGCCGTCCGCCATTTTAAATTTAAAATGTCGTCACCTAACCATGCATTGTCATCCAAACTAAACGTGTATGCAACATTTCATCTTAATCGGTGGCGGATAACTGCTTTAAAATTCAGTTGCAAGATTTGACCCGAACACACTTACATACATATATTGCAAGAAGCTTGTAATATACCCATGTACGTAATTATAATTTTTAGTACAAGTCGGATCAATGACATTTATCTTTTTAGTTATCTGGCGGTGACTTAAGTCTAGTTAGTCCAGTGGTCGCAAGTACTACTGATAAGCACAAGGTCCCGGGTTATATGCCCGGGTTGGGAAAATTATTATTGGGATTTGGAATTTCTGACAGGAGAACGGGGGCTGGACTTCTGCCTAGCTGATGGCAATAGGCTGGCCCCCTTTTGAATGGGACTTATATTTGGCGAAAGGTGGGTGTGCTGTTGATGCACCTCGGTCTAACCCACAGATATAAATCTACTAGATGACGCGATTGTATGTACTTCGCGTGCCAAAAAACAGGAAAAAAAAGCCGGCAAAGTGCGAGTCGGACTCGCGCACGAAGGGTTCCGTAGCACTATCGCAAAAAAACGGCACAAAAATCACGTTTGTTGTATGGGAGCCCCACTTAAATATTTATTGTATTCTGTTTTTAGTATTTGTTGTTATAGCGGCAACAGAAATACATCACCTGTGAAAATTTCAACTGTCTAGCTATCACGGTTACAGCCAGCCAGCAGCAGCAGTCAGATACAGCCTGGTGACAGACAGACAGACGGACCGCGGAGTCTCAGTAATAGGGTCCCGTTTTTACCCTTTGGGTACAGAACCCTAAAAAAAATACGATCAATGATCGTAATTTGAGCTTTTCATTTAGCATTATCGGCACCGAAAATCTAAAAAAATGCCTAACTATGCCATATTGAGCTTTAAAGAATGTATAGAAAAAGTTGACCGAGGCGTTGGAAATGTTTTCTTTCATTGGTTAGTAAATTGTTGTTTAAAAGTGGCACGCTTGGTTTTCATACCGATGGAGGGACTTGCGTAATCTAGTTAGATTTATGTCTGTGGTCTAACTCTTCAAGGACACCATGGGTGATATCACGGTCTCCCAGTGCTAACAAAGAAAATTTGGTTCAAATAAATGTCTCTGACATTGTTATTGAACTGTGTTGTGTTGTGTAGTCGATCTCACTTTCAAAATGAGATGCTCGGCAAGGTTTTAAAGATTTCAAAATGGCTATTAAGGTTCTAGGCTCTAGTCTGTAGTATTATATGATCTGTGCTCTAGTCGACGGCACGAACTATTTTGTGCGCGGGGTTAAAATGCATGCTATCTCATCCGACAACACATGCGAAAGAGATAGATGCTATGATGAGCAGTAAGAAGCTAGTTCGCGTACGAATTAGAACTTTTGCAAATTTGTAGCGAAATGGATGATGATTTAGGACGAAAACGAGCGCGCGAAATTTTATAAACAGATCTTTGGTAGTATGGATATCATGAAAAAACGACTAAATGTATTTTCTCAAAATAAAAAATGATTTGCATTGTTAAACTACTAATCTATCCCGGTATGGTGAATGCTTTGCAATTTTCCTTCTTCTTATGGTATTTATTTGTGCCCAAAGATGCGTTAAAATTAATGTTAAAATATGGAATTTTCGACGCTCATAACTATATATTTTTTTTTTACTTTTTTATTTCCATACAGGCCTAGATAATGAGACAAATTGATATCTATTTACTATTGTACATGAAGTTTAAATAAATAAATAAATATATTTTTTTATTTTGAACGTACATCGTCAAACAGTGGAGTAATTGCCAGACTACGTTTGTATGGAAGAATGATAGACTAGTGCAGTGTTTTTCAACCTTTTTCATGACACGACCCCCATAGTATGAAAAAATATTTCGCGACTTCAAAAATTATGAGGTTCTCAATTCGACTATATGTTTATTTTTTATGTTTGTTACTCAATTACTCCGCCGATTGTGGACCGATTTTTAATTTTTTTTTGTGTTTGAAAGGGTATACTCCCGAGCCGGTCCCATTGACACTAAGTCAAAATCTGATGGTATCCCATGGAAATCGAGGGAACTCCTCAAATATTGTAGGCATACATATAGCGATTTTGGTATTATATATTTTTCATCAACAATGTAATCATTTGCACTCAGAATGTATCATTATATGAAGTGGAACTGATGAAGAAGACGACAGATGGCCACTGGAACACCTTAATGATAAGGGTGTCACGACTATAAGAAATCTTGAATAAACGACTATGATAAAGCATATACTTATTCTTAAATAAATGGTACTAATGAAAATGGTGCCATTGAACAGATCTGATTATGATGACAGAAGGTAGGCAATGGAACTCCAATAAAACGATGGATCCTAGTCGTGTTTGGGATTATTTGAATTTCTATGAGATGTTCTTTGAAAGAAGAATTGTGTCATTACTTCTCAGAGCAAGAGATATCGGCGAATACTGGGCAAAGGTGGATTTTAAATCTGTTTTTAAATGAGGCAAAGGCATCCAAGTTCAAAGATTTTTTTTTCCTTTTGGTTAAAAAGAAAAACATAATACCCAGAATTAATAACACAGGCAAACTTCAATGTTTGATTCTATTTGCCGCCTGGTACTTATGTGAGTTGAAATCTTCATCAATGGCCCAAATAAAAAGTTAGCAAAGAAATCTCTTAAATTTGGAAGTCGATTTAATCTCAATCAATCTAGCAAAAACGGATCCATTTTGGCAGAAATTTATTATTGAGAAACAAGCGCAAACTTCTCAGAACGAGTACTCATAGGTTATTTCTTGTTAATTTGTATTAATAATACTTACAAATGTTTATATCCTTTAGTATTTTTTTTTATCTATCTATTTTTAACCTTTATTGTTTTTCTAGTTAGTAATCGCGACCTCTTGCGACCCCCCTAGAGGCTTCGTGACCCCCCAGGGGGTCGCGACCCACAGATTGAAAAACACTGGACTAGTGCAACTTTAAGACTCCACTACCGTTTTTACGAGTATATACTTACTAAATTCGCGAAGATTGAAATACATTCAGCATTACAATACAATCCTTTTGATAAAGTCCGAAATATTCTACAAAAATCGTTTCCAGTACTTCTACTACTACTTTATATTTTCAATTTTTTTAGATTTCACTATTCCTAATAGTTTCGGCTTTGGCATTCCACGCCTACTTCAAACTACTGTATAAAGGTACCTATAACATTGTATAGGTGCGAGTACACGATGAACTACCATTTTAATTCGGCAGCATTGTATTTCTTGGAGGGACCACGGGTAAAAAAATACCGGTGGTACTTTCCAGGGACTATGAAAGGGACCACGGTGAAGGAACGGAAATTTCATCCAAATCTATTCAACCGTTTTTGAATGATTGAAACATAAAAACACACAAACTTTCACATTATTATAATATGAAGTAGAATTATAAGGTAGATACGTCAACAACAGTACATTGGTACCTAGCTATTAGGAGGAAACATTATGCCTTTTAGAGGTATACCAACATAGCTTACACCATAAATCAACAAAGTTATGTATTGTGATGTGTAGCAAAAAACTTATAAACAACTTAAAAATACATACAATGGGAAATGAAGACAGAATAAAAACGAAAATTAAAGTTAGGGTCAATTTATACTAGCGCAGAGTCGAAACGTCAAATTCATTACAACTAAAGCGAAGCCGCACGAATGCGCGCGTAATCTGGTGAATACGCGCGCATTCGTGCGGCTATCAACACCGACGCAGGCCAATTTCCGACTGATAATGATGACGCGTAGGTTCGCTAGTGGGCGCATGGATACGCGAGAATGCGCGCGCACCAATCAGCGTTGTTCACGCGCAGATGCGAAATTTCACAAGTAATGTGTGCGTTACGCTGTGGAGTTAAGGTTGGATTTGTCATGTTCAGTTTTGGATAGACGCTTCGATGCGCTTCGACTCTGCGCTAATATAAATTGACCTTTATATTCCCAGTCGTCGTATCGTATCGTAGGTATTCTGAAAATCAAAATATTACGTTTAGGTAACCCAGGGATGGCGAACGAACCTTTACTGGTAAACAGGCCATTTAAAAAATATGAATGTTTTTATAGTTATTATGGCCAAGGCGTGCTATCAAAGATTCTTGGCTAAGCGATGTTTCAAGTATGCAAGCTGAATTGGACTCATATTGTTAAATTAGATATAAGTAGATGTTTCAAGTATGCAAGCTTAATTGGACTCATATTGTTAAATTCGATTTAGGTAGATGTTTCAAGTATGCAAGCTGAATTGGAATCATATTGTTAAATTAGATGGAAGTAGATCTTTCAAGTGTGCAAGCTGAATTGGACTCATATTGTTAAATTAGATGGAAGTAGATGTTTTAAGTATGCAAGCTGAATTGGACTCATAATGTTAAATTAGATGGAAGTAGATGTTTCAAGTATGCAAGCTGAATTGGACTCATAATGTTAAATTGGCGTGCCCGATTTATTTAAACTGCCAATACTGACACGCATGCCGTTAGCTCGCCATCCCTGCCCTAGACTATGACCCAGTTTTGTTTTTTGATCCCTAGTTAACTCAACCATTGATTAAATATGCTAACCAATGATTTCAAAATTCGGTAAAATACGTTTTATCAACAGTTGTTAGTCTTGCAAATGATCAAATAATTAACTCTCCAACTTATTTGACCATTATTTTGTGAGGTTAACAACAGAAGAAAAATAGCCTTCCTCGATAAATGGACTATCCAACACAAAAATAATATTTTTCAATTCCTAGCAGTACCGCCAGTACCTAGTTCCTAAGATTAGCGCGTTCAAACAAACAAACTCTTCAACTTTATAATATTAATACTTATAGATTGTTCGAGTTAACTACGAGAAACTACAAAGCAATAAACTTAATTTGAATTTTGAAAATTTTTGAATACGAATATAAAAACTGGGCCTATGTCAGGTAGTAAAAGGACCAATTTGAATTCTACTTTCATTACTAAAATAACAATTTCTCGTGTTGTTTAAATGTGTACCTATTCACAAAGTAATGTAGTGTTTTTGGTATTACAACAACATAATAAGTTCAATAAAACTTTAGCAATAAAAAATATACCTAATGATATGGGTAGATAAAGTTACCTGCCTACAGCCAAATCTACACAACTAAACATTATAAAGGAAAAATAAATTAAATTGAAAACGTTCATACAAACTTAATTTACCTACTAATATTATGTCACTACATTTCGTATGAAAAACAAACAGTACCCTAATTGTGTAACTTCAAAGAATGACGCACGCGTGATTTGCTTGCCGTCATTGCTTCAAATGTTCAAAAATCCGTCCACTCGACCGCGTAAAATATGCTAGTACACTTTTGAGTTGTCAAAATTTCAATATTTAGTTTTTGAGCATTCTCTGCAACTGTGTCGGTTAACACTCGATCGTGCGCTTTCAAGTTTTCTTCTGTTGTCGGCAATTTGCCTTTCCAGTCGCCAATTCTCGCTTTCGATCGTACGGATCTCTGCTCGCAATCTTTCGATTTTAGCTTTATTGTCTCTCAAAGTCCTTTCGCCGCCATCACGGTTTCCGTAGCTGAAGGAATCCAGCTCTCTCTGCAATCGGCTAAGTTCTGGGCATTGAGGCATTATTACAGCTCATACGTAGAAAATACTATATTTTCTGACTGCACAGCTCTTTTTCTTAAATGGGCCGCGATAGGCAGGTACCAAAGAAACCTGAAACGAATTTAAGAAAGAAAATTTTAAAACCTTGCTTTTTGAAATCGCATGATTGATTCTGTAATTAAACTAGCTGACCCCCGCAGCTTCGCTCCCGTCAACTGGCTACCTATCTACCTACTACCTACCTACCCGACCTACCATGCCTTCCTAACCTACCTTCCCACCCACCTTACCTACCTACCAACCTACCTACCAATTTGTTAAACTATTTATTTGAATAAGAATTAATACTACAATACGAATGTAACCAACTTTTGTTTCTATCGGCGATCTAATAAAATTTTAGAACACACAATTTTCATAAGGATCTCTATTTTTTTTTAAATAAATTATTGCCTAAGTTACTCCGGAATAATTTAGCTTTCCATAGATGAAAGAATTTTTAAAATCGGCCTTGTAGATTCGGAGCCTATTCGGTACAAACAAACAAACTTTTACTTTTATATTAAAATGCATTGTCACGACGAGAAACAAACGAGAGTGTAAAGTTTTATCTCAATCGGACAGTGATGGGAAGTTGGTCAAATTTAACTTGCAAGGTTTGATTACAGACACCGGGACCGAAGTAAGTAAAAATAAAATTATTCACTAAAAAAACTTTTTTTTAAACTAGCTTTTTTCGTATTCTTCCCAGCAAACCCTTTCATTTGATACCCTTATTCCATATCATGGCAGTGCATAAAAAGTAACTAGTCCGCCATATTGGATTTAGAATGACGACACTTAGCTTACCATGCATTGTCATCCAAACTTCATGTATGCAAAAACGTATATGCCTAATTTCATCTTAATAGATGGAGGGCTTTAAAATTCAGTTCCAAGATTTCACCCGAACACACTTACATACATACATACATTGTAAGTTAAAAAAAATTGGTTTTTAGGGTTCCGTACCCAAAGAGTAAAAACGGGACCCTATTACTAAGACTCCGCGATCCGTCTGTCTGTCTGTCTGTCTGTCTGTCTGTCTGTGTGTCTGTCTGTCTGTGTGTCTGTCTGTCTGTCTGTCTGTCTGTCTGTGTGTCTGTCTGTCTGTCTATGTGTCTGTCTGTGTGTCTGTCTTTCTGTCTGCTTTAGTGCCATTTTTTGCAATAATGGTACTAAAGCTGAAATTTAAGATAATATTTCAAATAGTACCAATACGAATTTTACGAGCAAAAATCACGTAAAGGGAAAACCGGCCTATTTTCCTTTAACATGGTGTTACGTGGTACAAAACATGTACCTACTTAAGTGATTTTTTGAAAATAATAAATGAAGCAAATAAATATGTCTCAACCGCGATTAACCATTATTTTGAAATTTTTCCGCTTGTTCATAAAGCTTTTAGCATAACATAACATCACGCCTATGTTCTCCGAAGAGTTGAGCAGGACCTCTGCTGCATTTTAACTCATAATAATAATATAGTTCATGCCAAACTTCTTGGCCGCCCTGTAGTTGGCTACAATGGTTGCGCAGTAGCACAGATAATATAATATTAGCAAACAGATGCCTCATCCCATACAAAAAAACCGTGCCGAAGTAACTAGCGTTTTTCGTCTGATTAAACTGATATTTTTTCTAAGAACATCGATCGCGTTCGTTTCCGTTCCACGCATATATATGGTGTTAGTAGCGACTTTCAAGTAAAAGGGTATACTCAGTTCTTGAATACTTTTTTTAAAATACTGCGACGATTTGTTTTATAGTATTTTTGTGCACGGTTTACAGTTTCATTGTACCAAAATGTGTTACAAAACAAATTAAAAAAAAAACCGGCCAAGTGCGCGTCGGACTCGCACACGAAGGGTTCCGTACCATTATCGCAAAACACTGCATAAAAATCACTTTTGTTGTATGGGAGCCCCCCTTAATTTATTTTATTTTAATTTATTAATTATTATTTTTTGATGTAAATATACAACTAAACATTCTGTGAATATTTCAAGCGTCTACCTGTTGCCGTTATTAATATCGAGCAAAAAACGGCAAAAATATCACGTTTGTTGTATGGGAGCCCCCCTTAAATATTTACTTTATACTGTTTTTAGTATTTGTTGTTATAGCGGCAACAGAAATACATCATCTGTGAAAATTTCAACTGTCTAGCTATCACGGTTCATGAGATACAGCCTGGAGACAGACGGACAGACAGACAGACAGACAGACGGATCGCGAAGTCTTAGTAATAGGGTCCCGTTTTTACCCTTTGGGTACGGAACCCTAAAAACCGAGTGGTTGCCTCAGAAATTTAAAACCGCGTCATCTATTAGAATCAATTTTAAATGGTCCATTCAAATAATCTTTGATATGTGAATTAAGAATTAATTCCTTAATTTTGTGCTTAGGAGAGTTAATTAAACAAGAACATACATTTTTTTATGATCGTCTCTAGAAATCTTAATATTTCACAAAACTCAATAACGAATCGAAGCTTATCGCGCCATCTAGTGCAATTTATTTGAACCAAATTTTCTTTCGTCGCGTTTGGTGCCCATGGCAGTATATCATACAAAACCGGGCAAGTCCTAGTCGGACTCGCGCACGAAGAGTTCTGTACCATTATCGCAAAAAACTACAAAAATATCACTTTTGTCTTATGGGAGCCCTACTTAAATATTTATTTTATTCTGTTTTTAGTATTTATTGTTATAGCTTCAACAGAAATTCATTAACTGTGAAAATTTCAACTGTCTAGCTATCACGGTTCATGAGATACAGCCTGGTGACAGACAGATAGACGGACCGCGGAGTCTTAGTAATTGGGTCCCGGTTTTACCCTTTGGGTAGGGAAACCTAAAAACAGCACCGATCCGTGCCTTGCGCATCGGAAAGCCAACTTCAGGGCGGCCAAAAAGTTTGGCGAGAACTATAGGTATCTACTTCCACATTTCGCCAGTTATGTCAAGTCCAGGGGACCACAATAGATCCCAATGGGTCGAAGTGTCCCAGTTATTTCTCTGCCCCTCCATAAGATAAGATATGTCTAAGTTCAATGTAAAAGAGGGCGAGTATATTCCCATCAACCGGCCACAACGTCCAGCCAGACTTGGGAGCTCGTGGCTAAATAATAACAGCCGTACTGGTCGATCATCAAGGTTAAGCAACGCTTGACGAGGTCGGTCCGTGGATGGGTGACCATTTCAACATAACGAGTTTCCTCCGTGCCTCGGAAAGCACATTAAGCCGTTGGTCCCGGCTGTAATTTTTGGGTTGTGGAGGTCTGATAGGCAGTCGCTCCATGTAAAACACTGGTACTCAGCTGAATCCGGTAAGACTGGAAGCCGACCCCAATATAGATGAGAAAAGGCTAGGCAGATTGCTTAAAAATAACACATTTCCTCTCGTCAATCTTTTATGCCAAATTGGACAACGAACAGAAAGATGTTGCGTTGGAAGGCCTTCCACTAGGTGGACCGATGACTTGGTGAAGATTGCAGGGATACGCTGGATGCGAGAAACACGGGACCGGTCAATGTGGAGACACTTGGGGGATGCCTATGCCCAGCAGTGGACGTCTTTCGGCTAAAATAATGATGGTACTAGAAGTGCAAACTAAAGTTGGAAAAGGCTAGGAAGAAGAAACTAGATGAGGTCGGTGTTTCCACCAGAAACAAACAGAGAAGTCAAATTTATTTGCCATAGTATAGTCAAAAGACAAAAGGTTAATTAGATTAACGTTTAAAAAGTTAACGCGATTAACGATTAAAATATTAATAATGATTAACGATTAAAAAGCTAATCGTGATTAACGATTAAAAAGCTAATCGTGATTAACGATTAAAAAGCTAATCGTGATTAACGATTAAAAAGTTAATCGTGATTAACCATTAAAATTAAATTAATTGTTATCGTTAATCAAATAATCACGTTTAAATAAATATGATTGGTGTAGTTTGGATCAGTTTCGAGAAATAGATCACTGCTATTTATACTGTCAGCATGTATTATCTCACTGCTGGGCAAATGTTATACCTCAGCCCTGTAAACTAAGTAGCGTAAACGTGGCTAGATTAGGCTTCTGCTTTTTAAAAATACCTACCTTAATCTACTTAATCAAATTATTGATTCATTGTATTAATCTCGATTACGATAATTATATTAACCGTGAAAAATTTAAACACGATTCATCATCATCATCATATCAGCCGAAAGACGTCCACTGCCTCCCACAAGCGTCGCCACATTGACCGGTTCCATGCGTCCCGCATCAACCAAAAATATCTTAAAGTCTTAGTTACGACATTGGGTTCTTTTATGGCCATACATCTCGGTACTACGTTCACTAACAACAATTTTAGACGTGCACGCGGGCGAAGCCACAGGCTAAAACTAGTAAATAATATAGTGTTGTACTCACGTTCTACCCTAAATCACGTTCGCACAGTCAACGCTAAACATGTGTCAACTCCTCGGCCTCGGAACCTTACTAATACGTACTACTACTATTGCTCCCGAATAAATACTGCCACTGAGGAATATGCCATGCCTACATATTGACAGCTCCATATAACTACATAATATATCGTGTAGGTATGCCTAAAATAAAGTTAGGTTTATTCCCGAAACGTTGGCATACCACCACTTACATTAGCCATTAGCTACTCATGCAAAAGATACGCAATAATTAAAATATTTATATTATATATATTTTGTTTTCCTCCTGTTTCCCAAAAAGGGGACAGAATTAATTAGTAACTTTCAATAAATAAGTTGTTGCTTCTAGTTTGCCGCATGTTTTTACTTACTTCACATAATTGATATATCCTTATTAGCGACACTATCGGATTGTGTAACGTATACAGTGTGTCCTTCATTTTTCCAAAATCAACGGGTTCGACTTCGATTGCTGCCTCTATAGGAATATTGATTTTTCAAAAATCCAATGATAGTGTATTAGATTTCTTCAAAATCGGGCCCGAGACTCCTTTGAGTGTTTTTCGCTGTTCCTCATGGTTTCGGATTTGGCCATCCATGCATGCCACTAGAAAAACTCACCCTGAATATCCTTCCAGCATTAAATTAGCCAGAAAATCGAGGAGGCAGTAAATGACAGCCAAACCTCGAATTATGACTTTTTAACCGACTGCAGCGAGGTGTAAGAGAGGGAGACGTCATATCTCCGAAACTGTTCTCTGCTGAACTGGAGGATGTCTTCAAGGTTCTGGACTGGAGAGGGCTAGGCATCAACGTCAATGGCGAGAACATCACTCAACTTCGGTTTGCTGACGATATAGTGATCATGGCTAAGACCATGGAGGACGTTAGTACAATGCTAGATAACCGCAATAGAGCTTCCGAAAGAGTCAGTCTAAAAATAAACATGGACAAAACCAAGGTGATGGTGAATGCCCATATTGCACCCACTTCGTCACAGTCGGAGACTCTAAACTCGAAGTTGTAGACAATTACGTCTACCTGGGAAACGGTCCAGTTAGTTAAGTCCAACTTCGAGAAAGAGTTCAACCGTTGAATCCGACTCGGCTGGCAGCGTTCGGGAAGTTGCGCAGTATCTTCTCGTCCAACTTACCACAGTGTCTCAAGACGAAAGTCTATGACCAGTGTGTGTTGCCAGTGATTACTTACGGGACAGAGACGTGGTCGCTCACAATGGGCCTCATGTGAAAGCTTAAAGTCACCTAAAGGGCAATGGATAGGGCTATGCTCGGAGTTTCCTTGCGTGATCGAATCAGAAATGAAGACATCCGCAAGAGAACCAAGTTTACCGATATAGCCCGAAGAATTGCCAAACTTAAGTGACAGTGGGCAGGGCACATTGCTCGCAGAGCGGATGGCCGTTGGGTCCTAAAAATTCTTGAGTGCCGACCGAGTACCGGAAGACGCAGCCTTGGAAGGCCTCCTTCTAGGTTGAGCGACGACCTGGTCAAGGCTGCTTTCTGTCTGTCTTTCGGCTGAAATTATGAATGAATGATGATGATGAACCGACTTCAAAAGTTTTTTATGTGTCACTTCGGAACTCTTTACTAGGTGAACAGATTTTGTTGATTCTTTTTTTATTTGTAATCTGGTGCTTCTATTCCTCTCGATGCTACTCTCAAGCTCATGAAGGAGAGGCGTGAGATGATCCTGCAGTCTTCAGACGATGCGTTGAAATACCGGCAGCTAAATTGACGGATCTCAAAGTCCTTGAAAAGTGACCTCCGCCGCTTTAATACCGAAAGTATTGTATTAAAGACGCGATTGAACGGAACAAGGGCTCCAAGGTTTTTGCAAGAGATCTGTCTATTGGGCAGAGCCAGCTCACGAAACTGAAGACCGATGATGGCAGGATCGTATCCACCAAACCGGAGCTTCTGAAAGAGATCGAGAGATTCTATGGGCAGTTGTACACGTCAACCCCGACCCGTCGCTTATCTAGCGAATGACCCTAGAGCTAGATTGACCCGACACTATACCGAAGACATTCCGGACTTTAGCCTGTATGAGATTAAGATGGCTCTGAAATAGCTTAAGAACAACAAAGCACCGGGTGACGACGGAATTACGGCCGAACTCCTGAAGGCGGGTGGAAAACCAATGACCTCAGTAGAGCTTCCGAAATAGTGAGACTTAGGATGAACATGGACAAAACCAAGGGGATGTTGAATGCCCATGTTACACCCGCTCAAGGTCGGAGACTCTATACTCGAAGTTGTGGACGACTATTTCTACCTGGGACAAACGATCCAGTTGGATAGGGCCAACTTCGAGAAAGAGGTCAACCGTCGAATCCGACTCGGCTGGGCAGCGTTCGGGAAGTTGCGCGGTATCTTCTCGTCCAACTTACCACAGTGTCTCAAGACGAAAGTCTATGACCAGTGTGTGTTGCCAGTGATGACATATGGCTCTGAGACGTGGTCGCTTACAATGGGCCTTATCAGAAAGCTTACACTCACTCTAAGGGTAATGGAGAGGGCTATGCTCGGAGTTTCCTTGCGTGATCGAATCAGAAATGTAGAGATCTGCAAGAGAACCAGGGTTACCGACGTAGCCCGAAGAATTGCCAATCTTAAGTGGCAGTGGGCAGGGCACATTGCTCGCAGAACGGACGCTAACCGGAAGACGTTGCGTTGGAAGGCCTTCCACCAGGTGGACCGATGACCTGGTGAAGGTTGTGGGGATCCGCTGGTTGCGAGACGCACGGGACCGGTCAATGTGGCGACGCTTGGGAGGGCCTATGTCCAGCAGGCAGCAGTGCATGTCTTTCGGCTGATATGATGAAGCTGGTGCTTCTCATCTGGTCCCATTTTAATTTGGTGAAGATCTGATGAAGAACTTCGGCGATATACAACAGAACTCTTCAATTAACAAGGGAATAATATCTGGGGATTGCTGCAATCGCATTTCTGTTTATTGTTGCCGCCATTTCATTACATAACATCGCGCCGGTACGCTCTAAAGGAGTACGCAGATGTGTAGGTACAATTCACCCTGATACTCTCATTTCACCGGTTATGTTCAAGATTTATATTATTCGGCTAATTTTGTGCATCTATAATACTCCTTACTATCGAACTTGCTCATTGTACCACAACTAAAAAGTCGGATGTATATATTTTTTTCTTATGTTATTCAGTCGGATCTCTCTGCCCGCATTGCCTAATAATTTGAACATGATCATGTTATTTTTGTTTATCTTCAGCACCACCCCACTACCGAGCTAGGGGTTGACTACGTTTCCTCCACTGTAATACTCTTTTATCCTAATCAATTGATTTTTTGAGTATTTGAAAAATTAATGTTGTTTATTACTTTACAATGCATGTCCTCGAAAAGAGCGTTTTTCAAGCAGCCAAACTGTGCGGAAAGTGTCACTTTTTTTCACTAGTGCTTTTTAGATTTCTGTATTTTTTTAATTTTTAACGCCAACGTCAGCCCGTATAGAGTTTTTATTATTTGAGAAAAGTTTTACAAATTAGTTTAGTACAGATTATTATTCATAAAAAAGGTAAAATAAAACTAATACTTCATTAAAGGCGTTTTTAATTACTCCAGATTTAGATTTTGATCAATAAATTAATTTTAAATATTCATTAAATATGTTTGGCAGAACGTATATTTTGCTCGTGCCTTTTTGCGTTACGACGTGACAGCTATTTGCAAATGCGCAGTAGCCCGAGGAACTATTAGTTAATCTGTGGATATGCTGAGCGCGCTTGAATAAGTCCGCCATTAATTTTTGCTTGGTTCAGATATATTTTTTCATTTCCTCGCATAGTAAAATGTTTTATGATACACGTACGTAAGATGATTTCCGACTCGTATCGATTTATCCACTGACCCGCTTCGCTCGCTCGTGAATAAAAATGCCACTCATCGGAAAACACCTACCTTCCGCACTTGTAGCATAAATAACTATTCCTTGATTCCAAATCCTAAAGGCATTTTCAGTTATGTCAAGTAAATAATTTTCGTTCCAATTAATAATCGACTTCACTCAGCATAAACATCAAAATTGCACAAATTTTCTGACCCGTATAAACGCGGTATTCATTGTATACAAAATGTTTTAGCATGCACGATAATAAGAAGAAATTTGACTATTTTGACAATTTCAAACGATTTTTACGGAGTGGGTCTTGATTGTACATATTATTATGTATGTAATCGTCATTATATTATTATATCTTTGCCGATTGATGGTACAATATTGTTACTATAAATACAAAGTAAGAAACGAGGTTTTAAATAAATCAACAAGGGTGTTTTTTATATAAATCTTTTATTAAATAAAAATAACAACAATCATTAATACTTAGTGTTCTTATGTTTAATTAATGTAAAACTTATTAAAAAGATTCATAGTTCATATTAAAAGTTATTAAAAAGTCTACAACGTATATACTGCAAAATTATAATTAAAAAAAAAACATGATTATTGGTTGATACACATGTCAATTGTTAACTGATTACAATAAAGCCGGGTGACACGCGTTGATATAAAATGATAAAAGTCACCTTGACCTAACAGATCGCTGTATGGTTTACAAATCATATGTAAAATCTAGTCAAACGGGGGAAGACCAGCGTTTCTCCAGTCTGACAGACGTCCCGAATTTTTGTGTCGGGCGTGTCCCGCGCAGTACAGTCTCTTTGACAAGTCGGGACTTAAAGCGGGATTATTTCGTCGCAAGCGGGACATAGTAAACACATAAAAAAACGTATATTATCAGAAGTTTTGAAATATTGATCTTTATAATTAAGCGTTTTAAATTACGTTTACATGACAGTAGATTATGATATTTTAAATCAGATTAACCCTATCGTTAGATAGTTGAGTCTTCGTAGATATATATTTTTTTATATTAATGGGCATAAGAAAACTGAAAGAGAAGTGTCGCGGTCGCACGCACCGATTGCGTGACGCACCCCTCTCCTTCCCGCAAGCTTATCTTCTTACGCACCGCACTTGTCTGTGCCCTCCGGCCGCACTTTCACAGCACGCTCTGCACGCACAAGTTATCCCCGAAAAGCGGGACTGAGCCTGTCCCGCGCGGAACATCCCGCATGACACATAAAAATATGGACGTCCCGCCAAAACCGGGACGACTGGCAACGCTGGTCTCAGTCTAGCTTTTCGGGGATAACTCGACCGTGTAAATGGTTGGATCGAGAAATAAATGCTCCTTAAATTTAATGAAAGCAGAATGACTCATCTAGGGTAATCTAGAGCTATCCTGTGCAGAGTTCTTCACCTTTATTAAAGAGAAAAGGGAAACTTTAAAAGAAGTTTTCACAGAAATATCATGAATAAGTAATTCTGATATATTATTATTCCATTATTGTAACGATCACTCCCTAGCCTATTGTTTGAAACACCACACCACTAATGAATAAAACTTTTTTGTTTTTTTATTTTTTATTCAGATGACGAAGAATACTCAACTGCCTAACGACAGGGCAAATCTGATTTAAAATATCATATTTTATTAAAATACATTTTCAATGGCTATTTTTGCTATCTATTGTCATGTAAACGTAATTTAAAACTCAAATATAATGACAAATATTTAAAAACTTCTGATTATATACGTTTTTTTACTCTGTCCCACTTTCGACGAAAGAATCCCGCTTTTTTCACTCAAAAAGTTTCAAAGTCCCGACTTGCCAAATAAAAAATCTGGCAACGCTGGGGAAAACCCAACAACTATATTTTTTATTAATTCTTTAGTGTATTTACAAGAAAATACATACAAATATAATAGGACAGCTTATGTTCAAAGCCAAATTTAACCCATGATTTGGTTGTCTAACAGCAAACCTATGCCACTGAGAAATTTGCAAATAAGGACAGTATATTCAGGTGCACAGCACAGCAATAACTTAATAAGTATTACGTTTTTTTTAAACAAGTATCTTGAATTGAAACGTACTTAGTATACTTCATAAAATATAGCTTGATCTCTGCGACATATTAATATGTCAAACTGACGTATACATTATTGTCAGCCTGTCAAGCGCTATTGTTACTCTGTCTGACAGCTGTCGCAGAGATCAAGCTATCTGAAGTATGAATGTCAATACACATCACTTGTCAAAACAATACACATCACATCATCAGCCTATTAATATTCCCAGTGCTAGGACACAGGCCTCCTCTCTGTGAGAGGGAATGGGCCGTAATCCACAACGCGGGCCCAGTGCGGGTTGGTGGATATCACATTCTAGGACATGCCGGTTTCCTCACGATGTTTTCCTTCACCGTTTTGAGAGCAGTAAAATAATTTACACAAAGTAAAGCGCCTGCCTGGGCTCGGGCTACAACTTGTAAGTCGCGGCCGATACCACTGGGCCACCACTGCTCTGCTGGGACAAAACGATATACATCCAATGAAACCAAACACAATGGTGCTATCTTGTCTTGCTGAGGAGTTGATATGGCCACCTTCCGGCTCCATCATGAGATCAGCTCCTTAGTACCATATTGTTCTGATAGTTTTTTTAAAACGTTAAGCACTAGGAATTTCTCCTGTACCGTGGGTAAATTTACAAACATACAAACTCACATACACAAACAGACCGGAACAATTATATATAGGCCATACAAATATTTTTTCCGTGTAGGAATCGAACCCGCGACACGCACCGCAGCAGCCGATCAATCCGTGTCGTCTTATTTCAATGTTTTCAAAGCTACATAAGGGATGCCAGACACACATTTCATAATATGTATGAATCCATTTTCAGGAAGGTTATATAAGGGTTTTAATAATAACACTTAGTGTGAGGCCAAACGAACGTAATTTTTGCGAGTTGTGAGTCGCGTAAAATGCGTCGCGGAATTTACGCTAACTGAAATTCGGTTAGGCTGGCAGACGGACAGACGTAACTTCAGTTGCTGTTCTACGTTTGTTCGGGGCGCCGACGCTTGCCTCGCTCCCCTCCCTCACCTCGAGTGCAAATCGGTTGTAATAATGTGCCTGAGTGTGGTACAAACAGGACTTTAGTATGAAACCGAATGCAGAGTAAATTCCGCGACGCATTTTACGCGACTCACAAAATTACGTTCGTTTGCCCTCAGTCGGTGCCGGCGCCTTCCGTTGTATGTTAAATCAGTAGTCAACGTTAATAATAGGGATGATGACTAAAACTATTTTTTCAACACACTTGCTCATAAAGTGGCTCTAATTTCACCGCAATTAGGCACATAATGACACCTGTAATCAAACTGTGACTTTTTCATTGCTATTATTCACAAGTGAGTTACAGAATATTTTTTTTTTATTTAATTGGTTGAGTTGCTTTGTTCATAAAAAAGTTTCGATACAAAAAAGATCGTGCTCAATAGTACAAATAAATTAATGTACCTATTGCTTGCTCATTTCATGACATTCTTATTTAAATAGATAATTTCAACTTGTACGTGTTTAATAAATAAAACTTACACTCAAATATAACTTTTGTTTTCTCTGAAATAAATAAAACTTGAAATTTCCCATTTTGTACGTGGCTAAAACGCTATCCCCTAAAAGCCAAAAAAAATAAACCTCATTCTTATGGTCTATGGCCGTTCGCCATTGTTAGATGCGCGCGCATAGGAAAACTGAATTTTTTTCCCACCATTGCGAAAAAAAATTCACAACTCATTTTCACTGTTGAAAATGATTTTTAGTATTATTTTCTTCACAAGTGTGTTGAAAAACGTCGTATAATACACGTGTGTATTGATTGCCTCAGCGGTAATCACCAACATTACACACTTGAACCATAATGTACTATTTTGGTCGTCAGTGCGCTTAATAAAAAATATTAAATACGTATTTTTTAATGACGACAATACAGTGCGTTGATAGTTTGTGTGACGTCACGTTTTAGTACACTTTTAACTCAAAAGTGACGTTACAAACCCCCACTTAGATACGTTTTATCTTTATAATTTTTATTGATTTGATCATCTCACTGCCGGACTAAATAGAATTCATTTTTCTACCCAGGAATCATCTCTATTCTCTTCAATCAAAGATGGTAGGTTTTTTCCAAGCAGTGAGGTCCACATATGGAATAGCGTTGTAGTCGTCATAGCGGTACTTGGGGTTGTGAGCGGACTCCACCTCGAAGGCCTTCCTCTGTACGTAATACACCCCATCCGTGTTGTCGCAGATCAGCCGGGCCATTGATGCTTTCTTGATTTCTTTTAGTTGGTCTGGAACGACAAGAGAAAATAAAATATCTACGTTATTCTAGTGGACCCGACAGACGTTGTCCTCCCGGGCCCGAACCCGATTGCAGCGACCCCTATGTATCCAATTGTGCATCCAAACCACCCAGCAGACTGATTGCGTAAGTGAATTAGGCTGCTGACGATGAGAATGATGATGATGAGATGATGGAAGAGTATGACAAATTTCCTTTAAATAATTAGGTATTGACAAAAAATATTGAACTCTTTCGAAAAGTAGTATCTTCACCAATGAGCGTCCAAAAAGTTTGGCAATACTTAATTATTTAAAGGGAATTTGTCATACTCTTTCATGAAGTCATACCCTTTGCCCTGCCGAATTCACTTACACAATTATGATGCAGAGATCCACAAAAAAATCATTCAATTGCGTTTCAATAAGCGCAATTGAATGAATGAAAGGAACATTGAGCCAATAATTTTAATTTATATTTTGTATTATTTTGTATAGATGATTTATGTATGTACGTATGTACCTAGTTACCTAGTATAGGTATTTTATTCTGAATTCTACTACATAAACGTAACGAAAACATTACTTCTGTACTACCCGAAAGGTTGCGGTTAGGTTAAAACCATAGATATAATAAACAAGTATTGTACTGTATTTTATATTTCTATGGTTAAAACTATTTGTCATCTAAAAGGATTTTAAGAGAATCATTGTAGGTACCTATTTAATTTATTTCAGTCTTGGACGAAACTGAAACGGTTTACCAACAGTCAATTGGTCTATGAACTGTTGGTCAATTTTCATACAAAATATTTTTCACCCACGAATGTTTTTCCAACATAACTCTACTTCAGTGAATGCCCAACAGAATGTTTTGAACAATTACTTTTCACCTAACGAATACTTGGCCAACAGACACCGGGATATTTATGTAAAATGAATATTGCTACGTAACGGTTGGACAATTTGATAATTATGGTCAATGAATTAGTCCAAGAGCAAGCGAAGCGAGCTCCGGAGCTTAGGGCACCCCGACACAGATTGGTTAGGATCGAAGGAGATGACGTCATCTCCTTCATGTTAGGTTTCTTTAGACCAAGCAGCGGAGCTCCGTCGACATTATTTCGTACTTATCTATACATCTATACAAATAAATAAAATTGAAGTTTCTGTATGTAATATCAAAATAACAACGTTTTATTGAATGCACGTGAAAGTATATACTGTACTAACAACAAATAAGCAATTTTTAAGATTGTTGTCTGTCTGTCTATCTGTCTGTCTGTCTGTTTGTTCCGGGTAATCTCCGAAACGGCTGGACCGATTTTGACGGGACTTTCACTGGTAGATAGCTGATGTAATAATGAGTAACATAGGCTACGTTTGATCACGAGAAAATTCATAGTTCCGGCGGGAAACTAAAAAAAAATTTACGAGTTTGACGCGGACCAAGTCGCGGGCAACAGCTAGTCTATTGTATATTAAAACCAATGTCAACATTAAAATATAACACAAATAATAACACAATACAGTTTGGGTGAATGTTATTGTTCAAAACATTCTGATGGTTAAGCATTCACTGACGTAGAGTTATGTTGGCGATACGTTCGTGGGTAAAAAGTCCTTTGGATGAAAAGTTAATGGTTTAAAGATAATGTTAACCAACAGTTCATGGACCAATCGATTGTTGGTAAAACGTTACAGTTTCGTCTTGGAAAAAGTGAAAAAAAAAACATGATATCGATATCTTAAGAGTACACTAGTCGACGGCACGAACTATTTTGTGCGCGGGGTTAAAATGCATGCTGTATCAACCGACAACACGTGCGGAACAGATAGATGTTGTTATGAGCAGTAAGAAGCTAGTTCGCGTACGAATACACACTTTTGCAAATTTGTAGCGAAATGGATGATGATTTAGAACGAAACTGAGCGTGCGAAATTTTATAAACAGACCTTTGGGAGTCTGGATATCATGAAAAAACCACTAAACGTATCTGTTCAAAATAAAATATTTTTTATTGTTGAACTACTAATCTATGGAGGCCGTATTCAATTTTCCGTCTTCTTATTGAAAATGCGTTAAAATTAGTGTCGAAATGTGGAACTTTCGACGCTCATAACTTTCAAATATATATTTTTTTTTACTTTTTGGTTTCCATACAGGGCTAGATAATGATGAGACAAATTGATATAATTTTTTATTTTGAACGTGTCTTGTCAAACAGTGGAGTAATCGCCAGACTACGTTTGTATAGAAGAATGATCGACTAGTGTAACCTTGAATTAATAAGAACCGGCCAAGTGCGAGTCGGACTCGGGCATCGAGGGTTCCGTACAAACAGAACAGCTACATTCACCAAAATAATTAGGTAAAAATACTGAAGTTCATAAACAATTAAAGCACCGAACATTGCTCTAACGAAAAGAAAAAGAATACGTGTCCAAGTACATTTGATAAGTTGGTCGACTATTACCCGTAAACTTGTAAAGCCTACTTAGTTGTGATAGTTGTCTTTTAATTTCGTTACACATATATTACTACTTCCGTGATTTTTTTCACATATCCAAGAGCAACCATTTAGCTGGTAGGGACACACTTGACTCTTTAAAGTTTGCAATTTAAAGCTTAATTTTTCTCAAACGGGTCTCTGAATAGAAAAATGATTTTGTTAAACCCGTAATATTTTTGAATGGCCTATCCAACGATACCCCACACCATGGGATAGACGAGAAAAAATGTGACCCTGTACTTTACGTGCACAGGAGATAGCCTAAAAACATTTTTTTTTCATTATTTTATTTTACCAATTTGTTGGCGTGATTAATATGTATCATGATCATAATTTCAGCCGAAAGACGTCCACTGCTGGACATAGGATTAATATGTATATCCGTGCCAAATTATAGCTTTCTAGTACTAAGAGCCTCTGAGCTAAACTGCGGACGGAAATACGGACATGGCGAAACTATAAGGTTGCCTTGTTGATTAAGGAACCCTAAAAACGGCTCTAGTTTGAATAGTTTGAGTTTGGGTACGAATGGTACGATACCCCTTAGCAAAACTGGTGTCAGATTGCCTGCCTTCTGAATACCAGTAACGATTGTTAAAGCCCATCAACGGCTTAACTTGATTTCCAGGGCACGAAAGAGTCTGGATATTCAATAGGTGATCAGTGGTCACCCAACCACGGACCGACACGGTTGGCGTTGTGGTTGAGTGATCGGCTGTTCCGCTGCGAGTCGCAGTTTCGATGCCCGCACGGAACAAATATTTGTATGGCCTACAGATAGTCGTTCCGGTCTGGTTGTTTGTGAATCTGAGTTCATATGTTTGTCTAGTGTAGGACAACGTTTGTTTAAAAGAACCGGCCAAGTGCGTTTCGGACTTCGTAACTTTAGGGTTCCGTACCAAACCGCAAATTCAAGTTGGTTGTAATAGAAAAAAACCGGCCAAGTGCGTGTCGGACTCGCGCACGAAGGGTTCCGTACCATTATCGCAAAAAACGGCATAAAAATCACGTTTGTTGTATGGGAGCCCCACTTAAATATTTATTTTATTGTTTTTAGTATTTCGTTGTTATAGCGGCAACAGAAATACATCATTTGTGAAAATTTCAACTGCCTAGCCAACACGGTTCATGAAATACAGCCTGGTGACAGACGGACAGACAGACAGACGGATCGCGGAGTCTTAGTAATAGGGTCCCGTTTTTACCCTTTGGGTACGGAACCCTAAAAATGAGGGAATGTCAAAGAAAAATTTAAATTTGTTAATGCGATTTATCAATATATTGGTATTTGTTACAAAAATAAATGTAGATAATAATAAACATTATCATCTTTGAAGTTCATAGGTCAATAGGAAGTTAAAAAATTATCCGGAACAAAATTTTGTAAAAAATAAAGCAGACTTTGGTGGCCTCATTCCTTTGTTTTCCAAACTTTAAAATAAAAAATACAGTCTTTATCTACTCAACGAGCTATCCAACGATCTAAACAACGATACCCCATCCTCACTACCTCGATGGGGTAGGTCAAATGCCCCATAAAAACATTTATAAATATTTTTTTAAAATTTTGTATGGTTTTGGGTCAACAAGATGCTTATACTGTGAAAATTTGAAGACTGAAGCTCCAGTCGTTTAACTGTAAAATATGTGTGACAGACGGACGGACACGTGAGTGACTAGCAATACGGCTCCGTTTGGACTCTTCGGGTACGGAACCCTACAAAAGAAAAGCACTTACCACTGGTAAAAGAATGCGGCATCTCCCCGTTATCATAGAAGAACCGGTCTCCAATCCTGGTCCGGTAGAACTGCTCGGCCACGATGCACTGGAAGGTATGTCCCAGGATGGAGCCATACACGTCGCGCTCCAGGGCGCCGCCCACGAACAGGTCGATGTCATCCACGCACTCGTATAGGTACTGGAGGGCGTTTATACGCTGGAAGGAAAGAAAGATTTTTTAGGAAAGCTTTTTGATATCTCCTATCCTAGCTTTAAGGCCGACCTAGACTAGAGTCAAGAGCAAACCCATCATAAATAAAACAAAAAAAAACCGGCCAAGTGCGAGTCGGACTCGCGCACGAAGGGTTCCGTACCATTATCGCAAAAAACGGCAAAATAATCACGTTTTTTGTATGGGAGCCCCACTTAAACATTTATTTTATTCTGTTTTTAGTATTTGTTGTTATAGCGGCAACAGAAATATATCATCTGTGAACATTTCAACTGCCTAGCTATCACGGTTCATGAGATACAGCCTGGTGACAGACGGACAGACAGACAGACAGACAGACAGACGGATCGCGGAGTCTTAGTAATAGGGTCCCGTTTTTACCCTTTGGGTACGGAACCCTAAAAAATACACTGTAACTTGTATAAAAGCGTGCAAGTGGCTTGGGGTGAAGGAAAACATAGTGAGGAAAACTGGGGGGTGACCATAAGCTCTTAGAGTAAGGTTATTTTGAGTGTGTAAGGGACAGATGTATATCACTTGTATACCTTTACACACACTCAAAATAACCTTACTCTAAGAGCTTATGGTCACCCCCCTGGACTTATAGTTAGTTTATCATAATTAGTTTGTGCTCCATTGGTGTAGGCGTTCCAGTGCGAGTGTAAACGAATCCATACTGGTATTATAAATGCGAAGGTAACTATGTCTGTTTGTTACCTTTTCACTCTTAAACCTCTGAACCGATTTAGATAATAGTTGGTATAGAGATAGTTTGAGACTCTGGGAAAGACATAGGATAGTTTTTATCACGGAAATCATCGTTTAGAGGTAGTAGTTTGTATGGTGAACTAATAATTTCTCAAATAAGGCGGCCCACACACATACAATACTAGCTGTTGCCCGCGGCTTCGCTCCCGTGAACCACCCCATAGGACCCGTTCTCGGGATAAAAAAAGCCTAAATAAAAAAGCCTAATTGCCTATGTCACTCAGGAGTAATGTAGCTTTCTATTGGTGAAAGAATTTTTCAAATCGGTCCAGTAGTTTCGGAGCCTATTCGGTACAAACAAACAAACAAACAAAAAATCTTTCCTCTTTATAATATTAGTATAGATAGTATAGATTAATGCGCGTAAAAAATAGGCTAATTGAAGTGCTAATAATAATAATAATAAGGACATAATAATAAAATCGTTTATTTCTCCTCACAAAACAGACATTAAAAGTTACTTGGGTATAAAAATACAGGTACATATTCTTAGTCTAGAATGTGTGAGGAGCTGGTGTCTGAAGTAGGCATAGGAATGCCTGTATTACAAATCACCAGAAAACCACCAATGTTACGCAGACGAAGTTGCAGGCAGCAGCTAGTAAATAAATAACTTCTGACGGGTAAATTTCACAATTTCATGCAAGCTACTTGAACACTTTTATGCAAGTTACAGCCTTTTGTATTTTCGCCCTTATGTTGGAAAGGTTCCAGGCTGGCAAATATCATCATCAGTATTTTTGCCGAGGGATGTCTAATGTGGGAAGACTAGAACTTAATTTTGGTTTTACTTCAAATAATTTTTTTCTGCTTTGCTAAAGTGAAAAATACATAAACATAACATATTCTTTTAACTTACATCTTGTGGTATTTCATTTGCCAAATCTTGAAAACTTCTCGCCCTCGGTAGGCCGCAGATCTCCCTGGAAGATTTAAAACAGAATGCTTAAGTGGCCGTTTCTCTTCCTCAATTTTCTGAAGAATTCCTCATACAAATGGTTTGATTCAACGCTCAAATTATAGCCCTGAGATGGTACCCTCAGTAACTGTAAGTACGGAAGAGGGGTTGTGTTGATGGGACATTCGTCCCAAAGAGCAGCTATAGTTCTGGCCAAACTTCTTGACCCCCCTGAAGTTAGCTACAATGGCTGCGCAGTATAGTAAATCTCATACAAAAACAAAACCGATCCGTGCCTTGCGCATTGGAAAGCCAACTTCTGGGCGGCCCAGAAGTTTGGCGAGGTCTATACATCAGATACCGTCTTAGTGCTCGTTCATACAGAGGTCCGTTTTACAGGTCCGCTTTATCGTATACGATTTTATTCAGCGCTGGCGTATGTTGAATGAGCGAGTTCACACACTCAACAGTATTAAAATACTGATCCGTTTTATCGGATCGAAGTAACGCGGGGCGTGCCATTACCACCAGCAGCGACGGATCCGTTAAATCGGTACCGTAATTCTGGTGTGAACATCACCTCCTGTAGCGACAGATATGATAAAACCATCCTGTAAATACGGATGTTCTATGTATATCTATGGAGTTTCTTGTGCGTTATGGAGCTATCTTGTGCGTTCTTCTGCATAACAAGCTACTTTTTCCGAATGCACGGTAGAATCAATTTTTATTACGTGTAAATAGCCTAGTTGAAATATTTTTTTTTGACTTTTTTGACTTTTGAACAAGACCTTTAGGGAAAAATCTTGTAAATTAAAGTGCATCTACAGTATTTTCTATATTTCTCTCTACTCCCCCTATAAAGGATGGCTTTAAAGATCACTTTTAGCGATAAGGCAAAAAATTAAAAAAAATCGTAAAATATTTTTTCTTTCATAAATATTTAAAAAAATTTAAATATTTTTAAAGCGTATCTGCAGCATAACTGTCATAAAATTATTTAAATACATCGGCAAGAAATTTTTTTTTTCTTATTTATTTCAATTTATAACTATAAATCGTCTACTACGACGCAGTTGGTTAAGTTATCTGCAATTTTAGTGTTGACGATAATAAAGCAACTTATCTACTACACAAAAATAACAATACAAATAAATTAGAGGCAAAAACTCAAAAAAATAGGCCAATAGACAAAAAAAAATTTAAAAAAAATGTTTGGATTACGGTGTTTTACTTTCATAGTCAAATCAATTAGGAATGATGGAAAGTGCAACCTCTTATAGGATCTAGGTCAATATAACCTGTAGCCCTGTAAAGTGTACAACATATTTTTTTATTTTATTATTGTTTGGCTCGCGCTTGACGACTATCTCACCTGAAGGTAAGCGATGATGTGGTCGACAGTGTAACACGCTTGCCTAGAAGTAACCTATTCACTCTTGACTTAAAGACCCCGAGGTTGTAGCTATCTGGAAACACAGACTCCGGCAGGGAATTCCACTCCTTAATAAAGAATATTCTATTCTATTCTCTGTCTTACCTGTAGTCATTATAAGAGGCGATCCCATGGTCCCTGCCTCGTTGTATATCCATGGCTATGAGGTCCATGCCCCATCGGTTATGAGACTTGAACAGCAGATTGGTGATCTCCCCGGAACAGTACGGGTCTGATTCTCCTTCGTTCTGCGCTATGATACCGCGGACTACATCATCGAAAGAGTCTGGAGTTGACTCCAGCAGACTCGGGTTGAAGTAGTGGTCGCTTAATCTGGAAGTTCAAGATGACAGCATCAGGTATGGTTGGGTAAATTGTTAGAATAGAAGTTTGTAACAAAGATATCCCCATCCATTCCGTACGGAGTTTAAGCATTTACACCATACAGTTATATCATTGATTGTATTTGTTGAGTGATATAAATAAAGTAATTACCTAAATTTTAAGCTTTTTTTGAAATCCGGTATCCAGCTGTATACCCGCTTGTTATCCGGTATCCGGCAAATTAGGCGCCAGATAGGGCTGATACCGAAAAGTTAACGGATATCCGTTTCATCTCTAGTTTGAAACGACAACCTTACCACTGGGCTGCTGTGTAAGTTTGCACCGATTATCATAATTGTAAGAAAGTATAAATTAGGTGTACCTGTACAAATAAGCAGCATTGTAACTGCTGGGACAGGTCATGATATTGTCGCTGATGAGGGTGTGGAGGAACCGGAAGGCGGCCGCCCCGAAGCTGTTGATGACGCCAGGGTTCACTTCGGAGCTGTAGTCGCGAGTATACATGGTGGACGGTGAGATGCGGTAGTGACGGAGATAGTATTCACCTGGGAACAGCATTATTAGGGGACAAGTATAATAATAGTATGTGTATTTTGGGGTGTTAACCTTGTTAATAATGTTCTTCAGAAAGGTCAGGAGTAGATCCGTGTACTCGAAACTGGCGAGTGTATATGTCCAGATGTATGAGTACATAATTATAATGTCAAAGTCAAAATCTCAAAGGGATCTGAATAGGTTTATTCTAGGCAAGTGTGCGTCACTGTCGACCACATCATCGCTTACCATCAGGTGAGATAGTGGTCAAACGCGAGCCTATAGACCAGTGGTGGGCAAGCTTTCTTAATGGGGGGCCAGAAAGTTTAAGAAATTTCAGAGGAGGGTCAGAATTATAGGCATTGTATTTTGTGTTGAAACTTTTAATCATATAAAACATTACAGCATTACACAGTTGCACAAATGTTAAAAATTATAATTTAACTTTTATTCGAAGGTCCTGCCATGGTAGGGGTGTGAGACATATGAAATTGCTTTTGATTTGCCATAATATTTACGAGCGATTCATGGTCTATACTTCTGGATCTGAATCTACTTTATACTTCTGGACCGTCAAAATATAATTATCGCGGGCCCATATTCTATTCATGTCGAAGGACCGTCGCGTCGGCGGGCCCATCACTGCTATAGACTTATAATAAAAAATAAATTGTTTCAATTAGGAACTTTTGAATATCAAAAATTTAAATTTACAAGTTATAGTAAGTGATTTTATCGTCCATTTGGAAAAGTAGTTTGTTATATATAGAGAAAAATCTCCGGAACGAAACTCCAGACTTACACGTTAAAAAAACCGGCCAAGTGCGAGTCGGATTCGCGCACGAAGGGTTCCGTAAGTACCATTATGGCAAAAAAATCTCGTTTGTTGTGTGGGAGCCCCACTTAAATATTTATTTTATTCTGTTTTAATATTTGTTGTTATAGTGGCAACAGAAATACATCATCTGTGAAAATTTAAACTGCTTAGCTATCACGGTTCATGAGATACAGACAGACGAACAGTGGAGTCTTAGTAATAGGGTCCCGTTTTTACCCTTTGGATACGGAACCCTAAAAAATAATAATGAATGAAGTAAAAGTATATTAGAAAATGTGTGTGCCTATTAGGTTAAACATAGCGATCCTAACATCAGAATTAGATCTTATTATATTGTACCTATGTTTAATCAAATAAATAATTTGAATCTCAGGATCGTTGCAGGTTCATTTTTAGAGTTCCGTACCCAAAGAGTAAAAACGGGACCCTATTACTAAGACTTCGCGGTACGTCTGTCTTTCTGTCTGTCACCACGTTTTTGTTTTAGGTATAAAAACGTGACTTTTTTGCCGTTTTTTGCGATAATGGTACGGAACCCTTCGTTCGCTAGTCCGACTCGCACTTGGTTTTTTGTAGATATTGCCTACGTGAGTTTATGTATGTAGGCACTATGTAGAAGAAAATGTCAATGAATAATTAGTAGTTTCATTGCTATTGGATGTTGTTATGCCTGTTTTCCTCGTATGTAATATTGTTTTTTACATTGTCATTAGTTCAAGTATTATTGGATAGGTACATATATAAAGTTGGTGTCGTGTATTAAATCGAAATACCAACCTAAGAAAATTCTAAAAAAAACATTTTCTCAAACATGCTTGGAAATGTGAGCATTATTTTGACAACCTTCTTCGAGAATGGAAATTGCTGTACTGGCCAATAGCATGCGCGCAGCGGCCGGCAAAAGTTGTATGAAAATCCATATCTGTCGTGTCTAGCGGCCAAATAAATTACATAGTAAACTCATATCTGTCGTGTTATTTAAAAATGGAACGATCTTTTACTCCGAAACATGGAAACCAAAGAGTTAACTTATCAAAGTTTTTGTTAAAATTTCGAACTGGTTTGCAAACGCGACTCTATTATATACTAAGACTCCGCAGTCCGTCTGTCTATCTGTCGCAGGCTGTATCTCATGAACCGTGAAAGCTAGACAGTTGAAATTTTGACAGATACATATATAGCAATAGAAATACATCATTTCTATTGCCGCTATAACAACAACAGGATAACATAAATATTTAAGTGGGGCACCCATACAACAAACGTGATTTTTGTGACGGATTTTGCAATAATGGTACGGAACGCTTCGTGCGCGAGTCCGACTCGCATTTGACCGGTTTTTTTTTATATTGGAAGAAGTACTAACAGTAATACGACTCGAGGCGGAGCCGCCGGCGGTAGCCAGTTTCATGTGTTCGTAGTCGCAGCGGAAAAACGTCGATATTATTAATTTCAGATAAGCAGATAATTAGTTTATGATGTCGTGTAATTGTGTATAGTAAGTACAAATTTGTGTATCCAACCATTGGGGAGCTATTCAACAAAAACTGTTTCCGCTGGAACTACGTCATCCTAGCGGCACCTTTTTTTTCCTATGCACGTAGATAAAAAAAAATACATTCAATAATTAGTTTGAAACGAGAGGTAAATGTGTATGCTTAAATGAAATTTGTGTGTCATAAAACTGCGAAGATAATCAAGTTCCGCTGCGCTGACGTTTGGCTATTTGATAAAAATCATATAAAACGGCTTAGTGCAGAGTTGATTTTTTTTACGCACTTTGCTTTGAATTTGTGTGTAATGATTGTGAAAACAGGATTTGAAAAAATCTTACAGTTCAGAAGATATACACGTAAAAGTAAAATAAGGTCTTTAGGTCCAAGTACTTAAAATAGGAACACTACAGCTTAATTTATAACGTTTATTTGTATCTTGTAAGGGTCTACAAAGTCCTGCCAAGTTTCATGTATGTGTTCTTAGTAATTAATGAGCAGTCGCATAATTTACTACGACTGGACCACTATATTGTATGACAACCGATTTTAGGACATTTTAATGGAAATGCAACGTAAAACATATGACGATTTCGTTTCAAACTAATTATTGAATGTATTTTTTTTTATCTACGTGCATAGAAAAAAAAATGTGTGTGTGTACCAGAGTACACAGGTAAGAAGTGAAACTTCTTTACGACATATCATTTTTCTACTATTTGCAACTTCACGTAAATGGGGTAGATAAGGCTTAAGCCTTAAGAAATCTAATTTTTTCCGTATTAAATTAAAGCTATTTTATTATTATAGACATGCATACAATTAATGAGTAATTTATTTTATCATTGTTCTTATTATAATATCATTGCTATTGTTGTATTTCATCAATAATGATAGCATCATTATTACTACTGTTGTAAAAAAAATATATATATAAAAAAAAAAATATAAATAAAAAAAAAAAAAAAAAAAATAATAATTTATAAATATTAAAATCATGCTCATACGTGTTGAATTTATAAAACGAAAAATATATAATCACTCTCACTTTTCTTGTAAATTCACTTAAATTTGAATAAGACTTTTTACTAAACTTTGATAAAAAAAGAAACATGGCGCGTAACCGAAAAACGTGACGATACGTACAAAATTTCTCCCATACGTCGATAAAGAAGTTTCACTTCAAAAAGGTGCCGCTAGGATGACGTAGTTCCAGCGGAAACAGTTTTTGTTGAATAGCTCCCCAATGGTTGGATACACAAATTTGTACTTACTATACACAATTACACGACGTCATAAACTAATTATCTGCTTATCTGAAATTAATAAATTCGACGTTTTTCCGCTGCGACTACGTACACCAGTTTCACATACTATATAACATAAATACATGTTGCCCTTATGGTTCCCCTAGTCGACGGCACGAACTATTTTGTGCGCGGGGTTAAAATGCCAGCTATCTCAACCGACAACACGTGCGAAAGAGACAGATGCTGTGATGAGCAGTAAGAAGCTAGTTCGCTTACGAATTTGCACTTTTGCAAGTTTGTAGCGAAATGGATGATGATTTAGGACGAAAACGAGCGCGCGAAATTTTATAAACAGACCTTGACGAGTCTAGATATCATGAAAAAACTACTAAATTTATATTTTCAAAATAAAATTACTTGCATTGTTGAAGTACTAATCTATCCTTGTATGGTGGCCGTTTTTCAATTTTTATTCTTCTTACGGTATTTATTTCCGCCCAAAGATGCGTTAAAATTAGTGTAGAAATATGGAACTTTCGACGCTCATAACTTTCAAATATATATATTTTTTTACTTTTTATATAGAGCTAGATAATGATGAGGCAATATGATATCATTTTTTATTTTGAACGTATATCGTAAAACAGTGGAGTAATCGCCAGACTACGTTTGTATGGAAGAATGATCGACTAGTGTAACCTTAATGAAATAAAAGTTCTAAAATGTTCACAAATGCCAGAAGCATAATATGCGGATTACTTCTTCGACTTAGGTTTGAGTGTGAAGTATAAAATCATGGCGCCCATGAATGCATAGGTTGCCTTGGCGTATTAGCTCTACCCCTTTTAGTTTGGCCAAGCCTTTAAGCTGGGATACATCGACAGAACTGTCTCCGGCCATTCTGACAAAAAGGTATTATAATCCTTATGTAATAACTTATATTAGGTGCAATACCCAAAGTCATAAAGCGACTGCTAGCCCTAACAAAAATAGAAAGATCCAGATATCTCACCAAAATTTGCAGGCAGCCACTCCTGGTAGGTGATATGCTGTATCTCAGCGATGACGATCCTCCTGGCCTCCTGGTACAGCCGTTCGTCACTCCACAGTGGGTTCAGGTCGCTCAGCTTGTCTGCGACGCGGTTGTGTTCACGG
Source organism: Anorthoa munda (assembly GCA_945859665.1). Taxonomy (NCBI): domain Eukaryota; kingdom Metazoa; phylum Arthropoda; class Insecta; order Lepidoptera; family Noctuidae; genus Anorthoa; species Anorthoa munda. The sequence continues at coordinate 4,886,363 of OX243901.1, read as the reverse complement.
AGAAGCAACGTGTGGAGCATGGCCAGGGTCGGTGTCTGGTTGATTCTTGTGTCACCTGCAATTGGAGGGAGGGCGAAAATAGAACATAAACCCTGTATATAAAAATAAAAAAAAAGTCTACAAAAGTATTTGCGTTTAGAAATAGTTAATTGTGTCCTACCGTGATACAGTTTCGACTAGTACGGAGGATAGTGTGAATCGAATGTTACAACCTAAATAACAATATCAGTGTCAGTAATTATTAGTGGGTGGTTATAGTGTCTCATCATCATCATCATCAGCCTATTAATGCTCCCACTGCTGGGACACAGGCCTCCTCTCTGTGAGAGGGAATGGGCCGTAATCCACCACGCAGGCCCAGTGCGGGTTGGTGGATGTCACATGTCTTCGAATTTTTGGTTCTAGGACATGCCGGTTTCCTCACGATGTTATCCTTCACCGTTTTGAGAGCAGTGGTGATGAAATAATTTACACAAAGTAAAGCGCCTGCCTGGGCTCGAACCCACGACCTACAACTTGTAAGTCGCGGCCGATACCACTGGGCCACCACTGCTCTTTACTACTGGCCACCACTGCTCTATACCACTGGCCACCACTGCTCTATACCACTGGGCCACCACTGCTCTATACCACTGGCCACCACTGCTCTATACCACTGGGCCACCACTGCTCTATACCACTGGCCACCACTGCTCTATACCACTGGCCACCACTGCTCTATACCACTGGGCCACCACTGCTCTATACCACTGGCCACCACTGCTCTATACCACTGGCCACCACTGGCCACCACTGCTCTATACCACTGGCCACCACTGCTCTCATACCACTGGGCCACCACTGATCTCTTTTAGTTTAGTTTCTTGTTAGTGCCTCAATACTTACTAAATAATTATCACTGTGACGTAAGTACTAAACGAACAACACTTATAAAATATTCGTAAAGTGAGAAATATCACATTAAAAGCTAGTGTTTAAATGCAGGTATCTCTTTGTTTATGTATGTAATGTCTACCTACAAAATGTCAAAAACACTATTTACTATTTGTGTTTTACTATTTAATGATGCAAATAAAATTATATTATTTATTTAATTTTCAAAGTGATAGATGAGACTCTTCGCTGAGATTAAAAAAAAAAACGTTCATCTCTGACTAGGAATTATAGTTCCGTTCTTAGCACAGAATAAATAATTCTTAGTTGGTTCTATTCTCTATATCTGCGTGTAGTTATCTGTGGCCAAAATTCACAAGTGCAGGCATGAAAAGTCATCAGACAAGGGTGAATGATTATACCTACTTGCGAACCTAAATTCAGTTTTCGAGTACCTATGTGTGGGAAATAAAGTTTTTAATGTGTTGGTAGTAGTCTTAAATGTGATTTTGGAGAACTGAGATACCTGAATGTTAGCTTCATATTATAATGTTACTAAATATTGTTACTAAATATAGTTGACTACCTAGTGGTGTAATTTGTAGAAGTTTTCTTAGAATATTTAATTGTATTGGCAACATTGGAAATTTAATCCGGTTCTGTAGACATCATTATTTTTGTTAAAACGGAAGTCGATTGCAAACTTGATATAGAATGTTTTTTTTAAAACGGGTTTTCCGGAAAAAAAGTTGGAAGAGTTAGATTGTTTTGGCGGTTTAGCGACTAGAGAAAAATTGTAAAAGCACCTGTTGAACATTTATAAAGTGATTTCCATGCAAAATAAAGAACAATAACAATACTCTGCTCGTTTAATTTCTGATTTCTATTATGAATGACTTGCAATTAGAGAGGCTTATATATGTCCAGCAGTGGACTGATGTAGACTGATACCGTTAAGGCGCAGAATCACTAGAGTAACTGATTTTAAAATGAGAATCACGTCTAAACGGCTAGTCGTAATTTTTTGGAAAAAAATATATGTTACATTAGATCATTTTATTAATAATATGATCTAAGAAAATTTTGAGTTTTATTCGTACCACATAGTGTAATTAATTTGTAAAGTTATGTCTAAAACGGACAAAAACACGACAATCGCACCAAAACTGCTGGGCATATTTTAACGAAATCGACACCATCTCAAAGACAATTTAACTATCTACATTTTAAACTAAGGCTTTTTTTTAAAGTCATAGAATAATAAGGAAAGTACAAAAAACTTCAAAACTTTGGGTCGCGCGGGTGTGACTGTGAAACGAGTGCGCGTTTTGTTCCCTCAAGGTAGTTGGTGTTAGAAACTGAGACGGTGCCTGAGATAGTACACTAGTTACAGGGGTGACGAAAAATTATTAAGCTGACTCTACACTCTACACTCTCCCGCACTACGCAGCTACCTCAAATACCATCACAGTCCGAAAGCGCAATGACGGCGAGTAATAGCTAGCTCGCCGTCTGGTAAGGACCAGACCCGAGAGTCAAAGAGCAGAAACTGACGGGGTCCGCTAGGGCCGATGCCTGTCTGGTTCGCGGATATATTTGAAAGAGAGTTACCGCGGCCCTGGCACAAGCAGATGATGGAACACGGGTAGGTTTTACTGCCCACCCGCTTCACCCAGAGCGGGAGAAGTCATAGGACGACATCACAAACCAAATAAAAAAAGCCGAAACCGCAATGACAGACGGCTTTCTTAATGCCTAGATCCTAGCAAGTCGCTTGGCGAGTAGCGAATTAGAACCAAAGTTCTAAAATGTTCCTAATCCTAGACGTGTTCATAGGTGTATTCGCCAGGCACCAGACGCTTAGCCTGCTCATGCGTTTTCGGCCTCAGTGAAGCGATAGGCCTGTAGCACTATGAAGATGATTCTAAGAAACATAAACTTTAATATTACCAGCAAGATAGCAGGGATCCGAAGAGTTCCTCAAGTCGCAGACAGCGTACTTGTCACTGACACTGGGCAGGAACCCTCGCAGGCAGTCCTTCCTCGTCTCCTGCCGCAGTCGCCCTCCCGACCTGCTGCGTAGCTTCGAGGCCAACTTCTTGTCCGACCCGTAGAGCGGCGAACCGTCTAGGTAACTGGTCACTGTGTTCATCTTAAAAAAAGATATATTTGTATACCCAAGCAAGCTTTGGACTGGGATCCCCAAGGTAAAAGAATGTGTGGCGATCCTCGTGGCTATACGGTAGGTCGCATCGTAATTGGCAGAAGCGGTGAGTAAAGAAATAACATGGAGTGAGGTGAAATGTGAGAGCAGTGGTGGCCCAGTGTGGCTGTGACTTACAAGTTGTAGGTCGTGAGTTCGAACCCAGGCAGGCGCTTTACTTTGTTTAAATTTCATCAAAATCATCACCACTGCTCTCAAAACGGTGAAGGAAAACATCGTGAGGAAACCGACATGTCCTAGAACCAAAAATTCGCAGACATGTGACATCCACCAACCCGCACTGGGCCCGCGTGGTGGATTACGGCCAATTCCCTCTCACAGAGAGGAGGCCTGTGTCCCAGCGTGGGAACATTAAACGGCTGATGATGGTGATGATGATGATGAGGTGAATTGTGAAGCTCTTCACAGTCCCTTGAGGACTGCCCCGTACCACATTAAGTGTAAGTGGTAAGGTGTGATTCCATAGCTGAAATACCTTCCGTAGCTATAGACACGTCGCCTGCCTAGAAATAATAGAATTCTGTAGTGGCACGGTGACTCGTCGCCTGCTGCTGCCGACTGCAGTCGGCTACGGTTACGCACTATAGTTCCCGCCAAACTTCTTGGCCGCCCTGAAGTTGGCTACAATTGCTGCGCAGTAGTAAATCTCATAAAAAAACAGCACCGATTTGTGCCTTACGCATCGAAAAGCCAACTTCAGGACGGCCACCGATCCGTATCCGTGAAATTTCGGTTCTGAAGTAGCCGTAGTACTGCTTGTAGGGAAGCTTACGCACTACATCCGAACTCTATCATAATAATCTGTCATAATTCAGATCATTTTGAACTCGGTACTTAAACACGGACGTGTAGTGCGTAAATCCGATCCGAGTCCGTGATTTAAGTGCTGAGTTCTGTCCGAATTGAAAATGTTCTAAATTATGACGGATAGAGTTCTGATGTGGTGCGTAAGCTTGCCTAAAAGAAGTACTATGGCTACTTCGGAGCCGAAATTTCTCGGATTCGGATCGGATGCAGGGCGTAACCGGTCAAAGCCCGTATGTTTGATTGCCTGACTAATTTTAATTAAGTTCTTAATGCTTGGGTGAGCTTTACGGGCCTTACTGCCACACTCAAGAGACGTTACCGGTTACTTAAAGCTCTTCTTAGTAAATATTTTTAATACTAAATCTATACCAAGGAGCGCCTTAAGTAACCGTTTAATGTCTCTGAGTGCGGCAGTTAGTGTTGTCGCTAAATGGGGATGATAGCTAGCAGCTTCGCCGGGAAATAACGATGAGTAATTGTCACTCTCAAAAACCGCGTCTAATTAAAAACTTCTCTGCCTAAGTAGAAATAACCTAAAAATAATCATAGGGACATTATCGGGCCACACCCTCCCCTTAGCAAATATCTTTTCAACAAAGGCGCTACGGACAGCTCACTTTGCAGGGGCTGTTAACGCCGAAGAAACAGCCGCCCACGTAATCCTGGAGTGTGAGGCGGTGGCATCTCAACTTGAAGAAATCCTCCGAACAGTGAGGTCGCTCCGTGAAGCCTGTGAAGCTTCTGTGCTTTTGGACGGAGCTAGGCTGGCTGTTAGCCAGTACAGCCCCCACGCACAACGGACAGAATGGGAGTCTAAGTGCGGAAACGGGAGTCCCTACTACTATTACATTCGCAAAAACATTTTCAACGAAAAGCGACCAATCACCGAAAAGTGAAATTACTTATCACTATCTTGCGAAGTTGTGACGAAGATTTCAGCAAGAAGCACCGTATCCCCATACGTAACTGCCAATGATGCTCAACATAAACGCACGCACTACACACAGGCAGTGACCAACCCCAATCCGATTTTTGTTACAGATAGGCTCGTGCTTGACCACTGATGTTAAGCGATGATGTGGTCGACGGTGTAAAACGCTTGCCTAGAAGTAACCTATTCACTCTTGACTTAAAGAGTCCAAGGTTGTAGCTATCAGGAAACATAGACTCTGGCAGGGAATTCCATTCCTTAGCTGACCGCATAATGAAACCGTATCAAAAGATTGTTGTTAATTTACTGTTAACGTTTAAACCATCACACTTCCTACTATTTAATTAAACTTTTCCTAAAATAAACCTATCCTTGGTAAACAAAATCTCTAAAAAAATGGTATAAGAAAACAAGGTCGATCGATAAATTATTTAGAATCAACATAGCGGCTGTTAGGTACGTAATTACCCGTTAGAAGGCAGTGCAAATAAAATCTATTTCATGATAATTGCGTGAGTAATTGTCATAAATTAGGTTTATTAAGCTTACTGTAAAAACAACAATTATTATGTAAATGTTTTCCTGCCTATTTATTTAATCGTAATGACGTAAGCTAAAAGGCCTGTGGAGGAAATAAGTGACATTTTCAACCCGAGCTGATAACTATACCTAATTCACTATACCTACAATAGAACTAGCACAGTCATCGTAACTTTCAGTAGGTAGTTGTAAAATCAGTTGTAGGAGTGAATAGGTTTCTTCTAGGCAAGCGTGCTTCACCGTAGACCACATCATCGCTTAACATCAGGCGACATAGTGGTCAAACGCGAGCCTATAAATTATAAAAAAAAGGTTCAATTTTTTTAGGGTCCCGTACCCAAAGGCTCCAATCGGAACCCTATTGCTGTCACTCACGTGTCCGTCTGTCTGTCCATCTGTTCGTCTGTCCGTCGTCTGTCACACGGGTTTTACAGCCAAACGGTTGAAGCTACAGTCTTCAAATCACAGTATAAGCATCAAGTTGTTTTTTTTTTTTTTAATCGGTATGCTCGCGTTTGACCACTATCTCGCCTGATGTTAAGCGATGATGCGGTCTACGGTGAAGCACGCTTACCTAGAAGAAACCTATTCACTCTTGACTTAAAGACCCCAAGGTTGTAGCTATCAGGGAACAAAGACTCCGAAAGAGAGTTCCATTCCTTAGCTGTGAGCACAATGAAAGTATTAGCAAAACGCTTTGTGCGTGTGGGAGCGATATGTTCACCATGTACCGATGGCGCATGGCCGTACGTCTTGTAGTCCGATGATGGAAAGGGCTAGGTGGAATCAAATTGTGCAGTTCCGTCGCACTCTCTCCGAAATGTAACCGATAAAAACCGACAGGCTGGCAACTCGGCGTCGCATATATTTTTGAGGAAAACTTAAGACCTACCCCATCGAGTGAAGTGTTTAGAGCTCGTTGAGTAGATACATACTGTATATTTTGTTTAAAAAAATATTGAAAAACAAGGGAATGAGAAGCCACCAAAGACAACTTTTTTTTAACAAAATTTTGTTCCGAAGAGAATTTTTTAACTTCCCATTGACCTAGGAACTTGAAATTTAGTGATACTGTTTATTATTACGTATATTTTACAAAAAAAAATCCATTATATTGATAAATCAAAGATTTTTGCTTTGTAATTCCCTCATTTTTCCTATTACAACCAACTTAATTTTGCGGTTTGTCCGAAGTCCGACACGCACTTGGCCGGTTTTTCCTTAATTCTACAACTAAACATACCTAAATGTCGTCAAAATGTTTGTTTGTAAATCAAGCATGCCTCAACGGGTACCTAATTTGAAACAGGTAAGAAAGACCATGGCGTAGAAGAATAAGGATACTTTTTATCCTGTAGTAAGTTCGATCCCAAATATTATAATGATAATTTTTATCCGTGGTGCTAGGCAACTGGGCTTATCCCAGTTGTAAACGACCCTTTGTGCTTGTTGGCCTTGTTTGTTCTGTCTCCTGCTTGGTATGGAGATAAGTGGAAATAATGTTCTTTTCAACACACTTGCTCATAAAGTAGCTCTAATTTCACCGCAATTAGGCACGTAATGTCACCTGTAATTAAACTGTGACTTTTTCATTTCTATTATTCACAAGTGAGTTATAGAATATTCTTTTTAATTTAATTGGTTAAGTTCCTTTGTTCTTAAAAAAGTTTCGATACAAAAAAGATCGTGCTAGTACAAATAAATTAATGTACCTAAATAAAACTTTCACTCAAAATATGTACTTTGTTTTCTCTGTAATAAAGAAAACTTGAAATTCCCCATTTTGTACGTGACTAAAACGCTATCCGCGAAAAGCCAAAAAAAAGAAGCCTCATTCTTATAGTCTATGGCCGATCGCCATTGTTATGAGATGAGATACGTGCGCATAGGAAAACTGTCTTTTATCCCGCAATTGCGAAAAAAAAAATCACAACTCGTTTTCACTGTTGAAAATTATTTTTTAGTATTATTTTATTCACAAGTGTGTTGAAAAACGTCGTATGATACAGGTGTGTATTGATGATTACCGTCCTCGGCTCTCTTAAGACCCTCACCTAACGGCTCGGGTCTCAATGGCGCCTCAGCGGTAATCACCAACTTTTCACACTTGTACCATAATGTACTATTTTCCTAGTTCTCCTTTATTCTTTTCTGATTAATTTCGTTGCGACATCCAAGACAGTTATATTCTTTATCCAGGACTTCATCGAGCTTCATTGCCTCGGCGCTTTTCTGCTGGTCGCCACTATAGATTCTGGCTTTCAGCACCTGTAGCCAAGTTGTCAATCTACAATCGATAACGCCGGTAGAAAACAAATCAGTGTATGGGAATGACACATCTGCACGTTAAGTCACGTGGTCAGACCATACAAATAGAAGGCGTTCACGATTGTAGAAAGAGATTCGATACGAAACGTTTTTATCTTGGCTAGGGGGGCAGGTGTTGCAGTGGTTTGGTAATACTGCGGTGGGGTTGCCAAGTTAAAATAGAAAGAAATTTTAGACTTTCATACAGGTGAAGCAATAGCTAACAACAAGAAATTTTCCGAACGGTTAAACATAACATAACATCACGCCTGTAGGTGTTCTCCGAGGGGTTGGGCAGAGATCTTGGTTCACCCACATTTCACCAGTTATATTTAAGCCACATAATGTACTAGGGGACGAGCCTATTCCCATCAACTGGGCACAAGTCCAGACTGCTATTGAGAAGTTCCAGATGAAAAAACCCAATAACATTTTGGCCGACAAGGGCATCGAACCTAGGAATTATGCTTAGTCATCATCATCAGTCTTACAATTTTCCCACTGCTGGGACACAGGTCCTCTCTGTGAGAGAGGTAATAGGCCTTAATCTACCACGCGGGCCCAGTGCGGGTTGGTGGATGTCACACGTTTTCGAATTTTTGGTTCCAGGACATGCCGGTTTCCTCACGATGTTTTCCTTCACCGCTTTAAGAGTAGTGGTGATGAAATAATTTACACAAAGTAAAGCGCCTGCCTGGGTTTGAACTCACGACCTACTAATCGTAAGTCGGGGCTGTTACCACTGGGCCACCACTGCTCTCTCATATGCTTGGTGTTAAAAGCTTATTATGGTTTTGGCTTTTTTATTCTTGGAAATGTTTTCTTTGTGGACTGTAAATGATGTAGGCTGGTAAATTGATACAATTTGCTTGTTTTATTAATTATTCGCCCGCGTAACAAGTGTTTTATTATACCAAGGGAATAAAAACTATCCTATGTCCTTCCCAGGGTCTCAAACTATCTCCATGCCAAATTTCATCTAGATCAGTTCAGTAGATCCAGTCTCCCCCTCCCCCCAACAACCTCCCCCCCTCCACCATCCCCTACAACCTCACAAACTTTACCTCTTTATAATATTAGTATAGATTTAATATAGATCACATGAATACGTGTTGATCATAGACCACAGCACGCATAATATAATGATAGCTAGCATACAGATGCCTCATTCCATAAAAAGAAACCGTGCCGACGTAACTTGCGTTTTTCTTCTGATTAAACTGATTATTTTTTGTACATCGATCGCGTTCGGTTCCGTTTCACGGCGATAGATAGATGGTATTGGCAGCGACTTGCAAGAAAATGGGTTTACTCCGTTCGTGAATATTTTTTTCTTTAAATACAGTGACGATTTGTTTTATACTATTTTTTGCCCATTTTTACAGTTTCATTGCACCAAAATGTGATACAATACAAATTTAAACAATCGAGTGGTATGCGTCCAGAAATTTAAAACCGCGATATCTATTAATAAATTTTAAAAGAATCCGTTCAAATAACCTTTGAAATGTGAATTAAGAGCACAATATTCCATTTGTGCTTAAGACAGTTGATTAAACAAGAACATACAATTTTTATGTTCAATTTCAGAAAATGTTAATTTTACACACAATACAATAACAAATCGGTGGTCCGGCGTCACGGGGTGTGACCACAGGAAAGAGGAAGGGACGTAGTCAGTTCCTTACAACAGATAACAATAATTATCATAGATAAAACTAGAAATAAAAAACTTTGTGTTGCCATCAACACTTAGCAGTAGTGCATGCGGCCAGTAGAGCAACGAGGCAGTAGGGTAAACAATCAGAATATTTATTTTTTACCTGTTCCGCATGTCCCAAACTGCAGTCATCTCTCGGGGTGGTGACACTTCGTACGAAGTTCAGGCACTTAATGCCGTGGTACCTGTAGAACTGGTCGTCTTCTGGCACGGAGATGGGGATGCACTTGTCGTTCAGCCACTCTGAGGGAAGGACCTCCGCGCCGTCGCCTAGGCAGCATTGGATGCCGCCTTTGTCTACGTATGAAAAAGAATAATTTATCATGTCCCTTACAGATACCTTATCTCTGCCATCCACCTTAAAATTACAAGAATAAATGTCAACGTGATGCAAAATAATTAATTGCTTATTACTTTAATTAAAGCGGTGAGATTTTTGTTTTTGTGCTCACACCATAAATTATTATTATAAGTCTATACGTGAGGATTTGTAATTGGCTTTCTGTTGACTATGGTTTCCATTTTTGTCTGTATTTTTTAGCTGTAAGTCTTCCATGTACTAAAATAAATAAATAAATAATTAGAGGAGGAATAATGGAGCATTTGAGCAAAACTACAGTAATAGTAAAATTATAAATTAAAACATCTTTATTTTAAAACAAGCTTTTTTCATATTCTTTTCAGCAAACCCTTTCATTTCATACCCACACCAGGGCAGTGCACAAAAAATAACTAGTCCACCATCTTGGGCCCACCACCATATTGGATTTACAATGACGTCACTTAGCTAATCACGCATTGTCATCCAAACTAAACGTTTATGCAAAATTTCATCTTAATCGATGGAGGATAACTGCTTTAAAATTCAGTTGCAAAATTTGACCCGGACCTCAAAAACTCGTTCTCAATCAGAAAAGGCATTGGCCAGCAAACACCGGACCTTTCTTTCGTTGTAGTAGTTATTGCATGACCAAGTTACCAGTAACTTCCATGACTTGGAACAGCAGGTCATGCGTGATGAACTGTCCCCATTGCATGTTCATGTTGCTGAGCACACGGCTTCCAATTGGCTGGTCCGAGAATAGCCGCGTGGAGAGGACCCGAGGGTTGGGCAGCTCACGACCGCTGGTGGCTACCGGCATCGAATATATACCTGGAAACGAAGAAGAAAGATGAACACAGAAAGTAATAATTTGTCATCAACCGTCAGTTTTTGTATCAGCAAAATTCAAAAATCGAAGAATTGAAAACAGGAACACAGACTTCCGAAGTAGAAGTTATTCATTTGAGCGCAAGTCAGTTGAGCAGTGGTGAAAAAGGGGTTATTTTTCACTTTGTAGTGTTTTATTTGAGTAATTCATCAACTCGTCCTACATGTCTTACTCTTGTCTCTACATGTCTTACTGTTAATATTTGTAGATACTTACTGAGAGAAATATTACATATTGATTTCAAAACTAAATTTGTGACATATATTAAGCAAAATCGAATTCTCACTAAGCCAAAACCTGAACAATCAACTCAAACTAGTAACATATCTGGCGACGTTGTTATTACTGCCTGTGACAAATCCACTCAAACTTGTGATATTCCTGATGACAAAATTACTAACTGCAACTTGTCTATGTGTATGGACAAAATGCCTAAAGCTGGTAGTAGCAATTGTTTTCGTGTATAAATACGTAAATGTCTTACACCAAAATGTTAATGGCTTGATTGGTAAGTCGGACCTACTTACTCTCCATTTGGAAGAATTATGGGACAGGGGACAAAACATTGACTTAATATGTATTACTGAACACAATATGATGATTGGAGATCAGTTCCATCTATCTATCCCTAACTACGAATTAGCTACGTTTTCAATGCGGAATACTAGGCATGGTGGTTCATGCATCCTTATAAATCGTATGCATAAGTACAAAAACATCGATTTAAGTAAATTCAATGTAGCTAACGTCCTCGAATGCTGTGCAATAGAATTAATAATCCATAATTTAATAGTGATTTGCATCTACAGACCACCTAAAATTAAGAATGACTATTTAGAACAATTTTTTGCAAACCTGGATGGTATTTTACGAATATGTAGCCTTGGTGATGTAAAGAAAGTGGTTCTTTGTGGTGATTTTAATATAGACTCGTTGACACAATCAAAACCATTTAACAATTTTCAAACGCTCATTTTAAACTATAACTTAAAAATTGGAATTCACCAGCCTACACGATTAGTTAGCGGCAAATGCATAGACAATATCTTACATAACATTAGAGGTAGTAAGTGTGAAGTACTTGATCTTGCGCTATCTGATCATACTGCCCAAGTGATCAAATGCCCTGTGAAAAAAACTTGTTCCATTAAGCATTGGTATACTCTGAGGCGCGACTATTGCCAAGAAAACTTGACTAAATTCATTGACTCTCTTCGTAATCTTGGTTTTAGTGAAGTCTATCAACACGACAATCCTGAGCAAGCATTTAACTGTTTCTATGACCAATTTATGCTCTTTTATGACCTCTGTTTCCCTTCAAGGAAAATAAGAATCACTCAGCGTAAAAAATCAAACTGGATTTCCAAGGGATTAAGGCTCAGTTGTAAACGAAAAAGAGAAATGTTATGGCAATATAGGCGAGCCCCTACTGGTAAAAATAAACTTTTATTAAAGCAATATACTACTCGTTTAAAGAAAATAATAACATTGACCCAAAAATCACAGAATGACTTTCACATAAATTCGGCCAGGAATAAATCTAAAGCGACATGGAGCATTATCAATAAAAATAAGATTAACTATCCTAGAGAAAATATACCTGAATACGTAACAATAAATGACAATAATATACATAAACCTCGACTAATTGCACAAGCTTTTAATGACTATTTTATAGACGAAATTCAACAGAACAATTCTACTCCTTCCTATGCAAATATTGATACTAATTGTAACTCCATATTTATTCCTCCTACAGTACCAGCAGACATAGTTGATATAATTTGCTCTTTAAATAATACCAATAGCCATGGATATGATGGCATCATTACAAAAGTGGTCAAACAAGTAGCGCCATTAATAGGACCTGCTATGAGTTATATCATCAATCTTTGCATTGAACATGGTCATTTCCCGGATAAATTGAAAATTACTATTATTAAACCTATTCATAAAAAAGATGATAAAAGTATCATGGCTAATTATAGACCGATAGCACTTATACCAATTTTTTCAAAAATTTTAGAAAAGGTGATATACAATAGCCTTTCGTCGTTTTTTGAAAAGCATAATCTCATAGTCAGAGAGCAATTTGGATTTAGGAAAGGTAAATCCGTTAACATGGCGATCTATGACGTGATCGAGAAAATTGTTTCTAGTGTTGACGCTAGAACTCCAGTAGCGGCCTTCTTCATGGATATGTCTAAAGCATTTGACCATGTAGATCATGGTATACTGCTAAACAAATTAGAGCGATATGGGATTAGAGGAACTGCATTAAACCTATTACAATCATATCTCTCTGATCGCACTCAAATCACAGCGCTCGATAGGCTATGTGTAAGCTCGAAAGTTGAAAGCAAATATATGTCCCGTCCTAGGAAAACTACTTTTGGTGTTCCCCAAGGTAGCATCCTTGGTCCTCCATTATTTAACATTTATATAAATGATATGCCTAAGGTCAGTAAACATCAGATGGTCTTATTTGCTGATGACAGCACTATTTTATTCTCTAGTAATGACATTAATATTCTTGAAAATGACATAAATGACGATCTTAAAAATATAATAAATTGGTTAGTTAATAATAATCTTACAATAAATCTTAACAAAACTAAAATAATGACATTTAATCAAAGAACAAATAAACCGAAACTGAATATAAAATATGGTAACGTAGCAATCTCTGAATGTGAGATCACAAAATTTCTGGGCCTTTATATATCATAGATATACATCATAGATAGTAATCTGACTTGGAAACAACATATCCACGCTTTGTCAAAAAAGCTTAGCCAATTTGCGTATGCTCTGTACAAACTATCAAAAACGGTTAACCGCATTACAGTAAAAACAGCTTACAATGCTTATGTAGCTTCTGGCATTAGGTACGGAATCATTTTCTGGGGCAACTCCACTGACAGAGACATTGCTTTTAAAGCTCAAAAGAAATGCTTGCGATCGTTTACCAAATTGCAATCGATTGATAGTTGTAAACCATTGTTTAAGGAACTTAGTTTGCTCACTCTACCGTCTATGTACATTTATGAAATGGGAGTGTTTGTTCGCTGTAATCTGCATTTATTTGAAAAACTCCGCTCTCGCCGTTATCAGAATACTATTCATGTTACCTCTCATAAAACCGCATTTTTCGGCAAAAGTGTGCTAGGTATGGCCCCAAAAATATATAACAGTATACCAGAAGCTATTAGAAATAAGGAGTGTCTGGGATCATTTAAGAGGTCTTTGTTTGAGTTTCTTGTAGATAAATGTTACTACTCCATCACTGAGTTTACTACTGATAAACAGAGGTATGATGATTCCGACTTGCCAATTAAACACTTATGATTTTATTTATTGATTATCTATGAATGTGTTTAATTATCTAAAATTGTAATGACCTATTTACCTAATTGACATGTTTTAAATTCATATATTTTTTGACGTAATCCATTGACATGCTACCTTAATTGTATTATTTTATTTCTTATTTATTGTTGCTTGCTTATATTAATTTTGTACGCCAGATATTGGCACAAACATAGTGCGCATATTTTAATATACCAACTGTAATCATACCTATGTTTCACAAAATAAATGATTGATTGATTGATTGATTGAATGTGTACAGCCCATTTAAGACGACTTGCAGAAAATCAAAATAAATAATATTTTCATTCTGCAACTCGTCCCACGTTTCTTTTTGTGTGTAACTAAAATTTATCAACGTTTGGCACAGTTAGTAAGACAAGATAATTATAACAATTTTTAGTTATAACTTTACTTCTGTTCTTAGTTTAATTAATATTAAAAACCGGCCAAGTACGAGTCTGACTCGCGCACAGAGGGTTCCGTATAAACAGCTACATTCACCAAAATAAATAGGTAACATTACTAACGTTCATAAACAATGAAAGAACGAGTAATTCATAAACTCGTCCTACATGCCTACGGCCCATTTAGGACGACTTGCAGAAAATCAATTTAAATAATATTTTCATTCTGCAACTTGTCCCGCGTTACTATCAAAATAAGAAAGGTACAATCAGTAGCCAAAGTGTTATTGTGGAAATAATAAAAAAAAGAACTTGAAATTTGGTGATAACGTTTATTATTACGTATATTTTACTAACAAATACCAATATATTGATAAATCAGATTTTCTTTGAAAAATCCTGAAACACCCTCAGCTTTCGTTTTGCAGTTTGGTACGGAACCCATGTCCGAAGTCCGACACGCATTTGGCTGGTTTTTTTTTATATTATTATTGATAGGCTCACGTTTGACCACTATCTCACCTGATGGTACCTAAGCGATGATGTGGTCGATGGCAAAGTACGCTTGCCTAGAAGTAACCTATGTAATCTGGTTCTATAAATTGTGACATATCTACGCACCATCAGCATACCGTGGCGTCGCGATCCTGGTGAAGGGCGCCCCCCTCCGGCCCCACTCTGGATGTTCCTCATTGTTGCAGGTGCCGTCAATAGTTCGGTACTTGTTGCTGCTACTGCTGCAGCACACCTTCACTGCCTGGCAGTATGCGGCATCCTTCAGGCGAACTCCTTGGTGCTCCAGAAATGATATGAAGGTGTTCGGAGTTCTACTGCTGGGGGAAATAAGACTGTAAACTATGACCAAGATTCTAGGACACAGAGCATCGGGTCTTCTCGGGTAAAACAATGAACCAAAATTATAATTTCAAATTACAAATAATAATGTACAGTCAAGCACAAAAATGTTGGTCCTATGTCCCAAGAATATAAAATAAAAAAATGCGAACAAGATTCTAGAACATAGAACATCGGGACCCTTGGACGCAAATTACTCTTTTTTCATTCTTTATTTAACACCTTTAGAGGATGAATATTCGAAAATCCTTCCATGGTGGTTCACTTTTGTTATATAAAGAGCTCTTGTGCAAAATTTCTTACTTCTAGACCCAGTGGTTTAGGCTGTGGATTGTCAGGGAATAAATGAACTTAAGATAAGTAGATACTGAATAATAAAGGCACAAGTTCGTAGCCGACAGCAGCAGGCGGCGTTTCGCCGCGTTATATCGCTGCAGTCATGATTCCGAACCCGATTGCAGACGGCACGCGGCAGCAGCAGACGGCAGCGCCGTATCCCTATTGGTTTTGGTTCTGAGTGTTCCTTGAGACCAGTGGGGTGACCATAAGCTCTTACTCTCTTACTAATAAACACAGAATAAAGTTATACCAAGTATAAACCTATGAAAATGTATGGTTATTCCTTTGTTATTCCAGGTATAACTTTATTCCGCGTTTATTAGTAAGAGGGTTAGAGTAAGATTATTTTGAGTGCGTGTAAGGGACAGATGTATATGACTTGTATACATCTGTCACTTACGCGATCTCAAAATAACCTTACTCTAAGAGCTTATGGTCACCCCCCAATGTCTGACTAAACTCAATCTCTACTGGTCACTACTGCGATCGTGCGACGTGTAGACATATTCGCGAGCTGGCTGATCAAAACCAGATGTATCCTCCGACTGCACAGCTTGATTTTCTCCTTGTTTACGTCTTTTTAGTTCGCTTTTTAAGCAGTCAGATTTTGTGATTTTTTGAATTACCTTTTTATATTTTAACTTTTTAGTATATTTTTTTTTTCGAATTAGTTACATTTAAACATATAAATTTTATATATTTTTGTAATCATCTCTTAAAACCCTTTATTTTGATACCCCACACGATGGGTTTAAAGAATAAAAAAAGTTGGGATTTCACAATATGGCGGCCAAAATCCGCCATATTTCTATTTTCCAATTTTAATGTAGCCAGTGACACTCTCAGGGTTAAGACGAATCGTCAAGTAAGACTATCAAAATCGGCCAACGCGTTTGGTCTCTAGAACGGCACATAGGAACAAACATACATACATAGACTGATAAACACATTACCCACCTTCGGCAGTCAGGTAATAAAAACACATAGAAACCAGTAATGGCGCAGCGACACGTGTCGTCTGCTGGACTGCTGCTGCTGTCTGCAGTAGGCTACGAACCTTTACGGTTTGACCTTCACTTTCTTATTCTAGCTGAGGTATCGAAATCTATTTTTTATACAACTAAGGCGATTGTTTATAAAGTAAGTATAATACTTAGTTTACATTAGGTACCTAGTTTATATCAGTATGATAAAGTAAACCCTAATCTAGGTAGTTACCCGTTTACCCAAAAATAATATGATAACTATATTTGTTATTGTCACCTAATTATCTTGTACCTACCTGTATAGATACTTACAGTTTACCAAAATTACAATTTAGAATTCCAATCAATATTGTACAGTCAAGCACAAAATTTGGTCCTGTGACCCGAGAATAGGTAATTCTGTACATATGTGCTGTACGCGTATGTGCTCGGTAAAGAATCTGTACCGAAACGACACTGGTGCCTTTCTGACTGTTCGAGTTTTAATCGAACACAGCGAAAATGCATAATTGCATCGAACGCAAGTATGCACATTCGCTCGATTACCAAAATGTGGCCCAGTTCGCGTTTAGATCTCGTCAGAGACACCACGTACTCATAACCAAACCATAACCATTTTACCATACTTTTTACCATTTATTTATTTACATAGTTTACCTTAATTTAGTATTTCGTGTATCTAAGTGTTATATAGTGTTTCAATATAGTTGTTTTCCTTATAATCCAAGACTTTAACTTTTACCATATCCTATCATTCTAAGAAAGGTGTGTTAGGTCACCATAGCACCAAGCACTACTTTCTACACTGACTGAATTGTTTCGGTACAGATTCTTTACCGAATGCATGATTCTTTACAGATTAGGTATAGAGATGAAAACGCACCGACCTGATGAGGCAGGCGTATAAATCTCAAAGAATACCTAGATAGATACTACATGGAATATATATACTTATTTCTAATAATATTTACAATGTTATACCCAGTACTCATTTTCATCTGCAGCAGCTTTGTTGCGGTGAGAATCTCATGCGAAGTGTCAGACGCCTTCCTGACTTCTGAAGGTAGGTTAGCGGAGAAGAAGTGCAGCATGGCTGGAGAAGAGTCTTCCAAGCTAACGCCGTTGCCCACCAGCTCGTTGCCTCTTCGGGCAGCTGCTCGGGCCAGTTCGCGACCTCGTCGGATGCA
This sequence comes from Anorthoa munda, assembly GCA_945859665.1. NCBI lineage: Eukaryota > Metazoa > Arthropoda > Insecta > Lepidoptera > Noctuidae > Anorthoa > Anorthoa munda. Next base: position 4,868,607 of record OX243901.1, on the reverse strand, counting down.
CTCGGCTACTACATCGGAGGGAATCGGGCCTTCTTCGTGGTCTGTGTTCCAATTTTGAAATGTAAATCATGTTTCTTTTTTTGATCAAGTTTAGTTCACTAAGGCTGGACTCACACATTCTGAAATGCCTCTCTGAATTCAGAGTCGGAATTCATATTATTAATTAAGGAAGCGCGAGAATGCATAATGATTTTTTCAGAATTAGATTTACTCTTTTTAGATTTACTAAGCTTTACTAAGATTATGAATTCCGCCTCTGAATTCAGACAGGAATTTCAGAATGTGTGTGTCCAGCCTAAAAGTGTACTACTAAAGTTTACTTAAACGAGGCTATATCTAGGTTCCTATTAGATATAGATCTAACTATACTAAAATTCTGGTTCCCGTTTTACTAACACTACGGCTCAACTAAATGTTTTGATTGATCCCACTGAATCTTTTTGCAAGTGTTGCATATTAGAAAATCTTTTATTTAGGCACAATTATGAAATCATATTATGATTTTTTTAGTTACTGCTACAAAACCTAACACTTCTCTAGGGATTTAAGTTATGCAAAGACTATGAAGATAAACATAACATAACAAAAACTCACGCCTTTTCCCCATGGGGTAGACAGAAACTAAAGAAGTATGTAAGGATCGTAGCAGGTGGCGTTCTGTAGTTTCTGCCTACTAAGAAGATAGTACATATAAAAGTTCCTAGAAAGTTGTCGTATGGTCGTATCGATCGCAAAATTCTCTGAACGTAAATGCGTCTATATCGATGAGTCGACAGCATAATTACTAGTGCCAGGGAATCATGAAGAATAATTATTTAAAATCGCAGGGAGTTTTTGGCGGGATTTTTTCGGGTGAAGGTCAGCGGCTGTTAATTTTATTTGCAGATCGATTCCTAGTGGTTATTGTGATATAAAATTGGTGTAGTTTTGTGTCTCAACTGTCTACGCAAATGGACAATATGTGGAAATCATTGACAGAAGTGATCTTGGGATAGTGGAGCGGAGAATTTTATTGTAGTAATGACTACCTCCGCAAAGCTTACTGGGAAGCCTGACTCGATACAATTTGCTGTCAAATACTCCAAAAAACATTAGAATATGTTACATCCGCATTCTACTGCATACTCAAGTATAAAAATACTTACTGATGACTAGGCAGCATGGTCTCAGACCTTAGCCTGTTCCACAAGGAACAAATTAAAAAAAAAAAAAAAAATTAAAATCGCAGTCATGGAAACCGCGTATGACCACAGATTACCACTAATAGTGGTATGACAATTTAACAAATGCTACAGCATAATTTCTCTAAATTTAACAGGTAATGATTGAAAAAGAAAAAGTTTAGGGAGAAACTTTGCCCAGTTGTGGAATTAGTTGAGTACTATAAAAGGTATTCCAAAGTGTTTTACATATTATTCGCCGATTTTTCAACATTTTCATTTCTGAACGGATTTCAAAACGCGCCGCGTGACATGACTAAATATTTACTAACTTCCCAATCAAACTTGGCTTTAAAAAGGCATAATAATTATTAATAGGCAGAAAATACTTACCCATAGAGTATTTCTTAGAAGTCTTAAACAAATCTTCTAATAAAGACTTAGTGTTGGCCAGGATCGGTGACACTTCAGGAAAGAGGTCATCAGTCAAAAAATCCAGGTCCCAATCAAGACAACACCCACTGACGTTTAATACTAAGCACAGAAGAACTGACACACGCAACACACCTAGTTCACTAAATAATCTAATCATTGTCAAAACTTGCACTTTTCTTAATGAAAATTGAATTAGCTATGGTAATTTTACTACCATGAAACTGTTTCATTAAAAAAGTAATCCCAAGAATTTTGAAATTGGAACAGTAACTAAAGTTGTTTATGGCCAGTTATTATCTCTCTATTGTAATTTAAATTAAAAAAATAGAATAAAAAATATGTCAGTAGGGTACAGTCAAGCACAAAATTCTGGTCCTTTTTGCCGAAAGTTCGAATAAAAACTAAATTGGAAAGAAAATTCGAATAAAGAGACCATCTAATCATGTCACGTACATTTCGTTAATTTTGAGTAGATGTGTTACAGGTTAGAAGGATAAGGCATGTATTCTGTGTTGTTTTCACAATTGTCTCTAGGTAATCGTTACATGAGTCATTGGATTACCTAATTTATGTCATGTTGTTGTTTCTTATCCAAGTATTTCGAAAAGAAATGTCTTTGAGTAACATTAACATAATTTTCTTCATTGAAGTTGGCACTACCCATTTTCTTATTTTTGTAATATGTTACATAAGTAAACATTGTTTTACAAACTAAAATATAAATAAAAACAAATACTATAAGGATGTAAAAATAGTTAATTAAAAAAATCGGGTTTTGATTTTTTTTATTAACTTTTTTTGTTTTATAACTTTTTAGTAAACATTTTTTTTTTCTAATTATTGTAATTTTTTATAAGATTTATATATTTTTCAAATAACCTCTTAAATCTCTTTAATTTGATAACCCACAAGATGGGCTAGGAAGAAAAAAAATATTGGGCCCCTTAGATTTTACACCACAATATGGTGCCCAAAATCTATTATCTCTAATTTCCAATTTTAATGTAGCCATTGACACTCGCAAGGTTAAGACGAATCGATTGTCGTAAGAATCATCAAAATGGGAGAAGGGAAGAACGCCACATAGGAAAAACATACATACATAGACTGATCAACACATTACCCTCCTTCGGCAGTCGGGTAATTATTGATTTTACGAGGTAGGTATTTGATCCGATACTAACAAAAAATATTTCAGTGATTACCTTATTTACTTTTTTCTCCCGTAAAAATACATATCATTACATACACGGATGCGTATTGCGTAATACGTAATAGAAGGAGGTAAAACGCAGAAAAAAATCCGCAATACAAAAAAAAAACAATTTAAACAAAACTTTTTTATTAAAAATAATCATATTCTTGATGGCACGGTTTCATAGGTTAGTAGGTAACAAAACATGATAAGTTTTTGTCCTTATTTAGTAGGTACAACATTGTCAACAAGTCATTATTTAGAGGAAACAAATAAATTAAGTAATGGCATACCTAATGTGTTTCTTCCATACTTTGTTCCATTTCACGATAACTGCCTTGAGTGACGTCACGCATGGGTATTCCGTTGTTACGCCCAGTTCTAAGAACTTAGTTTTTAACCTTCGTATAACGGTAATAATGCGATAAGATGTCGAAGTAAACTAACATAACGTCTTTACGACATTTTTTAATGTTTTACCAACTATTATAATCATATCGCAAGAATTAATAGTATAGTGTTAAAAAAATAGTTCAAAAAAGAAAGAAAATATTCCCGTAAATTCACCGGAACTACGACAACGGTAAATTTACGGGAATATTTTCTTGTTTCATACTTTTTAGAGCGTGATTTTTCAGTAGTCAGGTTTTAGTTTTTGAACTTATTTTTTACTAGCTGTTCCCCGCGGCTTCGCTCCCGTGGGCCACCCCACAGGACCCGTTTTCGGGATTAAAAAATAGCCTATGTCACTCAGGAATAATGTAGCTTTTTATTGGTGAAAGAAATTTTTTAAATCGGTCCAGTAGTTTCGGAGCCTATTCGGTACAAACAAAAAAACAAAAAAATCTTTCCTCTTTATAATACTACTACTAGCTGTTCCCCGCGCTTCGCTCCCGTGAGCCACCCCACAGAACCTGTTATCGGGATCAAAAAATAGCCTATGTCACTCAGGAATAATGTAACTTTTTATTGGTGAAAGATTTTTTTAAATCGGTCCAGTAGTTTCGGAGCCTATTCGGTACAAACAAAAAAAACAAAAAATCTTTCCTCTTTATAATATTACTAGCTGTTGCCCGCGGCTTCGCTCCCGTGGACCACCCCACAGGACCCGTTTTCGGGATACAAAAATAGCCTATGTCACTCAGGAATAATGTAACTTTCTATTGGTGAAATAATTTTTAAAATCGGTCCAGTAGTTTCGGATCCTATTCGGTACAAACAAAAATAAATCTTTCCTCTTTATAATATTCGTATAGATAGTATAGATTTCAAATATTTTGGTGCAGAGCCTGAAGTAACAAATTAACATAAATGCATACATACATAATTACATACCGATCAACAAACACTTAGCGACGCCCCGCCGTAGTCGGGGAAAAAAATGATTATCATGACTATGATGGGATATGTCTCGCAAACGGTCCGCTTGACAAAAATGTGATGTACCAAACCCTACCCTACCTACACATGATAAAGTCGGGCGATTTTTCTATAACCGTTGTCAATAGCACTATACTTCATATAAAATATAGCTTGATCTCTGCGACATATGTCAAACTGACGTATACGTTATTGTTACGATACTATTAGCCTGTCAAGCGCTATTGTTACTGCATTGATACTGACAGCTGTCGCAGAGATCAAGCTATCTTTTAAGAAGTATAGCAATGGCATAGTCAGTAAACCTTCGTTACAATCCAGCCAGGTTACAATACAACCCGTTGCGGTTTACATTGAGTTAGAGCGAATCAGTGCATTTGTGTAACTAATGCATGGCAAATTGGAAAAAACGAACAAAAAGAAAACATCGGGCGGCAGTCTATGATGAGTACTCTTTAAAAATAAAAAATAAACTCTATTTTTAAACCGATATCTCCGAACAAATTGAATATAATAATGACCTTGGGCCGTGCAAAATAATAGATAGTGTTGGCCCGCCACTATTCAACCTTGAATCCTGACCTAGTTTAGAAGGTCAGCAGACATTTTTGCACTGTCACAAGTCTTTACATTGAAATAATAAGTATACAATCATATAGAAAGTTCAGACTATTGACAATGGACATTTTTTTAAGTGTTAAAGAAATTAATATACAGGAAAAATAAATGTTAACTATTATTTTTCGGTATGTACGTTTGGGGTTGAAAACTAAACATCTTAAAATAAGTCACAGACAATTTACCCTTACACACACCCACATTTAATTAGGGGTCCGTCCGAACACAATACGCCCCTGGATGCAGCAGAGGCTATAATAATACTTTAATTAATAACAATTAGACTTTGGCAGAATATCAACAATTAAACTCAGTACCTACCTATTTATTCTTACCAATGTAAGCTAAAACCTAACTTTTTAACGTGTACGAACGTTCTGAATACGTGATCCCAGATGTTGCTGCTGATGCCGAAGGCTGGAACAAACAAAACTTAAATTAAATATTAAAGACAAGATAAAAACACAAATTTAAAAAACCCCCGATTTTAATTATAATTTCATGCTTTTTAAACTACATATAATATACCTAGTAGCAGACACGCTTCAATCGACAATCTATCGAAACACGTAATAATGACACGATATCTTGCGAAAAAATCCATATTCAAAGAGTATAACATATGCGAATAACTTTTGAACGGCTAAACCGATTTTATTCAAACATAACTAAGAACACTCGACAAAGTCACCTTTCAAAGAAAAAAAACTAAATCAAAATCGGTTCATTCGTTTAGCCGCTATGATGCCACAGACAGACACACAAATACACAACAACACACGTCAAACTTATAACACCCATCTTTTTCCGTCGGGGGTTAAAAATAGTAAGAAAGATAATATGTTTATTGTCACAGAAAACGGCATACCTATTCATAAAATAAACTAAATCTTTAAAGGCGGATACAGACATTGCGAGGCATGCGCAGCGCACGGCGCTCATCGCAAGCTTCGCAAGTTCGCAAACGCAATATATGGACGTTCATATTCGTGGTGAGTGTTGAGACATGTGCTACAACAACTCAAATCAAAGGAAAGGCGTGCGTGGCGAGGCGTGCGCGGCGCATGCCTCGCAATGTCTGTATCCGTCTCACCCACAGATATAAATCTAACTAGATGACGCGATTGTATGTACTTCGCGTGCCAAAAAACGGACTAAAGTTACGACAAATGATCTGAGCTTTTCATTCGGAAATCCACCGAAATCTAGAAAAATGCCTTTTTATGCCATATTGAACTGTAAAGAATGTATAGAAAAAGTTGCAGCCGAGGCATTGGAATTTTTTTCTTTCATTGGTAAGTAAATTTGTTTCTAAATTGTTTATGAAAAAGTGGCACGCTTTGTTTTCATACAGATGGAGGGACTTGATTTATGTCTGTGGCCTCAACGATAATAGTACCATTTTTTGGATTTTTTATTTGTTATATTACTTAGGTTGGTAGAAGACAAAATTTATAGGTAGTTACCGGTACCTACATTTAAAGTAAAAATAAAAGAAAGGCATAGGAAGGAACAGGAACTAGGTAGATGCATGTCGTGACCGTGACAAGCAGGCTCCCTGATCACTGATCATTTGATTATAACTCATAACAATTGCACCCTATAATTTGTTATGGTTTGTGCAGTTAAAAGTTCACCTATCTAACGTTACGGAAAAGAAATATTAGAAACAAATATTCAGTTCTGTCTACGGTAAAAAAACGTAGACATGCACGTGTACATCATACTATCCTTATCGATAACAGTTTTATCTTTTTGAGTCACTGATAAATTCGATAAATCAGCCAAAATATGTAATTCTAATGAATTCTATTTATACAGTCATATTCGTGGTACAACTATACTTACAACCTATTTTCGGAAAACATGGAGAATTAATAAAATAGAAGGGATTACCATAGAGCCTCAAAAAAAAAGATGGAGAAAAAAAAAATGGGTATCAGGCATTATGAGCTGCATTTGTAGCAATTATTTTTAAAATTCACGGGGGTTACAACACACAAACAATTATTAAACTTTGTTATGCTAAAATAAAATATAAACAACACAACATAGCTAGCTGCTAGCTTGGGCGAGGCGAGGTTAACTCCTAGTCTTTTTCAACCCAAAACAGTAAAAACCAATAAAATTACAAAGTGAAATATAACAAACAATTATTAAACTTTGTTATGCTCAAATAAAACATAAACAACACAACATAGCTAGCTGCTAGCTTGGGCAAGGCGAGGTTACCTCCTAGTCTTTTTCACCCCAAAACAGTAAAAACCAATAAAATTACAAAGTGAAAGTTTTCATATGATGACTCAAATGGGATCCGAAAGTGAATCGAGTTTAAAATTAAGTATAAGTAGATACCGGTGTCCGCCACTGAGTTCCATGCACTTTTATGCCTGACATGGCTGTTGCAATTATCTCGAGTTTTATTTTTCAAAGGTACGAAAGTGCGTTGTCATAATAGAGTTCAAAATACACCTCATGTGCCAGTTAATTACACAAATACCCTTCAAATTGGAAAACAGCAAGGCTGGCTACTTGGTGGCAAAAAAATACATGTATTCTTGATCTAAAGATAGAACTGGATGACGCTGGCACAGGGATTGAACAAAAGATTGAAGGGATTGAACACAAGAAAACAGAGAGGTGCTCAGCTGTGGGCAAAGACGCTCTATCGATGATGACGATGAGGACGACCCCTGCAGTCCAGAGAGCTTTTTACGAGGTTATTATGTAGTCCATTGTAGTATATACCTTTGTCATGGTTGATGAAGTGATGATTGGAGTGGTATCTCTTCATGGCGTAGAGGTAGGTGCCGTCACGTGGCGCGCCGTGGTGCACGTAGTAGTGAATCATGTCGTATGTCAGGTACCCTGCGGGCAAACAAATGCTTAGATTTTATTCGGCAACAGGAAATATTGGTTAAAGCTAGCTTATAAAAAAAATACTGTGAAACATTCGGACACAAGGACTGGCCGAAATTATAAGGATTCCGATTTGGATAAAGAACCTTATGAATTGACACATACATCGCTATTAAATAGCGTCTATTCACACACAACACATTTTTTTTGGGGCAGTCCCAACGCTCTATTCCCAAACCACTGAAACTCCTGAAAGCCAGAATCAACAGTGGCGACCACCAGAAAAGCGCCAAGGCAATGACACTCGACGAAGCCCCGGAGAATGAATTTAACTGTCTTGGATCCCGCAACGAAATTAATCAGAAAATAATAACGGCGGAGTAGGAAAAAATATAAATTTTCACTTCCCTCCATATTATGCAGGAGACAGAATAAACAAGGCCAATAGACACAAAGGGTCGTTTACAAGTGGGAAAAGCTCAGTTGCCTAACACCACGGATAAAAATTAGCATTAATATTAATTAGCATTATTATATTAATCTAAAAACGCTTGAACGCACGGAAATTTGTTCTAGTCGGGAGGGATCACATTCACGAAATTTAGTATGAGACTGTCATGATGTAATCCCAAAATATTTATTGTATTATCATATTTAATACCTCATCATTGACCTACACCTGCGCCATTCCTAGGGCGCGTACCCTAATAGGAAACGCGCCCTAGGAATAATGGCTCCCGAAGATAGAGACAGGGTTTTTATGAACAAAGCTCGTATACATATTATCTAGGTGGTTTACATCAAATATAAACAAACACCAAAAGAATGCTAGATTTGTTAGGGTACTATTATGACTTATCAGCAGATTATGACGCTTGTGGGAGATATAGATTATCTTCTTGTGTTTATTTCCGTATGAATCTATAAAACTAGCGCACGAAGGTTTCCGTACCATTATCACAAAAAACGGCAAAAAAATCACGTTGGTTGTATGGGAGCCCCACTTAAATATTTATTTTATTCTGTTTTTAGTATTTGTAATGTATTTCTGAAGAAATACATTATCTGTGAAAATTTCAACTGTCTAGCTATCACGGTTCATGAGATACAGCCTGGTGACAGAGGGACATACAGACAAACAGACAGACGGATCGCGGAGTTTTAGTAATAGCACAGTAAAAATATACAAACAGTAAGGAAACTACTTTGTTTACGGGGGGGAAACCTTCAAAAGGCGCCTGGACTTTTGGGGAAAAGACCAGGGAGTGTGGGATTTTTACCTCACTAAAACCACCCCTGTGATCACCATCAGCACTTGGAAGGGGCCCCGTTACCTCTTAAAAGACCACTCCGGAACCCCCTCTGTGCAACGCCTGTTAGGGCACATTCCTGGGGAGACTGAGGACCACTCGTCGCGTCGTCGCGGTGCTCGGTACTGACAGCACCGCAGAATAGGCTTGTCGAAAAAATATCGATATTTTTAGCCGATGTAATTTCATCCGATACATCGATATATCGATATATTTTTGCATTTCCGACATCCCTACCGCAGAATTGCCCGAGTGGTCTCGTCGGTGCGTATGTTTGTGTGAGTGTGCCGTTTCGAGCGTTTGTAGGTAGTTTCCATACTGTTTGTATATTGTTGCTGTGGTAATAGGGTCCCGTTTTTACCCTTTGGGTACGAACCCAAAAAAGGGGGTGTTGATTTTCTGATGCAATATCTTACGAAAATGGTTTGACGACCCGTGGACAAGTCGGTCTAGTGAATTCCAGCTTTTGGTTGTACAGTCGACCACATGTCGGTATCTTAAGCACAAAATAAATAATCCTGAAATAGCCCATGTGTAGTATGGAGTGTCCATAGATTAACAGTAGGTGGGCTACTTTAGAGTATGGTTTTATTATCATAGTTTTACTATTTATTGTGCTTACTGTTTGCTTGTTGTTGGCGTTGACTGTACGATGCATGGCCACTTGACATGGCATCGATGCATTTCTATTTCCGTCTATTTCAAGAAATTCTAATGGCTATCTAATACGATTCCCTATAACATTCGAGGAGACGTTATGACGATTACCAACAACGATAGGGCTTTCAGTGAATGAAATGGCACGAGTAGACGAAGAGTAGACTGTACTTACAGTCTCCCAAAGCAGCATCAGCATCAGTATCTATAAATTACTGTGTAAACAACGTTTAAATCTGGGTTTTTAGTTAAACCACTTTTTGTAATAAGCCTGTTAGAATTAGATATATATACTTAAAATTTATCTATAACTTTTCTGGAAAACTATAAATCCCATCAAAAACATAACATAAATAACAAACCGGCCAAGTGCGAGTCGGACTCGCGCACGAAGGGTTCCGTACCATTATCGGAAAGGGGGAAAAAAACGGCAATGAAAAACGTTTTTTGTATGGGAGCCCCACTTAAATATTAATTTTATTCTATTTTAGTATTTATTGTTGTAGCGGCAATAGAAATACATCATTCTGTGAAAATTTTCTAGCTATCACGCTTCATGAGATACAGCCTAGTGACAGACAGACAGACGGACAGACGGACCGCGGAGTCTTAGTAATATGGTCCCGTTTTTATCCTTTGGCTACCACAAGTCCAAAACAAACCACAAGTCTCGCGGCGCAGTTCTTCTACCGCAAAAAGAAGTGAGATCGAATGTAAAACCTAGTCGTATAATTTATTCTGTACGTACCTTAATAATTAGGTAACAAACAAACACATTAAGCGACTTGGTTTTACTTTTACAAATGGGGGACATTATTGGGTTCTTCTAATGTACCTACGGTACCTACTGAATAAATTATCCGACTTGCTTGCATGCTATGGAAAAACAACTAACGAAAAGGCAGAGTGGCTTTTTGTCAGCTGCCCACTTGCCCCATAACTCCGAGACCGAGTAGTTACCCTAGTTCGAAATTTTGGATGGACCCATTTTGAATAATTTCTCGGAATTAAATCAGACATAGATACGTAAGTACCTACCTATCCTAAACAATTTGAGGACCAGCGTAATGTAGCACGCGCCAATGAAACGATATGATGATATCACGTGCGCCTCCAGCTGTAAGACAGACGGCTCATCACCATTCATCATGCACCGTTCAGATTACGATGCTAATAATACACGAATGGCCGAGGCGTTGCACAATACTCGTGTGTTATTGTAGCTTATTGTTTTGTGAGACAGCTGTTTTTTATTTGGTTTGGAATGGAACATAGGAAACACTGGAAGAGATTGGCTAAAGAAAGCAACATACCAGGAAGGGTGGAAAGAGTGGAAGGTAATAGAGGGAAAACTTTGTCATAAGTGGGATAAAATAGGTTCAAGAAAAAAAAGGAAAGCTAGCCGACACGCATCAACTTCGCACGGCAGACTGAAACCATCAAAGCTTAGCTATGTATACAGGTAATGTGAAGGTTGTCTGCTGAACCTGAAGGAAACCTTATAGCAGTCAGGATGACAGAAATATAGTTCTGGCCTGTGAGATTTCACCAATAGATACAACATACTCATTATTAAAAAACCAGCCAAGTGCGTGTCGGGCCACGCGCAGTAATAGGGTTCCGAAGTTGCATTATAATGCGGACTAAAAAGAGGGTTTTGTTGTTGTTACATAAACATTAGAACGGTTTCAGCGGCTCACAAAGTCTTGTAGTTGTTTTTTTTTTATCTATATTCTCGCGTTTGACCACTATCTCGCCTTATGGTAAGTATCTTGATTTGAAATTTGCCTTTTCATGTGCTCTACGGTGAAGCACGCTTGCCTAGATGTAATCTATTCACGCTTGACATAAACTAAATAAGGAGTAACTGGTAACTGAAGAAGGAGTTATAAACTCCAACTTCGTAACTGAAGTTAGAAAAATATTATCTATTTGAGTACAACCGCGGGTGCGAATTGCGAAAGGAGCCGATACGAGCGCGCAATAGAGCCACGGGGAATGGTATAGTTCGTTCCTGGATCCTTGCGTGCACGCTCCTTGTTTATTTCTCTTTCGGAATTAGAAAAAAAATCTCCTCTAATACCTCTAATCTCCTCTAATACCGCAGATTAGAGGTGAATCCTCTAATCTGCGGTATTCACTATTTCATTATGCAAATTAGTGATGAAGTCGGGTCGAATATTGACTTTATAGAAGGATATCGACAAAAGAAAATTAGTAATTTGCTTGGAAATCGAATCTAATTTGACTTTAATTTTACGTTTTAATTAAAAAACGTCGAAAATACTTCTGCACTAACACAAAATAGACTCCACCGCGCGCATGCGCCGTATGGACTATGGACAGGTACTGCCAACGACTCCGGCCACTCCAATGCGTTATTCGAGCTTAAACATTATTAATTTAGAAATCATTATTATTAAGGATGTTATGATTTTATTTTTGTATATTTTTACATGGTTCATAAGCATAAATTTAGTATCTGTTTTATACAGCTAACAACGTTATTTAAGTAATTTTTCAATGGCATTTGTACAAAAAATTTACTGTGCCAAGTACATTTTATAAGTTGGTCGACTATTACTCGTAAACTTGTAAAGCCTGTTATGATTTCATTTTTGCATATTTTTACACGGTTCGTAAGCATTATATTTACTCTGTTTTACAAAGCTATCAACTTTATTTAAGTAATTTTTCAATGGCATTTGTACAAAATTTTTACTGTTCCAAGTACATTTTATAAGTTGGTCGACTATTACTCGTAAACTTGTAAAGCCTTGTTATCCGTGATAATTTTCCTTTTAATTTCGTTATATTTACTACTGCCGTGATTTTTTTCACATAGCCAAGAGCAACCATTTCGCTGGCAGGGGGGGAGGACACTTGACTCTAACATAAATTTGCAACTTAAAGCTTAATTTTACGCAAACGAATCTCTGAACCGAAAAATGGTTGCAACAAACCCATAATATTTTTGAATGGCCTATTCAACGATACCCCACACCATGGGATAGATGAGAAAAAAAAATACATCCCCACTTTACGTCTATGGGAGGTAACCGAAAAAAAAAATTTTTTCATGATTTTATGTTACCACTTTGTCGAAATTATTAATATGTATATACATGCCAAATTATAGCTTTCTAGTACTTTGATTCTCTGAGCTAAGCTGCGGACGGACAGACGGACAGAGCGAAACTATAAGGGTTCCTTGTTGACTTCGGAACCCTAAAAAAACAAGGCGATATTTTACGATAGCTACCTAAATAGGACCTATGGAACTTGGAACTTTATTTCTAATACTGAGTAGGTTAAAAGATCACAGAGATATAAATAGGACCCCGTCGTCGTCAAAAAGATATAAACATAGTGTTCAAACGTACGTTCGTGTCGCGGACAGATGCAAGACAGCTTGATTGAACTCACTCCGAGTTCAATCAAGCTGGTCAGCTTGTGTTTGTAATGCCGCGCAGACGTCGGTAAAACGTAGGTAACTACCTCAGTATACATATAACATCATTGTTTCAGGCTGGATTCGAACACTGTTTTAAATTTAGAATCTGTTTAAAATAGAAGAATTTCTCGATTGTTTACTTCAGGCACAGATGATACAAAACTAAAGTACTTCGGGGTAGATTTGATCAAGAGGATTATTCATTAATCAGACACAGACATAGGTAATTTGATTTAATATTTGGTAATTCAGTTCCCCGAATGGTTTTAAACTAGCCCAGGCCGAACCGAAAGCCCACCGACCAATCGGACAATAAGAAGAAATATGAAAAAAAAAAAAAAAAAAATACCCGACTGCTTAAAAAGCGAACTAATAAAAAAAGTTAGTTAAAAAAATCAAAAAACCCGACTGCTTGAAAAGCGAACTAAAAAGACGTAAACAAGGAGAAAATCATGCTGTGCTGTCGGAGGATACATCTTCGCGAGCTGGCTGACCAAAACCAGACGTATCCTCCGACTGCACAGCATGATTTTCTCCTTGTTTACGTCTTTTTAGTTCGCTTTTCAAGCAGTCGGGTTTTTTGATTTTTTTAACTAACTTTTTTTATTTATAACTTTTTAGTTATTTTTTTTTCGAATTAGGTACATTTAAACATATAAGTGTTATATATTTTTGAAATCACCTCTTAAAATCCTTTATTTTGATACCCCACACGATAGGTATGGAAGAAAAAAAAAATTTGGGCCCTCACAATATGGCGCCCAAAAACCGCCACTTTCCTATTTTCCAATTTTCATGTAGCCAGTGACACTTGCGGGGTTAAGACGAATCGATTGACGTAAGAACCATGAAAATCGGCCCACGCGTTTGGTCTCTAGAACGCCACATAGGAACAAACATACATACATACATACATACATACTTACATACATACATACATAGACTGATAAACACATTACCCTCCTTCGGCAGTCGGGTAAAAAGACGTAAACAAGAAGAAAATCATGCTGTGCAGTCGGAGGAAACATATTCGCGAGCTGGCTGACCAAAACCAGATGTATCCTCCGACTGCACAGCATGATTTTCTTCTTGTTTACGTCTTTTTAGTTCGCTTTTTAAGCAGTCGGGTTTTTTGATTTTTTTAACTAACTTTTTTTATTTATAACTTTTTAGTTATTTTTTTTTCGAATTAGGTACATTTAAACATATAAGTGTTATATATTTTTGAAATCACCTCTAAAAACCCTTTATTTTGATACCCCACACGATGGGTTTGGAAGAAAAAATAAAATTGGCCCCCCACAATATGGCGCCCAAAAGCCGCCATTTTTCTATTTTCCAATTTTAATGTAGCCTATGACACTCGCAAGGTTAAGACGAATCGATTGACGTATGAATCATCAAAATCGGTCAACGCGTTTGGTCTCTAGAACGCCACATAGGAAAAAACATACATACATACATACATACATAGACTGATAAACACATTACCCTCCTTCGGCAGTCGGGTAATTGTAACAAGGACCGCGCCTTATTTTCCTTAACCGATTTATTTTTATATGACTGCATCATTAAATAATTAAATGCCTAAGTATTTATTGATATGATGAATTTATTATTATGCCTGTTTCGAGAATGGCTTATCAATTTGTTAAGACTGATAAAAACAAGATTGATAAAAAACCTATCTTTTTACTATCTGATGGATTAGATACCCTATATTATTACGTATAACGTAAGTATTTAAAGAATTTCTTTCAAATCAATATTCAAGTAAGTAAATAACTTAATGTGTGTGTTAAACCAAATATGATCACATTTCCTCCTTCCGCTCTCAGCCTAAATGGCTGCCTATCCGTCAGAAGAGATCCATCAGATCCCTCTGCATGCTCTTCACCATCATGAACGATCCTTGTACTCCCGAATATTTTAACCAATATTTTAAAGTGTTGGGCAGTTCTCACAATCTTAACCTTCGAGCTTCCAAAAACTTACTTCTCCAAATTCCTTCTCACCGCACTGGGTTTCTATCTAATTCTTACACGGTCTCAACTATAAAACTCTGGAACGTGCTTCCCCTTGACATCAAAAAAGCTGAGAGTAAATTGTCATTTAAGCGTAGAATCCGGAACTATTATTTGTCCTCTCATTTGTCTTCGTCATAGTTATTATATTTAAATTTGAGTCTCATTTAGAATTTGGTATTTATTATTATATTTATTAGTCTATTGTTTTAGAAACGGGTGCACGGTTGGCGCAGTGGTTGAGCGATTGACTGCTGCGCTGCGTGTCGCGGGTTCGATTCCCGCACGGAACAAATATTTGTATGATCTACAGAGAGTTGTTCCGGCTCTGGGTGTTTGTGTATGTGAGTTTATATGTTTGTAAACGCACCCACGATACAGGAAGAAATTCCTAGAGTGGGGCAACGTTTAAAAAAAAAAAAAAAAGAAAAAAAAAAAAAAAAAATTTGTATTTTATTAGTTATGTAGTTTTTTAATGTCCGAATTTAATTATTGTTTTATATTTATTTTGTACACCTATCACTGTTGTGTCCTTTTTGAACCCAAAGGTTGACTGGTAGAGAATGTCTTGCTGCATTAAGTCCGCCTATGTATAACCATTGTACATGAAGTTTAAATAAATAAATAAATAAACCACAGTTACGAACGGCTAATCGATACATAAATTGCCAATTGATTTCATTGGCTGTGCCGTTTCAGTTATTTTCAATAAGCCAATCACAGTAGTTAACGGAAGTTTCACAATGTGTCAACTTATCATGATAACTATGGTAGCTTTTGAATAGGTACCAACTACCAGTAATTATGAGTTTGCTAGTATTATATTATGAGAGCAGTGGTAGCCCTGTGGTATCGGCCGACCTACAACTTGTTACTCGCGAGTAACAAGTTGTTCGAGCCCAGGCAGGCACTTTACTTTGTCTAAATTATTTCATCACCACTGTTCTCAAAACGGTGAAGGAAAACATCGTGAGGAAACCGGCATGTCCTAGAACCAACAATTCGAAGACATGTAACATCCACCAACCCGCACCGGGCCCGCGTGGTAGTTTACAGCCCATTCCCTCTCACAGAGAGGAGGCCTGTGTCCCAGCAGTGGGAACATTAACAGGCTGATGATGACGATTATATTATCTGTGACGTAAGTAAATAACCTACCCAAGTACGTATTGGTTTGGCTTGGCTTGGTTTCCTCAAAAATATTTACATTCATCAGGTTCATTACATTCATTCAGGAAAACCTGGAACAATTTTGAATACCTACTCATAAAGTCATTCATTATTCATTCCCTAGGTTATCAATGTTTCAGCAACTCCCAATAGGTATTGGTAGATTGTTATGACAAAATCATAAACTAGTAGGTAATGCAATAAAGAACGATAAGCTGCTTGCTTGACTCACTCAGTAGTGAATTATTATATTGATATAGTTACCTAAATCTAAATTTCGACAATTAGCATTTTTTAGAATTCCGTACTCGAAGTGTCCAAACGGAGCCCTATTGCTGTCACCCATGTGTCCGTCTGTCTGTCCGTTTGTCCTTCTGTCCGTCTTTCCGTCAGTCCGCCATCTGTCACACGGGTTTTACAGGTTGGAGCTAGTCTTCAAATTGTCGCAGTATAAGTATCTTGTTGACCCAAATTGTAAAATAATATTTTTAAACGTTTTTAAGGGGCATACAAGCAAAGGGAGTCAAAAAAAATTATGGGTGTTATTTAAGCTATCGCCAATTTAATTCGTTTTGTGTTTCTTAATCTACCATTCTGAGCACAAACCTATTATTTAAGTAATAAAACTATTATTATAAGAACGAAGTTTATATTCATCTAATGCACTAACATTTTATTGGTAATCCATCTCTTATTTTACATATATATTAACATTAATTTGATAATTCATACCTGGGAACACTTTTTGTTTATCTGAGAACGAAAATATTTCGTGGCGATAGATCTATTTATTAGGTGATACAACTTGATGACAAATATAAATTTTGGTGACAAGAAATATAGTCCCCAAAAAATATTAGCCTACCCTATCGAGTGGGGTATCGTTGTTTAGAGTTCGTTGAGTAGATAAATACTGTTTTTTTTTGTTTTAATAAATATTAGAAAACAAAGGAATGAGAAGCCACCAAAGTCAGCTTTTAAAAATTGTTACGTATATTTTACTAACCAATATATACCAATAGCTGATATACCAATATATTGGTAAATCAGCTATTTTCTTTGAAATGCCTTAATTTTTCCTATTACAAACGAGTTAATTTTGAGGTCTGGTACGGAACCCTAACTGGGCATAGTCCGACACGCACTTGGCCGGTTTATTCATGTTTTCGTTGAGGAGGAAAATAATATTATTGTTGGGAGGAAAACGTATTGTGAAACCATTATGTGGTTAATCGATAATGTTTAGCATACCTAGTGGTTTGACACTTGTACCGCAATTTTCGAAGAATTCGAACTATGCATGAAATCGTCACAGAAATACTACCAACATTACGCAAGCAAAGTTTACCGCGAAATCACACTTAAATAAGTTTGTGAGTGTGTATTTTTGTTACTTCTTCACGCTCAAACGGCTGGACGGGTCTGGATGATTTTTGGCAAAGCGATAGATTATAGTCAGGAATAACACTTAAGATACTTTTTATCCCGTGAATATGTTTCCCCGAAATAATTTTTGATATATACGCGGGCCAAGGCGCTGGCAGAAGCTAGTTATAACATAAACGGTAAATGTTTACCAATATGTTTACCATAGTTCATGCTTTTACAGTAACATATAAATTCATTTTCTCAAACATGCTTGGAAATTTGAGTTTTATTTTCACAACCTTCTTCGAGATAAATCGAAATTGCTGTACTGGCTAAATACATGCGAGCAGCGGCCGGCAAAAGTTGTATGAAAATCCATATCTGTCGTGTCTAGCGGCCAAATAAATTACATAGTAAACTCATATCTGTCGTGTTAATTAAAAATGGAACGATCTTTTACTCCGAAACATGGCAACCATGGAGGTAACTTATCAAAGGTTGTAATTAAATTTCGAACTGGCTTGCAAATAGAACGCTGTTTATTGAAAAAAAAACAAAAGAACACTTTAACGCGGGAACAATTATTGTTGTTCGTCATTGATTTTGACAAAATGAGTTCTAGGTGCTACTTAGTTTTAATTTCCGCGCATTATTTGAGAAAAGCACTATACAAGCCTTGGCCACAACTAGGCATTGATGGACTTACGTATGTGTGCCTCGGCTTCGCCTCGGCCCACATTTACACGTTCGTCCATCAATGCCTCTTTTGCTGGCCGCTGCAGTAATGTACTATTACATCTGTCCCTTACGCACAATGGAAATAATCTTGCTTTAAGAGCTCATGGTACCTACGACCCCAGGACAGCAAATATTTTTTTCTCAAACATGCTTGGAAATTTGAGCATTATTTTGACAACCTTTTCCGAGATAAATCGAAATTGCAGTACTGGCCAAATACATGCGTGCAGCGGCCGGCAAAAGTTGTATGAAAATTTATATCTGTCGTGTTTAGCGGCCAAATAAATTACATAGTAAACTCATATCTGTCGTGTTATTTAAAAATGGAACGATCTTTTACTCCGAAACATGGCAACCAAGGAGGTAACTTATCAAAGGTTTTATTTAAATTTCGAACGCTTGCAGAAAGCTGTTTATTGAAAAAAAAAACAATTGAACACATTACGCGTGCAAAATTATTTGTTGTTCGTTTTTTAACCGACTTATCGTCATTGATTTTGAAAAGTAATGTGTATGACATAATTAGTTCTAGTTACAAAGTTAATTCGTTTTAATTTCCGCGCATGATTTGAGAAAAGTACTATACAAGCCTTGGCCACAACTAGGCATTGATGGACTTTACACGTTCGTCCATCAATGCCTCTTTTGCTGGCGGCTGCAGTAGTGTACTATAACCGCTTACCTTACGATTCAAGTACAAATATAAAGAATTCATACCAATAAGTGCCCCGGTGAGTTTCAAGTAAGGCACATAGAGGAACGGCTGCAGTATTGAGAACAGTATGACGGCCAGCCCGAACGCCGGCACCGGAGGGAACACTTGTCGGAGACCGTCGAATGGAACCTGAGACAAACAATGTATTATCTTATTATTTATAAACGTGAAAGTTTGTGAGGATGGGTGGACGTTTGTTACTCTTTTTAGACGAACAAGAAGAAGAGGAAGCAGAATTATCAAATGATTTTAAATGAGACGAATAATTTTACCTAACTTTTTCGAATTTACATGGCTTTCATAATTTCCAATACTACCAGTTTTTATATAATTTTGATTTGTATTGAATTCAACAGGATCACAATAGATTGTGAAATAGGCCTGTCGGGGAAACCACGTTAATAAAAACGCGCCAAGTACACTACCTCCCAGGTGGCGTGGCAACGTGTGCATATTATGAAGAATATTTATTATTTATTATTATTTATTATATACTTTATTGTACACCACAAAAATATGTACAGGACAAACATTCACAAAAACAAGTGTACAATGGGCGGTCTTATCGCACAGGGCAATCTCTTACAGACAACCTTTGGATGGACTGTACGATAGGAGAAGAATTTAGGGCTGTCAGTGTACAAAACTACATACTTAAATAATATTACTTAGACATAATAACATACAATACATACCTACAATATTATATAATATACTAATACATATCAAACAGAGAAAGGAGAAGAATAAAAATTACAGTGACAGGTAATGCTCTTTTACCATTTTCTTAAACGTTGGCAGTGTTTGAGCACGTCTTATTTCAATTGGCAATACATTCCACAACCGAGCCGCTTGAATCGTGAAAGATTTGTCAAAAAAGGAAGTGGAATGCATACGAATATTTAATTTTAGATTTTCCGATGATCTCAAGGACCTAGAATGGGTGTCACAGAGGAACTGAAAACGTTCTTTGAGATAAAAAGGAGTTAATGGATTAAATAGCACGTTATAGAGCATAGAAAGTATGTGGGCATTCCGGCGAAGGCGAATCGGAAGCCATTTGAGCTTAGTACGAAATTCAGAAACGTGATCATACTTGCGCAAGCCAAATATGAATCTGATACAGAGATTTTGAAGTCGCTCAAGCTTGTCCAATTGGTCTTGGTTGAGATCAAGATAGCTGGCTTCAGCATAGTCCAGGATTGGGAGAAGTAGAGATTGTGCAATCGCAATTTTAGTGGAGATGGGAAGAAAATTACGAAGACGTCTCAGGGAGCCCGCTGAAGCAAACAGTTTACGACTGACTTCCTGCAGTTGTTTGGTCCAGGAAAGAGTGCTGTCGATATAAATCCCCAAGTTCTTCACAGTGTTAGCTATAGGAATAATGGTGTTGTTGAAAGAAACCTGGGGAAGCGTCGACCAATCAATTCCAGGAACAGTCCGGGAACTACCAACAACAGTCACCTGAGTCTTCGTCGGATTAATCTTCAGTCCAAACTCCGCACTCCAGTCACCTATTCGAGCCAGGTCCATATTAATCGTCTCAATGGCATCTCGTAACTCTCCAAGAGGGACTTGGGTATAAATCTGGAGATCATCAGCATACAGGTGGTAGAAAGAAGAAAGTCGTTGAGTGATAGCATTAATAAAGAGTGCGAAGAGAAGAGGAGATAAAACGCCACCCTGCGGCACACCGGCAGAGGTGTGACACCAAGAAGAGAAATGTTCGTCAGTGCAAATACGCTGCCGGCAGCCAAACAGGAAACAACTACAACAACAACAACAACACAACAACTACAATAACAACAATAATAATACAACTTAAAACAAACAACACAACAACAACAACAACAACTAACAAACAAAATACAACTTTTTCAACTTTTTAAACAATTATATATCAGAAACGATAACGTTAGGAGAAAAAATGTAGAAACAATTTTATAGATAATTGCATAATCTACAATTTTTATTCGTCCTATTTTATCATAAAACTTACCGTTCGCCTAAAAAACGCAAAAAACCTATATTTGTGACTTTTGACCTTGAATAAATTTTTTTGCAAGTGTGGGATCAATAGGGACTTTTTACATTTCATTTATAATGGTGTTCCGAACATTCATACCAATTTTCAGCTCTATGCGAATTACTATTCACCGGACTACAAGCACACTTTCAGAAATATAAAACACGTTTTTGAACAAGAAGTCAATCAGTTTGATAAATACGATAGTTTATGCCGTCTATGGATTAGTGGTAGGCCCTCAAGTGTAATATTTCGGGCCCAGGGCCCGAAATATTCACGATCCACCTCTGCTTGTGAGTGACGATTTTCAGTGCTGAAGCGCATTAGTAGTATGCCTCGCGGGCCTTTCAGCCTCAGTCCGACCCTGCCTGGAAAAATTGTCTTACCACTGTAGGTGTGTTAAGGCCACAGACATAAATCTAATTAGATGCCGCGATTGTATGTACTTCGCGTGCCAAAAAACGGAGTAAATTTACGACGAATGATCATTATCTGAACATTTCATTTAGCATTATCGGCACCGGAAATCCACCGAAATCTAGAAAAATGCCTTTTTATGCCATATTGATTTAAAAGTAAATTTATTTTTAAAATTGTTTGTGAAAAAAAGCTTTTTTACAAAAAAATACTACCGACTTCCAAATAAGAAAACTAGAAAGTGAAAAATAAAAATAAGTCGGTGTCTTTGGTAGGTACCAAATTTTTAAGTTATGGACACCGACTTCCAAAAATAAAGTTATTTTTCACTTTCTAGTTTTCTTATTTGGAAGTCGGTAGTATTTTTTTGTAAAAAAGCTTTTTATTTTTCACTTTTTAGTTGTACCTACCTAATAGGGAAGTAGTTAAGTAAGTACCTATAACGACAGAATAGATTACCCGAATAACATGAAAAATTAATATAACCGGTGAAATGAGAGATCTGCATACCCCTTTCGAGCGTACTGGCGTGATGTTATGTTATGAAATAGTATAAACAATAAACAGACATGCGATTGCAGCAATCCCGAGAGATATGCCGTTATTTATTGAAGAGTTCTGTTGTCTATCTCCGAAGTTCTTTATCAGATCTTCACCAAATTAAAATGGGACCAATTTCGGAATATAACCTTTCAAACAAAAAAAGAATTGTCAAAATCGGTCCACAATTGACGGAGATATCGGAGAACATACATAAAAAAAAAAAAAAAATAAAAAAAAAAACATACATAATGTCGAACATAGAACCTCCTCCTTTTTTGGTAGTCGGTTAAAAAGTGGCACGCTTGGTTGGAAGGACTTGCGTTATCTAGAAAACAATATATCACGGGAATAGAACGCGATGATTTAGATTATTTATTTACTTATTTAACCCGACGTTTCGACCGTGTTGCAACGATCGTGGTCCCGGGTAGACTGGTGTCTCGGTGTACTGGCTCCGTTGGGGCAGAAAATTCTTCCTCTACCCTGACATTTCTACACAGAACACTGACCGTGTCCTTATTCTGTAAGTTCATCGATTGCACAAAGCGAGGTAATGTTTTTTGAATCAATGGATTCCACGCCGCGGATATAACCGTCATCCCCATTGAATGTTTTGTGTTTTTTAATTTCGCTTCACGCACAATTCTAGAAGAGAAGTGGCGATGGTGGTGGTGGTGGTGGTGGTGGGAAGTTGCGTTATCTAGTTAGATTTATATCTGTGGTTAAGGCAATGTCATATTCCAAGCCTTTGGTTGTGAACTCATTAATATTAAAATGCTTTGTCAAAACAACGCGGTGTCATCTATATATATAAAAATGAATTCCTATTTCCCTTGGTCACGGCATCACGCGTGAACGGCTGGACCGATTTCGCTTATTCTTTTTTTTTTTGTGTTTGTTATTGTTAGGAGAAGGTTCTTATGTAGGGTAGGGTAGGGTATGTAGGGTAGGTAGAGTAGGGTAGGTAGGGTAGGTAGGGTAGGTAGGGTAGGTAGGGTAGGTAGGGTAGGTAGGGTAGGTAGGGTAGGGTAGGTAGAGAAGGGTATGTAGGGTAGGGTAGGTAGGGTAGGGTAGGTAGGGTAGGGTAGGTAGAGTAGGGTATGTAGGGTAGGTAGGTAGGGTAGGGTAGGGTAGGGTAGGGTAGGTAGAGTAGTGTTTGGTGTTTTTATGGCAAAACAAAGTTTGCCGGGTCAGCTAGTAAAAATATAAAATCAGCATTTATCATATGATAAGTATTATGTATTTGTATATCTGACGGCAAACAACTACCAAACTATTAATCATTACGCAATTATTGTTTAATAATCATCACTTAGGTATTAATCAACGGTCTGGCGTTGGTACAATATTGATGACGCAAAATTATCTACATTGGCGATACGGTGGGCGCAGTGGTTGAGCGATTCGCTGCTGCGCTGCGTGTCGCGGGTTCGATTCCTGCACGGAATAAATATTTGTGTGGCCTACAAACAGTTGTTCCGGTATGGTTGTTTGTGTATTTAATTAAGTTTATATGTTGGTAACCCACGATACTGGAGAAATGCCTAGTGAGGGGAAAATTAAAAAAAAAAATATCGGTCAAGTGTTTCTTTTAGAAACTTTGGGCACACGGTTGGCGCAGTGGTTGAGGGATTGACTGCTGCGCTGCGTGTCGCGGGTTCGATTCACGCACGGAACAAATATTTGTATGATCTGCAGATATTGTTCCGGCTCTGGGTGTTTGTGTATGTGAGTTTATATGTTTGTAAACGCGATACAGGAAGAAATTCCTAGTGTGGGGAAACGTACATATAAAAAAATAAATAAAAATAAACCGTTTAGCTATAAAACCTGTGTGACAGACGACGGACAGACAGACAAGTGAGTGACAGCAATAGGGCAATGTTTTGAGTTTTGACCCTTCGGGTACGGAACCCTAAAAAAAACCACTTATACCTAAATATTGTTTATTAATCACCAGGTATAAATCAACGAATCGTTGGTATATATTGATGACGTTAAATTACCTTTTTAGGATTCCGTACCCAAAGGGTAAAAATGGGACTCTATTACTAAGACTCCGCGGTCCGTCTGTCTGTCTGTCTGTCCGTCTGTCACCAGGCTGTATCTCATGAACCGTGATAGCTAGACAGTTGAAATTTTTACAGATGATGTATTTCTGTTGCCGCTATAACAACAAATACTAAAAACTGAATAAAATAAATATTTAAGTGGGGCTCTCATACAAAAAACGTGATTTTTATGCCGTTTTTTGCGATAATAGTACGGAACCCTTCGTGCGCGAGTCCGACTCGCACTTGGCCGGTTTTTTTTATGATGATATCATTCGATAACACCTGACACTGATAGTCTATTACATGTAGGTTAATTTAGGTACGTATGCCTAACTAGATTTATGAAAATTCCCAAGTGACTAATCTCTGAGTCATTAATTTTATTAATGTGTTTTTTTAATGTGTATACCTAATGTAAATTTGCCATATAATCCTATTGATCAATCTGCTTTGCCTTTTTACCCGACTGCCAAAGGAGGGTAATGTGTTTATCAGTCTATGTGTTTGTTCCTATGTGGCGTTCTAGAGACCAAACGCGTAGGCCGATTTTGACAATTCGTATGTCAATCGATTGGTCTTAACCTTGCGAGTGTCACTGGCTACATTAAAATTGGAAAATAGAAAAATTGCCGATTTTGAGCGCCATATTGTTGGGGCCCATTTTTTGTTTCTTCCAAACTCATCGTGTGGGATATCAAAATAAAGGGTCTTAAGAGGTGATTTCAAAAATATATAACACTTATATGTTTAAATGTAATTCGAAAAGAAAAAAGCTAACTAAAAAAAGTAAAAAAATAAAAAAAATAATTAAACAAATAAAAAAACCCGACTGCATAAGAAGCGAACTAAAAAGGAGTAAACAAGTAGAAAATCATGTTGTGCAGTCGGAGGATACATATACACACAAGAAAATCGTTGGAGCCGTTTCCGAGATTCAGATTATATATATACAAGAATTGCTCGTTTAAAGGTATTAGATAGATTAGATAAAGAATAAGAATATATTATATACTAATTCCAACCACTGTAACTCCTGAAAGCCAGAATCTTCAGTGGCGATCACCAGAAAACCGTCGAGTCAATGAAACTCGACGTGTCCCGGTGAAACGATGCAACAAAATAACAGTTTCCATAGGTTACCTTATGATGCATCCCATGTATGAGGAAATGCAGCTTGATCATGGTGACTGAAGAACCAGGGTCCAGGTGGAACACCCAGCGATGGAGGGTGTACTCTAGAGCTGACCAGAGTAGTACTCCTAATCCTAGGTGGTAGGCATACTGGTAGTTTGTGAAGGGAGTCTGTCGGCAAGAATCTGGAAAAATATACATAACTTCAGGTTAAGGATGTAATTAGGTACTAACGTAAACTAAAATTGTAGAATTTATCATCATCGCTTCAACAGGACTACGTCGACTGCTGGACATGGGCCTCCAGAAGTGCCCCACATCGATTGATCCCGTGCCTCTCTGCAAGAGAGATAATGGGCTTTAATCCACCACGCGGGCCCAGTGCGGGTTGGTGGATGTCACATGTCTTAGAATTTTTGGTTCTTAGACATGCCGGTTTCCTCACGATGTTTTCCTTTACGAGCAGCGATGTTTTAAGAGCAGTGGTAATGGAATAATTTACACAAAGTAAAGCGCCTGCCTGGGTTCGAACTCACGACCTACGACACGTAAGTCGCGGCCGTTACCACTGGGCTACCACTGCTCTCAATACGATATCCATGGTCATAATAAAAATACATAATCACCACAAAAACAAAGACATCATACCTCCACAAGCGACCAGCTCCACATACTGTGTGAACCCAAGGTACAGTATGATGGGCACCCAGAACATTGGCACCAGGTACCAGGGTGTGTACGTGAGGCTCTCCATCAGGGGACTGGCGAAGAGTCTGCACTTCCTGTAGACTGCACTGTTCACCCACGTGTCGTAGTGAGGGGCGATGGCGTCCAACTGGCAGAGGAGAGGCTTTGACCAGTCTAGCCGAGCCTGGAACAAAGGAGAATAGGGTTAGGCAGCTAAATAGTCGTAGGTAAGTCAGAGAAGGCAGCAGTAGGTCAGACCGAGAGGAAAAACTGAAGCAGTAACGTTCCAGTGTGACGGCACGGCTGCGCTGCGTGAGTTGCGTGACGCGGGTTCCATTCCTGCATGGAACAAATATTTGTATGCCCACAGGCAAATTTATGTATAACTAACTGTACCCGCGGCTTCACCCCCGTCAACTGACTGCCTGCCTTACACTACTTACCATCCTGTCCACCCTACCTAACTACCAATTTTTTTCGAGGGTCTTTCTTTCGCGAAGAATCTTAACACTGCCATTCAGAAAATGACTTCAAATGCACAACGCCATCTATCGGATATCGAGTCCAACTGTCCGAGTGATAACTTTATTTCACCCTCCCGTCTTTTTTGGCTCAATTCATGACCTATAAATTAAAAATTGCGCACTGAACATAAAACCATGATTTGTACAAATATAATATTATCTGATGTCTCACTCATGTCTGCAATATTTGTTTGTAATAATTATTCCATTTATAATATAATATAGTAGTTATCTTAAGGTAAGCATGATTGATCAATGTAAAATTACTTATTAGGTACCTAGGACAAATGAAATAATTGGGTTGCTACAAACTGGCCTTGGTTATCAGTTGCTATCAGCCTTCTGATAATTTGATGATTATTAACTTCGGTATTTAGCGTTCGGGCAAATAACTGCATCGTCATCATTGATGTAAAAAGGAGGATCGTTATGCTTTTACGAATGTTTTTGAGCGTAAAATGTACAAACAGCAAAAAAGATGTATGCTCCATATTATGATAAGCAACATACACTGGGCCTTATTAACCCGCTTTTATAAGCTTGGTATGTATCTATGAATCTATGTGATGGAATCTTTGAACGTGATTTTCACCCCCTTCAAAACGTCGGATTAATTTGAAACTTCGCCAACTTATCAATGACCGATGACAATGCAATATTTAAATTGTTTGTCCCATTATCCTTACCAGGATCTTCGATATTAGCGATTGAACTAAAAATTAAAAATAAATAACAGTATAAAAAATAAAAATCTAAAAAACACACTGTAATGTAATACCTCAATGGCTGTAAGAGAAAACCAAACTAAAAAGTAGAAAATTATTTTCGAAAAATTTAAATAAAGAATAGTGTGATTAAAAAAAAATACATAAAAAGCGTGAGTTGTTTTGAAAATTTTTCAAAATGGATCTACTTTTACCAATATCTGTCAATAAAATATTATGACAATTAACATCAAGCACCCCACGCTTTTTAGGGTTCCGTACCCAAAGGGTAAAAACAGGACCCTATTACTGAGACTCCGCGGTCCGTCTGTCTGTCTGTCTGTCACCAGGCTGTATCTCATGAACCGTGATAGCTAGATAGTTGAAATTTTCACAGATGATGTATTTCTGTTGCCGCTATAACAACAAATACTAAAAACAGAATAAAATAAATATTTAAGTGGGGCCCCCATACAACAATGGTGAATGGTACGGAACCCTTCGTGCGCGAGTCCGGCTCGCACTTGGCCGATTTTTTACAATATCAAGGAACAGTCAAGGAGAGCAACAACATAAAATTAATTAAGATGTATCAGATCAGCAGTATGCGAAAAATATCATTTGACAATGACATTTGATTGACGTGGATCGTAATTTCTACGACAAAAAAAAACAACACGAATTTTATGACTCATAGTCATTCGTCCAATCATAGTCTTCTCGTCGTAATATTTCTTTATGATAAGTTTTAAATGCTTTTAAACTTTGGGCGCACAGTTGGCGCAGTGGTTGAGTGATTGATTGCTCCGCTGCGTGTCGCGGGTTCGATTCCCGCACGGAACAAATATTTGTATGACCTACAGATAGTTGTTCTGGCTCTAGGTGTTTGTGTATGTGAGTTCATATGTTTGTAAACGCACCCACGAACCCACGATACAGGAAGAAATTCCTAGTGTGGGGAAAAGTTATAAAAAAAAAATAACTTGTATGAAAAGCTCTAACACAACAAAATTATAATAATATTATTATAACATAACTGATATTGGAAGGCGTTGTGGCAAAGATTCAATTTTTTTTTGTCCGCCATTTTTTTTTTTTTTTTTTTGTTGATAGGCTTGCGCTTGACCACTATCTCACCTGATGGTAAGCGATGATGTGGTCGACGATGAAGCACGCTTGCCTAGAAGAAACCTATTCACTCTTGACTTGAAGACTCCCAGGTTGTAGCTATCAGGAAACACAGACTCCGGCAGGGAATTCCACTCCTTTGCTGTACGCATAATAAAAGTATTCCCAAAACGTTTGGTGCGTATGGGTGGGATGTCCACCATGTACCGATGACGCATCGCCGTACGTCTTGTAGTCCGATGATGGAACGGGCTAGAAGGAATTAGTTCATGCAATTCCAACGCACACTCCCCGAAATGTAACCGATAAAAAACCGAGAGGCTGGCAACTCGGCGCCGATGTTCGAGGTTCTGGAGCCTAGATTCGACCAGTACTTCATTGCCGATAAGCCTCTTGGCCCGTCTTTCGATCGACTCAAGTGCATCCAGCTGGTACTTGGCAGATCCGTCCCAGAGATGAGAGCAGTACTCCATGCATGATCGAACTTGCGCTTGATACAAGTTGAGCAACTGTTCCGGCGTGAAGTACCGTCTCACCTTCGCGAGGATCCCCAATTTTTTGGCAGCCAGCTGAGCTTTTGCCTCAATAAATGGACCAAAATTGAGTGTCGATGTCAACGTAATGCCAAGAACCTCAAGATGGTCAGTGATCGGCACGGTCACACCACGGAAAGAAGGAGCCGGGTGGAATTGGCTCCTTTTAGCGGAAAAAAGACACGCCTGGGTCTTAGCAGCATTGAACCGGACCAGATTGGCATCGCCCCATTCGGAGACTGCCTTCAAGGACAGATTCAAGCGCCCAACCATGGCCTCCCGGAGAGACTGGATCTGAGGTCCAGTAGCGCGCGCGTCGGATACGTACCTCTCAGCAACAGTGCTGTCGTCCGCGTACCCAAAGGTGCCGGGTTTTAGCAGATCATTTATGTGCAGCAAGAATAATGTTGCTGAGAGTACCGACCCCTGAGGGACCCCGGCATTAATACCCAGTTGGTCAGACGAGCGGCCATCAATAACCACTCGAATGGACCGGTCCCTCAGGAAGTCTGCAATCCAATCGCACAGACCACTGGGCAGACCGAATGAAGGAAGCTTACCAATGAGGCTTTCATGCCAGACCCTATCAAAAGCCTTCGAGATGTCGAGGGAAACGGCAAGCGCTTCCCCGTGCCTCTCGATGGCCTCACTCCAGATGTGAATGGCATACGCTAGAAGATCCCCAGTTGACCGGTTTTGGCGGAAGCCATATTGGCGGTCACTGAGGATGTCGTTAGCTTCTAGGTATGCCAGGAGCTTGGAGTTGAGCACTCGTTCCATAGTCTTGCAGAGAATGGACGTTATTGATATGGGTCTGTAGTTGGCTGGGTCAGCCCGACTGCCCTTCTTGGGCACAGGCTGAACGTTAGCTTGCTTCCAAGCATTCGGCACTTTTCCCGTCTCATACGAAAGGCGAAACAGGCGTGTCAGGATCGGAGACAGTTCAGGCGCACAGGTTCTGAGTACAATTGCCGGAATCCCGTCGGGGCCACTAGCTTTGTTCACGTCAAGGTTGCGCAGCACCCTACGAACGTCCTTTTGGTGGATGCGAATGTCCGACATACTAGTCTCGCATCCGACAAGAGAAGGAGGGGGCCGCGCGTCACCAGAATTTAGACGTGAAGATTCCGCAAAAAGAGAGGCAAACAAATTTGCTTTCTCCTCAGCGGAGTGGGCCAGTGACCCGTCGGGTTTAACTCTTTTTGTAAACTTTATCTACTAAATGATAGCTAATTAGGTATCTACGTTATCACATTATCTACTTCCTTCTAGGTTAAAGTCAACACAAACAGTTTTAGCAGGTCAAAGCTGGCGATCCTATTAGGAAGATATGGCTTAACTAACAATAATCGCAACTTAGTAAGTTTGCTTGTGATTGACTCATCATTTCATGTGTATAACTCCAGCTTCCTCATAAGTTGTAGAATAATTCTATCTATGCTAATATTTAAGGTATAATAGCAGCAATCAAAATTCCGAGTCTTAATTTAGCTGCCACAAAAACTTCGTTATTATGAGTCGTTTAGTATGTGTTAGCTGGAGTGACGTCACCCCAGCTTCCTCATTCAATACAGGCAAACCAGTGAGGTTAGGGTTTTGGACTATAGTCAAAAAAATAAGGCAAGATAGCTGCACATGGAAGGAAAGAACTGAACGATAATGCTTAAAAAGTGTTTAAACTATAATAAAAAAAACGTGTGTGTAAGCTGGAGTGACGTCACACCAGCTGCCATGTCATATCTTCCGAACAAAAGAAGATATGATGATGTATCATAGCTCCAAAATTAAGGCATAATAGCTGCCATTGGCAGCAAAATTTTCAAATCTCTGGTCAAAATACTCTATAAGTTATTAAACCGACAATTATGTGTAAGCTGGAGTGACGGCACCTCAGCTGCCTCCCCCAAGCGTCGCCACATTAACCGGCCCCGTGCGTCTCACAACCAAGTCGACTTAGTGGGAGGCCTTCCAACGCAGCGTCTTCTGATACGCGGTCGCCACTCCAGAACTTTTCGGTTTGTAATTGACTGCTTTAAAAAAAACTGGCCAAGTTTGAGTCGGACTCGCGCACGAAGGGTTCCGTACTTGGTAAATTGCGGTTTACGATTTCAGACGTATTAAAAAAAAACTACTTACTAGATCTCGTTCAAACCAATTTTCGGTGGAAGTTTACATGGTAATGTACATCATTTATTTTTTTAGTTTTATCATTCTCTTATTTTAGAAGTTACAGGGAGGGGGGGGACACATTTTACCACTTGGAAGTGTCTCTCGCGCAAACTTCAGAATTCACTTTAGAAAAAAATTATATTTAAAACCTCAATATCATTTTTGAAGACCTATCCATAGATACCCCACACGTATGGGTTTGATGTCAAAAAAATATTTGAGTTTCAGGTCTAAGTATGGGGAACCCACAAAATTTATGGATTTTTTTCTATTTTTGTGTGAAAATTTTAATGCGGTTCACATAATACATCTATTACCAAGTTTCAACAGCATAGTTCTTACAGTTTCGGAAAAAAGTGGCTGTGACATAC
Organism: Anorthoa munda; assembly: GCA_945859665.1. Taxonomy (NCBI): domain Eukaryota; kingdom Metazoa; phylum Arthropoda; class Insecta; order Lepidoptera; family Noctuidae; genus Anorthoa; species Anorthoa munda. Next base: position 4,837,237 of record OX243901.1, on the reverse strand, counting down.
GGACGGACAGACAGACAGACAGACATGACGAATCTATAAAGGTTCCGTTTTTTGCCATTAGGCTACGGAACCCTAAAAACCGGCCAAGTGCGTATCGGACTTCGCGCATTTAGGGTTCTGTACCAAACCACAAAATCAAGTTGGTTTTAATAGGTAAAAAGAGGGACATATCAAAGAAAATATCTGGATTTATTGATATTTGTTGGTAAAATATACGTAATAATAAACATTATCACCAAATTTGAAGTTCATAGGTCAATGGGAAGTTAAAAAATTCTTCGAAACAAAGTTTTGTAAAAAAAGCAGACTTTGGTGGCTGTTAATTCTTGTGCTTGCCAATATTTTTTTGTAACAAAAAAATACAGTATGTATCTACTCAACGAGTTCTAAACAACGATACCTCACTCGATGGAGTAGGTCTAATATTTTTTTCACGCCTCTCTTTTTCTGAATGGTAAAAATATATTTTTTGACATTTTGTATGGGTTTGGGTCAACAAGATGCTTAAATACTGTGAAAATTTGAACACCCGTGTGACAGAGGAGACGGACAGATAAACATACACGTAAATGACAGCAATAGGGCACTGTTTGGATCCTTCGGGTACGGAACCCTAAAAACGTTACGCTGTCTGAAGAAAATACGATAGAGTTGGCTGACGCCCCGAGCCATTGTTCCTTTTGGCAAGGTCAAAAAAGCTACTGTTCATCGAGATCTACAAATATTGATCTATAAGTAAGGTACTGGCTGCGGGACTCCGGTGGATGGGAAACGCACAGGACCGATCAGTGTGGCGTCGCTTGGTGGAGGCCTATGTCCAACAGTGGACGTCTTTCGGCTGAAATGATGATGATCCTGAGGTAAGGTTCCCACAGATAGGCGCGAAAATTTCGACACCGATGCTACGACCATTTTCACAAAAAATATCTATCTACGCAAATTATGTCAATTTGTATTGAAACTGGATAAGCGCCGGCTGGTGACAGTAAGAAGAAACCTCTTTTTTATATACATATTGACATAAGAGATCGCTTAAGTTATCACGATCGAGTGCGTAAAAAAAACTCGGAAGCCTTTTAGACATTTTTGTTTTATCTTTATCATTCGAAGTCGACTTGTTACTGTTGATATTAAAACAACGATCCATTTTGCATTATGCCGTGCCATTTATTTAAGAAAAACAGATTCACAGAACAAAACTATTGTAGCACACAGCCTCATAGACAGACAGATAGTGAAGTGCCTGACATCTCAACAGTTACCTGTACTGTTCTGCATAAGTGCATAACTATACGGATGAGTAGTTTTTGACATTTATAGAACCTTAGTGCTATTTCCTGGCTTACAACCTTATTCATATATGTAGGTTACCTACCTCCCAAGCAGATTACGATAGGTAACTTTAACAATGAGTATATTTCTCTCGCCAAACTTCTTGGCCGCCCTGAAGTTGGATACATAACTGCGCAGTAGAAAATCTCATACAAAAACAGGACCGTTTCGTGCCTCGCGCAGGCGGAAACCCAACTTCATGGCGGCCCAGAAGTTTGGGGAGAGCTATACCCAGCCAAGGGCGTCGCCAGGCGATGGCCTAGGGGGGGCAAGTTGATATGGAGAATGAGAAAAGTATGAATTGTAGGTAAAGTCGAGAGCACATGAAGCTTTTCACTTATAGTACGAGCCTTACATCTACAGCGATTGTAATAATATCGGTATAGTTCTCACCAAACTTCTTGGCCGTCCCGAAGTTGGCTGCAATGTCTGCGCAGTAGTCCGTCGTCTGTAAGATCCGTGCCTTGCGCAATCGGAAAGCCAACTTCAGGGCGGCCCAGAAGTTTGGCGAGCACTATTCAGAGTCCAATATGTAAAGCTACGCAACTCTACCGTACACGTTATGCACGGAAGAGCGATCAAAATTTTCAACGCTTTTCCGTGTCGGGAAAGAAGGTTTTTGCCTATTTTAGGATATCAACAACGGTTCGATCTGTTGGGTTTGGTTTATATATATTCACTCGCGACGTACGGGAATGATCAATCAAGAAAGTCAAGTCAAAGACTTAGGACTGTGGTTGCTTTACATTTGGCAACTTTTTTAGAATCTCTAGGGGGGGGCAGCTGCCCCCTCCTGCCCCCCCTTGGCGACGCCCTTGTACCCAGCACTGGTCCTATCTTAGCCCTGGATCGTGGTAGAGCGAGATTGTCTGTCAGCGCCCTTTGGTCAATGCTTTCACTTCACGTAAATACTAATTCAGTTTAAAATGCCTGTGATCACACTCACACCTATATCACACTAATATTATGAAGGCGCAAGTTTGTGAGTGTGCGTGTGTGTGTTTGTATGTTTGTTACTTATTCATGCTCAAACGGCTGGACGGATCTGGATGCACAGAGATAGATTATAGTCTGGAATAGCGTATATAATACTTTTTATCCCAGGAATATGTAACCTTGGAATAATTTTTGACGTACACGAGGGCGAAGCCGCTGGCAGAAGCTAGTTGTTAAATAAATAATAATAATAATAATTTATCAATTTAAAAAAAATCAAATCCTAAGCAAGTGTCGTATGACGAGGTGGCCCAGTGGGTAAGACCTTGCCTCTCGTGCTTGAGGTCGTGGGTTCAAATCCGGGTAAGTACTTCTAAAGTGACTTTTTCAAATTCATGTGTAGGTACCTACTTTCTAAGTTTATCTTGGATAACAACGGTGAAGGAAAACATCGTAAGGAAACCTGCAACAGAAAAGGTTTGACACCATGAAACAACAACAACAACAATCGACCAATCACATAGACGGAAATCAACATCTCGTCTTTCATCTCGCATGGGATTGTTCAAATGTTCATGCTCTTTCATGGGATCAAATCCTTTGCCTTGCCGAATTCACTTACGCAATTAGGCTGCTGGACTTATATAGTTAATGTAAGTTTTAAATAGCCAAGTTACGAGGTCTGTGGGGTTCCCAGAGGTGGCTTAATTAACTCTGACATCAAAAGAAGACCACATCCTCACACGAATAGAAGAAGAACGACTGCCAAAAGGCGTTTGCTAAATTTTATTTTGTGATGGAAATTGTTTTTAACCTCCGGTGCAGAAAGAGGGGTGTTATAAGTTTGACTTGTGTACCTATGTGTTTGTGTGTCTGTCTGTGGCATCACAGCTTTTAAACGGATGAACCGATTTCATCATTATCAGCCTATTAATGTTCCCACTACTGGGACACAGGCCTCCTCTCTGTGAGAGGGAATGGGCCGTGATCCACCACGCGGGCCCAGCGCGGATGACACATGTCTTCGAATTTTTGGTGCTAGGACATGCCGGTTTTCTCACGAAGTTTTCCTTCCCCCTTTTGAGAGCAGTGGTGATAAAATAATTTAAGTACACAAAGTAAAGCGCCTGCCTGGGCTCGAACCCATGACTTGCAACTTTGTAAATCGCGGCGGATACCCCCTGGGCCACCACTGCTCTTGAACCGAATTTTATTTCGTTTTTTTTTTTGTTTCTAGATGTGACTTTTTCGAGTGTTTGATGAACATCAGTTCAACAGTTCTAAAGTTATGGGCGTTTTACTGTTTGAATCGGAGTGTTTTAGCAAGATATCGTGTTATAATTACGTGTTCAATAGATTGTCGACTGAAGCGTGTCTACTACAATGTGCTACTACTAGATTAATTATGTAGCACTGGCTGTTCCCCGCGGCTTCCTATGTTACTCAGGAATAAGGTAGCTTTCTATTGATGAAAGAATTTTTTAAATCGGTTCAGTAGTTTCGGAGCCTAGTCGGTACAAACAAACAAAAATAATCTTTCCTCTTTATAATATGTATTATAGTATAGCTGAAATAAAAATGTGCGTGGGGTTTTTTAATTTTACTTGTTCACATTTGGCTTTTTAGCGCACTTTGCCATTCCTGGCGGCACTCGCTCCACCCCAGCGCTGTATATATAACATTGCTAAAACTTATTATGCAATGGGTACTTACCTATAACCACATTCATAGTTCTCAGAAAAACAGAACGTGACATTGTTCAGGCAACATAACTTCTCAATAATTTCCCAGTATGCTTAATAACCAAACATCATTACTTAGCTAGGTATACAGTTACCACCATAAGAAACAATAAGCCTCAGTATTGCGACTGTGATATTGCCAACGTACTCACAATTAGGGACTTTACCTTTCACGAAGTAAAAACAGTAAGTACTGGTCAACAAAACTCGTATCGTCTAACGTTACACTACGTTGTATAATTCCCTGAAGGGATAATCAGAGATGTATATTAGTACCTACATAATAGTAGTTGTTGCCATCAATCGCCAGAACTTTAAAACACAAAAATTCTTTATTATTGAATTTTTTATTAAGGCCCTTACACCGCTTTTGTGCCTCAAAACGGTAACTTTCTAAAGCATACTCCTTAGTAACAGCTAAATTAAAAGGTTAAAAAAAATATAATATTTATTATTCATTCATGTACATTATTTGTGAAACATTGTTTTTTCGTATGACATAATATAACTTTCGCTTCAAAAAAATAATTATTAACACGATATTTTTTCGCTTCTTTTGCATACCCAAAGGACTTGGATGTTTAAAAATATTTTGACACAGACACAGGTGGACAGGGGAATAAGGGCCTTATGTCCTCTTTAAACTACGACTCCCATGAGATACATCCATGTAATAGGAAACAAACCTATTGCGATTAAAGGAGCACAAATTAAGTCTGGCTAATTATGAGAAATTTCTATTAAAAATGCTTTGCCTGAATTGGAAATCAAACTCAAGACTGTACGGTCAGTTACCGTGCTTGCGATTATGGAAAGGTAAATAGTTCAAGAAAATTTGTCAAATTAGGCGCTCTGCCCTCTATCTCGAAAATGGTTCTTATTAAAATAATGTTTTTACAAAAGTTGTAGACAATTTAATCCTCTACAATATTTGTGATACATATAAATAGCATAAAACCCATAGGATTATTGAGGAGGATATTTGCAATAAATTTGTAAAAAATCGATTTTTTGACCTTTGACCTTGGAATATTTGTAGACGCGGACACCCTACGATAAGTAGGTTTTTAGACAACTTTTAGGGTGTTAAAATTAATGGTTTAAACAAGTTTATAACTGACTATCTCTGATTCCGAGTCGAAACCCCTTTTTTTCCTGGACTTAAAAAAAAAAACAATTCCGGCAACATCAAATCCGAAATTAAAGTTATTTTGCAGTTTATAGTGTTTTTATTTGGAAGTCCATAACGCAAAAAAATTTTACCTACCAAAGACACCAACTTCCAAAACTAAAGTTATTTTTCACTTTGTAGTTTTCTTAATTGGAAGTCGGTAGTTTTTTTTTTGTATAAATACTTTAAATTTTCACTGTTTTGTTGTGGTACCAAATGGGCTAATTCTACTGTTCTACACATAGTAAGTTTAATGCTCATTATGTATATGTATAGTCTAATCCAGTTCATAGTTATATGACCGCCTAGCTTTAGGATTGATATAAACCTAACAATATATATCTGTGTACCCCTTCTTTAGAGCGTACCGATGTGTTGTTATGATATGAAATGGTGGAAACAATAAACAAACATTTAATTTCATTTATTAGTCAACACTTTTCTCATTTAACTAAATTTACTTTAGTAAAAGGACATATCATCGATATTATATTAGCTAAACAACAACTACTAAACAACCGCTGTGACTAAAGTACGCTCATATTATAATTTGAAAAATAAAAATCCGTTTAACAAAACCCAACTGCTTAAAAAGCGAACTTAAAAGACGTAAACAAGAAGAAAATCATGCTGTGCAGTCGGAGGATACATGTTCGTGAGCTGGCTGATCAAAACTGTATCCTCCGACTGCACAGCATGATTTTCTTCTTGTTTACGTCTTTTAAGTTCGCTTCTTAAGCAGTCGGGTTTTCTGATTTTTTTAATTAACTTTTTTATTTAGGTATAACTTTTTAGTTACTTTTTTTTTAAATTAAGTACATTTAAACATATAAGTGTTCTATATTTTTGAAATCACCTCTTAAAACACTTTATTTTGATACCCCACACGATGGGTATGGAAGAAAAAACAAACATGGCGCCCAAAATCCGCCATTTTTTTAAAAATTTAAATTTAGCCAGTGACACTCGCAGGGTTAAGACGAATTGATTGACATAAGAAATCATCAAAATCGGCCAACGCGTTTGATCTCTAGAATGCCACATAGGAACAAACATACATAGACTGATAAACACATTACCCTCCTTCGGCAGTCGGGTAAAAAGAAAGATGAAAAGACAGACATGGTAGGATGTAGGCACTTACAGAATAGGTAGATAATTTTTTTAATTAAACCTACTTCGCTTTGCTTTGCTGACGCCTCGGCAGACAACTTGCCCTGTCCATTAAATAAATTAAAAACATAGATTTATGCCAAGGCCGGCTCAGAATCAAATAAACGTGTCTCTGTTGTGACTGCGAGCTTGATATATTGCATATTTTAGGAATTCACATAACGATAATAAAATACATAAGTAGTATCTTACATACAATTGCAAACATAAGCCTCTTATAGTGCGTATAATAGGAGGTTCAACGTAGAACTGAAATACTTGAATATTTTGTTATGGGTAACAAAAGTGTGAAATCAAAAAAATACATAGTTACCTAGGTGAGCATTTTAGAACTTGTGTAAAAGTAATAATAATAATCTTCCTGCCCTTGTCCCATGCTTCTTGGGCCGACCCCGTTTTCTTCTTCCATACCGTCCTGTCCCTCGTCGTGCCATCACTGACTCCCTTTTCTTTGGCCGTCCCCTGCCTCTCCATCCATTCACATTTATTTTCATAACTTTTTTAGTAACATGCGTTTCATCCCTCCTCATCACATGACCATACCAGGACAAACGGTAAAAGTGTCAATCCAAAATAAAAAGTACTGACCTACTGTAAATACCAATTTATTTTCAAATCAATATCAAAGGCACATTTACACCAACAATAAAAAACTTTTGTTCGATTAGACTTTAGAGTTAATACACTCGCGAGCAATGAAAAAGTTCCAGTGACATAGCACCAAATTACTCCTAAACGGGAAAGGCTAGCTTAATGACGCCGTCTGCAATATTGAAGTACATTTAACAGCGCATCAGAATATTAACTTAAAACGTAAATATTGTGTTCAAATTTTAAATTAAATGTGAAAAAATTTAATTAAGATGTTTGTCGGCATTTTGTGGGTGGAACTTTTTCATTGCTCGGCAGTTTATATTTAGTGATTTGTAGTAAAGTTTGCCTAAGTATTGTATCATTCAATTAGATTATTAAAATAACTATTGTGTGTCAAATTAGACAAATTTCGAGAGCATGTTTACAAATGTGTAAGATGTCTGAAAATAAATGATTCATGAAATAAAAATAGATTTCTGCTCTACTTTTCTCCATATAAATTTTATCTATGCCTAACCTCACACTTCTTTGTACGCAAAGTACGCAAAAACGACGACAGCCGCCAACGACCTTGAGCGCGTCCCAAAATTCAGTCGTTTTTTTTTGTAGTTTCCTTATTATTCTATGACAAAAAAAAAGTCTTAGATCAAAATCTAAATAATTAAATTACCTTTGAGATGGTGAAAATTTCATTAAAATACGCCTGGCGGTTTTGGTGCGTATGTCGTTTTTTTTTGTTCGTGTTTTTTAACTTTACAAATTATTACACTAGGTTATATGAATCCAAATTTTCATAGATCAAATTATTATGAAAATGGTATAATGTGACATTTCCAAAAAGTTACGACTAGCCGATTAAACGAGATTTTCATTTGAAAATCGGCTACCGAGGGGTATCTGCACCTAAAATGCACAATTTTTTTTTCACGTTTTAATAAACAGAATTATAATTTATCGAAACCTAGTTCTTATTCTTAGGTGTGTTTTGAATTTATGATCGTATTCTGAGGCGGCCTTAAACATCAATAACAATAAAAAATGGCTCGATATTAAAACACGGTATCAGTCACGCAAGCTTGCCGATATCATCACCTGCCGAACGTGCAGATAACGCAGTCACTGATAGATAACACACTGGTACTGTAATGAGACGAAGAGGAAGAAGTCTGTCAAAAAAAACTTAAAAAATAAAAATACTACCGACTTCCAAATAAGAAACTACAAAGTAAAAATAACTTTATTTTTGGAAGACTGTGTGTTTGGTAGGTATCATATTTTTGCGTTATGGACCCTACAAAAGCAATACTTTTGTAGATTATAAAGTGTACAATTGGTAATCTAAGGTCTAGCTGAGGTTGAAGCAAATGTCATAGACAGAAAACTTTAGTCCCAGAAACTTACTAGTTAGTACTACTTACTTTTTGAACGTCAAACAATAATAAATTTAAATTAAAAATTTACAAGTAATAAAAATTTATTCTACCGTATGTCCCGAGTGTAGTCCCTGAATCGGAACATTTGCCTTGTTTCGATTTCAAATCTGAAAACATTGTTATCGATGACGTCAATTTCGTTCATATTGATATTACGTTGACACTTCCTGGCAGATTAAGCGACTATTTTGAATGAAAATATTACAAAATACATGGTTTATCTAATCAAATAATGAATCATGGTCAGTTTTTCTGTGAATTTTAAACTTGCTAATTCTTATCATGTAGAGTTTCTTTACCTTGCATACCTAAACTAAACTATGCTAGTATTATATTATCTGTGGTTCGGGTATTATTTGCCCCACCATTGTGTATATTATCTGTGACCAAACAAATTGGAAAAGCGTTTTGAAAAACCATAATAAAGTTGTTATAAATAGACTCTGATTAGCTAATCAGCATTCGAATTTCCAATCGTCCTCAACAGTCCTAAAACAGATGAGGTTTAATTGCATCAATATTGATAATAATATAAAATAAGCTAGCTTATTCACAAAAATCTTTCATAGTTTACAATAATCCGATATTTTGCAAAAATACGTTGTGTTGCAGAGAGCCTAAAATTTTCGAAAACAAATATTATGTTGTATGGTTTATGAGCAAGATGATACATGATTCTTTACAAATTTACTGCCAAATAATTGTATCCAGTGCCTCCACAGTGCAACAGGTAGGAATCGAAGTCACATCTCGAAGTCTTTCTTTAAAAAATGCTGCCATATTAATGTCTCCAGTGTCTCCATAAAGAAGAACAAGAAGTACAACTCACAAAGAACTCTACGTTAAGAATCGAACTCACAACTCGCATTCTTACACTGGCTAAAAACAGCCTTGAGCAACAATTCTAGTAATTAGGAACAATTTAATCATTGTATTGCTCTCTCGTATCTAGGAAAGATTACCTATTTACGATACGATATCATTATCTGTATATGTGTCACTCGTTCAGGCACGTCAGAGTATATATCAACTAGTCTATAGCTTCTGTCAATGGCTTTACCCGCGTGAAAGTCGATAATTATCCCAAGGGAATGTACATACTCCCGGAATAAAAATTATTCTACGTCCTTCTGCAAAGTCCAATCCATCTCAAATTCAGGCCTAGCGGTTTGGGCGCCTAACAGACGAGTTACTATGGCATTTTTATTACTAGCTGATCTACCCGTGTGCCATGACACGTGAAAATGGACAAACAAACAAACTCACACTCGCATTAATATATAATATTAGTAGCGTAGTTTGGATTAGTCACCAACCAAAAAGCGGATTTTCTCCAATTAAGTTTCTTTAGAGCCGCCAGTTTTAATTAATCAATCTAAAAAAATATAGATAATCTGTGTTAAAAACTATGACTAAAAATCACATAATGCAGCATAAACCCCAGGAACAGCTAATCCATATTTTCGCATAGATAAAAAAATACAATAATGTTCCCAAAAAGCGCTAATATGAAAACTCTTCGGGAAAAACAATAAAAGTAAGTGTTTTCTAAAACTGAGCTTCTAATGCTTTCTGTAGATTTTGGTGTAGCTAATATACTAGTTTCTGCCAGCGGCTTCAACCGCGTGAAAGTCGAAAATTATCCCGAGGGAACATATGCCCGGGCTAAAAAGTATCCTATGTGCTTTTCCTCACTATAATACTGTGCCTAATTTCACCCAGATCCGTTTAGCCGTTCTGGCTGGCGTAAATGAGTAACAAATATACACATATCCATCCAAACTTTTGCATTTATAATATTACAAAGGTTGTAATCAGATTCAGGGGGGTGCCCATAAGCTCTTAGAGTAAGGGTATTTTGAGTGTGTGTAAGGGACAGATGTATACAATTCATATACATCTGTCCCTTACACACACTCAAAATAACCTTACCTTAAGAGCTTATGGTCACCCCCCAGGTGTGTTCCTAAAACCATCGTGGTCAGCTTTAATAGTTCAATCTGTATCTGTTATTGTAACCATCCACCAAGAAACCGCTGAGAATTGCGGCGCGCTTTTTCCTATCCTCCATTTTTTCACATCGACCCTTGAATTCTAATTTAGAATTTCAAGTTGAGTTTTCATCAAACTCTACTTAAGCCTAACCTATCAAACTTGGCATTAACAGGTTCACTCTATCCACATATCAAAAACAATACCGTAAAATGGACTGCATGGGTGAATGGGAACAAAACAGAGTAACTTTCGCATTTATATTTCTAGCTGATCTACCCGTGCCGTGTGCCATGACAAGTGAAAATGTACAAACAAACAAACTCACACTCGCATTAATATATAATACTAGCTGACCCGGCAAACTTTGTTTTGCCATAAAAACACCTAATATGCATCTACCCTACCTACCCTACCCTACCCTACCTACCCTACCCTACCTACCCTACCCTACCCTACCTATCCTACTTACCCTACCTACCCTACCCTACCTACCCTACCCTACCTACCCTACCCTACCTACCCTACCCTACCTACCCTACCCTACCTACCCTACCGTACCTACCCTACCCTACCTACCCTACCCTAATTTTCCTTTTTTTTTTTTTTTTTTTTTTTTTGTAAATCTAAACCATTCTCGAATCTCCACGAACACACACAAAAAATTTCATCAAAATCGGTCCAGTCGTTTAGGAGGAGTTCAGTCACATACACACGCACACAAGAAATATATATATTAAGATTAGTAGCATAGTTTGGATTAGTCACCATTTTTCAATCATCCTCACGTCTTTGTCAATCTCTTCTTTAGCCTGAGACCAATCAAACTTTGACATTAAAATAGTTAGCACGTTCTAAACTTCAAATTCTCAATTCAGAAACTGGCCTTCATTGTTTTCCTGAAGAGACGAACTTTCTGCTTTCGGGTGGGTTAAGGCGATATATACGCCCCAATTTTAACGCAATACTGGCCGTGCGCCCGCTCGATGCCAAAATATCAATATTGAACCTCCTTTTGAAGTTTTGTTTGCAAAATATGATTTGATTTACATATGCTATTTCAGTTATGAAGAAATTCCAGCCATAAATTTTTCTGAATAAAAATATTTTTCAATATCCAAGTCGTTTTGGAGGAGTTTCCAAAAGTTACGAAAAAATATAGTGTTGTTAATAATTTTTGTAAAGCAAAACTATTAGTTACACGAAAAAACCTTGTTTCAAAAACTATATACATGAATCAATAATAAATATATATTTTTTCACACCTTTTAACTTACCCGTTACTAAGAATTATGCTTTAGAAAATAACCGTTATACGGCATTAAAGCGGTTGTAGCCCCTAAGCGTCTTTTTACACCCATTACAAATAATTGTCGTTTTCACGGTCCCTATCTCTTCGCTATCGTGCTTATAAATTAGGGAACATTTTGTGGTAGATCCATAAAGTTTAAAAAGTTGTTTATCTCTAACTATTTTTTTTTTTACATCGCCTCTTGAACTCTGTTTTAGAATTTCAAGTTGAGTTTTTGTCAAACTCCACTTAAGCTTAATCTATCAAACTTTGACACTTTCACGCATTCAAGCAGGGTTTGACACTTTCTTAACTTCAAAATCACATTTCAAAAACCGGCTCTCATAGTTCAAGTTTATTTATCTCTAACTTATTTTTTTTGTCATTAAACCCTTTCTGAGTTAAGTATTTAAGTTTTTGTCAATCTTTTCTTTAGCCCGAAACCAGTCAAACTTTCACAATAATGCAGGGATTAACACGTTCTTAACATTAATTCTCAATTCAGAAACTGGCCCTCATTATTTTTAACAGCACCGATTTCGTTTGAAAAGTGACTTTAACGAGTGTGTTCTTAGTTAAGTTTGACTAAAATCGGTTCAGCCATTCAAAATATATGGACGTTTTTGTTTGAATCGGGGTGTTTTCGTATGATATCGTGACATAATTACGTGTTGTGGAGCAGTGGTGGCCCAGTGGTATCGGCCGCGACTTACAAGTTGTAGGTCGTGGGTTCGAACCCAGGCAGGCACTTCACTTTGTGTAAACTATTTCATCACCACTGCTCTCAAAACGGTGAAGGAAAACATCGTGAGGAAACCGGCATGTCCTAGAACCAAACATTCGAAAGCGCAATGTGACAACCACCAACCCGCACTGGCCCAGCGTGGTGGATTATGGCCCATTCCCTCTCACAAAGAGTAGGTCTGTGTCCCAGCAGTGGGAACATTAATAGGCTGATAATGATTATTAATAATGTGTTCAATAGATTGTCGATGGAAGCGTGCGTTTTACTACTAGATAAATTATGTAGCATGAAATGAAAATGTACCGGAAGCTTTAATTTTTTTACAATGCATGTCCTCAAAAAGAGCGTTTTCCAAGCAGCCAAACTGTGCGGAAAGTGTCACTTTTTTAACTAGTGCTTTTTACTTTTCTGTATATTTTTAATTTTTAACTGTTGGAGTCAGCCCGACGCATAGAGTTTTTATTATTTGAGAAAAGTTTTACAAATTAGTTACGATTATCATTCATATATAAGGTAAAATAAATCTAATACTTCGATAAAGGTGTTTTTAATTGCTTTTTTTTTATTATTATGTATAGGTTTGCGCTAATTACTCTAGATTTAGATTATGATCAATAAATTAATGTTAAATATTCATTAAATATGTTTGGCAGAACGTATATTTTGCTCGTGCCTTTTTGTATTACGACGTGACAGCTATTTGCACATGCGCAGTAGATATGCCCGTGGAACTATTAGTTAATCTTTGGTATGTTGACCGCGCTTGAATAAGCCCGCCATTTTATTAATTTCTTGATTGGTTCAGATATATTTTTTTATTTCCTCGCACAGTGCATAGTAAAATGTTGTATGATACACGTACGTAAGATGATTTCCGGCTCGTGTCGATTTATCCACTCATCGGAAATCACCTACCTTCCGCACTTGTAGCATAAATAACTATTTTAATTTACCTTGTTCCCGAAAGTTTCTGCTTTCGGGTTCGTTAAGCGTCTTTTTACACCCATTACAAATAACTGTAGTTTTGACGGTCCTTATCTCTTCGCTATCGGGCTTATAAATTAGGGAACATTTTGTGGTAGATCGATAACATATAGGCTGATAACAGTCGTAGTCAAACGGAGCTAGTCGCGATAACATCTGATAGCCGTATAGGTACATTATTTTTCGGAGATTTGTAAAAAATATACGTCGTATGCGTCAATGGCGACTTTTTGTTCGCTTATTTTAAATCAAACCTGCGACTAAAGCTGTACTTTAGTCACTATGTTAATATGTGCGGTGCTTTACTTTTGTGCGATATGATTTAAATTAAACCTTTTATCTGGCTTGGTCCTATTTCATATTAAAGCACTAGATACTGTGGGGGGATAGCTAGAGAACTCAAATGATAAGCAGAAATCACTTTGATATGTTATATTGAAGCAATATCGTGCCTGCCCTATAGTCCAGTAGCCAGAAGAATATGCCCTTTGATAATTCAAAAGTTTTTTATTTTCGCTGGGTGAATACCTTATGTGAATTCAACGCTATGTACAAAAATGCTAACAGTTTAGAGTTATGCAATAGGCATAAAGTAGGTATTTCCTATTATTTCGTGTTATAATAATAATATAAAATTTAAATTTAAATAATTTACTGTTTCTTTATTAGTACTATCTAAACTTTATATTAGTGAAAATGCTAACAGACACGTACTATGGAACAAAGGAAAACTGAAAATGGCTCGTAACTCTTTCAATAAAAGATTTAAGTTTTCAAATAATTTCCTATATGCATAGAGGGATTAGTTATACGTTACAACAAAAGTTCTAACAACTAAGTATAATGCTGCACAGGTTATTGTATTTTTACATTGTGATTTGCGAAATATTGAATTTATGTTTATAAATTTGCGCCTACATATTCGAAATAATAAACTCTACCACCATACAAAAGTTTAAACACTTATGTGCTATGCTAGTTTAATAAATCAAATACAATTTGGGTATTGCGGGGCGCGGTGTTGGTATGTACGATCAGTATAAATTCTTCGAACCATACAGACCACAGAGGCTCACATCATAAACGGACTCTTCTGATGATTTTTAGAAAAACATTACCGCGCAAATTCTTATTTCAAACTGGCGTCTAGTATCTGACAGATCTTTCACTGTTATTTTACCTATGAATGCAACCTTATTGCTACGATAATAAAGATCACTAAAATAGGTAATCTGGCATGTGTTATACAAGCCTTCCCCGTGCGAATCGAATATATATTAAAATTATGTCTGGTACTGTACGACTGCCCCATATATAAGAACGCAGTAGGTGACATATTTTTATAATGGTTTTATACCCTGATAATCTTATTTATATTATTTTAATGAGTTTTAATGTGCTGCGATGGACTGTGTAATTTTAACCAGGAAATTTATAATTTGAATTGAGATTTTGTGCTTTAATTAATAAATTTTATCATTATTTACAATAGCAAAGTCCCTTCAAGTTGTAAAAAGACCTTAAATTAGCAAATGTCCGGTACTTAATAGAATTGAATTATCTTGTTTAGAGATATGTAAAATATTTAATAGATTTAGGACACCATTAATATCATTTGTGTTATTACGTACAGTTCACCCGTAAGCCTTGTTTAGTACTCGCTTATTTATTTTTGTCGTTTAGTTACCTAACACAAGATTACATTCCATAGGCTAATTCAAATAATATTTTTGCGTTATCCTGGAATATAATATTTTATGGCATTTACTAGGTTTTGATGTACAGCAATCGTGTGGTAAGGTCACGTGGTGGCGATTTTTCGCTATAATAGAGTTTAAAAACTAATAGATAGGGCGCACGACACGATTATATAAAATTTATCTACCTTTAAAATAAAAAATGTTCTAAATCTTGATAAGCGTATCACAAAATTGACACCTAAACATCTCACTAGGGTTGCTACTATATTGATTCTGAATAAAAAAAATAAGTAGGTAATATTTTACAAACATAAATACATCGATTTGTTTAAGCATACATCATATCATGCTTACAGTGTCATCTACTAAGGCTTAGTGGGTAACACTGCCTTTATTGTATTAGGTCCTAGGACCAGCGATGTAGTCAATTTAGTTATGTGACAGTTGCACCGGTTATAAGATGTTTGATATTTCTACAGTCACATCTGTTTGGAAAAGGCATTTGCTTGGACTTTTCCCTAATATGTTGGGGTTGACTTCCACTGTTTTCAGTTGAACCAGACGCATCTGAATACCAGTGTTTTATATGAAGTGACTGCCTACCCTGCCAACCCAGATTATACGGTAATCCTACTGGATAATACGGTACCCTTTTGTTAGGGTGGCCGCAGACTTTCGGGTTTCTGACGACCCGTAACGACTGTCAAAGATTCACGATACGGAGAATTTTATTATTCTGTCATCTCAATATACTGTCAGCACGGCAGGTACGACTATTCCGTGTTCTGTGAATATTTCTTTCTTATTCTTTTTATAGGAACAAAGAAGGTTGAAATCGTAATCGGTTTCGCGCCTCATTCAATACATTCGGAGTGGAGTGTCACCGCAACCCGCAATACCCAATTGTATTTTATTTATTAAACTAGCATAGCACATAAGTGTTTAAACTTTTGTATGGTGGCAGAGTTTATTATTTCGAATATGTAGGCGCAAATTTATAAACATAAATTCAATATTACGCAAATCACAATGTAAAATTACAATAACCTGTGCAGCATTATACTTAGTTGTTAGAACTTTTGTTGTAACGTATAACTAATCCCTCTATGCATATAGGAAATGATTTGAAAACTTAAATCTTTTATTGAAAGAGTTACGAGCCATTTTCAGTTTTCCATTGTTCCACAGTACGTATCTGTTAGCATTTTCACTAATATAAAGTTTAGATAGTACTAATAAAGAAACAGTAAATTATTTAAATTTAAATTTTATATTATTGTTATAACACGAAATAATAGGAAATACCTACTTTATGCCTATTGCATAACTCTAAACTGTTAGCATTTTTGTACATAGCGTTGAATTCACATAAGGTATCCACCCAGCGAAAATAAAAAACTTTTGAATTATCAAAGGTTATGTGGAAAATAATTGTATCCCTACTGGACTACTAAGGCGGCTTTTACCGAAGTGACAAGCAAAGCTAAACAAAAAGATCTTTATTGTTTTTTTTTTTGTTTTTTTTTTTTCGCACCGTTTGTGCATTTAGCCAGTGTCAGGTTTAGACTTAGAAGTTCTAGTTCCTTAAGTTTTTAGTCCAATGTCCTAGTTAGGTCCCAGTAAAATGGCGGCAACTTTATTGAAAGCTTCTACGGCGTTTTGTCGACAACATAAACAAACTCATGTTCTACCGCTGTGTTTTACTTGCCCACACTCGTACACGCTCACTAATAATATTAGAATAAAAAGCCACAATTTTTACACTATTAACTTTCAACTTAACACAATTTTAGGAAAATAAAACAGAGAAGCAACATAGACGCCATTACGTTCCCGCCAAAACTTCCAAAAACATCTTCAATTATTTTCCTAGCGTTCCGATTTCAAACACCTTCCAAAACTAAATAGTTATCTGTTACCAGTCTTGTAATAGACAAGGAGTTTGTCTCTAATTAGGTGAGGAGTCCTCACAGTACCTACTATATGAAATCCACCCAAAATGTTGTTGTTTTTGGAACCTATTGTGACACCATGGATACATAGACCTTTCTAAACACTAAAGGCTGATTTAGCTTAACTTTGCAAAATCAGCCTTTAGTGTAGTGGTATTTAATACGATTGGAACTTCTATTCCTAGATGTAGCTGTGTCTTATGACCGATATTTTGTATAGATGCTTTACAAAAAAAACAAGCTTTTTTGTATTCTTCTCAGCAAACCCTTTCATTTGATACCCGTATCATGGCAGTGCACAAAAAATAACTAGTCCGCCATCTTGGGCCGTCCACCATATTGGATTTAGAAAGACGTCACTTAGCTATGCATGCTATGTTTTTTGCTTTGCTTAGCTAAGCATTGTCATCCAAACTAAACGTGTAGGTATGCAAAATTTCAACTTAATCGGTGGAGGATTACTGCTTTAAAATTCAGTTGCAAGATTTGACCGGAACACACTTACATACATACATACATTGCAAGTTAAATAAAAGCTTGTAATAATCATACAATACAGCATATTGTTCATCACTTCTGCCAAAATAAACGATATTTCCGCTTCATAATTTCTCTCTGATATTATTAAAAGCATTTATTGGCACCTTGACACCATTCCTGGCCATCTCATGATCTAGACACGTAACTTACTTTCTGTATCGCCCATTCATTATTCAACGACTAATGGACAGCTTGCTGCTAAGTTATTACTTTTGGACATACATATTTTTAGTTACCCCGGTACACCATTTGTGCATTAGGCTTAATTATTTTTGGGAAATAATAAGTCTAGCCACAAAATTATTTATTGGACACGTGATTAAACTTCTAATTTTATAACTAAGCAACGGGAAAATGACATAGCCTCTAATAAACTAATTCGTCTTTTTTGCAACGCCAACTAAATATTCTACAGAAAGCGTCAAGTAAAGATCATCAATTATTGTGACTTGTCCTTCTTATTTATACATTGCCACGTAATTTACTAACTCGGCCACGGATTTTATATCTTGTCACCATTTTACGTTTTACAGCTTCAACGCAATATCCTCAAAAAAATATAATTCAAGCTTCTATCGAAGAAAGAAAGAAAGCATAATTTATTATAACTTAGCATGTAAAACAATACATCATATTCTTTTATCGTGAAAATAGCCACTGCATGATTTGGCGCGAGTACGCGAGACGACAGCGACCGGCCATTTGCACCAATCAGAGAGCGCCATTCGATTCATGTGACGACGAGTTGAGTTGATCACATCTCGATTCGACGAGTTGATTATATTTAAAATAATAAATGACGGTCAATGAATAAGTCCAAGAGCGAGCGTAGCGAGCTCGGGAGCTTAGGGCACCCCGACACGGACAGGTTAGGTTCGAAGGAGATGACTTGACGTCATCTCCTTCGTGTTAGGTTACTTTAAACCCTGCATACAGAAATAGGAGCCCCGCGCAGCGGGGCTCCGTCGACTCTGTCGCATAAATACTAATCCAACTTGCACCTATTCTATATTAAAACCAAAAAATATAGTCTTTTATTTTGTCTCTCCTCAATAGCTTCTGGTAATATTAGTGGCCAATATACTATTTGATGAAATGTTTTTGCAATTTTTTTACGATCAATTAATATGGGATGAGTTACATTTTAAACGTACTGAGTTAAAAAATTAGAAGCTAAATAAATATATTTTTTGATGTCATTTAATAGTATTTTAGAAATTTACTGTTAGAATGCATGTTAAAAATTTTACACGTAAGTTACATTTTAAACGTACTGAGTTAAAAAATTAGAAGCTAAATAAATATATTTTTTGATGTCATTTAATAGTATTTTAGAAATTTACTGTTAGAATGCATGTTAAAAATTTTGATGCTAAAAAATAACCATCATGCTGAGTTGTATTTAGAGTGGTTTACATAGAAGATAACTAGTGGCTAACATAGTATTATTTAGATGCTCGTTAATTGTGGCTGACTTAGTAATTTAGAAGGCAACATACATTTTTGGGGGCGAATAATGATATTAAAAAGAAGCCTGTTTAATTAGCACCCATTATTTTTTTAGCTACATACGGACATACCTTCTCTCATATCTCTTTTTAGTTTATAACAAAGTCGCTGTCTACTTCTTCCTGTTTTAACCCCCCCAACGGAACAAGAGGTGTTTGTGTATCTGTCTGTGTTTCTCCTAAACGGATAAACCAATTTTGATTTAGTTTTTTTTTGTTTGAATGGTGGCTTTTTCGAGAGTGTTCTTTGCTATGTTTGATGAAAATCGTTTTATACCTATTTTCGCAAGATGTTATAATTACGTGTTCGATAGATTGTCGATCGAAGCGCATCTGTTGCTAGATATATTATGCAGTTTAGAAAGCATTAAATAAAAACTTGGCGGGGTTTTTAAATTTTACTTGTTGCTTACTTCTTCTAATCCATGCAACGGATTTTCACACAGTTTTCACTAACAGAGTGAGCGATAAACGAGGAAGATTTGGGTATATAATGTCTCACGTGCGAAACCGGGGTGGTTATACTAAACAAACTACTTAGACAGCTACATATGGAGGTCCAAACTATTGCGGAACAATTTCCTTAAAAATTAAACTGACTTCCAAAACAAAACACTACAAAGCGAAAAAATTTTTATTTTCCGATGTCTGTGTCTTTGGTACCTATTGTTTTCCGTTTTTCCACACCGACTTCGGAAAAACGTCCTCCTTTTTTGAATTCGGTTAAAAATACACTTTTCAGAGAATAAACGTTTGCCAACGATTATGTTTTTCGCGCGTATCTTGTATATTTTTAAATTTCTTTATTACCTGTTGTCTCCCAAACGGCTGGATGGATTCGTCTTAAAAACCCAAGTGTCCTTAGATAGGTGTTTGAAAAAAAACACAATAGCAGCTTTTTGGCGCGAAATAAAAAAAAAATACCAAGCCTATCGAATAGGGTAGTATCAAAATCAATTAAATTAAAAGGGAAGTTACAAGTATATATATATAGATAAGTTATATATTAAATTTAATTAGGAAATTCCGCCCCTAAGACGACCTCCTGACCGAAATGTTCATCTTTTTAGAGAAATTATTCCGCACACTTTTGGACCTCCCCTCGTATTAAAACGTAAACAAACCTCAAGTTCCTCCAAAAACTTGATCTCCTCCACATTCCTGGTCTGCTCCTCACTGGTAATGATCCTCCCGTTCGCACTCACTTCACCGGTCAGGTTCACATCCTTCAGGTCATCACCGTCCACTTTCAAATCGTTCATCATGTGGTACGCACTGTTACTGTGTCCAAACTTCTGCATAGCATGCAGTATAGACTTGCCCTTATAATTTTTCAGCGTGTTCACACCGCCGGGGTGATCGCGCATGAATTTGTTCAGGTCATAGTGTTCACCGTCGAATTTGACCGGGAAAAGTTCGCGGGGTGTTTTTTCGTCGGCCATGGCGGAGGAGTTTTGTCGGCAGCCGCGCCCGCGAGCAACCTGAACCGACTAAAACATGTTATCAGTTGACGAGGCCCGTGTGATATGAACAGATGTTTAGCGCGCCTACTACTGTTGCGTCCCGCGGCGGCCGCGGCGTCGTGCTGATTCACGGACGCACCTTACTAGTTGCCGATTAGTTTGGCTGTTAGCATCAGCGCTATAAACGCGACGTAAGAAATTAGTGGCGCACCTAATTAAAGTGCGAATATTTCTCTCTAAGTGACTTTTACATTGTAAGAGCTACACATTCGTTTAAGGTCGGGAAGTGACTGCCAGTGATTGCTTGCTCACTGTGCTTTCATGAACGAGACATTCGCTTTCGCTCTTGACAATTCTAAAGTAACTGAAGTGCGTATATTTGAAGGTGAAGGCAGTCATGATTTTTTGTTACGAAGACAAACAACATTACAAGGTTCTGATAAAAAATGTAGCGAATGCATAACTGCATACAAGGGTAAGAACCACGCAGCAATAAACGCAACCAATTCAAATTCTAGAGTCAATTTATTTCTCGTGTTCTCAACGAGGCGTTTCCTCAAGATTTGATCTACTTACAAGTTTAACACTGTTGCTTGAGTGTAGAATTAGATTAGAGGTAAGGGTAACTATATCAAAATAAGGCAACTGTGTAGGTAGATACAAAGCGATGTTCAAACCCCACACCTGAGATTACTGCCGCACCCTCTAAAGCTAATAAAAACGGTAAGTAAGCGCACAGTTACACACAGCTACTACAGTTTCGATGGCAAACCTATAGAGTAGTTATACAAATAAAGAAAGAACAATAAACATTGCACTAATCTTTCCTAAAACAATCCTTGTCCGTGAAGTACTTATGCACGATGATACGGTAAATGCCAATCATAATGAAAGTGCCAGTTTTGCCACAATTTATTTCGGACAATCAACCCAATGAATATATCGATTTGTTTAAATTGATACTAGTAAAGATAAGCTGTTTTTTATAATAAAACAACAGCGAAGAGCAATGTCAAACAAAATCTAATGATTTTAGCTGAAGCAAAATCGCTACAAATCTACCTAATGAGCAGATTTTTGGAGCGAAGAGAGAAATCCGAAACGTCATCTGCGAACGATTTACAATAAATTATAGGTACCTAATTAAAAAAAATAATTGGGTAAGGTGGGAGAGGAAGGTCCAAGATAAGGTAGATGTGTGCGGAATGACATTGGCAGTGGTACGGGCTGGAAGAAAAAACATTTTGAGTCGACCCCAAGTAACATTGGACAAGGGTAGGAAAATGATAAACTAAAAAAGTCAATAACTATAATATAATTGAAGAATGTTAATCAATTTAAGTGTGTTATAAAATAACAAAGTGTATTACTTGGTTATCAGGATTAACAGAGGACTTCACGCACTTATTATAAGCACTTAACTCAAGAGTCGTGTTTATAAATCACACTTATTTCGAGGGCTTTCACTTAAGTGGTGCACTTACTTATGAATTATAAGATGCCAATAAAAAGTTTGAAAAGTGTGAGGAATTCTGATAATATCCACCATTTCGACTGCTTTATTAATGGGCTTAGGATTCCTAAACCCTGATATGACTTTTCCGTTGGCGGAAGTTTCACGAAGTTACATGAAGATCATAAAATAAGAATTAAATCTCAGAAACTGAAAGATTCGACTAAAGCTTTCTTACAGTATTGATACTGATCGAACCCAGGGAATCCAGGGATCCACAACCACAACTTAGTTGCTGGCTAACACGATATATATCTACCCCTTGGTAAGAGTGGTGGGCTAGTTGGTAGAATATGTGACATTTTTTGAAAAAGCAACTAGGAAAGTCACGCCAAACATATTCGAGTAAAAAGTTCAGTTCGGTTCGAGTACTCATGGTTTTCCCGGTGTAAATAATTGATTGGTATGATTGCACCGCGCACTGAAGTGGCAGCCGGGTGCAACGTCACTCACAGGCCACAGGGCGTCTTGGCCTTGGCCCTTTGGCATCAATGATTCATGTCTTCCACCACTAGCATTCTGGGTTAATGGGTCTGTCAATATCCCCACCCCGTTTAACCAACTTAAAAATCGACCAGTGCGGCTATTATTATTTAGCCACGAGCTCCTCTCCATAGAATAAAATAGTAAAGATAATATATTAAAACTATCTACTAACTAGTAGTAGGGACCTTAAGGTACCTATGGTACTACGATAGTCCAAACGTAGATATGCGTTCACACAGAACAGTTAAAAGCTCTTTAATCTGTTCTGTGGTGTTCACCATACAAGAAACACGGTATTATTAATGTCTCGCGCACAAGACAAATCCCGAAGATAGCCGACCATGTGGCGACTTCGCTTCGGTCTAATATGACCTATGTATGACCAAATTAAGGCGTTAGAAAAACGCGTGACCCGCCGGGCCATCTGCCCATACTACATAAGTCAATGCGGGAGACATTCACATAAGTATTCGATAAATTAACATCCATAACGCGGATTTTTTTGTGAATGATGGGCCACACACGGTCTCCTTCCTTTAATAATTAGGTCAACTAGGAAACAGTAGCCTATATTTTTATGAAATCCAAAAATAATTCTATGGTGACAATATTCATGTGTTCTATTATTCTGTTAATCTTTATATTCGGAACGTCACGCAGAGGTGGCCGCGACTTGCTTAAATACGAAACAACCTTGCTCCTCCAGATCCAAGGAGAGGCGTCTTCCTTACCAGGTTGGAGCATTTTCGTTTTTGTACCGAACATGTGCTGTGCGCGTATGCTTTCGGTAAAGAATGTTTCGGTACCGAAACTATTCAGTCAGCAAGGCGTCTGAGTAACTATACTTATTTATTTAGACATCATGCACAAAGGTACAAAGGCGGACTTAATGCCTTAAGCATTCTCTACCCTCTCCATGTCGCCATGAGATCCTGGGGCATAAGTCATAACTAATTTATTTCATAACAATATATACATTGTGTAGAAGGGCGGGTGGACCTGCTGTTATTATGACGAAACTGTTGGCGTAGTGGTTGAGTGATCGACTGATGCACTGCCGACCATGTCGCGGGTTCGATTCCCGCAGGGACCAAATATTTGTATGGCCTACAGATAGTTGTTTCGGATCTGGGTGTCTTGTGTATGTGAGTTTAAATGTTTGTAAACGCACCCACGATACAGGAAGAAATGCCTAGTGTGGGCCAACGTTTTTTTTTTAAGTATAAAAAATTAAGAATTGTAAGTTATCGTGTGAACGTTATCTATCGTCAGTTTATGCTGATTTCGATGTCAAAATTTAGGTACCTAGAACTCATAAAAGGAAGGTAAACATTGTTTAGTGCTTATCATAGAAGTTGTATGTGTCAACCATGGCACGGTGTTCGTCGAGTATCATGAACAAGATAAGCAGTGTTCCGGTATTTTTGCCTTGAAGGTGGAATCGTTACGCTTTGTGGCGTAACTTAGGACCACAGAGTACATTTCAATATACTGAAATAGAGACCAATCTCGTACCGTGGAACGAGTCATTTGCGTTCTTGAAGAAACTAGCGCCATCTGCCCTATATAGTTAGAACTAAACCTTTGATATAGCTGTGTGTGTGCGTGTGCGAGTGTGCGTAGGTGTGTGCGTGTATGTAAGGGTTTAATTTTATTCTATAGAACTGTAATGTTCGTTAACTGTAATGCACATCATAACATAGTAACATACGTAGTATCTCTAAGTCGTCTGTGATCATAACCTGTGATAATAACACAGAAAGATCACAAAAATAAACAAAATATCGCAAAATACCGGGCGCAAGCGTCAGATATTAGCAGACATTTGTAAATTGGGGTAACCAGTTTATGGTTCATAAAACCACCAAGGGAAATTTACCACCCGAATGAAAATTTGCAAAATGATTGTAAAAGTTATTGCTATATGTGTTTTAATTAATCAAAAAATAATCAAATGTCACACTGTGCGATAAATGTAATTAAAACCAGTAAAAATTATTCATAATTGAAAATATTTTTTGGAAACAATATCACAGAAGTTGGTTAAAAATATACTATTTTAGTAGTAATATGCTACCTACTAGGCAATATTGACAAATTATGATTTTGTTTAGCGCCATCTAGTTTAACAAGTTGGTAAAAAAATCACGATTGTAATCCAACAAAATTAAAAAACACATTATGAGTTATTTTGTACAGTGACTACATATGCTTCGTGATTTTGTATCATTGTACCCATTGCTGTCCCCAGTTTTTTGTACTAAGATTAAACGCCCTGCTTAGGACTGGGGGCAGGCAAAATAAGGATCAGCAATATGCGAAAGATCTAAGGTTTAGCTGTGCACATCATTGGGTTGATTTTTCGAAGATGCTGTTCTAATTAAGATTTTTTGGAATTCTGAACTTATGGCTACCTGTCTACCTATTATTAGTAATAGTGGTATTGTCTGTTACATCTAACTGACTTCATATTTAAGATTTTTGTTTTGGTCCACTCCAAGACGCCAACGACAGACTCAGATGGAAAAACATCAATAAAGAAAAGTTTAGCCCCCGTCGTGGAAATCACGACCGATCACAACGATCAGTAATGAGGAAATCGAAGCGAGGAGGATGGGGATGGAGTTGATGATAGAACTGCAAATCTGCAAATGAATATTTCGCTTTTGGCTTAAGGCATAAGTGAATTAAGTATCCACTTAAGTGGCTACCATTGTATAGGTAGATATAGAGCACCCATGCAGACGCCTCGGCCGGCGGGACGTCTTGCTGCGCAATGTGACTATTCCGTGTTCTGTGACACTTACTTAACAACCAAGAATGCCAAGTAAGGTGTAAGTAGGCACTGTTGGTACCTCCTAAATAGGAAATAAAGAACCTATAGCAAACAACGGATACTCTTGGATTTATCAGGCCCTAAACACCACGTGAAGGGTTAAAACTGCCTGAATCCACCGACACAGTGAGAAAGCTGTTTGTGGTCTTAAATTTAGTGGGGGCTGGTAGTGCTGGTACTGGTACTTTATGAAATATTCGGATAGATATTTATGTAATACCTGCCTTCAACATCTACTGCTCTATCCACCTATCTACCAACCTATAACAAAGACAGTTATGTCAGTTATGTACCTACCTGGGTGCCTGACACTCAGCAAAATGCTGAGTTGATAACCCTTTCGGAATGGGCACGCTCAGCGCAATTTTATTGTATTACATTTAACAATATTCTTTTCATTACTTTGTGTTTGTTGCTGTAGTGTCTGTGTCGAATCAGTGTTTTAGCTTTCCTAAGCCGTTTGAGTTTACCATCGTGGTGAAAGGATTAGTCAGCTAGACTCTGCGTTACCGAGTGCTAGCTGTCCAGGGTGCGCCGGGCGTTTGAAATCGCGATGCGATTAAGATTAACGCCACTCGGGGAGACTCCTTTCATGCACCCCACCCCTGTGTGGAGAGAAACTCACCTACCACCACCCGACTTCTTGAAACCCCAGGAACACCTACCACCTGGACGAGAACTGCAGTGGCCTATATGGAAAGCACTCAATCGTTTGCGCACCCAAGTAGGCCGCTGCAAACACAAATTGGCAAAGTGGGGTTTTATAGACCCGTCTGATACCCAGTGTGAGTGCGGTGCCCCTTTGCAAAATATGGCACACATGCTGGTGTGTCCCAAGTGCCCTTACACCTGTACTTTGGAAGACCTTATGCTCGCCACTGACGACGCAATTGGCGTGGCCACCTACTGGGCCCAAAATTTATAAAGAGTTTCCCATCGACTCGAAAAGAAGAAGAAGAAGCTTTCCTAAACGGTGTACCTACCTAAGTACCTATCTAGGTTGTAGATACCTATTATTAAAGATAGAAGTTTACCGGATCATTGATATTGGCAAGGATCATTGATTAGGCAGTAGAAATTACGAACGCTTAATGATTTAAATGGGGCTATCAACTTCAACACTTAAACAACACCACAGAGAAACTTATATATACGGATAAACAACATTGCACAAAGAACCAAAGCAAAGTATATTTGACAGTTCTGACATTAATTAGCATATATTATTTTTCTCTGTACATTTAAGCATTCAACATCAACATGACTTGATGAATCTGACAGAGGAATCGTCATCTTATAGTTTTACTCAGTTGATTTGACCTTCTTGATAGCTCGAGACCTTCTTGACACACTTTTCTTGACTCTGGTATCAAATCTGGGCACCAAGCTCGCTTTCAGCAGCCGCTACGGAAAGAAGGGTTTACTGTTGGTTTCCGAATGTCATATCCCCGATGGCTAATTCCTCGAAGTCGTTAGATCGAACGTCCGAATCGCCGAAATTCCATAGCATCGATGTAACACAATTTCGAATAGCCATTAGTTCGAGCGTCCATTTCGTCGAAAAGACATTGCAACTATAGTCCTATCTATCGAATGTCTATTGTTTATATAAAATGGGATAAAAATCAAACCAGCAGGGTTTAATCAACAGAATTTTATAGATTTCCTAGGAATTGTATACAATTCCTGGTTTTCACAAAATGCCTATATCATATTATGTTGATTAAACCCTGCTGGTTTGTTTTTTTACATATATATAGAACTACCGTTGCAATGGCTTTTCGGCTAAACGGACGCTCGATCTAATGACTATGCGAAATTGTGGTACATCGATGCTTGGAATTTCGGCGATCGGACGTTCGTTCTGATGACTTCGAGGAATTAGCCATCGGGGATATGACATTCGGAAACATAAGCAGTAAACCCGGCAAGAGTCAGTAAAACGAACGAATTGAAATTGGTTCATGCAGGTTGAGGTAGAGTCAAACATAATGGCGGCTCGGAGCACCCCGCGAATCGCTGCGACAAATTCATGTAACAGGGGCTGAGAGGTGGGGTAGGTACTGAGCAGCGAAAAGCGAACTTCATAGACGTCATTAAAGCATGGAACTTTCCCGAACACCGTTCAGTTTCCTGTGGAAGTGTTTGTTTATATTCACCGGTGTTCATTACATGGTACAAATATGAATCAATGGAACAGCACTCAGAATTGTGTAAATATCTTCAAAGAATAGCGCACGCGTGCTTTGCTTACATTCGGTTTAAAGAAATTTATTTCTCATAAGAACTTACAGTCCGCTTATAAATGAGATACAGAGTAATAAATATAATAATACAGTACAATACAATTTCCTCCAGAGCCTAACTTATAATGCACATACATGTTTCTTATGCTTATTCTTAAATGTATTTACGTTATGACACTCTTTTATATCGTGAAATATCGTCCGGCAATTCATTGAACAGCTAGGCTGTGCTCCTTCACATAATATAGTCCTTCTACCGTAATTAGTGCGTACGCTTATGACTTCTAGTTTGTTTTTATATCTATTTCTCAGGTTATATGACGTTGTTTTTTCTTTATTTGTATTTAGATTGTATTGAGTTTGTAGTTATGTTTTTAATAAGAATGCAGGTGTAGTAGACGTATAGCTGTATTCATTGCTTCATATGTTCCAAAATTTGTCTACATGTTTTTGTTCGTCGGGCGCTTACTCGCACCACTCGCTCGAGCAGTCAATCCTGCACGCGTTGGTTGGTTGGACTCTCGGCGTGAGTTCTGAGCGCCAAGCTAGCATCGCACAGCGAGTATTATTTTTGATAGCTCTTGTCGCTGCGACAAACTTGTGGTTAGAGAGTACTTGCCAGAAGTGTGAACAGCCAGCGATCAACTATTAATAGATGTGTGTATTTTATTGACACGGGATCTGTATCTTTTGTCCGTTTCTTCATCGAGAAAATAGTCGAAAACTAATCGCTTCGTCGCCGCGGCGGCGGCGGTGGGACCAATACCTAGGGCCGCGGGAGCGAAGAAAAAGTTAGTCTGAAATAACTAGCTTGGTTGTCTAGTAACAGTGTTATTGGGTTTGGAATTTCTCAGTAGCGACTTTGACGACACGGTTGGCGCTGTGGTTGAGCGATCGGCTGCTGATCTGCGTGTCGCGGGTTCGATTCCCGCACGGTACAAAAAATTGTATAGCTTAAAGATAGTGTTTCCGGTCTGGTTACTTGTGTATGTGAGTTTGTATGTTTGTAAATGCACCTACGATACAGGAGTAACTCCAAGCTTGGAAAAAGTATTTTTGTTTTAAATATATTATATTAGCCCGCAATCTGGACTTGTTGAGTAATAGGCTAACATCAGATATTCTAGTATTATACTATCTGGGCGATGGCCTCTCCGACGACATAGTACCTATAGATATAGTATAGTTCTCGCCAAACTTTTTGGCCGCCCTGAAGTTGGTTTTCCGATGTGAGTCACGGATCGGTGCTGTTTTGTATGAGATTGGCGCAGCCATTGTAGCCGGCAGCCGTATTGCGTAAGTGCGCAAAGAAGTTAAACTCTATCCAACCGACCAAATCGGCCAATCACACAAAACGGAAAACCACATCGCGTCGTTCATCTCGCATATGATTGGTCGGTTGGATAGTTTTTAACTTCTTTGCGCACTTACGCAATACGGCTGCGGGTTCGCTGGCGCTCAGATTGGGGACTCTGTGCGCCCACCAAGTGTCTCCAGGAAAGACGGTGGCACAGTGATCACGTGTTGCCATGCACAGCGAGGCTCAGGGAAGGCGTTTTTTCAGTCTCCCCTGGGATGTACCCCTAACAGGAGTTGCACAGAGGGGGCTCTGGCCCACAGTCCCTGATCTTTTCCCCAAAAGTCGAGACGCCTTTTGAAGGATTCCGCCAACACAAAATAAAAATATCCAATACTGTATTGTGATTTATTGAAGTAGTTGTTACATAAAAAATATTTCTTACAAAATAGTTTTTCTTGAGAGTTGAGCAAAGCAATTTGTTAATAGACAGATTATTATGTTTGAACACAATGTCCCTATTTGTCTTGTTATGCTAAAATGACAGATAATTATTATTAATGCATTAAAATTATGTAAGTAAAAAAAGTAATATACCATAAGTTCATTTAAATATTCCCTTTTTACAGCCCATTCAATCTATTTTGACTTCTATTGCGTTGGTGTTATGACAAATGGCAGTTGTAGTAAACTGTTAGTTTTGGCACAAATAATTTAATACTAGCATACAGATGCCTCATCCCATACAAAGAAACCGTGCTGACGTAACTAGCGTTTTTCATCTGATTATACCGATTATTTTTTGTAAATAGATCGCGTTCGGTTCCGTTCCACGGCGATAGATAGATTACCATCTATATCCGCGGTATCGATGTACAGAAAATAATCAGTATAATCTGTACAATACGTCGGCACGGTTTCTTTGTATGGGATGAAACACCACTGGTTTTGGTAACAGGTTTATACTTTTTATTTCATTCTTATGTTAACGGAATAGAACTCAAAATCGTTTGGGCGAAAAGGATTGTAAAAATTTCTAATGCTATTTCAAATGAAGTATAGTACCTGGCTATTTTATCTATATCTATACTAATATTATGGAGGTAAAGTTTGTGAGTTTGTGACGTTGTAGGGGGTTATCTCTGGATATACTGAACCGATTTTGAAAATTCTTTCACCTGTAGAAAATTACATTATTCCTGAGTGTCATGGGCTATAATTTATTTACAAAAATATTAGAGAACCTTATGAAAATTGCAATAATCTATGTAACCCAAAGTAGTAAAATGTTGCCTATAAAATTAATTATCCATCATGGCGTGCGCTGAGAAAACTATAGATGATACATAAAAATTATGTAGTTACAACACAATTAAAGTACTCATTATTACCTACATACAAGTAAGGGAGAGAATATATCTAACTACCATAGTTAAGTCACAATAGCAGCTTTTATGTTCTAAATTCTAATAAGATCGCCGGTGAAAACAAAAGTTGGTTACATTCGTATAGTAATATAATTCATATTCGAATAAATAGTTTAACAAATTGGTAGGTAGGTAGAGTAGGGTAGGTTAGGGTAGGGTCGGTAGGGAGGGGAAGGTAGGGAAGATAGGGTAGGGTAGGTAGGGTAGGGTATGTAGGGTAGGGTACCTACCCTACCCTACCCTAACTAGGGTAGGTAGGGTAAGGTAGGTATGGAAGGGTAGGTAGATGGGTGGTAGGTAGGTAGGGTAGGTAGATGGGTGGTAGGTAGGTAGGGTAGGTAGATGGGTGGTAGGTAGGTATGGTAGGTAGATGGGTGGTAGGTAGGTATGGTAGGTAGATGGGTGGTAAGTAGGTATGGTAGGTAGATGTGTGGTAAGTAGGTACGGTAGGTAGATGGGTGGTAAGTAGGTATGGTAGGTAGGGTAGGTAGATGGGTGGTAAGTAGGTATGGTAGGTAGATGGGTGGTAAGTAGGTATGGTAGGTAGGGTAGGTAGATGGGTGGTAGGTAGGTATGGTAGGTAGATGGGTGGTAAGTAGGTATGGTAGGTAGGGTAGGTAGATGGGTGGTAGGTAGGTATGGTAGGTAGGGTAGGTAGATGGGTGGTAAGTAGGGTAGGTAGATGGGTGGTAGGTAGGTATGGTAGGTAGCGTAGGTATATGGGTGGTAAGTAGGTATGGTAGATAGGGTAGGTAGATGGGTGGTAGGTAGGTAGGGTAGGTAGATGGGTGGTAAGTAGGTATGGTACCCTACCTGGGTAGGTAGATGGGTGGTAGGTCGCCAGTTGACAGGAGCGAATCCGCGAGGGTCAGCTAGTTCATTATATTATGCCAAGTTGGGTTCAAAGCTTACAACTTTGGATACTCTCTAAGGGCCAATCTCACCAATAAAACTAATCACAATTAGATCAACTAAACTCAGTTTATGCAAATACAGCATTCTGATTAGTAGTTTCTCAGCGGTCTTAACCAAACAGAATGCTGTATTTGCAATCGCGATTACTTCCATTGGTGTAATCGGCCTTAAGACTACTCACAAAAAAAGAACATATAATTTTTTTTTTCTATAATTTGGCCTCCTCTCTTTTGGAAGTATAATATTTAACAGGGGTAAAATTAAAGCTACAACTATCACAATTATTTGACTTAGTATCACCATTTTGCATGAAAAACATGCAAGCACTAGTGTATAATCCTTTACTTTTCAATTCATTAATTTTAGATAAAACAGGTTCCGTACAGTTTTTCAATAGGGGAACCATTTTATTGTAGTCAAAAGACTTGAATGGACAACCTCCTTCAGAGCATGAGTTGTCTATGCTCTGAATTCTCTGGCAGTTTACTGAAGCATAGTTTTTCCTGCATCCTTCTAAGCCATACATGTGTCTTATACCGTACATGTATTTCTTTTCATCTTTTTCCCAGTTATGGCAACAACTGTGATTACCATTAGGATGTAGCCTGTACTCAGCACTCCAAAATCCTACAGCTTCTTCTATAGGCATGCCAATATCTTTTAAAAACAAGCTGTAATGAAACCTCTGTGTATGAGATAGTCTATGCCTTCGTCTCAGGTTTTGATGAAGGTTTAGCATGCAAGGCGGGAAAAATATAGATGCAGAGTCCACATCTCTACTTAATAATACTTCAGTCATTTCTTTAGAAAAGGTGAATTCTTTCTTTATCTTATGAAGAAGCTCCATTATCCTCGAGTCACTTTTGAGAGGAGCTACATCAGTATTTTTTATTCTGTTCACCAAGTTTTCTCTAAACAAAGATATTAAATATTGTTTCCATCTCCCACATGGTATAATAGCTACACCATTTGTTATTTCCACTTGTCTTCTAGCTACAAGGTGAAGGCATTGCTTGAAGTTTATACTGATATTGTGCACGGCGCAGTTACTGTTATGTGTTCCACAAATATGTTGAGCCACATCCTTTAACATCAAATGCTGACATAATACTTGCAGCGATTCAATTAGTGCAGTTACGTTGCCGTGCTTCTTAATACTTCTGATTAGCTTTTTAGCGAACGATCTCATTTCATAGGCAGTTAGAGATGATAGTCGACGTTTGAAAAGCTCTGATTCAGTCTTCAAAATATATTCAGAAAACTCCCTGTTTTCGCTTAAAATCGATATTATACACAGTATAAAATGTCCAACGTTGTCGTATATACTTCCTTCTACCACATATTCGTTGTATATAGGAGGTTCTTCGCTAAAAATTGTTTTTAAATGCTGTAACCTACTAACAAGAATAACTTCCAATAAATGTGCAGGCAAGTCACCTTTAACTGGGGTCAAATAGAAGAATGACATTTTGTCTTTATATTGTCACGTCCCATAACATTTTAGCTGTACTAAACAGCATATAAAATTAAAATTCATTATATAAAACTGCAGTTAAAATACTTTTGCAGATTCAATATTTTTGTTTACTAGAACTGACAGATGTTTCAGTGTCATTTGTGTCACTGTCAATGTCATTACTGTCAACTGTCAAATTTAAAGTTGCCAGCTTCGTGTCTCTGTGTTACCTGCGCACATTTTTTTTAGTGCTGCACTCCTTCTTTTAGTCGAATATGATTAATTATTTTAATAAGAAACCTTAACATTAGGCTGGGTACAAACCAATCGAACGAACGGCAAAGATTGAATAATTATGTGTAGATGCTTCACTAAAGTGTACGAACGGGAATTTTACGCTTAGCCATGGCAAAGAAAGGCAAACGGTGTACAGCCATGATTCCCACTCGGTGAAAACCCATTCAGCGCCGACATGAATTAAGGAAAAAAAAAAAAAATTCAGCTATAGAGTAAAGTGAGTGCCGTGAGTGAGTGGAACGGCCGCTCCATGCTCAATAGCGCTATATGTGAAAAACAATTTAGAGCTCAAATAAAATTTTGTAGCGCCTTTTGAGAATTGTGTGGGTGGCACTATTCTCTCGGCAATACCTGAAGAACACTGTGCCCAAAGGCGATCAAAGGTATCTGCACTGCAAACGTATAATTTCGCAAGCACCTAGGTCTTTCAATGGTACGGAACCCACTGTGTGCCGGTGGGACTCACATTCGACCGATTTTATCAAAAAGTTACTTTCACCCAAGTTATTACTAGAATAACAACTATACTATTATTATAACAATAACAATTATACTATTTTAATAATGAGGGATAACTCCAGGGTTGCCAACCGTACGAGGTTCCTCGTACAAATACGAGATTTGTGGTCTTCCGTACGAGGTACGAGGACACTATCAACCTCGTACAATTATGTACGAGATTTTGATAATATGGCCATACGAACACTTTAAAAACGATAATAGTAAAAACTAGAGCCATCTATCAGGACTTGTAGGCGATGACAGTGAGGATGTTCCTGACATAATATTTGAAGAGAAGTTGTAAACTTAAGTTACCTACCTTGCAAATTTTCGTAATAATATAGACACATTTAGTTTTTTGTGAATTTACTTGAGTAATAATAAAGACAAAGTGATGTTTTATTTAGTAGGAAACTTGCAATATACTTATTTCATTGAGTTTCCTGGACTTATATACTTAATGTAGGTCTGAAACAGCCAAGTCAGAGGCCTGTGGGGTTCCCAGAGGCGGCTTAATTAACTCTGACACCAGAGGTGGCCACACCTCACACGAAAAGAAGATTGAGTAAAAAGCCCTAAATCCAGTAGTAGAGGTGGGCAAAATGTATCATTTTTGTGATTGGAACATTTGCATCTCGATCACTGAAATATTCCGAAACACTGATATGTTTCATTTGGCTCATTTGGAACATCAGCTCAAAGGATCTGCCGCATCAACGTTAAACGATAACTTGTTAGTACAAACATTATAATGATGCAAAAATCGACCGTATAGTATTTGATACGTAAGAGCCTTAGTGGTCATTTTTACGTGCATGCATAACGATAACGAAAATCTGAGAGTATAAGAAACATCTCATTTGGTATCTCTTTCTGACTTATACAGATTGTGATTATGTCGCCCGCTCACTCGTGACTCGCGGCTCGTGAGTCCATAGTTAAGTAACTCAGTGTTTCTCCGTGTCTCAGTCTGCATCTCTCTCTCAATCGCTCACTGCTCAATCGCCTCGCGAGTGAAGCGTAGCGCGGAATGAGCACTGAGCAAAGTAATGTTTCAGTTCCAAATGATGCGTTTGAAACGTTGTTACTGAACCAATCTTTTGGAACACTTCAATGATCCGGATCAGTGAGTCGGTTCCGTAAAGAGTTACACACGCCTATCCAGTAGTTCAATATGCCTTAATTTTGGTTTCAGCACGTTTTCGACGATGTACGAGGTTTGAAAGTCAAAATACGAGATTTTTAGCTGCATATGTACGAGGGATTTTTTTTTTCGGTTGGCAACCCTGGATAACTCACTCTCATCCCGTCACTATAAACGTCAAAAAAGTGAAGCCTTGTACTGCGATTTGTATGATGCTCTTTATTTTCGGAAATACTAATTGAAATCAATGCAATTGAGATTATTGGATTAATTTAAATTGATCATCGTGCACATTGCAGCGTTCCTTGTGTAATTGTATGTTGTGGATGTGTTTGAATTGACCGTATTGGGATGTGCGTTGTTTATCTGACATGTACTTATGTCGGAATTTCCTAAATAGACTAGACGTTTGATGTCGGGGCCGCGTATAAAAATAACATTGGATTGTCGCGTCGGGTCCGGAGGGCTGTACCCGCCTGCGCCATGGTTCTGATGATGGCTCCGAGGATATTGTACCTTGCTGCGATGCTAATGTTAGGTAAGCCTTAATTCTATTTGTCATTGCCTTCCTTCACAAATCTAATGTTTGCACTCTGATAACATATTATTTCGTGATTTGTGTGATTTTGGCGCAAAATAAAAACATTTCAGTGTTACATGTTTGTTTTTTAATGTGCCATGTTAGTTTGTTGACAAATACTTTATTTACACTACAATAGATTTTTTGCTCTATTATCATATATGATATGGCACAACTATCGCTTATTTCTTTAGAAATTATAACTACTTTGATGAGAATTAGTTTTGTATTAGTAAGAAGTCAATTTCTGAATTTTATTAAATTTAATTTAAAAAGTACAATTCAATTAACCAATGAATAATTAATTATTTGTCAGCACTTTT
The DNA here is from genome assembly GCA_945859665.1 of Anorthoa munda. Classification (NCBI taxonomy): domain Eukaryota; kingdom Metazoa; phylum Arthropoda; class Insecta; order Lepidoptera; family Noctuidae; genus Anorthoa; species Anorthoa munda. The sequence goes on along the minus strand of OX243901.1, from coordinate 4,801,660 downwards.
AATATCCGTAAGTGAATGTATTATGGCTATCAATTACATATGTGTAACCTTCTGCTGATAAACATTTATTTTATTACTTCCTAATGAACGTATTTAAATATTTTTAATGAGTAGATACCTCTGATTAACAATAATGGATTGCTTAGTAACAATATAACTGTTCCTATGTCCTTATTTAGGCTTATAATAGTTTGGTATTAATGAACTTGTTATCACTAATAAAATTTATACAAACCAGTATACATATTTTATACTACAAAGCAAAAAACTTTAGAAGCTTGCATTTAACTAAAATATAATCTTATCTTTTTAAAAGCATACCTATTTTTATGTAAACTAAATACCTAGTTTTTTATACAGACAAAAATATTATTTAACTGTTCCATTATTCAATTTTCGCACCCTCATAATGAGTAACCTAACTCTTTGTGCTCTTTTTCACCACAAGGTTTTAGACAGGCTTTGAGCTCAGTCATAGCAAAATCAGAAATTACAGGAATTTTCATTTAAGTCACTTTCATTCTAAGAGTGCGTTTTATTGTGTGCATAGTAACTTTTTGTACTAATAAGAACAATTTAAAAGATATGACTACTATGCACATTCAGAATATTGGTTTAAAGTATTTTTTCATGTAGCTGCATGAAATTAAACAAAATAACAAAAAAAAATAACTGGCTCCCAAAACACTACAAAGCTAAAAATAACTTACTTTTCGGAAGTCGGTGTTTTTAGTACCAATTTTTTTTTCGTTTTGACATCAACTCATTGGTTTAATTCTTTTGTTAAAAAGTTTTTATTTTACTCTTTTTAGTTTTGGTACCAAATAATACCATAAAAATAAGGATAACTACTTGTCAGATCTTGATCAAATTTAAATAGATTCACATGAGAAGCACCAGATTTCAAATAAATAAAGAATCATCAAAATTGGTTCATAATTTGCAGAGTAATTGTGTAACAAACATACACAAATATACAGGTGAATTAAGATCCTCCATTTTGAAGTTGGTTGAAAATACCGCCCAATGTTTTTGTTAAACAGTATTTCAGCAAATACCTACAAAAAGTGAAAGTACTTGATATTTACTTTATCTACTAAAGCTATCAAAAAGCATTTCTCCTATTTCATTTCATTAAGCATAATTCAGAGGCAAATAAATAAATTCTGTTTACCTATTTATTATTAAAATGATGTGTCTGCATCATCATAATCATCATTTCAGCCGAAAGATGTCCACTGCTGGACATAGGCTGTGTCTGCATGCTTGATAATTACTCGGTTTAGATGTAAATAAACAATTACAAAGTAAACCTTGTCTTCTAAGATATTAGTATGCAAGATGGGAACTCGCACTGGGCCTCCGTGGTGGATTATGGCCCATTCCCTCTCACAGGGAGGAAGCCTGCACGCACAACGTACCAAATGGGAGTCTAAGTGCGGAAAAGGGTTCCATCTATCATATCCACTACTTATCTATACTAATATTATAAAGAGGAAAGATTTTTTTGTTTGTTTGTTTGTTTGTACCGAATAGGCTCCGAAACTACTGGACCGATTTGGAAAAATTCTTTCACCAATAGAAAGCTACGTTATTCCTGAGTAACATAGGCTATTTTTTAATTATATATTTTTTCCCGAAAACGGGTCCTGTGGGGTGGCCCACGGGAGCGAAGCCGCGGGGAACAGCTAGTCATACATATCTACAGTAGTTTGTAAAGCAATGGAAATGTATTGTTACCTATTTTGATAAAAATTGCCAATTATAAACTTCCCTAAGGCACTCATAGCTAAATAAGAACAGCCACACGGGTCTATCTTCAAGATTAAGCAACACTTGCCGAGGTCAATCCGTTGATGGAGGTCCATCCAAGACTCCTCCGTGCCTTAGAAGCTTTTTAATCCATTGGTCCCCGGCTGTCATTTGAAAATCTTTGGCAGTCATTACGTTATATAAAAGCCATAAAAAATAAATCAGACACTAGTCTTGCCAAGTGGTTTTGTGTTACGCAGTTTTAGGGTTTTGGAGGTCAGATAACCAGTTATTCCATGTAAAGAACTGGTACTCAGCTGAATTCGGTTATAATGGAAACTGACTCTAACATAGATGTGAAAAGGTTAGGCAGTTTGACTAAAGTTTTAACATATAGGTAGATCTAGTAATTTTGTTTTATGACAATCAAACGCGAGCCTATCAACAAAAAAAATACCAAGTAGCATTTTACCCTAAGACAATACAAATATATCGTGGTGGCCCAGTGGCTAAGACCTCGCCTCTCGTGCTTGAGGTCGTCAGGTCAAATCTAGGCAAGTAACAATGTGACTTTTTAAAATTTACCCTATAATGATACAAAATTTTTTCATACTACCTTCTGCCAGCGGCTTCTCCCGTCGAAAATCCCGAGGGATAACAGGCAGGGGCACATATTCCTGGGATAAAAATCCTTTGTGCTATATCTGACTATAATCTATCTCTGTGCCAAATTTCATACAGATCCGTTCAGCCAGAACGGCTGAACGGATCTGTATGAAATTCTATATGGCTTAAAAAAATTCACATACTTTCACTTTTATAATATTTGTAACATAAGCCTCTAAGACTTTAAAACCAACATTTATCCCTAATGTGTCACACAGGTAAACTGCAGCTAACTCATAGAATTTAATGGTTCATTTAGGTCATGAGTAATTAATTACAGATAGAGGTACAGATCACTCATGCCTAGCTAATTGAATCATCGTTATAATTGTATTTTATGTAAAACACATGGCAATCAGCTTTGTTCTATGTGTCATTGATATATCTTAAGTTATCTAATGCCACAGGATGCATTATTCCTTAGTTAGCTAAAATATAAAAATAATATGATAAATAAAAGATAAACTCTGTTTAGCTGCACACAATATCAATATTAATCCAGCATTCATATTTTAAATAATAAAAGAATATGTTATATCATACATCAAAATTGTAACATTTCAAATCAACATTATTGAAATATAAAAAAACACATTTCTGCCTATCCTCCCTGGTTCCGAAAAATCTAGCCGTAAATAGGAGTGTCATGGGAATTTCCTTTTTGTTAAAGGTACACAAGTGACGTCACTAACGGCAGCACCGCCTTCTGACGAGAATTTCCCGCCTCGGCCGAAAGATGGTCGAGTCAACACCAGGCAATGTGAGTTCTTCAACGGTTCCCAAACCTCCACATGCGATACTTCGACCAACTCGACATGTGTCCCGAACGTTATCAAAGAAGAGTGTCAACCTGTCGAAGCAGACAAAAGCAACCATTGCTTTGTACTGTGGCAGTTTGACAATGTCACGAATACTGCATATCCGAAGGTCAAAGGATGCTTCGTGGACACAGTATCCTGTACAGACAGGACATCCAACTGCAGACTGCACAACTCCAAACTCCCGCTTCTACATTGCTGCTGCGAAGGAGATATGTGCAATCAGAACGTGGTCTTCCCTGGAATAGAAGCTGGAATACCCGCGCAGACGGAAATGCCTCCAGAGAGAGTGCCGGCATCGGCAGTACCAAGCGCCGATGATGACACAAAGGCGGTCATTGCTTACACGCTGACCCCCCTGTTTCTGCTGTTCGCGATCCTTGTCGGTTGTTACCTTCTATATAGAAAGCGAAAGGGAACGTCATTCGCTGAACTGGCTAACGGTGAAGCATCGTTGTCGAGGCCTCCGTCCGCTGGTGCTGGCATGGATAACGAAGCCGTCGGTCTTGTGGGACAAGTGACGTTGTGTGAAGTCAGGGCGAGAGGAAGATTTGGAGCAGTGTGGAGGGCAAAACTCGGACAGCGAGACGTGGCAGTAAAAGTGTTCCCCTTACAAGACAAACAGTCGTGGTTGGCTGAGCAAGAGATCTTCAGACTCGCGAGGATGGATCATCCGGATATCCTTCATTACATTGGCGTGGACAAGAAAGGAGACAACCTCCAGGCTGAATATTGGCTGGTCACAGCCTACCATGAAAAGGTGAGTCATTTTATTACTGGTGTTTGGTCTATCCTGTTAGACAAAACTATTCTACACTAAGTTATTGTAATAATCTCTCGAATGTTTTGCAAAGGATGTGAAGTTATCCAGTAAACACGATCTTTCTATTGTGTAAAGTATTACATAAATCTTGACCGAACGAAGCCCGACACAATACGGCCAAGTTAAAAATATCCACTTGCATCTTGATAGATCAATATGTTCGAAACAAGAAAGAATTTTCTGACAGATTCTACAAGTTAACTCAACTATATTTAGAATGATGAATTGGTAATATGGCCACTAGGTAGCAATATCGTATAGCGTTAGGTCCTTACGTTTTATGTATGTCTTTGCAGCCTAGAAATCCAGCTATCTCAATGTTTTTTTCACCAGGGTTCCCTATGCGACTATCTGAAAGGTCACACGCTAACTTGGGTAGAGGCATGGCGCATAGCGGCTTGCGTGGCGCGAGGTCTAGCTCACCTCCACGAAGAGGGTGGCGGGAAACCAGCCGTCGCACATAGAGACTTCAAATCAAAGAACGTCCTCCTGAAAGCAGACCTGAGTGCTTGTATTGCGGACTTTGGGCTCGCCTTGATATTTGTGGCAGGGAGAGGCTGCGGCGATGCCCATGGTCAGGTCGGAACGAGACGGTACATGGCCCCTGAAGTCTTGGACGGAGCTATCAACTTCACGAAAGACGCTTTCCTAAGGATAGACATGTACGCGTGCGCACTTGTGCTGTGGGAGATCGCCTCAAGGTGAGTCGGTTTTGTCATTTGAGTTGCAAAGTGGCGAAAATGTTAATGCAATGATAAAAATAGACGATAGGATAGATTTGTATGTTAATGTTTCAGCTTTGTACTGCATCATCACCACCAATGATGAAATACTATGTATTGACGTTTGCTAGTATACTATATTCGCATCTCGTATACAACTAGTTTTGGGATATTGTTTTAACCACATACTATATTGAACCCATGTTTTACTACTTTACCGATTAATTTTCTTGTTCATGTTTTACTACTTTACCGATTAATGTCCTTGATTGATTTCACAAAACGATTTTTCTCAATTAAGAGGAAATGCGGGCCGCGTGGTGGATTACGGCCCATGCCCTCTCACAGAGAGGAGGCCTGTGTCACAACAGTAGGAACATTAATAGGCTGATGACGTGTGGTACAATATTGGAGGAGGAAATAGGCGAGAGCCAATCCTCGAATTATGATTTTTACTAAGGAAATTCAGTCGGAGCTCTCTGCCCGCAGAGTTTCTATAGCGAGAGTTGATCCACCACCACGACGAAATCAAACGTATTATAAGTTTTATGTTTGATTTCGTCGTGATTCGTGACCTATAAATTTTCTTTTGGTTTCGGAACTTTCTAGTGCATTCATCGACTAGAGAACTAAGTTTAGAAGCACTCCATTTAAGTTTTTAGGTCAAATTCATCGGTTCTGCACTGAGCTTGTGAATGATTGATTCAGCGAAAGTATTTTCGAAAGCAAATGCTTTTGCGGGAAGCGAATGTGTTTGTAGTTTAACGAATCTATTTGAATCAAAAACTCACACTCAACCTCATTGCTGATGACGTCGACATATTATGTTGCGCTTTGGGTGAATTTGAAAGAGCTACCTATAGAATTTGTTATGGTACAAGCAGTGGAACTATAATTTTTTAAGTGTACTATAATATCGCATTGGGAATTTGGGAAGCATCGCATCGCCTGTAAGGATATTTGTTTGTTTGGAGTGAATAAATAAATAAAATTGTGGTAAAGTTCGTCTAGGGCAGGGATTCTCAAAGTGGTCGATATTGACACTTTAGGGTCGAAATCGATTTCCCAGGCTAAAACTGATTTTGGGCGTCGACGAGGTCTGAAAATCGGCCCTTATTTGAAACTTTAAAGATACTGTATAATACCGGGACTCGTGTGCGAGAAAGAACCACAGCGCTGCATCAGAGTCGATCAACCTGATTGATTCTTTACTGTCTCCTTTAGGTACGCATCGTAATAGGAAGTAAATAGATAGAACCACGTGACAGCGTCGGCGTCAATTCATTATCTTAGCGATGTACGTTGATCTTCGGCCTAGAGGTAGTGTCATTAACATTTCTTTATTTAATAAATATTAGCACAACCTAGAATGATGATATGATGAAGATAATAATTAAATGAGGTGAATGCCCGAGACTAAATGCCTTCAGACCATAACACCGGCGGAAAAATTATTTAATTTCCAAGTTTCCCCAAGAGGTTATTACATTACGTGATTTATAATAATACATTTTCTCTTCCTCAAAGGTGTCTTACAAGTTAAAGTACAAGTTAAACATAATAAAAATGATATCTATCTATCTTATACCTTTAAACGATCTGAATCTCGGAAACGGCTCCTACGATTTTCATGAAATTTAGTATGCAGGGGGTTTCGGGGGCCATAAATCGATCTAGCTAGGTTTCATTTTTAAGAAAACGTTGTTTTCTATATTTTCACCCGAGCAGAGCTCCTTACCGAAACTTAACACAACCGGTGAAATTAGAGTGTACCGGGGTGAACGCAAGGCAACGCAAAGGGGCGTGATGTTATGAAATGGTGTAAACCATAAACTGACATGCGATCGTAACGAGAAATTTGCCATCATTTATTGAAGAGTTCTATTGTATATCGCCGAAGTTCTTCATCAGCTCTTGATCAAATTTAAATGGGAAAAGCACCAGCTTACAAATAAAAAAAATATCATCAAAATCGGTTCACCTAGTAAATAGTTCTGAGGTGACACACATAAAAAAAATACAATCGAATTGAGAACCTTTTAGAAGTCGGTTAAAAAGAGACCTCTTCCGCAAAAAATCGAAGTAAAAATTTAATATCGCATATTCGATTTATCCTTATTTACTAGTAGAAAAATTGCTATCCTCTCCAACTCTAAACCAAATATTAACCATTGTAGATGCACTGACGCGTGCCCAGAATTACCAGGACAATACCGTCTGCCTCTTGAAGAGGAGGTGGGCTCTCATCCCAGCCTCGAAGAGATGCAGGAGGCTGTGGTACAGAGGAAACTCAGGCCGCATATACCGCCGCACTGGAGGAATCATCCCGTAAGTAGAACATGTCTTAACTGATATACCTATTTTTCTACTACAGCACAACTATTTTCGTAGTGTTCCTCGGCAAACTTCGTGTTTCGTCATTCGTCGGCTTTCTATCAGACTTCCAAGTTGATTGAAAGCATCCGGTCTGCACCAAGTGCAAAGGGCAATTGGCAAGGAAATTTAGAAAATATGGCTATATGGCTCTGGGACGTGGTCGCTCACAATGGGCCTCATCAGAAAGCTTATAGTCATCCAAAGAGTTAGGGAGAGGGCTTTGCTCGGCGTTTCCTTGCATGATCGAATCAGAAATGTAGAGATCCGCAAGAGAACCAGGGTTACCGACATAGCCCGAAGAATTGCCAAAATTAAGTGGCAGTGGACAAGGCACATTGCTCGCAGAACGGATGGCCGATGGGGCAGAAAGTTTCTGGAGTGGCGACCGCGAACCGGAAGACGTTGCGTTGGAAGTTATCTCCCACCACGTGGACCGATGACATGATGAAGGATCCGCTGGATGCGGGACGCACGGGAACGGTCAATGTGGCGACGCTTGGGGGAGGCCTGTGTCCAGCAGTGGACGTCTTTCGGCTGATATGATGATGATGAAGATGAATAAGAAATTAGTTGTAAACACGAAGTTTACCAAGGGCCATTAAGAAAATTGTCGTACTGTACCTCTTTATCTTCCACAGCCCGATTTTTTCTACATCCCCATATAGACCTCTTATTTCTTGTGCCGATTCTCTATGCTTCTGTATCAGCCTTATCCAGCTTCTACACGCAATGACTACAAAATATTCCGTTCCGCAATTAAAGTCAAGGACAGAAGCCTTTGGCTAACAGTATAGGATGCTTTTGCCCAAAATTAGGATGCCTTAGCCCAGCAACGAAATTTAATAGGCACTGTTAGTCTACCAGGGCCCGATCTAGCTATTTTACCGCTCCGGGCATATATAACATATGTTATGAACCAAGTGATTAATACGGCAGTATTCATAACGCCTGGGCAATTTGAAAAATGCACAATATAAGTAGGCAATATTATAAAAACTATTGAAATAATTAAATTGACCGGGTGGTCTGAATAGTGGCCATCACTAATTGGGCCGGGTAATAAAAATGTGATATTTTAATGTTGACAAAGTTCAAGAATCAATAACTCAAACAAATAGCAAAATTTGAGCACTACAACACGAATAAGTTAGGTATTCTGATGAAATGAAAAGGGCCTAACTGCCCTTTTCAGTTTTCCGCTCTGGGCATTTACCCAGCTCGCCCCTAGATCCGGCCCTGTAGCCTACTTTCACATGCAGCTTAAAACTAAAGACTACCAAGTCTGTACCTAACGGGCTATACATAACGGGGTATACATGTTCAAGATGAGCAGGAATATTTATTTTTAGTATCGTCACTTTTAGAGATTCTTAGCTGGCAGGATGACACATCGTATTATAAGGGTAAATCAGACATAGTACACTTCCCAAATCTTAAACCGCAGATAATGTGAAACTAGCTTACAGATGCCTCATCCCATACAAAGAAACCGTGCCGACGTAACTAGTGTTTTTCGTCCGATTAAACTGATTGTTTTTTGTACATCGATAGCGTTCGGTTTTGTTTCACGGCGATAGATAGATAGTGTTAGCAGCGACTTGCAAGTAAAACGGTTTACTAGGTTCGTGAATATTTTTTTCTTTAAATACAGTGACGATTTATTTATAGTATTTTTTTGCACGTTTTTATATTTTCTTTACACCAACATGTTACAATACAAATTTAAACAATCGAGTGGAATGCCGCAGAATATTAAATGATCCATTCTAATAATCTTTGCAATTTGAATTAAGAGCCCAATATTCCATAATTTTGTGCTTAAGAGAGTTGATTAAACAAGAATATGTTCAATTCCAGAAAATGTTAATTTTATACACAATTCAATAACAAATCAGTGCATATCGAGCCATCTCGTATTTATTTGATTCAAATTTTCTTTCTTAGCGCTGAGAACCCGTGTCTAAACTAATTAATAAAGAGATAAAGTTTGTAACTGGGATGTAGGAGATAATCTTCCAAACGATTCATCCGATTAAAAAAAAACTTGCTTACTGCTGATAAGGTATTTTAGGTATTTTATCCCGAAAATGTTTACGGGTCCTGTGGGGTCCACGGGAACGAAGTCGCGATTAACAAGCTATTGTAATAAACAATAAAATATACCTACTCGTATAGAAGAACGAAAACAAAATTTGCAATTACAGACTTTACAGATATGCAATTGTTAGATACTAAATAATGGCTAATCGGCCTAGCCAGTCGATAGCTTCAACAACATCCTTCCTCTGTGCATGCGTGTTTGAGATAAGAATAGCATTAATAATGTATTCGGTTTGATATTTTCCTGAACTCCCCACACAATTTATAGAACTATGTGGGGATTACAGGAAAGTGCTTGATACATCTTCATCCCTAATAAATTTATGTTTATTAATACATATTATAATTAGTTTTGAATTGTGTTTAACGATAGAATTAATTTTATTATTACCGTAAACATTAAGGTTAATAATAAATTAATGTTAAGCCTTAGTATTCCTTCCGTTCTGAATTATCGGTTTAAATACACTATAATATTAATTGTATTTAATTAAGAATCTATTATTAACCGACTTCATCCTACTATATATAATATTATAAAGAGGAAATATTTTTTTGTTTATTTTGTACCGAATAGGCTCCGAAACTACTGGACCAATTTAAAAAAAAACTTTCACCAATAGAAAGCTACGTTATTCCTGAGTAACATAGGCTATGTTTTAATCCCGAAAACGGGTCCTGTGGGGTGGCCCACGGGAGCGAAGCCGCGGGGAACAGCTTGTCCTACTATATAACGCAACTGTTGTGAACTAGATAATGCTTTATAAAGGCTTCACGTTTATTCCGTAGAATTGGGAATTAAAGTAGATTCTGTGTTGTTTCTTTAAGGGCCTATAATCGCTTTAGTGCCGTGAAACGGTAACTTTCTAAAGCATACTGCTTGGTAACGGCTAGGTTAAAAGAATTGAAGAAAAAAAGAAATGTCATGTACATTATTTGTGAAACATGGTTTTTTCGTATAACAAATACTTATGCTTTAAAAAATAATTAACAACACGATATTTTTTCGCTACTTTTGGATACTCCTCCAAAACGACTTAAATGTTTAAAAAAAATTGTATGCAGAAAATTTGATGGATAGAATTTTTTCATAACTGAAATAGCATAAGTAAATATAAGAATATTTTGCAAACTAAACTGTCCAAAAGGATGCTCAATATTGATGTTCTGGTTCCGAACGGGCGCACGGCCAGTACTGCGTTAACGTTGGGGAATGTAGTGGCTATTAATTTTAATATATTTTACTTCAAAGATGGACATTATATCCTTCTATCCGCTAATGAAAGTTCTTGACCAAGATTTTTTGGGTAACCTTATTATATTTTGCTGGTTACTTACCCATTAAATTAACAGGAATCTATTTTTAAAAGCTTACTCCATCTCCAGGGTCTAACAGTCCTCTGCGACACAATGGAAGAGTGCTGGGACCACGACGCAGAAGCCCGTCTATCCGCGTCATGCGTGCTCGAACGCGTGTGTGCTCAGCAGCCGGCCAGCGCAGTGCCCGCGCTCACACCCGACACCACGCCGCTGCTCATCCACGAGCTGGCCGACCAGCAGCCTTGCTGACGGCACTACGTCGAGCTGCCGCTCATACAGTTCTGAACAGGACACTGGAAGTAGGTACAGAGTAGTTGGAAGAGAGCTTAGCTAGGTCAATGGTTTTCAGGAGATAGAAGAAGCGTTTGGATGTACGATCGTGGTGAAAAAATTAGTCAGCTGGACCCTGTCCAGGGTGCGCCGGGCGTTTGGAATCGCAATTCGATTTTGTTGAGCGCCGCTCGGAGAGGTTTCTTTACACTACGTCGACAGGATTTCGGCGGGTAAAGTTTACTAACGAGGCAGAAAATAAACTCCTACTCCTCGTCGTCTGACAACTCAGGGGGTCAGGGGCTGCTCTATAACGTGACACGTCATCATGACTCCGTTGTGAAAAAGGTGTATGTGCTCTTCGTTCTATATAGCTCCGTATCTCTCACAATGGCACCATGATAACTTTGATTCGTCAGAGTAAGGCCAGTTCTTCAGCCTGAGTCGGCATCTAGCGACACGAATTTTTGCTAGCCCAAGGCTGTCTCCTCTGTTTAAGAAATGTTTCGACCAAGTCGCCTTCTTTGGAATGACGAAATCGGCAGACGACCCGGTGTAAACCTAAGTCAAATGCATATTTTGAATTTGGAATGTTTCTCTTGCCGTATATAGTTTGACGATTAATGAAGTGAATGAAGTAAGACCTTCAGGAGCCGCATACGTACGTTTTCCGCATTCGATTTCCGAATTCGGAATACAGATTCGGAATTCCGTGAACCTAGCGCAGACGTTGGTTTTTTCTTGTTTGGCTGGAATTCGATACGTACGTACGGAAAGTGTTCCGTTCGAAAAAAACGGACGTGTGCGGCAGTCAATGTATTTTATTAGCGTACGGTGCATTCGGGATTCCGAATACGGAAAACGAATTCGGAAATCGAATGAGGAAAACGTACGTATGCGGCCAGCCTTAAAGTCAAATGCATGTTTTGAATTTGGAATGTTTCTCTTGCTGTATAAAGTTTGACGTTGAATGAAGTGAATGAATTACGAGTTTGACTGAAAGAGTGGCGAATATTAATTTTGATAGATTGTAGGGAGAGAGATGTCCAATGAAAAGATGCATGGATTTTATGAGGCCACCACAAAAAGTGAGTCCAGCTACGCCCAAATAATAGACTTAGGGTATGAACCTCTTCTCTGTACCTACCCAGTGTATTAAGATTCAGTGTTGTGTGGCAGCCATTGATTGTCAAAGGTAAAGTACAAAGTAAAATGTTATAAATTGGACAATCAAAATACTATTTGTATTATTGAATCTGATGTGGTGTTTCGAGGTGGATTCGCGCTTAGTTTTACGATTCTTCGTTAGTAAGAGTCCAGTGAAATTCGCTATCAAGAATTTTATTCTATGTTCCATCGTGACAATTCGTATAATTCGGCTAATTTAAAACTGAATTTAAATTAGAATTATTTTCACAGAAATGTAATACATCGAAAACATATTATCATTGAAAAGCGAAGTCTCGCAAATAAACTTAAAATAATTATTGAAGTATCCCGGTTATAAAATTGTCCCATTTTACGGCATATTCTGAAACTACACTACACATACGTTTTATTTATTATATGTATTATATCAATCATTTACGTTATGATCTTTACGTACTTTACTTTTAGGGTTCCGTACCCAAAGGGTAAAAACTGGACCCTATTATTAAGACTCCACGGTCCGTCTGTCTGTCGCTCTGTCTGTCTGTCACCAGGCTGTATCTCATAGACCGTGATAGCTAGACAGTTGAAATTTTCACAAAATGTCTGTTGCCGCTATAAACAACAAATACTAAAAACAGAATAAAATAAATATTTAAGTGGGGCTCCTATACAACAAACGTGATGTTTTTGCTGTTTTTTGCGATACTGGTACGGAACCCTTCGTGCGTGAGTGCGACTCGCACTTTGCCAGTTTTTTCTTTTACATATGTATGTGTAGTGTACGTTCACCAAGATTTATTTAAATTAAGGACATATTGTAAATGAAATAATCAACTGATTTGTATCATGATTAAGTTTTTTATCGTTTAACATGAAAAAAGAACTATGATAAAATTAAGACCACAGGGGTTTATGAATCTAGAAGACAGTGTAATTAAATCGTTTTTATATAAAGTTTTTCTTATGATTACACAACGCACATTTTTATTGCACATAAGTCATCGAAATATTAATAAAACACAGTGCATTTTACTGCGATAATAATTTTATTATGGGCACAAAATAATAGGAATTGAATTTTGGAATGGAAAGTCACTACTAGTGTTTACTTAATTTTATATAAAAAAAAACCTTATTAGCCATTGGTAAAAAGCCTAGCTTTGATGTCTTGAACGATAACGAAATAAAACTGGCCACACACGTTGGGTATTTCAGATTCTGAATTCAGATTCGGCAACCTGAATGGACACATTTTATACACAAGGAAACATTAAAAATTTCCCAGACCACCGGCAATTGTTTTTTATTTAATGCTTTTTAAACTACATAATATATCTAGTAGTAGACACGATTCGATCAACAATCTATCGAACACGTAATTATGACACGATATCTTGCGATAATACTCCGTTTCAAACAGAAAACAGCCCATAACTTTTGAACGGCTAAACCGATTTTCACCAAACATAGCTAAGAACACTCTCGACAAAGTCACCTTTCAAACAAAAAATCTAAATCAAAATCTGTTCATCCGTTTAGGCGCTACGATGACACAGGCAGACAAATAGATACACAGCAACACACGTCAAACTTATAACACCCCTCTTTATTCGTCGGGGGTTAAAAATAGAAAAGAAAAAGAATTTGTTGCCACAGAAATCACAAAAATAAATACTCTTACGTTACTGTTCATAAGGTTTTTGTTTCCGATGGTAATAATCCAGATGTTAAGTTCCACTCGAACAACGCGTTCGGGTGGGAAAAAGCATAACCTCTGCGCAAGCCTTAATTGCACGAAAAAATTAACTAGAGTTTGTTGCTAAAACGAGGTTAAATTGATAGTTTGTCATACAATATAGTCAATACAATTTTGGCAGGTTTTTAACAGTGGGCCTTAGGAAATTCCAAATCGGAGTTTCGATTCTGAAACCGAACGTGTGCGACCAGTATGGCAATATCGGTCTCTGAAAAAACAGTCTAGCAATCAAATCAACCGGTTTTAATGTAGGTTTAAAAGAGACGGCTGTAATAACTTATCTGTGTATTCTATTCTCGTAGCGATCGGGTCAATCCCAAATTAGAATGCGTCCTTTTTTAATGATCTATGAGATTCCGACATGACTAAGGGTAGCTTGGATCGCGTTAAATATTTAAAAGGGCATAGACATCAGATTGGCATTTTGAATACCTACATCCTTGTTTTTGCGAATGGATTTATTTTTTTATGTAATAAAGCTGTATCAGTCGATAAAAATCAACAGAATGATGCGTACTGCTAAAAAATCGGTTATATTTTCTTGCGAGTCATATGAATTGTTTTTGTTATGTCAAAATCTCTTAGCGGCTGACCTTCCTTGATGGCTCGACGCGATTCGATTTATATCCCATTGATAGGCAATTTAAACTACAAGTATGTTCATATGGACGCAATGCGATATAATTCTACCGATATTGCCTACAAACGCGGTTTAAATTCCATCGCACCATAAGTAAGATCCCTTGCGGTCGTATTTCTACACCTAGTGACTCTATTAATGTCCGCAGACCCAGACTAGACGCTAAATTGCTAGGCTCACAAACAACTTACCGAGCTATTCATAAGCTTCCTATAAAAACATCCTACAATGATCTAATGTATGGTAATTGTCGTCGGTCGCGCTCCCTTTCCTGAGCCGACGCCGTTTCCTCCTGCGCCGCCGATGAGTAGTGTAGGTACTACGGTGTCGTTGATAAACAACCGGATTATATCAAATTTGTATCTATCAGAAGGGCAATTCTCGTACTTAGAAATCGGTCTAATTCAAGAAGCAAATGTCATCTCGATGACAATTATAATGTCAAAATATAAACAAATTAAAAGTGTAATGATAAATGTAGATGTATTGAGACAGAGACTAGAATGCAATATTTCCTTAAAATACGAGAATTGTCCTTCTTTTATAAAAAATGTCCTGGTACCGGCTTTTATCATAGACACTGTTGCTTAAAATAACTTTTGATAAATGTAAATATTTATTAAGAGATTTTGTACTGAGGGTCAGTTGCACCACGAATCACTAAATGCAGTTAGCTCTAAACGTATTTAAAATGTCAATCTGTCCGTCATCTTCAAAGGATGGACTGAAATAGACTGATGATTAAGCTTGGTTTAAATAAATTTTGTGGTATGTGGTGCAAGTGGCCCTTTTTATGTAGTTTCGATTTTATTTTTTTGATCATAAAATCGATGTTTATATTTTTATTAATTTAGGTTCTGTTCATGTAGCTTCGGTCTTAGTACTAACAAAATTAATATTTAAAGGCAGCTTCATCAGGCATTGCTATTTTATTTAATACTCGTATTACTTTATTTTAACTAGTAACATTGTCATCATATCCGTGTTTTATTTTTAGACGTTTTTTTTATATTATGGGGTCCCTTGTAGTTTAATTATTGTAGTATGCACTAAATAATACTTTATGTATAGCTCATTTGCAGGGAGCAATTTAATCTTATTGCTCGTTGAATGCGATAATTGGAAGCAATTTAAAATGGACTGCTTATAAAGCTCCACTTTAAATAAGTATTGCTTTAAATTGTTCAATGTAGGAGAGCTGTGGTGGCCCAGTGGTATCAGCCGCGACTTACAAGTTGTAGGTTGTGGGTTCGAGCCCAGGCAGGCGCTTTACTTTGTGTAAATTATTTCAACACCACTGCGCTCAAAACGGTGAAGGAAAACATCGTGAGAAAACCGGCATGTCCTAGAACCAAAATTTCGAAGACATGTCACATCCACCTACTCGCACTGGTCCCGCGTGGTGGATTACGGCCTATTTCCTCTCGCAGAGAGGAGGCCTGTGTCCCAGCAGTGGGATTAATGATGTGATGTAATTCAATTATGTTGCTCCTTGTAAATGAACATTTTATGGTTTTTATTGGCCATTACTCCACTGCCAGAATAAATGGAAGTCCGTGATTGTTTAAATGGAATGATATGACAGAATTAATCTTGCCCGATTCTCAAAGCGGGGACCTCTTAGTAAGACTGGTATTATTTTATAATTGGCTTTATTTACTTAGTTTATCGGTTTATTCGTGAGACGTTCTAAAAGTACTAAATTAATGAGAAATTGAAGCAATGAAATTAGGTGTTAGTGTTTGCGTAGGTGGGTGTCATTTGCTAAGTTTTAATTTTAATGTTATGTAGCGCTAATCAGTCTTAGGTAATGCTTCTGTTGGTGCTTAGTGCTCACACACTCTCGTTAAAAGCACAGTAATAATATACAAACAGTATGGAAACTACCTATTAACGCTCGAAACGGCACACTCACACAAACATACGCACCGACGAGACCCTTACGCAGCGGTCGCAGTGCTGTCAGTACTGAGCACCGCGACGCGACGAGTGGTCATGTTTGTGTGAGTGTGCCGTTTCGAGCGTTTTTAGGTAGTTTCCATACTGTTTGTATATTTTTACAGTGTTAAAAGGTTTGAAGGTACAGTAATCCTCAATCTTTTTGGCCGGACTGAACATAGACGTTCCGATGCGCATGGCATGGCCCGCGTTTGAGATTTACTACTGCGCAACCATCTGTAGCCAACTTCAGACCGGCCAAAAGGATCGAGGATTACCGTAGTAGATGATTGTATCATATACGATACTCGTATATCGGGGTCATCGAGGTTTTTAAGAGTAAAGGCGCTACAAGCCCTAAAACTGCGTTTTTAAAACATTGACAGTTATTGCATTTGAATGTAAAAGAATGGATTCGTCTCAAGAGGTCGTGTGGTGTGAGGTCGTGTGAGTCTTAAGTCGATAGAGGGTAGGTAGTCGTAATATTGCGATGTAAGTAAACAGTACATGTTGTGCCATACACCGGACTGGTTATGCTAATTGCACTTAGTCGAGTTTTGAAGGAGATATCTTCCTTCTAAGATCAATATTGAGAGGCTGTCTCTTCCTCGAAATCTAGATTTGTTAAAATAATGTTGAAAGCACTTTATTTGTAAAAGAAAACTGTGATTTTGTTGTCTTATGCTACTTTGCGGCCATTGCACCACCCTAAGGTTGAATGACACATGCTCGTTGAAAAACCCCGAAGGTATATTTTTGCTTCAAGGAACATTTGCAGATACTTTCAACCTTAGTAATTTACAATTTACTTGGAGTTTTTGTGTAATATGCTAAAGCAAAAAGGTCGATTATACCACTCGTATCTTGATATCAAAAGATTTTGCACAAAGTGCCACAAGACAACAGACCCCTGAAAAAAATATCATTGAAAATATTGTGATTTTAGAACATAATTGAAATATCATAATGGGAAATCATAACGAATTTGATTTACCTATGCCGTGTGCATATCACCACACATAGACTAAGTAATGTTGCCAAATGTAAATAATGTAGATTTAAGTCTAGTATAGGATATTTTCGTCTGAATGTCAGAGTTTTAGGCTGTGGACACACTTGCCCAGAGAGTAGATAAATACTAAATGAATTGTATGGGAACTGTAGACGGTTTTTCTCATTAGTGGTCATGTTAAAAGACTTGTCGATAGCTTATGTAAATCGCAGAATTATGTCCTTTAACGTCCACATTTGTAGAAAATCTTTTTGTATAGTTCAATGAAGATAGAAAAGGCCTAATTTCATTGTAAATTTTCTATGGTGTGTTCACAGCTCTAGTGTAAAATAACTATTGTAAAAGAAGTAGTGGAAGTCTATAGATTGGGTAGTGTATAGCACTATTAGACATTTGTTTGATGTCGATACGTCGTCTCGTGTTTAGTCGAATAACGAATGTCATAATGGCCATGTGTATTATCATTTAATTTTTTATTTTTAAATTAACAAACGTGAATGTCTGTTGGAATTTGATGTATTAAAATATATTTTCTAGACAAACATCGTAGTTTTATTCACAGTCCATTGACCTCGATATTTTTAGATTGCGACTGGAAGATACTAAATAAAATAATATCCAATATTGACATGCATGATATAGTAGTCACAGCGGATCTTTGTGTCACTGCAGTTGGCTCTGAGAACCATTGCGCAAGAAACAGTTTGTCATAGATTATACTGCATGGAGTAAGCAAGATAGGACGATGCGACAAACATAAGCGAGTGAAAGAGGCAGTTATACAATGCTATCTCCATCTTCAATATCGACACAAATATAGCTACTGCGCAGGGTCTGCAGCCAATTTTAGAGACACACAGATCCGCTGTGACTATTATAACATCGTATAATGGCAGAAGAAAACAAACGTTAAAGTATACAAATTCTGATTTATTTAATTATTATCCAGGTCATTTCACTGTACATTATGTTACGTGTGGGCGCGCGGGCTCACGGCGCGACACCGCTTTTACAAATTTGTTTAATTTACTTCGAATTTCACTATATGTACATCGGCAGGCGGGCCGGCCGTGACGCGCGCTTCTATTGCGGGCAGCATCGTCAGTCACTCAGGTTCACAGTTAATAATACAATATCGTCTTTACTCTGCTAGTGTAATAGGTGGAGGATAACTTTAGCCTAAAACAAAGGTATCTAAGGTTGGTATTGATTTAATTGTCTAACAAACGGTGATGTCTTGTTTTAACAGAACGGCAGTGCAAACAAAATTATATCTGCGGGTTTAACAAACCGAACATGCACCACTGTCATCACGGCGACGTTAGTAACAGGGGCCGTACTGTGACGTGTCAATCCTATCATGATTCCGTTGTGAAAAAGGGATAATGGTATTCGTTCTGTGTAGCCCAGTCTCTCTCTCACATTGGCAGCATGATGGCTTCAACAGGTCTTTAATAAGGCCTCAGATCGGGAAGTCAGAGGGATTTTTAGTCACTCGATATTGTATCACACGACGTTGCCGCTGGGCGGGGTGGCGGGGTGGCGGGGAGGCGGGGAGGCTAGGAGCACGAGCTATACTAGGAGGAGGGCGGCTCGGCGGGCGGGGAGGAGGGCGTGTCGTCGGCGGCGCGGCCGTCCGGGGCGGCGCGGCCGGCCGAGGCTCGCAGGCAGTCGCCGTGCGCCTTGTACTCTATGGGCACGGTCGCCGGCAGCTGCAGGATGCGGCGCAGTGCGTCCCGCACGCGCGCCGCCGCCGCGGTGTCCGACGCCGTGCGGTGCCACACCGCTAGGTGGTCGTCCTGCAACAAAACATAATCCCGGTTAATCTCAATCTTTCAACTATAAAGAAGTGGGACTCTCCCTTTTCCACTTTCATTTGGTCCGTTGTGCGTGGGGGTTCTTGCTATTATAGCCAGCCTATCTCCACCCATAAGCACAGAAGCTTCCTGGGGACTTCACAGGCTTCATGGAACAACCTCACTGATCAGAGGATTTGAGCACCTTGAGAAGTCACGGCCTCGCATTCCAAATACTACAGACAAGGAGAGCTGCTAGAGGTGGCACTATCAATGCATGAACCAAGCGTAACTCTGAATACTAGCACTGAAAACCACAAAGTTTCAGTTCTAAAGAAGGGACATTTCTGGTGCACCCTGACGACTGCAGAGGTAAGCCAGTTCTTTCAGTTTATTCCAACTGTGTTGCCTTCTCCAACCAATCTGTATCATCATCTGTAACTGCCTCTATATCATCACGCCAGCGTTGTCTATGTCTCTGTCAGCGAGGACGAAACTGTATAATTATTTCATGATGAGCTGGGAAGATATTCTCACCTGGAACCGTACAGAGAGCACAACTCCGCAGAGCTCCTGCCCGACCATGAACTGCTCGCCAAGCATCGCCATGCAAAGGTCCTCCCACGCGCGACCCGTCTGTGTTTTACGTAGTCGTACAACCTGGGAATAGAGCAAAGTACATTTTAGAATGATTTGTCTGGATAAGGAAAACTCAACAGCAACGATTTTCATCTACTCTGAATAAGACTCTAATCTTTAGTAACAGTCATGAATCATACATAACTTTTACAAAAATCTGTAATTCTTCTGAGGAACACAGTTCCAGACCTCTCAACCTCTTCTTATACCTACTTAAAACTTCTAATTGTTAGATTATTACAAATACGTAGGTTGGTTATTGCATTACTGGACTATGCATCAAATATTTCAACATCGTAGTAATCATCAAGGACGTAAATCCCATATAGCACTCACGTGTTTTACATCAACAATGATAAAAAAAACATAAATTCACGCCTTTTCCAGAGGGGTAGTCAGAAACTACAGACACCTGCAACAATTGTTACTCTACATTTCCATTCCTTACCCATTTCCCTCCATTGACATTGGCGGGGTCCTCCCACATGGGCTTGATGCCCAGTTTGAAGAGGTGCAGGTCAGACAGTGGTGGCAGCTCTGACGGTCGCGCCAAGTGCGTGTACAGGCCCCACCACTGCTCCACGCTCGCCACCCGACCCACCAGACGTAACGCCTGGAATTGATAGAGAATCTAGCGTTATTTTAGGTTTAAGTGGGTATTTGTCACCTTTCACCAGGTATGTATAGATGGGTTTAAGAGCTTGTGAGGGTATTCAACAGAAAAGTTTGTTCTTCACTATCATCATTGAAGCTGAAAGAAAAGACCCTTCCTTTCTTTCTAAGTTTCTCAACTAACTGCTTTTTAGACCAAGATTAGCTGAAGCATACATGATGAACTAAATAAATCATTGATGTTATACATTATAAAATATTATAAAGAGGTAAAGTTTGTGACGTTGTAGGGGGTATCATTGATGACATTATAAAATATTAAAGAGGTAAAGTTTGTGAATTGTGAGTTTGTGACGTTGTAGGGGGTTATCTCTGGATCTACTGAACCGATTTTGAAAATTCTTTCACCTGTAAAAAGATACATTATTCCTTAGTGTCATAGGCTTAATATATTTTCAAAAAATTAGAGGTCCTTATTAAATTGCAATAATGTAACCCAAAGTAAAATGTTGCATATAAAATTAATTCTTTGGCATGCGCTGAGAAAACTATTGATGGTACATAAAAATTATGTACTACATGATTAGGTAGGGCAGGGTAGGTAGGTAGCCAATTGACGGGAGCGAAGCCCCGGGGTCAGCTAGTACATTATAAAAGTAGGTATGCTCAAGGTAGGTGCAAAGTTTTGCCTTTGTCTATACTAATATTATAAAGAGGAAATATTTTTTTGTTTGTTTGTTTGTTTGTACCGAATAGGCTCCGAAACTACTGGACCGATTTAAAAAATTCTTTCACCAATAGAAAGCTACGTTATTCCTGAGTAACATAGGCTATTTTTTAATCCCGAAAACGGGTCCTGTGGGGTGGCCCACGGGAGCGAAGCCGCGGGCAACTGCTCGTTACTTATATTTAGTTCTTTGCCTATAAAATAATTTATAATCTACATTCTACTTAACAAAAATTTCTAAAAGACACTGAGCAAACACTATATGATTTTGTTGACTTTGCAAGTTATACCTACAATTTATTTATAGCTTTTTATTGCAGTAATATCATATTTTAAAAGCTGGTTTTATAAACACCGCTCCTTATATCTTATGGAATGTAAAATATGTTTCTAGATAATTATTTTAGACTGAGTAAAACTAAATGCACACACAATGTGGGTGGTGCTATAAGTAGCAATAATATTGGCCCACATAGAGTTTAATTGGGTGACAATAGTAAGCCACTTGTGTGCATTCCATTGTGATTGATGCAGCCTGCAGAAATCATTTATGCAGTTTTTGAATTTGGTATTTTTCTGGAATGTTATATAGATCTATATAGGCATAAATGGGTATAGCTAGACAAAGACAGATAATTCAATTTTATGAGTATTTTTCAACAAGCGCTAATAAATTGATATGTAACTATTCTACAGGAATCCAATCTGATATTGAGTTTAATTCATAAAATTTTGAATATCTACAAATAAACGGAATATGGTATAGTTTATTATTAGAACTAGCTTCCGCCAGCGGCTTCACCCGCGTGACAGTCGAAAATTATCCCGAAGTAACATATTCCCGGGAAAAAAATATTCTGTGCTATTCCTGACTGTAATCTATCCCTGTGCCAAATTTCATCTAGATCCGTCCAGCCGTTTGAGCGTGAAGAAGTAACAAACATACAAACACACTCACATACTTTCGCCTTTATAATATTAGTGTGATGTGAACTGATGTGATAATATATCCAAAAATTTCAACTCTACTAAAGACTCAAGTAACAGTAAATTTACAACAACTTAGAATGTAGGGCATGCTTATAAATGCAAATCAATAGAGCTAAGGTTGTAAATATTTAATATGCATTCCAAGTTTCATGTTCAAAATCAATTCCTTTCATCTATGGGGCAATATGGTAAAGGTTTCAAATAACTTGCCTTGTATGTTAGTATGTGTTGGTCACATCTTGCAACTGAATTTTAAAATAGTTATCGCGAACCACTTGAGCTGAAACTTTGCAGACACTTTTGGCTTGGATAATAATGCATTGTGAGCTAAGAAAACTTGTTTAGTAAAAAAAAACCGGCCAAGTGCGAGTCGGACTCGCGCACGAAGGGTTCCGTACCAGTATCGCAAAAAACTGCAAATATATCACGTTTTTGTAAGGGAGCCCTACTTAAATATTTATTTTATTCTGTTTTTAGTATTTGTGTTTTATAGCGGTAACAGAAATACATCATCTGTGAATGGCTGTATCACAGTTCATGAGATACAGCCTGGTGACAGACAGACATACGGACCGCGGAGTCTTAGTAATAGGGTCCCGTTTTTACCCTTTGGGTATGGAACCCTAAAAAGGCCTTTTTAATTGGATAAAAATATTTAAAGTGGGTAATGCTTTGAAGTATATTTTATTGTACCTACAATGCAACTGCAAAGAGTAGCACGCTGATAAGGCATTTATTAATTAAAATATGAAATTAATCTTGGCAAGCTTGTAAATATTAATTGCTATTTCATAGATTGTTGCTTTTAGCTGTAAGGATGAATAAATGGGGTGTTATGAAGTGGTGAGTTCTTCCAATACTACAGCCTAGTTTTTTGATATGTTATTAACTCAATCAATGGTTAAATATGCTAACCATTGGTTAAAAATTTCAGTAAAATGCGTTTATTCCTCTACTAGCTTCTGCCAGTGGCTTCGCCCACGTGAAAGTCGAAATTATCCCGAGGGAACATATTCATTTATTGTATTATTATATTTTATTATTTGGGATTATAATCTATCTCTGTGCTAAATTTCATCCAGATCCGTTCAGTAGTTTTTACGTGAAAGTGTAACAAACACATTCACAAACTTTTGCATTTATATTATTAGTGTGATTGTTGGCACCACCAATGGTCATTGAAGAGTTAATAAATTTGATGAATAAACACGTTTTACTGAAATTTATAACCATTGGTTAGCATATTTAAACATTAGTTAAGTTAACTAGCGATCAAAAAACTGTGCCTTAGTGAAATGGAAATAACACTGGACATGTAAAGTTGTAATGCCCTTCGTGACCAGCCTGTTGATGATAGACAAAATTAAATGGAAAAAAAAACTTAGTATTTCAGTGTTTTTGATTAGGATAGATAAATTGTACCCATTTTAGATTTTTTTTTTTTTTAAATTTTGAATATTATCTAGGAAGGTATCACAAGAAAATGGGTATCAACTGTCAAAACTTTACTTTTAAAAGTAATTTCAAACAAAGAGACAAAGATTGAACACAAATCAATAATGTAGCAACATAATTTAAAAAGTTAACCCTCAAAATTGAAATTGAATTGAAAAACCTTAAATTGTCCTGTAGCAAAGCTTTTGTTCAGTCACGAAACATTATTATGAGAAAGAATATATTATAAGCAAACATACAAAAATTCACACCTTTTCCCCATGGGGGTAGGCAGAAACTAATGAATGTCACCTACTAGTATCTATAACCCTATCCCTGTAACTTATGAAATTTAAACAAAACTATTGGCATATTGATAAACATATGTAAATGAATCATAATTTGCATATTTCTACAATAACTCTCTATGTGTGTGGTACACTGTTGTCAAATTATTCAGATGCAAATCAAATCACATGATTTCAATTGTATCAACAAATTGAGCTCATGTGATTTGACTATGGTGCAATATTGGGTGTTGTGGACTTTTGGGATGCATGACAACATGGAAATCAGGATTTGCTAGCATGGACATCAACAAACCTGTACGTAACCAGTGGTGGACGCTGAGAGCTCGCGCGCTGGCGGGCGGCGCGAGAACCACATCCAGTAACAGTATTCCAGCTTGTGCTCGTGTGCCGGCACAGGCGGCGGCGTCGCCTCGTCATTCCTATCGTCCTCATCATTGTTGCCGTGGTTTTGCGTTGGACCACCACCTTGCCCACCCTCCCCAGATCGACGTTCAGGCACGTTTAAATTGTAGAACTTGCACATTTTCCTCTCAGTCATGTTATTTCAAATATACTAACATGTTTCACTAACGGCCTAACCTAGGACACGTTGCTTTATTTGAACTACCAGAATGTATACAATACTCAAACTGTGATTCTATAATTACACTACACAATAAAAAACTAGGAACGCCTAAATAATATTTAGTGACGGTTAATAAATAAATCTTAATCAGCCTATTCCCTCTTTTACTGTGTATAACCTTTTTCTTTCCGTCATCAAAATTCAAATCTGTCAATTGACAGCATGGGTACATTCGTCCAAATTGAGTAGCATTTGTATCTAAATGAACAAAGACCAAGCGATAGTAAACTGACTAAAGAGCAAAAGAGAAAACAAATAAAATGTTACTCCTTAATTTAGACGTATTCTTCAACACAAAGCTAATAAAAAACTGCGTTCCCTTTTCCTCAAATTGAAACGACGCATTTTATTTTGAAAAAGCCTACCTATCTATATAAAAAAATTAGAGGGATAAAGATTTAAATAATTTAATGATAACCGAGTTTTACTATACAACTTTTCTAGTAAAAGCGGGCTATTCGTATTATTTGACAACGAAGGTTGTGCTGTGACTGAATCTTCTAAACAGTTTTTGAACTATTTATGTCAAGTCAAGTCAACTGTCAATCAGTGTTATTAAAAAAAAGTTATTAAAACGTCAAATTGGCGGCGGGACAAACGAAAACAGTGACAAAAATACTAAATTGAAAGGAAATAAAGCTATATTTCAGTTAAAACTGTACTTTAGCTAAATTACCAAAGTCATTAGTGCTAGTTTTGTCAAGTTTTGTTACCACACTCAAGCGTCCTACTTGAAATCTTTATGTTTAAGTGAAGTGCATTTGATAGTAAAGTTTTATACATAGCATAGCGACCTTATCGTGATGGATAAATCCGAAACAACCGATAGAAGTAGTATAGAAGGCTGCATGAACATCGATTTGATGCGGTCGCTCGTCAAGCAATACTCTGAACTGGTAAATATTACGTTTTCTGTGTAACAGTTGTTGTAGATCTGTTGTGGTAGGTTATTTTGCTCATAAACAAAGAATGTTGTCATGTTTGCCGACAATAATAGAGTTTTACAATATTCTAGGAATATAAATGCATAAATCTAAGAAATGATGAACTAAAATTTGTTAAAGAAGGAGTTCTATATCATATTTTTCATTGCTTTTCACAAAGTTGTCTTAGTGATCAATATCTCTAATAGTCAGTTTATGTATTGAAATAAAAAGTGTTTATTTATTCACAGAAAACGACATACCATATAAACATTTTGCTTTTACTATTGTTAGCCTTCCCTATAGATAGACAGTGTTATTTTGGTACAATTTAACAAAATGTTCTTTAAATGATTGTGGGAATCACAATGAAACAAAGCTAAAAATATAACTTTCTATGATCATGGCTTCTAGGGACAATGGACCAGTGCCCTGTTCTGGGCAGATGCGGCAGCAGCTGCAGCTGGCGGCGGCCTGGACACTGCCAGCGGAGATGATGTGTGGCTCCTGGCGAGTGCCATGCTTGCTAGAGGAGAGACGCATAGAGCTGCACATGCAGTCACTTCTAGAGGTCTTCACAGGTAATATAAATGTGTTGAGGCAGTCAAAAAGAAAAAATTATGGTGTGTAATACTGTCTTCCTTAAAAAAAGTACCTAAGTTACTTGTGAATCATCTCGTGCGCAGGTTTGACTATTTCCAGCCACCCGTACAAGCCGGATCCCGTAAAGGCTTCAGCACCGTAGACCACATACATACACTGCAGTAGGTTATACAGAAGATCAAAGAGTACAACCTGCCTCTCTGTTGTGCAATTGTGGACTATGAGAAGGCCTTTGATTCGATTTAGACTTGGGCTGTACTGCATTCTCTCCAACGGTGCCAAATTGACTACCGGTAAATCAAAGTGTTGAAGTGTTTGTACAAAAACACCACCATGTCGGTTCAACTTCAGTATCAGACCTCGGAACCTGTCCTTCTGCAGCGAGGTGTGAGACACGGAGACATCATATCTCTGAACCTGTTCACCCCTGCACTGGAGGATATCTACAAGGTTCTGGACTGGAGAGCGCTAGGCATTAACGTCAATGGTGACTACATCACTCACCTTTGGTTTGCCGATGATATAGTGGTCATGGCTTAGACCTTGGAGGACCTCAGTACAATGCTCGATGACCTCTAGAGCTTCCGAAAGAGTGGGTCTTAGGATGAACATGGACAAAACCAAGGTGATGTTGAATGCCCATGTTACACCCACTCCTATCTGGTCGGAGACTCTACACTCGAAATTGTGGGCGATTATGTCTACCTGGGACAAACGATCCAGTTGGGTAGGGCCAACTACGAGAAAGAGGTCAACCGTTGAAACCGACTCGGCTGGGCAGCGTTCGGGACGTTGCGCGGTATCTCCTCGTCCAACTTACCACAGTGTCTCAAGATGAAAGTTTATGACCAGTGTGTGTTGCCAGTGATGACATATGGCTCTGAGACTTGGTCGCTCACAATAGGCCTCATCAGAAAGCTTACAATCCGCCTATGTACCTGTATGTTGCATGAAGTTTTAATAAATAAATAAATAAATCACCCAAAAACGTAATGGAGAGTGCTATGCTCGACGTTTCCTTTCGTGATTGAATCAGAAATGTAGAGATCCGCAAGAGAACCAGGGTTGCCGACATAGCCCGAAGAATTGCCAAACATAAGTGGCAGTGGGCAGGGCACACGACGGATAGCCGATGCCGCTGATGGGGCAGAAAGGTTCTGGAGTGGCGACCGCGAACCGACAGTCGTTGGCGTTTGAAGACCTCCCACCAGGTGGACCGATGACCTGGTGAAGGTTGCGGGGATCCGCTGGATGCGAGAAGCATGGGACCGATCAACGTGGCGACGCTTGGGGGAGGCCTATGTCCAGCAGTGGACGTCTTTCGGCTGATATGATGATGATGATGAAGTTACTTGCAATGACCATAATTAGGTATATGCTTGGGTTTACCATGGTATAGCAACCATATCTTTTTGGCTAAACTGCTAAAATTATGAAAAATATAAAAAATCGACTTGTTTGCATCATGTATATTCTGTTGTCTACATTGGCAGGTTTAGTTGGGTTACAGCAATTTCTTCTACATCATACAACATATAACATCATTCCTTTATTCGCAAAAGGATAAGGCTGAGATACACCTAATGTACACCACATTTCGACAGTTATATTTAAGTCCCATGAAGGCCATCTGTCCAGTAATTTGTTATAATATTGGAGTTAATGTTTCCAGACGTCACCTGCTTTGCCTGGGCGTGGCGATGCGTGCAGTCCTAGCGGCACGCGAACCAACCACTGCACTCAACCTGATGGATGAGTGTGATCCCATGCTTCTCGAGCCCAGGAACACTGACCAGACACATAATGTAAGTTTTATGTTCTACTATAGCTTCTGCCAGCGGCTTCGCCAACGTAAAATGTGTTTTATGTGCTCAATGCTTCGAGCTGACTGTGTGCATTACAAGGCATTCAACCTACACTGCTGGAGCAGCGCAGCTAGAGTAACAAACATACAAACCCACTTAGGTAGTTATAATTTATTTGATTTGATTTACACTCTCACAAACTTTTGCCTTTATAATATTATAATTATAGTGTGATTGTCTTATTATTCTAGAGTTATATTCATCTGAAAACTGTTTCTAACAATTTCTTAGATGTTGCTTGTTACTGTGGCTTATTCTGCACGAACCATGCATGTTTCGGGATAAAAAGTGACCTAACTAGTGTCATTTGGGCATAGTTTTGCATTAAATTAGTAAATATATTTCTATTATCAGACCAGTTCTTCCAGAGATTATTTCCTACTAACAAACAAGCATTTTGTAGCTCTTTATAATTTTAGTTTTTAATAGTAATATTATTACCACAAAGGACAGAATAACAAGACAAAATAAACTAGGATAGCACAAATGGTGTAAGCCTTGAAGTTGCTTACAAATGGGCATCCAGGAGCTTATTATCCTGATTTTGCTTATCAGGGTCCCTAATACCAATATTCTTCTTCCAGCGAGCTCTAGCTGGCGTGCTAGTGTGGCAGGCGCGAGCGCTGACGTCGCTGGAGCGTCGCGAGGCGGCGGCTGAAGCGCTGTCCACAGCGCTGCGAGCTGACTGCGCGCACTACGAGGCTCTCGACCTGCTGCTGGAGCAGCACGCTCTTACACCGCAGCAGGGTACGTACACTACATACATAACATCACGCCTGTAGTATCTGTAGGCCGATCTTTGCCGCCAAATACAAACTAATGTCCTGACGTCCCCAAAATCCAGAAAGAGCGCATCTCCTACAGGCTCACTCAGGCAAATTGCCACAATTGTGGAAGTGACCTTGATTCTACACAGCACAAGCTCGAGGAGTGCCCTGCGTGGGCCTCTGAGCGGCAGGTCTTGGTCGCCAGGATCGGGTGAGAGCTGTCTCTGCAAGCAGTTGCTGGCAGATACAGAAAACTGGAAAGTAATGGCATCCTTCTGTGAGTTCGTGATGGTCCAGAAGGTGGCTGCCGAGCGGGATCGTGAGAGGGCCGATCCCGCCCGTAGAAAAAGGCGTCGTGGAGGCAACCGCCTCGATGTCTAAAACGCCGAAACCCCGCCTGCATCACGGACAGGCGGCGGGGCTCCGGGGTCACGAGGGGTCAGATTGGGGATTCTGTCCTAGTAATTTCAGGAAATACAGTGACACAGTGATCACGTGCTGCCGTGCACAGCGAAGTTCAGGGGAGACGCTTCTCAGTTTCCCAAGGGATTTGCCCTAACGGGCGTTGCACAGAGGGGGTTCCGGGGCGGTCTTTTAAGAGGTGGCCAAGGTTCCAAGTTCTGATGGTGATCACAGGGGTGGTTTTAGTGGTCGCGGATAAATTTGAAAGAGAGTTACCGCGGCCCTGGCACAAGCAACTGAAGGAACACGGGTGGGTTTTAGTCAGTAAAAGTCTGACACGCCCTCCCGCTTCACCCAGAGCGGGAGAAGTCATTGGATGATTTCCCACCCAAAAAAAAGGGGTGGTTTTAGTGAGGTAAAAATCCCACACTCCCTAGTCTTTTCCCAAAGAGTCCAGGCGTCTTTTGAAAGTTGACCACGGCCATCAAAAGTAAAAGCCAATAGTCTCATTAGCTAGTTTCTGTATTACTTGGGACTTTTTTTGTTTTGTTTGGTGCAAGCCGATTATCATGTACCAGTCACGAATGTGTACTTTAGACCGCTATTAAGAAATTCCTAATGGAAAAGCTTTAAAATAATTTACCGGCTCTGAATAACCTAACCTTGCCCGACCTGGAAGCCGAACCCAGCACCTTACGCTCAGCAGTCACCACAGAGGTGAGTGTAAACGCTGCACAAACGGGATGCTAAAACGCAGCTTTTTTATGTCACGATTTATTTTCCTCGACGATTTCGTTTACTCCTACTCGTAGGTTCTAACGATGGCGGAATAAAAACTGTAAGGAATCGAGTTCTATATTTACGGTGCGACGTTTGCGCTTCTTTTGCGTTTACGCAGCGTCTACGTGGTGTCTGTGTTTACACTAATCATAGCGCTAAGTACTTTCTGATAGACCGTTGTGAATTGGTTGCAGAGAGTGACCTGATAGAATCCCTGCCCATCAGCAGTCAGCTGAGCGCGGCGGAGGGCGCACTACTGCGGGCCGCCTATCGCGAGCGACTGAATCGCTACTCGCCCGCAGCTTTCGGCCTGCCGCCGCCGGATACTGACTGTCCCGTGAGTACTATCATCATCATCATTTCAGCTGAAAGACGTCCACTGCTGAACATAGGCCTCCCCCAAGCGTCGCCAACTTGATCGATCCTGTGCGTCTCGCATCCCATCCAGCGGATTCTCGCAATCTTAACCAAGTCATCGGGCCACCTAGTAGAAGGCCTTCCAACGCAGGGTTCTCCGGTGCGTGGTCGCCTTAACTTCCGTCGCTTCCGCAGAACTTTTCGGCCCCATCGACTATCAGTTTTGTGAGCAATGTGCCCTGCCCACTGCCGTGGGTATGTCTGGGAAGTAAGTTGCCTAAAGTTAGCCGTAAGTTATTTATTTCCAGTAATTGAAAGAGCTCGTGGATAAATAATAACGGTTAAGTAACGCTTGACGAGGTCGATCCGTGGATGGGTGACCATTTCAACATACCGAGTTTGCTCCGTGCCTCGGAAAGCACGTTAAGCCGTTAGTCCCGGCTGTCATTTGAAGATCTTTGACAGTCGTTACGGGTAGTCAGAAGCCTGAATCTGACACCAGTCTTGCCAAGGGGTATCGTGTTACCCAGTTACTGGGTTGTGGAGGTCAGATAGGCAGTCGCTCCATGTAAAACACTGGTACTCAGCTGAAACCGGTAAGATTGGAAACCGACCCCAACAATAATTGGGAAAAAGGCTAGGCAGATGATGAATTGATCCTTATTAGCGACACTATCGGATGGTGTAATAATACAGCATGTGTTTTTCCCAAAATTAACGGGTTCGATTCCTGGCTAGAATATTCAATTTTCAAAAATCCAATGATGCAGTTTCAGTTTTCATCAAAATCGGGCCCGAGACTCCTTTCAATGTTTTTCACTATTCCTCATAGTTTCGGATTTGGCCATCGATGTCCACTTTGAAAACTCACCCTAGCAGCAGCAGCGGCTGCTTTAGTAGCAGTGTCCCTAGCTGGCCTTTAAATATTGCTGTTTCCCTTCCTCAGATAACAAACGAAGCCGAGCGCGTAGGCTCCCGCATGCAGGAGGCGGCGCAGAGCCGCGCGCGCCGGCTGGCGGCCGCCTGCCGCTGGACCGACGCGCTGCGCACCTTGGACACTGTGGACCCCTGGTAAGCATTACGATTATCTTGACAAGTTGACAGTATATTTTACTAATTTTCAAAAATGAGGAGGTTCTATGTTCGACTGTATGTATTATTTTAGTGTATGTTCACCGGTTTATCCGTTAATTGTGGACCGAATTTGAAAATGTTTGTCTTTGAAAGCTCTGTAAATATGTAAATAAGCAAAATTGTCACCTCTGTGGCACCAAAAATCCGCGTATAATTCAGGAAGAATCATTACACCCACTCAAAATTACTGCGTGGTGTGTTGTTTACGCTGGAGGCGTATTCGGGCCGCCAAACGACTACTGTGGGCGGTGAGGTCACAGGGCTATGATCAACGTCTTTCTCTGTCCTTAAAATTGGAACTGGAGAACATGTGGTTCCAACAGGATAGTGCAACGGCGCTTAGTGCACGAGCCGTAAACGATTTGTGAGAGTTCCATTACCCGGACTTGCACTGGCCGGTGAGATCGCCGTTTTTTTTTTTTTGCTTTGCGCTGAAATTCTCATGCATACTGCAGTACCACGAGGAGATAGTGCAGTTATGTGGGACTTTAACCCATTAAAACTCCACGGTGTCCTCCTGTGCCGCTTATGGCGGCCTCCAACCCTCAGCCGCGACGTCGTATGGGCCCTGGGAATCTGCATAAGACATCGCGGCCCGCCTCAGTTGCGATGTCGCCTGTTACCAAGCGGCACCGCAACCTACTAGTTGGCCGCTACGTTGTCGGCTTAATCGGCAAAAGCCCTGACGAACGGCCCCTCCTCGGGTTCCTCTTCGCTTCACCGTGGGTGACCAAGCCACGGTTACTGAGCCCCCCCGCCTCGACAATGCAGGAACCCACCGGGGCCAAATTCAACTGTTCCAACCTTCTTTCTGTGGGTTTTTTTTTCAAGTCACGAGTCTTACCGATGTTGATAGTTGCTGTTTATGGATACTTTTACTTCCTGAAAGATGACCGATGAATTAAACCCACCATGACATGACTTGAAGAGCTCGTGACTAAATAATGACAGCTGCACTGGTCGATCTTCCAAGGTTAAGCAACGCTTGCCGAGGTCGGTCAGTGGATGGTTGACCATCTTTACATAGCGAGTTTCCTTCGTGTTTCGAAAAACACGTCAATCCGTTTGCCCCGGGTATTATTTCCCGGGTAGTCAGAAGCCTGAAATCTGACACCATTCTTGCCAAGGAGAATCGTGTTACCTAGCTACTGGGTTGTGGAGGTTAGATTGACCATTGAGTGGAGGCAGTCGCTCCATGTAAAACACTGGTACTTAGTTGAAGCCGGTCAGACTGGAAACCGACCCTAATAAAGTTGGAAAAAAGGCTAGGTAGATTGACCATTGAGTGGCAGCTGTTGCTCCATGTAAAACACTGGTACTCAGCTGAATCCGGTTAGACTGGAAGCCGACCCTAATTGTAGTGTATGTAGGATATGATTAGTATTATTAAGCATGTGTGTGTAACCATACCTTATAATATATGATATGATGTACTATGATTTGATGTGACACACAATAAATCGAGACGTTATCCAGAGTGGATATCTTTCATTATACCACGACACTTCACTAATAAAGTTGGAAAAAAAAAGTTAATTAAAATTATCAAAAAACCCGACTGCTTGAAAAGCGAATTAAAAAGACGTAAACAAGAAGAAAATCATGCTGTGCAGTCGGAGGATACATATTCGCGAGCTGGCTGACCATAACCAGATATATCCTCCGACTGCACAGCATGATTTTCTTCTTGTTTACGTCTTTTTAGTTCGCTTTTCAAGCAGTCGCGTTTTTTGATAATTTTAATTAACTTTTTTTATTTTTAACTTTTAAGTTATTTTTTTTCGAATTAGGTACATTTAAACATATAAGTTTTATACATTATTGAAATCACCTCTCAAAACCCTTTATTTTGATACCCCACACGATAGGTTTGGAAGAAAAAAAATATTTGGGCCCCCACAATATGGCGCCCAAGAACCGCCATTTTCCTATTTTACAATTTTAATGTAGCCAGTGACACTCGCGGGGTTAAGACGAATCGATTGACGTAAGAACCATCAAAATCGGCCCACGCGGTTGGTCTCTAGAACGCCACATAGGAACAAACATACATACATACATACTTACATACATACATACATACATAGACTGATAAACACATTACCCTCCTTCGGCAGTCGGGTAAAAAGGGTGGGCAGATTGACCATTGAGTGGAGGCAGTTGCTCCATGTAAAACACTGTACACAGCTGAATCTGGTTAGACTGGAAGCCGACCCTAATAAAGTTAGAAAAAAGGCTAGGCAGATTGACCATTGAGTGGAGGCAGTTGCTCCATGTAAAACACTGGTATACAGCTGAATCCGGTTAGACTGGAAGCCGACCCTAATAAAGTTAGTAAAAAGGCTAGGCAGATTGACCATTGAGTGGCAGCTGTTGCTCCATGTAAAACACTGGAACTCAGCTGA
The DNA here is from genome assembly GCA_945859665.1 of Anorthoa munda. Classification (NCBI taxonomy): domain Eukaryota; kingdom Metazoa; phylum Arthropoda; class Insecta; order Lepidoptera; family Noctuidae; genus Anorthoa; species Anorthoa munda. The sequence goes on along the minus strand of OX243901.1, from coordinate 4,767,945 downwards.
ATCCGGTCAGACTGAAAGCCGACCCTAATAAAGTTGGAAAAAAGGCTAGGCTGATCGACCATTGAGTGGCAGCTGTTGCTCTATGTAAAACACTGGAACTCAGCTGATTCCGGTCAGACTGAAAGCCGACCCTAATAACGTTGGAAAAAAGGCTAGGCAGCAATCTGCCTAGCCTTTTTCCAACATGGAGCAACTGTTGCTCCATGTAAAACACTGGAACTCAGCTGAATCCGGTCAGACTGAAAGCTGACCCTAATAAAGTTGGAAAAAAGGCTAGGCTGATCGACCATTGAGTGGCAGCTGTTGCTCCATGTAAAACACTGGAACTCAGCTGAATCCGGTCAGACTGAAAGCCGACCCTAATAAAGTTGGAAAAAAGGCTAGGCTGATCGACCATTGAGTTGCAGCTGTTGCTCTATGTAAAACACTGGAACTCAGCTGATTCCGGTCAGACTGAAAGCCGACCCTAATAACGTTGAAAAAAAGGCTAGGCAGCAATCTGCCTAGCCTTTTTCCAACATGGAGCAACTGTTGCTCCATGTAAAACACTGGAACTCAGCTGAATCCGGTCAGACTGAAAGCTAACCCTAATAAAGTTGGAAAAAAGGTTAGGCAGATCGACCATTGAGTGGCAGCTGTTGCTCCATGTAAAACACTGGAACTCAGCTGAATCCGGTCAGACTGAAAGCCGACCCTAATAAAGTTGGAAAAAAGGCTAGGCTGATCGACCATTGAGTGGCAGCTGTTGCTCTATGTAAAACACTGGAACTCAGCTGATTCCGGTCAGACTGAAAGCCGACCCTAATAACGTTGGAAAAAAGGCTAGGCAGCAATCTGCCTAGCCTTTTTCCAACATGGAGCAACTGTTGCTCCATGTAAAACACTGGAACTCAGCTGAATCCGGTCAGACTGAAAGCTAACCCTAATAAAGTTGGAAAAAAGGTTAGGCAGATCGACCATTGAGTGGCAGCTGTTGCTCCATGTAAAACACTGGAACTCAGCTGAATCCGGTCAGACTGAAAGCCGACCCTAATAACGTTGGAAAAAAGGCTAGGCAGATTGCTGCCTAGCCTTCTTTTTTTTTTTTTTTTTTTTTTTTTTTATAGGCTCGCGCAATGGAGCAACTGCTTCCACGCATTGAGTGGCAGCAGTTGCTCCATGTAAAACACTGGTACCCAGGTGAATGCGGTTAGACTGGAAGCCGACCCCAACAGAGTTGGAAAAAAGACTAGGTAGATTGATTGTACAACATGACTTAGAAGTTATAACATTTATGATATCAGGTGCTGCGTAGACGTGCGAGCTGCTTGCCTGGTGGAACTGAAGAAGAGTTCGGAGTTGTTCGCCTTCGCGCACACCTTGGTGGACGCCTACCCCAGTGCGTGGACGTCTTGGTACGCTGTGGGGTGCTATTATTATCTTATTGGTGAGTTTATACTATTGCATTATTTCTAAATAATACATATTATAAGACGTGAGAAGGACTTAGCACAGCTGTGGTTTTTATCGGACACTGTTTTAAAAACGATAAATTTACACTATGGCTGAGTGTTATAAAGTAATTTTACGGTTCCTGTGGGATATTCGGCGGGAGAAAGCTAATTCAAAATATAATGTTATTTCCAGGTAAAAGCGAGTTGGCACGTCGGTACTTAAGTAAAGCTAAGAGCCTGGAGCCGAGCGCGGGCTGCGTGTGGCTCGCCTACGGACACAGCTTCGCCGCCGACAACGAGCACGACCAGGCCATGGCGGCCTACTTCAAGGTAATAAAATAAGTTACAGCTTTTGAATCCCCCCGCGACGCCTAAGAGGGGCGCGCTTGGAACGCTACGCGCCACCACTTCGGTGCCTGATGCGTGGGGGGCGACGGACGTCCACGAGTCTGTGCGTCTGCTGCGGGTCGGGTGAGTGGACGAGATATCCCTCTCCCTTTCCGCAGCAGAAACAGTCGCTTCGCAGGATACCACCGCGTCCCTGGACTCCTCGCAGCCAACCATCGAATAGACTACGGCCGGCAGCGACAGGTCACTGGCCACTCCCGAGATGAAGGCATAACGCGGCTCCTCCCAAGAGACATTCTGCCAGTGTATGCCGCGCCGTGTCCTACCGACAGACTTTGCGAAAGCCAGCGCCATCCAGTACGCGGTCGCCACTTCTGAACCTTTTGTTTTTACCAATTACGATGTAATTTGTATGTTCAACTAACAGCTTTTCAAGATTGGGCCCGAAAATAGACTGTACACCATGAAAACTATCACTTTTTATAGACCTACTTCTTTCACTGATAGACAACGTACATAGTAAACCGCTAGGTACTATCTACCGAAGAAACCAAGGAAACATATTTAAAAAATATATCATTTTCAAATCCTGTGGGCCACACGACATGTCTTACACTCTTCTGGTAAGATGTATACCTAATAATTGTTACTAAATAACCTATGTTTAATTCATAGGCTAGTCAACTCATGGCAGGCTGTCACCTACCGCCGCTGTACGTGGGCGTCGAATGCTCTCTGCTCAACAACTTCATCATGTGCGAGAGATTCCTGACCAGAGCTGCCACACTGCACAGCAATGCTAAGACTAAGGTCAGTTTTATTTCAAAAAATCCTTCTCTTCCACAGTAGCTGAGTAAAGGATAGACCTAAAGCAAAGAATCGCCCTCCTAGAGCTACATTTTAGTTATAGTTTAGTGTTTACGTATAAGCACTATTTATACCATTGTTTTAGAAATTATACTACTGCACCTTATCTAAAGTACAACTATTATCTTAATGTCCCTCGGCAAACATCGCATTTCCGAACACAAACGAATGCTAATTTCCATGTCCATCAATTATTAGATTTACCGTGTATAATAACTAAATACTTTGTTTGTTTTGTTTTGATTTCCGTGTGAACTATATAGATCTGTAAAACTATTTTCCTTCAGCAGCTTTCATCCCAATTTTAATATATTTTTGACGTGACAACGTCTAATAAACTGATGAACGCCGGATGCATGCACGTAAAAGTGTCCCGTTACGCTCATTGTAACGTTACGATCGGAGCGAGAGCGCTACACGAGTGAGCGAAAGGCACAATCGGCTTGAGCGTTCGGCTTTCGTCAATGTTTTGTTATGACGTTGTTACGTTAAACTATCGTCCGTAAACAGACTTTACAGACAGCCAATTTTTTATGACACTGCTGATGCACAGGGCTGGATTTAGAGTTCTGACGCGAGCGAAGCGCAAGATTAGTTCCGACTGAAGCGAATCGCGCGTGGGATGTGGGATGAAATTCGCTCGCGTCGATTGCGGCTTTCACCGGTGTAAAATTCCTCATGTTTCACTCTCACATACAGGACAGAGAATCTTAAGCTCTATTTTTATTTCCAGGCTGTCGAAGAATCAGAAGTCAACGAGAAATCGAAGTGGGGCCGCGTGCTGACCCTAGTGCGTGACCCTCATGTGGCCCATGAAGCTGGTGCGGCTGCCTTCGCTGATGGGGACTACTTCGAGGCCAGGAGTCTGTGGCTGCTGGCGTTAGAGGCCGCCACCCCGCCTGATAAGCAAGAGGTAAGTAAACCCGATATTTTTACCTTCTTCTTCTTTACGTGTTCGACTAAAATTTTAAGCGACGAAAATGTATCCACCTGGATAGCTCTTTCGTTGGCCTTATTCAAGTTGTGGTTGAGGTCACACGGTTGTGAATGCTTGGTAGGAAAGGAGGACCTTCACAGGCAATGCACTTGCCTGTGAAGGTGCTCCACACTGTCACCGTGTTTGGGATGGGTCAACGATCCCCCCCCATTTTACCAGGTTATCTCTGCAGCGCCAAACCAGATCCCGCAATCGGTTAAGGGGTTGCCAGATTGACCACTGTAGTTCGTGTCCAGGTGGGAGATACCAGAGTGATAAAGTGTGGAGTGCGAGTGCTTTTAACCAAACTTTTTATAATAATTTGTTTGCAGGTGAGTCCCCGCTGGGCAGCAACCCTGGACGCCCTGGGCCACGTGTCCCGCGCGCTGGGCAGGCCGGCCGACGCGCTGGCGTGGCACGAGAGAGCCCTGGCGCTCCGCCCCGCGCGTTCCGCCACCCTGGCCGCCATAGGGCTCTGCCTGGCGCTGCTGGGGCGGGAGAGGGACGCTGCTGATGTGCTACATGCTGCGCTGGCCAAGGACCCTGATGATGTAGTGGCGCTGGCGCTGCTAGACGCTATCGTGGATAGGCTGGATGCGCAGCTCACAGGTTGGTAGACTTACTTACTGATGGATGTATACCCTGGCCGCCATAGGGCTTTGCCTGGCGCTGCTGGGGTGAGAGGGACGCTGCTGATGTGCTACATGCTGCGCTGGCCAAGGACCCTGATGATGTAGTGGCGCTGGCGCTGCTAGACGCTATCGTGGATAGGCTGGATGCGCAGCTCACAGGTTGGTAGACTTACTTACTGATGGATGTATACCCTGGCCGCCATAGGGCTTTGCCTGGCGCTGCTGGGGTGAGAGGGACGCTGCTGATGTGCTACATGCTGCGCTGGCCAAGGACCCTGATGATGTAGTGGCGCTGGCGCTGCTAGACGCTATCGTGGATAGGCTGGATGCGCAGCTCACAGGTTGGTAGACTTACTTACTGATGGATGTATACCCTGGCCGCCATAGGGCTTTGCCTGGCGCTGCTGGGGTGAGAGGGACGCTGCTGATGTGCTACATGCTGCGCTGGCCAAGGACCCTGATGATGTAGTGGCGCTGGCGCTGCTAGACGCTATCGTGGATAGGCTGGATGCGCAGCTCACAGGTTGGTAGACTTACTTACTGATGGATGTATACCCTGGCCGCCATAGGGCTTTGCCTGGCGCTGCTGGGGTGAGAGGGACGCTGCTGATGTGCTACATGCTGCGCTGGCCAAGGACCCTGATGATGTAGTGGCGCTGGCGCTGCTAGACGCTATCGTGGATAGGCTGGATGCGCAGCTCACAGGTTGGTAGACTTACTTACTGATGGATGTATACCCTGGCCGCCATAGGGCTTTGCCTGGCGCTGCTGGGGTGAGAGGGACGCTGCTGATGTGCTACATGCTGCGCTGGCCAAGGACCCTGATGATGTAGTGGCGCTGGCGCTGCTAGACGCTATCGTGGATAGGCTGGATGCGCAGCTCACAGGTTGGTAGACTTACTTACTGATGGATGTATACCCTGGCCGCCATAGGGCTTTGCCTGGCGCTGCTGGGGTGAGAGGGACGCTGCTGATGTGCTACATGCTGCGCTGGCCAAGGACCCTGATGATGTAGTGGCGCTGGCGCTGCTAGACGCTATCGTGGATAGGCTGGATGCGCAGCTCACAGGTTGGTAGACTTACTTACTGATGGATGTATACCCTGGCCGCCATAGGGCTTTGCCTGGCGCTGCTGGTGTGAGAGGGACGCTGCTGATGTGCTACATGCTGCGCTGGCCAAGGACCCTGATGATGTAGTGGCGCTGGCGCTGCTAGACGCTATCGTGGATAGGCTGGATGCGCAGCTCACAGGTTGGTAGACTTACTTACTGACGGATGTATACCCTGGCCGCCATTGGGCTTTGCCTGGCGCTGCTGGGGTGAGAGGGACGCTGCTGATGTGCTACATGCTGCGCTGGCCAAGGACCCTGATGATGTAGTGGCGCTGGCGCTGCTAGACGCTATCGTGGATAGGCTGGATGCGCAGCTCACAGGTTGGTAGACTTACTTACTGATGGATGTATACCCTGGCCGCCATAGGGCTTTGCCTGGCGCTGCTGGGGTGAGAGGGACGCTGCTGATGTGCTACATGCTGCGCTGGCCAAGGACCCTGATGATGTAGTGGCGCTGGCGCTGCTAGACGCTATCGTGGATAGGCTGGATGCGCAGCTCACAGGTTGGTAGACTTACTTACTGATGGATGTATACCCTGGCCGCCATAGGGCTTTGCCTGGCGCTGCTGGGGTGAGAGGGACGCTGCTGATGTGCTACATGCTGCGCTGGCCAAGGACCCTGATGATGTAGTGGCGCTGGCGCTGCTAGACGCTATCGTGGATAGGCTAGATGCGCAGCTCACAGGTTGGTAGACTTACTTACTGATGGATGTATACCCTGGCCGCCATAGGGCTTTGCCTGGCGCTGCTGGGGTGAGAGGGACGCTGCTGATGTGCTACATGCTGCGCTGGCCAAGGACCCTGATGATGTAGTGGCGCTGGCGCTGCTAGACGCTATCGTGGATAGGCTGGATGCGCAGCTCACAGGTTGGTAGACTTACTTACTGATGGATGTATACCCTGGCCGCCATAGGGCTTTGCCTGGCGCTGCTGGGGTGAGAGGGACGCTGCTGATGTGCTACATGCTGCGCTGGCCAAGGACCCTGATGATGTAGTGGCGCTGGCGCTGCTAGACGCTATCGTGGATAGGCTGGATGCGCAGCTCACAGGTTGGTAGACTTACTTACTGATAGATGTATACCCTGGCCGCCATAGGGCTTTGCCTGGCGCTGCTGGGGTGAGAGGGACGCTGCTGATGTGCTACATGCTGCGCTGGCCAAGGACCCTGATGATGTAGTGGCGCTGGCGCTGCTAGACGCTATCGTGGATAGGCTGGATGCGCAGCTCACAGGTTGGTAGACTTACTTACTGATGGATGTATACCCTGGCCGCCATAGGGCTTTGCCTGGCGCTGCTGGGGTGAGAGGGACGCTGCTGATGTGCTACATGCTGCGCTGGCCAAGGACCCTGATGATGTAGTGGCGCTGGCGCTGCTAGACGCTATCGTGGATAGGCTGGATGCGCAGCTCACAGGTTGGTAGACTTACTTACTGATGGATGTATACCCTGGCCGCCATAGGGCTTTGCCTGGCGCTGCTGGGGTGAGAGAGACGCTGCTGATGTGCTACATGCTGCGCTGGCCAAGGACTCTGATGATGTAGTGGCGCTGGCGCTGCTAGACGCTATCGTGGACAGGCTGGTTGCGCAGCTCACAGGTGAGCTAGTAGATATAGTATATTAATTTAATCAACTTCATTTCAAATCGCTTTATTATTACGACAATCTCTCATACTTAACTGTATTGTAGCGGCACAAGTGAGAAACAGAAGTACCTTTACTCCTCTGCCAAAGTTATGCATTTCATAGCCACTATCTTAGATATGAAAAGTACGTTATCAAACAATATTTGGTGACCTTTTGGGTTTGAATCCTAAATCGCGCGCTTTGTTGGTTCACCTTAATTTACGACTATAAGTAGTGGTAGTGGTAGGGACTCCCGTTTCCGCACTTAGGCTCCCATTTGGTCCGTTGTGCGTGGGGGTTCTGGCTAACATAGGCAGCCTAGCTCCAAAGCACAGAAGCATCCTGGGGGTTTCACAGGCTTCACGGAGCGACCTCACTGTTCCGAGGATTTCTTTGCGTTGTGATGCCACGGCCCCCATCCAGGATTACGTGGGTGGCTGAATCTTCGGTGTTAAAACAGACCCTGCAAAGTGGGCTGTTCGTGGCGTCTATGTTGAATAGATGTTTGTTAAGAAGGGTGTGGCCCGTTATTGTCCCTATAATTATTTTTAAACACTACTTTGTCTGTTATGTAACACATTGCCTAAGAAATTCGTTTCGAAATATGAACATTTAGGCAAGATATAAGAATTTAGAAAGATAAGAGAAATACATAATAATAGTTTCGAAATTACTTTTGGATGGATCATTATGTAACCGGCAGAATGATGCTGAACCTGTTACCTCTCGAAAAAGAGCGCGTTGATTGTGTGTATATATTCTGTGGTTTTTAGTCTGAACGTTTCTAATAAATTGTTGTTGGAACTTATTTGCATTTAATTAAGTAAGCTCATCAGGTAGTGGAAAAAGAATCGTTCGTGTCTCGCATAAAAAGGCTTTATTTTAACACTCGCATGTAGCTTTTAGTCAGGTTGAGAAGTTTTTACTAAGACGCGGGTGTACATTTGGCAAAGTCATTTTTTACTGTCTACAGTCTGTTGCCCGTGACCATCTGTTATTATGTAGTTCTGTTGATCTTTGGCGAATCCACGCACGAAATTGCGAGAAAGGCGAGACTTTAAACTTTACGACTATAAACTCGCCTCGTTACAACATGAACAATAACAATCTCCAAAACGTAAGTGTACTAAATACTACTACCTATCCACAGAGAATTCAGAAATGAGTAATTTCATTATAGTAAAATACAGAGCAATATTGAGTAACACTGATTTGGATTTGAGTATATTTTTAACGGAGCATCTCTTACAAAAATGTACTCATTTGTTTCAGAGGAAGAGATCCCGCAGTTTCCATTCCCTACCGTCAACATATCGGTGCCGGCCATCGCGCCGCCGACACCCACGGCCGATGCGACCAACACGTCCGACATGAGCATGAGCTTTGACTAGCTACAGCTTGTGTACCGACCGACACGTGCAACACGATACGAGCAACACGTCCGAAAAGAGCGTAAGCGTAGCTGATTAAGTGCAGACATTTTACACACGATGGTGATACTAATGGTCGAAGATCCCAGAACCTCTAGACGTTACTTATTTTCTCCTGCACAGAATGTAGGGTAATCAAGTAGGCTTTTCATTTTAGTTTCAGCAAATAAACTATTACCAATTTCAAACTTGTGAATAGGACTTCACTACGTGGCGACCTGTTTTAAGACTATTTATCTAATCTATATATCTATCTAATACCTTAAAACGAGCAATTATTTTATATATATAATCTGAATCTCGGAAACAGCTCCAACGATTTTCATGAAATTTTGTATGCAGGCTATATAGGGATAAGCTAGTAGGTACGCACGTTCATTATACATATAACTAACACTACTCTATACCACACACGTGTAGAAAGAACTCTGTAACGTTTGGGGCGTCTGGGATCTTCATCTACAATACCATCGTTTATATGTACTGTTCAATGTTCATGAAACACTATAAACGTATGCTAAAGAAAACTTTAGTCGGTACGGTAATCTCAAGTGAACTGATTACTTTACTTTATGTACATATTATTTTTTATGCTGATTATTAAATACAAATAAGGAAAACTAATAAATGTTTTATTTACATACATAAAATCACGCCGCATGCCCCGAAGTGTTTAGCAGAGGTCCACCTATTTCACACCCACATTTCGTCAATTATGTTTAAAATGTCCCATGAATGGGGCAAGCTTTTTGCCATCAACCGGTCCACACTCCGGGATGCTAACTACCGAGAATTCAGATGGAAAAACCCCCTAACACTGCTTAACCCATCAAAAAGCCTACTTTTAATAATATTAGTGCGATGTACAGAAATGAATAAGATGCGTACGATGCGGATTGCTCGAGACCAAGAGAAAATGCGATGACTGCGGCGCGTGCGGCTCCTGCGGTGCGTCTATTTTTTTTTTTTTTTATTTATTTGGGAAAACAAACGACTGCACACTGTAGCAATACATACAATTTGGGCACAAAAAAAAACAAATGTGCAATCAGCGACATTTTCCACAAAATATAAAAACATTTTACAAAATTAATGCGACGTGCGCCTGTGCCCTAGGTGCGCGTTCACCTTTAATCAGATACTTGTATAACTATCATTATGTTTAACTAGCTTTTGCCCGCGACTTCATCCGCGCCAAACTCTTGAAACTATTTATCTACACTAATATTATAAAGAGGAAAGATTTCCATTTTTGTGTGTGTACCTCAGTTTGTAACGAATAAACTCAAAAACTACTATCCGGTCCGTATTCAAGTTTCAATTTAGGGATCCCTACGAAAACTTCAATAATGTAACCCAAAATAGCAAAATTTTGCCTATAAAATTAATTATTTGTCGTGCGCTATGAAAACTATTGATGATACATAAGAATTATGTACTACATGATTAAAGTACTAATTATTACCTACATAGTCTGCGAAGGAATATATCTAACTGTCATAGTTTAGTCACAATAGCAGCCTTTGTGTTCTAAAATTTAATTAAATCGCCGGTAGAAACAAAAGTTGATTACATTCGTATCGTAGTATTCTTATTCAAATAAATATTTTAACAAGTTGGTAGGTAGGGTAGGGAGGTAGGTAGGGCAGGTGGGTAGGTAGGTAGTTAGAATAGGGTAGGGTAAGTAGATATAAGGATAGAAGATTTATTTAAATGAAAGTCAGGTCCTTTTGCAAATTCATGTTCTACTCCATAAAACATCAGCTCACATCAAATGGTAATAGTTGACAGTTTGACATTGACAGCAGTAAGGAAGACTCGTAAGAGTGCGTTCGGACGACACGCGCCCGCTAAGCGCACACCACGTGAGTCAGCACCGTCTTCCAACTCCCTTTGAAATTTGATAATTTGAGTCTTATGACACATCAGTAAATGTCAAATTGCGTATGCGGGGTGGTTGCAGCGTTCGTGCGGGGTGAGCGCAGGGTTGGCACGAGGCGGGCGCGTGGCGTGTGCGGTTGGAGTTCGATAAATGCAACTAGACTTAAGTGTATGAGAGTTGGTCTGAAAATCTGATAAAATTTCGCACTTTAAACCAGTAGTGTTACGTAATTACCGAAACGCGTGGATCCACGTTTTTAAGTAGTTTGACAGATCTAAAGTTTAATACTCAATTTAGAAACCAACCCAATGTCATTCGTAATCGTCAGAACCGCTGGACCAACAGATATTTGATGTTTAGAAAGAAAAGTTTTAAGGCGATGATAGCTCAGTGGTAGTGACGTCGGATACCGAGACGAAGGTCGCGGGTTCGAATCCTACAATGAGCTTGAGCTTTCGGTGAAGGAAAACATCGTGAGGAAACCATAGCACGGTGGTAGGGTACTTTGTAGTACCCGCCTGGCTGGCAACCACCCTCAAGTTGAAAATCTGTCGCCAAGCACCTTCCGGTGTGTTCCGACAGCAGCACTTGAGAGCCAGTTCCCTTCTAGGCTTTGTGTGCTTACCACCATCGGCCACATCATCACTGACGACGGTGAGATTGTGGTCAAACACAGGCCTATACAAAGTAAAAAAGAAAATACCAAAATGCACTACTTTTTGCTACTATTTTTGGTATTTTATTTAGTACCTCGATTGACAGCGAAAAAATGCCTAAAAAAAAAGGCCAGGCATTCTGACATCGAGATGTCTGGACCATTTTTTTTTCATAGAAACAACACAACTAATTTATTTCTTTGTCAATATTTACTACCTTTTTAGTACCTCAACATATGTATATATTTTTCAATTTGCTCTTATTCGCTCCTATCGGTCCCTTTCCAAAACACAGTGTCGTTAACGCCTTCTTTTATAGGCACGTTTCAATGTTGCTGGCAAGCCATGGGCCTTACTTATAAAAGTCTTGAGCCGTTTAGAAGTGTCAAAATGGCGGGTATACCATAGCGAATTAAATTATACCAATTACCAAAAAAATTTACCTAAAACATACTATTTTGTACCTAATCTAAAAAATCTGTGCCTCCTTTAGAACGAAATTATTTCGAAATTAAGATATACCCGCCATCAGGGCCGTCTTTAACCTATTGGAGGCCCTGGGCATATTAGGATAATGGGGCCCCTATGACTTTGACAGAAAACTATTTTGTTAGAATAGACAAAGAAAGTAGATAAACAAGGTTAAATATTTATTTTTATAAGAATCACATGAAACGAATAGATACATGTAACATAGTCCACATAAGTAACTCTTTTAGCATTTACAGGTTACTGCTTAAAAATCTATGTTATTTGAAGAGGAACCCTTCTAGATTTCAGATGGGCAAAATCGTTAATCACTTCTTCAAAATCTATGCTTTTAGCACATCAGATTCTATGGACATCAGCGACAAACTGGTTAATCTCTCTTGAAGCATTGTACTTCTCAATTCATTTTAATTTGGAGAAGGAGCGTTCCCCACTGCAGTTACTATCAACGCTAATAGAAAAATATAAAGTCAAACACATTTTGTTTCAATGTAATTTCTCAAATAAATTAATTGGTTAATTCAAACTTGAAGCTTCATGCTTTGCTTCGTACGCTTAATTTCAATGGAGCGAGTCACACTGATGAGTGTACTACTGATGATTTTTCTTTAAAATTTGTATGTGCTTAGTATACCATTATATATTTTAATTTATCTAAGTATGCTGAAGTCGGAAAGCCTAATTTTTTAGCGAGAGTAGAATAGCTTCGCGCATGTTAAAGCTAGTAAGTTGGTATTGAAGTCAGTAATTTAGATTAGATTTTTTCGAAAATATGTTTTTTGGTAATAAATATTGGTTATCGTTTGGTGATCCGACAGGAACTAGGGACTTTGTATTTGATCTAAGGGGGGCCCCTATCGATCGCGGGGCCCTGGGCACTTGCCCAAAGTGCCCACTGGGAAAGAGGGGTCTGCCCGCCATATTGAACCGTAACTCATAAAATATAATTACACCAAAAAAAAATTTGTTCCTGTGAAATAAAGCACTCGTGTCTTGTGTATATGTAAACACGATAATTATCAATTAACTAGCTGTGCCCGCGACTTCGTCCGCGTGGAATAGTTATTTTGGGCATCATATTTATTTTTGCAAACAACCTCCTCAGCTTTATAAATTATAGCTGTTACCCACGACTTTGTCCGCATCAATTTCTGTTATTATTTTAGACAATTTAGTTTTTAAGTTTTTAAAACAACATAATTATTTTAAAGTACTTCTGCGTAAATTATATTTTTAGTTTTATTTTCTTGTGGCAGAAGAACATATTGGTTTTCTCCGCAACCCGATCTTGACAACGCGACATATAGTTGGCCGTGTGAAAAGCAGTCTTGACGTAAATCGATTCCTACGTGTTTAAATGTTTGCCCCTGTGATTTATTAATTGTAACGGCGAAAGATAGCTTAACGGGAAATTGAATTCTTTTAAAATTAAAAGGTAAATCATTTGGAATCATTGGGATGCGAGGTATAAGCACTGTTTGACCAACTGCTGGACCAGTCAAAACTATTGCAACGATCACGTTATTGCGAAGAAATTTGATTTGAAGTCGGGTCCCGTTACATAAATTTGGTGGTTTAAGATTTCTAAGTAAAATTATTGGGGCACCTATTTTTAACTTGAGGGAATATGGGGGCAGGCCACTTGGGTTCAAAGAATTAAGAAACTCCTGTGGGTAATGGACCACATCTTCTTGATCCATTACATTATCAATAGATGTGTAGGTAACTATGTCTCCTGGAAGTTTACTTAAAATTAGGTCGTTAATTTCGTCCACGCTACTGTTTCTCGCCGCCAATATTGCCCTTTGACACATCCATTGATGATCTTTATTTTCTATTTCGCTGATTTCAGGGTAAACTTTCGATGTCAAGTCCTCAATGTTACTCATTCTTTCTCCTAAATCGCGATCAATTTCAATTTTATTTTCAAAATGAGGTACTTTCCCGTCTCCTATTAAAAGTAACTTTGAAGGAAAAGTTATACTACCTCCCCCCAAATGTGCTCTCATATTTGTAGTTAATTTTAAGATGTTAACAAACTTCCATAATGGGGAACTTTTAAGGCAAGACTTTACAATGTCTGCTCTAGTTCCCCTTACTATTACTGGTAAAGTTTGTCGAAAGTCCCCAGCAAACATAACAGTAATCCCACCCATGATTTTATCACAGCTTCTAATATCTCTAAGAGTCCTATCTAGAGCCTCTACATGAGCTCTATGGATCATGGTACATTCGTCCCAGACAATTAAACTGACATCTTGTAAAACTTTTCCCAAAGGGCCATTTTTACGTATAGAGCACACGCTATCTTTTTGTAAAGAAACAGTGAGGGGCAGTTTAAAAGTGGAATGAGCTGTGCGTCCACCTGCTAATAAAGTTGCAGCGATACCTGACGACGCTACTGCCAAAGCTAGCTTCCCTGAGACCTTACTTTTGCTAATATAAGATTAGTAATAAAGGTCTTGCCGGTTCCACCGGGAGCATCCAAAAAAAATACTTTTCCTTCACTAAAATGAACACTTTGCATAACACAATTATAAGCGGTTACCTGGTCATTAACTAATTTTGGTTCATTTTGAGTAATATACTCATTTAATTCATTTAGATCATACGGTTTTCGCAACGCTACTTCTAACGGATCCAGATGATTAAGTAAATTAATCCTTTTTGATACAGGAAGCCCAAAATCGGTTAGTGATTTATCGCAAATCTCATGAATTTTATCTTCAATTATGATTAGTCCATCATTGTATATATCATCATTATATGCTAATGTCACATCCTGATTCTCATTACGCATTCTGTTTAATATATCTTCACATAAAGCATTACGAAATTTATTCCATAACTCTAAGGGGTCAGATGGTTGGCAAAATATAAGGATGATGGTAAATAATTCTCTTAATTTTGTGGCTGGCTCGGACATGACAGCATCTGACATTGTATTTTGCCAATGTTCATCTCCCTCCAGTAAACCTAATTTCTTGCAAGCGCCTTGATAAGTTTGGCAAATAACACCATTCACGGTCCTTAGATGTTCAAATGACATTGGACCGCGAACATGTTGCAGTAACATTCTTAAATAAAAGCATTCAATTTGAGTTGGATGAATGTTGTAGACACGGCCTAAAATTGTGTCTTTTTTTACACCGGGATATCCTTCAACATTTTGCCCACGTCTTCTTCTAGAAAATGAATTTCTTTGCCATACGTAATACTGGGGTACTTCGTGATATAAAAGGGTTTTTGCAAAATCGTCACTTTTGCAAAGATCAAAGAACGCTGTAAGTGTCGTTGATGAAGGATTATTAACGCGATCTTGAAGGTTTGCATTATTATAAAAATAAACTCTTTGTCCATTTTCCAAATGAACTGCTAAATGAACTACTGCCGGAAAACGTTCATGAATCGGAAATTGGAAAATTCGCCAGAGCGCTTCCGAGGAACTTATATAGCGACCATTTAGATATTTTTCTACCTCATCGTTATTACTTTGTAACGAAAATGTGGCTTGATCAGAACCTTTATGAATATACTTACAGATGTACTTAATAGCTTTGACCGATTGACAAAACTCTACGTTAATGTGTGCATTGAAAATTCGTGATAGCACTGGATTATAGGGAACAACCCACCGATTATCTACGCTCACTTCTGTACCTTTGACACGAATTATTGCTGTGTTTCCACCATTATCTGGAGACCTGCGCCTGTAGGTTGGGTAACCGTCATCCCCGGTTTGTGTTTCAGAAATAAAATGCCTAGGGTACTTTTTAGAACAAATGTTTTCTTTCATACATGGTGACGCAGGATTATGAAATCCGCAAGGACCATGTATCATATTTTTTATGACAATATTATGAAGAATTGGATCTTGTTGTTTGTCAGGTATTTCAGCCGATATTATTGCATCTATAGAATCTGGTTGTACTTTGTTAGTCAGCCACAATAAAATGTGGGCGTGAGGTAAACCTCTTTTTTGCCATTCTACGCTGTAAACAAAGGCTTTTGATGGTCCAAAAATATTTTTCTTCGTTAGTAGGTCTATCATTTTTTTGAGTTTTAAATGAAATACTCTAGAAACCAAATCATGTCTGTCGTAAGAATGTTGATCGGGTAATAACTCTATTTTTATTTCCGGCCATTCGGAGTTACATGTAAATGTAATGAAGAGATCTGGTCTTCCAAATTTCCTGACATATGTCATGGCATCTTGACTTTTTTCGTTCATGTATCTGGGGGATCCTGTAAATGACGACGGCAATATAACATGCTGGCCAATATTAGAAGCGTTTATATTCGCATCATTAACCACGGCATCTCTTAAATGAATGTACTCTTCTGCTCTCAATTTTTTTTGATTTCTTTTGATGAAGTCAAGCCTCTCAGAAATCATTTTTGCCGCCATATCAACACAATATTGGTTGAATAATCCTTTGAAATAATGTATGCTGTTAAAGTCATTTATTCTTACCATGAGTCTAAATGCATAGAACTGCATACATGATACAGTTTTAGATCTAGCAGCAGTATTCTGCTGTGGAATATTTATACAGTATCCGTCATTACCAAAGGGAAACAGTAAAGGATACTGAAGTGGGTCATAAGATCTATGAATTTCAGAAACTCGTTGAAGTCCACCATCTCTCGCAGTCAACACAATATCTCGGGGACCTTTGTCTTCATCTATCAAAAGAACAGCTACTTCATCTACTATTGGCGCATTATACCGACCTCGATGCTCGTTAGGAGGTTTCACATCAGCATGAATAATAAGTTTTAAGTCATTCGGTGGTCTATTTTCCAGATTGTATTTAAAACTTTGAATATACGTATTATGATCATGAAGATATGTTTGGAGAACGTCGATAAGATCGATTTGCAAGCTTGGATTTAAATTTGAGCGCAAGGATACCTGATCTGCATGGGAAACAAAATATATTTGCAAAAACTCGGGTTGTGCCCCTTCAGCTGGAAGTAAGTTACCGATCAAGTGATAAACTTGCCCTTGGACTTTAAAAGTGGGCATAAAGTTTCCCTCACGAATTTCTTTGGCACCAAATGAAGTCATCTGAAATAGTGTATTATATTGTCTTGAGTGATTTAAGAAATGCTTTGATGATGGATGTGAGCCTGACATCAGTTCTTTTAAAACTGTAGTTGGTTCCTGAATTATAGGTATATTTACTTTGCCGCCACTACAACACAGTCCAGGAGCTTCAGTCGCCCATTTTTTTGCTTGGCATAAGTTGCATATTTTATCCATTCTGCCAATATCAATATCATTTAGCTCAGTATAGTCAAGGGTACAATCATAAGCAAACGCAGCATTTAATAAATTAAGTTGCCTGCGAGTTCTATTTCTTGCTGATCGTACATTTTGCTGTGCTAATCGATGGGATCGTTCAGTGCTTGATTCCCGATCGCGGTTAGCCAAAGTTCGGGAATTCTGTGAGGCTAAACGTTGAGAACGTTCAGCGCTTGATTCCTGTAGTCGGTTCACCAAAGTTCGAGAACTCTGTGAAGCTAAACGTTGAGAACGTTCAGCGCTTGATTCCCGCAGTCGGTTCAACAAAGTTCGAGAACTCTGTGAGGCTAAACGTTGAGAACGTTCAGCGCTTGATTCCCGTTCTCGGTTTATCAAAGTTCGGGAATTTTGTAAAGATAAACGTTGAGAACGTTCAGCACTTTGTTCCCGTTGTCGGTTTGCCGAAGTTCGGAAATTTTGTGAGGCTAGACGCTGCGAACGTTCAACGATCGATTCATTAGCACGGTTTTGTTCACTGATTGCTCGTTGAGTAGCCAACCTATGCATATTTTCATCCTCTGTTTCATTGCTGCGCAAAACTCGCAGCCGCTTTGCAGTAGCAGTCTGCCGAGAAAGCTGAGTTCTTTTTCTAGGCATTATAGTGACGAAGAAAGAACGTAGGAAATGAAAACTTAACCAAACCGTAACTCGTAATCAAGAAAAAAACAAACGTAAGGTTAATAATTAGGAATCTAATTATTTTTACCTGTATTTAATCGGATATAATATATGTCAAAATAATTACCGTAAAACGAAAAGTAAACTAACTGTATGCTTAAACTAAAACCTAACCTTATAAGAATAATTATGTAGATGACACCTATTTACAGGTATTATCTACAACAAAACAAAAAAAAGTGTTAATTTTTGTTAAATTATTAGAAACAAAATACTATCCTTAAAACAAACAATACTATAAAGAAAACTATGACACCTACTTATAATTAATTATCTACAACAAAACAAAAAAAAAGTGTTAATTTTTGTTAAATTATTAGAAACAAAATACTATCCTTAAAACAAACAATACTATACTTAAAGAAAACTATGACACCTACTTATAATTAATTATCTACATCAAAACTAAAAAAAAAGTGTTAATAATTGTGAAATTATTAGAACCAAAATATTATTCCTTAAAACAAAATATAATAGTATTGAAAAAGTATTATTATACGACGATATTATATCGCAAAAACAAATAACGCTGCATACAACCGTTCAGAAGGGAGCCGACCGCGCGTCTGAGCCGCGCGGCTAGGTACCTCGTAGAGCTACACCCCCCCTCCGCGTCGCCCGCAAGCAACGCCTCTCCTCGCCCGCCGGCCAGGCGCAGCGTCAGGTTTTGCACATGATGCGGCGCGTGTGAATTTTATATCGGAGTTATTTTTAAATTGTAATATCTTCTAAGATGTTCATTGAAATTAAGTAATGTCAAAGACAATTTTGTTTACAATTAAATACTCTTAATCAACAACACATTTATTTGGATAAAGATTAATATTATTATGTTGATACAACTCTAACAAATAATTGGTAATAATGCATTGATTTCGACCAAATTTGATTACCATAAAAACGGTTCTAGTGAGTTAATCTTAAAAGATAGACATATACTGTCGCGGACATTTTTTTAGATCATTTCAAGAGGAATAATTCTTACATACATATTTTTTTGGTATCTTGAACCGTTTTCGCAGCGCACGCAACGGAAACCCTCAAATATGAATAATTTCCCCCGTTTTTTCCACATTTTTCATTGTTTCTTCGCTCCTGTTAGTTGCAGCGTGATGTTATATAGCCTAAAGCCTTCTTCGATAAATGGTCTATTCAACACCAAAATAATTTTTCAATTCGAGCCAGTAGTTCCTGAGATTAGCGCGTTCAAACAAACAAACAAACAAACAAACTCTTCAGCTTTATAATATTAGTATAGATATTGATATAGTTATATTATTGGTAGAGTAAATAGTAGGAAATAGTATTAAACAGTGCACATGGTTTCATGTACACATCTCGTTCAGTCCAGCCATCCTGATGACGGTCACTCTGCAGATTCTCAATTCAAAATCTTAAAAACAGCGTCGTAATTTTTTTTATAAGGGTGCAAGCGTGTATGCAAAGACAAAACTAGTGTGGTTCTCCCAATTGTATGGATTACTTTTTGCATAGAAATTATTTAAATTTTAACAGATTGAAACAAAACTTAGTAAACTATGGTAAATATTTTCAAATCTTAGTTTTGTTCAAAATTTTATCGTGTTAAGACTGTGCGGTGTGTATAGGGTTGGGGGGTTTAAGAGAGTAAATAAAATTCATAAAATTTGCAATAACAGTATATTTATTTGTATAGTTTAAAATCAAACAAGCGATCGAGATAAAATCAACATTTCATAACAATATTTCAGATTATGAACCTTCTAAAATATTAAAATCACAACGATTGCATTTTAAGAGCCATTTAAAATGTTTAAAATGATAGCGCACAGGCCTATGGCTAGTACTAGGAGGCACGAGAGATTAAAATATTCTTTTAAAATCACCTAACTCTAATAGGCACATAAGTACATAAAATTGTCTAAGGAACATCTCTACGCGGATGGCGTATTATAAAATATCAAATACTTCATAGTAAAATGTATGATTTAGTGAGCTTATACAAAAATCCTTGACAAATGACGAAAACTTAAAATTGTAAATACATGAAAATTTCATTTAAATTAGTAAAAAGGAATTTGGTAAAGTCAACAATTTACCTATAAAACATTAAAAAGATTGATATAAAAACTAAAAAAAAACTAAATAAAATATAATATTTTAAAAATAATTACAAAATCAACTAGAAAAAACAAAATAATAATGTTTAAAAATAATTAATAAATCAACTGGAATCAAAATGGAGATCAATAATTGAGCTGTCGACAAGATTACGCGAATGTGCGAGAACGTCCGAAATTTTATTTATTTTACGATTTTAAAAAATAGTCATAAAAAGTAGTTTACAAATGAAGCCAACATTTTGAATGGAAAATGGCTTCAAATTAGCATTATTATTACGATTAAAAAAAAAATATGCCGTCATTTCAGACTCATTTTGTCAAGATAATTTGTTAACAAAATGGAGAGATTACTCAAAATCAGAGTAAAAAAAACCAAGTCTGAAAAATCTAAATATAGCACCATTCGAGTAACTCGTCTTTAAAAATCAACCTTACAAGCGAAATGTTGGCGAAGCGCCGAACTTAATAGCGGGTCGACAACAGGGGGGCGCGCGAGCTACTGCGGCCACACGCCTCCGCCCCCGCCCCCCGCACCCTCGGGCTCCGCCCCGCGGGCGTCGCCGGTGTCCGAGCCTCCGCCGCTGGCTTCCTCGCTTGTGCCACTGGTCGCGGGAGATGGTGTACCTGCGAGGCGAAGAAAAATTTGAAATAAGATTTGAACTAAAGAAAAAAATAATGCAAGGTATCCGCCAAAAATGCAGAGTAAAGATCGATTCAAAATGGGGAATGTGGAGAAGAATTCAAAGTTAACAAGTGACAAAATAACTGGAAACTTAAATTTTAAGAGCTGCAATAACGAATTGGTCATATTTGACAATTTTTCGGCAACTTTGTCAACAACAAAACAGTTCAAGCAAAGTATTATATTATGAACTAACCATCAGTAGCATGGCTGTACATCCCGTTGAACAGCGCCGCCTGCTGGTCCTGTGGCGGCTCGTGCGCGTGCGCGTGCGCGTGCGCAGGCAGCACGGCGCGCGGGGCCACGCCCAGCGACACCTTGGAGTTGCGCATGAGCGGCTTGTGCTCGTCTGTAGAGTGGCGCCACGACCAGCACGAGCGGCAGAAGTAGCTGGAAGATGGACAACAATACATTTTTATTGGGGATGCCTCATTTTTGTCGCAAATACCACTATTATTGTCTATTTTGAGATAAAGTGTCTTAACGAGATTACGCGTGAAATGGAATAGACTACCCAGTTCGAAGTTTGAAAACTTGTTAATCTATTGCAAGAGGTTGCAAAAAATGTCGAACATCCATCAGAATCTGTAGACAAGCCGGATGGATCATTAATTTTGTAAAGAAAATACCTAAGATGGATGGAACGTATAAAAAAATTGTCTAGCAACTACAGAGACGACTAAAATAAGAAGAAAACTCACCCAAAGCAGGTGGGCTCGCGACAGAAGTAGGGTCCTTGCTGCAGGTTGCACATGGAACACATGGAGTCCTCCAAGTACGGGTTCACTTGCACCTGCAAACAAGAGTTACAACTTATATGAAACCATTAAAATTTTGTCCGACCAGTATGTGGGTACTTTGACATTGTCATTCCCCACTTTCAGATCCCGTAAGGTGCTGGCGATATCTGAACATGGCCATTATTGTAACAAGACAGCAAAAAGTAAGGAACGAAATGGGCACAAACCTGTTACCAATATTGCCGTTTACTACAGCTGCTATTTTTCATGTCACCAACGCAATAGAAATGAAAATTGATTGAACGGAATGTAAAAAGGTTTTTTAAATCTCAAATTTCATTTAAAATGGAGCACAGGTACCAAAAACACAAGAAGTTGGATACAAACGGAGCTTATTGCAACCAAACATGTGACTTATGTACACTAAAACAAGAAATAAATTACAATGACTTGCCTTCTTGGTGAACTTCTCGGTGTGTATCAGTACGTAGGCTGCGGAGATGGCGCGCACGTACGAGTGCACGTTGTCAAACGTCACGCGTCCGGAGCCGATAGGATACTTATACTTGTCAGTGTCTATTCCTGCAACACAAGAGGTCTTGTTGAAAAAAAGGAAATGGCAGAATAGTGCTCCGTATGAGAAACAAGGCCTTTGCACTGCAACCACTTGTAATTGCTGGTTTGTGACACGTCAGTACACAACCCAGTCTGCTTGACCAAGAGGACGTAGAACATTTGAGATTGCTCGTTGAAGAATTTCCCTGTATTATAAGTGCTCTTTTGTCTGGCATGCAATTGGAACAGTGTACCATACGAGAATCTAACTAGACACAAAACTGCAGCTATCGGTAAGCCACGCCATTGATGTGACCCAACAACCTCAAATAAAAAAGACGTTTTTAAATGATATTTTGTTTAAACAAACTTTAGTCAATGGGTAGTCATAGGGGTGGAATTTAAAATTTACTAGCGACCGCCCTGGCTTCCGACAAGACAAATTTATATCCAAGACCTCATTTGTTTATCGCTTTTTCTTTTAGTGAAAGCCTTATCAAAATCCGTTGCGTGCTTTAGAAGAAGTTAGCGGAGACACGTTAATGATTTCGACAGACGCGGACAGCGACTTTGGTCTATACTATTTAAAGATTAAAGCGATACAAGACAAAGATTACACTAATTAAAATCAGAAATCAAGAACAAGTACTAACCTGCATAAACCACCCCATTGAAGAGATCGTTCATGATGGTGGCGAGCGCGTTGGCGCTGAGCATGCCGTGCAGCGCGCCCACGAACACCGTGCGGCCCGGCTCCAGCCGCACCGAGCTGCCCTGCACCCAGTTACTGTCAGACAGCGCCCACGGGATCACTTGCACCTGGAGATACGTAAACAATATTAGCTATATGACTGGAAAGAAGTTAAAAGCTTACACAAGTTAAAATAAAGTATATAGAAAACTAATAAACTTCAATAGAGAAAAATATGTGCCAGGTGTGGAGCACATCCGGCTCGAAGGACCAAATAGATGTGGAGTCCTACCGCTGAGGTGCTATGTGTACTGGGAATTCTTATGTGTAATGTGGAAGAAAACACCGACGTGACATGTATTCATGCTATACGAAGCCATAAAACATTAGTAGCCGACTTGGGTGTTGAAAATCATGCACTCTGAAATCAGACTTGAATGTATGTGGCCTTCGTTGCTGAACCTAATAACTCCCCTCGAGCATTGGACAATTAATGAAAAATAAAGAAAATAGAAGATAAACTAAAGCAATCCGTACCTCCTTGCTCCGCATCTTGCGCGAGCTGATGCGGTAGTACCAGTCGGCGCCGTCACGCCGGCTGGCCGCCAGCAGTGCGCGCACGCGTCGCTCGCTCTCCAGCGTCACGTAGGCGTAGCCGCGCGGCGAGCCGGAGCCCGCGCCCGAGCCGCCCGGCCCGCCCGGCCCGCCCGGGCTGTCGCGACCGGGCCACTCAACGCTGGAAGGGACAAAGAAAAAGATTGAACATTTATAAGAATGGAAATGTTCTTTGCAAGCAAAGACTTGTAAACGTTTCTCAGGACTGATATACGATGTTATATTTTCACATTATTGTCAGGTTCGACAATCTCAACCAGTCAACC
Source organism: Anorthoa munda (assembly GCA_945859665.1). Taxonomy (NCBI): domain Eukaryota; kingdom Metazoa; phylum Arthropoda; class Insecta; order Lepidoptera; family Noctuidae; genus Anorthoa; species Anorthoa munda. The sequence goes on along the minus strand of OX243901.1, from coordinate 4,744,860 downwards.
TTTTTAAACTTTTGAAAAAGTTTAAATAGCCAATATAATTATATCTTATAGTTTAATATCAATTTAGATTAAAAAGATAGTTATTCAAAGGCTCTTTGTTAACCGTACCATTATTTGTGATGCAGTAAAAACTGGCCTCAAAGTCAAAAAGGGTTTTAATTACAAAGAGTATTTAGAAAAAACGCAAATACTCAAAAACTACGTACCGTATAGGCTGGAAATGCTTCAAGGTCTGCATGAGAGTCTCCTCAGAGATGTCCCAAGGCAAGCCCCCCAGGAACACCTTTGCACTGAAGCCCCCACTGGGGTCTGGGCAGCGAGGGGGCAGCTCCCCGCGCCAACGCAGGATTTCGCCCCCGTTGCGTCCGCATGATACCGCGCCACCTTTAATGAGAAATAAAGTTTTACAAGAAACATTCCTTTGCCACAAAAAACTATCTGAAAGTGGCAAACGAATATAAATTATCATTTGGACGAGTCGCAAAGGCGGAAGAAAGACTACTCTCAAAATGGAAGCCTTTAAAAGAAATTGGAGGCTGGTTATTAGTATTAGAAGCCTTTTAGTATAATTAATGTCCGACAAAAAAAATCGGTACACATTTCCATATAAAAAAAAAGTTATTTACGTATATTTATTTAGTAGTTTAAAAAATGATAGAAAACGTGGTACTTACAAAAAGTAGCACGCCTAGGCAGCATAGCGTTACGATGCTCCCTAGAGTTATTGCGCTTGGGCCATGGCTCGTCTCGCTCCTTCCGCTCGAAGCGCTCCAGTCGCTCTAAGTGCTCAGTTCGCTCGAAGCGCTCGCAGCCGAGCATCGCCGGCGGCAGCGACACCGACGCAGAGGGCATTGCCAGAGCCTTCTGAAACACGCAATTACTGTACCACTGGGAAGGGGAGAAACATTTAAGAACTACGCAGGCGTGATGGGTACCAATATCTAAATGACGACCATGGGTACCAACCTACTATAAATAATAAAAAAAAAAATGTTTGTTTTTAATCCCTAACGGAAAAGAGGAGTGTTGTAAGTTTGTTATTATCATAAGATGTCGATAACTATCACAACTGTAGAGCACTTGAGTAAAAACATAACCCTTTCCTTCCAGTCGGGTAAATGGTTATCAATTTGGTTGAACTGTCAATATTACATACCAAAATGAGATTTGAATCGGCAAGTGAGATTCTTACATAAAGAACAATTAGTTAAAAGGTGATCAAACTAGAGTTGGCAGATGAAAATCCAAAATAAAAGTAGACTTCATTCCAGGATTTCATTCGAAAAAAAATGAAACCCTAAGGTAGTCTCCCTTTGATCAAATTGAAAGAAATTATGTAAAGTAAGTAGTGAGAAATTTAGGTTACAAAATTTTAAGTTTAAAATAAATTTAAAATAAAAAATATTCCAACAAAAATGGCTCAAAAGTTTGCTCCGAAAAACTATTCAAGAAACCCTTTCATATCTGAACAAAGCGTAACATCTAAACTACCACTAAAGTTACAAACAAAAAGGTACTTACTAAGGAAGCCACAAGGTCAGTAATGCCTCGTCCGGAGGTAGATTCTTCGGGCCACTGCGCGCCTGGCTGCGCACTCTCGCTGCAACAAGCGTACTTAGTGATAATTGCTATATTAAAGTACACTAGGCTACTTAGAACACCCACGCGACGCATTAAGGTACGCAAGTTTTTAATTAGTATTAATGGAGGTAAAATGGCCGGCGGCAAAGTGTTGAGAAGAAAAATTGTGCTTTTAAGGGGTTGTAGAAATGTTTTGGTTTAAATTTTTACGTGTTTTATGGAGTTATAGTCAAGATTGAACCGTTATTAACCTTTTTATAGGCCATGAAATTAAATAATCAAATATCAAATTCAGGGACATCGTAATATCAAACCAGTAAAACCTCTTCAAGTATAATGAAAAAATCTAATAACACTGCCCGATCTGGGGATCGAACCTAGGATTGCTACGTTAGAATTCGCTTTTTAAGGGATCCAAACTTTTGAAAAATGTAATGTCGTTTAATAGCAATATGCTCGCCCATTTTACAGGGCGCTTTTAACGTAAATGGAGACACGTAGGTGAAAACCCATTAAAAACTTCCATCTGGGGATCGAACCCGGGCCAGGATTTCTACTACGCTCATAATTTATTTTTACTAGACCAAACTTTTCAAAATATCATTCCCCAGATGATAAAAGGCTAGCCTATTAAAAGGTGCTTAAAGAAGAACGCGCACATAGACGCACCGCAGGAGCCACACGCGACGCAGTCCTCGCATGGTCTCGCGCAATACATATCGCGTACGATATGTATTGCGCGCACGTATCCACTTCTGTTCATCTTATTATATCAATATTTTCTATTCGGATACGGATGAAGTCTCCGCGCTGCCCGCACCGCACTCGCCACAAGCATCGAACGCGCTAAATTTGATGAAGTCGCACGCGCCGATGGAATCCGTATAGCTACAGCATTTTAAGTTACGTACGATTTCATATAAAGATTTATAAAATGAGACGACTGCGATGCGTGCAGCTCCTGGGGCGCGTGTAGATACGCGTTTACCTTTTAAACCTAAATGGCGAAAAGTGGTAGTACCAATTCATCACTGCCTCTGCCTTCAGGCAATTGAGATGAGACGTATGTAATGACGGACGTAATGACAAATAATGCTAAGAAAAAAAATTAAGTATTCAGCACGGCACAGCAAAAATCGCAACAGAAGAGAAAATAAATACCTGTAACTCGCGAAGGCAGTAGGATGTCTAGGCGGGAAGCAGGCGGGCGGCACGAGAGTGCGCGGAGTCTCCGCGGCCTCTGGACTGCCTGGCTCGTCGCTCCAGCGCCAGCTGCCATCGCCGCCACACTCCTGCGCAACAATGTTATATTAGAACTATAATAAGTCTACTAGTCGTAAGATAAGTAGTGGTCTACCGGCCTAGTGAAGATGAAACCAAAAGCACACCCAGGCTATTTACGATTATTACGTTAACATGGGGAGGCAATTGCCCAGCAGTGTGACAACATAGGACAATAAAAAAATAAAATGTCAACATAGCACATGAAGCCAAACTTAAAAAACTTATGTCATGTCATAGTGTACCTTCGATAGAACTAGTAAAAAAAAATTGCATTTCGTACGAAAAATTAACACGCATTTATTTGAGTTTCATGGCCAAATAATACCACCGAATCTGTTTGCTCGGCCTACTTCGCGAGTACTTTCGGGCTACTTCAGTCATGAAACCCTAATGGAGAATACAACCGAACCGTTCTCTTCGACGATAGGTTATATGCCGAAGCTTCCCGCAATACAAGCAAAATAACCCCGAACATATGAACGTCGCAGTTATGATATAAATTATTAAATACAATTCCCGAAACACCTAATGCCCCGTAACCACATAATATACGAGGACCGCAGCTTCGGAAATCCCATAAAATAAGATTTGTTTCACAATGTATTTCCAACAACTTTCGCTGCTTTACTACCAACTTTATTCGATAGATGAATAGACCAACAAACATTTTATGCGCCATTTAAAAATCGCAGGCAGAAAAACAGCAGTTTATTTGTTAAAGGGGACTACGAGAAAGTTGAAGTTACAGGGTCTATAATTTAGACACTGTAACTTCAACTTTGTCCCGTAGGTGGCATTAGGCAATCAAAAAGTTCGAAACTAATATTAGATAAAATTGAAAGCAATCCTAGACAGTCAAACGCAGCGAGTGCCCAAACCCAACAAGCATGAAAAAGGGTATCTGTATCCAAGATAGTTTTCCGGGTCGCGGGCGCGAGCCGATTAAGCGCGGGGCCTTGGCATGAGCCTACACAAATAAAATTATATTGCCAGATGCATGCCAATAGCCGGCGATACCCGCCAGACGCCTGCCAAGTGCGCGATTGCTAACTTGCTCCGCCATATTGGAGGGTATGTTGTGACGCGAACCTCTTGGCTGAAACTACTAGTATTACTTTTAAGACGCTGCCTACTTGGAGCCTGATCTGGTAATTAAAACTTGAGGCGAATAAAATAGTGTCGCGAGGTCTGGGCAATTTTCTGATGCTATGATCCGCGAGTGTTTCTCATGTTGAACTTGAATTTAGAATATTTAGTTGTAGATAATCATCTGTGCGCGCGGCGCCATGTGAGCGTGCGCTTGTACATTTGCTTTTGTGTGGCAGTGACGCGGCAGTCGTCAGAGCCAACCAAACAACCACCCACACGTTTACCCACGCATAGCGCTGCGCGCAAAGAAGAGTTGAACTATCCATACAAGATCACGTAGGGGCAGTTAGTCATAGGGACAGTATGGATAATCCACAAATATTGTGAAAGATGCAAGAAAAAAACCTTTTTTCAATAGGCTGTAAACTATAAAAAATATATAGATACAAAACGAGATATTTTGCTTGACCAACTGCAAACTTCCCACCCTGTACACAACATAAAATCCCAGGGGAACGTAAATAGTCCTCCCCGAATACATAAATCCTTTCTAATCATGGTAATGCGTTTCACCGGAATCGATAAGATAATTCACTGGAAAATATTCTACGCTTAAACCGTTGTCATACTCGTACAGAGTCCGAATGGCACATTACTAAATTGAGAAGATTCAGCATCTATTCACGTCGCATTCGATAAATAACGGGAAGTGTAGTTTTAAACTTCTCAAAATTTAGTTCTAAGTAGGTAATGAAATATTCATGGAGAAATCGATACAGTCTTCACGTTAGTGGGGGACTTGTGGATATTGATATAACCGCTAATAGAATGGTGGTTGTGAATAGTTTCAAATATGATGTGTGCAGAGTAGAGAAATACATGGGCTGTAAATCTCGGCTCTAAATTGTGTGCAGTTTATACAAGCGATTAATTGACCCATAAAATGTACGCATCTCATATAGACGGGGTGATGGGGGCCCAACGAAGCCGGCTAATGCAAGTGCAGTAACCCAGGCGATGAAAGCTATCCGGCCCGCATTATTTGGCACGGCCGGCCCATTAATACGGGCCACTGTTGGCACCAATCTCGGTTAACATTAACTGGCATCAAACCGGATGTCGTACAGTACATTATGAACGGATAATAAAACCTACAGAGTGCTTTGTGCTTAAAATTTGATTTAAGCTCTTGGCGCTATATGAATATAAGGAATGTGATGTATGTAGCAATACATGGAATAAAAACTTCTTGGCGCCCAACATGGGGCCGCTCTGAACTGGTTTAATTCTTAAGAATTGGCAGTTGGACACGCTTAAAGACGTTAAGATTTAAACTACCATGATTTAAGGGTACATAAAAATAAGTGCTTATGCAAACTTGAAGACGAGGGTAGGACAAGAGCAAAATACGGCGATTCGCAAAAGCTTTGCTCTTTATAAGCACACTAAAGCAAAGTTTGATACAAGGCTTTCAATCTAAGATGGCTAAAAATAAAACGGCGGGTAGACGAGAGAAATTCAAAAGTTTGAAAAATAAGCAAAAATTTTAAGCCAGAGTTTTGCAAGCTACCTAAACTTGTAACTGCGTCTAATTAAGCGATATTAAACTGCGATGCATTTGATGCTACGTACTCACATTGTAATAATAATTGAAGAATGCGCTCCTTATCTGGTGCAAGTAAAAATATTGTTTAAGAGAGTAGGAAAAGTATATTTAGGGCAAAATCCATTTGCCAGTCTTTTTCATAATATCTACCGTTTGAACTAAAGCCATAAGGACGAAACCCCTTTAATAACACTACAAATATTTAAAAGCAATCCCAAGAATGATATTTTATAGAAACTACGACCGACAAGAAAATTAGGAAAATGCCCGCTACTTTTTAAAATAGTTTTCAAATTCACGAACGAAAAGCCGTTAAGGATTATTATACAGCTTAACCTATGGGCTAACGAAACTTAAAGTTTTCAGATTTCAGGAATAAATACCGGTGTTGTCTTTATTGGCTTCCTATCCGTAAAGATTTTAACAAGAAAATACTTAGGTAGGTACCCAGTTATAAAAAGCCGAAAAAGCAGGTGGGTACACTGTCGGCTTCCCAACGGGTAATCCCCTGTTCAAAGGTATTTTAGTAAGAAATGGGGTATTAACCGCAGCGGCCAGTTCTTCACAACTTAATTAAACCCGAAAAAGTAAATTTAAGCATATACCTCAAAGTCTGCGCAAATAAGGTTTTTATTTCGCCAGACCCGCTGTCAGTCTTCCAATAAACCTTCAGGAACCAAACAGTTTGAATAATGAATATAGATACTCACATTATTGTGGAGCGCGGCGGGGGCGGAGGCCTGTTCCACGAGGCTCGTGGTGTCGAGTCCCAAGAAGTCCGACAGGGAGCGACGGTTCTCGCTAGAACCGCCACCACCAGGGCTGTTGTCCTGTACAAAAAGAGCACGATTCAAGAAAGTAACGAAAGCTAGAGCAGAGGGACTTGAAAACAGATTATGGTTTTTGCTGGATGCGGGCAGTTTGAAGTAGCGGCAAACTAAACAAAAAGTTAAAATGCGAGAGTACGAAAAAATTACTCTTGGGTATAGTTCACAAGTTTAAATTCTCAGTAAATTATAATAATAATATAATATATAATTATAATAGTCCCGGCTAAATAAAAGTTGAATGAAGGGTAGTTTAACATCCGCACTTTCAAATCTTAACGCATGTTCTTTGCGCGATCTCTCGTAATTAAAAATCTTAAAATAGAGCTAGTTTGTATAGTTTGTCGAGCAAATATGATCTGGTATAATAACACTGAAATTTTATCTTTGCTTCCAGGCGAACTCCCTAAATAAAACTTTAATTATGGACTAGTTCCAGGTCAAATATTTTTAGAAATGTTCAATACTCTAGATAGAACCACTAAACAAGCTGAAATAAATTTAATTTCAAATGCACATAAAAGTTAAAAATTATGATTCTCACCTGATGTATTAGCGGCATAACTGCCGCAGAAAAGTTTTAAAGTTCCGATGTAGTCTTGACGAAGTCGAGCAGAGTTCCGAGCTAGGATGCTTGCGCGGCGGCGGCTCACACACGACTGGTTAGTAGAGCGCGCGCCTCGAAGCACGAAGCCGCACCCACCCCACCTTTCCCCCCTACCACCCACTCTACGACACAAACCACGCCCACATTTACACACTTTTAACTAATTTCGATGCTAAAAAATTCAAAATTGATTTCAAAATGTTTATTATCTTTTTGCTTTGTTTATATCTGGGAATTATTTAGGTAATTCGTGATTTCAAGTTTTGAATTTTGAATGGTTTTGCGCGCGCAAGATGGCGGCGGTAAGCACGTGGTTTGCTTCGTCCCGCGCAAGTCTGGCGAAGTCAAATGTATTCCAATTAATTATTTATGGGAGTTTATTTTTGAAACAATACTACGATCGAAATTAGGTTAATTTATTCTTACTGATATGATTAGAACGTCCACTTCTTTTTTTACCGTTTCACATTTCAGACAAAAGGTTGTGTATTTTTCGAATCTCGTTTCAAAGATACTTTTTTAGGACAAAAACAGAAAACTACGTTAGGATTCAATAGGAAAAAAGCAAATCACTCTAAAGATCTTCAGGAAAAAGAGAATAAATGTTGCGTATAATAAAAACGAAATAGAATTAGTGAAACACCATGTATATTGATTTCCTTTTATTTTAACAATTTGGGAGCAAGTGAATATTCTTCGAGACAAAAGAAAATAACAAAACTATGAACGAAATGAGGAGCTTTTATTTATAATTCAAATAATATATAGGTACAACTGAATATTTCTAATCTTATGACTAATAACAAAACAAACTTACATACTAAGGGGAGAGGGAAAAGGGCTCATTGCGCATCAAAAAATTCGTCCACATCGATGTCAATGGGAAACGTGCCCAGAACGCTGGCAGCATTGCCACGTTGAATGGCAATGCTGATTCTCTGGCTGAAGAAAAGGCCAGCTCTCTGGACACGCAAACAGTTGATTAACCGTTTACTTATGTCTCGAAACACTCGATGAGCACTCGAACCCCATGGACCTAATGTCTCAACCCCAAACGGCTCAAATAAATAACTGCAAATAAGGTTGTTATATTTGCGCCGTTTGAAGTTTTCTGCCCCAGCACAGCCCGCCGTGCTAAGAAGATAGGATGGCGCAAGGGTATCGACACAATCATGTTGCATCCTACACCAAAGGCCTACCCAACTTCCAAGGCATTATGGACATCCCATCCGGTCTCTTCCCATCGTCGCGTGCCAAGCCATTGGGTTCTAAAACAGCTGGCACCCCGGCGGTGACAAGAGCCCGACGTATGATGTCATTAATGCTGGCGTGCCGTGCTATCCGACCAGCGCTCCTACTGCAGGATAGGCCATGGTGTCCGAGGTGGTCGACTGCTTCACCACATTGACAGCGATGTGGAGCTCCACTGGGCAATTATGCTGGTCATACACCATCCTTCCTATCGTCCAATCGGCATGACGCGATCGATTGGATCAGTTAGAATTGACCGTGTGTGGGTGTGGATTGGCATGACAGTTATACTTGATGGCACAATCGAATTTCAATTCTTTTGGCTTGATCATGCCGATTGGACCGTGTATGGCGGTCGGCGATCGATTACAATAATCTTTTGGCGTAATCCTCAATTATTTTAATAAATTTGTATGAGTAAACTGTTTTCTTTTCATTAACCACTGTTTGCACCATTCTGCTCGATTTTTTGTTTTTTTTTCACGAGTAAAATGCCCAAAACGGCTAAAACATCGTCCTCTGTCACCGGTGACGCCATGGCTTAAACTGAACGTAGCTGGCCGATTGGACAAATCAAATTGATCGTGTGTGGTGTACATAGACGAACTGCAGATTGGATCAAGCCTGCAGCGTCATGCCGATTGGACGATAGGAAGGATGGTGTATGGCCACCTTATCATGTTTTTTAGGGTTCCGTACCCAAAGGGTAAAAACGGGACCCTATTACTAAGACTTCGCGATCCGTCTGTCTGTCCGTCTGTCTCCAGGCTGTATCTCATGAACCGTGATAGTTAGACAGTTGAAATTTTCACAGATGATGTATTTCTGTTGCCGCTATAACAACAAATACTAAAAACAGTATAAAGTAAATATTAAAGGGGGGCTCCCATACAACAAACGTGATATTTTTGCCGTTTTTTGCTCGATATTAATAACGGCAACAGGTAGACGCTTGTAATATTCACAGAATGTTCAGTTGTATATTTACTTCAAAAAATAATAATTAATAAATTAAAATAAAATAAATTAAGGGGGGCTCCCATACAACAAACGTGATTTTTATGCAGTGTTTTGCGATAATGGCACGGAACCCTTCGAGTGCGAGTCCGACTCGCACTTGGCCGGTTTTATTTCTTGTTGCTTTTATCAAGCCATCACATGTTTTGCATGAGTGGCGTCTGTCGGACTGTCCTATTTGGCCCTATATTTGAACGCCACTGTCCTTTCAAACTGTTCTGTCCTCCTGTTCTGCCTTCGTGTGAAACCAGCAATACAATAGTTTTTGTCATGCGCCTGTACTAATAATATTTTATTTCTACTCCCACCAAAATTGGTCCTACCAAATATAATTTCATACTGGTTGTAAATACAATAATATATTTAGCAATTAATAATTAATTTAATGAATTATGTTTTATATTCCAAAAACTTGCTTGAATTTATTTTGTATGATTATTTTGGTTAAAACCAAGTAACTTATTTGAAAAGTAAACTGCAAAACAACGATTTTAACTTCAATGCACAATATAGTGGGTCGAGTGGCACTTATGTAGGAACATATTTCCATTTGTCCCACTAAAGCCTAAGTGGGACGATCAGGAACATATTTAATATTATTTTTGTAAATTCGCGATCGTGCCACCAGTGGGACGACGGCAGCGAGGCGGTCGGGAATACACGGGTAGTTTTGGCCCAGTAACAGTTTAGCGGCATTCATCAAGTCCTCTAAAGTGCAGGTGTTTGGGCAATTGGGGCACTAACAAATAGGCATGTTCTGGACAGGACCACCGCACTTACATTTAGTTGCTCCTCACAATATATCAAGAATATCATACATCTCTGTAAGCCGTCATCTTAGAAATCAATTTCTTAGCCATTTCATCTTTCATAGAATCCACTACCTAATGTAGTTTTCTCTTGCTCATATAGTCTAGATTAATACATATGTATGTATGATGCTTGTATACTTCAGTATGACATATAAAGACAAATATAGGTGAACGTGCACCTAGACGCGCCGCAGAAACCGCACGCACCGCAGTCGTCGCATTTTATAAATCTTTATATGAAATTGTATGCAACGTCGCCCCGCATTTCAGTAAAATGCTGTAAGTATACTTTTCCACCAGCGCGTGCAGATGACGTCATCAAATTCGGCGCGTTCGATGCTTGCGGCGAGTCCGGTGCGGGCGGCGCGGAGACGTCATCCATATCCGTATATAAAATATTCATATATAGTACATTACTGCAGCGGCCAGCAAAATAGGCATTGATGGACGAACGTGTAAATGTGGGCCGAGGCGAAGCCGAGGCACACATACGTAAGTCCATCAATGCCTAGTTGTGGCCAAGGCTTGTATAGTACTTTTCTCAAATAATGCGCGGAAATTAAAATTAAGTAGTACCTAGAACTCATTTTGTCAAAATCAATGACGAACAACAATAATTGTTCCTGCGTTAAAGTGTTCCTTTGTTTTTTTTTCAATAAACAGCGTTCTATTTGCAAGCCAGTTCGAAATTTAAATAAAACCTTTGATAAGTTACCTCCTTGGTTGCCATGTTTCGGAGTAAAACATCGTTCCATTTTTAAACTACACGACAGATATGAGTTTACTATGGAATTTATTTGGCCGCTAGACACGACAGATATGGATTTTCATACAACTTTTGCCGGCCGCTGCGCGCATGTATTTGACCAGTACAGCAATTTCGATTTATCTCGAAGAAGGTTGTCAAAATAATGATCACATTTCCAAGCATGTTTGAGAAAATAAGATGTACATAAGTAGATACGATGCGTGCGACGCGTACGATGCGGATTGCGCGAGACCATGAGAAAACGCGATGACTGCGGCGCGTGCGGCTCCTCCAGAGCGTCTAGGTGCGCGTTCGCCTTTAAGCACATCTATTTATTTACAAATATTCAGATTACGACAAGTTTATAAACATCCTAAACTTTTATCATAAACCTTAACACATAGGTACTACGGGCCGATTTTTCAATAGTAACAGACTTTGCACTGAGGAATAAAAATGGCCGTTTGACACATTTTCTATACAAAAGCTGTCAAACCGCCATTTACGGAGTACAGATCGGCCAAATGTCAGATAGTGACACTATACTTCATAAAAGATAGCTTGATCTCTGCGACATATCTCAAAACGACTTATACGTTATTGTCAGCCTGTCAATCGCTATTGTTACTGTATTGATACTGACAGCTGTCGCAGAGATCAAGCTATCTTTTATGAAGTATAGTTATAGGAGGGCAGGTTATCTGTGGATGGCAGAACGGTGGAACGAGCATATCCAGCAGATGAGTTTTCAACATGAACTCCTCCAAAAAAATGCTGTAAGGAAGGCGCCAGGGAAACCCTAAGACGACCCGCTGACCGAAAATTGCCAAAAACGCCTTTAACATTAGCAGCTTGGTAAGGATATTTTTATGATTATGATTACTTATTTAATAAATAGTTGACAAAATACATTAATACTATGTACTTGAAGTCTTACACAGATATTGTAGTATTGGTTAAATGTAGACATAGATTTTTTTAATCGCAGTATTTTGTTTATAACAGCAGCAGTTGTTGAGAGCAGTGGTGGCCCAGTGGTATCGGCCGCGACTTACAAGTTGTAGGTCGTGGGTTCGAATCCAGGCAGGCGCTTTACTTTGTGTAAATTATTTCATCAACACTGCTCTCAAAACGGTGAAGGAAAACATCGTGAGGAAACCGGCATGTCCTAGAACCAAAAATTCGAAGACATGTGACATCCACCAACCCGCACTGGGCCCGCGTGGTGGATTACGGCCCATTCCCTCTCACAGAGAGGAGGCCTGTGTCCCAGCAGTGGGAACATTAATGGGCTGATGATGTGATTTTGTTTATATATCGTATTTTCACCATTGACTATTACCGATTTATGCGGTCTAATGTGAGACACAGAGCTACAGATATTATAGACATGGATTCACATAATTTATCTAGGTTTAAATAACGTCATCTTTAGTAGTTCTAATACAAAAACAAAAATCATTTCTTATTAACCCTCGACGGAAAAAGAAGGGTGTTATAAGTTTGGCGTTTGTGAATTTGTGTATCTATCTGTGGCATCATAGCTCCTAAAGGAATGAACCGATTTTGATTTAGTTATTTTCTGTTTGAGAGGTGACTTTATCGAGTGTTCTTAGCTATATTGCATGAAAATCGGTTAAGCCGTTCAAAAGATATGCGCATTTTTTTAACTCTTTGAATCGGGGTGTTTTCGCAAGATATCGTGTCATAATTTCGTTTTACGATGTTTTGTCAATCGAAGCGTGTTTACTAGATTTAGATATATTATTATGTAGTTTAAAGAGGTATTTGCGTCGGGGGTTTTTTAAATTTTACTTATTGATAATATTGTTAACGATATTTCTTAACATGTTATTCTTGTTTGGCGGACTATCTACTTTCCGACTTAACGGAGTCCTTATTTGGTCTAAGGATGCCATTTGAATGCGAAACGAGTCGAAAATAAAAAAAACCGGCCAAGTGCGAGTCAGACTCGCGCACGAAGGGTTCCGTACCATTATCGCAAAAAGCGGCAAAAAAAATCACTTCTGTTGTATGCGAGCCCCACTTAAATATTAATTTTAATCTGTTTTTAGTATTTGTTGTTATAGCAGCAACATAAATACATAATCTGTGAAAATTTCAACTTTCTAGCTATCACGGTTCATGAGATACAGCCTGGTGACAGAAGGACAGACACAGACAGACAGACGGATCGCGGAGTCTTAGTAATAGGGTCCCGTTTTTATCCTTTGGGTACGGAACCCTAAAAAGCAGATTATATAGACACTTTATTTCCTTGCTAAACATGGTTCACATCTGGTAGCTATTGCAAATCACTCGCGCACGTCATAATATCTTTTTCTCAAACATGCTTGGCAATTTGAGCATTATTTTGACAACCTACGAGATAAATCGAAATTGCAGTACTGGCCGAATACATGCGAGCAGCGGCCGGCAAAAGTTGTATGAAAATCCATATCTGTCGTGTCTAGCGGCCAAATAAATTACATAGTAAACTCATATCTGTCGTGTTATTTAAAAATGAAACGACCTTTTACTCCGAAACATGGCAACCAAGGAGGTAACTTATCAAAGGTTTTATTTAAATTTCGAACTGGCTTGCAAATAGAAAGCTGTTTATTGAAAAAAAAAACAAATGAACACTTTAACGCGGGCAAGATTATTGTTGTTCGTCATTGATTTTGAAAAGTAATTGTATTTGACAAAATTAGTTCTAGGTACTACTTAGCTTTAATTTCCGCGCATTATTTGTGAAAAATACTATACAAGCCTTGGCCACAACTAGGCATTGATAGACGAACGTATAAATGTGGGCCAAGGCGAAGCCGAGGCACACATACGTAAGTCCCCGTATACGTAAGCCTCTTGCTGGCTGCTGCAGTGGCATAAGACATAAGGTTTAAATTGCAATGATTGACGTGCGCTTGAGAAGTTACAAAAATATACTTAGTGAAACATATTGTGTGCACGATATTCATAATAACTAAACCTCAATTTAGAATCTTAGATAACTTACAGCCATTGCCTCTTACTCAAGTTGTTACTTTAACGTAATATAATTTAAGTTGATTTTCGAGTGTCCATTTGTATTAAAAAAGGTCCTGAAGTGTGGCGAAAAGGGAATTTGAACTTTATCGCGTGCGACATTGAGTTCGAGGTTCAAAAACACGACGGTTATTTGAGATTCTAAAAACAATTTGACACTATAACTATACAGCCCGTTTAACCGAGTTTAACTTTACAACTCTTTCTATAGTCCGTTCAACCGATTTTGAGTTTTATCTCGTAAACATAAGGATGACATAAAAAGCATAAACCTGTTATAAAACCAACTGTTTACTACAGCTTCCATTTGTCGTATCTCCAACGCAATAGAAGTCAAAATCGGATAAACGGGCTGTAAAATGGGCTTATTTAAATGTCTATGTTATAGTAAATGGAGTTTAGATACTATTCATATTATGCAATTTTCGAAATTAATGCCATTTTCCACCAGATAGAAAATTCAATATTGTCTATATTGTAACGTCTAACTGATCTCTGTGCTATCAAACTGGTCTCAGAATATTGGATCAGTTTCACGAGGAATATTTCTCGCCTCAGGTCTATTCAAATCTATGTTTCTACTTATTCAAATATCAACTTTGTAGCAGTGTTTATTAAATTGATTTTAGAAGGAATGTATTATTCAAAAGTCCTAAAACTGTCCGATATCGACCAGCGAGTTCTTTCGTAGAGATAAAACGGATATCCGGTAACTATCCGGTATCCGGCTATCTGGCGCCTAATTACTATTCGGCTGGATACCGAATAACAAGCGCCTATCCGGCCAGAAACCGCATTAAAAAAAACATCAAATTTAGGTTATTACTTTATTTATGTCATTCAACAAATACGATCAATGAACACAAAACTTTCATTATACAACTAAGAAAAATAATTAGTACTGATACTGCACTAAGAATGAATACAAATTTCTCTACATTATGAGTTATCAAGCGATTTTGCTTGTCTTCATAAACAAGGCCAGCTTCAGAAATCGTTAAAACGTTAAATCTTTTTAAAATTATAAAAATACTTCAAATAACAAAAGCGCGTATTTTAATAACATCAAACGATAGTGTTTGCAGTCAATTCAACAATTCAATGTAACAATTGGTAACTTCGCTCATGAACGAAAATACTCTAATTAGATCTATTCCGCCCGATCGTACTTGCGCCACCTACGCAAGCTCGCTTCTTGCGATGCACTAAAACGGCAACGTACCGCCGGATATCCGGATACCTGGCTACAAGATTGGCCGGATATTTAGTATCCGGTCAAACAGCTATCGGTTTCATCTCTAGTCGTTAGATGTAATTGTATTCAAGTTTTTGTCTTGTATTATAATTCTTGCTTATTTTGCTACTAACGAGCACGCGTCATATTGTGACTATTATCAATAAGTCATGAAATAGCTATTTGATACATTATAAGAATAAAATGATACTCTCTGAATGCAAATGGTTGCCTAGTTGATGAAAATGCCAAAATTCCTCATTTTGAAAATAAATGGGACCAATCTAGAAATGTCCTTACAAATTAAATTTATAGGCCTAATCGGTTTATAAATGTCGGAGTACTGTGGTAACAAAAAAAAACACCGAATTGAGAACCTCCTCCTTTTGTAAAGTCGGTTAATAAGGTATCAGTTGCAATGATTGACGCGCATCCGTGCTGCACATGAAACTGTCCGTACAATGACCCTGTATCAGCAGTCGAGAAACTCTCCCCATCTACCACCAACACCCCACTGCTTTTACATGAACTGCTTCATCCTCTGCGCTCTTCGCTTAGCAGATTTGGTGGTCACATACGACCATAGGATCTGTTAGTCCTGCAGGCCGAACAGCGGCGCGATGAGGGTCCCAGGCTGGTGCGGCAGGCCCGAGCGCGGCCGGGGCAGCACTCCGCGCTCGTCGCTGTACATGTAGGGCAGGCGCAGCACCCAGTAGGCGGAGGCCGACAGCTTGATGGGCGGGGAGCCGGAGGGCGCAGGGACGAAGATTGGGCCGCCTGCTATTGGTTGGACCTGCAATTGAGATGAAGGCCCGTTAGAAGGTGAACAGATAATATAATCCTAGTATTACAGCTATTATGCTAGCATACAGATGCCTCATCCCATACAAACGTGACTAACGTTTTTCGTCTGATTAAACTGATTGTTTTATAAGTATTTTTTTATATTTAATTGGCTTGCGCTTGACCACTATCTCACCTGTTGGTAAGCGATGATGTGGTCGACGGTGAGACACGCTTGCCTAAAAATAACCTATTCACTCTTGACTTAAACACTCCTAGATTGTAGCTGTCGGGAAACAGACTCCGGCAGAGAATTCCACTCCTTAGCTACACGCATGATAAAAGTGTTTACAAAACGTTTTGTGCGTATAGTTGTGATGTCCACCATGCCCACATCGACCGCGTTCGATTCCGTTTCACGGCAATAGATGGTGTTAGCAGCGACTTGCAAGTAAAAGGGTTTAGTCGGTTCGTGAATACTTTTTTCTTTAAATGTGGATTTTTTTCCTGTGCAATGTCTCTGAAATTTAAAACAGCGCCATCTTATAGGCATCAATTTTAAATGATCCGTTCAAAAATCTTTGAAATGTCAATTAAGAGCCAATATTCCATAATTATGTGCTTAGTTGATTAAACAAGAACATACAATTTCATAATCAATTCTAGAAAATGTGTGTGTGTGTGTGTAAATGCTAATTATATTAATTTGAACCAAATTATCTTGCTTAGCGTCGAGACTCCGTGGTAGGTGGTCGTAGGTCGTAATGCATTTTATTTTGGAATTCTGATAGTATCATCTGCCTAGCCTATTTCCCAATTATTGTTGGGGTCGGCTTCCAGTCTTACCGGATTCAGCTGGGTACCAGTGTTTTACATGGAGCTACTGCCTATCTGACCTCCACAACCCAATAACTGGGTAACACGATACCCCTTGGCAAGATTGGTGTCAGATCTCGGGCTTCTGACTACCCGTAACGACTGGCAAAGATCTTTAAATGACAGCCGGTACCAACGGCTTAACGTGCTTTCCGAGGTACGGAGGAAACTCGGTATGTTCAAAATGGTCACCCATCCACGGACCGACCACGTCAAGCGTTGCTTAACCTAGAAGATCGACCCGTGCGGCTGTTATTATTTAGCCACGAGCTCCGAGGAATTCTGATAGTATATCGAAGTAAAATTCCTGAACTGTACTAGGAGTATATCAACACTGGATTTTTCAGTGACAAAATTATTACGTGATACAATTCAGATTTGTCTTCGGCATGGTAACTTTTTATTATTTAATTGCTTGAGTGCCTTAATTACCGAAATAATTAAAAAGCCATTGTGTCGCGCGTGGATCCACGTTTTAGGCACTCAAGGGGTTAATCTACACTATCCCAATGCTGGCCAAAGACCTCCCTAAATCTATTCAGGTATTCTTTTATTGAACCACCTTGAACCCGACCTTACGGTAGGCGACTTTGTTACCTCACCAACTCTTCCAACGTCAATCTTGGCAGCGACTTGTATGAAACCTTGTATCATCTTCTTTTATGATAAAATTCTTTGCGAGTTAAAATTAATATCTGCTTACCTTAGGGTCCATAGTGACATGCACAGGCGCCTTAGGCGTGACCACATGCACCCGCATGAGCTGCGCAGCCCGCGCCGGCGCACTGCGGCACAGGCACGCGCAGTACAGCGGCATGTCCGTCGCCGCCAACCTTCCTCCTAGGGCTCCAGCCTCCCGCCCGCAGCCGCCACCGCCACCGTTCACTACGGTGTCCGGAGAGGACATCATGAACCTAGAAATGACATGGGGAAGTTATGTTAGTTACAAATTATTGGACTAATACTTATTAGTCTGGTAGCCATGACATAAGAGCAAAACAACGTAGACGTAGACTTAATACATTATTTCATCATCATTTCAGCCGAAAGACGTTCACAGCTGGACATATACCTCCTCCAGGCGTCGCCACATTGACCGATCCCGTGCATCTTGGATCCAGCGCCTTCCCGCAACCTTAACCAGGTCATCGGTCTACCTAGTGGGAGGCCTTCCAACGTATCGTCTTCCGGTTCGCGGTCGCAATGCCAAAACTTTTCGGCCTCTTCGGCCATCCGTTCTGCGAGCAATATCCCCTGCCCACTGCCACTTAAGTTTGGCAATTCTTCGGGCTATATAGGTAACTTTGGTTCTCTTGCGGATATCCTCATTTCTGATGAGATCACGCAAGGAAACGCCGAGCATAGCCCTCTCCATTGCCATTTGGGTGACTTTAAGCTTTCTGATAAGGCCCATTGTGAACGACCACGTCTAGGTCCCATAGGTGATCACTGGTACACACTGGTCATAGACTTTTGTCTTGAGACACTGTGGTAAATTGGACGAAAAGGTACCGCGCAACTTCCTGAACGCCGCGCGCCGCCCAGCCGAGTCGGATTCGATAGTTAACCTTTTTCTCGAAGTTAGACCTATCCAACTGGACCGAGTGTAGTCTCCGATCTTGATAAGAGTTGGTGTTACATGGGCATTCATCATGTGACCTTGGTTTGTTCATGTTTATTTTAAGACCCACTCTTTCGGCAGCTTTACTGAGGTCATCGAGCATTGTACTGAGGCTCGCCATACTCTCAGCCATGACCACTAAGTCGTCGGCAAACCGAAGGTGAGTGATGTACTCGTCATTAACGTTGATGCCAAGCCTCACCACCAGCCAGCACCTTGAAGACATGCTCCAGGGCAGCAGTGAACTGTTTCGGAGAAATGACGTCTCCCTGTCTGACGCCGCGCTGGAGATGGAGTTTCGAGGTCTGATCCTGAAAACTGACTGAGATGGTGGCGTTTTTGTACAAACACTTCAACACCTCAATATACCGGTAGTCGTTCTGGCACCGTTGGAGAGACTGCAGTACAGCCCAAGTCTCATTCTCATTTCTCGTTGTCCACAAACGCTAAACAGAGAAGAAGGTTATACTCTTCGGTCTTCTGTATAACCTGCTGCAGCATAGGTATGTGGTGGAAATCGTCAAACCTACGATACGATTCGTGATGATTCTTGAAGTAAGATGGGCCTATAATTCTTCAGCCGGGCATTGTCGCCCTTCTTGAAGAAAAGTACCACTACACCCCTGCACCATGTCTGTGGCGTTTTGCCCTCGAGTATGACGGAATCAAACAGCTTCTGAAGGGTCTAAGTACCGGTTTCCCACCCGCCTTCTGGAGTTCGGCCGTAATTCCGTCATCACCCGGCGCCTTATTGTTTTAAGCTGTTTCAGAGCCATCCTAATCTCGTACAGACTGACGTCCGGGATATCTTCGGTATAGTGTCGGGTCAATCTAGCTCTTGAGTCGTTTGTTAGACTCGCTACGGGCTTGCTGATTGATGTGTACAACTGCCCATAGAATGCCATTGTCGGTCTTCAGTTTCGTGAGCTGGCTCTGCCCAAAAGCCAGATCCCCTGAAAACACCTTAGAGCCTTTATTTCGCTCAATCGTGAATGACTCTTTTCATAGATTTAGAGATCTGTCTATTATCTATATATATAAAAATGAATGCCTATTTCCCCTGGTCACGGCATCACGCGTGAACGACTGGACCGATTTCGATTATTCTTTTTTTGTTGTGTTTGTTATTGTTAGGAGGTTCTTATGAAAAAAAAATGAAGAAAAAAACAATGTTACCTTACCTACATAGGTAGGATAGGTATGTAGGTAGGGTAGGGTAGGTAGGGTGGTAGGGTAGGTAGGGTAGGTAGGGTAGGTAGGGTAGATAGGGTAGGTAGGGTAGGTAGGGTAGGTAGGGTAGGGTAGGTAGGGTAGGGTTTAGTAGGTAGGGTAGGGTAGGTAGGGTAGGGTAGGGTAGGTAGAGTAGGGTAGATGAATGTTTGGTGTCTTTATGGCAAAACAAAGTTTGCCGGGTCAGCTAGTATATATATAATATACTAGCTGACCCGGCAAACTTTGTTTTGCCATAAAAACACCAAACATTCATCTACCCTACCTACCCTACCTACCCTAACTACCTACCCTACCCTACCCTACCTACCCTACCTACCCTAACTACCTACCCTACCCTACCCTACCTACCCTACCTACCCTAGCTACCCTACCTACCCTTCCTACCCTACCTACCCTACCTACCCTACCCTACCTACCCTACCCTACCCTACCCTACCCTACCTACCCTACCCTACCTACCCTACCCTACAATGCATACTATACACATTTTTAACAAATACAAAACAATTCCAAACATGAAAATCCATTTAAAATCTGATAGCTTAGTTTATTGACATTACAACAACATAAGTTACATGTATAGCTCACATACAAAACTTTCGAGATAACGGCGTTTTAGTGGCGCGCGGTGACAGCGCGCGAAATCGCCCGACCGACCAAAGATTACTATTATATACTGGCGACCGACTATCCGCTTTCGCCGCGGTCGGGCGTTTTTCGGCCTCAACATCCCATTGGCTAAGTAACACGTGGCCGGCTATGCTAACACCAAAAATTTAAAAAGTGGAAATAATTGAATTATACGGTATTTCGTTCACTACAAAATAAATTTAATTAATTTTATAGCGTCAACAACACGTGGTAATTATGCTGTTAAAATGTAGCTTATATGACACGTTCGTAGATTTACCATAGCAGCGCCATCTATTGATTACTTACTCAACCCAGTCGAAAGGTATCGACATCTGTTAGAATCATTTGGAGTTAACAGATAATTGTGACTGTCAAATAATAACAGACAAATAATTAGCAATAAATTAAAATTGCGACTATAATTTGAGATTTAAACTATCCTATCTCTCAAGTTGGATCGAACTGCACATGGTGTGTGAATTTTATTATAATCGGTTAAGTGGTTTAGGAGTCCATTGAGGACAAACATTGTGACACGAGATTTATATATATTAAGATATATTGAGCTGCCGATATTTGCACGCCTCATCTGAAAACTGCAGAATTATCTCACGCCTCTCCTTCATAAGGTTGAGAGTAGGATCAGAGAGCTTTTTGTTTCTATTTGTACAACGGGTCTTAAAAAACTTACACTGCACTCGAAACGATTCTGGAGTTCGAGCTGAAAGCTCTCGGGGTTTTGGACCTGGATCTGTGCTGGACGGAGGGTGGACTTCATCAGTCGAGAACTTTCAAGCTTAATATTAATGTTCAATGTGCCACTTACCATGCGGTGATCGCGCCCGGTTTTCAACGTATTGATCACAGAGACATCATTGAACATTTGCTTCTTGGTTGACATGATAAAGTCGATCTTATTTTTATCGCACCATCGGGGCTCTGCCAGGTCCACTGCCTGTGTTCACGCTTTCTGAAGAAGGGGTTCATCATTATGAGGCCCTCCTTTCTCCATAAAACTGGCCAGTAGGTGACCTCGGTGGGTCCAAGTTACTGGATTTGAGGATTATCGAGTCCTCACCCTCTCTTCGGATTTCAGATAACCCTATAATGCTCCATCGTAACCTGCTCAATTCGTCTTCGAGTTCGGTGATCTTCTCGTCGGTCCGGAGTGTGCGCGTGTTGTACGTTGCCAGGTCCAGTCGTCGGTGTTTGTTGGGGTAACCGGATCTCGTCCGGAGATTCTTAGCAGCCCTTGCTATGCCGTAACCTCGACCGCTACCGTAGTCGAGGGTAGGCAGGCTGCCGGGCACTAGGCGCCATTTTTTATTTGTGCTATTCATGGGGGGAGGGGGGAGGGGTTTGCCATAATCGCCACGCTTGGCAGGCGGGTTGGCGATAGCAGTATGGTTGTTATAGATGCACAGAGAACGCTGCTGCCCATTCTCTGGTATGTCCCTTAGTCGCCGCTTAGGACACCCACGGGAAGACATGGGATGGTGAATCCAAATATGTACTCATACTAGCACGTCAATTGTCGTCAAATTTAAAGTGCCGTATTTTTACTTCATATGAAATAATACGGGTTAAAGTATGAAATTGCCGTTTTATTGTAATAGGTACCTTCGAATTGACATAGAAACCGTTTTAACTCAGGAACTGCAATTAGAAACCATTCGTCACCCTCCGTATTCGCCAGACCTTGCTCCAGGAGGCAGTACAAAATGCTTTCACACAGTTTGTCGAATCTAGATCACCAGAGTTCTATCGCAAAGGCATATATGACCTTCCTATTAGATGGAAGCAATGTATAGATAATAATGGTAATTATTTTGATTATTTAAATAAGCTAAATTAAAAAAAAATACAATTTTTCAATACAAATCGGCAATTTCATACTTTAACCCCTAATACGTATTTAAGTAATTCTGTAAGCAGATTAGGATTTAGCGAAACAAAACCGTTACAAATCACATGACAATCTCCAAAACCCCGACATTTTATTTCATACGGACACAAAAGCACGGCTTGCTCTCATCATAAACATGGCTCTTTAAACAGTATAATATAGTCTAGAACTGTACACGTACAGTCGATACAAACAGAAGAAGCACAAGCTTATATTATAACAGCAACTGACCTGTGTCCCCTGGGGCACTCGTACTCGAAGCCGATGAAGATCTTCACAGTGAGGTGGTGGTGCGGCTGGATCTTGCCGCGCCCGCGAGACGGGCCTGATACGCGCCAGCCGCTCATGGATTCCAGACTAAAATAACGTACACTGTTATTGTTTTAGTTTTTTATTATTACGCCTGTGCTGACAAGCGGCTTGCTTAGGGGCTATAGTATATTGAGTTGCATCTGGTTAGTAGAATCGCGAAACCGCAAGGACGCAGTGTGATCGGATGCGAATATTCAAGAACGTTCGTTAGACTTAGCTACTTGCCAGGTGATTCGCTAGGGTTTATAGGCACTAAGCAAGCCGCATTTCAGTGCAGACATAGCCTTTAAGATGATATGGATAAAAAGCAGGTGGCTATCGAGATGAGAGCAAACAGAGATGTATGCTCGAAGAAGGCAGCGCTCTGGCGGTTGTGAGTGTAACCACGCAGGCGAATAAGTCTAACTGATTTTTTTGCTGTCTTTTTCGAAAAAGTGCGCACTTTTGACTACTTTCCTATGTCATCCCTAGGACACTTCACTAATTGAACCCTAGCAGGTCCAAAAAGACCTGAGGGTCCACTTTGGCAATGACTTCTTTAGACGGGTCCATACGAATTATTCTTGATTTGATGAATAAATACATTTACTTACCGCACTGCGCAGTCCCAGGGCAGCAGATAGTTGGTGTGTGGCAGGAAGCCAGGCTGCAGGTGCTCGGGCAGGCCCAGCGAGTGCGAGTAGGGAGACGACGCGCCCAGGCACACCACGGACCAGCTGCTGAAGTTACTTACCGCACTGCGCAGTCCCACGGCAGCAGATAGTTGGTGTGTGGCAGGAAGCCAGGCTGCAGGTGCTCGGGCAGGCCCAGCGAGTGCGAGTAGAGAGACGACGCGCCCAGGCACACCACGGACCAGCTGCTGAAGTTACTTACCGCACTGCGCAGTCCCACGGCAGCAGATAGTTGGTGTGTGGCAGGAAGCCAGGCTGCAGGTGCTCGGGCAGGCCCAGCGAGTGCGAGTAGAGAGACGACGCGCCCAGGCACACCACGGACCAGCTGCTGAAGTTACTTACCGCACTGCGCAGTCCCACGGCAGCAGATAGTTGGTGTGTGGCAGGAAGCCAGGCTGCAGGTGCTCGGGCAGGCCCAGCGAGTGCGAGTAGAGAGACGACGCGCCCAGGCACACCACGGACCAGCTGCTGAAGTTACTTACCGCACTGCGCAGTCCCACGGCAGCAGATAGTTGGTGTGTGGCAGGAAGCCAGGCTGCAGGTGCTCGGGCAGGCCCAGCGAGTGCGAGTAGGGAGACGACGCGCCCAGGCACACCACGGACCAGCTGCTGAAGTTACTTACCGCACTGCGCAGTCCCACGGCAGCAGATAGTTGGTGTGTGGCAGGAAGCCAGGCTGCAGGTGCTCGGGCAGGCCCAGCGAGTGCGAGTAGAGAGACGACGCGCCCAGGCACACCACGGACCAGCTGCTGAAGTTACTTACCGCACTGCGCAGTCCCACGGCAGCAGATAGTTGGTGTGTGGCAGGAAGCCAGGCTGCAGGTGCTCGGGCAGGCCCAGCGAGTGCGAGTAGAGAGACGACGCGCCCAGGCACACCACGGACCAGCTGCTGAAGTTACTTACCGCACTGCGCAGTCCCACGGCAGCAGATAGTTGGTGTGTGGCAGGAAGCCAGGCTGCAGGTGCTCGGGCAGGCCCAGCGAGTGCGAGTAGAGAGACGACGCGCCCAGGCACACCACGGACCAGCTGCTGAAGTTACTTACCGCACTGCGCAGTCCCACGGCAGCAGATAGTTGGTGTGTGGCAGGAAGCCACGCTGCAGGTGCTCGGGCAGGCCCAGCGAGTGCGAGTAGAGAGACGACGCGCCCAGGCACACCACGGACCAGCTGCTGAAGTTACTTACCGCACTGCGCAGTCCCACGGCAGCAGATAGTTGGAGTGTGGCAGGAAGCCAGGCTGCAGGTGCTCGGGCAGGCCCAGCGAGTGCGAGTAGAGAGACGACGCGCCCAGGCACACCACGGACCAGCTGCTGAAGTTACTTACCGCACTGCGCAGTCCCACGGCAGCAGATAGTTGGTGTGTGGCAGGAAGCCAGGCTGCAGGTGCTCGGGCAGGCCCAGCGAGTGCGAGTAGAGAGACGACGCGCCCAGGCACACCACGGACCAGCTGCTGAAGTTACTTACCGCACTGCGCAGTCCCACGGCAGCAGATAGTTGGTGTGAGGCAGGAAGCCAGGCTGCAGGTGCTCGGGCAGGCCCAGCGAGTGCGAGTAGAGAGACGACGCGCCCAGGCACACCACGGACCAGCTGCTGAAGTTACTTACCGCACTGCGCAGTCCCACGGCAGCAGATAGTTGGTGTGTGGCAGGAAGCCAGGCTGCAGGTGCTCGGGCAGGCCCAGCGAGTGCGAGTAGAGAGACGACGCGCCCAGGCACACCACGGACCAGCTGCTGAAGTTACTTACCGCACTGCGCAGTCCCACGGCAGCAGATAGTTGGTGTGTGGCAGGAAGCCAGGCTGCAGGTGCTCGGGCAGGCCCAGCGAGTGCGAGTAGAGAGACGACGCGCCCAGGCACACCACGGACCAGCTGCTGAAGTTACTTACCGCACTGCGCAGTCCCACGGCAGCAGATAGTTGGTGTGTGGCAGGAAGCCAGGCTGCAGGTGCTCGGGCAGGCCCAGCGAGTGCGAGTAGAGAGACGACGCGCCCAGGCACACCACGGACCAGCTGCTGAAGTTACTTACCGCACTGCGCAGTCCCACGGCAGCAGATAGTTGGTGTGTGGCAGGAAGCCAGGCTGCAGGTGCTCGGGCAGGCCCAGCGAGTGCGAGTAGAGAGACGACGCGCCCAGGCACACCACGGACCAGCTGCTGAAGTTACTTACCGCACTGCGCAGTCCCACGGCAGCAGATAGTTGGTGTGTGGCAGGAAGCCAGGCTGCAGGTGCTCGGGCAGGCCCAGCGAGTGCGAGTAGAGAGACGACGCGCCCAGGCACACCACGGACCAGCTGCTGAAGTTACTTACCGCACTGCGCAGTCCCACGGCAGCAGATAGTTGGTGTGTGGCAGGAAGCCAGGCTGCAGGTGCTCGGGCAGGCCCAGCGAGTGCGAGTAGAGAGACGACGCGCCCAGGCACACCACGGACCAGCTGCTGAAGTTACTTACCGCACTGCGCAGTCCCACGGCAGCAGATAGTTGGTGTGTGGCAGGAAGCCAGGCTGCAGGTGCTCGGGCAGGCCCAGCGAGTGCGAGTAGAGAGACGACGCGCCCAGGCACACCACGGACCAGCTGCTGAAGTTACTTACCGCACTGCGCAGTCCCACGGCAGCAGATAGTTGGTGTGAGGCAGGAAGCCAGGCTGCAGGTGCTCGGGCAGGCCCAGCGAGTGCGAGTAGAGAGACGACGCGCCCAGGCACACCACGGACCAGCTGCTGAAGTTACTTACCGCACTGCGCAGTCCCACGGCAGCAGATAGTTGGTGTGTGGCAGGAAGCCAGGCTGCAGGTGCTCGGGCAGGCCCAGCGAGTGCGAGTAGAGAGACGACGCGCCCAGGCACACCACGGACCAGCTGCTGAAGTTACTTACCGCACTGCGCAGTCCCACGGCAGCAGATAGTTGGTGTGTGGCAGGAAGCCAGGCTGCAGGTGCTCGGGCAGGCCCAGCGAGTGCGAGTAGAGAGACGACGCGCCCAGGCACACCACGGACCAGCTGCTGAAGTTACTTACCGCACTGCGCAGTCCCACGGCAGCAGATAGTTGGTGTGTGGCAGGAAGCCAGGCTGCAGGTGCTCGGGCAGGCCCAGCGAGTGCCAGTAGAGAGACGACGCGCCCAGGCACACCACGGACCAGCTGCTGAAGTTACTTACCGCACTGCGCAGTCCCACGGCAGCAGATAGTTGGTGTGTGGCAGGAAGCCAGGCTGCAGGTGCTCGGGCAGGCCCAGCGAGTGCGAGTAGAGAGACGACGCGCCCAGGCACACCACGGACCAGCTGCTGAAGTTACTTACCGCACTGCGCAGTCCCACGGCAGCAGATAGTTGGTGTGTGGCAGGAAGCCAGGCTGCAGGTGCTCGGGCAGGCCCAGCGAGTGCGAGTAGAGAGACGACGCGCCCAGGCACACCACGGACCAGCTGCTGAAGTTACTTACCGCACTGCGCAGTCCCACGGCAGCAGATAGTTGGTGTGTGGCAGGAAGCCAGGCTGCAGGTGCTCGGGCAGGCCCAGCGAGTGCGAGTAGAGAGACGACGCGCCCAGGCACACCACGGACCAGCTGCTGAAGTTACTTACCGCACTGCGCAGTCCCACGGCAGCAGATAGTTGGTGTGTGGCAGGAAGCCAGGCTGCAGGTGCTCGGGCAGGCCCAGCGAGTGCGAGTAGAGAGACGACGCGCCCAGGCACACCACGGACCAGCTGCTGAAGTTACTTACCGCACTGCGCAGTCCCACGGCAGCAGATAGTTGGTGTGTGGCAGGAAGCCAGGCTGCAGGTGCTCGGGCAGGCCCAGCGAGTGCGAGTAGAGAGACGACGCGCCCAGGCACACCACGGACCAGCTGCTGAAGTTACTTACCGCACTGCGCAGTCCCACGGCAGCAGATAGTTGGTGTGTGGCAGGAAGCCAGGCTGCAGGTGCTCGGGCAGGCCCAGCGAGTGCGAGTAGAGAGACGACGCGCCCAGGCACACCACGGACCAGCTGCTGAAGTTACTTACCGCACTGCGCAGTCCCACGGCAGCAGATAGTTAGTGTGTGGCAGGCAGCCAGGCTGCAGGTGCTCGGGCAGGCCCAGCGAGTGCGAGTAGAGAGACGACGCGCCCAGGCACACCACGGACCAGCTGCTGAAGTTACTTACCGCACTGCGCAGTCCCACGGCAGCAGATAGTTGGTGTGTGGCAGGAAGCCAGGCTGCAGGTGCTCGGGCAGGCCCAGCGAGTGCGAGTAGAGAGACGACGCGCCCAGGCACACCACGGACCAGCTGCTGAAGTTACTTACCGCACTGCGCAGTCCCACGGCAGCAGATAGTTGGTGTGTGGCAGGAAGCCAGGCTGCAGGTGCTCGGGCAGGCCCAGCGAGTGCGAGTAGAGAGACGACGCGCCCAGGCACACCACGGACCAGCTGCTGAAGTTACTTACCGCACTGCGCAGTCCCACGGCAGCAGATAGTTGGTGTGTGGCAGGAAGCCAGGCTGCAGGTGCTCGGGCAGGCCCAGCGAGTGCGAGTAGAGAGACGACGCGCCCAGGCACACCACGGACCAGCTGCTGAAGGCTGGCAGCAGGCCTGCGGGGCTGC
The DNA here is from genome assembly GCA_945859665.1 of Anorthoa munda. Taxonomy (NCBI): domain Eukaryota; kingdom Metazoa; phylum Arthropoda; class Insecta; order Lepidoptera; family Noctuidae; genus Anorthoa; species Anorthoa munda. The sequence continues at coordinate 4,717,162 of OX243901.1, read as the reverse complement.
CGGTGTGCAGCATGCCTGGGAGGTACTCTGTGGTTGATGGTTGGCGACTAATCACTTTTTCTGGAAGCAAAGGAATGAAATGTTAACGTTTATATTCGGCAACACTCACTGTCATTAGAACTACACGACAACTGCGAGCTAACTGCATGCGGGCTGCGCAGTCGGTTGACTGTTTCGATGCAGTCAAGTGCACAAAAATTGCATCAATACTGCAGCGTTGCAGTTGGCGTGCAGTTCATCTGTTAAATCTCTTTTCTTAAAGAAAAATCACGATTCCTGTGGGATAGACCCACGAAAAAGAGCTAGTTATATTAAGGTGAAATAAAATTAATTCAAGGTTGCCTGGTAAATAAATAACTCACCCGAAGCAGTCTCTCCCCTGACCGGCACAACATATCCCCTATCGCTGGCATGTGACTTATCATCCTCTTCATCATCATCCCTGGCCGAGCCGGGCGACAGCGCGTCGGGCGCGGACCAGTTGTTGTCGGGCGACACCGCCGAGTCGCCCGACCGCGCCGGCGACCCGGCTGCTACTGAGTTCTCTAGCGCTTCTTCTACTGGAGCTTTCAGGGCTGCAGCTCTGGAGAGAAGGAAGAATGATTTTTATAGAAAGTAGCATATGGTTTTAATTGCAATGCCTGACACGTGGTGGTGAGATGAAGAGTTCGCCATTGCAAAGCTAAGTACGGTTGCACTGGAGAGGAGGAAATGTGGGTTTTATTAACATAAAAATATGATTTAAGTTTCAATCATTGGAATCAGATCCCGCTGGTGACTCGACGCTACTGAGCTGTCTATTGCTTCTTCTATAGATATTAAAATAAACGTGTAGGCTAAGTAAACTCACTTGTATATGGGTGTAGGTGGTTGGCACACTGGAAACACTATACTCTGTAGGGTGGGACACACACCGCACTCCTCGGCCGCCAGTGTATGTTTGTGACTTGACTTGACTTAATGTCCTATAACCCCTAGATGGGGCAGAGGGCGTCCACAGATGTCCTTGAGCTTCACGCTACACCTCGCTCCATGTCATTCCGATGCTCGTCGCTTCTGCCAACACGGCGCGACGCCAGGTTTGACGGGGACGGCCACGCTTTCTTTTCCCTTGGGGATTCCAGTCCAAAGCTTGCTTGGGTATGTGATCGGGACCCCTTCGGAGCGTGTGGCCAATCCATCTCCACTTGCGACGCTTGATCTGGCGGTCGATCGGGCTCTCGTGGCATTTCTCCAACAGCTCTACATTGGAGATGGTCTCGGGCCAGTAAATTCCGAGAATGCGACGAAGACAGCGGTTGACGAAAACTTGTATTTGGCGTGAAATGTCCTTTGTGACCTTCCACGTTTCGCACCCGTAGAGCAGCACGGATTTGACATTGGACCCGAAGGTTTTGAGTTTAATCCGTCGGGTCAGTTTCCGCGATTGCCAAACAGGTCTCAGCTGCGCGAAGGTTACTCGGGCTTTGGCGATCCGTGAAGCGATGTCCTCTTCACTACCCCCAGTCTCTGACACGATACTCCCGAGGTATGTAAATTTGTGGACGCGTTCCACTGCCTCTGTGCCAATCAGCAACGGTGAATGGTTCTTCACACCAGTTCTCATTTCCTGGGTCTTCCGGATGTTTATTTTGAGCCCCGTTTTTGCCGCTTCCTGACGTAGATCGTTTAGCTTTGCTTGCATATCGGCGTGGGTATGACTCAGCAGGCATAGGTCATCGGCATAATCCAAGTCTTCCAAGACGTTGGATAATCTCCACTCTATGCCGCGGCGCCTGTTATCATGGATGCGAAGCATAATTCCATCAAGAACGACTAGGAAGAGGAGCGGCGACAGGAGGCAGCCTTGGCGGACACCCGCGTGTACTGTTACGTCATCCGATATTAGGCCGGTATGAGTAACCTTACAGGAATATTTCTTATAAATACTCTGCAACAGACGGACTATTTTCGGCGGCACTCCAATGTCCAGTAGGCGGGACCAGATACTAGACCACTTCAGCGTATCAAAGGCCTTTTCGAAGTCTACAAAGGTTAGATAAACCTCCCTCTGCCATTCTGATGCCTATTCCAGTATGATACGGAGAGTGTTGATCTGGTCCGTACAGGAGCGGCTCGAGCGGAAACCAGCCTGCTCTTGCGTAGAAGAGGATCCACGGCCTTCGACAATCTATCTAGGATGATCTTGCAAAAAACCTTAGAGGGAATCGAGAGCAACGTTATACCTCTCCAGTTATCGCACTGGCTAAGATCACCTTTCTTAGGAACAGTTATAAGAAGGCCTTTGTTCCATTCATCTGGGAGTTCTTCGGCGATCCAGATCTTTTGAATGAGCGGTGTTAGGACGTCGACTGCGGTGGGTAAGTCGGCTTGTAGCATTTCCGCAGTTATCAGGTCGAGTCCTGGTGCTTTGCCTGTCTTCAAAGAGCGGACTGCCTCCGCAACTTCAGAGGCTGACGGTGGTTCCGTGTTAATGTTGAGGAGCTGGGATGGTGGGGAACTGACTTGCAGCGCGTCAGGCGTCGATGTAGCTGACAAACGGAAGACCTCTTCAAAGTGTTCACGCCAGCGAAGTAGCTGCCCTTCTGACGTCACAATGAGCTGACCATCTTTGTACTTCAGCGTATAGAGTATGTTTGTAGGCTAAGTTAACTCCCTTGTATGTAGGTGTAGGTGGTTGGCACACTGGAAACACTATACTCTGTAGGGTGGGACACACACCGCTCTCCTCGGCCGCCAGTGTATAGAACATGCAGTTGTTTGTAGGCTAAGTTAACTCCCTTGTATGTGGGTGTAGATGGCTGGAACACTGGGAACTCCATACTCTGCAGGATGGGACACACGTCGCACTCCTTGGCCGCCAGCATAAATAACGTGCAATTGTGTGTAGGCTTAGTTAACTCACTTGTATGTGGGTGTAGACGGCTGGAACACTGGGAACTCCATACTCTGCAGGGTGGGACACAGACCGCACTCCTCGGCTGCCAGCGTATAGAACGTGCAGTTGTGTGTTGGCTTAGTTAGCTCACTTGTATGTGGGTGTAGACGGCTGGAACACTGGGAACTCCATACTCTGCAGGGTGGGACACAGACCGCACTCCTCGGCTGCCAGCGTATAGAACGTGCAGTTGTGTGTTGGCTTAGTTAACTCACTTGTATGTGGGTGTAGACGGCTGGAACACTGGGAACTCCATACTCTGCAGGGTGGGACACACGCCGCACTCCTCGGCCGCCAGCGTATAGAACGTGCAGTTTGCTCGACGGAGTGTGTAGGGGTCCTCACGGGAACACTTGGTGCGCCCGCAGTTACAGGCGGAGACGTAGCGGACGCCTGAAGAGTGTTCCTTGCTGCTGTCACTGTAATAATTAATAGAAAACTTAGTTAAAGGGTAGTTCAGTGGCGTTATGGAGAAAAAAGCAGGTTATGCTAGTATATTTTAAACCGATAAAAAAAAGGAAGGAATCGAATATTTCCAACATGAATTTTTCGACATCTTTTATCTATTACCCGACTGCCGAAGGAGGGTAATGTGTTTATCAGTCTATGTATGTATGTATGTTTGTTCCTATGTGGCGTTCTAGAGACCAAACGCGTTGGCGGATTTTGATGATTTTTACGTCAATCGATTCGTCTTAACCCTGCGAGTGTTACTGGCAACATTAAAATTGGAAAATAGAAAAATGCCGAATTGTGGCGCCATATTGTGGGGGCCCAATTTTTTTTTCTTCCAAATCCATTGTGTGGGGTGTCAAAATAAAGGGTTTTAAGAGGTGATTACAAAAATATATAATACTTATATGTTTAAATGTATCTAATTCTAAAAAAAAAATGACTAAAAAGTTGTAAATAAAAAAAATATTTTAAAGTTCGCTTTTTAAGCAGTCGGGTTTTTTGTTATTTTTAAATAAATATTATTTTAAACCAATTTAGATGATTATATTTTCTAGTACTGACTGGTCGGGCTCGATGCACACATGTCCCGTAAGCGACAGCGCCTCACACAGACTGCGCGCGCGCCACAGCGCGGCGCACGCGGCCCGCAGGCGCGCCCGGGCGCCGCGCGCTAGCGGCCCGCGCGCCATGCTCTCCAGGACGCCTAGGGCTAGGTTCACCTGGGAAAATATTGATAACATTTTACGTTTACAGCTTGCCTGCCATACCCTCCAATGATTTTCTTATTCGTAAGAACGTGTTCAAAGTACGAGTTCCAACTTTTCCTGAACGTAATTCTTCATCTTCTTCGTGACGATAATGCCTTGTTCATAAATTTAAAAAAAAACGGCCAGTACTAGCCACGTCTATAGCCTTAGCGAGGTCAGCGGTAATCATTTTGAGAAATTTTACGAGTTCAATATTTCTTGAAGAGGTGCCTTAGAATTATGAAACGTAAATACGGGTGTAAAAAAATACATTTCTCACTTTCGTATCAATCAAATATTTTGCTAAATTACATTAAACGGAAAATACAATCACTGACCTTATGTGCATGATGTTGGCTCGAATAATGTGATGGCAATCCCTCCGCGTACGATGCCTGAGCTATAGGCAGTACCTGCAAATAATGAGAGTTATATTTCTTATAGCATCAGTATAAATTAAAATTAGAAGCTGTTTCCAACGAACAGCTCATCGCTTGAGAATCAAACTGATTTGGTTATTTTTCGATTTTAAATATTAGTAAAAGTCCGATTAAAGTTCTTTAGGAAAAACACATTACAAAGATACCTTGGCACATCTAGCTTGTGAGAAGCGCACGTCTGTAGCGAGAGCGTCGTATAGGGCTCCGGAGGGCGAGTCGTCATCTGCTCGGACCTGAGGCTCCAGGTATACGGGGGTTAAAGCCTGTGCTGCCGCACGCCAGGACGATGCGCTTGGTAACTGAGAACAAAATCGTGTAAAGGTTTAAAATGTCTAAGTAATTTTAAGGTTGAAAACAATGGAAACCCATTTTTTTTTTGTAATCAATTCTAATGTAATTTGCTATTGTCGGATTTTAACAACGGATTGGCTCGTGACTATGCTATTCTTTGAAATTCTATTGAACTCGATCTGCAAACAGGTTCAGACAAGTCTCATGTCCCAATGTATCCATGAAATAGGATATGGCAGTCAATTTTCATCCTATACTAAAATCAGACATTTGGAAATCAAGAATTATTGATTATTCTTGGTTATGTTTTCAAACAAACACTCACCCAAAAAACGTCTTACTCATAGCATACTTCCCAACGTTTTCATCAAAGCCCTCCCCGAAGGCCATGACCACGTTTGTCTGTAGCATGTAGGAACTGCCGGAACGAAGGCCGCTGCGTTATGACGTCAGACACGGTCGAGCAGCGCGCCGCTGGCCCGCGGACTAAAGGTGAACGCGCACGTAGCCGCACCGCACTCACCGCACGCGCCGCAGTCATCGCATTTTATAAATCTTTATATGAAATCGTATGCAGCCTCGCGCACCTATCCGCGCCGCACGAGCCGCATGCAAGCAAAATGCTGTAGGTATACAGATTCCACCAGCGCGTGTTGATGACGTCATCAGATTCGGCGCGTTCGATGCTTGCGGCGAGTGCGGTGCGGGCGGCGCGGAAACATCATGCGTACAGTGATGCCAACTTAGCTACTTTTTAGCTAAATCAAGCAATTTTGGCTACTATTTAATAAAACTGGTAGCAAAATTTTTAGCTATCATTTCTAACATGTTTTTTATATGACATGAATGCTTTCGAGAATCTGTAGTGGGGCACCGGATCTTAATTTAAATTATCTCAAGTCAGGAAATAATGTGCGATACTCTCCAAACTGTGCTCTTTTTAAGGTAATGTCTGTTTTATTTTTTTACATTTTTTTTCTTTAATTTTTTTCTTCTAACAACAACCGACAATAACAGGATCAAGTGCCGTAGTACACTACGTACGTTCGTTCTATACAGAAAATATTCATATAATAAAGATGTACAGAAGTGAATATGATTCTGACAACACTGTGCGTGCGGCGCTTTCGGCCATTCGGCGCGTTCGGCGCGGATAGCGCGGGGCCTTGAGAAAATGCGATGACTGCGGCGCGGATAGGTGCGCGTTCACCTTAAAGCGCTCACTTCTCGAGCGACTGAACTTTACTCTTATAAGTGTTTTGCCACGCAACACTCACCTCAAAGAACGACGTACTCATAGCGTACTTCCCGACGTTGTCATCGAAGCCCTCCCCAAAGGCCATGTCCACGTGCGTCTGTAGGAACTGGCGGAAGGAAGGCCGCTGTGGTGTGACGTCAGGCACGGTCGAGCACCGCGCCGCTAGCCCGCGGACTAACGCGCTTACTTCGCGTGCGCCTGAGGATTCCTCTTCGCCGCTCATGTATACGAATTCTTCGTTTTTTGGGATGGCGAAGAGGGATTTGGCGCTGAAGATTAAACAGGAGTGTTTTTACTGACTGACGGTTGTAGATGCGATATTGTACAGGATACATCAAAATAGCCTAGAAGAGTGGCGATACTTAAGGCGCTATATACGCCCCAATGTTAACGCAGTACTGGCCGTGCGCCCGCTCGCTGCCAAAATATCAATATTGAACCTCCTTTTGAGCAGTTTTGTTTGCAAAACATTATTTGATTTACATATGCTATGTTAGTAATTCCAGCCATCAATTTTTCTGTGTAAAAATCATCCAATTCGTTTTGGAGCAGTTACCAAAAGTTGCGAAAAAATATCGTGTTGTTAATTATTTTTTTAAAGCAAAACTATTAGATGCACGAAAAAACCTTGTGTTCAAAATAATGTACATGAATCAATAATAAATATATATGTTTTTTGCAAACCTTGTATCCTAGCCGTTACTAAGGAGTATGCTTTAGAAAATAACTGTTTTACGGCACTAAAGCGCATGTAGGCCCTTAACTACTGTGCCACTTGCATTGGAAAAGATTTAAACAGCCACATGGCCAAAGTATTTTCATTATATTTAGAGCCAAAAAGAGAGAGGAAGTAATAGAGTAATTCTTGAGTTCAGAATTATCCAATTTTGGAACAACAAACTCTAAGGTGTAAATTATAAGGTTCAATTTCCAATGCATCCCATAATTTTTAGGACATTTTTTTTACAAATGGTCATCATATAATAAACAAACTTAAAATATACAATGCTTAACTTGGTCCATAAAAGATTGTAAATATGTATTTCGAATCATTATAAGAAGATGGCATCTCACCAAACATTAGTAATAATCCTGGCTTTCCTGAGTATAAAATACAGCTGGTCTTCAACCGCATGTTCCAATCTCTTCAATGCAGCAGGTACCTTCCGCACAGGATTGGGGGCACGGCGAAAGTGGAACAATAGACGAGGACAACAGCTCCGGCCATGGGACTCCCATGCACCAGTCGCATTGATGTTCACCAGGGCTTGTGTACTACGGCCTATTTGTTCAGTTCTGAAAGTGATGAGAAAATTTGGGAGAGATTCTTCATTTTGATACAATGAAAGATTTTTAATTCATTACCAATTTGGAATGGAATTCCCTGCTGGAATCTGTTTTTATTGATAGCTAAAACCTGTGAATCTTTAAGTCAAAACTGAATAGGTTTCTTCTAGGCAAGCGTGCTACATCATCGACTATATCATTGCTTACCATCAGGTGAGATAGTGGTCCAGCGTGAGCCTATGAATAATAATAAAAGAAACAAAAAGAAAATTGCCTGAGAACTGAGCTGTTCACTGGCCTGTATCATTCTCATCATTTGAGTAAACTGATAAATCAATCAGAATCAAATTAAAACTCTTTTATTGCCAAGTGTTTCTGTAAGGAAGAACTCTCCAGCAACACTGTCCCTTTTGAAGAACTCCATTTTCATGGAAAACATTTTTTCCATTACCTTATCTATTATGTAAGACATTGCCTAAGAAATTCGTTTGGAAAAATGAACATTTAGACATAAGATTATAAAATAATAAAAAAACTTTTTTGCAAAAAATATTACCGACTTCCAAATAAAAAACTACAAAGTGAAAATTAACTTTATTTTTGGAAGTCGGTGACTTTCGTAGGTGTAAATTTTTTGCGATATGGACACCGACTTCCAAAAATAAAGTTATTTTTCACTTTGTAGTTTTTTATTTGGAAGTCGGTAATATTTTTTTGCAAAAATGTTTTTTTATTTTTCACTTTTTAGTTGTACCTACCTAATAGGCAAGTTGTTTAGTAACGCCAGAATAGATTACCCTAATATCATGAAACCGGTGAAATGAGAGATCTGCGTACCCCTTTCGAGCGTGCTGGCGTGATGTTATGTTATGAAATGGTATAAACAATAAACAGACATGTGATTGCAGCAATCCCGAGAGATTTGCCATTATTTATTGAAGAGTTCTGTTGTATATCTCCGAAGTTCTTCATCAGATCTTCACCAAATTAAAATGGGACCAATTTCGAAACATATTCTTTCAAACAAAAAAAGAATTTTCAAAATCGGTCCACAATTGGCGGAAAAATCGGTGAACATACATAAAAAAAAAAAACATACAAGAAGTCGAACATAGAACCTCCTCCTTTTCGGTCGCTCCACTACTTAATAACAGTTACGAAATGACTTTTGTATGGAGTTTTGATTTAATTATGTAACTGGCAGAATGATACTGAACCTGTTACCTCTCGAAAAAGCGCGCTTTGATTGTGTGTATATAGTGTGGTTTAGACTTGCGGTTGACCACTATCTCACCTGATGGTAAGCGATGATGTGGTTGACAGTGTAACACGCTTGCCTAGAAGAAACCTATTCACTCTTGACTTAAAAACCACGTGGTTGTAGCTATCGGGAATTCGGGAAACAAAGACTCCGGCAGGGAATTTCACTCCTTAGCTGTACACATAATGAAAGTATTTTCAAAACGTTTAGTGCGTATGGGTGGGATGTCCACCATGTACCGATGGTGCATCACCGTATGTCTTGTAGTCCGATGATGAAATGGGCTAGGTGGAATTAGATCATGCAATTCCATCGCACACCCCGAAATGCAACCGATAAAAAACAGACAAGCTAGCAACTCGGTGATGTTTCTAATAACTTGTTAAAAAAAAGAGTTGTTTGTGTAAAATGTACTATTTCAACTTACCTATAAGCATCAATAGCTTTAAATAGCTGCAGATATCCAAGATCAAACACTGGTGTTGGAGAAGACAGCACCACAATGTGACACAAATGGAACAGTAGAGCTATAGCCTTGCAGGACTCGGCAGCCAGTTCCCCTGAGGCCACCAGCCAGTTAGCTGCATCTGCTTCTTTGTCCTTGTCCTTGTCCGTACTTGTGGCATCTTCGTCGAGGGTAGCAGCTAGCTTCGTTAATTGTTTTGTGTCGAGGTGTGTTATAGCATGGAGGTAGAGGATAGAGCGACGCTCGTCCCAGTGGCATTCTATGCCATTCTGTAAGAATGTTAGATAGAGTAAATTTAGTACATTAAACTGTTCTAATCGAAGAAAGCGTCGATGATATTATATTTTAGGAATATGTTATTCCATTTAAAAAAGTAAACAATTGTTATTCCATGTCAGTCAGCTCGGTGATTTAAGACAAGCAGTGGACGTTCGTAGGGTACAGATGGCATAGGTTATAGCTTCTTAAAATAGGCCGAACTTACCTCCTTAGATTGTACAGTAGGCAGAAGAGGGGTTGTTTTGTTTGGGTACCGATATGGCGACTTGCCTATCACACCCACCACCACAATACGGTCCTTCTTCGAGAATTCAGGGATGTCGGTTATTGAAAACACATTCATTTTGCTAGCCTCATTACAATTCACTATAACAAGAAAACGCTTTTAGAATGTTTACGAAAATAAAATAAAATCTCCGTTTTGACGTTTCACGATACGTTTTCTTGTGGCTGATAGTTTATCAAGTATGTTTTCAACATAAATGCCTGCAATATTCCAAATAAATAGAGAAAAGTGTTTATTCATCAAAAACGTGCAAAATTCAAAGATTGTGTTAAATCATTTTATACGGTTTGTAAATCTAAATATAAACATAGAATAGGCAAATATACAACCAGTGATTACATCCCCTAAAATTATCAGCTTTGCAACTAGCCCTGTAAACACTTATAATAGGGAAGTGCCATTATGCCATATGCATCGAGAAACATAATAATATTTATTATGAATCCAAAATGTATCTTCATAATTTTATTCTTACCATAAATGTGCCTACAGGCTTTGTTCAATCAGAAGACTGTTATTTATGTTATCAGTAATGTAAATAAAATACTTACGGTGTACTATATTTTTTAACCGACTTCCCATTAAGGAGGAGGTTGTTTCTATTTTTTTTTAATCTGGTTTCGGGCTTATCTCCGTCATTTAAAGATGGATTTGCAATATTATTTTTTTGTTTAAAAAGGTAAAATCTCGAGATGGTCCCATTGTCACCAAATCTAGGGTATAAACTATCTCGAATTAATAAAGCAAATACATATAAACAAATGGTACTGATGAAAATGGTACAATTAAATAGATGATGAAACCGCAAGGTAGGCACTGGAACTCCATAATAAAACAATGTATCGTAGTCGTGTTTGGTCTTATTGGAATTGAAATGAAATGTACTCTGGCCATAAAAGATTTTCATGATGATGATGATGTACCAACACTAAAACGAGTAAAAAAAAAATTTATTTAACAAAATATTTTTTTTTATATTTTTTTTTCAACTAGGCCATTATGCGACACTTTTGAACGTTAAAAATTTACATGTAGTAAAAAATTAATTCTACCGTGCTATTAAACCAACTTCTAAAGCAAAACATTACAAAGTGAAAAATAACTTTGTTTTCGAAAGTCAGTGTCGAAAAACAATAGGTACCAAAGACACCAACTTCGGAAAACAAAGTTTAGCCTGGGGGAGGCCTATGTCCAGCAGTGGACGTCTTTCAGCTGAAATGATGATGATGATGACGATTTTTTTATTTAGAAGTCAGTTTATTTTTTTTTGTTCAGATGTATTTTCATGACTAATGTTCTCGAAAATTTATCGATACTATTACAATTCGGTGATTCAAACAGCCATCACTAAAAAAATCTGTCAACTGTCAAACCCTCGTGTCACCCGCAACGTCAACGTCACCCTCACGATCAGCTGGACGGCTTTGCTTTAGTTGACGTCCGATTGAACAGCTTTCGAATACGAACTCAAGGTTGCGAAACGCTAATAATCTGATAGATTGGAGAAATGTAATAGTTATCAAGCGCAAATCTACAAGAGCACACGCTTCCGTGAAAGACGTGGACTTGTCAGTCTGCTCTGATTACTCAGTTGAACATATTCTTATATTAACGAAAAAAGTGCAGTTACAGTGAAATGTCTTCGGTAGTAGACGATATTTGTGATCTTTTGGACAGCTACAATGGGAGAGACAAGGTAAGGTATGCGGAAACACGATGGCCTTGGTATTTACACCACATACACCGGTCTTACCAGTCAATAACCTGAACCTGGCGCTCATTAATAACTTTAAACTTTTGTTAGATTCACTTAATGTAGGTTTTAAATAAAATAAAAAATAAAGGTGACAACTATTGACCTTTTACTCTTATTATCTTCCTAATTAGTTGTTTAATATACCATAAAAAGTTTGATAAAAATATTAGCCATTCATCATGAGAACTATCAAGTAAGCTATCTTGGTAATATTTTATGGCTTGTTTAAAATAAATATCTCCTGTTTTTGCTTCAAGAGACTATATTATAACTGAATATTATATAACTGAATATTTATTCAAATTATTTCATTATAAAGTAATTTTTCAAAAAATTTGAGTAGATTATTGCATCCAATTGATAGAATTGTACTATTTAGCAAATATTCATTATGATTGTGACAATCTAAGATGACTTTATGTACGATAAATTTATAAAAAATATATGTGGTAGACAAAGTTTTATTTATTAATTACTTACATTATCATAATTATTATTTACGCAGGTGGTCCGTCTGGCTTGCTATGCATGCAAACTGTATGGATGTGTCCAAGAAGAGAAGCCGTGGCAGGTGGCCGGCTCTCGGCTGTCCACCGCCCGAATGATGCTGAGGCTCTTTGATGATATCCCCATGATCAGACACACATATAACTATGGCTTGGGAAAACATGTAAGTATTCATTTATCAAGTGGCTGGCAGTTTTTTGTACTAGTAACAGGCTACTGCAACTGCTTAGTTAAAGAATACTTCATTCAATGGGAAGGCAATTAAACCCTTTATTAAGACGACGACCAACGCCAATGATCTTGTGGGAACAAAACGCGCACTCGTTTCACACCCGCACGACCCAAAATTTAGTATTTCTTTGTACTTTCTTTATTATTCTATGACTTTAAAAAAGAAAGCCTCAGATCAAAATGTAGATAATTAAATTATCTTTGAGATAGTGTCGATTTCATTAAAATACGCCCAGCGGTTTTGGTGCGATTGTCGTGTTTTTGTCCGTTTTAGACATATCTTTACAAATTATTTACACTATGTTATACAAATAAAACTCAAAATTTTCTAAGATCGAATTATTAAGAAAATGGTCGGATAAAATTTCCATTATGGGCCGTTGATTTGGAAGTAAATTTTTTTTATGTAGGTTGTACTCGTGAACAGAAAGCTTTTCACAAATTTTCAAGACACGGAAATTTTATGCTTTTTTGCATGTTTTTCGTGAGGTAAAAAAATGAGAACTAGTCCAAGAGCTAGCGAAGCGAGCTCGGGAGCTTAGGGCACCCCGGCACGGGCACCTCGTCATCTCCTTCATGTTAGGTTACTTTAGAATGCAGACAGAAATAGGGGCTCAGTCTACTTTGTTGCATATACATAGTAATCTTAAACTTTAACCATGGATATCTCCATAACCATGGGGTTCCGTGGGGTGGGGAGGGTACAGTGAGGTAGACCCTCTACCCCCCTTTCCCTCCCCCCCTCCGCGTCCCTTAAATCGATGGATATTTATGGAAATTTTTATTCTAACCTGAAAACTTTAACCATGGATATCTCCATAACCATGCGGCTCCGAGTAGTGGGGATGGTACTGGGGGGTAGCCAAACCTCCCCCCCTCCTCCCTCAACCCTCCACGCGCCAAAAATCGACGGCCCATAATCGAAATTTTAACCCCCAATGCAAATTAGCCTAATACTGGCTCTGTAATACTGTGATAATACCAATTATTGTCTGTTACCATGAGTACCGACCATCAATCTATTAATCACAATTTAAGCTCTGCAAGCTTATTACGTATCTTTTGCAAGAGCAAAACGATAGCGATTTTTGCGCATGAATTGCTTTTCCATACAGAAGTTTTAGAGTTGTTGGCGGTTTTTTTTTTAAATAAGTGCATTTGACAAACAGCAAGCGATTAGCAAACGATCGTGTAGAACCTACTATACCTACACTGCATGTAATTCTGACTTTTATGACATAAAGCGTTTGATCACTAGCGTTTTGCTCTTGCAAAAGATACGTAATAAGCCAGCTGGTCAAACAGGACTATCGCCGATCGCGTGGAATGAGTGGTGAAATTCGCTCGCATCTTTTGTGTCAACTAGCTTGTATGGAGTAATTCAAACTGGCGCAAATATTCTCCATAATAATTCAAACAAACGACCCACGCAGTCTTGGACAAGATCCTCTTCGCTTTGGCTAGTTATTTACACCCTTATATCTTCACAGGAAGCAACAAGAACAGCAGCACTGCTTGGCGTGATTGCCAACATGGTAGACCAAATGTTCTTACCAGTGGAAAAGGCATGCTGGCTGTATGATGTAGGCGCACTGAAGCTGAGCGATAAGACAGCGTACCAACTGGAGACCTTCAGCACTACGCTGTGGGCTGCTAGTTTGATTATTTCACTTATACAGTAAGTTTTAGTATTAAACTCTAACACTTATTTATTATAGATTTTATTGTACACCACATAAAATTACAGCACAAGTATTTATAAAGGTCCTCTCGTTCAGTCCATCCAAATGGACTGAACGAGAGGAGATAGACATAGAGCAGTCAGTGTACAAAACATCTTTATTAATAATATAACTTATACATAATAACATACAATACAAAATAAAAATATTTTTGACTTCTTGGGAAGGATTGTCATAGGCTTTCACCAGAAAACAAACCAGCATCCGAACTACTATAGGAAGGCTAGCATAAATTGCAATTGTTTCCGTGGGAATACAGGGATAAAAAGTAGCCCTATGTCACCCGGGGATAGTGTACCGATTTCAAAAATTCCTTCACTTTTGGGAAGGTACCTTCCCAACGGTGAAGGAATTTCTGAAATCGGTCCAGTAGTTTTTAAGTTTATTCGTTACATACAAAAAAAGTTAATTAAAAAAATCAAAAATCCCGACTGCTTGAAAAGCGAACTAAAAAGACGTAAACAAAAAGAAAATCATGATGTGCAGTCGGAGGATACATATTCGCGAGCTGGCGGACCAAAACCAGATGTCAGTCGGGTTTTTTGATATTTTTAATAAACTTTTTTTAACTATTTAGTTTTTTTTTTAGAATTACGTACATTCAAACATATAAGTGTTATATATTTTTTAAATCAACTCTTAAAACCCTTTATTTTGATACCCCACACGATGGGAAAGGAAGAAAAAAAAATTTTGTCTCCACAAAATGGCGCCCAAAATCCGCAATTTTTTATTTTCCAATTTTAGTGTAGCCAGTGACACTCGCAGGGTTAAGACGAACTGATTGTCGTAAGAATCATCAAAATCGACCACCGCGTTTGGTCTCTAGAACGTCACATAGGAACAAACATACATACATACATAGACTGATAAACACATTACACTCCTTCGGCAGTCGGGTAAAAAAAACAAATCTTTCCTCTTTATAATATTAGTATAGAAATAGATGAGGCTAAGATCTATATCGAGCATCTACAGTCTAGTATCATCAAGTTCACAAATTAAATGACTGTCATTAGCTAATCAAATGATGATGCGATTTGCGACCGTTTATCTACGTAGGTAAGTGTAGGTAATTGCCTCAAAGAGTTTATTTACTTGCATTCCGTCTGGCTAAAGTAGCGTCTGTCCGTAACTTGTAGTTTAACATACAACGTAAATATTTTGCACAAAATATTTATTTCATGCACATTTTGATCGGAATCATTACATACATAAACTCACGCCTTTTTCCATGGGCGTAGGCAGAAACTACAGAACGTCACCTGCTATGATCCTTATCTATATGCTTCCTTTACTTCACTCACGTTCATACATCTATAATAGTTACCGCCGATTATGAGTACTGCGCACCAGGCCTTTCTGAAGAACATCACCTATAAGGTCTATATATGTCTTTCTAGGGCGTCCCCTCCCGGCGTTTCCATTCACGTCTACCTCGTAAATAACTTTTGTTAGTCGCCTGTCATTCGTCCTCTCAACATAGCCAAACCATCTTAGCATACTTAATCGGAAACAATATTCATTCAAAAAACCGATCAATATACTTCCTATTTATGTATGTACATTCTCGTATACGGTATAGATCTTGTCGCCCACTATAACACTCTGCACACGCTACGACTACACACTACTTACTTCCTGTCTTATAATAGCCTTCTGTATATTTACAGTCTTTTCCTCTCTTTAACCGACTTTGAAAAGGAAGAGGTTAGCAATTCGACTGTATTTTTTTATGTTTGTCACTTCAATTTTTTTTATTAGGTGAACCGATTTTGATGATTAGTTTTATTTGAAAGCTGATGCTTCTCATGTGGTCCCATTTAAATTTGGTGAAGATCTGATGAAGAACGTTAAAGATATACCTACAACAGAACTCAATAAACAACGGTATATCTCTCGGAACTGCTGAAATTGCATAACTGTTTGATGTTTATACCATTTCATAACATAACATCACACGCTCCGCACCACGCTCTGAAGGGGTACGCAGATGTGTACATTTCACCTTGGTACACTCTCACTTCAATAGTTATGTTCATATTACATGATATTCGGGTAATCTATTCTAGCATTATAGGTATCTTAATATAGAACTTGCCTATTAGGTACCAAACTATAACTTGAAAAATAAAAAACCGGCCAAGTGCGAGTCGGACTCGCGCATGAAGGGTTCCGTACCATTATCGCAAAAAAACGGCCAAAAAATCACGTTTGTTGTATGGGAGCCCCCCTTAAATATTTATTTTATACTGTTTTTAGTATTTGTTGTTATAGCGACAACAGAAATACATCATCTGTCAAAATTTCAACTGTCTAGCTATCACGGTTCATGAGATACAGCCATGGTCATGGTGACAGACGGACAGACAGACAGACATACGGATCGCGGAGTCTTAGTAATAGGGTCCCGTTTTTACCCTTTGGGTACGGAACCCTAAAAACTGACATCCAAATTTATTTGGAAGTCGGTTGTATTTTTACCCGACTGCCGAAGGAGGGTAATGTGTTTATCAGTCTATGTATGTATGTAAGTAGGTATGTATGTATGTATGTATGTATGTTTGTTCCTATGTGGCGTTCTAGAAACCAAATGCGTGGGCCGATTTTGATGGTTCTTACGTCAATCGATTCGTCTTAACCCCGCGAGTGTCACTGGCTACATGGAAATTGGAAAGTAGGAAAATAGCGGTTCTTGGGCGCCATATTGTGGGGGCTCAAATTTTTTTTTCTTCCTAACCTATTGTGTGGGGTATCAAAATAAAGGATTTTAAGAGGTGATTTCAAAAATATATAACACTTATATGTTTAAATGTACCTGATTCGAAAAAAAAATAACTAAAAAGTTATAAATAAAAAATGTTAATTAAAAAAATCAAAAAACCCGACTGCTTGAAAAGCGAACTAAAAAGACGTAAACAAGGAGAAAATCATTCTGTGCTGTCGGAGGATACATCTGGTTTTGGTCAGCCAGCTCGCGAAGATGTATCCTCCGACAGCACAGCATGATTTTCTCCTTGTTTACGTCTTTTTAGTTCGCTTTTCAAGCAGTCGGGTTTTTTGATTTTTTTAATTAACATTTTTTTTGTAAAAAAGTTTTTGTAAGTAGTATAGTCGACACATTCTACGAAAAGCGACCTCAATGTTCGACATAAAGTTACTAACATACAACCTTATTTCCAGGACATCAAGCTCAATACGCAAACTATGGTGGAGTAGAGAATGCTTACGACAAGCATCCGAAGACAGTGCCGACGCCAGGAAACACCTGGACGTCAGACTGATGCTAGACTCCATCGTCGCTGGTAAATTATGCCTGGACATCACACACGCCATCAGCTGCCTGCCTGAAGGTTGGCTGTGGGGCGAGAAGATAGGGTCTACTAAAGTAGCAGCTATTGCTACCACATCTTCAGTGATAGGTATTGCTATGTATTTCGCGAAAAAACGACTATTGAAATGATATATCAAAAGATCCATAGGTTTTGATAACAAGATATTATGGAGGTTGGGAGTTTTGTAATATATAAAGGTTGGCAGGTTCAACCTATTTGTGATTAGTTAGGATTTTATTATATTTCATTTTTTTTTAATGTGTCTATAAACAGTACCTTTTTAGGGTTCCGTACCCAAAGGGTAAAAACGGGACCCTATTACTGAGACTTCGCTGTCCGTCTGTCTGTCTGTCTGTCTGTCTGTCTGTCTGTCTGTCTGTCTGTCACCAGGCTGTATCTCATGAACCGTGATAGTTAGACAGTTGCAATTTTCACAGATGATGTATTCCTGTTGCCGCTATAACAACAAATACTAAAAACATTATAAAATTAATATTTGAGGAGGGCTCCCATACAACAAACGTGATATTTTTGCAGTGTTTTGCGATAATGGTACGGAACCCTTCGTGTACGAGTCCGACTCGCACTTGGCCGGTTTTTTATAGTCGGCAGGCTTATTTCGTATCTTATGCAAGAGCAAAACGATAGCGATTTTTGCGCAATAATTGCTTTTCCATACAGAAGTATTTTTTTTTTAAGTTGGCGGTTTTTTTTTTAAACAAATGTATTTGACAAACAGTATAACAACATGAATTTAACAACCATACCTACACTGCAGGTAATGCCGGCTTTAATGACATAAAGCGTTTGATCGCTATCGTTTTGCTTTTGCAAAAGATACGTAATAAGCCTGCCGTTCAACCAATTTTCAATTCTATCGCGTTGATGGCACACAGCTGCTGTTTGACATAACGATGCATCGTTATGATAACGGAATAGAACTCAAAATAGATTGTACGGATTGTAGAAAGGGGATTGTTTAAATTTCTAATGTTATTTCAAATGAAGTATAGGAGGACTAGAATGAAGATAAAATAAAAGATAATAATTTGGAGATTTTCCTCGCATATAATGTAGGATATTTCTGAGAATATGTACATGATTTATTCCATTATCTGACAACATAAATGTAGTAGACAGCAAATGATACCATATAATTGTCGGAACAATTGCAATTAAGTAGTGCCAAAAAGTCAATTAAATACGCATGTCATTTATTAACTAGCTAGACGGTAATTATTTGTACAAAAGCATTTATTTTTATTCAGTCCAGCAACAATACAGAAATACAAAAAGTCCCAGGCATTATTAAGAGGATTTTTTTGTCAGTAACTTAGTACCTAATAACAGTCTGTAATTGACCTTCTATAGGGCATAGCCGCATATTAAATGTTAGTTTTTAAGGGTTCCGTATCCAAAGGGTAAAAACGGGACCCTATTACTAAAACTCCGCGGTCCGCCTGTCTGTCTGTTTGTCTGTCTGTCACCAGGCTGTATATCATGAACCGTGATAGCTAGACAGTTGAAATTTTCACAGATAGTTTATTTCTATTGCCGCTATAACAACAAACACAATAAAATAAATATTTAAGTAGGGCTCCCATACAACAAACGTGAATTTTTTGCCGTTTTTTGCGATAATGGTACCTTCGTGCGCGAGTCCAACTCGCACTTGGCCGGTTTTTAGGGTTCCGTACCCAAAGGGTAAAAACGGGACCCTATTACTAAGACTTCGCGATCCGCCTGTCTGTCTGTTTGCCTGTCTGTCACCAGGCTGTATCTCATGAACCGTGATAGCTAGACAGTTGAAATTTTACCAGATGGTGTATTTCTATTGCCGCTATAACAACAAACACAATAAAATAAATATTTAAGTAGGGCTCCGATACAACAAACGTGATTTTTTTGCGATAATGGTACCTTCGTGCGCGAGTCCAATTCGAACTTGGCCGGTTTTTTTCTATCACTCGTACTCTTGATCAACAATGTTTTGCAACTTGGCCAAGAATTCGTAGTTACCAGCAAGGTATATAGCACAATATCGTGAATAGGTTTGCTTCAACTTCGTATGTACCTGTTATTGTATTATATAATTCATAGTTATAGTTACATAAGTACTTATTTGACACAGTGAATTGAGAAAACTAATTTTATGTACCTAACTATTGTATAATTAGTTATACTATACTGAAAGTTATTATACATTTTTAAATGATTATTGTTATTTTATTTCACTACAATATGATAGTATTTATTCATTTAAGTATTATGTAAGTTTCTATTCCATATGTAAACGTAGATAATGTTTAGATATCTTAAATCTATTTCATATGAAGAATGTCCGATAAGCAGTCTTGACAATGAATTTGCATTACGATTTGATCTTGTTCCTGAAACATCGTCGATTAGCCAAGTATGCACACGGTTCTCTTTAACCGATTTTGAAAATTATTTTTTTGTTTCAAAGATTTTTTTTCGAAATTGGTCACATTTTAATTTGGTGAAGATCTGTGAAGCACTTCGGAGATATACAACAGAACTCTTCAATAAATAAAGAAAAATCTCTCGGGATTGCTGCAAATGCATGTCTGTTTATTGTTTATACCATTTCATAACATAACATCACGCCAGAACGCTCTAAAGAGGTAAGCAGATGTGTACACATCACCTTGGTACACTCTCATTTCACCGGGTTTGTAGTTTCATGATATTCGGGTAAGCTATTCAGGCATTATAGGTATCTTACTTAACTACTTGCCTATTAGGTAGGTACAACTAAACTACAAAGTTTAAAATAACTTTACTTTTGAAAGTCGGTGTCCATAACGCAAAAAAATTGGTTCCTACCAAAGACTTTGTAGTTTTCTTATCTGGAAGTCGGTAGTATTTTATTGTAAAAAAGTTTTTTTTATTAAATTATAGTTAATGGGTGAGCAATGGTGGCCCAGCCGCGACTTACAAGTTGTAGGTCGTGGGTTCGAACCCAGGCAGGCGCTTTACTTTGTGTAAATTATTTCATCACCACTGCTCTCAAAACGGTAATGGAAAACATAGTGAGGAAACCGGCATGTCCTAGAATAAAAATATCGAAGACATGTGACATCCACCAACCCGCACTGGGCCCGCGTGGTTGTTTACGGCCCATTCCCTCTCACAGAGAGGAGGCCTGCACGCACAGCGCACCAAATGGGAGTCAAAGTGCGGAAACGGGGATCCATCTATCTTGTGAAAGTTAGGAAGATGGCTAAATGATACTACTGCATATAAAGTCAAAAATTTATATATTATTCGGACCAAAGGTTTAGTAATACAAAGGAGCGAGGGAGCACACGCGATGACCGCTAATCGAGTACTAAATGCTCTACTAATATCAATTAGTGAAATGAGGTAAAATGCACGAATAAGCATTAGTGCATTATTATTACTGTATGGTTTCACCGTACATGCTCCCGGGCCAAAAAGATACAAAAATGTTACACGTCTTCTAATCTAAAGCGACACTTTTTAGATATAGGTGACGTAGCTATGTCCCGTTTACAATCAGTGTTCGCACTAGGTATTTTCACTTCACTTGGCTGACGGTCAGCCGTACTCTGCTTTCGCGAAAACACAACACTATTTGCCACACTTTGGGATAGTTCCACTGAAGAAACTGCTCGACACCTCCTCCATATGAAGTACGCTGCCACCAAAACGGCTACACCCAGCAGGCAGTAACAAATAGTGTACTGGTGAATGTCATGCGTAGACAGAGTGTAATCTGGTGAGTTAGTATTGGCAGATTTCAGTTGTTTTATTCGTTCTCCCAGATCGACTAAAGTGCTGTTTATTGGATCTTCATATGCTGTGTAATGGGATAACGATATATTTACGATATGATTTAATTCTGCTATCTGAGGGATCACAATTTCTGATTTAGATTTAATTGTATTAGCTGAGGCATGGGCATGAGGATACAAAGTAAACTCGTTACTTTTTATTATGCATTTCGAATCTAGGTCAATGATACCGACTCCTGTCACCTGTTTCAAGGCAACTTGATCTTGACATATAATCCTCACCGAGTAGGTATTGCAGCAAAAGTACATGAACCTAGCTGGCTCATTTAATTCGAGCCATCTGTCTTGACAAGGGGATTTAATTACAATGCATTGTTTTAAATTGCTATCCAGTTTACAGAATTTTTCATCAATGCTTAAATGATTAATCGGTTTGTTAGCTTGGCACAAATATGAGATATCATTGTGCTGACATAACTGGAGCTCTATAAACGATATTGTGAAGAAGGCATCCTTTTTCAAGCTAATAGCTATGAAATCTGCGGCTGGTATAACGCTAATCATATCATTTTGAATTTGCTGAGGAACCGGTATGATTTTATAGATTTTGTAGCTATCTCTGCTGGTCAATGGAAAAGTAATCTCAAATATGAGGTATTCTTGCATCATTCTCGCTTTTACTTTCAGCATACTATAAATATGTTTTAGGTCAGACTGTAGGTTGTCCACTGGCAATGTAGTGTCCTTTGTTAATTGTCCTGAAATAAACTGTAACTCACGTTGTAACTGATCAGGTGGTAACAGGTGAGTATTGAATTTCCCGTGGTAGACATCCGTGATGATATCTAACAGAGTATCCTGAATCCTTTTTAGGTTTTGAAGCAAGTTGATGGTCGTGAGTGCCGACAGAGCAAAATCTTGTGTTTTAGCTAAGCCTTCAACTTCTTGCTTAATAGCAAATGCTGCATTATCTAATTGATTCAAGTGTTTGTTTATAGTTTTATGTTGTAATTGGATAGTTTGCTCGGTTCTTTTCAATACGTTATATTCAGCTTCGATGATAGAAGTCTGATTTCTTAACAAGTTATCAAGATGATGCTCGTTTTGTTTTACAAGCTGTATATCTTTCTTGTACTGTTCTGCGAATCGTTCATCTAATACTCCGAACAGGCTATTGGCCACGTAACCGATACCGTTAATGAGACCGCGACGCTGTCTGGCGCGTGCGTCAAAGTGCTGATTAATCATAAGTTGATTATAGTGCTGTATTTCTTTGTAGTCGTGTTTTAATTGAAGCGTTATCATATTACATTGGCTAGTATCGTTTAGGGATGCGCAGAGTCTTTGTAAATAATCTAAAAACTTTGTGGCTGCTGTATTCCCTTCCCAGTAAGGGCTCATGTCATAGTAAACAATAAGATTCCATTTATCTCGAATAACTTGCATATTGCCCACTGTTTCGAAATACAGTGAATTGTTGTTTGGCAACGCTGATATGTTAAAAGCTGCGCGAGATGATGTTATCAATGACATAAAAAAGATTAACGATACTACCACTGATACGAACTTAGATTTGATTTTATTGCTTGTTTTCTGCTCGTCAGGTTCCTTTATGCTGATGTTGATTTCTTGATTAACCTTTCTATCGTCTTTCATTTTGCTTGAAGCAGGCGATATCGGCAAGGTTGAGAGTTTCACAACCGGCCTTTTAAGTATTCCGCTTTTTGTTTTTAATGTTACTACTCGTACTAATCCATCTTGACCAGGGTGAGTTTCTACTACTCTTCCCATCATCCATTTTCCAGGTGGCAAATTGTCATCCTGGATGGTCACTAAATCATCGATGTTGATATTTTGCTCAGTGCTTCGCCATTTGCTTCTTACAGATAACTGCGTTAGGTATTCCGATCTCCATTTCTTCCATATGTCATTTACTATATTAGCTGATAAATGCCATCTAGTTCGAGCATCTGTTTCCGTTTCAATTATGACAGTTCCAGATCTCCCGGTCAAGAAATGCGCTGGAGTAAGTACGTTTAAATCTTCGATATCTTCAGACAAGGCACACAAAGGTCTGGAGTTCAGACAAGCCTCTATCTGTGCTAATATTGTGCTGAACTCTTCGAAAGTCAATTTCTGCTCTCCAATTACTCGCTTGAGGTGATATTTTAAGCTTCTAATGGCTCTCTCCCATAGACCTCCCGCACTTGGCCAAGATGGCGCGTTAAAGTGCCATTCTATATTTAAATCTGTTAGCTCTGCGAAAAAGTTACGATCATATACGTTTTCGAAATCGTGATAGCTTTCCTGTAGCATTCTATTTGCACCTACAAAATTCGTCCCGTTATCGCTATAAAGATGGCGTGGCGCCCCTCTTCTGGCGGCCATCCGTCGTAATGCTGCTAAAAACCCAGTACTGCTTAGGTCGGATACAAGCTCTAAATGTACAGCTTTAGTCGCTAGACAAATAAACAACGCAATATATCCTTTTGTGGTCTTAATTCCGCGCCCCTTGTTGCTTTTTATCTCTACGAAACCTGTATAATCCACTCCGGTGTGATAGAATGGCGGGGCGGGGTTGCTTCTGGCTTCTGGTAATTCTCCCATCAATTGATGCTGCAGTTTAGGCTCATGTTTTCTACAGGTGACGCAGTTTCGCACTTCTTTCTTTACAGCTTTGTTTCCAGCGATTATCCAGTATCTCTGCCTAAGATTAAATAAAGTTAATCGCGGTCCACCATGAAAGGTGAGCTGATGAGCTTGCTGAATTATCAGAGTAGTGAGCCGACTGCTGTAAGGTAATATGGCTGGATGCTTCATTTCCATGCTCATGTTTGCTTTGGTTAAACGGCCTCCCACTCGTAAAATACCCTCGTCGTCAAGGAAAGGATTTAATTTTAGTAGATTACTTCTGCTACTCAATTTTTTTTTTTTTTGTAATGTCATGATTTCCTCTGCAATCTCAGTTCTTTGTACATATTTTATAATGAGTAACTTTGCTTTCCGTAATTCATGCAAGGTCAGAAACTCGGGCAAACCGCTATGTTTACCTAACGTGACTGGATTCTGCTTAAATTGTATCGTTTTGATGGCTCGTAAAAGCCATGCTACTATTTTAGTTATTTTATTAAGTGAACTGAATTTAAGTAACAATTGTAATATGATGCTTTTCTTGCTATCTATTTGAGCGGCATTCACCTTGCTTGATGTTGTTTTTGCCTTTATTTCTTGATCCGTGGTATAAATGCTTTGCTTTGCTTCTAATTTTTCATCAAACGTTCTCAATGACTGCGGTCCATGCCACCACAGGGTTTGATTTTTCAGTTGTGAGGCTGAAATGCCTCTACTGGCTGCATCTGCTGGATTATCCTCCGACTTTACATATCGCCAGCAGCTTGGTTTCATTGTTGCTGCGATAACTTTAGTGCTGTTCGTAACGAAAGGTTTCCATCGGCTGTAATCGCCTTGTAGCCACCCTAAGACCACCATGGAATCCGTCCACCCATATATCCGAGTGTCCATTTCGCTATAACAGCTAATAACTTTATTCATTAACTTGGCTAGTAAATATGCTCCACTTAATTCTAATCTTGGTAACGATACGCTTTTAGAGACGGGTACTAGTCTAGTCTTAGCAACTACTAGTACCACAGATGTCTCATCATTTTTCTGTAATCGCGCGTAAATAACTGCCGCGTAGGCTTTAGTAGATGCGTCACAATAACCGTGCAGTTCTATGACGTGATGAGATTGATACCCGATCCAACGTGGTATTTTGCATTGATTCAAATATTCCATGTCTATTTTTATGGTTTCCCATTCGTATTTGATGTTTACAGGAACTTCTTCATCCCAATGCATTTTATTTAACCACAGCTTTTGGAATATCAGCTTTAATTTTGTTGTAAGTGGGGACAACCACCCCAACGGGTCGAATACTTTTGATATCTCCGACAAAAGTAATCGTTTAGTAATTTTGGCGTTAGGATTAGCTATGCTGTATTTGAAAGTAAACATTTCATCACAAGAGTTCCAACGAAGGCCTAATGTTTTTGACGTACTTTCTGATTTGAAGTTAAAAATTATTTCGCCATTGCTGCTGCTCTGCTCTATATTTTCAAGAAGTTCCGGATGATTTGCGGACCATTTTCTCAGTGTAAAACCGCCTGATTTTAATAATCTGTTGAGATCTTCGATGAGCTGCTTTCCTCTTTCGATAGAGTGAGAACCATGGACCAGATCATCCATATAAAAAGATTCTTCTAGAATCTTTGCTGCTTCCGGAAATGCACTTCGTGCATCCGAT
Source organism: Anorthoa munda (assembly GCA_945859665.1). NCBI lineage: Eukaryota > Metazoa > Arthropoda > Insecta > Lepidoptera > Noctuidae > Anorthoa > Anorthoa munda. The sequence goes on along the minus strand of OX243901.1, from coordinate 4,691,798 downwards.
GCTAAACGTTTTAAAGTCATCAACGCTAGGAATGGTGCTGATTTTGTACCGTATGTGACGGTAGTAAGCTTGTACGTTTGTAGTGGTTGATCTGGCGCATACCTCCAGATAACTTGCTGATATTGCTGATCTGCTTCGTCCACCATTATCTGCCTGTACATTTTCTCGATATCTGATGTGTAAGCATAACGATATTGCCGCCACTTCAGTATCAGTTCCTGTAGATCCTGTTGTAAATTAGGGCCCTTATACATCAGGTCATTCACGCTGTATCCGCTTGACGTTCTTGCTGATGCGTTAAATACCACCCGTAGCTTTGTAGTAGCTGATTCTGCTCGTTGGACGGAATGGTGCGGCAAGTAACACGATAGCGCTTGTTTGGTTTTATTGCTGTAACTAGGCACCATATGTCCTAAGGCTATGTACTCACTAATGAATGTTTTATATTGTTCTGCTAGAACAGGTTGTTTGCTAAATTTACGTTCCAGATTTTGGAACTGTGCTATTGCCATATCTTTAGATGAACCTAGTTTTTCATTGATGTCTGCTTTTAGTGGCAATTTTACTACATACCGGCCGTCTTCTTGACGTTTTGTAGTTGATGAATAAAAATCGACACATTCTTGATCTTCCAATGATAGGTTTGATTTCTCGCTTATATCCTCGATGTCCCAAAACTGCTGAATATCGTGGATATTATTCATGATGACGTTGCACTGTAGTGATGCTATTTGGCCACCACCATATATGATCCACCCAAGCTGTGTTTCTTGCAACACTGGCTGTGATACAATCTGTCCTTTGATCAATCCTCCCATTAGTATCAAGCCATTGACTTGGGCGCTTAATAATAAGTCCACTGGACGGCTAATGTTAAAATATGGATCTGCTAATTTAAGATTTTCTATGTAGGACCACTTCGATGTGTCAAACGATTTATATGGAATATCCTTAAGTACGTTGTTCATGACTAGTACATCGGTTGTGAACGAAAAGTTGTTGTACGTTGAGAAGCAGCTTAGTGTGACCATACCCTTACAATTATGTTCGACTTCACCTACTCCGCATATCCATCCATTGAATTTAGATCTACGTAATCCTAATTTCTTTGCTGTACTTTCTTTTATTATCGACACTTGTGATCCAGGATCAATGAGAGCCCTTAAAATGTGACACGATCCATCTATCGTCGCGACCTTTATCAAGGCTGTAGCTAACAATACTTCATTCGTCCCTGGATCATTCTGAGACACATGCGCAGTCATTGCAACATTGTCTTTTGGATTTGGTTCAGTTGTTGTTGTTGCTACGTTGCTTGAATGCAATATATTTTTTGAGCAAGCGTCATGTAAAACGGAGTGGTGATTTCCGTCACATTTGCGACATCGCCTAACGGAAATGCATTGCTGGCCATTATGATCAAATAAACAATTTCGACATAATTTCAATCTTTCAATTGTTTTAAATTTTGCTTCATTAGGCAATTGCAAAAACTTTACGCAATTAAACATGGCATGTTGGTGACCGCAAAATTGACATTTTGTGGTAGACACGTGTAAGGAATTTGAATATGGCTGTGGCTTATTGTATTTATTGGCAAAGTTCGGGTTATGTCGTCTTGCCCTTTGGTTTTCAGGAGCATCGCTATTAGTATGATGAGTTGGTTTCGGTGTTGCTTGATCGAGCTTCCTGCGAGAAGTTTCCAGGCTCGTAAACTTGCTTTCTAAGTAGTCCAAGAATTCCTGCAGTACCGGCAGCTCTCTGGAATTTTTAAGGGAGTCTATGTAATCTCCGTACGTTTCGCTATCCAGCTTCTGCGCTAATAAATGCACAAGAAGCGGATCCCAAGTGCTGATATCAATTCCTAAGTTCCGTATGGCATGCAAGCTTTCTAGTGCTACGTCATGCAGTTTCTTAATATGACCTAGCGTTTGATGCTGCGTACTTGGTAGGCCTAGTAAAGTATTTATAACATACGTAAATATAAGCTTTTTATTGTTATACCGATTGTTTAAGATTTCCCAACAGGTATGATAGTTATTGGAACTTATAGGTAGATGCTGAATAAGTTTTTCTGCTTCGCCCCTGACCTTCCCTTTTAGAAATTGCATTTTTTGCGCTTGCGACAAGGTAGGGTTGTTATGAATAGCTTCGCTAAAGAGGTCCTTAAATGACGTCCAATGTTGGTAGCTACCTGAAAATACTGGTATATCCATTTTTGGTGTGGAATGCTCTCTATGCGATACGCTCCATAGCTTTTTATTGATCATTTTCTTTAACAGAATATATGATCGCTCATGCTGAGTATACACTTCTTCGTAATCCTCTTCCTCTCCACCTGTCTCGCTATCTATCTCCCAATGGAGGGAATCAATCTGCGACCAGCGCGCTTGAAGTGTTCTCAAGGCGTCCTCCATCTCCCATTTTTCGGACATGGAGTCTAGGTCGATAAGCCCTGCTGATCTCTTGAATGCTTTGAAATTAGCTGTTTGCTTACGCAGCATGTCATCTAATTTGCTGGTAGAGCCTTTTGACTCCATTGTACGTAAAATGCTGGCTTTTGCTGGCTGCTTATAACCCGTTGGTCCTGCTGCTGCTAGTTCGGCTTCCTCTTGTTGCTCCTGTATTGGTTGAGTACCCCTAATGGATTTCATAGGCGTTTGCTTGCTTGACAACTGTTGGCGTTGTTCATTGATGAAAGACTTGGCTGCTGTATAAAGCTTGCTAACTTGTTCATGCTCGGAATTTATAAAATAAGAGTGATCTTTGTCCCCATGTTGACAAATAGCTAAATGATTGTTCTGAAAATCTGACCAATACCTCTCTAACAACTCTAGTCGCCTTTTAAAATAGTCGTCCGATTTCCTATCGGCGCTATCCTTTTTTATATTTATCAGTATTTTCTTGATTGACTCGCTAAGTTCAAGTTGCTGGTAGTAAAGCTCCTCCATTATGCTGCTAGTTTGTTTATGATGATAAAAAAGGAAAGATCTTACTTGTTCGAAACTGGCTTTCGACTGCCGCTGGTTTGTTGTTGCACTCCAAACGCTGATGTAGCTGGGCTCGGACGCCCTGCTGCTGTAGATACCGATGTGCTGCGTTCTGCTCAAGATGCTGATTGCCCTGTCTTAGAGGCGCTGATGTCCCGCTGCTTGGTATGCTTGGGGACGGTGATCTGCTACTAATTTTGCAACGCTACCCTGTGCTGCTAGGGTTTTGCTACAAATGCTTTGCTAAATTACTGCGGTTACGAAAGTAGACCACAGTTCATACGTATCACTGCAATCCAATATGCTGATTTCTGGACGAGTTCACTCACAAGTTACTTAATACACGTTACTCCCCAAAGAAAAACGAATACTAACACTCGCGAGGTCCCGCCCGATAGCTCGAAGGACCAATGTGAAAGTTAGGAAGATGGCTAAATGATACTACTGCATATAAAGTCAAAAATTAATATATTATTCGGACCAAAGGTTTAGTAATACAAAGGAGCGAGGGAGCACACGCGATGACCGCTAATCGAGTACTAAATGCTCTACTAATATCAATTAGTGAAATGAGGTAAAATGCACGAATAAGCATTAGTGCATTATTATTACTGTATGGTTTCACCGTACATATCTGTTAATGGGTATTTAAAACCGTAGATGAAATATTTATCGACCACAATCATCGCTTACCATCAGGTGAAATAGTGGTCAAACGCAAGCCTATGAATAATAAAATATATACATATTTATTTACATAAACAATTAAAGGGCTTATTACACTACACGGTATTCAGTGTCCTGAATACCGGGTCACTAAATAATTCCGAGTCAATAAGGTCGATATTTTGAGAACCCTAACTCCCTAACAGTTATTACACCACCCTGCATTAGGGTTTAGGGCCCTGAATATCGTGTAGTGTAATAAGCCCTTTAATAACGGAGGAACAAACCATATTTTACCCGACTGCCGAAGGAGGGTAATGTGTTTATCAGTCTTTATTTTATTGTTCTCAGTTTATATAGGCCCTGTATAAAACAATAGACAGATACGTATAATTCACATATCCCTGATACCTATTCTGTACGAACCGCGAGATCTGACTATCTAATTCATAAAGATTACAGATGTCAACTTGAACTGATAAGATGGCATTGTAACTATCAAATTGATTGCTTACATAACAATCGGTAGTAAGGTAAATGATGGAGAGTTTCGGCGCTGTGTAGTATCTTATCGCTGGTAATCGGTGGCTACGTCCGTCGGACGTGTGGGTGAACACTGTGGACGTCAACACGGGCGCATGATGGCGGTTGTGACTGTGAACGAGCTCTGCGATCTGTTGCAGGCACACGCGAATCGGGATAAGGTAGGTCATCTTTTTAATTACAATATTTTCAGCTTGTGGTGTTCTGTTTAGGGTTGGATAACCCCTCTAATAAAAGCTGTTGACAAAATCTCGTATTCTAAATTTAATGTACATAGTTTGTAAATAGTAGATAATATAATCAACTAGCTGTCTCCCGCGGCTCTGCCTGCGTGGTTTTAGTAGTTGCGTGGTTTAGGTACTTCACCTAATCTATACTAGTACTAGCTGACCCGGCAAACTTTGTTTTGCCATAAAAACACCAAACATTCATCTACCCTAACTACCTACCCTACCCTACCCTACCCTACCTACCCTACCCTAACTACCTAACCTACCCTACCCTACCCTACCTACCCTACCCTAACTACCTACCCTACCCTACCCTACCTACCTACCTACCCTACCTACCCTACCCTACCCTACCCTACCTACCCTACCTACCCTACCCTACCTACCCTACCCTACCTATCCTACCCTACCCTACCTACCCTACCCTACCTACCCTACCCTACCTACCCTACCTACCCTACCTACCCTACCTACCCTACCTACCCTACCTACCCTACCTACCCTACCTACCCTACCTACCCTACCCTACCCTACCCTATCTCTCAAGTTGGATCGAACTGCACATGGTGTGCGAATTTTATTATAATCGGTTAAGTGGTTTAGGAGTCCATTGAGGACAAACATTGTGACACGAGATTTATATATATTAAGATTATAAAGAGGAAATTGATTTGTATTTTTGTATATAACGAAAAAACTTAAAAACTACAGCACCGATTTAAAAAAATCTTTCACCGTTGGGAAGCTTCATTATCCCCGGGTGATATAGGCTACTTTTTATCCCTGTATTCCCACGGCAACGGGAAATACGCGTGTAAAACCGCGAGGCGTCCGCTAGTTTCTTAATTAATTATAAGTAGCCTATGTGATACTCAGATGTGTAGTGATATTATCTACTGTAAACATTTGTAAAAATCCGTTCGGTAGTCTTTGCTTGAAAAGTAACAAACATACGCATCCATCCATCCTCACAAACTTTCACGTTTATAATAGCAGTAGGATTAGGTAGTTGATTCAATTCACCTGAGATGATTTATCTTATCTGTTTAGTCAAATAATAAATTCATAGTTTGTGGTAGATAATATATCGAGTTTATCATCAACTCCATAAAAACTTACGATCGATGTTTTCTTGCGATATTTAAACTTTCTTTTAAAGACTAAGTTTTCTGTTTATATACAGGGTGGAATTTTGTAATGCCACCTGAAGGGAAAGTACTCTTAATACTGTAGATAGAAAATTTTACTCAAAGAGAACATTCCTTTATTTTTGAAAAGAAAGAAAACTGCATTCAAAGATTTTCAAAAATTCGCTTGGGAATCGAACCAACTAAAATCTTAAAAAAATATAACCTTTACTTTTATTGCATCGATCGTTAGGGTCAATTATAAGGATCTCTCTAACAAACTTGATAAATGAAATGAAAGGAAAACCATGAAATCTTAATTTAATTATTTACAAAAAATGGCAAACTTATAACTAATTAGTTGCTCGAAATGGGCTCTATTTTCTTGGATACACAAATATATTCTCCTAACGAATTCATTTCTAGTAACATTAATTAAAGTATTAAGAGTACTTTCCCTTCAGGTGGCATTACAAAATTCCACCCTGTATAGTTGTAGTTACAATAACTATAAGCTATATATACTATAGCTATAAAGTAATTGTTGCACTGTGTAGAGTTTGCACGCATGTTTTATTTTTGTTTGTAGATAAGTGTAAGCAGTTGTTGGTAGACCTAATAAATAAAATAAAATAAAATAATTTCAAGTTTGTATTTCTCAATACTCTATGGCAGTCTATGGCATATAGAGCGTCTATAATTATATTATATGAACCATTTCACAAATAACCGCACATCACATTCTCTCATAACCCAGGTGACAAACCTAGCCTGCTACGCGCTCAAGCTATGGGGATCCACGACGCAGCGCAAGGAGCTGCTGACCGCGAGCGCTCGTATCGCCGCCGCCCGCGCTTCGCTGCGACTCCTCGATGATGCTGTAGCGCTCAAGGCTGCACTGACTTACGGACTTGGGAAGCAAGTGAGTTGGTTTGTTGTTTGCTTTAGCCTGTATCAATAGAGCTTTGTTGGACAAGTTTTTGGGCTTTGTCGATTGATGGGGTCAAACCTTTTGCCTTGCCGAATTCAACTACGCAATTAGGCTGCAGGTTAATTTATCTAGTAGATATGAAGAAACTTCATCATCATTCAGCCAAAAGGCGTCCACTGCTGGACTAAGCCTCCCCCAAGCGCCGCCACACTGCGATTGGTCCTGTGCGTCGCGCATCCACCGGATTCCCGTAGCCTTGACCACAGCTGACCAAAATTGTTGTAGCAATCAAGTCGATTGTTTGTTAGGCTGCAGCAGCCTAATTGCGTAAGTGAATTCTGCAAAGCAAACAAGTCGATTCCTTCAAAGAATTAGAATCATTTCTTTCAACTTTTTCGGTATTGTGAAACTAATTTGGAAAGAGTACAGACATCCTCCTTTGAGTTGAAGTTCATCTACTGCGTTATGTTTCATCAAACTTCATTCGAATGATTTATTTCCAAATCATTAGGACATAATTTCATTACACAATACCAATAGTGAAGTTTTTCTCGATTCTTCCGCTTTCGTTCATTCTTTACAATCAATTCTACGTCAAAATATTGGTAATGAAAAGGAGCATAACCTTTCCTTTTCAGTGTGTAATAGGAAAGGTGCTGACTTGTTTGCTTTGCAGAATTCATTTACGCAATTAGGCTGGTCATCGCTCCACCTAGTGGATCCCAACTATGTACCTTTATTATGTTGGAATCTTCAACCAGTCCACAGATACCCTTTGAATCTAATCTGAATGTACTTCTCAGCTGAGCTTAAAAAGTCGATCTGAGTGTTTATATCCCACAACTCAACTTGAATTGTAGGTGTGGTCAGGAAGTAAATGTTCCCAATGTTCCCATATGTTTGAGATTGGTGGTTGTAAGTGCAATAACGCCCGAAACAGGATAAAAGTCAATATTCTTATGCTCAACACTATTTGTTTTATGTCTAGACACAAATCAGGTGTATTTTTTTTTTAAACTCTACCGCTCTTCCAGGATGGCCCATTCTGGGGATCCATGGGCGTGGCTGGCAGTACGTTCACCCTGGCCTACCTCCAAGCTGAGAAGCTGTCCTGGCTCATCGACACCGGCATGCTCGTCGTGTCCAAAGATACAGAGTTTAAAATAAGAACGGCGCATAAGCTGTTCTGGTCACTGTCTGCGTTCGTTGGCTTCATCAGGTTTGTTAGAAAAATAATATTGGCCTTGCAGACTATTTTATTCCTTCTGTATTTAAGCTAATCTATCTGTGGTGGGTGCTGTCTAAGGTGTCTCTCTGGGCTACTATCTATCTTAGTGTGGGGATCTGGATTCTGGATATAACAGCTCTAAATTGGCAGCAGTGAATAAAAGACTTTATCCTACGGAAATTAGGTCAATTTTATTACGGGTATTAAGACAGATTACGGGTATTAGGATTATAATTTTATCAAATCAAATCAAATCAAATATGTTTATTTGTTCGAATATGGTAAAATAGATGTTACAATATTGGTTCCAGCATATCCTGCCATAATATGGCGTACAAATATTTATTAATAATTTATGAATTAAAATATAAAATCTGAATCTGTAATAGTTAATTAATTAAGATAAGAATTGTATTGCAGAAATAATAATGAATAAAAAATAAAAATATTGTATTATATTAGTAACGACTTATCTTCTAAATATTCTTGAACACTGAGTATTTAAGTGTAATTAGGGTTTAATTATATGTAAAAACTCAACGAAACGCTATAAATGCTCAGGGTTATTGTTTTACTGGAAAAATATCGAGTTATACAAAAGTTTGTGGCGCGGAACCGGTAACCTATCAAACAGCTGACGACTAAAGTCCTGATCTACGGATATTTCTAAGGGCAGTATTGTTTATTTATAGCACACGAAGTGTAAATTTAACCTTGTAACACGTTCTTGTTGTTTTAACGTATAAATTCTATTGATTTACTACTGTGCAGTGAATCTAAATAGTTTTGTTGACATCTTGGAAAACGAAACAAATCCAAGATTCCAAGTACATAATTCTACTAATATATTCAGATAATTTAATAATAAACATTTACATAACGCTTTGATCGTTATTTTGCATAATTTAACTAGAAAACTACAATAAAACTTTCATTCAAATTCTGGGCAAACTACCCCACATTAAAAAAAAGTAAAATCTCAAGGCAATAATAAGCAACTAAAGTCAGTAATAAATAGTTTTTAGCCAATTCAACAGCCTACCTCATTTCTATTTTCTTATTACTATTCACTCCATTTCCAGCTTTACTTTATTTTGTTTTTCCTCTATTCCTTGGTTCTCACCGTTCCTTTTTTTTTTTTTCTATTTCCAGTAACCTATACTGAAACCATGCCTGTGATGACCCGTAAGGCTACAGCTCAGGACTTAGAAATTAAATTGAGAACAGCACTCCAGGAACTCAAAGACTCACAAAGTCAATGTCGGGAGATGTTGCAAGAGAGAGAGGATTGTGAAGTAGAAGTTGAGAACATTGTTTATAAAAACACCATCCTTAAACGGGAGCTAGTTGAACTTAGTCAGCAATACCAGAATGTTGTGGATGAACGCAACCAATTGAAGGTAGTCACGGATGGTTTCAATAACTGCAGTTATCTATATGAGGAGGCTTTAAGTAAAGTTAGGGATCTAGAAGAAGAATTGATTCATGCAAATACTCATATTTTTAAATTACTAAAAGAACGGAAATCAACTCAGGTTGATGAAACTTGCCATTTGTATGATGAACTTATTAAATCGAATTGTAAACCTGATTCAATACCTACAATTGACCTAACCGAAGATTCTTTAATAAATCAGAGAAACTGTTCTAAAGTTAGTCATAACAAACTTAAAAAATATGTAAAATTAAATAAAATTATTAGAAATTGCAACAAGTTTAGGAAGCAACACAAGTTATTTATAAAAAATATTCCACACAGGAAAGAACGTGTTGACCTAATAAATAAATTAAATAATTACCAAATCAAATTAGAAGACAGCAAAAATATATATGAGATTGACACACACCGCTTACAGACAGAAATCCAGGTTCTTGAGAACAGACTTAGTTCTCTTTACAATAAATATATAAATTCAAAATTACAAATTAAAGAACACATTTTGGCTGCAAATGAGTTAGTGATGTGTCAGTGTAACTGCCAGACAGTCTCAAATCTAATTGCAGTCCAGCCTGATGCTACGGAGGACCCGGTCCAAGCTGAGAGGGTGTCTCAAGACAGTGTCTTCGTACAAGACAGATCTAATGTAGCACAGGATTTGCCTCAAGTAGACCGGCCTGAAAGTACTGGCTTTGCATTTAGTCATAGTAATAAAGGTTTTCATTCGGTTATGTTTTCAGATGGTATTGGAAAAGGTTTAGGTAAATTAATAAATGGCAATCAGAGTCATTCCACTTTTAATTATTGCATGCCCGGGTCATCGTACAAGCAAATAATGGAATCTGTGACAAAGAGTATATATAAACCAGATACCAATATAACTGTATTTGTAGGTAATAGTATAAAAGTAAAAAAAGATGACATCACTGAGTGTGTAAAAGAGATGTTAAAGTTAAATTGCAATAAAATTATTTTGTGTGCCTTCCCTTACTTGGATAAATTGTCAAATAGACAAAATAATCACATTCACATGCTTAATAAGCATCTGCACTTTCTTGTGAGTCACTATAGTGATAAACTAGTTTTTTTTGACATCAACATTTTTGTTGGTAAATTAAAGTCGACAGGTGATACTTTGTATCTGCCTCTTAGGGTAAGACATCAAATAGCTCGGCTATTATCATATACAATAAACTCAGACATAAGTAGTATGTCGAAGTATCCAGTTATTATTAATATTAGTAATAGTACTAATTTAAAGGTGATCAATACCTTGAGTAACGTTAGCAAAAATGCTATTAATATTTATTCTTTAAACTAGTTGATAGGACAAGGGAGGGTACCAATAACGAAATAGATACGAGTATATCCACCATCATAAAGGTACCTTCTTGCTCACAAAAATATAATTTCAAAAAAATGTCTGAGCAGAATTCTCTGAAATTATTCCACCAGAATATTCAGGGTTTTTCTTCGAAGGAATTGGAAATCGAACTGTTTTTAGAAAAATCAATGTTCGAAATTATTTGTTTCACGGAGCATTGGCTGAAAGATTATGCAATGCTAATAAATTATGAAAATTATACTGTGGGCAGTTGTTTTAATAGAAAGATTATGTTGCGTGGGGGTTCACTTATATTAATTAAAAAGGGTATTAAATCAAAACCTCGTAAAGATATAGTAGACCTATCGGTTGAACAAAGTGTTGAACTGTCCTGTGTTGAGCTGGATAAGCATGTCATAGTGTGCGTCTACAGACCCCCTAATTATAAGAACTACTCTATATTCGAGTCAGTGATGGAAGATGTTTTGGCAAAACTTGCAATGGGTAATAAACTAGTCATTGTCTGTGGTGACTTTAATATTAATATTTTAGAAGATAATTCAGATAGCAGTAGGTTATTAAATCTCTTTAAATCATTTAATTTGTCACATGTGTTTATGGAACCAACCCGAACTACACTGACTTCTGCTACATGTATTGATAATGTTTTTTGTTGCTGCAACTACTTGGACAAGGTCATTATAAATTATCTGCCTTCGGATCATAGTGGGCTACTGGTGACATTTGAGTACACTATGCGAATAAAACAAGTGCAGATTCAATCCAGACCAATAACAGCCGGTAAATTAAATAAATTTAACAGTACTTTAATCTGTAAGTTAAGCGATCAGGACCTCACAGTGAATAATGGTAATATTTTGTATGATAAAGTTTTCTCAGTGGTTCAAAAAGAGTTCAATAACACTTTTAAGAAGAAAACTAAAACTATATGCCCTAAGTTTTTATTCAGTGACTGGGCGACTACAGGACTTAGGAAAAGTAGGGAAAGACTTTACGAGCTATATGGCCTTAAGCCTTGTATTAACACTGAAACTTTTAATAAGTATGTTGCTACTTACTCAAGAATTTTTAAAAATACATGCAAGGCAGCTAAGGCCTTGTACATTAGCAATAAGGTTAAATTAGCAGAAAATAAAATCAAGACGGTTTGGAAAATTATAAATAATGAAACGAATAGGAATAAAAGAAATAATACTGATTACACGCTTGAGACCACACACGGACTTATTAGAGATAACAAAAAAGTTGCGCAAGAATTTGTAAATTTCTTTACCAACATCCCAATTAAAACGACTGAAACCTTAAATTCTTCGCCCTCGATTGCTTTTGGATTATTAAACGCGAACGTTTCAGCCTGCCCGAATGTATTTAACTTTTCACATATAAATCCCATAACAGTAATAAAAACTTTCAAGCAAATCAAGGTTAAACCAACTGAAGATCTGTGGGGAATGTCCATCAAAGCTTGTACCTCCATTATTCAGACTATAGCGCCATACTTGGCTTTGATTTTCAATTTGTGTGTGGATCAAGGAGTTTTTCCGGATCTAATGAAATATAGTAAAGTTATACCACTTTTTAAATCTGGGGACAGTAAAGACACAAATAATTATAGACCAGTATCCGTGTTGCCGGTTTTCAGCAAGGTATTTGAGAAGATAATGCTAAATCAAATGCTCATTCATTTTAATACGAATAACATCTTGCATGATAAACAGTATGGTTTCACCAGAGGACGTTGTACAACTGACGCTGGTGTCACCCTATTGAAACACATCTTTAATGCGTGGGAAGAGTCGCAAGATGCCATAGGTATCTTCTGCGACCTGTCGAAGGCGTTTGATTGCGTTAATCATGAAACATTACTTCTGAAACTTGAGCATTACGGGCTAGGTCAAGCAGCGTTAAGTTTGGTTGAATCTTATTTGAATGATAGACAGCAATTAGTTCAGATAAACGGTGTGAATTCGTCGGGGTTAAACGTAAAAATGGGGGTACCCCAGGGCTCAATTTTAGGTCCTTTCTTATTTTTAATATACATAAACGATTTACCCCGTTTATTGGAAAACAAACTAAACATGGTGTTATTTGCTGATGACACATCTTTAATTTTTAAAATAAATAGACGTACTTGTCGGGTTGACGACGTAAATAACGCGCTTCGGCAGGTTCAGGATTGGTTCACTGCCAATAATTTAGTTTTAAATGGTAATAAAACCAAGTGTGTAAAATTTTCCTTGCCGAATGTCAAAAGTACTGATTGTGACATTATATTAAACAAGGAGAAGCTAGAATTCGTCGATAAAACGGTTTTCCTGGGGATCACGCTGGACTCGGGGTTGCAATGGGGTCCTCATTTGGTATCCCTTGCAGGGCGGCTGAGTTCGGCAGCGTATGCTGTTGCGAAGATTCGTAGGTTGACCGATGTGGATACCGCGAGACTAGTCTATTTTAGTTATTTTCATAGTATAATGTCTTACGGTATCCTACTATGGGGAAGGGCTGCAGACATTGAGTCAATTTTTATTCTGCAAAAACGAGCCGTCAGAGCAATATATAATCTTCGCCGGCGCGATTCTCTAAGGGAACTGTTTAAGGACATTAACATTATGACGGTCCCTTGTCAATATATTTATGAAAACATCATGTACGTGAGAAAAAATTTACATCTTTTTAGTAAAAACGGCGACAGACATAATTACGTTACTAGAAATAGGGACCAATTAGTTCAACCAGGTTTCAGACTGGCTAAAGTAGCCTCATCTTTCATGGGGTACTGTACAAAATGTTACAATAAAATTCCTCCCCAAATTCTTGAACTGAATGAGACGAAGTTTAAAACCTGTATAAAACGCACACTATGTAGGCTGGCATATTATAAGTTGGGGGATTACATCATTGATAAAAATGCTTGGCTCAATGCTAGTCCTGCTCCACAATCCACAACCACTAGGGCGCAATAACAAGTGATATGCAGAACATTATTGTTTTGAGGTATTGTTGGACCTGCTGAAGACTGTATGAATTGTTAATATTTGCATTGTATAAACTCAATTTCCTTAGTATTGTATAACTGCACAGCACGTGTGTGAGTACTATGTACCCAACTGTAAATCTACCATTTACTGTACCTATGCGTCGTTCGTTGACTTGTGTGTGCCCTGGCCGTTGAGTGTGTCATGCTCTCTCAAATGTCTCTCTGATGGTGGCGCGTGTGTTGGATCATCCGGTTCCCTTCATGATGGTTGAGCTGGGTGGTGCCAATTCATGCGTCATGTTCGTGAACGGACGCCGTCAGTTGGGATTGGTCATAACTTGACTGCTTCGGATGTTAATTTTTTTCTAGTATCTATTATATAACTGCGCAGTACATGTGTGAGTACTTCTAATACTTTGTCTGTAGGTGGTATAGTGGGTAGTGCTATTCTGGGTGCATTGTCCTCACATGTATGAATTTAATAATGTATGTTCCTAAATATTGTAAAAAAACAATTTTTTTTTAAAAGAGTAAGTATGGAGTTTCTTGTGCATTCTTCTCCATAACAAGCTACTTTCCGAATGCACGGTAGAATCATTTTAATGTAACGTTCAAAAGTGCCGCTTGGTGGCCTAGTTGAAATAAAATATCTTTGTCTTTGAACTGTAATAATTTTTCTCCAATAACAGTCTGAACAATACCCTTTTAAACAATGGCAATGGCAAATCTTGAGTATTATTTGGTAAATAATTGTATATAATAATTGCCATGCAATAAGAATTTCTTTTAAATAGCGTTAATTTTATTTGAGGTAATCTCAATTTGTCTTTGTGTCGTGTTCTACTATTTATTTTATAACTGCTTTTTTCGAATAGATTATATTTTTTTTTTACAAAAATGCATATTTCAAAAATATATAGACATGGTAAAGATAGTATTTTCAGTTTTTGAAAGGGAATAAATATAATGACCACCAAAAAAAACTTTGTGACGATAACCCCTAACCACCAAATCTAGTAATATACTGACAAAAATAGTAAATGATCACCAAATTTAGTAAATTGATCACCAAATTTTAATAGCAAATTATTGCGCTATTTAATGTTGTAAAATAGGTTAGGTTAGGTTAGAACTGTGACCAACCGCGCGCGAGCCGAGCGAGCAAAGCGAGCGGTGCCGCGGCAGCGGCCGGCGAGCGCTACTTCCAAGTTGCTCCCAGAAATTTTATAATCTTTTTGGTCATTGGTTTAATTTTGGTGATCATTTACTACTTTTGGTGATCATTTACTACTTTTGGGTTAACAATGATTTATTTGGAGTCATTTTGCCTAAACAGGATAGCGAGATGTTAAAACTTTGGTTATAATTTTACAATAAGATGCGGGTTTAATTTTGGTGATCATTTACTATTTTTGTCTGTTATATGTTACTATATCTGGTGGTAAGTTAAACATAAGCCTTTTTGAAATAATGGTTTACAGCTATCCAAAAAGTGGGCTCCACACATTGCCCGGATACATTTTTTTTGTGCCCTAAAAACTCTTTGTACGTCTACTGAGTTACCCCAAATTATAAGACCATATCTGAGTACAGATGCTACATATGCATGGTAAGCAGCCAGTGCGGTATCAAGATTAACTGTTTGTCTTATTCTTTTCAGGACATACACAAAGCGATCTATTTTTTTGAGTATATTATCTATTTGTGGTTTCCAACTGCAATTCTTGTCCACAGTTATACCTAAGAATACACATTCGTTAACAGTGTTTAAGGGGGCATTATTATACTGAATGTCTAGGCTATCTGTGTTTGTGTTTGTGTTGAGTGCTCGAAATTTTATTATATTTGTTTTTGTCATGTTTATCTTTAAATTATTATTTTCTAGCCATTTTATTGCCTTGTCTAATGCGTTAACAATTCGTTTTTCCAAGTCTTTGTTATTGTCGCTTTTAATAATCAATGTTGTGTCATCAGCAAATAGTACGCACTCCTCATTAATAGCCTCTGGTAGGTCGTGTTCTAGCTTAGCTGACGATCATACAGTTAAGGGTTTTATTATTTAGTTAATTCATATAAAGAAAAAAACATAAATTGGGAATGTAAAGCACTATCACTCATCATAGCTTAACAGTTTGTTTTTATTTTGGATATTTTTATATTGACATCAATTTATCTATATGAAGTATTTATCACCAAAATCATAATTTAAGTATTATATAGAAGAGAAATTGGCATTATAAATACCTACTTATTTCGGCAATACCTAAATGGCATTTTAAATAAAGAATTTATCTTCTTCTATATGCTTGTATTATTAACAATTGTTATATATAACCTGTATTTTATATTTCTATGTATATAACATAACTTCTGCTATTACTGAGCTAAAAAAACCGGCCAATTACGTGTGGGACTTAGCACATTTAGGTTTCCGTAATAAACCTCAAAAACGAGTTGATTGTAATAGGAAAAAACCGGCCAAGTGCGAGTTGGACTGGCGCACGAAGGGTTCCGAACCATTATCGCAAAAAACGGCAAAAAATCACGTTTGTTGTATGGAAGCCCCACTTAAATATTTATATTATTCTGTTTTAGTATTTGTTGTTATAGCGGCAACAGAAATACATCATCTGTGAAAATTTCAACTATCACGGCTCATGAGATACAGCCTGGTGACAGACAGACGGACCGTGGAGTCTTAGTAATAGGGTCCCGTTTTTTACCCTTTGGGTACGGAACCCTAAAAATGAGGAAATTTTAAATAACAAATCGAATTTATCAATATGTTGGTATTTGTTAGTAAAATATACGTAATAATAAAAATTATTACCAAATTTGAAGTTCATAGGTCAATGGGAAGTTAAAAAAATCTTCGGAACTTTTGTAAAATAAAAGCTCTCTCGCTTCTTGGGCTCGGGCTGTACATTGATTTGCTTCCAAGCCTTCGGCACGCTTCCAGTCTCTATCGAAAGGCGATATAGAAGTCAAGATCGAAGATAATTCAGGCGCACAGGTTTTAAGTACAGTATTTATCTACTCAATCAACTCTAAACAACGATACCCAAGTCGTTGGGATAGATCCCCATCCATCATCCAGCATCCCCCTGTTACTGTAACAAGATGCTTATATTGTGAAAATTTGAAAGCGCCAACCGTTTTGCTGTAAAACCTGTGTGAGAGACAGACGGACACGTGAGTGACAGCAAAAGTTCTCCGTTTGGACCCTTCGGGTACGGAACCCTAAAAAATAAAGTACGGTCGTAAAGACATAAATAGTTCTCTACAATTATTTAAACTATTTACCTCTGCTCACTGTAACATGACAAAATATGGTTAGCTAAATTAAAACACAGCCAGAGGAAATATCAATCAATGAATTAAACAAACACACGCGTATCAGATAAGTATTGTCCAGTTATAAGCCCACTCTACCGATCGAGAGATAAGCAGATCAACCAGGAACAGAATTCCACCTAATTAAATGTAATCCAATGATCCTCTACGCCTTCTGACCGTATCAGGATTCCACATAATGGTTATTCTGGTCCACAGCTCATATGCGACAGACGTGTTATCCTAGCTCCACTTCAAATTTGAGGTTTTTTGAGTAACGTCATTGATCTGTGTTTTGGAGCGCAGTGCGGTGTTGCGAATACTATCCGTAAACCCTACGTGTAAAATACTGCGCTTCGTGGCACATTGGTAACCATGAAATGAAATAAATAAATAACTCCTCTGTCACCAACAGATCAATCCGCGCCCTCAACGCTACCTCCGAAGCGCTAAAAGCTCCGGACCGAACAAAATGCGCCTCAGCACGCTTCACCCAGGCTTCGCTGACCACAACCAAGTTCCTACTGGACACGCTCCACGCGGTCAGCTGGTTGCCGCCTGGCTGGCTGTGGGGGAGCAAGCTGTCTGTCCCGCAAGCTAGCGGGATAGCTACTGCGTCGGCTGTGCTGGGACTTGTCATACATTACCATGGAAAGAGGTTTTAGCACCTAGGAGTCTGGTGATTGTTATGTTCATGGTAAGATATTCCACTTCGCCTTTTCACGGGTTGGAATTTAAAGTACATTCACACCTTCATTCATAAACGCGGAGTAAAGTTATGCCAAACTTAAACCTCAAAAATTGTATGGCTGATCTAAAGGTTATACTGGTTCTAACATTACTCCGCCTTTTATTAATATGGGAGATAGACTCTCTTCAAGAAATTCTGTCAATTATGGTGGTAACTGCTTCAGAATGTACTCCTTAACCACCACGAAGTTCCTATTGGACCACCCTCCACGCGGTCAGCTGGTAGCCACCACTGGTGGCTGGCTGTGGGGCAGCAAGCTGTCTGTCCCGCAAGTTAGCGGGATAGCTACTGTGTCAGCTGTGCTGGGACTTGTTTTACATTACCGTTGGAAGAGATTTTAGCATGTAAGTCTAAGTTAGTGTGGTGATTATTATGATTACGGTAAGATGCGACCCGCCTCGCCATGTAACATGCGCCTTTAGCACAGGCGCATTATGAGTATAAATAGACCTTCCTCAAGAAAATCTCTAAATGATGATAGAGATTACATCTGGTTAAGATTGGAGAAAATTAAGATTTAGGATGAATCAAATACACGATTTTTGCAAATATTTAGAGATGCAACCTTATTTACCAGAAAGTTTTTCTTTATCTTACCAAGACCTACCTTATTGCGTTGCTTGTAAAGATTATCACAATTGGTAGCGTCCAATCGACTTGGAAAAACCCATTTATTCGAATGTTATTTATAGCTTCTTAATTTGTTTTCATAAATCACATGATTGAATTTTTGTAAAGTCCTTGTGCTGTTTTCATTTAAATCCACTTATTTACGGTCTTATTTTAAAACTAATTATTTTACGGTAACGCTTCATTAAATTCTTTACTTGAATCGAATCATCTTCAACCTTGTTTAGCCACACCAAAAAAAAAAACCCAAGTTCCGCGTTACCGTAAATATCTATGAATGCATACCTACAGCTATGCTTCAGTAACTCGCAAAATTATCTACTTATCAACAGTAGCTGATAAGTCTGTCAACGGGTGGACATTGATCTTATAGACAAAAGTACAAAAATAACAGCAAAATATGCGAGAACCTAGTCTGACGAACCATTTATACAATTCTAGTATTATGTTTGTTTGTATTATAATTATTGTAAATATATATAGAAATTATTTATTATTAATATTTATATAATTATAGAGTAATTGGAGCAGTGGTGGCCCAGTAGTAAAGGCCGCGACTTACAAGTTGTAGGTCGTGGATTCGAACCCAGGCAGGCGCTTTGCTTTGTATAAATTATTTCATCACCACTGCTCTCAAAAACGATGAAGGAAAACATCGTGAGAAAACCGGCATGTCCTAGAACCAAAAAATTCGAAGACATGTGACATCCACCAACCGGCACTGGGCCCGCATGGTGGATTACGGCCCATCCCTCTCACAGAGTGGAGGCCTGTTTCCCAGCAGTGGGAACATTAATAGGCTGATGATGTGATAGAGTAATTAACACCTAAGTTAATGGTAGACATAGGTAGATTAAAACGACTATTTATTTGAAATTATATTTATTTAAAGCTAATGTAACATGGTTTTATTTGAGCAACAAATTCCTTATAAGCTGTCGTACCCAAATAATTATAATATAATAACATTATTCGGTAACATTCACTTTTAACTATTTAAACTTGAAATAATGAGAAAACAAACATTACACTCGTTCGGCAGTCGGGTAAAAACGAACAGTTTCATCGTCCGTTCAGTGATATTTAGTATTTATAAACATTAACCATGCATTTCATAAGACAATAGGACTTAGTTGTATTTAATATCCCGCTTCTGCCCGCCTGATATTTGTTTTCTTATCCCAAGAGAACATTATACCGGGATGAAAAATAGCTATGTGCTATTCCAGACTATAATTTCATGCAGATCTTTTCAGCCGTTCTAGCGTGATTGAGTAATAAACATACATTCACACATCCATCCAAACCTTCACATTTATAATTTTAGTAAGATATATTTCCTACCAGCACCTCAGAGCAGCAACCTGCACTGCAAATTGATTTATATTAAACTACATATTTAAAAAACAAAACAATTTTCGAGAACATATAACGTATTAACTAATGTAATAAGTCATGTATCACAGAATTACAAACTTCGCTACACCCAATTAGAGATTTTTCAAAATTCTTGTCACTGGTACGAATCATCCCTGCCGGGCGAGCACGGCCTACTATGACAGGCTTGAGTCACACATTTTTATCACAGTTTCGGAACAAAAACCGTGACAAAATGCGTGACTCAAGCCTATCACAGAGGCCGTGCTCGCCCGGCTGGATAAGACTACTTGCTGCCCTGATAATACATTTCCATTCCATTCCCACTATTTTTTATACAAAAAGGTACAAAAATAACACACTTGAATACATTCAAGTTTAGTGGCTAATGATAAAATTTTGTCATAATTCTTGACTAGTTCAGAGACAAACAGCGTAGCTGAATACGCCTCATAAAAGATTTCGTTTCATATCATTTAAAATTAAAAAAACCGACCAAGTGCGAGTCGGACTCGCGCACGAGGGATTCGGTACCATTATCGCAAAAAACGGCAAAAAATCACGTTTGTTGTATGGGAGCTCCACTTAAATATTGATTTTATTCTGTTTTTAGTATTTGTTGTTATAGCGGCAACAGAAATACATCATCTGTGAAAATTTCAACTGTCTAGCTATCACGGTTCATAAGATACAGCCTGGTGACAGACAGACAGACTAACCGCGGAGTCTTAGTAATAGGGTCCCGTTTTTACATTACATAAAAACATTATGTTGAAGACCTTAAATTTAATCAAATGAAATATCTTCATTTCTTTCTACATCAGTTTTATGGCAATAATAACGGTTTACTTCTTAATTTGGATGAAACAAAAAAATGGAACTATTGTATGTCGGTGTACGAATCAATTTGGTTTAACCATGCATTATTGCAATTCAGTCATCAATATATTAGGAGTGGTGAATTTTAAACATTCTAGATTAGTTTTCGATAACGGTCTAGTAAAAAATAATAAACAATTTTCAGTCAAGCACACGCATTAGGGGCTAAAACTGCACTTAATATTAATATCAATTTCGTTATAAAAATATTTTATTCTAATAATTTGGCAAGTCTTAATAACAGCAAAATAATACTAATTCCCCTATCCAAACACAACATAAAAGGATAATTTTTTTTTAAACAATTTTTATAACTCACTTTTTTAATTTATTATTTCCACTATCAAAATGGAGTAACAGTAGTTACAATGCAGACAAAACATGACTTTATTTATTTTGAGCCAAAATAATTTTAGCAGTCTTTTTGATATTGACTTATAAAAAAAACGGTGTAATACGAGCCCTAGACGCGATTCCAAGTGTAAAAAACTTAGCAGGCCATCTAGGTCGAGTAAAGAAGTTTCATATGACGAACGTGCGTTAATCATTCCAATTTACACCTTATTGCAATGATATAACATGGATTTTTGGGAAGAGGTTTGGGGCATAACATTGATTGGTCTTAGGGTTCACAAAGGTTTTGAACAAAATATTTTTCTTTTTCATTGCAAAGTCGGATAATAAAGACGCACTTTCAGTAAGACATTGAAATCACTAAAATCAAGCACTCACAACACCAACAGAGGGCGCCACCTCCATCTCGTACTGGAAGTACTTCTCATACTTGGGCCAAAGCCTGCCCGCGAGACGCACCAATTTGTCCAGCTGTGGGCTGCCTGCCCAGCTGCTGACGTCGTTGTTGGCGCCCAACGTGGCGCTGCAGGCGGACTCGTACGCTCGGCGAGTGTTGTCGTCCGGGGAGAGGACGCAACGAGCGTAGCAGCAGAGAAGGCGGTGACTGTAAGGGAAAAAAATATTCAGGTCAATTCTATACAAATACATAAAATTCATGTCTATTGGTAGTAAAATTATTTTTAAAATATTTCTTTCTGTATTTTTAAAGTTCGTAGATATTGATACCAGGAAAATAGATGACGACATTCAACTCGAGTACAAATCCTGGAGCTGGACTTAAGACTTTGCCTAAGCGTTGAAATAACGACCGGTCCAAGGACTTGAAAATTCCAATAAGCTTATTAAGTAAAATAAACTTTATAAACAACCTTTTTTCGCATTTGATACACATTTTTTTTTTTTTGGTTTGCTTGCGCTTGACCACTATCTCACCTGATGGTAAGCGATAATGTGGTCGACGATGAAGCACGCTTGCCTAGAAGAAACCTATTCACTCTTGACTTGTAGACTCCCAGGACATTTCAAGGGGGGTGCATAAACATAAGTGGTCCGCCGTCTTTAGGAGTCCGCTGTATTGAACTGAGTTAACAATGCATTGTCATCCAATTCAAACAAGTTTGCATCTGCCCACCGATTAAAACGGTATAAAACCCACCATTTTAAAACGGTTATCCTGGGGTGGCGCCGATTGAGTTTAAACTTTGCATAATTGTGATAACAATGCTCTGTTTTCTAAGCCTAAGGGGTTGGGGTAAATGAGTTCGTTATAATATTAGTGGAATATACTCACAGCGCAGTAGGCTTGTCAGTATCAGCGTGCATGGTGACGACCCTCAGTATGGACCGCCTGGGCTGCTCCGTCCACCGCGCCAGTAGAGCACATGGCAATGATGGGTTCGTTATAATATTAGTGGGATATACTCACAGCGCAGTAGGCTTGTCAGTATCAGCGTGCATGGTGACGACCCTCAGTATGGACCGCCTGGGCTGCTCCGTCCACCGCGCCAGTAGAGCACATGGCAATGATGGGTTCGTTATAATATTAGTGGGATATACTCACAGCGCAGTAGGCTTGTCAGTATCAGCGTGCATGGTGACGACCCTCAGTATGGACCGCCTGGGCTGCTCCGTCCACCGCGCCAGTAGAGCACATGGCAATGATGGGTTCGTTATAATATTAGTGGGATATACTCACAGCGCAGTAGGCTTGTCAGTATCAGCGTGCATGGTGACGACCCTCAGTATGGACCGCCTGGGCTGCTCCGTCCACCGCGCCAGTAGAGCACATGGCAATGATGGGTTCGTTATAATATTAGTGGGATATACTCACAGCGCAGTAGGCTTGTCAGTATCAGCGTGCATGGTGACGACCCTCAGTATGGACCGCCTGGGCTGCTCCGTCCACCGCGCCAGTAGAGCACATGGCAATGATGGGTTCGTTATAATATTAGTGGGATATACTCACAGCGCAGTAGGCTTGTCAGTATCAGCGTGCATGGTGACGACCCTCAGTATGGACCGCCTGGGCTGCTCCGTCCACCGCGCCAGTAGAGCACATGGCAATGATGGGTTCGTTATAATATTAGTGGGATATACTCACAGCGCAGTAGGCTTGTCAGTATCAGCGTGCATGGTGACGACCCTCAGTATGGACCGCCTGGGCTGCTCCGTCCACCGCGCCAGTAGAGCACATGGCAATGATGGGTTCGTTATAATATTAGTGGGATATACTCACAGCGCAGTAGGCTTGTCAGTATCAGCGTGCATGGTGACGACCCTCAGTATGGACCGCCTGGGCTGCTCCGTCCACCGCGCCAGTAGAGCACATGGCAATGATGGGTTCGTTATAATATTAGTGGGATATACTCACAGCGCAGTAGGCTTGTCAGTATCAGCGTGCATGGTGACGACCCTCAGTATGGACCGCCTGGGCTGCTCCGTCCACCGCGCCAGTAGAGCACATGGCAATGATGGGTTCGTTATAATATTAGTGGGATATACTCACAGCGCAGTAGGCTTGTCAGTATCAGCGTGCATGGTGACGACCCTCAGTATGGACCGCCTGGGCTGCTCCGTCCACCGCGCCAGTAGAGCACATGGCAATGATGGGTTCGTTATAATATTAGTGGGATATACTCACAGCGCAGTAGGCTTGTCAGTATCAGCGTGCATGGTGACGACCCTCAGTATGGACCGCCTGGGCTGCTCCGTCCACCGCGCCAGTAGAGCACATGGCAATGATGGGTTCGTTATAATATTAGTGGGATATACTCACAGCGCAGTAGGCTTGTCAGTATCAGCGTGCATGGTGACGACCCTCAGTATGGACCGCCTGGGCTGCTCCGTCCACCGCGCCAGTAGAGCACATGGCAATGATGGGTTCGTTATAATATTAGTGGGATATACTCACAGCGCAGTAGGCTTGTCAGTATCAGCGTGCATGGTGACGACCCTCAGTATGGACCGCCTGGGCTGCTCCGTCCACCGCGCCAGTAGAGCACATGGCAATGATGGGTTCGTTATAATATTAGTGGGATATACTCACAGCGCAGTAGGCTTGTCAGTATCAGCGTGCATGGTGACGACCCTCAGTATGGACCGCCTGGGCTGCTCCGTCCACCGCGCCAGTAGAGCACATGGCAATGATGGGTTCGTTATAATATTAGTGGGATATACTCACAGCGCAGTAGGCTTGTCAGTATCAGCGTGCATGGTGACGACCCTCAGTATGGACCGCCTGGGCTGCTCCGTCCACCGCGCCAGTAGAGCACATGGCAATGATGGGTTCGTTATAATATTAGTGGGATATACTCACAGCGCAGTAGGCTTGTCAGTATCAGCGTGCATGGTGACGACCCTCAGTATGGACCGCCTGGGCTGCTCCGTCCACCGCGCCAGTAGAGCACATGGCAATGATGGGTTCGTTATAATATTAGTGGGATATACTCACAGCGCAGTAGGCTTGTCAGTATCAGCGTGCATGGTGACGACCCTCAGTATGGACCGCCTGGGCTGCTCCGTCCACCGCGCCAGTAGAGCACATGGCAATGATGGGTTCGTTATAATATTAGTGGGATATACTCACAGCGCAGTAGGCTTGTCAGTATCAGCGTGCATGGTGACGACCCTCAGTATGGACCGCCTGGGCTGCTCCGTCCACCGCGCCAGTAGAGCACATGGCAATGATGGGTTCGTTATAATATTAGTGGGATATACTCACAGCGCAGTAGGCTTGTCAGTATCAGCGTGCATGGTGACGACCCTCAGTATGGACCGCCTGGGCTGCTCCGTCCACCGCGCCAGTAGAGCACATGGCAATGATGGGTTCGTTATAATATTAGTGGGATATACTCACAGCGCAGTAGGCTTGTCAGTATCAGCGTGCATGGTGACGACCCTCAGTATGGACCGCCTGGGCTGCTCCGTCCACCGCGCCAGTAGAGCACATGGCAATGATGGGTTCGTTATAATATTAGTGGGATATACTCACAGCGCAGTAGGCTTGTCAGTATCAGCGTGCATGGTGACGACCCTCAGTATGGACCGCCTGGGCTGCTCCGTCCACCGCGCCAGTAGAGCACATGGCAATGATGGGTTCGTTATAATATTAGTGGGATATACTCACAGCGCAGTAGGCTTGTCAGTATCAGCGTGCATGGTGACGACCCTCAGTATGGACCGCCTGGGCTGCTCCGTCCACCGCGCCAGTAGAGCACATGGCAATGATGGGTTCGTTATAATATTAGTGGGATATACTCACAGCGCAGTAGGCTTGTCAGTATCAGCGTGCATGGTGACGACCCTCAGTATGGACCGCCTGGGCTGCTCCGTCCACCGCGCCAGTAGAGCACATGGCAATGATGGGTTCGTTATAATATTAGTGGGATATACTCACAGCGCAGTAGGCTTGTCAGTATCAGCGTGCATGGTGACGACCCTCAGTATGGACCGCCTGGGCTGCTCCGTCCACCGCGCCAGTAGAGCACATGGCAATGATGGGTTCGTTATAATATTAGTGGGATATACTCACAGCGCAGTAGGCTTGTCAGTATCAGCGTGCATGGTGACGACCCTCAGTATGGACCGCCTGGGCTGCTCCGTCCACCGCGCCAGTAGAGCACATGGCAATGATGGGTTCGTTATAATATTAGTGGGATATACTCACAGCGCAGTAGGCTTGTCAGTATCAGCGTGCATGGTGACGACCCTCAGTATGGACCGCCTGGGCTGCTCCGTCCACCGCGCCAGTAGAACGCGTGCTGTCGCACTGCACTCTCTACTGTCATCTGATTCATCTGATAGGTCGGAGTGTGTGAGCGCTATGCGGCACGCGTAGCAGATCCACACGGCTATTATGGGTTCGTTGTCCACGCTGGGGAGACGGATTTCATTATATTTATTTGAGATAAAACCAGAAAATTTAAAAATAAAACAATAAGAAACTCTTCTAAGTACTAAAATATGCTGAGCGTATCTTACACCACTTTTTTTTTTTTTTTTTTACTATTTATAGGCCTGTGTTTGACCACAATCTCACCGTGGTCAGTGTTGATGTGGCCGATGGTGGTAAGCACACAAAGCCTAGAAGGGAACTGGCTCTCAAGTGCTGCTGTCGGAACACACCGGAAGGTGCTTGGCGACAGATTTTCAACTAGAGGGTGGTTGCAACTTATTTTTAACAGAGACAAAAAAGATGTACTTATGTATACATAATAGTTCAAATGTTATAGTTATTGGCGTGGAAAAATAGACGGTCAACCCATTAATTAATTATTGGAAGCCCTCAATAAATTAACATAAAAACTAGTATCTACTCACAAGTGTATATAAGCTGATAGTAAGGCAGACAGCGTGGCGCGCGTAGCACTCGGCGCATGCGCATGTGTGAGCGCGCACGCGTACGCCGCGTGCAGGCGGCCACGCTGGGCCAGTGTGTGCGCCTCGCGCCATGGACAGGCTGGCCAGCGGGCTGAGATCTCTCGCCAGCCGTGCGGTTCTGTAGTGGAAGTGATTAAGAAGAGATTATTAAAGTATGGAATCACACGGCAGAATTGACATTTTGATATGAAACCGATAAAATCCGAAGTTTGATATATTTGCAATATGAAACAACTTTCCACAATAATTAACAGGCATTTTTGCACATAATTTCTCCTTTTATCTATATATATAAAATATAATATAATATAAAATAAAAATGAATCCCTATTTCCCTTAGTCACGCCATCACGCCTAAACAGCTGGACAGATTTTGCTTATTCCTTTTTTGTTGTGTTTGTTATTGTTAGAAAATGTTCTTATGAGAAAAAAAAAAGAAAAATGGTACCTTATCTACATAGGTAAGGTAGGGTAGGGTAGGGTAGGTAGGATAGGGTAGGTAGGGTAGGGTAGCTAGGGTAGGGTAGGTAGGGTAGGGTAAGTAGGGTAGGGTAGTGTAGGTATGGTAGGTAAGGTAGGTAGGGTTGGATAGGTAGGGTAGTGTAGGGTAGTGTAGGTAGGGTGTGGTAGGTAGGGTAGAGTAGGTAGGGTAGATGAATGTTTGGTGTTTTTATGGCAAAACAAAGTTTGCCGGGTCAGCTAATCCTCTATATTAATGAACTTACCATTACATAGCAGTAGCGCTTGCACAGCGGCATCAGCGAGTGTAGCGAAGTATTCGAAAGCAGTGAGCGTCGCCGCTGCCGACACGCAGGCGCGGTTCAACCGCGGGGGACTGTTGGTGACCCACGATACCCACACCTGAATTAGAAATTAAACAATGATTAATTACAACGGCTAAATAAATAATTATAAATTACAACGGATAATTAAACAATGATTAATTACAACGAATAATAAAACAATGATAAATTACAACGGATAATTAAACAATTATAAATTACAACGGATAATTAAACAATGAAAAATTACAACGGATAATTAAAAAATTATAAATTACAACGGATAATTAAACAATGATAAATTACAACGGATAATTAAACAATGAAAAATTACAACGGATAATTAAAAAATGATAAATTACAACGGATAATTAAACAATGATAAATTACAACGGATAATTAAACAATGATAACTTACAACGGATAATTAAACAATGATAAATTACAACGGATAAGACATTAAAAGATACAAAAGTAGTATCGTCTGCATAGCTTTAACCCAACTATGTTGGTATCGTTTTTAGGGTTCCGTGCCCAAAGGGTAAAAACGGGACCCTATTACTAAGACTCCGCGATCCGTATGTCTGTCTGTCTGTCACCAGGCTGTATCATGAACCGTAATAGCTAGACAGTTGAAATTTTCACAGATGATGTATTTCTGTTGCCGCTATAACAACAAATACTAAAAACAATCAAATAAATATTTAAGTGGGGCTCCCATAAAACAAACATGATTTTTTTGCAGTTTTTTGCGATAATGGTACGGAACCCGACGTGCGCGAGTCCGACTCGCACTTGGCCGGTTTTTTTAGTCAAATCCAGAGGTCACCAAATGGCAGATCGCGGTTCGGATCCGGACCGCCAACCTATTTTGTGTTTTTTTTTTTTTTTTTTTTTACTATTTATAGGCCTGTGTTTGACCACAATCTCACCGTGGTCAGTGATGATGTGGCCGATGGTGGTAAGCACACAAAGCCTAGAAGGGAACTGGCTCTCAAGTGCTGCTGTCGGAACACACCGGAAGGTGCTTGGCGACAGATTTTCAACTTGAGGGTGGTTGCCAGCCAGGCGGGTACTACAAAGTACCCTACCACCGTGCCGTGTGGACCTTATATTAACGGTACAATATAATTTACGTAATATAATTGAGAACATTGTTATGTATCACAATTTCTATGTTAATTAATGTTATTGGTATCTGTATCGTTTTAATTAACTATAAATAAATAAATAAAATAATTAAAATTTTAACAAAGTAAATACACGTGAAAGGTTAAGGTAAAGGTTAAGGTTATCCACCTCCCAGCCTTTACATCATGTAAAGGCCGGGAGTTGGATTTATACCTTTCGGACCGCGACATTCAATTACTTGAAAATCTTTTTCACAAAAAATAAACCGACTTCAAAAGTAAAACACTAAAAAGTGCAAAATAACTATAGTTTCGGATGTCGGTGTCTTTGATCCCTTTTTTCCATTTTTCGATAGCGACTTCTGAAACGAAAGTTATTTTGCACTTTTTAGTGTTTTGCTTTTGACGTCGGTTTATTTTTTGTGATAAAGTTGTTATTTCTCTCTTTTAATTTTTAGTACACCATCACTAAAAATGAGCAATTATAGTACGGTACCTAAAGGATTGACAAAATACCCTTAATAAATCAATTTACGCCTTCGTGCTGTTTGTCACTAAGGAGTTCGGTTGTATGCTCCATATCTTGAAATCTGCTGGACCGATTTTGATAGCACATAAAACTTGCACTATTCCCTAAGTTGAGAGATAGTCAATCTAACACAAAAAGAATGATCACGATCCGATAAGTAGTTTCGTAGAAATGCGTGGACAAACATACACTTATGAAATTTGGCACACGTGGTTACGTGTCGAATTGATTACCTCCTTCTTTTTCTGATGTCTGTAAAAAACGGACCCTAAATGAAAGGAATTGGTGAACCCTGGTCTAATCCATATTTTTTTACATAGAACGTATGCCAAGCCAATTTGGCCTCCCCAACCCAATTACTGAGTAAAACGGTAACCATTGGTAATACTGGTTGCACGAGGTTGGTACGTTAGCATTTTATAAGATGCTACTTGTGCTTACCGGTAACGCAACTGCTGCAGCCGGCTCCATACACATTATAACGACAGCACGACCAAGTAGTTCTTCTATTTCACCTCCCGACTCTTCCAAATATGGAGCTAGAAGAAAAAACAAGAATTTGTAAAAAGGTGCCACTTATTTTATACATATAATAATAGGATCATATTTTTTTTATTTTATGTCCGCTGTAGTCGATAGTTTATTTCAACCGAGGAACATGTCCAAGAGCGAGCGAAGCAAACTCGGGTTATGTAGCTTTTGGGATAAAGGGAATAATGAGGAGGGGGCCACAATAGTATTGTTTATCTATGGAGCAAACAACTATTTTAAAGGCGAGAGTGTTATTTTTAATCCTGAGCGCAGCGAGGGAATCTAAGTACGTCACTCGAGCTTAAAATAGTGTTGCCCCCGAGGTGGACACTCTTCTTTTTATCCCTATTTTTACAATGACAATAAATAAGTGCAACTTATGAACAAGAACGTTACGTTTATTTATGTAAATACAATTAGGAACCATAAGACAACATGGAAATAATTAGAGGCTAATGTTTATATTTGAACAATTATGGAAGTGCATCGTAATAATTTTATTAGTACCATCCGTTAAAGTTGTAGATTTATTTTTTAATTTGGCTCGCGCGCGGTTTTCCAGCCAGTCACTTATTCAATACAAAATTCCCGTGCGAACCGAAATAGAATTACAATCGCTCATTAGCCATTCACCTCATACATTAGTCGTAATCGATTTTAGCGATGTAATCCTATTTTGGACCGCATGACTTGTAATTCATCTCTTTGCTGATTGGAACATTTACTAACAAACATCTGGAACACTCAAAATTCAAAAATAAACTAGTTTTCTTTAAATAGATGTGATAAAATAATTTTTGTGGTAAACAGATATTTTTAATTTAATTTTTGATAAAAAAATAACATATTACTAGTGTGGGTTGCGCAACATTAGGAATTTTACAAACATTTAAACTCACATACACAAACAGCCAGACCCGGAACAGCTATATGTAAGCCATACAAATATTGTTATAGTATTTGTTCCATGCGTAAATTTAACCAGAGCCATACAGCGCAGCATCCAATCACTCAGCCTCTGCTCCAATCATGCTGTGTAAGAAATAAGCCCAAAACTTACCAAGCTCGGCAACAGTGTGTAGCACGTGCTTAGAGTGCGCCGGCACGTGCGACGCTAACGTAGGTGCGCACGCGCCGCGCACCCACTGCGACACGCCGCGACCACGTGCGCTACGGGCCGACCCGTCCGTCCGGACTGAGGTAGCGTCGAGAACTGATAGCCCGCATGCTACGAGGATAAGTCTGTTGAAAAAAGTCGTTGGGTTAACTTTGATCAAGCTGTAAAGTTTTTGTATAGTTTACCCCGGAAGCTTAACGCCAATTTTTTTTTGTAATTTTTTGTACTGTATGTATTTGAGGGAAGATAATTCGCAAGGACATTTTATTATCCGTTAAAAGGAATAACAGGAAAAAAATCAGAAAGAATATAATAATTCATGCACCACAGAATTTTGCACTAACAGCTTGTCGTCTTCGTCTGCGTAGTCTTTTAGAACGCTAAGGGTAAAGTCACACAACACGCATATATTAAACAAACACACGCTTCAGCGTGTCTACTACTAGGTATATTATTATGAAGTACTAGGCGAGAGTAAAATGCGGATAACTTTTGAACGAGTCCACCGATTTTAATCAATCATAGCTAAAATCACCAAGACAAGTCTCGACCAAGTCATCTTTCAAACAAAATCAAAATCGGTTCATTCGTTCGGAAGCTACGATACCAAAGACATACACACACGCATACAGACACGCCAAACTTATAACACCCCGTCGTTTTTGCGTCGGGGGTTAAAAAAGAAAAAAAATCGCAAGTGTGTGTATTACTTAAACTGGGGCAGGTCGTGGTAAGGGAGAGCTGGGTTGTGGTGCAGCATGAAGAAGCGGTCCAAAGCTTCGTCCAGCGCAGGCTCCGGGAGACGATACCATGGTAGCTTGCAGGCCTCGTCTATGATCTGGCAATCAGAATACAAGAAACTTAAGATGCTAATATTTTAGCCTGCATCTTTAAATAGTCTCCTCCATCTTTATATACCTAGTATTATATCGTGCAACAGTTACATAATAATATATTATATTATTCACCGAAGATGATGGTTTGCTTCTTTATCTATAAGAATTTTTCAAGTTTAGTAAAACAATGCAAAATGGAGGCCTTTTGTTTCAGCAGGAAACACTTATTTTAATGGTTTTTTGTGGAGGGTCCTGATCACGAAAATGGGACTAAAATTAAAAAAAAAACGAGTTTTCGATATGAGTATCGTTTCGTAGTCTTAAAGGGCTTGAAGCATTTAGTATCTTATTACCAGATGCGAGTTCGGTAGGTGAGTGCCAGTGAAGAGGTAGAGTAGGGAGGCCAGTCGCGGAGCCAACGTTGACGCGTCGCAGTCACGTAGGAGTGTCACGGATAGAGTCGCGCGCCATGTTGAACAACACCAGCCGGTTAGCTCTTGGTCCGTGCTGGTGGACATCTAAACGTGAAACAAGAGAAAAAAAATCTATTAACTACTATACTAAACTCTGTTTTTTTTTTCGTAGACTGAAGTGACACTTGGTGCATTGCCACTTTATCGTTACAAAAAATATTGTTGTATCCTGAGTGATCGAAAATCAATACAAACGTAATCTGGCGATTACTCCACTGTTTGAGGGTGTATGTTCAAAATAAATAATGATATCAAAGTGTCATATTGAAACGGTTAAAACCAGTAATAGAAGATAAAGACCTTATTCCAAATCATCAATTTGGCTTTAGGGAAAAACACTCAACAGTAGACCAGGTACATAGAATAACCCATATCATTGAAAAAACACTTGAAAATTAGGAAGTCCCAGTGAAGTGAAGTCACCGTGTTTTTAGATGTCGCGCAAGCTTTTGACAAAATTTGGCATAAGGGTCTAATATTCAAGCTCAGACGCATGCTACCAGAATTTGCAAATATCCTAGAGTCGTATATAACTAATAGAATGTTTAGAATACGGCAAGAAGACGCATATTCCGAGCTAAAAGCTATAAAAGCTGGGGTACCTCAAGGAAGTGTGCTAGGCCCAATTTTGTACTCGTTATACACATGTGACATCCCAGAGCTGGAAAACAACACCATTGCAACCTTTGCAGATGATACTGCAATTATGGCTACCGCATCAAGCCACAGAGAAGCAGTAGAAAAAGTTCAACTAGCTGTGACCAAGTTTATGACTGGACATTAAAATGGAAGATCAAACTGAATGAGTCAAAATCAATTCACATTGACTTCACAAATAAACACTTGGACTATCACCCAATCTACATAAATAGCATGCAAGTGCCTTATGCTAATACATGCAAATACCTTGGCATAACTCTCGACGCCAAATTGCGTTGGAAAGCTCATGTCAAAAAGAAAAGACAGGAACTCGACATACGTTATAAAAGTATGTATTGGTTACTCGGAAGGAAATCCTGTCTATCAATACATAATAAAATGACCATATACAAGCATATACTGATGGCAATTTGGACGTATGGTATCCAACTTTGGGGCTGTACTAAACACAGCAACGTAAAATTAATCCAACAATTCCAAAATAAAGTGCTCAGAGATGATGTAAATGCACCCTGGTACATAAGAAATGACGATCTTCACCGTGACCTTAAAACGGAATTCGTCACCACCATCATCCAAAAATTTGCTGAAGCCCACGAACACAGAGTTCATCGACACGTGAATGTTGAGGCTATTCAGCTGCTAGACAATACAGACTTAGTGCGTAGGCTAAAAAGAACTAAAGATATATATCTAGGATTGATTGGGCGACACTTCCCCAGGTTTCTTTCAGCAACACCGTTGTTCCTATAGCTCACACTGTGAAGAACCTGGGGATTTACATCGACAGCACCCTTTCCTGGACCAAACAACTGCAGGAGGTCAGTCGCAAACTGTTTGCGTCTGCGGGCTCCCTGAGACGCCTTCGTAACTTTCTTCCCATCACCACTAAAATTGCGATAGCACAATCTCTTCTTCTCCCTATCCTGGACTATGCCGATGCCAGTTATCTTGATCTCACCCAAGACCAGTTGGACAAGCTTGAGCGACTTCAAAATCTCTGTATCAGGTTCATATTTGGCTTGCGCAAGTATGTTTCTGAATTTCGAACCAAGCTCAATTGGCTTCCTATTCGCCTTCGCCGGAATGCCCACATACTTTCATTGCTATATAATGTGCTCTTTAATCCTGCTAGTCCTTCTTATCTTAAAGAACGCTTTCAGTTCCTCTGTGACACACATTCTCGGTCCTTGAGATCATCGGAAAACCTAAAATTAAGCATTCCTATGTATTCCACATCCTTCTTCGACAAATCTTTCACGGTTCAAGCAGCTCGTTTGTAGAATGCATTACCTATTGAGGTAAGACGTGCGCAAACATTACCTACCTTTAAAAAATGGTGAAGGAGCATTTCCTTTCTCTGTAACTATTCTTCTCCTTTCTCTGTTCTATATTTTATATTTATTAGTATATTATTTTATTGGTATGTATGTATTTTATGTAATATCTAAGTAATATTATCAAGATAGTTTTTGTACACTGACAGCCCTATGTCTATCTCCTCTCGTTCAGTCCATCCAAAGGTTGTCTGTAAGAGATTGCCCTGTGCGATAAGACCGCCCATTGTACACTTATCTTTAAAAATATTGTCCTGTTATTATTTAAGTGGTGTACAATAAAGTATATAATAAATAAATAATAAATAAACCTTTTGAATTAGTGTATTGTACAAATCGAATGAATAATAGTGACAACGCTGTGCTATACATATAACACATGAACATAGTGTTTTTATAAATTATATCAGACTCTAAGAAAGTGCTATGGACTTGTGTAAAAGTGCAAATAGACACTATTCTTAGTTTTAACATAATCTATAACGTATTAAGAATAACAATATAATAACATGTTAAGTTAGAGTTAAATTGCTTATTAGTCTTTTAGGCTAAGATCGTAATTAATTATTAAGAATATTCTTCTTTAAAACAAGTAAAAAAAAAAAATACGTTTAGTCGTTTTTTCATGATATCCAGACTCCCAAAGTTTATAAAATTTCGCGCGCTCGGTTTCGTCTTAAATCATCATCCATTACACTACAAATTTGCAAAAGTGTGTATTCGTACGCGTACTAGCTTTCTACTGCTTGTCACAGCATCTATCTCTTTTGCACGTGTTGTCGGTTGATATAGCATGCATTTTAACCCCGCGCACAAAATAGTTCGTGCCGTTGCGTTGACTAGTGTAACCTTAATGCCTTTAAATAAGTGTCCCACTAGCCCAAAGTTATAAGACTGAATGCATTCATCGCAAGAGTCATAACATTGCTTTTGGTTTGATCTGAAGCTGCCGAATCGAATTGCTTGCGTTTGACTGAACATATACCTGTATCCAATTTCGATACATGTCTCTTTCTTGACCATGAGTTGCGGATAAGATAAAAGTGTCATGCATGGAACTTATACAGTAAGGCGAAAATTAAAAGAAAATATTTTGTTAGTGATACCAATTGCAACCATTTATTCTGCTACCCCATCACTAACCTGTAACGCTTGCTGCAGACACTTCCCATAGAACCACTGGTGTTCGCTCCACGGTAACTTAGCTAGCTCTGCCAGTAACGCGGACGCTTGCACTCGACTCTCCTGTGAACTGGCGCCCGGGGAAGTTGGCGCGTTTGAGCACTGCACGTTAACGTACGACTGAACGGACCATTCGAAGAGCTGTTGGAGTAAGTGGATTTCCGAGCCTGTGAATAGTGATAAGTAATTTCATTTATATATTTATTTCAGTTTTGACTTGCATCATCCCTGAAACACAGGATTACCTAGTTCAGGCACAAAACACATGTGAACTTGACATAGACTTAAGCTAAAATTGTATTGATTGTTTAGCCTTACGATTTTAAATAAAATAAAATATATATTCAAGAATTTCATAGGATTGTTCAAGGACGGGCACAATTTGTAAGATTCTACATTGAACATTTGAACCTGGCGTTTGTAACTCCAGGTAGTAAGATCGTTCGGTTCTTGAAAGATGTCCGACTAGGAAATCTTTTGTCAAATCTCATAATTACTTGTTTTGTTGGTTGAAAATTGTATAAAATGTATTTGAGGTGAAAAAGCTTTATAAAAAAGCTTTTAGTAAACAGAGATAAGTTCTGCACTATCTGTCGTAAAAAGAGGAAAACTTGAAACTAGTTGAGCCAACCCGAAAAAACACGACATATAACCGAACATTCATGCTTATAATAATAACAGTGATTAATATAATATTACTTGTCAATACTCATCCAATGAGGCCAAACATGATGTTGCTATCTTGTCTGGTTGAGGAATTGCTATGGCTACCTTCCGGCTACATTATGAGACCAGCTCCATAGTATACTATGGATTACTAGTTGCCGGATACATACGAAAGCAAACAAATACCACGAGCTCCCAGCGCTAACAAAGAAAATTTGGTTTAAATAAATGACACTAGATGGCGCGATATGCATCGATTCTTCATTGAATTGAGTGTAAAATTAACATTTTCTAGAATTATCTTAAAAATTGAACGTTATTTTTAATCAACTCTCATAAGCACAAAATTATGGAATATTGGGCTCTTAATTCTCATTTCAAAGATTACTTGAACGGATCAATTAAAATTGATTCCAATAGATGGCGCGTTTTTAAATTTCTGAGGCATGCCACTCGATTTTTTTTATATGGATTGAAACACATTTTGGTACAATAAAACTGTAAAAACTTGCAAAAAATACTATAAAGCAAATCGTCACCGTATTTAAAGAAAAATAGTCACGAACCGAGAAAACCCTTTTACTTGCAAGTCGCTGCTAACACCATCTACAGCCGTGGCACGGAACCGAACGCGATCGAAGTACTTATAAAAATAATCATCTTAATCAGACGAAAAACGCTAGTTACGTCGGCATGGTTTGTTTGTATGGGATGAGGTATGATAGTATTATATTATCTGTGGTAATACCTATAAAGCTTGTAAAAAGTACTACTCACCAGGACAGTCAAGCATGATCTGATGAACATTATCAACGAAGTGTCTCAACATAGGCGTGTAGGCCTCGTTCTCAGCTGTGGAGGGTAGGAGGGGTGGCGCTGCGGCCTGCGGGGAGATCCACGCGCCCCACGACTCTTGTAGTGCGCCCCACGCGTACCACGCCACTGGGGATACGAATTCATTACAATATGATAGTCTATGCAATGAACCACCAGAATACCACGAATTATTAGAGTAATTCGTTGTATTCTATTGGTTGGCCAGCAGGTGGCGCCATTTAAATAAAGACTAAACAAACGCGAAAAAATTCTGGGTTATATCCATATTTTCGGCAGTTCTTCCAAAAGTTTCACACGTGTAAACGCAAATATAAGTTATATATTGTTTTAGAAATTCATTTATAATTGGTGGGAAGGACGGAGCCGAGCCTTACAAAGCAGTGAGTACAGTGGAGCACTGTTTCTCCTCCTTCAGGGGAGCCGTCCTTTAACACTTAATGTATGAAATTTAAGAAAAACGTAAATTTTATCAGTCGGTGGTAATTTAGGAACTGTCACATGTGGTGCCTAATATAATATATAACGGTACCCAAAGGATAAAAACATAACAATATGAGTATTGCAAACACAGGATAATCTATAAAACAAAGACAATACCAAAGCCCCGTTACAGGGTTAATTCGCAATAAGGTTCCCTATACGCACTGATTGATAGTGTATAATTTTGTAACACATTGTAGTCACGATCTATCCTTAATGTGACAAGACAAGGTAGAGCCATCTCTTGGTAAGTGGATGAGACTTGCAGCGCCATCTCTTAGTGAGTGGAGGACACTTGCAGCACCATCTCTTGGTGAGTGGAAGAGACTTGCAGCGCCATCTCTTGGTGAGTGGAAGAGATTTGCAGCGCCATCTCTTGGTGAGTAAAAGAGACTTGCAGCGCCATCTCTTGGTAAATGGAAGAGACTTGCAGCGCCATCTCTTGGTGAGTAAAAGAGACTTGCAGCGCCATCTCTTGGTGAGTGGAGGAGACTTGCAGCGCCATCTCTTAGTGAGTGGAGGAGACTTGCAGCGCCATCTCTTGGCGAGTATGCATATTATAAATCTAAAAGCTATTACCTCTTTCCGGCTCTAGGCTGACCTTGGTCGCCGCAGCTAAAAACGTGCAGCGCGTGTGTCGTGTGCTGAGCTATTACCTCTCTCCGGCTCTAGGCTGGGCCTGGTCGCCGCAGCTACAAACGTGCAGCGCGTGTGTCGTGTGCTGAGCTATTACCTCTCTCCGGCTCTAGGCTGGGCCTGGTCGCCGCAGCTACAAACGTGCAGCGCGTGTGTCGTGTGCTGAGCTATTACCTCTCTCCGGCTCTAGGCTGGGCCTGGTCGCCGCAGCTACAAACGTGCAGCGCGTGTGTCGTGTGCTGAGCTATTACCTCTCTCCGGCTCTAGGCTGGGCCTGGTCGCCGCAGCTACAAACGTGCAGCGCGTGTGTCGTGTGCTGAGCTATTACCTCTCTCCGGCTCTAGGCTGGGCCTGGTCGCCGCAGCTACAAACGTGCAGCGCGTGTGTCGTGTGCTGAGCTATTACCTCTCTCCGGCTCTAGGCTGACCTTGGTCGCCGCAGCTACAAACGTGCAGCGCGTGTGTCGTGTGCTGAGCTATTACCTCTCTCCGGTTCTAGGCTGACCTTGGTCGCCGCAGCTACAAACGTGCAGCGCGTGTGTCGTGTGCTGAGCTATTACCTCTCTCCGGCTCTAGGCTGAGCCTGGTCGCCGCAGCTACAAACGTGCAGCGCGTGTGTCGTGTGCTGAGCTATTACCTCTCTCCGGCTCTAGGCTGGGCCTGGTCGCCGCAGCTACAAACGTGCAGCGCGTGTGTCGTGTGCTGAGCTATTACCTCTCTCCGGCTCTAGGCTGAGCCTGGTCGCCGCAGCTACAAACGTGCAGCGCGTGTGTCGTGTGCTGAGCTATTACCTCTCTCCGGCTCTAGGCTGGGCCTGGTCGCCGCAGCTACAAACGTGCAGCGCGTGTGTCGTGTGCTGAGCTATTACCTCTCTCCGGCTCTAGGCTGGGCCTGGTCGCCGCAGCTACAAACGTGCAGCGCGTGTGTCGTGTGCTGAGCTATTACCTCTCTCCGGCTCTAGGCTGACCTTGGTCGCCGCAGCTACAAACGTGCAGCGCGTGTGTCGTGTGCTGAGCTATTACCTCTCTCCGGTTCTAGGCTGACCTTGGTCGCCGCAGCTACAAACGTGCAGCGCGTGTGTCGTGTGCTGAGCTATTACCTCTCTCCGGCTCTAGGCTGAGCCTGGTCGCCGCAGCTACAAACGTGCAGCGCGTGTGTCGTGTGCTGAGCTATTACCTCTCTCCGGCTCTAGGCTGGGCCTGGTCGCCGCAGCTACAAACGTGCAGCGCGTGTGTCGTGTGCTGAGCTATTACCTCTCTCCGGCTCTAGGCTGAGCCTGGTCGCCGCAGCTACAAACGTGCAGCGCGTGTGTCGTGTGCTGAGCTATTACCTCTCTCCGGCTCTAGGCTGGGCCTGGTCGCCGCAGCTACAAACGTGCAGCACGTGTGTCGTGTGCTGAGCTATTACCTCTCTCCGGCTCTAGGCTGGGCCTGGTCGCCGCAGCTACAAACGTGCAGCGCGTGTGTCGTGTGCTGAGCTATTACCTCTCTCCGGCTCTAGGCTGACCTTGGTCGCCGCAGCTACAAACGTGCAGCGCGTGTGTCGTGTGCTGAGCTATTACCTCTCTCCGGTTCTAGGCTGACCTTGGTCGCCGCAGCTACAAACGTGCAGCGCGTGTGTCGTGTGCTGAGCTATTACCTCTCTCCGGCTCTAGGCTGAGCCTGGTCGCCGCAGCTACAAACGTGCAGCGCGTGTGTCGTGTGCTGAGCTATTACCTCTCTCCGGCTCTAGGCTGAGCCTGGTCGCCGCAGCTACAAACGTGCAGCGCGTGTGCCGTGTGCTGAGCTATTACCTCTCTCCGGCTCTAGGCTGAGCCTGGTCGCCGCAGCAACAAACGCTCTCTGCAGCGCGTGCAGCAGTGTGGCGACGTGCGGCGCGTGTGTCGTGTGCTGCGTGTGACGCGCGCCCTTCACGCCTGTCCGAGCTTCCCACCAGAGGACGCCCAGCTCGCGGAGAAGGTGGCCTAGCTGGAAGCAAACAATTTATTGGAGACATTTTGACTGGAAGTCATTGTTAAAATAAATGAGGATGAAATAAGATGATGCACGTATAGCTTTTTGCTTTGAACTAAGCACCATTTTGCGCATAATAAAACGAAGCTGCAGCTGCGCGAGTTCCACATCCGAATACATGAGCACACCACTCTCATGGATATATCAGTATTGAGTTATGCACTCCTAGTACTTCTTACCTGATCGGATAGAACTTCAGCGGCCTTAGCATCCACGGCTCCTACAACGTGACCCCAAACTACTGGCAGTATCGTATTATTCACAGCCGCTGTAGCATATCTCAACACATGCACACAACTCTGGCTTCTATCAGCACTGCGCTATATTCTCCTGGTACTTCATCCCACTAATATCATAAATGCGAATGTGTTTTTACTTCTTTTACGCATCAAGGTTGTAACGGATCGACGTGATTTCTTGCACAGATAATAGTTTTTTCTCAAACATGCTTGGAAATGTGATCATTATTTTGACAACCTTCTTCGAGATAAATCGAAATTGCTGTACTGGTCAAATACATGCGCGCAGCGGCCGGCAAAAGTAGTATGAAAATCCATATCTGTCGTGTCTAGCGGCCAAATAAATTCCATAGTAAACTCATATCTGTCGTGTAGTTTAAAAATGGAACGATGTTTTACTCCGAAACATGGCAACCAAGGAGGTAACTTATCAAAGGTTTTATTTAAATTTCGAACTGGCTTGCAAATAGAACGCTGTTTATTGAAAAAAAAACAAAGGAACACTTTATCGCGGGAACAATTATTGTTGTTCGTCATTGATTTTGACAAAATGAGTTCTAGGTACTACTTAGTTTTAATTTCCGCGCATTATTTGAGAAAAGTACTATACAAGCCTTGGCCACAACTAGGCATTGATGGACTTACGTATGTGTGCCTCGGCTTCGCCTCGGCCCACATTTACACGTTCGTCCATCAATGCCTATTTTGCTGGCCGCTGCAGTAATGTACTATTCCACAACCTTGTCTATTATGTAACACATTGCCTAAGAAATTATTTTCGAAGTTATAAAATAAGAATAAAAAAAAAAATACATAATAACAGTTACGAAATGACTTTTGTATGGATCATTATGTAACTGGCAGAATGTTACTGAACCTGTTACCTCTCGAAAAAGCGCGCGTTGATTGTGTGTATGTAGTCTGTGATGTTAAGTCTGAACGTTTCTAATTAATTATTGTTGGAACTTATTTGCGTTTAATTAAGTAAGCTCATTAGGTAGTGGAAAAAGAATCGTTCGTGTCTCGCATAAAAAGGCTTTATTTTAACACTCGCATGTCGCTCGTGTTAAAATCTCGACTTTTTATGCTCGACACGAAATGTATTATTATTGCCCAGAGAGTAACATATTATAAGATGGCGAGTAAAAAAAAGTAAGTACTTCTTACCTGATCAAATGGAACTTCAGCTGCCTTAGCATCTACGGCTCTCACAACATATCCCCAATGAGCTGGTGGTATCGTATTGTTCACAGCCGCTGTAGCACACCTCAGTACATGAGCACACAACTCTCTGGCATCTATCAGCACTGCGCTGTGCACTCCTAGTAGTTCGACGAGCATGTGGTGCTCGGTGGCGGGCGCAGGCCCCCCGCGTTGGACGGCGCGGATAAGGGCTTCGAGCATGTCCCGACGTTGGATCGGGTCTGCTGATTCTGACCAACGGGTCATTTCAAACTGAAATAGAATTATAGCTTCTTGTATGATTAAATTTTAGGAATCTTTTGATGAAGCTTTACAAATTTAAATAATCTCATTTTACAGCCTGTTCAAGCGATTTTGACTTCTATGGTGTTGGTGATATGACAAATGGCAGCTGTAATAAACAGTTAGTTTTGGTAACAGGTTTATGCTTTTTATGCTATCCTTATACTTACGGGATAGAACTCAAAATCGGTTGAATGGACTGTAAATAAAATTATTCATTAAAAACTTAAAAAAAACAAGCTTTTTTCGTATTCTTCTCAGCAAACCCTTTCATTTGATACCTATATTATGGCAGTGCACAAAAAATAACTAGTCCGCCATCTTGGGTCATCCACCATATTTGATTTAGAATGACGTCACTTAGCAAACCATGCATTGTCATGCAAACTAAACGTGTATGCAAAATTTCATCTTAATCGGTAGAGGACAACTGCTTTAAAATTCAGTTGCAAGATTTGACCCTAACACACTTACATACATTGCAAGTTAAATAAAAGCTTGTAAAAAAGGGTTGTAGAAATTTCTAATTTTATTTCAAAAGGAGTATAAGTAGGATTGATTGATTGATTTAAATATTCCTCCAAGTTTTGGATGAACTGCATTTATTTTGTCATTCTTCTTTTACTAACTCACTTCATATTGCTCAAAAACACTAGAAGAAGCTCACCTTAGACAAATAACTGAACACTGTATGCGACGGTAACTGAGAATCCAACAACGCACTGTACACTTTAGGCCAGTCCGCGGCCCGTAACCGACGGGGCGCGAGTAGGGATCCGCATAGCGTCTGTTGTAGCACCCCGGTGGAGCGCTTGCCCCATGCCGACAGCAACTCAGTCGATAAGCGTCCGTCGTGGCATATCCAGCGCTGGAATGTGGAAAGAAAATTATTCTTAGAATCTAAATCAAATACCTGCAGTGTGCAGTTATGGAACTTTTCATACACTTTTATAGGACGGAGTTTTAAGGTAGATCTTCCTAAAACTCAGTGTGTGTGCTGTTTCAACAATCCGATACTATAAGTTTTTTGCTTAATAGAATATTTGTATCATCAAGAAAGATCATCAATAGTTTCTTGACGAGCATAATATTAGAGTTACGTTTCAAACTAGTTAAGCATTCTCGAAGACATATATATCAAACATCACAAATTATTATGTGGATACTAAACTGAATAGAGACCTCACCCATGGTTACCACATCGATGTAAATAAATGAATCTAGGATGTTACCTCCGCCAGATCGCTAACTAGTGTAGTAAGCACACTGCTGGCGGGCGCACAGGACGCGCAGGGCGGTGCGCCGGCGCAGCGCCACGCGCGCTCCA
Source organism: Anorthoa munda (assembly GCA_945859665.1). Taxonomy (NCBI): domain Eukaryota; kingdom Metazoa; phylum Arthropoda; class Insecta; order Lepidoptera; family Noctuidae; genus Anorthoa; species Anorthoa munda. The sequence continues at coordinate 4,649,362 of OX243901.1, read as the reverse complement.
CCACGCGCACGCCTGCCTCACTGCTGCGCGTACGTCTGCAAGTTATCATCAGTACATCAGGATTATTTGTATAACCAATGTTGCTAGACAAAAATGAAGTTGACTGAACGAAATAAACATCTATATGGTCAGCTCACATCGAGATGAAATGAGGTACGCAATTTTTAAGATAGTCATACTATACAGAACTTTATTTACTTCATAATAAGGTACACATCGAATACGGCTGCAGCGTCTAGAGGCGCCACGCGAAGCAGTGATAAACGAGGCCTTCACCAGGTCATCGGTCCACCTGGTGGGAGGCCTTCCAACGCAACGCCTTCCGGTTCGCGGTCGCCACTCCAGAACCTTTCTGCCCCATCGGCCATCCGTTCCGCGAGCAATGTGCCCTGCCCACTGCCACTTAAGTTTGGCAATTCTTCGAGCTAAGTCGGTTACCCTGGTTCTCTTACTGATCTCTACATTTCTGATTCGATCACGCAAGGAAACGCCGAGCATAGACCTCTCCATTGCCCTTTGAGTGACTGTAAGCTTTCTGATGAGGCCCATTGTAAGCGACCACGTCTCAGAGCCATATGTCATCACTGGCAACACACACTGGTCATAGACTTTCGTCTTGAGACACTGTGGTAAGTTGGACGAGAAGATACCGCGCAACTTCCCGAACGCTGCCCAGCCGAGTCGGATTCGACGGTTGACCTCTTTCTCGAAGTTGGCCCTACCCAACTGGATCGTTTGTCCCAGGTAGACATAGTCATCCACAACTTCAAGTGTAGAGTCTCCGATCTTGATAGGAGTGGGTGTTACATGGTCATTTACCATGATCTTGGTTTTATCCATGTTCATTTTAAGACCCACTCTTTCGGAAGCTCTACTGAGGTCATCGAGCATTGTACTGAGGCTCTCCATGGTCTCAGCCATGACCAATATGTCGTCGGCAAACCGAAGGTGAGTGATGTACTCGCCATTAACGTTGATGCCCTAGGCCCCTCCAGTCCAGAACCTTGAATACATCCTCCAGCGCAGCAGTGAACAGTTTCGGAGAAATGACGTCTCCCTGTCTCACGCCACGCTGGAGAAGGATTGGTTTCGAAGACTGATCCTGAAGACGGACTGACATGGTGGCGACAAACACTTCAACACCTCAATGTACCGGTAATCGATCTGGCACCGTTGGAGAGACTGCCGTACAGCCCAAGTCTCGATCGAATCGAAGGCTTTCTCGTAGTCCACAAACGCTAAACAGAGAGGCAGGTTATACTCTTCGGTCTTCTGTATAACTTGCAGCAGCGTATGTATGTGGTCTACGGTGCTAAAGCCTTTTCGGAATCCGGCTTGTTCGGGAGGCTGGAAATCGTCAAACCTGCGCGCGAGACGATTCATGATGACTCTTGAAAACAACTTGTAGACATGGCTAAGAAGTGAGATGGGCCTATAGTTCTTCAGCCGGGCATTGTCGCCCTTCTTGAAGAAGAGTACCACCACACCCCTGCACCATGCCTTTGGCGTTTTGCCCTCGAGTATGACGGAATCAAACATTTTCTGAAGGGTCTTAAGGACCGGATTTCCACCCGCCTTCAAGTTGTTTCAGAGCCATTCCAATCTTGTACAGGCTGACGTCCGGGATATCTTCGGTATCTTCGGAGCCTGCTAGTGTCTTGCTCTAAATTAGAATACGTTCCACGGCTCTAGCTCTCGGTGTGAGCTGACCCTATAGACTAGATGAATCAAGTGTCTGATTAATTAACAAAAGTTGTATTTTTTTATTTAGCTATATGCACGCGTTTGACCATTATCTCGCCTGATGGTAAGCGATGATGTGGTCGACGATGAAGCACGCTTGCCTAGAAGTAACCTATTCACTCTTGACTTAAAGACCCCAAGGTTGTAGCTATCCGGAAACAAACACTCCAGCACGGAATTCCACTCCTTAGCTGTGCGCACAATGAAAGTATTCGCAAAACGATTTGTACGTATGTGTCGGATGTCCCCCATGTACCGGTGGCGCATTGCCGTACGTCTTGTTGTCCGGTGATGGAAAGGGCTAGGCGAAATCGAATTGTGCAGTTCCATCGCACACTCCCCGAAATGTAACCGATAAAAAAACGACAGATTGGTCACTCGGCATCAATGTTCAAGGCTTCAAGCTTTGAGGCGAAAAGTGCATCGTTGCCGCCAAGACAGAAATGGGCCAAGAGGCTTATCCTCTAGGCCCATTTGACAATCGACTCAAGTGCATCAAGTTGATATTTGGCAGATCCATCCCAGAGGTGAGAGCAGTACTCTTTGCATGACCGAACTTGCGCTTTATACATGTTGAGCAGATGTTCAGGGGTGAAGTACCGTCTCACCTTTGCAAGGATCCCCAACTTGAGATAAGGGTGGGCTTAGTCCTACAGTGGGACTCAACCTGTAAATTAAAGTTGACTATTAAATCTACTACTATACCTTGCTATGGTATGCAGCGCGGCGGCAGTGCGAGCCGCATGCGGCCTGGCCCGCGCTAGGCGACGTATTGATAGGCTCGCGCTTGACCACTATCTTACCTTGCTATGGTATGCAGCGCGGCGGCAGTGCGAGCCGCATGCGGCCTGGCCCGCGCTAGGCGACGTATTGATAGGCTCGCGCTTGACCACTATCTTACCTTGCTATGGTATGCAGCGCGGCGGCGGTGCGAGCCGCATGCGGCCTGGCCCGCGCTAGGCGACGTATTGATAGGCTCGCGCTTGACCACTATCTTACCTTGCTATGGTATGCAGCGCGGCGGCAGTGCGAGCCGCATGCGGCCTGGCCCGCGCTAGGCGACGTATTGATAGGCTCGCGCTTGACCACTATCTTACCTTGCTATGGTATGCAGCGCAGCGCGGCGGCAGTGCGAGCCGCATGCGGCCTGGCCCGCGCTAGGCGACGTATTGATAGGCTCGCGCTTGACCACTATCTTACCTTGCTATGGTATGCAGCGCGGCGGCAGTGCGAGCCGCATGCGGCCTGGCCCGCGCTAGGCGACGTATTGATAGGCTCGCGCTTGACCACTATCTTACCTTGCTATGGTATGCAGCGCGGCGGCAGTGCGAGCCGCATGCGGCCTGGCCCGCGCTAGGCGACGTATTGATAGGCTCGCGCTTGACCACTATCTTACCTTGCTATGGTATGCAGCGCAGCGCGGCGGCAGTGCGAGCCGCATGCGGCCTGGCCCGCGCTAGGCGACGTATTGATAGGCTCGCGCTTGACCACTATCTTACCTTGCTATGGTATGCAGCGCGGCGGCAGTGCGAGCCGCATGCGGCCTGGCCCGCGCTAGGCGACGTATTGATAGGCTCGCGCTTGACCACTATCTTACCTTGCTATGGTATGCAGCGCAGCGCGGCGGCAGTGCGAGCCGCATGCGGCCTGGCCCGCGCTAGGCGACGTATTGATAGGCTCGCGCTTGACCACTATCTTACCTTGCTATGGTATGCAGCGCGGCGGCAGTGCGAGCCGCATGCGGCCTGGCCCGCGCTAGGCGACGTATTGATAGGCTCGCGCTTGACCACTATCTTACCTTGCTATGGTATGCAGCGCGGCGGCAGTGCGAGCCGCATGCGGCCTGGCCCGCGCTAGGCGACGTATTGATAGGCTCGCGCTTGACCACTATCTTACCTTGCTATGGTATGCAGCGCGGCGGCAGTGCGAGCCGCATGCGGCCTGGCCCGCGCTAGGCGACGTATTGATAGGCTCGCGCTTGACCACTATCTTACCTTGCTATGGTATGCAGCGCGGCGGCAGTGCGAGCCGCATGCGGCCTGGCCCGCGCTAGGCGACGTATTGATAGGCTCGCGCTTGACCACTATCTTACCTTGCTATGGTATGCAGCGCAGCGCGGCGGCAGTGCGAGCCGCATGCGGCCTGGCCCGCGCTAGGCGACGTATTGATAGGCTCGCGCTTGACCACTATCTTACCTTGCTATGGTATGCAGCGCGGCGGCAGTGCGAGCCGCATGCGGCCTGGCCCGCGCTAGGCGACGTATTGATAGGCTCGCGCTTGACCACTATCTTACCTTGCTATGGTATGCAGCGCGGCGGCAGTGCGAGCCGCATGCGGCCTGGCCCGCGCTAGGCGACGTATTGATAGGCTCGCGCTTGACCACTATCTTACCTTGCTATGGTATGCAGCGCGGCGGCAGTGCGAGCCGCATGCGGCCTGGCCCGCGCTAGGCGACGTATTGATAGGCTCGCGCTTGACCACTATCTTACCTTGCTATGGTATGCAGCGCGGCGGCAGTGCGAGCCGCATGCGGCCTGGCCCGCGCTAGGCGACGTATTGATAGGCTCGCGCTTGACCACTATCTTACCTTGCTATGGTATGCAGCGCGGCGGCGGTGCGAGCCGCATGCGGCCTGGCCCGCGCTAGGCGACGTATTGAAAAGCGCGCACTACTGCGGTTCTCTTTGATACCGCGCTCTGCGTCCACTGATATACACCATTCTTGTTCCTGGACAAACAACATATTAGTTTTTGAATGCAGTAGAGGAAAATGCGCCAACAATTAAATCCTAATTTTATACCTTGTCGCGCCGCAAGTCACCGAGGTGCCGAGACGCAACAAGACAAGGAACCATGACGCAAAGCCGTGCCGTGACCCGACGCAACTCCGGGCCGACTGTCCGGCTGGATCCGGCATCGCGAAATATAAGAACGGCAGCTTGCAACGTTGCAACGTCGAGCGGTAATTTTTTACCACGTAGGCCGTAGATTACCGTGGTGCGCCATTAAGATAGGCCTACACCCCGCAGAGGTCTGCGATAGGCCGATTGAACTTGATTTTAATCAGACACTGTTAATATACTTCCGTTGCTGACCCTACAGAGTTAAATGTATGTATTTTTTTTTGGGTAATTTTAGTTTGCGCACTGTCTACTGTCTAATGACGTCACATGACACGTACCGGTATGTATATAGTGATGGGCTTGCACTTGTTGGCGCAGTTTTTCCGTACGGGCGGTAACGATCGTCGCACGCGCAGCACACCGACTAGCTCCCACAGTCTACTGTCCAGTAAAGATACGCGGGCCACTTCTGTACACCATTCTCTGTGAACCATTCCCAAGAAAGGTTAAATTAAAAAGATTTTCGTCGAAATTTGAAAATTTTGTCGTCATTCCATAATTAATATTCAGCTTTAAATGTGCAAAAAAAGATGTTAATATTCAAATTCAGATTACGTCACTGCTTTTTTTTAATCTTATTATGCAAACTTGACTTACTCATTTTCAGTCACATTCCTGACTAATTTTGCACCTCGTAAAAAGACTATTGCCAGCAACCCTAGCTTTGAACAGGCAAGACGCCTGTTCATCAATTTTGCCTATGTCAGAACTATAATGTGATTTTTAATTTCGTAGACTAAACTGACATTTGGGGGGTTGTCACTTTATCGTTACATTAAAATAGTGTCGTATCCTGATTATCCCAAATGATCTAAAGTTGATCAAAAATAGCAGTAGATCGAAAATTGAACTATTTCGAGGCAAAAAAATTACATTTGTTAAGTAACTATCGGCCCTTATTTAGTTTCTAATCATTTATGTCAGGCTTATTTTTATCTTTCGCATTTATTTTATTGTTGATTTCATATTTAACACAATAAAAGTTTATGAAATATATTTATGAATACTGTTATATTTAAATATATTACGTTTATATTCATAAAACATTTAATTACACCAATTAGTAAAAGTAAATTGTGGAGTCATGTCACATTGATTCGATGAATCACTTATGATTGAGCCTTACCTACAACACTATGCACCGCGCTTGCAACATTTAAAAAAAAATAAGGTCATTGGCAGTTGTCAGTTTAGTCTAGGCAATTAAAAATCACAGTATAAGTTATGAATACTTACTGTGCAAGTCTCTCAATGTCATTCAAATGTTTGTCGACCAGCGATATGAGCGTGCGAGAGTCCTGAAAGTTCACATCTTCTACAGGTGACTTGATCAACGTTCGTCTTCGCCTACAAACAAAATAAGTATGTGCTCATATGTTAATTGCACGGTTGGCGCAGTGGTTGAGCGATTGACTGCTGCGCTGCGTGTCGCGGGTTCGATTCCCGCACGGAACCAATATTTGTATGACCTACAGATACTTGTTCCGGCTCTGGGTGTTGTGTATGTGAGTTTATATGTTTGTGAACGCACCCACGATACAGGAACGTCGTAGGACCGTCACGGAGGGAAAGCTCTTTTGAGGATAACGGACGGGACACGATTCGTTTCCAAGCCGCTTCAAGAGCCTGGGTGTAATACTTTATATCGTGTGAACATACCTTACCTTCGACCGATCCTTAATCTTCAGAATATTGTTAAGAGCGTCTGTGATGGAGTATTGTCAGGCGGTGTTCGTACCGTCACGAAGGGAAAGCTGTCCAGCTCTATGGAGTGTAGCGGACGGGACACGGTGCGTTTCCAGGCCACTTCAAGAGACTGGGTGTAATATACCATATCGAGGGAACTTAATACCTTCTCTTCGACCGATCCTTAATCTTCAGTATATTGTTAACAGCGATGTGGAAGGGCGTCTGTGGCGGCGTGTTGTCCGGCGGTGGTTTTATCGTCACGGAGGGGAAGTTGTCCAGCTCTATGGATGGTAACGGACGGGACACGGCGCGCTTCCATGCCGCTTCGAGAGCCTGCATGTGATAGTTATAGCTGATTATTATTTGATAAGTACAGATATTTTGCGCAATACCAGCTGCGTATATTAGATTTGAACCACAAAAATCTCAATTTTTTACTTATATCGAAAAAAAGTCGTTTCGTGGTCGAGACATTTTTTCGGAGTCACTAGTCAGAAGGGAGAGGTCAAGACACTCAATACTGAGGAAAGCGACGCAAGGAGGAGGAGTTATGCTGAGTCACGGGGTCCCAGCGATAAAAAGAAAATTTAGTTCAAATAAATGTCACTAGATGGCGCGATATGCATTGATTTTTTATTGAATTGTGTGTAAAATTAAAATTTTTTTTTTTTTTTTTTTTTTTCTGTTATGGGCTTGCGCTTGACCACTATCTCACCTGATGGTAAGCGATGATGTGGTCCACGATGGATCACGCTTGCCTAGAAGTAACCTATTCACTCTTGATTTAAAGACCCCTAGATTGTAGCTATCGGGAAACACAGACTCCGGCAGGAAAATTTTCTAGAATTGATCATAAACATTGTATGTTCTTTTTTAATCAACTCTCCTAAGTACAAAATTATGGAATATTGGGCTGTTAATTCACATTTCAAAGATTATTTGAACGGATCATTTAAAAATGATTCCAATAGATGGCGCGGTTTTAAATTTCTGAGGCATGTCACTCGATTTTTAAATTTGTATTGTTCCATATTTTGGTACAATGAAACTATAAAAATACTATAAAACAAATCGTTACTGTATTTAAAGAAAAAAAAAATTCATGAACCGAGAAAATACTTTTACTTGCAATTCGCTGCTAACACCATCTATAGACATGGAACGGAACCAAACGCGATCGTAATACTTATAAAAATAATCAGACAAAAACGCTAGTTACGTCGGCACGGTTTCTTTGTATGGGATGAGGCATCTGTATGCTAGTATTATATTATCTGTGGCTGAGTTGTTCCACCTCGCAAAAGACAAGGATAAATATTCGGAACTGATGACAATACGAGCAGTGGTGACCCAGTGGTATCGGCCGCGACTTACAAGTTGTAGGTCGCGGGTTCGAGCCCAGGCAGGCGCTTTACTTTGTGTAAATTATTTCATCACCACTGCTCTCAAAACGGTGAAGGAAAACATCGTGAGGAAACCGGCATGTCCTAGAACCAACAATTCGAAGATATGTAACATCCACCAACCCACACTGGGCCACACTGGGCTGGGTGGATAACGGCCCATTCCCTCTCACAGAGAGGAGGCCTGTGTCCCAGCAGTGGGAACTAATAGGCTGATGATATGATGTGATGTGTGATGACAAATCTTGATTGGGATAGCACTGAAATATGGAGGAGGGAAGCCCCATTGCAAACATCATACGAGTTTTTTTTTTGGCACTTAAAATATGTAAAGTAGACTTACATGTTCTGGGATATATCTTGCAATATCAGCAAAATGTGGTGCTATGCGCACTTTTTCGCCTTGATCCAGCCAGCTTAAATATTCGTTAAGCAATCTGAAAACTCACATTATTAGTTGAATCAAATACTGTTTCACGTTGTCCGGATAGGACCCATGTCTGCCACATAAGTTTATGTGGCATTATCAGATGATAAAAACAGGCTTTAAAATCCTAATAACATTATAAACTAGCTGTACCCACGGCTTCGCTCCCGTCAACTACCTTACCCATCCTACCCAATCCTACCCTACCCTACCTACCTGTATTCTGATGAACAAAGCAAATATTTATTCGAATTGATCAAGCCGTTTTGAGATTTAGCGGGACTATCATCATCTTCCTGCCCTTATTCCATGTTACTTGAGGTCGGCGCATCACGTTTTCTTCTTCCATACCGTCCTGTCCCCCGTCACGCTATCACTGACTCCCTTTTTTCATATCACTCCTCACACAGTCCATCCATCTTTTCTTTGGCCTTCCTCTTCCTCTCCATCCATCCACATTTATATTCATAACTCTTTTAGTAACATGCGTTTCATTTGTTTAGCGATTCTAACGAACAACAATTGATTTGACAGTTTTGATCGACAATTTTTTTATATATATTTATAGGATTACTTTCAGAATAACCGACAACGCCATCTACTGGCATTACCGGAACCAGCATACAACACCATGTACATTTTTCTTTGTCCATGTTTTGTTTCTGTCATGTGTCAGAGATGGCGCTGTTTTCGCAAAACGTATAGAAAAATGAATTTTTGTAACATTTTTTTTGTTAGTTTTTCCTATGTTTTAATAGTTATTCTGTTATTCGGGGCGGAGATAAATCTAACAAATTAATGACCATGTAAAACGGTCAAGCCGTTCTCGAGTTATAAATGGTGTAACTAAGCCAACTTTGTTATATATTTTAATTAAAAGATGAAAAGTTGTGTCAACTGCTTTCCTATATTTGCTTTCAGAACAGATTGAAGCAATACATCAAGGTGATGTTTGGCAGAGAGATGGATTGTGTGACAAAAACTATTACCATAAAAATACCCGATTTGAAGAAAAAAAATTCTTCGAGTATTGAACTATTATTCCCTGATGCGGGTACTAGCTAGATATTTATAACATCAACTTACTTTTCAGCAGCAGCATGATAAGCAATCAAATTGAATATATTCCTCTTCGTCTCCACCGGCTCACTGCTCGGACTCGTTTCCTTCTCGCTTCGGCTATCATCGGCTTCATCTTCGTTATCGCTCGAGCCACTCGACTCCCCCGTCAAATCGACGATCGACAACGCTGGTAGGAATCCATCATCAGTCCTCACTGGAGTAGCCCTCTCTACGCGAATATTCGATGTTGTTTCATTAGTATCGATCGATTTGTGTTCCGTTTTGAGCGTTTCGCCTTCGTTGTGGTGGTATGCGATCGTTTCTAGGAGTCTTCGTTTCATTTGAGCTAGTGTGCGTGATTTTATTAGGCCGCTAAAGAAGAGAGGGCCTACTGCTGGTACTGACCTAAAACAAACAATTATAAGATGCTATAAATATATGGTATAGACCACAGATAATATAATACTATCACACGTTGCGACGTAACTAGCGTTTTTCGTCTGATTAAACTGATTATTTTTTGTACATCGGACGCATTGGGTTCCGTTCCACGGTAATAGATAGATGGTTTTAGCAGCGACTTGCAAGTAAAAGGGTTGACTCGGCTCGTGTTTTTTTTTTCTTTAAATACAGTGACGATTTGTTTTATACAATACAAATTTAAACAATCGAGTGGAATGCCTCAGAAATTTAAAACCGCGCCATCTATTGGCATCAATTTTAAATGATCCGTTCAAATAATCTTTGAAATGTGAATTAAGAGCCCAATATTTCATTATTTTGTGCTTAGGAGGCTTGATTAAACAAGAACATACAATATTTATGTTCAATGCCAAAAAAAAGTTAATTTTACATACAAATCAGTGCATATCGCGCCATCTAGTGGTATAGAATTGAACCTTTGAATTTCTTAGCGCTGGGACCCCCGTGGTATAGACGAATTCTTTTGCACCTTTTTAATTTAATGGCCCAACATAGCCTGAAGTATTGGTAAACTTAGGTACAACTGGATAGCATTTATCGCAGAACTGTCGACCGATGACCCAAAAGACCCTAATAAACCCCCCACAAAGGTTGTGGTTGTGGGAATGTTGGATATCCAGCATGGACGACTTTCAGCTGAACTGATGAGATTTTAATCAGTAAGACTCACCCGAAATCCGGTGGTATTTGCAGATACAGATGCATGAGTAGTCTCCACAGCGTGAGATGGGATGGATGGCTCATAGGAGCTGCCAGCGCTGCAGTCGCTGCACGATATATTACTAGCTCTTCTGATGTTATTTTGGCGCCTATTTTCTGCAAAAACAATGTACATGTTAACATAACTCGTGCCTTTCGAGGAGCGTGGCATGCTCAACGTGTATCTTCTGCTGCGCGACGCGCTGTTGATGTAGCACGCTCAGCAGGCGAGCGTACAGATGCGTGCTCGCCTCTCGAGCAGCGTGGCATGCTCGCAGCAAGCATTCAGATAGTAATGTGGTGATCTTACCTGCAGCGCATTATCAACGTGTATCTTCTGCTGCGCGACGCGCTGTTGATGTAGCACGCTCAGCAGGCGAGCGTACAGATGCGTGCTCGCCTCTCGAGCAGCGTGGCATGCTCGCAGCAAGCATTCAGATAGTAATGTGGTGATCTTACCTGCAGCGCATTATCAACGTGTATCTTCTGCTGCGCGACGCGCTGTTGATGTAGCACGCTCAGCAGGCGAGCGTACAGATGCGTGCTCGCCTCTCGAGCAGCGTGGCATGCTCGCAGCAAGCATTCAGATAGTAATGTGGTGATCTTACCTGCAGCGCATTATCAACGTGTATCTTCTGCTGCGCGACGCGCTGTTGATGTAGCACGCTCAGCAGGCGAGCGTACAGATGCGTGCTCGCCTCTCGAGCAGCGTGGCATGCTCGCAGCAAGCATTCAGATAGTAATGTGGTGATCTTACCTGCAGCGCATTATCAACGTGTATCTTCTGCTGCGCGACGCGCTGTTGATGTAGCACGCTCAGCAGGCGAGCGTACAGATGCGTGCTCGCCTCTCGAGCAGCGTGGCATGCTCGCAGCAAGCATTCAGATAGTAATGTGGTGATCTTACCTGCAGCGCATTATCAACGTGTATCTTCTGCTGCGCGACGCGCTGTTGATGTAGCACGCTCAGCAGGCGAGCGTACAGATGCGTGCTCGCCTCTCGAGCAGCGTGGCATGCTCGCAGCAAGCATTCAGATAGTAATGTGGTGATCTTACCTGCAGCGCATTATCAACGTGTATCTTCTGCTGCGCGACGCGCTGTTGATGTAGCACGCTCAGCAGGCGAGCGTACAGATGCGTGCTCGCCTCTCGAGCAGCGTGGCATGCTCGCAGCAAGCATTCAGATAGTAATGTGGTGATCTTACCTGCAGCGCATTATCAACGTGTATCTTCTGCTGCGCGACGCGCTGTTGATGTAGCACGCTCAGCAGGCGAGCGTACAGATGCGTGCTCGCCTCTCGAGCAGCGTGGCATGCTCGCAGCAAGCATTCAGATAGTAATGTGGTGATCTTACCTGCAGCGCATTATCAACGTGTATCTTCTGCTGCGCGACGCGCTGTTGATGTAGCACGCTCAGCAGGCGAGCGTACAGATGCGTGCTCGCCTCTCGAGCAGCGTGGCATGCTCGCAGCAAGCATTCAGATAGTAATGTGGTGATCTTACCTGCAGCGCATTATCAACGTGTATCTTCTGCTGCGCGACGCGCTGTTGATGTAGCACGCTCAGCAGGCGAGCGTACAGATGCGTGCTCGCCTCTCGAGCAGCGTGGCATGCTCGCAGCAAGCATTCAGATAGTAATGTGGTGATCTTACCTGCAGCGCATTATCAACGTGTATCTTCTGCTGCGCGACGCGCTGTTGATGTAGCACGCTCAGCAGGCGAGCGTACAGATGCGTGCTCGCCTCTCGAGCAGCGTGGCATGCTCGCAGCAAGCATTCAGATAGTAATGTGGTGATCTTACCTGCAGCGCATTATCAACGTGTATCTTCTGCTGCGCGACGCGCTGTTGATGTAGCACGCTCAGCAGGCGAGCGTACAGATGCGTGCTCGCCTCTCGAGCAGCGTGGCATGCTCGCAGCAAGCATTCAGATAGTAATGTGGTGATCTTACCTGCAGCGCATTATCAACGTGTATCTTCTGCTGCGCGACGCGCTGTTGATGTAGCACGCTCAGCAGGCGAGCGTACAGATGCGTGCTCGCCTCTCGAGCAGCGTGGCATGCTCGCAGCAAGCATTCAGATAGTAATGTGGTGATCTTACCTGCAGCGCATTATCAACGTGTATCTTCTGCTGCGCGACGCGCTGTTGATGTAGCACGCTCAGCAGGCGAGCGTACAGATGCGTGCTCGCCTCTCGAGCAGCGTGGCATGCTCGCAGCAAGCATTCAGATAGTAATGTGGTGATCTTACCTGCAGCGCATTATCAACGTGTATCTTCTGCTGCGCGACGCGCTGTTGATGTAGCACGCTCAGCAGGCGAGCGTACAGATGCGTGCTCGCCTCTCGAGCAGCGTGGCATGCTCGCAGCAAGCATTCAGATAGTAATGTGGTGATCTTACCTGCAGCGCATTATCAACGTGTATCTTCTGCTGCGCGACGCGCTGTTGATGTAGCACGCTCAGCAGGCGAGCGTACAGATGCGTGCTCGCCTCTCGAGCAGCGTGGCATGCTCGCAGCAAGCATTCAGATAGTAATGTGGTGATCTTACCTGCAGCGCATTATCAACGTGTATCTTCTGCTGCGCGACGCGCTGTTGATGTAGCACGCTCAGCAGGCGAGCGTACAGATGCGTGCTCGCCTCTCGAGCAGCGTGGCATGCTCGCAGCAAGCATTCAGATAGTAATGTGGTGATCTTACCTGCAGCGCATTATCAACGTGTATCTTCTGCTGCGCGACGCGCTGTTGATGTAGCACGCTCAGCAGGCGAGCGTACAGATGCGTGCTCGCCTCTCGAGCAGCGTGGCATGCTCGCAGCAAGCATTCAGATAGTAATGTGGTGATCTTACCTGCAGCGCATTATCAACGTGTATCTTCTGCTGCGCGACGCGCTGTTGATGTAGCACGCTCAGCAGGCGAGCGTACAGATGCGTGCTCGCCTCTCGAGCAGCGTGGCATGCTCGCAGCAAGCATTCAGATAGTAATGTGGTGATCTTACCTGCAGCGCATTATCAACGTGTATCTTCTGCTGCGCGACGCGCTGTTGATGTAGCACGCTCAGCAGGCGAGCGTACAGATGCGTGCTCGCCTCTCGAGCAGCGTGGCATGCTCGCAGCAAGCATTCAGATAGTAATGTGGTGATCTTACCTGCAGCGCATTATCAACGTGTATCTTCTGCTGCGCGACGCGCTGTTGATGTAGCACGCTCAGCAGGCGAGCGTACAGATGCGTGCTCGCCTCTCGAGCAGCGTGGCATGCTCGCAGCAAGCATTCAGATAGTAATGTGGTGATCTTACCTGCAGCGCATTATCAACGTGTATCTTCTGCTGCAAGACGCGCTGTTGATGTAGCACGCTCAGCAGGCGAGCGTACAGATGCGTGCTCGCCTCTCGAGCAGCGTGGCATGCTCGCAGCAAGCATTCAGATAGTAATGTGGTGATCTTACCTGCAGCGCATTATCAACGTGTATCTTCTGCTGCGCGACGCGCTGTTGATGTAGCACGCTCAGCAGGCGAGCGTACAGATGCGTGCTCGCCTCTCGAGCAGCGTGGCATGCTCGCAGCAAGCATTCAGATAGTAATGTGGTGATCTTACCTGCAGCGCATTATCAACGTGTATCTTCTGCTGCGCGACGCGCTGTTGATGTAGCACGCTCAGCAGGCGAGCGTACAGATGCGTGCTCGCCTCTCGAGCAGCGTGGCATGCTCGCAGCAAGCATTCAGATAGTAATGTGGTGATCTTACCTGCAGCGCATTATCAACGTGTATCTTCTGCTGCGCGACGCGCTGTTGATGTAGCACGCTCAGCAGGCGAGCGTACAGATGCGTGCTCGCCTCTCGAGCAGCGTGGCATGCTCGCAGCAAGCATTCAGATAGTAATGTGGTGATCTTACCTGCAGCGCATTATCAACGTGTATCTTCTGCTGCGCGACGCGCTGTTGATGTAGCACGCTCAGCAGGCGAGCGTACAGATGCGTGCTCGCCTCTCGAGCAGCGTGGCATGCTCGCAGCAAGCATTCAGATAGTAATGTGGTGATCTTACCTGCAGCGCATTATCAACGTGTATCTTCTGCTGCGCGACGCGCTGTTGATGTAGCACGCTCAGCAGGCGAGCGTACAGATGCGTGCTCGCCTCTCGAGCAGCGTGGCATGCTCGCAGCAAGCATTCAGATAGTAATGTGGTGATCTTACCTGCAGCGCATTATCAACGTGTATCTTCTGCTGCGCGACGCGCTGTTGATGTAGCACGCTCAGCAGGCGAGCGTACAGATGCGTGCTCGCCTCTCGAGCAGCGTGGCATGCTCGCAGCAAGCATTCAGATAGTAATGTGGTGATCTTACCTGCAGCGCATTATCAACGTGTATCTTCTGCTGCGCGACGCGCTGTTGATGTAGCACGCTCAGCAGGCGAGCGTACAGATGCGTGCTCGCCTCTCGAGCAGCGTGGCATGCTCGCAGCAAGCATTCAGATAGTAATGTGGTGATCTTACCTGCAGCGCATTATCAACGTGTATCTTCTGCTGCGCGACGCGCTGTTGATGTAGCACGCTCAGCAGGCGAGCGTACAGATGCGTGCTCGCCTCTCGAGCAGCGTGGCATGCTCGCAGCAAGCATTCAGATAGTAATGTGGTGATCTTACCTGCAGCGCATTATCAACGTGTATCTTCTGCTGCGCGACGCGCTGTTGATGTAGCACGCTCAGCAGGCGAGCGTACAGATGCGTGCTCGCCTCTCGAGCAGCGTGGCATGCTCGCAGCAAGCATTCAGATAGTAATGTGGTGATCTTACCTGCAGCGCATTATCAACGTGTATCTTCTGCTGCGCGACGCGCTGTTGATGTAGCACGCTCAGCAGGCGAGCGTACAGATGCGTGCTCGCCTCTCGAGCAGCGTGGCATGCTCGCAGCAAGCATTCAGATAGTAATGTGGTGATCTTACCTGCAGCGCATTATCAACGTGTATCTTCTGCTGCGCGACGCGCTGTTGATGTAGCACGCTCAGCAGGCGAGCGTACAGATGCGTGCTCGCCTCTCGAGCAGCGTGGCATGCTCGCAGCAAGCATTCAGATAGTAATGTGGTGATCTTACCTGCAGCGCATTATCAACGTGTATCTTCTGCTGCGCGACGCGCTGTTGATGTAGCACGCTCAGCAGGCGAGCGTACAGATGCGTGCTCGCCTCTCGAGCAGCGTGGCATGCTCGCAGCAAGCATTCAGATAGTAATGTGGTGATCTTACCTGCAGCGCATTATCAACGTGTATCTTCTGCTGCGCGACGCGCTGTTGATGTAGCACGCTCAGCAGGCGAGCGTACAGATGCGTGCTCGCCTCTCGAGCAGCGTGGCATGCTCGCAGCAAGCATTCAGATAGTAATGTGGTGATCTTACCTGCAGCGCATTATCAACGTGTATCTTCTGCTGCGCGACGCGCTGTTGATGTAGCACGCTCAGCAGGCGAGCGTACAGATGCGTGCTCGCCTCTCGAGCAGCGTGGCATGCTCGCAGCAAGCATTCAGATAGTAATGTGGTGATCTTACCTGCAGCGCATTATCAACGTGTATCTTCTGCTGCGCGACGCGCTGTTGATGTAGCACGCTCAGCAGGCGAGCGTACAGATGCGTGCTCGCCTCTCGAGCAGCGTGGCATGCTCGCAGCAAGCATTCAGATAGTAATGTGGTGATCTTACCTGCAGCGCATTATCAACGTGTATCTTCTGCTGCGCGACGCGCTGTTGATGTAGCACGCTCAGCAGGCGAGCGTACAGATGCGTGCTCGCCTCTCGAGCAGCGTGGCATGCTCGCAGCAAGCATTCAGATAGTAATGTGGTGATCTTACCTGCAGCGCATTATCAACGTGTATCTTCTGCTGCGCGACGCGCTGTTGATGTAGCACGCTCAGCAGGCGAGCGTACAGATGCGTGCTCGCCTCTCGAGCAGCGTGGCATGCTCGCAGCAAGCATTCAGATAGTAATGTGGTGATCTTACCTGCAGCGCATTATCAACGTGTATCTTCTGCTGCAAGACGCGCTGTTGATGTAGCACGCTCAGCAGGCGAGCGTACAGATGCGTGCTCGCCTCTCGAGCAGCGTGGCATGCTCGCAGCAAGCATTCAGATAGTAATGTGGTGATCTTACCTGCAGCGCATTATCAACGTGTATCTTCTGCTGCGCGACGCGCTGTTGATGTAGCACGCTCAGCAGGCGAGCGTACAGATGCGTGCTCGCCTCTCGAGCAGCGTGGCATGCTCGCAGCAAGCATTCAGATAGTAATGTGGTGATCTTACCTGCAGCGCATTATCAACGTGTATCTTCTGCTGCGCGACGCGCTGTTGATGTAGCACGCTCAGCAGGCGAGCGTACAGATGCGTGCTCGCCTCTCGAGCAGCGTGGCATGCTCGCAGCAAGCATTCAGATAGTAATGTGGTGATCTTACCTGCAGCGCATTATCAACGTGTATCTTCTGCTGCGCGACGCGCTGTTGATGTAGCACGCTCAGCAGGCGAGCGTACAGATGCGTGCTCGCCTCTCGAGCAGCGTGGCATGCTCGCAGCAAGCATTCAGATAGTAATGTGGTGATCTTACCTGCAGCGCATTATCAACGTGTATCTTCTGCTGCGCGACGCGCTGTTGATGTAGCACGCTCAGCAGGCGAGCGTACAGATGCGTGCTCGCCTCTCGAGCAGCGTGGCATGCTCGCAGCAAGCATTCAGATAGTAATGTGGTGATCTTACCTGCAGCGCATTATCAACGTGTATCTTCTGCTGCGCGACGCGCTGTTGATGTAGCACGCTCAGCAGGCGAGCGTACAGATGCGTGCTCGCCTCTCGAGCAGCGTGGCATGCTCGCAGCAAGCATTCAGATAGTAATGTGGTGATCTTACCTGCAGCGCATTATCAACGTGTATCTTCTGCTGCGCGACGCGCTGTTGATGTAGCACGCTCAGCAGGCGAGCGTACAGATGCGTGCTCGCCTCTCGAGCAGCGTGGCATGCTCGCAGCAAGCATTCGCAGAGCAATGGCGCCGTGGCAGCGTTGCGGACAGCGTGATTTATGTGATCTTTTGCGTTTTCTTCCTGTACAAAAGGTTGTGGGATAAATAGATAGATCATAAAAATAATTCATCATAATAAATATTTATAGCATTGATGACGTTCTAAACCATAAAATTAAAAAATTCTTATGTAGAATTTATGGCTGCTACACAGGGTCTGCGAATCGCAAATATGGGCTACGTCATCCGAAAACTTTGGGGTAAATGCACGAAGCGTTGAGATGCGACGTTGCGTCGCAACGCTTTGTGTGTTTACAGTTTCAAAAAATCGGCCAAGTGCGAGTCGGACTCGCGCACGAAGGGTTCTATACTTTATAAATTGCGGTTTACGATTTATGACGTATTAAAAACTACTTACTAGATCTCGTCCAAACCAATTTTAGGTAGAAGTTTACATGATATATTTTACTTTAGTTTTAACATTGTCTTATTTTAGAAGTTACAGGGGGGGGACACATTTTACCACTTTGGAAATGACTCGCGCGCAGTTTGCGCGAGAGACATTTCCAAAGTGGAAATTTCCAAATTCATTTCCAAATTCAGTTTTGAATAAAAATATAATAGAAACCTCAATATAATTTTTGAAGACCTATCCATAGATACCCTACAGGTATGGGTATGATGAAAAATAAAAAGATTTTCAGTTCTGTATGGGGAACCCCCAAATTTTTTTGTTTCTTTTTTCTATTTTCGTGTAAAAATCTTAATGCGGTTCACAGAATACTTACCAAGTTTCAACAGCATAGTTCTTATAGTTTCGGAAAAAATTGGCTATGACATACGGACAGACAGATAGACATGACGAATCCATAATGGTTCCGTTTTTTGCCATTTGGCTACGGAACCCTAAAAAGGCAAAAAAAATACTGTTATTCTTCAAGGTCGCCGTATTGTTATTTTAGTCTTAAAATAATTGATATTTCAAAGTATCGTTTTGCTCATTATAAGATATTTCTGCTGTTCCCTTTATGCATACCTGCAGCAAAGAGTTGGCATAGGCGTCGAGATGCGGCCACAGCCTGGTCGCGCAGGCGGCCGCGTCCACCAGCGCACACGCTGCGGGCGGCAGCTGCGGCCGCCAGCACGCGTGCAGCCACGCGCCCAGCACGCCTGCCAGGGGGGGCACCGCCGCTCCACTGCTGCAGTTACAAATATGACATGTAAGCCCACAGAAAAGTAGTCTGCTTTGAACATTTGTAATATTGCTCATTGCTTGGCTAAAACAAGCAGATTCTACTTTTTTTTATTAATTAAGGTAATTGCACAGGAAAAGGATGTCTGGAAGGACTTGGTGGAGGCTTTTGACCAGCAGTGGGAGCAACGGCGAGACAAAAAAAGGTAATTAAATTTATCAGTCTTTTATTTGATACGCTCCATCGCTCATATCACATCAGACTAATACTATAAAGGCGAAAGTATGTGTGTGTGTGTGTTTGTTCCTCTTTTTCGCAAAAACTGCTGAACGGATCTGGATGAAATTAGGCAAAGAGATTATAGTCTGGAATAGCACATAGGGTACTTTTTATACGGGGAATATGTTACCTTAGGATAATTTTCGACATTCACGCGGGCGAAGCCGTTGGCCGAAGCTAGTACACCAATAATTGATACTCACTCTTCAGACAACTGCTCCAGTATCAGTCGTAACAGCAACTCTGAGCCAGCTGCTCCGCCGCGGCCTAGAGCGCGCTGCATCAGTGTGGGGCCTGAGCTCAGCAGTGTTGTGAACAACTCTGTGAATCTGTAAGAAAAAAATTAAGGTCTTACTTTGATTGAACTCAATCACAGTCAACTTAAAATATGGGAATAATAAGAAATTATTTCGAGATAAGAAAATAAAGAAATATTGTTGTTATTGGCATGGGTAAATAAGAAAAAAATAATGATTTTGTATTATTTTTTATTGGAACAATCCCACCGCACTATTTCCAAACCACTGCAACTCCTGAAAGCCAGAATCAACAGTGGCGACCACCAGAAAGGCGCCGAGGCAATAAACCTCGACGAAGTCCCGGAGAATGAATTTAACTGTCTTGGATCCCGCAACTAAATTAATCAGAAAAGAATAACGGAGGAGTAGAAAAAAATACAAAATTTCCACTTCCCTCCATACCAAGCAGGAGACAGAACAGACAAGGCCAATAGGCACAAAGCCTAGCACCACGGATAAAAATTTGCATTAATATTAATGGGTCCTAACATTGTGAGCATATTTGATTCCAATAATAAGTATGGAAAAAAACGCTTGAACGCACGGCAATTTGTTCTAGTTTCTACAAGGTCCGTATAGTAAACAACTCCAGATGCAGCCTGTACTTTATTCGACATAGTATTGCGTTCATTCTGCCAAATAATACACTCCCATAAGATATGATGTGCAGATTGTACATATTATTGGTAGTCAGATGTAGAACACTGACATAAACTTCTTTTATTTGATTCTTTTAGGGTTCCGTAGTCAACAACCCTTATTAATTACTAACATAGTTATAAAATTGTTGTTACTAACAACCTTGCATTGTCTATGGATTTTGTTTGTTTGAAATAAATGATTTATATTTTATTTTATTAAAGGCGAGGCAACAAGCTTGTAGGAAAATAATTTACTTTTAAAGTTATCATGCCCTGTGAGAAATTGGGCAATACAGTGATCCACCTCCAGCCACGTCCTGGCCAGCCGCTCGCGAACGGATGGAAAGAATTGGTGGAGGTGTCGGATTGTGCCTTGATGGCATTATTCCACCTACATTGCCATTCGGATAAAAGGTCCTCCCAGACGTCAATATGTGATTTAAATAATCTAGAGATTTTCGACGGTCACTCCGCGTTAAAAAGTCTGCGTCCATGGTCTCTCGTGCGGAATAGTATATTGCAGCACGTCGCTGCACTTCAAGGTCGACCGGAAGTACGCCAGCAAGTACCGGTAAGGCCTCTGTACTAACCGTTCTGTATGCTTTGCATAAGAATATCAAACCTAAACGCTGACTTTGAAGTAATTTACGTCGTACCAACCCTATGGTGGCCCTATCAGCCCAAACAGATGCCCCATAGCACATGCAACCTAAGTAAGTAGCCACATAAATAGTCTTTACAGTTAAAAAAGACAGACTCCACGTAGATTTAGATATTCTCGTTAAGGCATAGCAGTTATTTTTTGCTTTTTCACCGACTATTTTAATATGATCTGTAAATGCAAAATTCCTCTGTAACACTACTGCAATCCTTTTTACGGGAACGTTATTAAATGAAAATTGTTAAATGTTTTGTATAAGATAGATCACAAAATCACCTTCCAAAATTATAAGGACAAGGAGCAGTTATCTATTCATCGTTTCAAACCTAGTCTATCGGATCCCAGACAATCCCTAAATTACACAAAAGTTTTTCTCCTTTTTTCATAATTCTCCAGAATACCAGGTTGCTGCTATCTTCAGGCGCATTTTTGCTGGGACCAGGTCAGTGGGTATTGGTACTTACTTGGGCGTATACGCTACAGATTCAGGTGAGTGCGCCATGACGAGCATGACTCCTGCGAGGCACTGCACAGCGTCCCGTGGCCGCGTGGCAGCCAGCTTGCAGAGTGCTGATACTCCTTCTGAACATATCTGGTAAAAATAACAAACCATAATGATATTTAACATTTTGGAACCACACTATATCACGGGAATTTAACGCGATGATTTAGATTATTTATTTACCTATTTAACCCGACGTTTCCCGTGATATAATGTTTTCCATTAAGAAACGCGAAAGTTTTAAAGTTAATATTTTGGAACCACTCTTCAGGATCTATAACACTATCTCTCTCATTCTTTTATTGGTTTAGACTTTATAAGTTGTCAAAATCTACTGTTCAAATATATTGCAATTGTAAAAATCGATCATAATAGCATTTTTTTTTTATCAGTTTGAGACAGTGAATTTAAAAGTACTCACCACCGGTATACAATCTCTATAGGTAGACCACTGAAGAGGTAAATAGCACTTACCACCGGTATACAATGCCCATAGGACGTCGCCAGCAGCGCATACGCCGTACCAAACATATCTATTGGTTCGCAGTCCGGCGCCGACGCATCGGGCGACAGGTTCCAACAGGTCCGGTGCACGCGCAGGCGGCGGAGCACGCTCCAGCACCACTCAGGGGTGGAAGTAGTGAGGGTAAGCACCCAGGAACAGAGCCAGCTGCCGATGGTCAGCTGCACGTCTAGGGGTAGACCACTGTGAAATGATAAAACTGTCATTTGTCAAGGGATTTTCAAGCGACTTCAAAAAAAAAAGTTAATTAATTAAAATAATCACAAAGCCCGACTGCTTAAAAAGCGAACTAAAAAGGCGTAAACAAGAAGAAATTCATGCTGTGCAGTCGGAGGATACATATTCGCGAGCTGGCGGGCCAAAACCAGATGGCCACTGGAACTCCTTAATGCTAATTATGCCACGGGTATAAGATATCTCGAATAGTTAACCAACTATGATGAAGCACATACTTATAAATAAATGGTTCTGATGAAAATGGTACCATAGAACTGATCTGATGATGAAACCGGAGGGTAGGCACAGGAACTCCGAAATAAAACAATGTGCCCTTTGGGTTTATTGGAATCGTCATGAGATGTACTTTTGCTATAAATGATTTTCATGTTAATTGGAGGAACCTACCAAAACTAAAAAGAGACAAATAAAAAAGTTTCAAATCCGCCGTCGCCAACATGACACTTCAAGAAATCTAATACCTTTAAACAAGCAATTCTTGTATATATATTTAATCTGAATCTTGGAAACGGCTCCAACGATTTTCATGAAATTTAGTAAGCGTTAGTAAGTTATGGGGTTCCAGGGGCGACAAGTCGATCTAGCTAGGTTTAGAAAACGTCGCTTGTTCTATTTTCACCCGAGCAGAGCTCAATGCATGCCCAGGTGTTGAGCTTCTTTAGCATGCATGCATGCATGCTAAAGAAGCATTTGAATTTTCTTGTCGTTTCTAAGGTCAATGAATGGCGTTTCCAATTTTATTAGACCTAGTCTGTAGCATTATCCAACACTTTTTCATAATAATTATGATGCAGAATATAAAATAAATAATTATCCAATAACTCACGTATAAGGCGTATAATCCAATTCCAGTAACAAATGTTGCAGGTACGGTTGACAGCGGTGCGCCCAGTCGTCCAACAGTGAGTGTATCTCCAAGCAGGTCGGACGCCATTTGTGAACGTTCAGGGTTTTCACTGAAGATGGCTCTAGAGTTTCCACTGTGGAGAATAGTTTCAGTTTGTGAAAATTCTGAATTAGTTACTAGTCCGACTCGGAGAAACCAATTGACAAGAATCCAAGAAAGAAAACAGTGTAATTTCAAGTGAGCTGATTTGAAGACACCACTTTCATTGGCTGCTTTTGTTTTACCTATGTTTGAAGATAGAAATTATAAGATGATAAATAAAGTTATTTATAGCTATGAAAATAAAAACAGTTATATATTGTTACGAGCTCTGGTTCTGGGATAAATTATCCAAACAGCGGACTTCAATTAATCACACTTTATTATTAAAATACTTCTTTCCTTTTCCGATCGCTCTGTATCGCTTCTCAATCGAAACTGTCTCACGACGAACCCGAGCGCTCTTTATATAACACGGAAGATGTTTCTAGAACGTTCCATACTGTTCCAGATACTTCGAGAATCTGCCAGAACAATCGACTTTCGAACTCATTGTTCCCGAAGCAACTAGAAAATTCCAGAATGTTCGGCTCGTTCTGGAAATTTCTATTCGACACGAGCTTTCGAGAAGATTAGTTCCACTATTCGATACTAGATGGCGCTACTAGTTACTACTAGTTCTTTCTCTCGTCAATAGATGACGTTGCCCTATCTTTAACAATATCATAAGACAGTATCATATATTTATTTTTTATTTTATTTTCTACTATCCTACGATTACTAGTGCTTTGGTCCTTAGACAGCTTCTTTGATATCCATTATTTTAACGTACCAAATAATGTTCACTTACCTATATTCAAGTCAGCTAGTATATGCAGTGCCGTAGTATGTAAGTAGGGGTGTGCAGCAAGCACTAGTCCTATACATTTCCGCGCAGCCACGTCACACAATCCCTTACATGATATTGATTTCCGTTTGAGTCCGGTCTGAAACACATTTAAATGTAGAACCACTGTTCTAATATAAAATTAGGTAGTGATCGAAGCGGATAGACTTGTTGTTGTTGGCTTTTGCCTAGCAGAAGAAGATTCTGGAATGGGGAGATGCCAATAAAATTCGCTTATTCTTTATTTCAAAAGACTTTTCTGCTATTCTCAGTTCAGGTTCTGAGACTGACTGTAGAGTTTGAAATGAGGTCTTCTTTAAAACTCTTCA
The DNA here is from genome assembly GCA_945859665.1 of Anorthoa munda. Classification (NCBI taxonomy): domain Eukaryota; kingdom Metazoa; phylum Arthropoda; class Insecta; order Lepidoptera; family Noctuidae; genus Anorthoa; species Anorthoa munda. The sequence goes on along the minus strand of OX243901.1, from coordinate 4,625,542 downwards.
GTCAGTCAGCCACGATATTTTTTGTGTAACGACGCATGACTTTTTTTAGAGTGGTCCGATTTCAAAAATCTTTTTTTTTATTGGGTAGAGAATTCCTCAAAGTTGGTCCCATTTAAATTTGAAAAATAAAATCTGCCCCTAAAGGTAGAAAAAAGGATTTATTGCTTATTTTCCCCTCAGATGAACTAAAAAAAGGTAGATAGCGCACTTAGAACAGAAAAATGTAACCACTTTTTTAACTATGTGTGAGTCACTGGAGTGTTGCCACTTTTTAAAAAAAAAGTCCCTCAAATTATTTAAATGGGATTAAATATTATTTTCATAATTATAAGTAAGTACTTTATATGCAAATGTGAAAGGAAATCTGTATGTTTGTTGGTTTGTTTTTAATAAACGCGTGCAGTCGCCCCTGTCGTTGACATGTGTCGCTCGTGTGTAAGAACACCGAGCAGTTCAGAACAAGTTTTTTTACTTAAGAATACAACAAAGGTTATGTGAAACATGTTTATTACAAAAACACCATTCCATGGAATTAAAAATATTCTTTTTCAGATGAAATGGAAAGTATAAGTATTTGAGTAAGTACAAAATAGAGCATTAACTTATGACAGAATACTAACAAACTTAGTTAACTTTAAAAAAGATTTAAACAAGGTGACGGATTTCTGTCGTGCAGTCGGAGGCATCTACTTCAAGATCGTTTTTGATGAATTTAAGAAAGATGCCTCCGACTGCATGTCATAAATAGGTTGTACTTTTTGTGTATTTTTAACATAATCGAAATCATTATTTTTTAACCACTCTAGACGATGATGGCTGCCATTGTGGTTCATTTTGGCTCAGTCTTATAGCATAACCTAAAACCATAATATTTGATAGCAAAATAGAAGGTACTCATGAATTTAAAGAAAAATAAATTAGCGAAGAACTAAATATTTACCTTGACTTTGGTTTATGTAACATACATAAAATCATGTGATTTAAATAGAAAATAAACATTAATTAGATCAACTCTACTTAATTATTTTTCTTTGGCTTTGCCTACAATTTAATTACCCATATTTTGGGCAATTAGAAATAAGAATTACTGGCAACTCTCTCCCAATATGTCAATTTCGGGAAAATAACATTATCTGTTCCGAATAACCTCAAAACTATGTTGGAAAATCAAAAAACAAATAGTTTTGTGTGTAATTATGTGTGAAACGATACTCCTAAAGACATTTTATTTACTATAGTGTTGTTTTTGCACCACTTGACAACACAGGACGACATTTTAAGGCAAAGTTATTGCACGACGGTCCGTGAGATACTAACAAAAATCAGCTTCGTTTTATTGCTTGTGTGTGCGTGAGCGCGTGTGTTTACTTAAGCGGCTTAGTTTTGTTGGCTTCACCTAAACTATAGGCCGTGCGCTATCTACATTTTTTTAGTTCATCTGAGATTTTCCCGCTGAATTTTCAATTGTGAACCGATTCGGTTGAAAATAAGTAAGGAAAAAGCGAAACAAACCTTACAAATAATAAAAAAAAAGGGGTAAATAAGTTATTCCGTCGCATTTTTTTTGTATATTTTTGTTTTATGTTCTTAAGCTAATTTCGAAATTGAAAATGGAGCGAAAACGTTTGAAAAAAAACTTTTTAACAAAAAAACAAACCAACTTCCAAAAAAACACTGCAAAACGAAAAATTACTTTCTTTTCCGAAGTCGGTGTCTTTGGTACCTATTGTTTTTCGTGTTTCGACACCGACTTCGGAAAAGAAAGTTATTTTTCGTTATGCAGTGTTTTTTTGGAAGTCGGTTTGTTTTTTTTTTTTTAAGTTTTTTATTTGTCTCTTTTTAGTTTAGATAGGTACTTCCAATTGCCATAAAATTCATATATAGCCAAAGTGCATCTCTTGACGATTCCAATAAGCCCATACACGACTAGTATACATTGTTTTATTTCGGAGTACCAGTGCCTACCTGCCGGCTTCATCATCAGATCAGTTCGATGGTACCATTTTCATCAGCACTATGTATTTATAAGTATTTGCTTCATCATAGTCGTTAAACTATTCGAGAAATCTTATAATCCATGACATACTTAGCATTAAGGCTATCTATTGGTCATCTGTGGTCTTCTTCACCAGTTCCTCTTCACCAAATGTTACTTTCTGAGTGCAGATGATTGCATTGTTGATAAAAATACCAAAATCGCTATATGTATGCCTATAATATAATTTGAGGAGTTCCCTCGATTTCTCCAAGATCCCATCATCAGATCCTGACCTGATGAATATGGGACCAACTGGAAAGTATACCCTTTCAAACAAAAGAAGAATTTTCCAAATCGGCCCAGGCATCTTACAGTAATCGGGGAACATACATAAAAAAAAAGATTCCGACGAATTGAGAACCTCCTCCTTTTTTGAAGTCGGTTAAAAAGAAGGAGAAAGAACATTTGTCTAACTATTATTTACCTGTAGCAAGAACTCGAGCACAATCCTGGCTAGTTCGTGGTCTTGCGTACGATCTATGGCGGCCTGCGTTATTATGCGCATGCGCACGTCACAAGGCAGCACCGGCAGCTCTATTGAGAGCAGCTCTAGTTGTTTCGGCGATGTATCTGTAAGTACAAAAAAAAATTAAAAAAAAAAAATTGTTAGGTTTACTATTACCGGAAGGACCAGAAAAATTGTGTGGAAAATAGAGAGGGAAGCCTTTGCCCAGCAGAGGGACTATACTGGCAGTATAGATTTTAGGTTAGATTAGACCGCCTTATTAGAAGTTAAGAACTTGTCCTGGGCGGTGGCCATAAGCTCTTAGAGTAAGGTTATTTTGAGATCGCGTAAGTGACAAATGTATACAAGTCATATACATCTGTCCCTTACACACACTCAAAATAACCTTACTCTAAGAGCTTATGGTCACCCCCCTGCCCTCCTAGCCAAGTTACAAACGTTTCGTATCGAATTTCTTTCTACAATCGTTAACGCCTTTTATTTGTATGGTCTGACCACATGACTTAACGGTCAGATGTGACATTCCCATACATTGGATTCGTTTTCTACCAGCGTTATCGATTGTAGATTGTCACCTTGCCTACAGGTGCTGAAACATTTTATTTATAAATATTTTACTATAAATATTTAAGCAGTAAAGCAGCATTTATGCCTTTCAGTTTAGTATTTAAAAACTACTGACGCTAAGGAGCACGTGTCTGAATAATAACAGCCGCACGGGTCGATCATCAGGGTTAAGCAACGTTTGCCAAGGTCGGTCGGTGGATGGGACGTTGCATAGCGAAATTCCTCACGAAAACACGTAAAGCTGTTGGTCCCGGCTGGCATTTGAAGATATTTTTCAATACAGTTGTTAAACATGGCGTACTTTCAGAGGCTATAATTATGATTCGAAAATTAAATCTTATGCATAGGCATCTTTCTGTTACGCGGTCGTGACTTTTGTTTACGAGCTCGATCATTAGTTTTGCAGTTTAGTTTTAAATTTATAAGTCAATTTAAAAAGTTTAGTAGCAAAGAGTTTTCATACATAGAATAAAATGGGATAGATTTTATACGAGGAAAAATGAATGATTCCGTACGTTTTAGCATTGAACTCTCAAAAGTCTTTTTAATGGTTGTTTAATATATTTAATTACCAGTTTTAATTTAATTATTTTCACATCAACATTTGTCTAAAATCGAATAGGCTGTATAGACAGTTTTCGTTGAAAAAAAAATCCAGTTGCAAAAACGCGCCTTTAGTTACAAGTCAATTAAAAAAGTTTAGTAGCAAGGAGTTTTCATACATAGAATAAAATGGAATAGATTTTATACGAGGAAAAATGAATGATTCCGTACGTTTTAGCATTTAATTCTCAAAAGTCTTTTAAATGGTTGTTTAATATATTTAATTACCTGTTCCAATTTAATTATTTTCACTTCAACATTTGTCAAAAATCGAATAAGCTGTGTAGGCTGTTTTCGTTGTAAAAAAAATATGTCCTGTTGCAAAAACGCGCGAAAGTTTAATTTTTTTGTGAATTAACAAATCTAATTCTTTGATTTGTTTTTACTATTTCCCACAACTGTATTCAAAAATATCGTGTGATACACGGGCGTGTAGGTTATTGCAAACTCGTGTCATTAAAAACCCTCGCCTTCGGCTCGGGCTTGTTAATGACAGCTCGTTTGCAATAACCTACTTTCCACCCTTGTATCACAATGTACTATTATAGTTTATATCAGGCAGCCAGAAGCCAAAGAGGAAAATCTGATTCATAGTATGTATACTCCATTTGAGATAACATTAGACATTTATATAATCCCATTTTACAGCCCGTTCAGCCGATTTTGACTTCTATTGCGTTGGTGATATGACAAATGGCAGCTGTATTTAACAGTTAGTTTTGGTAACAGGTTTATTATGCTTTTTTGAAATCGGTTGATCAGAATGTAAAAAAGGGTTGTAAAAATTTGTAATGTTATTTCAAATGTAGTATAGTATCATAATACATTAAAGTGGCAATAATAAAGAAAGAAAGAAAGAAAGAAAACACATTTATTTGACACAAGCCAGAGCACACAAAATATACATAAAAAAAAGAAAACTTGGATTAAGCGACAATAATATAAAACAAAATAAAAGTGTTTATATAAATCACAATATTCTGTGTGTCCCACGGCTGCGCCAAATAGGACCAGTTCAGCAAAATGTCGGGCAACTAGTGCCGACGCTGGTTTTCAACTGGACCTGTGACTGATGACGTGACGGACGTAAAGCAGTTTTACAGTAACTAAATGTGTTTGTGATAAAAGTACTTATATAAAAGATAAAAATAGATGGGTTGTAAGTGTATATTACAAATAATAAGAAAATACGTGTACACTACATAAGAATAAATAAGGTGAGTGTGAAAATAAGTGAGGTGTGGCTAATGCGTCATATAATTGAGGCATTCAGTGCGGCCATATCCAGCTTACGCTGCGCTTCCACCAGATACTTCCGTAAACGTCTCCTAAATGTGCCCATTGTGTTGGCTGTTCTGATCGGTGGTGGAATATTATTCCAAACTTTGGAAGCCGCATAACGAAAGCTGCCTCTGAACGCTGCTGTATTATGCGATTGCGTCGAGAGTTATAACACAGCCGAATCGGCACATCGATCTTAAATTCATCCGATTAGACTGCAAGTCGACCCCAAATAGTAGGAAAAAGGCTAGGCAGATTAGCCCGCCATTGTAAATGAAGTTTAAATAAATAAAATTTACGCTTGTAATGTTACAGACAAGAAGGATTACAATTTTCTGTCTCAAACAGCAACGCCAAAGTAACGAGTGTCTTTATGCCTGTCCGCCCGCCTTTTGCATATAAATCTGATTGGATCTTCCATTTATTTTAAGATTTCGATTGATTCTATAACAAAATAAAACACTACTTACCATGTAGCCCAATAATGATAGATATACAGTAGTCCTTAGCAGTATTCTCAGCAAGCAACGTAGCTGGCAGTTTGTCTAATTCCTGTCCTTCAAACAGATTGAACCCGGCGGAGAAAGACGCTTCCAGTTCAGCCGATATCTTCTCTTCCAATTCACGAGCGTAGAATGATCTAGGATTTAAAAGAAATACATCGAATTAATATGTCTAATAATATGGCAGACCCAGGCATAATAATATGCCAATAATATGGCATATGGAGGGACGACTACCTTCCCCTAAACCGAGAGAAATAGGACAACCCAGGCTGAAAATAAAATAAATAATGATGTGGACACAGCAACCATTGTACCGACAGTCGTGTCAGCCAATGGCTTAATAGCCACGAGCCTAGACCAACACCTTAGGCCCCGCCCTCCTACTGTGTGTTAGCTAGCTAGCGGCGAGCTGAGCGCTGGGCGCCCTCGCCGCTAGCTCCCGCAGCGCGTGATGCAGCCTCACATAGCCGGGGTGCGCCCCGCCCTCCTACTGTGTGTTACATACCTAGAAGTGAGATGCAAGCAAGCGAGAGCGTGCAGCGCCCTCGCCGCTAGCTCCCGCAGCGCGTGATGCAGCCTCACATAGCCGGGGTGCGCCCCGCCCTCCTACTGTGTGTTACATACCTAGAAGTGAGATGCAAGCAAGCGAGAGCGTGCAGCGCCCTCGCCGCTAGCTCCCGCAGCGCGTGATGCAGCCTCACATAGCCGGGGTGCGCCCCGCCCTCCTACTGTGTGTTACATACCTAGAAGTGAGATGCAAGCAAGCGAGAGCGTGCAGCGCCCTCGCCGCTAGCTCCCGCAGCGCGTGATGCAGCCTCACATAGCCGGGGTGCGCCCCGCCCTCCTACTGTGTGTTACATACCTAGAAGTGAGATGCAAGCAAGCGAGAGCGTGCAGCGCCCTCGCCGCTAGCTCCCGCAGCGCGTGATGCAGCCTCACATAGCCGGGGTGCGCCCCGCCCTCCTACTGTGTGTTACATACCTAGAAGTGAGATGCAAGCAAGCGAGAGCGTGCAGCGCCCTCGCCGCTAGCTCCCGCAGCGCGTGATGCAGCCTCACATAGCCGGGGTGCGCCCCGCCCTCCTACTGTGTGTTACATACCTAGAAGTGAGATGCAAGCAAGCGAGAGCGTGCAGCGCCCTCGCCGCTAGCTCCCGCAGCGCGTGATGCAGCCTCACATAGCCGGGGTGCGCCCCGCCCTCCTACTGTGTGTTACATACCTAGAAGTGAGATGCAAGCAAGCGAGAGCGTGCAGCGCCCTCGCCGCTAGCTCCCGCAGCGCGTGATGCAGCCTCACATAGCCGGGGTGCGCCCCGCCCTCCTACTGTGTGTTACATACCTAGAAGTGAGATGCAAGCAAGCGAGAGCGTGCAGCGCCCTCGCCGCTAGCTCCCGCAGCGCGTGATGCAGCCTCACATAGCCGGGGTGCGCCCCGCCCTCCTACTGTGTGTTACATACCTAGAAGTGAGATGCAAGCAAGCGAGAGCGTGCAGCGCCCTCGCCGCTAGCTCCCGCAGCGCGTGATGCAGCCTCACATAGCCGGGGTGCGCCCCGCCCTCCTACTGTGTGTTACATACCTAGAAGTGAGATGCAAGCAAGCGAGAGCGTGCAGCGCCCTCGCCGCTAGCTCCCGCAGCGCGTGATGCAGCCTCACATAGCCGGGGTGCGCCCCGCCCTCCTACTGTGTGTTACATACCTAGAAGTGAGATGCAAGCAAGCGAGAGCGTGCAGCGCCCTCGCCGCTAGCTCCCGCAGCGCGTGATGCAGCCTCACATAGCCGGGGTGCGCCCCGCCCTCCTACTGTGTGTTACATACCTAGAAGTGAGATGCAAGCAAGCGAGAGCGTGCAGCGCCCTCGCCGCTAGCTCCCGCAGCGCGTGATGCAGCCTCACATAGCCGGGGTGCGCCCCGCCCTCCTACTGTGTGTTACATACCTAGAAGTGAGATGCAAGCAAGCGAGAGCGTGCAGCGCCCTCGCCGCTAGCTCCCGCAGCGCGTGATGCAGCCTCACATAGCCGGGGTGCGCCCCGCCCTCCTACTGTGTGTTACATACCTAGAAGTGAGATGCAAGCAAGCGAGAGCGTGCAGCGCCCTCGCCGCTAGCTCCCGCAGCGCGTGATGCAGCCTCACATAGCCGGGGTGCGCCCCGCCCTCCTACTGTGTGTTACATACCTAGAAGTGAGATGCAAGCAAGCGAGAGCGTGCAGCGCCCTCGCCGCTAGCTCCCGCAGCGCGTGATGCAGCCTCACATAGCCGGGGTGCGCCCCGCCCTCCTACTGTGTGTTACATACCTAGAAGTGAGATGCAAGCAAGCGAGAGCGTGCAGCGCCCTCGCCGCTAGCTCCCGCAGCGCGTGATGCAGCCTCACATAGCCGGGGTGCGCCCCGCCCTCCTACTGTGTGTTACATACCTAGAAGTGAGATGCAAGCAAGCGAGAGCGTGCAGCGCCCTCGCCGCTAGCTCCCGCAGCGCGTGATGCAGCCTCACATAGCCGGGGTGCGCCCCGCCCTCCTACTGTGTGTTACATACCTAGAAGTGAGATGCAAGCAAGCGAGAGCGTGCAGCGCCCTCGCCGCTAGCTCCCGCAGCGCGTGATGCAGCCTCACATAGCCGGGGTGCGCGCGCGCGCTGCTCTGCAACACGTGCACGAGCACGCGCACGCCGCAGCACGCCTTCACCACGCCCCGCCCTCCTACTGCGTCGCCCCATTCGTTAGGACGCGCGTGGCGGATGTCCTGGGAAATGTGAGCAGTGAGCTGATGTTACAAGTTGTGTGCACTTGAGCTTGAACATATTGCCTATGTTGCCGTGTTGCTCTAGTGGTTGCAAGCGCTACAGCTGAGCATGGGATCCCAGTTCGATTCCCGTGTTATTGGGTTCCCGGAAAAGTGTTATTGGGTTTTTCCATCTGGAATTTCTCAGTAGTAGCTTGAACTCTGGGTTAATGCCCGGTTGATGGCAATAGGCTCGTCTTTAATAATTGGGACTTAAAAATAATTGACAAATTGTGGGTGTACTACTCTAGGTGCACGGTGCACCTCAGCCTAAAGTGTCGGGCGTGAATCGTGATGATATATTATAATGCCTATGTTCGTTTTAGTGCTTTTATGGGTTTGCGAATATCGCCTGGTCCATAGCTAAATAAAACTTCGATCGAATATTGCATGCATCATATTCCGTGGCATTGGCGTTAGCATTGACTGTGCGCCTGAGCAACGATAAGTCAATTTGATGTTTTCGCTGAAGGAATATTGTGAGAACAAATTGTGAAAACAAGAACAAGCTCAAAATGATAAAAACAAGAAAACAACTAAGTATACCTTCTTAATGACATGGCTTTACTTATTGTTTATATTGCATTGTGCCGTTGTGTTTTTACCTATTCAAGAATATCATCATTATTTTAGTCCAAAGTTATCCACATTAGCATCGATATGGATAACTTTGGACCACCTATCCACCAACCTACCTGGACATATCAGAAACCGAGTAGGACCGTCGATAATTTCTAGGTAGCAATGACATAACAGATCAAAATGATTATGGAATGAGGGATCGACACGCTAAGAAGAACTTCAAAATGCTTAAAGCAGTAACTTACAGAATGAGTGAACAGCACGAGGCGAGCCACCAGGTCCCTGAGCGGGAAGGCGAACAACAGCGCCAGCAGGTCGCGCTCGCGTAACGTGCCCTCGCTGACGGCGCCGCCGCCGCCGTGCTTGTCCACCTCCTCCCACGCCTCCTCCGTGTCTGCAAGGAGTCGAGAACAATACCTAATTACAGTAATCCCCTATCATTTTGGCCGGTCTGAAGTTGGCTACATTTTTCTAAGTTTCCTTAAAATATATGAATAAAATAAAAATTTATTATTATAATTAATATGTTTATTTAAAATCGTAGGGCAGAACAATCAATACAATTTTGGCTCAAGTCTATGTCAAGTTCACATGTGTTTTGTGACTGAATTAGGTAATCCTGTGTTTCAATTTTGTTTAGATAATCACAATTAATCAAATATAAGGTTTATATTTTAATATTTTAAAAGGTGTAAATAATATTATAAAATTCTTATTTTCTAACATCCTACATTCTTAAAATAAATAATAGAAATACAATATCTATTTTAGCACAACTACTCTGTACGTTCTTAGGACATACTTTGAAGAGCCTCCTTGAAATCTAATGCAATTAATGCATGTTTTAGGGCACTGGTACATTGTTTACAGAAACGTTAACAACCAACGTTGAAGGTGACTAAATAGTATTGTTATAAATTTACAACATTCAGCATTGCCGCCTCCATCATACTACAGGCATATCCAAGACACGCCAAGAGACGCCATGGAAAATTAGAGCTACATAAACGGACGAGCTCTGATTCTTTGTCTTTGTCTATCAGGCATGATAAAACAGTACTAGAAAAAGAAAATTTAAAAACTGATTCAGGTTATATTCACGAATATTTTAAAATAATTCAAATTTCTTTAAAGGAATTACAAAAGTCTTACTTATTCTTTCCACATATTTGACAAAGCAAGAACTGTTCTAAACTGGTGTTCGTCTGAACCAATTAAAATAAAATTAGAAAACGTCATAAACAGAAATTCCGATCTGAGACATTTGTGACAATATAGATCAAGTAAAATTTCAAAATTTTAAAGACCCCCGTCACATTTTTATTTCATGCTACATAATTTATCTAGTACATAGTAGATACGCTTCGATCGGCAATCTATTGAACACGTAATTATGACACGATATCTTGCGAAAACACCCCGATTCAAACAACAAAACGCCCATAACTTTTGAACGGCTGAACCGATTTTATTCAAACATAGCTAAGAACACTCTCGACAAAATCACCTTTCAAACAAACAAAACTAAATCAAAATCGGTTCTCCCGTTTTTACGCTACGATGCCACAGACAGGCACACATATACACAGCAACACACATCAAACGTATAACACACCTCTTTTTCCGGCGGGGGTTAAAAAAAAAATACCTTGAAAATGCATCATTGTCGTACTATAAATATGTACCTATAACTTCAGTTGATGTTGAAAGGTGAAGGACCTTTCTAGCTATAAATGGATTTTAAGTACAAAAAGAAATCGTTTGAAGATAGATAATATGGGAAAACTGCTCATAATCTATATATATAAAAATGAATCCCGATTTCCCTTGGTCACGGCATCACGCGTGAATGGCTGGACCGATTTCACTTATTCTTTTTTTGTTGTGTTCGTTATTGTTAGAAGGTTCTTATGTAGGGTAGGGTAGGGTAGGTAGGGTAGGGTAGGTAGGGTAGGGTAGGTAGGGTAGGGTAGGGTAGGGTAGGGTATGTAGGGTATTTAGAGTAGTGTTTGGTGTTTTTATGGCAAAACAAAGTTTGCCGGGTCAGCTAGTTTATTATAATTATTCTCCGAAAGAAGATAAATCTTGCGATGACAAAGAAAACTCCGTTCCTGATGAAAACTGTACCGATTCAGATTAAGGGACAACTTTCAACATCAACGGAAATAATATTCTGACTGAGTAATAACACTCAGTCAGAATATTATTTCCGTTGCTTTTTTAATTATTATTGATGTTGATTTTTGTTTACGTTTAGTTCCAATAATTGTACAAAATTAATAATAAATGGTATGAAAAGCTATAAAATTGTTTTTTTTACGTCTAAGGTCGTCTACCTTAGACGTAAAAGCTAAGCTAAAGCTTAGTCTACCTTAAAAAACGTTAGTTCTATTTATTAAACCTGGTATGTAAATTACATTAGCTTCCGCGCTTACTTACGTCGTTCAAACGAAGATAAGGTGATTACCTTTATTCTTTGAAAACAACAAAAATCGAGGCATATCTTTTTTTTTAAACAGAAACAGGAAATGCCTTCGATAGTTGCTTTACTTAATTAATTTTAGTTGTACTTAAGTAATAAATGTTTTTTTTGTAAGGAATTCTCCACTTTTTGTCTCTGTTCTTTGAACTTTAGGTACATTAGCTCTACCTATTCCGATCACTGATAATAACACATGCATGCTTTAATTTATACCTGTAATTATTATTTTCGCGCAATACTCATATCCGGCGTGCGTGTATTACTACATATGAACTTAACTTAAACGAAGTAAAGGGGTCTTAGCAGGTGCAGGAATTCTGTAGTTTCTGCCCCAAGGGATAAGTTTATGTATGTAATCATCATCATCCATGTGCTGGGATGTCCACCATGTACCGATGGCGCATCGCCGTACGTCTGGTAGTCCGATGATGAAACGGGCTGGTCGCAAGTTCGAGTACTGTTCTCATATCTGGGACGGATCTGCCAAATACCAGCTTGATGCACTAGAGTCGATCGAAAAGCGGGCCAAGAGGCTCATCGGCGATGAGGCACTGGTTAAGTCAAAGCTCCAGACCCTTGAACATCGTCGCCGAGTTGCCAGCTTATCGGTTTTTTATCGATTGCATTTCGGGGAGTGTGCGATGAAATTGCATGATCTAATTCCGCCCAGCCCGTTTCATCATCAGACTACCAGACGTACGGTGATGCGCTATCGGTACATGGTGGACATCCCACCCATACGCACAAAACGTTTTGAGAATACTTTTATTATGCGTACAGCTAAGGAGTGGAATTCCCTGTCGGAGTCTGTGTTTCCCGATAGCTACAATCTATGGTCTTTAAGTCAAGAGTGAATAGGTTTCTACTAGGCAAGCGTGCTCCATCGTAGACCACATCATCGCTTACCATCAGGTGAGATAGTGGTTAAGCGCAAGCCATAGACAAAAAACAAAAAATCGTCGTCATTTCAGCCAAAAGACGTCCACTGCTGGACATAGGCCTACCCCAAGCGTCGCTACACTGACTGGTCCTTTGCTTCTCGCATCATGTATGTAATGTATTTAACTAGTTCATTATATTAGTCTTACCCTCAGTGCATTCAAGCGCGGTGTCAGTGCGGGGCCGCGCGAGCAGCAGTAACAGCAGAGCGAGCATACGCCAGGGCGACACACCGTCCACGTTAGCGTGCACCACGAGAGATGCCCACTGAACGGAGCGGGATTGTCTGGAATTTAAGAGAAAAGATCATGAAAATATTAGAGCCCAAAAAAGAAATCAATAGCTGTAGTTGTTGAACATTTCCAAGTATAGTTGCAGATTTAAAGGGTATGTATGTAGAGGCCAGGGGGCCTGCAGTCTCGATACAGATAGCGATCGCTTTACGACAAAAATCGTTCGCTATGTCCTAACGATCCGATCATAAAGATTTTTGGTAGTCTCTACTGCTAAATCTAACGACTATCATCGCAAACTTATCGAATACTTTCGCTAAGTTATTTATTTATTTATTATATCCTTTATTATACACAATAACAAATGTACAATTGGCGGTCTTATCGCACTAGGCAATCTCTTACAGACAACCTTTGGATGGACTGAACTATAGGAGAAGAGTTTAAGGCTGTCAGTGTACAAATTATCATAAATAATATACTACTTAGACTTAATAACACAAAATACAATATTACAAAATATACTAATACATATCAAATATAACAGAGAAAGGAGAAGAATAAAAATTATAGTGAAAGGTAATGCTCCTTCACCATTTTCTTAAACGTTGGCAGTGTTTGAGCACGTCTTATTTCAATAGGTAATGCATTCCACAACCGAGCTGCTTGAATCGTGAAAGATTTGTCAAAGAAGGAAGTGGAATGCATACGAATAATTAATTTTAGATTTGCCGATGATCTCAAGGACCTAGAATGGGTGTCACAGATGAACTGAGATATCGATGTATGAGATCGGTTTTCTGTTATTTTATGTTATCGGCTTCGAATTTTTCTGTCCAATTTTTGTTATGCATTATTCAATTTTAATTCATTAATATATCTTTCTTTTTTTCTGAGAAATATAATTATTTGAGAATATCTTGTGCACTAATTTTCTCTAAAATACAAGGACATTTTTTTTACTGTCAATATTTTACATTAAAATCACCACAATATGACCGGTCCACAAAGTCAAGATAGTGACCGATTTAGCTCGCTAACTCGACTGTCGAGCATTTATCATTATCGTCGTTACTGCTAGCTAATTTTTTCGCTAATATTTAGCGATAGTTAGTTTGCGACGGCATCGCTATCTATGTCGAGACTGCAGGCCCTGTATAAAAACAAGTAAATGAAGGATTTGAATTTTCATTTTTTCAGTGTGTGGTGGTAACTACTTAACATCAGATGGGTGGCCTGATTGTTTGCCATTTATGTAAGAGAGTGTGGTGGCCCTTTGCAGAATATGACACACATGCTGGAGTGTCCCAAGTCCCCATACACCTGCAGTTTGGCAGGTCTTATGCTGGTCAATGACGCCGCAATCGGCGCGGGCCTAAAATATTTAAAGAGTTTTCCATCAACTGGAGAAGAGTCCAAGAGAGTTACCTAAACAGATGATGCAGTAGAAATAGCAGCTGCCTCAGGTCACGGTTGTCTACCAACGCGGCTGACAGCGCTGCGGCCCACCGCTGCAGAGCGCTGGCGAGCGCTTCAGGCGCATTGTCGCTTAGTCGCAGCGCTTGAAGTATTAGCGATAAAGCTTCGCGTATCACGTTTTTGTTGCTTTGTATCGTTTCTGATATTAGTTCTTCTATCTGGAAGAATACAAGACAAAATTACAAATTTAAAAAATCCCCGATTTTAATATTTTTTCATGCTTTTTAAACTACATATAATATATGTTGCGGACGTAGCGTGATCGCCTTCCCCGAGAAGGGAGGTCGTAAATCTCCCGGATGGCGCGCTGGACGCCCGAAGAACATTGACTCTTCAGATTGGATCTGGTAACCTCTGTGGAATGTTGCCTCAGGACTTCTAATCAAGCAGCTGATCAAAACCGGTTTGACAGGACCATTAAATGTTGCGCAGCTTCAATTGATTAATACTTGTGAAATTAATTCACACTTGCTTCTTTGAGCTGGATGCAGGGATGATAATTGTTTAATTAAATAAAACACTTCAATTATTTAAAACTTGGTACGAATTTAGGGCTCTCAACAAGTAACTACTAATTAAGTTCAAGTGACTTGTTTCTAGTGGCTATGGCCGATGACTACGATTCTATCTTTGGACCGAGGGTGTTTTATACCCTCGGTCGTTACTACTATCGAGAGCCCCGCGATTTTGTGCCGAAAATAATTTTTATTTGCCAAAAAAATCCCTTACCCGACAGTGGGTTTTGGGTCTGTACTATCCCTTCCATGGTGCTATCAACGCCTGGATTTCGGTGTACTGTAGCACAGTAGCACCCCCTATCTCAGTATCTAATCCATACATCTATATCCAGGCATTGATAGCGTCCCTAGGCTATATCTATAGAAAAAAGGGGCAAGTTCCCTTATTTTCATGTCGGAAAGTTGTATAACAACATTCCTAGCCCAGAGAGTACTATAGGTTGGGGTGACCTGCTGACAAATTCAGCAAGTCGTCTATGGGCGGCTTAAAAAAGCTTATTTTCGGACGTTTATCGTGGGATATCATCCCTTAAATACACGCTCCTTAACGTTTTTAGACAATTTATTTTATTAGTTCAATTTCTACTCAGACCATCCAAGCTATCACCACCGAATATGGGTGGCCTGGTGGCTGAAGGAGAGCACTTTACAGTTCTAGTGCCTCCATAACTATATACATACGGTTTGTACATAATGTACCTAAAAAAGTGTTAGTTCGACAGCTAGTCACTCCCTTTGTGTCTAGCTATCTCCTAAACTACTTAACTGATTCTATATTTTTATGGGACGACACGATGGCGCGTCTATCGGGCCATCGGGAAGTCCCCGAAAATTCCTTATTTTTGGAAGTCTCAGGGGTGTATAGTCCCTGGGAATGCCAAAAAACGGGCCAAAAATCACAAGTCCAGATTACCATGTCTGGATTTGTGCCTAAACTATATGAGCGATTTTCGCTCCAAAGGGATGGCCTGATAGCTAGTCCAACGGGCCATCCGAAAGTACTTCTATAATAAGTACATCTATTCCCTTCAGGGAGTTATTCGACCTGAAGGGTCTACAAATTTCAACAATTTTGTTTGTTTACAAGAATTTTTGTACGCAAAACGCTAACATATAAAACTACCCGCCGCCATCTGGCGCACCATTCGGAACTAGGCGGGCGCAGCGAACGCACGCATTCACATGAAATTGATTTTACGTTTTAAGTATGAAGACTATAATATTTATATATTTCAATGCTTCTATTCTATTAATCTGGTATTACTAAAACCCAATACGCATAAATAAACGTTAAGGACGTTATATTACTACCTTAAAAATGCGATTTAAAATACCCTTACATACCGAGCTTATAAATAGGACCGACGTGTTTACAACATTTTCATTCCTACTTGGCGCTCGGGCGTGAGCAGACGTATGACTCTAATACATACTTTATTTACAAAAACCATTCAAATGGTTGGTGACTCTCGTCGCGAACAATATACCTAGTGGCAGACACGCTTCAATCGACAATCTATCGAAACACGTTATAATGACACGATATCTTGCGAAAAAATCCAGATTCAAAGAGTAAAATTGCGAAAAACTATTGAACGGCTAAACCGATTTTATTCAAACATAGTTAAGAACACTCGACAAATTTAACTTCCAAACAAAAAAAAAACAAAATCGATTCATCCGTTTAGACGCTATGATGACAGACAGATACACAGCAACACACGTCTAACTTATAACACCCCTCTTTTTGCGTCGGGGGTAAAAAACACACACTATTTATATGAAAAATAATCTTTTTTGTGGTATCATGTGTCTCATTCATGGCGGGGGGTCTTTGCCCAGGCGTGGAACAATACAGGCTAACTAAAGAAAAAATAAATAATATAAAATCCGAAATAAACCGTATCCGTATCTGTTATTGTAAATCCGTAATTGGCTGTAATAGTAGTTCAATAAGTGTGTTAAAGTATTTTTAAGAGCTGTGGATTTTGTGATTAATAAATAAATAATTATGTGTATCATTCATTGGTATAACTCTAAAACTAGATATCTAAAACTATAGATATCACGGCCGCTCGCCCGGTCAGTTAGATATCAACGCCGGAAACCCTCAGGGGTCAGTGCTCTCGGCAACATTATTCTTGCTGCACATTAATGATCTGCTAAAACCCGGCACCTTTGGGTATGCAGACGACAGCACTGTTGCTGAGAGATACGTGTCCGGCGCACGGGCTTCTGGGCCTCGGATTCGGTTTCGCGGGAGGCCATGGTTGAACCTGTCCTTGAAGGCGGTCTCCGAATGGGGTGATGCCAATCTGGTCAGTTTCAATGCTGCTAAGACCCAGGCGTGTTTCTTTTTCGCTAAAAAGAGCTAATTCCACCCGGCACCATCTTTCCGTGGTGTAACCGTGCCGTTAACGGACCATCTCGAACTTCTTGGTGTTACGTTGACATCGACCCTCAACTTCGGTCCATTTATTGATGCGAAAGCTCAGTTAGCTGCAAAAAAGTTGGGAATCCTTGCGAAGGTGAAATGGTACTTCACCCCAGAACAGTTGCTCAATTTGTATCAAGCGCAAGTTAGATGGAGGACTGCTCTCATCTCTGGGACGGATCTGCCAAATACCAGCTGGATGCATTTGAGTCGATCGAAAGACGGGCCAAGAGGCTTATCAGCAATGAGATACTGGTCGAGTTTAGGCTCCAGAGCCTTGAACATCTTTTTTTCCGCTATGAAGAGCCAATTTAAACCGGCTCCAACTTGCCGAGATGTGACCGTGCCAATAACGGACCATCTTGAGCTTCTTGGCGTTACGTTGACATCGACTCTCAATTTTGGCCCTTACATTGAGGCAAAGGCACAGTTGGCTGCCAAAAAGTTGGGGAGCCTTGCAAAGATGAGAAGGTACTTCACTCCGGAACAGCTCCTCAATTTGTATCAAGCGCAAGTTCGATCATGCATGGAGTACTGTTCTCATCTCTGGGACGGATCTGCCAAATACTAGCTCGACGCACTGGAGTCGATCGAAAAGCGGGCCAAGAGGCTCATCGGTGAGGAGGCACTGGTCAAGTCAAAGCTCCAGAGCCTTGAACACCGTCGGCGAATTGCCAGCTTGTCAGTTTTTTATCGGTCACATTTCGGGGAGTGTGAGTTGGAATTGCACGATCTAGTTCCACCTAGCCCATTTCATCATCGGACTACCAGACGTACGGCGATGTGCCATTTGTACATGGTGGACATCCCATCCATACTCAAAACGTTTTGGAAACACTTTTATTATGCACACAGCAAGAGTGAAATTCCCTGCCAGAGTCTGTATTTACTGATAGCTATAACCTGGGAATCTTTAAGTCAAGAGTGAATAGGTTCTAGGCAAGCATGCTTCATCGTCGACCACATCATAGCTTACCATCAGGTGAGATAGTGGTCAAGCGCAAGCAAGCCTATCATTAGTAAAAAAAAAAAAGAATGAACTCAAAAACTACTGAACCAATTTAAAAACCAACAATATTCCGGAGTAACATAGAATATTTTTTATCTTGAATACCGGTCCTTTAGGGGGAGCCACGGGAGTGAAGCTGCGGGGAAAAGCTAGTACTTAATAAAACTATTGTTTTATTTAAAATTGGCATACCTGGCAATACGCCAACAGGGCTGCATGCTGATGATGGCAATAAGAATCCTGTACATCCCTCAAAAGACTCTCCAGCCTCAACTTAGCAACAGGTAACCTCTCTTTAACCAGCTCAGCATGCTCATAGCTTGCTCTCACATGTACATCGAGCCCACACGGGCACTTCTCTGATAAGTTTACATAACGTTTCTCTATCTTCCATAGACTAGCTCTTCTTTTTTCTTCGTCTGCAAAACCGCGTGCCAGTTGTATTCGTTCACGTTCTACTGCTATTAGTGATGATCTGGATAATAAAAATTCGGATTTGTTTGTTGTCCTTGAATTCAACATGGTCTGGCAATATGTTTTACTTAATGAATCGTCTTTTATTACAACAATAATATTGCTCATAATACCATCAGAAAATAGGAACAAAGATATACAATTTCTTATAACAAAACACTCTTCTTGCCATGTAATAGTGGAAATCTGAAAAACTCCCTAATCCTTACCTTTTGTCAAGATACTAATTGGATTCTGAACTTACTAACAATTTTTAAATTTGTCTTTATACCCAACAGTGAAATATTTGCAAAAAAGTACAAATAATAAGAAAAACAAACCTGAATGTAGACAACAAATCAACAAGTGGGTGTTCTGGTCCACTCAAAGGTCCAGCCTCCACTATCTCTTCCTCTCTTTCACTCATTGCCCTAACTTCTTCCATCTCCTTCCCCCCACATAGTTTTATTGCATCTTCTAGTGCCATACATTTTACTTTAGGCTTTTGTTCAAAAACTACTTCTTCATATTGTATTGTTTCTGGCACCTCTTCAAAGCATGGTGCTGATGGCATTATGTCTTCTACGTGTTCAAATGAAGTTTCATGTGCTTCTTTCTCAGTGTTCAAATAAGCATCAGGATGTACAAGTTCATATTCTCTGTCTACTGCTATTTGTGTAACTTCATCTGGTATTGTTATTCTTTCTAGTTGCTTACTCAACTCTCTATAACTCCCTTTAAAACTTGTTGATGATAAAACTTTAGTAGCAACATTTGATGTGTCATCTCTTTTTGCTGTCTGTGGTGTTACGTTGATATGTTCAGTACGGTCCATCTTAGAGCTAGACTGTTCTCTACTTTCTTGAATAACTACATTAGTTTCTATAATTTGTTCTCTATAAGTCTTTTCAGTATTTTCTATTATTTCTATACTAATATTACTGGTGTCAGCTTCTTCATTCACTTGAGTAACTGATTCAATGACTTCAGTCTTTAATGTTTCAGTGCCAGTGCTTTCAGTGATGTGAACCAATTCCTCAAGAATTGGTGGCTCTATGGCTACTGGTGATAGTTCTCTAGTAACACTGCTTCTTTCTTTTGATTTCTTTTTCTGTAAAAACCAATAAATATTTTTAGTTATTGCAATATCATTGTCTGAAAGTACCCAAAGCGAAGAGCACAGGGATCAATTGGATGATAGATAGAAGGCATTGGATTTGAAGTGGTTTAGTGAATACTTAAATTGTAATGGGAAACCCTGTTATTATTTGCAATTAAACTAAATAAACCCCTCAGTTGCCAAATCTCATGCTAGCCGTACTTTGCAATTAAAGTATATAAACCCCTCAGTTGTCAAATCTCATGCGGGCTGTAGTGACTAGTTCAAATATCAAAAAATTATAACCAATGATTACCCACATCAGATTCACAGATTGCCTACTAGAGAATGGGCTGTGCCTTTTTTTAAAGGATATGAAAAACCCAAGGTGTTCTAAGCAGTTAGCTGCAATTATAGTAGAGACATTAGACCTAGATCAACATACAGCCTAAATTCGGAGGAATATGACAGAAAACATCCTGTGCTATACTGAGTTGTTGGACCAGTACAATTAGCAGTGGTCGCTATAGTATTCATTTAACACAAACATATAATATAATATAGAACTACGGCTACGCAAATAGCAATACGTATCAAATTCCTAGGAATCAGAATGTTTTGCTGCGCAAATGGAAAGACAAAGGATTATATTTTGAACACAAAACTAACTTACTTCTCTACGTTTCTCCTTTACCATAGTAGCCATGGTTGCTAGAATTGGATTTCCAAACTAATGGGAATTGTATCAAACACCTTTATTTACACTTCGTTTTTATTTACGATCATGTTTTTCCCCACAACCAAAACAAAGTGACACAGAGTACATTCAACATTCAATTCAACAAACTATCAAATTGATGTTCAGTCAACCTGACATTATTGACACTTTGACAGCAGGATGGCATCATATGATCATACTGAATCGAGCTATGGAGAAACAGAGATAGCATCATCACTATGCTTTTAATTGCTATAATTCAAATATATGAAACGGTATCATCAGCTGTGAACTAAAGTCATGTCAAAAATGAATTTTTTGTCGATTTTTAAAGCAAATCACTACATTAAAAAAACATACTTTTTTTCGAAACTTTGCCAAGCAAGCAAGGGCTTTTGCTGGTATGCCACTACATTTTTTGTTCAATTAAATTAATCTATCGTATTAGTAATGAGTTATGTATTGTCAAACATTGGTAGGTTTGCGGTTGTTTATTTATTTATTTATTTATTCAGGACCTCCAACGAAAGATGTACACAAAAAAACAATGTATCAAATGACAAGTGCACTCCCTCAATTATAGGAGGCCACAGCATGCGTAATTAAACTAAAATATAAATTATTTTCTAATTCTAGAACTATTTAGAAACTAAAATATAAATTCTTATTAAAACATATAAAAGAAAAACAAATGAAAACATGACATACCTACTTATAAAAAGAGACTATCCTTATATTTAGGATAGTCTCTTTTTATAAGTAGTTTTATTCATGTTATCCAGGATTTAATTTAAGTATTATGAATCTTAGATTAGAGAGGAAGGGAAGAACCGAAACTTAGAACCAAAGATTGAGATTATATAAATAGATACATGACATAGATAGTGCATTAATCCTTGGAATGATACAAGCGATACAAGGCTTAGTAATTTCTAAAACCATCCGATGTGCTTCTTCGCTTATTTATCCGCCGGCAGTCATTCTCATCCACATCAAGTAATTCTCAACCCTAGCGGAATATGTTGATGCTACTTTACGACACTCGCATGATGGAATTTTCTAACATCGACAAATATTATTATTTATGTCAGTAATCTTTGACCTAAAGACGCTAATAACGCATATCTCCATGCTTTCAGTCATACTTACCGATACGCTCTAAGTAAACATCGTTTAAAGTTTGTAGTTTACACTTCGGAAAGTAAACACAACCATCAGAAAAATATGACCCAGCGGCTTCGCCCGCGTGAATGTCGAAAATTATCCCAAGTGAACATATTCCCAGGATAAAAACTATGTGCTATTCTATTATTCTATTCTACCTATCTCTGTGCCAAATTTCATCCAGATCCGTTCAGTAGTTTTTGCGTGATAGATTAACAAACATACAAACACACTCACAAACTTTCGCCCCTATATTAGTATGATCATAATCTTCTAAATAGGCATTTGACACAATACGTAGCGTGTGAATCCTAATTAAATTAGCTTCGCTTGGGTAAATACGAATAATAAAAAAAGTATTTCATCATTGGCTTGCACCATATTTATTTATTTTTCTATTGAACCCACGTCAGTGCCAAGAAAACTAACATGTTGATTGTAACAGAATACAATGTCCACGTCCTCTTGAGTCCAAAGTGCCGCCGGTAAATGGGGGCATCACTAGTATGCGTCAAGGATATGGACTATGTACTTTACATACGTAACGTAATATACTAGTGACATTATTTTTTATCGGCAATCATTCATACTTAACTTCTTATTTATTGAACTAGATGTAGTATCTATACTAATATTATAAAGATGAATAGTTTGTTTGTTTGTTTGAACGCGCTATTCTCAGGAACTGGTTGGAATTGAAAAAATATTTTTGTATTGGATTGTTTTTATCGAGAAAGGTTATAGGCTATATAACATCACGCTACGACCAATAGGAGCAGAGCATAAATGAAAAATGTTGCAAAAACGGTTTTTTTTTCCTATTTGAGAGCTTCCGTTGAGTGCGCTGCGTAAGCGGTTAACGTTACGCAACATTCATGTATGTGGGATAGGTAGGATACCTACCTTGGGTAGGTACCTACCTACCCAAGGTAGGTAGCCAGTTGATGGGAGCGAAGCCGCGTGGGGCGGTTAGTGTATCCTACACGCGGTTGAAGCCGCTGGCAGAAGCTAGTATAGAATAAGAAGATAAGTAAATAACATCACGCCAGTTTTCCCCGAAAGGTTAGGCAGCACCTAAAGTACAGCCACATTTCGTCAGTGTTATTTAAGTCACAAATCCATGTTCCGGACTGCTACTGAGAAATCTCTGATGGAAATACCCAATAACACTAACCGACCCGGGATACGAACGCAAGACCTTAGGCTCAGCAGAAGAGCTTGCGACCATGTACCAACGAGGCAGTCTTTATTACCCGACGGCAAGGAAAGGGTTAAGGGTTTTTCGCGCGTATCTTGTATGTTTGTTTATTACCTCACATCTTGCAATCCACTAGACGGATTTACATAATTAAGACATCGTTAGATAGGTCTTGAACGCCCAAGTGTTCTTAGTTATGTGACGTTAAAAAAAAACCGGCCAAGTGCGAGTCGGACTCGCACACGAAGGGTTCCGTACCATTATCGCAAAACACTGCATAAAAATCACGTTTGTTGTATGGGAACCCCCCTTAATTTATTTTATTTTAATTTAATAATTATTATTTTATGAAGTAAATATACAACTAAACATTCTGTGAATGTTTCAAGCGTTTACCTGTTGCCGTTATTAATATCGAGCAAAAAATGGCAAAAATATCACGTTTGTTGTATGGGAGCCCCCCTTTAATATTAATTTTATACTGTTTTTAGTATTTGTTGTTATAGCGGCAACAGAAATACATCATCTGTGAAAATTTCAACTGTCTAGCTATCACGGTTCATGAGATACAGCCTGGAGACAGACGGACAGACAGACAGACAGACAGACGGATCGCGAAGTCTTAGTAGTAGGGTCCCGTTTTTACCCTTTGGGTACGGAACCCTAAAAACTGCCAAATAAACGAACTAAAAACATGTAACCAAGAAGAAAATCATGCTATGCAGTCGGAGGATACATACGGTTTTGGTCCGCGAGTTTGTTTTTAGGGTTCCGTACCCAATGGGTAAAAACGGGACCCTATTACTAAGACTCCGCAGCCCGTCTGTCTGTCTGTCACCAGGCTGTATCTCATGAACCGTGATAGCTAAACAGTTGAAATTTTCACAGATGATATATTTCTGTTGCCGCTATAACAACAAATACTAAAAACAGAGAGCTCCCATACAACAAATGTGATTTTTTTGCCGTTTTTTGCGATAAAATGGTACGGAAGCTTTCGTGCGCGAGTCCGACTCGCACTTAGCCGGTTTTTTAGTCTTTGTTTGTTAGGGTTACAAGGTTAGGTGAACCGCCATAAAAGAAAACATACAGTAACTTAAAACTAATCAATTGGTAATGAACATAATTATGAAGAAAACTATTTCGTGAATCGGTGCGTGATGCAAAGTACATTACAGATCCTTTAATTCCAAATCTACAGCAGCCTAATTGCGTAAGTGAATTCTGCAAAGGAAACAAGTCGATTCTTTCAAAGAATCAGAATCATTTCTTCCAACTTTTTCGGTATTGCAAAACTAATTTGGAAAGCTAGCGTTATCTTTCCAAATCCTCCTTTGAGTTGAACACAGTCTACTTAGAGATACTACGGAGTTGAAGATATATGAAATTTGCATTACACAATACCAAGTGAAGTTTTATCTCGATTCTTCCGCTTTCATTGCTTCTTTTACAATCAATTCTACGTCAAAATATTGGTAATGAAAGGAGCATAACCTTTCCGTTTCAGAGTATAATATGCAATACGAAAAGTCGTTTTTGGGAAGGTTCCAACTTGTTTGCTTTGCAGAATTCACTTACGCAATTAGGCTGCAGGTCTCAATGAGATCTAAATGAAAATGTTGCTAACTAAATTTTGAAGCATATGAAGAGGGGCGAAGATTTCAGAGCAACGACAATTCCTTAACCGTGTATAGGACAGCTCATGCAGAGGCCAGTAAACTGGACAGTTACTTCGAGGTCGTTATATTTATCACTAGCTGTCCCAGGCGGCTTCGCTCCCGTCAATTGGCTACCTACCTAGCCATCTACCTTACCTACCCTACATACATGATTGTTGCGTAACTTATACCGTTTACGCAGCGCACACAACGGAAGCTCTCAAAAAGGAATATTTTTTCCCGTATTTGCAACATTTTTCATGTATGCTCCGCTCTTATTGGTCATAGCGTGATGTTATATAGCCTTCCTTAACCTTCCTCGAAAAATGGACTATCCAACACAAAAAGAATATTTCAATTCCAACCAGTAGTTCCTGAGATTAGTGCGTTCAAACAAACAAACAAACTTTTCAGACTTATAATATTAGTATAGATAAGATTTTTATTTGAATGCTGAACCCTGAACATTTACGAACAACGTTAAAGCTATAATACGTTTTAAATAAGTTAATTGTGATCCACTGCTGAACTAAAACTACTAACAAGTTCTTGGTGTCCCTGCCCAGCATTCAGTCTTTCCCAACCATTTTTAAAGGTTGTCAATTTGTCTATATCGCTTGACTACGTCTAGCTCTATTTCATTGGTCTTCTTTGGGTTGTAGACCAATACTATGGCAAACTTCCCCGTGATTATCGTGATAGATAAAAAAAAGCCATTTGGATCAGTAATCCTCTCTGGGTAAAATTACATACTATTTAAAAAAAACTGGCCAAGTGCGAGTCGTACTCGCGCACGAAGGGTTCCGTACCATTATCGCAAAAAATCACGTTTGTTGTATGAGAGCCCCGCTTAAATATTTATTTTATTCTGTTTTTAGTATTTGTTGTTATAGCGGCAACAGAAATACATCATCTGTGAAAATTTCAACTGTCTAGCTATTACGGTTCATGAGATACAGCCTGGTCACAGACGGACAGACAGACAGACGGATCGTGGAGTCTTAATAATAGGGTCCCGTTTTAACCCTTTGGGTACGAAACCGTAAAAAATGGGCAAGAAAACAAACTTAATTCTTTAGTATGTAGGTACTTTTATTTTGAAAATACATGAACTTAAAAGCCTTTAAATTTCAAACAAATAAAAGTTTGTGCGTCGTGTAAAATAAATATCACATTCTAATACGATTAGCGAATTCCAAATGAGGACTTTGCTTAAATTTTAACTTTGTTAAACATCTTATATATCTATCGATTCGTTACACCTTGTGTAATACTTACAACTAAATCAGTTAAATAAAATAATATTCTCTTAATAATTATCTCTGCTTCCGTGACCCGACCTAAATTAAATTCCGGCCGGATTCTCAAATGGCCCGTAGCAACTTATCAGTTAAGCCTCAGTACAAAGTTCTCAGTACACCTCAATAAGCTTCTAAGAGGGAGTCTGTTCCTGATACGATATATTTTCATCTTCATATTGTATATTCGTTGGATTTTGTTGCGTAACAATAAAAATGGGCGATTTCAACTTTCGTGGCACAGGCGTCGGTGAAGTAGAGTAACTTCTCTGTGTTTGCGGAGTGCTCTGCATTTTGGCGCGAAACATGACATTATCGATTTCGTGCATCGCCAAATCGCGTTGGTGTTCGTCTAACTTTCTTAATCTCTTCGCCAACAATTGGCCGTACAACTCGTACTCGTCCATTTCGTTCTTCACTCCTCCTGCATTTTTCAGATACGTTACAGCTTCATCCATTCGTTTCTTTGCATAATTTAACTCGGAACTATTCTTATTTGTCGAGTTTCTTTGACTCGGGGACGCTAGCTTACTTTGTCTGACCATTGAGGTATGTTTGTCCGAAACGTTAAAGTTTTTGTTAATGTTGGTCGTGTGATCCGGTATACCTGGTTGTGTAGTATAATTGCCCGTATTTGTGAAGTACTGAAACAATGAAATTGCGTTAAAACACACGTCTATTTATTTAATTGTATCACGTTGGTACACATCGACACCCACCTAACTATAATTACAATTCTCACCTACCTAAGGCTCTACACAATTTAGTCCTAACTCTGAGCATCTACAATATAAACTAGATTATCAGGAAATATACAGGATAAATTAAACAACCCAACGGCACTCGCTTTTTATGCTCCTTGTAAATGATAACTATAGTTTACAGCAGCGAATAAAACCGTATTTACAATGTCGTTTATTATTTTTTACGGAACCTTTTTCACATTTGGTTGCCTAGCCTATGCTGTAGATGCATATCTACTCTTAAGTCAAGGTCTGAATGGCTGAATTCTGGTCAAAATAATTATATACCTATTTAATTTTGGAATCACTGATACGAGAAAGAAGAAGTAGATAAAATTTAGAGTTTATAACACGCCTACTTAAATGAACTAAATAATTAGTCATAGGCTCGTACTATGGCCCAAACACAAAACTGCGAATTGATGCGGTGGCCGGTGCGTATTCGCAACGCAGAAAACAGCTAATAACAAGCAACAAACTCGTAGATTTTACGATGCGACGTCGCACCGCAGTTTTGTGTTAGTGCCCTAGTTATACTTTTTAACCGACGAAAAAACACGTTGGAGATGATCAGATGACCACGCATAACGTTTTAAAGCCGATTTCAAAAAATATTTATTTTATTTGTAAAAATTTAGGCTCAAAGTTTGTTTCCATTAAAATTTATAAAAATAAAATCCACCCCTAAAGGTAGGAAAAAAGCATTTATTGCTAATTTTCCCACTGGATTTTCTAAACTGAACTGTGAAGGGAAAATAAAATCATTTACCGACGAAATAACGAACTGAAAGTTTGTTTGGCGCTAACTCAAAATGCTAGACTACAAGTTTCTTTTATTTTTTGCTTTTCAGTTCGTTATTTCAATTAATTATTATTCGGTTAAAAATTCGGTTCTATTTTTTGTTAAAAGGTTTTATTTTGTTTTCTCAGTTCAGTTTAGAAAATCCTTCCATTAGATTAAAGTCAACCAAACAAAGCCAATATAATATTGCCTTCCGCAACATCCACAGCAAAGTTTGGTTGCCAAACTCACAACCAAAATGGTTATATGGCATTACGCAATTGGGTCCAATTTGGTCCAATGTTACACCAAAGATCCGAAGTTTTTGAAAACACAAACTTTCAAATAATATATCTAATTAATATAACAAGTCGTTTAAAGCCGGTTTACTTCTAAAGTGTTTGTAATGTAATTGTATACCTCATTTTCCAATTGGTTTGTACTATCACATTCGTATTTGCCGCCAAGAAAGCTCTCCATAAGTGAATATGCGAACCAAGTTGTACGATATTCCGGTTGAACTTTCTTCTTGCCAAGGTGCATCCTGAAGGACGTCATTAGGGATTCCTTTTTCTTCTTTAGATCAGTAATAGACCAATGCATACTTAAAGATGCCTGTATTCTGAGCCAGGATTCAGAAACTTCGCTTCTATTTCTATGCAGAGGATGTTTTGGATCCCATAGATGTTGCTCTCTTCTGTAGAGTTCCAAGAATTCCAGCACGGTATCACTATTCCAAGACATTTCGAATTTATTTTGTTAAAAAATTGTCATAATCAGTCGCCAACCAAAACAAGAACTACAGAGATCTCTTGACAGCCAATCAGAATACGTTGCTCGTCCAATGTTTGTAAATGAGTACACGTGTGCTGGCCTCGTTCCACAAATTTTGCGATCAATGTTCGTCATTGGCATTTGGCGACCAACCAACCAGTATTATTTGATGTGGTTGTGATGTAATATATTTAGTGTGATGCTGAAAAAGTGTAAATCCGAAATAAGAATATAAGATAACTTTGTACAGAAAATAACGTGGAAACTAGGTCTGTAAATAAAAATATAGCTAAAGTTGCTAAATTATAATTTTCCATCTCTTTCCAGCCAACTCTAGAATGATGTTCTGTTGCTATTGCTATCTCCTTCATTCGGAAACTTACATTTGCCGTAGTGTTGTGCGTTTTAGTTTGCAACTAGCCGATTTAAAAATCGATCAAATTATCCTACAAAAGTGTGTTGATTATGAATTACATTGATAATTCAGTTACATAATTGAAAATATTTTATGATTAGACTATTTATTTAATCTATTCTGGGCTTTGTTCATAATTTACTGCCACACAATTTTGATTTGTGTCCTATTAATGTTCGACTAATTAACTAAAAGTTTATGTTGTAGTTAGTGAGTTTTATTGCATCTCTAACTTCAGCCGATCAAAGTCCAAACAAAGTGTTGAATCATAAAATTAATAAATAAAATTATTATTCATCGTCACTCGAACGTACAAGCAGCATAACACGTATATATTTTCATTTTATGATAAGTTTACTTCAGTCTGTCGCTTGCATCGCATTGAACAAGATATAATTAGCTGAGATTTTCTTAGTGTTCGGCTTTTAGAAAGTATTTTTCAACTTATCAAAAGTTTGTTTTTTTCAACTTATTAAAGTGAATTTATAAGGTGGGTTCTAACTTTTGTAGGATGTTTATTTATCGCAAAAAATTGTGGATTACGAAATTAGTTATTGTTCCATTTTAAATATGCTTAATTGTGGATGTTTACCCTGCATTGCAATTTCCTTAGTGCAATTGCTAATTATTTTGCTACTGTCGGCAATTTGTTTTGCTAACTATGCCTATTAATAAATTAAAAGTTAATTATAACTTGACTCATCAGTTTTATATACCATGCCAGAACATTCTTTGAAGAATTTCATGTCTACCCACTACTTAAAAAAATAAGTTACGTTTTCCTATGACTACTTTAAAACATAATTTTATTTGTCCTGTGGTACAGATGGCTACAGAAGTGAGTGCCCCCGTGATGCCGCAGCTGCAGTCCGTGCAGAAGGCCATGGCTCTGCCCACAGTCGGCGCTGCCGTTGGTCAAGTTGGAGCCTTTTACACAAAAGTTAAAGGTAGGTGTGCCATACTTTTCTTTGTTAACTGTATTTTTGTAGTTGTTTAAAGTTAAATTATCTGTTTAATGTACAATAAGATTTTATTAGCCGGGGGTCTATGGCATCCAATAAGAATAGTTATACCAAGAACATTATGTACTTATACCTACTTCAACTTTAAAATGGCACAAAAAATTAAACTGAAAATTTTAAGTTTTTACTTCCCGTATAGAATATTTGTGAGTAGTATGAAATACTTGTCCTGTTTTAGTTTTGGCTGAATAGATTGTCTTTGCAAGTTAGAAACAAATGTTCATAGGCATTTAATTATTGGATCTGAAAAGACAACACATTTTTAAATTTTCATTCTACCCTCTGTTTAAACTAAAAAGACAGATATTGTCATTCTTTCTTTCTTTGTCGAGCTCATGCAAATATTTGAAGTAACAAATGGTTGAATTGGTTGTTTTGGCATTTGCTCATCCATTACCTAACAGCAGTAATAAAAAAAATAAAAATGATTAATTCAGATGCAAGTAGTATACATAAACTCACGCCTATTTCCCATGGGGGTAGGCAGAAACTACAGTATGCCACCTGCTACAATCCTGCAAGTAGCACATTCATAATAAACACAAAAACTACAACATTTATTCATAAAATCGTTGTTTCAACATACTCAATATTATTATAAAAAATACTTGAAATAATGAAAAAGCTTACACAGATTTTCAGCTCTCTTTGGCTATTGAATCTGCCACAGACTAACTGAACTAATCATAATGACGGCCAATTGATTTTATGGCACGAACTTCTGTCATGCACAACACATACAAAAGATTAACACATTAATTTTTCCCACAGGAGCCCACTCCTTGCTAGAATGGGCACTATCAACAGCCGAGGCGGGCGTGTACGCTGCGGCGAACACAGCGGCGCCCTACGTGGCTGCGCCCCTGGCCGCCGGCGACGCCAGGGTGGCCGCAGTGATAGACGAACTGGAGCGCCGCGTGCCCCTCGTCACAGAACCCCCCAAGGTCATCGTAGAGACCACCAAACATGCAGTCATGTCCAGAATCTCACCAACCGTAAATAAGGTAAGAGTTTGTATATTTAAAGGTTAAAAGTTTTAGCCATTGAAAATGACTCAAAAGGGCCTAACGGCGCGGTTTTGTCTTGATAAAGTAGAAGTAGAAATACAGGTATATTTCTTCCATCAAATTTCCAGATCTTATTTCTTTAATCACCCTACCCTCATTTTTTTTTTTTTGGGTTTTTTCATCTTCAATCTTGGTTTCGCCGTAGTCGGGTCATTAGCAACACATCTTACATGACCAAGCTCATTTGGTTACAATGAGAGGTATGTGCATTAATTTCAGCAAAAAAAAAAAAACATAATTTGCATTGTAGGTATATTTCGTCATCAAAACACTGTTGATAGGTACTTACTACTTAATCGATTATAATTAATTTATCTCTTACCATAAGTACGAGATAAATAAATTTCCATCATAATCAGTTCAAAGTCGAATTTATAAAAAGAAATGGAGACGAATATTCTCGTTATCTCAGCCTTCAGGAAGTGTCCAACGAGCATGCAGGTTCAAAGAGCAGACTTGTTACAGGATGTAGCACTATCACTGTCTACCGACCATTTTGTCGCAAACAATGCCTTTGCGTTATTATTACATTTTATAACGGTGAGCTGTTTGTGTTTATAAAACACAGCACGGTGCACCAAAGTATGCAGTGCCATTTCCGTTGGTCGGAAGCGCTCGGACCGGTTCGGGACTAGACTATTAGCTCTGTATGTGGTCATGTAGCTACTCGGCCATGTAAGCGGTAGTTTTTATGTTGGTCGATTGCGGTTGTTTGATTGGATGTTATTTTGGGCCTGAGTAATTAATTAACCTCGTGTTTTTGCAACGGCGTTTGCAAACTTACCCTCATCATCAGCCTTTTAATGTGCCCACTGCTGGGACACAGGCCTCTCAGGGTATGGGCCATGATCCCCCACGCGGGCCCAGTGCGGGTTGGTGGATGTCACATGTCCTTTACCGATTTTAGAGCAGTGGTGATGAAATAATTTACACAAAGTAATGCGCCTGCCTGGGTTCGAACCTACGACCTATGACACGTAAGTCTACTTACTTACCTTACTGCTCTCCAACCTACCCTACTATGAAATAAAAAAAAAGGTTATTTGACGTGATGATTCGCATAAATCATCAAAATCATCGCAGCCGAAAGACGTTTCACTATTAGAATAGGCCACCCCAAGCACCGTCGCTCCATAAACGGGGCGTGCGCCATTTACTTTAAGAAAGCAATAAAGAAAGCAAATAAAAATAAGGAAAAAAAGGCCGAGCAAGTTTAAGAACTCTCCACCTTTTCTCTTCTACACATTTTTACTTAGAATACAAGTTTTCTCTAACCATGACAGGTGGGCTGTTAGTCATGTAACCGGTAGTAGTGCCTATGTACCGTAGTTAGTGATGTAACTCCAGCACATTCTTGTGCCACGCAATGGCGCTATCTATAATTCTCGCCAATCTTCTTGGCCGCCCTGAAGTTGGCTACATTGGCTGCGCAGTAGCAGTGGAGTCTCATCCCATACAAAGAAACCGTGCCGACGTTCTATACTGATTATTCTGATTATTTTTTGTACATCGATCGCGTTCGGTCCGTTCCGTTGCGTTCCACGGATATAGATGGTGATCTATATATTGCCGTGGAACGGAACCGAACGTGATCGATTTATAAGGAATTATCGGTATAATCAGATAACGCTAGTTACGTCGGCACGGTTTCTTTGTATAGGATGAGGAATCTGTACGCTAGTATTATATTATCTGTGGCAGTAGTAAATCTCATACTAAAACAGTACCGATCAGTGCCTTGCGCATTGGAAAGCCAACTTCAGGGCGGCCAAGAAGTTTGGAGAGAACTATACTTAGGTACTAAACGAGTCACGTTGAAGAGGCCTCATCGCCGTGTGACCAGAGATAATGTTAATGGTTCTGCGATTGGAAGTCTATCATAACATTAATCTTCCTAAATACATACATAGTAGTCGAAATCATAACACTCATTTTGGCTTCGACATAGTCGTACCTCTTCGTTTCTGAGATTCTTCCAGAACATATTCAGAAAGTTAGGATTCCTGGATATACCTAAATCTTCTATGGAGGTTTTAAGAAAAATTATCTTACACTAGCTGTCCGCTGCGGCTTCGCTCCCGTCAACTGGCTGCCGCCCTATCCTACATTTTTTTTTTTACTTTTTGCCCCACACTGCCTACTATATCCTACCCAATCTACAATTTATTTATTCATACATAAAGTAGCCTATTTCCTTCCTTAGTATGCCATCTATCTCCTTGCCAAATTTCATTGAATTCCGTTCAGTGGTTTAGGCGTAAAAAGGTAACAGACAGAGTTACTTTCGAATTTATAATATTAATATGGATTAGAAGAAATTGCCATCCACAAAGATTTGGGCAGAAGTGAACTGATATACGTTCACAGATTTCTATGATTGTAGTAGACAGAGAAGAATAGGGACCAGCAGCCTAATTGCGTAAGTGAATTCTGCAAAGGAAACAAGTCGATTCTTTCAAAGAATCAGAATCATTTCTTTCAACTTTTTCGGTATTGCGAAACTAATTTGGAAAGCTAGCGTTAGCTTTCCAAATCCTCCTTTGAGTTGAACACAGACAACTTAGAGATACTTCGTTTGTTTAACGCTTGTCAAATATATGACATTTGCATTACACAATACCAATAGTGAAGTTTTATCTCGATTCTGCCGCTTTCATTCATTCTTTTACAATCAATTCTACGTCAAAATATTGGTAATGAAAGGAGCATAACCTTTCCGTTTCAGAGTGTAATATGCAATATGAAATCGTTTTTGGGAAGGTTCCAACTAGTTTGCTTTGCAGAATTCACTTACGCAATTAGGCTGCAGGATCTAAGTACCTACTAATAGTTACCGGACTAATCGGACAATAGGTACCTAGCGAATATAAAACCTAATGGCCAACTCAAAATAAAATTCAAGGTATAAGGATCCCACGCTCGGTAAAAAATGGCAATAAAACGTACATAACAACAAACAGGTCTAAGCAGCTGTCCAGTTCACCAGCTATAAATAAAATAATAACGCGATTTCATACAACTAGCTTCTACTAGCGGCTTCACCCGCGTTTATTTCGGAAATTATCGTAAGAGGGCGTAATTCCTGGACACAGATAATATAATACTAGCATACAGACATCCCATACAAACAAACCGTGCCGACGTAACTAGCGTTTTTCATCTGATTATGCCGATTTTTTTTTGTTAATCGATCCCGTTCGGTTCTGTACCACGGCGATAGATAGATCACCATCTATATCCGTGGAACGGAACCGAACGCGAACGATGTACAAAAAATAATCAGAATAATCGGCACAGTACATCGGCACGGTTTCTTTGTATGGGATGAGACACCACTGCCCAGGACAAAGTCATTCTTATATTTTTCTCCAAGGTCCTATATCAAAATTCATCAACATTGTCCCAGCAATTTAGGTGTGAAAACGTTTTAAACAGACACAGATAGAGTAACTTTTTCATAAATAATATTAGAATGTACTGGTGGTTTGTCGAGCCGGTATTATTTTTTATGACGGCCGCGATAATTCCCGCTGCACCGATAAGATAAGTTGCTGTGACGAGACGTTATCACGCGCTGGACAATGAACCGGAATAGAAGGACCTTGCTACTGTTTCTAACAGTCGGTGGCTTGTTTACCAGAAATAATAATCATAAGCCTATTTTACTCCAAGGGCTTATGATGAGCTAGTTGGATAAAATGCCTGATGGAATAGTCTTGAACCACTGTTAACCACAGTGACCATTAGTCGGTCTACTGTGATCCACTTGAGCAATCATGAAGGCATCTCAAGACTTACTTTTACCGTAAGGAAAGGTTGCCTCAATCCTCATTCATTACACAAAGGCGATTGGAGATAACTGTATGATGATAGAAGTAAAATAGCTGGCAGTAGTCAATGCAGCTGTCACTCTTATGAAGAAATGCAGGCAGAGAGCTCCGACTGAATATCCTAAGTAAAACATTGTAGTAATAATGTAGTACGTAGTACATATTATCTCAATGAGTAAAAATCATAATTCGAGGTTTGGCTCTCGCCTGTTTTCTCCTCCAACATTAGATCAATTTAAAAGATATTCCATAAACTGAAAAATTCAGATATATACGGTGCTTCTGTTTTTCTTTTTTGATTTATAGTTGTCAAATTTGTACACTAGGCCTCTGTTGACAGCGCAATTTTGAGCATCTTTTGAAAATCTTGTTGTGCAATCGGAGAATACATATTCGCGAGCTGGCTGACTAATACGAAATGTATCCTCCGACTGCACAACATGATTTTCTTCTTGTTTACGTCTTTTTAGATCGTTTTTTAAGCAGGCGGGTTTTTTGATTTTTTTTTATTAACTTTTTTTATTTATAACTTTTTAGTCAACATATTTTTTCGAATTAGGTACATTTAAACTTATAAGTGTTATATATCTTGAAATCTCCTCTAAAAACCCTTCATTTTGATACCCCACTCGATGGGTATGGAAGAAAAAAAAAATTGCAACGCCCACAATATGGCGCCCAAAATCCGCCGTGTTCCTTTTTTTTAAAGGCACTTGGCTAAGAATACTTGAGCGGTTAAGACCTATCTAACGATGTCTTAATTATAAAAATTCGCCAAGTAGTTTGAAAGATATGAGGTAATAAAGAATATTACATACATACAAACATACAAGATACGCGCGAAAAACATAACCATTTCCTTGCAGCCGGGTAAAAAGGAAAACATAGGGTCACAGTTAATTACTTTCTTTATCATTTTATGGTATATCTTTTAAATTGGTCCAACATTGTAGGAAGAAAATAGGCGAGAGCCAAACCTCGAATTATGAATTTTTACTTAAAATATTCAGTCGGAACTATCTACCCGCATTTTCTCTTAAAACATCAGCGGAAAGGAAGGAAGGATTTCTTTGGGGCTCGTCAAACTTCATGAAAATTGAAATTTGAAATTCAAAAAGAGCGCTGAGACAGCGCTCTTTTTTATCATCACCCTAATGATTCTTGCTCTTAGAAGTTGCAGTGGTTGGGAATTGTGTGGTGGGATTATAACAATTGAATTTTGCAAACAATCTGTGAAAAGCATAGTGGGATATTGAACGCGGAGAAAGGCACTGTAATTATTTTGATAAGCGTCATGAATATCCGTAATAATATTTACGTGAAGTAAGACTACGTGTTTACATAACTATTCCGTGTCGTTAATCTGTAGATAGTTTACGATTAACTTCCAATATGACTTCTAAGTTTTGTAGGTCATACTCAGTGTTAATAGTTATTCAAGGTCTACCAGATACTAAAGTCCGCGTAACACGATTTAAGATTTAGATAGTCAACTACAGTATTTATTTAATTAAAGACTTTTATCTACACTCACAACGTAATGTTCCAAATATGAATCCAAAAAATATTGTAAAAAAAAAACACGTACTTTATATTCGAGGATAGGTAAAATTAAAAAAAAAAACTATTACAGTGCAACATTTTCCTTCGATTTTCAAACAACTGCATCTTAAAATAACTTTTTAATTTTTATAGCACACTTTTACTTTTTAATTTACTGGCGCGTATGGGCTCATTGACTTAATGTAGAAAAGACGTGTGAATTTGTCTATCGATGCGCGCGCTGCGCTGTCATGTGCAATGAGAATCTAAATTGCCCGCCATACCACATATTTTTTCCGTTTCCACTTTTGTTTTATTTCAACTGTATGAGTGAAGATAAAGTAGTGTATGCAACGGCATATAATTAGGTATTAAAACACTCGCGTAATATTATGAGGCGAAGCCGAATGTGATAATAATATTACGCCTACGTGTCGCCTACGCTCGTGTTTTAATAATCCCTATTATATGACCATTGCATAAACTACTATTTCATTATCGTAGCAATAAAATCGATGTGTCCACATGATTGAAATCAATCAATTTTGGTGATGCATCAGCTGCATTCAATTATCCGAATAATTACTTTGACATAATCTTAATCCAGCCTTTTCAATTATGATATCGAATAAATATGAAGTTACTACGTACACTGAAGCAAGTAATGCGCAATATGGGCAGAATCTAAATATAACTTTTACAAATTGCGTTCTTTCTTTATATAAACACGATACTCATAAAATCAACGACCTTTTTCAAACGCATACAAAGGTCCCATATATCAATGTGTTTTGAAATGTAGCCAAGCCATTAATAATGGCCTTTGTTAATGCTATTGACTTCAGTTACCAAAACCTTTGTCCTAATAACGAGCAATAGTGATGTTTCCTGGGTAGAAAATGACAATTCTATTTAGTCCGTCAGGGATATTATCAAATAATATTGGATCCGTATTTTTTGCTATAATAAATAAATAAAAATTTACAAAGATAAAGCGCATCAAAGTTCAGGAGTTTGACGTCGCTTTGTCCGTATAAAGTGTTGCACTCCGTGACGTCACACGATATTTCAACGCAGTGTATCGTCGTAATTTTTGTTTACGTGGCAAAAAAAAACGTGTCGAATATTTTAGGATATCTAACGGACTAAATAGAAATTTTCATCAACTACCTACTACAACTAAAATAAAAAAACCGGCCAAGTGCGAGTCGGACTCGCGCACGTAGGGTTCCGTACCATTATCGCAAAAAAACGGCACAAGAATTACGTTTGTTGTATGGGAGCCCCACTTAAATATTTATTTTATTCTGTTTTTAGTATTTGTTGTTATAGCGGCAACAGAAATACATCACCTGTGAAAATTTCAACTGTCTAGCTATCACGGTTCATGAGATACAGCCTGGTGACAGACAGACAGACCGACAGACGGACCGCGGAGTCTCAGTAATAGGGTCCCGTTTTTACCCTTTGGGTACGGAACCCTAAAAAAGTAATGATTTCGTCACCTGCAATCTTTTCTAGCTTTATTGGCGAATGGGATGTTTTATAGGAAAACAGATACAACCATCCTCTTAAATATCTATTCATCTTCATTCACCTCACCACTTCTTTTTAATTGGGGATCGGCTTTTCTAGTCCTGAGGACCCACTTGTTCAGTGGATAAGCATCTTAAAAAAAAAGTTAATTAAAAAAATCAAAAAACACGACTGCTTAAAAAGAAGCAACAAACTAAAAAGACGTAAACAAGAAGAAAATCATGCTGTGCAGTCGGAGGATACATCTGGTTTTGGTTCGCCAGCTCGCGAATAAGTATCCTCCGACTGCACAGCATGATTTTCTTCTTGTTTACGTCTTTTTAGTTTGCTTTTAAGCAGTCGGGTTTTTTGATTTTTTTAATTAACTTTTTTTATTTACAACTTTTTAGTTATTTTTTTTTAGAATTAGGTACATTTAAACATATAAGTGTTATATATTTTTGAAATTGCCCTTTAAAAATTCTTTATTTTGATACCCCACACGATGGGTATGGAGGAAAAAAAAAATTTTTTTCCCTACAAAATGGCGCCCAAAATCCGCCATTTATGTTTTTTCCAATTTTAATGTAGCCAGTGACACTCGCAGGATTAAGACGAATCGATTGACGTTAGAATCATCAAAATCGGTCAACGCGTTTGGTCTCTGGAACGCCACATAGGAACAAACATACATACATATATACATACATACATACATAGACTGATAAACACATTACCCTCCTTCGGCAGTCGGGTAATTAGAAAGACCACACTTCTTCATGTCTTTCTGAACACTCTTCATCCAAGAGGTTAGCGATCTACCTCTCTATCACCTTTGTGTCGTCATGGAAAGACACTTTTCACAACGTGGTCATCGGGTTCGCGCTTTACATGACGTGCCATCTCAGCCTGGAATCCGTTAGTTTTTCGGCGATTGTAACAAAATCAACCATTGGCAGCATACGACTGCTTCAGCTCATTTTAAACCTCTTTTCTCTAGTTCAACATAACATGCCATCATTCTCTTCTCCAGGTCTACACAGCGCGAGTAGCAGCAGAACAGCGCGTCAGCTCCCTCAAGGAGCTCTCATGGGCGAAGGCCAACGCTCTGCTATCCACAGCATACGGCCAGAAGGCAGTCAGTACCGTTGACACCGGTGCCATGTACGCGATGCAGCTGCTAGACCACTACCTACCCCCTGTAGGCGTTCAGGAGGAGCCCAGCAGTGAGTTTCTTTTTAAAAATTGATACAAGTAGTTAGTAGTTAATGACTAATGTACTAACTTATAGGGTTAGGTTATTAGTATTGCCACTTCATTGGCTTGAAAGCGAGGGTATTCGTAAATTAGTACGTTTAGACTATTTAATATTTATATTTACTAACCAAGTAGTTGATTGAAATAACATTCTATAATCCAGCACAAATCAACTTAAGAATACCTATATGCATTAAATGAG
This sequence comes from Anorthoa munda, assembly GCA_945859665.1. Taxonomy (NCBI): domain Eukaryota; kingdom Metazoa; phylum Arthropoda; class Insecta; order Lepidoptera; family Noctuidae; genus Anorthoa; species Anorthoa munda. Next base: position 4,586,896 of record OX243901.1, on the reverse strand, counting down.
GCATAATGAACCCTATGAAAGAGAAAATAATGGTAAATTACGATTACACTGTTCAGTGTTCCGCATTACGCTGATAGTCCTAAATCTTAAATATAATTTTCAAAACTGAGTAATGTCATTTCTAACAGTCACCAAGATTTACAATCTTAAGAAGTGCCGGCGACAAGTCAGTTGTAAAATATACTTCAGATCTCTGACTATACAAGTTTCATCTTGCAAGAATTAAAGATTGAGTGACCAAGACTAAAATTGCTGCCATAAAATTCTAGAATTGAGGATTATTGCACAATGCTCTTTTAGATTACTTACCTTAACCTAATCTAATCTCGAGATAAATTACAAGATAAGGAAGTTTAGTACATACATTTTATGTACGATGTACTAAGCTGGAATATTTCGAACAATATTTGCTTCTAGGGTAGGCAGAGATAATTAATGACCAGTGGTCATTAGCATTAAATGTCAGACTTGATTGCAGAATTGTGTCTACCCATAGTTATTTTGACTTTCAATCATTAGTTATCCAATAGAATTGAATATAGTATAGTGTACACTAATATATTAACACAATTCTTCATGCAAAAAACTTAATTTTGTGGGTAGTGTGTACAATGGCAGTCTTATCGCTGACAGCGGAATAGAATACAACAGACAATCAAATCTATCCAATCTATTAAGGTTTAATAAATCTAAGCAGCAGTGTGTCGGAGCAGTGGTGGCCCAGAGGTATCGGCCGCGACTTCCGAATTGTGGGTCGTGGGTGCGAACCCAGGCAGTAGGCGCTTTACTTTGTGTAAATTATTTCATCACCACTGCTCTCAAAACGGTGAAGGAAAACATCGTGAGGAAACCGGCATGTCCTAGAACCAAAAATTTTAAGTCATGTGATATCCACCAACCCGCACTGGGCCCGCGTGTTGGATTACGGCCCACTCCCTCTCACGGAGAGGAGGCCTGTCTCCCAGCAGTGGGAACATTAATAGGCTGATGATGAAATACAAGCAAATTCATAATCAATACTGCAGTGTATACGCCACAAACAAATTGCCTACCATAGATTTTCTAATTCCAAAGGGCAGTCCCTATAGGTACACACAACTAACCTAGCTCTAAGTGCATGTCAACTTGTAGTTAGCTGAAAGTTGACAATGTGTGCGAATGTAATGGTTTGTTAATGCAGAGGAAATTGTAGCGGTGTCCAACGACCCCGCCATGCACACGGTGCAGACTGTGGGCCGCCTGAGCGCTGTCGCCGCGCGCCGCGTGTGGGCTAACCTCGCCTACAAAGTGAACGAGCTTCGGAACTCTGGTAATTATACAGGATTTTCAGAACCCATAGTCATAATATTCAGTAGTTTGGAGCAAAGTTTTAACAGAGCACACAATCCACTTCTCAGTTTCAAGTATCTTAGAAAGATGAGATTGAATTATAATGATTGCCTCGGTGATCTTATGTGTGGTTAGCGTGGTCGCTACCGCTACTGCCTTGTACAGTAGCCTGGGTTGAATCCCCGGGTGCAAAGTACCTTCGGGTTATTCCATAAGGAAATTCACAGTCCCATCCCAGAAACAAAAGAATGAAAATTGTGTGTAGACTTTGAACAGCTGTGGGCTGTAGGTTTTCCTGTTTCTTATTTATATTAAACTAGCTGACCCCCGGGGCTTCGCTGCCGTTAACTACCTACCCTGCCAAACCTACCTACCTACCTAATAATTGTTATGTATCATCAATAGTTTTTCAGCGCATGTTAAAGAATGAATTTTACAGGCAACATTTTGCTACTTTGCTTTACATTATTGAAATTTTCATAAGAATTTTTCTCTAATCTTTTTGAAAATATATCATAGTCTATGACACTCAGGAATAATTTAGCTTGGTTCAGTATATCCAGAGATTACCCCCTATAACGTCACAAACTTTACCTCTTTATAATAGTAGTATAGATTGTCCTACTCGAATTAATGAAGCCTCGCATTTTCTACAATCAGTTCAATGCTGTTGTCATTTTCAGTGAAACATAAAATGATTATTATATGTATTCACATGCGTAGGCAGTTATCAAAAGGCAGTAATACTATTGTTAAAACAATACATTAGATAAAGGTTCCGCTGCTGACATTTATATTATTCAACAAGTAACCTTTTAAACATATGTGAAACAACATTACTTTTAAAATGTTCACCTTCCTTAACCTTCATGTTTGCAAATCTTTTTATATTGCACTTTATCTTATTACCTGCGTCACAGTTATCAAATTACAATGATATTGCAGGTGTGGAACTGGACGTGCGTCGCTACCTGACCGCGTTGCTAGCCGCGCTCCACCTGGCCAATGTCACCAGCCAGCAGCAGCAGAGGGAGCAGGAGGAGCAAGAGAAAGAGAAGCCCCAAGAAGCAGAGCCTGCGCCCCCCGCACCTGCAGCCCCCCAGAACCCTGAGGACTCCGAACCCACCACCGCCAACCAGGTCAAGACAACACCTGAGTCCAAATCAGCAGAAGATTCTAACAATTAAATCTTGTTATAACCTATTTTTATAATAATATTATTGTATCTCGTTCGTGTAAGTTGCAGACAAGGTGTTATTTTTAGCGTCGGTTGCATTTTTCAGTGGCGTGCCTAACGCGTCCTTAGGTGGCGATATGAAATGAGGTCGTGAAACAAAACGGTGTCAAACGCCGCGCTAAGAATAACATCGTATCTGTCATAGAGTAAGAGCCACGTGACGGTATACAGGCTGTACCCGCATTGTTATGGCGCATTTAATTATTAAGTGAAATCTAATGTATTTCTATTTATCAAAGACTGTCAATATGTCTTCAATTTTGAATTATTTATCGCTTTTATACGGCATATTGTAATGAAACTATTTTGTATATTTAAGCGAATTTTGAACCGTATTATAATAAAAAGATTTTATATTAAAATAAAACGAAGTTTGATTCTTAAATATTACTTTAATACGCATATATTCCAAGGAGAATGTTTTGTTTGATTCTTAGGCCTCTTGATATTTGTAGATATGGAACGTGTGATATGAGATTAGAGTCTGACGTAAGAAACACGTCGGAATTTACACAAATATTTATCTTTTACATAGCGCAATAAATACTGTAAAGTTTACAAATGTAGAAATGTATACAAATGATGTGGATTCGAACAGTCTTCTGAACACCGCGAGTAAGTGCCGGCTGCCGGTAATACCATCAACACTAAAGCTATTATAAAGATTTAAAAACATTTGATACCGTCGCCTAATTCCATAAATCTTGCTAAGTAGGTCCAAAGATACTTATTAAAATACATGGTTTTGATTTAATCATCTCTAATACAGCAGTCTATGCAATAGAAATACAACATCTTTATAAATTGGAGGGCTAAGATTGCGAAATGTACTGGTATACTGTGTAATATTGATTCTAATAGAGATTAATATACTTTGATCTACTCTATACGAATAACAATCATAAGCGAATTGTATGAAAATATAAGTATGTTTGCTTCTTTTGGCACAAACTATTATTAAATTTGTCCACCACAATTACATTCAGTGGCAAAACTAGATTCATAATACTAACATTATGTACCATCACATGTACATAACTAAAAGCGGTGCCAAACTCATAATAAAATAACTAAAACTAAATTAAGTACATAGTAATTGCCAAAGTAGTTGCCACGGTTTTAAGTAATTATGCATAAACAACCTCAAAGTGAAGAAATGCTTTGTAATTAAAAAATAACTTAATAAGAATAAGCTCTAAAATGAATATAATAATATGCAAATTACACCAGACAAAACAATTAGGTTATTAATCTGCACGACACGACTGAGTACAATAGACAGGTTATAATTTTTAACAAACAAGAAGAAGGTATAATGTTTGCCATTTGGACAAAATTCTGAATTACATTTTACATAATTTAATATTATATTCATGTACAACGAAACTTTAGATATCGACAATATCAAAACGAGGTTTAATAATAAAATGCTACAAGGATCTTTTGGCGCTTCAATGTGAAAATTGTCTGTGGTAATTGAAAAAATCAAGATGGCGGATCGAACGAGCTTCTATTTTGGCGCGCTAAAAGATCCTTGTAGAAGTAAGTTCTAATATCAAAATATATGACGTTACAATGTTCTACGTTGTCGCTACGTATTTTGTTGCGGTGCGGTGTGATGCAGGTGTTGGTAGTTAGCCCAGCCCGTGGTCCTCGAAGAAGCCCTGGGGCGTCTCCTCCTGCAACAAGGGGTATCACTGAGCCAGAGTCGCTCGTGGCCGCGTTAGACCGAGCAATCGCTTTTCGGTTATCTACTACACTTTCATTTAACTTTTGTTTTAGTATTTTACTTTTATTGAACTGCGTTTAGTAGTGTTTGATCAAATTATTAATTGCTATTCTGATCTTACTGAAAACTTAAGACCAAATTGTTAGCAAGATGTTATTATAATTCAGTTTTTCCGAAGAGGTGCCATTAATAAATTAAAAGTTTTATAACGTGTAAAATATATTTTATTAGAAATATGTAATTTTATCACAAAGACAATATGTATCATGAAACGAAATATTATCGTATAGGAGATTAATACAGTTTATTGCACAAACTCCTTGAATATGATAGGTAGGTATTAAAAGTCTGCGTCACATTTTATAAAATCTAAGATAAACGCCTGATAATTTCAGGAAAAATGTCCGATATGTAACAATGTATGAATAAAAAGAAATAAAGGAAATGTAGAAATAACCGTAGACGAGAAATTAATTACGAAGCATTGGCAGTAATTTCAATATCTAGTATTATTCAATTTTATAATTTTAAAAACAAAAACAATATATTCTGTAGTCAACTAGCGTCTACTTTGTTTAGATTAGGAAAACTTATAAAACTATAACAAACGCCATATTAGTAGTAATAGCGTTATAAGTTTTGTCTTATAATAAATACTCAAATTCGTTAGGTTAGCCCCGGTTTCTCAACACTCGATTATCGGACTGTTAACGTACCTAATTGGCGAATAATCGCCGGGTATCTGCTGTGATTGGCTGTTGAAAATTCATTCAACCCATCACAGCAGATAACGCGTGCTTGACAATTTGTCACATTAATTTTGCGTTAATTTAGCGTTGAGAAACGCGGCCTAAAGTTAGTAAATTCTTTTAAAATAACTTATGCAAATAATAAATTCGATCTAATTTAAATATTCGTTTTCAACAAATCATAAAATTATAATAGTTCCAACAGAATAAACAAATAAAATAGACAAACTTCAAAATATAGAAATTACACTAACGACAAAATAAAATCTAATGAACAATTTTATTATTATTTTTATAATAATAAGGGAAGCCTTCCAAATTGGCAGTTTTACTAATTTAAATACATTCGATTAAGAGTTTATAAAACAATATTCATTCTTGGTCCGCTTTGGCCTGGAGAAACAATTCCGTCGTTTACATTATACAAAATACTTACCTAGAATGCAAAGTGTATGATAATATAAAAACCAATGCCTATCAGTCGCCCAATATGTCTTTCGTAGAAAATCTATATCAATTTAATTAATTATCTATATCAAAAAATGACTGATAATAATTTAATGACAATCCATACAAATTCTAAAATGATTATTATAATGTAGAAATATTAAAAATATATGGCAAAGTTGTTGGATTCAAAAATCGTGGATGAATGGGCGATTGCGTAGTAATGAGAGTTATCTTCTTATATCGTAAGTAGTGGTGCGCGCCGTGCAGACGGTCCCGGAGTCCCGGGTCCGCTAGAGGAGGCCCACCTCCCGGAGCGCCGCATCCACGGTCTCGTCCTAACACAATTCACGGCGTGAACATGCAGCTAAGATAGACGCTTCAATAGTTACTCGGTGTTCAACCTTACCATGCATTCATTTGGATATTTATTTCTTTATATCATTATTCATCGAGCTAAAAATCAAATGAGAGTAGATTTTTGTTAGAAATAGAATACCTACTGCATTCATCTACCTACTTTTGTTTCTATCAAATTCTAATTCAAGAATTGTGAGTCGAGTTTTGTCAATACAGGGCCGAACTTTAATTTTATAGTGGTGCAGTTAGGTTTGCTAACTTTTTTGTATATAAAGATTAAAAAATCCGTCGGTGCTCCGTAGACCAATTGAAATCTGACCAATTGGTCTATGGGGAATATTACATGTATCCATCGTCCAATTTTCAACTGGTCTATGGAGAATTGAGAAATGTTCCGCTGTCCAGTTTAATGGTATAGTAAAGCCGTGTCCATAAGTATTAAAAATATATATCATAAACATTTTTTGAAACCGCTTAATAATCATTTATTGAATATTTACGGCATAATAATTTAAAAAAAACACAAAAAACAGTCAAAAATACGCAGATAGGACACACTGTCTTTATAGTCCTTGCCAATTTTCTTGGCCGCCCTGAAGTTGCCTACAATGGCTGCGCAGTCGTTAATCTCATACAAAAACAGCACCGTTTCGTGCCTTGCGCATCGGAAAGTCAACTTCAAGGCGGCCCAGAAGTTTGGCGAAGACTATAACATTCTGCAAAAAAATTGATACATCTTTAACAGCTCAAAAACGGCTTATTGACATGAAAAAAAAAAAAACATCTTAAGATTCTTCAATTCTTCCCACTGGTAGGCTAACGAGAAATCAATTAATTGTCATTACATTGACACCATAATGACACATAAGTATTTTGTGAAGACAAGTGGCCATTTGGGCGCACGGTTGGCGTAGTGGTTGAGCAATTGACTGCTGCGCTGCGTGTCGCGGGTTCGATTCCCGCACGGAACAAAAATTTGTATGACCTACAGATAATTGTTCCGGCTCTGGGTGTTTGTGTATGTGAGTTTATATGTTTGTAAACGCACCCACGATACAGGAAGAAATTCCTAGTGTGGGGCAATGTTTAAAAAAAAAAAAAAAAAAAAAAAAAAAAAAAAAAAAAAAAAATTTATAAAAGTTTACATACTTTCCTATCTTTTCTTTTCTTTTCATTGAAGATTCTATTATAATTAGCTATAAATGAAATAAATACAATATAAGCTTATTGTATTTATTCCTTTATAATATTTTTGAATTTAGTTTGATGTGAACCCAAAAATATAACAAAGGCTTCTTTGAACCCAAAGTATAGGAAACTGGTGTGAACTCAGGGTTTTAATGTGATAATGGAACATAGTTTTGGTTTACGTCAAGTATGCTCCATAGACCAGTTGGTAATTGGACGATGGAAACATGTAATTTTCCCCATAGACCAATTGGTCGAATTCCAATTGGTCTACGGAGCACCGACGAAAAAATCTTTTAGTTAGTAATATTGAGGCAGGAAATTGTTGGCCAAATATTGTTTCATATCGGAAAATAATTAAAAATTATTTGCGATTGCAATTATTATTATTTATTTTTACATCAAATGGAATTGTTACGCATGTTAATAATCAAAAAATATTGTATGAAAACGAGAAAGTTAGCATGCTGTTAATATTTTGTTATTTATCTAGGACACGCCAAAGAAAAGCGTTAGAAAAATTGTACAATTGCACCTCAACGACACCACACCGGACACATGGGAGATCCGCAGCATGAGTTATTATTAGAAATACAAAATAAAATAAAAAGATTTCAATGTTTCGGAAACACATAACTCTCTTTACTTTATTTTTAGCCCGATCGAAACGCGGTCTATAACTCTGTATTCAAAGTGAAGAAAAATATCTATAAATAATATAACTCGTGTTACGGATGCTTGGGAAAGGAACACGGTACATGCAAGAAAACAGATTAATTTGTTTATATATAATGTATTTCGACAACCCATTACAGTAAATGCATGAACAGCCAGACCATAACCAAAAAGGACACTGTTTTACATAGTACATTACAATCATATAGAACATAAGGAATACTATAGGATTACCCTGATTTTGTGATGTTGCTACTGAATGCAAGAATGAATGACTTCTAAATGAAGTATTTGAGCAATACGTTCGTTTACTCCCATGTTGAATATTCCATCTTGACATACACAACATGTTTAGTTTACATGAAAAAGCACGGTAAAGCAGTGTCCCGATACAATGTAATAATCGTAAAATTTAACTACACATATATGAAGCAACGATATACAGATAAACTATTTATAACTAACTATAATGACGCCTGTTACCCTAACGACTAAAGTACATAATAACTCATGAAAGATCTAAATTCGAGATTTGTTTATGACTGTTCTGAGATTTTTTGTATTTATTATATACTGAGAGTGTGTGAGTGATAGTAAATGGAATTACGTCGGCTTTATATAGCCATGCGAGAGTGGCAAAGAAATAATTACTCAAGTAAATGTTGTAGTGTCCGACCGAAACAGGTTTTTACGACCGAAACCGAAAACGAAACCGAATTTTGGCAACAGTCTCAGTTTCGGCCGAAACCGAAACTGAAACTTCCTTACAAGGATCATGTTTTGAGGGAAAAACAAAGAAAACGTTATTATAATCGGTCTTTATTTTTTGTATCTTCATCAAAATAAATCACACGAAAACTTACAACAAACAAAACGAACTGCAAACACAAGGCAGTCAAGACATGATAAGGCGTGGATACGGCAAAATGCCGTCGCTTACTCGCTTGGATGGAATTTAACGCGCCGAACATGACCGATCACAGCGCGAGAACTCCCGAATGTAGTTTCGGTTTCGGTCGTACTTTTGCAGGTTTGCCGCCGAAACCGAAACTCGTTTTATTGTCGAAACTCGACCGAAAACTAAACCGAAACCGAACTTTCGGTCGGACACTATGTTGACTAAATACAGTACTGACCAAATAAATTAAAAATATGCTTAGATAAATATAAAAAACAAAGAGAAGCGCATGCAATAAAAGCACTAAATACACAGATAGTTGAATAGCTTATTTAATTCGTGATTGTCCAAGGTTGTGCGACACATCAGTGTAACAATCCATCGTTCAGGTCCTGACCGCCACCAATGCATGCATATCACACCAAAACAAAGGGAAAATTAGCAGAGTGCAGTGGAAGACAGAGGAGATTGTAAAAGCAGAGAGGACACAGCCGGCGTATGAAGAGTTAAGAGAATAGTTAGTATGTAACATCTAAAAAAATTGAGCAAGAAATATTTAAAATTAAATATGAACACAATCTCCGAAAAAGACCCATTTGCACCACCAATCACTAAATACATAGCACTGAAGATCTTCGAACTTTTGACAGATATGGTTACATTCGTTTAGCGCTAAAAGTATTCAGTAACTTGGGTGCCTCAATTAATGGTTTCAGAACAGTAACATATACAAACAGTATGGAAACTACCTACAAACGCTCGAAACGGCACACTTACACAAACATACGCATCGACGAGACCACTCGGGCGCTTCTGCGGTGCTGTCAGTACTGAGTACCGCGACGCGACGAGTGGTCACGTATGTTTGTGTGAGTGTGCCGTTTCGAGCATTTGTAGGTAGTTTCCAAACTGTTTGTATATTTTTACTGTGGTTTCAATCTCTATACAAGGTAAAACTTAATCAGTTGGTGCAACTACAGTATCCTATTATTGATACCCAACACGTATGTGATGTTTTGTCAGCTAATTCAAATTTACCTTGTATGAGTGTGATAACAAACTAATGTGTTAAAACAGGAAGTAATGGCAACTTCTAGCTTGGTTTAATAATTGAGCAAAGTTTTATCCTCAATCGCCGACTGCTCCACACATTTAAGGTATATCCACACATATCAGGCCGTGCCCGGGACGTGGCAGGGCCGGGCCCAGGCATTGAAGCTCTGTCACTGGCCTGTGCACGGACGTGTGTGAACGAGTTCATATAAAATGAACACGCCGAGCTTTTTTTTGAGCCCCTGACGGGGCACGGTCCGTCCATGTCCCGGGCACGTCCCTGATATGTGTGGATAGACCTTAAACTAGTCCATTAGCTTTAGGTTAACGCGGAATTCTATGAAAATTGTTAATCTTTGTTCGTGTACACGTGCAGTTTTATTTCCTAGCTGTTAGTTGCTAATTAAAGAGTATTCTGTTTTAATATCATACAGTAACTATGTTAGTACACATTTAAATACAATTATTAAAATTGACATTATTTTTATATCATAATTTATCTAATATATTTGCATTTTAGGCACTAATATAGCTTTTTATAATAATAGTTATTGATTTTTAGTCCCTTATAGTTTTAATTTGTTTTTGTTATCTATAGAACTACTACTGTAGATTTGAATGTATCAGTAGGTTTTAATATAATTTTGTGATATGTAGAATAAAAATTAAAAACATATTTTTGTCTCATGTGCATTGATAGATACTAACATTGATTCTGTTAAAACAATTTGCAGTCCAATGCTGCATGAGATAAAATATGTTTTCAATTAAATATATATTGTGTTACTACATTGTAGATGGAAAAATTGATATGTGTTAGACATTAGTGCTTCTTTGAAGTTAATCTACAAGGCAGTGCTCCTACTCGCGTACATTAGTGTTAAATATCTAATACATAGTCAAAAGGCACTACTGAGGCCACTGTCCTATTAACTGGTCCACTTTATATACCTATATACTTTATTTAATATATCTTTATTCAATATTTATAACTATAAAAACATCTAGATGTATTGCGACTAGATATTATTAATTGTTTTATGGCAGTTTTATTTTATGAGTATATATTAAATTATTCTTCTATTTCGTGTTAGGAGAAGTTAAATATTAGTACCTTAATATACCCATAATAATAATTAAACTATACGCATTTCTCTGATAATTACTGATTACAACAATACAATTACAACCTTAAAGGAACAAAATGAATCATTGGCTGCTGATATCCACTATGCAAAAACATTTGTAGGATATTTTAGGAACTACATAAATAGTTATTTATTGAATAAAGAATAGAGGAATCAGTAAAGGCTCAACTTGACCACAACACATTTTTATAAAGGTAGAATATCGTAAAAATAATTGAATAACTTAACAACCTCCTAATTTATAGCACAACTTTAAAATTGCTAACTTCCAAACCGATATTGCACTTGCTTTTTTTGCACCCACATGTCGCCCTGAATACGGCCCTGCCTATTGAGTCCTTCTCTTTCTAACATTACTACGGACTATACACACAGATTTTTTGGGATTCACCAATTATGCAAACGAATTAATAATTTCACTGTTCAGTCAGTTGTTAATTCTTAGAAGGTTAATTAACTCTAGAATTAAAGCATTGTTCGTTATATTTTCGTTGTATGAACAAATATTTTAAACTTTTAACATAATTTGATCATTCTAGAATTATGTTATGGTTTATTTATTGATATCATAATTTTCTCTTATGTAAGCACAGTTAGTAAAGCCACTAAAAACTCGTTGTGTATCATTACCTACGTCCATCATCCCCTAGTTAATTAGACAAGCTCATTATCCTGGCTACTGACCTCTTGGAGCAGATCCTGTGCAGCGATGGCCTTGAGGACATTCTTCTTGCTGGTCTCTTGCAGCTCACCACCGAGAACCAACTCGTCGAGGATAAAGTATGCCTTCTCGAAGTTGAAGATTATATCCAGCTCACATACCTGGAAGTATGAATAAATTTAATTTAATTAAATAAAAGAAATACAGCACAATTCTTTCTTTATTCAAATAAAACTTTAAAGTTGTGGTAACAAAATGTATTGCTAATTTTAAAGGTAATCTCGTCTAAGCAATAAGCACAGCATTTTCTGGGCGTCAGACACCCAGCGCTGATTGTACAAGTCTGAGTCTGAGTTCGACAGTGACTGTTATTTGTAGGAAGTCTATTAAAAACCTCAAGCTCATAATATTATGTACAGACACCATCATCATTTGGGTACTCCACACGTATTCATTGAAATCCCTGAAAAGGTGACCGACCAGTTGATGAGGCTGTCTTTACATTTACAGAATAATGAGAATCAATACTTACACTGCCAAAGTACTTGTCAAGCAGTTCCACATAGCGGTGGATCAGCTCCAGGGTCAGCAGTTCATTGTCCTCCTGCTCCATTGCGCAACAGAAGTATAGTGATGCATATCTGTGACACGGAGGAATTATTACTCTTTAATTTAATCACATTTTTAGAATACAAGTCAATGATTTGTTGTATTTCTTATAACTAGTCCCCCTGCTTCCTCATTTCTGATTCTTTATATTAATGACACCAGTATCAAAATCTGTTGCTTGGTTTAGAACAAGGTAACAGACACAGTAAAAATATACGAGCAGTATGGTAACTACCTACAAATGCTCGAAACGGCACACTCACACAAACATACGCACCAACAAGACCATTAAGGCACTTCTGCAGTGCTGTCAGTAGTGCGAGCCGCTTAGGGGTCTTGTTGATGCACATGTTTGTGTGTGTGCCATTTCGAGCGTTTGTAGGTAATTCCATACTGTTTGTATATTTATTCTGTGTAGCAGAGAAACAGAAAATAAGTCAACAGTAACTTTGTTTTATACTATTTAATGATGTTTGAATATGGAATGTACATCCACAATCTACATTGCTGTGCACCTATGTTAATAAAGTTTCTTAATTGTGTCCTAAATAGAGTACTGTATGTTCTGTTAGCACTCAATGATGAGAACATAGGTAACTCCAATAAGTGTTTACATCTGATAACAGGTAATGACTCATTTTGACATAGAAACTCCAAAATCATGTCATACAAGTGTGCAAATTATAAGGTTGAGTTGAGACATTAAAAATGAAAACTTGTGGTTTTTTGTGTATGAACCTTATCAATAGAGTGATATCATAGACTGGAACATAATAATGCCTCTGTAATTATTTGTCTATTAATTAATTTGCCTAGTTTTTTCCCAACTATATTGGGGTCGGCTTCCAGTCTTACCGGATTCAGCTGAGTAACAGTGTTTTACATGAAGCGACTGCCTATCTGCCTGAATTATTTGTCTATGGGTTTTGTTTTTTTTTTCTTGATCTCTTTTATCTGCAATCAGTCTTGAGTACTTTAAGCAGATGTGGTAAGTGACAATTTGGCATTTCGAATGTGCTTTCCAGCCAGAGCAACTACTTGTAGGTTTAGCATGTATTAAATGCTATTCAAGAGGGTACAGACAAAATGTCTTGTCTTTTGAGACGTTTCGGTATGTGCGTTGTCAAACCAGGGGCCAGTTCATTTGGATGCCTCTCCATCCTTTCCAAGTATGTTTTACTTATGGCCAAGATTTCCTCTTTCCCCGAGTTCATTTGAAATTGGTTGTGTATTTCACAATTTGTAATGAACCAAGGCCCATTGTATATGGATCTCAGAATCACATTTTGCATGCGCTGGATGATGGATAGAATTGCTACAACTTCTCCATAGCTGGATGCCGTACATCCACACAGTCTATGGGATTTGAAGTATTTTTTATTAAGTTTATAATCATCCAGCAGCATATAGGCGCGGGGCCTGTAGATTAGGGTCACATACCTTTTGTAGACTATCTTGACATCTTTCCACTCTAAGAATGAACACATCTTGGGCTTCCTGGCCAACACTGTAGTGATCAGCTCCCGAGTGATCTTCTTCTTCAGCTTGTCCGGATGGGCCACGTACCATTTCTGCAGTCTCAGTTTGCCTTGCCGGCTGAATAATAACATAAATTGCATCTGAAAACCGCAACTTTTTTGATTAATACTTTCAGGCAATTGTTAAAAATTAATGTATTAGTACATCAAACAATGAAAATAAATAATATTATAATCATTTCAGGCAGGGACACTAAGATTCATTAATTTCTAAAAATACAAAGGGAAAACTTTAGTTTAGTCGTAAGAGGTTACTTACCATCGCTGAATCTTATATCTAAGTCACAGGATATACGTAAAGGGAATGTTTAATACTTTTTAACTTAATTTTATCTTTATCACATATTGTTCCTGGAACTTATTTTAATAAATCAAGCCCAAATAAATTAATGGCTGACGTGACGACATGACATGATCAATATTATGACGTCACGGTCACGCACTGTCAATGTCAAAAGTGTCAAATATAATAGTGATGTACCTATTAGTTCATTGTTCTAGTCTAATGGCCTTCAGGTACAGGACACGGTTGTTTCGGTGAGTACCTGAATAGGATTGGGTGAGAGACCACGGCAAATTGCCAACATTGCGGCGTTGACCTTGATTCAGCTCAGCACATGATCGAGGAGTGCCCTGCGAGGGCCTCTGAGTGGCAGGTCTTGGGGGAAGGGAAAGAAAAGAAGGGAGAGAAATGGCCTCCTTCTATGAGACCGTGATGGCCCAAAAAGAGGCCACCGAGCGGGACCTTGAGAGGACGGATCCCACTCAAAGAAGCAGGCGTTCGGACGGCAACCGCCTCGATGCCTAAAACGCCAAAACCCCGCTGGCATCATTGGCACGTCAGTCTCCAAAGTTATGGGTGTTCAGATGGAGACTTTGTCCACCCAACAAGTGATTCCAGGAAAGACGTTGGCACAATGATCACGTGCTGCCGTGCACAGCCAGGCTCCGGAGAGATGATTTTTCAGTCTCCCCAGGTATAAGGGATGAACCCTAACAGACGTTGCACAGAGAGGGTCCCGGGGTGATCTTTCAAGAGGTAAAAATCCCACATCATCAGGTCTTTTCCTAAAAAGTCCCGCCGAAAACAATAAAATAGCGCACAGAAACCTTCGCGGGCGTTTGCTGAATAACCACCAATGTTTCATAAAACCGCTCCAGCCGTTTCAGAGTTCATAGGGAACATACATACCTAAACACATCAATTTTTATAGGTATAGATTAAGTCTATAACTATAACGTATGTAGAGCAGGGGCGTATTTATCGGACGGCTAGGCGGTGCCGTGCATCGGGGCCCCAAGCTAAGAGGGCCCTCGGACCGTGAGCAGCAAACCTCAAAACCTTAACTAGCGAAAAATTCTCCCACCTTCGGCATCTAAATAAAATAGGTTGCAACAAGACTTTAATCATAGTCACTCATAAATAATACAGGGCAAATGATGGCAAGCACTTGTATGGAATAAGAGATTTATTTCGCAACGTTGCTTTGTATATAGCGTAGATTTGTATATATTTTTCAGAAATTAAAAAAAACCAAATCCGAATAGATGTTCCGCTAGTAAATAACTATTTTCAAGGTTCTACTTTTATTTTTGTTTCGATATTTTCATTTATTTTACTTAATACTAGCTGTACCCGCGGCTTCGCTCCCGTCAACTACCTACCCTACCCTACCTATCTACCCTATCCTATCTACCCTACCTACATACCTACCCTATCTACCAATTATATTTTTTTCTATCTAAGAACCTTCTCATAACAATAAAAAACGCAACAAAAAAAGATTTAGCGAAATCGGTAAAGCCGTTCTCAAGTTATGTTCAAATTCAAAAATTCAAATTCAGTTATTTCGGACAACTTAATCCATACAGTTCGATTGAATAAAACATAAAAATTAAAATATAGATCGAAATACAAATTCAAATTAAAATTCAAATTCAAATAAAGTTATAGCATGTCCAGGAGAAATAGGGGTTCATTTTTATATATATACCTAGATTTTTTTGGATTATTTCCTTTTAACAATACATCTTAGTTTTTAAGGTTCCGTACCCAAAGCGTCAAAACGGGACCCTATTACTAAGACTCCACGATCCGTCTGTCTGTCTGTCTGTCATCAGGCTGTATCTCATTAACCGCGATAACTAGACAGTTGAAATTTTCACAGATATTTAGAGTATTTCTGTTGCCACTATAACAACAAATACTAACAACAGAATAAAATAAATATTGAAGTGGGGCTCCCATACAACAAACTTGATTTTTTTGCCGTTTTTTGCGATAATGGTACGGAACATTTAATATTTTCACATTTTTAATAAATATACTGACATTTTAGAATGATAATTTTAACCTACGCACATTATTATTATTATTTTTTGGTTTTATTAACTTGACTATATCTCTTACATATTGGCAATTTGTTGTGTGTACTGTACTCATGTTTGAGCAAATAAAAATTGAATTTGAATTTAGAACCCTTCGTGCGCGAGTCCTATTCGCACTTGGCCAGTATTTTTTTATATAATCAGTAGTCAAGCAGAAAGTAAGTATTTAAACCAAAAATGCTAAATTTCGGGTTCTTGTGCCTTTGCGAATTAATGCACCGTGTATTGAATGACGTCACTTAAGGATCTAAAACTCTACTAAAAATCTACTATTCTCTGTCTACGCTTTTCTATGACCATCATCATCATCATTTCTGCCGAAAGACGTCCACCGCTGGACATAGGCCTCCTCCAGGTATCGCCACATTGACCGATTCTGTGCGTTTCGCATCCAGCGGATTCCCGCAACCTTAACCAGGTCATCGGTCCACCTAGTGGGGGGCCTTCCAACGCATCATCTTTCGGTTCGCGTTCACCATTTCAGAACTTTTTGGCCACATCGGCCATCCGTTCTGTGAGCAATGTGCCCTGCCCAATGCCACTTAAGTTTCACATAGATAATTACTGGCAACACACACTGGTCATAGACTTATGTCTTCAGACACTTCGCTAAATTGGACGAGAAAATACTGCGCAATTTCCCGAACGCCGCCCCGCCGCCGCCGCCGCGCCGAGCCGATTTCAACGGTTGACCTCTTTCTCGAAGTTTGACCTACCCAACTGTACTGTTCGTCCCAGGTCCACAAACGCTAAACAGAGAGGCAGGTTGTACTCTTCGGTCTTCTGTATAACCTGCCGCAGCGTATGTATGTGGTCTACGGTGGTCTTTTCAGAATCTGGCTTGTTCGAGAGGCTGCAAATCGTCGAACCTGCGCGCGATAAGATTCGTGATGACTCTTGAAAACAACTTGTAGACATGGCTAAGAAGTGAGATGAGCCTGTAGTTCTTCAGCCGGGTATTGTGGCCCTTCTTGAAGAAGAGAACCACGAGGACATAACGCCGCTGTGGCGTTTTGCCCTCGGGTATGACGGTATCAAACAGCTTCTGAAGGGCCGGTTTCCCACCCGCCCAGTTCGGTTTTGATTCCGTTATCACCGAGGTACCGACCTTGTTGTTTTTAAGCTGTTGCAGAACCATCCTAATCTCGTACAGGCTGACGTCCGGTATGTCTTCGGTATAGTGTCGAGCTAATTTTTGGGTTTGCTGGTTGATGTGTACAACTGCCCATAGAATGTCTCGATCTCCCTCATATGCTCCAGTTTGTCGGATACGATTCTGCCATCGTTGGTCTTCAGTTTCGTGAGCTGGCTCTGACTAATACCCAGATCTCTTGAAAATACCTTAGAGCCTTTATTTCGCTCATTCGCATCTATAATACACTAGGTATTAAAGCGGCGGACGTCTCTTTTCAAGGATTTAGAGATCCGTTTATTGAGCTACCGGTATTTGCATGCCTATATAAGCTTGAGAGTAGGATCAGAGAGCTATTTGTTTCTATCTGTACGACGGGTCTTGAAGGAGTTAGACCCAACCGTGGACAGTTTCCACGAACCCATCGTTGTAATCGCCATGGAGCTCCCTAGACACTCGAAACGATTCTGCTGCGAAAGCTCTCGGGGTTTTGAACTTGGGTCTGTGCTGGACGGAGCGTGGATTTAATCAGTCGAGACCTTTCAAGCTTAATATTAATGTTCAATGTGCCTCTTACCATGCGGTGATCGCTTCTGGTTTTCACCAATTTGATCACAGAGTTCAATGATGTATTGAACATTTGCTTCTTGGTTGACATCGATCTCATTTTTCGTTGCACCATCGGGGCTCTGCCAGGTCCACTTCCTGTGCTAACGCTTTCTGAAGAAGGAGTTCATCATATAGAGGCCGTTCTTTCTCCATAAATCTGGCCAGTAGGTGACCCCGGTGGTTCCGACGTCCAACTCCAAATTGCTCCACTTGCAGCTCATCATCGTCTCGTTTGCCTAGTTTCGCGTAAAACTCCCTCATGACAACGGTGAAGTTAGTTTTGAAACCATATATGTCTCTAGAGATATCCTCATACATGTTCTCCACCTCATCGTCGGGTTGTGCCGAGGTCGGGGCGTAGTGCTGTATAGGGCATGTAATATCGAAAGTTTTTCAATTCCGATATTGATTTCCGATATTAAATCTCAAATATCAAAAAAAAAAAAAAAAAAATCGGAATTGAGCACTTTCGTTAAACATCGCATTTTTTTTGTTATTTTCCCAAATTCGGTATAAGGCTGGATTGAGTACAATAAAACACGTTTATGCCGCGACATAATAGGATTTTCTATTGTGTCTCTCTCTAATCAATAGTGACTGTGTAATCGGGCTTTTATTTTACTAAACTGCACATTTGTTTCCAAGAAGTAATATAAGTAATGTCTCTCTGAAAATGGATAATGCAAAAAAAAAAGAAAATCAATGTTTGTGGATTAATCTGAAAGTAGTCTCTATAAGTGTAGTGAGTAATACTGATTTATAATTCCAGTATAAGTATCAGTCACTATGGCAAGGCCTCCTGGGGTCTATGTTCAGCAGTGGACGTATTTCGGCTGAAATGATAATGATTATGAGAGACAATGACGTCAAGTAGTGGCCGTTGATTTATCCAACATATTAATGATCGTATAGACTAATTTGTTGTATTCAATACAAGCAGAAACCAGAAAACTATTAAGCTTTAATTTATTTAGGTTTCCAAGCAAGTAACACATTATACATTTGAAATAAAGTTTAACACGGATAGGTGCTCGTTCCGAAACAGCTCTCAAAAGTATGCAAAATTATCTTAGTATTCATCATCATCATCATCGTCATTTCAGCCAAAAGATGTCCACTGCTAAACATAAGCCTAACCCAAATGTCGTCACATTGGCCGATGCCGTGCGTCTCATATTCTGCGGATACCCGTAACCTAAGGATTAATCAATGAAAATATCATTGTTACGACGGGTTCTATGAATCTGTGTATTTAATTGTAGGTACTCTTAAAGCTAACATTTTTAGCAATCTCGGAACTGTAAATCTGGAATTCATCAAGGTACTTATTATTTTTTCATGAAGTGAAGTTATAGTAAATAAGCGCCCGATTAGTAAACAGACTATCTGACCATTGCTAATCACCGTAGTCAAAGGGCTTAACCGCGCTTTCTCGCTTGACTCTTCACAAGGCGCTAAAATAAGGTTTTTTTCTGATTCCGAGATTCCGATATTGGATCACTCAGTATCGGAATTGAAATATCGGTAATTTCGTTCCGAAATTCCGATATTACGAGATTCTGAGATTCCGATATTCATGCCCTAGTGCTGTACGACCTTCAGCAAATATCTCGAGGATATTCTGAGTATTAGGTACGCCATCCTGGTCGACACACTCTCGATCTTCGCCACGTCACAGATAATATAATACTAGCATACAGATGCCGATGAGGCAAATACAAAGAAACCGTGCCGACGTAACTAGCGTTTTTCATCTGCTTATTCTTGCAATTTTTGTAAGTACTTCAATCACGTTCGATCCCGTTTCACGGCAATAGATGGTGTTAGCAGCGACTTGCAAGTAAAAGGGTTTACTAGGTTCGTGAATATTTTTTTCTTTAATTACAGTAACGGTTCTTTTTATAGTATTTTTTTGCACGTATTTACAGTTTTATTTGCACCAAAATGTGTTACAATGCAAATTTTAACAATCGATTGGAATGCCTCAGAAATTTAAAAATGCGCCATCTATTATCATCAATTTTAACCTCTCCGCTGTCACGGGGGCATATTTGCCAATCTGTCAAATAATGATCCGGTCAAATAATCTTTGAAATGTGAATTAAGAGCCCAATATTCCTTAATTTTGTACTTAGGAGAGTTGATTAAACAAGAACATAAAATGTTTATCTTCAATTCCAGAAAATGTTAATTTTACACACAATTATTTTTGTGTGAATTGAATTGTATGTAAACGTTGCGCCATCTAGTGAGATTTATTTGAACCAAATTTTCTTTCTTAGCAATGAGACCCCGTGCACGTGATTCACAAGGGACTTAAATGAGGACAATAAACCCGACACCACCCTGGGCCTGCCTGTCACCTCGGATATAGAGCAAGTTACTGGATTTGAGGATCATCGATTCCTCCCCCACTCTTCAGACTTCAGATAACCCCATGATACTCATCGTAAATTCTTATTAAATCGAAGACATGTGACATTCACCAACCCGCACTGGGTCCGCGTGGTGGATTACGACCCATTCCCTCTCACAAAGAGGAGGCCTGTGTCCCAGCAGTGGGAACATTAAAAGGCTGATGATGATGAGGACTCCATCGTAACCTGCGCATGCTCAATTCCTCTTCGAGTTCGGTGATATTCTCGTCGGTCCGGAGTGAGCGCGTGTTGTACGTTGCCAGGTCCAGTCGTCGGTGTTTGTTGGCGTAGCCGGAACTCGTCCGGAGATTCTCAGCACCCCTTGCCATGCCGTAACCTCGACCGCTACCGTAGTCGAGGGTAGGCAGGCTGCCGGGCAATAGGCGCCATTTTTTATGTGGGGATTCCTGGGGGGAGGATTTGCCATAATCGCCACGCTTGGCAGGGAGGTTAGCGATCGCAGTATGGTTGCTACAACTGCACAGATAACAGTGCTGCCCATTCTCTGGTTTTTCCTTTAGTCACCTCTTACGACACCCACGGAAAGACATGGGATGTTGAAATTCTTTACGTCCGACACCATACGGTACATGACCATGACCAAAACTAACAAACATACAGCTTGGCAAAAAATAGTGTGGAATAAATGAGGTCGCCACTATCGCACCTGTATACCCCGAAATACTATGACTCAACAGTTTTTGATACTTGTTATTAATTTTTTGTTACTCTAACTACTATTAGTACTAATAGGTAATAATAGGCAAGTAATAGGTAGGTTATTATAGTTAACTAGTTAGTTTTATTTTTAGTTCCAACTGTCACCGCGTCAGACTCTTTTTTGCCAAGCTGTAATAGAGCGTCAATCGCATAGACTAAAGAGAGAGTCAGCAGCACAGAGTCAATCACAGAGTACATTAAATATACCTAAATATACGGAGGTCGGAGTCAGTCAAACTGTCAAAAAGTTAGAGCACTAAGGAGTCAGTCGCACAGAGTCACTGAGTCTGATTGAGTCAGTCGTAAACTGTGGTTGCACAGACTACTTATCCACTACTTATAGATACTTGCACAGACTACTTAAAGAAACTACGTATTGTGCTGTGGTCGTAAAATACTGTCAGTTACAAACAATGTGAGTCAAATGTGAATTTTCTGAGGCTTTTCCTGTGGGCTTTTCTCGACTACTAGACCTCGAATTAAAGACAAACATTTACATTAAGAAGTAACAATAATTATTTGAAAGAATTGCTGTATCAAGACATTAAACCAAACGGACCATTTAAAATTGTTTACTTCATGGCAAGAAAAAATAAGAAGCAACAACCATCACAAATCTTCACTGATGATGACGAGGACGAGGACACCTTTGGTGTATTGAGTATATTTGGACATTCAACCCCCGTTGTAGAAAATTTTTGCTTTTGCATTTCTTTGAGAACCGGTTCATACATCATAGCAGGATTGGGAATATTGCCCACAATAGCGTGCATAGCCCTGGCTCTGCCACCCGGACAGAAGCTCTTGCATGACAATGGACTACCTAAGTCATATTCCCCAGGAATTGACTTTATTTATGGTTTTTTAGGTGCTCATGTGTTTTGTATTCATGTAATTTTATGCGTGGCTATTGCATTACACAGACGACAGCTGATTATCTTATATTTATGGAGTTTACTTGCTTATATGGGAGGAAGTTTTGGAATCGCTTTGATCATAGCTGGCGAAACGATCAAACAAGGTCATGTGAAGTTTGGCGTGACATATCTTTCACTGGCTACTATATATACTTTAATTTTATTATATTTTTGGATTGTAATTAATAGTGAATTGTATATTGAAAAGAAACGTTCAAATGTAGTCAATATTCACATAACAATTATTTAAAGCTTCAAATACGAATCGTAATAAAAATAAATATAAATTTTTTGTTTGTTTATACGTATATTATGCAATGCGATGCCATTCGTACGATATGCATTTGTCTGGCTACGTACATGGGTGTACCCTGGGGGATGAAGGAGGGTCACTTGCCCCATCCTCCACTTTGACTGGCAGATTAACATTTTATAACATTCGAAGCCATTTCATTCGCTTTTGCACTTTACATTCTTATGTATGACTTTTAGACATGATTTTTTTGTACTTGCCTTATTATTCTATGACTTAAAACAAAGCCTGTGATCAAAATGTAGATAATTAAAATGTCGTTGAGATGGTATCGATTTCATTAAAATACGCCTAGCGTTTTTGGTGCGATTGTCGTGTTTTTGTCCGTTTTCGACATAAATTTACGAATTAATTACACTATGTTATACGATTAAAACTCAAAATTTTCTCAGATTAAATTATTAAGAAAATAGTCTAATGTAACATATATTTTTTCCAAAAAATTACGATTAACCGTTTAAACGTGATTCTCATTTTAAAATCAGCTACTCAAGGTTATCTGCGCCTTAAGTCCGTGACTCGCAACGGTTGGTAGACAAGAGAGTATAATGTATAACGTGACCAGACGTCCCGTTCTAAACGAGACTATCCCTTTTTATAATTACCGAATGAACGCTGGTACGCAAAATTATCCCATTTTCTGAAACCGCGCGAAAATTTGAGTACTTGAGCCGGTCGGACGGACGCCGCATGTGTTAATGAAATTACAATTATTTCTGAAAAAGCCATTGATAGATATTGGATGTGGAGCCCAAGTAATTCACAATGCAATAAAATCTGCTGCAGACAGGCTACCCTTAGATTACAAAAGCATTATTGTAAAGATATATTTCTTTTTTTACATTTGCACGATTCGAGTTGAAGCTCTAAAAGAGTTCTGCGCCGAAACTGAAACGGAATATCAACAAATGCTCGGCTATAGCAAAACCAGATGGCTTGCTCTTATGCTTGACTTGGAAAGGGTTTTAAAAATGTATCAGACATTAAAAAACTACTTTTTGATAATTGAAAAATGTCCCCTGTTACTAAAAAACTTTTTGAAGATCCCACATCCGAATTGTGGCCAATGTCCCATTTTAAGTAAAAAAATAAATGGTCACGATATGTTTAATACATAGTATAGTGCTAACACACTTTCGAATTTGGTCCGGCCGGACTAACTCCGCCCACAAATCCTTTCTCGCTTACATACGCTTGTGTGGACCGAGACGGAATCAATTAATAATAATAATGTCCGCGGACCACTCTACACACGCTCGGATATGGTCCGGGCCGGACTAATCACGCCCACAAATCCGTGGTCCGGCCGGACCACATTCGAACGTGTGTTAGCACTATTAGAGACTCGCTTAGTGTCGCTACTTGAGAGACAAGCGTTCTCAACTTAAATATTAAAACGTGCAACACTATTCTAGGGTGCGTTGCCACAAGTGAGGCCTCCGGTTTTTAAGAGAAGGAAGGGACTGGATGTGTTATTGACTGAGATTTTTTTTCCACATCAAAGTGAGATTGTTATACAAGGAACATCATCATCATTTCATCCGATAGACGTCTACTGCTGAACATAGGCCTGCCCCAGGCGTCGCCACCTTGTTCGATCCCATGCGTCTTATAAAAAGAACTTGGGTGCAAATATTTAGAGCATTTGCGTTTTTGCCATTTTGTTTGGATAAATATTCGAAAACGCTCTTAGGCGATTTTTCGCATGTGCATACGATACGATTGAAAACCATAGTGCAGTGCAGTCTATGAGTCCAGAAGTTTTGACACTGACACTTGACAGTTTTGATTTGGACATTAGTCAAGGATTGTGTTCCGTCCTTCATTAAAATTATATTTTAAGCGTTAACTTTTTGTTCGAAAATTCATTATTTTCTGTTCTTCGCCCTGCGTTTGTTGTGGCTAGCAAAAGTGTCAAAAGTCATGAGATAACCTACTTTTCAAATTACTAATGCAAGACAAATTGTACTACTAGCGCACTGGAACGCCGAATTGATTTCAATATTTTTGTCTGATTGGAATCTGGACGAGGACTGCGTTGTTTTCGCTATCGACGGATGAAATGACGCTGTTATAAAAAATAACTATCGCACAGTAATAATTACAGTTCATTTATAAGCAATCGATAAATATATCACATAATCAATTTAACAAAAATAAAAATGGTAAGTAGGTAATATTTCTCTGTATGATTTTAGCGGCTTACCCGGACGCAACCAAATAAAAATAATGTTCACATATTGCGTGACGGTTTGCTAGACATATAAAGGTTTTATCTTTTCTATAATATTAAGGAATAATATCACTGTTGATACTTGGTAGACAGACTACCATAATATCTACCTATATTTTGTCGTTTAAGTAAAATATAATAGAGAAAACCGGAAAGCAATATTGCGCTATTAAAAGTATACGTTCGGTAACCTTGACACTTTTTAATAACTAGGACACTTAAAATTTCTTATGTTTACAGGCAAACTTATTACAGGCAAAATGCACACAAATACTGATACCACTTAAATAAGAAATTGTAATCAGCAATAAGTTTTTATTTAATATGTAGCGCAGTTGGTGCAGTGGTTGAGCGATTGACTGCTGCGCTGCGTGTCGCGGGTTCGATTCCCGCACGGAACAAATATTTATATCTTCTACAGATTGTTGTTCCGGCTCTGGGTGTTTGTGTATGTGAGTTTATATGTTTGTAAACGCACCCACGATACAGGAAGAAATTCCTAGAGTGGGGCAACGTTATTTTAAAAAAAATAATAAAAAAAAATAATGTGCGCTCCTATCATCCATTTCACTCAATAACAAGTACTCCTAGAGTTCTAGGAGTACTTGATGTTGGGAGCTTTAATAATAAACAGATATTTAATGAACATTACATTAATTTAATAAAATCTCTTGATTTTAAAATTCAGTACCTTTTAAATTGAGGCACAATTAGCACTGATCATTCAACTACTATTATAAACGTTAAAGTTTGTGAGGATGGATGGATGGAGGTTTGTTACTCATAAACATACATACTTAAACTCACGCCTTTTTCCCATGGGGGTAGGCAGAAACTACAGAACGCCACCTGCTACGAGGTAGGTTAGGTTTAGGTTTTTTTTGCTAGGTTTGTTACTCGTTCACACAAAAACTACTGAATGGATTTTGATGAAAGTTTACAGAAATATAGCTTATACATCAGAATAAATAATTTATAAAGATATTGAGAGTAGTACTAATATCTAAGTTATCAATATATCCAACTGCCAAGCCCAAATGATCTAAAACTAGCTTTTCTCGCAGCTTTGCTCCTATGGCCTTACCATTTACTTCTTCTTCTTCTTCGTGTTGATGATTCCTTCACTATATTTTCTTCAACCAGTATTTGGCCACGTCTATAGCCTTAGCCCTGGCCTCACAAAGGTTGTGCATGGTGCACATGTTTTTACATAAGGTGCAGGACAGGAGATGGGGCATCGTCTATGGGGTAGTGTCGCAGTCACACTGTGGCTGATTAGAGTACCCCCATCTGACTAAGTTATGCCTACAGCGGCCCACTTGGTTATGTAACCGGTTTAGGGATTTCCAGGTGGGCCATGGCTGTACTGGGGCATAACCCAGCCACATGTTATCACACCATTTACTGGGACAACATGTAGACCATGACTCACAGCAAGAGTTTTACTTTCTATCAATTAAAGAATTTTTATTATAATATGTGAAGTTTCAGAGATTATCTATCCTTAACAAAGAACCTTATAAATAATATTAACTCCAGAGCAAACCTACTATGATCCTTACAAACTCCTTTTGCTTTATTAACATTCATACATATGGAGCCTATTAAAGCAAGAAATGATTATTTGTTGTAGGCAGCTGCTTCAGGAACCGGATCAGCCGCAGGCGGTACTGGCGGAGACTGTGAGGGGGAAGAACAGGAAGACCCCTCTTCGTCATCTCTAAATGAAGTATTGGCAGTTAACACTACAGTTGAAAACTTTACTGTGCAAGATAATTCACAGGTTTGTTTTTTGCTGTACACTCAATAATTTTACATCCAGTTTAAAAAAAAAGCCTAATGCGAGTCAGACTCGCGCACAAGCAGTTAAATATATATTTTATTCTGTTTTTAGTATTTGTTGTTATAGCGGCAACAGAAATACATCATCTGTGAAAATTTCATCTGTCTAGCTACCACGGTTCATGAGATACAGCCTGGTGACAGACGGACAGACAGACTTACAGACGGACCGCAGAGTCTTAGTAATAGGGTCCCGTTTATACCCTTTGGGTACGGAACCCTAGAAAGTAAAGTAAAAGATTTCACTCATTTGACTACATACTAACATGTCATGTCAAGGATAGGATAGGATAGATGGATCCCTTTTCCGCACTTAGATTCGCATTTGGTCCATTGTGCGTGCAGGCCTCCTCTCTGTGAGGGAATGGGCCATAATCCACCATGCAGGCTTTGAGAGCAGTGTTGAAGAAATAATTTACACAAAGTAAAGAGCCTTCCTGGGTTTGAACCCACAACCTACAGCTTGTAAGTCGCGGCTGTTATCACCGGGCCACCACTGCTCTCATGTGATGTCAAATAAAAGCTTATGTTCAAGGTCAGATTGTATCTGTGGACATGTATTGACTGTACTGTGATGCTGATCTATTTCTAAAATCTTTTAAATGAAATGTTATGGTTTGTTAAGGTTGCCCTTGTCGACGGCACGAACTATTTTGTGCGCGGGGCTAAAATGCATGCTATCTTATCCGACAACACGTGCGAAAGAGATAGATGCTGTGATGAGCAGTAAGAAGCTAGTTCGCGTACGAATTAGCACTTTTGCAAAATTGTAGCGAAATGGATGATGATTTAGGACAAAAACGAGCGTGTGAAATTTTATAAACAGACCTTTCGGAGTATGGATATCATGAAAACACCGGCCAAGTGCGAGTCGGACTCGCGCACGAAGGGTTCCGTACCATTATCGCAAAAAACGTCAAAAAACATGTTTTTTGTATGGGAGCCCCACTTAAATATTTATTTTATTCTGTTTTTAGTATTTGTTGTTATATTTATTTATTTAATACTTCATGCACACAATCGTACAGAGGCGGACTTAATGCCTTAGGCATTTTCTACCAGTCAACCTTTGGGTGATGCAGAGACAAATAGAGGTAGGTGCAATATTGTAAGCAAATCACGACAAGGTGGGTTTAATCAAATACAAAGATATACATACATACTATAAAATACGTAAAATATATATAAAAAAAAATATATATATATACTAAATACACGAATATACTTAAACAGTTAGTAGTAGCAGATAATTGGAAAACATTATCGCTGTGACGATACTACTGCCAACTTCTTACGAACGTGCTCGCGAGCCTTCACTTTGAATGCCAACGCGGCACCAGAAATACATCATCTGTGAAAATTTCAACTGTCTAGCTATCACGGTTTATGAGATACAGCCTGGTGACAAAAAGACAGACAGACAGACGGACCGCGGAGTCTCAGTAATAGGGTCCCGTTTTTACCCTTTGGGTACGGAACCCTAAAAACGACTAAATGCATATTTTCAAAATAAAGTTATTTGAATTGTTGAACTACTAATAAAGCCCTGTATGGTGGCTGTTTTGCAATTTTCCTTCTTCTTATGGTATTTATTTCTGCCCAAAGATGCGTTAAAATTAGTGTTGAAATATGGAACTTTCGACACAACTTCATAACTTTCAAATATTTTTCTTTTTTAATTTTTTATTTCCATACAGGACTAGATAATGATGAGACAAATTGATATAATTTTTTATTTTGAACGCACATCGTCAAACAGTGGAGTAATCGGCAGACTACGTTTGTATGGAAGAATGATCGACCAGGTCAACCTTAATGCATGCATCTATAAAACTACAAAATATCTAAAATGTTTTCCAATTCGTTATCAGAACTGGAGTAAATTACTGTAACTGTTATCAGTTTAGGATCAGGGTAGCCATTGTATTATTTTTATGAAAATGTTTACATTTATTTAATGTGTGGGTAATATTATGGTAGTGTATTTGGGGCCAATTGTTGATATGCAGAAACCTTGTCAATAAACATAAAAGTTTCTTTACATTGATACTTCACGCGAGACTGCGCGTTTTTAAGAACCTCACTAATGTAAATGTGGAACTCTATGGTCCTTATTTATAAAAAAAATACTTAAAGGTTCAATAAAATACTGATTAGCATCTGATAAGTAAGCATCTTAATTCAATTTCTCCATAGAACATTTGAATTTTGAATCAATTATTCAAGACTGAACGGCGTTAGATGAAATAAGGAACAAAGCCTAAAAGTGAACCACGGCTTCGGACATAATATACTTTTCATCCCGATAGTACGTTCCATTAGTACAGTTTCCGACTTTAGCGCAGTTTAGGGCCGATTTCACCAATGAAACCAAACGCGATTGGTTCAACTAAACTTAGGACCGAATTCACCAATGATACTAATCGCGATTAGTTTAACTAAACTCAGTTTACGCAAATACAGCGTTCTGATTGGTAATTTATCAACGGTCTCAACCAATCAGAACCCTGTATTTGCGTAAACTGAGTTTAGTTGAACTAATCGCGATTAATATAATTGGTGAAATCGGCCCTTAGTGTATGCAAATACAGGGTTCTGATTGGTTGAGACCGCTGAGAAACTACCAATCAGAATGCTGTATTTGCATAAACTAAGTTTAGTTGTCGCGATTAGTTTCATTGGTTAAATCGGCCCTAAGCCGTTGGCATGACCTAGCATTAAATAAACAGAAGTGACAAGCATTATTCTTCTTGATATGATAACGCTGATAATGATTAAGCCATTATTGTATCACTATGAGAGAGTGAGATGGAGCTAAACATGATGAATAGCAATTATTGAAAACGGATTCTTGATGGTTGTGATAGTGACACACTTTTACTGTACTAATAATGTAGCCTTTATAATCTGATAACTTATTTCATAACAATTTCAATGACGTAAGAGTTCGTAGAGCTATGAAGCATAGTTTTGGAGATATCGTTATTTTAGTGAACACGTAGAAATCGGAAATCGCGCGATGTCGGCCAACAGATGCGCAACACATACGCAATATCGGCTCGAAAGTGGCTAACGATGCAGCGGATTAAAATGCGCCATTAAAACTTTGTAAAAGGTTACACTGTTACCAAGGGTTTGTCTATTTTCAGAACAGCGGCGATGACGAGTTGTCGGCGTTCCGGCAGCAATGGCAGCGGGAATTGGAAGCCACTTCCTCCCCGCAGCGGGAGATACGGGTCCCGCAGAAGGAACCGCCCAAACAGCAGCAGCCGGCTGAGCCGGTCACTGATGAAGATAAGGTAAGAATGTGAGAGACATCTATGTTTTTTTCTGTGAGCCTTTATTTTATTAGTGGGATATTGACACATTGTATATTCGCTCCATCTACAGGTTGCAGCTGAGCGACTACCTATCTGATCTCACAACCCATAACTGGGTAACATGGTACCCCTTGGCATGACTGGTGTAAAATTTTCAGGTGGCAAGTGTCCCATATGTTGCCCCAAAGCCCGACAGTATGCCTCAGCTTAGATTAGTTTTGAAAGATGATTGTAATTTATAAGTTGTGGAGTCCACTTCAGCAGGGAACTAGGGGGTATGGGGGGTAGGGAAACAGTGTCGGTTATCACGTGATTCCAATTAACTTTTAGCTGAAAGTTGCCAAACTTTAGTGGCAGTGGACATTGCTCGCAGAACGGGTTGTCGATGGGATTGAAAAGTTCTGAAGATGCGACCGCGTTTCGAAAGAAGCAGCAATGGAAGTCCTTCCACTAGGTGAACCGATGCACACATGACCGGTCGAGTTGGCTACATTTGGGGGCGGGTTATGTTCAACTGTGGACGTCTTTCGGCTGAATTTGTGATTTTGATGGAAGTTGCTAGCAGTTTAGTCTCTTCAACAATCAGTAGATAATTGGTTTGTTGAACCAACTTTTTTTTTGTAATAAATGGAAAGATCACATATAAGTTTTCATACAAAACTATTTTTAGTTTTTTGTTTTTCATTGTAATTACAAAGTAAAATCCAATCGAAAATATTTTTTTGAATCCAGTACCGAAAACACCCCGACAGTTTTCCGAACAAAGCCGAGCCCGTGTGACGTCACAACGTTCATTTCTACTCATTGTGGCACATAGCTTATACAGTGTTTTGACTTATAACCAATTCCATCTTGTTATTATCGTCAATATATTGATGAATATCGAATACATTGATCATAAATATCGAACCTTAAAAGTTATCGTGCTTGCTTCGCATCATTATGTACGAATATTACAAATAACTCCCCATTATTATGTGATTCGCGCAATACCCAACCTAGCAAACTGTACTAAAGTTTTGAGAAATGTTCTATGTCTAACTAGATTCCAATTAGAATATGTTAATTATGTTGTTATCTTGTTCTAATTTAGTATTAGATTCTGATTAATTTCTTAATTTGATCATTAAAGATTGAGAAAAGTAAATTTTTAAGGGAACTTTCGAGCAAAGTTGACATTTTTGTATAATTACGTAACTTGAAAACATGATTTTTTGTTTATGGAGATATATTCATTATTTTAATTTTAAATGACGGATATAGGCGTAAAACTAATATTTCTGTTTGAATTGTGAAAATCGGTCGACGCATTTACGAGATATTTGAAAATGTACCGAATTAATATTTTCACGTTTTTGTTCTACAAAGTTTTTTAGTGTTTGTAATTATATTATATAGATATTTGTGTTTAATATTATAAAGGGATATGCAAATAATAAAAAATACCGAAAATTTTAAGGATGTTATGCAAAAAATAAATAAAAATAAAGGCTCCACAGATTTCGGGTTGTATAATATTTAGTGGTACCTATGAAGATTTTTGATATCTAAAGTCGAAGTTGCGCGCCAATCGTGTTTGTTAGCTTTTTATTTTACACGAATATCACCTACCCATATGTAACAACAATTACATTATGACAATTATGTTTCTAAATGTAATGTGTACAATGAACAACAATGACAAACTCCGGTCGCGGTCCACTATCGCGTAATATTCATTACGACTACTTTACTTAAGCTCAATTTTTCCAAATCGTCCATCAGATGGATATCTTTTCGAAATTTGCCTTTATGAATCCTTTATCACACATGTCTAAATAAAATTTGCTGTTATAAATAATATTTTTGCACTAATTTTCGGATATTTTTAGTCAATTTACGTGACACTATGGTGAAATTCCTTGAACGTTATGACGTCACCAACATGGCGACCAATCATGGCCCGTTCGTAGACAGGTGGTTCTTTTTAAAATTTTATCGATTTTCAATTGCTTATAATAAATTGAAAAAAAATATTTAAGAGATTTTTGCAACGACAATATAATTTATGATATGTAAAGTAACAAAATAAATTTTAAAAATCGTATTTTTTTTTAAATTCAACAACCCAATTCCCCACTTCCTCCGTTCAGGCAAAGCAGCTATTCTTGAACGCCGTTGAACTGGAGCGTGGCGGTAAGCTGTACGAAGCCATCCAGCACTACAAGCGAGCCATGCAGATACTGCCGGACGTGGAGACGCGCCTCTACGATGAACTGCGTGCCGATGACGAGTCTCCGGAAGGTAAAATCGAGAAAGAGATGACATGACAGACCTTTGCTGTACCTAATTATGTGGTTTAGTAAATGACAGTGATTTGCCTTCACTGTATAACGTTTAATTACCGCAGCAAAACAAATAGCCCAGTAGAACACGTCATTTTTTTCAAACTTTTATAACTTGGATGGATTTAATTTTAATGATTTCAGTTTTTTTTTATACACATATAGGCTCGGATGTTTTGTGTTTTTTCTCGCCTGGTGGTGGTATGCTAATGAAAGACATTTTATTTTAATTTTTCTATTATTTTTATTTTTTTATTTTAATGTTATGCACTACTGTGTCTGAAAATAAATGAATTATATTATATTATTTTTATATTAAAATTGCAAATCTTGATGTAGTTCTGGCTTTTTAGATCAGGGCCATTTAGGGTAGTGTTAATCCAAATTTGCAACTTCTATTATCATGTGCTCGCTGCGCATCACACGAAATTCAATTGTCCAAAAAATATTGCCTAATCGCTTGGAGTTTTTATGTGTGATACTCGAAGAAGTATCTATAGTAACTGACATTTTATTTAATGTAACAGTAGAAGCAGTCTCATTATATTCTCATCTTTGCAGAAGAGGAATCAGAAACTGAAGAAGTGGTCCGGCCAGATAACGCCCACCCCAGCGATGATGAAGACGCGGTGGAAGGCGAGGACCTGCTGATGAGGCTGCAGAGAATCCTCGCCAGGAGGGGGGTGCTGTGCGAGCCGGAGCACCAGGCTAAGGTGAGATTGTGCTTGGAATCTTTCTCATGCCGCACTGAGGGTGCCCTAGTCGGTCGTAGTAGTCGATTACTCCACTGTTTGACGGTGTAAGTTCAAAATAAAAAACACCGGCCAAGTGCGAGTCGGACTCGTGCACTAAGGGTTCCGTATCATTATTGCAGAAAACGGCAAAAAAATCACGTTTGTTGTATGGGAACACCACCTAAATATTTATTTTATTCTCTTTTTAGTATTTGTTGTTCTAGTGGCAACAGATATACATAATCTGTGAAAATTTCAAATGTCTACCTATCACGGTTCATGAGATACAGCCTGGTGACAGGCAGACAGACAGACATACGGACAGTGGAGTCTTAGTAATAGGATCCCGTTTTTACTCTTTGGGTACGTGTAGTGTATCTGTCTCACTCGCACGTTCGCTTTGCCATCCCCACTTTCCCCCACACAGACATACACAATCTCGTGCGCACCACGTTAGTATTGCGAGAGCCGCTGGCTAGAGCAGACGTGTTGAAGTGTGGTCATTTAGTGCGTGTACGAGCCTGTGAATTGCCCTATAGAACCGGTCACTACAAATGGCGACGAGGATAAAGTATGAAAAAATATTGGTGTAAATAAAAAGAAGGATTGGGGTAAGTAGATAATGCATGACATGACACACGGTTATTTGTTATCGTTTAGGCGCCCACATTCCGTTAAGAAAATAAGACAATAAAGCAGGTCCTACGTGATAAAATGAAAAATTACATGGTAAATACCTATTTATTGTGTAAACACCATATGACTGCTTAAATATAACTATGTAGCGGAAAATAAATACTGCCGAAGTATTGAGTAAATAACCGTTCCAAATTTTAATAATAAAGGAAATTTTGCATTACGAAGGTAAAGAAATTCGTATTATTCTAATCAAAGAGCCAAGGGCCATGACTAAGAAGTGTCTGATTACAAAAAACTTTGCCATTAAACATACACCAAACAGCTGTTCTAAAACGATTGCAAAATTATATTGGTGGGTAGGTAAATAACAAAATTTACTTTACTAATCCAAATAATAACATCTGATCAAAATAATAAAATCGATACATTGTTATTTTGATACCGAACTACTGCGCCTGCAACGCGGATATCGTTGAAATCTTTCCACAGACAATCGAGAGTCTACCCTATTTAATGGAATCATTTTCTGGTTACCGTTCAAAATTCATATAGGGGTTTCCAATGATCGGGAAATACGTTTTGATTGAATACTTAAGTTTTATGGCGACATATTGTGATTTCATTTCATTTGGACACATAAAGCTATTTGAAATTGTGATACATCCATCGATGCATGGATTTTCAGCAATTCGGAAGTTTGATTTGACTTCGGGGTAGCCATCGGGCATATGACATTCGAAATCAAGAAAAAAAATAAAGAAATCTATGCTATGTAGAAATCTAAATGTATCCTAAAAGACCTTAAAACGTAGGTATATACGCACTGAGTGTTTATGTGAATATGTACATTGTAGTTACATATAGGCCTAAATGCCTACGTATTTATTCATTGATTATCGAGCCTGACCCCTCAAATTTAGAGGTTAAAATTGAATCGTCTACCGATTGAAACGTTAATGATAATAAACAGTAACTTTTAATAATAATAAACAGTAACTTTTTTATAATAATAAACAGTAACTTTTAATATCACCAAAGGTGGTTTTGGAAAAAAATTTGTGTACATCATAATACAATATTTAATTAAATATCCATTTTTGTAGCCGCAACTACTCAAACGAAAGTCTCAAGATTAAATTGAATTACAAAAAGCTATTAAAGGGCACGTAAAAATTTGAAAACATCCTAAGGCCAAGCAGTCATGTTTTGGTTACATAAGCCAAGCATATGAGCTCAAATTCCTGCTGTAAACAGCAGTGACTCATGCAACGACAGTGTTATATAAAATACGGGTTTTAGTTACGTGGTTTTAGGGCTAATTAAACCTAAAAAGAAAATATTTATTTATAAAAAGATAAAGTTAGTTAACTTGCAATATTAGTTAACATATTCGTGTTAATTTTGAAATAATCTTTTTAAGACCTTGTTTTTTGAGATGTGAGGGTAGAGGAAGAATTTTCTGCCCCAACGGAGCCAGTACACCGAGACACCAGTCTACCCGCGGACCACGATCGTTGCAACACGGTCGAAACGTTTAAATAGGTAAACGGGTTAAATAGGTAAATAAATAATCAAAATCATCGCGTTAAATTCCCGTGATATATTGTTTTCCATTATGAAACGCGAAAGTTTTAAAGTTAATACCTTGTTGTTTGTTCATTGCCTACGTATCATATACAGTACGCTTTGGAACTTTTTAGTATATTAGTAAACTTATTACATTGTGGGCATGAAAAAATATTTATGAACTAGCTTCTTCCAGCGGTTTCGCCCGCGCGTAGTTCGAAAATGATCCCTAGTGAACGTTACACCAAAATGGGTGGCCTGTGTGCTGTTCCGGACTGTGATCTGTCTCTGTGCCGAGTTTCGTCCGGATCTGTTTGGCGGTTCTGGTGTGGTTGGGTGCCGGGCGTGCATCCGTCCGTCCGTGCTTTCGCATTTGTAATGTTAGTAAGATTTACGATCGGTTTTCGAGCTAAATCAACTGACAGTTGCCTACAAATCTTTAAAAGGATTTGAGCTGCTGTCCCTATCAGGTATGTACATTCTTGAGAGTGTAGTGGTCGTGAAAACAGATTTACACCATAGCAATTGAAACATTCTTAATTATTTTTGTTCACAGGACATAAAAAAAAAACTAAATATTTGTACAAAACCGAGTAACTCTGGATTCGATTTTCTACTATCAAACTTTTGAGTGATGGAAAGAGTTTGTAAAAGAGGGTAGAGGTAGTCAGGTGTAAAAAGTCAAACTAACACAAAATGAATAAAACACATCAAAAATATACTACGTACATAACAATACCCAATATGTACGGTTAAGCTGTTTGATTCTTGACCCATCCGTTTGAAAACTTCAAAACATTAGTTTTCTTACTATAAACCACTCATCTCATGGTGGATTTTAAAACTTTTCAAAAATATAAAAAACTGTGTCAATACAGGCATCTGGTCGCGCAACTACTATTACCATTTTGTTCATTGCAATAGGTAGATTATTAATTGAAAAAAAAAGGATAAAACAGAAATTGGAATTAACTGTCGACCCGCATTGTTTACTTATAGAAGGATGCGCAGAATAATATTTGATAAAAAAAAAACAACTTTTTAGTTTACATGAGTTTATTCTGAATTCAAATAAAAATGCTAAATAACAAGACGTCGAGTAAATATTCAATCTGCAAATATAATTGGAATGACAGCGAGATGGGTAAACTAATTGTCACTGACTTTCACTCTATAATATATTAGTGTATGACTGTCTTATTAAATCGATGGCAAGTTGTTGCTGAGAAAATATTTATTTAAGCAAGACTTGACCTAATTGGGTTAGAATGCCCGTAGAAGAATTAGTATATGGTGGGCCAGGTTTCAATCTTGTTGATTGTACATATAAATTATATTGTGCCATTGCAAAATTAATTATCTTTAGTTGAACATTTAAATGGAAGTGTCGTGACACTGAGACTCGCGCCACTATACAATAATACAACACAGGATTTACACTTACAGTTTTCTGGGTTTTTAAAGCAGGACGCCTGAATCTATTAGAGAAGACACGATGAGAAATAGCGTTCTCTGTACTTTCCTTTACACCTATGTATGTATGTTTTACAAATATATGGTTTGAGTATGAGTGCTTCATTAACGTCAAAAGGAAGAAAAAGTTAGTTTATGGTCAAACGTAAACAATCAGTACTCGTCATTAAAATATCTAAAGTTTGCCTAATCATTAAGCGTATTTCACGCGAAACAAAAGAACGTATGGCATATGGTTGGCTACATCATAAGCGGGTGATGCCCGGTTAGGAGGCTAGATCCAAGGTGGTTGATGCCATAAGATATGGCGATGCCATAGATCCTAGGCGAGTTATGACAATTTAGGTTAGATTCAAGGCGGGTCAGATGTTGTGTAATAGTGCCTATTTCATATGGAATGAGTGAATGAAGGCTAAAGTAATAACAATATAGATACCGCTTAATGTAGATACTGAACAGCCATATGGGTGCAAATCTATTAAAACTACCAAGGGCACTGCTGTTGTAAAAAAGATACCTCCGACCAGACAACTATCGAAATGTCAGTTTTAACAAGGTGCCACATCGATAGCCTTGAAGTTATTTAGCTGTGCAGATATGCAATGTTAACGTTAACACTGAACTGATTTTGTAAAACTATACTGGTACCTACCTAAACAGTTTCTTAGGTGTTTGGTCGACTGGTGTGGAGGAGTGTTAGATTTCTAAAATCACGAAATAGTGCTCAGTTATAAATAAACATACTAATGTTGAGGAAACCGTATGTCCTAGAGCCGGGGATTCAGGAACGTGTGACGTCCGCCGGGCAACGTTTAGCTCGTGTGGTGGATTGAGGCTTTGTCCCTGTCGCAGAGGGGAGGTTTGCTTTCTAGCGAATGGAACATTATAGGCTGATTATGCTTATAGGAATAGGTGGAGTGAAAAGACGCAGCCATTTACTTGGTTGGTTGTTCTGCCATTTATTTGATTGGTTGTTCTGCCATTCAATTGGTGGATTTTGCTGCCATTAAATTGATGGGTATTGCTACCATTAAATTGGTAGGTTTTGCTACCATTAAATTGGTGGGTTTTGCTACCATTAAATTGGTGGGTATTGCTACCATTAAATTGGTGGGTTTTGCTACCATTAAATTGGTGGGTTTTGCTACCATTAAATTGGTGGGTTTTGCTACCATTAAATTTGTGGGTTTTGCAACCATTAAATTGGTGGGTTTTGCAACCATTAAATTGGTGGGTATTGCTACCATTAAATTGGTGGGTTTTGCTATAATTAAATTGGTGGGTATTGCTACCATTAAATTGGTGGGTTTTGCTACCATTAAATTGGTGGGTTTTGCAACCATTAAATTGGTGGGTATTGCTACCATTAAATTGGTGGGTTTTGCTACCATTAAATTGGTGGGTATTGCTACCATTAAATTGGTGGGTTTTGCTACCAATAAATTGGTGGGTTTTGCTACTATTAAATTGGTGGGTTTTGCTACCATTAAATTGGTGGGTTTTGCTACCATTAAATTGGTGGGTATTGCTACCATTAAATTGGTGGGTTTTGCTGCCATTAAATTGGTGGGTTTTGCTACCATTAAAGTGGTGGGTGGCTTTTGCCATTAAATTGGAGGAATTGTGATTTCCATTAAATTTGAGATTTGCATACACACATGAACTCACATTTATTTTTTCAATGACACAGTGACATTCTAGAAAATATAACAAAATATCTATAAAACTAAAATCCCAAACAAGCACTAATGTCACACATACTAATGTTCACGTACTAACAAAATAATTAAATAAGTGTAACATTGGAAAATTACAGTTTTCAGTGGTTTTAGTGATAGCTTTATTTACTCTCATTAAATAGAAGAAAAATAAGAGAGTGAAGGGATATTGAGAACGTGAAAAAAAGACAAGAATCTGTCACGTGAAGAACAAACTATATATGATCACATAAGAATAACAAAAATACATTATTACGAAATGAATTGATATTAAATAGATTCTTAATAAAATCATTAATGAGGAAGGGATGTAGTGTATCTGTCTCACTCGCACGTTCGCTTTGCCATCCCCACTTTCCCCCACACAGACATACACAATCTCGTGCCCACCACGTTAGTATTGCGAGAGCCGCTGGCTAGAGCAGACGTGTTGAAGTGTGGTCATTTAGTGCGTGTACGAGCCTGTAAATTGCCCTATAGAACCAGGGCCTGATTAGCCCTTAGGCTAATTAGGCTGCAGCCTAGGGCGCGAGGATCGAGGGGGCGCGCTGAAATCGTGTCTTCGCATGCACTATTAATCTAGCATCATTGCATCTACCCAACATATTTCAACTAGACCGAGACAAAACACTAAAACTAAATGCGCTGTTGACTGAAAAAGCTTGGGACTCAATAAGCGCGCGTAATACAAACACTGACTTGTCACTCGAATCAAAAGACAAAATGGCAGAGGTTCTCCATCGTACTTGTCATCCTCTATAATCGATCAATTTATTTTACTTCTCGCTGACGAAGTACGATTTTCGATATAGGAGAAATAAAAACAGCAAAATATTATTCGATTAGCATTGATTCTACTTCAGATATTTCACACGCCGATCAGTTGACATTTATAATTCGTTATATTTTGCCTGACGGACCTGTCGAACGCTTTGTCACATTTTTACCCAACTGCGGTCATAAAGGTGGAGACATGGAGAAGGCTGTTCTTGCGACAATTGATAAAACTTTGGAACTTGATATTAAAGTCTGTCGTGGCCAAAGTTATGATAATGCTAGCAATGTCTGGTCAATACAAAGGTCTTCAGCCAAGAATTAAACTTTAAATCCTCTGGCTAATTTTGTTCCTTGTGCAGTGCATTCTCTCCAACTCGTGAGATCGGCTGCCGCGGAAGACGACGCGGTGACGAGTGCTTTTTTACACTGTAACAACAACTATACAATTTGTTTTCTGGATCTACAAGCAGATGGCAAAATTTGTTATCCAAATTGGATGAAGAATCGACGGTACTAAAAAATCTATCATAAACTCGATGGAGTGCGCGAGCAGACGCAAGCAAAGCCTTATACAGTGCATACAAACGTAACAGTTCTGGAAGCATTAAACTCTATTTGCGAAGATGAAAATCAAAGTAAAGAGACCAAAATAGAAGCAAAAGCAATATTAGAAAAACTTAAAGCTCTAAAAATTACAATAATGTTGTGGTTTTGGAACTCTGTGCTAAAGGAAGCAAGGAAGCAAAGGAGTTCAAACAACTATATGCCAATGATTTAGAAGAAACCTTTGCAGAAGAAACTGCGAGTTTTTAATAACTGACACCGAGGCCGAGTATTCTATTTCTGCCAGAACCCAAAAGGATTTGTTGCAGTAAATAAAAGTTTTAATATTTCATGCATGTTCGCGAATGTGGAGATAATATTAAGAATTTTACACTAGTAAACAAAGTCGAAACTAATATAGAAAGAACGAAAAAGTGCACTTTTTCTTTCTTTCCTTATATACTACTTTTTAGGCCGACCGTAATACACATGGCGGGGGCGCGTCCTCATAATAAGCCTAGGGCGGTCGAAACTCTTAATCAGGCGCTGTATAGAACCGGTCACTACAGTACGGAACCCTAAAAATGAAATCAATTTGTCTCATCATTATCTAGCCTTGTATGGAAAAAAAGTAAAATACATATATTTCAAAATCAGAAAGAGCGTCGAAAGATCCATATTTCAATAAAAAAATTAACACTTCTTTGGGCGGATATAAAAACCTTAAGAAGAAGACAAATTACAAAACAGTCGCCATATAGGTATAGATTACTAGTTCAAAAATGCAAATAGTTTTATTTTGAACATATACATTCAGTATTTTTTTCTTGATATCCATATTCCCAAAGGTCTGTTTATAAAATTTCGCGCGATCATTTTCGTTCTAAATCATCGTCCATTTGTCACACAGCGTTAGGAGTTTGTATTCGTACGCGCACTAGTTTCTTGCTGCTCATGACAGCGTCTATCCCTTTCGCACACGTTGTCGGATGAGATAGCATTCATTTTAACCCCGCGCACAAAATGGTTCGTGCCGCTGCCGCCGACTAGGGCACTCTTAGTAGTCCAGTAGGGATACAATTATTTTCCACATAACCTTTGATAATTCAAAAGTTTGTTATTTTCGCTGGGTGGATAATGTATGTGAATTCATTGCTATGTACAAAAATGCTAACAGTTTAGAGTTATGCAATAGGCATAAAGTAGGTATTTCCTATTATTTCGTGTTATAACAATAATAAAAATTTTTTTTTTTTTTTTTTTTTTTTCTTGGTCTCTTGTATCTGCAATCAGTCTTGAGTACTTTAAGCAGATGTGGTAAGTGACAACTGGCATTTCGAGTGTGCTTTCCAGCGAGAGCAACTACTCATAGGTTTAGCATGTATTAAATGCTACTCAAGAGGGTACAGACAGAATGTCTTTTCTTTTGAGACGTTTCTGGTACGTGCGTGTTGTCAAACCAGTGGCCAGTTCATTTGGATGCCTCTCCAGCCTTTCCAAGTATGTTTTACTTATGGCCAAGATTTCCTCTTTCACCGAGTTCATTTGAAATTGGTTGTGTATTTCACAATTTGTAATGAACCAAGGCCCATTGTATATGGATCTCAGAATCACATTTTGCATCCGCTGGATGATGGATATATTAGAATTGCTACAACTCCCCCATAGCTGGATGCCGTACATCCACACAGGCTTTAGAACGGTTTTATATATAAGGAGTTTGTTATCAGTTGATAATTTGCTGTTTCGTCCCAATAACCAGTGTAGGTTTTTGTAGCGCAAGTTGAGCTCATCTCGCTTGGTCTTTATGTGCTGCCTCCACGTTAGGCGGCGATCAAGATGTAGTCCTAGGTATCTTACACAATCTTTATGTGGTAGCAAGTTGTCATTGAGCTTTACTGGCGGACAATCGCCTCTGCGTAGCGTGAAAGTGACCTGTACCGACTTAGATGGGCTAACTGTTATTGGCCACTTTTGGAGCCAGTCAGATATTTTGTCTAGACCTCTTTGCAGCGTTTGTGAAGCAATTGTGGGGTCATGGTTGCTAGCCAGAATTGCAGTATCATCAGCAAAGGTAGCTGTAGTCACACTGTCATCTGCTGGCAAGTCTGCTGTGTACAACGTGTACAGAATTGGCCCCAGCACTGATCCTTGGGGGACGCCAGCCTTTATTTCGAATAACTTCGACGTTGCCTCAGCTTCCTTGACTTGAAACAGTCGATATGTTAGGTAGCTCTTCATTAGCTCATAGATATTGTGAGGAAGACAAGCCTTTATCTTATAAAGTAAGCCCTTGTGCCAAACACGGTCGAAAGCCTGCTGAATATCCAGGAAGACTGAGCAACAGAACTCCTTTTCCTCCAGCGATTTCCTAATCTTCTCGCACACTCTGTGAACCTGTTCGACGGTGGAGTGCTCAGGTCGGAATCCAAATTGGTGACAAGGTATGGTGTTATTTTCCTTTAAAATTGGTTGTATTCTGCAGAGCAGGAGTTTCTCAAAGATTTTCGACAGTACTGGTAGTAAGCTTATAGGTCTATAGGATGTCACCACATTGGGTGGTTTGCCTGGTTTATGCACCATGAGTATCTGTGAAACCTTCCACTCCTGTGGAAAGTACTGCACTCTTAGAACCCCATTGTAGAGTGTCGTTAGAAACACGACGGCCTTTTTTGGTAGTTGCAATAAGACTTCCTTCGTGATTAGGTCAAATCCAGGTGCTTTTCTACTACCAAGGTTTTTTATTGTAGCCCAGACTTCTCTGGCAGTGACAGACCGTGGAGGAGGTGACATTTGGAGATCTTGTCTTAGAAAGGAGTTTATTTCTTCTTCAGATACGGAATCTGTTGCCTCGTTAGGACGGAATACAATTGCCAAATGCTCAGCAAACGTATCAGCTTTTTCTTGAGGTGTTCTTGCCCAACCTTGGCTCCTTCTGAGAGGTGGTACAGCTACCTGGGGTCTGGTATATTGCTTTGTGAACTTCCAAAGAGAGTAATTAGTTGAGGCTGAAGGAGTTAGAGATTCAAGCTGGGTTTCTAAGGTGTTATCATGCCAGGTTTGAAGCAGTTCTTTAAGTTTGCTAGCGGCTTTACGGAAATTGTACTTGTCTTCGTTCAAACCACTTTGGTGCCATATCCTACGAAGTCTTCTTTTTTCAAGTAATGATTCCTTTATTTCCAGGGGGTAATCAGAAGATCTAATTTTACTTGGACATTCGGGAGTACTGATCCAACATGCT
Source organism: Anorthoa munda (assembly GCA_945859665.1). Taxonomy (NCBI): domain Eukaryota; kingdom Metazoa; phylum Arthropoda; class Insecta; order Lepidoptera; family Noctuidae; genus Anorthoa; species Anorthoa munda. The sequence goes on along the minus strand of OX243901.1, from coordinate 4,544,369 downwards.
TCCTGGATCATATTTGTTATATACTGAGTAGCAGTGTCTATATCATCTGGAGTTTTTAATGCTATTTTCAGCTCAATATTATCTACAATGTACTCTCTAAAACACTCCCAGTCTGTGTATTTATTGGTTAATGTTGATGGTCTCGCAATTTCAATCAGTCTTGAACTTAATGTTAGTAGTACCGGTGTATGATCAGATGATGTATCATAACACGGTTCTGGCTTTAGGTAGTCTTTAGACAAACCCTTACTAATGAAAAAATCCAGCAGATCTGGGGTTTTTCGTGAGTCACTAGGCCAGTATGTAGGTTCACCAGTAGAAATTGCAGATAAGTTGTTTCCTTGCATGCACAGTTTCAGTTGTCTACCTCGAGTGGTAATTAGCCTCGAACCCCAAGATGTATGCTTCGCATTCCAATCGCCTCCTGCCACAAAACGGTTACCAAGTGACATAAAGAAGTGCGAAAACATGGTGTCACTAATTTTATGTTTTGGTGGGCAGTAGACAGCCGACACGTTCAGACACCCATTTACGTCTTCCACGCTTATTGTTGTAGCTTGGATGTGGTCGGTTTTATATTCTGGCATTAGGTGATGTTTGATCGTCTTTTTTACTATCACTGCCGTCCCAGCATGGGCCGTCCCATCAGGATGGTTTGTCAGGTAGCATTGGTGGTCTGGAAATTTAACATTAGTAGTTGAGGTGCAATGTGCTTCAGAAATCAGTAGAATATCTAGCTTTTGTTCCGTCATTAAGAGCTCAACCTCATTTTTATTTGGGGTTAGACCATTTATGTTGAAAGTGCCAATCCTTAAGGCAGTCATTTTGTCAGCCTGTCGACGAGTTTAGTTATGAGGCTCATTAGAGTACTCATTTGGTGTAAGATAAAGTCAAACTTCTCAGATTGCTTTAATAGTAATTGTTCAATTGTCATACTTGTGTGCGTAGGGTTAGGAGTATTATGTCGTAGTGACTCAGCATAAGTTGCGAACTTGGTACCTATAATATAAAATTTAAATTTAAATAATTTACTGTTTCTTTATTAGTACTGTCTAAACATTATATTAGTGAAAATGCTAACAGATACGTACTGTGGAACAATGGAAAACTGAAAATGGCTCGTAACTCTTTCAATAAAAGATTTAAGTTTTCAAATCATTTCCTATACGCATAGAGGGATTAGTTATACCTTATAACAAAATTTCTAACAACTAAGTATAATGCTGCACAGGTTATTGTATTTTTACATTGTGATTTGCGAAATATTGAATTTAAGTTTATAAATTTGCGCCTACATATTCGAAATAATAAACTCTGCCACCATATAAAAGTTTAAACACTTATGTGCTATGCTAGTTTAATAAATAAAATACAATTTGGTTTTGCGGGGCGCGGTGTAGATATGTACGATCAGTATAAATTCTTCGAACCATACAGACCACAGAGGCCCACATCATAAACGAACTATTCTGATGATTTTTAACCGACTTACCAAAAAAGGAGGAGGTTCTATGTTCGACATTATGTATGTTTTTTTTTTTTTTTTTTTTTATTTATGTTCACCGATATCTCCGTCAATTGTGGACCGATTTTGAAAATTCTTTTTTTGTTTGAAAGAGTATATTCCGAAATTGGTCCCATTTTAATTTGGTGAAGATCTGATGAAGAACTTCGGAGATATACAACAGAACTCTTCAATAAATAAAGGCAAATCTCTCGGGATTGCTGCAATCGCATGTCTGTTTATTGTTTATACCATTTCGTAACATAACATCACGCCAGTACGCTCGAAAGGGGTATGCAGGTCTCTCATTTAACCGGTTATATTCAAGTTTCATGTTATTCGGGTAATCTATTCTGTCGTTATAGGTACTTACTTAACTACTTCCCTATTAGGTAGGTACAACTAAAAACCGGCCAAGTGCGAGTCGGACTCGCGCACGAAGGGTTCCGTACCATTACCGCAAGTAATCATGTGTGACGTACGTTTGTTGTATGGGAGCCCCACATAAAAAAATATTTTATTCTGTTTTTAGTATTTGTCATAGCGGCAATTGAAATACACCATCTGTGAAAATTTCAACTGTCTAACTATCACGGTTCATGAGATACAGCCTTGTGACAGACAGACAGATAGACAGACAGACGGACCGCGGAGTTAAAGTAATAGGGTCCCGTTTTTACCCTTTGGGTACGGAACCCTAAAAAGTGAAAAATAAAAAACTTTTTTGAAAAAAATACTACCGACTTCCAAGTAAGAAAACTAGAAAGTGAAAAATAACTTTATTTTTGGAAGTCGGTGTCCATAACTTAAAATTTGGTACCTACCACAGACACCGACTTCCAAAAATAAAGTTATTTTTCACTTTCTAGTTTTCTTACTTGGAAGTCTGTAGTATTTTTTTCAAAAAAGTTTTTTTTAGAAAAACATTACAGCGCAAATTCTTATTTCAAACTGGCGTCTAGTATCTGACAGATAGTTCACTGTTATTTTGCCTATGAATGCAACCTTATTGCTACGTTAATAAAGATCACTAAAATAGGTAATCTGGCATGTGTTATACAAGCCTTCCCCGTGCGAATCGAATAAATATTAAAATTATGTCTGGTACTGTACGACTGACCCATATAAGAACGCAGTAGGTGACATATTTTTATAATGGTTTTATACCCTGATAATCTTATTTATATTATTTTAATGAGTTTTAATATGCTGCGATGGACTGTGTAATTTTAACCAGGAAATTTATAATTTGAATTGAGATTTGGTGATTTAATTAATAAATTTTATCATTATTTACAATAGGAAAGTCCCTTCAAATTGTAAAAACACCTTAAATTAGCAAATGTCCGGTACTTAATAGGTATTGAATTATCTTGTTTAGAGATTTGTAAAATATTTAATAGATTTAGGACACCATTAATATCATTTGTGTTATTACGTACAGTTCACCCGTAAGCCTTGTTTAGTACTCGCTTATTTTAACGCGAATAATGTAGCTGGTAAAACAATTTTCAAAATCCGATAAGTAAGTTTTTGAGTTTATTCGTTACAAACAAACAATCAAATCTTTCCTCTTTATAATATTAGTATAGATTTTATAGATTCATTTATGATCAGAGAAAGTTCTAAATCTGTTTCCGTAATTTTTCCAGCATTCCTTAGCTCCATGTAGGTCATTGAATCGGTTTGATGATTGTTCATGTATCTTCAATACTACGCTAACTTGCACTGGTCCTTGTCTGCCCAGGGCGCGCACATCTCCTGGCTGCCGTACGAAGTGATCCTGGTGATCCTGCGCTGGGTGGTGAGCGCGGAGCTGGACGCGGCGTCACTGGAGCGTGTGTCGTGTGTGTGCCGCGGGCTGTACGTGGCCGCCAGGGAGGCCGACATATGGCGCGCTCTGTGTGTCAAGTGAGTGCTATCTTATCCAAGTAAACCTGATGGTCCTGCATTTAATTTGTGTTTCATGTCCAGCATGTCAGTCATGTCGCCTGCTGCTGGACATAAGCCTCTCTCAAGCGTCGCCATGCTGATCGGTCCTGCGCGTCATGCATCCACCAAATTCCCGCAACCTTAATCAGGTCACCGGTCCACCTAGAAGGAGGCCTCCTGATTCGCGGTCACCACTCCAGAACCTTTCTGCCCCATCGACCATGCGCTTTGCGAGCATGTGCCCTGCCCACTGCCACTTTAGTTTGTCAATTCTTCGGGCTATGACGGTAACCCTGGTTCTTCTGCGGATGTTCTCATTTCTGATTCGATCACGCAAGGAAACTCCGAGCATAGTCTTCTCGATTGCCTTTTGAGTGACTTTAAGCCTTCTGATGAGGCCTATTGTGAGCGAACACGTCTCAATACCATAGGTCATAACTGGAAACACACTGGTAGACACCGAGTAGATACCGCGCAACTTCCCGAACGTCGGGGAGGGCGGGGCGCTTCCGATCTTAAGTATTTATTTAAACTTCATGTAACATAAAATTACATGGATCTTGATAGATTTGAGTGTTATATGGGCATTCAACATGTACTTGGTTTTTTCCATGTTCATTTTAAGACCCACTCTTTCGGAAGCTTTACTGAGGTCGTCGAGTATTGTACTGAGGCCCTCCATTTCCAGCACCAGAACACACTGTACGCCGTGACCACCCTAGGAATCCATGGCACCCTTGCTCCCCTTGTGACGGGTCAAGGTCAATGGCCCCACCACCAACCAATTTTTGGCCGCAGGGGATAGGGAGAGCGGCCAACACTATACCGACACTCCGCGGTCCCACCGCGTCCCACCGCGTCCGTCATCAGAAGGTGGCGACCCCGTCCAGGCCGCGAAAGGTAGAGAGAGCAGCACACTGCAATACCGTCACTCCTCTACGGCGGTCTCCCACCCTCAGCCGCTAAATCGTATGAATGTGGGAGGCCCCATAAGACATCGTGGCCCGCCTCAATAGCGATGTCGCTCAGGCGGCACCGCAACCTACATGTCGGCCGCTACGTCGTCGGCTTAATCGGCAGGCGCCCTGACGAGCGGCCCCTCCTCGGGTTCCTCTTCGCTTCACCGTGGGTGACCAAGCCACGGTTACTGAGCCCCCCGCCTCGACACTGCGAGAACCCACCGGGGGAATGTATAACCCTACTCTGCTAATCTGTGTCTTATCACCAGGACCTGGGGCATAGAATGCGGCACGCCGCGCGCCAGCGGCTGCGGCTCGTGGCGCCACATGTTCGTGTCGCGGCCGCGCGTGCAGCTGCACGGCGTCTACATCAGCAAGACCACGTACATCCGCCACGGGGAGAACTCCTTCCAGGACCAGTTCTATAAACCCTGGTATCTGATTGACTATTATAGGTATCTCAGGTTAGTTCTACTTCTTGCTTTTTCAAATTTATTGGACAGCGGCGTTACCAACTGTTTTCGAGATATTTTAATAAGTAAGGGGTATCCAATTGATGCAACTGTTTATTCCTTAAATAAACAGTTGCGTTGGTGAGAATTTATTTACAATGCATGTCCTCCAAAAGAGCGTTTTCCAAGCAGCCAAACTATGTGGAAAGTGACACTTTTTTCACTAGTGCTTTTTACTTAAGTACAAAAATACGACGGTAGTTAAGTGCGGATTATCATTCATATAAAAGGTAAAATATAACTAATACTTCATTAAAGACGATTTTATTTACTCTCGATTTAGATTTGATCAATAAATTAATTTTAAATATTCATTAAATATGTTTGGATGAACGTATATTTTGCTCGTGCCTTTTTGCGTTACGACGTGACAGCTATTTGCACATGCGCAGTAGATATGCCCGAGGAACTATTAGTTAATCTGTGGTTATGCTGAGCGTGCTTGGATAAGCCCGCCATTTTATTAATTTCTTGCTTGGTTCAGATATTTTTTTTTATTTCCTCGCACAATGCATAGTAAAATGTTGTATGATACACGTACGTAAGATGATTCCCGACTTGTGTCGATTTATTGAAAATGCCACTCATCGGGAATCGCCTACCTTCCGCACTTGTAGCATAAATAACTATTTTAACATTGACTGTATTGACTAGTGAAATAAAACAGCGAGTGTTTATTTTTTGACATTTAGCTGGTTCGATTCCTGTTTTAGGTAAACTTGTCGAAAAATCTGTGCATGCAGTTTTGTTTCTTTTAAGAAATAAAGGAATGTTTCCTTTAAGTAGAATAATCTATCTTAAAAATTTAAAGTGATTTCTTTTCAGGGCCCAATAATTTTTTACAATCTGTATATATTGGTGTTCTATCTGCTCCCAATTTTTACAATAGTTAAAGAAAAAATCTCCCTTTTTAGAAAGTCGGTTAATAAAGTAATCTGTCCTACCTTGATGTAAGCGAGGTAATGTAATGTAATTGCATCACATTTTATACACCTTCTCGCTTTAGCATCGTTCCTAATGTTTTGGGTCATGGCAAAGTAGACCCTAAGCGCAAACTGCTTCCTACAAGTTACTAAGACTATTGCTTGCCACAGGTTCTTCTCGGAAGGCCTGGTACTGATGTATACGACAGCAGAGGAGCCGGTGTCCTGTGTGACACATCTAAAGTACCGCCACGCCAAACCCGGCCTCGGCATCATGGCCGGCCACTACCGGCTCATCGGCAACAAGGTCAGTTATACATCTGATGTCAGTAGAATTAAAGAATATAAAAAATTAGCTTCCTATTCCTCTCTGCAAACCCTTTCATTTGATACCCATATCATGCGGGCGTATAAAAATAATTGGTCCGCCATCTTTGGGAGTCCGCCATATTGGTTTTAAATGAAATGAAAAAAACTAATGTAGTGTAATTGTTGCAAGCAGTGCAAGATTTTCTTACCTTTGTGTCTTTCAGATTTTATCTAAGAGACATTTTAAAGCCTAACTGGCAGTGCTAACATTCTATATGTGCTTGTTACAGGTAGTGATTGTGATAAAGAAAACAAACCAGGAGAAAAAGACTGTGCAGACATCCAACACGCGGTTCCGCTCGAGACGCAAGGAGATCGAACAACAGGAACAGACCTTCCACTTGGTGAGTCCAACTGTACTATTTATTGATATAGATGGCGCCGTTTTAATTTTCTGAGGCAAGGCACTAAATTTTTTAAAGAACAATGGCGAAATATTAACTCAATTAAATTTGAGAGTCTGAAAGTGAGTTATATACAAAATAAATTCCATTGATTAACTACGTTTTTTCAAAGTATAACATTATCTGATTCATCACAGATAAAAAAAACATTCTAAATGAGAGTTAACGAAAAATTATTTATCTTTTTCGTTAACTCACATTAGCTTAGTGTTGCCATATTACACTTATTCTGCCAATTAACAAGTAGTGACTGTAGTAAGTATATAATTATTGTCTTTGTTATTATAATAAAACAGAATAAATAAATTAACAATATAATATATGTGTAAGTGTAAGTGTCCTTGCAGGTAGGTAAGAATTCTGTAGTGTAGTATACTCCATTTGAAATAACATTAGACATGTTTCCTAATCTTTTTACAGTCCGTTCAACCGATTTTGAGTTCTATCCCGTAAACATAAGGAGGACATAAAAAGCATAAACCTGTTACCAAAACCAACTGTTTACTACAACCACCATATGCCGTATCACCAACGCAATTAAAGTAAAAATCGGTTGAACGGGCTGTAAAATGGGCTAATTTAAAAGTCTAATGTTATCGCAAATGGAGTATAGAAATAAATGAATTACTTACTTTCAATCAATCAATAATTTATTTGTCTGAATATGGTACATTATGGTCTTAAGATTAATAAATGGTATCATCACATTCTGCCAAGTGTGGCGTGCAAATATAGGTACATACATTATAGGACATAGATTATTAGGCTAGTATTAACATTATTAATTGCATAATTACGAACAAAAAATACACAATACAATTCAACACATTAAAGAAACATCACAAACACACACAATTCATTTAGGATATCGAGGTATCATTTAACGCCAGAGTATCAACGAGTACGATGTCAAATTATAACATATAATAATTAAATTAAAAATGTCAAAGTATAAAATATTAAAATTCAATTAAGATGTCAAAGTATAATTAAAATTGTCATTAAATTATATGTCACAATTCAATTAGGATGTCCAAGTATAAAATATTAAAATTCAATTAATTCAATTAGGATGTCAAGGTATAAATGATTAAAATTAAATTACGATGGCAAAGTATAAAAAAATTAAATTCAATTAGCATGTCAATGTATCATTCAAATAGTCATTTATATTATAATAGCATTTATTACATAGCAGGTCGTTAAGTTTCTTTTTAAATCCATTTCATTTATCCATTCCAAAATCAATAAAAGACTTACAGTCTTTTATTGATTTTGGAATTTTATTATAGACTTGCGGGGCCATACAGAATATGCTTTTGCACATTAGGGCTGTTTTGGCTCTTCGTCCGCGTAAAATATCATTCCGCCTGTTACGCTTAACAGTGTCCGATAGATGGGGAAACAAGTGTGCATTCAACTTAACAAATAAGGCAGTTTCATATATATAGAAAGTGTCAGAATCTTGTATTTTTTGAAATATGGAACACAACTGTCAGTTATTTGTAGTCCAAACATGGCTCTGATAGATCAATTAATGATAGGCAAAAAGACTAGTAACCTTTTGATACACGTCAAAGTCGCTTAATAAATAAATATACCGTACTATTTTCAAAGAGTGACCCGAGAGAAAAAAAAAAAAAAAAAAAAAATAATATTTTTTTACTATTTTTCACTGAAATAACTGGGAAAGGGAAATACTAATGTGATATTGTACTTTTACTGCCGAAATTGTAATAAACACATTATTAAAAGTTACCCAGAGGAGCTCGTGGCTAAATAATAACAGCCACACGGGTCCATCTTCAAGGTTAAGCAACGCTTGACGAGGTCGGTTCATTTCAACATACAGAGTTTCCTCCGTGCCTCGGAAAGCACGTTAAGCCGTTGGTCCCGGCTGTCATTTGAAGATCTTTGTCAGTCGTTACGAGTAGTGAGAAGTCTGAGATCTAACACTAGTCTTGCCAAGGGGTACCGTGTTACCTAGTTACTGGGTTGTAGAGGTCAGAAAGGAAGTCGCTCCATGTAAAACACTGGTACTCAGCTGAATCCGGTAAGAATAGAAGCCGACCCCAACAATAATTGGGAAAAAGGCTAGGCAGATAATGATTAAAAGTTACCCAGACATAACCTATAAAAGTGCATGACTGGAATATCTATTATTTTCGGTATTCTTGAACAAAAATTCTTGCACAAACTAATTCAGAAGTTTACCCTGAATTAAACCAGATATTTTTCATTTAGTGTCATAGGAATTTAATTTCAGCTAAAACAATGTATGGGTTTCTGCCATTGTCCTTTGTATGTAACATATTTTGATACAATAAAACTGTAAAAACGTGCAAAAAATTCTATAAAACAAATCGTCACTGTATTTAAAGAAAAAATAGTCACGAACCGAGACAACCCTTTTACTTGTAAGTCGCTGCTAACACCAATTATAGCCGTGGAACGGAACCGAACGCGATCGAAGTACTAAAAATAATCAGCTTACTCAGAAGAAAACGGTTTCAAGTGTTCTTAGATAGGTCAAAAAAAAAAAAAAACAAATATGGTGGATTTTGGGCGCCATATTGTCCGGGTCCCAATTTTTTTTTTCCAGACCTATCGAGTGGGGTATCAAAATGAAGGGTTTTAAGAGGTGATTACTAAAATATATACCACTTATGTGTTAAAAATAATTCGGAAAAAAAATATAAGTAACTAAAAAGTTGTAAATAAAAAAAGTTAATTTAAAAATCAAAAACCCGACTGCTTAAGAAGCGAACTAAAAAGCTATAAACAAGAAAAAAACATACTGTGTAGTCGGAGGATATATATTCGCGAGCTGGCTGAATCCCTGATCATGCAGCATCATCATCTTTATGGCAGCCGTTTCCATGTATGGAGCAAAATTGAAGGTCGATGACAACGTTTCGCCAAGAAGCTTAAGTTGGTCCGAGCGTCGTTGGGGCCGGGTGGAATTAGCTCTTTTTATCGGAAAAAATATAAAACACGCATGCGTTTAAGCAGCATTGATCCTAATCTAATTGGCATCGCCCCATTCGGAGACTGCATTCAAGGATAGGTTAAAGGGCTCCACCATGGCTTTACGGAAAGGCCGGATCTGAACCCAGTATCCCGAGCGTGTTTCTGCCGTCTAGTTATCTTAAAATGTTTACATGAACACCCATAAGAATAAGAGTCCAAAAATTGTGAATGGATATAAACTGGCGACCAATCAGTGCACTGGTTTACCATCTATCCGTTTCTAATTTCATATTAAAATCGCAAACATGCCGCTCATTGGTCGGTGTTCGTCGCAGCACTAACAGCCTCACTGTATGCCATAAAGTTACAAATGCAATAGGAAGTCTATGTCGTCACTGTGTGATTTTTGTTGGTTCTTTTTAAATCGTGGTGTTGTTTTTCGTGGTCGCTAAACACGAACATAGGCTTGAAACGAATATCCAAGATGGCGCCGAAATCTTGCAAATTTTTCGTCACGGGTGTAATTTTTAAAGTTATGCTCGAGGCATTGCAGTTAATTAGTACCTGTCAGCCATGCATTTGATGTTATTGCTGGTGGAGGACCTGATACTAATTTCTTGGTTGTATTCTAGGAGTTGGAACTCCGCAACGTGCGCTCTCACCGCAACGTGCAGCTAGTGTGGACTCGCTACTCTGTGTGCGCGCGGCGCGAACAGTGGACGCAGTTCGAGCTGACGCCGGGCAAGTTCCCGCCCTTCGCCTTCAGCCGCGTGCGCAGCTACACCGCCGACACGCACGCGCCACTCGTCAGCACGCACGCGTACACCTAGCTAGGTATGTATTGGTACTGTTGTACTGTACTGTACTGTAACTAACAAGTTCCCGCCCTTCGCCTTCAGCCGCGTGCGCAGCTACACCGCCGACACGCACGCGCCACTCGTCAGCACGCACGCGTACACCTAGCTAGGTATGTATTGGTACTGTTGTACTGTACTGTACTGTAACTAACAAGTTCCCGCCCTTCGCCTTCAGCCGCGTGCGCAGCTACACCGCCGACACGCACGCGCCGCTCGTCAGCACGCACGCGTACACCTAGCTAGGTATGTATTGGTACTGTTGTACTGTACTGTACTGTAACTAACAAGTTCCCGCCCTTCGCCTTCAGCCGCGTGCGCAGCTACACCGCCGACACGCACGCGCCGCTCGTCAGCACGCACGCGTACACCTAGCTAGGTATGTATTGGTACTGTTGTACTGTACTGTACTGTACTGTAACTAACAAGTTCCCGCCCTTCGCCTTCAGCCGCGTGCGCAGCTACACCGCCGACACGCACGCGCCGCTCGTCAGCACGCACGCGTACACCTAGCTAGGTATGTATTGGTACTGTTGTACTGTACTGTACTGTACTGTAACTAACAAGTTCCCGCCCTTCGCCTTCAGCCGCGTGCGCAGCTACACCGCCGACACGCACGCGCCGCTCGTCAGCACGCACGCGTACACCTAGCTAGGTATGTATTGGTACTGTTGTACTGTACTGTACTGTAACTAACAAGTTCCCGCCCTTCGCCTTCAGCCGCGTGCGCAGCTACACCGCCGACACGCACGCGCCGCTCGTCAGCACGCACGCGTACACCTAGCTAGGTATGTATTGGTACTGTTGTACTGTACTGTACTGTAACTAACAAGTTCCCGCCCTTCGCCTTCAGCCGCGTGCGCAGCTACACCGCCGACACGCACGCGCCGCTCGTCAGCACGCACGCGTACACCTAGCTAAGCTATAGCTTAACATAATTCCTGAAAGTCCATGGTCTGTACTCTAGCGAACAGCTCGAGTTTACAAGTTTGTAATCAACACCAACAGATGGCGCACACTGATGTCCTGCATCGTGCATCCGTTGTTTGCTTGGAGGTTAAATTGGGTGTATATGTGGTTTTAGAATATTGACTAATTACCTCGTTCATCCATATTCTAAAAGGTCTTTTGACTCTGCGGCAACTCAAGCTCTCAAACAAGCTTTTTTATCTGCATAAGGTAAATAATTTCACATTATTTTTATCGTTTTTCAGAGTTAAACGACGACGGACTGCAAGACACCGCCGCCGCATCGTCGGACAGAAGCGAGTGACACGCCTTGCTTATGTCTTCTATTGCAAGTCAGTTTGTATGCCCATTTTGACCATACAACTGGCAGCTGAACTGTTTGGTACGCAATAAAGTTAGTTTAATTTTGATAGGGTAAAGGGAACTTGTGAAAGGGAATTGAGAAAGTGTGGAACTTGTTGAGCGTTTTTCTTATGTGCTTCCTACGCGCGAGTGATATTAATATGTGAGTTGAAATAAACGCGGTATGGAAACAGTAAGTGCGTGAAAACGATGCAAGGAAACCGGAAATGCGCTTTTTGCGTGTATGTTCTACTTAAACCTGCCAGTTACATCTGTGCAATTATAACATTCTGTTTGAAAGTATACGCAGTGGGAGAATAACAACTGTGATTCGCCCACTGCTCGTTAAAAATATTTTCTTTGTGCAATATGCGAGCAATTGATATTCTAAGGCAGGGGTCACCAATTAATTTCATTTGGGATCTTTAAACCTTGGACATGTTCATCGGTAAGTCTACTCCAAAATTTATTTTTCACGATCTCGCGCTCTTCCTTTGTCGAATCGGCAATAGTAAAGACAAAGTGCGGGATAAAATATTAAATAACGTACCCAAGTAACACAAGGACATTATATTGTAGCAGTGCCTAAGGTCCACACAAAAAGGTCGGTGGACGGCGGTCCGCCATTTGGTGACCTCTATTCTAAGGTAATAGAAAATGATATTCATTGTATAAAATCTAAGTCTGTCTGTCAATATAGTAATGTTCTGTCTAAAGAATATTGATATTGGCTGGAATATAGTCTGGATAATGGTGACGAAGTTTACTCTATCAAAGGCTTATTTGAAATCGATAATATATGGCGGCTTCTTTCAAAAGGTTGTCGAAAAACAATGATCTGCGCAGGAGTTTTACAAAATAAGTGTAGCGTGTAAAATGAAATGCCGAATTAAAACCGGTTCGTTAAATTAACTTGTACAAATTGAGAGGTTTGGTTTACTTGAACGAGTGAGCTGCATAGGATATTGATTGTCCCACTATTCAGATTTTCACGATGATTTTATTATTGTTCGATACACTTAGGGTGCCTTTGTAACAGACGTTTTTGTCTGATGCTTTGTTCTGACGATTCTGTTCTAGATATGATAGAATAATTCTGAATCGAGGGAAAATTCATATTGCACTTATTTCAGTATTCATATTTTATTCATAAATGTTCTATGTGATCGATTAAATCCCCGTTAAAATTTTGATTTCTTTTCCCTAGCTCTAAATTGTCAATTTAAAAGACAAAAATGATCGTTAGTTTTGGATCACAATTTTCAATGTATATCTATATCGACGAGTATGAAATATTAAAAGAGTCGATTGAAAATATTTGGACTGATACCCGAATTTGATGAATGAAAATAGGTCTTATGTCCTCGACTCTGGGTGTATTTTTCAATGGACCCTTGTCATATATGCGGTTTAGCACGAAACTTTGTGATTTCTATTGCCTTAGGCTAAGTATTGTAAGTGCCCAGTGTTCTGTATTGTCTCAAATTTCACTGAGAATGCTCACCTCCTGACGCTAATTCAAAATTATTATGTTTTTGGATAAAAGTTCAAGTTTTTGATGCCAAATTAACTTAAGACTCTATTGGTTGATGAATTTTTAAATAATCGAAAATGAAGTTGTTGTAATTAAATTTTAATTATTTTAGTCGACCTGTCTTATTCCTCAGGGCAAAATCTGTATTTTGAAATACATGTGTTCTAAAGCATTTTAGCTAAAGTTGTTGTTATGTATACTTTAAATTAGCGTCAGTAGTAAGCAATTACCGTCTGTAAATAAATACCACTTGTCAACACAACACAACACAACTTCATGTAACTGATAAAGTACAAAATGTATCTTTTATAATATTCGACTTATGCCGCTTGTAGACCATCCCCTTTCCTACTCTATTGTAAATAAATCCTTGTACTTATTATTGTGCTCAAGTTGAGTTGTTGAGCTATATCTAATTTATCGCTTGCTAATTAAAATTAAGCTTTAAGTACACAGTCTGTAAGACTAAAGTCCTTTGTTGATGACGTTGAAGTCTAAAGACAGTCATTGTAACGGTATCTAATAAGAAATGTAGTGCTTTTTACTAGTCTTAAGTCTCGGGATGAGATAATAAAATTATTGATTGCAGTTTCGTTGTTTTTGTTATTACCTCAATTTTGCCGTTTAGTTCATCTACAAACTAACGTACAATAAAACCAACGCCACCAACGATTTTTTCCTAGAGAAGTGGGCAAATACAGAGCACCACCCACATGTTGTCTCCTAATTTTGTTGGGTTGTCTTCAAATCTAACCGTATTTAGCTGACGCCAGGGCTACATTACTAGCTATATTGTCGTGTCGTGGCGCCTTCTGTCGCAGTTTATTGGCTACAAAACTCGTTATGTTATTACGTAGACTGGAACAGAATCATTTGATTGGTGGATCCCGCGCCACGACATAGTAATGTAACCCCGGCTCGAGTACCAGTGTTTTACATGAAGTGACTGCCTATCTGACCTCCACAACCCAGTAACTGGGTAACACGATTACCCTTGACAAGACTGGTATCAGATCTCAGGATTCTGACAACCCGTAACGACTGTCGAATATATTAAAATGACAACCGGGACCAAAGGCTTAAAGTGCTTTCAAAACACAATAATTTGGATGAATTCAAGCAAGAGTCGATGTCGTTATTTAATATAGATTATAAATAACAAAGGACCGAGCAATGAACCCTGCGGCACTCTACTAGGGACAGGGATCCAGCTAGATATATAATTATTTAGTACTACTGCTTGGGACCTGTTCACGATGCAAGGAAACCGGAAATGCGCTTTTTGCGTGTATGTTCTACTTAAACCTGCCAGTTACATCTGTGCAATTATAACATTCTGTTTGAAAGTATACGCAGTGGGAGAATAACAACTGTGATTCGCCCACTGCTCGTTAAAAATATTTTCTTTGTGCAATATGCGAGCAATTGATATTCTAAGGCAGGGGTCACCAATTAATTTCATTTGGGATCTTTAAACCTTGGACATGTTCATCGGTAAGTCTACTCCAAAATTTATTTTTCACGATCTCGCGCTCTTCCTTTGTCGAATCGGCAATAGTAAAGACAAAGTGCGGGATAAAATATTAAATAACGTACCCAAGTAACACAAGGACATTATATTGTAGCAGTGCCTAAGGTCCACACAAAAAGGTCGGTGGACGGCGGTCCGCCATTTGGTGACCTCTATTCTAAGGTAATAGAAAATGATATTCATTGTATAAAATCTAAGTCTGTCTGTCAATATAGTAATGTTCTGTCTAAAGAATATTGATATTGGCTGGAATATAGTCTGGATAATGGTGACGAAGTTTACTCTATCAAAGGCTTATTTGAAATCGATAATATATGGCGGCTTCTTTCAAAAGGTTGTCGAAAAACAATGATCTGCGCAGGAGTTTTACAAAATAAGTGTAGCGTGTAAAATGAAATGCCGAATTAAAACCGGTTCGTTAAATTAACTTGTACAAATTGAGAGGTTTGGTTTACTTGAACGAGTGAGCTGCATAGGATATTGATTGTCCCACTATTCAGATTTTCACGATGATTTTATTATTGTTCGATACACTTAGGGTGCCTTTGTAACAGACGTTTTTGTCTGATGCTTTGTTCTGACGATTCTGTTCTAGATATGATAGAATAATTCTGAATCGAGGGAAAATTCATATTGCACTTATTTCAGTATTCATATTTTATTCATAAATGTTCTATGTGATCGATTAAATCCCCGTTAAAATTTTGATTTCTTTTCCCTAGCTCTAAATTGTCAATTTAAAAGACAAAAATGATCGTTAGTTTTGGATCACAATTTTCAATGTATATCTATATCGACGAGTATGAAATATTAAAAGAGTCGATTGAAAATATTTGGACTGATACCCGAATTTGATGAATGAAAATAGGTCTTATGTCCTCGACTCTGGGTGTATTTTTCAATGGACCCTTGTCATATATGCGGTTTAGCACGAAACTTTGTGATTTCTATTGCCTTAGGCTAAGTATTGTAAGTGCCCAGTGTTCTGTATTGTCTCAAATTTCACTGAGAATGCTCACCTCCTGACGCTAATTCAAAATTATTATGTTTTTGGATAAAAGTTCAAGTTTTTGATGCCAAATTAACTTAAGACTCTATTGGTTGATGAATTTTTAAATAATCGAAAATGAAGTTGTTGTAATTAAATTTTAATTATTTTAGTCGACCTGTCTTATTCCTCAGGGCAAAATCTGTATTTTGAAATACATGTGTTCTAAAGCATTTTAGCTAAAGTTGTTGTTATGTATACTTTAAATTAGCGTCAGTAGTAAGCAATTACCGTCTGTAAATAAATACCACTTGTCAACACAACACAACACAACTTCATGTAACTGATAAAGTACAAAATGTATCTTTTATAATATTCGACTTATGCCGCTTGTAGACCATCCCCTTTCCTACTCTATTGTAAATAAATCCTTGTACTTATTATTGTGCTCAAGTTGAGTTGTTGAGCTATATCTAATTTATCGCTTGCTAATTAAAATTAAGCTTTAAGTACACAGTCTGTAAGACTAAAGTCCTTTGTTGATGACGTTGAAGTCTAAAGACAGTCATTGTAACGGTATCTAATAAGAAATGTAGTGCTTTTTACTAGTCTTAAGTCTCGGGATGAGATAATAAAATTATTGATTGCAGTTTCGTTGTTTTTGTTATTACCTCAATTTTGCCGTTTAGTTCATCTACAAACTAACGTACAATAAAACCAACGCCACCAACGATTTTTTCCTAGAGAAGTGGGCAAATACAGAGCACCACCCACATGTTGTCTCCTAATTTTGTTGGGTTGTCTTCAAATCTAACCGTATTTAGCTGACGCCAGGGCTACATTACTAGCTATATTGTCGTGTCGTGGCGCCTTCTGTCGCAGTTTATTGGCTACAAAACTCGTTATGTTATTACGTAGACTGGAACAGAATCATTTGATTGGTGGATCCCGCGCCACGACATAGTAATGTAACCCCGGCTCGAGTACCAGTGTTTTACATGAAGTGACTGCCTATCTGACCTCCACAACCCAGTAACTGGGTAACACGATTACCCTTGACAAGACTGGTATCAGATCTCAGGATTCTGACAACCCGTAACGACTGTCGAATATATTAAAATGACAACCGGGACCAAAGGCTTAAAGTGCTTTCAAAACACAATAATTTGGATGAATTCAAGCAAGAGTCGATGTCGTTATTTAATATAGATTATAAATAACAAAGGACCGAGCAATGAACCCTGCGGCACTCTACTAGGGACAGGGATCCAGCTAGATATATAATTATTTAGTACTACTGCTTGGGACCTGTTCACAAGTTACAATGCAAACTATCTGATTAGATCACCGCGTATTCCCATGTCATTTAACTTTGTTAGAAGGATGTAATGGTCAATGCGGTCAAAAGCCTTGCTATAATCTGTATAGACGACAACGAGCTGCCTACCCTTGTCCATGGCAACAGTAATAAATTCATAAAGAAGAATCAGGTTCGATACAGTAGACCTGCCTTTCAGAAAACCGTGTTGGAACGAGCAAAACGAATTTTTAAGTGCAGAATAAACCTATGATTATATATGACACTTTCGAAGACCTTTGCTTACAATACGCAGTTTGGATATTGGCCTGTAATTCGTAATGTCAGTTTTGACACCTTTTTATGGTTCCGTATCCAAAGGGTGAAAACGGGACCCTATTACTGAGGCTTCACTGTCCGTCTGTCTGTCTGTCTGTCACCAGGCTGTATCTCATGAACCGTGATAGCTAGACAGTTGAAATTTTCACAGATGATGTATTTATGTTGCCGCTATAACAACAAATACTAAAAACAGAATAAAATAAATATTTAAGTGGGACTCCCATACAACAAACGTGATCTTTTTTGCCGATTTTTGCGATAGTGGTACGAAACCCTTCGTGCGCGAGTCCGAAGTTTCAAAGCAAGTTTATTACGTATATTTTACATCACAAATACCTACCAATATATTGATAAATCGATTTTTCTTTGAAATTCCCGCATTTTCCTATTACAACCAACTTGATTTTGCGGTCAAGGTACGGAACCCTAAATGTGCGAAACCAGACACGTACTTGGCCGGTTTTTTGTGCTCGCTTACATTTTTGGCGGGGGCACTTCATTTTTTTCACCTCTATTTCAATTTATGCTAAGCGTATATTTGTTTAGCAAGGGAAAACTGCTTATTACTGTGCTTCGCCAAGTCTGCGCCAGCCCTTTAGAGTTATATGCTTAATTCCCGTCACGTAAGTTGGCAAGAGTCGTTAGATGCGCAGAAGTCGATTTTCAGGTCTCTTTGATAGTGAAGCGGGGCGCGGGGCAGGTTTAGCACCGTTCCGAGCGCGTGATTGGTTGGTCAGTTGACTCAAGGATCGAATGACCAATCGCGTCGCGTCCACGTTCCGTTCGCTCTTTATGGTGGTTGGTCAGTTTGCGAAATATGCGTGAACTTACCCCCACCACGCCAAATCCTTGCCAAGTTACATGCCGGGTTTATATTAATGGTTTTATTGCTGGGTGTAGACTACCCATTTGTTCCTTATTCAAATTATCACACCAATCATCGTCGAAGCTGAATGGCTGTTGTTTTTTTACAATACTTCAGTGAAGAATTACCTCAGGTTAAGTTGAATGTTTTACTTGGTAAATTGGAGGTTGGAGGTTCGACAAGGATAAATAGATCTTCAAATGATCCCATTTAGAATCTAACAATAGAGGCTACGATCACAATGTTCGAATTAAATCGACTAGTGTCCCGCTGGTTTAGTTTAGAAGTCCATTTGGTGGAAGATGGTGATACTAAAGGCTATGTAGAATAATCGTTGCTCGATGGTGAAGTTATCACCAGTAAACGTCATCAGCATCATCCTTCAGCAGTCACAGTTTGATTTTGGCATTCACTCTTATTTTTCTAAATACTCACTTTAAAATATTTAAACCGAAATATTGTCAAGATCAGCTCGCGTGGCATAAATACAAGCTGCAGCTGCAGGATCCATCATATTTAGTTGTGTATTACAACCCTTAAAGCCTCAAAAACGCTAAAGTTTTTAAGAAATAAAGTGGTCTGTAGCGTTGGACATCGACTGAGGCACCGGGACCACTCCGCGGGATTCAGAACAAAAACACTGTGATGATTATATTTTTCACATATAGTTTATTTTTACATTAAGTTTATTTACTTTGAATATAATAGCTACATTAAAATAAAACAAGTTTTCTATGAACTATTTTTATTTTTTTTATAGTTATGTTTATATATTTTGTTTGAATTTTTATATACACCGTTGGTGCGGCGGCCACTGCGGACGGGCCAGCGAGCGCCCGCGCGCGCCCGGCCTGAGCCCCGGGCGGGCGCGCGCGTTAGATGAGGCGCTCGCTCAGCCAGATTCAGGAGTCGTCGGGCCGCTCGCGCAGCTCGGCGCGCTCGGTTCGCTCCGCCCGCTCGGGCCGCTCCGGGCGCTCGGGGCGCTCGGGGCGCTCGGGCCGCTCCGGTGAGCGCGGCATGCTGGGCTCCGTGTTGCGGCGCCGCACCTTGCCGCGCTTCTTCAGCATGGTGGCCTGCGGACGGGGCGCGACTGGCAGCGGCGGGGCGGGGCGCGAGCGGTCAGGTGCCCGCCGCCGACGACGCGCCCGCGGACCCGCGTTTGGTTTTCTTCAGCATGGTCGCCTGCAGCACACGCACGTCACGCGCCGCCCGCACCCCGCACCCCGCCGCCCGCTACGTACACCTGACTACCTCGACGACGCAGACCCGTACCCGTACCCGTACCCGTACGTGCTACTACCGGTGGCAGACTAACTATGTACAAAGCGAAGTTCCAAAGTTCGAACAAGCGTAGATGTGCCCGAAAGTAATGTGCGATCGACTGGACTGGTATCCGCGCGTGCCTGTTGCGTCGCTGTATGTCAGGTGTACGTAGGTGAGTTCCGACCGGTACGGACTCGGGCTGAAGCCGCGGTGTCGCGCATGTAGGTGCAAGTAGGTGCGCCGACACCGCGGCTTGCTATAACTAGTGGAACATCGGTGCTGAGTGGAGTTTGAGTGCTCGGGCGATACGTGACTCGGGACGGTATATTTTAAAATATAAAGTTCCGCTTCATCATCTGTGCTTGGATGAGTCTATGATCTATTCTAAAGATCTAACTGCAATTAAATCATCTAAATCTATTGACCAATATTTTCTAAATCAATAAATATACCTAGGTATATTAAAAGGTCTCTAAATGCACTCTTCGCTTTTCATTTTGGAAAAGCAGTAATTTTTAGTACATTCTGGCTAATGTGTATTATTTAAAATAAATTAAAGTTATTATTTCGTCCAAGATTCCAGTTGACCAAGCGGTACTTTTGGTTTGAATAAGATAATTTTAGTCCAATATCTTTAATTAATTGTAAATAAGCTTTAAATTGGGCCCAGCTTGGGCACAGGCAAGCGAGCACATGCAAACATTGAGATTACAACAAACGAGAGCTGAGCATTTGATCATGGTTTTATGGAGTAAAATCTTTTAACGTAGGTATCATAACTGTATAGAAAATGGTGTGCTGTTCTGATTAAAACAAGTGAGAAAAATGGCGTAATTGGCATAGAGCTCGTAAAATGGCAAGTCAAAAAAATACCTTAGAATCAACAACCTTGTCGCAATCAGCTTTTTCAACCTAACAATCTTTTAGTTGTCTAGGTCTTCTTCAGCCCTGGGACCATTATGAGTCATGTGGACTGACCAAAAACTAGTTTATCTCTAGCTGTTATCTAGCTAAAGTTCATTTCCAAACTTGTTTCTAACTGATCTTATTTCCACATAATAATATAATATATGAGCTTTACATTTGTGCAATTTAAATTGGTTTCCGAATCACTGTGCAATGTTTGAACTTCAAACATTTTTATGATATTTTCAAATTCGGCGCAAATTAAGTATGTTTGCGTATAAAGTATATTTTTATAAATAAAATATTTGCTTGGAATCAAAATAAGAACGCAGTTTATAATTGGATCAGGTTAATTGAGTTCGCTAAAAAGCCTTTCTCTGTTTAGAATTAGCCTAGCATCCATTGTATCGTCATCTTCTGTCTAGCCATGCATTTCCCAATTATGTATGCTAGGGTCGGCTATCAGTCTGTCCAACAGCCTAATTGCGTAAATGAATTCTGCAAAGCAAACAAGTCGGAACCTTCCCAAAAACGACTTTACGTATTGCATATTACACTCTGAAAAGGAAAGGTTATGCTCCTTTCCATTACCAATATTTTGACGTAGAATTGATTGTAAAGAATGAACGAAAGCGGAATAAATTGTGTAATTAAATTATGTCCTAATGATTTGGAAATAAATCATTAAATTTTGATGAAACATAACGCAGTAGATGAACTTCAACACAAAGGAGGATGTTTGTACTATTTCCAAATTAGTTTCACAATACCGAAAAAGTTGAAAGAAATGATTCTAATTCTTTGAAGGAATCGACTTGTTTGCTTTGCAGAATTCACTTACGCAATTAGGCTGTGGATGGAGCTCAATACCAGTATTTATTTATTTATTATATTCTTTATTGTATACCATAAGAAATACATACAGAACAAACACACGATAGACATGTAAAATACACGAATCGACTGATCTGACCTCTAAAACCCAGTTACTGTGTTAACTTGATACTTCTTGGTCATAGGCGCATGCAGGACTATTTTCAGGTAGTTGTATCTTCCGCAGCCCGCCTCGTTTAGTATAGATTTTATTTTGCCCTTTCATACAGAAATAGAACTAAGTTTGTGGGCTTATGCAAAAAGCTTGAGAACTAAAGAAAAATGATGCAAGAGCGAGCGAAGCGTGCTCGCAGATTTTATAACCTCGTCATAAATAGATTTCTCTATTATATGAGGTCTTTTGTATCAATATTTGAATTTTTGAATTTTTATGTATTTTTAAATGAAAACCAGGGAGGCACTCCCTTGCTGCCCTCTCCCAGCGCCCTTGCTTTTGGAATGACTTTTAGATATATTTGGTCTGGGTAAAAAAACTCTTGATAGATAGCTCAGTTCTCGTCGCGTCTTATAAGTATTCGTATGTAAGTGCGCATGGAGTGTAGTTACCTTGAGCGCAGACTTGAGCACCACCACCTCTGAAGGCGCCGCCACCCAGGGCTCGCCGTCCACCTGCACTGGGATCTCGCTCTTCAGGTTGATCTTGATGTGGCCACCCTGGGGCGAACGGGGTACGGTTCAGTTGGCGTTGCGAAAGGAGTATATGTGTTATATAAAAGATCAAGTATTGATTAAACGTGTTGAACATCGCTTGTCCGTTACTGAATAGCTGATGAGTAGCATTATCAATTGTTTGCTGCAGAAAGATGGAAGAAAGTCTGACCACTGGACTAACCTCCTGGGGTTATACTTGTCGCCTTGTTTTTCCTTCTTGTTGTATAGAAAAAGTTTGACGGCCCAGGTTTAGGATCAAATTATTATCGTAAAAATCGTTTATGTGGTGTGAAAGGAGCGCTGGACCCCTTCAAAACGTTGCTATAGAGTCCAATGTAGAATTGGATTGGATTGATGGAACCATCCAGGATCCATCAATCCAGAATGATATTATGTTACATTAGGTGCTATGTAGTATTTTTATTTATATGATAAAATTTATATTCTAAATAATTTTTCTGTCCTGGTATGGTTACCTGCGCTATCCGCATGGCGCCTCGCAAGCCGGACTGGATCTGCCCCAGATGCACGACCCCGGTGACGCCCACGATCTCCAGCATGCCGTCCCAGTGGTTGGGCTTGCTGAACTGGTCGTCCTTCTCCGGGCCCCACGGATTCGCGCCCGAACCCCAGCTGTGGGGGATAAAAAGGAGGTCAGTGCTAGTATTTTTATGGTTTGGTATAAACTTAGGAAGTTTTGGGGCTAGGTTATCTTATGATTGTAAACCAATAAAGCCTTGATAGAATATCTCAATAGACAGTAAATTTACAATAAACGACCTTATCGCTTAACTTTTTAATTCTTTAATAATACAGACGCCCATGAATAGTTGAACTATTCCCATGAGATTTTACGATGAGGTTAAAAGCGATTTTACTCAGTTGGTCAAATGACTTTTACTTCGTGGTCAAATTTAGAATAAGGCTTCTTTTGAATGTTTGCTTGGAACTGCCAAATATTTCTAACTGTGCAATAGCGTAGTCCTATATCAGTGGCTTGACAAAAACTGGCAACATTTATGATACACTAGCTTCTGCCAGCGGCTTAGCTCGCGTGAATGTTGAAAATTATCCAAAGGGAACATATTCCTGGGATAAAAAGTATCCTATGTGCTATTCCAGACTACAATCTATCTCTGTGCCAAATTTCATTCAGATCCGTCCAGTCGTTTGAGCGTGAAGAAGTATCAAACATACAAAGACACACACAAACACACTCACAAACTTTCGTATTTATAATATTAAGTGTGGTATATATAAGTGTGACGAACTATTTACATAGACTCCACGGCGAACAAGCTGTTTTTACAAAGGGAATTAAAATGGGTGTGGTGTTCTCACCTGAGTATATTTAAAATGATGATCCCTTCTAGCTGGGGCAGTTCCACGAGCTTGCCATCCACTTCAAGGCGGATGGCTTTGTGCAAGTCCTTGCACATCTTGCGTCCCACCATCTTGCGGAGTCCCATTTTCACATACACACCTTTGTTTCGGAGTCTAGAATATAATAGTAGTGTCAGGACGATAGTTTCAGGGTACAAATAGGTCTGTTTGAAGACTGATTTTCAGATGTAGTTTTAAATACAATCACATCACATCATCAGCCTATTAATGTTCCCACTGCTGGGAACACAATGTTCCACATTCCTCCTCTCTGTGAAAGGGTGGGGGCCGTAATCCACCATGTAAGCCCAGTGCGGGTTGGTGAATGTCACATGTCTTCGAATTCTTGGTTCTAGGACTTGCCGGTTTCCTCACGATGTTTTCCTTCACCGTTTTGAGAGCAGTGGTGATGAAATAATTTACACAAAGTAAAGCGCCTGCCAGGGTTCGAACCCACGACCTACAACTTGTAAGTCGCGGCCGATACCACTGGGCCACCACTGCTCTTAAATACAAGAACAACAACATACAACTACATAGGCAAGATCAATTATTTTCGTTTTGTATCATCTAAATTGGGTCATTGCAGTCCAACAATGTTTAGGCTTCCTCTAGTAAAACATGGAGTTTCTTTAGGGGATGTCAGGTGAGGGAAATAAATTCTACCTAAAACCAGGTGTCAGGAAACTGCAGCTTCTCAAATTGGCCAAGTTATTGAAGGATATTTTGGCAATTTCCTCCTTTATAACTTACTAGATAGAAGCGTAGGTTTCAGTGTCAGTGAAACTAGTTTATGCGTACATTTCACCAAGTTACAACACCAAGAAATAGCCAATTGTTCACGTACCTGCTATTAAATTTATTAGGGTTTTCTTCTCTCGCGTTATGGAAATCTAAGCAGAGGTCCGCGTCGATCCCGATCCCGAAGTAGTTGTTCATCACGAGGATCTGAGAGTTGTCCTCGCTCTGTGATCCTGTAGTCACAGACGCTGCGGAATCACACAGATGTAGTCACCTCTACGGTATGATGAAATGGCGCGGTGGCTTTAAGTTTGATTAAAAAAAGAAGTCGAAGAAGACTTGTGTAATTTTAGTCTTCTTGGGAAGATAGTCCAGAAAAGTGATATCTTTTTCTAACGATCTCCCTTTTGTTAACGTAAAAATTTTGTGTGGTCCAAAAATAGTCCTTTTTAGGACCATAATTCCTAAACATGTCGGTTTTGTGAAATGGTGTCGTCAAGAATGTTTGGACCACTAAGCCAATGATTTTTGCTACGATGATAAGCATCATATCCGTAAGCGTAGCCAAGAGGAGTAGCAAAACCACCCTGGTATTACAGATGGTCATAGGATACGGTGACCACAAATATCATCAGGAGAGCCGCTTGCTTGTTTGGCACTCTATGGCGAAAATTTAAAAAAGAAACAGCGTGAATCATCGTAGCTACGCCTACATTGCATAATTTGTAATCCAAGTCATTGATCTTCTTCGGCAAACAGCAGGTTGGGTGCCTTGCCAACTCCTCATTCCACTAACCAGGAAGTTGCTTGGAGAGCTCCTTAGGCTCGTCCTGCTTATCCTCGGGGTGGAAGACGACGGTCCAGCGGTCCAGGCGGATCTCCTCGGCATCGATGACGTCACGCAGCAGCGACAGCGGGTCCTCGCAGCCGGTGTAGCCAGAGCCCCAGCGAAGTGTGCGGGCCAGGTCGTTGCCTGAAGATTTCAGGGGTTTTACGTGTGACAGAATTCAGGAAGGAAAATAAGTACCATATTAGGGCGTTAAATAAGAACCGCTGAAATCAGTTTCTTTCAGAGATATTACAGACTTCAAGTTGATATACACTAAATGTGATTTATTGTTACAAAGAGATGGCTTCTTGATTTGTCTATTTAGACATTGGTTATCATGTCTTCTCTCATTGAAAATACTTCTTTTTAAGTTTTGGTAACTTCGAAGTTTCAGAGATCACTTACACACACTGCACTGCTGCTGCTGGGGCACTTCATATTAGGATTCCTTGGACATTTTTTATGTAGATTTGAAAGGATGCCTTACCAGTGCCGAGGGGCACGATGGCGCAGGGTGGGTTGGAGCACTGCGAGTCCTGCCCCACGTTGTCGAGGCACTGCAGCACCCAGCCGATCGTGCCGTCGCCGCCGCACACTAGGATCTTGTAGTTCGGAATGTGACGAAACACGTACAGCCTGGGCAGACGAAGATATTGTGGATTGTGCAGAACTTTGAGCAAAATCATCAAGGAAATGTGTAAGAAAGAATATCTCCCAAATTCACATGGTCAGTTTGCGATAGCAAATGTGCGTTTAGAACAGTATTTGTGCGAGGAAACCTTAACGCTTTTCAACATGGGAATTTGCATGATAAGGAACTATATCCTACTACTAAAATGATTTTATTGAATCCATTCGGAGCTTGCTAATTGTGGATTGGATATATCAAGGGATCCCTGTAATTTTTCAAGAACAAAAATGACAAATATGACTTACCCAGGCAGCGGACCTCCATTTTCAAGGTCAAACACCTGGTAAGGGTTAAGGAGTTTGCGGAAGGAAGAAATGAGCTCGAGGCCTTGACAGCCTCCAGACTTAACGTTAACGAACACCAGCAGAGGCTTCACGCCCGCCGGCACCATCGAAGGTTCGATGCTCGGCAACAACATCACTGTGGAACACATCGGGAGATTTTAATCTTAGCAGCTGATTGACAGATCATAATAATTTATATTATTCTCCAGTATTCTGCTTTGAAGTTATTATCATCACTAATGTAAAGATATTATTTATTTATTTAGACTTCATGCACAAAAAGGTACAAAGGCGGACTTAATGCCTTAGGCATTCTCTACCAGTCAACCAAGAGTGGTGAAGAGATAACAAGGCATTTGCATTTGACTCTAACTGAGAGGTCTCTGAATAAATGAACTCAATTAGAATATTGTCTTTTTTTGGTAAAATTGCTGCTGACTGTATACCATCATATCATAAAATCACTAAGGTAACTGCAGTTTTATAAAAAGAAACGGGTCCTATTTTGAAACCAATAATTTATTCCTCTACTACTGATCTTAAGTGTGTTATTTCGCTACATTTAAAAACTTCTAAAGCAGTCCAATATAAAAATCGTAGGTCCTATGTTCTTTTTTAGTGATCGAAGGATGTTATACATAATCATGTTGTGACTCACCCAATAAATGCTTATCTTCATATTTGGCCTCTCTGAGCGCATAGAGCGCGCGCACCGCTTTGCTCGCGTCCTCATACGTGATCACCATCGACCCGTACTCGTAGTAAATCGGTCCGATCGACGTGAACTTGTTATCTGTGCCAAAAAAAACCTCTTCAAAAACATGACCTCTTCCTTTTTCGATGTTAGATAGGTACAGCAACGAACAGGTTATGGCCCATTTAAATGCTGTTGTTTTAAGGTAAGGAAAATGTTTTTCGAGAGCATCTGAAAATTGAGATCTTTACTCAAGGGAATTTTAAAGATGGGTTGGTCTGTGGGAGTCTAGACACAAGCGCTTTTGGAACGAAATTGTTTATCGCTCTTTACATTCCAAAGACTTGACGAATGAGAGATAGGCCGAAAAAGGATCGAAAGGAATTTCGAGATAAGCTTTAAATCACTTATACTGACCGGCACCCAGGAACTCCACCAGGATGTTCTCGTAGTTCCTCTCGGACAGGCCGGGCGGCAGCGAGGCCACGAACAGCGCGAGGGTGGGCCCGTGCGGGTCGCGGCGCGGCTGCAGGTAGAAGCGCGCCAGCTCCATGCGGCGCACGGACTCGCGCGCCAGCCGCACCACGATGCGCCACGGCCGCTCCGTCTCGTCCAGCACGCGCTCCGATACTGGGCCTACAATTGCAAGCTGCGTGTGATTATCTGACTCACAACTAGATGGATATAACGGCTTCGGGGACAGAAATAATAGACTAAACTCCGATTAAATGTGACCTAAGCTACTCGTGATTACCTGACACTGACTGGTTCATAATGTTTAACGAAGTTTAAAAAAGCCTTTGTCGAAAGAAACACATCCAATTAAATCCTGATTATGAATCGATACTGAGCTTACAGTTGGATTTTCCGATGCGCAACTAAATACTTTTATTTTAAGAGAAGCAAACAAAGTACTTCCTCGGAAGAAAGATTGGATCGGGTTAGAGGATGACTTTTTGCTAATTTACCATTGCATTTAGAATCTAAAAACAAGAGACTTGTACTTTTAAGTATGTAATGTTGTTTTTTTGTGTACAATAAAAAAATAAAAATAAAATAACGTGAATGTTGCCAAAGCTGATGATGATTATCAAGACCTATCCTTTTATACAATGTTTCACACTTATTAGAAGCTTACCCCCTCTATCCAACAAAATCTCTGAACAGCGATAGTCATGCACGGCCCTCGCAGGGTCGAGTCCGAACCGCTCGAGCGCAGCAGCCATCAGGTCAGCCACAGCATCGTCTCCCGAGCAGCCCACCGTCACGAACGTCTCGCCGGCGCCTGCTACTCGTCCAGGGTACACTCGTACCTCTCCACCACCACTCTCGGGCTCTCTGCACACAACGAACGTGGTTTTGGAAGGAAAACATATATACAAAACAAAGTTATCACTAGAAAATTATGCGTTTCAGGAATTATCGTCTATCTTCGGAAATACGGATCATCGTGCGATGAGGAGACAGAACATGATTACTAAGTTAGGTAGATTTAACAACTCTATCTCTCTAAATATTCAAAGCTTTTGGTAATAACGATTTGGGATTTCATAGGAACGGGCAACGATAGGTGCACTACAAAGCTTGACACTTTCGTTCCAATTCGGAAAAAGACGATTCCCGAAGTGCATACATTTTTTATTGGTTCAATTGCGTGAACCATGAAAACGTAGCACTCCTTTTTTTGGGCAGTCGTGTAATATCGATGACTCAATTGGGATTGGTGATGGTTCCTAAAACACGTGTTACGCAAAAATGGGAAACATGTGTAAGGTATTTTTTTCAAGAAGTGTTGTTGCTATATTCCAGGAAATGTTAGTAAGCGGATATTATTAAGAATTGATTTGCCTGCAAACATTTATCAGTAGTTCTTTCACCGTCAGCCTATGGCATTTTTCTGCACAACCGAAACTTTAGCCCTCAGTAAAGCAATGATCTCTATTTTTTTTAATATTCTGTTAATGGTTTCTTAAGATCAAATCTCACCAGCGGCAAACCAAGATGGAACAAGCGCACCCATAGATATTTATCCAGCCACTGTTATAGGTGTCCTGTTAATACAAGGAGACCAAACCAGGTCGACAGATAGGAGATTTCAGTTCTGCAGGAGAGTTGATAGGAACTCACTTAAATTTTGTTGGCCTACTATGACATCGTCGATGGCAGTGCGGAGGTCTATTAGAGTAAATGATGGAGTAAAGAAAGCAGGTAAGGCGGTGATACATAGGTCACATAGGTACCTAGCTTGGAGATATAGCCAGTAAGCAGATAACTTTTGAACGGGTTAGTGATACACTTACTTGAATCGTAAGAAGAGAGCTGGTCGTTTGTTGGGAAGGCGCGTGACATGCGCGAGCGGCGTGGGGTCCCGCAGCGGCGGCTCGTCGCCCGCCAGCGCGTCCGTGAGCTCGAACAGCTCGGGGTCGCGCACCACGTGGAAGGCGCGCAGGGCAGCTGCCACGAGCTCGCGCTCGTTCCAGTTGCGCCCCACCACCACGGGCCGGTACAGCCGCCGGGTCCACGCCGCCTCGCCGTCGTACACCTTCACCACTTCTGTTACGCCATGGACAGACAAACATGATGCATGATGTCGTCTGGATCTAAGTTCGGACTATATCAGCAGATTTCGTATATCTTGCCTATAACTTATGGTATTTCCAGCAAAAGGGAGATAAAAACTGTGTAAGCCATAATACCATATTCTGGACATCAAATCATGAAGGAAAAGGAAAGGAAATCTGAGATTTTAGGAGTAGAATTTTATCGTTACCCTCATCCCGATCATCCGGGGTCCGGTCCCGATGCTGTTTGTGGTCCGGGCGGTGGTCCTGGTCGGCGGGAGCGCCCGTGGAGCCGCCGCCGGAGCCCGAACGGCCCTCGCAGCCGGAACTGAACTCCTCGCTCACGCTGCGCGCTGCAACACCCATATCGCTCACATACACACCCCCGATCGGCCGATCGCCCGCGACCAAGGAACGCGTCGCCATGGAAACATAGCGAAAATGTATGTTTTATTCAGTCCTGCTTTGGGAAGAAATATGTAGGTTCTTGTGTATATACAAGAAGCTACAGGATTATCACACAAACGATCAAACATAATGCAGAGGTAAAGGAGTGGAGACTTGCCAGCCTCAGCTTCTTTAGGAGGGGCAACATCAAGTGTTGATTCTCTCTTCCAGTAGCGTTTAGTGGTGGTTTATGTCAAATCATTTAATTATTGCACTAAGCTTCGTTTTATCTGTTGGACATATTATTAAAGCGGTTTTCAGGACAGTTTTAATTTCAGGACACAGCTCTCCTAAGTAAGCGAACAACGCAGGCAAAAACGGAAGTATGTCAGTTTAAAACTTATGTTTTAGATCTTTCGTTTATTAATATGTTATGTAATTAGTTATTTATACTTTCCATACACCAAGACCCAAAAAAAATTAAAACCAGAATTGGATTCTTTCAAAGGCTTGAAATGATCATATGATTCTTTTGCAAATGATGTCTCGATGTATGGATTTGTTATATTTAGACAGATTTAGTTTATTTTTCTACAAAGTAAATAACAGTAAGTTGTATGATACGTCAAAGTTTGTTTGCATGACTTACAATTGTGTTTTTTTACTTTTGATTAAGTATTATTTTACTTTTTACAATTGCTACGGATTACAAAATGAAAAACATTGTCTACCTAATGGACGATCATACAACTTTCAACACACATTGATTATTATAGAATATCATTGTAAAACACATCAAGATTTGTTTGCCAATTCAACAGTCAGATTGTTTCCAACCGACTTTTAGCCAACAAATTATCTATATCGAATCCATTGCTCGTCAAAAATGTGTTTATACAATGACATGTTACACGAAGCGGCGTTGGACACTTAAGCATACATAAATACACACATTGTATGTCGTTAATATCGCGTCTCCGTCTGTTACCTTCGCGCCGTTGGAATACTGCATCATGAGTATTCTTGGACTGACCGGTCTGTTCCAGGGAGTGGGCACGGGGCTTCACTCAACTACAAGTCTAGTGCCGGGACAGTACAGCTAGGTTTAAAGAGATTTGTTGAAATGAAAGCTGTGTGAATAAAATTGAATGAAAAATATTGGCAAAATTAGGTAGGGGAGCATTCATACAGATCCAAACAAAGTTTTTTTTAAAAGGAGGGATATTTTGGCTTTTCTTTTCAAGTTTGAATTTTAGAGAAAGAAACAGATCCTTTTCCAGATATTGGACTATTCAATCATTTATAATTTTTTTACTTTAATAATATTGAAGCACGATAGTGCGCTTGCCAAGTTCGTGCGATTTACATATTTAATTGACAGGATTCGTACAGCCAATTTTAAGCTTTAAGAATTTTGAGGTCTTGTAGTTTCATGAAAGGGGAAGTCTGAGTGTCGTGACGGCTTCGAGTGCGGTATAGAGGTGCCGCTCATGTGCAGTGTGTTACTGGTTATAAAGCATGTAGCTGTTTGTAGCTGCCTCATGCACACATAGAAACCCAGAGAAACGGAGGAAGTAGAGAGGTAGCTTCAAGTAGTAGTTAGCAGAAGAATGTATACGGATTAGGAAGACCAGCTTCATTAAATTTGGACATGACTTATGTTAGTTATTTTATAAAATATTATTATTTTTCTTGAATTTGTTTTTGGTAGATTTTACTGTATCGTGTTTACTCAGCGTTCTGGTTTGACAATGAGGTCAAAAAAATCAGCTAGTCTAGTATCTTCCATATATATTCTTATTTTAAAATAGAAGTAGTGACGGTTACCATAGATGTACAGCATCTAGAAGGAAGGTGTAAGCTTACAGCGAAAGCTTTAACGTTCGACTTGACTAAACCGTAATTAAAAGTTCAGCCAAGTACATGCATGGAGATGTATCGACCAGGGGCGTGTATAAGATGGAAGATTATTCTCTTGACTTATGGTTACTAAGTGGTTGCCACGCCACCTTAATCTGGCTCATGTGAATATATTCCACAGAATTCTTTAAAAAAAATCGATCAAGAGGTCGAAAGTGTTAAGGACATCTAAATGCCGAGCTGACGCTAGGCGCCCTGGTCGGTACATCAGTACGGAGCCGGTGCGGGTGCGCTAGACGCGGGGCGTGGGGGCGTAGGGTCGTGGGGTCGGGTCGGGGTCGCGGCTTGCTCGTACCTCGGCAGTAGGGGGGCGAGGCGCCGCCGTGCGGGCTGCAGGCGGCGGGCAGCAGGCGCCGCGCCAGAGTCACCAGCCGCGCCGGCGCCCAGCCGCCGCCGCGCGCTGCCCCAGGACACACGCTCACACGCCGCTCCCGCCGCTCCACGCATGTGCCACGCGATCCACCGAGCGACCTACCGCCTACCGCGACATAGTGCCGGCAGCCACGCACGGCCAGGATGTGACACCGCCGTGACACGCCGCGCACGGGCGACAGACCAAGGCAAAAGTGTACTGAGGGAGTCAAGCCAAAGAAGTGTACTCGGAAAGATAACTGATGCTATGATCCATACCCAAGGTAAGATAAAGAATTCATTAGCAAAGCGTTGGATAAGAAAAATAAGTTGGAAAAAGTTCCTGTGGTGATCCTCTACGTCCGAGCAGCAGTTCCCTGACCGTGTGTGCCTGTGAGCGGCTCGGAGCGCGAACCGGACTACTTTACAAGCGAGGCCTAGACTAAGTAAGCTCGCTGCGAATTGCGTGGCACATGTACGTGGCGACAAGCGGTGGTTGCCGGGGCTGTCTGGGGGACACTTACGGCAGCCGAAGTCGCGCTGCGAGGGCGGCGGCCGCACGTGCACGCCGATGATGGCCTCCATGGGCACCTCGGTGCGCGGGATCGACACCGCCGACGGTGGTAAGAAGATCGGCTGCAGCATCCCAAAGTTGCAATCGTCCTGTATGAGCGCGCGACATCCTGCGTGGCACTGTGGGACGAACACTCTTTCATTATTATGGTGACAAATTTGAACAACCGGAGGCTAAATAAAGTAAGAAGATACACAAGCAATAATTTGCTTGAGGATGCTCATCAGCGATCAATTCGATTCGATATGCTTTATACAGCGGTCAATGCAAACGCGTTCGATCGGACTTCACTTTGTAGTGCTGGCATGACTTTTTAGGATGGATTATTTGATATTTGTTGAGGTGTGAGTACGTACCGTGCTGCCGCACCACTCGCAGCGGTAGCCGGTGAGGCACTCGGCCGACCAGCAAGCGCGGCGGCACGCCGAGCACTTGCTGTTGGCGGGTAGGTTGCCCTCGCGCCAGTGGTGCACGTGACGCGGCTCGCTGCCCGCGCAATATGTCGCGTTCTCCTTGCAGTCGGCCGCCGCGAAGTCTACGCATTCCCCGTGCACGTAGTACTCGCATACTGCACGAAATAACCCCCATTAATAAAAGACTTAGGTTCAAAGAATATCAAACACACTAGGTACTGGCTTTTGAAGGCTACGTGGACTATTTTCCGGTATATCAATCTGATCAGTGTGTGGATCCGTTTATTAAAACTTCAAGGTCGAAGGAAGTCATCGATAAAGGTAGCTTTAGCACACTTTTTATTCAAATAATTTGGTTTGAGCCTAATTTCCTAGCCAAACAAATACGAGTACTCCTTCATAGCAGTACAAATAACATCACACATCATCACAAGTAGCTTTACTACGAATCAAAAAGTCATAATATTTACTCGTTACACCAGCATCTCACCGTGTCACCTATCATAAAAGAAAAACTTTAAAAAATACTTAAAATACAATAACAGATGTTAATGGCACATATAGGTTTATTTATAAAAATGTGTTAATCAGTTGCTAAGCATATCAAAGATCTTAGATTTTTAATTAGGTCCATTGATCGGTAAAGATCGATTTTGTGAAGCGACGTCTTTGTCACCCGTGTGACCCTCTCTTTCCAAAACTCGATATGTCAATAGAACGCCTGGGTAGGTACTGTAAAACAGAATTGTTCTGAATAAATATTGGTACTCACTCATGCAATGTAAGGCTGGTAACTCATCGAGCCGCTTCCGGCACACCGTACAAAACTTGCGTTTGTGGTGTGTGGGCTCGGACCAGCAGTGAGCCACTGGGTTCTGTGGGACACAAGACAGAATTGTTAAGCATCTATCATTTTGCAGTACATAATGTATGTGTGTGTAGGTGTGTGAGAAGAGTGTGGACTACCATAGACAATCTGTAGTTAGTACTCTACCGTGATACTATACTGTTAACTCTACCCGTGTACACCAGGCATGAGGAACTAAAAAAAACATGCGTTAGGAAATGTTAATCACGTTGGCAGTATATATTTTTCGCTCTCTAAGGTGTTTTAGGCTGCTTCAGGGTAGGTTTTTAATTCTCTACATATTATCGGTTGTTGCCTGAAAGTTCCATAAATGTATTTTAATTTGCATATGCGATACAATTTCCACTCATCTATGGCGTACACCTGTGCAGTAATAATAAATGATCCTTTTACCAAAGCACGCCCATTGCCCTACGCATAAATAACTTGATTGCTACTTAGTTTCAACTGTTGATTGTCAGGACTTCTGTTATTGTGTTGTGTATTTTATTTTGAAGGATTTAAAGTATAGTTTACCTTGATGAGGCTCGGCGCTACCCCACAGCACGGCGTGACCACTTGCCCCACGCATCGCTCGTGCACTATAAAGTTGCAGACTGTAAAAAGAAGGTTTCACTGTAAAGCGACGTCATAAGGCAGGGAGCGTAAGGTGATAACGTGCCCGCGCTGGTTTCGCGTCATAAATTGCTATTAGTGCTGTAATAAATTGGATGGGTGACCATTAGCGAAGGTGTTGCTATGTGGAGATTTTCGTCCGATTTCTGGAAAATTTATTTGTAGTCTTTGGCGATTATGAGCGCTGGCAGTTCCGTGGTCCAAAATATGATAATGTAAACTATAAGATAGACCTACATTGTTTATTGAACCGATTGCATTTATGGAAAAAATGTATGGATTTAACATAGAGAAATATAAAGAAATCGTCTTGGTGGGGCACTACCGTGCCCTCAGATTATTTTTTATTTAGGTTAATTATTTCTAGTACATATTAGTTATCTCATAGTAATGATATAAGGTCTTCTAAATAATAGCCTAGTAACACAATATAGAAATGGATCTATAAAAAAATATAGAACAGATTTTTTTCTTATGGGTTTTGCCCACTATCTCTGATGATCAGGGAACTGACCATAAGCTCTTAGATTACAAGTCATATACATCTGTCCCTTACACACACTCAAAATAACCTTATTCTAAGAGCTTATGGTCACCCCAATGATCTATATTTGATGGTAAGCGTTGATGTGGTTGACGGAGAAGCACACTTGCTTAGATGTAACCTACTCTATACCAACCAAATTTATTTAATAATTTACGCAAAAGTACAGAGACACGTTCTCCATATTGATCGCAAGATTACCTATACCAGTTATGGAACATATCTGTTTCCAATATGAAAATATTCAATAAGCTAATAGTGAAACGGACTAGCGGTAATGAATTGGTTGAACGCATTACATTAGCGGGGGCCACTCGCACGCGATGCACCGCCCCAGGCCACCGGGCCATCAAGTTCAACATGCCACTCGCTAGGGAGTTGGCCATAGCTACATAGGCCACGCACGGTTAGAGTTGTAGTGAAGCTTGTAGCTTTGAATGATTGCAAGGCCTTTTTGACATACATAACTTTTTCTCCTAGAATAAAGGAGGAGCCTTTATTCTTCTCTGATTAATTTCGTTGCGGGGTCCAAGACAGTAAAATTCATTCTCCGGAACGTCGTCGAGCTTCATTGCCTCGGCGTTTTTCTGGTGGTCGCCACTGTTAATTCTGGCTTTCAGGAGTTGCATTTATTTGGGAATAGTGCGGTGGGATTGTCCAAACAAAAAATACATAACTTTATGATTGAATTTGATAGAATTTGTTTGATGTTATACCTGTGTGATTCTTATCAGACATACAAGTAAATTTTTATACCTTCCGTGATCTTTCACGAGAGGTATAAAAATTAACTAATATTGTTTATGGTATTGTTTGAGCCAAGTCACGCAAATTTTATTTATTTTTGTTCTGCGGGACACATTCCTGAAAAACAATGTCTTGATAAAAATATTAACTGTCTTAATTATATAAAGCTGGGACTTTGAAGCCCATGTAGTTGCCAAAAAATATAAGTAGGGACTGGCATGTAACAAGGATTAAGTAATCTTCGTGGTAATCTTCGAAGAAAACTGCAAAAGAATCACTTTTGTTGTATGGGAGCCCCGCTTAAAAAAATATTTTATTCTGTTTTTAGTATTTGTTGTTATAGCGGCAACAGAAATAAATCATCTGTGAAAATTGCAACTGTGTAGCTATCACGGTTCATGAGATACAGCCTGGTGACAGACAGACAGACGGACCGCGAAGTCTCAGTAATAGGGTCCCGTTTTTACCCTTTGGGTACGGAACCCTAAAAACTGACGTAATTATCCGCCAGATATTGTAACAAGTATTACATGCACCTACCAAATAAATAATTATATAGATAAAAGAATTAAGTACCTAGAATTAGATCGAATTTTCCTATAATGCACAACTACCCTACATGTTTCCAACTTCTAAATTAACCTAATCAAGGAGTATTTAATGCAATACCTACCGCGTTGATTTCAATCTCCTACACTAATTGAATTAGGTCAAATTCTAGTTAATCTTCGCTGCGTATTGTGATGAAACTGATACATGAGTACTTGAGCAGTAACGAATGTAAGAGGTTTGAAGTGGCTGCCAATATATCGCTAATGTATGGCTTTCTAATCGTTCTGCCTCTTCGGAATGATTTATGAATCTAACATTATTGAGTACTGGGGAATATTGTTTGTAGGAAAACGATTTTCTAAGCCAAATAATATGAAAATGTAAATCTATTAAATGAAAATGTAATGTGTGGAAATGTAATGATTTAAAAAATAATGCTTTATTGTATAAAAGCTTCTTGGTCGACATCGTTTCAAAAATCGAACACAACCTAAAAGTAGGTTTATACGCCAGTGGCGCCGTCCATAGACAGAATAGTCGGCAACATCGGGGCATGCACGGCTGTGGCGCTCGAACGAGCCTCTCTGCCTCTCGTGAAGTCATCTCAATCACGGATCGATAGGAGCCGCGCATGCTCGCATCTCGCCGCCATCCCACTGGAGACACTGATGTTGCCAATTTATATTGTCCCCGGTAGCTGTAGTAGCCTGGTTGTTCGGTAACCTCTTGCTGAGTTCTAGGTTTTGCGTGTATTGGGTAGCTAGGTGGTACACTTACTAGAAATGTTGAAGTTAAGAGTAAACGCCTACTACACTCAAGGTTCACATATATATGTTTGTATAGACTGATCTTTCTAATTATAGTTATTACGTATAGATTTCCATTTGGTAATCGATTTTCTCAGATATCAGTAGTAACCGGTCTGGTGATGGCGTAGCGTGGGCTGTATGGGATTCGTAACGATTTTTCATGCTCTTTTAACGTCTTGTATATATTTCATTAGATAAACTTAAGTTTTAAGAAACAAGACAAAATATTGCGAGGGTCTACGAAGTGCTACGTCGTCGTAGCACGGGTCGTAGATATTTTTTTATTTATATGCTAAATTATTTTGTTGCTCAAGTGAATTTAAACATATCATTTGCTTAGGTAATATCCTAAAATATATTAGCAATGGATTAGGTAAGAGAAACTGGAAATAAAATTACAATCTTTAACCGATTTCAAAAAAGGAGCATGTTCTCAATTCGTAGGATTTTTTTTTGTTTATTCCCCGATTACTCAAAGACGCCTGTACCGATTTGGAAAATTATTCTTTTGTTTGAAAGGGTATACTTCTCAGATCACGATCGAAGGCTCGATTACAGGCATACACATAGTGATTTTTGTATTTTCATCAGCATGACAAGCATTTGCATTCAGAAAGTATCATTTGGTGAAGTGGAACTGGTGAAGAAGACCACAGACGGCCACTGGAAATTCTCAATGACGGTTATGTTTTGGGTACCTATAAAATACCTCGAATAGTTAAATGACTGTGATAAAGCAAATTTAAATAACTGGTAGAAAGTATTTAAATTTGCTTCATCTTCAGGAAAATGGTACCATCAAACTGATCTGGTGATGAAGCCGGAAGGTAGGCACCAGAACTCCGTAATAAAACTATCTATCCCAGTCGTATTCAGGCTCGTTGGAATAGTTAAGCTCTCTGAGTATAAATGATTTTCATGGTAATATAATATACCAAAACTAAAAAGAGAAATAAAAGACATTATTTTCGGAAGTCGGTGACAGAAACTAAAAAAGATAGGTACCAAAGACACCGACTCCCGAAAAGAAAGTTATTTTTCGCTTTGTAGTGTTTGTTTTGGAAGTCGGTTAAATTTATTAGCAAAAAAGTTGTTTTTGGAATAAAAAAATTAGCTAACATAGATACGCAAAACAGTAGATACGAGCTCGTATGTAGGAAAACGAACGCGCGCGTGGGCGAACGTATTAACCGTTGAAATAGGTAAACTATTCCATAAGGGAATCATAATTTTCATTACATCATGCGCTTTAGGTAATGAACTAAATGTCTTGTTTCCGTGCAACCTTTAATACACGATTCAAGACAACATAAAAGGTTCCTAATATATTATGAACCTAAGTATGTAATTTCATTACAAAATCACTTTCAGATTTGGTTACATATACCAAAAGTAAAATCACGAAACTACTACAAAATTAAACACGTAACCTTTACCGCAAAACGTACGCGAAACATAAAACAAAACTAAGTTATTTATAGTGCACGCTTGTCAATAAACTACCGCGGGTTTTATACGCGGAAGGGCACAGCCGGATGGGGATCAAGGAAACATATTAGTGGTGTAGTACTGACGTTAATACGTCACGGTATATTTAAATAACCTCGGGTGGGGCCGGCTGGAATAGACGCGTTTAGCGGACTGGCTGGAGAGACGCGGCTGTAGCCCGCGCGGCTCCACCTCCCGGATCAACGGTGACATTATAAAGACCATAGACATAGGTAGAGTTTTTGTTTAAAAAGTTAAACTGTCAAATTACGAATATGGAATTGGCTTTTTCTTTCGTCATCGTCAGTTCGAAATTGGTAAAGTATAATCATGCTCATTCCCCATGAGTGTAAATGGCATCGAATCGAGATTTTTTTATTTCTCTTCATAGTATTTTAATGTCAGAATTGTTACTTTCAGAGTTTCTGACAATGATAATAGCCGAATAGAAAAGGTTTTATTTTCAAAAGATAAATAAGATCAGTGGAACGTGTAAATAGCAATTTTACACTGTAGAACGTGAACTCATTAACCTCTCTTCTCATCTCGATTTGAAAGCATCAATTCCAAATACGGTAACGAGAAAATAAGAATACAGACAATTATAAAACTTTTTAAAGCATATTCGTGTGTAGGTCGTAAGCCGTAGTGCCAAAGTAAACCACTCTATAATATATTAGTCTATGAAGTAAACAGTCACTAAACAAGAACTGAAATAGCCTGAGGGCAATAGCCTATAGCGTGTGATGATCATCATGAAGTTCTGTGTTTATATTTACGCACCTATATAGGCAAATGATGGCACTTTTTAAAGTACCTGGAGCTAGCTAAAGGTGTATATATTACTCTACCGGAATAGATTATTTAATGGATTTTTAAGTCAAGCTACGGAAGAATAACAGATAGTCATTCAATCATTAGAAATCGATTCAATAAAGCAGACATTCGAAAAAAAATATATAAGGGCTACACTATTTCAAACTAAAAGTTAATTTTAAACAATTTAACGTAACCTCTCGTTGTCGGGAATAAGGCTAATTAACGCAATTAATCAGAGGACACCACAAATAGCCGCCATGGCTATATATAGCGCGGCGCTTGTAAACATGCGTGCACGCACGCCGGCGACGCGAGCTATTCTGGCGCCTTATTGGGCTCCTTAATATGTTATAGGTCGAATTGAATGAATATTGTTCCTCGTTTGAATTTTGAATGTGGAACTTTGTTGGCTGGTAACGAAACTTAACCTTGATATTTTTTTATAATGATGAGTTGAGTTGGTTTCTGTGGATTTCTTCTTTTATTCTTTACGAATTCATAGATTTCGCTTACAAACATGAGTTTTAGCTGATAATACATGCTGTTCATGGTGATAAGACCATCAAGGCTCATGTTAAATAACTAATCAATAGCATAATATAACTAATTAATATAAATAAAAGCAATAAGACTCATTATGTATGGATACTCTTTCCTAAGATACAGACAGGTTTCCCGCCTAGTTAAGGAAAATGAGTCCATTTACAGGACCCATTTTATTTTCTTGTACTGGTAT
The DNA here is from genome assembly GCA_945859665.1 of Anorthoa munda. Lineage (NCBI taxonomy): Eukaryota > Metazoa > Arthropoda > Insecta > Lepidoptera > Noctuidae > Anorthoa > Anorthoa munda. The sequence goes on along the minus strand of OX243901.1, from coordinate 4,504,354 downwards.
TTCTTTATAACATTTAAGTATATAAGACAACTCTGTATGCCATGTACAAACTACTTATTGAATAAATTAACGAATAAAAACAAAAAGTTTTCAAAAGAAAACCTTGGTGTAAACAGTCTATGAGGGAAAGACCAAGTTATAACATCTAACTCTTTAATATCTAAAATATATACTAACTAGATCTAGATATTAAACAGTTCTTCAACCATACAAAACTCTACACCAACACAGCCTATCAAAAACAACAGTTAAATACCATTCAAACTTCAATAGAACACTTCTAGCAGCGATTACGTTGACATTTCTCGCCAGCCAGTCATTACGATCACCATCGCATGTCCTTAGGCGCGGTATGGCACTAGTTAATTATGAATCGTAAAAATTCTAGCCACCTGTTGGTGTCGCGTGCTCACTGCTGCTCGATAGGCCTCCATGTCACTGGCAACTTGGTTTATAAGGCGTATTGACTTTGCGATGAAGCAATTGGTTGTTAACGATTTAGTTTTTTCTTTTGGAATCGAGTTTGAATTTTGGAGGGAGCTAGAGAAAATTTTAAGGATTGGAGCTTTAAGCCATAGATATAATATGAAATTTATTGTTTCTTTGATAGTTCATTTGCAAAGAACTGTAAATAGCAGTATTTTTCGTTCGGGGTTTTTCGTTGTTGTAATATCACTTATTTTTAACTTCCTCGTAGTCAGGCAAAGTTTTATCATAAGTGGGTAATATAGTACAGCAATATTGCTATTGCTAGGTTTAGAGAAAAGTATTATTTACAATTTATTTACTTATTATAAATTATTATAGCTTGATTATAAAATTGCAAATTGTAAAATGATTTCACAGCACGATAAGATCTAACAAATCTTTGAAATTGATTACAAACTGTTAACAAATGACACAAAAGAAAGCGGAAATCCAAAAGATTTCTTCAAAATTCATCTGACAATGTTATACGTTCATTATTCTACGAATTAATCATTCGCGCTTACGTGATCTACGTAAGAGCACCGAATATACGAATAAGTACTTATAGTACGAACACGAAGTAGGTAGGTACGTACTTGCGTAGACTCGGCCGACACGTGCGAGCAACATTTCAAATCACCGCAGAAATAATTGGATAACACCTTCACCTACAAATATTAAAACAATGAAGTTTCAGTGTACGTGCTGAAGAAAAGAAAAAAAATCGTTCCGTCCGAAAATCGTGATTATTTTTCAGAAGCGAGTGGCGCGGCCTTCGGCGGGGTGGCGCGGGGCGGGAGGGGCGCGGGAGAGGTCGGCATTGACGTCACACGCGCAAGCCAATCGCGCTCCACCTTGCTGCTCGAATTTGACTTAGCCGCGGCGCGCGGGTGGCTTTAGCTCTATCCCCATCGGGAGCTTTGGCTGTATAATTTCGATGCCTTTGCATCTTGTTTGTTAGATAAAGATTAGTTAGGTGCGTTCGATAACCATAAATGGCCCTTATAGAGGCAATACATGTTTTCTTAATTGTCTTGTAATGCCCTGAATTACTCCACGTACCTTAATTATAGTTTTTAAACACTCATTTACAGTTACTATGCTTATAATAAACAGTCCAAATCATCGTTCTAAATAAGACTAACACGGTAATAGTAACGATAATAAAGCTCCCTATTTATATGTTTCTCGGGAAATGACTCAGTAAGAGAATGATGCGTACCTACTCAACTTCCAAAAGGCATAAGGATATGTTTAGATTAACATCGAAAAGAATGTAACATTACTAATTGCCACAGTTTTGGCAAATTCTAATGGAAAAGGCATTTTTGGTGAGCAGCTAGACAGGATATATTAAAAAAATATCATGCAATTTGATTTCGGAGTGAAAAAAAACATGCCTTTAACATCTAAGTACAATGTACTCGATAGAGCAGACTTCCTTTAAATCAATGAACATAAAAACAATAGACAATCATAGATGCCCATAAAAGTACGGAAATAGTTTATGACAGCGTGGATGAGATCAAACGACTCTTGAGGAACTACACGACACCTGTTCTGACGCTGGTAAACAATCCAGACGGGAGATAAGTTGCCAACACGCGGGCAAACACCTAGGCCGTACCCGGATATGGGGGAATGAAGAGAATCTGTAGACTATCATTACCGGCTCCTAGATGGTATAGGAAGTTAGGCAGACATCAGGATATAATCAGACATTGAGGCACATAATTAAACGAGGTATTAATAAGCTATGTACCTTGATAAAAGATCTGAAATAAATGTTATATATCTACCAAAATCCTTTGTTCGCGTAGAGTTCGATAGTGGACTTATTATCCTGGAGCTTTCTTATTTCCATGCCAATTTCTGTCAACTTTCTTATCATAACTACAAACAAAGAAGATGATCTGATACTTGTAAAACATATTCTGATTTATTATTTAAGTCAATTAGTAAAGGATTTTGGTACTATTAGTTTAGTATTAGAAATATTATTGTTAAGACCGATTACTACGTGATCTTTAAATCAATTTCGACAGTTTTTCTTAAGCAGTTTCGTATAACAACAACACAATACGTCTTGTCTCATCAGCATCTCAAATAAAAAGCTCCTCCAATAAATAACGTGGTGCTGGCCAGTTGGATCATAATTTAACAAAAGTAGGCCCTAGGAGAGCCTTGAGATAAACACCAGCGATGACGTCACACGCCGGTGGGGACGGTAAATCTTTCCAACAAGCTATAGATCAGGCGAGCCGTAAATGTTGCAACAGAGTTGTTACTTAGTAGTGAATGGTATTAGCGAGTGATGCCCTACGGATTGCTGTTTAAATAAACATTCAATAATGGTCGTTGCGAAAGTTGGGAAAAGTTACGAGAAATTATCTATAAATGGCGCAAAAAATCTCTTTTCTTTCTTTCTAGCGCAGCTGCAATTAATTTATGGGAAGTCCCACTCACAATTTGTTGTATAAAGAAACACTAACCTTAATGAGAACAAAGGAGTATGGTGGTTACATATTATGCTTGATTGCTTGCTAGATCATACAACAATAGAAAACTAAAATATTGAGATTTAACATTACTTTCAGTAATTAGTCGACAGTATTGGGCCAAGTAACGAGGCTTGACCAAACATCATAAAATCATCGAAGCTTTTGTTTTGAAAACTTAACGAAACCCGTCTCAATCGACATGTAATCCACATTTCTGAAATAGCCGGCGTTACGACAGTAAACACAGTTAAAAATAACCGTCAGTTACCGCCAGTGACGTACGCACTTATGTGCTGCGTAAAGTAGCAGTTTCGCAACAATTTACACCACTTGGGAATAGAACTGAACTAATATTGAGAGACAATAACTAATATGTTATAATGGACCAATTACAATTTATTGTACGTAAGAAGGTTATTCTTAGAAAAGTGGACTAATATTCCAAAACGTTAAAGTCTCCTTTTGGTTGGCCTTAGTCAGCTTTTATTTGCAACTGGCAATACGCAATCGTTCCTCAAAATGATTGGCAACACCAGGTAGGTTATCAAGGATGAAAATAGTGTGCATAAACAATGCATTAATTTCCATAACCAAAAACTGATGAATATTCGCCGATGCTCTACTGAAATGAAACACATTTCAGGTGATGACTTCAAAAAGTTTTGCTACAACAACATTTCAAACATTGACAAAACCCACGCCACGTAAGAAGAAATTAAACAAAAAAACTCCACTAGAAATTGGCACGAAATAGTGTTTTGTACAAAAAAACTCACACACCGGTTCGTTGACCCATTTAAGAGTTGTGTCTACATAACTAATCACTCATAATAATTCATAATATTCCGGGATGGTGGTCGGTGATGGTCGGCAGTGGTCGGTGGTGGTCGGCGGTGTTCGGGGAGCGGGCGCGCTCTGACGTCACGAGTGACACAGTTCGCGCCGAGCGAGCGAAGCGACCGACCCGGTTTCTGCCGATCGAGATGAGAACCGCCCTATCATCACACACATTTTAACTAAATATACACTGTTTAAAACTGTTATGTGTAAACTTTCACGTTTGTACCGATCTCTGTATCTGGTTCGAAGCTGCTCCGGTTTTACATGAGTTTGTCGTGAATGAAGCGCTTTGAAAGCTTTCTTTCGATGCTGTAAAACTGAATACATATTCAGCCTAATAAGCATAACAGTCAAAATCTAAGCAATATTATATACCCCTACTAGTTCAAGACCGACGTATCGAAACAAATTGGGAGGTTTTTATCCTGCACTGAAACACAAAAACATCAAATGATACATCCTTTCACGTCAAATAAGTTTGTAAAACTTAAAGGATTTCCTGACTAACAACAAAAAAGCCCAGCTAACAACATTGCCTCATACTAATTTGCTCCAATTAATCCTTAATCAATTTGAGAGTAAGTTCTAACTCATGGGCAATCTGAACCGGGCCGTGATCCGTGGTTAGAGGAAGATAAACTTTTATCTTAAAATAGAAGTATTACGAACGTCATAAATACGTGATGGACTCGTTAATTACCGAGTTTATGAGCGTTTGTTCTGTGAAAGAGCAATCAATGCGCTTCGCAGTTACTGACATGTTTGCTAAGGCTCGGCGCATACTGAGATGCGACGCCGAGCATTTTTTTACGATATCGCTACAATATAGCAAAAAATTATAACTGCACCCCGCAGAATTTCAAATTTTAAAGTTCTTTTTTTTGGGCTAAGCTTATTCCTTACCATAGCATAACCAGAGAGTCAGAATCAACAGTGGTGAGTAAATGAAGCTTAACGAGTACCGGGGAAGCAAATAAAATTATATATTGTATTGTTGTTTTACAGCTGTAGTTTCTTTAACGGAACGTACAACACTGCGGTATGCAGTGCCAGAAATTCATTCGTTGAGGCGAAAGCTCAGTTGGCTGTAAAAAAGATGGGGATTACTGGGAAAGCTGCTCAACTTGTATAAAGCGCAAGTTCGGTCATGCATGGAGTACTGCTCTCACCTCTGGGACGGATCTGCCAAATACCAGCTTGATGCACTTGAGTCGATTGACAGACGGCCCAACAGGCCTATTGGCAACAATGCACTGGTCGCGTCAAAACTCCAGAGACTTGAACATCGACGCCGAGATGCCAGCCCGTCGGTTTTTTATCAGTCAAGACACTAATCGTTTGCATACGATTATGTGTCCGGTACCGCATACCGCAGCGTTGTGCGTTCCGATCAAGAGACCGAAACTTACAAAAAGACATGAACAAGAATAAAATCATGCTGTGCAGTCGGAGGATACATATTCACGAGCATCACAGCATGATTTTCTTCTTGTTTACGTCTTTTTAGTTTGCTTTATAAGCAGTCGGGCTTTTTGATTTTTTTAAATAACTTTTTTTATTTATAACTTTTTAGTTAACCTATTTTTTTTCGAATTAGGTACATTTAAACATATGTTATATATTTTTGGAATCACCTCTTAAAACCCTTTGTTTTGACTGAAAAATTGGGCCCCGCAATATGGCGCCCAAAAGCCGCCATTTTTCTATTTTCCAATTTTAATGTAGCCAGTGACACTCGCAAGGTTAAGAAGAATCGATAGGAACAAACATACATACATACATAGACTGATAAACACATTACCCTTCTTCGGCAGTCGGGTAAAATCAGCACGCGCGTTGCGTCACATCTCGCGTAAGCCGATCCTTACTCCTAAGCCGAGAGGAAATCGATAAAGTAGTGATGCTGTAATACCTAGTCCACTATATATACATCCGTTAGTGTCGGGATTTCTAGGAAATACGGGCAACGGCTCACGGCACCGTTCACAGTGCATTCACTACATCTGTAACTAGCTCCATTGACAAATTGTATTGAATTCACAGAGTTTATGAATATGTTTGTCTCTACTCGTTTGAATGAATGGACTTTTGTGAATGCATTAAAGTTAGCCAACTCAAAAAATGTCATGTGTGGGCAATGAGCAAAAATACTTCAAAAAACCGGCCAAGTGCGAGTCGGACTCGCGCACGAAGGGTTCCGTATCATTATCGCAATGATTTTTTGTATGAACCCCCCTGAAATATTTATTTTATTCTGTTTTTCGTATTTTTTGTTATAGCAGCAACAGAATTACATTACCTGTGAAATTTTCAAATGTCTAGCTATCATGGTTCATGAGATACGGTCTGGTGACAGACGGATAGACAGACAGACAGACGGATCGTGGAGTCTTAGTAATAGGGTCCCGTTTTTACCCTTTGGGTACGGTACCCTAAAAAGTGACTAGTGTTTCCTATTAATAATTCGCGATCATTTTCAACATACTTTTAAGGTCTTTTTAAGGCATTTTGAAATAGGTAATTTTTATTCTAAGGGTGCCATTTATGAATGCAACTGCCAGCGACTTCACCCGCGTGAATGTCGAAAATTATCCCAAGGAAACATATTCCCGGTATAAAAAGTATCCAGACTATATTATATATATCCGATATTATATATATCCAGACTACCATTATATATAGACAGAGATATATCACATCACATCATCAGCCTATTAATGTTCCCACTGCTGGGACACAGGCCTCCTCTCTGTGAGAGGGGATGGGCCGTAATCCACCACGCGGGCCCAGTGCGGGTTGGTGGATGTCATACGTCTTCGAATTTTTGGTTCTAGGACATGCCGGTTTCCTCACGATGTTTTCCTTCACCGTTTTTGAGAGCAGTGGTGATGAAATAATTTACACAAAGTAAAGCGCCTGCCTGGGCTCAAACCCACGACCTACAACTTGTAAGTCGCAGCCGGTACCACTGGGCCACCACTGCTCTCAGACAGAGATATATATATATAGACTGTATTATATATATCCAAACTATATTATATTGTTATAATCTATCTCCGTGGCAAATTACATCCAGGTCTGTCCAGCCGTTTGAGCGTGAAGAATTAACAAACTTACAAACACACACACACACACACAAACTTTCGTCTTTACAATATGAGCGTGATAAAGTTATCAATAATGCACAGATTCACTTCATCTGTAACTAGGTCCAGCCATTGACAAAATGTATTGAATTGAGATAGTTCTGTCTCTGTTATGTGGATATGTCTGTCTTTGTTCGTTGAAATGGAGTTTTGTGAATGCAATAATATTTATTCATAGACAAAACTTAGTGTAGGTCGTTTGACTCGATTTTTTTTACAAGCTTTTTTTTAACTTGCAATGTATGTAAGTGTGTACGGGTCAAATCTTGCAACTGAATTTTAAAGCAGTTATCCTTCACTGATTAAGATGGAATTTTGAATACACGTTTAGTTTGGATGACAATGCATGGTTAGTTAAGTGACGTCATTCTAAATCCAATATGGTGGACGGCCCAAGATGGCGGACTAGTTATTTTTTGTGCACTGCCATTATATGGGTATCAAATGAAAGGGTTTGCTGAGCAGAATACGAAAAAAGCTTGGATAAAAAAAAAAGAAAATGTAAGAAAATACGCTATTAATTGCGAAATTATTATTAACTACATCGGCTATTATTATAATAAGTTTACACACAAAAACATTACGTTACTTTTGTTACGATAATATTCTAACAAATAAATACTTAACCATTTAAAAAAAAAAAAAATAACTTAACACGCGGTTATGAAAGTCCTATATCTAGTCCTAGTCCTACCTTACACAAGATTGTCCACGAATCAATCGCAGAAGATTATTATTAGGTCAGTGCATTATTATGACGTCAGAGACACACTACAGGCTTTTGCAGCTATTAAGGTAGAACTAAACTCTGGAAATTGGCCAAAAAAGATAGAAACACGAATACATGGATTGGAAAACGATAAGACTTTTCTAGAATTCAAGATAAGTAATTTCTTTGTTTTAAAGTGCCTTTGTAAGGGTAATTATCTGTCTATCTCTCTCTTTATTTTCTGACTTACAAGAGTGCATGAAATTAATCTAAAACTAAACCTTTTATCAGAGGTAACAGAAAAACTTAAACATTAATAAAGAGGTTTTGTCTACCTACCCAGCATCCAAATACATGCGTGAAGATACTTGTCTATATAATATTTCATTTGTATAAGTGTTCAGAACGGAGCAATTCAATGAAGTACGCATCGTTCTATTAATAGCCGCGCGCTACGCCGTTGCTACGCGGACCTTGCTACGAACGCTACGAAGTGCTACGAAGTGCTACGAGCAAACTCGTAGCGGGATGTTTACTTTAATTTTTTAATTTTAATTTGATGAGAATATTGCTGAAAATCGCAGATTGTGGGTACTTATGTGTATTATTTTATATTTTAGGATTATATTCAGAAACCAAAAAAAAAAGATTTTCTAGAAAATTTTCGTAGATTATAATTAGTACCTGGGCGACCACAGAGAAAACGTTTTTTTTTCGAGCAAAAGAATTTGCCCAGATATTAGACCCAGCTAGATCGATTTTATTCCCCCGAAAATCAAATGCCGATGCAAATTTTATCGAAATCGTTAGTGCCGTTTTCGAGAACGTGATTACAAATATAAATACATATATACAAATAATTGCTCGTTTAATAGTATAGGATGTAAATTCTAAACTTAGCCGTTTTTAGGGTTCCGTACCCAAAGGGTAAAAACGGGACCCTATTACTAAGACTCCACTGTCCGTCTCTCTGTCTGTCACCAGGATGTATTTCATGAACCGTGATAGCTAGAAAGTTGAAATTGATGAATTACAGATTATATATTTCTATTGCCGCTATAACAACAAATAAACCGATAAAACGGTTTTTTGCGATAATGGTACCGGGAACCCTTCGTTCGCGAGTCCGACTCTTACTTGGCCAGCTTTTTACAGAAGCTATAAATATCTCCGATTACGAAGAATATCAATAAAAGAAAGCTATCACTGAGTATCGTGACATGCCAAGGAAAGGTCTGATTCTTGACATATGGGGCGCGTAGACCTTATTATTTCTTAGAAAACGCTTTTCTAATAAAAACCGTAAACTTTATTTACTTTTTAGGGTTCCGTACCCAAAGGGTAAAAACGGGACCCTATTACTGAGACTCCGCGGCCCGTCTGTCTGTCTGTCTGTCACCAGGCTGTATCTCATGAACCGCTATAGCTAGACAGTTGAAATTTTCACAGATGATGTATTTCTGTTGCCGTTGTAACAACAAATACTAAAAACAAAATAAAATAAATATTTAAGTGGGGCTCCCATACAACAAACGTGATATTTTTGCCGGTTTTTGCGATAATAGTACGGAATCTTAAGAAATATGCGACGGGCGGGAAGACCTTATAATTTCTTAGAAAACGCTTTTCCAATAAAAACCGCAAACTTTATTAACTTTTTTTTCTTCGCCCCACCCGTATGGAAAACTTGCAGCTCCTATTGAACTCAAGCTCGCCATTCACGTCACGCCACGGGTGCATGTAGCGTGTAGCGGGGTGAACCGGCGCGAATTAGGTCGTATAGCGATGACGTCACCCCACTGCCTCATTACTGTGCGAGCGACAGAGGGGACGAGGGCCCGTGTGTGTACTGTTGCACTGTATCGATACTTATAGCAATTTCAGTATCAGTTTATTTTGTTTTCAAGAAGAAAATATCACAATGACGCTGTCTGCCTCCTGTTTATTTCTGCACTTACTTCTAAACGGATTTAAATAAGGTAATTAGTACTATAAAGGGAGCTCGTGGCTAAATAATAACAGCCGTACGGGTCGATCTTCAAGGTTAAGCAACGCTTGACGAGGTCGGTCCGTGGATGAGTGACCATTTCAACATACCGAGTTTCCTCCGTGCCTCGGAAACCACGTTAAACCGTTGGTCCCGGCTGTCATTTGAAGATCTTTGACAGTCGTTACGGGTAGTCAGAAGCCTGAGATCTGACACCAGTCTTGCCAGGGGGTATCGTGTTACCCAGTTACTAGGTTGTGGAGGTCACATAGGCAGTCGCTCCATGTAAAACACTGGTACTCAGCTGAATCCGGTAAGACTGGAAGCCGACCCCAAAAATAATTGGGAAAAAGGCTAGGCAGATGATGATTAGTACTATAAAGAAGAATAAACGAGGAAGGTTTTTGTTTTTTTCATCACTTTTTTCAAAACTTTCGGCCATAGATATTCTCTTTAAGGCCTTCAAGAGTCTGAGGCTTGTTGACATAGACCCCTTCAAAAAACCCCACAACAAGAAGTGTGGAACTTGCCTGCCAGTGCAAATCACTAACAGTAAAGAAGCGTAAACAGCCCACCATGCAGTAACTTTGACCAGGTGTAATTGGCTCTTCGTGGATTATACGCGGATATTCGGTGCTTTAGAAGTGATCATTTGGCTTATTCAGATATCGGCGCTCATGAAGATTTTCGATTAAATGTTTTCTCCCTCGTGGTCGGAAGCAATTATTCTGCGTTACTTATGAGTATAGCGATTCATCTCTTGTTGACGTGTTTTTTGTATCTTGTTATTTCAAAAATGGCATTTATGAAACTTTCCGGCTTTTGTAAAAATTATACTATCTGCCGATTGGACCTTTGATAAATTTTTACATTTTTGTGGTGGTCGGCTTCCTGTCTCACCGGATGATTTGAACATCAGTATTTTACATTAGGCTCTTTGTAAATAAATGCAATAGATCTTATGGGAAAATCAAAACGACATACACAGGTGATTGACGCAAATTGTTTCAACTATAATGTACGTAAGTGTATTTGATTGTTATGAAATAATTTTGGAAGACAATTATGTTGATAGAATAGAATAGAATACTCTTTATTATGTACACCATATAAGTTACAGAAAGTATAGACGAAGAAAATATTACACTGGGTGACACAATGGGCGGCCTAATCGCTAAAAGCGATCTTTTCAAGACAACCTTTGGATGGGTTTTAAAAATGTAAGGAAAGACAGTTCTGTAGGAAGTCTTTGGTGTACTATTTATATATAAAACTAGCTGTTCCCCACGGCTTCGCTCCCGTGGGCCACCCCACAGGACCCGTTTTCGGGATTAAAAAATAGTCTATGTTACTCAGGCATAACGTAGCTTTATATTGGTAAAAGCATTTTTTAATCGGTCCAGTAGTTTCGGAGCCTATTCGGTACAAACAAACAAACAAAAAAATCTAACCTCTTTATAATATTAGTATAGATAAATACATATATATTTTGATTTTTGTTTTGTTGATAAGACTAATGTGTTGAATTAACCTACTTTTTTTGTATTTTAATCGAAAACTAGGATTAAATAAAATGCATTTAAAGTCTGTGCTGTAACCGCAGCTCCCAGAGCTCTGACGTCACACTACGCACGCGCCATCACCGTAATCCTTATTCCGAAATTTTGAACATTTTTATTTGCAACGTTCCGTTTGACGCGCGGCCGTTAAAGTCAAGTAGGACGCTTGCAATGTTAACTCCTATTCTACACACACAGTCGGGTTATTTCCGTCCGTGCGTACAGGAATACTGGTGTATTTTAGTTTTACTTTGATATAAATAGAACTATTGTGAGACTTGTGAGTGCTGGGAATGACCCACATTTGCATCATTGCCAAATTTTAATAGCTCAAAATTTAGGCAGAGTAATTGCAGATTTATTCTGTTGACAACGTTTTTTTTTTTTCAGCTGGTAACGTTTTAGAATAGTGATTTTGTGCTTTTGTTGTAGACTGTTTTAAAAATTATTTGATAGGTAAATAAAAGTAAACATTACCTATATTAAAAAAATGGTGGAGAAGCATTTCCTTTCTCTGTAACTATTCTTCTCCATTCTCTGGTCTTTATTTGATATTTATTAGTATATTATTTTATTTGTATGTATGTGTTTTATGTTATACTAGCTGTTGCCCCCGGCTTCGCTCCCGTGGACCACCCCACAGGACCCGTTTTCGGGATTAAAAATTTGCCTATGTCACTCAGGAATTATTCAGCTTTCTATTGGTGAAAGAATATTTTAAATCGGTCCAGTAGTTTCAGAGCCTATTCGGTACAAACAAACAAACAAAAAAATCTTTCCTCTTTATAATATTAGTATAAATTTAAATAATATTATTTAAGATATTTTTGTACACTGACAGCCCTATGTCTATCTCCTCTCGTTCAGTCCATCCAAAGGTTGTCTGTAAGAGATTGCCCTATGCGGTACGAGCGCCCATTGTACACTTAAAACTACTAAAACTAACTAACTAACTCACAACTCTCTCTCTCTCTCTCTCTCTAACTAACTTGTACTTTTTAATAAAAATGTTTTCTTTCTTTCTTTTCTTTTTACTTATCTTTATAAATAATTTTGTCCTGTAATTATTAAAATGGTGTACAATAAAGTATATAACAAATGAAAGATGTAGTCAGTCTGTTATAAAGGTTAACAAAAGCTAAAAATTTTTTTATAATACACACATACAAAATAATTCTCAAGATTAAAAAAAAATACTTATTGAACGTTTGGTTTAATCTATATACGAGTACTTTAAAATTCTACTTTAAGCTTGACGTAATTACTGATATGTGACTGAGATGAAGTAAATAAAAACTGATGTATTTTTTATTTATTTGTTTATTCAATTTGTGTCAGGAGCACAAAGATGCATCGAAGAAGGCATTCAAATTTGAATAGTTGCATTTTTTTATTTAAATTTTTGGTATTTTATTTATATTGATAAATAGTTTATGTTTAAATATAGTGTATAAAATGATTTATTGTGTGGTATGAGTTCGTCTTGGAATACTGTAAGATGCTGTACTTATTGGTGTAAAATAAATCAAAAACTATTATTATACTACTATTACTATTATTATTTTTTGTTTGTTTGTTTGTTTGTACCGAATAGGCTCCGAAACTACTGGACCGATTTAAAAAATTCTTTCACCAAAAGAAAGCTACGTTATTTCTGAGTAACATAGGCTATTTTTTAATCCCGAAAACGGGTCCTGTGGGGTGGCCCACGGGAGCGAAGCCGCGGGGAACAGCTAGTAAATTATAATTACCATTATTAAATATGGCTAGTTTCAGCGGCTTCGCCCGCGTGATAAGTGTTTTATGATCCCAAGGGAACATTATACCGGGATAAAAAGTATCCTGTGTTATTCCTGACAATCTATCTCTGTGCCAAATTTCATTCAGATCCGTTCAGCCGTTCTGTCATGATTGAGTAACAAAAAAAGACAAACATACATCCTTCCAAATTTAAACATATATAATATTAGTACGATATAAGTAAGATGAACAAGCATGAAACAGTTGTATCTAATAAAATATTATTAAAAAATAGCTGTACCTAAATGAAGACCAAAAACATTTTCAAAAATACAAATTCCGCTAATTAGAGGCGGCACAACTCAAGTACACCATATTTAATGAGGAGCAGTCTTATTCAGGCAAACACCCTTACTACCTGCACTAATGAAGCCAGCTATTCACGGATCGTTGCGCTTGCGTCCTGCCTATGTCCATATCATTAAGCCGACACAAAAGGCGAGTGCAACAGAACTGTGTTAATAATTAAATAGTGCAAACTTACAGACTTGCACACACAATGCTTTCTGCTCTGATATAAATAATAGATCGCCCAGTGTTACGGCGCCGGCGTGAAGCGAGGACAAAGTTTTGTCCATTGTGCAAGTTCTTTTGTTATTGTGCAGTCATATAGTGAATTTTGTCTGGGTAAGCTCTGTGGGCTTTGTTCTAGTGTACATAGGTGTTGAGAAATTGTGTTCATGCTATGAGGGTAGTTTAAGAATAGCCACTCGAGTGCATACACTTTTGTAGTCACAGATAATATAATACTAACATACAGATGCCTCATCCCATACAAAGAAACCGTGTCGAAGTAACTAGCAGTTTTCGTCTGATTAAACTGATTATTTTTAAGAGCATCATTTGACATAGATGGTGTTAGCAGCGAATTTCAAGTAAAAGGGTTTACTCGGTTCGTGTGTTTTTTTTTATTTTAAATACAGCTACGATTTGTGTTATATTATTTCTTTGCACGTTTTTACATTTACATTGTACCAAAATGTGTTACAAAACAAATTTAAAATATCATGGGATGCCTCAGAAATTTAAAACCGCGCCATCTATTGGAATCAATTTTAAATGATCCATACAAATAATCTTTGAAATGTGAACTATGAGCCGAATAGTCCTTAATTTTGTACTCAGGAGAGTTAATTAAACAAGAATATAGATTTTTTTATGATTGTCTCTAGAAAATCTTAATAATTCACAAAACTCAATATAAAATCGAAGCTTATGACGCCATCTAGTGCAATTTATTTAAACCAAATTGCCTTTCGCGTTGGGTGCCCGTGTGTACGTGTAGGTGTAAGAGAATAAGCTTCTCTATTAAGTGCTAACGATGCCAAACTATGAATCTATCTACTGTTTGTGTATAAAAATATAAAAATCTAGAATAACAGGTAGATACAACAATAACTCGGAAAAGCTCTGAAAAGCTATTCCAATTCACACTGTGGAGGTCAAGAAAAAGCATAAAGACAGAAAGCTGAAGCAAACAGTGCAAATATAGCCTCATTTCAGAACTAGCACAATGTTAGAAGTAGCCAGTAATGAGGACGAGCTAGTGAATCCTAAGCTTACAGTAACATCACAGTGCACCACAAAGAACAAATTAAAGCCGCGGTGAATCTGCGACATTTACGTGAGCACAAAGAAGCAAGTGGTTCGCTGTGCTCGGCTATGCTCGGCTGCGCTCGGCTGTGCTCGGTGTCGCAAATCCACGCTCCCTTTGACTATACATTTTAAACGCGGCGCACTGTGCAGCGGCTGAATGAAAACGTGCTTGTGCCTCCCGTTCAGTAACCTAGTTCGATGAGTTAAAGTCTTCTTCTTAAATGTTATTCTAGCTACTTCTTGCTTTTATGGTGAAAAAAGAGCTTTTTACAACGAAAAATAAATATCTTTCAAAAGCATATTTTTCCGATTTTTGTATATTTTTTTTGGCACGCCCCCTTGTCGGTGAAGGCGCTGCACTGTTGGGTGCCGGGGGGGGGGACCATTGACGCGCGTCTCTCAATGGCAGTGGAACTAGGTCATCACCGTGTGACGTCAGAGCTGGCCTACATACGCCGGGCGTAGCCCCGGTACCGACCCAACACCCAACAGCCAGCATGCTTCTACGAATTCTACTTTTTTTTTTAACTCGGCGTGCAAGACCAAGGAGATTCTATATTTAGAACGTCAATAGGCTTTTGTGGATTCGAAAATAAACATGTACTGTTATTTTTTTGCACTTGAGGGGTTTTCGTAGCAAAAGTTGCCCAGTTCAGTTTCGTTTTTAGATATAATGGTGCTTATTTTATGGTTTTATGGGAGGATTGTTTATTATTTATGTAATACCTTAGCTTGATGACAATTAATACAGTGCCCTTGTGAATGACAAACATTTAAAGTAATTTACCTAACTATACTGAAATTAATATCTAGTGCTTTTGTGACGTATTTATTAACATCGTTAACCTTTAAAAACAATTAGTACAAGATTCTATTCCCGAAAGCTCACTTTGATAAAAGTTAAACTAATTTTAAAACTAAAACAACTAGCCATAAAAACGATTAAATCCCGAAATAGACATGTCGTGTCACACACTGCCCACGTCCGCACTTATTAAAACAAATTGTAAATACTGATCGACTGAGGTGTTTACTGAACGCCTACGAACTTACAACCACGCTTTGGCAACTTAAACTTAGGGCGACATGACTTACAGTTTGTATTTCTTTGCTAGGTGAATGTAGTTCAATTAAAAAAATGTACGTTAAAGACTAGGTCTGCGATAATTATGTGGTAATCATTGCTTGCAATTACTATGCTGTTAGGGACTTCCCTAATATTAAGCTTTAGAACTTGTATGGTCCTATGAGTTGGTCGGTCGGATTGTTGCTTGAATAAGTAAACGTCACTGCAAGGCAAGGTGCTTTGGCATTAGTATAAATCTGCAGCCTAATTGCCTAAATGAATTCTGCAAAGCAAACAAGTTGGAACCTTCCCAAAAATGACTTTTCGTATTGCATATTACACTCTGAAACGGAAAGGTTATGCTCCTTTCATTACCAATATTTTGACGTAGAATTGATTGTAAAAGAATGAATGAAAGCGGAAGAATCGAGATAAAACTTCACTATTGGTATTGTGTAATGCAAATGTCATATATCTTCAACTCCGTAGTATCTCTAAGTAGTCTGTGTTCAACTCAAAGGAGGATTTGGAAAGCTAACGCTAGCTTTCCAAATTAGTTTCGAAAAAGTTGAAAGAAATGATTCTGATTCTTTGAAAAAATCGACTTGTTTCATTTGCAGAATTCACTTACGCAATTAGGCTGCTGTTCTTACTTGGTGTATATATATATCTAATAAACTCACGGATTTTCTCATGAGGGTATGCAGAAACTAAAAACACTACTTCCTTTGTCACTTCGTGTACCTAATAGCAAGAGACTCGCGATGCAAGTCGAGTCTACCTTGTAGGTAAGAAAGAATAGTTCCAATCTTCTGAACCAATTGATTCTTCTCTTCTCTATCAAAAGCAATGATTGTTTTCAGAGTTTTAAGGGCGTTAAGTTTGTAGCAAAACACAGTTGTGTTGTGTGACTGACTCTGCCCAAATTTTTAAAAAAATCAACAAAATATTGAATTAATTTATTTCAATAACAAAACTTTCTGTTGCTGTCATTTGAAGATCTTTGACAGTGGTTACGGGTAGTCAGAAGCCTGAGTTCTGAAACCAGTCGAGCTAAGAGGTACCGTGTTACAGTTACTGGGTTGTGGAGGTCAGATTGGCAGTCGCTCCATGTAAAACACTGATACTCAGCTGAATCCGGTAAGACTGGAAGCCGACCCAACAACAATTGGGAAAAGGCTAGGCAGATAGATTGATTTCAATAACAAAACTTAAAGCTAATTGAAACCATTCTGATACAAAGCCATTCTGTGCAAGTTAATTCAATTCAATTCTATCGAACAAAAGATACAACGCCACTGTAACACGAACACGTCATAATCATCTGATAAGTGATAAGGCACAATACACGCGCCTCCATGACGTCACGTATTCAGAGCAGATGTCCTACTGCTCGTAGGCAAGGCTGCGACAATAACTTGTCTATTCCCACACGTCGCATCCCTTATCTGTGGTCGCACAATGGCGACGCGGCCGTGGAAGTGGCGGAGCTGCGAAGTCGGACGCGCTTTGTCTCTAGCGCGGCGCTTTGTCGCGCGACGTGTGTCGAGATAGTGTGCGTCAACGCGACATAATGAACGTCGCTGTGTTTTGTTCGCAACTGTCTTGCATGTGCACTGACAGTTTGTTCTGCAGTCCCTTCGCTATTGTTCCGACGTGTGACGTCGGCGTCCCTTTTAGCTTTTGTAACGGACAATACGGCATTGTGGAAAAATACGGTTAATGGACAGATATGATGGGTGATACGGACGTTTTCAATGTGTTACTGTTCGATATTTATGCGTAGGAACAGTTTTGTTCTTTACAATTAGACACATCACATCATCAGCCTATTAATGTTCCCACTGCTGGGAGACAGGCCTCCTCTCTGTGAGAGGGAGTGGGCCGTAATCCACCACGCGGGCCCAGTGCGGGTTGGTGGATGTCACATGTCTTCGAATTTTTGGTTCTAGGCCATGCCGGTTTCCTCACGATGTTTTCTTTCACCGTTTTTGAGAGCAGTGGTGATGAAATAATTTACACAAAGTAAAGCGCCCGCCTGGGCTCGAACTCACGACCTACAACTTGTAAGTCGCGGCCGATACCACTGGGCCACCACTGCTCTCAAATAGACAATAGTCACACTAATATTATAAAGGCGAAAGATTGTGAGTGTGTGTTTGTATGTTTGTTACTTCTTCACGCTCAAACGGCTGGACGGATCTGGATGAAATTTGGCACAGAGATAGATTATAGGCATAGCACATAATTTTCGACATTCACGCGGGCGAAGCCGCTGGCAGAAGCTAGTTATACATACTTGCAGAATGTAAACGCCACTAAGGGAAAAACGGAACTCTCAGCAGCACATGTAACCGACATCATTCGAAGCTAATTCCAGTAATAACACGCTGTAAATATAGAAACGAACACTGTTATATTTGTATAATTTACTCTGACCTCAAACGCGAAAATCTAAAGTTATTGTTACGAGGACCTTGCGAGCGTGACGTACGACGCCGTAGTAAACGTTCACATACATTACTGAGCACCAATAAATATGAGCTGAGCACTAACAATAGGTTTGTGCATTGCAGTCCTATTGCTACGCCGTAGGCCGCTACGGAGTGCTACGCGCTACGCGGACCCTGCTACGAGCTGCTACGGAGCGAAACATTCACAAAGACTGCTACGATATTTTATTGCTTAGCTTTTTAGCTTTTTGCTGTCCACTAGTGGATTGTTTTCAATAAGGGGGAACGTAAAATGGTATTATATAGATATGATGTATGATGGTATTTTTAACCGACTTACCAAAAAGGAGGAGGTTCTATGTTCGACATTATGTCTGTTTTTTTTTTTTTTTTTGTATGTTCACGTATATCTGCATCAATTTTGGACCGATTTTGAAATTCTTTTTTTGTTTGAAAGAGGACTGGAGAGAGACTTCGGAGATATACATCAGAACTCTTCAATAAATTACGGCAAATCTCTCGGGATTGCTGCAATCGCATGTCTGTTTATTGTTCATACCATTTCTTAACATAACATCACGCCAGTACGCTCTTAAGGGGTACGCAGATCTCTCATTTAACCGGTTTTGTTCAAGTTTCATGATATTCGGGTAATCTATTCTGGCGTTATAGGTACCTTACTAAACAACTTGCCTATTAGGTAGGTACAACTAAAAAGTGAAAAATAAAATACTTTTTTACAAAAAAATACTACCGACTTCCAAATAAAAAAAACTACAAAGTGAAAAATAACTTTATTTTTGGAAGTCGTTGTCCATTACTCAAAAAATTGGTACCTACCAAAGACACCGACTTCCAAAAATAAAGTTATTTTTCACTATGTAGTTTTTTTTTATTTGGAAGTCGGTAGTATTTTTTTGTAAAAAAGCTTTTCACATCTATTTTTTGAATAATATATCTGCAAGTGATGACTTTGAAAGCAGAGAAAACAGTTTTTTTTTAAATTCTTTTATATAAGATTATTAAAAATAATTTCAAGGCGAGTTCTTGTGCTTTTCCATATCAGTGTGCTATTGAAAGTCACAGCGTTCTTCGAACGACAAATTACTTTGTCTTTGCTTTGATGCAATAAATACATAATAGTTAAATATCTATTACTTATTTTTACATAATATTATGATCAGTATAACCATTTCGTTACCAACTGCAACCATAGACCGTACTAGGCATGTTTTGAGATCGTTATTTTTACTTTACTTTATTTAAATATGAACATACTTATACCATAAACAAAAGTAAACTATACAAAATTATACTTAAACTAACTAATTATGCTTTACTTTGCATACTATGGTATAGATTCAAGTTTTTTTTTAATTCAACTTTAAAGACAGTTGACACATGTGTTGGTGGGGAGTTTGTTGAGCGACTTCTTCCCAGCTGGAACATTAGGAGGTGGTGGTGGGCGGGCGTTTTGGGGGACTGTCTTTAAGTTGATGAACTTAAAGATAGTCCCAAATAAAAATAGATAAGTAGGAAATAGATATCTGAATAGGGATGTTGACAAAAAGTACCTATTTATTCCGTCAGTTAGATAAAAAATATTGAACACGTTTTTTTTTCTTTTGCCACGTATCAAAAAATTACGTCCATACAGTGCGTTGAAATATCTTGTGACTTCACGCCGTGCTACACTTTATACTGACAATGTGACGTCACAAGCCCCCACCCTCCTGAACTTTGGTGCGCTTTATCTTTGTTATTTTATTATGCGTACAGCTAAGGACTGGTATTCCCTGCCGGAGTCTGTGTTTTCCGACAGCTACAATCTAGGGTCTTTAAGTCAAGAGTGAATAGATTTCTTCTAGGCAAGCGTGCTTCACCGTCGACCTCATCATCGCTTACCATCAGGTGAGATAGTGGTCAAGCGCAAGCTTGCTATATCAAGCTATATTTTGTTATAAAAAAAACATATTGATGTAGCAAAAATACTGGTCCAATATTATTTGATAATCTCACTGACGGACTAAATCGAATTATCATTTTTCTACCCAAAAAACATACCTATTGTTATTAAGGAACATATTAGCGCTATTCCTCTCTCCTAGACACTGACTGTATCTAGAATGTTGCTGTGCCCAACAGTGTCCATAATTGTTTCTGTAACTAATATTTACCTCCTGTATGTAACATTATGGATGCAATAAATTTAAAGACACAGCCCAATTTAAATAAAAGAGTTTCGATTTGAATTTTTAACAAATAGTGTAAATACTATGTATCCATTCTTTAAAAGAGAATGTTTTTAGGGTTCCGTACCCAAAGGGTAAAAACGGGACCCTATTACTTCGACTTCGCGGTCCGTCTGTCTGTCACCAGGCTGTATATCATGAACCGTGATAGCTAGACAGTCGAAATTTTCACAGACGATGTATTTCTATTGCCGCTAATAACAACAAATACTAAAAACAGTATAAACTAAATATTTAAGTGGGGCTCCCATACAACAAACGTGTTTTTTTGCCGTTTTTTGCGATAATGGTACGGAACGCTTCGTGCGCGAGTCCGACTCGCACTTGGCCGGTTTTTTTATTCACACATACTGCCTTAGATAACTAAAACTACTACTTACACCCTACTATCGTGGGCCTATTGTCATCAGACACAAATCGAAAATAAAATTTATATATATTTTTTTTTTTAATTGTTATTTAACAAATATTCTGTAAAACATGTCAGAATAGAACTCTTTTTAAGGTCTTATGCAAAGACAAAATAATGTTTTTCTAACCAATATCCGTTGTCACTAACATATTTGCAAGTCATCTACAAGAAATTGTAAGACACACCCAAAGATGGCCGATCGGCTGTTGAATTGAGTATTTGCAGCTAAAAACTTGTCAAACTGACCTCGAGTTTTTCAGCTCTAAATTATTGCAGAATAATGTGACAATTGCTCAACAATTTGTCATATTAATTCTGCGATAATTTGGAGCTGAGAAACTCGGGGTTAGGGCGGTTACGCACTACACGTCCGTTCGTGATCGTTATTTGAGTTCCGAGTTCAAAATGTTCTGAATTATGAAAGATTATGACGGCTAGAGTTCGCGGATGTAGTGCGTAAGCTTCCCTACAAGAAGTACTACGGCTACTTCGGTACCGAAATTTCACGGACACGGTACAGATGCAGTGCGCTACCGCCCTAATGAGAAATTTTTATAGGTTTTTTTTAGTCTAAAAATTAGTTTGATAAAAACTCAAGTTAAATATTTTAAATTAGAAACAGGTTGCTTCTGCTTGGCAGGAGGAAAGTAGCGTATCTAAAATGTGTATAAACGATTGTATATAAGTATCTCTGCATTGAATTTCATCGTTTAATTTAATCGTATTTGCAAAAATCTGTGTATGAAATGTTTTTACTTGGGCCCCGGCCTTATCTAAGGAGTGTGGCGAATTCGTTTCCTAGCTAGTAGTAATACTAGTCGACAACTAAACATAATAAGTATATTTTTTCTGTTAGCCTCACTGGGATAATATTTCTAATTTATTTTTTATTGTACTAATGTAAGTGACTATTGTTTTAATGATAATAAAGATATTTCAACCGAAGTATCTGTGATATGCTGCATTTGAAAATTCATTAATTTAAAAACCTGTAATATTATAAATAACGGTATACTCGCACTTGTTAGGTATTTGTTTTGCTACAGGAAAATTAATAACTTGTTAGTTTGCCAAATAAAGAAAGGTACCCCTTTCTTTATTTTTTTATTTTATTTGTATTTTATCTGATGTATAATATTATGTTGTGTCTTTTAGTCTGTGCCAAATAAATATATTTTCTTTCTTTCTTTCTTTACCTGTGTATTGGCAAAAATGATTTCCGAGGGTACTAGTATTTACCAAAAGCTACTTATGATTATGTATCGTAAGTAGTGCACCCATACTCTATCTATACTATAATATTATAAAGAGAAAAATTTTTTTTGTTTGTTTGTTTGTACCGAATAGGCTCCAAAACTACTGGACCGATTTAAAAAATTCTTTCACCAATAGAAAGCTACATTATTCCTTGGTGACATAGGGTACTTTTTAATTCCGAAAACTGGTACTGTGGGGTGGTCCACGGGAGTGAAGCCGCGGGGAACAGCTAGTACGAGATAATTTAAATCTATGCATCGCCAGTGTATTTTAAGTAGATTTTTAAGTGACAATTTCTATTAAAAGGGCTCTAAAAAGTATGGACATTAATGGAATTTGAATTTTGGTCTGTATGACATAGAGTTTGTTGTTCCAAAATTTCATAATTATCTCGAATACTGAATTATGATTTACAGGATTATAACTGTATTTGATTGCGAGAGAAATGTCGGAACAAAATCTTCTTAATATTAAAAATGTGATAGTTTTGATGGATGTGTGTGTGGATCAATCACGCTAGAACGGCTGAACGGATCTAGATGAAATTTGGCACAGACATAGATTGTAGTCTGGAATAGCACATAGGCTTCATCCCGGTATAATGTTCCCTTGGAATATGAATACACTTTTTACGCAGGCGAAGCCGCTGGCAGAAGCTACTAATCTTATAAAAGTTCCGATTTATCGAAAAAAACGAAGAGATGGTGTTCTGATATATTTTATGCCCCTGATTGAGGTCCTTAGACTGAATTATTTACGATTAATAAAGATTGTTATAAAAACTTGTAATCTTCTCAAAATTACTTTAAATTATATCCCTGTAACATCCTGAATCATGCAAAACTCTAAACGATGAGAGTGAAAAATCTTCTCGAAAAGTAGTTAAGGTACTTACACTGTGTAAGTACCTTAACTACTTGTACACTAGATGTTTCAGCTTTAGTACTTCGAATAGTCTATTATTTATATCGCACCATAATATTGTAGGTGAGTAGGCCGCCTTGCTTGAGAAATTATTATTTCTCCAAACTTCCAACCCCTTTCCACTCTCTTAAGGATAATTTCCGGGCTAAAAACTATCCTATGTCCTGCCCAGGATCTCAAACTATCTCCATACCAAATGTCATCGAAATTGATTCAGTGGTTTAGGCGTGAAAAGGTAAGAGACAGACAGATTTACTTTCGAATTTATATTTATATGAATATGTATTGTATATGGAGCAGTACGCGAGCCTATAGATGATAAAAAAAAAAAGTATAGATTATATATTACTTTATATTATCTATTTTTCAATTTATAAGTTGAGCACATACATATTCGAATAATGACATTATTTTATTTATCCAAGTCCGTCTGTCACTAGCGGGGTGCCAACTGAAAATAAGCGTTGGGTGTCTGATGCCCAACAAATGGTGAGTTGGTAACCCTTTCGGTGTAGGCACGCGCGGCGCAATTCTTAAACCTTGTTTGTACATTTTAGGGTTCCGTACCCAAAGGGTAAAAACGGGCCCATATTACTAAGACTGCACGGTCCGTCTGTCTGTCTGTCTGTCATCAGTCTGTATCTCATGAACAGTGATAGCTAGACATTTGAAAATTTCACAGATGATGTGTTTCAAATACTAAAAACAGAATTAAATAAATATTTAAGTGGGGTTCCCATACTACAAGCGTGTTTTTTTGCCGTTTTTGCGGTAATGGTACGGAACCTCCCTGGTGTAGCGTATTATTGAAGACGTGTATACAAATGATAAGTAAAGAATTAGAACAATTTTAGCTTTTTTTTTTTTGGTCAGCTCTAATTTATTAACATACAATTGAATATTCTAAGAAAAACAAACCTATATACAAATACAAAAGGGAGACGGCAAAAAAGCTCATTGTGCATCAAAAAAATCGTCCACATCGATGTCAATTGGTCATTTTAGGAATTATATTTATTCCATATTCATTTTGATTAATTCCTAATCGACATTTTTACCTTTGGAATTTTATTTTAATAAAGCTTTAGAATTAATTTAAAACCTTAATAAAAATAATTATTTTCAGTTGTGTGTAATAATGAATGTACGGTAAAGAGATAAGCCAATAACATAAGCTAAGGAGTGGTATTCCCTGCCGGAGTTTTTTTTTTTTTTTTATATAGGCTCGCGCTTGACCACCATCTCACCTGATGGTAAGCGACGATGTGGTCGACGATGGATCACGCTTGCCTAGTAGTAACCTATTCACTCTTGACTTAAAGACCCCTAGATTGTAGCTATCGGGAAACACATACTCCGGCAGGGAATTCCACTCCTTAGCTATACGCATGATAAAAGTATTCTGTCTGTGTCTGTGGAGTCTGTGTTTTCTGATACTCGTAGCTGCAATGACAATCTGGGGTCTTAAAGTCAAGAGCGAATAGGTTACTTCTAGGCGTGCTTCATCGTCGACCACATCATCGTTTACCTTCAGGTGAGACAGCGGTTTAAACCTATCAAATATAATACATAAAATATAACGTTTGTATTTTGCGATGAGTTGGGCAGAACTGTGCATCACTACCACATCTCGGTGAGGAGAATCTCTTGCCATCAACCATCATGTGTGTTCCTTGTTAAGGATGGTGGATATTAGGCCAATAATGGTAGGCTTAGGTTTTTTGGTGACTACAGTAGGTAATTAAATAACGGTCAGTTTTTGTACCGGAAAATATAATGAGGAAGGTTACGAAAAAATTTATAGACATGTGACTAAAACTCATTTCATGGTTTTATCAAAAATCGTTAGGTAAGTAACTTAGGTAGGTAGGTAACTTATGAAGCCAGAGGTTTTAGAAGGATAAAAATGCGGCGAAATACTTATTTTAAACATGGAACTGTTACAAAATACCTATGTAAGCTGTTGCCTAAAGGTTGGTGGACACTGGTTACTATTGAATGCATTGCAATTCCCAATCGTTAATACATGAATGTTTTAAGGTTTGATTGCATAGAGCTTTCGTGTTTATGGACCTACTACAAACATTTTCCGTTATCATTTTCTCATAGTCAATTCTGGTTAATCAATATATTCAAATTACGTTAAACAATAAAGGTGAAAATCGAATTATGTCATCAAATGGTGTTCGTAATACATCTCTAAAACACTACTGGCTAGCTGTAGTGTTTTTAAATTAAGAACTAGCCAACAGTTGCGTTTTGAATTTAGAACTAATAAGTATAAACAATAATGATTCCATAGAGTTGGGCGTAGTGAATGTAGAGCGTAGCCGTCGCTTCTCTTTGCCCAATCCCGCTGGGACGCGGCGTGAAGATCGATACGCTACACGAGCCAGCTACGCAAGTCGCCAGAGATGTTAAATTGTTATAATTTCATCTAACCTATACTAATGCTTGACATCATTACACTAGCATAAAAGTCCTAGATTTATCCTCGTGTTAAATGAGTACCTACTACAATTTTCCGTATTTAAATATGTTATCTCGAGTTCTAAATTTTAACTAGTGTTACTCACAGCGGCTATTATGTTTGTTAACAATCCGATGACGTGACGTAGGGCTCGATATTACGAGGAAAAAAACTAACAGAAATATTTGTGATGTAATATATAGCAACTATAGAATAAATGTACGTGAAACTGCGATACGAATTAACAAATATTTTGCGGTTTCATAAGTAAGACATGGGTATTAGTTTCATGATCAATATCAAATGAATGAATGTAGCCACGAACACCGCGGACGAACAGCTTGCTTGAAGCACGATCTCATGTTAAGAGTTCCTACTTGTTCACATAACACCTTAAGTACAGTTAACGATAACAGTAGTGGCTTGTAAGCTTCGTAAACGTAAGTATCAAGAAGAAAGCGTTCATCGATTTTCAGATTGACGTTACATTTCTGTAAAGCAACTCCAAGGGACCAAAACAAAATGCGCAAAAACAAGATGTCTTCTCATCTCGGACCTAATTAAAAAGTGATGTCGGACGGAGGACTCGCGGACACCCTGCGGCTAATGGTCACTTACCACCAAGCTATCACATAGCTCGAGCAGGGGGACACCTCACACGACGCTTAGAACTAGAGACACGAGCGGGGGATGCAGCGCCGCGCCCCGCCCCGCGCGCCGCTACGAAAAAACCTCTTACAAAACAGATCGATCGATATGCTCCCGAATGCTCACTCGCTTGCCATCGACACCCTCGACTTTCAGCTTATCTACTTCCCAGCACGACCCCCCATGGACTTACACCAACGGAAGCCTGCGTGCGCTGCGTCGCGGGCACCACGGCCAGCGAGCGCGACGAGCCACATGCGGCGGTGGCGGCTCCTGCGTCCTTGAAATTTCAAGTGCAAGGCGATACAGGGCGAGCACGCGAAGCGAGCACGTGAACACGCGCGGCTGTCCGGGATGGACCGGGCGCGCACCGGATCCGGGGCTATCGATCGCACGGGGCGCACAGGACGCACGGGGCGCACGGCGGACGGCGCACGGGGCGGACCGGGGCGGACACGCCCGGGGCCGGCACTCCGGGTTGCATAACGCGCTGGTCGTGCCGGCGGCGGGCGCGCGCCGAGCCGGTATCGACGCGCGCGGGGCGCATGCGCGACGCGTACCTTCGCAGCCGTAGCCCTGCCCGATGAGGCCCCACAGCAGATCCGAGCAGTGGTGGCAGTACGTCGGCTTGTGGAAGGTCTTCTTCGCGAAGGAGTGGGTGCGATGGGGCGCGGGCGCGGCCTGCGCCATGGCGGGCGCGCGGGCCGGGCCGGGCTGGCGCGCTACTCATGCCGCGGCGCCCAGGGGCGCGCCGCGCTCTCCGAGCGGCTGTCGCGGCCCACCATCGCGGCGCGTCTGCCGCCCGCGCCCCGGCCGGCCCGCGCACGCGCTCGCCCCGCCCCCGCGCCCCGCCCGCGCCCCCGCGCCCCCGACCCCGCGCCACGCGCAGCGCCGCACGCAGCCTCGACCTCGTGTCGGCGGCAGGACTCGCACACCACAATCGATTTCCACTCTTATCTCTGGAAACGTTCCTCAACTATGACACTTACTTACAATAGCCTACATTGAAACTTTTCATCTCTCAGCGAATATCATATGAGCTTATAGCACTTTGTGCCGACAGCTCTTCATTATTGAGGGAAAACGTGGCACAGCCAATATTACCAATGTGTCCTACGGTGTTAGTCCATGCCTCGTACTGAAACAACAATAGGTGACCCCGTTGTAAGAGTATGTATGTTCTATCATGTGTTTGATGACATGGCACTAAGATTAAGCCAGACGCAGGTATGATACGTTTGAGTTAATCTTAGTGTTATGTAAATATAGGCTCTTTATTTTTGACAATATTGAGTTCAGGGGAAACATCTGCTACAGGTGCGGCGGTTCTGTTCAGGCCATTGAGCTAGAATAAAAGAGGCAGTTTATTCCCAAAAGCTGTTTATACCAACTTTTTAATTCAGAACTTCAAGTTACAGAAAAGGACTTTAAATTCAAGAAACTTTCCAAATCCTGAAAAAAATACCTAATAAATAAAATAAAGCGAGCGCCGCGACAAGCTCACGTCGCGCGGCGCCTGCGCGGTCCGCCCTCCAATCGAAAAAGCTCTTGTTTACAATTTTAAGAGGCGCAGCATCTCGCGGCGCGGCCCGACACCCAGACGCCACTCGCCGCCCGCTGCCACACCGCACGCCACACCACCACAGACACACTCACTCACCTAAACCCAACCTATTATAAAACTTAGACAACAATTTATTTTACTCTTCGATTTGTGTAATACAAAAACACAACTTCATCAATAATTTTATGAAAACTGAAAAAATAAGTTTATTTTTCTTGTACAAAGTCACGTCAGCCTTGCCCTAGCATTCTCTCAGAAGCATTACAGGCAGCCTGATCTCTGGTATAGATTTGTATATAGTTACGTTATTTTTAAGGAAAGAAAAATAATACAGTACATGAGCGACGAAAGCTAATGTTGTAGTTTAATTTGTAGGCAGTATTGTTCCTACATACATTACGAACTTTTCCTAAGATGTAAGCAGATCTGAACCAGCAACAATATCAGATACCTGTAAATATAAAACCTTTAACTAATCCAGTACTGAACTGTCGCCGTAGACCTTCTACGCGACATTTCGTAGGCCGCTACAGGCCTACCGCTTGTTACAAAATATCGCCCACGTCACGCCATTGTAACCCACTTCTCGTCCACACAATGGCTGGCCAACGTTAGGAAAAGTATCGATGTCTAGTATACATTGCT
Organism: Anorthoa munda; assembly: GCA_945859665.1. NCBI lineage: Eukaryota > Metazoa > Arthropoda > Insecta > Lepidoptera > Noctuidae > Anorthoa > Anorthoa munda. Next base: position 4,476,057 of record OX243901.1, on the reverse strand, counting down.
GTTTTTGTATTCAAAAGGTTTTTGTTACGTGTTGATAATGCAGCAGTGGATGCAAATTGTTGGTAAATTAACGTATCGTAGCGCTACAGTCACGCGTAGGATGAAAAGCTGCATTTAATTTCGTTTTATTGTAATTATTATATGCATGAAACTTACCGAATTTGAAGCATGGAATTTAGGACTTCAGCCACAGTAAACGGTATTTCTTCAAATTCATTATTAACAATCATCAACAGTAATCATTACTTCAGTCATTTGTCTTTCCAAGTTGATCTTGGACATTGCTGATAACGGTGAAGGAAAACAACGTGAGGAAACCTGCAGCCTAATTGCGTAAGTAAATTCTGCAAAGGAAACAAGTCGATTCTTTCAAAGAATCAGAATCATTTCTTTCAACTTTTTCGGTATTGCGAAACTAATTTGGAAAGCTAGCGTTAGCTTTCCAAATCCTCCTTTGAGTTGAACACAGACTACTTAGAGATACTACGGAGTTGAAAATATATGACATTTGCATTACACAATACCAATAGTGAAGTTTTATTTCGATTCTTCCGCTTTCATTCATTCTTTTACAATCAATTCCACGTCAAAATATTGGTAATGAAAGGAGCATAACCTTTCCGTTTCAGAGTGTAATATGCAATACGAAAAGTCGTTTTTGGGAAGGTTCCAACTTGTTTGCTTTGCAGAATTCACTTACGCAATTAGGCTGCTGGACTTATAGTGAGTTTATTATAGGATTGTGCTCCATTGGTGTAATTGCTGCAAGGCGTTCCAGTGCGAGGATAAACTAATAAATAAATAATTAAATCAAAGGGCTGAACAAAATTTGTTTGTTCCGTGCGGGTATCGAATCCACGATACGTAAAATCAAATCAAATCAAATCAAATTATTTATTTTTGCAGAAAACACTGTTACAATGGTGTTATTAAATGGTACATGTTTCAAGTGATTCGACCGAAAGGCATGCAAAATGTGTACAATCATGGTTTATCAAAATCAAGATTGACATTGAAACATAAAACCAGACTAAAATATTTTAAGTTATTAAATTAATGTAATGTCCTCCTTAAAATTAAATTAATATATATTTTTCAATAATCATTTATTCAATTCATTCAATAATAATAATAATCAAATTAAATTATTTCAATGTCATTCCTAGCATGTTTATAATAAATCTTAATATATATAAATCTCGTGTCACAATGTTTGTCCTCAATGGACTCCTAAACCACTTAACCGATTATAATAAAATTCGCACACCATGTGCAGTTCGATCCAACTTGAGAGATAGGATAGTTTAAATCTCAAATTATAGTCGCAATTTTAATTTATTGCTAATTATTTGTCTGTTATTATTTGACAGTCACAATTATCTGTTAACTCCAAATGATTCTAACAGATGTCGATACCTTTCGACTGGGTTGAGTAAGTAATCAATAGATGGCGCTGCTATGGTAAATCTACGAACGTGTCATATAAGCTACATTTTAACAGCATAATTACCACGTGTTGTTGACGCTATAAAATTAATTAAATTTATTTTGTAGTGAACGAAATACCGTATAATTCAATTATTTCCACTTTTTAAATTTTTGGTGTTAGCATAGCCGGCCACGTGTTACTTAGACTGAAGTGTAAATTGCATTCATATTATAATGAAGATAATACAGTGAAATTAATCCTGTTTTTTACTTATTTGTGCTTCATTATTCAAATCTACTATATAAAAATAAGTCGGGTTTTCCTTCCTGACGCTATAACTCCAGAACGCGCGAACCGATTTCCACGGTTTTGCATTCGTTGGAAAGGTCTCGGGTTTCGTGAGGTTTATAGCAAAGAAAATTTTGGGTAGGTAGGGTAGGGTAGTTAGGGTAGGGTAGGGTAGGTTGGGTAGGGTAGGTAGGGTAGGTAGTGTAGGTAGGGTAGGTAGGGTAGGTAGGGTAGGTAGGGTAGGGTAGGTAGGGTAGCGTAGGGTAGGGTAGGGTGGGGTAGGTAGGGTACGTAGGGTAGGTAGGGTAGAGTAGGTAGGGTAGGGAAGGGTAGGGTAGGGTAGGGTAGGTAGTGTAGGGTAATTAGGGTAGGGTAGGCAGTGTAGGGTAGGTAGTGTAGGGTAATTAGGGTAGGGTAGGCAGTGTAGGGTAGGCAGTGTAGGGTAGGCAGTGTAGGGTAGGCAGTGTAGGGTAGGCAGTGTAGGGTAGGTAGGGTAGATGAATGTTTGGTGTTTTTATGGCAAAACAAAGTTTGCCGGGTCAGCTAGTTAACATATAAATTGATAAATAATAATAATTGACAAATTATTTGAAGATACATGCATAATTATTCTACAACTTGATGTCACTGTGAAGTCTTGAGTTTGGAAAATTTATCGTTTAAGTAGTCATTCAAATTATAGTAGCATTTATCAACTAAAAGGCTCTTTAGATTTTTCTTAAATAAGTCAGTATTCATTGCCCTTATTTCTTTAGGTAGTTTATTGTAAATTTCAGGAGCCATCCGAAACACACTTTTGTGCATTAATGTGGTACGGGTTTGGCGCACACAGAGGCGAAGAGCGTCACGTTGTTGCCTATTATTGACTTCTGAGGCCAATGTAAATAAGTTATGATTGACCTTAACAAACATTGAAATCTCATAAATATATATGCTTGGGAGAGTTAGTATTTTGTACTCCTGGAAATACGGTTTACAGGTCTCAACCATTCTAAGTCCAAACATAGCCCTTATGCACCGTTTCTGTGCTTTAAAAATTAGGTCAATGTCAGTTGAATTTCCCCAAAAAATCACACCATACCTCAGGACTGGAGCAACCAAACCATGACGTACGTAGTGCTGCCGCTGTTTCTCTATTTGCCCGAAAGCCGAAGGAGGGTAATGTGTTTATCAATCTATGTATGTATGTATGTTTGTTCCTATGTGGCGTTCCAGAGACCAAACGCGTTGGCCGATTTAGATGATTCTTACGTTAATCGATTCGTCTTAACCTTGCGAGTGTCACTGGCTGCATTAAAATTGGAAAATAGAAAAATGGCGTATGCGCCATATTGTAGGGTTCCAAATTTTTTATTTCTTTTAAACCCATCGTGTGGCGTATCAACATCAAGGGTTTTAAGAGGTGATTTCAAAAATATACAACACTTATATGTTTAAATGTACCTAATTCGAAGTAAAAATGGTTAACAAAAAAGTAATAAATAAAAAAAGTTAATTAAAATAATCAAAAAACACGACTGCTTAAAAATCTCTTTTTAAGTAGTCGGGTTTTTTCATTTTTTAAATAACTTTTTGTAATAGCATTTATTCCTCGCGCTATAGTTGTTTATATTCTAGTGATGTAGTAGGTAGATGGGTTCGCCTTTTAGGAAACGATTGAAGTATTTTTTTCTGACGACTTAAAAGAGTTTTTTTTTTTGTTCTCCAAAAATAACTTACCGAATCGTAAAAGCAAGGCCTATGACTTCGTAGCATATAAGCTACAAAATCTTCTAATTCAAAATCAAAATCGTAGTTAGGGGTCTACGAATTCGTAGCCACCCTGCTACGAATTGTATATGGTTCTGCGAACTCGTAGCAGATAAGATACAAAATCGTAGTTAGGGGTCTACGACTTCGTAGTCACTCTGCTACGAATTGTATATGGTTCTGCGAACTCGTAGCACATAAGCTACAAAATCGTAGTTAGAGGTCTACGACTTCGTAGCCACCCTGCTACGAATTGTATATGGTTCTGCGAACTCGTAGCAGATAAGCTACAAAATCGTAGTTAGGGGTCTACGACTTCGTAGCCACCCTGCTACGAATTGTATATGGTTCTGCGAACTCGTAGCAGATAAGCTACAAAATCGTAGAAGTGGGTCTACGAACTCGTAGAAGTTTTCTTCGAATTCGTAGGAGTGGTCCTACGAACTCGTAGAAGTTTTCTTCGAATTCGTAGGAGTGGTCCTACGAACTCGTAGTAGAAGGGACACGGAGCCGTAGAAAGGGGCCTACATTCGAGAAAATGAAATACTGGCTCATGCCTTGTATTGCTGCATTTAAGGTCACGAGAGCTAGTGCGTTTTTTTATTTATCTGCTGTCGTTTTGAGAAGTCCGCGGTGTCTTTTATTATCCAAAGGGAATATTATACCGGAATGAAAAGTATCCTTTGTCCTAATCCAGGTTCTGATCTATCTATATGCTAAGTTTCGTCTAAATCCGTTCAGCCGAAAAAGCGTGAAAGCGTAACAAACAAACTCACAGTCGCATTTATAATTTACTAGCGGATGCCTCGCGGTTTCGCCCGCGTATAGTTCTCGCCAAACTTCTTGGCCGCCCTGAAGTTGGCTACAATGGCTGCGCAGTAGTAAATCTCATACAAAAACAGCACCGTTTGGTGCTTTGCGCATGCGGAAAGCCAACTTCAGGGCGGCCAAGAAGTTTGGCGAGGGCAATAGTTCCCGCGCGTTCCCGTGGGAATACAGGGACAAAAAGTAGCCTATGTCATCCGGGGATAGTGTAAATTTGTTGTTCTGATTTATAAGCTATATTTCTGTAAAGTTTCATCAAAATCCGTTCAGTAGTTTATGCGTGAAAGAGTAATATATCATCTCATATGTCTCTAAATGATTTAAATAATCACTTTTCATCGTCAACTATGCTTACGGCTGTTGTTAAGAATAATACCATACGTGATATTACTTCCATGCCAATTTTACCTCCTGAATCTTTTTCTTTTTCCCCGGTGACCGACGCTGATATTCTCAAAACGTTCACTGCAATTAAGTCCAAGGCTGTTGGCTGTGATGGAGTGAGCAGATCCATGTTATCCCTCATATTTAAAAGTATCCTTCCCATTATCACGCACATCATCAACTTCTCTCTGCAGGCTGGTGAGTTTCCTACAACCTGGCGTAAGGCTTTCATTATCCCTCTTCCAAAAATTTCCAACCCCACTTTATCTAATCATTATAGACCAATCTCCATTCTCCCTTTCCTATCTAAGATCCTGGAAGCAGTTGCTCTGAACCAAATGTCCTCCTTCGTGTCCCGGAATAACCTATTGTCTCCTTTCCAATCTGGCTTTCGGCCCGGCCATAGTACAGCCACAGCCTTGCTTAAAGTTACTGAAGACGTCAGAAACGGCTTGGAGGGTTCGAGGTTGACGGTGTTGGTTTTAATAGATTTCTCCAATGCTTTTAATACCGTCGATCACGATATTCTCCTGGCCATTCTGTCTCAAATTGGGGTTTCTTCGTTGGCACGGGTTTGGTTTTCATCATATCTTCGTGGTCGCCAGCAGGCGGTACGTGCTGATCAGAAATTCTCTGATTGGTGCGCGCTGGAAACAGGCGTTCCACAAGGCGGTATACTCTCTCCACTCTTATTTTCTTTATTTATTAACTCTATTACTACTATCCTCAAATGCTCTTACCATCTGTATGCTGATGACCTGCAGCTCTACGCGCAAACTGACATTCTCAATCTCGATAACTGCATCTCATTGTTGAATGCTGACCTTCAAGCAATAGCTGACTGGTCTAGCAGATTTGGGGTTACTGTCAATGTCAGTAAATGTCAGGCTATCCTTGTAGGTAGTTCGTATTATCTACGTAACATGGACACTAACCTACTATTGCCACTTATTTTCGGCAATACCGTCATCCCTCTCTCACCTCACGTTAAAGACTTAGGCCTATATATTGATGACAGGTTAAGCTGGAATAAGCAGGTCGCTCAGATTAGCCAGAGAGTCACATTCACACTGCGGTCCCTCTATAGATTCAAACATTTTCTTCCTTCTAACACTAAAACCATTCTGGTTCAAGCTCTTGTGTTGCCTATAATCGACTATGCTGATGTTTGTTACTCTGATCTATCCCAAGAACTTCTTAACAAAATGGATCGACTTCTCAACAACTGCATTCGCTTTATTTTCGGCCTTCGTAAATATGATCACATTTCCTCCTTCCGCTCTCAGCTTAAATGGCTGCCTATCCGTCAGAGGAGATCCATCAGATCCCTCTGCATGCTCTTCAGCATCATGAACGATCCTTGTACTCCCGATTATTTAAAACAATATTTTAAAGTGTTGGGTAGTTCTCACGATCTTAACCTTCGAGCTTCCAAAAACTTACTTCTCCAAATTCCTTCTCACCGCACTGGGTTTCTATCTAATTCTTACACTGTCTCAACTATAAAACTCTGGAACGTGCTTCCCCTTGACATCAAAAAAGCTGAGAGTAAATTGTCATTTAAGCGTAGAATCCGGAACTATTATTTGTCCTCTCATTTGTCTTCGTCATAGTTATTATATTTAAATTTGAGTCTCATTTAGAATTTGGTATTTATTATTATATTTATTAGTCTATTGTTTTAGAAATTATTTATGTATTTTATTAGTTATGTAGTTTTTTAATATTCGAATTTAATTATTCCTTTATTTTTATTTTGTACACCTATCACTGTTGTGTCCTTTTTGAACCCAAAGGTTGACTGGTAGAGAATGCCTTGCTGCATTAAGTCCGCCTATGTATAACCATTGTACATGAAGTTTAAATAAATAAATAAATAAATAAATAATAAACATCCATCAATCCATCCTCATAAACTTTAACGTTTATAAACATATAGTAGGAAGGTAGGATAACAATTATATTGGCCGGTAGAAGGCCAAATATTGACAAAAAAAAATGCACCCAAATGTTGTTTATGGAATTTTAATTTATTGTTTCTTTACAAGTGTTTGAAAAATGTCATTTATTTTGTTATTTGGGACAATCCCACCGCACTATTCCCAAACCACTGCAATTCCTGAAAGCCAGAATCAACAATGGCGACAACCAGAAAAGCGCCGAGGCAATGAAGCTCGACGAAGTCCCGGAGAATGAATTTAACTGTCTTGGAGCCCGCAACGAAATTAATCAGAAAAGAATAACCGAGGAGCAGGAAAAAATATAAACCACTTCCCTCCATACCAAGCAGGAGACAGAACAAACATGGCCAATAGGCACAAAGGGTCGTTTACAACTGGGATAAGCCTAGTTGCCTAGCGCCACGGATAAAAATTAGCAGTAATATTAATGAGTCCTAACATTGTGAGCTGCTGCCTGCTATATTTGTTTCCAATAATAGGTATGGTAAAAACGCTTGAACGCACGGAAATTTATTCTAGTTTCCACAAGTTCCGTATAGTAAACAACTCCTGATGCAGCCTGTACATTACTCAACATAATATTGCGTTCATTTTGCCAAAGAATACACCTCCATAAGATATGACGTGCAGATTGTACATATTCGCAGTCAGATGTAGAACACTGACATAAAGGCGAGGCAACGAGCTTGAAGGAAAGTAATTTACTTTTAAAGTTACCATGCCCTGTGAGAAATTGGGCAACACAGTGATCCACCTCCAGCCACGTCCTGGCCAGCCGCACGTGAACGGATGGAAAGAATTGGTGGAGGTGTCGGCCCTTGATGGAATTATCCCACCTAAATTGACATTCGGATTTTGTTATTTATATGTATTTTATTGTAGACCAAGATAAAAACAATAACACATATAACGGGCGGCCTTATCGCGTTCTGCGATCTCTTCCAGGCAACCCAGAATGGAGAGAGATAGCCTGGACACGACACATTAAATCATCAATCAATACATACATACAATACACGCTTTATCTTTGTTAATTTTTATTTATTTGATAAAGTAAAAAATACGAGCCCAATATTTTTTGATAATCTCACTGACGGACTAAATATAATTATCATTTTTCTAACCAAGAAACATCCCTATTGTCAACCGCTTGAGTTTCTCGAGGAATTCAAAAACGTGGTCATATTTGCAGAAACCGAATATGAACCTTATACAAAAAAAAATAAGTCGCTCAAGTTTATCAAGTTTTACTTCAGTGAGGTCAAGATAGCTGGCATCAGCATAATCAAGGATGGGTAGAAGAAGAGATTGTGCAAGCGCAATCTTGGTGGCAGTCGAGTCGGCAGAAAATTACGCAGTCTCCTCAGAGATCACCCAGCAGGTGCACTAGCTTGCGGCTAACTTCCTGTAGCTGGGCAGTCCAAGAGAAGTTCTTGTTAATTAATATCCACAAGTTCGTTACGTTCTCGCGAAAGGGTGCAAAAGAGTTGTCAAAAGAAACTTGGGGCAGAGTCGTCCAGTCGATCCTTAAAACCATCCTTGAACTGCCCACCACTAAAACTTGCGTTTTATGGTGTTCACCGTAAGTCCGTGCCTCTTGCTCCAGTCGCATATACGGGCCAGATCACTATTTATGGACAAGATAGCCTGAGATAGATTTCCAAGAGGAGAAAGCGCGTAAATTTGAAGATCATCTGCAAAAGGTGGTAGGAGGAAATTAATTCGTTGGAGATTGAATTAATAGAAGTCGGTTAAAAACTGCGAAAAGTAAGAGAGTTGAACGCCGCCCTGTGGTACTCCGGCAGAAGTACTACACGCAACCGTATTGCGTAAGTGCGCAAAGAATTTAAACTCTATCCAACCGGCCAAATCGACCAATCACATGCGAGATGAATGACGCGATGTTTTTGTGTGATTGGCCGATTTGGTCGGTTGGATAGAGTTTAACTTCTTTGCGCACTTACGCAATACGGCTGTTGCAGCCGTAAGGTCTTTCCGATGCAAATAGTTTGTCATTTGTTAATATGAGCATATCTCATTGCACTTTCGTTTCCTTATCTGACTCGGTAGCCTTTGCCGGCTCGGACACAATGACAAACTTTACTTATGTCCATCAAAATATACTATTTTGTGTTGGTCCTACAGTTATTCCCTTGGAGAAATCCAAAAGTTCAAAATCAGGAGGTATATAAGATAGTATATTTGGGAGTCACCTAGACTTTATTTTCGTGAGTAGCTATTTTGTGTCACATGGGTTGTCGCAACGATGATCCACTGTTATTTGTTGTATTGTTTGTATAGGTCAGTATTCGTCAGTTTTACTAGCCATTTTTGAGTCATACTCGAATATAGATAAATTCTATTAAATTCACACACATCATCAACATCACAAACCGGTTACCGGTTTACATATCTCTATAGCCCTAATGACTAAAACTACAAACCACAAGAGGTGGCTATTATGCAGATTTAGATCAAATCAAATGAAAACCTGTGATATAAAATGCGAGTTCCGATCCGGTGGCGCCACCTGTTGCGTTTGGCACGAACTAGCGGTGCGGGTGGACTCATTGAGTGCCTGCCAAATGTTCAGCGTGCTGAATAATCTCTTGCAGTTATTCTTCATTTTCTAGTATATGGTGATCCAAACTTATGTGCAAATAAAGCAATGTTGGTGATGCTTTACTTTTTACCCAACTGCTGAAGGAGTGTTATGTGTTTATCAATATACGTATGTATGTTTGTTCCTTGTGGCGTTCTAGAGACCAAACGATGATTCTTACGTCAATCGATTCTTGCCAGTGTCACAGATTCCAAAAAAAATATTAAAATATGGCGGCTTTTGGACGTCCAATTTATTTTTTCTTCCGTCTCCTTCATATGGGGTATAAAAATAAAGGGTTTTAAGAGGTAATATCAAAAACATATAACACTTATATGTTTAAAAGTAATTCGAAAAAAGGAAACTAAAAAAGTTAATAAAAAAAACAAAAATCACGACTGCGTATGAAGCGAACTAAAAATACCTAAACAAGAAGAAAATCATGCTGTGCAGTCGGAGGATACATCTGGTTTTGGTCAGGCACCTCGCGATTATGTATCCTCCGAATGCACAACATGATTTTCTTCTTGTTTACGTCTTTTTAGTTCGCGCAAGCAGTCGAGCTTTTTGATTTTTTGAATTAACTTTTTTCAAGCACTTCCTGGCATTAGATTAAGCTGAAACTTGGCGTACTTATGAAACTTTAGAAACATTGAAATAATATGGTACTATGGAGCTGATCTCATGATGGAGTCGGAAGGTGGCCATAGCAACTCCTCAACCAGACAAGGTAGCACCATCGTGTTTGGCCTCATTGGATGTGCATTGACAAGTGTTATTACATTTTGTACCTTTCAGTTCAAAAAGTTTGTTTTAAAAAAAAACCAGTACTTATTATGAAATTTATTTCCCATCGCAGCGCATAAATTTCAGGAAAGTCATAGGAAATTTATATTTTATTGTACTATTCTGGGACTAACTTCGAGTCGCATTGCTGAGATTTTCATATCAGGTGGTTGCTGGAGGGGATAGGTATAGCAGTGGTGGCCCAGTGGTATCGGCCGCGGCTTACAAGTTGTAGGTCGCGGGTTCGAACCCAGGCAGGCGCTTTACTTTGTGTAAATTATTTTATCAACACTGCTCTCAAAAACGGTGAAGGAAAACATCGTGAGGAAATCGGCATGTTCTAGAAACAAAAATTCGAAGACATGTGACATCCACCAACCCGCACTGGGCCCGCGTGGTAGCTGGTTATGGCCCATCCCCTCTCACAGAGAGGAGGCCTGTGTCCCAGGTGTGGGAACATTAATAGGCTGGTGATGTGATAGTAGGTATAGCAGTAGTTCGGTACTAAGCTATTCATTCATGGAGATGATTACTAAGTTAGATACCTACGTAATTGATCTGATTCACCCAGTCGGAACTCGAAGTTTTTTAGGGAGCACGGTTGGCGCAGTGGTTGAGCGATTGACTGCTGCGCTGCGTGTCGCGGGTTCGATTCCCGCACGGAACAAATATTTGTATGACCTACAGATAGTTGTTCCGGCTCTGGGTGTTGTGTATGTGAGTTTATATGTTGGTAAACGCACCCACGATACAGGAAGAAATTATGTTTTTTTTTTTTTTTTTTTTAATGTCCACGACAGATAAAACGAAACCGCAAGGAGGAGGTACCCCAGTACAAAGAGCCAGAAACACAAATAAGCAGTCATAGGGACCCGACAGAAGTGAAAACTTAAACTTTAAAATAACAGTTATTCCGTCACAGGTATCATGTCGATGACGCTGTTACATTAGCATGTCGCTGACCGAACCCATACGTTTTGTTCTTACCAAAAATCGCTAAACGAGGCTACATAAGTTTTCACTTCAAAAATACTCAAACCTAGCTACGAAATTGCTACGACTCTTTTTACCCGACTGCCGAAGGAGGGTAATGTGTTTATCAGTCTATGTATGTATGTATGTATGTATGTATGTATGTATGTATGTATGTATGTATGTATGTTTGTTCCTATGTGGCGTTCTAGAGACCAAACGCGTGGTCCGATTTTGATGGTTCTTACGTCAATCGATTCGTCTTAACCCCGCGAGTGTCACTGGCTACATGAAAATTGGAAAATAGGAAAATGGCGGTTTTTGGGCGCCATATTGTGGGGGCCGCAATTTTTTTTTTCATCCAAACCTATCGTGTGGGGTATCAAAATAAAGGATTTTAAGAGGTGATTTCAAAAATATATAACACTTATATGTTTAAATGTACCTAATTCGAAAAAAAAATAACTAAAAAGTTAAAAATAAAAAAAGTTAATTAAAAAAATCAAAAAACCCGACTGCTTGAAAAGCGAACTAAAAAGACGTAAACAAGGAGAAAATCATGCTGTGCAGTCGGAGGATACGTCTGGTTTTGGTCAGCCAGCTCGCGAAGATGTATCCTCCGACAGCACAGCATGATTTTCTCCTTGTTTACGTCTTTTTAGTTCGCTTTTCAAGCAGTCGGGTTTTTTGATTTTTTTAATTAACTTTTTTTTTTGAGGATTTCATCCAATTCTTAACTCTATTCCACGAAGATTTAAGCGGACTATTACCTACACTACGGTTGTTTAAAACATTAACGTACCTAACATTACATCGCTTCTGTATTCGGGTTACTGGGGTAGGCAGACCTGTACCAAACATTTGACCAGTTGTGGTGGATTTTATTCAAGGCAAAAAAAATACCAGGCATTTTTTTATCATCGCTATGCTAGTTTATATTATCTGTGTCACTGCTGTTTTGTGTTCATGGGATATTTCTTATTGTAAGGAATGACGGTTGAAATTTAAAGGGTAGTTTCTACTTGGCGGGCGAGCACGGCCTACTGTGACAGGCTTGCGTCACACATTTTTATCACAGTTTGGAATCAAAAACAGTGTTAAATGCGTGACTCAAGCCTATCACACAGGTCGTACTCGCCCGGCTGGATACACTACTTTAAAGTACCTACCATCAGTAATACTCAAAGATAATTATGTTTTATGTAGTTAGGCCTACTACTGTTTTACGTTCTGCAGCCTTATTGCGTAAGTGAATACGGCAACGCAAAGGGTTTGACCGCTATCAATCGACCAATCACACAGACGGAAATCCACATCTCGCATGTGAATCGCCTTGCCGAATTCACTTGCGCAATTCGGCTGCTGAAGACAAAATAATGAAGAGCAGTTTAGTACCTATAATAGTACAGTAAGTCACCTCGATTATAATTTTTCCCGCCTTAAAGTGTTCTTTTGTTTTTTTTTTTCAATAAACAGTGTTATATTTGCAGTTCGAAATTTAAATAAAACCTTTGATAAGTTACCTCCTTGGTTGCCATGTTCCGAAGTAAAAGATCGTTCCATTTTTAAACTACACGACAGATATGAGTTTACTATGTAATTTATTTGGCCGCTACACACGACAGATATGGATTTTCATACAACTTTTGCCGGCCGCTGCTCGCATGTATTTGGCTAGTACAGCAATTTCGAATTATCTCGAATAAGGTTGTCAAAATAATGCTCAAATTGCCAAGCATGTTTGAGAAAATACATTTATCCTCAAATGTTTATTATTTTCGTTCTCAGAGCGACGTTATTAACGACTTCCTCAAAATGTAAGCTACCCAATGAACTTATGCCATCACCACGAAATTCCCTCATGATTTTGACGGCGAGTTTAAAAAAAGAAGGGCACCGAAAGGCTGCGTTCCACTAATATCTTGATCAAACGCTCGCAAAGTGACATGTATTTGAAGTTTAAAGGCGTAAGCGTCCGTCCCAGCGCGTCCAAGCAGTCCCCAGTGGGGTGGCACAGATAAATATAGACGTCGAAAGCGCGCCTCGCCACCCGTGTAGGTTTTCCGTTCGATTAGTCTCGTTACATGCCACCCTTGTAAACACACGGAAACCTGTGTGTGTGCGGCTGTGGCAGTGTGAGTGGGCGGTGGCATCTTTTTGGTGGTCAGTTAGATACGTTGTGTGACGAAATATTGGCTAAGGAATATAAAGAGAGTTTAGGAAACTGATGGAACTTTATGGAGTTTTAGAAGAAGTAGTATTTATATCAGAGACAAACTGCTGTGGGAATTAGTGAAACATATTAAAATCATATTTCAGGTTTACCCTAATACAATAGATTAGCGCACATATCAACACATCCATAGGTTGAACAGGCGAGTGGATAATTATATGAATAGGTTATGCCAGCGGTTTCGCCCGCGGTAATGTCGAAATCTATTCCAAGCGAACATACTACCAGGGTGAACAGAGACAGATAGATAGATTAAACCATTTTTTTTTTTTTTGAAGACGCTGCCCCACACTAGGAATTTCTTCCTGTATCGTGGGTGCGTTTACAAAGATATAAACTCACATACACAACACCCAGAGTCGGAAAAACTATCTGTAGGTCATACAAATATTTGTTCCGTGCGGGAATCGAACCCGCGACACGCAGCGCAGCAGTCAATCGCTCAACCACTGCGCCAACCGTGCGCCCTATTAATACCATTAATTTTTTTTTATTGTGTCCTTTGTCCTGATCCGAGACTACCCATGTGCCAAGTTTCATCTAAATCAGTTCAGCCGTTAAGACATGAAAGATAACAAACAGACAGACATATAGTTACTTTCGCATTTATAAGTATTCATTCAGCCGGTCGGTATACAAATATACGTAGTGAACATATGGTGACAATTAAGGGGATGTTTCACTGCAAGATTTTATACAAATCGGTATTTAGCATAATTTGAAGTGGGTAGGTAGAGGTAATTACCATAGGCAAGGTTAGATTCATCGCCATAGGCAAACTGGAATTTGGGATTCGAACTCACGAACTCGATTATACCTACTTTAACTGTGAGCTACTAAAGCAATTTCTTTTTGGTAAGTCTTTGTAACTCGGTACAACGATTCAACACCATGAGATCGAATCCTCCACAACTAAAAGAAAAACCGGCCAAGTGCGGATTTCGCTCATTTAGGGTCCCGTACGAACCCCAAAATCACGTTAGTTGTAATAGGAAAAACCGGCCAAGTGCGTGTCGGGCCACGCGCTGTAATAGGGTTCCGAAGTTGCATAATAATGCGGACTAAGATGAGGGTTTTTTGTTGTTACATAAACATTATAACGATTTCAGCGGCACACAACGTCTAAAAACGGGCCCACATAGGATGACGTTTTTGTAATCTATATGCTCGCTTTTTATCACTATCTCGCCTGATGGTAAGCGATGATGTGGTCTACGGTGAAACACGCTTGCCTAGATGTAACCTATTCACTCTTGACTTAAACTAAATAAGGACTAACTGGTAACTGAAGAAGGAGTTATAAAATCCAACTTCGCAACTAAAGTTAGAAAAATATTATCTATTTGAGTACCACCGCAGGTACGAATTGTGAAATGAGCCGATACAAGCGCGCGTTAGAGCCACCCCAAGTAACACAAACGTGCTGAATAAAGATTGAGTAAGAGCAATCATCAAGAGCATAAGCTGAATAGTAAGCTGAATAACGTCTGAGTACCCGTCTATTCAGCTGTTATTCAAGCAAAAAGGGCCCCAATTTTGAATGCTTAACGCTGAATAACATCTGAGCAAGATCTGAGTAGGAGCTTAATAAAGTTTCAATTAGCTTAATAACCTTTGAATAACAGCTCACATTGCTTTTATTAAGCTCTTACAACTGAGTTACTCAGCTTAATCGAATTGGTTATTGTATTCAGAATTTATTAAGCATTTAAATTATTGTTCACACTTTTACAAACAATATTCATACAAATTGTGAAAATAATTCAATTGGATTAAATATTTTAATGTCGATGTCGAATTTAAATGTGATTTGACATGGTGAACTTATAAAATCGGTAAGTAAATTTTAATTTACAAGTTAGAGGTCTTCTATATGTTAATTGTTAGTGCGCAAGTAATTTTGTCGTGAATAGTATGTTTTTTTTTCATTATTTATTACGCGCCGCGTTAATAATCAAGATAATAGATAGTAAATAGTATTTTCATACATACATAATAGGTCTGACAAAAGTACTTGTGACGAAATAGCTAATACTAGCAATTTTAATCCAACAAAATAACTTGAATCGAGTTGAAAATGTTGTAGTTGTAAGATTAAGCATTTTGGTATCTCGTAAATTCCGTGAAAGTATAAATTACAAAGATTTTTAATGGCGATCGATTGTTTTGGTGTATAATGCTGAATAAAAGTGCACACATGCCTTGTTACTAAGCTATAACTTGAAAAAAGTAGTCTCAGTACACTAACTTCTGAATATCAATTATATAGTTGATCACATTTCTAAATTATTCAGATCTTTAGGGTTCTCTAATCGATCTAACAAAAACCTTTTCTATTGTGGAATTTCACGCCCGGCTTTCACTGAATTCATTACATTTAAAATTATAGCGTCTTTGCTTGCATTTTTTTTCGAGAAAATCTCATTTATGATTAAAAATGTAGTGCACACCACACACACGAAATCTGCTATAGGTTTCGCGTGTGTGGTGTGGACTGGGCCCTTGTTTAATCCGTGTTTTGTTATTTGTTTTATGTACAAACGCCAGTACATCAAGCCACCCGAAACTGTCAAATTGAAAAACGTAGCCGTGCAGCTGTCACTTGGCACTGATGGACACCAGACGTACAGACTCTAGAAGGAATCAAGAATATATACGCGAAACCACAACATATTATGGAGAGTCAAGACAAAATCATGAAAAAACTTGAAGAAATTTATGTGCATGTTGGAGAATTAAGAGTCGCAAATAAAATATCTTATCACAACGTAAATTTTATTTTCTTGTACTGTAATACCTTCTGCTAATAAAATGATCATTTCTTTTTCTATTAAAAATGGCCGAAATTCTTTCTAAAGGGACTATTTAAAATTGGATGACCTTCCATGTTTATATTCAGTGATATGTTTTCTGGCAAAATGTTTGTGTTATTCAATATTTTTTAAGTGTCTCAATGACGCCATTGTGCCAGTATTCACCTTGCTTAATAGACTTTATGTGGACTTGTCTCGGTGTATTTAAAATTGTCCTTGGATCATTAGGTAAAATGTCTAGGAATCTTTGATTTAATATTTCTGCCAAATCCTTTAGTGCTACTTGTGTGATCTTTTTTCGAAAGCCCATTTTCAAATTTTTCTCGAAATATCAAATTTTTCATGTATCTACATTGTTCTTCTTCGATATCTGTACACTGCCATCAGATGAATTCTCATCTTGTGTGAACCGCAATGCTGTTTGACTTTTTGGGGGACGGAACCCTCTTCATTGCACGGCAACCACGCATGCTGGCTGGGACCGGGTTCAGTTTTGTTCAAACTATTTTCATAAATCTTTTGACGACCAGAAACACTTGGACAATTACTATTGCTGATATTTAAATATTCTTTTAACAATTTTCTTTTGATGTAACCAGTTCTCTTACGTTTTTTCCACGATTTTCGATTCATATTAAATAACGCAAAAAATAAATACGGTGAATAATATTTTAATTAAGCTGGTATTAAGCTATGAGCGCTATAACAACATACATATGGTCTTTAATTTGAATAAGTTAGTTTCAAACTCTCTATTAAACAGGACAAAGCTTAATAAAAACATAAATAATATTATTTATTCAGCAGCTGAATAATTAGTAAAACATAGAATCTTATCCAGTTTGAAGATAAAATAAAAGCAATTATTCAGTATCAAGCTGTTTAATAGAATTATGTAACAATATTATTCAGAAGGTGATACTTTATTCAGCATTGAGCTGTTTCAAGCGCTAATAGCTTAGTAATGCTTTTATAATAGCAATACAGATTATGGATATTCAGACAAATGCTACCGACGGGGCTGTTTTTCAGCTTTAAGCAACCTGAAACGCGTAATGCTAAATAACGTCTGTATAATAATCCTACGGTGATTGGTTATTAAGCGTTAAGAAGGTAAGGACAGAAATACAGAATTTATTAAGCGTTAAGAATTTTATGGGTCCGAACTCAATCTAATCCAGCATTTGGCTATTCCCAAAGCTCTTATACAAACTATATTCATCTTTGAACTGTATAATATGCAAAATGTGTACTTTTATCTTGCTTATGTGTTACTTGGGACGGGGAATGGTATGGTTCGTTCCAGGATCCTTGCGCGCATGCTCTATGTTTATTTATCTTTCGAAATTTCAAAAAAATCGTATGTATTTACTTCTAATCTGCGGTATTCACTATTTCGTTCTGGAAAGTTTTACGCTACTCAATTAGTGATTTATTCGGGTCGAATATTGACTTTATAGATGGATATCGGCAAAAGAAAATAAGTAATTTGCTTGGCAATCGAATCTAATTTGACTTTAGATTACAAAACGTCGAAATGACTTCTGCACTAACACAAAATAGACGCGCGTATGCGCCGTATGGACTACGGACCGGAACTGCCAACGACTCCGGCCACTCCAATGCGTTATTCGAGCTTAAACATTATTGACAAAGATAATCATTATTAATTAAAAAAAAACATTATTATTAAGGATGTTATGATTTTATTTTTGTATATTTTTACATGGTTCATAAGCATATATTTACTATCTGTTTTACACAGCTAACAACGTTATTTAAGTAATTTTTCAATGGCATTTGTACAAAAATTTTACTGTGCCAAGTACATTTAATAAGTTGGTCGACTATTACTCGTAAACTTGTAAAGCCTACTTATCTGTGATAGTTTTCCTTTTAATTTCGTTATATTTACTACTGCGTGAATTTTTTCACATAGCCAAGAGCAACCATTTCATTGGCAGGGGGCGGGGACACTTGACTCTAACATAAATTTGCAATTTAAAGCTTAATTTTACGCAAACGGATCACTGAATCGAAAAATGGTTGCACAGACCCGTAATATTTTTGAATAGCTTATCCAACGATACCCCACCATGGGATAGACGAGAAAAAAATATCCCCACTTTACGTGTAACAGGATGTACCGAAAAAAAAAAACATGAGTTTATTTTACCACTTTGTCGGCTTGATTAATATGTGTATCCATGGCAAATTATAGGTTCCATTACCAAGAGTCTCTGAGCTAAGCTGCGGACGGACGGACAGATGGACATGGTGAAACTTTAAGGGTTCCTTGTTGACTACGGAACCCTAAAAAGTACGCATCTGTCCATTACTTGAAACTCTGCTGCGCCTACATAGTAAACAGCTGCAATTACAACAAATCATTGTTAGTAATTGCAATAAATGTAGGTTCTACAGTTTCTTTGATGTCGGGTGCAGTGTAAGGGGTAGGTAGGTACGGCCATTGATCCCGCTAAACTTAGCAAAAAGCTAATGCTCTGGTTTAAGAAGGTATATTTTTATGTTTTTGTATATTAATGCATGGGCAAATTAACCTATAATAATGAAAATTATGTCGTGGTGGCCCAGTGGCTAAGATCTCGGCTGTTGTGCTTGAGGTCGTGGGTTCAAATCCGGGCAAGTACCAATGTGTCCTTAAGAGATTGCCCTGTGCGATAAGACCGCCCATTGTACACTTATCTTTAAAAATATTGTCCTGTTATTATTTAAGTGGTGTACAATAAAGTATATAATAATAATAATAATGTGACTTTATCAAATTCATATGTACTTTCTAAGTTTATCTTGACATCACAGGCAACGGTGAAGGCAAACATCGTGAGGAAACTGGACTTATATAGTTAATGTAAGTCTGAAATAGCCAAGTCAGAGGCCTGTGGGGTTGCAGAGGCGGCTTAATTAACACTGACACTAGAGGTGGTCACACCTCAGACGAAAAGAAGAAGAACCTATAATAAATGTATGTGGTTGGTGTCACTTACCCACAGCACAGATAATATAATATAGTTCTCGCCAAACTTCTTGGCCGCCCTGAAGTTGGCTACAATGACTGCGCAGTAGTAAGTCTCATATAAAAACAGCACCGTTTCGTGCCACGCGCATCCGGTAAACCAACTTTAGGACGGCCAAGAACTTTGTCGAGGACTATACTTACTAACACTTCAGTTATTCTTCGTCTTCGTCGATACTCTCTTCTTCTTCTTTCTTTCTTCTTCTCTTTTTGTCTTTACTCTTGGCAGAGTAGTCGTGGTCAGCATATTACAGTGACACACCGGGCTGCCATGTTTCAGCTCACGATGCGACGTCATCCCTCTCTGTCAGCTTTGACCGTGTGCACATGCAATGGACCGCCTACTGTAGACTTAATCTGGTTGGTCCATGGCATGGGTGATCTGCCACGCACTCTCGTTCCTTCCTACCTTGGACCACAAGTCGCAAATTACAGTTAAGTAAGCTTAAGTAGCCGCAAGTTTAGTAAGTGCGTAGGTATGTGGATCTTAGCAATCCCGCGTGGTTGTGTTGGTGGTGCTGGAGGAATATAAAACTGACAAGATACCTATCAGGTTTTCTTATCATAAATTATGCAGCCTTGCTCCTCCGCTTTGAACGAACAACAATACACTCATAGCGCCACCTGTTGACCGCCTGCTCAAATTATGATACCAAAAACTCTCAACTACACGCAGATATAAAATAATCAGGCGCTGATGAACCTTTCTAGTTTAGGTATCTCGGGCCATTTACTCTGAATTTTGTCTTTGATACAGAGTATTCCTTTATAAAACGGATGTAATAATTGAGTAAATAATGTAGAGAACGCTACTAAACTAGATTTGGTACACAACGAATACCTCCAGACCCCGAGTCAAGTAATATTCTACCAAACGCTGAAATTGGTTTAGAAACTCTTAAAGAAAATAACTACGTAGTATTATATTATCTGTGAAAATACTAACTACTTGGTAACTGACCATATAATTTAAAAAATATACCTACTTACGCTAATATTAGGCGCTTTGTTCAATTAAGCATGTGTACCCCGGCGGTCATTAGTATGATGCTATATAGGTCACTGAACCCGTTCTACCTACCTGTGAGGTAAGCCTCTACGCTATGATTCATACCAGCATGTTACTTAAAAAGGCTAACAATGCAGCATAACTGTTTCATTGTGTGTCGATCTGCTTGGCTGATTTTTCTAGTGGCTATTCAACAGCGGTTGGCGAATCATAATTTGAACATACTCGTAGGTAGGACATGTACCAGACTTTGGATTAGTATTTAACAGTAATGTTAACTGAGCTAGTATACACGAACATACATTCTTATTAGGTACACCTTATTTTATTCTTTGTAGTGAGAGAAGAATTACTTAGGTACCTACATCAGAAGTCTCTGTTAAAAAATAATCTAAGGACCTATATGTATTTTCTTTGTGATTGTCGTCGATAACCTAAATTCTATTAAAATACTAAAAGTGACGGCATGTCCATTTAAGCAAATGTTAAATCATCATTAGGTTGTGGTTAAGAAATAGCATATTAAACCGCATTGTAAAGACATAGCGTCGATTGCGTAATTATTTTGAATGAGATAATAGCAACCTTGCTGGGGCTTCTTTATCGAATTGTAACAAACATCCGACTAAAGCGATTAATTTGTGTGCTGTGACTAATAAAATACTATAATGATATCGTGAAATCGCGTTGGAATTTACAAAACGACATTCAGTCACGAAAGCTAAGTCGATATCGCGTTCCTGAACGCACCGCAGAGTTGTGTCATTGCCCGGCCGTGCTGTCAAAATATAAAAATGACTGGGGATTTAACAAAAACTTTTTTGGGATTTGATTTTAGTACCCAAAGGGTAAGTAAAACATATAATTTAAATTTGACGAGGCGTGCGT
This sequence comes from Anorthoa munda, assembly GCA_945859665.1. Lineage (NCBI taxonomy): Eukaryota > Metazoa > Arthropoda > Insecta > Lepidoptera > Noctuidae > Anorthoa > Anorthoa munda. Next base: position 4,455,081 of record OX243901.1, on the reverse strand, counting down.
ATTACTTTCTAAAGTTTTACTGTTTTTATCAGACATTTCTCTGCCTTGCACGCAATTTTATGGAGATTCGCTTAACTAATTAATTCCGTAAAATTGATAAACAAGGTGATAAGGTTTAAGTTTAATCACGTTTCCGATATTAAACTCGTCACTATTGATTGTTGGATTTGATTTCACTGAAAAGTTAACATTCGTATGATAAAAACTGTGCAATGAAATACTAAACTTTTAAAAGAAAGCTTAATTAATTTAATTATTAAATAAAAAGTCGCACTTTTGCTAGGGTAACAACCCACCTGTTTATATTTTCGGAAATTCTTAGCAATAGGTGTATAAAATTGAAATTATAACTATTTTATTCTGTACATTCATGTTTTATAATTTTATATTATCATCAACTTTTTATTTTATTTTGTTTACTTTTTAAAGATAACCTTGTATGACGAAAATAAACTAAGTAATCTCTGACATCGACATATTAAGAACAATTTAATTGAAAGTACTTAATTATAAGGAATGTATGAATTTAATAAAACTTTCTGTTTCAGTTAAAAGCCATTGTAATTGGCGAAGACTTCAGTGTACTGCACGAGGCTGAGGTTGAGTTTGATGTTGACCTGCCAGAATTCAGGTACTTTTGTACTTTGTCTTGCTTTGATCTTTGTTACAAAAGAAAATATTATTTGAGTAACGGCACTTCTTGAACCAAGTAGGATCCGAGAACCAAATCTACCAGATTAAGTAAATCAAGAATATCTATTTGTTACCATGTTTACTTACATAATTGAGGATATTATATTTTCTTCTAAAAATATCCAAAAATAATTAAAATCAGCAAAAGGATGTCTTTGAACTAGGAAATATCAAGTAGCCATTCAACCTAAACAAATTGATTTGTTAGCAACAAGCATTACTTACAAGACTTTAACACATACATAATGATGGTTATTGTATTAAAAGTTAAGGTAACACATATTATTATGTACTTGTAAATTACAACATACAGAAATTAAAATTATGATGGCATTATGTTTATCATCGTTATTTGAAATTTTTGATTTTATTATCTAATCATGAATGTTGGAAGGTTGAAGACAGCTCTTTGGTGTGATTAGCAAAGATAAGTGACCTTAAAAAGTGTTGCCCCCTCTGCCCCCCCTTCAAGTGGCAGGCATTCAAATTTTTCTAATTTAATCTATATAGGCTTTAATTTTACTTGACTTAATTTATAGATCCATATTTGGTCTGGCCAACCTGCAGAGTGACAGGCCTTCCGTTTTTTTTTAGTTCTTGAACCTTAACTTAATCTCTTAAACTCATTTTCCTTAGTATTGTATAACTGCACAGCATGTGTGTGAGTACTATGTACCCAACTGTAAATCTACCATTTACTGTACCTATGCGTTTGTTAACTTGTGTGTGCCCTGGCCGTTGAGTGTGTCATTCTCTCTCAAATGTCTCTCTGATGGTGGCGCGCGTGTTGGTTCATCCGGTTCCCTTCATGATGGTTGAGCTGGGTGGTGCCAATTCATGCGTCATGTTCGTGAACGGACGCCGTCAGTTGGGATTGGTCATAACTTGACTGCTTCGGATGTTAATGTTTTTCTAGTATCTATTATATAACTGCACAGTACATGTGTGAGTACTTCTAATACTTTATGTCTGTAGGTGGTATAGTGGGTAGTGCTATTCTGGGTGCATTGTCCTCACATGTATGAATTTAATAATGTATGTACCTATGTTCCTAAATATTGTAAAAACTCTATTTTTTTTTAAAAGAGTATGTATGTAGTTTCTTGTGCATTCTTCTCCATAACAAGCTACTTTCCGAATGCATGGAATCATTTTCATGTAACGTTCAAAAGTGCCGCTTGGTGGCCTAGTTGAAATAAAATATCTTTGTCTTTGTCTTACCTGCTCTCCTTCCAAGTGACAGGCATTCAGTTTTTATTTCAACATCAATATAACTTCATACTTTCCTTTTGGAACCAAAATCAGACCAGTCAACTGATACTGCTGCTGCTTACGGAGAGGCTTGTTGTAGTGTTGCTCACAGGGAGTGAGTGTTCTCTTGTGTATTGGGGAAATGTGCCACTGACCTAAGACGCAGTATAAATATGGACGAACAGTATGGAAACTGGGCGGCTCGCACTACTGACAGCACCGCGGACCCTGCTTAGGGGTCTCGTCGGTGCGCATGTTTGTGTGAGTGTGCCGTTTCGAGCGTTTGTAGGTAGTTTCCATACTGTTTGTATATTTATACTGTGCCTAAGACTTGTTTGTAAGCAGAGTGAAGTAAAATGACAATTTTTGCTTGCATAAAATATTACTTCAGGATTTGGCCTGTGTGTCTTAAACAGTTTCATAATACACTAATCTTTCTCTATTTTCTGTTCCTAGGACTGCGGGTGGGGTGGTGCGCGGTGTGGATCGTGGTGAGGTGATAGCCCCACCTCTGCTATGGGTGAAGGCTCTAGATATGGTGATGGACCGCCTCGTTGTGGCAGGAGTTGATTTCTCTACCATTGAGGCAGTTTCAGGGGCTGGTCAGGTAATTTACATTATTTATTTGAAAATGTATTTATGATGTTGATAAGATTTTCCTATGCAAAAATGAAAGCAAATTTTACTTGGGTTTAACCTGGGTTAGTGGGGTAAAAACGGTGAAGGAAAACATTGTGAGGAAACCGGCATGTCCTAGAACCAAAAATTCGAAGACATGTGACATCCACCAACACGCAATGGGCCCGCATGGAGGATTAAGGCCCACCCCCTCTCTCAAAGAGAGCAGGCCTGCGTCCCAGCAGTGGGAACATTAATATCCTGATGATGAACCTGGGTTAATTACCATGGCTCAAATAATCTATTATTTAACTTACAATTAGGTAATGATTACTTCTAAAATGCTAATAATATAGAAATATTTTTGAAAACAGACAATTATTTGCCACCAGTTTTCCAAAGTCTACATTTCCTTTCCAGCAACACGGCTCAGTATGGTGGTCAAAGGACGCGGAGACAAAGCTCGGCAAGCTATCCCCCGACGAGTTCCTGCACACGCAGCTGGCGACCGCCTTCGTGTCGGATTCTCCCGTGTGGATGGACTCCAGCACTACAGTGGACTGTAAGGCGCTGGAGGAAGCTGTAGGAGCTGAAGTAAGTCAAGAGAAGAGATTATTCTTGCAATTGCTTTCAATTGTATGCAATTTTGTTCTTCAAATATCAGATCTCAGTTAGAACTACCAAAGTCAAGGATTCCTACTTCTGTTTCACTTTTTAGGGTTCCGTACCCAAAGGGTAAAAACGGGATCTGTCTGTCTTATGCCTGTCTCTTTTTGCTGTTTTTTGCAATAATGGTACGGAACCCTTCGTGTGCGAGTCTGACTCGCATTTGGCCGGTTTTTTGACTGTTCTGGTGCAGTTTTTTTTACAAAATCTATATTATCTGCACAAGGACCTATTTTAGTTAAAGTGTAGTTACTAACTGTTTTCCTTACCTTCCAGGAACTATCAAAGATCACAGGCTCTCGCGCATACGAGCGGTTCACAGGTCCTCAGATCCGCAAGATGTTCCGCTCGCGGCCGCGCGTGTACCAGGCGACCAGCCGGGTGTCGCTGGTGTCGTCCTTCGCCTGCTCGCTGCTGGTCGGCAAGATAGCGCCCATAGACCTGTCTGACGGGTCGGGCATGAATCTGCTGGATATCAGGACCATGCAGTGGGATGAAAAGTGTTTGCAGGTGAGCTAAGGAACTAAAGCTTTATTTTGTTTTGTACCTTCATGTGTAGTTAATAGAGGCTTTTCTTGCCTGTAAATCTTATCCTATTCACATACATATAAGCCATTGTAAGTTTGGAACACAGAGCATAGAATTATCGCTCCAGCAGCGACCGTATTCTTGCTCTGGTGTAGACCATAATGGTGTATGCCAAAATATTTAATGCTTAAAGTAATCAAGGTGGAAAGACTTTGTTTTGACAAAGTCGTTATTCAGCAAAATACTATTTCTTACACCTTTAAAAAAGTTGTGGTTCTCTTCTTATTCTTCAAACTCTGGTTCATATTTCATCTACTCATAAAAATGTCCAGGCTTGTGGCGACGAGTCCCTCTCAGCTAAGCTGGGCAGCCCAGTCCCCAGCGCCACAGTGGTGGGCCCCATCTGTAAGTACTTCGTGGGGCGCTACGGGTTCAAGCCGGAGTGCCGCGTCGTCGCCTTCACTGGGGATAATTGTTCAGCACTTGCAGGTAAGCCGTTATTATCATTAGATTCTAGTACATTACAAATATGTATGAAACTGAATGAATTTACTATATTTCTTAGGTTTATTTTTTATTAATGTTAGGCTCGCGCTTGACCACTATCTCACCTGATCGTCGACGATGTGGCACGCTTGCCTAAAAGAAACCTATTCACTCTGGACTTAAGATTCCCAAGTTGTAGCTATCAGGAAATACAGACACTGGCAGGGAATTCCACTCTTTAGCTGTACTCATAATAAAAGTATTCCCAAAACGTTTGGTGCGTATGGGTGGGATGTCCACCATGTACCGATGACGCATCGCCGTACGTCTTGTAGTCCGATGATGGAACGGGCTAGGAGGAATTAGTTCAGGCAATTCCACCGTACACGCCCCGAAATGTAACCGATAAAAAACCGACAGACAGGCCGCTCGGCCTCGATGTTCAAGGCTCTGGAGCCTAGAATCAACCGATATCTCATTGCCGATGAGCCTCTTCCGGAATGATATTCCTCAGGAGCGAACAAATTTTTCTAAGGAATCTTAATACGGGAGGTAGGTAACTAATTGATTGGTCGCGGATAAATTTGAAAAAGAGTTACCGCGGCACTGGCTCAAGCAACTGAAGGAACACGGGAGGGTTTTAGTCAGTACAAGTCTGACACGCCCTCCCGCTTAACCCAGAGCGGGAGAAATCATTGGATGATTCCCATAAAAAAAAAGTATAATTTTTTCTTGCAGCTATCTATACCTGTTTAGGAAAACTGTTCAGAGTTCTAGAATCCATTATTTAAGCATATAGGAGGTTTCCTGTTGAGGTAATCTCTAATCATTTTTAGGACAAACAAAGATTTTAACAAAAGATGCATTATAATCAGTATCTTTTAAAAGGTCCCATCACTCAATGGAAAATAATTATCTACTAACAAAAAAATAACAAGTAAATAGATATATGAATGATAAATGGTCGTTATCAGCACTTACTCTCAGCCGTGATAAGACGCTGTTATCTGTAACTACGATTTAATGTGCCGTTTATCCTACTTGTTAGGAATCTTATCTTCACTTGCATGTTTACTTTAATATAATGGAGAAATTGTGATTTATATGAGTTATATAATATTGTGGAAACAATCCACAAGGTTAAGATTATCTGTTTAAATAAATAACTCTTTGTTGAGTGGGTACTAACGTATATAATTAGAATTAAAATTTTGTTGTGTGTCAATTAGCACTTTTTTTCAACCATGAAGAGGTATGATTCTTGTTTTTCACAGAGAATAGTAATTATTTATAATCCTACATTTTTAGTAATTAATATCATCAGTATTTTTAAGACGTAGGTTTTTCTCTTTTATCCTGAACTAGTTGACTTGTAAAATATTATTATATGACGTCATAATTATACTATAACACTGCCATGTAATCTTTTCACCACCCTTAATTGACTGGTAGAGAATGCCAAAGGCATTAATTCGCCTCTGTACTTTTGTGCATGGAGTCTAAATAAATCAATATTCCACTGCTGGGACACAGGCCTTCTCTCTGTGAGAGGGAATGGGCCGTGATCCACCATGCGGGCCCAGTGCGGGTTGGTAGATGACACATGTCTTCGAATTTTTGGTTCTAGGACATGCCGGTTTCCTCACGATGTTTTCCTTCACCGTTTTGAGAGTATTGAAAATGAAATATTTTTTACAAAGTAAAGCCCCTGCCTCCCACCCACGACCTACAACTTGCAAGTCGCGGTGTATCACTGGGCATGTATCATACGAATCCTATAAAATTGACCCTATCTCAGGTCTCCGGCTCCGCTCGGGCTGGGTAGGCCTGTCTTTGGGCACCAGCGACACCCTCCTCCTAGGACTGCAGGCGCCCGCAGCCCCACCAGCAGGTCACGTGCTGGTGGGCCCTACTCCTGACGCTCCCTACATGGCGCTGCTGTGCTTCGCCAACGGCTCCCTCACCAGACAGAACCACCGCGACAGGCTGGCGGCGAACAGCTGGGATGCCTTCAATGATCTGCTTACTGCCACTGTGAGAGGGAATATGGGCTATATGGGTAAGTTACTTATCTTACGAGGACAATTATCAATACTGTGTTAGCAATTTAGTTTCCAAACATATAAACAAGTGTGTTTTTGGGAAAAAAATACTTTAACAACTTCTCGGTCCCATGAATCATATATGATTCATGCGATTGTTTAACTGTCTATTATTGTGTCTGCTATATGGGCGATGAACTTGTTAATACTCAGATATTAAGTTAAGTTTGGCGTACAAAATCAAACATTTGAATATACTTTAGGATAATAGCTCAATTAGGAAGTCAACTTAATACACACACAATATTTAACTTTGTACGAGCAAACCCGTACATTTTGTATTGTTAAGTAATAATGCTGACGCTTGCACTCACGATGCGGTGCATCGCGTTCATTTATAAACTAATTACTTTAGTGCCAATAAATCCGTGTAATAGTAAACATCGTTTTACTTAATCAATTCCCTAACCTGGGTCGCGGCGCGGTACTCATAACATTAACTAACTAAGGTGTAAGGTGAACACCGTACATCTTTATGGTCCTTCGAGCCGGATGAACGGGATCATTAACGCGAATAATCAGTGGACATTGAGTCAATTCGAGTGAGTGGTTCCATATCAGCAGCAGCTGTGGAGTTGCAGTTCAGGGAGTAAACAGCAGCCTTGAGCGCAATCAACATACCCACCATACAGCAGAATCAAAGTAAGATCTTTCCTTTTTATTGCTTGACCTAACAATATGAGCCAAACAATGGAGGATCTTCTGGCCAACCAGAAACGAATCATGGTGGCCATGAACCAACTTTTATCAAACTTTAAGAAAGATGGTCAGGAACGCAAAACTCCTGACTACATCAAACGTAGATTGGAAACTTTAGACTCCTACTGGCAGGAGTTTCAATCTAATCACGATCAGTTAAACCCATTTTGCAACAAATCGATTGAGTATTTTGCATTGAATCACTATCAACAAACTCAGGGTATCTATCTTTCAACGCGTGAATTTATCAAAAGTGTAGGAACTCCGTCTATTTTAAAACCCGCAACATCATTAGCCGGCACGTTCAGGGCCGGCGTGGACGAGACCCTTAAGAACAGGAATCCCGATGACAGCGAGGCTACGACCTTTCTTGAAACGCCCAAATTCAAGTCTCAGGGCACCAACAGCAAGTTGGACGAATTACTGAAGAAGCAGACTATCAATTTTAAGGCTTTCTATCGAACTGTGGCGAACATCAACATCGATGCCATAACTGAGAAATGGGAGTTTCAAGATACGTTGAAAACATTGGAAGCGAGGTGGTCGGCCATTGACACGCTTCACTGGGAGTTGGAAGGTGAACTCGACGGGCAAGATGATTCGTATGAGGACAAGTTTACCTCGTATGAAATGACGTACAACAACATGAAGAAGTCTCTGAACAGTAAATTGTGGTCTGTATCACACCGAGAACATTCTACACCAAAGATGGAAGTGCCTACGTTTAATGGCCATTATCAACACTGGGTATCCTTTAAAGACTTATTCACGGAGGCTATCCACAACAATCCGTCGCTCTCTCAAGCTCAAAAGATGCAGTACCTTAAAGCTAAACTGAAAGGGGAAGCCGAAGGTTTAATACACCATCTTCAGATCAGCTCTGAAAACTATTCAACGTGTTGGGAAATCCTTAATCATAGGTATAACAACAAACTGCTTATATTCACCTCACATATGAATACTCTAACCAACCTTCCGGTCATGCAACAACCTTCAGTCTTTCATGTGAAACGCATCCACGATATAACTATCGAATGTGTCAACGCTATAAAGAACATGGGAGCAGACGTAAGCACATGGGACCCCATAATTTGCTATTTGATGTCGAATAAATTAGATGCTAACACGCATTCCGAATACATCGCATCTCTTAAGCAACCTCGTGAACTGCCCATTTTATCTGACTTTTTGGACTTCCTGGAAGCCAAGTTCACGAGTATGGAGTCATCGCGGCGTAAACAAGATCAGAAATCTCCAAATTCCAACGCAAAATTAGCTAAAGATAACAATTTTAACAACAAAAATATCAATCGTTATTCGAAACAATCCTATTCGAGCAACAAAAACGTGTCGAAATCGAACGGAAAATTTCACAAAACACGAACTTGCCCATTATGCGAAAATGGTCATGGATTATTCCATTGTGAACAATATATTGGATTGTCCCCAATCGACAAAAAACAATTTGTCGTTGACAACAAGCTATGCGAAAATTGTCTTTTTAGTCATAATGGCAAGGCATGCAATTCAACAAAACGGTGCCATGAGTGCGACGGAAGTCATAACACGATACTTCACGATGCGTTTGCGCAATCCGCAAATGCATTGCCTAACCAAGCAATACCTAAAGCTGGAAATGCACGTACTTTGCCTGAGCAAACTCAGCAACTTAGCACTCACATGGCTCAACAACGTGATTTACCGGAAACATTATTGTCCACAGCCATGATTAAGGTCCAAAAACGTGATGGATCTTATCTTAACATGCGAGCTCTGATTGATCAGGGTTCCCAAACTTCGCTCATTACCGAAAATGCCGCACAACAATTGGGACTGTCCCGTCAAAGATGCAAGGGCGTAATAACCGGTACAGGAGACAGGGATAATGCCTGTAAGGGAGTTATAAACATTAACTGCTCATCAAGAAGAGAATCTTACTCTTTTAACACAGATGTTTTCATCATGAAAACTTTAACAAAAAATCTGCCAACTTATACCTTTGCTAAGCCCACGTGGTCTTATTTAGAAAACATAGAACTTGCAGATCCTGACTTTTACGTCAGTCGTCCGATAGATATTTTATTTGGCGCTGACATATATTCAAACATCATTATGGAGGGTATCTGCAGAGTTGAACAAACAACACCCATTGCTCAACAGACTCGGCTTGGGTGGATTCTGTGCGGTAACGTAAACATACTGCAATGCAATGTCGTACAGTTTGATATTGACCAGTTGCAAAAATTTTGGGAAACGGAGGAAATTGCAGAGTCTACTTCGCTTTCATCAGATGATCAAGAGTGTATGCAATTTTACAGCTCAACAACAAACCGATTGCTAGATGGAAGATATGTAGTGAGGCTCCCTCTGAAAACAAATTTAGAAGAACAATTGGGTAACTCGAAATCAAAGGCCATAGCACAATTTGGTCATTTGGAACGTAAATTAATTAAAAAAGAAAACATCGCAAAAGAGTATAAAACATTCATACACGAGTACCTAGCGTTAGGACATATGAAACCAGCTATTTGTAACTCGAAACTCGAATGTTTCCTGCCGCATCATTGTGTGCTACGTGATGACTCTACAACTACGTCACTTCGAGTCGTTTTTAACGCCTCATCAAAAACATCAAGTGGCCAAAGTTTAAATGATTTGATGCAAAGGGGCCCAAATCTGCAACGGGACCTTCAGTCATTAATACTTAAATGGAGGCAGTATCAATTTGCCTTCACCGCGGACATCGAAAAGATGTTCCGCCAAATTTTGGTCCATAAGGAAGATCAGAGCCTGCAAAAAATAGTTTGGAGAGATAGTCCCCGAGATAAACTACAAGAATATCAGCTGACCACGGTCACGTATGGGACTAAAGCGGCTCCTTTCCTCGCAATGATGACGTTAAAACAGCTGGCGAACGATGAACGCTCCGAATATCAAGAAGCATCTAAAGTCCTCGAAGAGTCGTTCTACATGGATGACCTTCTCCATGGTACTCATAGCGTATCAGCAGCACGCCAACTTCAACAAGATTTAATTGAACTGCTGAAACGCGGGGGATTCAATTTAAGAAAATGGGCTTCTAATGATCCGCATTTACTGCACGATGAAGTCCCATGCCAACAACAAAGCAAAAGCTTTCGACAGCCGGAGTCTACTAAAACATTAGGACTACGCTGGAATCCTATCAAGGATAACTTTACATTTGAGCCAAAAATTGATTCAACAGTCAACAAGGCTACAAAAAGATCTGTGCTATCCGATATCTCCAAGTTCTTTGACCCTTTGGGGTGGCTCACACCTACAACAACAAAACTCAAAATTTTATTTCAACGAATTTGGACTTCACAAATTCAGTGGGATGAGCAGATACCTGAGGAAATTTTTGAAGAATGGAATAAACTTAAGGCGGATATCGATCAAATAAGTCAAGCTCAAATACCAAGATGGTTGGGCACAAAACCCGAGCGAAGAGTCGAGTTACATGGTTTCTGTGACTCGTCAACAAAAGCATACGCATGCGTTATTTACTGTAAAGTTTATAACGAACAAACAAGCATCATCTTGGTGGCCGGAAAATCAAAAATAATCCCGGCTAACAAAAACATATCGTTGCCACGATTGGAGCTTTGCGGCGCTCATTTATTAGCAAAACTCATGGCTAAGGTCAAGGCTTCTTTAACTGACTACAACATTGTTATTTATGGCTGGATTGACTCCACGGCAGTACTGGGGTGGCTGCAAGGAGATCCAGGACGTTGGCAAACCTTTGTTGCCAACAGAACACGATTTATAACTGAAATCATGCCTTCTACCTGCTGGCGGTATGTCAAATCTGCCGAAAATCCTGCAGACTGCGCAAGTAGAGGCTTATCGATGTCGCAATTGATTCAACATCCTTTATGGTGGCAGGGACCATCTTGGCTACAAACATTTAAAGCTGATGAAAGAATTGAAGAAATAATCTATACAACAACATTGGAAACAAAAATACAGAAGCAAGCAAACACTGTCACGAAACAAACAGATGACGAAAGTATAATCATGAGCTTATTAAAAGGTCACAGTTCTTTTACCAAAGTTGTACACATTTTAGCTTGGGTGTATCGATTTTTAACAAACAAGCAAAGCAATAAGGAAACTTCCTATCTTACGTTAGAAGAGATAAGAGAAGCAAAAATGAAGATCATAAAGCAAGTACAGCAGCAGGAATTTGTAGAAGAAATCAAAAGCTTAAAAGAGAAAGGAAAGCTTAGCAACAAAAGCAGAATACTAAATCTAAATCCATTTCTGGATAACATTGGGCTTCTCCGTGTCGGGGGAAGGCTAAGACATGCTCATATTCATGCAGACATGCAACATCCTTTAATTATTCCACAGCGAGGACGTTTAACAGAGCTTCTAATAGAACATGCACACAAGCTTACTTTCCATGGCGGAGCCCGCTTGACATCGGGATTTATCCGACAAAAGTATTGGATTATAGGCGGAAATGAAGCAACGAAAAAGCAAATACGCTTATGCGTTAAATGTAAAAAGCTAAGTCCTAACAAACATAACCAAATTATGGGTGACTTACCTGCAGCGAGAAGCAATCCATCTCGTCCGTTTGACCACACTGGAATAGATTTTACCGGGCACCTACTCCTTAAAGCCAACAAAGGCCGTGGCATAAAAACCACTAAAGGATATGTGTCTGTTTTCGTCTGCATGTCTACAAAAGCAGTACATCTAGAGCTAGTCTCCGATCTTAGCACCTCATCGTTCATCGCAGCTTTACGAAGAATGGCAGCACGTAGAGGTACGCCGAGTCACATTTATAGTGACAATGGACGAAACTTTGTCGGAGCTAACAAGCAAATTCAACAAGAATACCAAGAAATGCAACACATATTTAACAACGAATTTTTGGCTGAACTAACAGACATGGAAATCAACTGGCATTTTAATGCACCAATCTGGCCTTCCGCAGGCGGTCTTTGGGAGTCCGCAGTCAAAAGTTTCAAACATCACTTTAGAAGAGTTGTCGGAGAGCAAAAGTTAACTTACGAAGAGTTGTCAACAGTCCTCACGCAAATCGAAGCATGCCTCAATTCTAGGCCTCTATGTCCCCTCACTGAAGATCCGGAGGACTTAGACTACTTAACTCCATCTCACTTTTTGACTGGCGGTTCAGCACTTACCCTAGTTGAAACAGAAAGGGACTTGAGGACTAGGTGGCAGTTAACTCAGAAAATTTTCGCTGACATCTGGAAAAGATGGCGATCTGAGTATCTAACACAACTAACAACAAGAAGCAAGTGGCGACAGTCTCGTGAAAACATAAACCTAAACGACGTAGTCCTCTTGCACGATGACAACTTACCACCAGGAAAATGGTCTATGGGTAGGATCGTCGATCTACATCCCGGAGCAGATGGATTCGTTCGCGTTGTCAGCTTAAAAACGAAGAACGGAATTCTTAAAAGACCAATTACCAAAATATCAAAGTTACCTGTAAAACAAAATCACTCAGACTCGTCTGAAAACGTCCAGGAAGAGCTGAAACCAAACAGCGAAAAAACACAACCTCAAAGGAAATCGAAGAGAGTTAGCGTAACAACATTATTTATATCTTTATTATTTTTTATGACAATCGTAACAGGAGGACACTGCGATTTCCAAACAACAAAATTTAGACCTAACCAAGGCCTTTATTTCGATAAATTAACTAACATGCAGATTATACGGGACGAGTGGAAGCTCATTATCTACTACGATATGCAACCTTATTGGGAGGGCATAACAGCTCTCAACAAATACACGAAGTCCCTAGAACAATCATGCAAAACAATACGTAACATTATGAACTGTGATATCATATTATTACAGTTAATTCAAGGCTTCGGTGAACTTGAGTACTACAACCAGATGTTGCTCGGTCAGCACTCAAACGTGCAGCGCGCTAGACAGCGGCGCGGTCTTATCGACGGTGTCGGATATCTCGCGAATAGCCTCTTCGGGGTATTAGATACGAGATTCGCCGATCAGTATCGCAAGGACATAACGTTATTACGCGACAACCAACGTCATATTGCCTCCTACTGGAAAAACCAAACATCGATTATAGAGGTTGAATATAATCTCCTCAAACGAACAGAGCAAACCATGAACAAACAACATAAAATGGTTTCCCAACATATATTTTCCATTGAAAAAGCGCTAAACCAACTTCAATCCGAAACACGAAACATGTCTATCGTAAATGAGCTGACTGTCGGAGCTATTATCGGGAGCAACATGCTACATAACTTGAAGTCATTACAAAGCACCTTACTGGACACTATCACTGACATCTATCACGGTCAGTTTAATCCACATCTTTTAACTCCCGTTCAATTGCAAGATCAGCTGAGTACCATCGCTAGTCAGCTCCCTAAGGACGTGACATTGCCTGTAGACAATGTGCAGATGGATTTAAGGAAAATATATAAGCTTCTTAAAGTAAAGGCCAGAATGCTGGCAGAATACCTTATCTTTGAAATTAGGCTTCCTCTTATCAGTAGAGACTCCTTTGAGATATTCAAAATATTTTCCATTCCTCAAGTCAAAGGAACAGACATGGTTAACATCCAACCAATATCAGATTATGTGGCTATAAACTTAAAGAAGGATACCTACTTAACTATGACAGAGAAAACATTAACATCATGTCTCATATCAGCCCGGCGAGCACGGCCTACTGTGACATGGCCTAAGTCACACTTTTTATCACAGTTTGGGCGATAAAGCCATTTTGTCTGAAATGCTAGCACGGCGGCGTGAGATATTTTCTTGACTTGTGGCATAACTTCTTGACATTAATTTGTTTTCTTTTTCGGAAATTTGCCAATTTTATGGCAGTTTCGGTTTAACCTTGGCCATAAAAACCATTTAGGTTCAGAGAAGCATAGTCCTACGACGCACTATTTCCGAATTATGGGCCTCCGAATTTTATTTTATTTTACATAAAACGCTCTATATCTCGAAAACGGTATGTCCTAGGCAAAAAATAACCAAAATTTAGCCCCCCCTTTAATACCCCCATTCTAGCAGCATCCCAACATGAATTTAAGAAAAAAAAATTTTTTTTTTACTTTGCTTGTTTTTCGACTTGAACTACAAATTCTTAACAGAAAATATTTTGGGTCATGACAAGTTATGATAAAATATGTCATGTCTTACAATTTGTCTTAAATACTAGCACGGGACAACCATGTGACATAGTTTCAAGACGCGACATGCCTTTCTTGTGGCTGACTTCATAGTGCGACATAATCTGAATAGACGACCAAATAAAATAATACTTATAAAAGTGTGCCGTTCATACAGATAAAATACTTTTTAATTTTGTTGGGCACAAATTAATATTTGACCCACGACCATAGACTTATGCACACTTTATTTTTCTTTGTTTGTTTGATAACATATTAAGTGTTAATAAAATATTAATAATTACTTAAAAAATATAATAGCTTGGACCCAGTTCCCGATACCGGTGAGCCCCTATTTTTTATTTTAGTTGTTTTTTGGGGGGTTTATTTAAGAAATAATTTAAAATGTAGAAAGTAAGAAGAATATGGAATATAAGAAAATAATTATAAAAAAGTAATAATCAAAATAAAAATAATAATTAAAAATAGAAATAACAATTATAAAAAAGTAATAAAATAGAATTAATTAATAATCCTGTAACATTTCAATTAATTAATATTTTTTGGGGGTTTTATTTAAGAAATAATTTAAAATGTAGAAAGTAAGAAGAATATGGAATATAAGAAAATAATTATAAAAAAGTAATAATCAAAATAAAAATAATAATTAAAAATAGGAATAACAATAAAAAATAACAATTATAAAAAAAGTAATAAAATATAATTAATTAATAATCCTGTAAAATTTCAATTAATTAATAAGCATTGATCAACACACACACAAAATAAATTTATTGCCATTTGATGCAGTAATTAGAAGGAAAATATTTTATTTTTCAACTATAAAATTTTATCACCACCTCCGAACGAAAGTGATACATTTTTCTTAATCATCTGTCTAAATGTGAAATTTGTGACAAAATGGGTGCGCCCGTATTAGCAAAGTAAGACCCGATAAGTCCCAAATAAACGTCAGGAAATTTTCTCACACCGCCGGTACTAATAATAAAGACAAAATGGCTTTATCGTCCAAACTGCGATGAAATGTGTGACTCAAGCCATGTCACAGTAGGCCGTGGTCGCCGGGAAGCAACAAGAAAGGCATGTCGCGCCTTTAAAATAAGTCACATGTTTGACCCGGCTAGCATTTAAGACAAATTGTAAGACATGACATAATTTATCATGTCTTGTCACAAATGTCTTGGGTACGCCCATGCTCGCTCCGCTGATGCATATCTGTGTCATATTCAGAGACCTATTTATCATCTAAATGGAGATAAAGATTTCTGTCAGACCGAAGAGCTTGAGTGCGAGACAAAGATCTCTCCTTGCAAAAACAGCTGGTTTAAAAGTAACACAATTAACAACTACATCTATTTTTGTTGCGATCAATGCTCTTTACGTATAATGTGCGAGGATCAAGTTGCCAGTCATCAGCTGACCGGTGCGGGTCTTGTCGCTATAGACAATGGGTGTATTATTAAAACGCAAGCATTTACTTTAATTGCACACAGACAACAGTCTAGCGAACTGAACATTAAACCTGATGTTTATACTCCACTGATACCGCCGATAAATCATATTATCAACATTACGATCCCGCATATGATAACCTTGAATGATTCTGAAACTGACCAGAATCAAATAGATTTAACAGAGCTTGGCCAGAAAATTAAGATCATGAAAGAAAATGCTGCTATAGCTGAAAGCATGTCTGTCCATGATATACACCACTATACGCTGATATACATCATCGTCGGCATCACGGGAGTAGCGGGACTGGTGTACGCGTGGCGTCGCGTGCGCGCCTGGAGAGTGCCGTCCACGCCGGCGCCGACACCAGCGCAGGCCCAGGGTGCGCCTGCGCCTCCTCCTCGCAACAACGACAATCCGTGCGTGATTATAGGTGACCGAGTGTTTTACCACAGTGTTAGTGAGTTAAATGACAACAATCAGAGCAGTGTTTCTAATCTCAATAGTGCGCGAGTGAATAAAGCTACGTCACCTATTTGCGTTCGTTGAGTTAAATGATGCGGCTAGTGACAATAATTAACTTTATCACTTAATCGTTAATTATTTTTGCTTTATATTGTCTCGACATTAATTTTGTATAACATTTATTATTTTTTACATTTTCTAGAAACATTGTTTTTAAATATGTTGATCTTTGATCTGTTAACATTAATTTTGTAACTTGTTAATTTCTCCTGTAGGGAGTATGTACGAGCAAACCCGTACATTTTGTATTGTTAAGTAATAATGCTGACGCTTGCACTCACGATGCGGTGCATCGCGTTCATTTATAAACTAATTACTTTAGTGCCAATAAATCCGTGTAATAGTAAACATCGTTTTACTTAATCAATTCCCTAACCTGGGTCGCGGCGCGGTACTCATAACATTAACTAACTAAGGTGTAAGGTGAACACCGTACAAACTTTTTATATTTGCCATCGACACGCTAAGAAGAACTTAATGACTTGATGCTTTAGGTGTTAGTTGGTTTTTGATGCAATTTCCACAGACGAGAGGTACTTTTTGCCATTATATATTTATGATTTAACCACAAACATGTCAATTGTTTAACGTATTTTTCTCAAACATGCTTGGAAATTTGGGCATTATTTGGCAACCTTCTTCGTGATAAATCGAAATTGCTATACTGGCCAAATACATGCTAGCAGCGGCCGGCAAAAGTTGTATGAAAATCCATATCTGTCGTGTCTAGCGGCCAAATAAATTACATAGTAAACTCATATCTGTCGTGTTATTTAAAAATGGAACGATCTTTTACTCCGAAGCATGGCAACCAAGGAGGTAACTTATCAAAGGTTTTATTTAAATTTCGAACTGGCTTGCAAATAGAGAACGTTGTTTATTGAAAAAAAAACCAAAAGAACACTTTAACGCGGGAACAATTATTGTTGTTCGTCATTGATTTTTGTCAAAATGAGTTCTAGGTACTACTTAGTTTTAATTTCCGCGCATTATTTGAGAAAAGTACTATACAAGCCTTGGCCACAACTAGGCATTGATGGACTTACGTATGTGTGCCTCGGCTTCACCTCGGCCCACATTTACACGTTCGTCTATCAATGCCTCTTTTGCTGGCCGCTGCAGTAATGTACTATTTCTTCCTAGGTATCTACTACGACACAGCAGAGATAGTCCCCCGGGCAGCAGTGGGTCGCTGGGTGTACGACGCGAGCGGCCGCGCGGCCGAGCGCCCGGCGCCGCAGTTCGAGGCGCGCGCGCTGCTGGAGGGACAGGCGCTGGCCAGGCGGGCTCATGCCGAGGATATGGGCTTTAAACTGGGTGAGTCAACTTTAGAACTAGATGTCCTCCCCTAGGCATCTACTACGACACAGCAGAGATAGTCCCCCGGGCAGCAGTGGGTCGCTGGGTGTACGACGCGAGCGGCCGCGCGGCCGAGCGCCCGGCGCCGCAGTTCGAGGCGCGCGCGCTGCTGGAGGGACAGGCGCTGGCCAGGCGGGCTCATGCCGAGGATATGGGCTTTAAACTGGGTGAGTCAACTTTAGAACTAGATGTCCTCCCCTAGGCATCTACTACGACACAGCAGAGATAGTCCCCCGGGCAGCAGTGGGTCGCTGGGTGTACGACGCGAGCGGCCGCGCGGCCGAGCGCCCGGCGCCGCATTTCGAGGCGCGCGCGCTGCTGGAGGGACAGGCGCTGGCCAGGCGGGCTCATGCCGAGGATATGGGCTTTAAACTGGGTGAGTCAACTTTAGAACTAGATGTCCTCCCCTAGGCATCTACTACGACACAGCAGAGATAGTCCCCCGGGCAGCAGTGGGTCGCTGGGTGTACGACGCGAGCGGCCGCGCGGCCGAGCGCCCGGCGCCGCAGTTCGAGGCGCGCGCGCTGCTGGAGGGACAGGCGCTGGCCAGGCGGGCTCATGCCGAGGATATGGGCTTTAAACTGGGTGAGTCAACTTTAGAACTAGATGTCCTCCCCTAGGCATCTACTACGACACAGCAGAGATAGTCCCCCGGGCAGCAGTGGGTCGCTGGGTGTACGACGCGAGCGGCCGCGCGGCCGAGCGCCCGGCGCCGCAGTTCGAGGCGCGCGCGCTGCTGGAGGGACAGGCGCTGGCCAGGCGGGCTCATGCCGAGGATATGGGCTTTAAACTGGGTGAGTCAACTTTAGAACTAGATGTCCTCCCCTAGGCATCTACTACGACACAGCAGAGATAGTCCCCCGGGCAGCAGTGGGTCGCTGGGTGTACGACGCGAGCGGCCGCGCGGCCGAGCGCCCGGCGCCGCAGTTCGAGGCGCGCGCGCTGCTGGAGGGACAGGCGCTGGCCAGGCGGGCTCATGCCGAGGATATGGGCTTTAAACTGGGTGAGTCAACTTTAGAACTAGATGTCCTCCCCTAGGCATCTACTACGACACAGCAGAGATAGTCCCCCGGGCAGCAGTGGGTCGCTGGGTGTACGACGCGAGCGGCCGCGCGGCCGAGCGCCCGGCGCCGCAGTTCGAGGCGCGCGCGCTGCTGGAGGGACAGGCGCTGGCCAGGCGGGCTCATGCCGAGGATATGGGCTTTAAACTGGGTGAGTCAACTTTAGAACTAGATGTCCTCCCCTAGGCATCTACTACGACACAGCAGAGATAGTCCCCCGGGCAGCAGTGGGTCGCTGGGTGTACGACGCGAGCGGCCGCGCGGCCGAGCGCCCGGCGCCGCAGTTCGAGGCGCGCGCGCTGCTGGAGGGACAGGCGCTGGCCAGGCGGGCTCATGCCGAGGATATGGGCTTTAAACTGGGTGAGTCAACTTTAGAACTAGATGTCCTCCCCTAGGCATCTACTACGACACAGCAGAGATAGTCCCCCGGGCAGCAGTGGGTCGCTGGGTGTACGACGCGAGCGGCCGCGCGGCCGAGCGCCCGGCGCCGCAGTTCGAGGCGCGCGCGCTGCTGGAGGGACAGGCGCTGGCCAGGCGGGCTCATGCCGAGGATATGGGCTTTAAACTGGGTGAGTCAACTTTAGAACTAGATGTCCTCCCCTAGGCATCTACTACGACACAGCAGAGATAGTCCCCCGGGCAGCAGTGGGTCGCTGGGTGTACGACGCGAGCGGCCGCGCGGCCGAGCGCCCGGCGCCGCAGTTCGAGGCGCGCGCGCTGCTGGAGGGACAGGCGCTGGCCAGGCGGGCTCATGCCGAGGATATGGGCTTTAAACTGGGTGAGTCAACTTTAGAACTAGATGTCCTCCCCTAGGCATCTACTACGACACAGCAGAGATAGTCCCCCGGGCAGCAGTGGGTCGCTGGGTGTACGACGCGAGCGGCCGCGCGGCCGAGCGCCCGGCGCCGCAGTTCGAGGCGCGCGCGCTGCTGGAGGGACAGGCGCTGGCCAGGCGGGCTCATGCCGAGGATATGGGCTTTAAACTGGGTGAGTCAACTTTAGAACTAGATGTCCTCCCCTAGGCATCTACTACGACACAGCAGAGATAGTCCCCCGGGCAGCAGTGGGTCGCTGGGTGTACGACGCGAGCGGCCGCGCGGCCGAGCGCCCGGCGCCGCAGTTCGAGGCGCGCGCGCTGCTGGAGGGACAGGCGCTGGCCAGGCGGGCTCATGCCGAGGATATGGGCTTTAAACTGGGTGAGTCAACTTTAGAACTAGATGTCCTCCCCTAGGCATCTACTACGACACAGCAGAGATAGTCCCCCGGGCAGCAGTGGGTCGCTGGGTGTACGACGCGAGCGGCCGCGCGGCCGAGCGCCCGGCGCCGCAGTTCGAGGCGCGCGCGCTGCTGGAGGGACAGGCGCTGGCCAGGCGGGCTCATGCCGAGGATATGGGCTTTAAACTGGGTGAGTCAACTTTAGAACTAGATGTCCTCCCCTAGGCATCTACTACGACACAGCAGAGATAGTCCCCCGGGCAGCAGTGGGTCGCTGGGTGTACGACGCGAGCGGCCGCGCGGCCGAGCGCCCGGCGCCGCAGTTCGAGGCGCGCGCGCTGCTGGAGGGACAGGCGCTGGCCAGGCGGGCTCATGCCGAGGATATGGGCTTTAAACTGGGTGAGTCAACTTTAGAACTAGATGTCCTCCCCTAGGCATCTACTACGACACAGCAGAGATAGTCCCCCGGGCAGCAGTGGGTCGCTGGGTGTACGACGCGAGCGGCCGCGCGGCCGAGCGCCCGGCGCCGCAGTTCGAGGCGCGCGCGCTGCTGGAGGGACAGGCGCTGGCCAGGCGGGCTCATGCCGAGGATATGGGCTTTAAACTGGGTGAGTCAACTTTAGAACTAGATGTCCTCCCCTAGGCATTTACTACGACACAGCAGAGATAGTCCCCCGGGCAGCAGTGGGTCGCTGGGTGTACGACGCGAGCGGCCGCGCGGCCGAGCGCCCGGCGCCGCAGTTCGAGGCGCGCGCGCTGCTGGAGGGACAGGCGCTGGCCAGGCGGGCTCATGCCGAGGATATGGGCTTTAAACTGGGTGAGTCAACTTTAGAACTAGATGTCCTCCCCTAGGCATCTACTACGACACAGCAGAGATAGTCCCCCGGGCAGCAGTGGGTCGCTGGGTGTACGACGCGAGCGGCCGCGCGGCCGAGCGCCCGGCGCCGCAGTTCGAGGCGCGCGCGCTGCTGGAGGGACAGGCGCTGGCCAGGCGGGCTCATGCCGAGGATATGGGCTTTAAACTGGGTGAGTCAACTTTAGAACTAGATGTCCTCCCCTAGGCATCTACTACGACACAGCAGAGATAGTCCCCCGGGCAGCAGTGGGTCGCTGGGTGTACGACGCGAGCGGCCGCGCGGCCGAGCGCCCGGCGCCGCAGTTCGAGGCGCGCGCGCTGCTGGAGGGACAGGCGCTGGCCAGGCGGGCTCATGCCGAGGATATGGGCTTTAAACTGGGTGAGTCAACTTTAGAACTAGATGTCCTCCCCTAGGCATCTACTATGCGAGTCCCCAGGAGCAGCAGTGGGTCGCTGGGTATACAATGTGCTGTTAATCTTAGTAAGAAAGATTTTAGCTACATATGACAACCATATAACCATATATTTGACGACACGGATGGCGTAGTGCTTGAGCGATTGGCTGCTGCGCTACTTGTCGCGGATTGGTTCCCGCACGGAACTAATATATGTATGGCCTACAGATAATTGTTCCGGATCTGAGTGTCTTGTGTATGTGAGTTTTAATGTTTGTAAACGCACCCACGATACAGGAATAAATTCCTAGAATGGGACAATGTTAAAAAAAAAATTGAAATAATATATATGAAAAATTTCAGTTTCTATGATAGTTGCGGCTTAGGTACATACCAAGATTATTTGGTCAGACAGAAAAACAATATTTAACTGCCATATTCAAAGATAGACCCATATCAAGAAGTAAATCTCACAAACATATGTACACAGCTAAGAAACAATTTAGTTAACCCAGTAAGGGCTATGTTGCTATTAATCATACCTTATTTGATGCTCTGGCTTTATTTAAACTAAAAACATTAATTGCTATTTCAGACAAGTCGTCCCGCTTGATAGCGACGGGCGGCGCTTCAGTCAACAAGGAGCTACTACAGATATTTGCGGACGTTTTTGACACGCCAGTATATGTTCAGGTAAGCTATGTCATATACATTTAAATTTCACTTGTGATATCCCAATGACTGTTATTTATTTTTTAGATAATTTAGTTTATAATTGGTCAAAGATATTTGGTTAATTAATTTAAAAAAAATTGCTCAAAACAGCGAGTGAATGCGAAGTAAAAATAAACACTTTTTTCAGGATCAACACGCCAATGCGGCCTTATTAGGAGCAGCAATCCGCGCAGCTGAGGTGTGGAGCGTTGCGACTGGTACCACGCTGCCTGGTTAGTAGTTGATCGTTTTCACCTTCTTTCAGTTTCTTCTCTGTATGAAAAGAGGCCTTTGCTCTGCAATGGGACAGTAAAGCGCCCCCTAGACGTTCAAATGGTTTGATTCAAACATGTAGATTTTGGTTTGAGTCAAACCATTTTGAACTGAGAATTGGCAAGTTTAAGTGGCAGTGGGCAGGGCACGTTGATCGCAGAACGGATGGCCGATGGGGCTGAAAGGTTCTGGAGTGGCGACCGCGAACCGGAAGACGTTGCGTTGGAAGGCCTCCCACCAAGTGGAAAGATGACCTGGTGAAGGTTGCGGGGATCCGCTGGACGCACGGGACCGATCAAGGTGGCGACGCTTGGGGGAGGCCTATGTCCAGCAGTGGACATCTTTCGGCTGATATGATGATGATGATTTTGATCGTTTAAACAGCTAGTTTGAAAGGTTTGTCAAACAAAAATCTTCAAAGTTAGAGTGAACAGGCTTCTTCTGGGTAAGCTCACTCCATCGTCACCTCTGACTTAGACCAGAGCCAAGAGCAAAGCTATCACAAAAAAAAAAAAAAATGGTTTGAGTCAAACCAAAATGTACGTGTTTGAACCATAGATATAGTATGAAAAAAAAAACCAGCCAAGTGCGAGTCGGACTCGCACACGAAGGGTTCCGTACCATTATCGCAAAACACTGCATACAAATCACGTTTGTTGTATGGGAGCCCCCCTTAATTTATTTTATTTTAATTTATTAATTATTATTTTTTGAAGTAAATATACAACTAAACATTCTGTGAATATTTCAAGCGTCTACCTGTTGCCGTTATAAATATCGAGCAAAAAACGGCAAAAATATCACGTTTGTTGTATGGGAGCCCCCCTTTAATATTTACTTTATACTGTTTTTAGTATTTGTTGTTATAGCGGCAACAGAAATACATCATCTATGAAAATTTCAACTGTCTAGCTATCACGGTTCATGAGATACAGCCTGGAGACAGACGGACAGACAGACAGACAGACAGACGGATCGCGAAGTCTTAGTAATAGGGTCCCGTTTTTACCCTTTGGGTACGGAACCCTAAAAAGTAGCAAAAAAATTCTAAATCTATGGTTTGAACAAACCGTTTGACCGTCTCAGGGGCGCTTACATGCTGGTATTATTAGTATATTAATTTTAGTCCACCATCGAACCAGGTTTGCGCAGTTCATTTGTTAGATCGCATTACAATAGTTTATCCTACCCCTAACGTTTTAAATATCTGTATTATTATTGTATTTGTTCATCGAGTAGCTCTAGTCTGATAAACTTATACAAATTGAATAATCCTTTATGTTATAGGCAGACGGTTCAAATTCGTTCGTTTTTAGGGTGGGTCAGGTAACAGCTATTACCGACTGTACACACAATCAAGTCCTTTATATCGCTGCAGTGTATCATAACTGAGACTATTACTTTTAAAAATGTTCACTTAACAAGACCGTGTTTTGCAATTTGCAGGCTCAGAACTGAAGGTGTCGCCAGTGGCGACTCCATACCCCGACCACGACAAGATCTACACTCCGATGCTAGCCCGCTACAGAGAGATCATCGAAACAATACCCAAACTAGGGTAGACCGCTAACTCAGTCACACTTAACTGTAATAGTAACGACATATCACATTTTATACTATGTAATTAACTGTTTAATGAACTTGGTGCTAAGTAGTGCCTGTCTTTATCTCCTGTGCAAATGGCAACCAAAGTTACGTTTCGTTTTAGCATGGCAATAGACTGAATCGAAGTAAGAACTCTGTATCGTTAATAAAAAATGTTTAGGATCACGGTAAATATGGATTCACGACGGCTTTTTGTTTTTATATCCAATTTTGTATTTAAGAATGTGGGTCAATGACCGTTATTACCATGCTAAAATGCAACAACTATAGAAATATCTATGAGCATTTTATTGAAGTCATATTTTTGAAAAGATAATATTTTATACACAGTGACACTTCCATTCCTTGATGTAAACGATTGTTATCCAAATAATAATGACGGTAGTCCTAAATACATGCATTAGAAAATCAGACAACTGATTTAAGGCCTAGTTTTTTGAACCGTAAACGGTTAAATATGCTTACCAATGGTTAAATATGCTTACCAATGGTTAAATATGCTTATCAATAGTTAAAAATGCTTACCAATGGTTAAACATGCTTAACAATAGTTAAATATGCTTACCAATGGTTGCAAATATCGATAAAAGACGTTTATTCGCCAATTGGTAGTCTAACAAATAGTCAATAATGAACTCGCGTACTTATATGACCGTTTGTGAGGCTAACAACTAAAGTAAAATGGTTTTTTACTGAAATTTGCAACCATAGGTTGGCATATTTAACCATTGGTTGAGTTAAATACGGATCAAAAGACTGGGCCAAGTTGGAGAGTCAATTATTTGACCATTTGTAAGATTGAGGAATAAACACGTTTAACCGAAATTTGAAACCATTGGTTAGCATAATTGATCATTGGTTGAGTTAACAACGGATAAAAAAACCGGGCCTTAATTGACCAAATTACTGATACTACATTTTTATTAGGCTAGCTAAATAGACTGATGGTCTTTTTCCTACCATTGTGGTAAATGAGCTTATTAGAAGGGAATCTCCCTTAGCCAACTTTTTGTAATGACGTAATATTTTTAAAGTGATATTAACACTCCAGTAACTAAGCTTTTCACTTTTGTGATAGTATTTGCTTTTAAGCTTAAATTGAGCACATAATGCTTAACTCTCACATTTATAACTAAGTAGAACATTCCATTTTATTCATATACAGCATTTATTACTTGTTATTAGAGTTTATTGTTGAATTTTGTTATTGAATCGTTCAGAATCTGATTTCATGTGATCATAATTTTAGGCAATGTATTTTTAAAGACATTTTATTTACAATTTTACTTGACAATCTCATGGTGCTTTGCTGTGCAATATCCAATACATTCCATAAATGGTTATTTTTTATTTGTAAGCATAATCATATTTTTTAAACTTTATTTTTGAATGGGAAACTTTACTGATTGCAGATCATGTAATGACTATTCATTACATGATCTGCAATCAGTTAAGTAAATCATTGCAATTAACTGTTTAAAAACGACGGTTGGAGAGCTTTTGTTATTATATTGTACTTTTTGTTATTTTTTTATACATTTTTATAATAAATGTTTGCTAGAAATGTGTTGTTTAATTTGCATACTGACCTACACGAACTTGACACTTTAGACAGGAACGGTCTAAACTTGCCCCAAACCGGGAGAAATAGAAATAAGAAAGGGTGAAATTTATCCTGCAGCTTCCTGACCAATGAGTCATATATGACTCATAGGATTTTTTCCAATAAGTCCATGAACTTCAAGTGCATTTTTCTCTATCAACATTATACAATATTTTTTTATTACTTTCTGAACTTGTGGGATTTTTTGTCCTAATTTTCCACTTCACGCGGTATACAAATATGTTGTACTGGGACAGGGAAGATCTTAAAAAAGTCTGGGACTTTGGGTTGCCGGTGAGTAACCTTAAAAACTAAGCAATAAGAAAACGCCTCTGTATGTCATACATATTTATTTCATGAATCGGCTTGCATTTAACTATTTCAAAAGTGATTATCATGAACCCAAGAAAACATATAGAACTGTCTTGAATAAATGTTTTTAAGACATACACTATATTGAAACCAAAGGAAAGTAAGTAAGTATTTGTGGAAGGAAGTCGTTTACTTCTTGCGTCCACCGCGTTCCTTGACTTGTAGATGTAGTACAGCTCCGGGCGGCACGTTGTAGTAAGCCAAAGTGTTCGTGTCCTTGAAGAAGAGGCCCTGCAACATACAAGCAGTGGCGTTAGTAACAATCTTCAAAACAAAAACTAAATTATGGTCTTCAGATGTCGCTAGTTATTAAACAGGAAACAACATCCAGCAAAAAAGTAAGTCGTGTGGCACGGGCACCCAACACGAAGAAAGAAAATTTCGTTCAAATAAATTGCAGTAGATGGCGTGATAAGCTTCGATTTGTTATTGAGTCTAGTGAAATATTAAGATTTTCTGGAGACGTTCATAAAAAAATTATGTTCTTGTTTAATTAACTCTCATAAGCAAAGAATTAAGGAATATTGGACTCTTAATTAAAATTTCAAAAATTATATGAATGGATCATTTATTGTTTCCAATAGATGGCGCGGTTACACCCCATACAAAGAAACCGTGCCGACGTAACTAGCGTGTTTCATCTGATTAATCTTGTTATTTTTGCAAGTGCAGCAATCGCATTCGATCCCGTTTCACGGCAATAGATGGTGTACACTTGAAAGCACAGCGACTTGCAAGTATAGCCCTCGCCAAACTTCTTGGCCGCCCTGAATTTGTTTTACCGGAGGCGCGAGGTACGAAACGGTGCTATTTTTGTATGAGATTTTTAACTGCACAGCCATTGTAGCCAACTTCAGGGCGGCCAAGAAGTTTGGCGAGAACTATAAAAGGGTTTACTAGGATCGTGAATATTTTTTTCTTTATGTACAGTTAGTTTTATAGTATTTTTGTGCACGTTTTTACAGTTTTGTTGCACCAAAATGTGCAAATAAACAAGTCGAGTGGAATACCTGAGAAATTTAAAAATGCGCCATCTATTGGCATCAATTTTAAATGATCCGTTCAAATAATCTTAAAAATGTGAATTAAGAGCCCATAATTTTGCACTTAGGAGAGTTAATTAAACAAGAACATACAATTTTTAAGTTCAATTCCAGAAAATGTTAATTTTACAAACAATTCTATTGAATTGTGTGTACATGTCGCACCATCTAGTGAGATTTATTTAACCCAAATTTTCTTTCTTAGCAATGAGACCCCGTGATATAGCGAAGTTTACCTCATAGTGCAGCTTCTGCTTGGCGGTGGGCATGTTGGTGGAGCGCTGCAGGATGTTCTTGAGCTCGGCCACCGTCGTGCTCAGCGGCACGCTCAGCGGCAGCGCGCGCCCGTCCAGCCGCCACTCCGAGCGCTCCGGCAGCGACGGCAGCGCCACCTGGGGAGGGTGCACGTGAGACTTGCATAGCTCAAATATATATACATCTCTTCTTTTCTTCAAATTCTAATGAAATTTATTGCATCCATAATGTACATACAGGTGGTAAATATAAGTTACAGAAACAATTATGGACACTGTCGGGCACAGCAACATTCTAGATACAGTCAGCGTCTACGAGAGAGTAATAGAGCTTAATATTTTCCTTAGTACTTAGGTTCCTCCTTTTCAATGGTACTTTCCTTTTTGGGCAATCCGACTGCACTATTCCAAAAAGCACTGCAACTCCTTAAAGCCAGAATCAACAGTGGCGACCACCAAAAAAGCGCCGAGGCAATGAAGCTCGACGATATCCCGGCGAATGAATTTAACTGTCTTGGATCCCGCAACGAAATAAATCAGAAAAGAATAATGGAGGAGTAGGAAAACAAAAACATAATTGCCACTTCCTTTAGTGGAGCGTGTGGGATTCTACAGCCTGTTCATACCTGTAGCGGTGCAGGTCCAGGATGCCTGATCATCCAGGAGTGTTCAGGCTCCAGAGCGTCCTCAGTGCGCGCGCGCTTGGCGGCCGGCCCGTCATCCTCTTCTACGGCCACTGCACCGAATGGGAACCCGGCTGCTGCTACCGCACCTGAAAGTGGAAGAATATGTTCATTTTGCATTTTTATAATGAATTGTAAATGGTTGGGAATTAAAGATTTTTGAGGAATTGTAAAAAATATAAGTATGTTCAAATCAAATCAAATTATTTATTTTTGCAGAAAACACTGTTACAATGGTGTTATTAAATGGTACATGTTTCAAGTGATTCGACCGAAAGGGATGCAAAATGTGTACAATCATGATTTATCAAAATCAAGATTGACATTGAAACATAAAACCAGACTAAAATATATAAGTTATTAAATTAATGTAATGTCCTCCTTATAATTAAATTAATTTATATTTTTCAATAATCATTTATTCAATTCATTCAATAATAATAATAATCAAATTAAATTATTTCAATGTCATTCCTAGCATGTTTACAATAAATTAACATATAAATTGATAAATAATAATAATTGACAAATTATTTGAAGATTATGTTAAGTACGTCATAAAGTTAGTCACTCTAAAGTAGTCTCAAATGACACCATAGTAACCAATTTCTTCCAGGTTGTTTGGAAGAGACCGTGGAAAGGGTTATAAGGCCCACATTTGTATATTTTTTTTTGTTTAAGGTTTCCTATATGTATTGTTTTAATCTTGGTGTAAATATAAATAAATATCTTTACTAAACAGCTATCCATTCCATGCATATCGGATAACCTGGTTTTAGAGCATTTAAAAAAGACAAGAATGCATAAAGTTACAGGACTGCAATAAGTTCTACCCAGACATTAATCACAATCATTCAAAGTTAGTAAAACACAGGATAAAAGTTAGTTTAAAAAGCCCAAAAAACCCGACTGCGAAGTGAACTAAAAAGTAGTAAATTAACATAATCGCGAGCTGGCTGACAAAAAACATATGTATCCTCTGACTGCACAGCATAATAGAATAGAATAGGTACTCTTTATTATGTACACCATATAAGTTACAGAAAGTGTAAAAAAGAAAACATTACACTGGGTGACACAATGGGCGGCCTTATCGCTAAAAGCGATCTTTTCAAGACAACCTTTGGATGGATTTTAGAAATAAAAGGAAAGACAGTACTGTAGATAGTACTGTAGGTAGTCTTTGGCGTACTATTTATATATAAAATAAATACATAAATATATATATATATATATATACATAATTTTCTTCTTGTTTACGTCTTTTTAATTCACTTGTTAGGCAGTCTGGATTTTTGATTCTTCGAATTACTTTAAAACCATTTGTGTTATATATTTTTGTTATCACCTCTTAAAACCTTTCATTTTGATGTCTCACACGATGGACTTGGAAGATAAATATAACCACCGTTTTTCTATTTTCCAATATTTTAATGTTGTGTGTATATTGTTAAGACGAATGGATTGACGTAAGAATCATCAAAATTGGCCAACGCGTTTGGTCGCTAGAAAGCCACATAGAAACAAACATACATACATAGACTGATAACACATTGCCTTCCTTCGGCAGTCGGGTAAAAAGTAACCAAATCAAATTAGTACTGACCTACTGCACCCACAGCACCGACCGCAGCCACAGCTCCTACCGGGGTCGGTATCAACGGCGGTCGTGGAGCCATCGGCGGCAACACCATCAGTGACGGCAGCGGCTGCAGCAGCACGGGCTGCGGCGCGGGGGGCGCGGGCGCCGGGGGCGGAGGGCGCGGCGGGGGCGCAGGGGCCACACGCGGCGGGGCGGCACGAGACACGCCCGGGGCGCCCACAGGCTTCGGACCGATCTTCTCTTTCTCTTCGTCGGGAAGAAGACCCTTGACCTATTTATAAAATGGCAATCAGAATAAGACACTGTTTGTGTTTCTTGTTATTTTTACAAGTCTATGGTGCCCCACTGCAAGGAAAACGCCTCCCTTCCTTCGTACATTTCTCCTGGTGTACTGTGATTTTAAAAATGAGTCAGCTCATCACGCCATCTCTTTCTGAGCTGGCAGGCGTTGACGTATCCTGTTGGGATCCACTGACTCCACTGAGTGGTGGTTTCCTCCAACATAAAAAACACTAGAGCAAAAATCGAAGTATTGAAATGTACTACAGTACCTTGTGTATCTGCTGTATCTGGTCCTCGAGCGTGATGTGCGCGCGCGCAGCTCTGGTGGCGGCCTCCACACTAGACGTGTGGCCGTCCCACGTCACGCGGTCGTCGCGGCGCCTCTCCTCCTCGCCGATCTTCTTACCGATGGCAGTCTCCTCGTCACCCACACCGAAGATATCCGTACGACGTTCAGCGAGCTACGGGAATTAAATTAAAGGATAGATTTAATTTGAATAGCTATTTTTGTTGGAAAAACAAACCCTTAGAAAATAGCAACTCCTCATATAGCACACTTACAACGTTTGCACCACAGATCATATTTATTTTAATATTAAATGAAAATCATTCTTTTTCTGTTAATCATTTGAAAATTACAGAGATATTATGATATTTAAATATGCTTGGTGCAATGTGGCCTTAATTACTATTATATAATTATATATATACCTGTTTAAGTGAAGCCTCAATAGCAGCACCAGGCGCTAGCGCCTCGTCCCTGTCGGTGCGCTCGGCGGCCGCGCGGTCACGCTGCTCCAGCCAGCGCGGGTCCAGCAGACCGATGCGTACGTGGTCCGCCACCTTGTTCGCCGGTATCTTCTCTCCCGTGATGGGCGACACCAGCCATTCCTCTGACGCTGGAGTGGGCGGAGGTCTGGCGCGTTTAGGGTCGTACTTTTTAACAACCACGCGGTCGGGACGTGGTGGCAAGGTTGCTTCATCGCCTGGTGCTCGTGGACCAGACTCTGCAGGACCCTCGTCATCCGACGATGAGCTGTCTTCCTCCATATCTTGCACGCGGTTGTCGTCTGGTCGCTGTTGCTGCTGCGTGCGGTCCTCCATATCCGCGAGTTCGTCATCTGTCTCCGATTCTGACTCGGATTCCAACTGCATCTCTGTGTCGTCATCGTCGCCTCCGTGTGTAATATCCTCGCCTCTCTCCTGGGCTAACACTCGCGCTCCGACTTCAAGAGGAGTTGTGGGAGGTGGGAAGTCACCAGGCTCTCCAGCTGGATAATCAACAGTTTCGACGACCACAAAGTCGTGCCAGTCTATGGATGCATATGCTAGACGCTCTTTCTCGATTTTGGCTTCATCAGCAGCCTTACGCCTAGCCTGGTGCGAGTGCCAGGCGGCTCTGCTGCGAGCCTGCTCTAAAACACCACTGCGAACTTCAGCGCCAAGTTTAAAAACCAATTCCTTTGGCGGCAAGAGAACTTTGGTGTACTGTTCGAGAAGCCGCGTGAAATATTGAAATAGTGAGTGCTGCGGGCGAAGGAAGTCAAATTGATGGTTTCTTTCCTCTTTCTTCATCAAGTCTGTGAGAAACTGACGTCCGTTCCTTGCAACAAACTGAGCAGTGAGTTTGACAATGTCAAGTTCGAGTGCGGAGATGGAGGGCGGGTCTGCAATGAATTCGAACTCTGGTGGGGGATCGCGGGGCGGGGGTGGTTCGGCGGGCGCGGCAGCCTTGAGGAGTTCCTGTTGTCTCAGGGCAGTTGCGGGCGCCAGCCCAGGCCGCTGGATTGCTGGGAGGCCCATCATGGCGGGTGCACCTGGGTCTGGACCTATTTATGGGATTAATAACATATAACTGTAGTTGATTAACGGAGCAGTGATAATTGAATCCAATATTGTATTGCTAACCAAGGAATTAGTGCAAATCTTAAGCAACAGTTTATTATTGTCTCCTCTTTATCATACAATGTACAGTCAAAATCTTTTATAACAACTGCTTTAAACAACGTATATGTTTATAATGACTATCATCTAAAACAAATGCATTTGAACATTCCCTTCATCACCGTTTTAAACGGTCTTACTGTATCGTTTTATAAGATAGGACTTTTTCAATTTTAAAATATTCTTATATCTTTCATTTACACATTTCAACAACAATATAAGTATGATTTCAAACTTACCTTTCCCCTCTCTGATCTCCTTGACCTTATGCTGATAGTAGGCATGGTACGGATCCCCCGAGTTGAGGAAGTTGAACTTTGGGTTGCCAAGCTCATTCTGCCGGATACGAGCTTCAAACTCGGGGCCATTACGAGCTACGAAACTTGCAGTCTTGTCCACAATATCTAGATACAGTTGTTAAGGAAATTCTAATTTTGAAGTCTGTAAATCAAATTCAAAGATAAAATTGTGATAGGTTACCTATTTATCAAGGATGATATCATAACATCATAACTATGTGTTATGTCTGGTAGTCAAAACTCCAAGAATTATTCTCCAGACTGTAGAGTGCTGCTGAAAAAATATGAGGGTTGAATAAATGTTTATCAATATTCATGTTTGAACATCATTCCCAAGAACCTACTTACAATTTGCATTTTAGAACTTGATTAAACTATGCCTTAGAGAAAAGGTAACTAGCTAAAATGGTGAGTTGATTTACAAGAAAACCAAACAAAAGTGTACTTGAAGTTTTAAGGTTATGGTGCTAGATCTAGAAACCCTCGATTGGTAAACGACACCAAATAATTGGTAGGTACACTACATACTATTCATAAGGAAATATTATATCTATAATTTAATTTTAAAGGATACTCCTCACTTCTGGCGGAGGGTAAATGATGCCAATGACTGGTGGTGGAGGAGCTTGGGGCTCTTCCAACGGCGGTTCCATGGCCATCCCCGGAGGAGGCAACACGTCGATCGAAGGCATTTTTGCCTTATTTAAACTTATCTGCTATTATTTCAACACTAAGCTTTAATTTGAACAAAATATTATCATTCTAAAACACGGCAACAACGACGCGAGAAACGAATTTGTCACTTATGACAGTGACAACACTTGACGGCACTCGTTCCACAGATAAAAGATATTATTCCGAGGCACAGATATCGCAGCTTATTTTAGTCGATTTTTACAAGCTTTTGCAATGTATGTATGTTATAGTGTGTTCGCGTTAAATATTGCAACTAAATTTTAAAGCAATTATCCTCCACCGATTAAGATGAAATTTTCGGTCTATACCACTAGTCCCATTGACTCAGTCCCACGATGGGACAAGTGGGATAATATGTTCCACTTGTCCCATGGGACAACTGATACTAATATTTTTTTTTAATTATATCCCATTATTAGTTCCATAGGACAGCGAGTACTGATTATATGATTGGGACGGTGAATCAGTCAGCAGGGTAGGTACACCAGGTGCATGTGAAAATGTCAATTTCACTTCACACTGCAGGAACCAATTAATGAAGGAGAAATAGAAGACTAAGTAAAAATCAAAATTTATACTTTTTCCCTTCCTCCATATATCAACTTGCCCCCCCCCCGGTCCAGCGGCCCTTGTTTGATACCCACATCATAGCAGTGCACAAAAAATAATTAGTCCGTCCGCCTTATTGTATTTAGAATGATGTCACTTAGCAAAGCTTTGCACACGTTTATTTAGTTTGGATGACAATTCATCACCCTCAGAAGCTCCGGTTTGGCGGATACGATCCTGCCATCGTCGGTCTTCAGTCTCGTGAGCTGGCTCTGCCCAATAGCCAGATCCCTTGCAAATACCTTGGAGCCTTTATTTCGCTCAATCGCGTCTTTAATACGCTCAGTCTTAAAGCGGTGGAGGTCTCTTTTCAAGGATTTAGAGATCTGTCTATTGAGCTGCCGATATTTGCACGCCTCATCTGAAGACTGCAGGATCATCTCACGCCTCTCCTCCATAAGCTTGAGAGTAGGATCAGAGAGCTTTTTGTTTCTATCTGTACGACGGGTCTTGAAAAACTTAGACCCGACCGTATGGACAGCTTCCACGAACCCGTCATTGTATTCGTCCACTGAGCTCCCTAGGCACTCGAAACGATTCTGGAGTTCAAGCTGAAAGCTCTCGGGGTTTTGGACCTGAATCTGTTCTGAGGGAGATCGAGACATTCTATGGGCAGTTGTACACATCAATCAGCAAGCCCGTTGCGAGTCTAGCAAACGACCCAAGAGCTAGATTGACCCGACACTATACCGAAGATATCCCGGACGTCAGCCTGTACGAGATTAGGATGGCTCTGAAACAGCTTAAAAACGACAAGGCGCTGGGTGATGACGGAATCACGGCTGAACTCCTGAAGGCGGGTGGAAAACCGGTCCTTAAGGCCCTTCAGAAGCTGTTTGATGCCGTCATACTCGAGGGCAAAACGCCACAGGCATGGTGCAGGGGTGTGCTTCTTCAAGAAGGGCGACAATGCCCGACTGAAGAACTATAGGCCCATCTCACTTCTTAGCCATGTCTACAAGTTGTTTTCAAGAGTCATCACGAATCGTCTCGCGCGCAGGTTTGACGATTTCCAGCCTCCCGAACAAGCCGGATTCCGAAAAGGCTTTAGCACCGTAGACCACATACATACGCTGCGGCAGGTCATACAGAAGACCGAAGAGTATAACCTGCCTCTCTGTTTAGCGTTTGTGGACTACGAGAAAGCCTTCGATTCGATCGAGACTTGGGCAGTACTGCAATCTCTCCAACGGTGCCAGATCGACTACCGGTACATTGAGGTGTTGAAGTGTTTGTACAAAAACGCCACCATGTCAGTCCGTCTTCAGGATCAGACCTTGAAACCAATCCTTCTCCAGCGCGGCGTGAGACAGGGAGACGTCATTTCTCCGAAACTGTTCACTGCTGCGCTGGAGGATGTCTTCAAGGTTCTGGATTGGAAGTCGCTTGGCATCAATGTTAATGGCGAGTACATCACTCACCTTCGGTTTGCCGACGACATAGTGGTCATGGCTGAGACCATGGAGAGCCTCAGTACAATGCTCGATGACCTCAATAGAGCTTCCGAAAGAGTGGGTCTTAAAATGAACATGGACAAAACCAAGGTCATGATGAATGCCCATGTAACACCCACTCCTATCAAGATCGGAGACTGTTTACTTGAAGTTGTAGATGATTATGTCTACCTGGGACAAACGATCCAGTTGGGTAGATCCAACTTCGAGAAAGAGGTCAACCGTCGAATCCGACTCGGCTGGGCGGCGTTCGGGAAGTTGCGTGGTATCTTCTCGTCCAATTTACCGCAATGTCTCAAGACAAAAGTCTATGACCAGTGTGTGTTGCCAGTGATCACCTATGGGACCGAGACGTGGTCGCTCACAATGGGCCTTATCAGAAAGCTTAAAGTCACCCAAAGGGCAATGGAGAGGGCTATGCTCGGAATTTCTTTGCGTGATCACGTCAGAAATGATGATATCCGCAGGAGAACTAAAGTTACCGACATAGCCCGAAGAATTGCCAAACTTAAGTGGCAGTGGGCAGGGCACATTGCTTGCAGAACGGATGGCCGTTGAAGCCGAAAAGTTCTGGAATGGCGACCGCGAACCGGAAGACGATATGTTGGAAGGCCTCCCACTAGGTGGACCGATGACCTGGTTAAGGTTGCGGGAAGGCGCTGGATGCGAGACGCACGGGATCGGTCAATGTGGTGACGCCTGGGGGAGGCCTATGTCCAGCAGTGGACGTCTTTCGGCTGAAATGATGAATGATGATGATGACAATTCATTGTCGTCCAAAATAAATAAACGTGTGCAAAATTACATCTTATTCAGTGGAAGATAACTGCTTTAAAATTCAGTTTCAAGATTTGACCCGAACACACTTACATACATACTTACATTGCAAGTTAAATGCCCTACGTTAGGCGCCACCTGTAAGTAATTTTATAGGATATATTTTACTAGGGAAAGATCCAATTAAACAAATTACACATTACAAGGTTTATTGTAATAAACTATCCTACAGGTACACATACCTAAAATGTGGCGAGCCACTTAACATATAGATCTTTCCAGATCTTTATCAAATAGGCATTTACTCTAACGCACCCCGACTCGGTACCAAGGTGTGTTAGGGAGACACCAGAGATGAGACAGCAAAAATACAACAAGCTCAGAGTCGCTTGTGAGGGTTCGTGAGATGAACGCTTAATAATTTCTAACTCAATCGAATACTAACAGACGTATTATGTGCTCATAAAAGGAACAAAATGCTTCGGCAAAGCAACCAGAGATGCAACATTTACTGTAGCATCGTCTATTAAAATGGGCAAATTTAAAAAAGAAATTACTTCTGCCTTTGTTTTTTTCTTATTTATTTTGCGGTGCCAACCTTCAATCGAATTTGTCGTACGGTGTCTCTCTGCGTACACACACCATATTCGATGCTTGTCAAGCCATTGTTTAGACATACGTTTCTGAAATTTTATTATATTTTAACATAAGAAGGCATTTCGCCAAGAATATAGGTCCAACCTTCGTTTATCATATCACAATGCACAACATAAACCAACAATCCGATTGGTCAGCTGAGATTTGTTCAAACCCAACGCTCTTGCTTTCCTTTTCAAACATCTAGTAAAATGAAAAAAACATCCTTTCACTGTTGTATTAGGCAATATCTTAAATAAGGCTTGAATCACTGCATCTTCGAAATCCACAGTAACTTGTAACTGGTTGCCACTTTGGCAGCTGTGATTTAATTATTTTCATCAAAATTGAATAAGAATTTATATCTTTATACGACATAAACGCATATAGCAGTGGTTCAACGTTAGTGCTATTGGTATCAGTACCTAGATCTGCATGAATGCAAAACATTTGAATGAATGGTCTAGGACAAGATCTAAAAGTAGCATCCATAAAAAAGTGTTTAGCTGTTTCAAAATGAAATTTAGCGTCGCTACTGAGGAGAGTGAGGGACAGTCAAAACGGCATACTGAAAACTGTAGCTGAGAGCTTCGGCTCTACGATTATGCAGCAGTTTGTGTGGAGGTTGATTGTTACTAACACTAGGTAATAAGTTTTTCTATGTTACTAACACCCTATGGATTTTTACGTCCGAAATAAAGATATTCTATTCTATTCTTTACTAAAGTAGAAATCACGCGAACGAAGCCGCGGGCGGAGTGCTAGTATGTCTATATTATATTATTTGCCATTAAGTATTAGTAGACGAAGACGACGATTGACGACGTCGCAATCATAAAATTATGATTTAAGAATTTTACGATTGACATCGTAAAATTAGTATTTGCTGTCCTATGGAACTAATGGGACATAATTTAAAAATATATTAGTATCAGTTGTCCCATGGGACTAGTGGGAAATAATTTTAAAATTTTGTTAGTATCAGTTGTCCCATGGGACTAGTGGGATATATCATCCCACTTGTCCCATCATGGGACTGGGCCTATGGGACTATTGGGACAGACCCGAAATTTTGCATACATTTTCGGATGACAATGCATGATTTGCTAAGTGACGTCATTCTAAATCCAACGTGACGGACGGCCCAAGATGGCGGACTAGCTATTTTTTGTGCACAGCCATTATATGGGTATCAAATGAAAGGTTTTGCTGAGAAGAATACAAAAAAGCTTGTTTTTAATGAATATTTTAATTAAATGTTTATTGAAATATAAAATCCGACATCATGACGTCAAAATTGGAAGTCGAACCCAAGGCTTAAAAGAAAATATGCAACGTGATTTTGTTTTTTTATTGACTCGAGTATGACTACAAAACGGCAATTTATATCAGTGACAAATTACGACAGAACTTATATATGTTTTACTACCTAATCACATCACAAATTAATACGACAGTATGTATCTGGTGGTTTGATTATCGCTAGTAAGCATATACGTCTCGTTGTACCAGCGTATGAAGCGGGTGAAAGTCGCAACGGAGCGGAAGCTAAAGTCGGAGCCGATAATGATCGTCATAACCATAAGATATATCATAAACCACAGCAGTATAGCAAACGCCATCATCCAAAGAGTGGTATCGGCAGTCCATTCTGCATGCCGACGCCGAACCTCAGTCTGCTCATAATCTATGAGGCCTAGTTCTTCAGAACAGTCGCTATTAGGCTGAAATTATTCAAACATTACTTTGGGACTTACATCTATACTAATACTAATCTATACTAATATTATAAAGAGGAAAGATTTTTTTGTTTGTTTTTATGTTTGTTTGTTTGTACCGAATAGGCTCCGAAACTACTGGACCGATTTGAAAAATTCTTTCACCAATAGAAAGCTACATTATTCCTGAGTGACATAGGCTATTTTTTAATCCCGAAAACGGGTCCTGTGGGGTGGTCCACGGGAGCGAAGCCGCAGGCAACAGCTAGTAATCTATACTAATAATATTATAAAGAGGAAAGATTTTTTTGTTTGTTTGTTTGTACCGAATAGGCTTCGAAACTACTGGACCGATTTAGAAAATTCTTTCACCAATAGAAAGCTACGTTATTCCTGAGTAACATAGGCTATTTTTTAATCCCGGGTAAAAACGGGTCCTGTGGGGTGGCCCACGGGAGCGAAGCCGCGGGGAACAGCTAATTATTTATATTTTATGAATGGCCGTACCTACACTTTGTGAGGCATTTCGAATTTAGTTTATTAAGTACCTACTGATTGGCATTCGTGGCAATCTCTGAGTGGAGGTATATATCAGAGATATGATTCATTATGGTCCTAATTACAATATACCTACCACCATTGGACACACGTCATTGCAATGGCCGACACTCCCAACAGGACCTGGCCATGTGAATCTGGCCGCAAGGTTCTGTTGTGTCGTGATTATATTGGTCTTAAAAGCCCTATAAAGAACTCTAACTTACATAGTAGGAGTAACGATGTTGGGGCATGTCCTTCAAAACCTCATTGAGATTCATTTTAGATAGGTAGGATTTGCCGTTTGGAAGTAACTGCGACCTTAATTTTATTTTTACTCGAGAACTATGATCATTACATTGTGTTTTATTAGTGATACTGACAAAATTCCGTAAAATACTGTAAAAAATGTTGTTGATAGAATATAAAGTTCTTGTCGTAATGACAAGGCAGAAACGTCACGGTAATTGAAGCCAGCATGTTATTTGTATCCAAGGAGAATACCCTACTGTCTTTCTTTTGCTCCTCCCTCCCATATTTGAGCCTTCCTGAAGCCGTTAATAGACTTGAGTGTTCACTTGTAATGAGCATTCTATAGCGAATGTTAAAGTAAACAGGAGCGTTTTAGCGAGCATTTTATAGCTTCTAGCGAGCTTTCTAGCGAAACAGTAAAGCATAGTCCTTTTTGCCGAGCCGAGCAATTTTGTCATTGTTCCGCCGCCGTGCCTCTCCGCACACACCTCCAGCCTACCGCATACCTGTCGCATGTCGAATTCATTTTATGACGAGCATTTATTAGAGTGTTTACGAGTACCTCGCGCCACCAAGCGGACAGCGCGGGCAACGGCGTCACGGGCAGCGGCGACGTGTGAGCCAGCGGGGCAGAGGGGCGGCGCGCGCGCCTGACTTCTTTCTACCGATAAACCGATTACTATTGACAATCACGGCGACCGAGTACTACACACTTCAAAACCATTGTAAATTTTAATAATTAAATCAAAAGTACTGTGCTTTCATCATCGAGTTTCTATAAGAACTAACATCCTCAAAACGACGAATGACCACCTCCTGCACAAGAGCGTTCGCTAGAATGATCGTGAAAATGCTCGCACCAAGCGCTTCCAAACATCCTTCATAATGCGCACAGCGAATGAATGGAACTCACTACCTGCGTCTGTGTTTCCGAACGTCTTCAACCCGAATCTCTTCAAAGTTAGAGTGAACAGGCTTCTTCTGGGTAAGCTCACTCCATCGTCGACTCTGTCTCAGTCACCTCTGACCTAGACTAGAGACAAGAGCAAACCCAGCATAAAAAAAAAAGCAGAAGTTTGGCTGTATACTTGGCTCTGTTCGTTGTTTACTTCGACAAATTTAAAAACAGAAAATGCTCGATGTTCTGTTAAAAGTGAATGCTCAAATCTATTTCAATAGTTTCAGGATACGTGCGTTGCCGGTAATGCCAGTATATATACCTTGATAATGGTCAGGAAAGTCTTTCGAATAAAAAGGTACAAGTACAATTGTAAATGATGAAATAAAAAGATGCAAAGAAAGTATAAAATATATTTTAATTAACAAATGTTATGTATTCATGAGCCCCATGAACATATCATCAAAACATAATTTAAGTCACTTAAAATTACATAATCAGTACATACTTAGAACTAAAGGTATATGAAAACTACTGTATGAACTAGGTATTTTATTCCCACGATAATCGTCTAAACTTCTAAAAGCATTAAGAAATTTTAGGGTATGTTAAAGGTGAGATGAAACTTCACCCTTTCTGAAACGGTTAGAAAGGTAGGTGCGTCGTGGGTGACAGCCTATAAGAAGCCTTCTTTCTTCTCTACCCTTCTTCTATGCTGTGATCGCCAACCGTTTTGTCAATCAACGATATCAACGATGTCAACGATGGTCACATAAACTACTCGTAATTATTGAAATGTTTTTTCAATGCTAGACACCTTAAACTCTACTTACGACAAAATATTTGTATAATTCGAGAGTTACATGTAGATTCATACTTAATGGCGGCTCTGGACACTCCGCGACTCGCTGCGCTGTAACAAAATCCTGTATTGTGAGGGGTGGGATACTGCGCAGCGAAAAGCGCACTTTACAACCGTAATCATGTTTGAATCTGCCTCTACATATGGACGAATGCGCAGTATTTATGAACTTTTAATAGTGAATATCTTCATCATATTTATACAAATATAAATGCCAAGATAGTCTCTAGCAAAATATCGTATTGCATAAAAATACGACAAAAATGGACCTAACAGAGTATTAGGTACGGGATAACAATATTGATACAATTAATTATTAATTTTAAATATAAATGAAAGGTTAGTTGAGTCCATTGATAGCCGAATCATCTCGTTGTTCGTACGTTGACCGCGGCGCGATCTTCTCGCGTTCTTCATTTCCCGCCAAGAAGATGGCCAAGTGTTCCTGAAAAGAAGGCAGATTACAATTTTGTAACATGTAACGCCATCTAGAGAGTTACAAATGAAGTGGCTTGAGTTTAATTCAGCGCCATCTATGAACGGCAACGTTAACGTTTGTTTGAAACTTTTTTGTTTAGTATTTGTTTTATTTCGTTCTTGTTTTATTTCGGTTTAGGAGCTAATCGACCTTATGAGGATCGCTACAAAATAAGGGGAAACCGCTGACGCACCTTATAAGGTCTAACAAGGTATATACAGAATGTTAAATTGTCCCTTACCGTAGACAAGCGTAGGCCTGGGCCGGTCAGTCAGAGAGCTATCTAACAAAAATAGTGACGACTACTAATCTGTACTCGATTAATTAGGTTTAATGAGAAGTGTGTTAATTTTTACCAAGTACGTTTTGGAAGCAGACTGCAGGTGCTGCAGCAGAGTCTCCAGCTTACTTCGCCACTCCTTCACTTCAGACAGCGCAGTCTCCACGGGCACCGTCTGCAACAGACATCAGAAGAACTAATTGTTAGTACATTCTATGGGAATAACTAGCGTCAAATGCAAGTATTATTATACAAATAAAATATATCACTTGTATTTTATTTAGCGATAGAGACAACAGAGTTTCTAGATGGGACTATCTAAATTGTATATCCCAATAGCAGTTATTTTTTTAGCAGGCAATCCCGTTCGCGACCACCAAACCAACAAAGCAGTAAGACAAATGAGGCAGTCAAAAGATATACTCGTAAGAAGAATGGAAGTTATGTTTTATTTTTTCGTACCTTCATCAGAGCTTCAGTTGCAGTATTCAGGGATTTGGTAATCAGCGCCATACCCTGACGAACGTTCCTAGAAGAAAACAATTGATTAAAGATTTCACAACATGAAACAACTATTTTAGTCGATAGGTATAATTAACATAAACGCGTCACTGTATCGTTCAAAGACGTTGCAATAATTGAATAAAGAAAAAAAGTGGTACAAAAGGTTTGTCTTTAGTCTTTTGGAGTTCCACTTGAGCGAGACAATAGAGATCACTCCACCTTGGCACTTTCTTGGCTCTAGTATAGTGGTATACGAAACAAGGTGGAAATTATGGAAAGCCCTCATCGGAGGATTGAAAATGGAAGATCCTGTAATATGTTTGAGGCATAGATGCTGCTACACTAGTTTAAAGGATAGGTCCGTAACCCTCACACTTATATGGGTAGATCATTTTGCGTATAGTGGATGAGGTGGACCATATTCCAGGCAGTCTCCCTTGTCAGCAGCATCACTATATCCTCCAGAGTGGCAAGACAAGCCTGGTTCCCTGGCTAGAACATCTCCCTAACCCTCATTCTTACTAGGGCAGATCGTTTTGCGTGTAGTGGATGAGGTGGACTATCTTCCGGGCAGTCTCCCTTGTCAGCAGCACCACTAACTCCTCCAGGGTGGCAAGACACGCCTGGTTCTCTGGCTAGAGCATCTCCCTAACTCTCATACTTACTTGGGCAGATCGTTTTGCGTGTAGTGGATGAGATGGACCATCTTGCGGGCTGTCTCCCTTGTCAGCAGCACCACTAACTCCTCCAGAGTGGCAGGGCGGGCCTGGTTCTCTGGCTCCGGGGCACTCAGGGTCGCGAAAATCTCCTTAGCTTTAGTCCAAGCGAGGGCGGGATCTGTCGCTACCTGTAGAAGAAATTGGACATTTTGTCGTGACGCATTTGATTGGCTAAAAGACTCGTTACTCGTTATGCTAGCATACTAGCAACCTACGTCATAACGTAGGTTGAACAAATTCGCTTGATTTGTGTACTCCGCGCCAGGATACAACACGACACACCGCCCGTAGCTTTTTTTGTGGTGTAAGTCTCCATGAATTTAATTGGTTTCAGTTAGCTCTTGCGAAATGCCCCCTTCCCTACCCTTGACAGAGACAATTAGATATTCCTAATTTTTGGTTGACTGAAAACGCCTTAAGTTTTCAGCAAAAACTTAAGGCGTTCGGTCAAGCGGAGTTTTTAAAAGAGTGACATTTAGTAAATTAATGTGTAGGTATGTACTATTTATAATGTTCATTGTTACACACATGTTAAATAAAAGTTAAATCAGTCAATGTATGATTTTGGAGGTCTAGTAAAGTTCAAACCCTTTTCAAACAAACCCTTTCGACGAAGATTAAAACAAAAATCACCACCAAAAGTCAGAAATTGTACCAATACATAGAGTAACTCTCAAAAACATAAACTCACCAACTCCGCAACATAGGCCAGCACATGGATCTGTTCTTTAATCGCCTTGGCCTCCGCCAGCGCCTGTCGTGTGAGCCTCCTCGTCAGCT
Organism: Anorthoa munda; assembly: GCA_945859665.1. Taxonomy (NCBI): domain Eukaryota; kingdom Metazoa; phylum Arthropoda; class Insecta; order Lepidoptera; family Noctuidae; genus Anorthoa; species Anorthoa munda. Next base: position 4,412,110 of record OX243901.1, on the reverse strand, counting down.
TCCTGCGCAGACGGGCGCCATGCTGCACGGCCCGCTCGGCGCGCGCGCGGCCGCTGTCGCCGCCGTCCACCGCGTCCGCGCTCGTCACTATGATCACCACTATGATAAGGACACGGGGTTAGGCACCATCGACGACGCCGATGCTTTTAGGTGATAAGTTTCGATTTTACATTTGAAAATAAACGTGTGCCATCGGTGTCGGCGACTTATGAGGAACCAGCATAGGAACATGGAATTAGTACTGCCCTCAATATGATTATAAATTGTAACCTAAGTGTAATTTGGATGTTATAATCTACTTTACCGAAAAGTTTCCTCTAAATCCAATTAATCGGTTTTTTTGCGTGGAAGAGTAGGTAACAAACATCCAATACTCACAAACTTAACTTATTATATATTATTAAGTATGTATTATGTTTATTTAAGGTATATGTGTTATTTATACATAATTAGTTTAGATAAATGGTTATATAGTTGTTAGTCTATTTCAAGTTTCCTTATTTCCTTCGTATATCATCCAACTTTCCTGTCGCAGGTCTGCTAGAAGAAATTTCTATTGAAATAAGCAGTACCTTTGTGCTCTTCTATATGTATTATTTCTATTCTCTGTTAAGTGTTTTGTGTGTACTTACATAAATAAATAAATAAATAAACTTCCGTAATCATAATATATAGGAAGTATGGTTATGGTATGATTAACGTGACTATTTATTCTTCCAAGGCAGACATAAGAGCAAGCCATCTGGTTTTGCTATAGCCGAGCACTTGTCTTGTTGATATTCCGTTTCAGTTTCGGCGCAAAACTCCTTTAGAGATCCAACTCGAATCGTGTAAATATAAAAAAAATGAATTATCTTCACAATATTGCTTGCGTAATCTAATGGTAGCCTGTCTACAGCAGATTTTATTGCATTGTGAATTACATGGGCTCCACATCTAATACCTATTAATGGCTTTTTCAGAGATGATGGTAATTTCGTTAACACATGCGGCGGCCGTCCGCCCAGAATCAAATTTTCGCGCTGTTTCAGAAAATGGAACAATTTTGCGTCCCAGAGTTCATTACGGGGACACTGAGACTCGTAATTATAATAAAAAAGTTAATTAAAAAACCAAAAAACCCGACTGCTTAAACAGCGAACTAAAAAGACGTAAACAAGAAGAAAATCATGCTGTGCAGTCGGAGGATACATGTTCGCGAGCTAGCTGACCAAAACCAGATGCCACACAGGCCCCTTATGAGATATCGTGTCTGCGATTTCAATATTATCCAAAAATAGGATTTATATTTTGTGTTTTTTTTCATCTGTGTCCTTTACTTTATATGTACAGACAACAACAGATCAGGTTACATCACTTGGACATTTGTATGCACCTTATTGCATTGTAATAAGGGTTCATTTCAAGAACAGAAACATCCTTATATCTCGTGAACCCCGCAAAATAAATTAAAAATGTTTTCATATTATGAACATTACGTGTTTTTTCTACAATATACAACCAAATTCATCAACATACAACCAATTTTTCAAAGGGGCCCAAGTTCCCTTACAAAATGGGCATTCTCCTTTGGGCCCCCACAATATGGCGCCCAAAATCCGCGATTTTTCTAATTTTAATGTAGCCAATGACACTCGCATGGTTAAGACGAATCGATTGACGTACGAATCATCAAAATCGGTCAACGCGGTTGGTCTCTGGAACGCCACATAGGAACAAACATACATACATACATAGACTGATAAACACGTTACCCTCCTTCGGCAGTCGGGTAAAAAGGGACAGTCCCGTTCAAAACGGGACGTCTAGTCATATTAGGTATGATATCTAAGAAATGATATCATAGAATCGAATCCCATAGCTTTTAAGCAATCCCTATTCAGTGATACATTTGGCCGTGTGTTATCCGCTCATATCCAGTGTAAAAGGGGCCATGCAATCTCGTAATCGAGAGTTCGAGACCAATTGAGTGAGTGTCTATAAGTCAGTAACTAATCGACATCCTTACACAGAGCCTAAAATATTCTAATGAAATAATATTATCTGTGCATTGTGCATGAATAGGCGCAGAGCCCAGTGCGGTGATATCACATCTAATTTGTCACCGCGTCCAGACAGTTATCAGCTAACAGTTACAGTTACAACTTGTTCGTTAATTAGGGGGCCGAGCTGATAATATAGACTTTATTACATTGGATTGTGGACTAATTATAGAAGGACAATAGGTGGTTAAATGCTTCTGTTAATTAGGCGCACAGAAAGGGTTCAGACGGAGTTATCAAGTAATATTGCGACCGATAGTTTGGAACTGTTGGCAACTGCCATATATGCACTCAATTGGAACCGGTATGTCTTAAGGCATAACATTGTAAGTAAATGCAGTATCTTCTGCTGTGTATAATTTCTGAGTAATTATCAAATTATAGAGATCGTACCGTTTTGTATAAACTTAATTGAATTTATACAAAAAGGTAAAAGATTTGTCTTTTTAGGGTTCCGTACCAAAAGGTAAAAACGGGACCCTATTACTAGGACTCCACTGTCCGTCTGTCTGTCACTAGTCTGTCTGTCGCTAGGCAGTTGAAATTTTTACAGTTGATGTACTTATTTCTGTTGCCGCTATAACAACAAATACTGGGGCTCCCATACAACAAACGTGTTTTTTTTTGCCGTTTTTTGCGATAATGGTACGGAACCCTTCGTGCGCGAGTCCGACACGCACTTGGCCGGTTTTTTTAAGTTAAGAAAATTAACTTTCTAGAAAATGTGTAACAGACTAAACGCACAACCTGAACAGGGGTGAATGTACTACATACACTCATCATTAAGACCACTTTAGTTTTAACTATGGCAACAACCCAGAAATCGCGAAAATAATCAGCTGTTCAGTATATTTTGTTGAGTTATACAAACATAAATGTACAGAGAAGTTGAGTTTTTATGTCTGGGGAAGGCACTTCCTTAAAAAAAAGTTACTTAAAAAAATCAAAAAACCCGACTGCTTAAGAAGCGAACTAAAAAGACGTAAACAAGAAGAAAATCATGCTGTGCAGTCGGAGGATACATATTTGCGAGCTGGCTGACAAAAACCAGATCTATCCTCCGACTGCACAGCATGATTTTCTTCTTGTCTTTTTAGTTCGCTTCTTAAGCAGTCGGGTTTTTTGATTTTTTTATTTAACTTTTTTTTATTTATAACTTTTAGTTATTTATTTTCGAATTTGGTACATAGAAATATATAAGTGTTATATATTTTTGAAATCGCTTCGTAGTACCCTTTATGATACCCCACACGATGGGATAGGAAGAAAAAATATATTTGGGACCCCACATTATGGCGCCCAAAATCTGCCGTTTTTCTATCTTACAATGTTAATATAGCCAGTGACACTTGCAGGGTTTAGACGAAACGATTGACGTAAGAATCATCAAAATCGGCCAACGCGTTTGGTCTCTGGAACGCCACATAAGAACAAACATACATACATACATACATATATACATACATACATAGACTATAGACTGATAAACACATTACCCTCCTTCGGCTCCAAAAAAGATTGCATTATTGTGTATGTTTTGTTTAAAACAAAGATATGAGCAATTTTAGACAATATGATTACATCCCCATAGATTACAAAGGAAATTATGAGATCATTCAACTACCTTCTTAATCAAAACTTCGTTTCGAGGCTATCGGTCCGATCTCGATTTATATATCAAAGTTATTATTAATCTAATCGCGAATAAGTGGCCACATTACGATAGCAAGGACTTAAAGAATATTTAACAACAATGAATAACGTCTATTTCGGCAACCTACGGCATTTACACACATTATCCTGTTAGGGAGGATAAGATTGATAATTATATATGCACTATGCATGCTACTGATAACGATTATCTACTGTTTTTGTATTCACTGTTTTGAATTGAAATTCACACTCAACGACATTCTCGGATGGTCCACACTGCTACTCAAAATTTTGTTATTTTATAGTTTATCAACTGGAAGATAGGCTTACCTAAGCACATCTGTCGGAAGGTATATAAAGTATACAGCATCACCAAAACTCTAGTACCTTTATATTCCTAAGCTGTATTGCTGGTCCGAGATCGAATCGGATCAAAAATACAGTTCATCAACAAAATCCTTCCTATACTTATGGCTCTGGCACTACTTTTTTTATCATCATCTTGACCACTATCTCACCTGATGGTAAGCGATGATGTGGTCGACGGTGAAGCATGCTTGCCTAGAAAAAACGTATTGTACTCTTGACTTAAAGACCCCTTTTTTTTTTTTGGTGGTAAATCATCCAATGACTTCTCCCGCTCTGGGTGAAGCGGACCCTCCCGCTCAGACTAGACCGTGTCAGACTTTTACTGACTAAAACCCACCCGTGTTCCTTCAGTTGCTTGTGCCAGGCCCGCGGTAACTCTCTTTCAAATTTATCCGCGACCCAGACAGGTTATTCGCGACTCAGACAGGACTTAAAGACCCCTGGTTGTAGCTATCGGGAAACACAGACTGCGGAAGGGAATTTCACTCCTTAGCTGTACGCATAATGAAAGTGTCCCCAAAACGTTTTGTGCGTTTGGGTGGGATATCCACAATGTACTGATGACGCATCGTCGCTCGTCTGATAGTCCGATGCCATCATCAGACTACCAGACGTACGGCGATGCGGTTGTGGTTGTACCGAGAGAACAATGGAACGGGTTGGCCATCTCTCTGCGATACAACCACAACACACTGACAGGGAAGCGACTTCCCTCTCTATTCCCCCCAGCAACACTTACCGTCAGAAGCATCCTGCTGGTCAGGGGGCAGGTACTTGTCCACGTACTTATCAGCGGTGGTCAGGGCGCGTTCCAGCGCAGTCGCAGTCACAGCCGTAACGCGAGAGTCCAACACAGCTGTGGCCAGTTGGTTGACCGAGTCGGCGCGACGAAGGACGAAGCGCCGGGTCTCGGAGTACATCTGTTTGCAAAGGATGATGACGTAATAGTACCTTAAGATGTATCACACGAAACACTGTTTTACCTCCCAGTTAATTAGAGCACTGGTGGGAGGAATGAGTGTAATGGAGGAGAGTCATCCCAGCAAAATATTGTTTTATGGTCATCAATTGTTGAACAGCAAAGTGAGAGAGTTAAAATGGCTGTGTTACATATCGACGATCAAAGTATCGGGTATAGAAAACAGCGATTGGTGAACATAAGTGTTGGAAAGAGATTGCCCGAGACTTATAAATTGCTTAAGACAACGACAGTTGCCAATGACCAAAATATTGAGGGAACGAAACGCGCACTTGTTTCACACCCGCGTGACCCAAAATTCAGTAGATTTTTGTACTTTCCTTATTATTTTATGAATTTAAAAAGAGCCTTTGATCAAAATGTAGATAATTAAATTGTCTTTAAGATGGTGAAAATTTCATTAAAATACGCCCGGCGGTTTTGGAGCGATTGTCGTTTTTTTGGCCGTGTTAAGGTCTATCCACACATATCAGGGCCTTGCCAGGGACGTTGACGGACCGTGCTCCGTCAGGGGCTCAATTAAATATCGGTGGGTACATTTTATATGAACTCGTTCACACACGTCCGTGCACGGGCCAGTGACGAATCTTGAATGCCTGAGCCCGGCCCTGTCACAACCCGGGCACGGCCCTCATATGTGTGGGCCGGGTCCTACCTTTAGACATACTTTTAGAAATTAATTACACACATCACACACTATACGAAATAAAACTCTAAACGTCCAGAGATCAAATTACTAAGAAAATGGTCTCATCATCATCTGCCTAGCCTTTTTCCCAATTATTGTTGGGGTCGGCTTCCAGTCTAACCGGATTCAGCTGAGTACCAGTGTTTTACATGAAGCGACTGCCTATCTGACCTCCACAACCCAGTAACTGGGTAACACGATACCCCTTGGTAAGACTGGTGTCAGATCTCAGGCTTCTGACTATAATACCCATAACGAGTGTCAAAGATCTTCAAATGACAGCCGGGACCAACGGCTTCACGTGCTTTCCGAGGCACGGAGGAAACTCGGTATGTTGAAATGGTCACCCATCCACAGACCGACCTCGTCGAGCGTTGCTTAACCTTGAAGATCGACCCGTGCGGCTTTTATTATTTAGCCACGAACTCCTCTACTAAGAAAATGGTCTAATATAACATATATTTTTTCGATAAAATTACGACTAGCCGTTTAGACGTCTAACTAATCTGCGCCTTAAGATCTAGAATGGTAATTTGAGAAGATAAATACACCTAGAACGAAATTAACAAATAATGCTATACAAGTTTATTACAACATGAACTAAAATGACCTTAACCGGCGGCGATAACTTTAATATCAACGTGGTAATCACTAACGAATGCAATATATCCAACCGAACCGGACATCAATTCTCATGTAATACAGCATCCTAATTAGCTCGAGATAAATGTGAATCTATATTTTGTTAATTGGTCCATATTAATATTTGTATTATTAATCATCATAATTCTCTTGGCCTTGTCCTAATTTTTTTGGGATCTGTGCAAAATATCGTCTTCTTTTATGCTGTCATATCATTTCAGGAGTCTTTCCTTCTTAGACATAATTATATCATCTATCAAGCAGTCTATCCACCGCTTCTTTGGTCTTCCTCTACTCTAGAAACATCCAAATTAAACCACCACCATTTTATCTACATGTGTAATTATAACTATTAACAAATGTATGTTATAGGAAGTTTGAAAGTGGTACCAGCGACATAAAAGTTGAAAGGAAACCATTTGTCCTGGTATGGTCATGTCATGATGAGGGATAAAACGCATGTTACTAAAAGAGTTATGAATATAAATGTGAGATGGAGAGGGAGGGGACGGCCAAAGAAAAGATGACTGTGCAAGGAATGATATGAAAGAAAAGGGAGTCAGGCAGTGGTAGCGTGACAAGAGTCAGAGTTCAGAGTTTGTGCCACATGTTAAATTTAGTCTTGTTATATATTTTTATTTATTTTTTGCTTTGTATAGATTCTTTTACTGATTGTTTTCTCGTTTATACATTTTTTATTTTTATTTTCTTACGACTTATTGTCGGGCCTACGTTGTCCCCCCATATCTAAGCACTAATACTGTAACATGGAAATATTGTAAAAAAAAAAAAATTTTTTTAAAAGAGTAACCGTGGAGTTTCTTGCCGGTTCTTCTCCACAGGAAACGACCAACCCGAACCGTGCACCTTTTGTCGACGTTTTATAAGTGCCCATGTAGGCCTATGTGAAATAAAAAACATTTGATTTTTTTTGATTAGAGACAGGACGGTATGGAAGAAGAAAACGTGTTGCGCCGACCTCAAGTAACATGGGACAAGGGCTGGAAGATGATGATTATGAACAAATGTTTTTTTTATTGTTGATAGACTCGCGTTTGATCACTATCTCACCTGCCCCCCCCCCCCCCACCCCCCCCCCCCCCTAGCCAAGTTACAAACGTTTCGTATCGAATCTCTTTCTACAATCGTTAACGCCTTCTATTTGTACGTTCAGATATGTCATTCCCATACATTAATTCGTTTTCTACTAGCGTTATCGATTGTAGATTGTCAACTTGGCTACAGGTGCTGATGGTAAACGGTGATGTGGTCGTATAACCTATTAAATCTTGCTTAAAGACCCCCAGGATGTAGGTATAAGGAAATATAGACTCCGGCAGGGAATTCCACTCCTTAGCTGTACGCACAATAAAAATAATCACCAAAAAGTTTAGTGCGTATGATGGGGATGTCCATCAAGAGGTGAGAAGTGCAGGTACATCCCCTATTTTTGTACTTTGCAGTGATAAGTATTGCGTAGGTAAGTATAATAGTATTGCGTTGAAAAAAATATCAATGTAGGTTTTAAATATGTCGTCTTATATGTTTAAGCTTCTGTCGTTATCTTAAATATAATAGCTTGCTGGCTTGCACCTTTTAGCGCTTTTTCATATAAACGTCATAAATAAGAATAGAATTTACCAATTCGTAATTTATTTTTTACAGCACTAAATATTGAACCTGGAGCTACCTTGCCTTGCCAACTATGTCGGGTTCAGCTTTAAGTCTAACCGGATCCAGTACTTTAAAAGAAGTGAATGCCTTTCTGATCTCCACAACCGAGTAACTGGATAACGTGATACTCCTTAGCAAGACTCGAAAGGCTTTTAACTATCCGTAATGACTATCAAAGATTTACATACATATATGTATAACAGCCGGGACCTACGGTTTAATGAGCTTTCTCGGTATGTAAAAGATGGCCAAACACATCCACGGACCGGCCTCACGAGCGGGTCAATATGGATATATCTTACTGCTTGAGGTGGAAGGCTGATGGAAGGCACTGTCTTCTCCACGACATCTAGCGATTTGCACAGGAATTGTCCAGCTGGTGGATTAGCGATTCGAACAGCAGCACAGTGGGCAGGGCTAGCTGCACGCCCGTGGCCAACGACTTCTCTCCCAGGGACAGTACCAGCGTATCAATGTATATACTTACTGCTTGCGGCGGCAGGTTGATGGACGGCACGGTCTTCTCCACGACATCTAACGACTTGCACAGGAACTTGTCCAGTTGGTGGATAGGCGTCTCGAACAACAGCACAGCTGGCAGAGCCATCTGCATGCCCGTGGCCAACGACTTCTCTCCCAGGGATAGGTACCAGCGGATCAAGGGGTTGGATTCCTGTTGACAATGTACATAATGCTACAATTGTAAAAAATTGAATGATGGTCCTTAATGAGGCTTGCGGCAGGTGTGATTTGGGAGAAATGTAACGTCATGTAAGATTTTTGCGTTATATCCATCCCTCCATACCTCTTTCTCTTCCTTTCTGTGTGTATCTTTCTATGAGCAGACATTACGCACACCTCGCGCTCTCTCTATTTCTTTTTCTGCGTGAGGAACCTCGGTTCCTGACTGGAGCCCCCTCACCGCACACATTTTAATTTACTTGCATGTTCTGTCCAAATCCTCCACACCGTCCATCTTTGTCGGGAGCAAAGGAGAATAAGTAAAAATCTAATTGGGTTAGCTAGGAATAACGATTTTGAACAGGTTACGGTAAAAAAATACAGATTTTTAAAAAAAAATTAGGATATAGCCGACGAAAAATTCGAACGCTAAGAATTCAGAATCATGTAATGAATCCGTGGTACCCCTTTTCGCGTCTGTCTCAAAGAAACCCTGTATATTCTGGAAAGAAAGCCTAGATTCTTACAGCGGTAAACAAATTTGATCGATAATTTAGAGATCTTTGTTGAATATTGATTAATACACACCATCCGGTTCTTGAAAAGCAGAAAAAACAGACAGTAATAGTTTGATGTATTAAGCTTATCTTGTGTTGATAAATCCTTCATAAACTGAGTATCTGAACCTTGTGAATAGCTAGCTATACCACGGCCACCATCGTGAATCCGTTGTGAAAATAGATAGTGCTATTCGTCTTGTATAGCATCGTCTCCCTCTCACGAAGGAATGATGGTGCCACGTCATAATCAAAGACCTTATACGTAGTATAAGGTCTTTGGTCATAATAGGGGCACAGATAATATAATACTAGCATACAGATACCTCATCCCATACAAAGAAATCGTGCCGACGTAACTCGCGTTTGTACATCGAACGCATTCGGTTCTGTTTCACAGTGATATATAGATGGTGTTAGCAGCGACTTGCAAGTAAAAGGGTTTACTAGGTTCGTGAATATTTTTTTCTTTAAATACAGTGATGGTTTGTTTTCTAGTATTTATTTGCACGTTTTTACAGTTTTTTTTTTGCACCAAAATGTGTTAAAATGCAAAATTTAACAATCGAGTGGAATGCCTCAGAAATAAAAAAATGCGCCATCTATTGGCATCAATTTTAAATGATCCGTCTAAAAATCTTTGAAATGTGAATTAAGAGACCAATATTCCATAATTTTGTACTTAGGAGAGTTGATTAAACAAGAACATACAATTTTTGTGTTCAATTCCAGAAAATGTAAATTTTACACACATTCAATAACAGATGGAGGTGCATGTCGCGCCATCTAGTGAGATTTATTTGAACCAAATTTTCTTTCTTAGCAATGAGACCCCGTGATAGTAGGTAGGAAAAAATATTATCATCATCACGGTCGTTACAAGTAACTTTTTAAAGCAATATTTACCCTGATTCTGTGGTAGACCTTCTCGGTGACCTCGATGCTGGAACCCACGATGGGGATGGCGGCCACTCGCTGCACCACCTCCAGGTCCAGAGTCGTCGGTCTTTGTGCTTGAGTCTTTGCCACTGGTAACAAAAGAAACATTTTATTAAAACCTGTTTTAAAATTGTAGACGATTTTGCCGTTTATAAGTATATTATTTAATTGTAAATACATATTATTGTATACTAGTTGTTCCCCGCGGCTTCGCTCCCGTGTGCCACCCTACAGGACCCGTTTTCGGGATAAAAAAATAGCCTATGTTACTCAGGAATAACGTAGCTTTCTATTGGTGAAAGATTTTTTTAAATTAGTTCAGTAGTTTCGGAGCCTATTCGGTACAAACAAACAAACAAAAAAATCTTTCCTCTTTATAATATTAAGTATAGATTAAAATATTATTATTATTTTAATTTATTGTATAATAACGTATGAACCTTCTTATATATTTTTATTTTATTTCTATATTAATTAATGTATTTTGACTTGTATCTTGTTTTAATTTACTATAAATAAATAATTATTTGTTTATAGATTTCATCAAAATTAATTTGCTTGATAAAGTATACATATTATAAGAACGTATGAAGCTCTAAATCTAAATTCAAAATGCTAGTAAAAGCGTAGACCTTCGTAGCCGCTGAGCTACGAGCTACGACTCGTAGCACGGCGTAGCTTAGTTCGTAAGCTTTCCTCTATAGGCTCTCATCCTACTTAAACTCCATTTGCGATAACATTAGACGTTTAAATTAGCCCATTTTACAGCCCGTTCAAACGATTTTGACTTCAATTGTGTTGGTGATACGACATATGGTAGCTGTAGTAAACAGTTGGTTTTGGTAACAGGTTTATGCTTTTTATGTCCTTCTTATGTATACGGGATAGAACTCAAAATCGGTTGAACGGACTGTAAAAAGATTTGGAAACATGTCTAATGTTATTTCAAATGGAGTATAGATGGTTATATTGATATATTTTGCTCATTCTGTGTTCTTATGCATAGCAATTAAGTATTTATACATTACCGACGATAATTATGTTCGTCGGTAATTATTATTTAATAACATATATGCATGTTAATGCACGTTAAAGTAATCTTATCTTTGTTTTGACGAGATGCACTGCACAAACGTTCAATGTGAGAATACGTCTTGTTTCGTTTTGGTCATAAAAATTACACAATACGAGTATGTAAGTTATTTTTTTTTAATTAAATAACTTGCATATATTACATAACATTCATAAAACAATACTAATTACTAATTAATAGTTAGGTAAAGTAAATAACCGTAATGTCCGTCTTTTTTTACAAGCTATTATTTAACTTGCAATGTATGTATGTATGTATCTAGGTGTGTTCGGGTCAAATCTTGCAACTGAATTTTAAAGCAGTTATCCTCAATCAAATAAAATTAAATTTTCAAATAAGATGGGTGACAATGCGTGGTTAGCTAAGTTAAGTCATTCGAAATCCAATATGGCGGATGGCCCAAGATGGCGGACTAGTTATTCTTTGTTCATTGCCATGATATGGGTATCAAATGAAAGGTTTTGCTGAGAAGAATACGAAAAAAGCTGGTTCAAAATAAAAAATGATGTATAATTGTTTTAAATATCCAATATGTATGTACATATAGCAATTTTACATTTAAAAGTTAAATAAATAACAGACCTGACGCTGGCTTTCCTAAACTTTTTTCAACCGCATGTAAATAAGCTTCAGCTTTTTTAGCAATTGAGCCCGAGGTCCTTTTGTTCACGCCCAAAGTGCATGTTCCATTGAAACTTTTTTTGTAAACGTCACCGTTCTCCGCCATCTTGGTCACTGTGATTTTCGCGTTATATTCGTATGACATTCGAAATTCAAAACGAAAACTTTTTTTTTAATTTTTTTTTACGTGCCCTGTTACAAGAGATGTTGATTGTGATTTTTCACGAGACCGACTGCCGGTAATGACTAAAGTCAAGATGAACACTGACATTGTTTATTTAATTGCAAAGGTTATCGGTAAGTTTTAAAATAATTCCAATCTATTGGTAACGTGAAGTAACAACACCTACTTGTTATAGAATTAGGTCATCGCCATTAATAGAGATGATCAAATCTGTGAGAACTAATCCTTATCTACTGCATATCATTAGAAATGTGTATGATGCCTTAGCTGCGATTTATTTCGATATCATTAACGACAGTTAATAAAACACTTTTTTATAAAAAATTACTACCGGCTTCCAAATAATCTATTCTGGCACAACCAACTAAAAAGTGTAAAATAAAAAACTTTTTTACAAAAAAATACTACCGACTTCCATTAAATAACAAACTACAAAGTGAAAAATAAGTTTATTTTTGGAAGTCGGTGTCCATAACGCAAAAAAATGGTACCTACCAAACAGGCCGACTTCCAAAAATAAAGTTATTTTTCACTTTGTCGTTTCTTATTTGGAAGTCGGTAGTATTTTTTTGTAAAAAAATATTTTTATTTTACACTTTTTAGTTGATTCCTATAATGCCAGAATAGATTACCCGAATATCATGAAACTGAACATAACCGGTGAAATGAGAGTGTATCAAGGTGAACTGTAGACATCTGCTTACCCTTTTATGTATTTAGCGTTCTCGCGTGATGTTATGCTATGAAATGGTATAAACAATAAACAGACATGCGATTGCGGCAATCCCGAGAGACTTCATTATTTATTGAAGAGTTCTGTTGTATATCTCCGAATTTCTTCATCAGATCTTCACCAAAATAGAATCAATTTCGGAACATACTCTACCAAACAAAAAAATCATTATCAGAATCGGTCCACAACAAGAGATATCGGTGAACATACATAAAAAAAAGATATACATAAAGTCGAACATAGAACCTCCTCTTTTTTGGTAAGTCGGTTAAAAAGAAGAAAATACCTGCTTAAAAAATACACTTTTTGATAAAACCTTTGAGCTGTTTATCAACTGCTCAGCAGATTCTTTATTTAAATTCACTACAGAAAAAAATAACATAATTGTGTTAAGCAATCCGCACACAGTGTCCACGTTTTCATAAATAAGGGTAATTGTGTCAATCGCAATTCTAATAAAACTCGTATAAATAGGTTTATCGCTGTTTACCTCAGAATCGTGCGTGATCTTAAAGACTCATGAGTTATATAAATATTGAATATATATATATATATATATATATAAAAATTATCAATCACTTGTTATTTTATACGTAAGCGTAGATAAGTAATGATGCACCAATAATAAGGTCGGCTCAAATGAATTTTATTTTTACCGTATTTACATAACACAACAACATCACATCAACATCGCCAGTATTGCCCGAAGGTTTAGGTAGAGGTTGCCCCGATGGTAGACATACTCAGCCGAATGTATTTTTTCCTCATCTGAAGGCTTCGCACATCTTGTGTGAGTAAAGTTATAACCTAATTATTTTCTTGACCATGGATACAAGTCCTATTTTCGCAATAATAAAGTCTTTTACAATGTCCTAGTTAGGCCCCAGTAAAATGACGGTAACTTTATTGAAAGCTGCCACGTAGTTTTGTCGACAACATGAACAAACTCATGTTCTACCGCTGTGTTTTACTTGCCCACACTCGTTCACAACGTACGTTCATAAATATGATTAGAATAAAAAACCACAATTTTTAGGGTTCCGTACCTCACTTAAATGTTTATTTTATTCTGATTTAGTATTTGTTGTTATAGCGGCAAAAGAAGCTGTCACGGTTCATACAGACGGACAGTGGATTCTTAGTAATAGGGTCGTTTTTACTCTTTGGGTACGGAACCCTATAAACGAGGATCAGTTCTAAATCATTATAAAGTAAATAGTGACCGTTCGTGCAGCTTTGTCCATTCACCAAAACTTTGAAGATATTAAGACAGTCAATAATATTTCTAAACATACCTAATATTGTAACATCTCATACACTGTGTAACTCTACCCCTGTTTACAAATACCTAAGATTCTCGTTAATTCATCGAAACTACTCGAAACTGTGTTCTCTCCCGGAATCACGGTTATCTGTAGACTTTGCACCGTCAAGCGATGTTGTGAGTACGCACGGTGCATGTCAATAATAAATGTTTTCTGACTCATTCGTTACGAAATTGAAAATTTATTCACGGCTTCCAGTCCAACCAGATGCAGGTAGATGTACCACACTGGCCTTCAAAACTTAGTACTACAGTTTTAAAATTGCAGTGTCTCTTAAACTATAAAATTCAGAGTATTGAAATAAAAAACGTTTTATAGAAAAGTTCATCAACTTCCTTTAAAATTATATTTTATTTTACATTACTTAGGTTTTTAACTTAAAAAAGATAGAAACCAAAAATAGCTATTTTAACTCACTGGCAAAAACTCAAACAACATTTATATTATGTTGTTTGAGTTTTTGCCAGTCGATGCCAGCAGCTATCTTGGGGAAAATCGTTTTTATATATTTTTTTCCAGCGGTCGGGATGTTGCGCTGTATCTTCTCGGCCATCTTACCACATTGTCTCAAGACGTAAGTCTATGACCAGTATGTGTTGCCAGTTATTACCTATGGCTCTGAGACGTGGTCGCTCACAATGGGCCTCATCAGAAAGCTTACAGTCACCCAAGGGGCAATGGAGAGGGCCATGCTCGGAGTGTCCTTGCGTGATCGAATCAGAAATGTAGAGATCCGCAAGAGAACCAGGGTTACAGACATAGACCGAAGAATTGCCAAACTTAAGTGGCAGTGGGCAGGGCACATTACTCACAGAACGGATGGCCGATTGGGCAGAAAATTTCTAGAGTGGTGACCGCGAACCGGAAGACATTGCGTTGGTTGGCCTCCCACCTGGTGGACCGATGATTTGGTGAAAGTTGCGGGGATCCGCTGGTTGCGAGACGCACGTGACCGGTCAATGTGGCGACGCTTAGGGGAGGCCTATGTCCAGCAGTGGACGTCTTTCGGCTGATATGGTAATGATGATGATATTTTTTTAAGTTAATTACGTGACTAAGTATTAATGTAACTATAATTTTTATAGAATTTGTCTAAATTTTCCTTAAAACCTTTTAATTTCAAAATTTTGACCTCTATAGTTCAGGAGAAATTGCAATTTCAAAAGTGTGGTACCAAATTATGAAGGCCAGTGTAGTTTATATATTTATTTGGTAGTAGGTATTTAAAATTTAAATGGAGTGACTATACCTATCTAACCTACACAACCCAGTAACTGGATAACAAAATACCCCTTGGCAACACTGGTGTCAGGTTTGAGACTTCTGACTACACGTAACGACAGTCAAAGTTTACAAATAACTGCTGGAACCAATACCATAATTAAACAGCCCACGGACCGACTTAGGTAAACGTTGCTTAACCTCGAAGACAGAACCCTGAACGTAGCTGAATTATGATGTGCTTAATAATATACTTAGTTATTTCTTTATATTTCTATTGGATATAAAAATAAAACCGGCCAAGTGCGTGTCGGGCCACGCGCAGTAATAGGATTCCAAAGTTGCATAATAATGCAGACTAAAAAGAGGGTTTTGTTGTTGTTACATGAACATTAGAACGGTTTCAGCGGCTCACAAAGTCTAAAAACGGGCCCACATAGGATGATGTTTTTTTTTAATCTATATTCTCGCGTTTGACCACTATCTCGCCTGATGGTAAGCGATGATGTGGTCTATGGTGAAGCACGCTTGTATAGATGTAATCTATTCACTCTTGACTTAAACTAAATAAGGACTAACTGATAACTGAAGAAGGAGTTATAAAATCCAACTTCGCAACTGAAGTTAGAAAAATATTATCTATTTGAGTACCAACTCAAATAGATAATATTTTTCTAACTTCAGTTTTTGTAATATTTTTGATCCGCGGTGGTCCGCGGGTGCGAATTGCGAAAGGAGCCGATACGAGCGCGCGTTAGAGCCACGGGGAATGGTATAGTTCGTTCCTGGCGACCTTGTGTGCACGCTCCTTGTTTATTTCTCTTTCGGAATTAGAAAAAAATCGTATGTATTCACCTCTAATCTCCTCTAATACTGCAGATTATAGGTGAATCCTCTAATCTGCGGTATTCACTATTCCATTCTGGAAAGTTTTACGCTACTCAATTAGAGATGAAGTCGGGTCGAATATTGACTTTATAGAAGGATATCTTTCGTCTTGAGTTCTTCAGTGTCTCAAGACGAAAGTCTATGACCAGTGTGTGTTGCCAGTGATGACATATGGCTCTGAGACGTGGTCGCTTACAATGGGCCTCATCAGAAAGCTTACAGTCACTCAAAGGGCAATGGAGAGGGCTATGCTCGGAGTTTCCTTGCGTGATCGAATCAGAAATGTAGAGATCCGCAAGAGAACCAGGGTTACCGACATAGCCCGAAGAATTGCCAAACTCAAGTGGCAGTGGGCAGGGCACATTGCTCGCAGAACGGATGGCCGATGGGACAGAAAGGTTCTGGAGTGGCGACCGCGAACCGGAAGACGTTGCGTTGGAAGACCTCCCACTAGGTGGACCGATGATCTGGTGAAGGTTGCGGGGATCCGCTGGTTGCGAGACGCACGGGACCGGTCAATGTGGTGACGCTTGGGGGAGGCCTATGTCCAGCAGTGGACGTCTTTCGGCTGATATGATGATGATGATGAGAAGGATATCGACAAAAGAAAATAAGTAATTTGCTTGGAAATCAAATCTAATTTGACTTACTTTTACGTTTTAATTACAAAACGTCGAAAATACTTCTGCACTAGCACAAAATAGACTCCACCGCGCGCATGCGCCGTATAGACTACGTTCTGGTACTGCCAACGACTCCGGCCACTCCAATGCGTTATTCGAGCTTAAACATTATTAATTTAGAAATCATTATTATTAAGGATGTTATGATTTTATTTTTGTACATTTTTACATGGTTCATAAGCATATATTTACTATCTGTTTTACACAGCTAACAACGTTATTTAAGTAATTTTTCAATGGCATTCGTACAAAAATTTTACTGTGTCGAGTACATTTTATAAGTTGGTCGACTATTACTCGTAAACTTGTAAAGCCTGTTATGATTTCATTTTTGTATATTTTTACATGGTTCGTAAGCATTATATTTACTCTGTTTTACACAGCTATCAACTTTATTTAAGTAATTTTTCAATGGCATTTGTACAAAATATTTACTGTTCCAAGTACATTTTATAAGTTGGTCGACTATTACTCGTAAACTTGTAAAGCCTTGTTATCCGTGATAATTTTCCTTTTAATTTCGTTATATTTCCTACTGCCGTGAATTTTTTCACATAGCCAAGAGCAACCATTTCGCTGGCAGGAGGGGGGGACACTTGACTCTAACATAAATTTGCAACTTAAAGCTTAATTTTACGCAAACGAATCTCTGAATCGAAAAATGGTTATAACAAACCCATAATATTTTTGAATGGCCTATCCAACGATACCCCACACCATGGGATAGATGAGAAAAAAAAAATACATCCCCACTTTATGTCTATGGGAGGTACCCGCAAAAAAAATATTTTTCATGATTTTATGTTACCACTTTGTCGGAATTATTAATATGTATATCCATGCCAAATTATAGCTTTCTAGTACTTAGATTCTCTGAGCTAAGCTGCGGACGGACAGACGGACAGAGCGAAACTATAAGGGTTCCTTGTTGACTTCGGAACCCTAAAAAACCGAGAGTGGGAGAGTTGAAAAACGCCTGCATACTTTGGCTACAATGACAACATGATTCAACTTTTGGGAATTCCGGGCAGAATCGCGTTAGTCCCAACACTTAAGTAATTATATTTCTTATGTTCATACTACTTAAATGCTAAGTACTCGTATTTATAGTGTTAGGAACGTTCCTGATGGCGCAACGCAATTTAAATTGCGTCGGCAATATTACGCACGTTTTTTTCTAAGAAAACAAGTGCAAATCGGTCGAATTGCATCCCATTGCGACCATGTGAACGCACCTTATTTTTTTGTTCTCGCGGGGAACCTACAAAAGGCGCTATGGGGACAATACCAGAGTATGGGATTTTACCTCACTAAAACCACTCCGGTGATCACCATTAGCACATGGCAGGCCCCGTGACCTCTTAAAAGACCACCCCGGAACCCCCTCTATGCAACGCCTGTTAGGGCACCTTCCTGGGGAGCCTGGGGTGGCTTAGGGGAGATGTGAACGCCCGTTACCCCGTAGCCCCGCCTGCCTATGATGCTGAAGGGGTTTCGGCGTTTTAGGCGTCGCCGCGGTTGCCTCCACGATGACTTCTTCTCCGAGCGGGATTGGCCCTCTCACGAGGGATCGTGGTGGTCCAGAAGGATGCTATTTCCCTCCAATTTCTCCAGCTTTCACTACTGCTGGCAGAGACAGGTCTCGCCCGATCCTGGCGACCATGATCTGCCACTCAGAGGCCCACGCAGGCTACTCCACGAGCGTGTGCTGTGCAGAGTCAAGGTCGCCTCCGCAATGGTACCAATCTGCAGTGCCCTCTCGCCCAATCCTATTCAGGTATTCACCGAAGCAACCGTGCCCGCTCAGTACCAGAGTGATGTGAACGCACCTATTTGCAATTTTGCTTATTGCTGTGGTATAAATCAAATCGTGACGAGCCTTCAGGAGAGTCGCTAACTCCTCCAAATTATTTGCGCTAAAAATCTCTGCGATGCCCGAATCGACACCAATTTTTTTAACCTTTCACCGTCATAATCAATAGTATAATGAAGTATGATGAAGTAAAATTAGTTGTACTAATACCTTAGTCCGATAACGATTATATTTTACAAAGATAATATACGGTTCCTGTGAAATAATACTTATATGGTGGTACTTATATGTTGTACATAATAAAGAGTATTCTATTCTACACTAACGAACAATGAAAAAGTTCCAGTGACATAGCACCAAATTACTCATAAACGGGAAAGGCTAGCTTAATGACGCCTTTTGCAATATTGAAGTACATTTAACAGCGCATCAGAATATTACCAAATAAAAACGTAAATATTGTGTTCAAATTTTAAATTAACAATTAAATTAAGGTGTTTGTCGGCATTTTGTGGGTGGAACTTTTTCATTGCTCGGCAGTTTATAATGCCGGCCACAAAAGCGTATGTGCAGAAAAAAGCTAGTTTATAATAACAAATCTGAGATATTTGATCAACATCCTTGATTCATTATCCAGTTTAGTTTTGAGTCATGGACTGGACAGTGACTCAGTGAGCCATGCGACCCAACCCTTGCTTATCGCCGGGGGATGTGCTCATCGCAGTTTGTTCGAAGCATGTTTGAACTTTGTCCAGCATGCTCGCACGACCACTATCGCACGATCACGAGTGCATTTGGACTTGCGGACACTGCTCAGCGGAACTATCTAACGCGGGTCAAACATCAATCAATGAGGTTGTTTTAACATTGAATTTTTTAGATAACGTTGTGTGTTAGATAATTTTTACGAGAAAGGCATACCTACGCACATTTTATTTAATATTTTACATTCGGTCGGTTTAATTCTTAGATTTTTAAGCAAGATTTTATATTTATAAATACAAGCTTTATATTATCTTGTTTTCATAGTGCATCGATTTGTCATAAATATATTAACATTTCTTAGGCTGATTACCAACTATTTAAGTATTATTTTAAGAGTTGACTCTGATTACTAAGTATTTTGCCGTAGCATAGGTTATCTATGTATGTTTTTAATCGCATAATGGCACGCGTTAGAAGACATGTGGATGAAAATGTAGACACCAGTGCTGTCACCTTTTTCCAGAAGGGACACAGTCAACGCGCAATAAGTTTAATGGTGAGATATTCGCGACGAGCGGTTCAAAACGTTTGGAATCGGTACCAGGAGATGGATAATATCACCAGAAATTAGCGTAGCTCAGGCTGATTTTGGGTTACTACAGCTGAAGAAGACCTCAGTACATTCGTTTAACCGCACGAAAACAGCGAACTTCCATCACACAATCCATATAGACTGCATTATGCCGAGGTACAGGCACGTGATAGCGACTAGACCATTTTGAATTAACTCCATAAAGGCCAACAATACTCAAGAAGACGCTTATTTCACCTGCAGTTAACTGCTGCTCATCATGCAATTGTTTAAAGTTCACAAGAGAAAACTTTAATAGGACTGTCCAAGATTGGGCTGCAGTGCTTTTTACAGATGTCTGCAAGATTACATTTTCGAATGACGATCAACGTATTAGAGTATGGAAAATATCTGGAGGAAGATTTCAGATCCCATCCATCCATGGAACAGACCGTTTTGGTGGACCCAATGTTATGGTCTGGGGCGGTATAACTTTACGACGCAAAACTGAACTCGTAATTCCTAACTTGATTAAGTTAATTTAATTTAGTTTTTTATTTTGCAACGTGAGTTTTTTAAATTTTTTATTTTTCTTGCAATGACAAGAATATTTACTTTTTAAAGTATTATATTATTTTATTTGTTTGTGTTTTATTGTGAATGTGAAGACTATGTGGATCATTTTTTTGTTTTTAATTTGTCTTAGTTAGTTTTTAATCATGGTCTGGCAGTTTGAGCGGCCTACCCGAATGTCCTTTCTTTGGTATTGTTCATCAATTCGTTGAGCTCCTTAAATTTTAAGTTGAGCTGTACGGTTATTGACAAATGCATGCACTGACTGCACAGGTCCACTCAATCTGGCTGGTTCTTTCCTCAAAAGACCATTTCAGACATCAGTTTTCATGGTCTACACATGATCTAACCAAGATTTTGTCTGGACTTTAAAAGAGACTGTGACCTCTGAGTTTGTTTCTGCGTTTCTTCTCAGAGTAGTCAGACAGGAAACGCCGACCTCGTCTAGTTTTAAAAAATATGATCGACTTGTAAAAGTGTTTGTATTTACAAACCAACTTACATAAATAAAATCATTTATCATTAACGATGATACTTGTATCGGTCCAAAAAAAGATTGAGAATGTGGTACAACTCCACATTATTCCATTCACATGGAACAGGTTCAGGGTTCATCTTGATGCAGAATAATGCTCGAATGCAAACGGCGCGACTCACAATGCGAACATTAGCTGACACTGAAATTGAGATGTTGCAGTGGCCAGCCAGGAGTTATGGCCTGAATCCCATTGGAGATTTATGACATCAGTTTTAAAGAAGGGTAAAACAGTGACATTCTCATCAACACGCATCAGGACCTCATAAATGCACAGAAATTACGCTGGGAGAGGCTTTCTGGAAATAGTGTGCGGTGTTTAATCGAGAGCTTGCCTTCCCCAATAAGGGAATGCGTAATTAAAAGAGAAAAACCCTGTAAACTTGAAAACGTTATTTAAAAAAAAAAGAAGTATCAAACATCTCTCATTTTCATTGAATTTTAATTTTTAGGGTTCCGTACCCAAAGGGTAAAATCGGGACCCTATTACTAAGACTCCGCGGTCCGTATGTCTGTCTGTCCGTCTGTCACCAGGATGTGGCTGTATCTCATGAACCGTGATATCTAGACAGTTTAAATTTTCACAGATGATGTATTTCTGTTGCCGCTATAACAACAAATACTATAAACAGAACAAAAATAAATATTTTAGTGGGGCTCCCATACAACAAACGTGATATTTTTTTACGTTTTTTTGCGATAATGGTACGGAACCCTTCGTGCGCGAGTCCGACTCGTACTTGCCCGGTTTTACAGTTTTGGTCAGCCAGTTCACGAATATATATCCGACTGCACAGCATGATTTTCTTCTAGTTTACATCTTTTTTAAACTAAATGTTTCAAAATTAAACACATTTTGTTTATATTTTATCTAAAACTACCTACTTTAATAATTTCAGCGAGTATCATTAGAAAAATTTAGATAATATTGAATAAATTGATAAATTTCAGGTGGCCCTAATTTTCTTTTGAGTTATAGATATTTGGATTGTATATCTGCAAACAATAGCTATCAGTTATTGAGACGTCTCTTACCGTAATCCGTTTTTTTTATTTTTTATTATTTAAGTTTATTCCGTTTCCTTAAGTGTGTCCTTGGCATCAACTGTGGGCCCTATCAGAATATCAGCGCAGCGTTATTTCCTTTTTTGGATATCGCTGCACAAGCTGAGATAGGAGCCTTTTTGGTCTCGCACGGGGTTTTTTATTTTTACTATTGTTTAATTTTTATGCTTATTTCTCGTGTCTCCTGTGCGGGTCACAAATAAATATTTTTTCTTTCTTTCTTCTTTCTAATCAATGTGATCATCATCAGTAACTAACAGCCGGTTTCTGAATTAAGTATTTGGAGATAAGAATGTATCAAACGTGTTTTCAGGGTAAAGCAGCGTTTTATAGACAACTTTAAATTCTTACTTCAGAAACCAAGGTTAAGTAATCAATTCACCCACTACGTTTGCAACAAATGAAATAATAATAATAAATTTTTGTGAATTACGACTTAATATCTTCGTAGGGCTATGTACAGTCAAGGGTCAAAAGTGCAGTCCCTATCACCCAAAGCTAAAGTGGCTATAATTTCATAGTAAAATAAGATCAATGGTGAACTTATAGTTTAATCTATACTTAAGATATTAAAATACCGAGCAATGAATAAGTTCCACCCACAAAATGCCGAACAACACCTTAATTTAATTTTTTCACTTTTAATTTAAAATTTGAACACAATATTTGCGTTTTTTGTTGGTAATATTCTGATGCGCTGTTAAATGTAGTTCAATATTGCAGACGGCGTCATTAAGCTAGCCTTTCCCGTTTAGGAGTAATTTGGTGCTATGTCACTGGAACTTTTTCATTGCTCGTAAGTGTATCTAATTCTGCTAGATTTTTGATTGAACTACTTCTACAAAGTTTAAAGCAGTAACCAAAAGATGCAAAGAGGTACACATTCCATGCAGTGCTAGCAGGCATTTCGAGACTTGTTGTTTTCGTTTAAATTCAATAAATATTCTCATAAATAACGTATTATCTGTTGTTATTGTAAAGGCATCCGGCGAATTAAATTATTTACCAGTTTACTTTAATTAGGTTCACATTACCTACATAAATATGTGTAAATGACTTATGACTCGAAACAGAAACAGGAGAACTCGTCATATCTAAACTTTATGGTGTGGAGGAAAACGGAAATAGAAGAATGTATAAGTTTTTAAATTGTCGAGCAGCTCGTGGCTAAATAATAACAGCCGCACTGGTCGATCATCAACGTTAAGCAACGCTTGACGAGGTCGGTCCGTGGATGGGTGACCATTTCAACATACCGAGTTTCCTCCGTGCCTCGAAAAGCACGTTAAGCCGTTGTTCCCGGCTGTCATTTGAAGATCTTTCACAGTCGTTACGGGTAGTCAGAAACTTGAGATCTGACACCAGTCTTGCCAAAGGGTGCCGTGTTATCCAGTTACTGGGTTGTGGAGGTCTGATAGGCAGTCGCTCCATGTAAAACACTGGTACTCAGCTGAATCCGGTAAGACTGGAAGCCGACCCCAATATAGTTGGGAAAAGGCTATCAGAAGATAAGTTTTTAAATTGTCATGGTCACTAACATTAACATCCGTTTATACGTGATCATTGTGCTTGCAACAGCACCGAAATATCGGAAACTCGCAACAAACAGTAAACATGGTAAATATCCCGCTTCTAATGTTAATGTTAGTAGAAGAATGTAATAAGGCTGAGACAAAAACTCGAATAAAAAAGAAGAAGAACACAGAGATGTCAATTTCAAGGAACAAAATATTCATGAAAGGTAACACTATATGCAAATGATTTGCAAAGGAGTACTTAAAACTTGCATTGAGCAGGTAATTTTAGTAGTAGTTGACAATGAAGCAGATTGACCTGTACTTAAATTAGTCCTTGATTATTTATCAAATGCTATATGAAACTAAATTAAATATTAACCAATGGAACGCACAAAGCTTTAGGCCGAAGTTAAAAGGCCTACAACCGCTTTAGTGCCGTAAAACGGTAACTTTCTAAAGTATAATCCTTAGTAACGGCTAGGTTAAAAGGTATGCAAAAATATATTTATTACTGTTGCATGTGCATTAATTGTGAAACACGGTTTTTTCGTATAACATATAGTTTTGTTTAAAAAAAAAAATTAACAACACGATATTTTTTCGCTACTTTTGGATCCTCCTCCAAAACGATTTAACTGTTTCAAAATATTTGTACACAGAAAATTTGATGGCTTGAATTTCTTCATAACTGAAATAGCATAAGAATATTTTGCAAACAAAACTGTCCAAAAGGAGGTTCAATATTGATATTCTGGTTCCGAGCGGGCGCACGGCCAGTACTGCGTTAATATTGGGTATATGCGTCTTAAATGAATTTGAGAATCTGTTAATACAAAAACGTAAACAAGATTCACATCGCCGTATTATTATCACTATTCACTTTCATATCATGACTTGTGTACCCAACCTACTATAGTTGTACCTCGGTACAACTTTTTGGGAAACACAGGCGTCGTGCTATGTGCTTGTAGTGTCACACTGAACATTCAATACATATGAGCCCCCACAAATAATTCAAATACTGATCAAAAATTTTACTAAAACAGAATTTGGGCAGAACACGTCACAAACGATAGAAATAAAATCAAACACGAGTTAACTCAAGAATTCCTGCTCTAATAATTCAAAAATAAACTAACCACAAACACAAAATAAAAAAGTATCAAGTAAAACTCACTTGTGTATCGATAAGGGTGCGTTGATTCGTGGACGAGCTGCTCTCGACTGAAGAGAGATCGTCGGCGCCAAGCGGATCTTATCGCGGGTCAACTTGTTATTAGACGACCATTGACTTGTTTACTACTGATCACACAAATGATGTCGTTAGTTCATTCGGTGATTTAGCTAAACACTTTTCAACAGACTTCTAAAAGGAGGTTCTCAATTCGACTGTATGTTTTTTTGTATGTTTGTTAAGCGATTACTCCGCCAATTATGATCCAATTCTGATTATTCTTATTTACTTGAACGCTGTTCAAAAGCTTGGTGCTTTTCATTTGGTCCCATTTAAATCTGATCAAGATTTGACGAGTCATTTTTAAGTTATATCCTTAATAATGCGTCAATAATGCGTTCATAATCAGCCGAAAGACGTCCGCTGCTGGACATAGGCTTCCCCCAAGCGTCGCCACATTGACCGGTCCCGTGCGTCCCGCATTCAGCGGATCCCCGCAACTTTCACCAGGTCATCGGTCCACCTGGTGGGAGGCCTTCCAACGCAACGTCTTCCGGTTCGCGGTCGCCACTTCAGAACTTTTCTGCCCCATTGGCCATCCGTTCTGCGAGCAATGTGCTCGTCGTCTCGTTTGCCCAGTTTCGTGTTGAAGTCCCGTATGACAACGGTGAAGTGAGTTTTGAAACCATGCATGGCATTCTCATACAATATGGTCTCTACCACGTCGTTGGGGTGTGCCGAGGTCGGGGCGTAGACCTGTATGACCTTCATCGAATATCTCGAGGATATTCTGAGTATAAGGTACGCCACCCTGGTCGACACACTCTCGATCTTCACCACGTTGTTCACGAGGAACTTGTGGACAATAAACCTGACACCTCCCTAGGACTGCCGATCACCCTCTCGGAAATAGAGCAGGTTACCGGTTTTGAGGTTAGTCGAGTCCTCCACCTTTCTTCGGACTTCAGATAACCCTATAATACTCCATAGTCCATCGTAACCTGCTCAATTCTTCCTCGAGTTCGGCTAGTGCGTGTTATACGTTGCCAGGTCCAGTCGTCGGTGTTTATTGGTGTAGCCGGGTCCACTTCGGGGATTCTTGGCATCCCTTGCCACGCCATCGCCTCGATCGCTACCGTAGTCGAGGGTAGACGGGCTGCCGGGCATTCATTCGTTTTTTGCTTGTGCAATTCATTTTTGAGTACGAATAAAATAACGAAAAAAGTAAATAGTATAGTATTTAAACGAGCAAAAATAAATTCAAATTAAAGGTGTAACAAATACTAAATATGGCTTACTGAAATACTAAGTGGGCGACAAACAGTGGCCGAATACAAATGTTTAAAACAGCGACTCGACGTGGGTAGTCACATTGTTAATAAAACCTATAAGCTATTGTGTATAGTGTATTTTGTTTCTGTAATAGCTAAGAGACCCACATGATCGAAGGCAAAAAATATAATTTACAAAATAAGGCGAAACACGTAGGAAATTGTGGCTCCTCAAATACCCCCCTCCAACTGACTATATCGATCCAGCAGAAAAGCTCCCATCAGCTGGGAATAAACGGCCTTGGGCTACCTGGAAATCCCTAAATAGGCTAAGAAGCCAAGTGGGTCGCTGTAGGTACAACCTGGTCAGATTGGACTCCGATCAGTCACAATGTGACCGTGAAACCACACCGCAAACGATGCTTCATCTGTTGTCCTGCTCTCTGTGCACAAACACCTGCACCATGAAGGACCTGTGCGAGGCCAACGCTAGGGCTGTCGACGTGGCTGAGTTCTGGTCGAAGCACAACATTTAAATTTAAATCTTAAAATGGAATCATCGACACGATGAAGAAGAAGATCTACAAAATCAATTCCCAGTTGTTAAGGTCCACTTTACTGCATGCCGTTTACAATCAGTTTGCTCAAGCACTGCGTCCGGGCTCCAGTCGAGTGAAAGAATAGTAAAGATAAGAAAAGCAGATAAAAAACTATTTCTGTTTTATTCATTATTATTTGTATCTCAAACACATGTACTTTTTTCAATGAAGTTGCGATAAGCTTCAATGGATGTCGTGATGAGTCGAGCCTGTGCTGAGCATATTATTTGCGAACCTGTCTCTTAAGGTTGCACTAGTCGATCATTCTTCCATACAAACGTAGTCCGGCGATTACTCCACTGTTTGACAAGACACGTTCAAAATAAAAAATTATATCAATTTTGCCTCCTCATTATCTAGCCCTGTATGAAAACAAAATGTAAAAAAAATAAATATATTTTAGAGTTATGTGCGTCGAAAGCTCCAAATTTCAACACAAATTTTAACGCATCTTTGGGCGGAAATAAATACCATAAGAAGAAGGGAAATTGCAAAACAGCCAGATTAGTAGTTCAACAATGCAAATAATTTTATTTTTAATATATACGTTTAGTCGTTTCTTCATCATATCCCTCATATCCCTGGTCTCTGGGCCTCAACCAAAACACCATAGCGGCCACAAAGATAGCTTCAACCTATATTTTCATTTGTGGATATATTATTTATACATTTAAAAAATGTCGTCATCCTTGGAAGAATGGGCAATTTCTTGAATTTATGGAAAATAGTTGCCGGAGATCGGCTAATTCTGAGTATCTAAGAGGTAATAAAATTTTCGAGCTCGCTTCGCTCGCTGCTGACACTAGCAGGAAGAAAAATGTCGAACATAGAACCGCCTCCTTTCCGGAAAGTCGGTTAAAAAGACAACGTGCAAATCTGCCTCTGCTGAACCACTACCATACGACATATCCATGATATTGCAGAAACAAAAAAGGATTACTGATAAGCTAAGGCCATCATCAATATAATCTTCAACAGAGGCGCGGATCAAGGTTTTTTTTGCTCAGTGTAGACAAATATTTCGCCTAAAAATAAATTGATGCATTATAGATCAGATTGATAACTTGATTGGTTTTATGTTAGCGTTTATGATGCAAGTGATCCATGAAAAAGCATCTGCACAGGAGCGAGCGAAGCGAGCTCGAAAATTTTACACCTCGTAGATAGTCAGAATTAGCCGATCTCCGGCAGCCAAATAGCTATTTGCCATAAATTCAAGAAATTACCCATTCTATACCAAGGATGGCAACAATTTTTCAATGTCTAAATATTATATCCACAAATGAAAATATAGGTTAAAGTTATCTTTGTGGCTGCTATGGAGTTTTAGACTCAGTTTGGTCGAAGCCCAGGGGCCAGGGGCAATCGCCCCTGCTGCCCCTTCCCCCCTCCTGTATCCGCGCCTGCTTCAACATGGGTAAAAATGTTAGGGTATCGGGGTGGTAGGAAAAGTGAATTTATATTTTCAAAGTATTCCTCACCTACGGGACAAGATACAAAATAATACTGGAACAGTAGGTAACCGCAGAGTGCAGACTAGAAAAACTCCCCCCGACTGCAGTATTTCTATTTCAGGGATTAAAAAGTCATTGCAGTCATGCAGTCAGTGCATTGATTTTGATAAGACTAAAGATTACCTACTTTAATACGCAGATTAGAAGGTTGGTTGTGACTGTCAAACAAACACATATCAAAATGGCGGGATGCCCCGGTATCGTAGCTTAATGTTATTGTCACGAACCATGTGAGCAATTCTAAAATTGCCATTATTGTTGATAGGAACTTCTGTTCCCAATTACCCTTTTCTTGCAGTCGGGTAAAAGGTTAAACAAAGAATTTTCTGGATCACTTCCTGACTGGATGAGGAGACACGGCTACCTGTTAAAAAAAAACTTAAACGCATCTAATGGGCCATGCAAACGGCAGCCTAATTGAAAAAAATCCGGCCAAGTGCGAGTCGGACTCGCGCACGAGGGGTTCCGTACCATTATCGCAAAAAAGGGGCATAATTTTTTTTTTGTTGTTTGGGGGCCCCACTTAAATATTTATTTAATTCTGTTTTTAGGTTTTGTTGTTATAGCGGCAACAGAAATACATCATCTGTGAACATTTCAACTGTCTAGCTATCACGGTTCATGAGATACAGCCTGGTGACAGACGGGCAGTGGAGTCTTAGTAATAAGGTCCCGTTATTACCGTTTGGGTACGAAAGATCACGTACAGGTAAGGGTGACGTCACCTTTAAAATAACGACATTCGTTTTGCGCCTCGAAAGGGAAGATAGCTCATGGAAAGGATAAAGTGAATTTACTACGAACTTATAGGATGGAAGGCGTAGGTACCCTTTCTTTGTTATTTACGCAATACCGAAAAAATATTAAAGGAATGTGTAATACTCTTTCATGTAGTGTTCTCTTTGCCCTGCCGAACTCACTTTCGCGTTTAGGTTGCAGGCAAGACAGACAGCGTGCAAGCTGTTTCAGAGCCCCATCTACACAAGATAATAAGTAGTCTATTACACTCAGTAACGAAGCCAGATATGGAATCAAGCTATGCCAGCTGCCAGCTATTCAGAAGCGCCTGAGTCCGTCTGTCCGTACCTCAAGTGATGTAAGCACAAAAAATCTCATAATTCTCAGTGTTTTTGCTAGTTCTCTGCGTTTGACTACTTTTAGTATTTATAAAGTATCTAGACCACTAAGATTCCGGTCAAATTAGACCAAAAAATAGGGGTAGGTTTACAGTAATTCGCATAGAGCTGAAAAATAAGAAGACGAAAAAGAAGAAGGGGAAGCAGAATTATCAAATGATTATAAATGATACGGATAATTTTACCTAAGTACTTAGAATTCACATGGCTTTCATAATTACCAATAGCACCAGATTTTACATTATTTTAAATAGTATTGAATTCAACAAGATCACAAAAGATTATGAAATAGGCCTATCGGGAAAACCACGTTAAAAAAAAGGCGCCAAGTACACTACCTCCCAGGTGGCTTGGAAACGTGTGCATATTATGAAGAATACAACGTTTTCAACTTTTTAAACCATTAAATTTCAAAAACGCTTACGTTTAGGAGAAAAAATGTAGAGACTTATTTCATAGATAATTGCATAATCTACAATTTTTGTTTGACCTATTTTATTATAAAACTTACCGTTCGGCTAAAAAACGCAAAAAGAACCATATTTGCGAACTTTGACCTTGAATTAAAATTTTTGCATGTGTGGGATCGACGGGGACTTTTGACATTTAATTTATAATGGTGTTCCGAACATTCGTACCAATTTTCAGCTCTATGCGAATTAATGCAATTTGATATGTCTAATTTGACCTAATTTTACCGGACTATAAGGAACTACCAATTTTCTTAACCGGAAAATTTAAAACCAAAGTTTACGTTTACTAAATGTAGATTAGTAAACGTAAACTTTTCTTTTATATTATTATGTAGGAAATGCTATGTTAACAAATATCGCTAAACTAATATGTCAATTGATGGTTAAAACATATTGAAGCTAAATTGGTACAAGTTTTATTTTTTAGGGTACTGTACCCAATGGGTAAAAACAGGACCCTATATTACTAAGACTCCGCGGTCCGTCTGACCGTGATAGCTAGGCAGTTGAAATTTTCACAGATGATGTATTTCTTTTGCCGCTATAACAACAAATACTAATAACAGAATAAAATAAATATGTAAGTGGGGCTCCCATACAACAAACGTGGTATTTTTGCCGTTTTTTGCGATAATGGTACGGAACCCTTCGTGCGCGTGTCCGACTCGTACTTGGCCGGTTTTTTTTTTATAACAAAAACTTTGCCCCAAACTAGGAATTTCTCCTATATTAGACAAACATTAAAGCTCACATACACGGGACACCCAGATCCAGAACAACTCAATCTGTAGACCATACAAATATTTGTTCCGTGTGGGAATCGAACCCGCGACACTCAGCGCAGCAGCCGATCGCTCAACCACTACGCCAACCATGACGTCATAATTACTCCGATATCTCCTGGGCTGCGCAAAAGTTCCCGTAACTTCGTTATTTAAACAAAAAATTCTTTAATATATCAGCAGTAAACTTGTCAGCCATCTTGAATCTTGCTAATTCAATGGGGGTGAGTAGATGCGTCAGTGGTGCAGCGTCACGTGGTATAGAAGCGTGAAGAGGTCAGAGATCAAGTTAGTGCGTAAGTTGTATCTTCATCTTTCGTCAATCGGTGATAGCGTGAGAAACAAAACGTGACAATTTTGATAAGCTTCAGAAGAGCGTCAGTCTTCACCTTGAGTTTCCCTTCAATGGCAAATGCCTTTTGAATGATTGAAGAATCAAGTGAATATAGTATTTCGATGGCAATTGTAATGAGGGCTATAGTAGCGTTTTATTTTGCTGCTCGGGTCGCTGGTGAGGCTTAGAGTGAGGTTTTCAAAATGTCAAATGTTATAGTTTTTTGGCTTTTAGCGCGAGTTTCAGACTCGCGCACCAAGGGTACCGTACCATTATCGCAAACAACGGCAAAAAAACACGTTTGTTGTATGGGAGCCCCACTTAAATATTTATTTTATTCTGTTTTTAGTGTTTGTTGTTATAGCGGCAAGAGGAATACATCATCTCTGGAAATTTCAACTGTCTAGCTATCACGGTTCATGAGATACAGCCTGGTGACAGACGGACAGACAGACAGACAGACGGATCGTGGAGTCTTAGTAATAGGGTCCCGTTTTTACCCTTTGGGTACGGAACCCTAAATACTGGGCCTTTCTGAGACTTTTGGCCGAGTTCTGAATTGAGTATTTGGAGTTGAGAACGTGTCAAACTATAGTTAAGTCCCCGTCTCGATAAGCTACAGGAAAATGTTGTAAATAAATAATTCTACTAAGTTACATAGCGACAATTCAATCAGCTTGATGCACTGGACTCGATCGAAAAGCTGGCCAAGAGGCTCATCGGCGATGAAGCACTGGGCAAGACAAAGCTCCAGAGCCTTGAACATCGTCGCCGAGTTGCCAGCTTGTCGGTTTTTTATCGGTTACATTTCGGGGAGTGTGCGATGGAATTGCACGATCCTATCCGCCTAGCCCGTTTCATCATCGGACTACAAGACGTACGGCGATGCGCCATCGGTACATGGTGGACATCCCACCCATACGCACAAAACGTTTTTGGGAACACTTTTATTGTGCGTACAGCTAAGTAGTGGAATTCCCTGCCGAAGTCTGTGTTTCCCGGCAGCTACAATCTAGAGGTCTTTAAGTCAAGAGTGAATAGGTTTTTTCTAGGCAAGCGTGCTTCACCGTCGACCTCATCATCGCTTACCATCAGGTGAGATATTGGTCAAGCGCGAGCCTATAGTGTATAAAAAAAACAACAAATCTTAGATAAAGTACCTATAGATTTCGCCATGGCGTGGCCGCACATGAGACAATAGTTAGTTCTGGTGTTACAACAAGAACAAGAACACTACAACCCACCATCGCACTGACACTTATTATCTATAAGTAACCCAATTCCTTGTCTCAATTAACACATAAAACCACGAAATCATAGAAAATCAAACCATTCAAATCCATTATATTAGAGTTTGACAAAGAAAAGAAACCGGCCATGGTGACAAAAACAAAAAATAATCTTTTGTCCTTATTATTTACATGGGGCTGCCAACTAGCGATCTCGCTCTATCAATCAAGCTCATTTTATGGCGAAATCTATAGGTGCTTTATCTAAGCAACAAATAATCCCAAATTGAGGGGGAAACCTCACAAAAATACTAAATAAACAAAGATATTTTCAGGATATATAATATGACAATCGCAATCGCTGTGTTATCGTAGACTCTATCGCCCGCCTTAATCGATATGTAAAATAAGTAATTATCGGCCAATCTTATCACTATCAGTTATGACGATTTTGTCAAAAAATAACACAACGTCGCACTCAATCAAGAAAAACGAAACGATCGGCCTGTGTGTTGTTGATTTAATAAAAAGAATAACAAGCCTTTTGGCTTTTATAGTGATCTCGGTGTTAAGTGAAAATACATAACTACTGTTTACCTAGTGTTAAAGATCTTAGTAGACTTAGCTAATTTATATTAAAAAGTTGGCTGACTACTAAACGCCTAAACGGTAAGAATTTTATCTGCTTATTTCAGAAACACAAAAGGATATGGACTAAACAAATGATTAATCAAATCGAACATCCGGTTTCGATAATTAATTTATTTTTTTATGTATTAAATTAATATCCGATAGGTATGAATTTACGAATAAGTCTTTGTCATCATATCAGCCGAAATACGTCCACTGCTGGACATAGGCCAATGGTCCTGTGCGTCTCATATCTAGCGGATCCCCGCAATCTTCACCAGGCCATCGGTCCACCTAGTGGGAAGCCTTCCAACGCAACGTCTTCCGGTTCGCGGTCGTCACTCCAGAACTTTTCTACCCCATCGGCCATCCGTTCTGCAAGCAATGTGCCCTGCCCACTGCCACTTAAGTTTGGCAATTCTTCGGGCTATGTCGGAAAACTTGGTTCTCTTGCGGATCTCTACATTTCTGATTGAATGACGTAAGGATACTCCGAGCAAAGCCCTTTGGGTGACTGTAAGTTTTCTGATGAGGCCCATTGTGAGCGACCACGTCTCAGAGCCATAGTTCATCAATGTCAACACACACTGGTCATTTTTGTAATATGTAAAACATAAACATGGTTACTGTGGGTTAGTTATCCTTAGGAGATAAACATATAATATACCATCGAGGACTTTTTTTATCGTCCTTTGCCTAGTACATTAATTTCATCCATTTTTAGCCAGCGTTTGCAAAGTAAGTGCACAAAAATATGTTTGTTACGACATCACATTACAAATTATTGGCTTTTCTCTACTATAACACAAATAATATAATGCTACACTATAATATGCATGCATACTGCATATAAACCTTCCTCTTGAATCACTCTATCTATTGCTCAAACTGAATTAAAATCCGTTGAGTAGTTTAAAAGATCTAAGCGTACAAACAGCGGCAGCGACTTTGTTTTTACAAGCTTTTTATTAACTTGCAATGTATGTTTGTATGTAAGTGTGTTCGGGCCAAATCTTGCAACTGAATTTGAAAGCAATTATCCTCAACCGATTGTGATGAAATTACGCAGACACGTTTGTTTTGGATGACAATGCACGGTAAGCTAAAAAGCTTGTTTAAAAAAAGTTTTTTTTGTTGGAAAAACTTATTGACTTACAATGTAAAGCTGTTTTTATTCGTTTCACTCCTTATACCATATATAGGTACAACTGTACAACCTTTTTGTTTACGTAAATGTTTATCTTCTTGTTTTTAACCGACTACCAAAAAAGGAGGAGGTTCTATGTTCGACATTATGTATGTTTTTTTTTTTTTTTTTTTTTTTTTTTTATGTATGTTCACCGATAACTCCGTCAATTGTGGACCGATTTTGAAAATTCTTTTTTTGTTTGAAAGATTATATTCCGAAATTGGTCCCATTTTAATTTGGTGAAGATCTGATAAAGAACTTCGGAGATATACAACAGAACTCTTCAATAAATAACGGCAAATCTCTCGGGATTGCTGCAATCGCATGTCTGTTTATTGTTTATACTATTTCATAACATAACATCACGCCAGTACGCTCGAAAGGGGTATGCAGATCTCTCATTTCACCGGTTATATTCATTTTTCATGTTATTCGGGTAATCTATTCTGTCGTTATAGGTACTTACTTAACTACTTCCCTATTAGGTAGGTACAACTAAAAAGTGAAAAATAAAAAGCTTTTTTACAAAAAAATACTACCGACTTCCAAATAAGAAAACTAGAAAGTGAAAAATAACTTTATTTTTGGAAGTCGGTGTCCATAACTTAAAAATTTGGTACCTACCAAAGACACCGACTTCCAAAAATAAAGTTATTTTTCACTTTCTAGTTTTCTTATTTGGAAGTCGGTAGTATTTTTTTGTAAAAAAGCTTTTTTTGTGACGTCTTCGTAATAAAGAAGTTCCTTTTTAGTCAAGGCATTTTTTTATATCCTTCACACAAACCTATTGTTGATTATATTCTGCCCCACATTCCAATGGTATGAGAAATTAGCATTATTATTATAAAGTATTATCTGAGTTATCTGAATGCGCTTAGGTACCTACCTAAATCCTTGATTGTCTTGATTGCACCAAATAATTATATCTTTTGTAGTTTGATTTATTTACACTATGTACTATTTTAGTTGTTAAGTTGTTTTTATTTTTTTGTTTTAATTTCGGGTTGTATTTAATGTTGAAGTAGCCAAAGTTTCGCTAAATTTAAAATTACGATTTTATCTACATAAAGAGAAATCGGAAATAATTAAATTAAAACACAAGATAAACTTACAAATTTAAAAATCCCCCGATTTAAATTTTTATTTCATTCTTTTTAATCTACATTATATGCCTAGTAGCAGACACACTTCAATCGTCAATCTATCGAAACACGTAATAATGACACGATATCCTGCGAAAAAATCCGGATTCAAAGAGTAAATTGCGAATAACTTTTGAACGGCTAAACCGATTTAATTTAAACATAGCTAAGAACACTCGCGACAAAGTCACCTTTCAAATAAAAAAAAACTAAATTTAAATCGGTTGATCCGTTTAGGCGCTATGATGCCACAGACAGGTGTATCTGTCTGTGGCATCACACGTCAAACTTATAACACCCCTCTTTTTCCGTCGAGGGTTAAAACATTGATTAAGGATTTGTTGATTTGTAAGGTTTTATTTAGAAAACAAACACATACAAAAACAAATGCATTGACATCGGTATGTCAACGCTACGAATAACGGTAAGTAATGTCGTGGTGGCCCAGTGGCTAAGACCTCACCTCTCGAGCTTGAGCGAGGTCGTGGATTCAAATCCGGGAATGTAACAATGTGACTTTCTCAATTCATATGTACTTTACTTAAGTTCAACTTGGACATCGCTGTAACATGGACTTATAGTTAGATTATTATAAATTTGTGCTCCACTGGTGTAAGTTCTACAAGGCGTTCCAGCGCGAGGTTAAACGAATAAATGAATAAACTTACAAACTAAGGACGATGGTAGTTACCGGAGGTTAACCGTCGAATCCGACTCGGCTGGGCGGCGTTCGGAAAGTTGCGTGGTGTCTTCTCGTCCAATTTACCGCAGTGTCTCAAGACAAAAGTCTATGACCAGTGTCTGTTGCCAGTGATCACCTATGGGACCGAGACGTGGACGCTCACAATGGGCCTTATAAGAAAACTTAAAGTCACCCAAATGGCAATAGAGAGGGCTATTCTCGGCGTTTCCTTCCGTGATCACGTCAGAAATGAGGATATCCGCAGGAGAACCAAAGTTACCGACATAGCCCGAAGAATTGTGAAACTTAAGTGACAGTGGCCAGGGCACATTGCTCGCAGAACGGATGGCTGATGGGGCCGAAAAGTTCTGGAATGGCGACCGCGAACTGGAAGACCATACGTTGGAAGGCCTCCCACTAGGTGGACCGATGACCTGGTTAAGGTTGCGGGAAGACGCTGGATGCGAGACGCACAGGATCGGTCAATGTGGTGACGCCTGGGGGAGGCCTATGTCCAGCAGTGGACGTCTTTCGGATGAAATGATGGTAGTTACATATTGTAAACTCATCGGGGGTAAAAGGCATATTATATTACTAAATGTTAGTTTGTAGTAGGTACATAACATACATATTGTAGCTATTACTCATTATTTCCTGCCCATATCCCAAGTTACTTGGAGTCGGCGCAACAAGTTGCCTTCTCCCATAAATATAGTATTTATTTATTTATTTATTTATTTATTTATTTAGGATCACCAACGAGTGGCATAACAAAAACTTACAGGAAACATATAAATTGCAAACATTTCATGTTATGCACACTCAATTATAGGTAACCACAGCTTACACATTATTGAGTATACATGCTCTACATAAAAATTAATTATATAAAATTAAAAATAAAATAAAATAAAAATAACATTGGAATGCAGATTAGATTCAATTATAGTTTAGATTAAGGTTATGTCAAATTAGCTCCAAATGTTGACGATGTCAAAATTAAATCAAAACAATTTTTAAATACAGTAGCGAAATAAAATAAAATACAGATTATGTCAAAGTAATAAAATTGAAATTAAATCAAATCAAATTAAAATATAATGTCAAATTAAAATAAAAATTAAATAAATCAACTAAAAATATACAATGTCAAATTAAATTAAAAATTATATAAAATTAAATTAAATGAATAAAATTAGAATACAGATTGAAAGCAAAAGATTGAAAGAAAAAGTAAATGCAAGCAAAAGTAAATTTTAAATTTCATTGGAGTGGAGTGATAAATCAAGTCAAATGTTCTCTACCTGAAAATAACTATATAACTTCCTTTTAAATGCGTTAAGTGTGTCATGATTGATATCGAGGTCAGCTTTACGGCATATAGCATTGTACAATTGAGTTGCCCTTGCAAGGGGGGAGTTGTTGCCTAAGTTTGTTTTGCGGGAAGGTTGTCTGAACAAATTGTAGGTATGGGACCGTGGTAATCTACTAGGGACATTAATCGTTATTTTTGACAGAAGGTCAGTATTTAGCCTAGATGTCATCAATTTGTGAAGAAAACACAGATCCAGTAATTTTCTACGATTAATGAGGCTTTGAAATTTAAAGTGATTAACACGGTCTTTATACGATGTGATTTGATTCGTGGTTTTATTTTGAAATGATAGATGGTTTAAAAATCTTCTTTGTATCCGCTCAATTCGTTGCTTATGAACGTTGTAATGAGGTGACCATACCTGCGAGCAGTATTCCAGATTACTACGAACTAACGTCTCATAAAGGATAATTTTGGTCTTTGGATTGTTGAATGGTTTTGAGGTCCTTAGTACAAAGCCTAGCATTTTGTTTGCCTTAGATATTATCTTATCTATATGTTCATTATAGGTTAATTTACTGTCCATCACAATTCCAAGATCCCGAATGCTATCCACTTCCTTGAGTTTTTTGCCCGAGATACTGTATATTGTGTTATGAATCTGTTTGTTGCGACAGAATTTGATATGTAAACATTTTTCTAAATTTAGGCTCATCTTGTTATCCTTGCACCACTCAACTAATCTATCCAAATCAGCCTGTAGCAAATAAGAATCCCCCATAGATTTTACAGGCAAAGACAGCTTGAGATCATCAGCAAATAAAAACGATTGTGCGTGATGAAAACAATGTACAATGGTGTTAATGAAAATATTAAATAACAAAGGCCCCAGATGTGAGCCCTGTGGTACCCCAGATGTCACATGGAAGTCCTCAGATCTAGCCCCATTCAAAACAACGAACGACACACGATCACTAAGGTATGATTGAAACCAATGTAATAGCGGACCAAAGATTCCGCAGTTCTCAAGTTTCTGTACTAAAAGTTGATGGTCTACTTTGTCGAACGCTTTGCTAAAATCCGTATATACTGCGTCAACCTGAATCCTTTGATCCACAAACTCAATGACATTTTCCGAAAATGCTACCAAATTGGAATGCGTCGATCTGCCCCTATAGAAACCATGTTGATTGCCCACAATGTGATTCTTCAGATGGCCATACAGGTAAGGATATACTAACAATTCGAAAACTTTAGGTATAATTGACATAATCGAAATTGGTCTATAATTTTTTATATCGTTTTTACCTCCATTTTTAAAAATAGGGACTATTTTAGATTTCTTCCACGCGGATGGGAAGTAGCCGGACTTAAGGGAGCGGTTAAACAGTAAGGTTAAAGGCCTAGAGAAGGACTTAGAACATCTTGAGAGTAGAATTGGGGGAAGCTCGTCAGGACCCGGTCCCTTGCGTACGTCCAGACATTTCAGTTTGCTAGCAACCAACTCCTCCGTTAGCGATATACAACTCAAAACATTCAAACCTTCAGAGCTTAATAAGTTGTTCGATTTATTGGATAGCTGTGTAGGGGGTGAGGGGGAGTTCCGTTGATGATTATACACAGATGAAAAGTTCTTTGCGAATAACTGACAGATGTCTGTATTATTGTCAGCTCTTTCATTGTTCAACTTCATTTGTGCCGGGATTGTGCTTTTATTTTTACGTGTATGCTTAATATAAGTCCAAAAGTATTTAGAGTTGGTTTTTATTCTAGATTCTATTGTATTGATATAGGCTGTGTAAGATGTTCTATTCAATAACCGGCATCTCTCCTTCAGCAGTGATAGACTTATTCTATCCATAGCGTTATTATATTTTTTCACTCTTATTCTAAGGTTGTAGGTTTGTTTTAGTAATTTTGTAAGATCTTTCGTAAACCACGGTGGTCTTTTGTTGTTATTTACCTTATGAGAAAAAGGAACGTGTTTGCTTATGGCACTCGTAACCCTTTCGTAAAATATTTCAACCATTTCGTCCATGGTTTCACAGTTTTCAAATGTTGTTATCCAGTTAACAGAGTCAAGATTTTGTGTTATAGCTTCAAAATCAGCTTTATGGTAGTTACGGGTAGGCAAAACACTTCCACTAAGAGTTCTTTCAGGAAGTATATCTAGAACGATCAGGAGAGGAGGGTGGTGCATGTCCACCTTAGAAAGAGGGTCGTTGCAAATATTCACTTTAACATTTGTAATATTAGCTAAAACAAGGTCTAAAACTCTTGATTTATCATTCCTGACATTATTAAACTGTTCCAAACTATTCAGTGCAATGAACTCCGTAAAGAGGTGGTTAGTTGAGCAATTGGTAATCTCGGGGACTAGAAAACTACTTTTATCACTGTTTAGCCAGTTAATGTTAGTTAGATTGAAGTCACCTGCTATGAAAGTATCTCCCTCTTTACCAATGACTTTACCTGCATTCTCAAAGTAATGCTCCAAAACATCAATTTTAACCGGTGACGGAATATAGACAGCACAAAAACACAGACTTACTACAGTGTTGGCGGTTTTAACTTGAATTTTTACCCACAGATCTTCACACAAGCTGTTGTGACACGCCAATTGAACAGAGTTATGCCTTTTTAAAACAGCAATCAGTACCCCGCCACCAGTCTTTTTCCTACAGAGTTCATTAAGTACACGGTCTCTTCTATAAACATTGTAACGGTCATCAAATAATTCCGAACTAGAGACTTCATCATTAAGCCAAGTTTCAGTAACAATAACAACATCGTAATGATTAATTAAAATATTGTGATAAAAATCATGCGTTTTTGTCTTTAATCCTCTGGTATTTTGATAATAAATATTGAAATCAGAGAATTTTGTAGAATTTGTACATTAAAAATTCAAATAAAAATGAAGCAATCATCATCAAACCAACCTAATCAGAGAGTCCATGTCCTTTATATGAAGCCGTTCCGAATTTTCACTTTTCTTCGCAAATATGCGACCATTACGCACCCATACAAACTTGTAGTTCTTCTCCTTAGCCGCCATTCTCGTAGCATGGTGTAAAGTTCTATTATATGGGGATAGATGTTCAGCTACATATATAGGTTTTTTATCTCCCCCTATTCCCAGGTGGGCAGTGTTAAGCTTATCAGTCAGATTAGCTTTGTTGAACTTAACAACAGCAGCTAGGATTTCGTCACGCACCGCCGGAGAAGAAAGTTTGACAATAATTGATCTAGGACGCGTACCCTCCGAGTTTTGTTTGGCAATCCTAGTAGACATAACGATATCCTTTTCCTTGAGGGGACATGATACGACCTTACATAGCTGCATCAATGTTACATTTAGATTTTCAGATTTGTACTCAGGCATAGATAGGATTTCTATGTTAGAAGATCGCGCGTGCTGTTCCATTTGAGATAATCTTGTAGTTAGATCTTTCACTACAGGTTTCAAGTTGTTACTTTCTTTTTGTAGCTGATCTATTTGCTTCGATTTTTCTTCTAAAATGGTCTGCATGTCGTCGTACTGCTTACTTGTAAAGTCCAGGGAATCCTTCATCATGTTTAGTTCTAAGCGAACATCTTTTAGCTCAGCTCTCACGCTCTCCTGCACAATTTTTCGAATATCGGTAGCTAGGAGGCTACTTAGTTCGGTGCGTATGATATCTCGAATCAGCTCTGGTGTGATTGTCTGATGAGTAGCCTTGTCGTCGAATTTCTCGGGTGATGGGTCAGTAGAGCTGTTGTTACTACTTTTTCTGGGACGTTTATTGTGACGCGTTGTTACGTTCTTCCCCGATTTTACGTCCAAGTCATTCGATTTGCTCACATGAGGCGGCGTACATTGTGAGTTTATCATTTTGAACAACTTAAACAACTTTAAAGAACTCACAAAAAGAATCCCGCGTTGTGAGATTTGATCTCGGACCACCATGCACGCCAGTCGTCGTCAAATCCAACGCGCTGTCTGTTACTATTGGGAGGTGACGAAACAAGTGGCTATGTCAACGACAAGGATCGACGGCCTGCCAGATGTTGTTGCTTACATCTACCCTCGCCACCAATATTGAAGTAATATTTTATTTAGTTCTTAATATCTTTAGGTATTGTTTTGCTTCACTGTAACACTAACACAATTACATTCACTGTTATAAATGGTGATGAAATCGATGTCAGAGGCACTTTCTTGTTGCAATTATTGTTCTAGTTTTTGTCACTGTTTACAATTTTTAATGTTTATGTATTTACTCAATCACTTCGCTTTTTCAACGTAAGATAACACTTGTGCTTATGGTGCTTGTTGAAATCCAGCTAACAGACGCATTATGAAAACACTTGAATCATTTTACTATTTTTAAACCGATATTTATTCGCGGAGCCAATGTTTACTCGGTAAGCGACAGTACATGACATCAATATACTACAATTTGTAGTAGTAATTTTAATCATGTACTGCAATTTGTAGTAGTAATTTTAATCAATAAAACAAATATCGCAAACGTAATACTCCACACAAACAATAAAATAACTACTACAAAAGTATAGGCGTATTATATACACCCATCATTGAGATAAAAGATCTTACGGTCACGAGTACGTAGTAACTAGTGAGGTATATATAACTTACTTTATTTAGGCGATTCGCACCGCATTACGCAGCGTAGCGCGCCAGTACGTGTTCTTACGTTGCTTGAAAGTATCTCTCTCTGCATTTAAAACACGAGTAGTATAACACACAGTAAATGCATTCATGCGCAGTGTATAGCGGGGCAGTGTGTGAATTGCCTTATGTCCTATGTCCCCTGGATGGGGCAGAAGGCGTCCACAGGACTACTCCATCGGGATCGGTCTTGTGTTTCACGCTTCACCTCTCTCCACGTCATTCCAATGCTCGTCACTTCTGCCAACACGGGGCCAGGTTTGACGGGGACGGCCACGCTTTCTTTTGCCTTGGGGATTCCAATCCAACGCTTGCCTTGGTATATGATCAGAATCCCTTCGCAGCGTGTGACCAATCCAACTCCACTTGAGACGCTTGATCTGGCGGTCGATCGAGCTTTCGGGGCATTTCTCCAGCAGCTCTACGTTGGTGATGGTCTCGGGTGCGTAGGTATATGTGGGCGTCCAAGCAAAAAGGATCCAGTTCTCAGCATTTAGTTGCCGAAATATAAGTACGCAGTTTTGTAAATTTGCCCTCATACAAACACAAGATAAGTACAGTTTCAACTTCAAATACGACTTATAAAAAAAAATGGCCAGTTTTTTTATATTTTTAAAATTCAATTGACTATTTCTAGATACTGAATCTATTCTTAACTCAATAACCTACTACTGGACCGTTTTTACTTGGACCCACATACACAGGTACATAAGAGTACATATTACTAGTAGTCGCCGACTAGTCGGGCAAGCTGAATAGACGGCTACATTTATGGTCTGCCACTAGTCGTCTATTTGAGCGTCGACTAGCCTCTTAGTCAGCCGAGTCAGAATTCGCTCCATCTCTAATTTCTACCAAAGGAGAGATTCAATTCAACATACATTTTTTTTCGCCAGTCTTACATAATAATGGCAGTGATATATAGTCGTAAAGTTTTTCGAAATAGCGTCCGTCGCAATAACGTCATTCGTAAATTCATATCACTCCCCATAATTATGTAGCCCGATACGGTTCCGGTTAGACTTTAGTTTTAGCGATTCGTTCCATGTAACTTTCCCCACTACACAAGATCCACTTTTAGGTAAAACTAACTAGAAGTATCTAGCTCAGGGTTTCCCAAAGTGGTCGATATCAACCCTTTGGGGTCGAAATCGGTTTCTCAGGAGCTGACATAAACGAAAACTGGTTTTGGGAGACGAGGAGGTGTAAAAATCGACCCCTATTAATTAACACAAGTTCTTATTTGAAACTATCAAGATACTGTATAAGTTGTGTTACGTGTTCCAACTTGTTATAAGAATAACTAATATTTTAGTAGGAAGTTACATTGCTGTACTTTTAATAATCTCGGCAAGTCAATAAGCGGATTTTTAAAGTAATTTGGCTATGGGGGTTTGGGGCTAAAACCCCGTACCCCTTATCACTTTAAAATACTTTAGGGTATCAGTTCATTTTGGAAAAGGTGTCTCTTGCCCAAAATAGTTTGGGAATCCCTGACTAGCAAGTGGCAGAACTAACTCCATCTTTAGCTATAGGCAAAAGACCCAGAAATGGAAAGATGACAACTAATCTGTTTAATCTAACTAACCACATGGATGACATATGAAAAAAAAACAAGACTTCATATTGCGTATAACTGCAGAAATCTGTCATCAACGTAGATGATGTCAATATGATGCAAATCGTGAATAATGATTGATATAAAGATACCTTGAGAACCTAACATGCTTCAAAAGAATAAATATCAATGTCATCTTTAACTAATTCATAAAAACCGATTTCTGAATAAATTTTCGAGATACGGAGTATTTGGAGTAAAGCACGTGTCAAAACCTACAAAGTCTGAAAAGTTTTCCGACAAATACTCAACTTTAAATTCTTAATTCAAAAATCAATTTAGAGGTCCGCTTTATCGTATACATTTTTATTCGGCGCTGATGTACGTAGTTGTACCTACGAGCGATTTCACACACACAACAGCATTAAAATATTGATCCGTTTTATCGGATACAAGCCACGCGGGGCGCGCCATTACTCCAAGTAGCGGTACTGTAAACGTGTTGTGAACATTAATCCCAGTAGCGACGGATCCTTTACACGATCCTAGAAATACAGATGTTCTGTGTGAACGAGCCCTAAGTTAACTACAAAGTGTAGCTAATCTTTGGTAGTCGGTACTACTATAGTATGATTACAGCATTTACAGGCAATTAGTCAACGGTCTGATAGACAGGAGCCCCCACCAACATCTCATGATCCACCATCTCGTTACCAAGGGCTTGATCCAGAAAGTACCTTCTATCTCGGTCTCATCGCTGAATATAGCTCGCAGCGTCAGCAAATTCCTCT
The DNA here is from genome assembly GCA_945859665.1 of Anorthoa munda. Lineage (NCBI taxonomy): Eukaryota > Metazoa > Arthropoda > Insecta > Lepidoptera > Noctuidae > Anorthoa > Anorthoa munda. The sequence goes on along the minus strand of OX243901.1, from coordinate 4,367,865 downwards.
CATATAGTCTTAAATAAGTATACTAGTAGTAGTAGTAGTTACTATGCTAGAGGCTCTTTGTTGCCTATCAAAACATTTTCTTTCTTTATTTCTTTAACTTCATTAAATAATGTAGTCTGGTTGATTTCAATTGATACTCAAAGGGAAAATTATTCGTCATTAATAAGTACTTACTTAAAGCTTTTAGGTAAAACCCAAAATATAATTAGCAATGACTGTATGTTATTGAATACTTAATCCGTTTTCAGCACTGATTGTCTAGCTCCGTGTACATACATTTTTAGATGGTACGATAACGATTCAATTCTTCTCAAAATTTTAAGTCATTTAAGTATTCAAATTAGGCTGAGAGCCAGTTCTTTTTAACCGACTTACCAAAAAAGGAGGAGGTTCTATGTTCGACATTATGTATGTTTTTTTTTTTTTTTTTAATTTATTTTCACCGATATTTCCGTCAATTGTGGACCGATTTCGAAAATTCTTTTTTTGTTTGAAAGAGTATATTCCGAAATTGGTCCCATTTTAATTTGGTGAAGATCTAATGAAGAACTTCAAGAGATAAACAACAGAACTCTTCAATAAATAACGGCAAATCTCTAGGGATTGCTGCAATCGCATGTCTGTTTATTGTTTATACCATTTCATAACATAACATCACGCTAGTACGCTCGAAAGGGGTACGCAGATCTCTCATTTCAACGGTTATATTCAAGTTTCATGTTATTCGGGTAATCTATTCTGTCGTTATAGATACTTACTTAACTACTTCCCTATTAGGTACGTACAACTAAAAAGTGAAAAATAAAAAACTTTTTTACAAAAAAATACTACCGACTTCCAAATAAGAAAACTAGAAAGTGAAAAATAACTTTATTTTTGGAAGTCGGTGTCCGTAACTTAAAAATTTGGTACCTTCCAAAGACACCGACTTCCAAAAATAAAGTTATTTTTCACTTTCTAGTTTTCTTATTTGGAAGTCGGTAGTATTTTTTTGTAAATAAGTTTTTGAACGTCAAAGTTCTTAAAAGACAGTCCCCCAGAACACCTGCCCGTCATCGTGTTTTAGCTCGGAAGAAGAAGTGGTGATTTCCGATCTCTAGAAACACTTAAGAACACCAATTTTGTGTTTTCCACAGAGTCTCAATTATTCACAAAGAGGTGTGCCTCTGCCATCAGAACTTATTAAGAACATGAGATGACTGTCAACTTGCGGATATTGACGGCAGCGCTGGTGATCCTCGCTGCAAACACTGCCTTCGCACAAGGTAAGTAAGGTTTAAAGATATTTTCAATTCAATCCGACCAAACTATCGGCCTATAAAAAATCTGTAGTTTGCGGGGACTCTAATAATAACATAGAGTTCTTCGCTGCGTAGTTATGTTACTACCAAATACGCTTTATTAAACGTTAGTTTGTACGGTATATTTACTCATATTGTGTTTGTTATTGTAGCTCCAGAACGATGCGGATACATGATCGCAATACCGAGGCCAGAAAGACCTGACTTACCTGAAATAGATTATGATGGTAAGGACACTCACTTTATAAAATATTTAAAACGGTATATTTAAAACAGATTGCGACTAAAAAAAATATGGGGATAATAATACATAAGGGGATATTTATACAAACTATATACAAGGGGGTTAAAAAGGGGAGAGCGGAAGGGGCTCATGGACATCAAAAAATTCGTCCACATCGTTGTCCATGGGAAAAGTGCTCAGCACGTTGACAACATTATCAAGTTGGATAGCAATGCTGATTTTCACGCCGAAGAAAAGCCCAGCCCTCTAGTCACGTGAAGAGGATACTTATATCTAAAAAAAAATGGTTTCATTGAGGATAAAATGCATAAATATATTTTAATTATTATCAGGATTGGTATGGAGCCAACGCCCCCTGGTGCCTGCCGAGGACAGGCTTGACGTGTGTATGGACAGGTTCCAAATAGACCAATTTGCCCCCAATATCGGCTACCAAACCATCTACATGGAAGAGGAGATCGAAGGAGATGTGCCCATTGCAAAGCTGAACTACCAAGGTTAGTGATGCCAATGATTTAATTTATTATTCGTGGTATATTAGCCAGTCAGGTAGCATACGCGCATATTTATTTTTGACTATTTTCAAAAGCATTCATTGCTAGCTTTACGCAGTCGAGTGGAAGAATTGGAAAAAAAAATGTAAATATAAAAAGATATTGATCTAGGTTTAGATATATAGTATATTATATACATTAGGATCATTTGTAAATAAGTTGTATTGAACGATTTCTTGAATTTATACCGGTTCTCCTCATAAGTGTTACCTCGAACTGAGAGGTATTGCTCTTAACCAGCAGATTGGAATCTTTGTGGACTGCTAATGGCAATGTCTTGTTCATTATAGGTAGTGAGACTCCATTCGTGGCTTCTCCCTTCCATGAGGGTTCATTCAGCATGCTCGTTCCTGTCATACGCAGGATACCGGCAACTGGTGGAGACTGGCATCTTGTAATAACAAATAGGTAAAATTCATCTGTGTTTTTCAATTTCTTTTTTTTTTATATGGTACAAATGCCTATATTTCAATCAATCAATCAATCAATCAATAATTTTATTTGTGAAACATAGGTGTTTACAAAGGTTTTTACATAAATAGGAGTACGCTATGTTTTGTCATAATCAAGACATACAAATTTATAAGTGACACATTAGGTGTCATTAGATTTTATGTGACTTAGAAAAAATAATATTTTAAATCAAATAAATACATGATAAGAAAAAAGGAAAAAAAAATCATCTAACACAACAAAATCAAACAATAGTCATAGTACTTATTATCAAAAGGTAAAAAAATTAAAAAGCGTCATTATAAAAAAAGGTCATTCAAAAATTCGTCTAAAGTATAAAAACATTTGTCAAGTAATAATTTGTTTTTTTTTTGTTTTTCATTTTTTTTTTTTGTTTTTATTTCTTATTATCATTATTGTAAAATAAGTTGTAATACTGTGTTATCATTAAGTTTTTATGTTTTATTAAATTAATTGCATGTACAATTCCAAAAAATCTGTAGTTTTAAGCAGATTGAAACTCTCAATATTTTTGTATTTTGAAGGCAGGACTTCGAGAATCCTGCAATGAAGTATTACATGTTCGAAGTTCGGGTACCGGGCGAGAGTATGGTGGCTTTTGTGGCGCTCCATATCGTCAACATCGATGACAACGCTCCCATCATAGACCTCACCGGCCCTTGTGAAATAGCTGTAAGTGTCTCAACTTTATGCACCCTCGAAATAATATCTGTATTGATTGTGCAATGTTGGGCAATTTGCAACTAGTAATAGAACAGTGGTGGCCCAGAGGTTACGGCCCCGACTTACGTGTCGTAGGTCGTGGGTTCGAACACAGGCAGGCCCTAAAAGGTCTATCCACACATATCAGGGCCGTGCCCGGGACGTGCAAGGGACGTGGACAGACCGTGCCCCGTCAGGGGCTCAAAAAAATATCGGTGGGAACATTTTATATGAACTCGTTCACACACGTCCGTGCACGGGACGTGCCCGGGCCCGTGCACGGACGTGTGTGAACGAGTGGCCCCTGACTGGACCCGGCACTGTCACGTCACGGGCACGCCCCTGATATGTATGGATAGAGCTTTACTTTGTGATAATCATTTTATCACCACTGCTGAAGGAAAACATTGCGAGGAAACCGGCACTTCTAGATCTAAAAATTCGAAAACTTGTGCCATCAGCAAACCCGCCCTGGGCCCGCGTGGTGGATAATTGATGATTAAACGAACTTACTTGTACGTGAAGTTCGATCATTATTATACGAAGTGCTTCGTTCGAAGAGCGTCCCAGCAGTGGGAACAATTAAAGCCTGAGATGACGATTACGATATTGGTAGTAGTAGCTTGTAATAAAATTGTAAAGTGACAAAACACTATACAACAAAAGAATGTAATTATGCAGAGAGAAGAACGCAAATGTGCTGTTTATAGCTTATTTAAAAAATACCTGCGGAAGGGATAGGAGAGTTGGATAAGAGACGTAAATATACTGCAATGTGTCATACAAAATAAGGAATTTATGTTACTCAGGAATAACGTAGCTATCATGATTCCGATGTGTGAGAGAGACGAATATATGGAGGCCGAAGATATACACAAAATATTTATGATGGCAATGATACGTCATGGTAGGGGTTCCAGCTTAGTCTCTTTATAATATAAGTATAGATATATTAAGCTATAAAACATTATATTTATTTATAATATTGTAGTCCTAATGAAACGATTCTATTCCCTAAAGCTGGGTTTCGCTAGACGAGCCGAGCACGAGCGGAGCCGTTCGCGGCGTCTTTGTCCTCCTAGGTGTTCGAGGCTCGTAAGTTGGTCCACAGTTAACGAATTTGTGCTCGGCTCGTGCTCGCCTCGTCTAGCGTAGACGATAAAATAACCAAATATACCAGCCTAAACTGAATGATACAGAGCTGATAAAAGGTTGACCAAAATATTTCATCCAGGAACTTGGTGAAACTGGTGTCGTAGCGTGCTCGTACGAAGTCACCGACGCCGATGGACAAATCAGCACAAGTGTGATGCGTTTCACCATCGACAGTGATCGAGGAGACGAACAAGTCTTCGAATTACAAAGAGAGAACATTCCAAACGAATGGATGAAGGTCAACATGGTGATGGTCGTCAAACAATCTCTTAACTATGCGGCAAACCCGCTTCATATATTCAGAGTTACGGCTTGGGTGAGTAAAGTTTGATGTTTTTTTTTTTATATTTGACTATTTAATAATTTTTTCAACACAGTTGCTCATAAAGTGGCTCTAATTTCACCGCAATTTGGCACATAATGACACCTGTAATCAAACTGTGACTTTTTCATTGCTATTATTCACAAGTGAGTTATAGAGCTTTTTTATTTTATTGGTTGAGTTGCTTTACTCTTAAAAAGTTTCGATACAAAAAAGATCGTGCTCAATAGTACAAATAAATTAATATAAGTACCTATTTCTTGCTCATTTCATGCGACTTCGTATTTAAATAAATAATTTCAACTTGTGCGTGTTTAAAAAATAAAACTTCACTCAAATATAACTTTTGTTTTCTCTGTAATAAAGTAAACTTGAAATTCCCCATTTTGTACGCTACGTTTAAAACGCTATCCGCGAAAAGTCAAACAAACCTCATTATTTAGCTTATGGCCGATCGCCATTGTTAGATGCACGCGCATAGGAAAATTATAAATTTCACCCGCCATTGCGAATAAAAATTTACAACTCGTTTTCACTGTTGCAAATGATTTTTTAGTAATATATTCTTCACAAGTGTGTTGAAAAACGTATGATACACGTATGTATTGATGATTACCGTCCTCGGCTCTCTTAAGCCCCTCACCTAACGGCTCGGGTCTCAATGGCGCCTCAGCGGTAATCACCAACATTACACACTTGTACCATAATGTACTAATATTTTGTACAAGTCATTTTTCTTCAAAACAATGACAATTAACATAATAATAAATCCTCAGGACTCCTTGCCAAATAGGCACGATGTTACCATGATGGTGGAAGTAGAGAACGTGGAGCACAGGGATCCGACCTGGGTGGAGATCTTTGCCATGCAACAGTTCGATGAGAAGATCAGAAGATCGATCAGAGTAAGGGCTATCGATGGCGACACGGGGATCAACGCACTTATACATTATCGACTAGAAGTTCAAGAGATAGGTATGCAATATGATATTAAAAAAAAAACTATTTTACAAAAAAATACTACCGACTTCCAAATAAAAACACGATAAAGTGAAAATTTACTTTCTTTTTGGAAGTCGGTGTCTTTGGTAGGTACCAATTTTTTCGTATATACACCGACTTCCAAAAACAAAGTTTTTACATTTCACTTTTTAGTTGTAACTTGCCATTAGTAAGGTACCTATTATACCAGAATAGATTACCCGAATACCATGAATCTTAACATAACTGGTGAAATAAGAGTGTACCAAGGTGAAATGTACACATCTGCGTACCCCTTTAGAGCGTACTGGCGTGATGTTAAACAATAAACATACACGCGCTTGCACCAACCCCGAGAGATTTGCCGTCATATATTTATTATTTATTATATCTTTATTGAAAAAAAAGAGCAAATACATTTTTAAACTTATCATAATATTATCACAAGTAGGTACCTACATTATGTTAAAAGATCATGATAAACCCTAACGTCTAAACTAGGCCGAGCCTGTATCTTAGACGTTAGTCGCTTCCAATGTTGTTACAATCAGAGATGAGTAGGTGCTTATAGTATGATTATACATTACAAGAAAAACATTATATTAACAAGAAATACATATGCTCAGTGTACTGCGGGTAGATTTGTTACTATCAAGTATTATTAAAAGCAAGGTATGAGTGTTTACTTATTTTTGTCTTCTATGTACCCTACCTCCGACTAAACATTACAGAAACAACAAAAAGTACGAACTTAGGCAATTTTTAGAAAACAGGAATTTGATCATTTTAATTAATATTTTTTCTGTTTTTATTGTCCTTACGAACAGTTAATTTTATTTATAGACTTTGTAAAATAGATGCACTAAAATAGGTTTCAAATTAATAATTAATTATTGATTTTTTGGACTTATTATAACAATTTTAGTCCGCCGGGTTTTATGGATTATTTTAAAATTGAAAATAGGATATATTAAAGAGTTATGTTGTATATCTCCGAAGCTCGTCATCAGATCTCTATCAAATTAAAATGGGACCAATTTGAGAAAATACTCTTTCAAACAAAAAAAGAATTTTCAAAATCGGTACACAATTGACGGAGAAATCGGAGAAAACAAAAAAAAACATAAAGTCGAACATAGAACCTCCTCCTTTTTGGAAAGTCGGTTAATAAGTAGGGCAAGCACATATTTCACCGATCACAACACTTCAGTTTCATTAAAGCATTATATGAAAAGGAGCAAACCATGAACAAACCTATAAATAAGACTGGAAGTCAATTAAAATTATTTTCTTCGTATTTCAGACAAAGATTTAGATTTATTCGAAATTGAAACTATAGAAGGAGACAATCAAGGTGCTTGGCTACACGTCGGGCCAATAGACAGAGATACACTGATGAGAGAAGTGTTCTACCTGTCTATAATAGCGTACAAGTACGGTGCAAACGATGTGGCTGGCAGCCCATCGTTCGAGACACCAGCTGAAATCGTCATTATAATCAATGATGTCAACGACAACGCACCATTGCCACTGTCCCTCATCGATGTTGATGATGAACGAGATGGTATATATACTGTAGACATTATGGAGGAGACTGCGACGACCCTAGACTTAGAGAACTTCGGTTTTCATGATCGAGATCTTGTAAGTTTCTAAATTATTATATTTATTAGTAGGTCTAAATATTCACAAATAACAGAAGTCACAGACTATTTTATATAATCTACAAACTAAGATATAAAAACCCCCGACACAAAACTTCTAAAAAGCAAAAAATAACCCTCGTACTCGCGTCGGGGAACCGCCAACATGTACAGCAGTTTATTTTATTTACTTAGCGGTTCCCCGACGCGAGTACGAGGGTTATTTTTTGCTTTTTAGAGGTTTTGTATCGGGGGTTTTACAATTTTTTTATTTAATTTTTATTTCATGCTTTTTAAACTATAGTATACCTAATAGTAGACCCGCTTCAATCGACAATATATCGAAACACGTAATTATGACACGATATCTAGTTAAAAAACCCAGATTTTTAGAGTAAAATGCGGATAACTTTTGAATGGCTGAACCGATTTTAATCAAACATAGCTAAGAACACTCTCGACAAAGACACCTTTCAAACAAAAATCTATCAAAATCGCTTCATCCGTTTAGGAGCTATGATGCCATAGACAGACACACAGATACTAGATAAATAATGTAGCATGTAATAAAAATGGACAGGGGTTTTTTTTTTTATTTTGAAATTTTATTTGTTCCGTCGGGGATTAAAACAACGAGTGTTTAGTACAAACAACGTCATTTGCGGTACCAATTTTTTCATTTGGTACGAAACATACACGACAATAAAATTATTTTACAATTTTAAAATGCTTAGTTTTTTCTAACAATTTCTGCATAATATCTGATATCTTGCCCTACTAGGGTCCAAACGCACAATATACTGTGCACTTGGAAAGTGTTTACCCGGAGGGAGCTCATGAAGCATTCTACATCGCGCCAGAAGTTGGATACCAGCGCCAGTCCTTCATCATCGGCACTCAGAACCATCGCATGCTGGATTATGAAGTACCCGCGTTTCAGAACATTCAATTAAGGGTATGTATATCATTATAAATAATGTTTTATCTCCTCTCTTCATGAGTATCTATACTAATATTATAAATCTCAGGAACTACTGGTTGGAATTGAAAAAATCTTTTTGTGTTGGATAGTCCATTTATCGAAGATCTTCCATTTATCGAAGATATTGAAGATCCTTCTATATAACATCACGCTACGACCAATAGGAGCGGAGCATAAATTAAAAATGTTGCAAAAACGGGAAATATTACTCCTTTTTAGGGTTCCGTACCCAAAGGGTAAAAACGGGACCCTATTACTGAGACTTCGTAGTCCGTCTGTCTGTCTGTCTGTCACCAGGTTGTAACTCATGAACCGTGATAGTTAGCCAGTTGAAATTTTCACAGATGATGTATTTCTGTTGCCGCTATAACAACGAATACTAAAAACAGAATAAAATAAATATTTAAGTGAGGCTCCCATACAATAAACGTTTTTTGCGATAATGGTACGGAACCCTTCATGCGCGAGTCCGACTCGCACTTGGCCGGTTTTTTTAGAGCTTCCGTTGCGTGCGCTGCGTAAATGGTTAAAGTTACGTAACCAGTTGACGGGAGAGAAGCCGCGGGGGACAGCTAGTTTGAAAATATAATTAAAACTATTTGTTATTTCGAAGAGCTAAAATGTGGAACTAAGTGATTCACACTAATATTATAAAGGCAAAAGTTTGTGATTGTGTGTGTTTGTATGTTTGTTACTTCTTCACGCTCAAACGGCTGGACGGATCTGGATGACATTTGGCACAGATATAGATTTTAGGCAGGAATATTACCTACTTAGGATACTTTTTATCCCGGCAATATGTTCCCTCGAAAATATGTTATCGGTTAAATGGGTCTTTATTAATATACATAGCTAAAATTGTTTGCATGCATTAGTTAAGGTAGTTAGTGTAAGAATCATTATATTTAAACTTAACATCTGATACTCGTACCTACTCGTACCTTCTTTGTAACTGTCCTAATTTTGTAAATCTCTCTAAAACACTGATGTTTGCTGTCAGAGAACCCAATTATGGGTTAAGCTCGCCTTTGTACATACGTTTTCCTTTTGTATTTGAATATGTTTATTTTGTGTACAATAAAGAATCTGAATATTAATACTTTCTGTGCAAATAATGAACTATTCTATTCTATTCGGGATAATTTTCGACATCCACGCTTAGCCGCTGGCAGTTTATGAACCTCAACATAATTTTCTGGAATTTTTCATTAGCAACCTGCAGCCTAATTGCGTAAGTGAATTTAGCAAAGGACACAAGTCGATTCTTTCAAAGAATCAGAATCATTTCTTTCAACTTTTTCGGTATTGCGAAACTAATTTGGAAAGCTAGCGTTAGCTTTCCAAATCCTCCTTTGAGTTTAAGTAGTCTGTACTTAGAGATACTACGGAGTTGAAGATATATGACATTTGCATTACACAATACCAATACTGAAGTTTTATCTCGATTCTTCCGCTTTCATTCATTCTTTTACAATAAATTCTACGTCAAAATATTGGTAATGAAAGGAGCATAACCTTTCCGTTTCAGAGTGTAATATGCAATACGAAAAGTCGTTTTTGGGAAGGTTCCAACTTGATTGCTTTGCAGAATTCACTTACGCAATTAGGCTGCTGGAGCCCGGGCTTTCGTCCGGCTGATGGCAATAGGATCAGACCTTATATTAGATGGGATTTAAATATGCGTTCACCTCTGCCTAACCTTATGTGTTATGCAGGCGGTGGCAATAGATATGAACCTCCCTGATACCTGGGTTGGAGTGGCAACGATAAACATAAACCTGATCAACTGGAACGACGAGCTGCCGATCTTCGAGCGAGACGTGACGATCGTCTCGTTCCCTGAAACGGTGGGCGCCGGCTACCATGTGGCCCGCATCGGGGCCAATGACAGGGACATCGGCGATAGACTCGAGTAAGTATTCAATAATAATAATTTATTTATTGCAAGCATTAATTTATTTGTTCAAGCAGGTATAAATGGAAGGGGGGCATGGTCATGAAATTTGCATTTTTTATTTTTCGGAATTTTCCCTTTACTTGTGCTGTAGACCTTGCTTTTAACCAATATTGACAATTCTAGGTCAACCGGAAGTACCCGTTGACCTAGAATCACGAAATTTACAAAAAGTAAGGTCTTACAGCAAAAATAAAGAAAAAATTCCAAAAATTTAGAAAGTTGAAAATTAAAGGGTGACCCCATATATACATAGTTGACGCCACCCTTGGTACGGAACCCTTCGTGCGCGAGTCTTACTCGCTCTTAGCCGCTTTTTATTTTGATTTCCTCTTCTGTAACAAAAAAGTCGTAAGTCTACGTTTATCTCATCTTTTCTCTGTATCCGGCAAATCCTGTCGTGATCCCTTTTAAAATATTGTATGAGAAGGTTGATGTGGATATGCGGAATGTAGAGAATGGATAAATTGAGAAATGAGTATATTAGAGGCTGTTTAAAAGTGACGCCAGTGACAGAAAAGTTGAAAGGAAACCGTTTGTACTGGATGGTCATGTCGTGATGAGAAGGGGTGAAACGCATGTTACTAAAAGAGATATGTGGAGAGGGAAAGGCCGGATATTATTTTTTTATTAATAACTTTTTAATTATTTTTTTATAATTTGGTACATTTAAACAGATAAGGTTATGTATTTTTGAAATCACCTCTTAAAACCCTTTATTTTGATAAACAACAGAGTGAGTCCGAAAAAAAAAATTTGGGCCCCCACAATATGGCGCCCAAAAGCCGCCATTTTTCTTTTTTCCAATTTTAATGTAGCCAGTGACATTCGCAGGGAATACTTAAGACGAATCGATTGACATAAGAATCATCAAAATTGGCCAACGCGTTTGGTCTCTAGAACGCCACCTAGGAAGAAACATACTTACATACATACATAGATTGATAAACACATTACCCTCCTTCGGCAGTCGGGTATAAAGGAGGGACTGTGTGAGGAGTGATTATGAAATAGCAGGGATAAGGGAGTCAGTGATAGCAGGGTATAGGACGGTATGGAAGAAGAAAGTGTGTTGCGCCGACCCCAAGTAACATGGGACATGTGCAGGAAGATGATGATTGTATCATTTAAAATAACTTCATTTCTCAGTAAGTATATCATTGTCATCACTTAAGGGCCCTTTATAATAATAATAATAATAATTTATTTATTTCAGACAGCAAAAAGGTCCACACTGACAAAATAAAATAATTAAGAGGTGTTAGTAACAATATAAAATCTTATAACCTATGTTAGTGCTTACATACTAAGATGTTAGTGACAATTTAACTTATGACCTACGTTAGTACTTATTTACTAGGATGTTAGTAACAATGTGGCTTATGATCTATGTTAGTACTTATACACAACGATAGACAGTGTTGTTTTGATGAGATGTCCCATTATAGGATTCTCATCAGGCCTGTCAGCTATCACTCTCAGCCTGAATGGATGACCTTAGTCTACGATGACAAGTTCATCCGCCAGATAGGCATCTCATCTCTTTCGGGTTCATCTTGCTTTTAAGTAAGAACGTATCCTAATCGGCAATACAGTTTCTAAGGATTATGAATGTTATAACAAATTGATTATTTTCTTTTCAGGTATTCGCTGTTGGGCAACGCTGTGGATTATCTGTGGATTGACAAGGACACTGGCGACATCTACGTTACAGTCGATGATGCTTTCAATTATCACAGGCAGAACGAACTGTTTGTTCAGGTACGTTATAGTTTTTGCTATATTTCCAGACCTGCCAAGGGCTGCGATGTTTAAGACCTAAGGCCTTGCTTTGATGTGAGAATATGGTGCTAAGAAAAATAAAAAAGTGATATTACCACACTCAATGCTAGCAGTCTCATTGGTCATCACTTTTTTTTTATGGAAAGTCATTCAATGATTTTTCCCGCTCTGGGTGAAGCGGGAGGCCGTGTCAGACTTTTATTGACTAAAAACCACCCGTGTTCCTTCAGTTGCTTGAGCCAGAGCCGCGGTAACTCTCTTTCAAATGTATAAACGACCCAGACAGACATCGGCCTTGCGGACCGTCAAACGCCCAGGGCGTCTCCTGCGGTGCGTAGAGGTGTCTCAGGTGCGTCTTCCTCACGCGTTCCGCCTCCTCCTTCGCGAGCTTTACTGCTTCGCAGAAGATGAAGACAGCTTCCCATGCCCTCTCACACCGTACCATGGCCTGAATCAGGGCCGGACGCGAGAGGTCGCCACCGCTGATCGCCACCACGAGGACACAGCGGTGCTCCGCCCAATCAAGGCAGATCTCCACCGTATGCTCCACCGTGTCCTCCGGGCAAACCACCCAATGATGACACTCGAGCGTTTCCTCCCGCTTTATCCTGAACAGGACCCTTCCGAAACAGCCGTGTCCAGTAAGGACTTGTGTCAGGCAGAAGGTGAGGACGCCGTGGTGCCTCTCAAGGCACTCCTCGAAGAGGGACCTTATCGACGCAAATGTGGCGTGCCCATCATTCGTTATCCCAAGTTTTCCGTCATCACAAGTGTACAGATAAAACATCGTACATTTGGAAAAGGTGTACCTGCATAGACTTCGTCGTACATCCTGTATAGCTCCGTCTCTCTCTCACGCTGGAACCATGATGCATTTATAACGTCTTATTACCCTGAACCATCTAACAATCTTGCTATTGTTTTCAGATTCGAGTCGATGACACGCTAGGCGATGGGCCTCATAACTCCGCTACTTCTCAGCTGGTGATACAGTTAGAAGACGTCAACAACACGCCTCCTACTCTCAGACTGGTAAGAAAAGAGTACAGTACTCAAATACACGCTAAGTACCAAACACGCGCTTTTAGTTTCTAGACCAAAATATCTTTGTATTTTTGAGAAACACTTCTAGGCAAGACAATATGCCTTACGCCTCTGGATCTTCTCTCATTCGACTGTAGTAGGTACTAGGAAATTAACTATTACCTATATCTATGTGTTTATTTTTATTTTTTATTGTTATCATGAGAATAAAGATATTTAGACCAAACTAGTTCTAAGAAAAATAGTTAGTGCTAAAACATAGAGAACCTACAACCAGAGGGGTAACCATAAGGCCTCTTAGAGCAAGCTGATATTGGTGGATTCTTATTCCTTTGTTTTCCAATATTTTTTAAATCAACGAGCTGTAAATAACGATACCCTAATCGATGGGTTATCATAGACAGACACGTGAGTAATAGCAATAGGGCTGCGTTTGGACCCTTTGGGTACGTAACCCTAAAAAGATCACCAGAAATAGGCATTTCTTCTCTTCCCTTCTTTCTTTCTGATATCATCTGTCCCTCTAGCCTCGCGGCAGTCCGCATGTAGAAGAGAACGTGCCGCAAGGGTACCTGATCACCGAGGAGGTGACTGCCTCGGACCCGGACACCACTGCTGATCTGGAATTCGAGTTCGACTGGGACACCTCTTACGCCACCAAACAAGGCCGGGAAACACCCGCTAGCGAGTTCCACAAGTAAGAATACATTTACTAACATATAATGTTTACTTACATGTTTTTTTATTTGAAGCTTCAAAGCAAACTCATAGCCAATAGAACTTATTAATAGTGTCAATCACGGAAGTGGTTTGGTTATTAGAACATTATCATTTTCTTCGTGATATGAATTTAGAAAATTGGTAATTTATTTGGGATGTCAGCAATGAAAAAAATAAACGTATACTAAATAAACGTATCGTATGTTCCTTATAAGAAGTTGTTTGGCGCCAACACAAAAAGCTAGACAAAAAATTTTTTTTTTTTGCTTTTCAGTTCGTTATTTAGTCGGTTTTTTTTGTTAGAATGGTTTTTTTTGTTTGCTTTTCAGTTTACTTACTTAATTTCAAAAGAACCGGTTCACAATTGAAAAATATCAATAACTCCTTTTTTTCTACCTTTAGCCCCTTACTGCATGAATTATGAAGGAGATGAAAAAAAATTATTTTTTTGCAAAAATGTGTTTATTTTAGCTTAATTAGTGAGATCAAATCAACAAAAAAAAATATTAACTTATAATTCAAAAGTTAATAATTAACGCCATATGTGGCTTCGTATGCATTCTAGCTATATAAGCTTCAGTCAAATATGGCTTCGTATGCATTTAGCTGAAAAGTATTTTATTCCTCGTGAAATTCTTTGTAACAGTTGCGTTTGTCATTATAGCACAAATAAACATTGCATTTTTCACATAATGTAAAAGAACGAAATTTAGAACAATTTTGGCATATTTGTCGGGCATTCTTCTTCCAAATCGGAAAATGGCTAATCCCATCGGTACGCACGGACTCCAAAGGCAAGTCTTGATGTCTAGCTGGCGTTTTTCGTGTCTTTTTTGCGGGAACTGGAGATTCAGGAATAAGAGAGGGGGTGCCACCCCGGCTGGATGTCGGAGTTCCAAGAATGCTCGATGGACGACCACGCTTCTTGGTCATAACAGCTTTTCCTGCTTTTCGCATATGTTCGGAAACGGCCAGTTTGAAATCGTATAGTGGCATGTAAGAGTCAGCATTAATTCGGCGCCATAACAACCAAGCATTGACGAGGGACATGTCCACCATGTGAAAAAAAATCCTCTTGTACCATTGACGAGACCGCAAATGGATTCTATAATAACCCAGCATAGAATCAAGTAAATCTACTCCTCCCATATGCTGGTTATAGACATCCACAACTTGGGGTGAAGGTATGTCAACATATTTTTTATCTTGTCGATCATAACGCCGCTTTGTTGTTGTGGGTTCACTTCCAACGTAGGCTGAAAGAAGATTCATTTCCATCGTCTGGAAATTTGTCAAAGGGACGTCATCTTCCTCAGAAAATTCTGATTCTGACTCCGGTATAATAATATGTCGTTTTAGAGGTAAACGAATGGAGCCAGTATTACAATTATCGTCACAATCCGAATCAATATCATCGTCACTAACGTGACCATCACCTGGAATGATGTTAACATGCTTTGCAGTGCCATAAAAGCGTGCTGGGTCCATTTCTAGAACAACAGAGAAAGAAGCCTTAAATGCATACCAAGCCAAATATGACAGTATCACTTTTAACCATAATGCATACGAAGCCAAATATGGCAATTTTGAAAAAGTAGACAATTACGTTAAAATATGCAAAACAAAGCAAAAATCAAACATTCATTGTATAAAAGAAAGATAAAAGAATACTGTGATATTTTTTTTCAAATGTTTACTCACCTTTTTAGTACTTTTTTTTTAATTACAAAATAGGACTTTTTTCGCTGCACCTGTTCCGCCGCACGCGCTCAACATAACCTTAAAAATATTTGACAGCTGACATTTGACATGAATAAATTAATTACGTTCCGTTTCACCATGAAATTCCGGATCTGTTAATGGTTAGATTTTTAAAATAGGACTTACCAGTACCTTGTAAAAAAAATGTAAACTTGGTCATCCATATATGGTTTCGTATGCGGTAAAGGGTTAGGAACAGATTATTATAGATTATACTAGCTTTAGGGATGGGATTTTATTATTCAAATCTAAATGGGACCAACTTTGACATTTAATCATAAAAAAAAAAAAATTGTTGAAATCGGACCGGTCTTTATAAAGTTATACATAAAAAAACATGGCAAACAAAATTATATATGTTGAATTGAGGACCTCCTCCTTTTTTCCCTCGGTTAAAAATACATTTTATTATGCACATGTATAGCCGTTACTGTGCCTCCTTCCTCCTCGTGTCGTTGGCAGTTAAACTTTTATTGGTCCTTGAAGTTTCATCTATACATACATACATACTAAAAATAAATCAATTGACTTGCGTGAGTCTCACAAAATTTGGTAAATGGTTCGACTAATATTTTTATTCATTCACCTCAATACTTGGGTGGTTTATTTAAATAATTTTAGGTGGTACGAAATTCACTGAATCATCTACTAATTTTCAATTGTTCAATTTCCAGCTGCGTAAGGATCGTTACGCGTTACCCAGACGACAACCGACGCGGCGTCGCCTATGGGCGCGTAGAAGTTCTCCAGATCCGGGAAGGAGTCACCATCGACTATGAGGAGTTTGAGGTGCTGTACCTCACCGTCAGGGTCAGAGACAAGAACACTGTCATTGGTGACGACTATGATGAATGTAAGTGTCATTCAAACTAGATCTCCATAAAATCTGGAGATTATATAATTTATAGTATACCTGATAAAGGAGCGGTGATGACCCAGTGGTAACGGCCGCGACTTACAAGTTGTAGGTCGTGGGTTTGAACCCAGGCAGGCATATTACTTTGTGCAAATTATTTCATCACCACTGCTCCCAAAACGGTGAACAAAAACATCGTGAGGAAACCGGCATGTCCAAGAACCAAAAATTTAAAGACATGTGATATCCAACCAACCCGCACTGGGCCCGCGTAGTGGATTACGGCCCATTCCCTCTCACAGAGAGGAGGCCTGTGTCTCAGCAGTGGGAACATTAAAAGGCTGATGATCATAAATAAATAATGTATCGACAAATATACAGAAATTGTAAAAAATCGCTTTCTGTTTACTGCAATTTTATGGATGAGTTTTACGGATGTTCTACTCTAGAGCTAATTTGCAATGATATTGACCTCATAACTTGGGGTCCTCACGACTTGCGACCACTGAGCCTCTATCAGTGACTTTCTATCAACTTTAATTTTAGTAAATTAAAAATATATGGAACTTATATTTATTTTTTGGGACAGTTTTACGTGCTCCCAAACATTTTGGCATTTCGATACTCGCTTTGGATGATATTAGTCTATTTGTCTAAAGCCTACGACGAAGATATTGTAATTATAACCAACGATATTATAATTACAATATCTAAAAAAGTAACTAGTAAAATGTGGATGGGTGTAATAAAAGCACATCGCTGCCTATGTGCTCGTTCACACAGGGTTCCATTTTACAGGTCTGCTTTATCGTATACTTTTTTATCGGCGTTGACGTATGTAGCTATATGAGTGACTTCACACATATGACAGTATTCCAGATCCAGTAAAAAATGCTGATCCGACAAAATATACAGCTGTCCGTTTTACAGGTCCGCTTTATCGAATACGTGTTTATTCGGCAATGACGTAGCTAGTTGTATGAGCGAGTTCACACACACAACATTATTAAAATACTGATCCGTTTGATCGCATCAAATCCACGGGGCGTGCCATACCCCCAGTAGCGACGGATCCGTTAAAACAATCCTGGAAATAGGGATGTCCTGTGTGAACGAGCCCTAACCCTTCAGCGAAGACAGGCGTCATCACCATCATCATTCTAGCCGAAAGAAGTCCACTTCTGAACATATTTAGCCTTCCGAAATGATGACATCGCCACATCCTGCATGACAGCTGGTGAATGTGGCAACGCGGGTACCGGATGTTGACGGCCATACACCCTATTGCTTAGACCTTCTGCTGACAACTGATCCGGACAGTCATTCGGTGTCGGTCTCAGCCCCGCTGGGAACGTCTGACCACTGTCTGGTGAAATCCGTGTCGACTTGCTCTCCTCCAGATGACAGTCCTAGAGGCACGAGACGAGTATGGCGATACGAGTCAGCAGACTGGGACGAGATGCGGCACTTTTTTGCGTCTTATCCTTGGCGGCATTTGTGCTTCTCCTCGGGTGACCCCTCGAGCTGTGCAGACGCGGTTGGGGATGTGATTCGACAGGGAATGGAGTATTTCATTCCATTCTCCGACATTCCGCTCGGTCACAAATCCCGACCTTCTTCTGGGTAAACTCACTCTATCGTCGACTCTGTCTCTGTCACCTCTGACCTAGACTAGAGTCAATAGCAAACCCATCACAAATAAAAAAAATAAAAAAAAAACATCCACCGATCGCCCTGTGCGTCGATTGGTGGATGTAGCGATTTCATCGTTTCGCATTCAGCGAATTTCCGCAGCCTTAACCACCTGGTTATTAATTTTGTTTATGTTAATTTTAAATATTTGTTACTTTTTTATTTATTTTTACATGTCAATTGTAAATTCTATTCTTTAAAACATCTTCTTGACATTTAAAATCTTTTTATTTTTGACATTTTAATTTTTTATTTTTGTTTTTTGATTGATTATAACTTTTAATTTAATCAATTGACAATTTGTGTAGAAAGTAGTGCTTGGTACTATGGTGACCTAACACACCTTTCTTGTAATGATAGGATATGGTAAAAGTTAAAGTCTTGGATTATAAGAGAAATAACTATATTGAAACACTATATAACACTTAGATACACGAAATACTAAAGTATGGTAAACTATGTAACTAAATTAATGGTAAAAAGTATGGTAAAATGGTTATGGATTTGGTTATGAGTACGTGGTGTCTCTGACGAGATCTAAACGCGAACTCGCCCACATTTTGGTAATCGAGCGAATGTGCATACTTGCTTTCGATGCAATTATGCATTTTCGCTGCGTGTTCGGTTAAAACTCGAACATATTCCCAAGAGCGAGAAGAAATGCGGGATGATAGCTTAAATTACACTATAATATGGTTTGTATATAACATTAAATTACTTAAACACATTAGTTTCTAGTAATCTTATCTGGTAAGCATAACGACATCGATAAAAGGTATATATAAAGCGAAAATTTAAAGTAAATTGGTCTACTTAAATAACTATCATTAATAAAAACATTCATGGTGGTTTAAAAATACACTATTGAGTATCCCACAGTAAAAGCAATATTGTGATTGCCTGTGTCCATATATTTTTTGTCCCGTTTTAGCGATCTATAGTTCGCGCTAGGCCAGCGATTGGCGTAATTGTGTAAGGAAAAACCGATTTCACTTTTATTCTTTAGATCACTGGCACTGAGCACTTCACTATATGATTCACGTCTTCTGGTTGTTTCGTCAGCGGAGTCGCTGCTAACTCCTATTGGCAGCGACTCTCGCTGCGGGGTATTTGTCTCGGAGGCGGTAGAGTCACCGCGGTCTGCTGCCGGCGGGATCCCTCGCCACGATGCCCAGCGGAAGCCTTCCGGCACAGGCAGCATCGCCCCATTCATTGCGATGTATGGTTTCAATGTGTTTTTCATACTGGTCAGCAAAACGCGAGTCTAACTCTCCGAATAAGTCATTCGCTAGATACCCCATACCGTTGATTAGGCCTCGTCGGCGCCGACCCGTCTTCCCCGTGGCGCGTCGCCGTCTAGCGTGGATATCAAAATGCTGTGTTAGCAAAAGTTCATTGTAGTATTCGAGTTCCTGGTAATCGTGCCGGGATTGCTGCACGATCGTATTACAATGGGTTTGTGTTTCAATGGTTGTGCACAATTTCTCTTGGTAATTTGATATTTGGTTGTAAGTGTTTATGCCTGTCCAATAGGGTCCCATGTCGTAGTACATGACTGATGTCCATTTGTCCCTGATTAGTTGTACTTTTGAAATAGGGTCAAAATAAAGCGTTTGGTTGTTTGGAAATGGTTTCACGGCGTCAAAACCGTAAGATGGAAAAATCAGCGTGAAAAAACACAGTAAAACAGTTGCTACAGTTGCGATTTTTGACCTTGGTTTTCTTTTTCTTTTTGGTAATTTGGTTGTTGGTTTTTTAACTGGTTCTGGTATATTTACATTATTCTGGTTAACGGGCAATACTGAGAGTTTCACAATAGGGCGATTCATGACCCCATTTTTGGTTTTTAATGAAACTGCTCTGGTTAGAACATCATTTCCTGGGTGTGTGTCGACCACCCGTCCAAGAGCCCATTTTCCTGGAGGCAGATTATCATCATGAATCACTACTAGATCTCCAATTCCAATGTTTTTCTGTGGTTCCATCCATTTACTTCTAGATGATAGTTGTACCAAGTATTCAGTCTTCCATCGTTTCCAAAGATCTTGGAATAGCTTGTTGGTTAGATGCCACCTGGTTCTAGCATCTTGCTCGGTTTCTATTACAGTTGTTCCTGGTCTTCCTGATAAGAAATGAGCTGGTGTAAGGAAGTTTATATCATCGGGATCCTCTGATATCGCGCAAAGAGGTCGAGAATTAAGGCACGCTTCTAGTCTAGCTAACAACGTGGTGTACTCCTCGAAGGTTAGTCTTTGTTGACCGATGACCCTCTTGAGATGATGCTTCAGACTGCGTACTGCTCGCTCCCATAGACCGCCGGCATTAGGCCAGCTAGGCACGTTAAAGTGCCACTCTATGCCCATCTCTGCTATCTCGGTTATAAAACTTCCACTGAATACTTCGCGAAGCTGGTTAAATTCTTCCTGTATCATCCTGTTTGCTCCCACGAAGTTAGTGCCATTGTCACTGTACATATGTCGTGGTGCCCCTTTTCTGGCAGCCATTCTGGTTAGAGCTACTAAAAAGGCGGAGCTGCTCAGGTCTGACACGAGTTCTAAGTGAACCGCTTTCGTGACCATACATATAAAAACTGCTATGTACCCCTTCGTAGTTTTGATTCCCCGCCCTTTATTAGCCTTGACCTCTACGAAGCCTGTGTAGTCTACGCCGCAGTGATAAAACGCATGTTCGGGATTCACTCTTGGTTCTGGTAAATCTCCCATGAGCTGGTGCTGCCGCAAGGGATTTTGTTTTCTGCATATGACACATTTTCTAATGAACTTTTTAGTTGCCATGTATCCGCCGATAATCCAAAACTGTTGTCGAAGGTTTGCTAACGTTAGACGTGCTCCGCCATGGAAAGTCAATTTATGAGTTTGATCGATAAGTAATGTGGTTAACGGGTGGTCGTGAGGCAAGATGATGGGATGTTTCATCTCAAGACTCATGTGGGCGTTTTCTAATCTCCCACCCACGCGTAAAATGCCATGTTTATCTATGGTTGGATTCAAACTCAAAATCTTGCTTTTGGAGTGCACTCTTCCGTGTTTATTTATTGAGTCTAGGTCGTTTGCAAATTCTGCCAGCTGAACATTTTTGATTATCAGCTGTTTAGCCCGACGAAGCTCGTGTAATTCGAGGTAGGGTCGGCGGACTTGTTTGTTCAAGGTAGGTAATCGCAGTATCCACGCAAAAATGCGTATGATTTTTGTAATGGAGGAGAATTTGTTTATCAAATGTTTAATAATTTCGGTAGTCAGCGATTCTCTAGGTTGTCCAATGACTACCGCGTTGGTTTGGTTTAAAATAGACGGGTTTGCTTCTAAATTCGTCTCGTAAATGGTTTGATGGTTTTCTTGATTTGTGTACGATGGCAGCCATGACGGCCCGTGCCACCGTATCTTATGGTCTTTGAGCTGCCTGACAGTCAAGCCACGACTTGCACAGTCAGCCGGATTATCTGTCGTCTTCACATATTGCCAATGTTTTGATGGTATGGTTTTGGTGATTGTTTTTACCCGATTTGCTACAAATGGTTTCCATCGGGCTGGATCTCCTTGTATCCATCCTAGTACTGCAGTTGAATCAGTCCAACAGTAGATATCCGTAGAGTATTCTGATAAGCAACTTTGTACTTTTTGCATTAGCTGAGCTAACAGATGAGCGCCCATTAACTCTAGTCTTGGTATTGATATGACTTTGCTTATGGGTGCTAACCTAGCCTTTCCCGCAACTAATGTAATGGTTGACCCTTCTTTCCTTACTACCTTGCAGTAGATTACACACGCGTATGCCTTGTTTGAGGCGTCGCAGAATCCGTACAATTCAATATTTTGTTGTTCGCCCATTCCCAGCCATCTGTTTACTTCCATTGAGTGACGCCCTCCGCAAAAATCGTCCATATAGAAGCTGTCTTCTAATTCTTTTGCTGCATCAGGAAATTTCTGTCTTTCATCGGACGCCAATTGTTTCAAGCACATCATCGCTAAGAATCCTACTGGTTTGGTTCCGTATGTAAGCGTGACGAGTTGAAATGATTGTATTGGTTGGTTATTTGATTCTCGCCATAATACCTTTTGGTAAGCTTGATCTTCTTGGTGCACTCGGATCATCCTGTACATCTTCTCGATGTCAGAAGTATATACAAATTGAAATTGTCTCCATTTCAGGATAAGCTCTTGAATATCCTTCTGTATATTAGGGCCCCTGTACATAACGTCATTTAGACTGTACCCTGATGAAGACTTTGCTGAGGCGTTAAAAACCACTCTCAACTTGGTGGTGGTAGATTCAGCCCGAATGACTGCATGGTGTGGTAAGTAGCATTCGGGCGCCTGGTTAATGTTGCATGGTATCATGTGGTTTAATGCAAAATATTCATCCATGAATTTTTTGTAATCTGTCTTCAATTCGCTGTTCTTCTCAAATTTCTTCTCCAAGTTTCTAAATTGAGCTAATGCTTGTGGTTTGGTTGCGCCCAACTTGTCTTTGTGTTCCGGCTTAAGTGGTAGTCGGACTTCGTACCTTCTTTCTTCAAGCCTCTTAGTGGTTTTAATAAAATACTGTAAACACTCATGGTCATCGTTGGACATCTCTATCTTCTGGTGGATGTCTTCGTTCTCCCAATATTTCAGAAGGTCTTCTGTGTTGTTGAGAATCACGTTGCAGTGGTAGTGTGGTATCATGGATCCACAGAGTAGCCATCCTATTTGCGTCTGTTGGGCGATTGGTTGCCTATCGTTGTCTCCTCTCAAGATACCTCCTAACATTATTTTGCTGTTAACATCTGCGCCTAGAAGTATATCTACGGGACTGCTTACGTAAAACTCTGGATCAGCCAATTGTATCCCTTGGATATGGTTCCACGTTGTTGGTTTGGTAAACGTTTTATTTGGCAGTCGCTTGATCAAGTTATTCATAATAATAACGTTCGTATCACAGGTAAATTCACTATTTGCAGACTGTAGTGTTACCTGTAACATTCCTTTCGCGTTATTTTCTTTTTCACCGACGCCGAATATTTGACCTTTGAAATGAGCCCTCTTTAATCCCAAGATCTGGGCTGCGTTTTCAGTGATTAACGATATTTGAGAACCCTGGTCAACTAAAGCTCTCATCTTGTGCTGTGTTCCATTAGCTCCCTTGACTTTTATAATAGCGGTGGCTAGAAGTATTTCAGATATGTCATCCCATGACGCATGAGATGACCTAGATGTGCTCTTTTTGGTTGCAACATTGTTAGTGTTTCCTTCTGCTGACGCAGTTGGACTTTGGTTTTCCAATGCTTCGTGAAGTAGTGTATTGTGTGTAGCTAAGCATTTACGACATCGTTTGTTTGATTGACATAGTTTTTCGTTATGACTGCATAGACAGTTTTGGCAGTAATTTAATTGCTCAATTTTATTTAATTTTTGCTCGTGCGTCATTTGCAAGAAATCAGGGCAACGCCACAATCCGTGGTCAGAATTGCACAATGCACAGGTTATCGACCGCGACACGTGTAATGCATTTGATTTTAGAGCGTTCTCGAATTGCCATTGATTCTCGAACTTATCTACTTCAATATTACTCACGGTTCTCATGAACGCCTTGAGATTTATACTCTGCTTCTTTAATAAACCGTTCAGCTTGCTGGATCCTCTCTCTGTATGGAGAAAACTCTCTCGCTGCGCGGATTCCATACTTAGAGTTGTTTTAAAAAAAATTTGGTAATGGTTAGTTTAAATCAATGGTTTGATCTGACCTTTATGCTCCAACCGACCGTGTCTGCAATCCGAGGTTCTCCCAATTGCAGCGATCTCCTGGTTCGCGTGGCACTGTATCACTTGGTAGTCACTGTCACTGGTAATTAAATGCTCGAAGGACCATGTAGAAAGTAGTGCTTGGTACTATGGTGACCTAACACACCTTTCTTGTAATGATAGGATATGGTAAAAGTTAAAGTCTTGGATTATAAGAGAAATAACTATATTGAAACACTATATAACACTTAGATACACGAAATACTAAAGTATGGTAAACTATGTAACTAAATTAATGGTAAAAAGTATGGTAAAATGGTTATGGTTTTGGTTATGAGTACGTGGTGTCTCTGACGAGATCTAAACGCGAACTCGCCCACATTTTGGTAATCGAGCGAATGTGCATACTTGCTTTCGATGCAATTATGCATTTTCGCTGCGTGTTCGGTTAAAACTCGAACAATTTGTTTATATTCAATTTGTGTATGAAAGTGTCTATTTGTTTGATTTGGAATGTACCTTTACTAACACTAGTTTTATAAGGATTTGTTACTAACAAGATATGGACTGTAAATTGTCTGAACTTTGAAATAAATTATTATTATTATAAGCTCTAGCAACTGGCTGGATAGATGACCTCATCAATCCAGCTTCCGCATACCGGAAGATGCAGCTTTGGAGGGTCTCCCCCTCCAAAGCTGCGACTCCAGTATGCGGTCGCCACTCCAATTGGGTTGTTGAATTTAAAAAAAAGTCCTATTTTTAAAATTTATTTTGAATCTTTACATATCATAAATTATATTGTCGTTGCAAAAATCTCTTAAATATTTTTTTTTAATTTATTATAAGCAATTGAAAATCGATAAAATTTTAAAAAGAACCCCCTGTCTACGAACGGGCCATGATTGGTCGCCATGTTGGTGACGTCATAACGTTCAAGGAATTTCACCATAGTACAGTGTCACGTAAATTGACTAAAAATATCCGAAAATTAGTACAAAAATATTATTTATAATAGCAAATTTTATTTAGACATGTGTAATAAAGGATTCATAGAGGCAAATTTCGAAAAGATATCAATCTGATGGACGATTTGGAAAAATTGAGCATAAGTAAAGTAGTCGTAAGAATATTACGTGATAGTGGACCGCGACCGGTGTTTGTTATTGTTGTTCATTGTACACATTACATTTAGAAACATAATTGTCATAATGTAATTGTTGTTACATATGGGTAGGTGATATTCGTGTAAAATAAAAAGCAAACAAACACGATTGGCGCGCAACTTCGACTTTAGATATCAAAAAACTTCATAGGTACCACTAAATATTATACAACCCGAAATCTGTGGAGCCTTTATTTTTATTTATTTTTTGCATAACATCCTTAAAATTATTTGCATATCCCTTTATAATATTAAACACAAATATCTATATAATATAATTACAAACAGTAAAAGCTTTGTAGAACAAAAACGTGAAAATATTAATTCGGTATATTTTCAAATATCTCTTAAATGCGTCGATCGATTTTCACAATTCAAACAGAAATATTAGTTTTACGCCTATATCCGTCATTTAAAATTAAAATAATGAATATATCTCCATAAACAAAAAATCATGTTTTCAAGTACGTAATTATACAAAAATGTCAACTTTGCTCGAAAGTTCCCTTAAAAAATTTTTTTCTGTATCTTTAATGATCAAATTAAGAAATTAATCAGAATCTAATACTAAATTAGAACAAGATAACAACATAATTAACATATTCTAATTGGAATCTAGTTAGACATAGAACATTTCTCAAAACTTTAGTACAGTTTGCTAGGTTGGGTATTGCGCGAATCACATAATAATGGGGAGTTATTTGTAATATTCGTACATAATGATGCGAAGCAAGCACGATAACTTTTAAGGTTCGATATTTATGATCAATGTATTCGATATTCATCAATATATTGACGATAATAACAAGATGGAATTGGTTATAAGTCAAAACACTGTATAAGCTATGTGCCATAATGAGTAGAAATGAACGTTGTGACGTCACACGGGCTCGGCTTTATTCGGAAAACTGTCGGGGTGTTTTCGGTACTGGATTCAAAAAAATATTTTCGATTGGATTTTACTTTGTAATTACAATGAAAAAAAAAAACTAAAAATAGTTTTGTATGAAAACTTATATATGATCTTTTCATTTATTACAAAAAAAAAGTTGATTCAACAAACCAATTGTGCCCCAATGACCCATCGTCCAAATACCAAATAACAAAATTGTAAAGTAAAATTTTTCTTACTCACCAGCTCACCCAGTGGTAGTGAATGCATGAGACTAAATAGGGATTGTTTCGCATGAGCATTGAAGTAAAAGTCTTTCAGTTGGTCTTCTCAACCACAGATAATATAATACTAGCATACTCAACTAATTTAATCTTCACACAAATACAATCTGCCACTGAAGTTTCTTGATGAATATTATTAAATAAGCACAACTTACATTAAACGGGATACATAATCCCTTAAGATTCAACACTGGATCTGATATCTCAAACAGCATCCTTCCGCCTGTGCAGTTGTATCTATGCATCATCCACACCATGTATTCGGACCTTGCTGCTGAAGTCTTGGGATGTTGTTGAACGTCATGTTGAGATGACCATATTTAGTTATTTAAATTTATCCTAAGGACCCTGCCAAGAAGAAAATTCATGATGAGTTTTACAAAGCACATGGTTGACACACGTGTGGCAGTAGCCAACAGGGGCGAACCAGGCATAACCTTATGTAATGTAATGTTCTCCGTTCCAGCAACATTCACAATCACGATAATAGACATGAACGACAACTGGCCGCAGTGGGGCGAGGGGCAGATGGAGCAAGTGTTCCGCGTCAGAGAGGTGTCGGCCAGCGGCGTGGTCATAGGCTCCGTGTTCGCCACCGACATCGACGGACCGCTGTACAACCAAGTGCGGTACACTATAGAGTGAGTGTTACTTTATGTTATCGGTGAGAAGTAAACCAGAGACCCACGTTGTTTATACCGCTGTACGTCTGTAAAGACTGAGCTGGAACCCCTACCATGACGTATCATTGCCATCATAAATCTTTTGTGTATATCTTCGGCCTCCATATCTTCGTCTCTCTCACACATCGGAATCATGATAGGGTCTGAACACGAACAACAATGAATGTGCTATAGTGATGTTAGGTATATATAAATCGCGGAGCTGGATAGACTTCATGCTTGCCAAGAATAAAACATTTTCTGTGTCAGATGTGATAATACTGCTCGGCTTGCTGTTTCCAGGGAAGTTATCTATACCAATACTATAAAGAGGAAAGATTTTTTTGTTTGTTTGTTTGTACCGAATAGGCTGCGAAACTACTGGACCGATTTTAAAAATTCTTTCTCCTATGGAAAGCTAAATTATTCCCGATTAACACCCGCTCAGCTAGTCTGTTATGTAAATATAGGATCCGACTTGCTTCAATATTTTTGTTATAATTTCCAGACCAAAAGAAGGCACTCCACCAGACTTGGTGGCCATCGACTTTGTGACTGGTCAGATCACAGTGCAGAAGGACCAGGCTATCGACGCGGACGTACCACCCAGGCACAACCTGTACTACACCGTCATCGCCAGCGACGAGTGCTCCTTGGATGACAAGTCGGAGTGCCCGCCAGATCCCACCTTCTGGGAAACTCCGGGAGACGTAAGCATTAGGGCGTCATTTAAAACATTGGCGACATTTTCTTTTCTGGGTGAGCTATATGGAAGCCACCCTTAAATACTGCTAAAGAATATTTTTTGACAATCTGTGGTAAGGCTTTGGGTTAACAATTGCTTATACTGTAAAAATTTGAAGTCTGTAGCTCCAATCCTTTGTCTGAGACAGACAGACGGACACGTGAGTGACGGCAATAGGGCTCCGTATGGACCCTTCGGGTACGGAACCCTAAAAATGGAGGATGTTGACAAGTTTCACTTTGGTGTTAATAGATACGCTACGATCACGCCATACTTTCTATAGCTGTGTGTCATTGGGTTTTTTGTTATATTGACAGCTAACAATCCAGATAACCGACACGAACAACAAATGGCCTGTGCTGGAGACGCTCCAGAGCGAAGTGACCATCTATGAGGACGCAGTCACCGGTGACGACGTCGTCCAGGTCTTCGCCAGCGACCTGGATAGAGACCGTAAGGAATCTTTTTTGTACCCGACTGCCGAAGGAGGGTAATGTGTTTATGAGTCTATGTGTATGTATGTATGTATGTGTTTGTTCCTATGTGGCGTTTGTTGTTTGGTGTTTTAAAGTTTAAAAAAAGTCTCTAAACGCGTTGGTCGATTTTGATTATTCGTGCGTCAATCGATTTGTCTTAACCATGCAAGTGTCACTGACTACATTAAAATTGTGAAACATAAAATGGCGGATTTTGGAAAAAGGTAAAAGTTATAAATAAAAAAAGTTAATTCAAAAAAGCCGAAAAACCCGACTGCTTTTGGTCAGCCAGCTCTCGAATATGTATCCTCCGACTGCACAGCATGGTTTTCTTCTTGTTTACTTCTTTTTAGTTCGCTGTTTAAGCAGTCGGGTTTTATGGATTTTTTGAATTAACGTTTTTTTATACTAAGAAAAACAAACCTATATACAAATACAAAAGGCAGACGGCAAAAAAAGCTCATTGTGCATCAAAAAATTCGTCCACATCGATGTCAATGGGAAACGTGCCCAGAACGCTGGCGGCATTGCCACGTTGTATGGCAATGCTAATTCTCTGGCCGAAGAAAAGGCCAGCCCTCTGGTCACGTGAAGAGTCGACGAGCTTTGTGCTAATTTCTCGAAAAACTCGATGCGCACTCGGACCCCATGGACCTAATGTTTCAACCCCAAACGGCTCAAACATATAACTTCCAATAAGGTTGTTATATTTGCGCCGTTTGAGGTTTTCTGCACCGGCAGCAGCCGCCCCAGCACAGCCCGACGTGCTAAGAAGATGGGATGGCGCAAGGGTGTCGACACATGTTGCATCCCACACCAAAGGCCTACCCACCTTCCAAGGCATTATGGTCATCCCGTCTGGTCTCTTCCCATCGTCGCGTGCCAAGCCATTGGGTTCTAAAACAGCTGGCACCCTGGCGGTGACAAGAGCCCGACGTATGATGTCATTAATGCTGGCGTGCCGTGCTATCCGACCAGCGCTCCTACTGCAGGATAGGCCATGGTGACCGAGGCGGTCGACTGCTTAACTGCCTTTTTGTATTTGTATATAGGTTTGTTTTTCTTAGAATATTCAATTGTATATATGTTAATAAATAAAAACATTTTTTTTTATATGACTGTCTTCTACAATCTTAAAAACCTTTCTAAGTGACTTGGCTACTTAGTAATGTAACTATAGTTAATATTTTAAAGTAGTGATCTTGTATCTACTCTTGTACTCTTGTATCTTAAAACAATTATTACTAATCGAGCTGAAAATCTGATATCATTGTAAATCCAACATGGCGAAGCACAAAGATGGGGGACCAATTATTTTTTATGCACCATGATATTACGGTAATAAAAAAAAGTGAAAAATAAAAAACTTTTTTACAAAAAAATACTACCGACTTCCAAATAAGAAAACTAGAAAGTGAAAAATAACTTTATTTTTGGCAGTCGGTGTCCGTAACTTAAAAATTTGGTACCTACCAAAGACACCGACTTCCAAAAATAAAGTTATTTTTCACTTTCTAGTTTTCTTATTTGGAAGTCGGTAGTATTTTTTTGTAAAAAAGTTTTTTGTTTTTCACTTTTTAGTTGTACCTACCTAATAAGTAAGTACCTATAACGACAGAATAGATTACCCGAATAACATGAAAGAAACTTGAATATAACCGGTGAAATGAGAGACCTGCATACCCCTTTCGAGCGTACTGGCGTGATGTTATGTTATGAAATGGTATAAACAATAAACAGACATGCGATTGCAGCAATCCCGAGAGATTTGGCGTTATTTATTGAAGAGTTCTGTTGTATAACTCCGAAGTTCTTCATCAGATCTTTGCCAAATTAAAATGGGACCAATTTCGAAATATACTCTTTGAAACAAAAAAATAATTTTCAAAATCGGTCCACAATTGACGGAGATATCAGTGAACATATAAAAAAAAAAAAGCATACATATTGTCGAACATAGAACCGCCTCCTTTTTTGGTAAGTCGGTTAATTAAGGGCTTGCTGAAAGGGATAAGAAAAAAAACTATAAATAATTATATTTTCAGTGCCGCATAACAACGTGAGCTACACGATCAATTACCAAGTGAACCAGCGCTTACGCGACTTCTTCGAGATTGACTTGATCACCGGTATGGTGCGCGTGAACTACACCGGGCCCGATGTGCTGGATAGGGACGGCAATGAACCGACGCACAGGATCTTCTTCACCATCGTTGATAACTTCTTTAGCGAAGGAGGTATGCTCTACTCTACTGTTTATATTTTTGGCAAACTCCATCGGCATCTTTATAGCCCATCGGCATCATTATACCCAAATGGCATCATTATAGACCTGCGGCATCATTTTAGCCCATCGGCGGTATCATCATAGCCCATCGGCATCATTATTTCCCATCGGTATCATTATAGCCTCTATCGGCATCATTTTACCCAAATGGCATAATTTATTTATTTATTAAAACTTTGTGCACATGTACAAAGGCGGACTTAATGCCTTAGGCATTTTCTACCAGTCGATCTTAGGGTAGTGCAGAGATAAAAAAGGCAGGTGCAACTAAATGAAAGGATAAATAGAGAAAAATATATATATAAAGAATTTATATAAACATATACTTAGATTCGTGGCTAAATAATAACAGCCGCACGGGTCGATCTTCAAGGTTAAGCAACGCTTGACGAGGTCGGTCCGTGGACGGGTGACCATTTCAACATACCGAGTTTCCTCCGTGCCTCGGAAAGCACGTTAAGCCGTTGGTCCCGGCTGTCATTTGAAGATCTTTGACAGTCGTTACGGGTAGTCAGAAGCCTGAGATCTGACACCAGTCTTGCCAAGGGGTATCGTGTTACCCAGTTACTGGGTTGTGGAGGTCAGATAGGCAGTCGCTCCATGTAAAACACTGGTACTCAGCTGAATCCGTTAAGACTGGAAGCCGACCCCAACAATAATTGGGAAAAAGGCTAGGCAGATGATGATATACTTAGATACATATTACATACATTAACAATGTTATAGAGAAACCGAAACCAACAAATCAATTCTGTGATGGATCTGCAAACTTCTTGCGAATGTGCTCACGTGCCTTAAATTTGAAAGAGAACCGACTGGTTGCCATCCTGGTATTCTGAGGGAGCGCATTCCAAAGAGAGAAAGCCTGGACAAAGAAGGACGAGTGGATAAACCCAGAGCGGTGAGAGGGACATTGAAGAAGACGATTATTGGTGGAACGAAGATTTTTTACTGTGAGCGGAGCAAAGGAATTGAAAATGAGAAGTCATATCTGACTTCTGAAGGAGAAGGAGGAGGTTTATCAATAAAGGAAAACAGGGTAGTCAAGGCCCTCAGCGCTCTACGCTGACGAATTATTTCAATTACACCGGGCCCGATGTGCTGGATAGGGACGTCGAAGAACTGACGCACAGGATTTTCTTCACTATCGTTGATAACTTCTTTAGCGAAGCATACCTCATGCTCTACTCTACTGTTTATCGTTATAGCCCATCGGCATCATTATAGCCTTTTGGCATCATTATACCCAAATGGCATCATTATAGACCTGCGGCATCATTAGATACCATCGGATTCACTATAGCCCATCGGCATCATTATAGCCTTTGTGCATCATTGTAGCCCATCGCTGTTGTTATATATATATCGGCATCATTAATACCCACTGACATCATTATTTCCCATCTGTATTATTCTACCCCAAAGGCAAGTTTGCTCTGTTATAACCTCGAGTTCAGTCTATCTACTCACAAAACAACAAAAAAAATTATTGGTTTACAGAGGGCAGCCGCAACCAGATCGAGGCGGAAGTCCTGGTCGTCTTGTTGGACGTGAATGACAATGCTCCCGAGATGCCAGAACCTAATGTACCCCACTGGAGCATCTCTGAAAATAAAATCAAGGTAATGCGTCTTGGTTTATCCCGATTAACGTTTAATGAAGAGTAAGTTGGGAGCAGTGGTGGCACAGAAGAAACGGCCCCGACTTAAGTGTTATTGGTTTTGGGTTCGAATCCAAGCAAGTGCTTTACTTTGTGTAGATTATTTCATCACGACTGCTCTAAAACAGTAAAAGAAATAACTGGCCAAGTGCGAGTCGGACTCGCGCACGAAGGGTTCCGTACCATTATCGCAAAAAACGGCAAAAAAAATACGTTTGTTGAATGGGACCCCACTGAAATACTTATTTTATTTTGTTTTTAGTATTTGTTGTTATAGCGGCAACAGAAATACATCATCTGTGAAAATTTCAACTGTCTAGCTATCACGGTTCATGAGATACAGCCTGGTGACAGACGGACAGACAGACAGACAGACGAACCGCGGAGTCTTAGTAATAGGGTCCCGTTTTTACCCTTTGGGTACGGAACCCCAAAAAGTACATAATCCAATTCACCGGTAAAAAGGAATACCGCAAGAAACAATACTACTTTTACCAAGTCAACCAAGATTCAAATGTATTATAATCATCTTTCAGGGCGTCCGCTTAGTACCGGATATCTTCGCTCCGGACCGAGACGAGCCAGGGAACCCCAACTCTCAGGTCGCCTACGACATCCTCGCCCTCACCACAGAGCGAGACATTGAAGTACCGAAGCTATTCGAGATGATCACCATAGAGACAGAAAGAGGAATAGACCAGACCGGAGAACTTGAAACCGCTATGGACTTACGTGGGTATTGGGGGACCTATGAAATTCTTCTAGAGGTGAGTGATGGACAACCGTTTCCGCTTTGTCCACTGCTGGACATAGGCCTCTCCAATTGCACGCCGTTTGGTTCAATTTTCGGCAACTGTCATCCAGCTGCTACCAGCCACCCTGCGAAGGTCGTCATTTAATTTCCTAGCCTGAGGGCGACCTACCTTACGTTTACCAGTTCGCGGCCTCCACTCAAGAACACGTTTACCCCAACGGTCATCGGTTCTACGACTTATATGGCCGGCCCATTGCCACTTCAGCTTACTTATTCTGTGAGCTATATCGACAACTTTGATTCTCTGCCGGATCACCTCATTTCTGATTCGATCCCTTAGAGAGACTCCGAACTTAGCCCTTTCCATAGCTCGCTAAGCAAGTTTGAACTGATGAACCAGCCGTATTGTGAGTGTCCACGTCTCGGCACCGTAGGTCATAACAGGTAGGACGCACTGGTTGAAGACTTTAGTCTTCAGGCTTTGCGGGATGCGCGACGAGAAGACTCGACGAAGTTTTCCAAACGCCGCCCAGCCCAGCTGTATTCTTCTGCTAGCCTCCTTCTCAAAGTTGTTCTTACCAAACTGCAAAGTTTTCCCGAGGTAAACGTATTCTCAAACAACTTTGAGAGCACCGCCATTGATCACAATCGATCCCGCAGTGACGTGTGAATTAAACATAACCTGGGTTTTATCCAAGTTCATCCGGAGACCGATGCGTGCAGAAGAATCAGCTAGGCCATCCAGCATCTGCTGCAAGTCGTGCAGCGACTGGCAGCATTATGACGATGTCATCCGCAAATCTTAAGTGTGTCGCTTTATTAGTTTGTTTTATTTAATGTAACTAATATATTAACATATATACAAATAAATATTCAAAAAAAAAAACAAGCTTATATACAAATACAAGGCAAAAGGGCTCATTGTGCATTAAAAAATTCGTCGACATCGATGTCAATGGGAAACGTGCCCAGAACGCTGGCAGCATTGCCACTTTGGACGGCAATGCTGAAACCCTACCAAACCTACACCCCTTTGTTCCAGGCGTTTGACCACGGCGAGCCACGACAACGTTCTAATGAGACGTACCAGTTAATCATCAGACCATACAACTACCACGAGCCCCAGTTCGTGTTTCCGAAAGCTGGATCCGCCATCAGACTTTCTAGGGTAAGTGTGGCAAATAAGAGAACGCCGAACTTCTCTTTATAAATATATTAAAAATAAAAATAAACATACTACTACGCCAGGCTTCAATATATAAATTTTGAAGCCTTATAACTTCGTATTAAGTTTTTTTTTTTACTAGAGCTAGTAAGTATTTTATTAAGCAAAAAATTGCATGCATATTCCCTAGGAGGCTGAGATGCATGCAGGACGGGTACCATTATCCTTTTTACCCGACTGCCGAAGGAGGGCAATGTGTTTTTCAGTCTATGTATGTTTGTATGTTAGTTCCTATGTGGCGTTCCAGAAACCAAATGCGTTGGCTGATTTTGATGATTCTCACGTCAATCGATTTATCTTAACCTTGCTAGTGTCACTGACTACATTAAAATTGGTAAATAGAAATATGGTAGATTTTGGGCGCCATATTGTGGGGGTCCAATTTATTTTTTTCTTCCAAACCCATCGTGTGGCGTATCAAATTAAAGGGTTTTAAGAGGTGATTTCAAAAACACTTATATGTTTAAATGTACCTAATCCGAAAAAAAGTTACCAATAAAGTTACGAATAAAAAAAGTTAATTCAAAAAATTAACTAATACTACACCTGGTTTTGGTCAGCTAGGTCGCGAATATGTATCCTCCGAATGCACAGCATGATTTTCTTTTTGTTTACGTCGTTTTAGTTTGCTTCTTAAGCAGTCGGGTTTTGAATAAACAACGGAGGCTTTACACTTCAACGTACGGTCCACACCGAAGAGATCCTCAGATGACATACTTGACGTCACAATACCATCGTTATTCCATTGCAATGTTGCTATTCGTCCTGCATGCAAAGCCGGGCAAGTACCAGAAGTATAACTTAGTAACTATTAGTAAGTAGTAGTGACTGTTTCAATTCATAATGTATTCCGTGGACATCGCAGACAACGGTGAAGGAAACCTGGACTTGTATTGTTAGTATAAGTCTGTGCTCCATTGGTGTTCCAATGCGAGGATATATAAATAATTGCTGATCTCCCTGATAATTTGCCCTGTACACCGCCGTGTCACTCCCACATGATTGCTTCCTCAGGAGCGCGCAGTGGTCAGTGGCGTGCTGTCAGTGGCGGGCGCGGAGGCCGTGCCTCTGGATCGCATCTCCGCCACAGACGAGGACGGCTTGCATGCCGGAACTGTCACTTTCTCAATCGTTGGAGACGGTAAGCTATGAGACCGATACATATATGTACCTACTTCTGACGAACTTATAGTAAAACTCACAAACCACAGTTTGACTTTGCTGAGTAAATAATTAATCATACTAAAATAACACATATTCGTTTGAATCGCATATATACTCTTCTTAGTAAATGCCAGTTCGGTCAGTGAATTTTGCCCGATGTGAACTATTTTGACAATATTTTCTTAGGTTTCTGGGAATGAAAATAGTCTACAAGTGGCTGTTTCATGACGTACAATTTTTTTTTTTAAATTATTTTTTTACTTTTCCCCACACTAGGAGTTTCTTCCTGTATCGTGGGTGCGTTTACAAACATATAAACTCACATACGCAAATACCCAGAGCCGGAACAACTATATGTAGGTCATACAAATATTTGTTCCGTGCGGGAATCAAACCCGCGACAGGCAGCGCAACAGTCAATCGCTCAACCACTGCGCCAACCATGCGCCCAAATCAAATAATCTAAAGGGGATGGATTTATGTCATACAATATTTAATATCATACAATATGCAATATTAATTTAGATTACGCATTGAGCAACACAATCTTAGAATCTCTCCAGTAATTGGAAGCGCACGCTTGTACTTCAAACGCTTGCGCACGCACGCACGCTTGTGCTATTATCATGTTTAACTTGCATGTGGAATAAAACAGCCAAGTACGAGTCGGACTCGCGCACAAAGGTTTCCGTACCGTTATCGCAAAAAACGGAAAAAAAAAATCACGTTTGTTGTATGGGCCCCACTTAAATATTTGTTTTTTTCGGTTTTTAGTATTTGTTGTATATATTTGTTTAATAAAGCGGCCACAGAAATACATCATCTGTGAAAATATCAACTGTCTAGCTATCACGGTTCATGAGATACAGCCTGGTGACAGACAGGTAGACAGAAAGACAGACGGACAGTGGAGTCTCAATAATAGTGTCCCATTTTTACCCTTTGGTTACGAAACCCTAAAAAACGTAAAATAAGAATTTCTTTATTCGACCAGACGAGGCGGCGCAGTACTTCGACATCTGGAACGACGGAGAGAACTCCGGCATGCTCGCGCTGCGGCAGGCCCTGCCTGAAGGCTTCCAGCAGTTTGAGGTCGGTTGCTTTTATACATGCACTACCTTTCCCACAGCTTCGGTCCCCACAGGAACAGTGTGTTGACCGGGATGAAAAGTATCCTAAGTCTGTTCCCTTGGAATAATAAACTCTTTTCACGCGGGCGAAACCGCGGGCAGAAGCCGGGAAGGGCCGCTAGTCTATACTATATCTATACTAATATTATAAAGAGGAAAGATTTTTTTGTTTGCATGTTTGTACCGAATAGGCTCCGAAACTACTGGACCGGTATAAAAAATTCTTTCACCAATATAAAGCTACGTTATTCCTGAGTAACATAGGCTATTTTTAATTCCGAAAACGGGTCCTGTGGGGTGGCCCACGGGAGCGAAGCCGCGGGGAACAGCTAGTGCTAAATAAAGGTGAGTTTTTATGTCAGTCGTGACGTAGCAAGTCTACGCGACAGCGTAGCATGGTGTGCTACGACACTGTAACAGACGTAGCGAGATGGCTACACAACTGCTACGTCGTAGCAAACTAAAATATTTGTGTATTGTTTTTTTACGTAAATAATAGTAGTTTATGAAACTGTTGCATAATAAGGGGTATTAAAACATGAGTGTGTGTTTAAAAACCGAGCCGTAGGCGAGGTTTTTAATAGTATTCACACGAATGTTTTAATAGACCTAGTACCTAGTTATGTGCAGTTTCATACACTACTTTATCTACACTCATACATTGGGATTGAACCTACTAAATACCTTTTTTTGCATTTTCCATGCCATAAAGTCGTGATAGTATTTATCATATAATTTTCTCGACTTTGCCGGTAATACATTATGAGTAATTTCCATCGCCGCATCTAAAATATCGGGCGGGGTTAAATTTTCTTCACATTCAGTTATATCAGACATTTTAAAGCAAAAATTTAAAAATCTCATGAAATTCAGTACAGCAAAACCTGCAAAACGTATGAATGGCGCCAAAACCTAGCACATCACCGCATTAACCGCGCATGCGCTGATGCTTAGCACGCACTGCAATATATATTCGCGCGAATTTTTCCGCCCATTCCGCAACCTATAGAATTGTATGAAGCTGCTCGCATTGCAGTAAAAAAATCATGCGGAAATAATACCGCAAGAAATCCGTGTTTTACCACAGAATCCACCGCACCGCGGCGCGAATTTAATTCGTGCGAATATTTTGAGCTCTATGAACAGGTAGAAAGAGACAAAATTCGCGCGAATAAAAATCGCAGTGCATGCTAAGCCTAAAGCGGGTATTGTCATAAACAAGTTAAAATTGGAATAAAATCTTTTTAAAATAGGTACCATAAAAATGTCATTATAAAAAATAATTGATGGAAACTCCTTAGTGATTAACTTCTTGGATTTGTCCTGTATCGTAATAGAAAAAATAGTAGTTTATGAAACTGTTGCATAATAAGAGGTATTAAAACATGAGTGTGTGTTTAAAAACCGAGCCGTAGGCGAGGTTTTTAATAGTATTCACACGAATGTTTTAATACCTAGTTATGTGCAGTTTCATACACTACTTTATCTACACTCATACATTGGGATTGAACCTACTAAATACCTTTTTTTGCATTTTCCATGCCATAAAGTCGTGATAGTATTTATCATATAATTTTCTCGACTTTGCCGGTAATACATTATGAGTAATTTCCATCGCCGCATCTAAAATATCGGGCGGGGTTAAATTTTCTTCACATTCAGTTATATCAGACATTTTAAAGCAAAAATTTAAAAATCTCATGAAATACAGTACAGCAAAACCTGCAAAACGTATGAATGGCGCCAAAACCTAGCACATCACCGCATTAACCGCGCATGCGCTGATGCTTAGCACGCACTGCAATATATATTCGCGCGAATTTTTCCGCCCATTCCGCAACCTATAGAATTGTATGAAGCTGCTCGCATTGCAGTAAAAAAATCATGCGGAAATAATACCGCAAGAAATCCGTGTTTTACCACAGAATCCACCGCACCGCGGCGCGAATTTAATTCGTGCGAATATTTTGAGCTCTATGAACAGGTAGAAAGAGACAAAATTCGCGCGAATAAAAATCGCAGTGCATGCTAAGCCTAAATCGGGTATTGTCATAAACAAGTTAAAATTGGAATAAAATCTTTTTAAAATAGGTACCATAAAAATTTCATTATAAAAAATAATTGATGGAAACTCCTTAGTGATTAACTTCTTGGATTTGTCCTGTATCGTAATAGAAAACATAGTAGTTTATGAAACTGTTGCATAATAAGAGGTATTAAAACATGAGTGTGTGTTTAAAAACCGAGCCGTAGGCGAGGTTTTTAATAGTATTCACACGAATGTTTTAATACCTAGTTATGTGCAGTTTCATACACTACTTTATCTACACTCATACATTGGGATTGAACCTACTAAATACCTTTTTTTGCATTTTCCATGCCATAAAGTCGTGATAGTATTTATCATATAATTTTCTCGACTTTGCCGGTAATACATTATGAGTAATTTCCATCGCCGCATCTAAAATATCGGGCGGGGTTAAATTTTCTTCACATTCAGTTATATCAGACATTTTAAAGCAAAAATTTAAAAATCTCATGAAATTCAGTACAGCAAAACCTGCAAAACGTATGAATGGCGCCAAAACCTAGCACATCACCGCATTAACCGCGCATGCGCTGATGCTTAGCACGCACTGCAATATATATTCGCGCGAATTTTTCCGCCCATTCCGCAACCTATAGAATTGTATGAAGCTGCTCGCATTGCAGTAAAAAAATCATGCGGAAATAATACCGCAAGAAATCCGTGTTTTACCACAGAATCCACCGCACCGCGGCGCGAATTTAATTCGTGCGAATATTTTGAGCTCTATGAACAGGTAGAAAGAGACAAAATTGGCGCGAATAAAAATCGCAGTGCGTGCTACGTCTGAAGCGGGCATTGTCATAGACAAGTAAAAATTGGAATCAAATCTTTTTAAATAGGTACTATAAAAATGGCATTACAAAAAATAATTGATGAAAACTCCTTGTGATTAACTTCTTGGATTTGTCCTGTATCGTAATAGAAAAAAAATTGTATTATAGCATTATTTTGTTAGAGAAAAAGTGTTATAATAAGATTCTATTTTTAAATTTTGGAATTGTGTTTATAAAGTATGTCAATATAAACTCGTTTTGAAGTTTATAATTCGAATATTACGATATGAGAGTAGATAATTCGAATATTACGATATGAGAGTAGATAAAATAACATTACGTCTGCTTTCATTCTTAGAAGGGGTATTTTACAGGTGTTTTTTACATCCACATCTCACCGGTCATCGAAATCTCATTAGAAATGCCTGATGGAAACACCCAATGGATTTTCCAGTCTGAACAGCGCACTCATTACCTCCTGCTCAGCAGACTTCTACTTTTGTCTAGTCGAGAACAAGCACGTTCTCGACTAGACAAAAGTAGAAGTTTTATCAGTCCAGATTCAGTCGGTATTGACATCCGAGCCGAAGGCGGAACGTTATGGAGCCTAGAGTGCAATGACAAACGCTCACACGTGTCAAACGACGTTTTTCAACACACAAAAACAAAATCGTTTCTTTTCTTTTTGAAATACATAATGGTTTTATGGCTCGTAAAAACGTACGAACGTCGTATTTGTAAAGTTTCTTTTTATAATTGTATTTTAAGGTGTAGAATAAAGCATATAGTAAATTAAAAAAAAATACGTAAAACAATGTTTAATTGATTGCACAGCTGACGATCCGCGCGACAGACGGCGGAGACGAGCCGGGCCCCAGAAGTACCGACACCACCGTCACCGTGCTGTTCATCTTGCAGGGAGACCCTGAGTTCTCGCCCAACACCCAGGACGTCGCGTTTATTGGTAAGATCGTAATAAACACTAAAGATATAAATCCCCTACCTATGGACCATGGAATATTAGACCACGTAAAATATTGCATCAAAACAAATGATAATCCACAACAAAAGTAAAAAAATGTATTTAAAATTTTAATGATAAAAATCACCCTTTCTCTGTCTGAGAGTAGTGGTGGCCCAGTGGTATCCGTGGCCGCAACTTACAAGTTGTACGTCGTGGGTTCGAGCCCAGGCAGGCGCTATACTTTGTGTAAGGTATGTCATCACCACTGCTCTCAAAAAACGGTGAAGGAAACCATCGTGACGAAACCGGCATGTACTAGATCCAAAAATTATAAGATATGTGATATCCACCGCGCACTGGGCCCGCGTGGTGGATTACGGCCCATCCCCTCTCACAGAGAGGAGGTCTGTGTCCCAGCAATGGAAATATTAATAGGCTGATGATGAATCACCCTTTCTAAGATTACTTTTTATAGAATTTCATTGCCTTCACTTACACCGTATGATATTTTTGGGGTGGGTATGGGATCTACCTCCTAGCGGTCCATCCCGGGCAACGGCACCACAGGCTTGCCTGTGGTACGGCTGAACGATCCCACTTAAGCGGTGGTAGGCTCCGCAAGGGGCCGCCTGGCTCGCGACCACCATCCCACCGGAGTCCGGCGCCAAACAGCTTGCTGTGTTCCGTCGGTGTGTGGGAGTGCCAGTGCCTTTGGGGGAGAAGGAGGATGTCAGTTGCGCTGTTCAGAACCGGTCTTGGTCTCTGGGCAAAACTTGCCAGGTAGCTCATTTTGGAGGGTAGCGGGATCCGAAGCACGGTGCCAGCCGTTGGCCGACCGCAGTCAGTAGGGGGCCCAAGTAGCACGCCAGCCACGTGCCAAAGGCTGCCCCGCCAACTCGCGAAAAAGCCCGGTATGCTCCACCGTGCCAGCTGGCGACTGGATGGGAGGACCCGGTGGCCATATCCGGGGGGGTTCGGGCGTCCCCGCAGTCTCCAAATGAGTTCCCCATAGGTTGGGTTAGCGCCAGTGTTCCACTTGGTTCACTAAGCAGCACCTCGACAGTTCGACTTCTTCCCCAGCAAACTCTATAACTCAAAATATGACCAAAGCTAAGAAGAATATGGTGAAACAACGGCTGCACTTCCTCCCACTAAAAGTGCACCTCACTAACATCAGGGGGCTGCACTCTAATCTCGATCCGGTCCACCACCACCTTGAGACCGAGAAGCCGCACCTGTTTTTCCTAACGGAGACGAAGATAACAACCCCGTCGGACGTGGCGTACCTCAACTACCCGGGTTACTCTCTTGAACACAAGTTCAAGAAGCAAGCTGGGGTCTGTGTGTACGTCCGCGATGACGTTTGTTGTCGTCGTCTCCGTTGCTTTGAGAAATCGGGGTTTTCTGCCATATGGCTACTTGTGGACACTGGCGTGGAGAAGTCTCTCTACATCGGCGTCTATCGATCGCACACCGGTGACCAGGAGACGACGGCGCTTTTTAATTTCCTCGTGGAGTCGGCTGACATGGCCCAGCAACGGTACCCAACAGCGAAGCTTAATTTTCTGGGGGACTTTAACGCCCATCATAAAGAGTGGTTGTACCCGTACCGGAAAACTGACCATGCCGGGTTGGAGGCGCGCAAGTTTTCTCTATCGCTAGATCTAACCCAGCTGGTGAATGTGGCAACGCGGGTACCGGATGTTGACGGCCATACACCCAATTGCTTAGACCTTCTGCTGACAACTGATCCGGACAGTCATTCGGTGTCGGTCTCAGCCCCGCTGGGAACGTCTGACCACTGTCTGGTGAAATCCGTGTCGACTTGCTCTCCTCCAGATGACAGTCCTAGAGGCACGAGACGAGTATGGCGATACGAGTCAGCAGATTGGGACGAGATGCGGCACTTTTTTGCGTCTTATCCTTGGCGGCATGTGTGCTTCTCCTCGGGTGACCCCTCGAGATGTGCGGACGCGGTTGGGGATGTGATTCGACAGTGAATGGAGTATTTCATTCCATTCTCCGACATTCCGCTCGGTCACAAATCCCGACCTTGGTATAATGCAGAATGCGCCCACGCAGTGGCCCGAAAAGAGTCTGCCTACAAAGCCTGGGTCGGGGCCCGCGCCCGCAAACTTAGAGCACGTAGGGTTCGCGCGAGGAAAAGAGCCTTTAATTCTGCCGCCAAGTTCTGCAAGCGGGTTCTGCGTCGGGCACGTTTTGACCATATTGGACGTATTGGGGCCAAGCTGGCATCACACCCTCCGGGTAGTAAACAGTTTTGGTCCCTGTCTAAAGCGGTTGAAACGAA
This sequence comes from Anorthoa munda, assembly GCA_945859665.1. NCBI lineage: Eukaryota > Metazoa > Arthropoda > Insecta > Lepidoptera > Noctuidae > Anorthoa > Anorthoa munda. The sequence continues at coordinate 4,325,376 of OX243901.1, read as the reverse complement.
TTTCTGTCGTCCCACATTACCTCCAATGCTGAAACCTGATGGGTCGCTGGCTCACTCTGCGAGTGAGAAAGCAAATTTATTTGCATCTCTCTTTGCTAGCAATTCACGTCTGGACGCTGGCTCCAAGCAACCACCTACTCTACCTCTTTGTGACTCTTCGATGCCGGAGATCGCTGTGCACACTAAAGAGGTCCGGAGAGTATTGTGCAGTCTAGACGTGAACAAGGCCAGCGGGCCTGACGGCATTCCAGCGAGAGTGCTGAGGCAGTGTGCGCCTGAACTGTCTCCTGTATTGACACGCTTGTTCCGCCTCTCTCTTGTAAGAGGAATGGTGCCGAAAGCCTGGAAGCTTGCAAATGTGCAACCAGTGCCCAAAAAAGGCAACCGTGCAGACCCTGCCCATTACCGTCCGATCGCCATTACCTCCATTTTGTCCAAAGTTATGGAAAGGGTACTCAACAGTAAGTTGCTGACGTACCTTGAAGACAATAATCTCCTCAGTGACCGTCAGTATGGCTTTCGCCGGGGACGGTCAACTGGCGATCTTCTTGTGTATGTCACGCACTGCTGGGGCGAAGCCATCGAGAGACACGGCGAAGCACTTGCTGTGTCGCTTGATATCTCGAAGGCCTTTGACAGGGTCTGGCACGCGAGTCTACTCAGTAAGCTTCCTGCGTATGGCATCCCCGCTGGTTTTTGTAGCTGGATATCAGACTTCCTCAGTGAACGGTCAATCCGAGTAGTCATTGACGGCTGCTCCTCTGACCTTATGGCTATTGATGCCGGAGTTCCTCAGGGGTCTGTTCTCTCTGCAACTCTTTTCCTGCTGCACATCAATGACCTACTTCTGCCTGGTATTGTTGGGTACGCAGATGACAGTACTGTTTCAGAGAGATACCTGTCCAGCGCAAAAACCAGCGTGGATGAAGTTCGTTCCTTGAGAGAGGCTATGGTGGAGCGGACAGATTTGACCTTGTCTCCCAGTGGGGTGATGACAATCTGGTCTCCTTTAACGCCACCAAAACACAGGCGTGTCTTTTTACCGCTAAAAGGAGTCTTTTCGATCATACTCCTACTTTTCGGGGTACATCTGTTCCTGTGACTGATCGGCTCGAGCTCCTAGGCATGGAGTTGACATCCAATCTCAACTTCGGCGCCTCCATTGAGTACAATGCCCAAATTGCGGCCAAAAAACTGGGCATCCTGAATAGAGTGAAGCGATACTTTACGCCTGGACAGCTTTTAACCCTTTACAAAGCGCAAGTCCGATCCTGCATGGAGTATTGCAGCCACCTTTGGGATGGCTCAGCTAAGTATCAGCTTGCCGCGCTTGACTCGGTGGAACGCAGAGCCAAGAGGCTCATTGGCGACGTAGAATTGGCGGATGCCAAGCTACATAGCTTGGCTCATCGCCGCAAGGTTGCCTGCTTGTCGGTCTTCTACAGACTGTACTTCGGTGAGTGTGCTCAAGAACTCCACGACCTCATCCCACCAGCCCCCTTCTACCATCGGACATCTAGACGCACTGCAAGTTACCATCCTTACCTTGTTGCCATTCCACCAATTCGCACTAAGCGCTTCCAGACATCCTTCATAATGCGCACAGCGAATGAATGGAACTCACTACCTGCGTCTGTGTGTAATATGTACATGCCAATTTATGCACGAGGTGGTGACACTTGGGGCCCTTGGGGGAGGCCTATGTCCAACGGTGGACGTATTTCGGCTGAAATGATAATAATGATGTCAATTTATAGCAAGAACAATGTACCATTGCGCTAACAATTTATTTATAATACTATTTGTACCGCAATTAATGCAAATGAAAAAAACCGGCCAAGTGCGAGTCGGACTCGCGCACGAAGGATTCCGTACCATTATCGCAAAAAACGGCAAAAAAATCACCTTTGTTGTATAGGAGCCCCACTTAAATATTTATTTTCTTCTGTTTTTAGTATTTTTTGTTATAGCGGCAACAGAAATACATCATCTGTAAAAATTTCAACTGTGTAGCTATCACGGTTCATCAGATACACGGACCGCGAAGTCTCAGTAATAGGGTCCCGTTTTTACCCTTTGGGTACAGAACCCTAAAAAACTAACTCACTTGTGCATAATAGCAATGAAAAAGTCACAGTTTGATTACAGGTGTCATTATGTGCCTAATTGCGGTAAAATTAGAGCCACTTTATGAGCAAGTGTGTTGAAAAATATATACACATACTTTCGAGACTTTTATTTCATTTCATTACATCAGTTAAATTATCAAATAAACATAACGTATTAAAAAACATATAATTGAAAATTTCAACTGCCTAGCTATCACAGTTCATGAGATACAGCCTGGTGACAGACAGACAGACAGACAGACGGACCGTTTTTACCCTTTGGGTACGGAACCCTAAAAATATGAATGAAATGAATGGCTTTGACATTGACTTTCATATTGCAGAGTTGGAAGCAGGCTTGTTGGAGCGGCATGAGCTGCAGGTGGCCACGGACCCTAAGAACATCATGTGCGCTGATGATTGCTATGACATCTACTACAGCATCATTGGTAAGTACCAAATACACTTCCTTGCTAGTATATTTATGTGTTTCTTCCAGAAATACTAAACTTTTCACAGACTTTTTGGGTTCCGTTCCTCAAAAAGAAAAAGGATTTTTTTTGTAACACTGTCTATCCGTGTATCAGATCTTTTTCGCTGGAATGCCTGGAGATATCAAGGTGAAATTAAGCTGTGTAAAAATTATCCTTCAAAATGATCGCATTCAAAATATACAGCCGTTTATGTCGCATGTCTTAAGAATCGCAAGGCAATCAAAACCAAGGTAAAGAAAAAAACAAAAAACAAGTTACTTAGGTACTTCCCATGGACCTAGAATCATGAAATTTGGCAAGAAGCTAGAACAAAAAAAAATATTAACTTATTTTCAACAATTGCCCTTTCTTTAAGCAATGTTCGGTGCTTTCATTGTATAGGAACGTCAGTAATGTTACCTAATTATTTCGTTGAATGCACCTGTATATACGGAACCCTCGGTCCGCAAGTCCGACTCGCAAACGACTCGTAATCAACAGTCTAATAACACAGTTGCAAGCTTAATTTGTACTTCGATATTCTTGTGATCTTAAGTGGCATCTTTAGTGGACAGGGCACATAGCTCGCAGAACAGATGGTCGATTGAGTCGAAAAGTTCTGGAATGGCGACCGCGTACGGGAAGACGTTGCGTTGGCAGGCCTACTGTCACTACGTGGACCGATAACTTGGTTAAGGATGCGGTTATCCACTGGACGCGTGACTCCCAGGACCGTTCGATTTGGCCACACTTGGGCAGGGCCTATTTTCAGCAGATTTTCGCCCGATTTGATGATAATGATACGTTTACACTGGAAGTAGACCCCAATATCTATAGTTGCGAAAACGCCAGGCAGATTAATTGTTTGTTTTATTTACACTGCATGCACAAAGAAGAAGCTAAGGTGAAGTAAGGAAGCACCTTATTAAACCTGATAACTTTACAGACGGCAACGCAGACGGCCACTTCGCTCTGGAAGGCAACGAGCTGTATCTGGTGCGCGCATTAAACCGCGACGAGAGAGAGACGCACACTCTTGTTGTGGCAGCCAGTAACACCCCCGGCGTCAGTAGCGCTCCGCCCGCCTCCACGCTCAGCGTCACCGTTACTGTGAGTACAACAAGGTCCAAATTACTGTGTACCTCACCGGAATGTGGCCAAACTCCCCCAACCCGCGCGGCACCCCGCGATCGCCTAGTGCGCCAATAGCGATAGTCGAAAGTCAGAGTGTTACGTCCGTGTGTCGCTGCGGGGTGCCAACTGAAAATCAGCGCTGGGTGTCTGACGCTTAGCAAATGCTGAGTTGGTAACCATTTCGGTGTGGGCACGTTCAGCACAATTTGTCTATGCTCTTCTTATTTGTCTTTTACTCCATGTATGTTGCTGTTGTGTTGTGCCTGTGTCGAAAAAATATATATCTATTCTATTCAGAATAGAATAGATATATATTTTTTTAAATTATTCTGTTCTATTCTATACTATACTATTCTATTTCATTCTATTCTATTCTATTCTATTCTTTTCTATTTTATTCTATTCCATTCCATTCTATTCTATACTATACTATTCTATGCTATTCTATTCTATACTATTCTGTTCTATTCTATACTATACTATTATATTCTATTTCATTCTATTCTATTCTTTTCTATTTTATTCTATTCCATTCTATTCTATTCCATTCTATTCCATTCTATTCCATTCTATTCCATTCTATTCCATTCTATTCCATTCTATTCCATTCTATTCCATTCTATTCCATTCTATTCCATTCTATTCCATTCTATTCCATTCTATTCCATTCTATTCCATTCTATTCCATTCTATTCCATTCTATTCCATTCTATTCCATTCTATTCCATTCTATTCCATTCTATTCCATTCTATTCCATTCTATTCCATTCTATTCCATTCTATTCCATTCTATTCCATTCTATTCCATTCTATTCCATTCTATTCTATTCTATTCTATTCTATTCTATTCTATTCTATTCTATTCTATTCTATTCTATTCTATTCTATTCTATTCTATTCTATTCTATTCTATTCTATTCTATTCTATTCTATTCTATTCTATTCTATTCTATTCTATTCTATTCTATTCTATTCTATTCTATTCTATTCTATTCTATTCCATTCCATTCCATTCTATTCTATACTATTCTAGTCTATTCTATTCTTTTCTATTCTATTCTATTCTTTTCTATTTTATACTATTCTATTCTATACTATTCTATTATTTTCTATTTTATTCTATTCTATTCCATTCTATACTATTTTATTCTATTCTATTCCATTCTATTCTATACTATTCTATTCTATTCTACTCTATTCCCCAGGTGCACAGTTATTTTGGCCGACTAGTCCCACTGCTTGGGACACAGGCCTCTGCAGTGAGCGGCTCATAATTAGCGTAATCATACGTCCCATTTCGAACGGGACTGTCTCTTTTTTACCCGACTGCCGAAGGAGGGTTATGTGTTTATCAGTCTATGTATGTATGTATGTATGTATGTAAGTATGTATGTATGTATGTATGTATGTATGTATGTATGTTTGTTCCTATGTGGCGTTCTAGAGACCAAACGCGTTGGCCGATTTTAATGATTCTTACGTCAATCGATTCGTCTTAATCCTGCGAGTGTCACTGGCTACATTAAAATGGGAACAAACAAAAATGGCGGCTTTTGGGCGCCATTTTGTGTGGTAAATAAAATTTTTTTCTTCCAAACCCATTGTGTGGGGTATCAAAATAAAGGATTTTAAGAGGCGATTTCAAAAATATATAACACTTATATGTTTAAATATACCTAATTCTAAAAAAAAATAACTAAAAAGTTGTAAATAAAAAAAGTTAATTAAAAAAATCAAAAACCCGACTGCTTAAAAAGCAAACTAAAAAGAAGTAAACAAGAAGAAAATCATGCTGTGCAGTCGGAGGATACATCTGGTTTTGGTCCGCCAACTCGCGAATATGTATCCTCCGACTGCACAGCATGATTTTCCCATTTCGAACGGGACTGTCTCTTTTTCCTCTCTCCATCCCGGTGTGAAATCCGGGACAGTCGACTAGGAAGGAAAGGAAAGCTGTGGAGCTTTATACAACAACGAAGCCACGCCGCTGTCTCTGAGGCTGTTGATGAAGATTTTTTTAATTATACAGTTGAATTCCCGTTCAATGGAAAACAAGCATAAGTATAAAAAATACACTTTATTTCAGGTGCGCGAGGCGAATCCTCGGCCACACTTCACGAGGCCGCTGTACACAGCTGGCATTACCACCGACAGAGACGAGACAGACAGGGAGCTCCTCACTGTACAGGTGGGTACTTCTGAACACTCCTAATTAACAACAAAAAAACTTTTTTACAAAAATTATTTGTCACTTTGTAGTTTTCTTATTTGGAAACATATTTCATATTTTACAATTTCAGAACATATTCTTTCAAAAAAAAAAAGAATTTTGAAAATCAGTCCATTCCAATCGGTATTAATATCGAAAAACAACAAATAATATTTTATTAATTAAAGGTAAAATAGAACTTTTTGCCCGGCCATTAAAAAAAAAATCTACACAGAATGAAAAGTGAGACCAAGCTCATTAACGTAAAACACATTTGGTTTTTTACGCCGCCTTTCATGAACCGGGTCAAATATGTCGGGGTTTTTTTTATTTATTTGTCTAAGTAGTTTTTAGGGTTCCGTACCCAAAGGGTAAAAACGGGACCCTATTAGTAAGACTTCGCGATCCATCTGTCTGTCTGTCTGTCTGTCCGTCTGTCACCAGGCTGTATCTCATGAACCGTGATAGCTAGACAGTTGTAATTTTCACAGATGATGTATTTTTGTTGCCGCTATAACAACAAATACTAAAAACAATATAAAATAAATAATTAAGGGGGCTCCCATACAACAAACGTGATATTTTTGCCGTTTTTTGCTCTGTATTAATAACGGCAACAGGTAGACGCTTGAAATATTCACAGAATGTTTAGTTGTATATTCTCTTCAAAAAATAATCATTATGAAATTAAAATAAAATAAATTAACGGGGGCTCCCATACAACAAACGTGTTTTTTGCAGTGTTTTGCGATAATGGTACGGAACCCTTCGTGTGCGAGTACGACTCGCACTTGGCCTGTTTTTTCTGTTTCGGCGGTCCTTTTCTACTCAATAAATTATGATTACTTACTGTGAGTTTATTCTTCGGTTTCAGTCTAAAAAGCGTTTAGCCCTTGGCACTGTTATAAACTAAAATGATATTTACAGGCAACGCACACCGATAGCCTGGCTATGACCTACGCGATAGACCTGGAGTCGATGGTGGTGGACCCATCGCTGGAAATCGTCCAGGAACAGGCCTTCGAGCTGGACCCTGACACCGGAGTGCTGGTGCTGAAGATCCAGCCTACTGCCTCCATGCACGGCATGTTCGAGTTTGATGTCGTGGCTACTGATACAAGTAAGATATCGTTTATTAAACCGCCGCCGGTCATGAATGACTATGAGCGAATGATGTTATGCCCTCCTTATCTTACCCTTGTCACAATGTGTACAGCTTGGCAAAAAAGAGTGTGGAATAAATGAGGTCGCCACTATCGCACCTGTATACCCCGAAATACTATGGCACAACAGATTTTGATACTTTTTATTAAATTTTTAGTTACTCTAACTACTTTTAGTACTAATGGGTAAAAATAGGCAAGTAATAGGTAGGTTATTTTAGTTAACTAGTTAGTTTTATTTTTAGTTCCAACTGTCACCGCGTCAGACTCTTTTTTGCCAAGCTGTATGATAGAAAAGGTTAGCAATAGAGTAGGATTTCTTTATCGCTCTCTGAAGTAAGTCAGTTCACAGCGACCTTATAAGGTGCGTCAGCGGTTTATCCACGTTTTGTTGCCAACCTCAAAAGGTAATTAGCGGTGAACTGGTTTTATTAATAGCAAGAATCTACCAACACAAAATGGGCCCCCGTAGTGGATTATGGATTTAGGGCTCATTCCCTCAGGGAAAGTATTGTTTCTCAGCAGTGAAAACTGGGAACGTAATAGGTCTAATAAACTCCAAAATTGAGCGTTTATAAAAAAGGATAACGTTAACAATGACAAAATGTCAGCTCAAAACTCTTTACAGCATAGATATTTCTCTCATTTCTTCGGGTTATATAGAACATGGGTCCTTTTCACATGCTCACAATAATCGATGGTCAAATTCGAAAAATCTTTGAAATGACTGATTTCAATCCAAGAATGAAAGATATTATAGCTTGACAAATTTGTACGTGACACTGGTCCACGGGCGCGGGGGACGTAAGGCAGCGGGGGTGGTGGCACGTGCGCGCTTGACACCCCTGTCCTGTCTCCTGACGGGAGCGTGACGTCGCGTCATCGCGCCGTCACGTCATTGGGTAGTAACGTCCCCCGCCACCCGCGCGGTACATGGGAGTTTCACATACAAATTTGCCAAGCTTAGTATCATCACGCCTGCATTTAAAGGGTTGAGACGACAGGCGACAGTCTTCATCATCAGCCTTATAATGTGCCCACTGCTGGGACACAGGCCTCCTCTCTGTGAAAGAGAATGGGCCGTAATCCACCACGCGGTATCAGTGCGGGTTGGTGGATGTCACAAGTATTTTTGGTTCTAGGAGATGCTGGTTGTCTCACGATAATTTCCTTTGCCAATCTTAAACAGTACTGATTAAATAATTTACACAAAGAAAAGCGCCTGCCTGGGTTCGAACCTTTACCACTGGGCCACCACTGCTCTCACGACATTCTTACTAGTCTTGCAATAAAAGCATTTTCTTATACAGATGGGGCAACGGGTCGCTCTGCAGTGAAGGTGTATCTGATCTCGTCACGCAACAGAGTGTACTTCCTGTTCCTCAACCCACAAGAGTTAGTCCAGATGCACAGGGACTTTGTGAGTATTACAATCATTGTAACGTTTATTAGACTTAGTCCTCGGCTTTGATAACTAGCCGGAATTAAATATGTTTTAACCAGAATTCAGACAGGTCGACAGCGCTAGCATTTTCCTCTTGAAGGTGTTTCTGAGTGCAGGTGTAGTTTTTTTTTTTTTCTGTAGGCTCGCGTTTGATCAAGGAGTTTTTCTCGCCTGATGGAAAGCGATGATGTGGTCGACGGTGAAGCACGCTTACCTAGAAGTAACCTATTCACTCTTGACTTAAAGACCCCGAGGTTGTAGCTATCAGGAAACAAAGACTCCGGTAGGGAGTTTCCTTTTGTTGATGCACAGATAGCACGACAAGAGGTTAGGCATTGTTTGGGACGTAGCTCAGCAATCGTGTTGTGGTTTTTTCTGTACAAAAATATTAAAATATACATACTCTAAAAAGGTGAACTTTGTATTCAAGATTTATTCCGTTAGAATCAGACATCATTTTGGGCAGGGCAATTGAATTTTGAGCACTTGGTTCGATACTGCACACTTTTTTTTTTTTTGAAATCTTCCAATGACTTCTGCCGCTCTGGGTGAGGCGGGAGGGCGTGTCAGACTTTTACTGACTAAAACCCACCCGTGTTCCTTCAGTTGCTTGAGCCAGGGCCGCGGTAACTCTTTTTCAAATTTAATATATATTTAATTTACCCAGACAGGCATCGGCCCTCGCGGACCCCGTCAGTTCTGCTGACATCTCTTTGAGGCGCGCGTGGAACACAACGCGCCGTCGACTCGGGCCTGGTCCTTATCGGACGGCGAGCTACCCATTACTCGCCGTCCGCAGGCCCGCGCTTACGGTGGCCGAGAATCGGCTTGCGACTCCCGGCGCCCAGGACGTCTCCTGCGGTGGCTGGGGCGTGAGGGCGTCTTCGTTGCATCTCCCTCACGCGTTCCGCCTCCTCCTTTACGAGCATTACTGCTTCGCAGAAGGAGGAGACAGCTTCCCATGCCCTCTCGCTCCGTAACGTGGCCTGAACCAGGGCCGGACGCGAGAGGTTGTCACCGCCGATCGATACTGCACCCTGCAATCATAATTAATCACACAACCACTAATCTAGTACACGCGAACGCAACGACGCGAGATCCTAACTTGGAGGCTCTGTTCTAATGTTAGCCGAGTCGTGAGCCTCTATAAAGCGCGACAAACTGTAGTTGTGCTCGAACGACGCCAGAGGGCGCACATTTATTATTAGACCGGATCTTACATTATATTTGATAATCATATACTTCGTACTGTTATTCACCAGATAGCCGAAACGTTCTCGAACGTGTTCCAAATGACGTGCAACATTGACGACACGCTGCGCGCCACCGACGCCAACGGCATCCCCAGCGACACCGTGACGGAAGTCAGGGCGCACTTCATACAAGACGACTTGCCCGTGGCCGCCGAAGTTATTACTGAGTGAGTTATAACGTTGCTTACACACGATGCAACACACTTACAAGCGTAATTCACACATATTTCCTGTGGGGGTACTTATGCAGAAACTGCAACATTTTTCTTTTGATTTTAGTCTTCACTCAGGCTGGTTATGTGTACTGCGCACCAGGCCTTTCTGAAGAACTTAAACTTACTTTTGCCAAATATCTTCTAAACATTAAGTGAAGTATCCCTAGTAGCAGCTTATCGGTATATCTGTATATATATCAGCACGCGCTTGCGGATACCGATGGGTGATATTTGGCTCATTACCACTGACACAGATATGAACACACTTCTCCCGACACGTGATATAGCGTGGCGGATATCACATCACAACACAAGCATAAACCCCTAGACAATCTAATACACCCACGTATCATAAACATCACCCCCGTATATCCAAAAACAATCCTTACACACATACACTCCCAGCATGCTATTTTCTCGTGTACCGATGTCGATATTTGGCTCATGTTTATTTAATTTTCTTTTAATTCAATACCTATATGCTATCTTTGTCCATCACCGCGTAGATTAATTAAGATAGTTTTTTTGCGTACCTTATAGCAGCTCTTCGTATCCTACATTATATCCAAATCTAAAAAAAAGTAAAACAGAAACATGTTTTCTCTAGCTTCAATCTTCCAGCTTAAAATGTGACAGAAAACGCTAGTTCACTCTTCAATCCTAGTAAATCAACCTAACAAAAGGATCTTGATAAATTAATCGGTTCCAACTGATAACCAACTTGGTCGTATCGTCAGACTACGCGACGACACGCAACTCCTGCGCGCGATCCAGTCGACGCTCTGGCTGGAGCAGCTGTCGCTGAGCGACGTGCAGGCGGGCGCGTCGCCCATCGTGCCGGGCGGAGACAACGCGCTGGCGGTGTACATCCTGGCGGGCATCGCCGGGGTGCTGGCTCTGCTGTGCCTCGTGCTGCTCGTCACCTTCATCATCAGGAACCGCGCGTGAGTATTAAATGGCGAGCCATTGGCCGCCATCTTTGTGTTCATCCTGGCTAGACTCCGTGACCTGATTACGGTATTGTACACCTTCATCGTCAGGTCATTAGCCACCATCTTCGATTTTGATTTCAAACACCAACATCAAAACGAAAACTATGTGGTCAATGTAAATTTCAGGCTAATTAAACCTTGTTTTAGAATACTTCTCGACTTAAAACACTGAACCATTATAATTTGTTAGACAACAACTGAAGACCAATTTTAGCTTTTTAATCGCCCGTCGGAAAAAGAGGGGTCGTGTTATAAGTTTGACGTGTGTACCTGTGTGTTCGTGTATTTGTCTGTGGCATCATAGCTCATAAATGGATGAACCGATTTTGTTTGAAAAGTGACATTATCGGGAATGTTCTTAGCTATGTTTGATGAAAGTCGGTTCAGCCGTTCAAAAGTTATGAACGTTTTACACGCAAGATATCGTGTCATAATTACGTGTTCGATAGATTGCTGATCGAAGCGTGTCTACTACTAGATAAATTATGTAGTTTTAAAAGGATAAAATAAAAAATTGTCGAGGATTTGGCAATTTTTAATTTTTACTTGTTCGACTTATGCACGACTCACGAACAATTCAACCTAAGCTCTAAGACATATTTAATTTTCATCACACCGTTTTCTTGCTTCCATCTCTCAAATCTATTCTTCTTTCTTTTCAAAAGGCTCAACCGCCGTATCGCAGCCCTGTCTATGACAAAGTACAGCTCTGTAGAGTCCAACCTCAACCGCATCGGGCTGGCCGCACCCGGCACCAACAAGCATGCTGTGGAGGGCTCCAACCCTATCTGGAACGAAACTATCAAAGCACCTGACTTTGATGCTATTAGGTGAGATGTTTTTTGCGATATTTTATCATAATCTTACTGTTCTTCATCATTATTACTTCAGCTGAACGTGAGTCCTAAAGTGCCGTCCTAAAGTGAACATAGGCTTCCCCCAAGTGTCGCCACCTCAACCGGTCCTGTGTGTCTCGAATTCCGCAACCTTAACCAGCAGCCTTATGACGTAATGAATTCGGAAAGAGCAATCGACCAATCACATGCGAGATGTGATGTGACTTTCCGTCGATGTGATTGGTCGTTTTTAGGGTTCCGTACCTAAAGGGTAAAAACGGGACCCTATTACTAAGACTTCGAGATCCGTCTGTCACCAGGCTGTATCTCATGAACCGTGATAGCTAGACAGTTGTAATTTTCACAGATGATGTATTTCTGTTGCCGCTATAACAACAAATACTAAAAACAGTATAAAATAAATATTTAAGGGGGGCTCCGACACAACAAACGTGATATTTTTGCCGTTTTTTGCTCGATATTACTAACGGCAACAAGTAGACGCTTGAAATATTCACAGAATGTTTAGTTGTATATTCTCTTCGAAAAATAATAATTATTAAATTAAAATAAAATAAATTAAGGGGGGCTCCCATGCAACAAACGTGATTTTTTTGCAGTGTTTTGCGATAATGGTACGGAACCCTTCGTGTGCGAGTCCAACTCGCACTTGGCCGGTTTTTTCATACTCTTTGCCCTTTGCTCTTGCCGAATTAATAACGCAATAAGGCTGCAGTTCGTCGGTATCCACCTAGTGGCGGCCGCAGAGTTGGAAATCCTTCCAGCCTTTCAACGCTGCGGCTTCATGTACGCAGTCGCCACTCCAGAACTTTTTAGTCTGTTCGACCCCTTTTGCCCGTGTGCCGTGTTATTTGTGGTCGTCACAACATTCTTTCTTTCTCATTTTTGTTTTCATTCTTAATTTTTTGGCTTTCACGATAATTAGGCAGATAAAAACTACATTATGTAGAAAAAAAATAAAAAGATACGATAAAACACAATAACACATTAATCAATTCAGTTTAGGCACCTTCTCAGAATTGGCCTCATGAGTCATACGTCAGAGGAAATTAGCTTCATCTTTTAATTCCTCCGTTGCAGCGAGCTGTCCAATGATTCCGACCTGATTGGCATCGAAGACTTGGCGCAGTTCAGGAATGACTACTTCCCGCCAGAAGATGACAGATCCACGAGGGATTTCGACGCTGAAAACCCTGCAGTGGTAAGCATACATTTGTACAATTTGAAAGGATCCGACTCCTGTATTAGTTAAACTTTCATCTGCCACGCGTGATTTCTTTGATCGGAGGACTCTTGATCGGAACGCACAACGCTGCGGTATGCAGTATGCGGTGCCAGACACATAAGCCTCCTTACCGCTGACGCATACCGCGACGGAGCAAAAGACCTTACTCTATCGTTGCCCATAAGATTATTAGAATGTGTTCGACACCACTTACCACAGCGTTCTGCCACGGTATTGATATCTAACAGTATTCTATCTTCATACAAACGAGTTCGAGTTCAGCCAACACTCGATACACTACAGTCGCAAACAGTCACGAACGGTGTGATGGTTTTGTAAGTAAGCATGCAATATGTGAATATTTGATTGAAATAAGTACAAGTACCTACTTGCTTAATATGGCAGAGAGCAATTATAGACTATATTGTGCTGTTTTAGTTTAGGTTGCTTGAATTCTTCTACATACAGTAATAAATGGTAGGTACCCTACCTAGTAAGATTTATAATTAGTATAATAGTTAATATAATATTACCTCAGATTAGAGAAAAGAATCTGAGATATTTTGAGTTTATTTCTAGTTTTGTGATTGTACACGCGTGTTTACGTAACGTGTGCTTGTTGTAGGCTCTTATTTCAAGGACAGCGCCGAGTCACAATACTGTTAGATATCATTACCGTGGTTGTGGGTTGGGATCAAGAGTACAAAAATTTAGACTTACGCTTACGCCTTTGTTCTACAAACGACAGAAATACAGGCAAATGCCTGTAAGGCACTTACACTCATTGCGCCAATCACAAAGCCTACCTAGGTTACGCAATAATATCTATCAGTTTAGCTCCCATTTCCTCTTCCTTTTCCATATAGTTCTGTATTAGGTATGTTAGTTTTGTTAATTAATTATATTTACTTTAATTCCAGACCAGTGCCCGTAACCCAATTGCGAACCATGAGAACAACTTTGGGTTCAACACGACTCCCTTCAGTCCGGAGTTCGCAAACACGCAGTTTAGGAGATAAAAGTTAAATTTTAAGGAAATAAAGCAAAGTGCAATGTTATAAAATAATGTATGTATTTATTTATATACACATAGAATACCCACACATGTTAATATACTCGTTTATGTAAGTGCAATAATTTTTATAAAACAAAAACCTGGTGAAATACTGCATTTATATTTTGTTTTATTACCAACCTACTAAATTGCATCCTAATAGATAAAATAATAAAATATTGCGCTAGCAAGAGCAGTGGTGGCCCAGTGGTATCGGTCGCGACTTACAAGTTGTGGGTCGTGGGTTCGAACCCAGGCAGACGCTTTACTTTGTGTATATTATTTCATCACCACTGCTCTCAAAACGGTGAAGGAAAACATCGTGAGGAAACCGGCATGTACGAGTACCGACCCGCACTGGGCCCGCGTGGTGGATTACGGCCCATTCCCTCTCACAGACACGAGGCCTTTGTCTCAGCAGTGGGCACATTAATAGGCTCAAAATCAATCAAAATCATTTTCTTTATTTCATAAAGGCCTACATGGGCATTACACTGATGCTTACTAACATTACTACATTATATTATTACATTACACAATGTTTACTAACATTACCTAACATGAAATCATTTTTCATACAATCATATATCACAATAATCAGCAGTGTGGGAGCACCTTAAAATTGTGATCAAAGCAAATGTTTATTAGGTACTGTTTGTAAACATTTTTAACAGCGGTGTGGAAGAACCAATAAGTTTATATATGTATCTACTCGACAGCGTAAAAACGCAATGAATATAATATATTTCTAAAGTTAATTGTGTGCGCGCATGCTTAGTGATGGTTTAGAGCTATTAAAAAAGTTATGCAGTTCGGCAGCCTTATTGCGTAATGAATTCGGAAAGAGCAAAGAGTAAGAAAACTAGACCTATCACATGCGAGATGAATGACGCGATGTAGCTTTCCATGTGATTGGTCCATTTTACGTACTCATTGCCCTTTGCTCTTTCCGAATTCATTATGCATTAGGGCTGCGGGTGCTGGACTATCGTGATCTACCTACGTAGCAAAAACATACTAATGCCCAAATCTAACTGCTCTAATGTGCTGCTCCATGGGTAAATTCTCTAAAGAGTATCAATCTTGTCAATAGCCAATACATAGACCAAACTACAAAACAAGAAGAACGTAATGTCATGTACTGACAGATTGTGATACCTCGGCAAAAAGCATAGACTATTATTATCATAAACATATTAAATAATATGGACTGGACATACCTACAAAAAAAACGTGCCTACCTAAACCTTAAAATGGCACTTATAATGGCTGCCGATGCTATGGTTGTGTCAATCACGAAACACACACATTAATAATACAAAAAGTAAACAACCATTTGACAGCAGGACTCCCACGAACACAACCATAAAATTCGGCACCTAATATGGTGAATATGGCACATACCTACAACTGTCTCTACGTCATAACAAAATGTTGCCATAATGAGCAACAACTGAAATATTGTTGTCTCTTTTGTCAAATACGATTACTACATTAGAATGAATGAAACAAAACGATATTTCACATTCCGTATCGTATTTCACTCATATTTGTATAAGCTAATGTATGTATAGAACATCGCGGCGCCTCCATGTTTTTCCTAGCTCAATGAGTATTATATACGTCAAGAGTGTTAAGGAAAAATACTATTAATTTCTGCTCCTTATTATAAGCGTTCTTTAATAATAAGAGCTTTAATCGATTGCCTGGATCCCAATTCTTCAGCAACAAATACATTTTACTATCCTTGATCAGAACTCAAAAATGTCGCGCAGGAAACACAATTGTGAATTACACCTCGGTAATGCCCTGTTTTTTTTACAGTATTCCGCCATCCCAGGTTTCACCAACTCATCTATTTACTTTTCACCGTTGCTTTAGGCCACCTTGACCACTGGCTGCGTTAATGAACGCAGTCTTTACTGATTTTGCCCCACATACACCAGGCGGGCTGTTTATTCTTAGTAATAAAATCAACCAGTACCAGTAATTTATTACACTATCTGACCTGACCATAAACTGTATAACACCGACACCCCTTGGCAAGACAGGTATCATATATATTTCTACGTATATAGTAAGATTCAAAACGATTTCACAAGACGCAGGCCTCCCGTGAATCAACCTTGCATATGTCGAGGCTATTGGTAAGATTCAAAACGATTTGAAAAGTGAATCCTCCCGTGTATCATCCAAACCATGCATAGATCGAGGCTATGACTTTTTTCATTCTAAGTTCTTTAAGTCCATCCAAAGGTTGTCTGGTAGATATCGCTGTCAGCGATAAGACCGCCTTTGTACCCTTATAATTAAGTTTTTATTATAAAAGATGTGTAACTTTTATGGTGTACAATAAAGTATATTCTATTCTATTCTATGGCTAAGATTCAAAATGATTTCAAAAGTCAATCTTCCCGTGAATCACCTAAACCTTGCATAGATCGAGGCAATTGGCAAGATTCAAAACGATTTCAAAAGTGAATCCTCCCGTAAATCATCCAAACCTTCCAAATATCACGGGCAATTGGTAAGATTCAAAACGATTTCAAAAGTGAATCCTCCCGTAAATCATCCAAACCTTCCAAATATCACGGGCAATTGGTAAGATTCAAAACGATTTCAAAAGTGAATCCTCCCGTAAATCACCCCAACACGTATTGATAAAATTGGTCCATTTGTTGAAATCGTCCTAAGCAAACATAGCGTAATGTAACAAAAGGTTTTTCCCGAAGGTTCTGACAGTATGTTGCCAAAAAAGACCACTAAACTCGGGAAAGCCTGTCGTTGGCTGCGCAAGCTGGGCCAGCTCACCAAGCACCATCCGGACACGTTCGAGTATTTCCGTAGCTACTCGGCCGTGATCGCCGAGCGACAGAGACTGCTGCTTGAGGACGGAGGGAATGTCATACACCCTCTCAGCTTATTCAGGTATATCCCATGGTCATGGTGGAGGACATCTTTTGTAAAAGTAAAGAGTTGAACTCGTACGAGGTAATCTGTGGAAAAAGTACGATTACGAAGTTATTTCACTGATATCGAAAAATGCACGTTTCTTGTGAGATGTGCCATGATATATGAGTGAAGCGGCGCGGCGGCGGGATAAAGCTAGTTGTTCGTATCGTGGGTGGGTTGAGATGAAACTGGAATAAAAACACCCAGGAAACCAGTAAGTGAAGTCGAGCATTTTCAGTTCGTATTTAATAGGTACATACATTCCCGGTGATCGCTTCTAAAGACTTGCAATGACGCGTCAAAACTATCACGGTTCGACTGTGAAAAAGGGACTGATGTATACAAGTCATATACATCTGTCCCTTACGCACACTCAAAATAAGCATGCACTAAGAGCTTATGGGCACCCCTCTGTTGGGCCGCCATCCCACTGGCGTTTTACGAGCGTCGGCGTTCCACCGACGACGTTGGTGGAATGGATGTTGTCGTCGCGAAGCGAAGCGTAGCGTGGTGGAAGGATGCGATGTTGACGTCGCGAGACTCTAGTGGTAAGCGTTAGCGCTGAGACTTCGCAACTATAATGACGCGTCAACGCGACGGTAACGTTGCGTTTTTTGATTCCATTGATTATTATAAAACTTATGCCAGTATCTATTAATAAATGAAACAGGTAGTTAAAAATATACACAAAAGCGTTTTATATACATACCTCAAAGTTATAACAAGCTTCTCCTCTGTTGATACTGAAACTCTGAGATTAGTGTCTAAATATTGTACGTCATTTTGAATCACTTCTAAAAGTTCGTTAAATGACTACATTTCGGAGACTACTCCGTTATTCGCAAATATTTATAAAATTCCGATTTTACTGTGACGTTGCGTTCAGCAGATGTAATGCTTGCCACTAGAGTTTCGCGACGTCAACGTCGCGTCTGCGCAGCGTCGACGCTGCGCAGACGTTGGAGGAACGCCAGCGCTCGTAAAACGCCAGTGGAATAGCGGCCTTATACATATGTATATGTTATGGACCAAGTGATTCATCGTTGTTCATAATGCCCGAGCATTTTGAAGAATACCCAATATGAGTGGGCAATGTAATAAAAACTATTGAAATAATTAACCAGGCTTTCTGAATAATGCCCATCACTTATTGAGCCGGGTAATAAAAATATTTTATTTTAATTTTAATGTTGACATTGGTTTTAATATAGATTAAGTAGGTAAGTACGATTCCTATTTAAGCATTTCTGTCTGCAGGGTCTAAAGTAACGTAATATGAAACCGACGGGAGCTGAAGTGAGCGAGCAAAGCGAGCAAACTCATCAACCTTCGAACCTAACGTATCCGTGTCGGGGTGCCCTAAGCTTCCAAGCTCGCTCTTGGGCTAATTCATTGACCATGATTATCGAATTGCCCAACCGTTACGTAGCAATATTCATAATGACCAGACAAAGTAATAAATATAGAAGTTTAAATCAATATTCATTACATTGCCCGATTTGACTTGACTTGACTCATAATTCCCCCGGGTATTATACATAGTGCACTGATTAATCACTTGGTCCATGACATATACATACACTATGCAAATCTGCATTCCACTAATTGTTCTGAACTGGTCGTTACAAGTGATCCTAACCTATACATCTAAATCGTTTGGAAAACCCTGACAAGAACACAATATACTTTTATTATATAACTAGCTGTTGCCCGCGACTTCGTCCAAGTCAAACACGTAAAAAATATATTTTTATTTTTTTAGTTTCCCGCCGGCACTATGAATTTTCTCGTGATCAAACGTAGCCTATGTTACTCGTTATTACATCAGATATCTACCAGTGAAAGTCCCGTCAAAATCGGTCCAGTCGTTTCGGAGATTACCCGGAACAAACAGACAGACAGACAGATAGACAGACAGACAAAAATCTTAAAAATTGCTTATTTGTTGTTAATACCGTATATAATTTCACGTGCATTCAATAAAACGTTGTTATTTTGATATTACATACAGACACTTCAATTTTATTTATTTGTATGTATAGATTGATAGGCTCGCGCTTTACCGCTATCTCACCTGATGGTAAGCGATGATGTAATATACCTAGTTACTATTAGCTTTTAAATTGATTACAGTATGTTCTGGATGACTATCATGGTACTAGTGAACATCGCACACATGTGCCTGTCGACTCTCCGCCTGTTCTTCATCATCCAGCCGATGGACAATCTGCAGATCCACTTCTTGGACCGCGTGTTGCTGGGTCTCTACTGTGTCTGCCTGATCGATGTTTTCATCAAATTCAATACGGGATACGTTGTGAAAAAGCTGTCCTACGTTGTTATGGCCAGGAAAGCTATATTCTGGTACGATTTTTGCAAAGTTCATATCGTCAAACCACTGCAGTCCACCAGGTCGACCTCAAATTGGTCTAGCCACTAAGACAGATTCCTACTGTGTGAGAAAAGGACAATGTCTACAATTCTTTCAACTTTGTTATCACGAAACTTTGCCTCTGAGAATGTCTGGTCCAAAATTTTAATTAGTATCTTGGAAGCTGCTTCGTTCTATATGGTCGTATGATTACGACCGATTCGAACCGAATTTCTGGGCAAATGATTTTGCTACAGAAAGCATAGAAATCTTTTTCCCAACTAAACCCCCACGGGAAACGCGAGCTCATGCTCGACTGATCGCTCGTCGGAAACTGCAATTCTTACACAGTATTAAGCTTGCTGAATGGTTTCAGGCGCTACATTCACCGCTGGTTCCCCGTGGACCTGGCGTCCTGCTTGCCCTTGGCCTACGTCCTACTGAGAGTGAAGGCTGGCCCGCGGTACATCCTCATCGCGCATGTACTGTCCACTCTCAGGGTCGCCAGAATCTATACCATCACCGTTGACTCCAAGACCTTTATGAAAGTACGTCCTCACGAGGATAAATTTTTCGCTTATTTCTTTTAAACAGTGGATGAATTAAGCAGGTTGCGGTCCAGGGAGCTACAGGCACTGGTTTAGTGCTCTCATATTTCACCAGTTTCGATCCTATCCCATGTAGTAGAGGAGGGAGCCTATTGTCATTGAGCGGGAACAAATACAAACCCCGGAGCTGCTACTAAGTTTATGATAGAAAAAAGAAACAATATCACTTGGCTCGCCTTGTGAGTCGAACCCAACATCTCATGTTCACCAATTAATCAGCCTTTAATAGGAAAGCGGGCAGAGAGGTCCGACTAAATTACCTTAGTAAAAAAAGTTAATTCTTAAAATCAAAAAGCCCGACTGCATGAAGCGAACTAAAAAGACGTAAACAAGAGGAAAATCAGTCAGAGATGTAGGTACATCTGGTTTTGGTCAGCCAGCTCACGAATATGTTTTTTAAGGGTTCCGTACGTTAAAAGGGTAAAAACGGGACCCTATTACTAAGACTCCACGGTCCGTCTGTCTGTCTGTCTGTCCGTCTGTCACCAGGCTGTATCTCATGAACCGTGATAGCTAGACAGTTGAAATTTTCACAGATGATGTATTTCTGTTGCCGCTATAACAACAAATACTAAAAACAGAATAAAATAAATATTTAAATGGGGCTCCCATACAACAAACGTGATTTTATTGCTGTTTTTAGCGATAATGGTACAGAACCCTTCGTGCGTGAGTCCGACTCGCACTTGGCCGGTTTTTTTTTAACCCCCGACGGAAAAAGAGGGGTGTTATAAGTTTGACGTGCGTTGCTGTGTATCTGTGTATATGTGTGTCTGTCTGTGGCATCATAGCACCTAAACGGATGAACCGATTTTGATTTTGATTTTTTTGTTTGAAAGGTGACTTTGTCGAGAGTGTTCTTAGCTATGTTTGGTGCAAAACAGTTTAGCCGTTCAAAAGTTATGGGCTGCAGTTTTCAGTTTGAAACGGAGTATTTTCGCAAGATATCGTGTCATAATTACGTGTTCGATAGATTGTTGATCGAAGCGTATCTACTACTAGATATATTATATAGTTTAAAAAGAACGAAAAAAAAAAAAATTGCCGAGTGTTCTGGAATTTTTCAATTTTTACTTGTTAATTTATAGTTGTCAAATTTGTACACTAGGCCTCTTGACAGCGCAGTTTTGAGCATCTTTTGAGTTTTCTAGTGCTTCTAAAGATAATGTATGATCAAAAAGGAAAAAATAGGGGCATAGTATAGATCTTTCTTTTTCAGTTTATGGAATATCTTTTAAATTGGTCCAATATTGGAGGAGGAAATAGACGAGAGACAAACCTCGTATTATGACTTTTTACTTAAGATATTCAGTCCGATGTCTGCGGCCTTTCTGAATAACATGACCAATAAGATATCTGGTTGTCCTTCTAAGCTTCGATTTCACTCACATCTGCCTTGCACTTTTTGTTAGTCACCTAATACGTTGTTTCCAGTTATTCACGAAGTCGTACATCGTGCATGGCCTGGTGCGGCTGGCGGCTCTGTTCGTGATCACGGCGCACTTGTATACTTGCCTCATGTACCTGCCGGCCATCGTCGTCTATTACTGTCAGTATACCTACCAGCGCTAGTGAACAAAAGATGAAAAGAATTCGGTCGTCTTGTAAACGAATGTGACTCAAAGAGCTATGAATATAAATGTGGATAGAGAGGAATCCTTTTGATGCGAGATCGATCAGTGTGGCGACCCTTGGTCCAGCAGTGGACGTCTTTCAGCTGAAGTGATGATGATGAGACAGATGGATGGATGTCGTCATCATCATCATCAACTTATTAATGTTTCCACTGCTGGGACAAAGGCTTCCCCCCTGTGAGAGGAAATGGGCCGTAATCCACCACGTGGGCCCAGTGCGGGTTGGAATTTGTCACATGTTTTCGATTTTTTGATTCTAGGACATGCCAGATTCCTCAAGATGTTTTCCTTCACCGTTATGAGAACAGTGGTGATGACTTAGTTAACACAAAGTAATGCGCGTGTCTGGTTCGAATCCACGACCTACAATTTGTAAGTCGCGGCCGATACTCTGCACGATTGATGTATGGATTATGTGGAGAGGAATAATATGATAGAATAGTAATAGCGTGACGATTGAAATGGCGGAAAGGAACCTGGGACAAGGGCAGGCAGAAGATAACTGTCAGTATACTTCTATTGTTACCTTTACGAGTTATGTTCCATTCCTGCTCGCAACACCTTGTAGTTGATCTCTGTTTCTGTACGTCAAACGCATCCTTGTTACGTTCATAATTTCTGTCTGTTTTTCATCCCACAGGGACCGGCGATATGCCAACTGTCTACAATTATTACATGCGCTTCAACGATGGTGAGGATTTAATGAAACGCGACATACAAACGCGCTATAATAAAGCCATTATCATAACTATCTCTGCGTTTTTCGGTAAGGATTTAGACCTTATTGTAGCTAGTAGACTACAGAGCACCAATAAGCCTCAGTAGCCCAGTAGAAATCGATACTAAAAAGGCTAAAGGATCTTAAGTACCAAAAACGAAAAAAAAGGCCTTAAAATCGTTATTTTAATATTATAACAACATGAAATACATTTAATAGTTATTTCGTCTTGAAAACTTTTCATGTTTCATAAAATATTTTGCGCTGTACTGAAATTTACTTAATTTTTATCTGAAAAGATCTTCTGTAGTCTGTTCGTTGAGTTTAAGTGATGGTTAATAGTACATTATGGTACGAGTGTGTAATGTTGGTGATTACCGCTGAGGCACCATTGAGACCCGAGCTAACGGCTCGGGTCTCAATGGTGCCTCAGCAATGAGGGTCTTAAGAGAGCCGAGGACGGTAATCATCAATACACACGTGTATCATACGATGTTTTCCAACACACTTGTGAAGAAAATAAAACTAAAACATAATTTTCAACAGTGAAAACGAGTGAACCAACAATGGCGGGAAAAAATAATCAGTTTTCCTATGCGCGCGCATCTATCTAACAATGGCGATCGGCCATAGACTATAAGAATGGGGTTTCTTTTTTTTTTGGCTTTTCGCGGTTAGCGTTTTAGTCACGTACAAAACGGGGAATTTCAAGTTTTCTTTATTACAGAGAAAACAAAAGTTATATTTGAGTGAAAGTTTTATTTATTAAACACGTACAAGTAGAAATTATCTATTTAAATACGAAGTTATATGAAATGAGCAAGCAATAGATACATTAATTTATTTGTACTATTGAGCACGATCTTTTTAGTATCGAAACTAAAAAGTTTCGATACACAAAAGATTGAAAAAACCGAACGATAGATTGATCGGTAAATCGATTTAAAAATAAGAACAAAGCAACTCAACCAATTAAAAAAAAAAATCTAACTCACTTGTGCATAATAGCAATGAAAAAGTCACAGTTTGATTATAGGTGTCATTATGTGCTTAATTGCGGTGAAATTAGAGCCACTTTATGAGCAAGTGTGTTGAAAAATATATACACATACTTTCGAGACTTTTATTTCATTTCATTACATCAGTTAAATTATATTATCAAATAAACATAACGTATTAAAAAACATATAATTCTAAATTTTGAAATAACCATACATACAAACAATAAACATGTCGTTCACAGATTTTAGGTCTACTTCTGTAGACGCATAAAATAAGCATAAATTTGCCAAAGATGAACGCGTCGTTATTATTTTGTTTTTTTTTTTGTGTTGGTAGCACTGTATCACGGTAATGTTATCTAAACAGTATTGTGACTCGGCCCTGTCCTTGAATTAATTACCTACAGCCGGGCGGTACGTAAACACGATAGGGATGCCCGCCTACATTATTTTAATTTAATCCACCTACTTACGTTTCTATCTAGTTTTGTGATTATAAATATTATACTATTTATTTTAAAAACTAAAATTCGTTGTGAATGAAATAGGAAATGTTCAATAAAAATACATGTTGTGTTTTACCTACTACAAAAACTTACTTAAAAAGAAAATAATAATGTAAATTTTACTAGGTACCTACCATTCTCATATTCATTTCAAATTGACGGCCCGTTAAAACCTTGAGTATGGCTGTGGTATGGCCACGACAGCCGAAAGCTGCGAAATAGGTACGTCTCGTCGTCCCGTTTATACGTCCCATTCCGTCATTTGTGTAGTAAATACACATAGGCACATATATTTTAAATCCTTGTTACTTTCAGGTACCGGCTTCACTATGTTCCATTCTACTGAACCAGATGAGATCTTGATTCATTCTATTCTCATTTTGTACGCGGCGCTGTTCATGATTTTTACGCTAGGTAACTTTTATTTCCGTTTTAAATAATAACCTTTTTTACAAAAAATACAACCAACTTCCAAAAACCGGCAGTCAATTGTATTTTTTGTAAAAGGATTTTTTTTTTTTTTTTTTTGTACGGCATATATGGCACCAGTAATAGTAAGGTACCAATAATGCCCAAAGTGATGCCAGAATACATTACCCAAATAATATGAAACTTGGACATGACAGAAGAAAGAGTAAGGTCCTTCACGCTCTCGCACTACTTACATTACAGCTCTCATATGTTATGTGTTTATCAGTCTATGTATGTATGTATGTTTGTCCCTATGTGACGTTCTAGAGACCAACCCTATGTGGCGTAGGCCGATTTTGATGATTCTTACGTCAATCGATTCTTAACCCTGCGAGTGTCACTGGCTACATTAAAATTGGAAAATAGAAAAATGGCGGATTTTAGGTATTATGGGGGCCCAAATTTTTATTTTCTTCCCAGCCCATCGTATGGGGTATCAAAATAAAGGGTTTTAAGAGATGTTTTCAACAATATAAAACACTTATATGTTTAAATGTACCTAATTCAAAATAAAATTTTAACTAAAAAGTTATAAATAAAAAAAGTTAATTCAAAAAACCAAAAAACCCGACTGCTTAAAAAGCGAACTAAAAAGACGCAAACAAGAAGAAAATCATGCTGTGCAGTCGGAGGATATATCTAGTTTTGGTCAGCCAGATCACGAATACGTATGTATCCTGCATTTTATTAAATGTACCCAACGATATTTTTTGAGCCCCTGACGGGGCACGGTCCGTCCACGTCCCTGGCACGGCACTGATTGTGTGGATAGACCTTAAGGATGGAATTAATTTAGTACCCGATGCATTTCGAATAGTTTGTACATATCAATTTCAGATGAGATCATTTTCTATTTTTTCATACTTTTTAGTGATTTTTCGGAAGTCTAGTTTTACTTTTAGTTTTTGAACTTATTTTTTTTGTTGTTACGTCTATTCTATACAAGTTTCCGTTTATAACTTATTGTTAACCTGCTGGTATTGTTTTTTTTTGTGTAGCTTTCCTCATAAAGAGTTATTTCACGAGTTATGGCTCCTCGACGCGGTACCAGGGACTGATGAATCAAGTGGAGGTAACAACGTCTCTCTTGTTTTATATGCATAGTAGACTAAAATATATCCCCCGAAATATAACTATACATAGATTATTTCAAATTGGTTTGATAGTTATGAGAGGTAGGTACAGGATTTTTGTTTTGGTCGTTCCTATTCTTCATAAAAGATAGCTTGATCTCTGCGACTGTGACACCGTCAGTGTATACGTTATTGTTAGCATGTCAAGCGCTATTGTTACTTTATTGATACTGACAGCTGTCGCAGAGATCAAGCTATCTTATACGAAGTATAGTGACAATCTAAGAAGTCCGATGACGTTTCTCATTTTACATGCCACTATAACTTTGTATGAACGTCTACGTAAGTCAAATTCATAATCCTTATTAATTACTTTAAGTACCCGTACACTATAGAACGAACGTCATTCGTAAGCATCAAGTTTAACTTATTTATCATATTTTTACTGTGACTGTCAAAGCCGACTTCTTAGATTGACACGACTTTAGTTAAATATTGTATCCACCAGGAGTACATGAAATACAGACAGTTCCCCCTGGCTATGAAGAAGCGGGTCCGTGCCTTCTACCAGTACAGATATCAGGAGCGATATTTTAAAGAGGAGGCCGACCTTGACTGCCTCTCAGGTGACATATCAACCCTACTTTCCGCTTCCTGTTTATTAATCAATCATGTCCTGAAATTACAAAGGATACTGTTAACCCCAATAGTAAATTTAGAACGTTTTCTTCAGATAACTTCTGACTAGGTATCACGCAGGCGAAGCCGCTGGCAGACAAAAGCTAGTTTCAAATAACTTCATAAAGATAGATACCTACTGGGTTTGGCGGATTCTTTTTGTCTGTGTTCGTCCACAGAAAGCTTCACTTGAATCTCATTTAGGTTTCTCTAGATCTGCCCGCGGCTTCGCTCGCGTCAACTGCCTACCTACTACCTACTTACCTACCTACTCTACATACCTCTCGTACCTACCTACTTACCATACCTAGGTAGGTATAGTAAGTTGGTAAGTTAATGTAGGTAGGTAGGATAGCTACCCTATCTACCTACCTTTGAGCGTTCACTGCGTCCCCGCAAGGGGGCGCGGCGGGCGGGCTACGCTTTCATCCCACCGGAGTATTTTCGTGTCCGTGTGTTACGGACACGTCATCTTTGGGGGTGGCAATATAGGCAGATGTGTGCTGATCCGGCCTATAGTGTGGGTGCAATGTGTTCAGTGGGAGCGCCGCGGCGCTGTCCCACAGCGCCGTATCTTCATGGCACCTTGGTGGTATGTCCCCACCAGGTGAAACTCTTAGCGAACTAAACGAGGCCCGGTGAGGATTTTCTTCAACATACGAGGAGGGAGCAAAAAGTAGTGAGAATGAATAGAATATAATGAATAGAGTATAATGACTATTGATAACTTAATAATTTATTTTTCTACATAGTTTCCGATTCTCTCTACACACCGAGTCCAGCGCTTTTCCAAGGCTTCAATCCCTTTCAGGAAAAAGGTTTTGTCTTGTCCAGCAAAAAGCTCTCCACGGCATCCATCACCTCGTTATCGTTTAGTATTTTTTCAATTTGGGGAACAGATAAAAATCGCTAGCCGCCAGATCTGGTGAATAAGGGGGGTGGTCAACCAATTCGAAGCCAGCTTGCTGAATGGCAGCCATCGCAACTGCCGACCTGTTGTCGTGATGAAACAGCACGCCCCTTCGAAGTTTCCCTCTCCTTTTCCCTTTGATGGCATTCCTGAACTTGAAATTAAAGGAATTAAAGCAGCGTAATATTGGCCTGTAATAGTGGTTCCACGCTCCAGGTAATCAATCAACAATATCCCTTCTGAGTCCCAAAATATTGAGGCCATAACCTTGCCAGCCGATGCCACGACACGAAACTTCTTCGGGGTCGGTGATGATGGCCGTTTCCATTGCGAAGATTGCTGTTTTGTCTCGGGATCAAAATGATGGACCCATGTTTCGTCCATTGTTACGAAACGAGACAAAAAGTTTTCAGAATCTTCTTGAAACTTGTCCAACAATATCTTCGAAATGTCAAGTCGATTTTGTTTCTGACTGTCGGTTAACATTCTCGGCACCCATCTTGCGGAGACTTTTCTCATATTCAAAGATTGTTTCAATATGGATTGAATACTTCCATATGAAATGCCCGTTTCTTGAATTAAATATCGGATGGTATATTCTTCGATCGCTCAATACAATTGTCTCGACTTTCACAACATTTTCTTGGGTGACTGACGTCGATGGACGGCCGCAACGATGTTCGTCTTCCGTGCTCGTTCTCCCTACTCGAAATTGAGAAGCGACCACCTTGCGACAGTGGAATACGGCGGAGCAGACTCTCCTAATGTTGCCTCCAAATCGCAATGAATCTCTTGCGTCGTTAACTTTTTAACCGACTTACCAAAAAGGAGGAGGTTCTATGTTCGACATTATATTTTTTTTTTATGTGTGTTCACCGATATCTCCGTCAATTGTGGACGATTTTGAAAATTATTTTTTTGTTTGTGAGAGTATGTGCCGAAATTGGTCCCATTTATTTTTTTTTAATATCTGATGAAGAACTTCGGAGATATACAACAGAACTCTTCAATAAATAACGGCAAATCTCTCGGGATTGCTGCAATCTATATATTGTTTATACCATTTCATAACATAACATCACGCCAGTACGCTCTAAAGGGGTAAGCAGATGTGTACAGTTCACCTTTGTACACTCTCATTTCAACGGTTATGTTCATTTTCATAATATTTCGGTAATCTATTCTGGTATTATAGGTACCTTACTTAACTACTTGCCTATTAGGTAGGTACAACTAAAAACTGAAAAATAAAAAACTTTTTTGCCAAAAAATACTACCGACTTCCTAATAAGAAAACTACAAAGTGAAAAATAACTTTATTTTTGGAAGTCGGTGTTCATAACGCAAAAAAATGGTACCTACCAAAGAGTATTTATTTTTAAGAGTAGTTATTTTTCACTTTGTAGTTTTCTTATTTGGAAGTCGATAGTATTTTTTTGCAAAAAACTTTTTTTTTTAAACAGAGGTATTTAATAACGGCTCGCACTTCGTTTTTTCTCCTTTTTTGAGAACACGTTCCGACACGAAGCAAACAAATGACTACAATCAGAAAAAAAGATTTTTTTCTTTATTAATATTCTTCTTCTTTTCGTGTGAGGTGTGGCCACCTCTGGTGTCAGAGTTAATTAAGCCGCCTCTGGGAAACCCCACAGGCCTCTGACTTGGCTTTTTCAGACTTACATTAAGTATACAAGTCCAGGTTTCCTCACGATGTTTTCCTTCACCGTTGCCTGTGATGTCCAAGATAAACTTAGAAAGTACATATGAATTTGAAAAAGTCACATTGGTACTTGCCCGGATTTGAACCCACAACCTCAAGCACGACAGGCGAGGTCTTAGCCATTGGGCCACCACGACATTAATATTACAAATATGAATCTGAACTATGCCTGCCAGTATTTTTTTTTTTCTTACCAAGGCGTATGTCGTTCTCACTACTTTTTGATCCCTCCTAGTATGTGCCGACTTTGTTGGCGCTCCCCACTGAGGATGAGTGTCCCCGCTTCCAGATCGAGCCGGTCATGTCCCAGACTAAAAGGAAATTAATTGTGTATGCGTGAAAGGTATTGTTATCGTGTCACACCGTTCATGTAACAGCCGATGCCGGGTATTCCTCAAAGCGCACCAAATGAAACGCAGCAAAAGTACTTCTCGAAGCGCACCTATAATGAAACATAGAGAAAAGCATGAAGGATTCGTAATAAATGATATCGTTAAAATACGAATAAATAATCGTTTATACGTTTTAAAATACAACCGATAAATAAAAAAGTTAATTAAAAAAATCAAAATACCCGACTGCTTAAAAAGCGAACTAAAAAGACGTAAACAAGAAGAAAATCATGCTGTGCAGTCGGAGGATACATATTCGCGAGCTGGCTGACCAAAACCAGATGTATCCTCCGACTGCACAGCATGATTTTCTTCTTGTTTACGTCTTTTTAGTTCGCTTTTTAAGCAGTCGGGTATTTTGATTTTTTTAATTAACTTTTTTATTTATAACTTTTTAGTTATTTTTTGTAGAATTATGTACATTTAAATATATAAGTGTTATATATTTTTGAAATCACCTCTTAAAACCCTTTATTTTGATACCCCACACGATGGGTTTGGAAGAAAAAATAAAATTGGCCCCCCACAATATGGCGCCCAAAAGCCGCCACTTTTCTATTTTCCGATTTTAATGTAGCCTATGACACTCGCAAGGTTAAGACGAATCAATTGACGTATGAATCATCAAAATCGGTCAACGCGTTTGGTCTCTGGAACGCCACATAGGAACAAACATACATACATACATACATACATACATACATACATACCTACATACATACATACATACATATATACATACATACATAGACTGATAAACACATTACCCTCCTTCGGCAGTCGGGTAAAAACCGATAAGCTGGCAACTCGGCGAGGATGTTCAAGGCTCTGGAGCTTTGACTTGACCAGTGCCTCATTGTTGGTGAGCACATTGGCCTGCTTTTGGATCGACTCTACTAAAATTGTACACTGGACTACTTCTCTTCTTTCTTTTGTAAAGTCTCTCCATCACTCTAAGGTTTGCTGGTAGAAAACTCTATTACTCTATGTTGTGTGTTGTTTTGTGTGTACAATAATGAATTGAGAAAGATTTAGCAAATCATATCCACGGCATTGAAAGTGCTTAAGTTCTATGGATTGGGATGTAAGATGTAACGAATGCATCAACATTTCGTTTCCCTTTATGCCAAAATAACTTGAAAACCAGACCAAATGATAGATTTTTTTTTAATTTAGAGGAAGATTAGACTGTGAGGTTTTCCTCCAAAGCTTGCAAGCTAAGAGAGTCTGTAAGATGTCGCCAAAACTGATGTTGTGAGATTAAATTAACATCCTTTGCTATCTTATTTTTTTTTAAATTGGTTATTAATATTATTATGATAGAAATTCTAAATGAAAATAAATTAATAATGAGACTGTCTGATTCAGAGGAGCTTCGCGACGAAATCAAACTGCACACATGTCGATCTTTGGTACACAAAGTGAAGCTATTCGAGAACGTACCAGCGAGCGTGGTGGGCACCCTGCTGGGCTGCCTCCGCCCCGAGGTCTACCTGTCCAATGACCTGGTGGTACGAGCCGGCGATATCGGCGACTGCATGTACTTTATCGCGAAGGGGACCGTGGCTGTTTACTCACTGAAAGGCGTAGAGGTATTCATATTCATTTATTGCATTCCATAATGTTTTCAACTTATTTACGTACGCGTACGCTCCATTCCTTTTTCTTATTATGGTTCCGTACCCAATGGGTAAAAACGGGACCCTATTACTAAGACTTCGCGATCCGTCTGTCTGTCTGTCTGTCTGTCTGTCCGTCTGTCTCCAGGCTGTATCTCATGAACCGTGATAGCTAGACAGTTGAAATTTTCACAGATGATGTATTTCTGTTGCCGCTATAACAACAAATACTAAAAACAGTATAAAATAAATATTAAAGGGGGGCTCCCATACAACAAACGTTTTTGCGCTTGAAATATTCACAGAATGTTTGGTTGTATATTTACTTCAAAAAAAAAAAAAAAAAAAGAAAAAAAAATTAAGGGGGGCTGCCATACAACAAACGTGATTTTAATGCAGTGTTTTGCGATAATGGTACGGAACCCTTCTTGTGCGAGTCCGACTCGCACTTGGCCGGTTTTTCTAACTACAAAAACCCACCGCACTATTCCCAAACCTCTGCAATTCCTGAAAGCCAGAATCAACAGTGGCGACCACCAGAAAAGCGCCGAGGCAATGACACTCGACGAAGTCCCGGAGAATGAATTTAACTGTCTTGGATCCCGCAACGAAATTAATCAGAAAAGAATAACGGAGGAGTAAGAAAAAACATAAATTTCCACTTCCCTCCATATCAAGCAGGAGACAGAACAAACAAGGCCACTGGCACAAAGGGTCGTGTACAACTGGGATAAGCCCAGTTGTCTAGCACCACGGGTAAAAATAAGAATTAATATTAATGGGTCCTAACATTGTAAGCTGTTATGTTTGTTATTCTAACTACAGGCAAAATTCATACATGGTGCGAGCGAGTAAGGACTTTAATAATCTTTGTAAAGAGTTCTCATTTGACCCATTTTACCACTAAAACCTATTCGGCACACACTCGGCTGAATGCTAACTTTTTTTAAAGTATTTAGTTCTTATTGTTCTTTATTTAATCATATAAATCGAGCTTGTTAGTGATCCTAAGTTTTCTGTGTCTATCCGTGAGAACCTGTAATTGGCTCTATGTCTCATATACAATTGTTATCCATCTGTTATAGCTGTTGGTTCTCCTAGTATTAAATAAATAAATAATATTAATCTGTCGGTATCAGTACCTGAGAGAGCAGTGGTGGCCCAGTGGTAACGGCCGCGACTTACAAATTGTAAGTCGTGATTTCGAACCCAGGCAGGCGCTTTACTAAGTGTAAATTATTTCATCACCAATGCTCTCAAAACGGTGAAGGAAACATCGTTAGGAAACCGGCATGTCTTAAAACCAAAAATTCGAAAACATTGTGACATCCACCAACCCGCACTGGGCCCGCGTGGTGGATTACGGCCATTCCCTCTCACAGAGAGGAGGCCTGCACGTACAACGGACCAAATGCGAGTCTGAAGGGCTTATTACACTACACGGTAATGAGGGCCCTGAATACCGGGTCACTAAATCATTCCGAAGCAATAAGGTCGATAATATGAGAAGGGCTTATTACACTACACGGTATTCAGGGCCCTGAATACCGGGTCACTAAATCAGTCTGAAGCAATAAGGTCGATAATATGAAAACCCTAACTCCCTAACAGTTATTACACTACCTTAAATTAGGATTTAGGGCCCTGAATACCGTGTAGTGTAATAAGCCCTAGAACCCTAACTCCCTAACATTTATTACACTACCCTAAATTAGGGTTTAGGGCCCTGAATACCGTGTAGTGTAATAAGCCCTTAAGTGCGGAAAAGGGATCCATCTATCCTATCCTATAACTGTCTCTTTCACTCACTTACATTTTTCGCATCATCCTATCTCGCTTACTCTATTCAGATACGCTGTTTCTTGCGCAATAGTTAACAGAGCTGATAATAGAGGCAGAGCAGATAATATAATACTAGCATAGTATTATATTATCTGAAACAGAGCCAACTTCAGAGAAACAAAGATTCGCTGTGAATATTATACGTGTTTAATACTGTAGGTATAATTAGGTATCTACCTACTTGTTTGTTTTTACAGCAACAAGTAATTATCAAACAGGTACCTGCTGATTTCGTATCTTTTTAGGGTTCCGTACTCTAAGGGTAAAAACTGGACCTTATTACTAAGACTCCACGGTCTGTCTGTCACCAGACTGTATCTTATGAACCGTGATAGACAATTTAAATTTTCACAGATGATGTTTTTCTGTTGCCGCTATAACAACAAATATTAAAAGCAGAATAAAATAAATACAACAAACGTGATTTTTTTTGCTATAATGGTACGGAACCCTTTGTGCGCGAGTCCGACTCGCACTTGGCTGGTTTTTAGGGTTCCGTTTTTACCCTTTGGGTACGGAACCCTATTACTAAGACTCCGCGGTCCGTCATGTCCGTCTGTCACCAGGCTGTATCTCATGAACCGTGATAGCTAGGTAGTTGAAATTTTCACAGATGATGTATTTCTATTGCCGCTATAACAACAAATACTAAAAGCAGAATAAAATAAATATTTAAGTGGGGCTTCCATACAACAAACGTGATTTTTTTGCCGGTTTTTGCGATAATGGTACGGAACCGTTCGTGCGCGAGTCCGACCCGCACTTGGCCGGCTTTTTATTTGTTGGGATATGTGTCATCTGGGGCAAACAGAGGATTATATCGAGCTCCTACTGACCACCACTGAAACCCTAATTACAGTTTATAAACTACCATGGGTGAACCTGGGAGATACAACTAGCTATGCCTCATCCCCCCTGGATGAGGCATAGCTAGTTGTATCTCCCAGGTTCACCCATGGTAGTTTTTCCATGACATGTTAAAACTATCATGGTTCCACTGTAAAAGAGAGAGACTGCACTAGACAAGACAAATAGCACTATTCCTTTTTCACAGTGGCAACATGATAATTTTGATACATCATGGTAAGTCCCCTGGTTGCGCATGAATGAGGCCCATGACCATAAAGTTGTCAAGTGTCTTTAATGATGATAATGATAACCATCTCTTTCTCTTGCAGGTGTGTCACCTGGAGGACGGCAACCACTTCGGCGAGGTGGCGCTGCTGATGAAGGACAGCAAACGCGTGGCCACCGTGGTCGCCGTTGAGAACACGAAGCTCTACAGGCTTGATGCCCTCGATTTCAAGTCAGTATTTTTTTTTTTTTTTTATAAAACCTTGCCCCACACTAGGAATTTCTTCCTGTATCGTGGGTGCGTTTACAAACATTGAAATTCACATACACAAGACACGCAGATCCGGAACAACTATATGTAGGCCATACAAATATTTGGTCCGTGCGGGAATCGAACCCGAGACACGCAGCGCAGCAGCCGATCGCTCAACCACTACGCCAACCGTGTCGTCAAATATTATTGATAGTTATAATCCTTTTTAGGGTCCTTCAAAAGAAAAAAAAACCCATAAAGGATCACTTCGTTGTCTGTCTGTCTATCCCTCAGTCCGTCTGTATGTTCCATGTCAAGACATCTTTCTCTGGAACGCCTGAAGGTGACAAGTTGAAATTTATACTATATACTCAACTCTGCAATACCTTGGTGCTGTGAAAATCGATGCAATGAAAAAATATGGGCGTTTATGACAATTATTTGACGAATCGTGCAATTTGGCAAGAAGCAATGTCCTATAGGTTTCAAAATAATAAAATCAAATTTTTTTTAATCAATAGGTCATTAAACGGCACATTTGAACGTCAAAAATTTAAATTTAAGGGTCTACATACGCTTTAGTACCGTAAAACGGTAACTTTCTAACGCATACTCCTTAGTAACGGCTAGGTTAAAAGGTTTGTAAAAAATATATATTTATTAGTATTATTGATTCATGTAGTTACATAATTTTGAACACAAAGTTATTTCCAACAAGAATGATGTAACCAAATACTTGTAAACCACTTTATTTTTTAAAGAGTAGGCAAGTGTGGAGTTTCTTGCCTGTTCTTCTCCATAACAAGCTACATTTCTGAATGGACGGTAAACTCAATTATTATTACTTTTAAGGCGCTTTATACGCCCCAACGCAGTACTGGCCGTGCGCCCGCTCGATCCCAAAATATCTGTATGCGTTTCGATGGCGCGGCCACGGAGATTTTTTTAAAAAAGAACTATGCCAAGATTATGTAAAAATTTGTGAAAGTTGATTCCCAAAACCATAAATTTGTAAAAGATAAGGTTAAAAAGTTTTAAGGGTTTGAACGTGGCCGCGCCATTGAAACGCGGCGAACCGCGCGGCCACGGAGATCTTTAAAACTAAGCGTTGCAGAGACCTGAAATTTAGGGAAATGACAGATTGAATTTGTAAAAATATAGAAAAAATTCCTAGGTTTATATTTTAGGAGCTGTAAGACTAAAACCCCATGGCCGCGCCATTGAAACGGTGAAAAACACGTTATCACCGATATCTCGCTGAAAAAGCATCGCAGAAGTCTGAAACTTTTTGTAATACCTAGATTTGAATTTGTCGAAATAGGTAAAAATACACAAAAATATCCTAGGTTTATATTTCAGGAGCTATAAGACCAAAACCCTATGGCCGCGCCATTGAAACGGTGAAAAACACGTTATCGCCGATATCTCGCTGAAAAAGCATCGCAGAGGACTGAAGTTTTTTGTAAAACCTAGATTTGAATTTGTCAAAGTATGTAAAAATACAAAAAAATCCTATGTTTATATTTCAGGAGCTGTAAGACTAAAACCCCATGGCCGCGCCATTGAAACGGTGAAAAACACGTTATCACCGATATCTCGCTGAAAAAGCATCGCAGAAGTCTGAAACTTTTTGTAATACCTAGATTTGAATTTGTCGAAATAGGTAAAAATACACAAAAAAATCCTAGGTTTATATTTCAGGAGCTGTAAGACCAAAACCCTATGGCCGCGCCATTGAAACGGTGAAAAATACGTTATCGCCGATTTCTCGCTGAAAAAGCATCGCAGAGGTCTGAAGTTTTTTGTAAACGCTAGATTTGAATTTGTCAAAACATGTAAAAATACACAAAAATAACCCATATACCCAATAGGTGTTGTTTACAAAAAAAGATCTCGCTAATACTTTATTTCCGATTAGATAACTACAACTTATTTCTACGCAATACCGTAATACAGCTCCTGAAATATAAACCTAGGATTTTTTTGTGTATTTTTACATGTTTTGACAAATTCAAATCTAGCGTTTACAAAAAACTTCAGACCTCTGCGATGCTTTTTCAGCGAGAAATCGGTGATAACGTATTTTTCACCGTTTCAATGGCGCGGCCATAGGGTTTTGGTCTTACAGCTCCTGAAATATAAACCTAGGATTTTTTTGTGTATTTTTACCTATTTCGACAAATTCAAATCTAGGTATTACAAAAAGTTTCAGACTTCTGCGATGCTTTTTCAGCGAGATATCGGTGATAACGTGTTTTTCACCGTTTCAATGGCGCGGCCATGGGGTTTTAGTCTTACAGCTCCTGAAATATAAACATAGGATTTTTTTGTATTTTTACATACTTTGACAAATTCAAATCTAGGTTTTACAAAAAACTTCAGTCCTCTGCGATGCTTTTTCAGCGAGATATCGGCGATAACGTGTTTTTCACCGTTTCAATGGCGCGGCCATAGGGTTTTGGTCTTATAGCTCCTGAAATATAAACCTAGGATATTTTTGTGTATTTTTACCTATTTCGACAAATTCAAATCTAGGTATTACAAAAAGTTTCAGACTTCTGCGATGCTTTTTCAGCGAGATATCGGTGATAACGTGTTTTTCACCGTTTCAATGGCGCGGCCATGGGGTTTTAGTCTTACAGCTCCTAAAATATAAACCTAGGAATTTTTTCTATATTTTTACAAATTCAATCTGTCATTTCCCTAAATTTCAGGTCTCTGCAACGCTTAGTTTTAAAGATCTCCGTGGCCGCGCGGTTCGCCGCGTTTCAATGGCGCGGCCACGTTCAAACCCTTAAAACTTTTTAACCTTATCTTTTACAAATTTATGGTTTTGGGAATCAACTTTCACAAATTTTTACATAATCTTGGCATAGTTCTTTTTTAAAAAAATCTCCGTGGCCGCGCCATCGAAACGCATACAGATATTTTGGGATCGAGCGGGCGCACGGCCAGTACTGCGTTGGGGCGTATAAAGCGCCTTAAAAGTAATAATAATTGAGTTTACCGTCCATTCAGAAATGTAGCTTGTTATGGAGAAGAACAGGCAAGAAACTCCACACTTGCCTACTCTTTAAAAAATAAAGTGGTTTACAAGTATTTGGTTACATCATTCTTGTTGGAAAATACATTTAAGTGAGAACGATGTAAAAAGATGTTTACGTAAAAGCGTCTAGAGACATATATACTATGAAAGTAACTAAAATAGACCAGCCTCGTGGTATGTACATCAGTAAATTGACGATTTTTTCTAACAGCTTAAGCTTTCATAAATTTTTATTAGGTACTTGTAAATTTTAATAGTTGGAACCACGGAGCACGTAACCAGTGGAGAGAGAATCGGTACGTTTTTGTTCTAAATCAAAGTCACCAAATAACGGCGGGGGCAGAGGTAAGCTTCCTCTGCTGTGATTGGATGACAGATTGACAACCAAATGACAACTGATTCTTTAGGGATTCCAAACACGTAATTAAAAAAATATCGATATCGATAGTTGTTTAATTTATTAATAGTATAAGGATTTCTTTGGGATACAGAGATTACGGGTTCGATTTTGAAATAAAACAGTTGTTTATTAAATTTACTGCATAATTAAAAAATAATGAAGTATTTACTGGTTTTTAAAATGGATTAGCTTTGAATAGGTTTTTCTTATGTAATCTTTTGGATTTGTATTGTTTTTCGTAATAAATGTCAGTCGAGTATCAATATATTTTTTTGCTACACATGAAGCTAAGTCAATTAAGTGATTAGTAGACTCTACATCAAATTGGTGAAAGTTTATATCCGGAAATAAATCGTATCCCACAAATGATTTAAGAACAACCATTGTGAAGTAATCGGAATTGTATTTCGATGTAAAAGTTTTTCCGCCGCATACTGCCAAGGCACTTTTGATGTAAATTTCACTGCGGCGACATAATATGGTTATTACTGTTGTTGAAGCATACATAAGTTTGTCTCTCACATCTTTCTGATATTGTAGACTGTTTTCTTTTGGACCTCCAAGCAACGCTCCAATACAAATTTGGCACTTTATTCTTTTTACCAAAGCGTGGACGATGTAACCTGCTATGTATTCAACCACTTTCGTGCTAAATTCTGTGAAACTAATATCTTCTGGCAATTCAACATCAAAATCATCACTGGTCTCTGATGCAGTATCTTGATCCTTGCGCTGTGTTGTAATATTAAGGGTGCTAATTAAACAGGCTTCTTTTTAGTATCATTATTCGCCCCCAAAAATGTATGTTGCCTTCTAAATTACTAAGTCAGCCACAATTAACGAGCATCTAAGTAATACTATGTTAGCCACTAGTTATCTTCTATGTAAACCACTCTAAATACAACTCAGCATGATGGTTATTTTTTTGCATCTAAATTTTTAACATGCATTCTAACAGTAAATTTCTAAAATACTATTAAATGACATCAAAAAATATATTTATTTAGCTTCTAATTTTTTAACTCAGTACGTTTAAAATGTAACTAATCCCACATTAATTGATCGTAAACTTCGTCGACTTTATTTTTTGGTTTTAATATAGAATAGGTGCAAGTTGGATTAGTATTTATGCGACAGAGTCGACGGAGCCCCGCTGCGCGGGGCTCCTATTTCTGTATGCAGGGTTTAAAGTAACCTAACACGAAGGAGATGACGGGAGCTGAGTTCGCTCGCTTTGCTCGCTCACTTCAGCTCCCGTCATCTCCTTCGAACCTAACCTGCCCGTGTCGGGGTGCCCTAAGCTCCCGAGCTCGCTACGCTCGCTCTTGGACTTATTCATTGACCGTCATTTATTATTTTAAATATAATATATTATTTAAAATTCCTCGTCAGAACAGTACAGTGGTACTTCATTTTCACTTTAGACGTCATAACTAATTATTACTCATCGAAAACTTTAATTTAATTACAGCGAAAACAATTGCAATACGAACGACAATAAACAATTACATGTGATCAACTCAACTTGTCGTCACATGAATCGAATGGCGCTCTCTGATTGGTGCAAATGGCCGTTCGCTGTCGTCTCGCGTACTCGCGCCAAATCATGCAGTGGCTATTTTCACGATAAAAGAATATGATGTAGGTATTGTTTTACATGCTAAGTTATAATAAATGATGCTTTCTGTAGAAGCTTGAATTATATTTTTTTGAGGATATTGCGTTAAAGCTGTAAAACGTAAAATGGTGACAAGATATAAAATCCGTGGCCGAGTTAGTATATAACGTGGCAATGTATAAATAAGAAGGACAAGTCACAATAATTGATGATCTTTACTTGATGCTTTTTGTAGAATATTTAGTTGGCGTTGCAAAAAAGACGAATTAGTTTATTAGAGGCTATGTCATTTTCCCGTTGCTTAGTTATAAAATTAGAAGTTTAATCACGTGTCCAATAAATAATTTTGTGGCTAGACTTATAATTTCCCTAATATTAATACGATCTAATGCGGATGTACACTGTAAAATCGAAATCTAGCTAGAATATAGCTAAATAGAATTATCACCCCCGAAACCCACCGCCAACTAAATTTCATGAAAATCATTGGAGCCCTTTCTGAGATTCAGATTATATATATATATATATATACACTAGCTGACCCGGCAAACTTGTTTTTAATGTATACATACGTATATACATATATCCAAGAATTGCTCGTTTAAAAGTTAGATTTTTGATATGGTAAATACGGGCAAACCAATAAAAACAAAAGAACGTATACAGCTGCAGTTCTTATTAATTTCGTCAACTTAGAAAGTATTGTGTAATGCTTAATAATAAACAACCGCATTCTGTGTATTTATTTCGATCGACGAGCGTTTTCTGTCTTAGAGCCTAACATATCGATATAATCGTCGTGATGCTGCGAACAGCACTATCGAGAAAGAAAGAGACAACGACTAATGCGCAAATCAGTGTGCCAGAAAGAGACAGCAGCGGAACCATCCAAAAATAAAAATATTTGATTTTACTTAATGAAATTGATTAAATGGAGTAGAAAACCACTTACCTGTGAAATGTTATACCATCTTTTGTGTAACTTGAAGTAGTAGAACACTTTCCACACCATTTAATTGCACAACTAGGCATTACTTTTCAGTTTATTTGTTTTAAAGACGTGACGTTCGTACGTTCAAAATTTCGCTGCATATGCTTGATTTTGCATGCGCTTGGCGCCCGCGGTAGTCCCCGCATGCTCTCTCCACTGGTTACGTGCTCCGTGGTTGGAACCCATTGTAACCTTGAGTCTAGCGTGATCCCCAGGAAAACCGTTTTATCGACGAATTCTAGCTTCTCCTTGTTTAATATAATTCAAATTCATTTAATTCGGACAACAGTGATTCATATACGTCACAATCATAACTTTAGACATTCGGCAAGGCAAATTTTACACACTTAGTTTTTTTGCATTTAAAACTAAATTATTAGCAGTAAACCCATTTTGAACTTGCCGCAAGGCATTATTTACGTCAGCAACGTTACCTATACATCTATTTATCTTAAAAATAAAAAGTGTCATCAGCAAATAACACCATATTTAGTTTGTTTTTCAATAGATGGGGTTAATCGTTAATGTAGACTAAAAATAAGAAAGGACCTAAAATTGAGCCCTGGGGTACCCCATTTTCACGTTTATGCTATAAGGAAAAAATCAAGGAAGGAATCTGAAAACCGTAAACAGGAATAACTATCTGTACCTAGGCCATACAAATATTTGTTCCGTGCGGGAATCGATCCCGCGATATGCAGCGCAACAGCCAATCGCTCAGCACTTAAAAGCGGCGGCGTTATAGCCATTATAGTGAATTTGCTAAACAATTGTATCAGTTCGACCAGTGAATCCAGTGATAAGTTATCCACCCCACCAAGTACAAGGTGAAGTAACAGGCGAGGTCATGAGGGTCAGGGGATTATCAGGTGCGGTGGATACTTACTTATTCCGGATCACTTTCTCCTCGGGTACATTGTAATGTTTGCTAATTTGCTCGTTTTCTAGCCGCTTCGTGCTATCCCACGCGACATTGTACAAGCGAATAGAGGAGCTGGCGTCCCATCGCATACACGAGACAGTACTCTTGGACGACAAGTTCCGCCGCGACCGAGGGGAGATGCAATCCAGCCCCGCCTCCCCAACAAATTCAACAATACCATAAACCCCTCAGAAATGAAAAGGCACGGGTCTTCTATGAAACGCTATCACTGAGTCTTCTTTAACACCAGTATTTTTTAACAGCGTGAGGGACTGCTGTTAAGACCTATTTTTTATAGCTGATGTTGCAAACTGCAAGTCGCTGTCTGTCTACAGCCGATGATGATTATAACTTTGTGGCAACATCTATACCATCGCCACATACGAACTAAGGCGCCATCTCCACAGGCGAGAAAACAGCGAGATGAGTATTAATAGTCTCGCCGTTTTAATAAACTCTATGGATCAATCTCCACACAGTGATAACATCATGGCGATAATTTGATGGTAGGGCATGACTATCGAAAGTTTGTTTGTTGCCAGTGATGACTTACAGAACTGAGACGTGCTCGCTCACAATGGATGTGCAATGGGCCTCATCGCAAGGCTTACAGTCAGCCATGGAGATGCTCGCAGTTTCCTTGCATGATCATAAATGAAGATATCCGCAGGAGCACCAACTTTGGGAATTTTTCGGGCTATATCGGTAACAATATAACCTGAAGAATTGCCAGATTTAAGTGACAGTGGCCATGGCACATTGCTTGCAGAACGGATGGCCAATGGGACCGAAAAGTTCTGGAGATGGTGACCGCATACCGGAAGACGCTGCATTGGTAGGCCTCCCACTAGGTGGGCCGATGACTTGGTTACAGTTGTTGTCAGTGATGACTTACGGAACTGAAACGTACTCTCTCACAATTGATGAGCAATGGGCCTCATCGGAAGGCTTAAAGTCACACAAAGGGCAATGGAGATGCTCGCAGTTTCCTTGCATGATCGCATTAGAAATGAAGATATTCACAGGAGCACCCACTGCCACTATGTTCACTAGGTTTGGTTTCCGCACTT
The DNA here is from genome assembly GCA_945859665.1 of Anorthoa munda. Classification (NCBI taxonomy): domain Eukaryota; kingdom Metazoa; phylum Arthropoda; class Insecta; order Lepidoptera; family Noctuidae; genus Anorthoa; species Anorthoa munda. The sequence continues at coordinate 4,283,380 of OX243901.1, read as the reverse complement.
AGTCCCTCAAATGGACCTTTGTACGTGGGCCCACCCACTGCCACTTAAGTTAGGCAATTCTTCGAAGAACGGATGACTGATGGGCTGAAAAGTTCTGGAGTGGCGACCGCATACATGAGATGCTATGTTATAATTGCAATGTGCAACATAAAATTTAATTGCGACTAATTTAATTGCAAAATTACTTTTTTTAGTCAATAAACAAGTTTATTGTTTATTGCCCAACACTGGTTTAAACCGGTTATGATTATAGAATTAGGTACATGTTTTGAAAGATACTTTTAAGTTCAGGGCGATGGTGAACATTGTAAAAATGATGTTAATAAAGTTGGTAAGTGAAATAAAAACAGTGTCTTCTTAAATATAAAATTTATGAATACAAACAAACAATTGGTCTAGCAGAACCAAACTTCGTGCCAACCACATTCGGAATGCTATACATAGCTTACAAACTAATAAATTCTGAGTTGTTACACGAATATGCCAACCCACAACAACAAGAAGAGAATACCGAAGCCTGAAAATAGGGAGGCAACCAGTGATAACAATAGCTCTTTGAACAGATCTCTCGATCCTTTAGTGCTTGTTACTTCATAAACGAAGAACCACGCAGTGAAGAAGATGCCGATGCCGAGGAGAAGAAGTGTGAGGTGCGGGAAAACTGCCGGGTTGATCGGCGACGTGTAGCGTATCATCGATTCTATTTCCAGCTGAAATAACAATGAAAAATTGCAGTATATGTTTCTGTATGGCTTAAAAATCAAAGGTATATATAGATATCACTGTACTCACACTCATTTTAGTGGTTTTTGCTTTGCTAAAATTCTGCTAAGAAATATTACACGATGCTAAACACTGACATCAAAAGGATACGTCAGTGAATTCGCCGGCCATAGACATGTAAAAAAAAAGAAACGTCAATTTAATCATCGACCAGTTTAGAGAAGCCAGAAACAATACAAAATCGCCTAAAATGAATGGGCCGCCCCTCTCAAGAAATTTGACATTTATCATCATGAGTTGTCAATGTTGTCATTGTCAAATGAACCTTGTTATTATTCCAGGCCTAGTTTATTTAGCATCTTTAGCGTAAATAATGGTTTTCCTTGTCATTTTGCTCAAAATGGATTATTTATCTTCGTCTTTTTTCAAAACGAAAATGGCCATTTGGCCACCGATGTTTACAGCTGTTTTGTAATACACTGTGACTATAATGGCAGTTTGTAAAATAATGGTATAACAATTTAAGTGCCTTTTGTGCCGCAGAACATGTCTACTCAGTGCTACGTATTAAATTTAAATAAAATGGCGAATCAAAAACCAACTGAAACAAAGCCTGCAGTGAAGGAGAAGGTCATGTCTTACGAAGAAAAGTCGGTGGGATCTACTTCATTTTTCAAGTGTGAAGCCTGTCCGTACATGGCGCTGGCTGAGGACGACATTAAGTTTCATCTGTTCACAGTCCATCCAGAGTTAGCCAAGAGCAATGGTCTATCAGATAATGTTCAGATCCCTTGTCCAGGCTGCACTAGTGTATTTGACGCTGAAGAGACTCTCAGGACACATCTCCGTAACCATCATAAAATGGGCATCAAGGACATTAAGAAAATGATCAAAAGTCTAGTTCAAATTGCACTTAAAAATGCTAAATTAAAAAAAGAGAGCCCCAGTGCTGAATCTCCACATGCTGCCCAAATAGGCACAATCCCACAAAATGTAACAGATTTAAAGATACCACAAGTTATAGAAATAGTTCCAGACGCAGTGAATATAAAAAATGACTTACCAAAAGGTGTGGCATTTATATCTGTTGATGAATTACAGAAAATGAGCATGCCAAACTTTGAAAAAGTTGATCCGAAAGATATAATACAGGAAGCTAGTATAAACATTGTGTATACAAATGACATCGCCCAATATGTGAGTGTGTCTGATGCAGGCTCTGTCAATTCATCCTGTAACATGATCCAAGTAGGTAACGTCCCGCCTGACTTGATAGCATCAATACAGCCATGCTTCATGGAGCCATCCATGGAGACCACACTGTCTCCAACACAAACAAAAGATTTATCTCACATTCCACTGTTGCTGAAGTCTGATCAGATGACTGAAGAGGTGAAACCAAGCACTGAAGCTGAAAGAGGAACAATGTGCTTAGTTGATGGATGCCAAAAGTGTTTGAAAGAGGCTCAGACACTAGCATATCACAGACAATGCCACAAGAATGGGAAGCTAGTGTGTCCCGAGTGTTCTAAAATGTTTGTTGCGGTAGATGCATTGCACACTCATCTGTGGAAGGTCCACGAGGTTGATATGGAGCTGCCCACTTGTGATATATGCGGCTTTAAAACATACAACAGATACAGGCTACACAATGTCCACATGAAATGTCATAAGAAGTTAAAAGGTTTCATATGTAAGTATAAAACTGTCTTTTATATCAGATGCCTGGACACAAAAATAGTAGATGGAGGTGCTTACCATCAGGAAAGTGGTCAAATACATGGCTATCAACATTGATAAAAAAAAATCTCATGGTTTATTTACATTTTGGTTCATCATCAGCCTATTAATGTTCCCACTGCTGGGACATAGGCCTCCTCTCCGTAAGAGGGGATGGGCTGTAATCCACTATGCGGGCCCAGTGTGTGTTGGTGGATGTCACATGTCTTCGAATTTTTGATTCTAGGACATGCCGGTTTCCTCACTATGTTTTCCTTCACCATTTACATACCATTTTGATTAATATCTAAGAATTGAAAGATGTAAAACATTTTTTAGCAAAAACAGTATATTATTGCTTGAATTTTTTTATTTTTTTAACATTCACATGCTAAACATAGAACCCTCTGCAGGTCCCATATGCTCAAAGGGTTTCAAGAACTCGAACCAGTTGTCCAAACACAAGCTGATCCACAAGGAGCCTACCACCCCACAGCGCTGTACCATCTGCCAGCGAGAATTCAGCAATGAACGGAGACTGCAGGTGCACATAGCTGAAGTCCATGAAAAGCTGAAGCCTTTCAAGTGCTCCCACTGTGACTACTCCTCATCTAGGAAGCAAGAGCTGAAACTACATTTAAGGTCGCATACTGGTATGTATTTAATTACGATATTATCTTAATTTTTTTTGTGTATGTTCACGCATATCTCCGTAAATTTTGGACCGATTTTGAAAAATCTTTTTTTTTTTTTTTAAATATGTTTCAAAATTGGTCCCATTTTAATTTGGTGAAGATCTGATGAAGAACTTCGAAGATATACAACAGAACTCTTCAATAAATTACGGCAAATCTCTCGGATTGCTGCAATCGCATGTTTGTTTATTGTTTATACCATTTCATAACATAACATCACGCCAGTACGCTCTTAAGGGGTCGCAGATCTCTCATTTCACCGGTAATGCTCTAGTTTCATGATACTCGGGTAATCTATTCTGGCTTTATAGGTACCTTACCTTACTAAACAACTTGTACAACAAAAAAGTGAAAAATAAAATGCTTTTTATTTAATCAATTTATCTGAAGTCAGCGCAGCAGATCTTCTAACATACATTTGCAGTCATTTTAATAGTCCGTAATAGTATCTCGATTATACGTCCAATCAGTTACGCCGACCATGTCGACAGTAAAATATTATTTCGCCAAAAGGAAAGTCATACATTTAGAAACTTTCTTTCTTTCCAGGTGACAAACCCTTCGAATGCGATCAATGCGACTACAGATCGGGTGATCACAACTCGCTGCGGCGACATAAGAAAACACACTCAAAAGAGAACGTATACAAATGTAAGCACTGTCCCTACACGGCCATCCAGTCCACCGTGTTCACCAACCATATGGTCTCCAAGCATCCTAACATCACCAGCGAAGTACACCGCTGTCCGTACTGCCCCTTCAAATGTGTCAGCAAAGACAAGCACTTCCAACATCTCAGCACACACACGGAAAAAGAAAGTATACAGGCGCTCATCCAAATGAATAAAAGCAAAGCTAGTAAGCCCGCGTGGACGATACCAAGCGAAGCAAAGAAAACTAACGAAAATACTATCATAAGTACTGAGCCGAGTACAGAAGCATCCCCAAAACCTGTCAACGAAATCCCCATCGAAGTGTACGATTGTGACAGCTACTCAGAGAATTTGCCGCAGAACTACGCTAAGAGCTACTGCACCACCGCGAATACTAACGCTCAACAGACTGATTACAATAGTCAAATAATGCTCACTGACTTGAGCAAAGAGGACAACAACTCGGACTGCCTCATCTCCGAGAGCTCCAGCGACACCATGATGGAGCGCCACCAGTACCCGGCGCAGCACCCGCTGCTCACCTACGACGGCACTCCGTCTAATCTCCACGGGTTCCTCAACACTACTGTGTCTATGGAACAAAGTCTTTTACAGAACAATAACGTCAATCCTCGCACAGTCAATCACTGTTCGATGCCGAGCAGTATATCCAACAACATCATGGCCAACTTCCCGATCCGCCTGCCTCCCTCATCGATATCTCTGCGCAATAACATAACGCTGAATACTGCCGACAAGATATCCCTGTCAAGCACCAAAGTGACAGGACCTATAATAAGACCAACGCAGATTTTGCCTGTGCCGTCTTCCAGTAACTCCCCCGTAAACATATCGATGGAGCCTGAAGGAGTTCCGAGGAAGAAACCTAAAATATCGGTGAAGAGTAATCTAATACTGAAGGGTCCTGATCAAGAGAACATGTTCCATTCTCAACAGAAGATGGCGTTCAGGAGACTGGAGGACAATGAGAGATTTGGACTAGGCGGTCCCGTGACCTTTAACAACTTGATCACGACGCAGTTCATGCAGCTGCAGCCGGAGCCCTCGCTGAGCGAGTCTCCGAGCGATATAATGGCGTATCCTCAGGAGACGATATTAACAGACACCGCGACCACGCCTGTAGATAACGAAATGAACAGCAGCCCACAAATATTCTCATTCAACCAACAAATTAACGTAAACGCTATGACGATGCTCCCTCCGCCCCAAAAGATACAAAGTACCGACCCCAGCTACATCAAACTGGAGAGTACAATCAAACAAAACACACAATCGCCCAGCTTAGAGAGAATGTGTAACGCTAATCTTCTCAACAATTCGGCCCTCGCCCGCGAATACAAAGCGTCCCCACCGCTGGAAGAAATACATAAAAATATGAGCGAAATTAAGAACGAAGTTAAATCAGACTCCTTCTACAGTTTGCCAAAATTTAACAACGAACCAGCAAACCCATCTGCCATAACTTTGGACAAATTCTTTTTAGACAACTTAGTGGGGGATAATTATTCGGGCGGACTGATGGATCTGTCTGGGGTTACTCTTCAGCCGATATCGGAGGAACAGAATGACGTCATAGAGATCGACGACAACTCGGACGACACCAAGCTGCTGCCGCGGCTGGATATGTACTATAATCTGGAGGGGCTGTACCCGCACAGCGACTTCCACTTTCTGGACAGCGACACCGGCTTCCAGCAGGACGACATCAACAGGATGGTTAGCGAGGTGCCCACCATCAACCAGAAGGACTTGCTGGAGGCTGCGAGCGAAGGCGCCGGGAGCGAGTCGCCGGCCTGCACGCAGAGTGTGATGGATCCCATGATGAACACCGCCGTCAGACCGACCACTAACAAAATCAATGTGAAAAACATTGAACTCATGAAGAACTGATTATGAATCTCGTATTCCTGTAGCTAAAAACTCCCTTCTGTGATGTAGTTAGTTCCTCTAGTAATTTGTTAAGCAATATTTTCTCGCTATTGATTTATTTTTTGACATTACGAATTAAGGAGTTATGTATGTAGGTAATGGTTATGTATTCTAGCTGGGCGGTCTTTACTCGGGGGTGCGCAGAGAGGGACCCAAGCCAACTGGACGAAATATTTATAAGTTCGTACATTTTACCTTCTATTGTATACCTATTAAAGTATTAGATCAAGCATTAGGCGTCTAGTGGCTTTATGGTCGATGATTTTTTAATATCTTGATATTGTGCCGATCGTAGTGAACCGACGTATCGAAAATTTATTAAAATGAACAAATAATCACTTGCGAAATCGTGATCTAGTTTTACGAATAACGCAAACTGTGTAGGTAAGCTTTTACAAATTATACACCGTACACAAAAGGTACGAATTTGTGAAAATGAGCAGTGATCGATGACCATCGAACAGAACCTGAAGGAAGTGTGTAATATTGCAGCAGAAAGAAAATTGAATATGGACCAGAAATTATGTATCAAGTGCCCATGCCCTACCAATCTATCAAGGTGTAAGCCATCCAATACCACCACACTGTGCAAAACCTCGAGAAGAAACTTGACCTATCACAGCATCTACAAAACCTTCAGCAGATTATCGGAGAATTTATGAAACCTGCCCTAGGAAATTCATTTGCGGACATGATAAAAAGGTGCCAATAATTTTGTCCCGCCGATACTAATAAGTTTTGTGGCCATCTATCCAAATTATGAATTAAAGACCAGCGGTAAAACAAAATCTCTTGTCCAAAAAATTATCCACTCTGAACAGATGAAACTTGACCTGAAAGGCTTTCGCAAGAACGACGGTGTAATCAGCACTCACACGCATCAGTTCAACCAGGGCGTTTCCATATATTCCGATCGAAACGACAATATCTGAGCCCTTCAAGTGGTCCTTCTGAGAACAGGCGCTTTGCTGACTCCAGTAAATTCATTGCATATTGTATTTTTCGTTTCGTTCAAAATCAGCAACAGCTCACTTAACACTGCATTATTCTGGCAGCAAAACAGTCCCAGACGATAGAACTAAGCCCCAAAGGAGCCCCGCGAAACCTCTATTTCGTTTAGAAAACTACCACAGAGGCGCCTTCTTCCGTCTTTGGTTTAGGTGACCCTTTGGATTGGCGCATAACGATCAACAAAATTTTATAGAGGCTGAAATGAATTAGGCTCTATATGACCTTGCCCTTAATAGGCAGTGGCTTATTTAATGATGTCTTGGTGCATCGGGCTAAATAGGTTCACAATGGTTGAGCTGAACGGTGCTGATACACGCGCCATATTCGTAAACGGGCGCCGTCAGTTGAGACTAGTCATTTCTTAACTGTATATTTCAATACTTATATTTTCATTGTTATCACATATAGAAGCGACAAATGTAACCAGGATTTTTTAAACACAACATGATTTGAAAGAGTTTCTGTGGAGTTTTTTGCACATTCCTCTATAGAGATCTGCCTACATTTTGGAATGTACAACTAGGTTCATCTTTTGGACTAACCGATTCCTTGACAATTCAGAAGTGTCTGTAAATTGTTTAATTGAAATAAATGCTTTAAGTTGAGTTGAATGTTGCTTAACAAATAAAAAATTGTTGTTTATAGTCTCGATCAAACATCGAAAAAAAAATACTTTATTTCTGCGTGCTCGAGACGAAATCATATACTTAAAAAGACTGTTAATCATTAAATCATTGTAAATATTAATTAATATAATTTATTAAATGGAATGTGTTTCTACATTTAGTTTTGTGTACACCACTATGAAATCGCCACTGCTTCTAATTTCTTGCGACTTGTAGAGCACCCAATCATCTGTGACATCGTTGAATGGTTGGGGGTCAGTATGGACCCCCTTCTGATGGGGACCGATGATGATTAACACGCTCCCGTTATAATACTTCAGGTAGTCATTAAAAGCCTTCCTATTATTGAAGTAACAGAACAGAAGGGCGGTGTTTTTGTTTCTCTGCAATAAATTGATTGTGTCCTTATCTATATCGGCGGGCGTGAAGTGGAGTGGAATAAAAGTGGGCGGGGCGTACTTGCAGCGCCACCACGCCCCGTCTACCTCGATGCCTGACACCGGCACACCTGGAAAAAGAAATAGACATAACATACAGTTATCAATAATAATTAAAAATATTGTTATTATTTTTTAATCAAAACACAAAAGTTAGGTTGTACTTCTTTCTAATCTCTTTTTGAGTTTCATACAAAAAAATTAAAGTCATCCAGAAAGCAAGTAACGACGTTTTAATAGATCCGACACCATATTTAATCGACTGCCAAAACGCGGAACAGTTGAATTAAAAACTCTTGAAAAATTGACTTTTCTCTAGCAAATAAAATATTTTTAGAATTGATACCGGAAACATACATCAACACAAAAAAAATAAGGTTACCGGTAGCTTCAGTGATCATCCACTCGAGTAGACCACTGCCACAGCCGATGCTCACTATCTTCTCACACTGAAGCTCCATCAAGCACTTCTTGACAAAACTGAAGTTCTCTTCACTGGGGTACACCCATAGCAGCTTGTTCCTCTCAGGATGGTCATGGTACCGGTGGACTATCTCCTTCCAGTTGCTTTCTTTGTAGAGATCTGTGATCTTCGCGACGATGTCCATCGCATCGCCCGTAGAATGCGGACGTTCGTAGTAACATTGACTGTGAACTGGACGGCTAGCCAATAGCCTGAGCTTATATAATACCCTTTTAGTGATTTATCTGAGAACTAGCCAGCAGAGATGGATTTAGTACGTCTGAGATTTATTTGTTATTATGATTATGAATTTATATTCGAATTGTATGTATCAACTGAGGGTATTCTTGCTTGGCTAGAGTCGCATTCGAGATCACCGCAACTCAAAGAGGTGGAATGGTAAAACTAGTTAAGGGAACAAATCATATTTTTTTATGTATAAAAGTTTAGTTCAGAAGTTTCACATCTCATGTTCTTCTGACGCGACACATCGGATAATCGTTTATTTTTCTATGACAAAGTAAAATCGTAGCTCTACAATATAACCACCATGAGTCTATTTGTATAAATAGGAAATAGGACCGTAATATACAGTTAGTTCGTCTCTGTACATTTCCCTAATACACTACAAGAAAAAATTGGCTGCAATCCAAGAGAATATTGTTTCAACTGGCAGTAGATACAGGTAGTGATCGGACACTTACTGGTCGTTATAATAACAATAAAATACATGACGGCTCTTTTCAATTCATTTATTTGTATCTAAATTACAAACGTTTAGATATAAAATTAGCAAAATACAGATACCAATAGTAAAAAATACATTTCATGATTTTTATACGTTACAATGATGATCTGGACCGAATTATGAAGTATTAGGCTTAGCACGCACTGCGATTTTTATTCGCGCGATTTTGTTCCGCTCATTCTGCGACCTATGGAATTGTACGAAGCTGCACGCATTGCTGAAAAAAAATTGCGCGGAAATAATACCGCAAAAAATAGAATCCACCGCACCGGGGCGCGGATTAAATTCGCGCGAATATTTTGAACTCTATGAAGATACATGTAGAAGGAGACAAAAAACGCGCGGTATTTTATCCGCAGTGCGTGTTAGTTAAATTCAGTACGCGGACGAAAATTATTATATTTAAAAATCGCAATGCGTGCTAAGCCTTAAGAGACTGGTTTTAGAGTCACGCTGACGGTCCCCGCGAGCTCGTCATTGGACTAGTCTGACGGCCGTCAGCGCTGAGTTGAGCGACTCAACCAATGACGAGCTGGCGGCGACATCATCGCTCTAACATAAACAACGCGTAAAGGCACCAAGCTTGCGGACGGTAACGGACGTTTTGGTACTTGTTTTTTTTTTCACTTCGTGAATCGCTTGGCTAAAGGCGCTAAGCAAGCCGCCTGTCCGTACAGTTAGGCATAATGCCTTCATGATTCCAGTCCAAAAAATGGATACGTCGTTTATACCTCCGTCTCTCTCTCGCACTCGTATCATGATGGACGTAAAACGTCATAATACGGCACCAGTAAATTATAAATGGCTGACTAAAAAGGCTTGTTATTACTTCGTTAACTTTACAGTACTTGCAAAACTGTCTCGTTCACTTATGGCCATTTACACTAATTACCAAAGACTTAAATATGTCATACATTATTGGTTGTGCAAGCTGCTAACTGGGAGTTACTATGTGGGCCTTAATCTGACAAATGTTTAATTTATTATTGTTATAATATATCGGTTATCATTCTATTGTCTATATTACGGAAGTACGGAACCATTATAACGATAGGGTTCTATGGGAGTGGGTGTACAATAATAGTACTCGGCAGCCTATTGCTTGATACATCACAAGCGCTGGAAAACGAATCTCAAAACAAGACAAAAATCTGTTCCAACTCGAGTTTACACTGTAATTGAAAACTTTTATTGAAGTGTAAATTCTTAGGCGGCGATTCAATAATTGGACGAGAATTGAGAGTGAAATTTCAAGGACGCGTCACGTTTAGGTACATTTCGTTACATGAGAAAGAAGAAAGATATCTCCTTCCTGCACTCACACTAAAACTTTCTTATTTCTTATTTAAGAAGTTTCACTTTTATCACAAGTAGAGTGCTGCACGTGCAATGTTTTTCATTATACTGTTTGAGTTTTTCAAGTGGGCGTGGATGGCGAAATCACAAACTCTGAGGTTCAGCGAAAAACACTCAAAGGAGTCACGAGGTCGATTTTAATGAAAACTAAAACTGCACCATCGGATTTTTGAAAAATCCATATTTCTACCCAGGAATCGACAATTTTGTAACTACCCGCTTATTTTGTAAAATAAAACACATGCTGTATTATTAGTTACACCATTCGATAGTGTCGCTGATAAGGATCAAATTCTGGGAAGTAATGACATACGACATACTTTAGGAAAAGGCTAATTTTTAACAAAATACTTATTTGTCCTACGTTAAGTACCTCCCTACTAAACATTAATTTTCAAAAATAGCCGAATTCGACAACTCAAGTATTGTACTACACTCAGCATTACAATAATTTTGATTCCGTTTAGAATATTCTCCAAAGACTTTCACATGTTGTATACGATTCTTCATAGACTACATAGTAATAAAATGTATTGTGTAAAAATGAGGTATTTTCTCAATTTTGCCGTATGTCATTTCTTCAGAGCTTTTAATCCTTATTGGCGACACTGTCGGAAGGCGTAATAAAACAGCATGTTTTTTTTTCCAAAATCAACGAGTTCGATTCCCGGCTAGGAATATTGATTAAAAAATAATCCAATGATGGAGTTTCAGTTTTCTTTTTTTTTTTTTTTACTATGTAGGTATAGGCCTGTGTTTGACCACAATCTCACCGTGGTCGTGGTCGTTTTATCAAAAATCGGCCTCGTGGCTCCTTATAAGTCCACTTAAAAAACTCAACCTGTATAATTATCAATATTGCTAGTAAAGAAATTAATGTGTCTACACACACATACACAACCTTAGTTAAAGTATATGTAAATCGGAAGTAACATTACTTTAAATGGACACGCTATTATAGTGATTATTTATTTGTAGTAATTTGCTTTTTTTAGGGTTCCGTACCCAAAGGGTAAAAACGGGACCCTATTACTAAGACTCCGCGATCCGTCTGTCTGTCTGTCCGTCTGTCACCAGGCTTTATCTCATGAACCGTGATAGCTAGAAAGTTGAAATTTTTACAGATGATGTATTTCTGAAACCGCTATAACAACAAATACTAAAAACAGAATAAAATTAAGTGGGGCTCCCATACAACAAACGTGATTTTATTGCCATTTTTTGCGATAATGTTACGGAACCCTTCGTGCGCGAGTCCGACTCGCACTTGGCCGGTTTTTTTTATTTGAATCAGTGTTTAATCAGGGAAGTGAACGAGCGTATGCACAGTGTACCGCGCAATAATGTTAAACATCAACTTAAAATACGTGAGATCAACTTACATCAGAGATCATGATCTTCAGTCGACATTATATTAACTAATATTACATTTATTTTATTTACTTATATTTTTTCGCAAAATTCCAGACTCAAAGAACCGCTTTTATCACATACTTAGATTCTTTTGGCAGGCCAATCAAACGATATGAGCATTTTTTTGTGATAATATTTTAAAAGTCGCCTTTTTCATTCCGGCAGTCATTTTGTTAGTAAAAATGTATTATTAAAAAAACATATACATAGTTATTTAATTATGCAATAGGACATTTTATATAAAGTTCGAAACATCTACTAGATACCACTGCCTACCCTCCTTTCAATCAGTCTCAAACCCCGACATAAGTCCCAACAATTTCGATAAAAACAAATTCGTTACTAAAACATTTTCGAGATCAACACATAAAAACAACAAATTGGTTTATTGCCAGAAACGTCCAATAATATGTAAATAATTTGAATTTAAAACTTGTATAACATTTTAAAATCTGATACATTTATAATACATGGCTAATGTAATAAATGTGACAATAATATAAAATATAACGTCTTACAACTAACGCGTCTTGGACGCTCTTACTACTAGTGTTAGTAACATTGACTGGTTAAGTTTTGCATAGCAGCCTGTACAGTACCTCAAGCATGAACATCACGCAATATTGTATTGTATTCTTAATAAGTTCAACAAAAAAAGAACAGTTCAAAGAATATTTCAAGAAATAGGAAAGCGTAGTTGGAAATACATTACTTCAAATCCGAGCATTCATTTAAATTTTTTGAATTAAGGGTTGACAAAAAATATCTGTAGAGTCCGTCAGTTAGATAACCTAAAAATATTGGACACGTATTTTTTCTTTTGCCACGTAAACAAAAAATTACGACGATACAATATAATAGATAGATAAGTTGAAATATTGTGTGACGTCACGGTGTGCTATACTATATACTGGCACAGTGACGTCACAAGCCTCCACTCCTGAACTTTGATGCGCTTTATCAAGTTTTATTTATTTGATAAAGCAAAAAATACGAATTCAATAACCTACTTCCTACTAATATTATTAACGCGAAAGTTTGTGAGGATGGATGGATGTATGTATGTTTAACTACTAAAACTACTGAACGGATTTTAATGAAACTACAGAAATATAGCTTATACATCAGAATAATACATAGGCTATAATTTATAAAGATATGTAAATAAGTACTGATACCACGCGGGCGGCAGCTAGATATTTTATAATCTCACTGACGGACTAAATAGAATTATCGTTATTCTACCCAGGAAACATCCCTATTGTCAAGGTCGGTCAGTCAAAATAAGGAGAGCCGACCCTATCTAAAGTGGGATAGAGCTAGGAAGAGGGGGAGGTCAGATAAAAAGTTGAAGCTAGTTGTATGTTCTAAAGCGAGATCTCTATGAAGAAGATGTGGAAGACACTGCTAGGTAGGAGGTGGTCGATTTTAGCCATGTTACCTACGCGATTTATTTGTTTGCTAGCCACCCATACATGCGTACCGTGGGCCGCCGTGGATGATCCTGTCTATTTTCATACAAACCAAACCTAAGTACTTGTATGTAGGTTTTACTGATGATGATGAAGGATCAGGCAACTGCCTATACTCCATTTGAAATGACATTAGAAATTTCTACAAACCTTTTTTACAGTCCGTTCAACCGATTTTGAGTTCTATCCCGTAAATATAAGGATAGCATAAAAAGCATAAACCTGTTACCAAAACTAACTATACTACAGCTGCCATTTGTCATATCACCAACGCAATAGAAGTCAAAATCGGTTGAACGGGCTGTAAAATGGGTTTATTTATATGTTGTAATGTTTTCTCAAATGGAGTATAGTTTGGAAGATAGGGTTTCATTGTTTACATTTTGCCTTATTTTGTACATCTTAACACTTAAAAATTTTTGTATGGCTTTGATGAATACAATATTAATATTATTTTCAATACAGTTGTTAAACATGGCGTACTTTCAGAGGCTATAATTATGATTCGAAAATTAAATCTTATGTATAGGCATCTTTCTGTTATGCGGTCGTGACTTTTGTTTACGAGCTCGATCATTAGTTTTGCAGTTTAGTTTTAAATTTATTAGTCAATTTAAAAAGTTTAGTAGCAAAGAGTTTTCCATACATAGAATAAAAAGGGATAGATTTTATACGAGGAAAAATGAATGATTCCATACGTTTTAGCATTGAACTCTCAAAAGTCTTTTAAATGGTTGTTTAATATATTTAATTACCAGTTTCAATTTAATTATTTTCACATCAACATTTGTCAAAAATCGAATAGGCTGTGTAGGCTATTTTCGTTGTAAAAAAAATATGTACAGTTGCAAAAACGCGCGAAAATTTTATATTTTTGTGAATTAACAAATCTAATTCTTTGATTTGTTTTTACTATTTCCCACAACTGTATTGAAAAATATCGTGTGATACACGGGCGTGTAGGAATAATTTCCACCCTTGTATCACAATGTACTATTTTGATGTTGCGTAGATTGCTAAAACATTATGTTCATGCTAAAGGTACTGAGAAATTAATAACACACAGTAACTGTATCACCAAAGCTGTCATCTCATTCTACAACACAGTTACTAGTAAATCACACGCTTTGCTGAGGAAGTACGCTGGAAGAATACACTCAATAAAGTATAGACGACGTGTTCGCCGCGGTTTGTATACATAGAACATTGCATTATCTTAATCGTAATATGCATTAAATACATATAAAATTGATTGTATACTACACTAACTACTTACTACCTTTCTTGCCCACCCTGCTTCGACTCAGCCTTCGTGTCATTTCAAATCTGTAATAGGAAAACCAAAAACTATGTTAAGTTTTGTTTAGATTAAACATTTTTACTTTGTATCCTATTGCAAAAAAATCGATTATGTACAATACCGAATCGATTTTAGGATTATCGGCTCATGAGTTCAATTGTTGACTTACCTATAGAAACAGATTGCTTCAACTTCCTCCTCCAATGCATCCCAGAACCCGAGTCACCGTTCGACTCGTCATTGTCTCTCCTATCTCTGTCCCTGTCTCTATCCCCATACAAAATCTTCTCATACAAAGTCTTCTTATCCTTCGGCGGAGCACCCAAATCCAAGTTATTTAAATTAGTTTGTTCCTCTAACTCTATCATTTTCCGCAAATCTATAGGCGGTAAGGGTATAATAGACGCTTTTCTTATTTTATGTACATATTCAAACTCCTGGGAAGGATTTGTCGCGGCTTTCGCGTCGACAATAGATGTTTTGTTGCCAACAATGACGCTTTGACGCGCGTTGTTAGCGACTAAAATGTAAGACTTATCAATAGTTTTGTCGGGCTCGGCATCGTCTTGTTTCTTGCCGTTACCGTGCAAATGTTTCTCTATAACTTCAGGTGGTATAGGTGGAAGTGGATTTTCACTCTTTAGTTTGTTTTTCTCGTCTTTTTCGTTAAGTTTAGCGGCATCATGTCCGTTGGCCCGGATCTGTTTGAGCACGGCCTCGTCGCAATCAACCGCGGTTGCAGGCACATAGTCTGGATGTGTGTTACGTATGTGTCGCTCGAGGTTGTCTTTTCTTCTGAAGCGACGGCTGCAGACTTTGCAGCGGAAGGGTTTGGAATCTGTGACAGAAATATGTAAACTGGACTGTAGAATCATTAGAAATGGGAGACTGGAGTTGAACTATGCATGCATGCACTGACTGGACAGGGCCACTAAAATATGTGGTTCTTTCCTCGTAAGACTATTTCAGATACTATAATCTGAATGGACCCACATCATATAATAGGACAAAGAAAATGTCTGGACTTCAAAAGAGACTGGGTCTTCTAAGTTAGCTTCGACAAGCGGCGACCTCATCTAGTTTTATAAAAATTTACGTCGTTGATAAAACCAATTTAAAGAATTAACATAATTTATCAAATTAAGAAGATAGTTGGCATAAAGCTGTTCCTACCAGTGTGCACGGCGGCGTGCCTGCGCATGTCCTTGCTGGAGTGGAAGGCTTGCGGGCAGCGCGGGCACTGGTGCGGGCGCCGCACGGCCGCGCGCGCGCTGCAGCCTCGCACGCACCCGCCCCACCCGCCGCAAGCGCACTTCCTTTCTACGACATACTAGCATGCATTAATGCGAACAACACACAAATTATTTGATAAAAATTAGGACCGTGGAAGTGACCTGAACATCAATCACATCTAAACGGCTGAATACATTCGAACATTTTTGGAACACAGGTATAACGGCAGTTTCCATGTGATAATTTTCGACTTCAACGCGGGTGAAGCCGCTGGCGAAAGGCGGTACGTGTAATCAAACACATTCAAACTAAGTTCAATGTCTTCTAACCAATAATTGTCTAAAACAATATATCTCGGGAATTTAACGCGATGGTATGGTTCTTTTTTTTTTGAAAATGCAACGCGAAAGTTTTAAAGTTAATATAATAAATGGCCTATCAATAAAACAATCAATATGTTACTACCTATATTTTTTAAATTGTGATGAACTTCTATAAGAATCTTATCATCAAGTAGTCATTTTTTATTTCGATAGAAGAAACATTAATCTCACCGTGTTTGCGGACGTGTTTCCTCAAGTTGGAACTATCTCGGAACCTGCTCCCACAAGTGGGACACGAGAATGGACGCTCGTCGGTGTGCGTGAGCCCGTGTTTGCGTAGAGACGCTAGGTTATTGAACGCCTTGTTGCATTCGCTGCAAACAAACTTCTTCTCCTCTGCAAAGAGATAGAGCTTATTACATATCAGGAAACAACTTTATACTTATTTAGATAGAGTATTAATAGTTGCTAACAATTTAAAAGTTAAGAAACTACATCCAATTTTCTAATGTTTGTCTAGTAGCAAGCCTTTGGTTACATTGACCACAACATCCATACCTATTTTAAACCAATATTGAATACTTGGACTATCACTTGAGCTTTTGCTTGTAGAAAACATGTCTCAAACGACATAAAATGCTTATCAATATTTAGTATTAATCAAAACAACAGCAGTACCTATGTTTCTAACAGGAGTTCCCCAAGGTTCAATTCTAGGGCCACTCCTTATTAATTTTTTTAGCTCGAAGCTGATATATTATGGAACTGGATACTTACTGGTATGTTTTAATTTATGTCTCTGCAACTTGGACATCTGGAAGAATCCCTCGCCACACACTTCACACGCGTACGTGCGCTCATTACGGTGCACACGCATGTGGTACTTGTAGTGGGACATTGTAGCAAAGGTCTGCAAAACACATTTTTTTAAAGATTTTTGATCTTTTTATGCCTGTCACTCACTGCCAACATCACTGAAGATAGAAACATAAATTTTTTAATATCCTTGGATGGAATATCGCTGCATTAACACTGGGTGCCTTTAAATAAAATGGCAATAATTGTATGCTGTCTTGTGTGTATAGCATGACATAAAACAAATAATAATCACTGTAGCAAGAGCCAAATAATCTTAACAAACACAGCTGCATAAAAATAAACTCATCATCTTAATTTTATTTGAGCCCAGAAATGTTTGCTGATATTAAAAGTTTGATTTATGAGTTATGGAGAAACAAATTTAACCTGCAAGGTATGGTTACTGGCAGCGGGACTGGTGACACTAAATGAAAGCTTGTATAAATTGGAACCATCCCTTTATCAATACTAATATTATAGAGCTGAAGAGTTTAGTTTGTTTGTTTGTTTGAACGCACTAATCACAAGAACTACTGGTTGGAATTGAAAAATTCTCTTTGTGTTGGATAGTACATTTTTTGAGGAAAGTTAAAGGCTATATAACATCATGCTACGACCAATAGGAGCGGAGCATAAATGAAAAATGTTACAAAAACAGGCAAAAATATTCCTTTTTGAGAGCTTCCGTTGCATGCATTGCATACAATCATGTATGTAGGGTAGAGTAAGTAGATTAGGGTAGGGTGGGAAGCCAGTTGACGGGAGTGAAGCCATGGGGGACAGCTAGTAATTTATGAGAAAAATCTACAGCTTGAACATACATAAACATCTCCCCCGTCATCTCCTCCTATTTGGGCAGTGCCATCACCATAATTCACTATCTATTTAAATGCATGCGATAGAGAAAAGTAATAAAATTAGCAATATTATTACCTTGTTGCATTCTGGACATTGATATGGTTTCCTCTGCCCATTACAGTAAGCATGGTACGCCACCTGACTCCGAGCATGGAACTTTTTCTTGCATACAGTGCAAAAAAATACTTTTATACCAATTGCATCTGAAATTTTCAAGGATATTTGTAAGTGTTGTTCAGCTAATCTTCACTCTTTCCAAATGATTATTTATTGGGGAAAAGGATTATGGTTTAAAATCAATTTTACTAATTTTATTGTTACTACTGCATTACTATCACATATATAAAGCATAAATTTATTAATTTAACACACATAATCACTACCATTAATCTAGATATTTTTAACACTGTTATATTTACAACACAATTCAAATAAAAATTATATATCTATTTTTGTATGTTTCCTTACAAATAAAAATTATGCAATTGAGAAAACAATGCCTCCTTCCAAGACTCTCATGACAGCTTCAAGCCAGTACAGGCGATCTATGTATGTATACTATTTACAAACAAGCTTATGTTTTGTATCATTTTGTAAGCATATTTTCTCCCATACCATTATTATTCGAAATTACAGTACAATAATTAAACTTACCTGTTTCTACTTTAATATGTGATGTTTCAAGCTTCTTTTTCTTATAAAATTCATCATAAATCTCACACTGTATCTCCTTATCGACTTCGTCGTCACACGACTTGTCTTCAGTCTCCGCCGGGGGACAGTCGTCCGCCAGTTCTTCCTCTAAAGTCTCGTTCAAAGCCTCCTCAATAGTCGGCTTTAATTTCTCACTAAGGCAAGCTTGGCAACCAGTCTTCTCATGCAGTAAGCAGTCCATACATTTCACATGACCACAGCTCTCCGTTACCAGTCGATTATCAGTTGTATTCACAGGCTTCTCGTTACGACAATTCGAACAAACTTGCGGATTCATATTGTTAAAAATATACAAATATACAGAGGTTATTTACCTATATGAATATTGTGCCTAACCAACTTTTTCTAAATAATTTCATTACAAGGCTGACAGAGAATGTTTTATTTACTATGTATCTAAATAACATTGCAGTATTAAAAATCACAAAAACACACAAAATAATATTTTCACATTTTCGCGAAGTGCGAAGCTAAAATGCGATTGCGTTCTAAAAGTCAAATGCAAAAGAAAAACATCTTTGACATTCAGCTCGCACAGCCGTATCTTCTACTACAATAGAACCAGTTTTATATTTATCAGCAATCTTTATAAAAATCATGAAATTTTATTATATCAAAGAATGAATGGCAAAATTTTATTCCCTAATCTAAATACAATTACTATAAAAAATATTTTATAAACTAAACAAAATATAAATTGTCCAAGGTTTAGAACACACCAAAAACTGACGCCTGCGCCGAACCATAGAGTCCTTGGCAGTCTATGCTACTATACTTTATGGCCCTTGGCGTGAAACCACTTTTGTAAAACCTAAGGTCTTAGATAAAGTTATCTAAGCCTAAGGTAAAACCACTGCTTTAAAATGCGATTATGCCATATCTCTAAGTAGTCTGTGGATTACGCGAATTAAACGAACATTACCTTACGTTTTCTAAAAATTAAACCTAGCTAGATCGATATATCAACCCCGAACCCCCTGCACACTAAATTTCATGAAAATCGTTGGGGCCGTTGCCGAGATCAGATTAGATTACCTTTAGATACTTTTTAAACGAGCAGTCTTAAAAAAAAGCAATGTTATTATCTCGATGACTAGATTAATGTTTGATTTGCATAATTTCAAAACCTGGCTTATTATAAAGGGTCTATCAACAAGGACGGGTTGATGTTAAAATTGAATAAAACAAGATGTGTGTGAGATATTATCGAAACTTATTTTATATTTAAAAGGCCCATTTATGCCATTATGGATGGAATATGACATCGTTCAAATGTCCGCCGCAGCTTCGTATGGTGGCACGAATCCGAGAGGTCCAATTTTTAATGACTGCTGCATAGATCGAGCGAGCGCTACAGATCAATGATAAACAATTTCTTTTGGCTTGAATTGAACAATATGGACGTGAACGACATGTGGTTCCAGCAAGCTGGCGCTACTTGCCACACAGCGAACGACACAATCGATATTCTGCATGAACGGTTAGAGGGTAGAGTTAGAGTTCCGCTAGACTTTTTCTTGTGGGGTTTCCTGAAGTCGCAGGTCTATGCCAATAAACTACATTCGACCGTTGCCCTGAAAGCCAACATAACGCAGGCCATCACTCGGATTCAGCCGGCAGCAGAGTCATTAAAAATTGGACCTCTAAGATTCGTGCCACCATACGAAGCCGCGGTGGACATTTGAACGATGTCATATTCCATCCATAATGGCATAAATGGGCCTTTTAAATAAAAAATAAATTTCGTTAATATCTCACACACATCTTGTTTTATTCAATTTTATCATCGACCCGTCCTTGTTGAAAGACCCTTTATATATATATAACACGCCATTCACGAAGCACAACCAGGATGTAGTCAGAGTCACTATAAAATAAAATGATGTTTTCAAACTCATTATTAAGTAGGTTTCTCATGGAATCGAATAATTAAGTACAAAATAATCAGTAAAATCGATTTTCAAACGCTACGCAACGTAATATTAACCATAGACACTTGCTTTAATAATCTGTGAATTCTTGCAGTTGTCATTTCGTTATAATTTCGTTTCGTAGGTACGCCTTGGAGAGTTTTTTTCCTGAAAATAAATAGAAAATATATAATTAATATAAACTCAACATGGTAAGTCTCCAGAAGTATGCATTAGGCTATAACTGTGACCGACAAATTGTGTAATCAGTGCTCTATTGACGTGCGATTTTAGCTTGAAAGACGTAACCTCAAAAATGGAATTTGTTTTCAGGATGTCTTTCTAATGATTAGGCGAAAAAAACTAACCATCTTCACTGATGCGAAGGACACGACAACTGTGCTAGAATTGAAGAAAATGATCGAAGGTGGGTACGATTATCGCGATATGAGAAAATTCTATTTATAGTCAGGATACAATGTCGGGCGCGCAGCGTAGGTTTTGTTGTTAAGCCCTGTGTTGTTCTTCATTGTTCGTGAATGTTTCATGTGCTCAAATGTAGTCTAATTCTATACTTTCCTATGGAGAAAATGTGACTCATTTTATTCTCCAGGTGTGTAGCTAAACCAAGCTATGTTTGTGTTCATAATAAAAAAATATTGATGGTATTTGCTGCACCACTTAATAAAAAAATAACATGAGGAAGTATATGATGGAATGAGTGCAGTAATAGGTGCACTCTCTTTGTGTGGTTAGACTTTGGACTGTGATTACAGCGTCAATATAATCAATATAAACCAAGATAAGTAAGCCTCACTCATTTGCAACAGATCTATAAAATTACAATTAAATAAAATATTATTTATTTATTTTTATGTATTCATTACAAGGACACCTTGAAATCCAGGTTGTTTTATGATCAAAAATGCACTTGACATAATATTGGTAAATAAAAAAGCTGAAATGTTTGATAGATAAGGATTTTGTTTATTTTGGACTTATGTTCTGCCAAAGTGATTTAGTAGTGAACTAACTAAAGAGGTCTCATGGGAGCATGCTAGAAACTGCATGAATGCTTTAATGCATTTTAACAAAATTATACCTGCATTGCAGTAAAAGAGAATTTAAGATTCAACATTATGGTTTTACCAGCATTCATACATTTTGATGGAAAGGCAACTGCATGCATTTGTGTGTGTCTTATATTGACCTCCATTAAGCTATAAATGTCAGCTGTTTAGTAGCAGCAGATCTTAACTATTTCCTCATACAGGTTCCATCCACTATGTAGAAGATAATTGGTGTAATATGTATGTAGAAATACCATGGACCCTTTTGAGCACATGAGCCATGACTATTTTACTGCTTGAATGAATAATTACATTACGTTTTCATCAGAATATTCAGCCCATTCTTTTGCTTGAAAGAATCCCCTATTGCTCATCGAAAGAGTAGCCAAGTTAATCATGATTTCTTATGTAAATCACCAGGTATCTTGAAAGTGACACCACCAAGTCAGATGCTGTTCAACAAGGACAGTCAGCTGATGGAAGATGAGAAGACCCTGGCTGAGTATGGCCTCACATCGGCCACTGCCAAGGCTCAGTGTCCCGCACCTATTGGACTGGCTTTAAGGTATACTTTTTTACCACCTATTTTGTCCCACCGCTGGGCAAAGATCTCCCCATAACCTTCCACTCTTCCAGGTGTGTTGCTTTTCGCAACCAATCCTTTGGGTACACAATATATTTGTGCGATTATATGGTAGCAGGTCCGCAAGAAACAAAATTGGGCAGTATTGTTTAACCAACATGTTTTTGTGTTGAGGGACATGTTCCAGGCAACATCCAAATGTTCTGGTATGGTCAGCAAAAAATATTGCTGGAAACAATTTTGCATGATAGTTGCTCAACATTGTTTGAAAATTTGCTATAATGAAGAAGGCCAAACTTATGTTTGAGCTAAAATAATAATAATTCAAGCTACATTACCTACAATCTACCAAACTTACCTTTAGTCACATTCATCCACTTATAAATGAATCACATCTAACAATAGGTATTAGCTGATTTTTGTGCTGATAACGAGAAAATATTGCAAAACAAAAAGTGGGGCATGGTGCCGCTGAATTGCTTATTTGTATAGAACAAGCCTTTTGCCGCGGTTTCGTTTCTGTAGGCTATACCGCAGGGATCAAGTATATTTTGGGGATAAAAAATAGCTTATGGTACTCAGGGATAGTGAATTTTCCCATAAACAAACAAAAAATTAGGCTCTATTTATTTACTTCATAAAGGTACAATGGCGGACTTAATGCCTTAGGCATTCTCTAACAGTCCACCATAACTTACAGTAGGATGACCCTGTGCTCATGTTTCTACTACAGCACCATACTGCATTCACCTTTACCTATGTTTGCAATATTTGTAAGTATGTGAGAACCATGTTCCTATTTATCAAATGAAGGAATTTATCTGTTAATGCTTGTAATATTTTATACCTATGCGTAGTATAGTAGTGCTGGGTGCATCATCCTCATGTATATGAATTTATGTATGTATGTAAATGTTGTAAAACATTTTTTTTTAAAGAGTTAGTAGGGAGTTTCTTATCTGTGCTTCTCCATAACAAGCTACTTTTCAGAATGGACGGTAGAATCAATTATTATTAACTTTAAATTTATAATTTTGATGTTCAAAAGTGCCACTTAATTGCCTAGTTGAAATAAATAATTTTTGTCTTGTCTTGTCTTGTCATGCAATTTCCAACATATAACATTCTTTGCATGCCATGGCAAAAAATGTGATCAGGGCCAAATCATATCCATACTTGAATATATATGTCTCCATTATCCATTTTGTCTACTTACAAATGAAATAAGACGTGCAGTTGCATACAATCTGTAAACTAAGTATTTCAGTGACCAATAGACTGCAATGGCAAAATAATTAAGAGCGCCATTGGTTTCATTGCCTTGACGTAATATCGATTGTGAACCAATGAATGTTCGTATTTTTATTTTTAAATATAGACTTGCATGTGCACAGGCCATGACACAGAAATATCGGTTAGGATTTTGATAATGGTGCATTTTTTTATTCTCATACTAGCTGTCCCCCGCGGCTTCGCTCCCGTCAACTGGCTAGCTAACCAAATCTACCGACCTACCTACCCCACCCTTCACTATTTACCTACCTACTCTACCCTACATACATGACTGTAAGCACAATAATTCATATGATTTCTGCGTCAATTACGTCACACTGGTATTCCCGAAAGGCAGATAAATATGCAATTTGCTGACGAATGCCTGGTGAGTCAGCCTGCGGGCACGAAATGGGCGATGCGGCTCGGTCGCCACTTCTCTCCCGCTGCTTGTTCCGTACCCGCGAGCTAACACCTACCTTTGTACCATAACAATAAGATAGGATAATTTATTAAGAGGAAATGCGGTCGCAGACATACGACTGAACTTCCTAAGTAAAAAGTTATAATTCGAGGTTTTGCTCTCGCCTGTTTCCTCCGCCAATATTGGACCAATTTGAAAGATATTCCATAAAGTTAAAAAGGAAGGTATATACTGTGCCCTTATATTTTCCTTTTTTCATTTATAGTTGTCAAATTTGTACAATAGGCCTCTGTTTTCAGCGCAGTTTTGAGCATCTTTTGAGGGTTGGCTTCTAAAGATAATGTATCATCAAAAAGGAAAACAGAATAGAATAGAATTTATTTCCAAACGTAAGTGTTACATTGTACACCACCACTTAAGACTATAGTCCATTTACGATAATATTAGACGTTTAAATTAGCTCATTTTACATCCTGTCAAACCGATTTTGAATTCTATTACGTTGGTGATACGACAAATGGTAGCTGTAGTAAACAGTTGGTTTTGGTAACAAGTTTATGCTTTTTATGTGATCCTTATGTTTACGGGATAGAACTCAAAATCAGTTGAACGGACTGTAAAAAGGTTTGGAAACATGTCTAATGTTATTTCAAATGGAGTTTAGGTATATATATATATATATAGGATAGGGGCGCAGTATTGGTATATATCTTTCTTTTTCAGTTTATTGAATATCTTTTAAATTGGTCCAATATTGTAGGAGGAAATAGACGAGAGCCAAACCTCGAATTATGACTTTTCTGAAGACATTTGTGCACAACAAATAAAATTATAACAAATTTTATATTGACATATTTTGTACTTGCAAGTCATAATGATATTCTTGTTAACCGTAATGTTTTAGTAAAACTTAATGCAGTAATTAATTATATAGAAGGGCAGGTACACAGTTGTGAACAAAAGTGTATCCAACATTGTTTAATTAAAATACATTACTTGTTTACCTGTAAATATAGAACAAATTTGCTGTCTGATTCTCAGCTTGACTTATTTGACCTAAAGTCCTATGTCCCCTGGATGGGGCAGAGGGCGTCTACAGAAGTCCTCTATCGCGATCGGTCTTGAGCTTCACGCTTCACCTCGCTCCTCGTCATTCCGATGCTCGTTGCTTCTGCCAACACGGTGCGATGCCAGGTTTGACGAGGACGGCCACGCTTTTTTTTGCCTTGGGGTTTCCGATCCAGCACCTTGGAGATTCCAATCCAGTGTCTCAGCTTACTTCTTCTAAAAATCTTTATTATCTAAACCAAGCAACGAATTTTAAAACGATTTTTACTAATAGAAAGAGCTATATATATATATAGACGATCAAGGATTGTGTATAATTTGTCCCGTGCGAAACAGAGACGGGTTCGCTAGCCACGATAGGCCATTTTTTTTTTGGTCCTTTATCGTTCCCACTGCTGGGACACAGGCCTCCTCTCTGCGAGAGGAAGTGTGACGTAATCCATCCCGCGGGCCAGGTGCGGATTAGTAGATGTCACATGTCTTTGAATTTTTAAATCTAGGAAATGCCGGTTTCCTCACGATGCTTTCCTTCACCGTTTTGAGATGCGTGGTGGTGATGAAATAAATTACACAGAGTAATGCGCCTGGCTGGGTTCGAACCAACGACCTTCGACCACAAATTAGAGAAGTTACTAAGTAACTGATATTAGACTCCGAAATCAAGTACACAATTTTGAGCTCAATATCAGTGACGGTTGGGTTGATCCTTGACGGTTCGTTTCTTGCGAGGCTGCTCGAACCAAGACCCCCGCGCCCACCAACCACGCCGTCCCCAAGGGTGACTACGAAATAAAAAAAAAGTTAATTAAAAAAATCAAAATCCCGACTGCTTGATAAGCAAACTAAAAAGACGTAAACAAGAAGAAAATCATGCTGTGCAGTCGGAGGATACATATTTGCGAGTTGGCGGACCAAAACCAGATGTATCCTCCGACTGCACAGCATGATTTTCTTCTTGTTTACGTCTTTTAGTTTGCTTATCAAGCAGTCGGGTTTATGATTTTTTTAATTAACTTTTTTTATTTACAAATTTTAGTATTTTTTTTTAGAATTAGGTACATTTAAACATAAAGTGTTATATATTTTTGAAATCGCCTCTAAAAATCCTTTATTTTGATACCCCACACGATGGGTCTGGAAGAAAAAAAAAATTTTTTCCCCCACGAAATGGCGCCCAAAATCCGCCATTTTTGTTTTTTCCATCTTAAATGGAGCCAGTGACACTCGCAGGATTAAGACGAATCGATTGACGTAAGAATTATCAAAATCGGCCAACGCGTTTGGTCTCTAAAACGCCACATAGGAACAAACATACATACATACATTCATAGACTGATAAACACATTACCCTCCTTCGGCAGTCGGGTAAAAATAAACTAGTATATTTTTTCTCATTAACAGTCGGAAAACCTTTAATCGTTAATTTATTTACAAGACAATAATCTAAAGCATTTTTCTTTATAAACAGGAAGGAAAATGGCGAGTTTGAAGCCTTGGATCTGACTCCGTACTCTTCGCCCCCGGACTTGCCTGACGTGATGAAGTCACAGGAGACCAATGGACAGGAACAAGTATGTTTATTTTCAATTCCCTATTTGTTTATTGCGTCAATGTTCCTATGGTATGTAGAAAAGTGGAAGAGTACATTTTAGAGTACATTAGTATCTTGTTTGTTGGCAAGTCGTAAAGCTGGAAAACAAGAAGGATGCCTGTCACCCATTGAAAAGGGAGAGTTCCCATTAGATACCTTGATCATATATAATGTAGCTGCATGCCAAAATGCAGGCTCTCTCCTAGTTCGGCTGCATATTATTATGATCCCTCTGATCATTCCACTAGTAATCCAAATTGTGAAGTGTCTTCTAACATATTTTTTTTTTATTTATCTTCCAAATATTTTTTAAATGTGTCGAGAAGCTCTAGATAATGTTTCATTATATCACCGATGTCGATTAACGTAATGCCAAAATGTAAGGGATTGATCACGTGACTGTTCCGCTTAGCAATCTCATAAATCTTTTGCTGGCATTACACTTGGCATATTTGAACAAATATTTGCAAAATTTGGGCAATGCAAAACATACCTTACCGATATTGAAATAAAGTTCATTTTGTAAAAGACATTTGGAGCAAACATTTGTACAAATACGCCTAGTAATAATACCAGCATTTGACTTTTTCCAATCACTATCGATGCTTTTGTTGATAGAATGTAATTTGTCTAGACCTAAAGATTATCACGCAAATTTTTATTTTTAACCTTCGGCGGAAAAAGACGGTTATAAGTTTGGCATGTGTACCTGTGTGTTTGTATATCTGTCTGTGGCATCATAGCTCCTAAATGGATAAACCGATTTTGATTTCATTTTTTTTTTTGTTTGGTTGGTGACTTTATCGAGAGTGTTCTTAGCTATGTTTGATGTAAACCGGTTGAGCCGTTCAAAAGTTATGGGCGTTTTACTGTTCGAATCGGGGTGTTTTCCCAACATAAATTTTACTTGTTCGATAATTTATCTGTGGATTGTGGCATTTTCTAGGACATAGCAATTAATTGCCGCGTCCATCGGCTAGATACGCTATTACTAATAATATTTGTGCTGAGAAACGTGCGATGATAATAAGTTTCGGCTAGTCAAAGACAGTGGTGTCTCATCCCATACAAAGAAACACTGCAAACGTTCTATACTGATTATTCTGATTATTTTTTGTACATCGATCGCGTTCGGTTCCGTTCCACGGATATAGATGGTGATCTATCTATAGCCGTTGAACGGAACCGATCACGATCGATTTACAAAAAATAATCGGTATAATCAGATGAAAAACGTTAGATACCTCAGCACGGTTTCTTTGTATGGGGTGAGCATCTGCATGCTAGTATTATATTATCTGTGTCATAGGCAAACTCACTGACATTCTTGGTTTGTGTGGCAAGTTTTGACCATGTCGTCTCTTATCAGTGGCCGTCCGGTCGAGGCGGCTCAATGCTCTGTGCTCCAGGAGCCAATAATAGACCAAAATCCTTTTAAAAATGATGGTATTCTAATGTTATGTCATAATTAATTTCCAGATGGACCAACATTAAGCGACTCGGCAGAGGTTTGGACGAGACTGATGCAGGCACAACTTTGCATCGCAATAATTTTGTAATATACCTAGTTCACACGACTGAACTACCTCGCTCGAAGGCCTCCACCATCGGTCCGCGAGCGACACCTTAATTATATTTTTTTGCATATAACATATTTTGTTATTAATTTATCGATCATTTTGCTCGATTTTAACATATTCTGTTACGTCTACACGTGTCTTTGTAGTATTTTTGTGATGCTTTGTACGAAAAGGGGGTGTAGCTTTTTGTAGTTTATTGAGAAAATTTCAACCGCGGTTACTGAGTGGTTGCACGTTTGTAAGTGATTGATACTAGTTTTGTTACTTGTAGATGTTGAGGTGGCCCCGGCGCGGGTCCGCGTAGCGCTCGCGGGCGGGCTCTGCGCACGCGCACGGCTCAGGGATGTATCGGTAGTCGAGTATTAGTCAACTAGTCTACAACAGATTCAATATAAATATAACAGAGCGGAGCGCATGGAATATTACAGGTTTACGAATGAATTACATCGATTAAGTTAGCTCAACGGAAAACTTAGGTTTTAGTGCTAATAGTATTTATTTTAACTATAGTTGGTTGAGGATATGGCATCCGGTACATCTCTACAGACGTCGAACCCGGAACCTCGCGGAGTGCGCGGTGCGGACAGACTACTTATTGGCACAATTGATATTAATCATTCATCATCTCTTGTGGCTTTATTAGACTACCTAGGCCATGACATCACACCATTTGAAATTATAAACTAAAATATAAAAAGTAAATGGTATCTCAATTATTAAACTGAATGTTAGAAAGTTTGTGCCTATAATTTTTCGCACTTAACTAGTTGATAAATATTTAAACAATCTATGTTACTAACTCCGCGACACTATTTGTTTTATAGCTTGACGCTTCAACTTGTACCGTTTTGTCATATACGAGGGTACCCTTATATTAACTCATCTTCACGATAACATTGTATGCGTAGTCGGTGTGAACATTTGTTCATTTGTAGCCTGATGCGACACGATCATATTTTGAGTCCCAAAATAGGTTGTGAAAATTTTAGTAGATTGCCAGTACACTGGTTTGTATAATGGTAAATACGCTAATATTTTAAAGAAACCGTCTTTAAAATTTATACAGGGTGGCCAAAAAGTCGTGGATCAAACGCAACTAGGGGTTAGATAGGGCCATCAGCTGCAACAAATTGTTCTACGGGAGGTCCTTAAGGTCAACCCCTGCAGAGTTATAATTTATTTTGTGTTTTTATGAGATCATTTTATTTTTTTTACTAATTCTTATTATAAAGAAAAAATCTAAATCCTGTATCTTTTTGTATAATTTTCACTAGATTGGTACTGATGAGTCCTTGCGTTGGACATGCTATTTATGGTTGTTTATTGGGTGTGTTGAAGATAATATTAAGTATTACGATTTTTTTTTTCTCAAATCATAACTTTTTGTTTACTTCGGACCACACTGTGAAAAAAAAATACTCTACCGAAAAGTGACCCTGTATTACAAGTTTTGGCGAATTTAATAGGGGTTCTAAAAAACTCTGCAGGGGTTGACCTTAAGAACCTCCCATAGGACAATTTTTTTCAGCTGATGACCCCATCTAACCCCTAGTTGCTTTTGATGATTTGACTTTTTGGCCACCCTGTATACGTCATGCTACAAATGAATAGTTTCAATAATTTTAATATTCAGATTTGTAAGAAGCTTAAAGTAATACTGAGAAACTATCACAGCTTGAGTCGAACTGATCTCGTGGCATCTCATTTTGTACGTGGTATTTTTTATTTTATTTCATTGTTTCACACAATAAAGCAAGTTCTTACGGCTATATTTATTTCCGCTTGGTTTGGATTAATGTAAGTAGAACAAAATGAAAGCATTGTTATGATCAATGTTTTGAACAATGTGTGAACACTATGTATTCCTACCCCTGCCCCAGGGGCGTAGCGCTGAACGGGTGGCCACTGAAGAACGTTACTCAGTGTTACTTTAGCGTTCAGTCACATTCATGTGTACACATTATAAATATGATTTTAAATAAATTAATGATACGGTATTTAACTGAGATAGTATAGAATGGACTATAGATAGTAGATAATTTAATAGGGGTAAAATAGGGGCTTTTATATTTCATAACTACAAAAATAATCTTCGTTTCTCTGCAACATTCTTAATTATAGTGATTTGTACTAAAAAAAAAATGTTAAATCGCAAATGAATTTGTATAATGTTTCTAGTTCCTCTTTTAACGAAACAATTTAATCTCTTATTTTTTATGTAACTTTTCATTTGCACCTTTATTGATATGTAAGATGTTTTGTATATTTTGGTTGGGGTTCATCCAATATATACGGTTACGGCGCGTGTAGGTGCGCGGCGGCGCGTGACGTCACGCCGCGTCGTGTCACCGGCACGCTAGCCGCTTACGGTGCATAGCTAGATAATAACATACGAAAATCTCTGTGAGTCAGACTTGCTACCAAATACATTTTCTTTTAAATTCAAATCCAAAAATAGTAGGATAGTTGGGTAACCATATTGCACCTAATTGCACTTAAAATAAGATAGAGAATCGAAAACCATTCTGTTGTGACTCGAAAACCACTACCATGAGTTTACCGTCAGTATTTACGTGTCGTGATAAGTCAATGTTTTTGTACCATAATATGCTTTCTCTCTATCGAATTTCTAGTGTCCGGGTAAGCCGTGGTAGTGGGGTGAAGCTCCGAACTAGTCGAGTTCCAAGGTGTATGAAGCTCTAGGGTGGTTAGCCGTTACTTCCTATATTACTCAACTTTTGTGTGACTATGCTGGTACAAATCCTACTGTGAAGGAAGTACTCGGCACCAACATTATTAAAATATGTATTTATTCGTTTTAACATTAAGCTATTGTAATCTAAGGTCTCACTTCGGAGAGGTTTTGTATACCAATTAATAATTAAACAAATTGAACAAAACCGCTTAAAATACATAATGAGACTTAGACAAAGAATACCTAGTGTAGTTTCTAAAATCCACAGATGAGCCAGCAGGAAATAAAGCTGTTTTGATTTGTTTTGACGAGTTTTATTTAATCAGACCTACTTATATTTTAATCCAGTACCGACCGACTAAGGTCCACTTGCGCCAAAAACTTAACTCGGAGTTAGTGGCTAACACGAGGGCAAATATAGTCATCGGCACGTAACTTGGCAAGAGTCGTTAGATGCGCAGAAGTCGTTTTTTAGGTCTCCTTGGTAGAGCGCGCGGGACGCGGGTCGCGCAGATCCGAGCGTGCGATTGGTGGCTCAGTCGACCCTAGCCTCCCGTACCGCGTCCTCTTTCCGTTCGCTCCCGATTACACTTGCGTGCACGAAAGTTGTACCCTTTTATTTGTTAGAGTTTTTGTTAAGATTTTAAGTGTTTGTTAGGAGTCTACTTTTAATTTGATGTCAGGGGTAGCAGTTTTATTAAATGATAGTGACGACGAGGACAAATAATTTTTAAAATTATTATCTTTTTCGAATATTTTTTTTAACTTTTAACTTTATATATTTTATTTACCTAATAAACTTCACGAATTCGTCTCCTATAATTAACTTTCTTCTAAACAAACATGATTAAAAATAAATGATGGGATTAAAAATGAATGATGAAATAAAAATGACCACTTTTTTGTGGCGATAAGTGTACGATGCGCAAACATACCCCCACTACGCCAAAACCTTGCCAAGTTACGTGCCGATGACTATAACAAATATATTAATGTCATACATAATTGACTGTGTAATAAAGCTACTATCTCGGAGTTAATAATATAACCCAGGATGGCTTAACCTGGCTTAGATTTATAATTCTTTAGAGAAAATTTAAATTTAGAATCTGCTAGAAACACCTCAG
This sequence comes from Anorthoa munda, assembly GCA_945859665.1. Lineage (NCBI taxonomy): Eukaryota > Metazoa > Arthropoda > Insecta > Lepidoptera > Noctuidae > Anorthoa > Anorthoa munda. The sequence goes on along the minus strand of OX243901.1, from coordinate 4,251,508 downwards.
GGATTTTTAAAACTAGAGCCCAAAATGAGCAGCTTCATTTAAATAAGGCCCGCTTGCGCCATCCTGTGTTATTTTACTAACTGCGTGATGTCCGTGACTACCGCTGGATCACCACCAATGGCATTCATAATTTCGTCATTTACTTCATTGGTAAATAATTACTACCCTTTTGTTGTTCGAGTACCAATTGAATACTAATTATCTACTAAATATGGAAGCCATTGGTGTTGGCGGTCCGGGGTAGTCACGGACATAACTCCGAAATAGTCATTAACTTTATATTTAGTAGCTAACCCGGCCAGTTATGTATGACATATTTGTTATTAAACCTCGTGTTAGCAACTATCTCCGAGTTTAGTTTTTAGCACAAGTGGGCCTAAGAGGCTGTTGTTAAATTATTATGAATTAAATTAGTGGCATCTCTTTACTATATTTTTACTCCCAAGCAATTGATAATTGTCTTCTTCTTTCATCACATCTATCATGTACATCTTTCTTGTCGTAAGGATATGGACAAGAAACCTCTCAATGTCTATTTAAAGACCGACTTTAAATAGAGAGGGAGGCGACTACACTGTGTTCGTTCGGAAACGATACAAAGACGAATGAAAATAGTTTCCGAACCATAACTGTCAAGTGTCAGTTCCTAAAATGTCAGTGTCACTGTCAAACTTGTCTTCATGCCTGGTGCATGTTCTAACCTCAAAATAAATAATAACTCGTGGATTTTTTAATTATTAATAAGCACGGACAAAGAATATAAGTGAATATTTACTGTGCTAAGTAAACTAAACATTATACTCCATAACGATAGTTAAAAGTGTTGAATTAAGTTCGTTTTACCATGGGTAAACGAAAAGGTAAATGTGTGAAAAAGAATCCGGCTACCAAGGAATCCTTGGAGCCGGAGAACTTGGTGAAGGCTCCTCACTCTTTCGTGATCCATCGCGGACAATGCAGCAAAGACCTCGTCGACCTGATGAAGGACTTCAGGAAGATCATGGAACCTTTTACTGCATCACAATTGAAGGTTAGTTTTGATTTGTTTTGTTTAGTTTTAGATGCAGTAATTTAACACATGCCACCCTGCCGTGTCCAGTTAGTCTATGTGCCAGTAATCCAATTATTTGTTGTGAATTTCCAGAACTTTTGCTTTTTGTATAATGTATGTTTGAACAGAACTGCACTATTGCTCAATAGTTGTCTTCAAGTTCACTGATTTTATAAACGTGAGAGTTTATAATCCATAATTTCAATTATATTGTAAATTATAAAATTTTCAATTGTAAACAATTTTTATTTTTGGCTAATTTATCTAGATACTTGAGAGTGGATTCATGATTTCAGCCATACTTACCACTACAAAAGGAATAATAATCCACCAACTCACTTTTTTATTTCAGGAAAGAAAAAAGAACACAATAAAGGACTTTGTATCTATCTCTGGCTACCTCCATGTGTCTCACTTGATGATGTTCACGGAGACAGAGCTCGGCTCCTACATGCGGATGGCACGGTTACCTCGCGGGCCTACACTTACTTTCCGCATACACAGTGTAAGTATGCATTTTATATTATTTTATTTGTAAAAATATTTCTTCCATTACAAAATCTACTTTTAGACATGGTTTTGTGGACAAGCTTAACAATAAGCAACTTGATTACAGCAATGTACATTTCTCCCAATATTAATTCAAGGAAATTGGAACCATTAAAACATGTGTGTACATACAATAAATAATGATAAGTGCATGCAGGATTACAATAAAAGAAATGGTTCAAACACCTTTTTGCCACATACTACAGCGTGCAAATGTTGAATTAATTAATACGATTAAAATAATAAATAAAATGATGAATGAATACAAATAACAAATGAAATGAATCTAGAAGCAATTATAACAAAACAAAGTGAAACAGTGAAAATTTAATTATTTTAATTATATTTTTAATAAGTTTATTTAGCATTTATTAATATTGTTCCAGTTTTGATGTCTTAAAATTTTGCTAAAGCACTTTTTTTTGTGAATATCTTCCAAAAATAATAAAGTTATCATAGACCTTTTAATTTGTGTTATAAAATGTGAACTTATTTTTCTCTATGTCCATAGTACACCTTATCCCGAGACGTGATCTCATCCCTCCGCAAGCAGTATGTGATGATGCGCGCGTTCCAGCACGCGCCGCTCATCGTGCTGAACAGCTTCTCTGGCGAAGGCATGCACATGAAACTCATGGCCACCATGTTCCAGAATATGTTCCCTACTATCAATATAACTACAGTGAGTATTGAAAATTATAATATTTAAAATTAGGGCCTCAAATAATCAATAACAGCCTAGGGGCTCCCAAGCCAAACTGGCGCTGGTACTTACCTCCTGCTTTGAATTAATGATGCTCTGGCAACCCGCACTGGACCAGCGGGACGGTTATGGTCCATTGTTCTGACTCCCATAAATATGGAATGCTAGAAAATATTCTATAAAATATTTTTTTAACAAGTTGTCTCAGTGTTAAAACTAATTGATTAGAATCTAATCATTAGATCAAATAATACTCACAGCGGATCTTTGTGTCTCTGAATTGGCTGCCAGACCCTGCGCAGTAGCTATTTTTGTGCCAATGTTGAAGGTGAAGATAGCAATGTATAACTGTCCCTTTCACGCGCTTACGTTTGTCGCATCGTCCTATCGTGCTTACTCTATGCAGTATACTCGATGACAAACTGTTTCTTGCGCAATGGTTGGCAGAGCTAACTTCAGAGACACAAAGATCCGCTGTGACTACTATTCGAATATCTAGTCCTTTATTTTATCGCTATATTGACATTTATAACTCCAAAAATGAACTTCTTATTCCAGGTGAAACTAAAGAACATACGTCGTTGCGTGCTCATGAACTACAATCCCGCCACAAAACTCGTAGACATGCGACACTACGCTATCAGAGCCACACCAGTCGGACTCAATAAAGGAACCAAAAAGGTATAATAATTACTTTTGCATAATCAACTGTTTTACAAGTGGCTATTATTATTATGTCCTTTATTTAACTATTTTCTTATTTATTACATTTTTAAATATTTTTATAAAACACATAAAAAATAGAAAAACATTAAAAAATATAAAAAATAGAGGCCCACCGGTATCGGGAACAGGGTCCAAACTGCCGGCGGTCAGGGCTCCAGAGAGAGGAACCTCCGAACAATACGAGCCGTGTCCAGAAGTACTGCTTTCTGAATCAAGCCCTTGACCCAGCCACCTAACGAGAGCCTCCTAAGATATTGGTCGAGGCTCGTGGCCATTAAGCCATTGGTTGGCTGATACGACTATCGGTACAATGAAGCCGTGTCCACATCCCACATGACGACAACCTCGCGAGCCAAGTCAAGATACTTGACTTGCTTATGTTTCTCGGCTTTCACGAGGTTCACGTCATGCGGGACAGTTACGTCAACAATCATTGCACGCCTCTCGATTCGGTCCACCACCACTATATCAGGCGATAATAGTCCTGTCAGTGATGATGGATCAATCATTATATTATTATTATACAACACAAAAACATACAGGACAAACATTGACATCTTTTTTTTATTTTTATTATTGATAGGCTTGCGCTTGACCACTATCTCACCTGATGGTAAGTGATGATGTGGTCGACGATGTAGCACGCTTACCTAGAAGAAACCTATTCACTCTTGACTTAAAGACTCCCAGGTTGTAGCTATCAGGAAATACAGACTCCGGCAGGGAATTCCACTCCTTAGCTGTACGCATAATGAAAGTATTCCCAAAACGTTTGGTGCGTATGGGTGGGATGTCCACCATGTACCGATGACGCATCGCCGTACGTCTTGTAGTCCGATGATGGAACGGGCTAGGAGGAATTAGTTCATGCAATTCCATCGCACACTCCCCGAAATGTAACCGATAATAAACCGACAGACTGGTAACTTGGCGCCGATGTTCAAGGCTCTGAAGCCTAGACTCGACCAGTATCTCATTGCCGATGAGCCTCTTGGCCCGTTTTTCGATTGACTAGTGCATCCAGCTGGTACTTCGCAGATCCGTCCCAGAGATGAGAGCAGTACTCCATGCATGACCGAACTTGCGCTTGGTACAAGTTGAGCAACTGTTCTGGCGTGAAGTACCGTCTCACCTTTGCAAGAATCCCCAACTTTTTGGCAGCCAGTTGAGCTTTTGCCTCAATGAATGGACCAAAATTGAGGGTCGATGTCAATGTAACGCCAAGAAGTTCAAGATGGTCCGTTATCGGCACGGTCACATCACGGAAAGAAGGAGCCGGGTGGAATTGGCTCCTTTTAGCGGAAAAAAGACACGCCTGGGTCTTAGTAGCATTGAACCTGACCAGATTGGCATCACCCCACTCGGAGACTGCCTTCAAGGACAGATTCAAGCGCCCAACCATGGCCTCCCGGAGAGACTGGATCTGAGGCCCAGTAGCACGCGCGTCGGATACGTATCTCTCAGCAACAGTGCTGTCGTCTGCATACCCAAAGGTGCCGGGTTTTAACAGATCATTTATGTGCAACAAGAACAATGTTGCTGAGAGTACCGATCCCTGAGGGACCCCGGCATTGATATCCAGTTGGTCAGATGAGCGGCCATCAATAACCACTCGTATAGACCGGTCCCTCAGGAAGTCCGCGATCCAATCGCACAGTCCACTGGGCAGACCGAATGAAGGAAGCTTACCAATAAGGCTCACATCCCTTTAATAATATTAAACTAACTGCCTACTTTTAGTTGACTCTTAGATACGTAATCAGCTGAGGATACCGTCAGCATTCCCCTGGCTCGGCTTTCTCATTACCCTGACTCACATTTACTAGGTGATGTGCTAAGTGTGTGTATCTACAATTAATGTCTGTTACTTCCAGATGGTGCAAGGCAAAATACCTAACCTAAACCGGTGTAAAGACATGTCAGAATTCTTCGATAAGTAAGTACTCCATCACTTTTAAATTGTTATCTAGCCAGATGCAATAGTTTTTAGGGTTCCGTACCCAAAGGGTAAAAACGGGACCCTATTATTAAGACTCTACGATCCGTCTGTCTGTCTTCTGTCACCAGGCTGTATCTCATGAACCGTGATAGCTAGACAGTTGAAATTTTCACAGATGATGTATTTCTGTTGCCACTATAACAACGTATACTAAAAACAGAATAAAAAATATTTAATAGCGGCTCCCATACAAAAGATATTTTTACCGTTATTTGCGATAATGGTACGGAACCCTTCTTGCGCGATTCCGACTCGCACTTGGCCAGTTTTTTTGATAAACAAATATCAGTTTTGACAATTCTATAAACCTATCAATATAACAAAGAATACAATAACACTAAATGCTTTTCATCACTTTTCAGAGCCGGAATGTTATCAGAAAGTGAATTCGAAGACGACCCCAACGCACAAGTAATTCTACCACAAAACCTGGCGTCGAGAGGCGCCGCCGCGGAATCTAAGTCAGCTCTCAGATTGTTCGAGCTAGGACCTAGGATATCTTTCCAACTTATCAAGGTTTGTATTTCCTATTTACATACATACATAAACTCTCGCCTTTTTCCCATGGGGGTAGGCAGAAACTACAGAACGCCACCTGCTACGATCCTTACAAACTTCTTTTGCTTCACTCAGATTCATACATCTAGTCATACACACACGCCGGTTATGAGTACTGCGCACCTGGCCTTTCTGAAGAACATCACCTATAAGGTCTATGTATGTCTTTCTAGGGCGTCCCCTCCCGGTGTTTCCATTCACGTCTGCCATGTAAATACCTTTCGTTAGTCGGCTTTCATTCATTCTCTCAACATGACCAAACCATCTTAACATACTCTTTTCAATTTTAGTCACTACATCTTCTTTTAAACCACAATGTTGTCTTATTACCTCATTCCTCAATCTATTTCCTATTTGTTTGTTCCAAATATGTATTCATCATGATCTCAGCCGAAAGACTCCCACTGCTGAACAAAAACCATTAATATAATAACAAAAAATATAATGGTTTTGTCTACAGATATAAATCTACCTAGATAACGCAAGTCCCTCCATCTGTATGAAAACCAAGCGTGCCACTTTTTCACACACAATTTAAATACAAATTTACTTACCAATGAAAGAAAACATTTCCAATGCCTCGGCCAGCTTTTTCTATACAGTCTTTACAGTTCAATATGGCATAAACACTAAACAGGCATTTTTCTAGATTGCCGGTGCTGATAATGCTAAATGAAAAGCTCAAATTACTATCATTGATCGTAATTTTACTCCGTTTTTAGGGTTCCGTACCCAAAGGGTAAAAACGGGACCCTATTACTAAGAATCCGCGGTCCGTCTGTCTGTCTGTCACCCGGCTGTATCTCATGAACCGTGATAGCTAGACAGTTGAAATTTTCACAGATGATGTATTTCTGTTGCCGCTGTAACAACAAATACTAAAATCAGAATAAAATAAATATTTATGTGGGGCTCTCGTACGGAACTCTTCGTGCGCGAGTCCGATTCGCACTGGCCGGTGTTTTTTTGAGACGCGAAGTACATACGATCGCGTCATCTAGTTAGATTTATATCTGTGGTTTTGTCAAACATCTTCATGTTTCATGAAATAGGAGGCCAGAGAGTTGCTGTAATATAAAATTGTCGTGTCTGAAAAATATGTCTTTATTTTCAGGTAGAAGATGGATTAATGGACGGAGAAGTGCTGTTCCACGAGCTAGTAGAGAAATCGGAAGAAGAGAAGGCTTTGATCAAAAAGAAGAGAGAACAAAAGAAGTAAGTATCTTTAAATCTGCATTTTACACATTATGACAGTACAACTATTTTCTTAATAATCCTCGGAAATCATCGCATTTCCGAATACAAACGAATGCTGATTTCTATGTCCATCAATTATTAGATTTATCGTGTATCATAATTTGAATTCAGAACTAAGTACTTTATTGTTGTTTTGGTTTCCGTGTGAAATATATAGAGCTGTAAAAATAGCAGCTTTCCTCCCATTTTTTAAAATAAATTACATTATGTTAAAAGAGTATTAACAACTCTATATTTAGTCAATTTTAAGCATAAATTGCGTAATATTTTGATACAGAAATGTTACTATTGTCTCAGTGACTATTTTGATGACAGTTCTTTGACATGATTATATTTGTATACCAATATCGTGCCCCTTGAATAAATATGTATAATGATGACTTTGCAATTCTGTGGACAATATCACTTTTAAACTTTTCTGACTACAATAGCTTATTGACATTATAATTATTTATTACTAACATGATCGCCTTTATAATAAAATTAATTATTGACATTACTTGACATATTAAGTTACACAAAAAAATTGATATTGATTACGGAATTATTTTAAATTAATTTACCTAATTGGAAAAAGCCTCACATAAATGTATATTTGTACGCCACATGGCAAAACATATAGAAACTTTTATTATTGTAACATCTTGCACTCTGCTGTAACCTACATATGTTTACAAATAAAGAATGATTGATTGATTGATTGATACTATTAAGTTGAAACAGAGCGTCTGGTCTGCACCAAGTACAAAGGACAATTGAGAAGTGCAAAGTGCAAGTGTCATTATACTGTAGACGAATTTTTTAACGACCAATTATTATAATGATGCATTTTTTCCTTTTGGTAATATGTACTATGACTATTATTTGATTTTGTTGTATTTGATGCTTTTTTCTTTTCATGTATTTAATTGATTTAAAATACTATTTTAAGTCACATAAAATCTAATGATACCTAATGTGTCACTTATAAATTTGTATGTCTTAATTATGATAAAAAAACACGCACCTCCTATTTATTTAAACATAGGGTTTCACAAATAAACTGATTGATTGATAGAAAGCCGACGACTGTCGGAACAAGAAGTTTGCTTAGGAACATTAAGAAAATGTTTGTACTGTATATTGATATAACTCACTTGTATAACTTGTAACTGATTTATAAAAAGTTTATCCAGTCATCAAATTCGATACTAATCGGTGCGCCAGATATTTGTAAAAGCTCTTTAAATGCATCTGCAATGTCCTAGTCGACGCTAAAACAAAATATTTCCCTTTTCAGACGACTGAAAGAAAAACGTAAAGCACAACAGGATGAGAACGTCAAACGGAAACAGAAGGAGAAGGATGACCACAAACAGAAGTCCATTGAGGGCATGCAGAAGAAGAAAGGCGGTACTGAGAGCCAGAGGTGAGTCAAATAAACAAACATGGAGCATTATCACTGTATTCTAGCAGCAGGCAGAGGTATACTATAACACAGATAATAATATATAATACTAGCATACAGATGCCTTATCCCATACAAAGAAACTGTGCCGACGTAACTAACGTTTTTAGTCGCGTTCGGTTCCGTTCCACGGCTATAGAAGTTAGAAGCGACTTATAAGTAAAAGGGTTTACTCGGTTAGTCACTATTTTTCTTTCTTTAAATACAGTAAAGATTTGTTGTACCAAAATGTGTTACAATACGAATTAAAAAAATCGATTGGCATGACTCAGAAATTAAAAAAAATATATTTAAAAATAACAAAAAACCCGACTGCTTAAAAAGCGAACTAAAAAGACGTAAACAACATTTTTCTATTTTCCAATTTTAATGTTGCCAGTGACACTCGCAGGGTTAAGACGAATCGATTGACGTAAGAATCATCAAAATCGGCCAACGCGTTTGGTCTCTAGAACGCCACATAGGAACAAACATACATACATAGACTGATAAACACATTACCCTCCTTCGGCAGTCGGGTAAAAACGCACCATCGCATCGTTCAAATAATCTTTGAAATGTGTAGAGTCCAATATTACATAATTTTGAAGAAGAACATACAATTTTTATGAATAATTTTAGAAAATGTTAATTTTACACACAATTCAATAACACATCGATGCATATCGCGCCATCTAGTGGCTTTTTTTTAACAAAATTTTCTTTCTTAGCTCTGGGACCCCGTGACTATAGTATGCCCACATTTCGCACAGTTATGTTAAGTCTCATGTAATGCTGGGCGAACTTCAATCGAGGATGACGATCATCAAACTCTAAATTCAGGCTCCAATAATACTGCCCAACCCAGGAATCGCTCGCATGTTCTACCACGTAGTCGGAAAACAAGTTTCTTTTACCGTCACAAGAAGATAAAAAAAATTAAAGCAATCCTGTGAGCTAATTGATATTTTTATTGTATAGGTTGATGGAGTTAGCCAATGCAGAGTCGCAGCACGCCGACATGGACCAAGACAATGAAGATGACGACGCGGATTACTACCGGCAGGAGGTCGGCGAGGAACCGGAGAAAGGTTTGTTTTTATCTCAATTTTCATAAAATTATGAAACAGACGTTATAGTTTAATTCCTAGCGGACTGTCTGGTCGATCAACAATACACGACGCGCAGTTTTTGCCTAAGCAGACGTTTTGTGTACTGCAGACTACCACAAATACATAAGTCGTTCGTCTATAGATAGAAGTATTTATTAGACTCCCATGATGCGCCTCTTGAGATTCTTGTTAATATTCTATACTTTTATTTACCAGATCTGTTCTCACGAAACCCAAAAAAACGGAAAGGTGACGAAGACGGTCCACGAGGCTTCAAAAAGATGCGACTTGACAAAAAGATAATGAAGAAGTTCCAAGGAAAACAGGACCCGAGCAAACAGAACAGACAAGATGGCAACAGGCCTTACAAAGGGAACCAGGATGGGGGCAGAAAGTTCCAGGGTGATCAGAAAGGTGGTAGAAAGTTCCAGAATGATAGGCAAGGTGGCAGAAAGTTCCAGAATGATAGACAAGGTGGTAGAAAGTTCCAGAATGATAAGCAAGGTGGAAGAAAGTTCCAGAGAGATAACGACGGAGGTCAGAAACCATTCAATAAACAAAAAAAAGTGTTTGGCGGTAAAGTAAATAAGTCCGGTAAAGGAAAAGGAAGTCAAGGACATAGTAAAGGTAAAGGAAAGAAAGGCAGAAAGTGACATATAAGTAAATAGTTTATAAGGATTGTGTATTTAAACAATAAAACATTTTGTTTATCAAAATCAGATTCTTTATTTTCTTGTCAATCATCATTTTACCTTGATTTATGAATCACATAATTATAAAGGCACTCTCCTTATTAATATTGTAGACACTTAATCCTATAACAATATTGTAACAGTAACATGAACAATGGGTGTGAAAATACAAAATAATTGTCTTAATTATTATAGGCGGGGCTTATAAGTGATGATCTTCGAACTATAAAATGGATCTGTTGTTCACACTTCTTATCAATCAATTACCTAGACCTGCTTGGTATTCAAAACGGTGAAAATTCATTTAGTGTGTACACATCAAGTATACATAATCTGTAAATCTATGATTTCAATTAATATGGCAAGCCAGAATACATTGGAACTCCTCCAAGTCGCAAGAGACAATTTTATTAATTCTAAAAACGGGTGACTCAACATTACATCCGATCCATGTCTGTGAAATTTCGGTTCCGAAGTATCCGTAGTACTTCTTGTAGGGAAGCTTACGCACTACATCCGCGAACTCTATCCGTCATAATTCAGAACATTTTGAACTCGGAGCTCAAATCACAGACTCGAATTGGAGTTCTCGCCAAACGTCTGGGCCGCCCTGAAGTTGGTTTTCCGGATGCGCGAGGCACGAATCGGTGCTGTTTTTGTATGAGGTTTACTACTGCGCAGCCATTGTAGCCAACTTCAGGGCAGAACTATAATGCGTAACGGGCGGTTAGGGTACATGTGCTTTTTACGGCACTAGGAGTAACAATCATAAAATTCACAACATCCATGCCTACCATAATTATCATGTCGTGAAAAAATTCATGCCACACATGGACATTACCCAACTCTATAACAAGCTTACAGATCTATCAAATACCTAAAGTGCCTTCATGGTTATTTCACCTCTAAAAGCGACGCATTATAAACCTTATCATAATGAAAATAAAGAACACTATTTGCAAAATCAGAGGTAAAATAACTTTGAATGCTGTGTACTCATGAGTCTCTAGATCAGGAACACAATATCATCCGCCATCATAACTTGGTTGTCTTGCGTCATCTTGTGCAGCGCCGACTGAATCTCTCCGTCATCGAAGATCTCGTGCGAGTACTTGTCATTGACGTATGACGTCACACGGGACAGAGGCAGAGAGTTCGCGCGCTCTTCCTTGAACAGCTGGTGGAGCGCTGTCTTGAACAGAGTTAGTCTGGAAGAAGAAAAGAGTGATGAGATATGAGTACACACAATACACTAGAGCATTTTCGTGAGCATTACAATGTAATGTAACGTTCTTACGAATGGTACAATACAAACAAATGCTTAGATAACTAAAGCATTTCCATGTAATGTTCTTGCGAATGGATGACAAAGTTCATCAGTGTCTATATCTGTCATTAGCCGCGTACCCACCTAGCGCACAGGCTCGCGCGGCAGCCTCGGTGTCCGGATCGCGAGCGATGGCTCCCGCGGCAGCCTCAGTAGATTTGTTCAATTACACGAGGCCGCCTCGCGAGGCAGGCTGAGCCATCATAAGTCCGCGAGTATTCGTAATGGACAGTCGTGTATTTTCAGCTGCTGCTATTTTCCTAGCTGGTTATTGTTTAAAGAAACGAAAACAGTCACGTATCAAGAAAAAACCTAGACGCTTCTGGATTAGAAAAATTTATGAGCGTCGCCACCAATATGGAAATAGATTATTTGGAGATTTAGTATATGATCAGACTGTACATAATTTTACAAGAATGTCCGTACAAGAGTTCGAAAATTTGTGCTCATTGTTGTCTGATAAAATCAAAAAGTGCGATACAAAATATAGAGAAGCAATCACTGTGAATGAACGAGTTTTAATAACTTTAAGATTTTTAGCAACCGGAGATTCTTATAGCAGCTTGCAATATTTATTTCGAGTATCGAAGCAGAGTATCTCAAGAATAGTTCCAGAAGTTTGTGACGCTATTATTGAAGCCTTAAGGGATTATGTAAAGGTAAATAAAAATAATTTGACAAATTTAAAAATCAGTTGTTTATTTTAATTACAATTCAGTGATAGTTTCGAATCCAACATTGGCATTAGGTGATTGTGTAATGGCATGAGAAGACGTAGCGGTATGTGATGCTGATGATGAAGTGCCAGATGAGTCCATTGTAGAGGAATTAGTGTACTGCTGTGTATAGTATACTGTATTAATTTGTTGTTGTGTGTATTTCCCTAAATCGGCTTCAAAAATTATATTATTGATAGCGTTCTTAACATACGCTAATGTGTGCGAATCATATTTTCTTAGCTCGTTGGCTATGTGTCTTCCAAATGAAGAGTATGGATCATTGATGTCGGTCGAAGACTTTTGCAAGTATTCAAGGGCTTCTGCGAGCATGATATCTGCCGAATCTTCCTGTGGCTGCGTTTTCTTCGGATTATGTCGTTTTTTTTTACGAGCAGGTTCTGATGGTGAAGGCATGCTAGCATCCGAGGTTAGGTCTTGTTGTTGTGGTGGCGCTTTCTCGGTGCTAGCCTCCGGCAATTGCGTCTTGGTCGGAGCGTTTTCAGTCTCTGTGTGTCTCTCTACGTCAGAAGTGTGTGAAGATTCCGGTATTGCCTCCTGAAAACATAATTTTAATTAAAAGATCAATTTGTGGTGCAGTGTGAATATGTATATAATGTGGCAGGACCCTACGTTTAATCTCATTGATTATGTTGAAGCTAAAGTTTAACGTCCGTAGTATTTAATACCTTCAAGTAGCTTAGTAGCGATATTTTAAATATTTTTCTAGCAGGATTCTTGAACGTTTTCGGACTACCACTAAAAGGGGCCAAATATGGAGTAGTGTATAGTAGCTAATACAACCACTCATAGGGGCCAAATACGTTTAGTCTGAATACTTTCAAACAGCAGAGGATCCTGTCATGCTGTGTACTCTATTTTTTTTTTACAGATCCCATCTACAGAAGAAGAGTGGCTTTCTATATCAAAAGAATTTGAAAATAAATGGAATTTTCCCCACGCTATTGGAGCGATGGATGGAAAACATGTTATGTTGCAGGCACCGATTAACAGTGGCACTGATTATGATAATTACAAACAATTTCCAAGCATCGTGCTTTTTGGATTAGTTGATGCTAGCTACAATTTTTTGTATGTAAATGTTGGTAGCAAAGGGCGAATCTCTGATGGTGGTGTTTTTAAAAACACAACGTTGTATAAAAAGCTAGAACTGAAAGAATTGAACTTGCCTAAAGAGAAGATATTGGAAATACCATATGTAACAAAAGTTCCTTATTTTATTTTGTCCGATAAAGCATTTGCACTCAACGAATATACCATGAAACCATTTGAGGGCAACCCAGAAAATGGTTCTAAAGAAAGAATATTTAATTATCGCCTTAGCCGAGCTAGACGTGTCGTTGAGAATGCGTTTGGTATATTAAGTGCCATATTTCGCGTTTTTAGAAAACCTATCTTACTAGAGCCAAATAAGGCAACAAAGGTCGTCTTAGCAGCTGTATATTTGTACAACTACATCCGAAAAAATACTTCAACTAATCTTATTTCACCGGAATTGTTTGACAGGGAACTTGATGGCGCACTGATTCCTGGCCAATGGAGAAATGAAATAAATGAAGTTACATTCGCACCAATTGCAGCGGTTCCAAGGCGTAGTTGTAATAACGCAAAAGAAATACGGTTGCACTTGGCAGAACATTTTATAACTAATGGTTCTATACCATTTCAAAATCATTATGCATAGTTAAAAATTCTTACATTCGGCATCGTTTCCTGAGTGTCACCAGTTTCATTTTTATCCTTAAGAAAATGAAAATAAGGATATCCAAACCACTTCGAATTATAAACATCTGAAGCGCCTGAAACAGAACAAAAATAAAATTTATATTTCCATAATTTAAAATATTTTATTGTATAAATAAATTTTCTTCAATTTAATCATTCGTATATAATAAGTAATTATTTTATCAAATAATTTGTAAGTTCATATTTTTAAGTATAAAAATGCATACCTGAACCTGTTATGCGACTTTTTTTCTCCCTGCTTTTCTCTCGACGATAAGAACCACACAAGGACACCATTTTGTTTTTCACTTCCTTGACAGGCATATTAATTTGAGCAGATATTTGCCGCCAACTGTCTTCCCGCTGATTTTTATTTAAATATTTTGGATCTTTGGGCATTCATTTCCCAAAGCGCATTGTACGTGCTGTACAGTTGTATTAAGCGAATGGACTCCTCCTGACTGCCCATGATATCAAAATTACAAAGAGACAAAACTTGTAGTAGCTTCGCGCGCGAGCCAAAACATAACCGTCCCCACCTAATGCACAGCGCACACTGAGGCACCTTTGAGCGCGTCAAGTTTACCGACAACAGATGGCTCGGGGCCGAGCCGTGCTCGGTCGAGCAAACGCGCGCCCGAGGCAGGCCGAGGCACGTCCACACCAGCCGAGCGTTTGGCTCGCGAGGATGCCGCGCGAGCCTGTGCGCTAGGTGGGTACGCGGCTATTCCTGTACACAACCCAATTTTGCCCACAACTGGATGTAGACATCTTTTTACCCGGCTGCAAGGAAAGGGTTATGTTTTTCGCGCGTATCTTGTATGTTTGTATGTATGTAATATTCTTTATTACCTCATATCTTTCAAACTAATTGGCGGATTATTATAATTAAGACATCGTTAGATAGGTCTTGACCGCCCAAGTGTTCTTAGCTAAGTGCCTTTAAAAAAAAGGAACATGGCGGATTTTGAGCGCCATATTGTGGGGGTTGCAATTTTTTTTTTCTTCCATACCCATCGAGTGGGGTATCAAAATGAAGGATTTTTAGAGGATAATTCAAAAATATATAACACTTATATGTTTAAATGTACCTAATTCGGAAGAATATGTTAACTAAAAAGTTATAAATAAAAAAAATATATTAAAAAAATCTCGTATTAGTCAGCCAGCTCGCGAATATGTATCCTCCGACTGCACAACATGATTTTCTTCTTGTTTACGTCTTTTTAGTTCGCTTTTTAAGAAGGCGGGTTTTTTGATTTTTTGACACATACATACATACATAAACTCACGCCTAAAGTATGTAAGGATCGTAGCAGGTGGCGTTCTGTAGTTTCTGCCTACCCCCATGGGAAAAAGGCGTGAGTTTGATTTTTTGAATAATTTTTTTTTCTTGTGCTATTCCTCATGTTCCTGTTCTAGCTTCATCCAGGTTCTACTCAAGATGGCAACAATGACGTCTGCTCAAGGCAACGTCTGCCAAGGACTAGAAGAAGTGTGACATTCAAGAGTTGTCGTACGACGACTTTTGGTCTAATAGGGCAGCATAAAGTTTAGGATATGTATAAGCCTTAAACATTAGCTTCACTATCCTTGGTTGACTGAGACAGAATGCCTAAGGCATTAAATCCGCCATTGTACTTTAGCATATGAAATTTAAATAGATAATGTAAGGGTAGCTCTGGTTACCTGTTGGTATCGATGGTCTTCTGCGAAGCCCTAGTGGTGCGCTGTGTGGGCTCGGGCTGCGAGGAATGTGCTGCCCGTAGGACAGGCTCGGCCTCTTCGTCTGATGAGAAGGCGTATGGATCCTCGCTAGCAGCACCCTCCTGTGAAAAAGCACCAATTAATCCATCAATTTATTTGTGGTAGTGACAACAATATTAAGGCGGTATGGCTGATTCATAGTTGCCGGCAAGAGTCGATGCGCACAAGTCGTTATTTAGGTATCTTTGGTAGTGAAGCGGGACGCGGGGTACGTTTAGCACCGTTCCGAGCGCGCGATTGGTTAGTCAGATGACACAAAGATCGACTGACCAATCGCGTCGCGTCCACATTCCGTTTGCTCTATATGGTGGTGGTTGGCACGAACTTACCCCTCTACGTCAAAACCTTGCCTTGACTATACTTTTTTATAGTTTTTCTTTGTCCTGCTAAAATGCCAATTTTGAGAGAAACGTTTAGTAGTGGGCTGATTTCAGTCAATATTATATAGACCTTGGGCAACAAACAGCATTGATGCGGTCGTGCGGTTGCGCAAATTTTCCATGAATCAAGTACGCTATTTGCATTTACGATCATAACCATCCATCTTGATCAGAGTCCACTTTTTTTGCTAGCATACTACAATATTAGCATAGTACAATAATATAATATTACCGTTCTCCTAGACTTCTTAGCGCGCGGCGGGGCGGCTGGCTCCGCTTCGTCGGCGGCTTCTTCGTCTGATGACGCGCGCCGCTTGCGACGCTTCTCCTTTGTTAGCACCTGATAATATATAATAGACAGACCAGGTTAATACTTTGATACAAAATATGTAAGTGATGTCATCTCATCGGATGGTAAGCGATGATGATATCGATGAAGGTATACACTTAGTTAGAGCACAGATAATATAATACGGATATCTCATCCCATACAAAGAAACCGTGCCAACGTAACTAGCGTTTTTCGACTGCTTAATCTGGCAATTTTTTGTACATCGAACGCATTCGGTTTTGTTTCACGGTGATAGATAGATGGTGTTAGCAGCGACTTGCAAGTAAAAGGGTTTACTAGGTTCGTGAATATTTTTTTTTTAAAATACAGTGAAGGTTTGTTTTCTAGTATTTATTTGCACGTTTTTACATTTATTTATGGACCACAATGTTGTAAAATGCAAACTTTAACAATCGAGTAGAATGCCTCAGAAATTTAAAAATGCACCATCTTTTGGCATCAATTTTAAATGGTCCGTTTAATAATCTTTGAAATGTGAATTAAGAGCCCAATATTCCATAATGTTGTACTTAGGAGAGTTGATTAAACAAGAACATACAATTTTTGTGTTCAATTCCATAAAATGTTAATTTTACACACATTCAATAACAGATGGAGGTGCATATCGCGCCATCTAGTGAGATTTATTTGAACCAAATTTTCTTTCTTAGCAATGAGACCCCGTGGCTAGAGGTACCTTATGCGCCAATTCACACGACGTTATGCTGATAGATATTGTACAGTAAAAAGTTCACACATAAAAATCAGTTTTTTTTTTAATATTCTATAGGCTCGCGCTTAACCACTATCTCACCTGGTGGTAAACGATGATGGATGTGATCGACGGTGAAACACGCTTGCCTAGAAATAACCTATTCACTTCAGATTGTAGCTGTCGGGAAACACAGACTCCGGCAGGGAATTCCACTCCTTAGCTGTACGCATAATAAAAGTGTTCCCAAACCGTTTAGTGCGTATGGGTGGGATGTCCACCATGTTCCGATGGCGCATCGCCGTACGTCTAGTAGTCCGATGATAAAACGGGTTAGGTGGATACGATCGTGCAATTCCATCGCACACTTCCCAAAATGTAACACATGCAATTGGAACTCTAAAAATAGGTTCACATTACTGTCTCGTAGCGCAATATGCAGCAATCAAACGAATCTGGTAAGTCTACGTCACAATACATCGAATTTAGTAGCCGAGCGTCAGGCAGCGACACAACAAAGCAATGTGAACTTGGCTTCATTTAGCCCCTAAATTATATAATAAAATATCGTACCGATCACCGCTGTTTGAACGAAAAAAAATTGACATCACCCATTCCCGATAGTGCAACAAAGATTTTACCTTTTTAAAGTAGGCGAACTGCACGAGCTCGATGGCGGCGAGCGCGTCGTCCTGCGTGATCTTGAAGCTCAGGCGGCACTTGGCGTGCGCCGTGGACAGGCGGATCAGCGTCTCCAGGGTACGTGCTGTCACTGGTTGTGTCTACAGACAACACAATAACAATGCGATATTAATGTGCCACCCTTGGTTCACTGGTAGAGAATACCTAAGGGATTAGGCCACGTGTGTACCTTTGTGCATAAAGTTTAACTAAATAAATAAACGAGTCACTTTCAATCATAAGAATTAAACTGGTGATATTAATGTTTAAAGAGCTTTACTCTAAGGTGTTAAACTTTAAAATAAGCCCCTTGAGCCCTAAATAGGGTGTCAAACAAAATTGACAGTTTTTGTTGTGTGACGGCGACGCTAACTCACATTGGCTATAATGTGTTGGCCAACACCTGATGAGGTTTTAAGAAGCAGAGAAGAATCCATTAATAAATTCTGTTGAATTTTTCTATTGACATCACAGCTGGTAGTGTGGTGCTGGTTTTATATGTCGGTCACTGCCTTTGTATCACTGCATTTGTATGAAAAAAAAAACAGTCAATCTCTCCTTTTCCCTACTCACCCTAGCAACGTCACTGTCCATCATGTACTGGTTGCGCAGCCTGGCGTACTCGTCGTCGATTGAATCCAAGGCCTCCTGCGTGAGCTGATCTATAGTATGACCTGTGTGGCACTCACCCTAGCAACATCACTGTCCATCATGTACTGGTTGCGCAGCCTGGCGTACTCGTCGTCGATTGAATCCAAGGCCTCCTGCGTGAGCTGATCTATAGTATAACCTGTGTGGCACTCACCCTAGCAACATCACTGTCCAACATGTACTGGTTGCGCAGCCTGGCGTACTCGTCGTCGATTGAATCCAAGGCCTCCTGCGTGAGCTGATCTATAGTATGACCTGTGTGGCACTCACCCTAGCAACATCACTGTCCATCATGTCCTGGTTTCGCAGCCTGGCGTACTCGTCGGCGATGGCGTCCGAGGCGTCATGCGTGAGCTGATCTATAGTATGACCTGTGTAGCACTCACCCTAGCAACATCACTGTCCCTCATGTCCTGGTTTCGCAGCCTGGCGTACTCGTCAGCGATGGCATCCGAGGCCTCATGCTTGAGCTGATCTATAGTATGACCTGTAAGGCACTCACCCTAGCAACATCACTGTCCATCATGTCCTGGTTTCGCAGCCTGGCGTACTCGTCGGCGATGGCACCCGAGGCCTCATGCTTGAGCTGATCTATAGTATGACCTGTAAGGCACTCACCCTAGCAACATCACTGTCCATCATGTCCTGGTTTCGCAGCCTGGCGTACTCGTCAGCGATGGCACCCGAGGCCTCATGCTTGAGCTGATCTATAGTATGACCTGTAAGGCACTCACCCTAGCAACATCACTGTCCATCATGTCCTGGTTTCGCAGCCTGGCGTACTCGTCGGCTATGGCGTCCGAGGCCTCCTGAGTCAGCTTGGGTTTCATGAGGCGCGCGATGTGAATAAACTTGCGCATGAACTTCGTGTTTAGGTACTGTTCCTTCTTGCTGCGGGTGTTGCCGTGGAGTAGGGGGTCGTATTTTTCATATATTGAGGTGTTGGTTTCCTGGAATTGAAGAACAAATAAAGTAAAATAAGACCATAGTAAATGTAACAAACAGATGCATTTAATTAGTATAGATTAGAGTTTTAGTCTGTAAAGGCTATCTTACACAAGCATTGGTTTCTTCAACCTCACATATTTCCCACATGTCCACTGCAGGAATACACCACCATATAAGTCACAATTAGAAAAAACATTACATACCTCAGCTTCATCATTGTCAGGATTCTCTGTTGACAGCATCTCCACTGTAGATCCCATTGGTAATACTTCGCCATCTTGTTCTTTTGGACTCCTAGAAAACAATAACATTTTAGCCATCAATCAAAGAATGAAATCATTACACATTTCACACAAAACACTGATAACATCATTGTAATAAGGTTCAAATTAATTTTGATGCTTCAACAATCAATCATTATTACACATAATGGGGATGGGCCAGAGGTGTATAGTAACCTCACCTTCCTAGATCATTCCTGTTATGTATCAAGTCACATAGGGCACAATAGGGGCTAGCAGTCACTATGATCCTACAAATACATGACATAATCACCTGTATCGATGCATCCTGAGCACATGTTCAGAGATCATGTTGTCGTGGTCCGCGTCTGCGATGTCCAGCATCACGAACAGCAGATCAAAACGTGACAGTAAGGAGTCTTGTAGGCCTATGTTCTCCATAGGCGTCTTGTATTGGTCGTACTGAGAGCAAAATAAAAACATTAGATATAAAGTACTAGCTATTGCCCGCAACTTCGTCTGAGTAGCATTAGTAGGTACTTCTTTGAGAAATTTTCCAGCCCCTTAAGGATGATTTCCAGGATGAAACTACCCTATGTTACTACCAGGGTAGCAAATTTCATCAGTGTATGTTTGTTCACGTGTGTGTGTGATGGTTGAGCTGGGTGGTGCCAATTCATGCGTCATGTTCGTGAACGGACGCCGTCAGTTGGGATTGGTCATAACTTGACTGCTTCGGATGTTAATGTTTTTCTAGTATCTATTATATAACTGCACAGTACATGTGTGAGTACTTCTTATACTTTATGTCTGTAGATGGAATGGTGGTGTGTAGTGCTATTCTGGGTACATTGTCCTCACATATATGAACTAATAACTATATATGTACCTATGTTCCTAAATATTGTAAAAAAACTTTTTTTTTTAATGAGTAAGTATGGAGTTTCTTGTGCATTCTTCTCCATAACAAGCTACTTTCCGAATGCACGGTAGAATCATTTTTATGTACGTTCAAAAGTGCCGCTTGGTGGCCTAGTTGAAATAAAATATCTTTGTCTTTGTCACGCATTTCTCCTCTCTTTCTCTTGATATTTTTTTATTGGATTAAGTAGTGCAAGTTTCATCAAAATCGGTTCAGCAATTTTTAAGATATGGAACATACAACCGAAATCCTTAGCAACAAACAGCACAAATGTGTTTATTGAGTTATTAAACTATTGCATAGCTTTCGCGGGCTTTGAGCGCGGCGACCGAATCAAGAAATTCCGTAACGAAAATAAACCTGACACCCCGAGCTACTCAGAAATCGGACGATGGATTCCGAGTGTGTGAGCGGGAGAGGGGAGGGGCAGGAGGGGTTTGTTGCGCTATTTTATAGAAATTTCATTTTGATATTTTTAGCCTGAAGTAAAAAAAAAAATTAAGCTTTACCGCGGCAGTCCCCGAGTGCCACAAGTCTTTTATGGATATTTTGTTAATCCTTTAGGTACGTTACTATAGAAATTGCTTACTTTTTAGTGAGAAGGTATTAAAACTAAAAAGAGAGAATTAAAGACATTATCCCAAAAAATAAACAGACTTCTAAAAAAAAACACAAAAAACTGCAAAAATAACATGGTTTATTTTTTGTGAATAAGTTTTTTATAATATTATTTTTGTATAATGCTTTATACGCATATCTATACTAATATTATAAAGAGGAAAGATTTTTTGTTTGTTTGTACCGAATAGTCTCCGAAACTACTAGACCGATTTAAAAAATTTATTCACCATTAGAAAGGTACATTATTCCTGAGAGACATAGGCTATATTTTATCCCGAAATTGGGTCTTATGGGGTGGTCCACGGGAGCGAAGCCGCGGGGAACAGCTAGTCTTAAATAAACTAGTCGAAAATACAAGTTGACTCAAGAGGATTATAACTCTTAACGAGTTGATGGTTATTCACGCCGGGCGGGGTCTGCCTGACAACTCTGTCCTAATAATGATGATTCCTGTTCGTTTTGGCTGTTTTTTTTTTATTTGATATAGGCTCGCGCTTGACCACCATCTCACCTGATGGTAAGCGATGATGTGGTCGACGATGGAGCACGCTTGCCTAGAAGTAACCTATTCACTCTTGACTTAAAGACCCCTAGATTGTAGCACAAACTCTGGCAGGGAATTCCACTCCTTAGCTGTACGCATAATAAAAGTATTCTCAAAACGTTTAGTGCGTAATTCACAAAATCATAACCTATTTGTACGACTATATAATAGGTATATTAAACTCACCCGTCCATAGACCGGGTTGGCGGCCGCCAGCACACTGCAGCGCGCGTTGAGCGTGGCGTGCACGCCCGCCTTGGCGATGGTGACGCGGCCCTGCTCCATGACCTCGTGGATGGCCGTGCGGTCGATGTCCGACATCTTGTCGAACTCGTCGATGCACACCACGCCGCGGTCCGCCAGCACCATGGCGCCGGCTTCCAGTCTAGTAGTCGAGGGACAAAGAATACACTCAGCGAGAGCCTGAAACTGCTGAACAGCGAGAACTGAACCATTTTAATTGAATAAACAGGGGTACTGCGGCCTCAGTATCAAACCTTGCAGATTTACTTCCGAAAGAGTTCTGAGAGAGACAATATACAAAATTTTTACTTTAGTATATTTTATAAATTGGTTGACTATTACTCGTAAACGTGTAAAGCCTACTTAGTTGTTATAGTTTTCTTTTAAATTTCGTTATATATATTACTGCCGTGAATTTTTTCACATATCCAAAAGCAACCATTTAATTGGCAGGGGAGGGGACACTTGACTCTAACAAAAAATTGCCATTTAAAGAACAAACAAACCCCTGACCCAAAATCCAACTTTACATTGTTTCTTTTTAGGCGTGATTAATATGTATATCCACCAAATTATAGCTTTCTAGTACTAAGAGTCTCTGAGCTAAGCTACGGACGAACAGACAGACGGACATGGCGATACTACTTGTAGTAGTCCCTTGGGTCTTGTTGACTATAGAAACCTAAAAACTGATACATTGATAATTTTCTAAATCATACTATTTTCCACATTTTTACCCGACTGTCGAAGGAGGTTAATGTGTTTATCAGTCTATGTATGTATGTATGTTTGTTCCTATGTGGCGTTCCAGAGACCAAACGCGTTGGCCGATTTTGATGATTCATACGTCAATCGATTCTTCTTAACCCTGCGAGTGTCACGGGCTACATTAAAATTGGAAAATAGAAAAATTGCGGATTTTGGGCGCCATATTGTGGGGGACAACATTTTTTTTTACTTCCAAAACCATCGTGTGGGGTATCATAATAAAGGGTTTTAAGAGGTGATTTCAAAAATATATAATACTTATATGTTTAAATGTACCGAAATCTAAAAAAAAAATAACTAAAAAGTCGGGTCTTTTGATTTTTTAAATTTACTTTTTTTTAGAATTTACCTTCTATCTCCAGTCTCTGGGTCAGTAGTGACAGCAGCTGTGAGACCGACGCCGGAAGACCCTCGACCTGTCGTGGTTATGGCGCGCGGGGCAGTCTGTAGGACATAACGAAGTAGCTGGGACTTCGCCACAGATGGGTCGCCGATGAGAAGGATGTTGATGTCACTAAAAGAATGGGAGATGAATATGCAATAAAACAATGCCATATACAAACAAAATAATATTGCATGAAATTACAACTGCCAATTAATCACTTGATAAGAGTTAAGGTGTATATATTCTCCAATGTTAATGCAGAACTGTCCGGCGCCCACTCGTAGCCAGAATATCAGTATTGTACCTCCTTTTGGACAGTTTTATTTGGAAAATATTCTTTGATTTACATTATGTTATTTCAGTTATGAAAAAATATACCCATCAATCTTTCTGTGTAAAAATATTTTTAAACATCAAAGTTGTTTTGTAGTATCCAAAAGTAGCGAAAAAATATCAAGTTGTTAATTATTTTTTTAAAACAAAACTATTACCACGAATAAACCATGTTTCACAAATAATGTACATGAATCAATATTAGTTCCTTTAAGCTAGCCTTTACTAAGGAGTATGCTTTAGAAAGTACCCTAAAGCGGAAGGCCCTTAATAAAAGCAGAACAAGTGAAAGAAATTTGGAAACGAAGAGCAAACTTTTACTTTTACTCTAGAATACTCTAAAAATTTTGGGATGATTTTCAAATTGTTTGTTCCTAAGAGAACAAAAATAAGATATAATCTTTATTCACCAAAATGTTTAAACATTTTTCACAAATATTGCTTAAACTAAAGTTAAATTACACAAAAGTATTAGCATTTGAGGCAAATTAATTAAACAAACGTAACTCACCCTCTGAGTCTCGTGCCATTAGGCAAGACCTTCTCCATACCGCCGAGCAGCAAGCAAAGTATAGCTTTCTTGATATAGTCATGTCCGTGTATAGACGGTGCCAGTGACTTGCTGATCAGCTCGAACATATCAGTTGAGCCCCGCTTGGCTAGCCTTTTACACAACTTCACATCTTCTAGAGTTATGTTCATATTCATGTCTTTGTTGATTTGGGTTACGTTGTTGGCTATTAAGATGGTCCTGGGAAAAAAACATTAATGTTTATAAGGCATGACTAAGATAGGCAATATACTTTTATGGCCTAGGGGCCAATGATGATAAATGTAGAAGTAGTAGGACTCCCTTTTCCACACTTACACTTGCATTGGTCCGCAGTGCATGGGGGCACTGGCTAAAATAGCCAGCCTAGCTCCGTCCAAAAGCACAGAAGCTTCACGGGCTTCATGGAGCAACCTCACTGTTCCGATGATGAATGATTTTAGCACCTTTTTAAACCAAGGTGGAAATGGTGCTTTTGTAGTTGTCAGTGACACTAGTGAAAAAATTACAGCACAAGAAGTCTTGATTTATCCATTAAATTTATTTATTTATAATTAAAATATAAAAATAACTACTCACCTAAAAGTACCAGCAGTGAAGCTACCCTGCTTATTTGGCAGACACCTATAATTCCCCACAATCTGCACTCTGTCTCCAGGTTTACATTTGTCCACCAGGTCATCATCACAGATAATGTCCACACTCCGGGGCAGCTGACCAGCAGGGGCCCGCTCTGGCATCTCCTGTACTGTGAGGGTCTGGTGGTCTTTGTAGCGGGAGAGACCGTATTCTGTCTCTAGGGGGTTACCTTCATCATCCTGAAAATGGGGGTGATGGAAAAATTATGATAAGAAGGTTTAAAATCAATAGATTTTAGTATCTAGCTAGATTCTAACTCTTCTCCTGTACAAGGACAAACTGTTATGACTACTTTAGACACCATTACTCTATAGACTCTAATATTTGATGATCTATTTATCTACTCTTTCCTTCTAATAAGTCATTTCTTGGGGTTTATTTTAGAAAATAGATCTTAGGAAAACTGTAGATAGTCACCTTAGTAGGATACACAGCAGATGTAGGAAATGCTTCAAAAGATGTCAGGTCAGTATACTTCCTCTCCATGACTTTCTTTGTAGCTGGGCAGTAGTGTACACTACGGACTACTTTGGGCCGTACCAGGGATACCCTAGTGACTATGCCTTCCACACATATCAGGTTCCCTAAATATCTGTAATAAAATAATTTGTTTATAGTTTTGGTTCTCATCATTTATAAGAATCTCTAGCTACAGATATACAATCTTTCTTCTTTAGGAAGCCATCATTTGTAATTTACCAGTCAATTTATGAAAATCTGTATACAAACACACCTTGAGGTCAAACTTCTTGGTGTAACATGTTTGTTGCCGAAACTACCATTGAAAGCGACGAAGAACTCCTCCTGTTCCTTCGCGTACGTCGGGTCGATGGACGAGACATATTCTTTGAGAGCTTTTTGAAACGCTATTTGCTCCTCAAAAGCGTTGTCAAGCAGAGTACGAGCACGTTCAGGATTCTTACGCCTCAGATCATTTACGCTAACAACTAATCGTTGCGACTTATCCGCTATCATCTGCTTAACTTTTTCCATATAGATCCCTTGGTCTTCCTGAAAGTTTACCAAGTAAAATGTTATTTGCCGAAGGAAAACGGTGACCGGTATAAAGCTCTTAGGTTAGTTCAAAAGTTACCTCATCATCAAGAAATTCCAAGTACTCTCTTTGTAAATCTCTCAAACGTTGATCGAAATCACCGTCTTCCATTTTATTTAGTACAATAATTTACAAATTATTGAATAAAATAAACTAAACAACGCACAAAGTTTCACACAACAATGGACAATTTGACAGTTGCTTGGCTTTTGGCGCCAAATATCAATAGAGCTGACAATGAATGTTTCGTATATTTTCCTTTTTAGTCGATTTTCATTGGGTTGACTCTATCTTTTAAAGCTGGCAACACTTAGCGTTCCGGGTTGCGTTCACGGTTACTGACAACTTTTTTGGTTATTCAGCATTGCGAAGGGAGATTTTATTTACTTTCTCGTTTTTGCTAGATCTTTTATCTCATTCTCGCATCAGAAAAAAACAATAGTGAATTGAAAAGTGACGGAGACGTCGTACGTTGTTATCGAAAAATAACCTCTCAAAAATTAATAAACATTCGTTTCTAATTAGATTAGTGTACAGGTTTCATGGGATAAATTATTGCTCACCGAAAAGATTTATTAGTAGCATTATGTCTGAACCAAATTCGAGTTCTAACCACTCTACATCACCGCCGCCTCAAAACGACAAGGAGAAAGAGAAGGAAAAACAGAAAAACGAAGACCGGCCTAAGCTGAAGATCCTGGCTTTGCATGGCTACAGGCAGAATGGCGCAGTGTTCAGAGCCAAGATCGGTTCGTTCCGCAAAGCTGTAGCAAAGTACGCGCAGCTGGTGTTTGTATCAGCTCCACACAAAGTTGTGAATGAAGACGGTGGCGTCGACGAAGGTAACTCTTTTTTTTTGTGTATATCAATTTTTATTAATCTAATTAAAGTGCAATTAATCAATGAATTGCATAGTTGAAATCTTGCAATCAATTAACTACAACACAGTTTCTTTACTGCAGTATTTTATAAAGTTCTAATATTTTAGTATTTATTTAAAGCTACTGAAAGACACGTACATCAACCTTCTAGCAGTATCAAATACTTCATACCAGTTGGTTGTATCAAATATTCTTCAAATCGCTAAGTTTTATTTTGTGATTTCTAGATTCCCGATCATGGTGGTTCAATGCCGAAGACAATACATTCAGTGGGAAGTGCCTCGGGGGGCCAGCTCTTGGATTTGAAGACACCCTAGAAGTGATCAAGAATGTAGTGGAAGAGCATGGTCCATTTGATGGGTTCATGGGCTTCTCACAGGGAGCCTGTCTTGTGGGGCTATTAGCTGCAATGCAACAGAAAGGATGTCAGTTATCATTTGTGATCTTTCTTTTCTAATTGTTAAGCTAGTCAAAATACAAGAAACATACCTACTTGCTTTTGCATTTAAAAGACAAAAAAAAAAAACGTCTTTTTGGTCTCATCCAAAACTTCTAAATTAATTTATTAAAAACAGTAGTTGATTCCCTTGAAGTCACCACATGCTTAAGAAGATATAATATCATAATATATATATATATGCATAATATTTTATTTCAGATTTACCATATACTTTCAACTTTGCAATATTCACATCTGGGTTCCGATCAGGCAGCCTAGTTCACAAAGGATTCTATGATGAGGAGATTGCACTGCCATCGCTTCATGTCTATGGAGAAAGTGATTCCATTATACCCAAAGGTAAAATCATGATAATTATTATGAAACACAATACCATACAAAAAGCCTTTCCAACTTTAGTTATCGTAATAAATTTAAAAAATATCTTATTATCATCATCGTTTAGTCTACTTAAGTTAGAATAACTTATCCAACCCCTTATGCTAATTTAATTGTGAAAATTAAGTAAACATGAATGCCATCCCAAATCAGGTCTTAATTTTTACCTTCTAATAATTTTGCAGAGATGAGTGAATCCCTTATCAACCTGTTCATAAAGCCGACAGTGGCTGAGCACACCGGCGGCCACTACGTTGCCTGCTCCGGCAACATCAAAGACGCTTACCAAGACTTTCTCAGTGACCGATACGATGAAATCCTTAAAGCCAATACAGACGACGACAAGCCAGAAAAGTCATAGCATAGGGCCCTGGGGCGGCACCCAGCGTTGGCCTTACCAAGGGCTAAACATAACTCTTATTGGCGCTTGGATACCCTCTAATCGCCTGGACAGTAAAATGCTGGCGAGTTTCAGTTTTGATTGAGTTTGGTATCTAGCATGGCCGCTGGCACATTCATTGTAATAAACATAATTAATGACTGATCCTGAAGTCTTTTTTGTAATCTTATGGAATAAGTTTGAGTTGTAGCCGTGGCAATCTAAAAAGTCTGATTTGACAGCTATAAATATACTTAATAATGATTAAACTTGATGCTTGCAAATGATACTTGTTGTTGTAGTGTATGGGTAACATAGTAATTAATTTGGATTATGAATTTAATTTTTCATTTAAGTATAAAGTTATTGCAGCATGTAAGATGAGAAACGTCATTGACTTCTTAGATTGTCACGATTATAGGGCCATTATGATAGTGTTAGCATTGATATTGTTTTTCTGCACTTTCTGTGCATAATATAGTGCACTCAATTTATTACCATATTTAAAACGCTGGTCTGACGACTAAAGTCACTGCGTATCGATGATACTTTACTTTGTAATAGAACTTCAGTAAATATTAATTTAAATAAAAAAAACTAATGAATAGGCGGTTACATCTCACTTACCTTTATGGATTCTTCTTGTAAATGCGACATTATTAATGAATGTTTTACAAATACAAATAATTTATTTTTCTTCATAACTATGTGCAACCCAAAGTTCTATGGTAAGCGACCTTTGGTATTTGAAGTGTTATTTTATGAAAAAATATATATGTAGTAAATTCTAATGATTTTCTATGTCCTGTGTTTACCCAAGCTGTATGAACGTAAACGTAGTAAATGAAGCAAAACGAGCGTGGCGTTCTATAATTTCTGCCTACCCCCATGCGAAAAGGTTTATGTTACTCTAATTGGGCTTCTAAACATGTGTGCCAAATTTCATAAGTGTATGTATGTATTGTTCACACATTTCTCCGAAAATACTTATCGGATCGTGACCATTCTTTTTTATTAATAAGTTATCTCAACTTAGGGAATAGTGCAAGTTTCATCAAAATCGGTTCAGCAATTTTCAATATATGGAACATACAACCGAACTTCTTAGCGATAAACAGCACGAATGGGTAAATTGAGTTATTATGGGTATTTTGGCAATCCTTTAGGTACCTTACTATAGAAATTGTTCACTGTTTAGTGATAGTATACTAAAACTAAAAAAAGAGAAAGACGTTTTCACAAAAAAATAAATAGACTTCAAAAGCAAAACATTATAAAGTGCAAAATATTTTTTTTCGGAAGTCAGTGACGAAAAACGATAAAACCGGCCAAGTGCGAGTCGGACTCGCACACGAAGGGTTCCGTACCATTATCGCAAAACACTGCATAAAAATCACGTTTGTTGTATGGGAGCCCCCCTTAATTTATTTTATTTTAATTAATTAATTATTATTTTTTGAAGTAAATATACAACTAAACATTCTGTGAATATTTCAAGCTTTTACCTGTTGCCGTTATAAATATCGAGCAAAAACGGCAAAAAAATCACGTTTGTTGTATGGGAGCCCCCCTTTAATATTTACTTTATACTGTTTTTAGTATTTGTTGTTATAGCGGCAACAGAAATACATCATCTGTGAAAATTTCAACTGTCTAGCTATCACGGTTCATGAGATACAGCCTGGAGACAGACGGACAGACAGACAGACTGACGGATCGCGAAGTCTTAGTAATAGGGTCCCGTTTTTACCCTTTGGGTACGGAACCCTAAAAAAGAAGTACCAAAGACATAGGCTTCCGAAACTGAAGTTATTTTGCACTTTTTATAGTTCATTCACGTTCGAATTTGGTCCGGCCGGAACACGGATCTGTGGGCGGAGTTAGTCCGGCCCGGACCATATCCGAGCGTGTGTATAGTGGTCCGCCGGACATTATTATTATTAATTGAGTCCGTCTCTGTCCACACAGGCGTGTGTAAGCGAGAAAGAAATTGTGGGCGGAGTTAGTCCGGCCGGACCAAATCCGGACGTGCCTTAGCACTATTAGTGTTTTTAAATTTTAAGTTCGGCAATAATATTTTGCCCATCATCCTAATTTAGGCGTAAAATCGCCTAATTGCTAATATGGCAATTTGGCAACACTGCTCATTAATGTCATAATGATAATCACATACGGGCACCTGGAACGCTGATCATTTTGAGGTTATGTTGATGATAAGTAATGGAAGTAAATAAAAACTTTACCACATTTACAAAATAAAACGCAATGCAAGACGAGCACAAAATGTGGCGACGGTACTTGATGTGGTTCGCTCAAGAACACATTGATTTCCGTCATGCAGTAAGTTTTATACTCACATACATTTGATTACATGATTTCTTATGATTTGTGTAATATAACCTTGCTATTTTTCAGGAAATGTATAGTATTATATCATTACTCAAAATACCCGTCAAGTTTGTGGAAAAGCCCTGCGTTCAGAAGCCGTATTGGATAGTTGAATTGCCTTCGGAAGATTGTGTTAGAAAAATAGCTTCTCGGTCTGTTTTGGTTAAAAACTGTATAGAGCTGTGGTCTAGAGCGAGAACTGAGGCACAACTACACGACAATTTGAAAAAATCACTGAAGAATTCAACAGGTAGTTGGGTTTTAGGTGAAAATAAGGATGGTATAAGCGAAACCTGTTTGTGCCCTAAAGAACTGATTGAATCAAGTTTTTCCCCACAAAAGTCTTTTAAACTGGATGTTGAGACATTCTGCAAACATTTTACCATGAAGGAAAAGGTTGAGAAGATTGAAGTAAGGAACATTTAGCATTAATTCTAGTTTTAAGAATGATTATGTCAATAACAGAACTGAAATCCTGGGTGGATTTCAGTTCAATACTAGCGCTTGTATGCCTCTTTATTACCTCATCTCCTAATGAGGTGATGAAGAGACAGATACACAATACAAAATCAGACTCGCGCACAAATGGTTCCGTACAATTATCACTAAAATATCGCGTTTGTTGTATAGGAGCCCACTTAAATATTTATTTTATTCTGTTTTTAGTATTTGTTGTTATATCGGCAACAGAAATACATCATCTGTGAAAATTTCAACTGCCTAGCTACCACGGTTCATGAGATACAGCCTGGTGACAGACGGACCACGGAGTCTTAGTAATATGGTCCCATTTTTATTTTTACCCTTTGGGTACGGAACCCTAAAAAGAGACAAAGCAGTTAATTACCTTTCAGAGATTTAATTTATATTATTACATTTAGTATGTGCTTATTCTTTCAGAAATTCACTTATTTACCAACGGGGGGCCCAGTAAAACTCAAGAACCCTGATGTGACCCTCGCTTACCTAGAGTTTTATGGTGTAGATCCCAATGATGTGCCTGACAAACCTTATGATGTCTTCTTTGGGAAATGGGTAAGCAAAACTACACATTTTCATTATGCAGTACAACAATGAAGTATTGTGTCTATGTCTTGCCTTACATAAGCAAGTACCTAATGAATAGGCACTGATACATAGTTTTTTTTTTTTTTTTCCCTTTTCTTCTGCAATCAGTCCTAGGACTATGAGCAGAATTTTTGTGATATTGTGTTGCAGAGTGGTTTCTCCAGCGAGATTTCCCTCTATATAGTAATAATATAAAAATATATATATAAAATTTATTCAGGTAACTTTTCAAAACCCATTTTACATACCATGTTACTTAATGATAACTAATATTAAACTAGTGTGATATGGTAAAGTCATAGATGGTTCCCCTTAAATAGTATTATAAAAATAATGAATACCACTGGCCCACTTATTCTCAAAAGATCAATGAAAGCAATATACATTAAAAGCCCACCCATTGCACTTGCACCTTTTAAGAAAAGTCAACAACCAAGACTGCCACAAACTATGTCTGCGTGTTAGCTGAAGCTTGTTAACAGAATATATGAACCCTTCACCAGTCCATTTAATATCCATTATTGTATGTTAGAGGAGAAAATTGACAAGAATAGAGTACACAACTGAAAAATCTACTGAGTCTATCAGAATACCAAATAAATCCATTATCAATAAATTTGTAACAAATCTGTAAAAAAGTAGTTTTTGTATTTACACAGTACAGTACATCGAAAATATTAAAAAAAAGGTTAATTCAAAAAATTGTGCAGTCGGAGGATACATATTTGCCAGCTGGCTGATTAAAACCAGATGTTCAAATTACCTTCCTTCGGCAGTCGGGTAAAAAACATAGCTAGGGTGTTAAAGGATCACCAACAGAACCCATTTTCCAGCATTTTTGGATTTTTTGTGTTTGTCTGTTTAGTTGTGCACGCATCACGTGAAATGTATGAAACCAATGTAGATAACTTTTATATAAAAAATTGTGCGTAACTTAAAGTATTACTAAGTTTTTGTTTCATCACAATCGATTGACTCTATCAAAAGTTAGATGAATTTAAAGTGTTCAAGAAGTAAAATTATCATAACACACGCAATTCAGATACTCGGACAGTTGAACTCCGTATTCGATAGATGGTGTTGTGCATTTGAAGTCATTTTCTGAATGGCGGAGTTAAGATTCTCCGCGAAAGAATAACCCTAGAAAAATAATCGGTAGGTTAGGTAGGCACGTAGGGCATGTAGGCAAGAAGGCAAGTAGGGAAGGTATGTAGGGTTATAGGGTAGGCTAGGCAGTCGACGTGAGCGAAGTCAGAGGCAGATCAGGTAGACATGGGTCGTACTTGTAAAATCGAGTACCAGGGTTTCCAAGTACGTCTTCTTTAAGAAACCAGGTCCTAAAACCAGGGCTCGGGATACTTTCAACTAGTTTCTATCTGGATAGGAAATTGACCCGTAATGTTGTATGATTAAGGAGCACAATCGCGTTTTCAAATAAATACCTACTTACAGACGATTACCGTCCTATCTACATGCCAAGTCCTGTTGGAATAAAAAATACTTGCATAGGAAATTGATCAGGCACAGCAACTAGTAATATTATTTTTTCAATTATCTTGCGATCAGCTTCTCAAGTCATAAGCAGATGCGTTCTGTGCATATTGGCATATATATATTTAAAAAAGTTAAAAAAAAAAAACAAGTGCGAGTCGGACTCGCACACGAAGGGTTCCCGTACCATTATCGCAAAACACTGCAATAAATCACGTATGTTGTATGGGAGCCCCACTTAATTTATTTTATTTTAATTTAATAATTATTATTTTTTGAAGTGAATATATAAATAAACATTCTGTGAATATTTCAAGCGTCTACCTGTTGCCGTTATTAATATCGAGCAAAATACGGCAAAAATATCACGTTTGTTGTATGGGAGCCCCCTTTAATATTTATTTTATACTGATTTTAGTATTTGTTGTTATAGCGGCAACAGAAATACATCATCTGTGAAAATTTCAACTGTCTAGCTATCACGGTTCATGAGATACAGCCTGGAGACAGACGGACAGACAGACAGACAGACAGACAGACGGATCGCGAAGTATTAGTAATAGGGTCCCGTTTTTACCCTTTGGGTACGGAATCCTAACAAGCTTTTAGACTTTTAGCTAACTAAAACTATGCATTTTCATCTAAACCAAATTTTTTGCATAATTCAGCTCAATTAATTGGAGTGGGGATAACTGTTTTAAATGGCTACCTATCACACATCTATTTTCAGGAAAACCTCCAAAGTTAAGTGTACTTATTTTAAGATCAAACTGGCCATTTTCAGATAGCAGATGGCCAGCGCGACCTCATCCAGGTACACTCGCTGAAGAAACGGCAGTTCATTGGCAACACCAGCATGGACGCTCAGCTGGCCATCATCATGGCCAACCAGGCGCAGGTGAAGCTTGGAGACATGGTGCTCGACCCCTTCGTCGGTTCCGGCTCTTTGCTGGTCGCTGCGGCGCATTTTGGAGGTAAATATTGTCTTGAATTGTAGGAGATCCCACAATTGAAAAGGCAAATTTGTTACTTTGGACATAAATAACTAAGTGCAGGCCTACTCAAATTTAATTACATTTGTAAAGATTGCTTATCGCTGCACGGCGGTACCCCATCCCTCATCCCCGATGTCACATGAATTTGCTACTGCACAGCGACTCGCTGATTGCTCCGAGCCGCAAATAGGTTTAATTCTAATGTACGTAACTATAATTTTAAATTATTTATTTATTTGGACCTACGGGATTTAATTGTGGGGCGTTGTCAGCAAAACCAACATACTTTGCCTGCAAAGAGTGCAAAATGATATCCTAAGATCAATAGTAAATGCACATTGGTTTGCTAGGAATGACGAAATCCACGACTATCTACAATTGTCATAGGTAAACTCTGAAATCGAGTGATACAAAAGACAACACAAGGCACGCCTATCGTCGCATCCAAACCCACAGTTACTGAACTGTTAAACCCGACAGCGGTGGTAAAAAGGCTGAAGAGGAACCACCTTCTATAAGTGGGAGGTGCAGCACCGGCTGCTCAACCACAACGCTATTTCTCATGGAACGAATTCGCTTATGGTCCGAAGATCGATTACAAATGGAATTGGATAGGCTCGCGTTTGACTACTATCTCGCCTGATGGTGAGCGATGATGTTGTCGACGGTGAAGCTTGCCTAGAAGTAACCTATTCACTCTTGACTAAAAGATAAATCATATCTCAATTTCTTAATCGTCTATTTCCTATTGTTTCAATGACAATAACTCTTGTTCTTCATACATAACACTGTGAGGACTCACCTATTTAGAGGCGAACTCCTTGTCTATTATAAGACTGGCAACAGATAACTATTAACGTCGAAAGCTACATGCGGGGGTTAAAATAAAGCCTTTTTATGCGAGACACGAATGATTCTTGTTCCACTACCTGATGAGGTTACTTAATTAAATGCAAATAAGTTCTAACAACAATTTATTAGAAACAGACTATATACAAACAATCAAAGCGCGCTTTTTCGAGAGGTAACAGGTTCAGTATCGTTCTGCCAGTTACATAATGATATCAAAACTCCATGCAAAAGTCATTTCGTAACTGTTATTATGTAATTTTGTTTTTCTTTTTATTTATTTTTTATAATCTTCTGTCTATGTTACGAAACGAATTTCTTAGGCAATGTGTTACATAATAGACAAGGTTGTGGAAAAAATAATTGAAGATGTTTTTGCTTAGCTTTGAGTGGGACTTCGGGTCGTCCCCGCCTGAAGACAGACACGTTCAGGCAAGATTTCAAAGTAATTTCTGAATATTAATTAAAGCTCCCTGGGCTACCTCCCTTTCCTTTTTCATCCAATGACTTCTCCCGTTCTGGATGAAGCGGGAGGGTGTATCAGACTTTTACTGACTAAAACCCACCCGTGTTCCTTCAGTTGCTTGTGGCAGGGCCGCGGTAACTCTCTTTCAAATTTATCCGCGACCCAGACAGGTGGGCTACCTCACTGACAATACCATAATGCCTTGTCTATCCTGAAACAACATCTCGTATTTCCAGCGTATGTGTGGGGCTCCGACATCGATTACCTGATGCTGCACGGGCGGACGCGGCCCACACGCGTCGGTCAAAAGGTAACAAAGTATGTATTGCAATGGTTAAGGTGCTTCTTAATGTAAACTCATTGAATGCTGCTATTTTAAGTCACATTAGAAAAATAATCATTATAGAAAATTACAATAAAAAAATCAAATTAGGGGTATATTTAAAGCTGGCTGCTTAGATATGCCTTAGGGCATATACCCCTAAGATGTGATTCATCATTTGCATAGTCTATTCCATACCATGATGGGGTCGGATTTCAGTTAAACTGGATACAATGGATACTGGATGTTTTAACATGGACTGACTGCCCAACTGACCTCCACATCCTAGGACATCCACTGGAACTCTATATCCTGGGATGTGGAGTAGGGATGTTGCGACCTAAATATTTTATAAGAAACTATATGGGTGGAGAAATAAAATAATAGGATAGTATTTTTTATTAATTACTAGCGACACGCCCCGGCTTCTCCCGTTACAAATTATAGACAAAAACCTTCATCGTTTCTCACTCTTTCTATTGGTGAAAACCGCATGAAAATCCGTTCAGTAGTTTTTGAGTTTATCGCGTACAAACACGGCGGGGGACTTTAATCTATACTAATATTATAAAGAGGAAAGATTTTTTTGTTTGTTTGTTTGTACAGAATAGGCTCCGAAACTACTGGACCGATATAAAAAAATATTTCTCCAATAGAAAGCTACGTTATTCCTGAGTAACATAGGCTATTTTTTTTATCCCGAAAACGGGTCCTGTGGGGTGGCCCACGGGAGCGAAGCCGCGCGGAGCAGTGGTTACAAAATGTATGGATTTGACAGCTTTCAATAGCCATAGCAACGATGCGCCACCTATCGTGAAAAAAGGCAGTTCACATCCCCATAACACAATAAAAACGCGTCTGATCTTGTCATCGAACGAATCTTCGCTACTATTAGACTATTGGTCAATGAGCACGTGCGTTCGGCACGCGTCAGTAGCCGGCCCCGCTTATTTTCAAATCGATGCGGAAGCCCCGCAAATGCGGATGAGAAAGCGAATATTCGCAACATCCCTGTTGTGGGGGCAGTACTAGTTAAGATAAAATATCAAGTATATAGCTAGTTTTTCGTGATTCCAAACTGGTATGCGATCATGGGTCAACAGCTTTTTGTGATTCCAAACTGGTATGCGATCATGGGTCAAATAGCTTTTCGTGATTCCAGACTGCTATGCGATCATGGGACAATAGCTTTTCGTGATTCCAAACTGGTATGCGATTATGGGTCAATAGCTATTCGCGATTCCAAACTGGTATGCGATCATGGGTCAACTTACAAAATCATAAAAGAGATTAATTAGAACTTATTTTTGCGAGCAATTTGATTTCTTGGTCTGAGTATATATTCATCATTAAGAGGAAATGCGGTCCAAGACATCCGACTGAATATCTTAAGTAAAAAGTCATAATTCGAGGTTTGTCTCTCGCCTATTTCCTCCTCCATTATTGGACCAATTTAAAAGATATTCCATGAACTGAAAAATAAAGATAATAATATATACTGTGCCCCTATGTGTGCCTTTTTAATGATTTTTGGGGTACCGTACCCAAATCCTAAAAACGGGAGCTTATTACTAAGACTCCGCGGTCCGTCTGTCTGTCTTCAATGGTATAGTACTTTTTTGAAGATATGAGTAATGTCATAAAGACTGTTTTACTGGGTTTAAGGGCTCTATAATATGACGTAATAATTCCTTTCGTCTTCCTTTTTAGGGTTCCGTAACCAAAAGGTAAAAACGGGACCCTATTACTAAGACTCCGCGGTCCGTCTATCTGTCTGTCCGTCTGTCACCAGGCTGTATCTCATGAACCGTGATAGCTAGACAGTTTAAATCTTCAGAGATGATATATTTCTGTTACCGTTATAACAGCAAATATTAAAAACAGAATAAAACAAATATTTAAGTGGGGCTTCCATACAAAAACGTGATCTTATTGCTGTTTGTTGCGATAATGGTACGGAACCCTTGGTGCACGAGTCCGACTCGCACTTGACCGGTTTTCATCTTTAGAAGCACTAGAACCCTCAAAAGATGCTCAAAATTGCGCTGTGTACAGAGGCCTAGTGTACAAATTTGACAACTATAAATGAAAAAAGGAAAACAAGGCCACAGTATATATATATCATTATTTTTCAGTTTATGGGATATCTTTTAAATTGGTAATAGGCAAGAGCCAAAAGTAAAATTATTACTTTTGAAATTCAGTCCGATGTCTGCGACCAAATTTCCTCTTAATATCGCAATCATGAATATTTTACAGATACGTACCAAAGACGAGAGCATACGCGGCAACATGAGACAGTACGGAACTGAGTCGCGGTACCTAGATGTGATCGTGAGTGACTTCTCACTGCACAACTGGAAGCCAGGCTTGAAGTTCGACGCAATTATTACTGATCGTAAGTGTTATTTTTTAATCAACGAACATTGCTGCTGGAAGAAATTTCCATTAAAATAAGCAGTACCTTTGTGCTCTTTTATCCGTAATCTTTCTTTTCTCTGATAAGTATTTGTGTGTGCATAAATAAATAAATAATAATAATTCTAGGAGAACTTCTTTATTCAAAGTCAACATTTTTATTTCAGACCAAGGGATCCATAGAGTGTTAGTATGAACTTAGCCTATGTTAGTTAAGTAAACTCAATAACTTAAAAATACAACAATTATACATTCTTCTTTTTCTTTTCGTGTCGATAAACTCGAATTTTGACTCAACTATTTTCAAATTTTGTCTGACCAGTATGTAGCCACCTGGACCGCTCTGTCATTTGCCACGTTCAGGTCCTGGATGGTGCAGGTGGCTGGGCACGAAGGGCAGACAAGGAGGTAGGGCATATCCTGCGACGAGGCCCCACACAGGCACTGTGTTTGAGATGGGTCTATGAGACACCATTTGGCCAGATTTTTTCTGCAGCGACCAACTTGTACCCGCAATCGATTTAGGGATTTCCAGATTGGCCATGGCAGTTCGTGTCCAGGGGGCAGATGCTCTGCCGGAGTGATGGAGTATGGAGGGGCAGGATGTACGTTTTTCCACAGTTTACATCTCTCGTCAGTTGCGCTGGCATCTTTCTTTTTCTTTCTCACAAAGCTTTTTTAGCTTTTTTTTTTCTCATACTCAAACTCTCAATTATACATTAATTGGCTACATGAACATGTGCACGCTAATGTCTGCCAGCCCAAAGCCTGATAAATGGTTCATCAACCTTGCCCGCCAGTGTAGCTAAAATAATGTTAGGGCTGCCACTGAATCGCCGTGACGTCGATGCACTCCGTTAGCGTATAATGGCATGGCCCCATATATTCGCGCTGCCGCAAACATGGCCGATGCACTGCAAAACCGAGGCAGCTTCAGCGCATTATTATACGGCACGCGCACGCGCAGAGCGTTGTAAGCCGTCTGCGCATACCTAACCCACAAACTGCCGCAAACGCAACTGCAAACGACCGGCAGTAGGCTCTGAAGAGAGTCAGTTTGACCTCGTCTGTTCACCGCGCAAACCCTGCCCTAACATGTCCTATTGGGTTCGGAGCATCACGTTTTCTTTCTCTATGTCTCGCTAATTATAGCGTTAAGGTTGTCTATGTTAATCATAACGCTATCATTCACTCATTTTTCTTCCACTCCTCACATAGTCCAGATAAAACGTGTTGTATTACGGTAGATCCATCCAGACTATTGGATGATTGACACAAATGCGCTTTCACCATTCATTCAGCCGTAGCGAACTTTTAACGGCTTCTATTTTTTGAAGCAAAATCTTTTCTAGCCGCGTTGCGATTTTCGGTATGGTCAAAACTTATGGGTTGGCGTTAGGGATGGGCGTTTTCGGTTTTTTGCGCAAACGGTTACGTAACCGATATACAGTTTTCATATCGATATCAAAAACGGTTTTCAGATATCGATATCAGTAGTACAGTTTGCAAACGTTAACATGATATTTAGATGAGAAAACTAACAACGAACGCGAACTAAAGCAAACGCAAACTCACACTACTGGTATTTACAGTTATTTATCAGTTTAGCTACTTGTAACTACAGCGATTTCCCTTTATGTTTTACTAGGCTTAGGACTAGCAGAAAAGTTTTTGAATAGTAAATGTCATTTGAGATAACATTGTACATTTAAATAATCCCATTTTACAGCCCGTCCAACCGTTTTTGACTTCTATTGCATTGGTAATATGATAAATGGCAACTGTAACAGTTAGTTTTGGTAACAGGTTTATGCTTTTTATGCCATCCTTATACTCACGGGATAGAACTCAAAATCGGTTGAACGGACTGTAAAAAGGGGTTGTAAAAGAGGTAGCGATATGGTTCCTATCGGTTTGAAGTTTACGTTTTGTTCGTACGTTTTTGCATTGTTACGGTTTTAGGTTATGAGTTATTCGTTCTCGAACGCAAGTAGTTTTGATTCGATACATACAGTTTTTGTGATATCGGTTATTTTGATATGGATATCGATATTATATGATATTGAACCCCATATCCGATATAAGTTACGTTTTGATATATCAGTCACATCCCTAGTTGGCGTCAGCTACATGCTAATGTAACACCATCATCGACATGCTAATGAGATGTGTGACGGAATAATTATGTTTTCGTCAAGATTTTTAGTTTTCACATCAGTAGGCAGTTCCCATGACTGCATAATATTATGATTTTTCTGTCAATCGCCGATCTTTTAATACAGCTTTTTATATTTTCCAGCACCCTACGGTGTTCGAGAGCCCACAGAAAAGATCGGCATAGAGAAAGAGAACTACACACTATCGGAACACCACCTACCGAACCACGTGCCTTCTAAAGTGGAGTATGGACTGTCGCACATCTATAGTGATCTGCTCAACTTCGCGGCCACGTATCTTGAGATGGGACGCCGATTGGTCTGCTGGTTCCCGCTAGTGAGGTAAGAGAAATTATAGTTTTGAATGGTCTGGTAACTGTCCGTTAACCACTAAGCGCAAGCGAGCTTTGAAAACTAGTTCAATAGTTACTATTTACTGTCAACTTGCATTATCTGCCGGGCAAGGCGCCATGACTTTCAGCCACTTCGTTACAGGTTTTTAGTTCTGTCTTCAATGGTACGGGCACTGCTTGTACTTTTCTGAAGATATGAGTATTGTCATTGTTATGGTATGTTGTGTATAAAATAAGACTCCTTGACTTGACACTTGTATGGATTTATTTAGATCAAACATGTAAACATTATATCGACAACTCGAGACCGAGACATCATAAAAAGACAAAGACCATCGGAAGGAACTGTTCATTCGCCGTTGTCTGTGTCCGGAAATAGTTAGAGATGTCACGGATAA
The DNA here is from genome assembly GCA_945859665.1 of Anorthoa munda. Taxonomy (NCBI): domain Eukaryota; kingdom Metazoa; phylum Arthropoda; class Insecta; order Lepidoptera; family Noctuidae; genus Anorthoa; species Anorthoa munda. The sequence goes on along the minus strand of OX243901.1, from coordinate 4,210,873 downwards.
ATATAGATAATTAATTTAGTAATTGGAGTTGTACCAACAGTCATAAGGACTGTTTTACTGGGGTAAAAAGCTCTATAATATGACGTAATGATTACTTTCGTCTTCCTTTTTAGTTCCGTAACCAAAGGGTAAAAATGGGACCCTATTACTAAGACTCCGCGGTCCGTCTGTCACCAGGCGAACCATGCTAGCTGTATCTCATGAACCATGCTAGCTAGACAGTTGAAATTTTGACAGATGATGTATTTCTGTTGCCGTTATAACAACAAATACTAAAAACAGAATAAAATAAATATTTAAGTGGGGCTCCCATACAACAAACGTGTTTTTTTTTTTGCTGGTTTTTCGATAATGGTAGGTACGGGACCCTTCGTGTGCGAGTCCGACTCGCACTTGGTCGGGTTTTTTAAATATATGCGTAGCTGGTACGATAGAAGTACAAAAACTCGCAATATACAGATCCTTATCCACTTGCACTTGCAAAATCGCAATGATATAGTTCACTAATCAGTTCCATCCTCCTTACCACAAACTCACTTAAGACAGCCAGTTAACCCAGACCAAAAACAATCTTCCTACTCTTCAAATCTTCCCCCCTTAAATGCCCTTGGTCTACCTCCAGGGAAGAGTATCAAGAAGACCAGCTGCCGTCTCACCCGTGCCTGAAGCTGGTGGGCAACTCGGAGCAGGTGATCTCGAAGCTGGCGGCGCGTAGACTGCTCACCTACGAGAAGGTCACGGACGAAGTGCCCAACATGCCCCTGGACCCTAATGCTGGAGTGCATAACTTTAGGTACGTATTTAAGCATTTTTGGCTAACTACAAAAATAGTGAAGTTGAGTATGTAAGAATCGTAGCAGGCGGCGTTCTGTAGTTTCTGCCTACCCTACATGAATAGAGGCGTAAGGTTATGTATAATAGTCACAACAGATCTGTGTCTCTGAAGTTGGCTCTGCTAACCATTGCGCAATAAACAGTTTGTCATTGAGTATACTGCATAGAGTAAGCGAGGTAGGACGATGCGACAAACGTAAGCGAGTATAAGAGACAGTTATAGTTCTCGCCAAACTTCTTGGCCGCCCTGCAGCCTAATTGCGTAAATGAATTCTGCAAAGGGAATAAGTCGATTCTTTCAAAGAATCAGAATCATTTCTTTCAACTTTTTCGGTATTGGGAAACTAATTTGGAAAGCTAGCGTTAGCTTTCCAAATCCTCCTTTGAGTTGAACACAGACTACTTAGAAATACTACGGAGTTGAAGATATATGACATTTGCATTACACAATACCAATAGTGAAGTTTTATCTCGATTCTTCCGCTTTCATTCATTCTTTTACAATCCATTCTACGTCAAAATATTGGTAATGAAAAGAGCATAACCTTTCCGTTTCAGAGTGTAATATGCAATACGAAAAGTCGTTTCTGGGAAGGTTCCAACTTGTTTGCTTTGCAGAATTCACTTACGCAATTAGGCTGCTGAAGTTGGCTACAATGGAAAAAATAAAAAATAAAAATTGCGTCAATAAGGTACAGAAAGTTCTTAGGCAATAATTACAGATCTCTTATTGTGCCTTTAATTTCGGCGTGCAAATTAGTCATAAAAACTATTATTTATCACTACAGTCAAAATTCATGCAAGCGGTCAAGTAAATTAAGATTAATTAACATAAATCATTATTAAATTAAAAATAAATTATATCACATAGATTGAAATTGGAACATAAAATTTTAAGTATAATTATTATCCTCTACCGCTTTACAACTTATAATCTAAAAACTCCAGTACACTGTAAAAGCATTTATCAATAAGTAGATTTGTTAAATTACGCTTAAATTTAAAGAATGGTTATGTTTTTATGGCACTCGGAATTTTATTGTACAATTTAATGCACATAATATAACTGTTGTTGAGTGTTTGCGTGATATTAGTTTTTGGTCGATGCAACATGTTAACAATATGTGATCGAGGGGCGTAATAACTTGTCGTTTGCTCAAAAATTCCCTTATGTTTAAAAACAAATATAAATGATTCCAAAATATAGATGCATGGTAAAGTCAAAATACTGGCTGCGCAGTAGTAAATCTCATACAAAAACAGCACCGTTTCGTGCCTCGCGCATCCGTTAAACCAACTTCAGGGCGGCCAAGAAGTTTAGCGAGGACTATACACAATGTTATCTTCACTTTCAACATTGACACAAAAATAGCTACTGCGCAGGGTCTTGCAGGCAATTCAGAGACATAAATATATGAATGTAGACAAACTGGTCCTGTACGTCCGCAATCATTCTGATGACTTTTTGTTACGCATCGGAACAATGTTAGCTTTAACACTTACGGTTCTTGTTCATATAAGAACACCACACGTCCAGCTAGTGACGTTTCCGGTTGACATCAATAGAAAAACAACTTTAATTACTTTACATAAAGTTCAAAGTGGCATAACAATAATAGTCTCTCGACGCATCCATCTATACTAATATTATAAAGAGGTAAAGTTTGTGACGTTGTAGAGGGTAATCTCTTTATGTACTGAACCGATTTTGACAATTCTTTCACCAGTAGAAAGCTACATTATTCCTGAGTGTCATAGGTAATAATTTATTTTCAAAAATATTAGAGATCCTTATGAAAATTGTAATAATGTAACCCAAAGTAGCAAAATATTGCCTATAAAATTCATTCTTTGGCGTGCGCTGAGAAAACTATTGATGATATATAAAAATTATGTACTACATGGTTAAAGTACTCATTATTACCTACATACAACTAAGGGAGAGAATATATCTAACTATCATAGTTTAGTCACAGATAATATAATACTAGCATACAGATACCTCATCCCATACAAAGAAACCGTGCCGACGTAACTCGCGTTTTTCATCTGCTTAATTTGGCAATTTTTTGTACATCGAAAGCGTTCGGTTCTGTTTCACGGTGATAGATGGTGTTAACAGCGACTTGCAAGTAAAAGGGTTTCGTGAATATTGTTTTCTTTAAATACAGTAAAGGTTCGTTTTATAGTATTTTTTTGCACGTATTTACAGTTTTTTTGCACCAAAATGTGTTACAATGCAAATTTCAACAATCGAGTGGAATGCTTAAGAAATTTAAAAATGCGCCATCTATTAGCATCAATTTTAAATGATCCGTTCAAATAATCTTTGAAATGTGAATTAAGAACCCAATATTCCATAATTGTGCACTTAGGAGAGTTGATTAAACAAGAACATACAATTTGTATGTTCAATTCCAGAAAATTTAAATTTTACACACATTCAATAACAGATGTAGGTGCATATCGCGCCATCTAGTGAGATTTATTTGGACCACATTTTCTTTCTTAGCAATGAGACCCCGTGGTTTAGTCACAATAGCAGCTTTTATGTTCTAAATTTTAATTAGATCGCCGGTAGAAACAAAAGTTGGTTACATTCGTATGCTTATTCAAATAAATAGTTTAACAAATTGGTAGGTAGGGCAGTTAGGATATGTAGGGTATGGTAGGTAGGGTAGGATAGGGTAAGTATGGTAGAGTAGGTAGGTGGGTGGTAGGTAGATAGGTAGCCAGTTGACGGCAGCGAAGCCGCGAGGGTCAGCTAGATTAAAATAAGAACGCTTTTGTTTCCAGAGAGAAATACTTCACAATGGGCGAGATGACGCGGCGGGAGAGGAAGGAGAAGCGCGCAGGGGAGGTGGCCGCCTACCTCGCCAGCAAGATGGCCGCCGCCAGGACTGACGTCACGTGACACGACCACCTTGTTGACCACAGATTATAAACAGAGATACAATTATGTACCTTTATTAAACGTTAAGTTTTAATTGATGTCGTTTTCCATTGACCAGCTTATAAAATATGTAAAATTTAAAAAAACCCCGACACATTTTTATTGCTTGCTTTTTAAATTACATAATTTATCTAGTATTAGACACGCTTCGATTAAAAATCTATCGAACACGTAATTATGACACGATATCTAGCGGAAATACCCCGATTCTAACAGTAAAATGCCGATAACTTTTGAACGGCTGAACCGATTTTCATCAAACATAGCTACAGAACACTCTCGATAAAGTCACATTGCAAAACTAAATCAAAATTGGTTCATCCGTTTAGGAGCTATGATGCCACAGACAGATACGCAAATACATAAACCTGACGTGTGTACTGTACCTATGTGTACACACGTCAAACTAACACCCCTCTTTTTTCGTCGGGGGTTAAAAATATATTATTAACTAAAGTCAGTAATCAGAGTACGAACAGCTAAAAAAACCCGACTGCAAAGATATAAACAAGAAAAAAATCACAGCACAGCATGATTTTCGAGTTTTTTGATTTTATTAACTTTTTTTATTTAGTACTTTTTAGTTATATACTTTTTTTTTCAAATGACTTTTAAACATATAAATATTTTTGTAATCACCTCTAAAAACCCTTCATTTTGATACCCCACTCGATGGGTTTGGAAGAAAATAAAAATTGCAACCCCCACAATATGGCGACCAAAATCCGCCATATTTCTTTTTTTTGTAACGTCTCTTATCTAAGAACACTTGGGCGGGCAAGACCTATCTAACGTAGTCTTAATTATAAAAATCTGTCAAATGGTTTGAAAGATATGAGGTAATAAAGAATATTACATACATACATACAAGATACGCGCGAAAAACATAACCCTTGCCTTGCAACCGAGTAAAAAGGACAGCAACGGGGAATTTGACTGTCCACGGTTTATGCCGTAGATCTTTAGCATTTTATTCTTGGACAACACATAATACGAATTTATTTAGAGCAAAATCATCAAATACATTAGTCATCTGTATCCTATACATGAAACTTGTGTTGCTATTTGTTTGGAGACTGGAGTGGAGACCATGATTAAAACAAGAAGCTGGTGGTAACATAATATAAATTTAATTTATTTAAATAATTCATACCCACAGGAACAGTCCAGTAAATAAAACTAGCTTAGTAATAGTTTACACACAACCAAAAACATTCCATACACCATAAATGCACGCCTGCTTTCGATAAAACTATAATATATTCTTATAATCTAGTTCATATAAGATTATACTTATTAATTATAATTAGTATAATTTTCCTGGTATATTGACAAAATACCTATACATTTTTGTTACCTACAATGGAAACAGACCTTTTATTTGGGCTTTGGAACATAATTTTTTATTTGTGTTCTTTTCTCGATAAATGCCGACGAATTACGCACGTCATATTCTGACCAAATTGACAGTTCTCCAGGTCTGATCAACTCATGCATGTTAAAATTTACCTAAAGCGCCCCCGAGACAGTCAAACGGTTTGATTCAAACAAATAGATTTTTGGTTTGACTCAAACCATTTGTTTTACACACTTCTTTCAAACTAGCTGTGTAATCGATCAAAATGGTTAGAATCAGACCAAAATCTACGTGTTTGAATCAAACCGTTTGACCGTCTCGGGGGCGCTTTTGGGCCTGTTTTAAAGAAACTGCCAGATATATTCAAAATCCGTTTTTTTTTTTTTAGCTATCTGTCATCTAGAAACAGGCCATAGATATAATGCAGTTGTATCCTGCCAGTGTTATTCAGTGATAGCTAAGGAAAGCATCATGGAGGTGAGGTCGGGTGTGGGCGGCAGAGCCCGTGCGGCCCGCTGGCGGCGCGCAGCCGAGGACTGCGCCCACTGGCACAGCTTCCACACGTCCGCGCGCTTGGAGCTGTTGCCCGCTGACTTGTAGTGGTTTAGCAGGTTGTTTGTTACCTGCAACAGAGAAAAATTTATGAGGAAAAAACAAAATAATAAAAAATTGGGCTTCCTGGGACGGCCTACTTCTAGCCAACTATAAATCTCTTTCGGGTAATAATGATGAAATCGGCACAGAAGAGTTGGACACAAACAAAATAGTACATTCAGGGCTTAACCGGGATTTAATTGCGATAAAAAGTTGGTCAGACCGATTCGGAGTGGCGGTTAACCCCGCAAAGTGTCAGGCTATCATAGTTGGCAGCCCGTATAGCTTGAGAAAGCTCGATGGTTTAACTGTGCCGCCCATAATATTTAACAACGTAGCAATCCCGTTTAGCTCCGAGGTTAAGGATCTTGGTCTGCTCGTCGACACTTGCCTCGACTGGCGCAAGCAGGTAACGAGTGTCAGCCAAAAGGTCACCGGATCGTTACGTTCGCTTTATCGACTGAAGAATCTTCTCCCAGCTCACATAAAGGCCATGCTTGTACAGGCCCTTATCTTTCCAATAATTGACTATGGTGATGTGTGCTACTATGACCTGAATGCAGATCTACTCAATAAACTTGACCGCCTTCTAAATAACTGCATTCGATTTGTCTTCAACCGCCGGAAGTATGATCATGTATCTGCACATCGAGCACTTTTAAAATGGTTGCCGATTCGTCAGCGTAGAGTGCTGAGGGCCTTGACTACCCTGTTTTCTTTTATTGATAAACCCACTTCTCCTTCTTATCTGACTTCACATGTCCAATTCCTTTGTTCTGCCCACAGTAAAAATCTTCGCTCCGCCAATAATCGTCTTCTACAATGTCCCTCTCACCGCTCTGGGCTTATCCATTCCTCCTTCTTTGTCCAGGCGATTTCCCTTTGGAATGCGCTCCCTCAGAACATCAGGATGGCAACCAGTCGGTTGTCTTTCAAACTGAAGGCACGCGAGCACATTCGCAAGAAGTTTGCAGAATCATCACATGGTTAATTTGTTGGATTCGGTTTCTCAATAGCATTATTTATATGTATGTATGTATCTATGTATATATTTGTGTATATTAAATTGTTTTATTTATATTTATTTTCTCTTTTTGCTTTTTCATTAAGTTGCACCTGCCATATATTATCTCTGCACCACCCTAAGGTCGACTGGTAGAAAATGCCTAAGGCATTAAGTCCGCCTTTGTACTTGTGCATAAAGTTTTATAAATAAATAAATACATTCTTTTTCTACTAACTGATGAATTTACTTAATTAAATGCAAATAAGTTCCAACAACAATTTATTAGAAACTTTCAGACTAAAATACACACACAGACTATATACAAACAATTAACGCACGCTTTTTCGAGAGGTAACAGGTGCAGTATCATTCTGCCAGTTACGTAATGATCCATACAAAAGTCATTTCGGAACTTTTGTTTTTTTTAATTTTATAATCTTGTGTCTATGTTTATATTTCGAAACGAATTTCTTAGGCAATGTGGTACATAATAGACAAGGTAGTAGAAAAAGGCTTTTTATTAAGTGGTAAGCATCATCAAATAGAGTAAAAAAACTTTGCTTAACTTGTGTGTGAGCATTAGTTACTTCTTAACCTATGTTCAAATGAAACTATGAGTGTGTAACTTACCAAGAACAATCCAAGCATAGCCCTCATATTTTCTGGGTTCAGCTTCAAGGCCTGACAGTAGTAAGTCTTGGCTAGTTCCATGTTCTCAACACCACCCTGAAATAACATTATTATTACGTGTGTGAAGTTAGCATCTCAAATGTTAGCATCTCACAAATTAACACCACATATAATGGCATCCCACATAGTTCTATAGTTCTTGATAAGTTTTAACAATAGTTCCGTCGATTTTACTATCAAAATTGCATTTTGAAAAAATTAGATGCTAACTTCGCAATACATATCATAGCATCTCATCGAATTTCTCAAAAAAACACCACATATAAGGGCATTCCGCATAGTTCTACAGTTCTTGATGCGTTTTATCAATAGTTCCGTCGATTTTGCTATAACAATTTTTTTATATCAGCATTTAAAAAAATGAGATGCTAACTTCTCAATACATATCATAGCATCTCATCAAATTTCTCAAGTTCTACAGTTCTTGATGCGTTTTATCAATAGTTCCGTCGATTTTGCTATAACAATTTTGAATATCAGCATTTTTTAAAATGAGATGCTAACTTCTCAATACATATCATAGCATCTCATCAAATTTCTCAAAATTGACCTTGTTGTAGTTGGAAGCAAAAGAGTTCTGCATCCTAAACCTATTCTTTTGATAGTTCTGTCGGTTGAATCTAATTTCAATCCCTAAAAAAATATAAACGAAATATCCGAACAGTAGTGAGATCCTGAGGTATAACTGGTCGTTCCAGGTCGTATCTTTATACAGCCCAGAAGTACCAGTTATACCTGGTTTTAACATTCGAACGATAAGTCTAGATCTCTCAAACAAGTCCCGAAAGAGTTTTAGTGTTTAAAACATCCACAATAATTATAAATCATTGTTATAAACAAAAGTGAGATGCTAAGGTATAGTTGGGAGTTCTGGTTCGTATAAAACATTTTAACTAATAGGCTAGGATCTCCTCCGTTTCAAATAATAATATGAATGGACTTTAAAAAGTATGCTGCCGAAAGCAAGAACTCTCACTCAAGTATCAGCAGAACATGGTTGAAGATTTAGGTTAGCAAAAATCAAGGAAATATACATGGTACGCAAAAAACAACAAAAAAATAATAACAAGAGGTACTGAGGCCCAGCATCTAATTGAATTATATTACTTCTGTAAATTGTCTTAATGGAAATATACAACAGAAAGTCAGAACTCTCACCAAAGATTTCACAAAGCCTGGTTGAAGATTTAGTTTAGTGAAAATCAAGGAAATATACATTGTAAGCAAAAAAAACTAAAAAAAATGTTAAGAGGTACTGAGGCCCAGCATCTTATTGAATTATATTACTTCTATAAATTATCTTAATAGAAACATAAAACAGATAACCAGAACTCTCACATAAGTATCTACTAAGCCTGGTTGAAAATTTAGTTGAGCAAAAATCAAGAAAATTTTCAGAGCTCATTACAAAAATTTCAAAAAAAATGTGAGCAGGTACTTAGGCCCGGCAATCTCATCGGTTTCTATAATAACTATAACTAGACTTTATAAAAACATGCTACAGAAAGCCAGAACTCTCACTGAAGATTCCACAGAGCTTGGTTGAAGATTTAGGTTAGCTAAAATCAAGGAAATATATATTGTACGCAAAAAAATAAGAAAATAAATGTTAAGAGGTACTGAGGCCAGGCATCTCATCGGTTTCTAGTACTCTTATAACTAGGCTTTACAAGAACATGCTACAGAAAGCCAGAACTCTCACTTAAGTATCTACTGAGCCTGGTCGAAAATTTAGTTGAGCAAAAATCAATAAAATTTTCAGAGCTCATTACAAAAATTTCAAAAAAATTGTTAGCAGGTACTGAGGCCCGGCATCTCATCAGTTTCTAGTACTCTTATAACTAGACTTTACAAGAACAAGCTACAGAAAGCCAGAACTCTCACCAAAGATTTCACAGAGCCTAGTTGTAGATTTAGCTTTGCTATAATCAAGGAAATATACATTGTAAGCAATAAAAAATACAAAAAAATTATTAGCAGGTACTGAGGCCCGGCATCTCATCGGTTTCTATTACTCTTATAACTAGGCTTTACAAGAACATGCTACAGAAAGCCAGAACTCTCACTTAAGTATCTACTGAGCCTGGTCGAAAATTTAGTTAAGCATAAATCAAGAAAATTTTCAGAGCTCATTACAAAAATTTCAAAAAAATTGTTAGCAGGTACTGAGGCCCGGCATCTCATCGGTTTTTATTACCACTATAACTAGACTTTATAAAAACATGCTACAGAAAGCCAGAACTCTCACTTAAGTATCTACTGAGCCTGGTCGAAAATTTAGTTGAGCAAAAATCAAGAAAATTTTCAGAGCTCATTACAAAAATTTCAAAAAAATTGTTAGCAGGTACTGAGGCCCGGCATCTCATCGGTTTCTATTACAACTATAACTAGACTTTATAAAAACATTCTACAGAAAGTCAGAACTCTCACCAAAGATTTCACAAAGCCTGGTTGAAGATTTAGTTTAGTGAAAATCAAGGAAATATACATGGTAAGCAAAAAAAACTAAAAAAAATGAAAAGAGGTACTGAGGCCCAGCATCTTATTGAATTATATTACTTCTATAAATTATCTTAATATAAACATAAAACAGATAGCCAGAACTCTTACATAAGTATCTACTAAGCCTGGTTGAAAATTTAGTTGAGCAAAAATCAAGAAAATTTTCAGAGCTCATTACAAAAATTTCAAAAAAAATGTGAGCAGGTACTTAGGCCCGGCATCTCATCGGTTTCTATAATAACTATAACTAGACTTTATAAAAACATGCTACAGAAAGCCAGAACTCTCACTGAAGATTCCACAGAGCTTGGTTGAAGATTTAGGTTAGCTAAAATCAAGGAAATATACATGGTACGCAAAAAAAAAACAAAAAAAAATGTTAAGAGGTACTGAGGCCCAGCATCTTATTGAATTATATTACTTCTATAAATTATCTTTATGGAAACATAAAACAGATAGCCAGAACTCTCACATAAGTATCTACTAAGCCTGGTTGAAAATTTAGTTAAGCAAAAATCAAGAAAATTTTCAGAGCTCATTACAAAAATTTCAAAAAAAATCCGAGCAGGTACTTAGGCCCGGCATCTCATCGGTTTCTATAATAACTATAACTAAACTTTATAAAAACATGCTACAGAAAGCCAGAACTCTCACTGAAGATTCCACAGAGCTTGGTTGAAGATTTAGGTTAGCTAAAATCAAGGAAATATATATTGTATGAAAAAAAATAAGAAAATAAATGTTAAGAGGTACTGAGGCCAGGCATCTCATCGGTTTCTAGTACTCTTATAACTAGGCTTTACAACAACATGCTACAGAAAGCCAGAACTCTCACTTATGTATCTACTGAGGCTGGTCAAAAATTTAGTTGAGCAAAAATCAAGAAAATTTTCAGAGATCATTACAAAAATTTCAAGCTTTCTGTAGCATGTTTTTATAAAGTCTAGTTATAGTGGTAATAGATACCGATGAGATGCCGGGCCTCAGTAACTGCTAACAATTTTTTTGAAATTTTTGTAATGATATCTGATAATTTTCTTGATTTTTGCTCAACTAAATTTTCGACCAGGCTCAGTAGATACTTAAGTGAGAGTTCTGGCTTTCTGTAGCATGTTTTTATAAAGTCTAGTTATAGTTGTTATAGAAACCGATGAGATGCCGGGCCTCAGTACCTGCTAACACTTAAAAAAAAAAAAAAAAATGTGCTCTGAAAATGTTTTTGATTTTTGCTCAACTAAATTTTCGACCAGGCTCAGTAGATACTTAAGTGAGAGTTCTGGCTTTCTGTAGCATGTTTTTATAAAGTCTAGTTATAGTGGTAATAAAAACCGATGAGATGCCGGGCCTCAGTACCTGCTAAAACTTAAAAAAAAAAAAAAAATGTGCTCTGAAAATGTTTTTGATTTTTGCTCAACTAAATTTTCGACCAGGCTCAGTAGATACTTAAGTGAGAGTTCTGGCTTTCTGTAGCATGTTTTTATAAAGTCTAGTTATAGTGGTAATAAAAACCGATGAGATGCCGGGCCTCAGTACCTGCTAACAATTTTTTTGAAATTTTTGTAATGAGCTCTGAAAATTTTCTTTATTTTTGCTTAACTAAATTTTCGACCAGGCTCAGTAGATACTTAAGTGAGAGTTCTGGCTTTCTGTAGCATGTTCTTGTAAAGCCTAGTTATAAGAGTAATAGAAACCGATGAGATGCCGGGCCTCAGTACCTGCTAACAATTTTTTTGTATTTTTTATTGCTTACAATGTATATTTCCTTGATTATAGCAAAGCTAAATCTACAACCAGGCTCTGTGAAATCTTTGGTGAGAGTTCTGGCTTTCTGTAGCTTGTTCTTGTAAAGTCTGGTTATAAGAGTACTAGAAACTGATAAGATCCCTCAGAAGGCCTCAGTACCTGCTACCATTATTTTTTAAATTTTCGTAATGAGCTCTGAAAATTTTCTTGATTGTTGCTCAACTAAATTTTCGACCAGGCTCAGTAGATACTTTAGTGAGAGTTCTGGTTTTCTGTAGCATGTTCTTGTAAAGTCTATTTAAAATAGTACTAGAACCCGACGAGATGCCGGGACTCAGTAACTATAAACATTTTTTTTGCATTTTTTATTGCGTAGAATGTACATTTCCTAGATTTTCGCTAAGCTAAATCTTCAACCAGGTTCTGTGAAATCTTTGGTGAGAGTTGTGGCTTTCTGTTGTATGTTTCCATTAAGACAATTTATAGAAGTAATATAATTCAATTAGATGCTGGGCCTCAGTACCTCTTATTATTATTATTTTTTGTTTTTTGCGTACCATGTATATTTCATTGATTTTTGCTAACCTAAATCTTCAACCATGTTCTGCTGATACTTGAGTGAGAGTTCTCGCTTTCGGCAGCATACTTTTTAAAGTCCATTCATATTATTATTTGAAACGGAGGAGATCCTAGCCTAATAGTTAAAATGTTTTATACGAACCAGAACTCCCAGCTATACCTTAGCATCTCACTTTTGTTTATAACAATGATTTATAATTATTGTGGATGTTTTAAACACTAAAACTCTTTCGGGACTTGTTTGAGAGATCTAGACTTATCGTTCGAATGTTAAAACCAGGTATAACTGGTACTTCTGGGCTGTATAAAGATACGACCTGGAACGACCAGTTATACCTCAGGATCTCTCTCTCTGTTCGGATATTTCGTTTATATTTTTTTAGGGATTGAAATTAGATTCAACCGACAGAACTATCAAAAGAATAGGTTTAGGATGCAGAACTCTTTTGCTTCCAACTACAACAAGGTCAATTTTGAGAAATTCGATGAGATGCTATGATAAGTATTGCGAAGTTAGCATCTCATTTTTTCATAATGTTGATATGCAAAATTTTTATAGCAAAATTTACAGAACTATTGATAAAACGCATCAAGAACTGTAGAACTATGCGGAATGCCCTTATATGTGGGGTTTTTTTGAGAAATTTGATGAGATGCTATGATATGTATTGAGAAGTTAGCATCTCATTTAAAAAAATGCTGATATGCAAAATTGTTATAGCAAAATCGACGGAACTATTGATAAAACGCATCAAGAACTGTAGAACTATGCGGAATGCCCTTATATGTGGGGTTTTTTTGAGAAATTTGGTGAGATGCTATGATCTGTATTGAGAAGTTAGCATCTCATTTTTTTTAAATGCTGATATAAAAAGTTTGTTATAGCAAAATCGACGGAACTATTGATAAAACGCATCAAGAACTATAGAACTATGCGGAATGCCCTTATATGTGGTGTTTTTGTGAGAAATTCGATGAGATGATATGATATGTATTGCGAAGTTAGCATCTCATTTTTTCAAAATGCAATTTTAATAGTAAAATCGACGGAACTATTGTTAAAACTTATCAAGAACTATAGAACTATGTGGGATGCCATTATATGTGGTGTTAATTTGTGAGATGCTAACATTTGAGATGCTAACTTCACACACGTATTATTATTAGGGTAAACTAGACATTCATAGAATATAAAAGTTGCCGGCAAGACCACCTTATGCGTCACACATGGCACAGCAACATAGCTTCGTCATTACATTGAGTGTCGATTGATGACAAATACTACTTTGTGGCACTGAACACACCAAGGAGATTTGATCAGAGTAGACAGGGGCATATCCAAGTTTAATATAGTGAACTGTAATAGGTAAATATGGTTCACCCCATCTCAGTGGTCTGAAAATGTGTCTGTATCTGTACCCTATAGCTCTAAGCTATCTTAATTGTACTCATACCATGGTGTAGCGGATGTCAGCAAGCCGTTGGTGCATGAGGTGGTTGTGTGGCTGGTGCAGGATCAGCTCCTCGGCGCAGAAGGCGGCGCGCGCGTACTCCTGCACCTGCAGGTACAGGGAGCACAGCTCCTGCCACGCTTCCACGTCTGACATGAACCTAGGGACAATGGAAAGGTTGGTATCATATATTACATGTTACAGACAGAATGTGGAAACATTTCAACCTGTTTTTTTTAGGGTTCCGTACCCAAAGGGTAAAAACGGGACCCTATTACTAAGACTTCGCGATCCGTCTGTCCGTCTGTCTCCAGGCTGTATCTCATGAACCGTGATAGTTAGATAGTTGAAATTTTCACAGATGATGTATTTCTGTTGCCGCTATAACAACAAATACTAAAAACAGTATAAAGTAAATATTAAAGGGGGGCTCCCATACAACAAACGTGATATTTTTGCCGTTTTTTGCTCGATATTAATAACGGCAACAGGTAGACGCTTGAAATATTCACAGAATGTTTAGTTGTATATTTACTTCAAAAAAGAATAATTAATAAATTAAAATAAAATAAATTAAGGAGCCCCCTGCTCCCATACAACAAAAGTGATTTTTATGCAGTGTTTTGCGATAATGGCACGGAACCCTTCGTGTGCGAGTCCGACTCGCACTTGGCCGGTTTTTTTTATTCAGTGACACATTTCATATGTTGCTCCTTTTTTGCCTCGCTTTTTCCCGTTGCATGGGATCGGCTTTCCCAATCATGCAATGCAATTTACTTTGGTCTTGTTCATTCCTCTTCCGTAAGTACCACTATCAACCACCATCATGTCCTTTTGGATGCTTTGCTGTTTTCCAAAAAATATATTTGATTCCATTTGAAAAAGATGAGGGGTGCTATGAATGGTGGTAATGCTAGCAGTCAATCAATAACAAAAACACTGGCACGTCAATAATAAAAATCTTACTTCTTTAGATAATCCACCAGCTCCTTGATGGCCTCAGTGACCAGTCCCTGCGCCTTCAATATGGCGACGCGCCGCTTCCTGGCCGCAGCGTTTGTTTCATCTGCTTTTATTATAGTGTCCAATACTTCCAAAGCTTCTTCATACCTAGAAAATAATGTTGACATTTGTTATGTGAGTGACTTAATATGTTGTACTAATTCCAAGAGCAAATGGTAAACTCTCACTTGTAAAAATCTGCAGCAGAATGGTGCATTGAAGTATAAACTTGGGGACAGTGAGAATTACAATTATGCCTGCCTGAACTGCAAACTGTATCCAAGACCCCTCACCCAGCAGTTGAGCTTGTAAACACTAAACGTTGGGCTGTAGAGCAGCTAGTTTAGAAGTGCTAGCAAAGAATTCCGCCTTTAAAACTGCTCACTTACTTCTCCTCAGCCTCCAGCAGAGCTGCCTTGTATCTCATGACCCGCATGCTGCCCGGGAACTCATTGGACAGCAGGTAGATGCACATGGTGGCCACCCCATATGTGTGGCAGTCCAGAGCGGCATAGATTACTTGCTCCAACACCAAATGCTCTGGAATATATCAATTTGATATATATTTTATCTTGATTGTATGTAAGTACATATGGTTAAAAAGGAGGTGACTATTGAGATATCGTAATAGGTATTATAACTGAAAATTTTTTTTAGGGTTCCGTACCCAAAGGGAAAAATCGGGACCCTATTACTAAGATTCCACGGTCCATCTGTCTGTCACCAGGCTGTATCTCATGAACCATGATAGCTAGGCAGTTGAAATTTTCACAGATGATGTATTTTTGATGCCGTTATAACAACAAAAACTAAAAACAGAATAAAATAAATATTTAAGTGGGGCTCCTATACAACAAAGGTGACTTTTTTGCAATAATGGTAAGGAAACCTTTGTGCGTGAGTCCGGCTCGCACTTGGCCCATTAAAAAATATTGCCCCCACTCCTGAACTATGATGCGCTATATTTTATTCAATTCTTATTGTTTTGGTAAAGCAAAAAATATGTATCCACTATTATTTGATAATCTCACTGACAGGAGACATCCCTATTATAATAAAGATGTATGAAGACCTGCTTCATCAATATTCTAATTAGATAAGATCAGGGTGAACTTGTCATGTATTTCTTACACTGGGCCCAAATATACACTTCTTTTCTTATAAGAATTCAATCTTCAAATTATGGGATTTGTGAAGACGTTGAGCATATAATTTGTAGCTCCAGTTTCCGGATAATTATGGTTTTATTTCATACAGTGACAAAATAACTAGTACACACTTTCATTGCCAAGTTTGGCCAAGTCATCACTGAGGACTGTTGTCCACAACTCCATGACATCTTCACTCCTTCTCTCATTGTTCTCTCGCCACTGGCGGAGCAAGTCCTTGGCTTCTAAAAATTAATTAATATTAGAATAGGTTATACACTATAATTTCAGGCAAAATATTTTCCAAAGTAATTTGTAGTTATTAAGATATTTTTGAACACCATGTTGTCTGGTTTCATGCTAACCGAATTTAGTCATTGTCGAGGTATTAAAAAAAAAGGGTTTCTATAAAAACAATGAGTAAAACAACACAAGATATACTATTTCAGAATAAAATAACATACCGTTACAACTAAGTTCTTCAAAGTTGTAAGACATATTTGAATGATACTGTTTATTTATAACAAATGTTACTACTGGGTCTTAACTGAAATTTTTTATGGAAATAAAATAAATTTTCCCAGTCACACAGGCCGTCGTAGAATAGAATATCAAATTGTCAAAATTTTTTTTGTCAAAGTCAACGATGACAACAAAAAAATGTCAAAAGATCCTTGATCAATGAGGGAGGAAAGTCAAACGCCACTCTATGCTCTGTGGTTGAATATCGATTTTGATTCAACATGCTCAACTCGACGTTCCTTGGAATTTGATTTGTTGAAAGTGTGTGTTGTACTTTTCTATAGCTGTACTAAGATAAAGAACAAGTACAAGAACCAGTAAATCATTTATATTTAAATAGAAAGGAATAGGAACTGGGCCTGACAGTGAATACTACATCTCACTCGCTTACAGTATAAGCGTAAATCGATACAAGTCGAATAATTAATGGAACCACTCTAATGTCATTGACCTATTTGGCGCGTTCCAGCGCACAACTGTCTTCGATTTTATGAAAAGATGTAAATAATATTATTATCCTGTGTAAAATAATGTTGTTCTATTTACAACTTACTAAATTGAATACTTGTTTTATTGAATAATGATACATGTCATGATTTATTTACTTACTATACAATGAATAGAAGAAAAAGACAATGATAAATGAACGGTTTCTCTATGGTTTGACTATGAATCGATTCCGTTTCACGCATAAATGATTAGCGTTTTAACCTCAGTTTGCGAAAAACCTATAGAAATTCGATTATAGCACATCGCCACGAGCGCATATCGATGTTCTGGTTCGTATATCGGAATATAAAAGTTTGTGTGTGAACGTGAACAAGACGTCTGCAATATGTCTGACTATTTGGAAATATTTTTAGATTTAGCTTAGTCGTAAATAATTAACGGATCTATTTAGAGTAATCGATGTCATGGACTATACATGACAAAAAATATAATAGGTGAGTGCTATTCGTGTGTTTCTGGTGCAAAATCGTTATCCAGCTCATTCTTCATTGTACATAATGCTCGACTTTTTTATGTCTCAATGGCCTTTATCTCGGGGTTTTGTTTTCTTTTGTCCTCTGTTTGCACGTTGAACAAGTTTGTAGAATGTGATGTTGTGGACTTATGTCGTATATTTATACAGAGTATTTTGTCTGACAGATCGATAAGGAGACGACGTGCAACGAAGATATGTATTGTTGTGGGTCGAGTGAGAGCCTTTACGTGTGAATAGTAGTTATGCGCGTCACGGACATTGTGCGGCCTGGCTCTGTGGACTGAGTGCGCGTTCTGTGACGACATTGTATTGATACGACCGCGACGTCGCGGTGCGGGGCTGCGGCCGCTGCTATTTTCACCGAGTGTAGTCCCCGTGACGTCAACATGGACCAACTCGCAGTGCAGTGCCCCGTGTGCACACTGTTCCTGCACAATGGGATTACCCTGGAGTCCCACTTGGACACCCATCCCAAAGACCAGGTTATAAGAGCTTTGTGTAGTATAGCAAACAAGGGCTCTAATTATGCCAGCAGGACTTCCACACCTGCACATTCTGAGCGATCCTACAGGAGCAGGTCACGGACACCTGCTACTGATGACAGTACCAAGTGGACTGGATCACGTAGTAATGATCATGAACGCTACTGGCGTAGAACACCTAGCAGAGCCTCTAAAACACCGCTGTCAAATACATCTAGAAATGGTACACCTGATATTAGAATGCTTGATGTTAACTTTGAGAACCATGGCATTGCTGGTGGTGGTGCAGGACAAAATGTAAACAATCCATTTCATTTAAAAGCTGATAAGCTTCAGCAGACCTTCCAATGTCCTCCAGTTCCAGAGTTTGATCCACAGTTTGTTTACTATCCAGAGCAACCAGAGGACAGGGAGATAAAGTACTCCCGGAGTGCTGAGTACAATGCTATGGACAACAACACCAATATGTTTTCCTACAATGTGCCACCGATGGCAGGGCCAGGGATGAAATTGTTACCAGCTGCACCTAGAAAAGCTAATGACCTTGTGAAAGTTCTACCTAAACCAAATAACATTCTCCTTAAGACCAATATGGGTGGTGTGCAATATATAGGACAGGGGGTCAAGCCCATGCATGTCATGGTGCCATCTGCACCTACATTCATGCAGAAGAATGTACAAAACAACATGATCATGACAGGCAGTGCGCCAACCCCACAGATGCACATTAGTACCAAAACAGCTTCCCCCTCTCTAGCTAGCAACCAACTGAACCAAATGACTTCTGGTGCATTCACTCCAGGAACAACTGTTGTTACCCAAAACTCCCAAATAATTTACAGAGAAATGGTTCACAACATAGATGGTAAGCCCTTTATAACTACCATGCCCACAGTCCTTGGTGACAATGTGTCCAATTTAGCTCAAGCTAGCTCCATGTATCAGAATGTAATGGTTGTAGATCAATTTGGAAATACTTCATGTATGTACACACCTCAACAAATGATGAATAAAGCATGTCCCACATCCATTTATAATGAGTCTGGTGGTCCTCTTATGCCTAGTGTACACGTTGATAAATCTGTACAAAATATGTCTGATCCAAAAACACTCATAATTGAGGTAGGTCCACTCATAACTCCTACTCATGATGATATTGAAGAGGGTCCAAGCTCCAGGTTGCCACAGCCAGTTACCAGCAATGCAGTTGACAATACTGAGACGGTGGACCCAAAACATGAAATGCCAGGCAGTACTAAAGGTTTAAAAATTCTGAGCAATATTAAGGTTGAAGTACCAGTGCAACATCACAAGAACATGGTCAATACCGTCATGGATCTGACCGGGCCTAATGACTCGGATTATCCTGTAGAGCGAGTAGAATCACCTGACAAGATTCTGCCTGATCTAGAAGATAACAACCAACTGTCATCTGATGACACTCAGCCATCATCAATGTCCAGTGGTGACAGCATGGTCTCCCATACATTTTCTGTGATAAAGAATGTTGGTAATCCAAGCAAAAGTTCTGACAATAAGTTGGACACAGACTTTTCAGACAGCTGTCCTGTGCCAGATTTAATATGTAATGAGAAGCCTTCCATATCACCATGTAGTGAGTTGTCAGAAAATGGCGACAACTCTACCGATCGTACCTCAATGTCTCCCAAACCTGAGAGTAATCAAGTTAGCCATAGTAGTAACCTAGGACTTCCAGAAAAGAAAATTCAGCTTTCACAGAAGCCATACAGGCACAACACACTAAGACTGAACAATATTTATGTGAAGAAGCACAAGAAAGTTTTGCAGATAAAAAACGTCAAGGCATTTCCGGTGAGCACTGCAAAGGAAACTGAACAAAGGGATACCATTCCGACGTCATCTACTTGCAGATCGCCGGAAAATTTTACCATGAATAAAATGCACCATACCGATAAGACAGATTGTAAGGAGAAGACTAATCTTTTACAAACCATTTCTGTGGAGGAGATCAAGGAGAACGATGACAATAATGACTTTGATGCTGACACATCAGAACAATCTATGGACATAGAAGCACTAGACGCTGCTGATTTGAATCAGTCTGAGTTTGCTTCCAACCTTGATTTGATACAGGTGAAGGAGGAAATAAACTCCAGTAATGAAGGAGGGTTCAGCAACGAGCCGCTGACAACGGACCGCATGCTGACTCCGCTAGAAACGTTGCGACCTATTAATGTGATAAACTACGGTAATCTGTCCAATGAGGATTTTAATGAGGAGTCCGACGACAGGGAGTTACTGGACCTGGAAGCAGCGTCTAAGAACAAACAATTCGTCAACATGATGAACGAGAACTATTTTGGCGACAATATTTACGCAGATTACTTTACCGCCGACCGCGTGGAGGCGTTCGACGCCGAGCGTGAGGCGGCGGGGTTCAAGGAGGGCGCTAAAGATGGTATGTACCTCTGGGGCGAGCCCTCACAGAAGGACAGCGACTTTGTGCTGCCCAACTTTATACACGAGAGTTACAAAATAGCCGAAAGTAATGGGATAGATTATTCTGAGCTAGGTGCTAGAGAAGCGCAGGTGGACGTAGAGGTGGACGGCTGTGGAGGTGACGAGCCGGACAGCAAGGCGGACGTGCTGAGCGAGGGCCGCAGCGAGGGCGACGCGCCCATCAACATCTGCGCCGACGAGCGCATGCCGCCGCGCGGGGAGCTCAGCGGCCAGGAGAGCAACGGGGACATGGAGTCGCCCTGGAGCGGGGTAAGCCATCCGCGCACGTTACTGAACATACAGCTTTTGTTAAGTTCATATCATCAAAGTCAATTTCAAAACACTCCTTGTTTTGTTCTTATTGTTTGTTCAAAATGTTATAATTATTTCATCATGAAAAGTTTAAATTTATATTAATTCTAATAAATTATTTCATTGATTTTAATTTATGTTATAAAACCAACCAACATCAAATCAATAATTTTCTTTCATGAATACTTAATATGAATTAATGAATTAATTATTTCTGTAAGTTGATTTTTTTACAAATCTTGTTACATGTTATAAATATAATTTATATTACCTAATACAGTAAGACGACAGAACAGACATTGGAACGAAAACATCGTTGTGGCACAGGAATTAATAAAGAAATAAACTTGACTATAGATATATATAAAAAAAATCCTATTAATGTCTTGTATTTGTAGGTAGGATTCATGTTTTATAGTTAATTTTGGGTGGGTGCGTGCACTGCTTGTTGTTTAGTTGTGTTGTGGTTTCCGCAGATGTACACAGAAGTGACGCCGGCGGAGCCCTACGACCTGATCGCTCGGGAGAGCTGGGTGTCCGACGGCTCGGAGGCGGACCCGAACGAGAAACGGGAGCCCATGTTAGTAATGTCGCCCCCATTTTTAACAGTACCAACCGTAAATATGGCACACCCAGTTTCAGTCACAATAATGCCAGCAAGTTGTCAGCAAAAACAGACAGCTGTCACACAAGACAGGAAAGAAGGAATGATTTCTTTCGAAACTGGGTGTGCTATACGGCACTGTACGTGTTTATTTATAGTTGATAATGATAACTGTTCTCCATTGAAGGTGTATTATCTTCATGTTTAGTTAATTTTGGATGATTGCACGACATTGATAGAACTGTAGTTAAGTTGCTCAACATTGTGTTATCATTTGTCGTACGAAATATGAAGTAGAAGGATAGTCGACAGAATTCTTATACTTAGAGGGTGGCAATTCTCATAAATGTAAGAATTCTGTCGACTTTGAGCGTAACTCTCTCAAGCGTAAACATCATCAACAATTATTAACATCAGATGTGAGTCTTGAGTCGCGGGTAGTATGATTGGATCTGCCATGAAATGTTTATTGACTTTTATTTATCCTAAACATCTCTGGGGTACATGTTCATAGTATCATTATCATCTATCTAGCCGTCAGCTGCCAGTACGTGCAGCTGAATAGCTATGTAACATGAAGTGGCTACCTCTCTGATGTTCACAACAGTTACCAGGTAACACCTTTGGCCAGACAGATTTTCAATCTCTCAGGCTTCTGACTACGCGTAATCTCTGCCATAATTATATCTACGAAGACAACCGGGACCGACAGCTAAACATGCTTTCTGAAGCACGGAAGTCTTGATATGCAATGCATAGTCAACCATCTACGGATTGATCTCAGCAAGCAAAGCATAACTTGGTCGTGCGGCTGTTATAACTCAGCCACTCGTCCTACACATGGAACTTCGATCATAGTAATAACATGTATACCAATTGCCTTGCAGCGAGGTGGAGCTGCCCCTGGCGCCGCCGCTGGCGCCGGCGTACGGGCGCGCGCGCAGCCACTCGTGCGCGGCGTGCGGCGCCACGTGCGCGTCGCTCAAGGAGCTGCGCGCGCACAAGTCGCTGGTGCACGCGCTGCCCACGTGCTCCACCAAGACCTCATACAGCAGGCTGGTCACTGCGCGCACTATCAAGAAGGAGGAGAAACCTGATACAAGTAGGTTTACTTTTGGCAAAGAATCATTTTCATTCACATAGAGGCCTGGCGGCGGCTCGTGCTGGTTATCAATGCTCGTCGGTGCAGCTAGTTTCATATTTGTAATAAAAACCAGTGTCAAGAAAAGCTGACAAATTCGGTTCTGATTTATTTGGCGTCAAACCGGCCCCAGCTACCAACTTTTTTTGTGAATGCTTTGGTTGTTACTTGGGGTCGTTGCAAGTGTAGGTATTCCTCTTTTATTCACTCCTGTCAGCTGTTGCGTTATCATTCACTCGCTTCTTCATTCAAATCATGCTTTATACATTAAATACTTGAAGTATCAGCCTCTTATCAGTATGGGAACCGATCACTTTTCCGATTTCTTTTTGTTCGAATTTCATTTTACCGAAAACTATTGACGACATCTTTTTTGCTATATGCATTATTTGACATATTTTCAGATCATCGAAGTATCATGTGGCATATGTATTATTTTACCGAACTACATTTCGCCGATTTACAAAATAACTTTTTGCTTTTGGCCGAAGTTTATAATATTTAATAATCAGAATTTTAACAATTTTCCATTATTTAATAACCATACCGAAACAAAATTTTACGGCATATTATTTGGTCACAAATACATTGCCGGTTACTTGGTAGCATTTTCAATTAAAAATTGAAAAATAGTCAATATATTTTGCTAAAAAATTTTGAGACAGAAACGAATCGCTGCAAAACCGACTTCACGCAGTCTTGTCTGTGTTTACGTATTTATTTTGAATTTTCATGCAAATGATTTATTAATAGCTATCATGCATTAGAAAATTTTCTTAATTAATTATTTCAAAGAATTATTCCAAGAGCGAGAGAAGCGAGCTCGGGATTTTAGGGCACCCGACACGGATCGGTTAGGTTCGAAACAAATGTTATTTCGGCTAAGTGAAACTTCGGTAAAAAGAAATCGACCAAATGAAACGTCGGAGTAACGAAAAAAATCGAATTGATGATAGGTCAACTGAGACAGTGGCAGACGTGACTTAGATGAAGTAAAAAAACCGGCCAAGTGCGAGTTGAACTCGCACACGAAGGGTTCCGTACCATTATCGCAAAACACTGCAAAAGTATCACGTTTGTTGTATGGGCTCCCAAACAACAAACGTGATTCTTTTGCAGTGTTTAAATTAATTATTTTTTAATTTAAATTATTTTAATTTAATAACTATTATTTTTTCAAGAGAATCTACAACTAAACATTCTGTGAATATTTCAAGCGTCTACCTGTTGCCGTTATTAATATCGAGGTAAATACGGCAAAAATATCACGTTTGTTGTATGGGAGCCCTCCTTAAATATTTATTTTATACTGTTTTTAGTACTTGTTGTTATAGCGGCAACAGAAATACATCATCTGTGAAAATTACAACTGTCTAACTATCACGGTTCATGAAAAACAGCCTAGTGACAGACGGACAGACAGACAGACGGATCGCGAAGTCTTAGTAATAGGGTCCCGTTTTTACCCTTTGGGTACGGAAACCTAAAAAAACGAAACGATAATAGTTGAAAAGTTTTAGGTGAAATGACATTCGGTCAAATATTTTTCGAACTTATGATAGGTCAGTACCATTAAGAAGTCGAATATTTTTCATTTATAATATAATACTTATTTAATACATTATAGGACAAAGGCGTGTTATCTATGTATGAATGTAAAACATTGCCAAATCCTGCCCTTGTCCTAACTCACTAACCAATCAGTGAAGTGCTTAATTTTTTCATACCTAAACTCCATTTGCGATAACATAAGACGTTTAAATTAGCCCATTTTACAGCCCGTTCAACCGATTTTGACTTTAATTGCGTTGGTGATACGACATAATATGGTAGCTGTAGTAAACAGTTGGTTTTGGTAACAGGTTTATGCTTTTTATTATGTCCTCCTTATGTTTACGGGATAAAACTCAAAATCGGTTGAATGGACTGTAAAAGATTTGGAAACATGTTTAATGTTATTTGAAATGGAGTATAGTTGCGTGTTCATCTCTGCTCACTTTTTGTTTTACCATTAAGTTCACATGTTGACTTACTACCTTTTTCCATTTCAGACAACCTACTACCACCAATAGACTCAAAAGACTCGATATCGTCGACAATCCTCCAAGTTTACGAGAGTATTCAAGTTGAGGAGGCCAAGCCGAAGATCGAGGTAGACCGGTTAATCAAGCAGGAGGTGAAGCGCAGACGGAAGGACTACGTGTGCCCCACGTGTAAGGTGGACCAGGGGAGTGACGCGCAGTTCCACGCGCACCTCAAGACACACCCGCTGGAGTGCCTCACATGCGGGAAGTGCTTCTTCCGGAGAGCCAACCTGTCCCTGCATATAAAGACACATTTAGGAATTAAAAACTATAAGTAAGTGTCGTTGGTGTTGTTACAGTATTAATTCATCATTTAGTTTCGAAATTACCTAATAACTTTAAAATATCGTCGATAATTATCACAAGAGAACACATTACAGAGACTAAAAGGACCAGATGTCACATTTAGGCCATGGTCAATTTGTGTTCCAATTTCATCTAAATTCTTCCAGTAGCTGTTGAGGCATGATTGATTGGTCTACCCCAGTGTTTTTCAAACTTTTTCATGACACGACCCCCCTAGTATGAAAAAATATTTCCCGACCCGACACTTCGCTTTTTATCAACTCAGTTCAAAAATGACGAGGTTCTCAATTCGACTGTATGTTTTCTTTATTTTTTGTATGTTTGTTCCACAATTACTCTGCCGATTGTGGACCGATTTTGAAAATTCTTGAAAGTGTGTGAAATTATATACTCCCGAGGTGGTCTCATTGACACTAAGTCAGAATCTGCTGAGATCCCAAGGAAATCAAGGGAACTTCTCGAATATTATAGGCATACATATAGCAATTTTGGTATTATATATTTTTCATCAACAATGCAATCATTTGCACTCAGAATGTATCATTTTGTGAAGTCGAACTGATGAAGAAGACCACAAATTGCCACTGGAACTCCTTAATGATAAGGGTGTCACGAGTATAAGATATCTCGAATGATGAAGCATATTCCTACTCATAAATAAATGGTACTGATAGAGAGCAGTGGTGGCCCAGTGGTATCGGCCGCGACTTACAAGTTGTAGGTCGTGGGTTCGAACCCAGGCAGGCGCTTTACTTTGTGTTAATTATTTCGTCACCACTGCTCTCAAAAACGGTGAAGGAAAACATCGTGAGGAAACCGGCATGAAGAGAGAACCAAAAATTCGAAGACATGTGACATCCACCAATCCGCACTGGGCCCGCGTGGTGGATTACTGCCCATCCCCTCTCACAGAGAGGAGGACTGTGTCCCAGCAGTGGGAACATTAATAGGCTGATGATGTGATGTGATAGAAATGGGTACCATTGAACTGATCAGATGATGAAGCCGGAAGGTCGGCACTGAAACTCCGAAATAAAACAATATATCCTAGTCGTGTTTGGGCTTATTGGAATTTTCATGAGATATTCTTTGAAAGAAGAATTGTGTATTACTTCTCAGTGCAAGAGATATCGGAGACCACTGTGCAAAAGTGGATCAAAAATCTGCATTTAAATGAGGCAAATGCAGCTATTAAAGAGGGCAATTTAGCAACCAAGCTCAAATTCTGGTCTCTGCTGGCTTTATCTGCCGAAGGGATGTTGCACTTGGAATTCAAGTCTGCCAATTTGGATTCCTTTTGGTTAAAAAGAAAAACATAATACCCAGAATTAATAACACAGGGTTTGAAGTGTTTGATTCTATTTGCCACCTGGTACCTGTTCAAGTTGACATTTTCATCAATGGCCCAAATAAAAGGTTAGCAAATAAATCACTTAAATTTGGAGGACGATTTTTTTCTCAATCTAGCAAAATTTATTAATGAGAAACAAACGCATCCTTCACAGGACAAGTACTCATAGGTTATTTTCGGTTAATTTGTATTAACATACAAATGTTTATATCCTTTAGTTAACATTTTCTTAACAAATCTTATTATTAGTATATTTTTAAACTTTTTTTTATACTTTGGTAGTTTTCGCGACCTCCCGCGACCCACAGGTTGAAAAACACTGGTCTACCCAAATGTGTAGACTTACATTTATAATATTTGCAAGATGAAGGGCAAAAGCTAGATTACGACATCCGGTAATAGACCCCCAAAACAACTTAAGGAAAACTGTTTCAGGTCAATGGGATTCCCCTTGCCAAATCTCTGCTAGGAAAATCCGTCATTTAATAAAATACAGGATTATGTTTTGTGGTCAATGACCTCATGACATTGTCAGTAGTCACCGATACGGCGATGACAATTCGCTTAACCTTACAAATTATAGAACGCACTTTTTGTCCTGTGTTAAGTGTGCTTATGTCTTGAGAACTTATTGGCATTAATATGTTTTTTTTTTCTACCTTTCATTATTGCGTTATATAACAACTCCGATTGATCATTCATCCTATTTTTATAATTCCAAAATTTCAATTATCAAAATACCGAATTTCAATAGATCGAATAACAAAAAGGCCAACTTAATGATAATTCGAAACATCAGTAATACGCATTCCGATTATTAAAGTACCGATTAATTAGAATGCCGAAATAAAAACGCCTTGTCAAACTGAATAGCAAGACATATAAACACAATTGAACGTCAGAGAGAAGTGTAATCATAATTATATTTATATTTACTAATTAGTTAATTTAATATATTCAAATGTACAATTAATGTAATTTTCTAAGGTAACGCACCGTTCTTGAGAAAAACAAGTTATTGTAACCTAACCTCAAAACACTAAACTGCTACTTGCTTTGGTGCATATACTTTGTTACAGCGGGCTGGGGTTGCTCTCCCTTCGTGCCTCCGGTTTTTATATACACTCTAGGGGTAGCAGCCAAAAGATTACGTGAGGTCAGGGTGCCCCGATTCGGTTTTGGAATAGATTCGACCTATTTCTAAATTATACTTAACATTACTTATAAATTTTGAATTTATAAGCGTAACTGAATCTAATATTATACTAATTGAATCAGAAACCTATTTTTTCTTTTCAAATGTTTGAAAATCGAAAAACAAATAAATCGCATTTACTACTCTCGGTAAAATATATTTCGTGATTTTAATTATAGGTATTATTATTCTTAGACATTATGGAATTCGGACTTTTGAAAATCGGAACATCGAAAATAAGTTGGAGTATTTGGGAGTGCCCAGCGAGACAGACCTATTCTGCTGTACTTTGGGTGAATCTGCAAGGAGTGCATTGTTTACAATTAGCTATAGTTATTAACTAACATATGTATGTTAGGATAAGCGTATTTTTGGACATTGGGGAATCCTGTAATGATACATGTGATTGATATAACACAAATATAAAGTTGATAAAAAATATATATCTGTAACAATAGCATCCTGCAGATTTCTTACTCCTCTATTCTGAGGCACTAACAAAATTGACTATATTGTTGTCCGGAATTTGAAATGAATAAAATTCTATTGTATGTAACCACATTCGGTCCTTCTCCAGATGCGAGGTGTGCGAGAAGCGCTTCGTGACGCGCCAGAAGCTGTCGGAGCACCACAACGTGCACACGGGCCGCGCGCCCGTCAAATGCACCGTGTGCGACGACACCTTCCGCCGCTACTCCAACATGGTGCAGCACAGGTAACACTATCATAATACCAGCCGTCAACTGTCCTTTTCGTTGTCTAACTGGAAGTCTCTGATCCGCCTCAGAACTCAAGTAGGAAGGTGTAACGCCAACTTCGCAAAATGGGGCTACCTCGACAGAAAAGCAGCAGGGTGTGTATGTGGTGCAAAGTCACAAACAAAGTCAAAGTCAAATATAATTATTTATTTTAACTATGCCATTAAGCGGCACTTTTGAACGTCAACAATTAAAATTTACAAGTAATAAAAATTGATTCTACCGTCCATTCGGAAAAGTAGCTTGTTATGGAGAAGAACGCACAAGAAACTCCATACTTACTCTTTTAAAATAAATATGTGTTTTACAATATTTACATAAGCACATACATTAATAAATTCATATATGTGAGGACGATGCACCCGGAATAGCACTACACACAATACTACGTACAGGTATAAAGTATTAAAAGTACTCGCACATGTACTGTGCAGTTATAATATGACTTTGGAAATAAATGCTTAAATGTATTCTTAGACCTCAAGAAGGCATTTGATAGGCATCTCTGTCCTTGGGCTAGTGAGAAAACTGGAAAAGGCTGGAATACGGGAAACGGCGCTCAACTTATTAAAAGATTATCTCTCGCAGAGAATACTGACATTTAGGGTGGGAGATGTTACCAGTGGTCAAGCGGATGTAACATTCAGCGTTCCACAGGGCAGCATACTAGGCCCAACACTCTTCCTGGTATTCGTCAATGATCTTTGCAACATGAACATCCATAACGCAAAGGTCTTCTCATACGCTGATGATACTGCGATAGTTTTCTCAGGGAACTCCTGGCACGATGTGAAACAAATAGCAGAGTCGGGCATAGCCCAAGTAGCTAACTGGCTAAACAATAACTTACTCACACTTAATACATCTAAAACGAAG
The DNA here is from genome assembly GCA_945859665.1 of Anorthoa munda. Classification (NCBI taxonomy): domain Eukaryota; kingdom Metazoa; phylum Arthropoda; class Insecta; order Lepidoptera; family Noctuidae; genus Anorthoa; species Anorthoa munda. The sequence goes on along the minus strand of OX243901.1, from coordinate 4,181,917 downwards.
TATATATGTTTTAGTATTAGCAAAGGTTCATGTATGCGGTGACATTATAATAGACATTGTGCCTGTTTGCTCATTAAACAGGTCGCACAGACAAAGTACCTAGGAGTGATACTCGATCAACGTTTATCCTAGTGTCCCCACCTTGATCATGTCGCGAATAGACTTAGAAGATTAAGCTGAATATTCAAGACTCTCAGGCATATCGCACCATCCTGATACGATACTTTTTTATGTAACGATAAAGTGGCAACCCGGTTCGGTTTCCCAGTTCGGTGAAGAGACGCGCTCATCGACAGCTGAGCGGTAACTGGCTGGTCGGCAATATTTTTGTCGCCGTGCGCATTGCATTGCATTGCATCCAATAGACGGAGCGACAGTTTCACGAGGACAAAAAGTCTCCCGGCTTTCACGTCGCTACATGCGCGCACTTTCATATAAACCCATAGATTTGATCTGAGCGACAAATTAGTTGGGGAGACAAAAGTTGTTCGTGCGCGCTATCTCTACCGTGCAAAATGTACAAAAACAATTACATGATTTTAAAGCACACAATCTATTAAATATAAGAACGACAGCTGCGTAAGATTGACGCGACTTCTTATAACTTGTTCGATAGATGATCCGCACCGCGTGGCTGTTTTGTGTTGCATCCGTCGGATGGTCCGCCTAACGCGATCGTTCTCAGATTCCCTGTACGTTTCATATTGTTAGGCTAAGACCGAAAATGCTCATTGAGTGAAGAAATTGATCCGAACGCGTTGTGGCTTCTTTCAAACGGCCACGAATTTCATTTTGTGGCACCTTAAAAACCTGTCACAACGCGTTCTTGTAAAAATAAACAGGATACAACGCGAATTCGTATTGTGGCTTTCATAATATTCGCCCACATGGCGAATTCGCGACGGAACTATAATTTGCCAACTTTTCTGTAATTTTCATGGTCTTCGGGGTCGCTAATAACAAATATACTACATCAAAACCAAAGGTCCAAGATGGTGCCGACGAAAATTTACCAATTTTTCGTCATGGGGGTTGTTTTCATGATTTTTGGGGTCGCCTATTACTGGCTGTTACGAATTTAGGGTCAAAACAAAAAGTCAAGATAGCGCTGACGTAAGTTGACAATTTTTCGTCAAATGTGTCGTTTTCATGGATTTCGGGGTCGGTAATAAGGCATATGGGGTCAAAACAAAAATCCTAGATGGCGCCTAGCCAACTTTTCGACATGGGACGCACGCCGAGCGCCCGCACGCCTACCTGTACTGTTGTCATGTCTACTATATCGTACTCGTCCTTAGGGACCGCCACCACCTGGCCAAGCGCGCCAAGGTGCGCGACTTCGTGTGCCAGTGCGGCGTGGTGTTCCACTCGCGCGCCAAGCTGCGCTGGCACCAGGAGACGCACGCCGAGCGGCCGCGCGCCTGCCTGTACTGCAGCGACAAGTTCGTGCACGCGGCGTCGCTCACGCGCCACGTGCGCCGCTCGCACAACGAGTACTTCCTGGCCGAGCGCCACAAGGGCAAGCAGGAGAATGTGCAGTGTCCTGTCTGCAAGCAGGTCAGTACAACTAAACACGCACACACACACACCTAACTTTCTATTTTATCCATTATTTTTTTCTTTGTCTCAAAACACTGATAAATATAAACCCTTTCAAATTGTATTTTTTTTACTAAATTACTGCCTTGTTTGACTGCAACACTTACCAAACAACGCCATTGCTAGTCCATTTTAATAATTTCGCATCATTTTACTTTTGGATAATACAATAAACTACAAGCCTGATGTGCAACATGTAACAGTGGCAGTAACAGCCTCCCCTCGTGTTGCAGGTGTACCTCCGCGCGAACCTGCGCACGCACTTACAGACGCACAGCGGACAGCGGCCCTACATGTGCATCATCTGCAACAAGTCCTTCACCACCAAGTGGAACCTCAAGCTGCACCGCTGGACGCACGCGTCCCGCTCGGCCAAGCCCTACAAGTGCGGCCTGTGCAAGGGCGCCTTCATCCGCCAGTCGGAGTACGTGTCGCACATGAACGCGCACAAGTCCGTGCGGCCCTACACCTGCAACTACTGCGGCTGCCAGTTCATCCGCAAGTACAACTGCCAGCGCCACGTGCGCGAGCACGAGATGGCCAAGAAGTACGTGTGCAAGGTGGCGGAGTGCGGCAAGTCGTTCCACCGCTCCTACTACCTGTCGGAGCACATGAAGGTGCACAGCGGCGCCAGGCCCTTCGCCTGCAACATCTGCGGCAAGACGTCCAGCAACAAGTCCAACCACAACAAGCACGTGAAGATCCACCACGCGCGCGAGCCCGTGGCCACGGAGGCCTAGGAGCCGCCCGCCAGCTGCGACACGCGGTCAACAAACACTCGCGGTCCTCGACTCAAGGTTACATCCCAACTGAGTTGACGAAACGCTTCTTAGTCTACAATATAACATTACTTTCTTGATACTAAGATGTTGTTGAACAAGTTCGCAGCGACGGGCGTTTTGTAAATATCTAGTTAAATTTGAATTTATTATAATTTTTGTAAATACAGGACCAAGCGTGTAAATTTTGGGGTGGAGTTGTGTGGTGAAGATCATTTCGAGGTCAACAGTATGGCGCACCACACGTTGTATGCGAGAACTTCATTCGTGTATAATACAATATTTGTTCGTAGATTTGTTAATGTCGAAACAAGCTATAATTGCTAAACATTACGAAATTATAAAAGTGCGTGAAAATGCGACGAGTTTGTTTTTGTGCCTTATAGATTGACCGATGGAATCTTATAGATTGACCGATAGAATCTTATAGATTGACCGATGGAATCTTATGGATTGACCGATGGAATCTTATAGATTGACCGATAGAATCTTATAGATTGACCGATGGAATCTTATGGATTGACCGATGGAATCTTATAGCAATTCTCACTAATTGGGAAAATAATGGATTTTTGGATTAAATGACTACTTTTAACAGTAACACGGACACCTAGAGATATATCATTTACCTTGTAAATTGTTGTATGTCGTAGCTTTCTCCCTGTGTGCCGCAGGGCCCTGGTTGTGAAATACATTTAGTGCGCTGTGTATGATCTGTGGTGCGTCATAACCAAATAATAAATAGTCAAATTAATAAAGGGCATTTCGGTATAGGTACCCCGCTACACTTAATATTATTTTCTACTTATAATAATTTCTCTATGCTTCCATTTTATAAGTTCAGCCTGAAATCGTGGCTCGCTGCATTTTGTCAAGGCAACATATCATTTTTGTAAAGATTTATTAACAACGATTTTATGCGAGGTTTACATTGATTGTGTATCAAACATGATATCATAGTGAAATAGCATAGCCAAATAGATTCCTGTTATTTTTTTTTGTAAGGAACTTAGGAATATGATGTTGAGATGACTTGACGATGCAGCGTTTAGCCACGCGCAGGCGCAGGCTGTAAAGTGTAACTTTAAAGTTTAGTCAAATTGACATCCCCAGGGACTTACTGATAACTCATTGTAAAAGTATTTTTAACACTTACGTTATTTAGATTACTTTATGTAAATATCACTTTAATTACATTTAATTTATTATTATTACACTTTTGTATTGTTACTACGTATTATTCCGATCTTGGTGGGTGATACAATGTGTGCTCTAAGCACTGTTCGTGGTTTATAAATATTTTTTTTCGCGATGCGGTAGGGATATCAAAGGAGAGCACTGTCTCTTCGTCTTACTCGAGCTGCGGTTGCTATACATCACGAACTGGCTTCAATTACGTGTTTTGAGAAAAGGAATGTTTCCTGGGTAAAAAAATGATAATTCTATTTAGTCTGTCAGTGAGATTATCAAAAAAAATTGACAAAAATAAAGCGCATCGAAGTTGGGTCTTGTGACGTCACTAAGGCAGTATAAAGTGTACTATCGGCGTGACGTCACACGATATTTCAACGTACGATATTTTTACGTGTCAAAAGGAAAAGTACGTGTCCAATGTTTTTTATTAATCTACCGTCAGGACAACAAATTAATTTTCATTAAACTACCCTATTTCTCAGAAAATAATCAATTCGTTGATGATCAAATTTGACACAACATCTGATTGAAGCCAGTCAGTATTTAGAAGCACATGTTACCAAAATTTTGCGTTTCTTACGCGTTCGTCACATTTTATTGGTAAACTTTAATGGTCTTTTCGTTTCACAAATTTTATATTTCTATATTATTATGTTTTTTTGCCTAAAATATTTAGACGAGTAGTGCAATCGCATTTGTTGTTAACTCATTGTTATTTATAATTTGCGCTGCTTGTGTATAATCATTGTTGCCAAAGATATAAAGCAATAATGTGATTAATATCAATTATAATTATTTATTTTTATCAAAAGAGACTTCTTTGACGATAATGATTAAACATGGTCAGTGCGCATTACGTTGGAAAAGTCGAAATTAATGAGGTCAAAACCTCTGATAGTGGACTCTTTGTAATGTTATATAACAATTGGTTTGCAAATGTTCTATATCAGGTATATTTTTCTATATGTTGATACAAATTCTGTCATGAATCACACCAGCTGTGTTCATATAAGGCTCTGAGCGATAATGAAGAGTTAGGTTCGACGACTTAATTTCGAAACGCATTTTTAAGGTACTTATCAATTCTAGTTTTTATCGTATTGCGATATTTTTTATATTTGATTGTTTACTTAATGACATGTTTCGGGAATTACCCGACTAGTTGCGTTGTGTCGAAGCTAGCTGATGGCTGGTCTACATGGTTACCATCAGGGATTTTAATTTAGATAACACAAAAATTTTGTCGCTAATTAGTTGCAATTTTTCGCCAAGTCACAGATTTAGTCGGGACTTGGTTTAGAAGATAGAATGAGTTAATTTTTATGATATAGTCCAAGAGCTAGCTACATTTTTTTACTTGACAATTTTTCGTAAACTCTTCGATCTAGCTCTTGGATTATACATTAAAATTGAACTCATTCTATCTTCTAAACTAAGACCCGAGTAAATCTGTGACTTGGCGAAAAATTGCGACTAATTTTCGACAAAATTTGGGAGCAAACAGATCTTCGCTAGGTGCCCTAGTTTATGAGATATGAATATGTGGAGAGATGCTCTTCAGATCGGCCACTTATAAACCCTTCTAACTTTTGAACCAGTGACCGACACATTCTGAAATTTAGACAAATTAGCGACAATGTTTTTTTGTGTTATCAAAATTAAAATCCTTGATGGTGGCCATGCCAGTTTCAGTCACACCAGTCAGCGTTGTCGAGAGAACAAACGCTGCACAAATAAGCAAAATTGTCTTTCTCTCAAAATTGCGTACTTACAAATTTATGAATTTACATTATTGTAATGTTGTGCGTTCGTTGTGCATGTGTGGGTGCACGTGCTTGAAGCACTGACTCAGCCACAGTTGTAACGGATATCTGTCTTAGTCATTACATATTCAATGGGGAGACGAAGATATCTTTATTTATGGTAGATTCGCAAAAATATTTGATAAGATATAAAAGGGTGCGTCAATTTAAGTCGTCGAGTCTAACAAGAGCTCTGATTTAAAAACGATATATGGTATATATTTTACACATAAACAATGATCTCGTATTTTATAAACACAATGTAAAACAATTTGATGTTTTTTTTTTTGTTTTTGTTGTATTTAAATCGTTTATATAGCGCAAGTTGACGGCTCGCAATCAGCGGAAGAATAAAGAGAAGAGAAAATTATATAGCTTTAATTTTAAACTCAGGTTTCCTGCAGACGAAAATGAGTAATTGCAATAGTAAAACTGCCATACGATTATTATCTATATAGTAAAAATATATCCTCATTATGGGGAATCGTCCCAATAGTCGGATAAATGATACTTACAGAGTTTTCGTTATAAAACTGCTGACTTGCGCTAACTCTACTTGCAGGGTAGTCGACTTTTTTGCTTGACGAACTTCGTGATATTTAAGTAAACATCCTTTTTCTAATCCCAATTTTTTTATTTTTTTCAAATCATAATCAAATCATATATTTTTATTGATAACTATTTACACCAAAATAATTGAAACCCTGACTTCTGAGCTACATACATACAACTATCATTACAGTTACCCCAATTATATAGTGTAGAAAATAATGACTAATAATAAATTCAGTGCAATCAATACAATTCAACTAGATGTATCAATACCGGGTTTTGAGTACCGAGTAGTTATGTATGTACGTATGTAAAAAGTTTGTTTAAAGTAACCTTAATTGTTATTAGAAAAGGGTCAGTTTCAAACCTTCTTAGCCAGAATCATAATTTGGTTGTTATAGCTTTAATCCCCATTTTTTTAAATCGTTATATCCGTATCACTGTTGTTGGTACTGAATTGTGGTTCTTAACTCCATAAAAATTAGATTCAATTTCGCATTACAGTGAACTTTATATGTAAACAGTGCAAGAGAGTCGCATACCGTGCATAGTATGAGTAAAACGACGTAAATAGCTGTAATCTTGCTCGTAACTCAGTTTATAGAAGAAATTGGTTATTTATTTTATTTGAATAAGTTAGTTTACTTGTACATAACGTTAGGTAATTTTGTAATTGATCGTATGTGGGTGGTACACCAAATTCAGTTCGGCGGGGTTACTGGACTGAACAGTTTGTGTCTGCAATAAATTATATTAAGAACTTAATATACTGAGTCGTTTTTATTTGAACCTGTGGGTTATTATAAAAATCAATTTATCCTATCCTGTTCCTAAGTTAATGGTCGTCTTCCAGACAATTCGGATGCAGCCGAGTACCAAGTATTTTACAAGGAGCGACACAACCCAGCCCTGACGCGTCGTTCGTACTCCATGTGTTCGTATGCTATTGTTACAAGCTTTTATTTAACTTGCAATGTATGTGTGTTCGTTGAATTTTAAAGCAGTTATCTTCGTAACGTAATAACGACTAAGGTGAGGTGATATTTTGCATACACGTTTAGTTTGGATGACAATGCATGGTTAGCTAAGTTATGTCATTCTAAATCCAATATGGCGGACGGCCTAAGATGGCGGACTAGTTATTTCTTGTGCACTGCCATGATATGGGTATCAAATGAAAGGATTTGCTGAGAAGAATACGAAAACAGACTACTTTTTTTTTTGATGTATAATTTATTTTTTTCTATTGTTTCTGTAATTACGACGCTCAATGGGTTAACTGGGTAACACGTTACTCTTGACAAGACAGACAGGTGTCAGCTAACTAGAATAAGCTCCTTAAATCTACGTATGTCTATTGACTTTACCATTCCATCCATCCGATTGAAGTTTTACCGCTACTACTAGAAGAATCTTATCTGTTACAAATATTATTGTTGTAGAGCCATTTGTTTGACAAGAGCGATAAGTGGGAAGTTTATTGACATAACGTTGATTTATTGTCTCGTAATCAATATCAATGGATCTGTTTCCTTTTCCTGCGTCTTTACACGATGCAAGCGATATCGAATTCTAAACAATACACGCATGTCGGCACTTGTGAGCCTGACAATTGCTGGACGTCATCAGGATATTCATAGGGCTTGTGCCTACTGGTACTTGGTAGTGTGCACAGCTGATGAATCTAGGTGAATATTTTTTTAGAATAATCGGAGTTAGGCTACAGCACACCACTGCTGGATTTAATCCTCTCCAATTGTAAGCAATTTATCTTGATTCATGGCAACTGTCATCTAGCTGCTATACATTGGTAGAAAAACATTTTTTTCTAGTATCAGAGGTACTTATATAACTAAACATACTTTAAAATTTACAAAATGTCCTTAATTTCAGTGTGCCTTTTGGCATAAGCCTCCTTTAACAGCTTCCACTCTGCTTTCCTGAGCTACTTCTATTGTACCATAATTAGCTTTTAACATTACTTGCACTGGGATTTTTTTTTTTGGTTTGGAAATCATCCAATGACTTCTCCCGCTCTGGGTGAAGCGGGAGGGCGTGTCGGACTTATACTGGCTAAAACCCACCCGTGTTCCTTCATCTGCTTGTGCCAGGGCCGCGGTAACTCTCTTTCAAATTTATCCGCGACCAACCACACAGGCCTAGTGCGGGTTGGTGGGTCATATTCCGTGATATATCAAAATAACGTTCTTATTTCTTGGAGAAAATTTAAAATTTCCTTCGGTTGCTTAAAGATAGTTCTACAATTTAATATAAGAATTAGCTAAAGATAAATATATCTACATTGCTTATCTTAAATCCTCCGCAATGCTTTCCACCGTGCGCTGGTCCTAACACACTCGTTTGCCATCTTCTGGGAACTCAATTCATAGATTTTCACAACGTTATCAACAATTCTGTAGAGGTCGTCTCTGATATTATTGTATCGGATCATTGCTGCTGCTGTATAAATATAAACATACATATTATAGTTATTTTCCATGAGTAGTTTTATATTTAGCTTGTCATGCAACAATAGCGGAGGCTTGCGTCAATGAGCTTTACGTAACGGTGCGCTTGCGAGCGAGGAGCGGAAAGAATTGAAGAGATCTAGATTTTTTTTAGGGTACCGTACCCAAAGGGTAAAAACGGGACCCTATTACTAAGTCTCCGCGATCCGTCTGTTTGTCTTTCTGTCTGTCACTAGGCTGAATTATTTTCTGTCTCATGAACCGTGATAGCTAGACAGTTGAAATTTTCACAGATGATGTATTTCTGTTGCCGCTATAACAACAAATACTAAAAACAGAATAAAATTAATATTTAACTGGGGCTCCCATACAACAAACGTTTTTTGCGATAACGGTACGGAACCCTGTTTTTTTTGCCGTTTTTTGCGATAACGGTACGGAACCCATCGTGCGCGAGTCCGACTCGCACTTGGCCGGTTTTTCTCATTGTGAAGGCTGGAGCAGACCTAAACTTTGTACAAGATCTTATTGCTGAGGTGAAGAAGAAGAAGAAGAGATCTGCAGGCCCAGGGCGTGCCGGTAGCACTTGAGTACCGTTACTAGTGAGGGTCTATTCTATAAGAATTTAAAAAGAGCTTTTATTTTAGTGTGGTAATCCTCATAGATGTCCTCCATCTTGGAGTGGGCTCTGTCAACCTGTTACTGGCTTTCGGTATTCTACAACTACTTGTACTTTTGGTCAAGGTTTCCTCCAGACATCTAATAGCTCGTATGACTTCCATGCAGATCCTGCACAAATAAGCAGGATATGCAGCCGCAGTTTATCTGGAACCGCAATGCCGATAAGCGATGGTGCGGTCACCGACGAAGCTGCATACTGGCCCAGAAATATTTACCTATTCACTTCACGAAATTTCTACGCCCATCAAAAATAAACATAAGATAAAATTTTAGGTACTAATGTTGTTTTGTTATTATAGTAATTACATCTACTATTATAATATCTGAGTGTAGTAAACTCTAGCTAACATTCATAATTATTTCCTAGATATCAATTAGAGTTTTTCGTTTGACTAAAAGGCTGCAATCCTTACCGTATGTCTATAGATTTTTATAATATGTTAAACAAAGACAATGTTATTGATCCTCATCATTGACCCTATTGATAAAATTAGGCAAGCAAAAGTTGGCATCATCAATATTAAAATAATTTTCTCTATGGTGAAGATACTTGATCCCAACCTGCCTTTCTTTTATTTTAATGTCTTCTCGCAGTTTTCAATCCAAGTGATTGGTTACTGCCTTACCGGACTATCCTGTGGAGACTAAACTAAGCCTCCAGCCAGGTACAAAGTTCTAAACCTAAGCGACTACGCTGAGGGCTACCCCAGGTGGGGTCGAACCTCGGCTCAGGGCGTCGCTGGAAGGGACAGCAAGGGGACAAGCTGGATCTTGATTATTATTACTAATATTGATTCTACCATCAGTACCTAATGTGGAGAAGATCTGACAAGATCACCCTGCTTTTGATTACAAAATAAACAAATAGCAACGCTACCAATCAAAAGAGCACTACCCACAATCTACAGATAAGTAAAGGAACTAAGCCAGAATTGAATCAAACCGAACAAGAGATTCCTGCTAAAATCAATATTCATAAATCCTTCTTTTCCATTCCTGCTAAAACCACAACTACCCACACTATAATCACACACGCCCGCCCCGCTCACAGTGGGGCCACGACCTTATGAACGTAATTAAAATAATCGAATATTATAAAAATGGCAATTTATTGCCGCAATAAAACAAATCAAATCGCCTATCGGGTAACTGACCTCTGAATAAGAACAAACGTTTTAAAAGTAACGTCGATATAAGCAGATAACCTTTACATAGAAGTTTGCGTTACAATTATCTTAATTTAGCCATCTTTTTTTAATTATCGCCTCGTAGTGAGTAAGACAAGTAATACTAATTCATTACTTTGATATCAATGAGCACGAGGTTGGGTTTTTTAAAGATTTATTACGCCTAATTTTAATGTTGTAGGCAGCTATTAAAGTTATCAGAGAGATAGGTAGGTACCATTCAGTAATTCATGATTAGGAGTGCCTGTAGCCGTAAATCATTTTTATCTGATCACTGTTTATGGACACAAAATGATTAAAGTTGACATGTGAGGTTCACCATACTTTTTGACCGACTTCATAAAAAGGAGGAGGTTCTCAATTCGTCTGAACCTTTTTTTTATGTCATCATGATGACGTTCTGTTCTCGACAGGTCTACCAAATTGTCCACAAAGTGTGTTCTGCCCCGCTAGTCAAACCTAGGCTTATCGTCAAGGCCGTCTTAAACTATGCTGGGGCCCTTGGGCACACAAGAATGTAGGGCCCTTGGGAACACAAGAATTTGGGGCCCTTTTAGGAAAATAAAGAAATCGAATTATACTAACATTTTTCGACTATGATCATCTACTTATTATGGGTAATCAAATAACTAATATATATAAATCTCCTGTCACGATGTTTGTCCGCGATGGATTCCTAAACTACATAACCGATTTTAAATTAAATTGGCACACCGTGAGCAGTCTGGTCCAACTTGAGAGATAGGGTAGGTAGGGTAGGTAGGGTAGGGTAGGGTAGGTAGGGTAGGGTAGGGTAGGGTAGGTAGGGTAGGGTAGGGTAGGTAGTTAGGGTAGGTAGGGTAGATGAATGTTTGGTGTTTTTATGGCAAAACAAAGTTTGCCGGGTCAGCTAGTATAATATAAATAATGGCGTCTCAATGTTACTATTGTGCCTAATGTGCCTGACAAAAATGTTTTGAGAATAAATATGAGAGAAATTGTCGGTCCATTGGGGCCCCTTGAGGTTGGGGGCCCTTGGCACGGGCCCCGTGTGCCCTTATGGTAAAGACGGTACTGCTTATCGTTACTGCCACTACGTTTTTCCCAGTAATTGGTTTCAGCAATTTGTACGTATTAACTCAGAAGCACTGTGGTATAACTGAACAATGGCACATCATCGAGCATTGAAAAAAAGTGCAGCATTAAAATTCGTAGGTCTTCGTAGGCATATAAACCCTACGGGCTACGGCAACGGCTACGGCGTAGCACCCTGCTACGTCCCTTGTCGCACCTGCTACGACTATTTTATTGAACTCCTAAAGTCCTTTTTGATTCGCTCAGGTAGCCGGGTAGCCTGTGTTAGGGGTCCGGCTGCCATTGCTAATGGCTAAAGTAGGAATTGAAACTGAGAAACTGATACTATATTTAACAGAGTCAGAGTAGGTTGAGTCTGTGACAAAAGTTTCAGATTATTATTATTCAGATTTCAGAACTTTAATTATTCAATTTTGTAGAAGTTGTCAGTCGTAGAGCCTAGTTATTAAAATTAAAATAGCCTTTATTTGCAAAATTAAGACTAATTTTACATATTTTTGTGCGTATTAGACATCGGTTTGTTTGCTTTGGTCACCAGCACAGGCCTTGCACAGTGCACTATATTGTGCTTTTTGTTCTCCACATCGACCACCTGCATTGTTCCTTTTAATATGTATGGCTGCCAAACCCGGCCCTTAACTAACGAAAACATAAACAATCTAGAAACTTGCCAATATTACATGGAACGTAGCATAATATACCTGCAGAGAAAAGATACAGTGAAAAGTGGGCCAAAGACGTAACTGAATGGTACCTGAGAGAGGGGACGAGAAAAAGGGGAAGACCAGTGCGTAACCTATTAAGGCCCAGCTTTTGATCCGTAGTTAACCAATGGTTAAATATGTTAACTATTTGTTATATTAACAATTGATGAATTAACGCGTTTTACCGAAATTTGAAAACGCTGGTTAGCACGTTTAACAATTAGCGAGTTAACTACGGATTAAAAAACTGGGCATATGAAATGGTTTTTAAATATTCAATCATTTCTTGTAAGTAGTCAGAACTAAGTTGTTTTAAACATACAGCCACCGGGTCCCAGCGCTAACAAAGAAAATTTGGTCGAAATACATAAATGTCACTAGATTATCCTACTGTTGCACTTTTCAAGGATTGGGATGATCTTACGGTTAGGCAAACTTTCGTATTGCCTACGGTGCTCAAAGAACATTCCTTATTGAAATTCGTCACAAAACTCCAGTTGGATAAGCGCCGGAAAGGTAGGGTATGCCAAACCTAAACTGAAAAATCTGCACATTAACGTCAATTCTTTTTCTTCCTCGGACCTTACTTATACAATAAATTGAATGATATCCTCAACATCTATGCCCGGACTAGATATAAATGTAAAACATTACTAACTACATATCTTAAGGCTCTGGACTACGAGGGAACCGAGAAATTACTGACTCCTATGAAATATCAGCTGCTTTGCTCCTTTAACGTTCATTTTCCATTTTATATTATTACTAGATGGCGCGATATGCATCGATTTGTTGTTGAATTGTGTTTAAAATTAACATTTTCTAGAACTGATCATAAACATTGTTTGTTCTTATTTAATCAACTCTCCTAAGCACTAAATTATGGAATTTTGGAAGCAATATTAGTATATAAGATTATTTGAACTTATCATTTAAAATCGATTCCAATAGATGGCGTGGTTTTAAATATCTGAGGCATGCTACTCGATTTTTAAATTTGTATTGTAACATATTTTGTTACAACGAAACTGTAAAAATATGCAAAAAATACTGTAAAACAAATCGTCACTGTATTTAAAGAAAAAAATTGTCACGAACCGAGATAACCCTTTTAGTTGCAAATCGCCGCTAACACCATCTTTAGCCGTGGAACGGAACCAAACGCGATCGAAGTACTTATAAAAATAATCAACCTAATCTGACGAAATACGCTAGTTACGTCGGCACGGATTCTTTGTATGGGATGAGGCATCTGTATGCTATTATATATTTTATTATCTGTGATATAGCTCACAAGATCCCATTCATAAATCTGTCTAAAGCTTGGAACTGATTTAAATCTTTTCATATCGCTGGCTTTGCATGGACCTACGGTAGGTACTTTCACGAAGTGAGTAAGTACGTAGGTAACTTGCGTAATTGTGTGTAAGCAATAACAGAGCGGTGATAAACCACTGCGCTGATAACACATAACAAAAACATTACGTTCACGTAAACGCATATTGTTTGTGAAATTTCCCAAACTGCCCTATCTGACGGCAAAGCGGCATTCTAGCTACGCACTGCGCTATCACCACATAAGGGCACATTGCAGAAGGCTGATGAAGAAATCTAACATAGACTTGCTGAAGCACTGATTTGTCAGCCTTGTTATCAGCTGGTAAGTAGGTATCTACCTAATTAGCTCATCTCGGGATGAGTTATTCGCGTAGGAAGTCTTTGCCCTAACGAGGAAAGCAGTGCAGGGCAGTTTTTTACAATTTCAACGGAACTTGAGAGGCTGTCAATACCAATAAACAGTTTTACTTTAAGAAAGATTTTTACTCTAGCACAGATAATACAATACTAGCATACAGATCCTCACTGTATTTACAGAAAATATATTCATGCACCGAGTAAACCCTTTTACTTGCAAGTCGCTGCTAAGACCATCTTTCTATCGCCACTGATAATATAATACTAGCATACTATCGCCATGGAACTGAACCGAACGCGAACGATGAAAAAAAATATCGGTTTAATCACACGAAAAACACTAGTTACGTCGGCTCGGTTTCTTTGTATGGGATGAAGCATCTGTATGCTAAGTATTACATTATCTGTGTTCTAGGTAACGGAGAGAAAATCCATGAACTTTTATGGTGTCGCTCATTTGGTTCCTCATCAACCATCCCACAGAAGTCTGACTGTACTATACCAATTAAAATAGATATTGGGGTTGTCAAGTTTACTTAGTTATCCATTCATTGCTTGCCGTTTATCAGCAGGTCAAAGCAAGATCTACGCTCACTGATCCCTTAATCACTCACACTAATTCGCATGTGTCAGCTTATCATGCTTTGTAACAAATTGATCTATTAGCGTTGGTGCGCTATCAGACGCTGACGTCAAGCAATTGTCAGCGCTGAGCTGTTTATAAAAAGCGCTGCATGGGTCAACGAGACACACCCTTACACGCGGCGCATGTTTACATGACACAGTGTTATTGTTGCTGATAGGGCTGATAACGACTTGATAAGCGATTGTGGACTAGAGCTGAGATTTACGTAATCTAATACTTAGCAATGTGTATGAGTTGCTGTGCCAGCCTTAAGTTGAACGCGTGTATTTCAACGTGAATGGGGTTAGGTGATTCATATAAAAGATACAGGTGTTTTATGTACCTGCGTAATCAAAGATATCTTAAATACTTTGATATTTATATGTTACTATTATAATGGGGATTCACTCGCGAAGCTCAGCGCAGATGTCGCCAGCGGCGCGATGGCCGCAGTGAAATCGTGTTTGCTTCCCGGGGTACATGCCAAATTTCATCTAAATCGGTTCAGTAGATCCAGAGATTACCCCCTACAATCTGACATACTCACAAACTTTACCTCTTTATAATATTAGTATAGATTTACTCTAGTAATTACTAACCCAGCTTTTATTAAGTCAAAGGCCATACAATATCTCTCTTTGTTTTTTAAATTATTAAGCAAACCAAACACCCTTCCACAGTAAGCATTGCTCACAGGAATTGATGACATAAATTATCTGAAAGAAAGACCTTTCCTATAACTAGTTTGTCTGGAGATTTTGAGTTTTGTCGGGAGTCTGGAGATCCTATAAAATGTCGGGAGAATCCAGACGAATCCCGACCATCTGGGAACCCTAATTACATAACGCGACTGCTTCGCAAATCGGAATCGGAAAGCCCGTTTAGCCGTTAGTCCCGGCTGTCATTTATTTTTTACATTTTGACAGTTCGTAACGGATGTTCAGAAAGAAGCCAGGAAATTTGACACAAGTCTTGCCAAGGGGTCTATGTTACCCAGTGACTGGGTGGTGGACGGCACCCAGGCAGACGCTACTTGTAAAATACTGGTACTCAGCTGCAATCGGTTAAACTGAAGAAGACCCTGATAATGACAGGAAAAATATTCTCATTCATGCCCACAGGATAGGTGGAACGACGATTTTCTTAATAGCAGCATACCTTTTTTTTTTTTTTTTTTTTTAACGACGTTGCCCCACACTAGAAATTTCTTCCTGTATCGTGGGTGCGGTTACAAACATATAAACTCACATACACAAACACCCAGAGCCGGAACGATTATCTGTAGGTCATACAAATTTTTGTTCCGTGCGGGAATCGAACCCGCGACACGCAGCGCAGCAGTCAATTGCTCAACCACTGCGCCAACCGTGCGCCCTATATCGAAATTAATGATTGGAGATGCCTATGTGATATGGCAGGCACATGAAGACTGCTTTTTTACCCGACTGCCGAAGGAGGGTAATGTGTTTATCAGTCTATGTATGTATGTATGTTTGTTCCTATGTGGCGTTCTAGAGACCAATCGCGTTGGCCGATTTTGATGATTCTTACGTCAATCGATTCGTCTTAATCCTGCGAGTGTCACTGGCTACATTAAAATTTTTTTTCTTCCAAACCCTTGGTGTGGGGTATCAAAATAAAGGATTTTAAGAGGCAATTTCCAAAAAAAAATAACTAAAAAGTTGTAAATAAAAAAGTTAATCAAAAAAATCAAAAAACCCGACTGCTTAAAAAGCAAACTAAAAAAAAAGACGTAAACAAGAAGAAATTCATGCTGTGCAGTCGGAGGATACATCTGGTTTTGGTCCGCCAGCTCGCGAATATGTATCCTCCTATCTCTCTATTTTTTTAATTAACTTTTTTTTGTATTTTTTAAGTTTATCAAGTGATTACCCACTTTAAGGAAATTAAATGCATGTATGGAATGAATAAAGCTATTTTTATTTTCATTTTATGTGATAATGTCCAGCACTTTATTTTAGCCTTTTCTACCTCAGGAATAATAGAACAAATAGGGAAAACAGTTCGCAACGGATTCACGAGGCGATGTGCATCGCTGAGAAGGGTCGGTGTCACGGTCTTATTGTTATTACAACAATCGAACGATGTGCGATAACCTATCTCTCACTTGTTCATTACTTTCAGTGCCTTGTGCTGATAACACGAGCCTTTCGACCAATGACTTTATGTTGAACTGGCTCAAGAGAGAGGGTTCTAGAATGTTAGCAAGTTATTGTTACAAAGTAAAGCAGTAAGATAGTTGTAGCGTGTTGCTATGGACGATCTGTCGCTAAACTGAAACCCTTGCAGTACTTGCAATTACAGGGCTTTAATGTAGGAGAGCCATTACACCATCGAATTTATGTATTTTTATTTATTTATTTATTTATATATGCTTTATTGTAGGTACACCAAGTTAAAACATAGAACAGGAAACTTAAAACTAAAATACATACAATGGGCGGCCTTATCGCATACCGCGATCTCTTCCAGGCAACCTGGAATGGACAGTGATAGCCTGGACATGAAATGGGGTTGACATTGGTGTAACACATAACATTACGAATATTTATTTTAAATCATATTATAATAGATAAATACATACATGCATACATACTCCAATATAACGAAAGTCAATAGGCAATGAAAGTAGATGTTGTAACGATAATCACAGTGAAAGGTAGTGTTCTTTTACAAGTCTTTTAAATACAGGCAACGACTGGGCGCGTTTTATATGTATCTTTTTATCCAATTTTGGAAGGCGGTGCAGTCAAACAAAAACAGGAACACCGACTGCCGAAATTGAAGTTATTTTCACTTTGTAGTGTTTTTATTTGGAAGTCGGTTGTATTTTTTTGTAAAATGTTTTTATAGCTCTAAAAAGATACATCAATTTGATGGTATAATGGCTCTTCTACATTAAGGCCTTGCATTTGCAATTTTATTTTTTATATTTCACTTTTTAGTGGAAAATAATGGACAAGTTCTATAGTAAGGTACCTATAATGCATACAGTGATGCCAGAATAGATTACCTGAATAACTTGTAACTTTAACGTAACCAGTGGAATGAGAGTGTACCATGGTGAACTGTACACATCTGCGTACCCGTTTAGAGCATACTGGCGTGATTGTATGTTATGAAATGGTGTATGTACACAATAAACAGACATGTAATTGCAGCAATCCCGAGAGATTAGCCGTCATTTATTGAAGAGTTCTGTTGTATATCTCTCCGAAGTTCTTCAACTGGTCTTTACCAAATTTCAATGGGACCATTTTGGAATAAACTTCTTTTGAACCAGAATTTTGCAAAGCCGTTTATATAAGACGTAGTTATGACCGATCATACATAAAAAATATATATATATATAAACCCGAATTGAGAAAGAACCTCCTCCTTTTTGGGAAGTCGTATAAAAATAAAGCAACCCTAAAAGGTGGAGCAACAAGCACATTGAAGTAGGTATCCTAGGGCCGTACTGAAATTTTCAGAGCCGTTCCGTCCGTACCGTTCCCATTGGTAAAAAATACTTTGGGTAATAACGAGATTCTAATGTTTTAAATGATTTAAGTAGGTACACACCGTTAAACTAGTTTATTTATCACAACTGGAACAGGTTTTACCGTAGAATTACATATATTATCAGTGCGTAGCAAGCAGTTAGAAGCGTAGGCATCTACTGAAGAAAAATGAATGTTTTCATAATATAATTTTTTTGTATCGAATGAATGTCGTGTGTTCATTAGAGGTCATTAACATTGAGTAGGTAGGTACTATGCTACTACAGACGTCATAGGGAAAAATTGTTATATTGTAATTTTATTACACCGGCTAAAACCAGTTTTAACCAGATTACAGATTCGACGCCTATTAAGAATAATTTTAGGAAAAAATTATTTTATTTAATAATTTTAATTAACGTGTTTAAAAACCCACATGGGAATTTTGCGATGGGCGGAAAGTTTGCAAAAAAACAAGGAAAACAAAAATATTGTTGTTATTAATCCCCAAAAAAAAACATAATACTATTAATAAAACGTAATATCTAACAAAATATTTGTGTTTTGTGGGTGGTTTCCTTATCAATGATGTAGCTTTGTATTGAAACGTAATTGTTGTATTCTTCCACGCTGACCAGAGACAAACCTAAGGTTTTTATTAAATAAAAAACAAATATCTTCAAAGAAACACAACAAACATACTGGAAAATTAACATTCCCTACCTACCTTAGTTTAAGTTTTTTTTTTAGATATAAATGAACACATTGTATAAATTACTTAATTAACTATAATAACATAAATATACCTACACATAAATCAAATCACTCACTTAAAAATAAACTAGTCTAAAATGTCTGTCTGCCTAGCCTTTTTCCCAATTATGTTGGGGTCGGCTTCCAGTTTTACCAGATTCAGCTGAGTACCAGTGTTTTACATGAAGCGACTGGCTATCCGACCTCCACAACCCAGTAACTGGGTAACACGATACTCCTTGGCAAGACTGGTATAAAATATGGCGTCGAAAAACTCCTCCACACACGGTGTCCAGTGTTAAATTGTACCCAATAGACTGACAGCATTGCCACGTTGTATGGCTGATGCCAATGCTTATCTGACCAAGGTAAAAGCCAGTTATTGGGTCAACAATATACTTAAATACTTACATGATACATTGGTCCTATGAACTACTTTTTCTAAAGTCGAATCTTTTTGTAAATAATTCTTTAGAAATTATTTGTACCATTTCCTTTTCAATCAAAAGGAGGTGTGTACCAACTGTATTTTTTCGGCACCAATCTTGATCATTGATCGAAGGCAGCCTTGGCTAGAAGTATGGCACAACAGTTCTCTGTCCTTAGATGAGCACTAAGAAAGACTTTTTGGAAATTCACTTCCAGGGCCGTTTGGAAATTCCAGTGGCTTGACCTCAATAAATATTTTCTTTTCCATACTGCCTCGTTGGTCGAGTGGTCGCAACCGGTACAGCTGATCATCAATTCCTGGGTTTGATTCCCAGGTCAGGTAAAGTGTAAAAAAAAAATCGGCCAAGTGTGAGTCAGACTCGCGCACGAAGGGTTTCCGTACCATTATCGCAAAAAACGGCAAAAAAATCACGTTTGTTGTATGGGAGCCCCACATAAATATTTATTTTATTCTGTTTTTAGTTAGTTATTTGTTGTAATAGCGGCAACAGAAATACATCATATGTGAAATTTTCAACTGTCTAACTATCACGGTTCATGAGATACAGCCTGGTGACAGACGTACAGACAGACGGATCGCGGAGTCTTTTATATTTACAAATATTGGACACGTGTTTTAACTTTTAACTTTTAGCACGTAAGCAAAAATTTAAGAAGATACAGTGCGTTGAAACATCTTGTGACGTCACGGTGGGCCACTCTTTATACTGACAAAGTGACGTCACAAGCCCCCAATCCTGAACTTTGATGCGCTTTATCTTTGCCAATTTTTAGGGTTCCGTACCCAAAGGGTAAAAACGGGACCCTTGTCCCGATCTGAATAACTACCTTTTCCACCTATCCTAGGCATAGGTTCCTAGGAGGAGAGTAAATGAAAAAAAACAGGTAGGTAGAAAATTCGGAACATTTATATTTAATAAAAAAGTCTAGCTCGGTAGGTGGGTTGATTTAGTAGGTTAGAGCCTATACAGCGATTATAACTTCTCCCACTGGTCCAGCACTCCCCTGACGTCACTGCCCACTGCTGGAGATGAGTGCTCGCGGGTCGATCGCCAGGTCGCTCAGGATGCAGGTGCAGCAGTAGGTGGGCTGACTCGCTACTGTCCACCGCGGGGAAGCGAGCGGAATAAGGGTGATCCTTGAACCCCAAATGGGGTTTTCCAAATCACACACAATAATTATATAAATAAAATGGTCGAGGGAACGGTAGTGACGCCGTTAAAGGAATAAGTCTCGCGATGACGACCGTTTTTATCTTTTTACGGTTTTGTCCGTTTCAGAGATCGCGATAAATATTCACGTGCGTTCGCCTTGACCCCAAGAATCGGTCCGCGCGATGTGGAAGCATTCTGTCGTGAATGAACAACATGAACGATGCGCCTGCGCCGAGAACAAAGGACAGTCACTGGGTGCCTAATATGTCGCTTATTTCAATACCAATGTGGTGATAATTTGTAGCTATGCAGAATTCTGATTTGGTGCGTTCATTATTAGTTTCTTTATATTTTATATTTAATCAAGTATTGTAAATAGTCACTTTCTTAATTTTTAAATAATGTAGATAAATGTAAATAATTGATTAATTTTACATTTGTTTTCCACATTATTTATTAAAACCAAGACATGTAACAATTAATGTTACACCCTATTACTAAGAATCCACTGTCCGTCTGTCTATCTGTCACCAGGCAGTATCTCATGAACCGTGTTAGCTACACAGTTGAAATTTTCACAGATGATGTATTTCTGTTGACGCTATAATATCAAGTACGCTATAATATAAACAGAACAAAATTAATATTTTACTGAGGCTCCCATACAAAAAACGTGTTTCTTTTTCCGTTTTTTGCGATAATGGTACGGAACACTTAGTGCGCGAGTCCGGCTCGCACTTGGCCAGTTCTTAAATTACGCTATTTATATCTGATTGTTTGTTGATTTGTATTGTCATGTGTTAATTTGTATTGTTGTTTTCCTTCACCGTTTTTAGAGGAGAGGCGATGAAAAAATTTACGCAAAGTAAAGCGCCTGCCTAGGTTCGAACCCACGACCTACGACACGTAAGTCGGGGCCGTTACCACTGGGCCACCACTGCTCTCTATTGACAATAAATGCCCATAAATAAATGCCCTATGCCCGCTGGAATTTCGAATTGGAAAATATCACTAACTTTCCATACAAACTTTCATCACCTTTGTAATGGCCTTCTAAGGGAATCATCATAATATTACGGCTTGAGCCTATACTCCGAAGGGTTACCAATAGTACACCAACATTTCGTCACTATGTGTAATAAGGGTCGAGTCTATTACCACCAACCGGGCACAAAGCTAGACTACGAGCTGCTACTGACAAAATCCAGATGGAAAAAGCCAATTACACTTTAAACTTTACCCGACCTTTTTTTTTGTTATTTTTAGGGTTCCGTACCCAAAGGTTAAAAACGGGACCCTATTACTAAGACTCCGCGATCCGTCTGTCACCAGGCTGTATCTCATGAACCGTGATAGTTAGACAGTTGAAATTTTCACAGATGATGTATTTCTGTTGCCGCTATTACAACAAATAACTAACTAAAAACAGAATAAAATAAATATTTATGTGGGGCTCCCATACAAAAAACGTGTTTTTTTCTTCTTCCGTTTTTTGCGATAATGGTACGGAACACTTCGTGCGTGAGCCCGGCTCGCACTTGGCCAGTTCTTAAATTACGCAATTTATATCTGATTGATTTGTGTTGTCATGTGTTACTAACAATAGTAACAAGGTGCACCCATAATAAAAAAAAAATCATGTAGTTTAATTAAATAAATAAATAAAATAAAATTTGCGAACCATTGCGCAATAAACAGTTTGCCATCGAGTATACTGCATAGAGTAAACGAGATAGGACGATGCGACAAACCCAAGCGAGTGAAAGAGGCAGTTATACAATGCTATCTTCCACTTCAACATTGACACAAAAATAGCAACAGCGCAGGGTGTTGCAGCCAACTTCAGAGACACAAAGATCCGCTGTGACCGTTTGTTCCCACTAGTTCTACTGAACAGTTCTACGGTAGAACTAATGGGATTTTTTTTTCCCACTAGTTCTACGATTTTAGGTATAACAAAATAGTAGAACTATTGGGATTTTTTATTCCCACTTGTTCTACTGAACAGTTCGACGGTAGAACTAATGGGATATTTTGTTCTCACTAGTACTAGATTTTACTGGTACATTGAGGTGATGAAGTGTTTGTACAAAAACGCCACCATGTCAGTCCGTCTTTAGGATCTGACCTCGAAACCAATCCTTCTCTGGCGCGGCGTGAGACAGGGAGACGTTATTTCTCCGTAACTGTTCACTGCTGCGCTGGAGGATGACTTCAAGGTTCTGGACTGGAGGGGGCTCGGCATCAACGTTTATGGCGAGTACATCACTCACCTTCCGTTTGCCGACGACATAGTGGTTATGGCTGATACCATGGAGAGCCTCAGTACAATGCTCGATGACCTCAGTAGAGCTTCCGAAAGAATGGGTTTTAAAATGAACATGGACAAAACCAAGGTCATGGTGAATGAAGATATCCGCACTACCCGCGTACTGAGGCTCTCCATCATCTCTCAACCACTATGTCGTCGGCAAACGGAAGGTGAGTGATGTACTCGCCATAAACGTTGATGCCGAGCCCCCTCCAGTCCAGAACCTTGAAGACATCCTCCAGCGCAGCAGTGAACAGTTACGGAGAAATAACGTCTCTCTGTCTCACGCCGCGCCAGAGAAGGATTGGTTTTGAGGTCAGATCCTAAAGACGGACTGACATGGTGGCGTTTTTGTACAAACACTTCATCACCTCAATGTACCGGTAAAACCTAGTACTAGTGAGAACAAAATATCGAACTGTTCAGTAGAACAAGTGGGAATAAAAAATCCCAATAGTTCTACTATTTTGTTATACTTAAAATCGTAGAACTAGTGGAAAAAAAAAATCCCATTAGTTCTACCGTAAAACTGTTCAGTAGAACTAGTGGGAACAAACCGCTGTGACTAATATACAGCTTCTCCTTAATAAATATTTTCTTCCATTAATTTTTAATCAAAAGGTGTTTATCTTTGTAGCATCTATTAATACATTATCTACCATTTAGATAATAGTGGCAGTCGATAGAGCGCAGACAGGTCGATGTGTGAGATATTCGGTCACTGTGTTACGTCAGCGTCTAGACTCATTATTTCAATATAAGTGTATCAGCCACGTACTCCTTATCTCCTTAAATTGAGGTTATTAATAATTAAATTTAGCTTAATCGAATGTCACAAAATTACCAAAAATCGCTCGACGAGACCACAGATAATTTAATACTAGCATACGAGACTAAGGAAATTATCACTTCATAAATTTTGATTAGGTTTAAGAAACCAATGTACTTTTCCGGTGCAGAGGTTAGAAAACCGATTTGCACTCAGATTCTGTTTTATTAGGGTCTCAATTCATACAGAAAGAGGTCTAACATACCTATGCAGTTTTCTGCACAGGTCGAAAGTGTTATCATTTTGAGACGCAATCGCGGGTGGCGCAATTTCTAAAATGTTAACACCCCATCTTGAAGAGGTTAGCTTTTATTTTTATTTATTCAGAAATAATGCTACCTTTGATGTCTTATGCAGAAAAGGTGGAGAACCAAGATAATCTAGGGTGCGAGAGAGCAAGCGAAGCGTGTTCGAAATTTATTGATTTATCTTTCGAACATCAAAAAAATATCATGATAAACCTCACTAAATGGGCAAATGGAGCCCTACACATGTTTAACAATTTGACCCGTTTTATGAAGGAGCGTTCTTTCAACAAGCAATCGTGTGTTTTGCTCGAAAGTGAATGCTGGGGCTGGGAAGCATTTGTTGCTCGCCTACTATTGCTTGTATACAAATGCTCACGAAAGAATGCTCCCAGTGAGGACGTTCCTTTATGTAAACGCCAATTATTTCATATAAGTTTTAATCCCACCAAAAACAACGAAGGCCGTGTAGAGTTAAAAGCTTTGCTCTACATGAGATCTGATAACTTTTTGACAGTGCGAGCCATATAATGATCTCGTCTTGGCAAAATTTTACATGAAAATGATTTTGGTGGGATTTCATTTCTTTTTGTGAGTTGCTTAGGACCATATTTTTTTTTTCTTTCTTTCTTTTTTTGGGGTGTGTTTACAAAAGGTGTGTTCCTATATCAATTTTGAGACCTGTAGCATCAACAGTTGCGGAAGTCTCATACAAACTTCCATCCCCTAGTTTAAGGGATTGGGGGGTTAATATTTCAAGTTTTAGAATTTTGTTGTTGTTTGTGTACTAATACTAGATTACATACCAAATTTCAGTCTTTCTAGTACTTCTACTACTACTACTGAATTATGATTATCATCAGTGAGTAAATGAGTTAGTGACGAAATCGGGGTTTTTTTAATATCAATAAAATCTTATGTATAAGAGCTATGCAATTGAAACTTTATATGTTTATTAAGTCTACTATTGACATTATATCCCGAGAATTTTGTTTATCTGGTATAATTCAAACCCAAGTTATGATGGTTCAAAAAAACAACGAAGCGCATCGAGAAAAGGTAGGTGCCCTTGCGCTTCGCTTGGCTCGTCTTGGCGGGGGCACTACACCCAGATTCCAGGCAATTGCACCTGGAAGAGAATGGTCTGAAAAATTGGTAATTGGTGTTTCCACAACTGAGCAAAAACAAAACAGAACCAGTTTTATGCAAACTACGTACCGTAAAACGAGGTTAAATTTATTAATTTTAAAATTTAAATTGACATAACTAGTTCAATTATATTTTGAAAAATATTAATAAAATGCAGTATTGGCGACTTCACAAAAGAAATTATATTCCCAAATACAATTATTTTTACTTCTATAGTTTGGGAGAAAATAAAAAAAAACGAGCCTATGAACGCTAAAATGAAAATGGGCTTACTTTGATACCCCATTGTTTTTTCATTGCAATATAAAGTAACCCCAATTTAAAATGTATTTTAATGAATACACACTCTACAATTCAAAATATTTTTTCTGCAACAAGTAAACTTATTCTTGCACTGAGGTTGACGCAAAACATGGCTAACATTGAGGAACAAAGAAAATTGAGGTGCGTTCCGTTTTCACGGAGTTAGCTTTAAAAAACTAAAAAAATTAAGTTCATCAAAGTTACCCCAGATCTCAATGTAACCTCGGTTAACCGGTAGGTGTGTATGTACATTTTGGTTGTTTATAAAAACACCCGGAACTTCTTATCTACCTAATTTATTGCATCAAAATAACGACATGTCGAAACTTGTAGGCCGTTAAAAAATTCGTTTATCAAGAATTACTTGCGATAAATGCGTCGTTACAGTCGTTATAATGCGATAACATTTTCGTAAAGCCTCCACAGGCCACTGCCCAGGCTCGTGATTTTCATTCGTTTAATGAACCCATCGTGATGTCAATAAGTCACCTAATCGTGTTCTTAATTACTGAAAAAAAAACACGGTATTATTGCCTGCATCGACGATAATGTTAATACATGTTATATATAAAACGACATCCTCTTTCGTCAGATATTGTATCTATTACAATGTATCGTACGATTCTTAAGAATGTTGTTAGATTACCTATCATTGTGTCGTCATACAAAGAAATGTACCTAATATAGGATGATGGAAAAATCTTAAGTACCTAGATAAATATACGTTAACATCTTTATTATGCAAGAAAATTTTAAAAAATAGATCCCCGATACTTACTCCCTTAGATTTTGAATGGCTGACCCGATTTTCATCAATCATGGCTAAGAACACTCTCGATAAAGTCATCTTCCAACCAAAAAAAAACTAAATCAAAATCGGTTCATCCGTTTAGGACGAGCTATGATGCCAAGACAGCTATAAAAACACACAGATACACAACAACACACGTCAAACATATAACACTCCTCTTTTTTCCGTCGAGGGTTAAAAACAAGCTCTGTGCCCGATGGAGTTTCTCATCGGCAAAATTGACAAACTTCCAAACAAACTTTCTTGTTCTAGAGCCAGTGGTGAAGGCATTAAACTAAAGCAAACGACTTAACCCAACTTAATTCCTATCAAGGTCGGAGATTCTACACTCGAAGTTGGCGATTATGTTCACCTGGGACAAACGAATCAGTTGGGTAGGCCCAATTTTGAGAAAGAAGTCAACCGTCGAATCCGATTCGGCTGGGCAGCATTCGGGCAGTTGCGCGGTATCTTCTCGTCCAACTTACCACAGTGTCTCAAGACGAAAATCTATGACCAGTGTGTGTTGCCAGCTTGCCAGTGATGACATATGGCTCTGAGACGTGGTCGCTTACAATGGGCCTCATCAGAAAGCTTACAGTGAGTGGGATATGCTCGGAGATTCCTTGCGTGATCGAATCAGAAATGTAGAGATCCGCAAGAGAACTAGGGTTACCGACATAGCCCGAAGAATTGCCAAACTTACTTAAGTTTAAGTGGGTACCCTCCCACCAGGTACACCGATGACCTGGTGAAGGTTGCGGGGATCCGCTGGTTGCGAGACGCACGGGACCGGTCAATGTGGCGACGCTTGGGGGAGGCCTATGTCCAGCAGTGGACGTCTTTCGGCTGATATGATGATGATGATGATGAAACAACTTAATAAATCCTGAAATCGTATGACTGTATCAGAAGTAGGTAATCATTCCCTAGCACTAAAAGTAAATTTTCGACCGAGACAGCCACACGAGAGCGAATTTCTTGACGTGAAGGAGCTTTGAGAATTGGGATCTCCTAAAGCGTTTGTTCCTAGATAGGATACCAAAGTATAAATTGTTTCTATTCTATAGAATTTGTATTGAACACAAGATGTCAGTGGTCGTGGGTTCGAACCCAGGCAGGCGCTTTACTTTGTGTAAAATATTTCATCACCTCTGCTTTCAAAATCAGTGAAGGAAGACATTGTGAGGAAACCGGCATGTACTAGATCCAAACATTCGAAGACATGTGACATCCAACAAACCTGCACTGGGCCCGCGTGGTGGATTACGGCCCATTCCCTCTCACAGAGAGGAGGCCTGTGTCCCAGCAGTGGGAACATTCAAAAAGGCTGATGATTATAATGACGAGAAATTGGGTAGTAACTGGCGACTAAGACAATTTCTCTACGTGCTTGCAATTCACAATGCATGTAATTTATACGTTTTTCTTAATTCTTCAACTTTTCTTTTCGGATTAATTTCATTACTAAATTCAAGACGCATTGAATATTTTTTTCGGAAGATTCAGTGCCTCGGCGCTTTCTTGTTGATACTTTTGGCTTTTGGGAGTTGCAGTGTTTGGAATAGTGTGGCGGGCTTAGTTCTGTACACGAATCAGCGAAAGGCCTAGCGAGTAAGCGTGATGGATGACAGATTAACGGATAGCGTGACATCTCATACGTAGGTTAGTATCAGTAGAGTCCATCTTACATTTGATTTGATTATGTTAAATCTCTTGATCGATCGATTCACCTGCTATTCTAATCGACCAAAGATCATGGTGTCACGCATATGATCGTTGTTATCTATAATTATATAATTTTACCATGTTCGGGCCTCATGAGTTATAATTACTATATACTCGTGATTGATTGGATTATTTCCATGAAAAATTTGATGATGACATCATTATATTGTTGTGTCGTATAACACTTTTATTTTTGTTAATCAAATCGAAATCAAAATATATTTAATTCAATTAAACCTACATAATAGGTACTTTTGAATTGCCAAACAAAATATGAATGTAGTTGCACATTTGCAAGCGTCAGTAGGTCTCTATGGAGAAGAATGTGCAAGAAACTCCACGGACACTATTCTCCATCAGTTTTAATCACAGTGACATCATTCACATAACGTTTAAATCATTCTTGTTGGAAAAATACAAAAAATACATAAGTGAGAACGATGTAAAAAGACGTTATGTGCACGTCTTTTTACATCGTTGCGTCTAGAGTAAAACAAACAATTCAAGAATAAAAAAGGTACGTAATTAAAAGCAGGCTGAAGCAGTTAAGTAATGACCAATCCCAACTGATGGCGCACGATCACGAACATGACGAATGGATTGGCACCATTCAGCTCAACCATCATGAAGGGAATCGAATGATCCAATACATGTGCCACCATCAGAGTGAGATTAGAAAGAGTATGACACACTCTCAACTGCCGGGGCACACATAAGTAAACGAACGACACATAGGTACAGTAAATGGTAGATTTACAGTTGGTACATAGTACTCACACATGTGCTGTGCAGTTATGTAATAATAAAACAACAACTTTTATACAATATAAATACGCTTGACCCCGAATTGTAAATAAAATAGAGCGACGACTCTGAAATATTCTGAGAAATACTCAGGTCTTAAATAAATAACTAGGTATTCTTATTGTTCTAAAGAATCGAGTTATACTTTATAAGTATTTACAAGGCAGATATATCTACCTAGAATAACTGAAAAAGCGTTTAACACTGAAAACCCGAAGAAGATCATCAGTTCTTCGTTTATTTTGTCGAGTTTGTTTATTTTATTTCCTCTTCGTATCAATACTGAGTATGGTGTTCACTAAGTGACACTAGTTAGGGGTTGGGGTTTATAGTAAAACAACCAGATTTATTTATAAGTAAGCTCACAGCACTGAATGGGAGCGTCCAGTCACCAGTGTGACAGCAGACGCAACCACCCAGTGCTGTGACATTTATTAGGATACCACACTGAGGGTGGTGATTCCCGCGACGGCCGGGTGATCAAATTTTCTGATATGATGATTCTCCATCTGTGTCGCGTTCAACGTAGAAAGTTTAAAAAAAAAAAAGGTTTTCCAAAAAAAAAACTGAGTGACTTTTCAAGTCACGTGAACATAAAACTGTATGAGGCAGCAGATTTTGTATTTTTTGTTCATAATGATAAGATAAATTACCCCTTAAATGTTTTTCAGTCATTTCAATTATACACACATTTCATATGATACAATCTCCACCTTAAATATGACAAATCGAGAGATATCCTTCATAATATTGTAGCAATGAATAATATCCGATAATCTAGTTCAGGTGGCTTGTCTTAAACACAGGTGCTCAGCGGTTACTCACCACACCCACCTGTGAATAAATCTAGTTAATCACAGCTAAGATAATTGAATGTCAACGATAAGTATTAATAAAACCGGCCAAGTGCGTGTCGGGCCACGCGCAGTAATAGGGTTCCAAAGTAAGACTAAGAAGAGGGTTTTGTTGTTGTTACATGAACATTAAAACGGTTTCAGCGGCACACAACGTCTCAAAACGGGCCCACATGGATGAGGTTTTTTTAATCTATATGCTCGCGTTTGACCATGCACTATCTCGCCTGATGGTAAGCGATGATGTGGTCTACGGTGAAGCACGCTTGCCTAGAAGTAACCTATTCACTCTTGACTTAAACTAAAGAAGGACTAACTGGTAACTGAAGAAGGAGTTATAAAATCCAACTTCGCAACTGAAGTTAAAAAAATATTATCTATTTGAGTACCACCGCGGGTGCGATTTGCGAAAGGAGCCGATACGAGCGCGCGTTAGAGCCACGGGGTATAGTATGGCTCGGTTCTGGATATTCCTCTTTCCGAATTTGATAAATTTCGTATGTATTCACCTCTAATCTGCGGTATTCACTATTTCATTCTAGAAAGTTTTACGCTACTCAATTAGTGATGTAGTCGGGTCGAATATTGACTTTATAGATGGATATCGACAAAAGAAAATAAGTAATTTGCTTGGCAATCGAATCTAATTTGACTTTAGATTACAAAACGTCGAAAATACTTCTTTACTAACACAAAATAGTTTTCCCCGCGCGCATGCGCCGTATGGACTACGGACCGGTACTGCCAACGACTCCGGCCACTCCAATGCGTTATTCGAGCTTAAAATTTAGAAATCATTATTATAAAGGATGTTATTATATATTCAATGGCATTTGTACAAAAATTTTACTGTTCCAAGTACAATTTATAAGTTTTATTTTATTTTTATTTTATTTATTCATTTACACATACAATTATTTTTACAGGTAGAACCCAAGGTAATAAAAGTAGTCATACAATGCGACACCCAGAGACGCCCCCGAAAACTGATCACACACCTACTCACGTCTATGATAGACCAGTCCCAA
Source organism: Anorthoa munda (assembly GCA_945859665.1). Lineage (NCBI taxonomy): Eukaryota > Metazoa > Arthropoda > Insecta > Lepidoptera > Noctuidae > Anorthoa > Anorthoa munda. The sequence continues at coordinate 4,151,656 of OX243901.1, read as the reverse complement.
GTAACGGCTCCTTGTGCCGGCACAAGTTACATAGAGGACAACACACTAACGGTCATCCTTTTGAATTCCGCCAAAGAGCGGGAAAAAATGTCCAACCGTTGAGAGATGCTATTAATGATTGTAACCGCCCGACATACGGGTGCAAACTTTAATAGGTTTGTACGGGCTACCGGAGTTTTAAACAGACACTCCCTTGGCCCCAACCGTAGCCTACTGTTTGGAACGAGTAATCCCAACGAAGCCAAGATTTGCGGATTGTTTAGCATCCCACGAAACACCATAAAGACATATTTGACCAGAGCAAGATTGCGTCTTACTTCCAACTTAAAGTTGGTCGACTATTACTCGTAAACTTGTAAAGCCTACTTATCTGTGATAGTTTTCCTTTTATTTTCGTTATATTTACTAATGCCGTTTTTTTTTCACATAGCCAAGAGCAACCATATCGCTGGCAGGGGGGAGCCCCTCCCCCCTGCCAGCGATAGCCCTGGTAGCAAAGGGGACACTTGACTCTAACATAAATTTGTAATTTAAAGCTTAATTTTACGCAAAAGGATCTCTGAATCGAAATATTATTTTAACAAACCCATAATATTTTTGAATGGCCTATCCAACGATACCCCACACTATGGGATAGACGAGAAAAAAAAAAACTATTTTATATATTTAATTTTTCTTTTAAAAGTGTTGGGGTTAAAATAACCCCACTTTGTATGCCGAAGGTACTGAAGAAAATGCCTTTCACACTCACAAGCAGGTTCTTTACTTTTAAATGTAAAAATATTTGGCATATAGCGTCCCGGCCCAAAATAGTTTGTCGCCATCGCCATATACATAAATAACAAAAAGAAAATCTTGCTTTCTCTTGCTACAGTATCTATATGTCATGGTATCTTTATGTATGTTTTAACCAAGTTTTCACAAGAAATTAGCTCTTGAGCTAAACCTTTATGATTCATTATGCCAGATATACACCAGATATGCTAAAGCTTATGTAAGTTACGTAGAACCGGCGATTACACAGCGTACGTGTGATGTAAGGTTGCAAGAATGAGCGAAGCGAGCTCGAAATTCGTAGCCCCTGCCTCGAACTGATTAAAGTTTCTTTTGACAGACAAGAAGTCTGTTTGAAAAAGAAGAGTTGAGTGAGTTGAAGAAGAAGAGTTTGTTGGAAGAAAATAGGGCTGGTTGTTAGGGGCAGCTTTCATCGCCCCTCTGCCTCTTGGCGTAGCATGGTACTGCATGCCACGGTAGTCGATACCGATGTAGAGTTAAGCCTAGATAATGGAGAGCTACGTTAAAACGTTAACTCATTCCATATCTAACTATAATGAATTAATAGCTTTTTATAAAAATAAACTTCATCAGTAGTAAACAACTCCGTTTTAATGAATGGGCACCTATAGCACTCGCTTATCGACCTCGGAGACTTGATCCGTAGTTCCGTACAATATCTATTTATTTATATGTTACATCAGAACACGCCCCCGGCGGCGGACACAAGACGTGCGATATACTGATAGCGCACAGATTAACGTAAAAAAACCTACTGTCACGTGTTTATTTGGGTTTGTCTGTGGCCGTCGTCGTCTCAACGGTACACCCGCTGATGAAACCAAACCAAATATAGACCCATGCTTAGTTAACTTGCTCCGTCGTGTCGTAAGCTTATCTTTATTTAGTTTATGTGTATTTTTGGCGAGTTTGATGATAATTATTTGATATTCTACTGCGTGAATGTGATGTGTTCGAGGCAAGCCGCGTGGCCGTCGCGCGATGTTTCGTAAACATAACAATATCGAATGATAAGTAGAGAAATGCCCAAAAGTTTGCAGATGATTTATAAACAAGCTTCAGATAGGTAGGTATTTTATAGCCGTATAAACATTATGAAACATTGGTAAGAGTTAGATGTTAGATAAATAATCCTGCAGATAAATATGTGACTATACAACTATTACATATCCACCTGTAGCCAAGTTGACAATCAATAACGCTAGTAGAAAACGAATCAATGTATGGGAATAACACATCAGAACGTTAAGTCACGTGGCCAGACCATGAAGGCGTTAACGATTGTAGAAAGAGATTCGATGTTCGAGTGTTTGCTCAATCAGTGGACAGACGCACATACACTCGCATCCGACTATTAGTAGCTGGATGGGGGCGCTACCGGTCATCCTACCCACACTCACTTACCCACTTCCCTCTTGTGATGATACACAAGAGGGAAGTACTACGACAATTGAATGTACATATTTCGTGGTTAAATAATAAGTGCCGCACGGGTTCAGCAACGCTTGCTAAGGTCCATCATCTACACAATAATATATATTATATCTACACTAATATTTTAAAGGCGAAAGTTTGTGAGTGTGTGTGTTTGCATGTTTGATACGTCTTCACGCCAGGAAGGATCTGGGTGAAATTTGGTATAGATTATAGTCAGGAGTAGCACATAGGATACTTTTTATCCCGGGCATATTTATGATCCCTGGGGATAATTTTCGACTTTCACGCGGGCGAACCCGCTGGCAGATGCTAGTATATAATATAATAAACAGGAAAGATTTGTTTGTAAGTTTTTTTGTAATGGATAAACTCAAAAACTACTTAATGATTTTGAAAATTGTTCCTGAGTAACATAGGCAATTTTTTATCTCGAAAACAGGTCCTGTGGGTTGAGCCACGGGATCGAGGCGCGGGGAAAAGCTACTTCATTATATATATAACGATACGATACACTTACGTACCTCGGAAAGCTTGTTAAGGCGGTGGTTTTTGCTGTCATTTGTAGATTTGTATCTTTACGGATAGTCGGACGCATGAAATGTGACACCAGTCCTGCCAAGGGGTATCGAGTTATCCAGTTACTGGGTCTTAGAGGTTAGAAAGACGATTGATTGATCCATGAAAAAAACCGGCCAAGTGCGAGTCGGACTCGCGCACGAAGGGTTCCGTACCATTATCCCAAAAATACGGCCAAAAAATCACGTATGGGGGCTCCCATACAATAAACGTGATTTTTCGGCCGTTAATTTATTTTATTTTAATTTAATAATTATTATTTTTTGAAGTGAATATACTACTAAATATTCTGTGAATATTTTAAGCGTCTACCTGTTGCCGTTATTAATATCGAGCAAAAAACGGCAAAAAAAAAACACGTTTGTTGTATGGCAGCCCCCCTTAAATATTTATTTTATACTGTTTTTAGTATTTGTTGTTATAGCGGCAATAGAAATACATCATCTGTGAAAATTTCAACTGTCATGAGATACAGCCTGGTGACAGACGAACAGACAGACAGACGGATCGCGGAGTCTTAGTAGGGTCCCGTTTTTACCCTTTGGGTACGGAACCCTAAAATCTGGTATCCAGTTGCTTCTGGCTAGACTGGTAGCCTACCTCAATATAGTTGGAATAGACGAGGCAGATTGATTCAGTGTTTCGTCATTGAAAAAAGATTAAAAGTAGTGCCTATTCTATTTCATTCGTTAAATCTAACGATAAGGGAAAGCTTTTATCAACAATACAAATCTTTATCACGTTGGGATTAGGAATGACTAACAACTTAAGTAGTAGTCTACCTTTAATAAGCGTTAACTTTACCTAAACCTATCTTTATCAAAATAACACAACAAAGTCAGATTTAATTAATAACGTGAGTAATTTATGTGTTCCAAATTGATTAATATCTATCCTACGTGGTCTAGCAATAAAATTAACTTCAGACAAGATATCACAAGAACTTTAGAACTATTATATGTCATGTCTTTTATTTATTTATTTTATTTATTATTATAGGGAAAACAAACAGTAGTATACTAAAAATATACAAATTTTCTTAAACATATGACTTACAAATATACTACTCACTACATTTTCCACAGATTACTATTTATACTAAGACAAACTGTAAACGTTATTGTAGTCGCTCACTCACTCCGCTGTCACGGCCGCCTTTTTACCAGCTTTCACTCGGCCGCATAATGTCAAAGACGGCCTTTTTACCATTTAAGCCCGCCACTTTGCCATTATATTATTTATGTCAGTAGGGCGGATATTCTCGATAACTTTTTGCTTTTTAGTCGATTTTTAATAGAAAATTATGAGAGAAAAAAATCCCTATGGTCTGTGAATCCGCCAAACGTCATTATATTTATTGTCAAAGTCAGTGCACGAAGTACCCAATGTTGTATAATTAAAAATCCAAGGGCGGGATTTGGGATAGATATATTCATGTAAACATAAAACAGTCCGAGTGGTAATAATAAAATACAGTTTATAAAAATTAGGTAAATGCTTTACAGCTGAACACTTGGTACGATCTCATGCTGAAGTCATGAAGATAACATCAGCAGAGACAATGAATTCTGACAGTGCTGTTGATTGACAATAAATGAAGTATTATATTCAGCCAGTACTTGAAAGAGTTTGTTATTCAAAACCTCATCTCAACACCCAAAACTGGGAAAAAAATTACTTTACATGACTTTACACAATTTTTATAAATAAATTACAAGGTATAACTGGGCAAATCGATGTGAAATCTGATAGCTTATTTCATAACGATTCTAACAACATAACATTCATACATGGTTCCTATACAAAAATACCGAGAAATATCGGCGTTTACTGAGTCCGGGTCGATACCGGGGGTACTCCCGGACATTATTCGGACAATGCATGGACACTGTAGAAACATTAGAAGCTACGGTTGATCCTTCAAAATTTTGATTATGTCAGTTCTAAAGGTATATCTGCTTACAAATAATATGTAAATTGCACAAAATTGTTTATTGTATGTATCGACTAGACGGCGTAGCGGAGAGCGCACACCAGCATTAGATTTGCAAGAGATAGTAGCGAATAGTTGATTGGTGCGCACCGCCCGCCCCTGCACTGTTCGAGGAACTAGCAGCCTAATTGCGTAAGTGAATTCTGCAAAGCAAACAAGTCGATTCCTTCAAAAACTTAGAATCATTTCTTTCAACTTTTTCGGTATTGTGAAACTAATTTGGAAATAGTACAAACATCATCCTTGGAATTGAAATTCATCTAATGCGTTATGTTTCATCAAACTCGATTGATTTATTTCCAAATCATTACACATAATTTCATTACACAATACCAATAGTGAAGTTTTATCTCGATTCTGCCGCTTTCGTTCATTCTTTACAATCAATTCTACGTCAAAATATTGGTAATGGAAAGGAGCATAACCTTTGCTTTTCAGCGTGTAATATGCAATACGTAAAGTCGTTTTTGGGCAGGTTCCGACTTGTTTGCTTTGCAGAATTCACTTACGCAATTAGGCTGCAGGTAACACAAACGGTTCACCAAGTCGGGGCAATCAAATTTGTTTCGGCATTTACTGTATAGAGTCATTGTCTCAAGGAGCATGCGTCTTGACTGTAATGTAAGGAGACCTTATTTTTTGAGATCGAAAATCTCTATACTCCATGGCTCGAAGGTACTTACGTTGAACTAATTCTATAGTTTCATAATACTTTGCATAATGGGGATTCCAGATAGCTACTGCGTATTCCAATTGTGGTCTAACTATGGACCTGTACAAGTGCAAGAAAGTGGAGGGTCGATGGAATTCTCTTGATGCTCTCATCACAAAGCCATGCATCTGGTATGCCTTATTAACCATACGGTCAACATGACTATCCAGATGAAGTTTGGAATCCAACTGCACACCAAGATCACCATGACAAGTAATTTTTTTGATAATACTATTAGCAAGTCGATATTTAAAATTAATAACAATTTTCTTTTTAGTAAATGTTATGCTATGACATTTGGGCAGGCTAAGGTGAAGTTTGTTAGAAGAACAATAGTCAGAAAAACGATCAATGTCCTGTTGAAAATCAATACAGTCTTGTTCATTTGCAATTTTTTTATAAACTTTAAATCATCCGCGTATAAGAGAAATTTTGAATTCTGGAAACAATCTTTAATGTCATTAATGATTAGAATAAATAATTTTCTTTATCGGCGTAGCAAGTGTTCTTCTTCTCAAGATCTCTTTTCACCGTCATATCTATAGTCATCACACTCATGTCATGTTGACGAGCTTGACACTTTTGTCACAACGCCGTTCTGGTGCGACAATCCTTGTCCAATCCTCCTCCCTCAGGAGTCTGGTATAGCTTGTGGATTCGCACTAGCCCGCTTGCGCACCAAATAATTTTCACTTAACGTACTGTATAACACTTTGGCACAAATTTAACAATCGGCTGTCTGTCTGACATGAACTCTCCTTGGAAATATTATTTTTGCTGGTTTAGGTAATTAAGTGCTTTTTGGTAGGTATTTTACTGGTTTTCAAGCTCCTTTATCGTCCCACCGTTACCCGCGTGATGGTTGGCGTGACCACGTTCTTAATCATAATGTACACTGTTCAGTACAATGTACATAAAAAAAGAGAGTGGACATGACAAGATAACAAAAAATATAGGTGTTTGCATATTATTCAATCCTCCTAATGTAATAAATGTGAAACTTTGTATTATTGTCAAAAAGACGTATATGGGCTTATCGAGTATCAGCTCTATTCGTTACCTTCTGAAACCCCGAAAACCATGAAAATGACATCCATGACGAAATATCCAGGCACCATCTTGGATTTTTAGCACATTTTCGTTATTTGCAATCCCAAAAATCATGAATGTGACACAGATGACGAAAAAATTGCAAATTTTCATTAGGGTCATCTTCTAAAATGGCAGGCACACATTCATGTTTTTGTGGTAGTTCTAAAACAACGCTCAGAAATATAAAATAGGTATCTATGGCATAGGTAATCTAAGGCAGTGACAAGTGTGTTAATACTAGTGTGACAAATCTTTAGGAGGCACGGTAAGCAATCTGGCGAGCATAATGTTTTAATTGTGTGTGCTCCTGCGACCTACAGACTGAAGGTCAGTGTGCCCCCTGAAGGTTGTGCCCCTGGAAATCACCCGCCTGGCCAGCCCATAGCTACTAGGCTGGTCCCAACTAAGGCACTCAGGTACTAAGGTACTCTTCGCTAGTACAGTTTTCAGGCAAATAATGTAGTTTCCTCGTAGCAAGAGATTTAACAATAGCCAAAGCTTCTAAGCAATTTTGGTGAAGCTTAGATTTTAGGGAAGCTTTGCAAGTACCTTTAAGAAGCATTTGTTAAAGTCGAATCGCTCTGTAATTTTCTTTCGATTTCAGTAAAACCACCTGAAGTTTTTTTTTTTAATGAATAGAAGAACAACACATTGTTACCAAGTTAAACACCTATCTTCACAGTTTTCTAGAATTAAATTTCATATAAAATGTCGATAACCTTTAGGTATGAAAGCTGATCACCAACGTGACCAAGCCGCCACGGAGTGCCACAATTATTTTAATTGAGACCACGTGCTCCCCTGACATTTTTCAAACTCACTCAACTAACCGCGACATTGCATCATACGACGTACGTTGAAAACCTTTATCAGATTTCGTCATGAACACCGGTTTTTTAAACCAATTTTAACTGCGTAGCAAAAAACTGGCAGTTCTTTACATTATTATTTCCTCTTAGATTAACAGCTGGGTTTCTGAATCACCGACATTATTACTTCGATAATATCATAATCTGGGGATAATGATTATTTAAATATAGACTGACTGATAGATATCTGATGCTTATATTTTGATTGTTGGATATGAAGTTCGTTACTCCACTTTTTAAAAGGTTAGGCTCTTTTCTACTTTACGTGTTGATGCAATAATTGCAATCGACCTCGTTTGCAGAACATTTTTTTTTTTTTTGTTTTTGCTGTACATACTGACATCTCTTTGAGGCACGCGTGGAACACTACGCACCGTCAACTCGGGCCTGATCCTTGTACGTTTGCTGACAATTTTTTTTTTTTATGCTTTGCTGTTCTAGCGGTACAATACGGTCGCACTAAATCCGCGAGCTCAGTGCATTACGCACAGCAACCGGGTGCTTTTATTTACATTTTTCTCAGTTTAGCGATAGCTTAGCCTAAACGTTACCTTGTTAGCACTCATTCTCAGCAATAAACCCTTGAAAGTTATTTGAATGTTTAATTTATATTACGTAGTAGCGTAACCCAAGTAGCACAAACTAGTTGCTTAAGAGCTTTGGAGCCAATCCGATTATTCCCAAAGGCGCCAAGCTCAAGCGCCAGAGCGTGCACTGCAGACCTTATGCAGCCGCTTTGCAGCCAAAGGGGCACAACTTTTTGCAACCTACAGTTCCTTTAGAACTTCAAAATAGTGGCATAAAACCGCTACAGGAGCTGCAACTAATAATTAACACCACACTAAAGATCTTGTGGCGCTTATTGAATGAATGACAGGTTTAACTGAACGAATAAAGGATTAGGTACTGATCATTCACCTTGTCTCTCATTTATTAAACACATCTGTTGTTCCTTAGTCAGACATTCTGAATACAAATAAATATAAGTGAAGTGAATTTAAGGTAAGTGTTTTTGAGCTATATTTTGGTATTATATGCAAGTGGCTAAAAACGCAGATCACTTTATCGTGCATCTAGTTGATATTATTGGAGTATTTTTAACGCGCCTCAATAATTACCTCAGAATATCGTAAAATATGTAAAATATTATTATATAAATAATAATATATCACATACCTACACGGTATTGAAATTACATACTTGACTACTTTTTTATTTTGTAAGTTGCTGGTTCTATATTTAGTTATATTTTACTGCAAATTGTGATAAAAACCTATACAAGGATCTATCAAGGAGAAAAAAAGTTTACAATTTATTGGAAATACCGTACTCAAAAACCAATCTTGGTCACTATGCCGCTGTACACAGACTCTGTAGGCAATATAATACTTTGTCGAAAACTTATGACATTGACATTTGTGAGCCATTGCCTAAATTTAAAAAGTCATTAGTTGAGGTTTTGTGAGTTTTTATTTTTTAAGATATTTTTTTTTATTTTTTAAGTTATTTTATAGTTTTATTGTTTTAGATTTTGAATTTAATTTTATATTATATCTTAAATAATTTATTTTAAAAGTGCCTTACCCTCTGTAACAAATATATTTTTATTTATTTTTTCATTTCAGTTTACCATTATGTTTTTATTTTAAAATTGTTTAACCTGATACTGTTTGTAACAAGTATACATTTAGCATTTTGTTACTCGTGTAGATTTTTGCCGTCTGGTTTGCCATAATGTTGGTAAATCCTAAGGTTAACTATATATAAGGATAGTCTCTTTTTATAAGTAGGTATGTCATGTTTTCTTTTGTTTTTCTTTTATATGTTTTAATAAGAATTTATATTTTAGCTTCTAATTAGTTCTAGAATTAGAAAATAATTTATATTTTAGTTTAATTACGCATGCTGTGGCCTCCTATAATTGAGGGAGTGCACTTGTCATTACTTAATATTAATGATACATTGTGTTTTTTGTGTACATCTTTCGTTGGAGGTCCTGAATAAATAAATAAATAAATAAATAAATATACATTTCTCAAGTACCTAATGATAAATAATTGTCTTGTAAACATGGCGTCTATGAGAAGCAGCTTTAACTTGCAACTTCAACTTTAATACTTCCTCTCTGCGAGTCAAAGCGTTAAGTTTCCCTATTCTGAAGGTCCAAGTAATACCTGCACCACTAATGCAGTTCAAGTCTTTACAATCACTTTTATTTCGTACTTACTGCAGGTATCGAACCACACTAATGGTTATTTGTTTAAAGATCCGTAGAACTTGTTGAAAACCCTAAAATACGATGATCGCTTGTAGCTGCTTCTATATTTTTCGCTCTTTCAATTGTTTAACACTTACTATGTCTTACCATGTTTCCAGAATACCTTTCAAAATAATTCAAACATATATAGTGAACAACAAAATAAACAAGAACTTTACATCTGTCCATCTACGTGGGAAAAACATGGAGTGTTACACTAGCCGAACACGTTCTCTATGTTATTATATTAAAACTTTCAAATGGTTGAATTGCAAATAGCAATGGTACGTTTTATGTATTTTTTTAAGTTACGGCTCACTTTTTTTCTTCTTTCTTTTCTTTTGACTACAGTGAAAATATTTTCCTTATTTTTAGGCCTTAAATCGTGGTGCTGCTACAGTATCTAATCCGCCAGAACAAATCCAGATTAAGGAACACTTATATGCTGTTGCTGTTAATGAACCTACATCTGTAGTTACTGTTAACAATGAAACTACTTCTGTTCCCGTAGTAGCTATTGAACCTTCAGATTTGGAGAAAATTACAAGCAACCAAGCGTCTGTGTGTGTGAAATGTGCCGAATATTTATTTTTATTATTAATAAACGTGTTGATTATGCCAATTATGTAATGTAAGTAAGGGCCAATTTGCCAAAGAAACATGTTGATTTTGATTCAAATATTTGGTCTATTTCGATTCACCATGTCAGACACATGAAAAGACACAATCTTGTGCAAATATTGTTTATAATGTTGTTATTTTAGAATTTACCTAGTTTAATTATTTTAATAATGTCAATAATGAGCCAATTTGCCAATAAAACAAGTTGATTCTATCTCAAATATTTTTTTATTTCAATTCACCAATACAATTATACAAGAGGCGCTTCGATTGTACTAGTTACAATGTGTGTAGTAAAAGAACAAAATATAAAGCCGATTTATATCGAGTAACCACAAGTTTACATTTAACATCACACGGCGAACACACGTACTCTGAACTTTTTATAATATGCCACACCAAGATATAAATTACTTTTCCTCTGTAACTGGTCCGTTATCACTAATAACGTAAACAAAATATACGTGACCCTCGCTTGTGTTTGTTGAATTCGAACTTGGCGCATTATTACGCTCCTGCTTCTATTGTGAAGCCTTAATGTCGCTATTAGTAAAACAGTCGATCAAATTGCTACTTAAGTCTGCGCAAAAGTACAAATAACTTCTGCAATGAAACTTTCAGTGGTAGAACAGTGGTAAATTTATCTTTTATACAGTTCCGTTAAAAAGTCTGCAATTAAAGTCTTTATACAGTTCTGAAGCGTACAGCAGCGGCAATAGAAATTTTTTTGCAGCTTTAAGCTTTAACATACATGTTTTAACTCTCTTTTAAAGCTATAGACGGCAATAGGTTGTAAAATGAACTCTTATAAAGCCTAGAGCGGCATTTGGTTCAGTTTCTGCTACCCTAGTGACATTTACAGCTATGAGCAGTTACGGAAGCAATAGTAGAACTGAAAGCCACTTTCTGAACCCCTAAAGCGCTACTGTACAGCTAAAAGTTGCAAAATAGGCTGCTATTTCCACTAGTGTGCTAGTTGGGTAATATATCCCATCAGGTACCACTTAGGTCGCGCCCCTACATGTAGTGTATCTATTAGTGTCGGGGTCAAAAATTAGTAATATGATAGGTAAAGGCAGTTTAAAAATCAATTATTTTGGCGTGCAAATAAATAAATTCATAAAAAGTGAACGCACTATGACATACATTTGAATATAGAGAACAAATCGTGTCTGAATTGCAACTATACCTTATTTGGTACTTAATAACAACAGCAGAGCAGTGGAGCAGTGTGTGTGAGCAGTGGTGGCCCAGAGGTATCGGCAGCGACTTTAAATTTGTAGGTCGTGGGTTCGAGCCCAGATAGGCGCTTTACTTTGTGTAAATAATTTCATCACTACTGCTCTCAGAACGGTGAAGGAAAACATCGTGAGGAAACCGGCATGTACTAATAGAACCAAAAATTCGAAGACATGTGACATCCACCAACCCGCACTGGTCCCGCGTGGTGGATTACGGCCCATTCCCTCTCACAGGAGAGGAGGCCTGTGTCCCAGCAGTGGGAACATTAATAGGCTGATGATGTGTGATGTGAATAAAAGTTCCTTGAAAAAAAATGAAACCTAGTGAAAGCCTTGCCTGATACTCTTCTCAATTTTGGTTTTTAATAGCAGAAGAAAGTCCCTAGAATCTGTCTACTTTGCTAATACAATACAATTTTTGGACTACGTAGATGTGTAAATTGAGTTTATGAAGTATGTTAATGTTCCATATTGCATCCGTTCGTTCCATCGATTTCGTTTAGTGGATAGCAATGCAGGGACCATTGCGAGCTAATAATTTCGAGGTTAACAATGATCAAGATTATAACACAGTAGTACAGTAGTATCATTATTTAGACCATTTTCTTTTTTTTTCTCTCTCTCTTTCTATAAATTTCATGTCATAATGCGTATGTATGTTTATATATAGGTTTATGTATAGTATTTATTATAGTAATATAATCTTGTATATATTTATGTTTTAATCTAATAGCAGTAGGTACACCGCAGACTACCCCCTTTTTTATTCTGTTTCTTCAGTCCATCCAAAGGTTGTCTGGTAGATATCGCTGTCAGCGATAAGACCGCCTTTGTACCCGTATAAATAAGTTTTTCTTGTAAATGTGTATAATTTTATGGTGTACAATAAAGTATATTCTATTCTATTCTACCTAGGTAACATCTTATTTATTAGAGTTCCGTACCAAAAGGGTAAAAACGGGACCCTATTACTAAGACTCCACGATCCGTCTGTCTATCTATCCGTCTGTCACCAGGCTGTATCTCATGAACCGTAATAGCTAGACAGTTGAAATTTTCACAGATGTATTTCTGTTGCCGCTACAACAACAAATACTAAAAACAGAATAAAATAAATATTTAAGTGGGGCTTCCAAACGTGATTGTTTTGCAGTTTTTTGCGATAATGGTACGGAACCCTTAATGTGCGAGTCCGACTCGCACTTGGCCGGTTTTTTTATGGAATTAGCATTATCATCAATTTCTGGCGTATTACACGTAAATTATTCAATCTAATATATTACATCAAAACAATGGTTTTATTGTATTAATTATCTTTTTTTGTACAATGTCATGTACATTTTATCAGTCTATTTATATCCAAGGTGAAAGTAAAAAGTAATTAAGTACCTTCTTAACGTCAGATAATACATAATCACTAATCATAATAATATGGCTTTATATAACAGTGTTGGTATTTATAGGTCTGCTTACGTTCAGTCGTTTCGGGTCGTCTCCCGAAAATTTAACAATCTGCAGGCTTATTATGTATCTTTTGCAAGAGCAAAACGATAGCGATCAAACACGTTATGTCATAAAAGTCGGAATTACCTGCAGTGTAGGTATGGTAGGTCCTACACAATCGTTTGCTAATCGCTCGCTGTTTGTCAAATGCAATAATTAAAAAAAAACTGCCAACAACTCTAAAACTTTTGTATTGAAGAGCAATTATTGCGCAAAAATCGCTATCGTTTTGCTCTTGCAAAAGATACGTAATAAGCCTGCCGGTAAGTGACAGGGCGGTATGGAAGAAGAAAACGTGTTGCGCCGACCCCAAGTAAGGGCTTGTCCACAACACCACGTCACGACGTCGTCAAGGTGGCACGTAGGCGTGACGAGCTAATTTACGTTACTGTGTCGTAAAAACGTACATCACCATCACGATGCCGCAACGTTACACGTTGTCGTACCTTGTAAAATTTCGGTAAATTTTACAGCATGTCTAACAGAACGAAACCACGTTTAGTTTCGTTTCTTGTATTTTCTGACAGTTACAGCATTTCTGATATACTTTTTTGCACAATTAATCGCTAATATATTTAAACATCATCTGAGCGAGCGCAACGCCACCCCTTCCGACGACTATGACGCGCCGTACCGCGGCGTCGTTGACGTACCGTGCAATAGCACGTCTCGTCAGTGCACCGCGCCGCGACACTACACAGTTCCACGCTGACGACGTCTAGATGTGGTGATGTGGACAAGCCCTAACATGGGACAATGGCAGGAAGATGATAATTGTGGCACTCAGTACTTGGATCTGGAGGTCAGATATGCAGTCGCTCCAAGCTAAATACTGGTATTCAGTTTTATCTGGTTAGACTGGAAGCCAAACCCAACCGAATTGAGATGAGGTTAAGCAGATGATGATACAAACGATTAAATTACACTACTGACCTTCGCCCTCGTCGAAACACTACAAAATTGATATAGTTCATAAAATAAACTAATTGTATTGAAAGTTATTAGGTATTATATTTTATCTTACGTTATCATTATCACTGCGGAAAATGCCCAAAATATGATATGCGCATCGGAATTGGGAGCTAAAGGTTGCGGTTAGTTTGAATCCCTTGAAGCGTGAGGAAAATCACCGGAAGAAGTCCACATTCCCCATTTAGGCGCTAGTCTGGCATGATTTACGATAGTATTACTGATAAGATTATGACTAGAGGCGGGTTTCCTGTATTTTTTGAGTAAGGTCTCTATCTGTCAAAAAGCATCTCTAATTTAGAGATAAACTTGTTAACATGTAGGGGCGTTTTAACAAGTTAAAAGAGGTTTAAAGGGTGGGAGTTAATAGGTTACTTCTAGGCACAGATAATATAATACTAGCAAACAGATGCCTCATATCATACAAAGAAACAGTGCCGACGTACCTAGCGTTTTTCATCTGATTATACCGATTATTTTTAGTAAAACGATCGCATTCGGTTCCGTTCCACGGCGATAGATAGATCACCATCTATATCCGTAGATTGAAACCGAACGCGATCGATGTACAAAAAATTATCAGTATAATCAGTACAGTACGTCGGCACGGTTTCTTTGTATGGGATGAGACACCACTTCTTCTAGGAAAGCACGCTACACCGTCGGTTACCATCAGGTGAGATAGTGGACAAGCGCGAGCCACATACAATAAAAAAAAGTTTATGGCTTTGATTACAATCAAAGTTTTCTTTTTTCACAATTGTGAATTTTGAGTTTAGAACATCTCAAACCCCCATTTCAATGCCAAAGTTGGACGGTTTTCAGGGAGATAGAGTTTGACAAATACTCAAATGGTTAATTCTGAAATCGGGGGTACGATTTTAAATTGAACGTTTTTAAGTACGAGAATTGGCCTTCTGATTTGTGCCAGTAAAAATTTTTTTTTCCTGAAAAATATCATCTAAAAACTATCTTCAGAGATCTGTTACCATCCGGAAAACGGATCATAAACTGAGACCGTGATAGTCTCTAGTTTATTTTGATGCCGCACCGTTGTTAACCTAGATAGATAAACGGATACAGGGGTCTAAATGATCTCGTTATTTACTATAAAATGAACCAAGGTTTTTAAATCTCAATGACCCAATTAGCCCGGCGAGGTACTTGTGTAGGTACGAGAGGTCGCATGGAAACACATGCGACCAGACACGCTGGTCTCGTGATGGCTCCATGAACTTTCCTTGTTTACAGATTCTATTAATAAATAATTAATTGGGTCTCATTATGATAATCGTAACTGAGATAGGTGCAGATGCACTTTATGTCCACAAATCTCGATGAGCGAATTATCGACCGGTGCGCCCGGGGCAGTTACATGACACTGCCAACCTTTTGGTGTCCGGCTATTTTTATTATCACAGTCACAGGCTCACAGCTGCAGTATTCTTTAGCTTATACTGAATGACGTGGTTAAAGAGAAACAATTGATTTGGTTTAGATACCTATATTATCTTGTAAAAAGTTAAGAAAAGGCACCATATAGTCATGAGCTGAAATATTATTTATTATATTACAATAATAAAAACCTTACATTGGTATACTGTAGCGCTTTAACACGCTCAGCGCCATGTGTATCTTTTTTGATACACGAGCACCATTCCGGTCTAAGTGCCGTGTATTGCTAACGCGCACACTTTCCATTCATTTTGTATAGAAAAAATGTCGCTCTGGCCATTTTCAGGGCATTTTCCTAGTGTACTTGGGGTTAGGATTGGATAATTTGTTTAGAAATTATACAGGAAAGTGTATACGTAAGGTAAAAAAAACGAAATAATTATTAGTACTGTGGTTATATTGTTTTGAATGAAAAGTTATATAATGTATTATCAAAGTAAGGTAACATACTCCTTAATGAATACCTATTATTGAAGCACAATTTGTATAAATTATATCACAAGTGGAACTATTTTCCTATAGGTACTATTTTCGTAAAATATTTTCCTAGACCAGTGTATCGAAATAGATACACACTGGGGGGTAGGGTTGGGAAAGGTGGAGAGTGGGCAAAATTCGGTTTTTTATAACTTCTAGATAATTTTATAAAAATTATTACAAACAAAAATTTGGTGGTTGGTAGGTATAGCTTATAGGGCTTGGCGCTGAGCGTAAGGTAAGTACAGGTACTTCAGTTAGTTTGCTACTAGTATAATGTAGTTTCTTAACTTCCTACATTCAAATTAGGTAGGTACCTTTTCTAATTTATAATCGTCGGAATAGATGTGCAACATTTTTCGGGTTTTACTATTGACGATTTTCTTGTCACGCAACAGAGACGTGCACCTAGACGGCACACGAACCTCCACGAAGTTATCATTTGTAGGCGATCCGTTCATGAAACTATAATACTCTGAACTCTGGACCTCATTATAATTTTCGTTAATGAGCCTGAAAACCAGTAAAAAACTGGTTTCATCCGGATTATACCACATATTTTAAATCTTACCTAATATTTTTTTTCAGAATGTGCCAAAGATAGCCGAACGAACTTTCTACCGTATTGTGTCTATTATTCAATTATATTTATATGTTGCAATTATTTTGTCATGCATATTTTACAATAAAAAAGTGGGAGTTTTATAAACAATTATCTACAAAAACAAACGGAAAATTTTGTCTACAGTTTTTTGTAACGTTTATAAAAATATGGCACGGGTCAAACATGACGCGAGCCGGTTTTTTTTTTAAATCGAATTTAAATGAGCTGCTACAGATAAGGTATCATAAAGTAGTAAGAAAATGGCGACGCCCTACTTTGGCGGGAAGATGACAGAAAGAATGAATGATGCCATCTCGTGTTTGCTTTGTTTCTTTTAACGATAACTGAGTTCACTATTACCTACTAGGTTTTTATAGATTAGGTATATTTTCTAATTTATTTTAGAAACGCATGACGTGTCTATTTCATACAGTAGGTACATTTTTTTTTTGTTTTATTTATATTTACAAGTTACAGTTGAAAGACCACTATGAAATATGTTGGTACGTATGGTTGGTACTATTAATAACCTATAAGATTATAACATCTAAACATCTGTTATCAGTGGTGTAGTGATGCAATCTCAATATCATGTTAAAAGCAACATCACAACACGTAACCAGGTCGGTATTACTGGCTTTCGGAAATAGAAAAAAATGGTATCGATAACTCCCTAATTTCCTGTTTCATCATCCATCGGATGTGGTGGGAAAATACGTTCGTAACTAGTTCAATTTAACTTACCAAATTTTTTCCTTATAAGGTAAAAACCAAAACCTAATTACAAAAATCATACGATTTCAATAGGCAATTAGATAATCATGAACCGAACAATTGTCTAAAGGACTTTGTGCCTATCAAAAGGTAGTTTTCATTATTATTGATAGGCTTGCGTTTGACAACTATCACATCTAGTAGGGCATGCAGTTTCGAACATTTTCAATTTCGAAATTAGATTACGAAATTAGGGTCTTAAAGTTTCGAAATTTCGAATCTGAAGACCCGAACTTAATGGGAGAACCAAATAAAGGGTCTTTCAACAAGGACGGGTCGATGTTAAAATTGTATAAAACAAGATGTGTGTGAGATATTAACGAAATTTATTTTTTATTTAAAAGGCCCATTTATGCCATTATGGATGGAATATGACATCGTTCAAATGTCCGCCGCGGCTTCGTATGGTGGCACGAATCCGAGAGGTCCAATTTTTAATGACTTTTTGAAAGACCCTTTTTAATGGGAATTCAGAATACTACTTTGAGTTAACTAAAAATGTAAAATTGGTAGTCTGGATAAGTACCTCATATTGTGCAGTTCGAACAATATTACATACTTAAGTGTCGAATTGAAGTCAGTAAAAAAGAAAAATAAACACACATGTTATCGAATGAAGAAAGCCGAAGGAATGAAAACATTTAGGTAAACAACATCAATCACCTGATACCAAAGTATCAGAGATAAAGTCAAGAAAGAAATTGAGGTAGGTTGTACCACTATGATGAACTCTGTGTACTATCACAGCACAGCTTAATTAACTGTATCGATATCAGTATCTTGTGTTTATGTGCGACAGATTTAGGTACCTATCTTTGTTATGTAATGCAATGACGCTTTGTCATCAATCATCAGTTGGAGAAAGGGGTAAATAAGACGTAGAGAAATAACTACTGATATTATTTTTTATTGCTTACGTCTTAAAACATCTCTTTGCGGGTGTATCTACAATATACACAATTCTGCTTATTCCTTCGGGATATTCAAGCGTGATCTTATGTCTAGAACATTTTTTAGAACTTTTTTGCCGACAAGGCATAAAATATTCCAATATTTTTTTTAAATTGCATCATTTCTCTATGGATAAATAACACGTTAAATTCATGGTTATATCTGTGATGTATACTGTGCCCCTATGTTTTTTTTTCTTTTATATTTGTCAAATTTTTACACTAGGCCTCTGTTGACAGCGCAATTTTGAGCATTTTTTGAGATTTCTAGTGCTTCTAAAGATAATGTATCATCAAAAAGGAAAACTATATCTTTCTTTTTCAGATTATAGAATATCTTTTAAATTGGTCTAATATTAAAGGAAGAAATAGACGAGAGACAAACCTCGAATCTAACTTTTTAATTAGGAAATTCAGTCGGAGGTCTGCGACCGCATTTCCTCTTAATGATAGGGTCTAGTTTTGAAGCCCCTCCAGTCATCCATACAAAATAAAGCTTCAGTTTCAGTCTTAAAGAAACGAGGTCTAGTCAAGTTCTGGCACGTGGCACTTTACCTAGTTGTGATAATTTTACTACAATGCCTATCTCGAGTGACATTGAGGCGCAGTCATCGAACCTCGCGCTATCGCCTTTTACGTTTGGGCGGGTTATCTTCATCCACGCGCCAGATAACCCGCGCCGAGTATAAAACCCGCGCATCTAACTCGATCATCAGTACACAAGCAAGCGTCCTACGATAAACACCAAACAGCCACATCCACTGTGCTTTTGGAAATTATATACAAGCTTTTACGAGTACATTTTTGAGTGAGAAATAAATAATCGAATCGAATCAAGATGCGTTTCCTGCACTTCATTGTTGTGATCCTGAGCGTGCTGCTGCTGGCGTCGGTGGCGGAGGCTCGTCCAAACCGAAACCACAAACAGAAGAGGGCGTCGTTCTGCATGCTGAAGCTTTGCAGCTACGTGCACATCCCCCACAAAGTGCAGCGCCTGCGCTAGAACCACCTCCCGGCCGCCTAAGCTGCCGCCCGGCCGCCTGAGCTGCCGCCCGCCGCGCCACCCACAGGCGACTCGCCGATCACAGACTGATCACACAGCTTTCCGCCAAGAAAATCCATGGACAATCAGCGACTGGAATCGTCCATGACGTAGAACTGTCTACGAAGAAGAACAAGGTTAATCCAAGGGTAGAAGCAGTGCGTCGTGAAATCTGGACGCCGCTCGCACGGGTTTTCTATTAATTTACAAGTAATTAATAGTTTACAATTTATATTATCCGAGACGATCCGCCTCGATCTATTGGCCTATATTAGGCTGCCGCCTAACAGAAGTATTCTGTATTTAATAATGGAAATTTAGTATTTTTAAATTAGGCTTAGGGCTTAAAGTCAAATTAGTGTTAGTAAACAATCAGTACTTTGTAGAATGTTCCTGATATCGTAAACTAATTATGTAACCTTGTATTGTTTTGGTTATTGTTCACTAAATTAAATATTTATTGTTTAGTTTGAGATACTGATTTCGTAGGTGATAAAAAATAAATTGGTTCTTATTAAATATGTCTCTTTATTGTATCATGTCATCACCCCTCATTAAAAGAATCATGAAATTTAAATGTGATAAACTTTATACAATGTTGCTGAAAAAAATCTGCCCAAACTGATGCGTACTTTGGCTAATTGACACACGTCATTGACCTATCTATTACATCATTCTGTCCAATCTGATAAAGTCTTTGGCCCCGAATCTAAAGAGCCAAGTTCTAAATATAGAACAATACCTTACTCCTTAGATAATTACAGACTACCTTTACAACTTATCAACAGGTGCGAGTTAAAAGTTGAAAAGTCAAAAGGCACGAATTAATTAATCAAACATAGGTAACTCGTTAATAAAACTTGAAACTAACAAATTAGGTAATAATTCGGCCATTGATGTCGATCATGCCGATGTTATCGTGTTTAAAGCGTGCCGTTTTTAATTAATGGGGACATACTATTAATTAGGTAGGTACTCATTAAAACTTTTTTATTGGGCATCGACTTTGGACACAGCTTTCAACGAGCAATTACAACTAACTTAATAAAAAACCAGTAAGCTAGCATAGCTGGAGTAATTTTCATATTTGGGTGCAGACTGCTGGATGCAACACAGGTATGAAAAAATACATTACTTAGCTCAGCTCAACAGCAAAGCTATTGTTTTTTTTTTACAGATTACATTCTTATCCCCGATTTCTAAATTAAGTATTTGAAGTTGCGAAGAGCTTTTGCCAATCTCTACTTTTGCCTGAAAACCTGCCAAACTTTGACTCAACCAACAACAGCTCAACTTTGATTTAGACACCCACCCTTGGTCTGAAAGAAAATGACTACATCATGGATTATAATACACACTTAAGTTGGCTCATAGGTTTGGCTAGTAATATATTATCTGTGGTTTGGCTAGTATTATATTATCTGTGGTTTGGCTAAGCAATCCCCATGTTCTAGCATTAAATATAACGGAAAGGCTTACATTCATAGATGCACGTAGATCAACGAAGAAAACGTAACTTTCTTCATAATAATGCGTACGTGGTCAACCACGCAAACCAATAGCTCAACATGGTCTGCATACGTCAGTGTGACGCTCATAGAACACTTATCTCCTGTAATAACGACTATTCAACCATGACTATACAATACGTAGATATACTTGTAAGTAGATATACTTACAATAAACTCGTGCATCCGTTTTTGCTAAGAAAGCGTCAATGATTTATGTAATGTTATGTTTATTTTATGCTACTCAAAATATTATTGATATATCTTCGATTGACTGACTTTCGACTTTTTATTTCATAATAAGAGAATGTCACTTAGGACAAAGGCTTAGGCTTCACGGTACAGAAAATTACTGTTCATCGCTGAACCTCGAAACCTTGGGGAGCTTTTCGATTTTGGTGAAGCTTATATCGACGACGATTTTATAGGAGGTGGAGAGACAGCTACAGGGTAAACAATTACTGTTTACAGCTTAAAGTTTTTCTTTTTGTATTATTTAATTTATTTGTAACATTCAAATTAACCTTGAGCAGCCGTAGAGATTCTTGAAATCTTAATTAAGCTTGACACGTTCTCTTTTACTTTCTTTTTAACCATCGACGGAAAAAGACACGTCAAACTTATAACACTCCTTATAGGTTTGACGTGTGTTGCATCTGTGTGTCTATCTGTGGCATCATAGCTCCTAAACGGACGAACTGAATTTGATTTAGTTTTTTGTTTCATTATCATCAGCCTTTTAATGTTCCCACAGCTGGGACATAGGCCTCTTTTCTGGTGAGAGAGAATGGGCTGTAATCCACCACGCGGGCCCAATGCCACAGAATAATTAATAGTATACCAATGCGGGTTGTTGAATGTCACATGCCTTCGAATTTTCTAGGACATGCCGGTTTCCTCATTATGTTTTCCTTCACCGTTTTGATAGCAGTGGTGATGAATTAATTTACATAAAATAAAGTTCCTGCCTGGGCTCGAACCCACGACATACAACTTGTAAGTCGCGGCCGTTACCACTGGGCCACCACTGCTCTCTGCTCTCACTGCTGTTTTTTTGTTTAGAAGGTGAATTTGTCGAGAGTGTTCTTAGTTATGTTTGATTGATATCGGTTCAACCTTTCAAAAGCAATTCGAATTTTACTCTTTGATGCTGATGATATCTCTTTGGTTTTTTCGCAAGATATCAAGTCATATTTACGTAATTTCGATAGATTGTCGATTGAAAAGTGTCTACTACTAGGTATATTATATATAGTTTAAAAAGCATGGAATAAAATGAAATTTAAAATTTAAATATCCCACGACATAAAAACCTCTAAAAAGCAAGAAATAAGCCTCGTACTCGCGTCGGGGAACCGCTAAATAAATTTTTAATTATTATTATTTTGTTCAGACATGTCTAATGCTAGTTGGAATCAGGAATACTGGCCGAAAAGAGGACAAAAAAGACCAGCATCCTAATTGCGTAAGTGAATTCGGCAAGGCAAAGGGTTTGGACCACATGAAAGCGTATAACAAACTCGCTTTATATAATTTGGTATTGCCATAAAATATAGGATGACTAATTTTCTAATTTTATGGGGTCAAATCAGATCAAATCCTTTGCATTGCCGAATTCACTAACGCGTTAAGGCGTTAGGATGATAGCTCGATAACAAATAATATAAATAAAACTTTTTGCAAAAAAATACTACTGACTTCCTAATTAGAAAACTACAAAGACAAAAAAAACTTTTTATTTAAAAATCTACCGACTTCCAAATCAAAGCACTACAAAGTGAAAAATAACTTTTTCTTTGTAAGTCGGTGTCTTTGGTAGGTACCATTTTTTTACGTTATGGACACCGACTTCCAAAAAGAAAGTTATTTTTCACTTTGTAGTTCTTTAATTTGGAAGTCGGTAGTATTTTTTTCAAAAAACGTTTATTATTTTTCACTTTTTCGTTGTACCTAATAGGCAACTTGCCGTTAGTAAGCTAACTATAATGCCAGAATAGATTACCCGAATACTATGAATCTTGAACATAACCGGTGAAATGAGAGTATACCAAGGTGAACTGTACACATCTGCGTACCTCTTTAGAGCGTACTGGCGTGATGTTATGTTATGAAATGGTGTAAACAATAAACAGACATGCAGATTGCAGCAATCCCGAGAGATTTACCGTTATATAATGAAGAGTTCTGATGTATATCTTCGAAGTTCTTCATCGGATCCTCACCAAATTAAAATGGGACCAATTTCGGCACATACTCTTTCAAACAAAAAAAGAATTTTCAAAGTCGGTCCACAATTGACGGAGATATCGGTGAACATACATAAAAAAAAATCGAACAACAACAAAAGCAACAAAGTCGGTTAAAAATAACTTTATGTTTGGAAGTCGGACACCGACTTCCAAAACCTAACCTATTCTGGCATTATAGGTACCTTAGTTAACTATTTGCCTATTAGGTAGGTACAACTAAAAAGATAAAAATAAACGTTTTTCAAAAAAATACTATCAATTTCCAAATTAGAAAACTACAAAGTTAAAAATAAGTTTCATTTGAAAAAAATTGGTACCTACCAAAGACACCGACTTCCAAAAATAAATTGGTTCACGGCAAACAATTTGGTACTAAATGAAAAAAAGGCAAATGTATTAGATTCACTTTGCCGAATGTTAGAAGTAGCGAATGCGACATCATATTGAATGGAGAAAAGCTGGACTATGTAAATCAAACAGTTTTACTAGAAATCACTCTAGACGACAAATTGCAAAGGGGACCTCACATAACGTCTCTTGTGGGTCGGCTCAGCTCGGCCGATTATGTTATTAGATAGATAAGACAATTGACGGATGTAGGGACCGCGCGTTTGGTCTATTTTAGTTATTTTCACAGCATTATGTAATACGGTATCTTACTGTGGGGTCGGGCGGCTGACATTGAATCAATATTTATATTGCAAAAGAGATCTGTCAGAGCCATATATAAGTTAAGTCAACGAGAATCTCTTAGGTAACTATTTAAAAAGATTAATATCATGACAGTTTCTAGCCAATTCATTAAAAAAAAAAAAATCTTTACAAACGAAACCGAAACGATCGACAATAGATATTTAAAAAAAAAAAAATTATTTATATGTATGTAAGGAAAAGTATACATCTCTTTAGTAAAGTTAGTGATAGACACAATTTCGACAATCGACAATCGATATTTTTTTTTTAAATATTATGTATGTAAGGAAAAATATACATCTCTTTAGTAAAGTTAGTGAAAGACACAATTTTAATACGTTAAGTAATGATAAGTTAGATCAACCATTTTATAGATTAGCTAAAGTACATACATCTTTCATGGGGTACTGTGTTAAATTCTATAACAAAATACCTTGTGATATATTAAAGCTGAATTAAAGAAAATTTTAAACTATTGTTAAAAGCACACTTTGTAAACAAGCATATTACAAATTAGATGAAAATACACAAAAAAAAATGCTTGGAAACATGCTGGTCCTGCTCCATAGGGCAATCTTTAGTGTAGACAAAATCAAACTAGTTAATTTTGTATTATATTTATAATTATAGTAAAGCTCATTATTCTTTTCTTTTTGTTTAAATTGACTCGCACACTGTTCCATTGTTGTTGAATTAGGTAATTTATCTATGTTTGCCATATTTGTAAGTATGTGAGAACCAGTTTCCTATTTTACAAGTGAAGGAATTCACCTGTTAGTGCTTGTAATACTTTATACCTATACGTAGTATAGTAGTGCTATAGTGGTGTCGTGTGTATATGAATTTATGTAAATGTTCTAAAACACTTTTTTTTAAAAGAGTATGTATAGAGTTTCTTGTACGTTCTTCTCCATAACAAGCTACATTTAAAATTTATATTTTTTTGACGTTTAAAAGTGCCGCTTAATGGCCTAGTTGAAATAAATAATTTTTGTCTTGTCTTTGTCTTTAAAAGTTATTTTTCACTTTGTAGTGTTTTTATTTGGATGTCGGTAGTATTTTTTTTTCTATTTGTCCATCTAAGTGAAGCCACGGGCTAAACCTAGTTTTATTATAATGGCCATCCTTTACAAATGAACTAGAAACTAACCTATCGCAGCATCGCTTGACCAGTTGCAAGAACGCACAGAATGGTACGATATCGTGACAAAAACCATAGATCTTCAAATCAAGCAATAATGCACTCTATCTCTTTGGAATAAGAGTTAAGAATAGTATCAATTAATGGTAGTTAGTATGATTGTCATAAGGCGACCTTGCTGACCTGCGGTTCTTTACAGAGTCGTTAAGATAGGCAACGTGGGTGGGACACAAGATAAATAGATAGTAGAAATGTGTTATAAATTATAAAACAATGTTTTTTTTTATAGATATCTTGAAGAAGAAAAGAGTTTATCTGTACGCTTTTAAATAGAGTAAGCTATATGAGTCATTTGGTAGATGAATGGGGGTATGAGCGGTACGAGACCCCAATACCATAGGCCAGTGGTGGGCAAACTTTCTTAATGACTAAGAAATTTCAGAGGAGGGCCAGAATTATAGGAAAAATGCATTTTGTGTTGAAACTTTTAATCATATAAAAACATTACAGCATTACACGCTTGCACAAATGTTAAAAATTACAATTTAACTTTTATCTGAAGGTCCTGTCATGGTAGGCGGAAAAGTAGAATTTACTTTATACTTCTGGACCGTCGAAATATATCGGATCGGAGCTGGCCTGCGGGCCGTACTTTGTCCATCACTGCCATAGGCCATAGGTATTCCTGCATGAGGTTCCAATGTTCGTAACTCCATTACTACCACGCCAAGATGCCCCATCTGATTGGATTGGAAGGTGACCCCAAACTAGGGAAAAGGCAGATGACGGGGCTATCGACATGCCTGACATGTCGATAGCCCGTCGATGGCAATGCATGGTTAGCTAAGTGACGTCATTCTAATTCCAATATGGCGGACGGCCTAAGATGGCGGACTAGTTTTTTTTGTGCACTGCCATGATATGGGTATCAAATGAGAGGGTTTGCTGAGAAGAATACGAAAAAAGCTTGTATATAAAATATTTTTAATGAATAATATTTATTTCGGTACTGAGATGACATCCAAAAGAGATGCATGGAAGAAAATACACATTGCACAGAGCCCAAATCAAATTCCAATGAGGGCAAGAGAATCATGATGGAGGTTATCCTTGTATTCCATCGGCAATGTCTTGGACATAGGTGACTTTGATGTTGGACTTTATATAAATACTAGATTAATATAAACTTGGTTCGACAACGAACTACGTGAGCTGTTTGAAGAGCTCTAGAAATATCTAACCCTTTTTGGTGAGCGTTAATTGTAGTATCTACTACCTAATTCAAATCTCAAGATATATTGAGAGTGTACCAAACAACTCGTATAGGGTTAGCAATGCAGTAGAAACGTAGAAACCAACGTAAGTCCTCACGTAATTAGACATTCCTACGTCAAATCAATCACTTTGATAAAAGGGTTGCGATTTGATTATAATCATAATCAGGCCTCATTAGTTTTCTATTAAGGCTTGGTTTGACGTGGAAATGTCTAATTAAGCGGATAATTAATTACGTAGGTGTCTCTTGTTTGGCCTCCTTCTGTGAGACCGCGATGGTCCAAAGGAGGCCGCCGAGCGGGATCGGCTCTCGCGATGAAGGCCTTTGAGAGGCAACCGCCTCGATGACTAAAATGCCGAAACCCCGCCTGCATCAAAAGTAGGCGAAATACCTGGGTTGCGGGTGGGTAGATTAGGAACTCTCTCCGCCCATCTAGTGATTCCAGTAAAAACGGTAGCACAGTGATCACGTGCTGCTGTGCACAGCGAGGCTCAGTGGAATTGCTTTTACAGTCTTCCCAGGGATGTACCCTAACAGCCGTTGCACAGAGGGGGCTCCGGGGTGGTCTTTTGAGAGGTCACGGGGTTCTTTTCTAAGTGCTGATGGTGATCACCGGGGTAGTTTTAGTGAGGTTAAAATCCTACACTCCCTGGTCTTTTCCGCAAAAGTCCAGGCGCCTTATGAAGGTTGCACCCCGTAAACAAAAAATAAATAAAAAGTGGTTTAATTATAAATTGCTGAATAAGTCTACAGGGTGTAACAAGGCAAGGTGTATATTTTAAAAACGACTTCTGCACATGTAAATAAACGACTTCAAGGAAGTCATAGACATGTTGATCTGACACCAGTTTAGCCATGAGGTATCGTGTTACCCAGTTACTGGGTTGTGGAGGTCAGATAGGCTGTCGCTCCATGTAAAACACTGGAACACTGGTACTCAGCTGAATCCTGTAAGACTGGAATATAGTTGATGAAGGAACTCATAGGTAATTCCCAAAAAAATAATTGGATTTTCCATAGTTACAAAGTTGTCGTCACCAAAATTTGTATGGGAGATACAATATTTTTAGTTAAGAATTGCCTATAACTTCCTTGGATACAATTGTACATATACATGGGAAAAAGCAGTATTTAAATGCGATCGCATCATTCCAATAAGTCCTGTTTATCTAAACATATAGATGTGTTGTTGTAAGTCAGTTTTTTTTGGGTTTTGTGGGATTTTCATGTATTTCTAATACATTTTTTCCTAAGTGGGATAGCAAGCCAACATGTTTTGAAAAAACAGTATTCTATGGCTTTGTTGACTCTTTTTGGTAGTACCTACTCATTAAATTTCTTTAGAAAGAATAAGAAGTTTAATTGGCACCATGTTTGTTCCCATAATTATTATACACCTGGTTAAAGGTAACCCCTAAGTGTAAGCCCTAGCTAAAGGATAAACCCTAGGGTTAACATAAGTTTAGCTCTAGTAAAAGTAAACGAAATAAACTTAATTAGTCACAATCCAAATGACCTGACCGCTTGTGGCTTGATCTATTCTCTTAACAGATGTTGTGGACGCACTATCTAGGCGCACTTCAGTGAGGTCAGCATGTCAGAACACATCATATGATAAGCCGCTTTGTTTAATTTTAATCGCAAGTTGGAAACACGTAGAAAGTTATCAATAGAACATAATGTTGTGCATACTCAGTTAGCCTTGGTTGCGGTGCGGGTGTACTGGGAGAGTGATGTGAACTCGCGCTCGCGGGGACTGTACGCGCAAGCAGAGCGACCAGGGGTCGGCAACATATATCATGTTATACTTGTCATGTATTTATTATATAAGGTTGGTTTCTGAATTGAGTATTTGGAGTTAAGAACGGGTCAAACCCTACGTTAACACTGTAATTTATAGGCTTACAGGATAAACACAATTTCAGCTGGGCAAACCCAGCAGACTTGAAGCCGGCCCAAGTCCTTCCAGAAACTCTGCTTATACAACGAAAAACTCTGAGCGTATCGACGACGCTACTTAAAAAAAAACCATTCCAAGATTTTGTAAAAATTTGTAATAATTGATTCCCAAAACTATAAATTTGTCAAAGTTATGGTTAAAAAGTTTTAAGGGTTTGAACGTGGCCGCGCCATTGAAACGCGTCGAACCGCGCGGCCACGGAGATCTTTATTAAAACTAAGCGTTGCATAAACCTGAAATTGAGGTAAATAATAGATTGAATTTGTAAAAGTATAGAAAAAAATCCTAGGTTTATATTTCTGAAACTGTAAAACACGTTACCACCCCGATATCTCGCTGAAAAAGCATCGCAGAGGTCTGAAGATTTTTGTAAAACCTAGATTTGAATTTGTCAAAATATGTAAAAATACCATAAAGTATCCTAGGTTTATATTTCAGGAGCCGTAATACGGTATCGCGTAGAAATAGCTCGTGATTATCTATTATCTATTTAAAAAAGTATTAGCGAGATCTGTTTTGTAAACAACACCTATTAATATGTAGAACTACCTTGAAGAAAGAGATTATCTTTTTTCGACACCGACTTTCGAAGCAAGCGACTTGCTTCGGTGGTCGGTGTCGAAAAATGATAAAAACAAGAGGTAGGTAAAAAAAAGTCACTGACTTCCGAAACTAAATTTATTTTTTCACTTTAAATGTTTTGCTTAAGAAATCGGTTTATTTTTTGTAAAAAAGATTTTATTTACCATGGTCATATTGAGCATGGTCTATCTCTATAGTAAGGTACCTAAAGGATTGACAAAATACCCATAATAACTTAATTTACATATTCTTGCTGTTTATCGCTAAGGAGTTCAGTTATATGTTCCATATCTTGAAAACTGCTGAACCGATTTTGATGAAACTTGCAAAATCCAATAAAAAGAAAGATCACTACTTATCGCAAGATGCAATAAGTAGTTTCAGAGAAATGCGTGGACAAAAACATACTCGTACATTACATACAAACAAACAAACATACATACACTTATGAAATTTGGCACACATGTTTAGTAGACCATACAGAGTAACATATGTGAATATTGTGCAATTCCAACAAGATTAAATACATACGTGTCGAATTGATTACCCCCAAATTTTTGAAGTCAGTAAAAATAAAATCCAAATTTTGTATGAAAAGATTTATTTTTTTGGAAATTGACTTCATTGACGAAAGTTTTTCATTTCCATGGCCAGAAGCCCCCACCCATATACGTTGCACCCTGTATAGACAAACGTAGGCACCTACGTTTTCGATTACAGATAGATACTTACAAGTTCAAATGCTGACCAACCCTGATCACGTATGGGTTGACAGCACTCACTCAGAGGTCGTGGACGTCCATCATGTCTCAAACGTTATGCCGTGGCTAATAGCTAGCTCGGCAAATACCTACGCGGGGTATGCGAGTAGCTACGGAGTACGTACATGGGAACGTTACACGTGTACTCGGGTTTTGATTGGTATATTAATGCACGTTGCCTTCTGGCAACTTGAATGATGCGTTGATTATAAAATGATTAGTCAGTAATATTCATAAATTATGACTTTCTAGTTCTGTTAACACTTGTTTCTGTTCTACTAACTAGCAGATATAGATTTACAAGGTCATTTTGGCGCGTGGTTAAGATCGGAAAGAAAACCGCCACATTGTTTTCTCGAACATAGAGAATTTCGTAATATATTTACGAACAGCACCACATGAAAAGCATAAAAATGGCCATAAATGAGTCCATAAAGCCCTGTAGGTACTTATAGCTATCTTCTCTTGCTTGGCTAATGAATCAGTACCAAAAACTCGTAATCTATACTAATATTACAAAGCTACTAAGAGTTTGTTTGTTTGTCTGAACGCGCTAATATCTTAATATCACTGTACCTAGGCGCATTATAACTAGATCTGTACGTAGAACAGATATACTTGCTGTGTCCTCATCAAGAACAAACCTTGGTCGCAGTGCCCCTATGAACCGATTTATGACTAATTATAATATAATCCACAATAGCAGCAACATCGACATCTTTGCCGACACTTTTAACCAATTCCGTAAAAAACTTATGTACCCCAACCATCCATCATAACATTTTGATCTCGTTTATTGCAGTCGTTTTACGTGTACCTATTAATCACAACAAAATTAAATTAAATTATTTATTTATTGATTAAGTAAATCAGAATTTTTCTTTGTATTTTCTTTATATTGTCATCCTAGGGTAAGTAAGTTTAGTTTATTTTAAATCACTTTGGAAAAGTTCTTTTGTATGTATTTTTAACTTATGATTAAGCTGTGTACTTCTGTAAGTGACAAATTCACCATACTATGTAATAGATATATAAGTTATTTTATGTTATGTATTAGTGAATATTAGTGAATATGGTCGTTGGAGTACCTTATATATAAAACTAGCTGACCCGGCAAACTTTGTTCTGCCATAAAAACACCAAACATACATCTACCCTACCTACCCTACCCTAACAACCCTACACTACCTACCATACTCTACCCTAACTACCCTACACTACCTACCCTAACAACCCTACACTACCTACCATACTCTACCCTAACTACCCTACACTACCTACCCTACCCTAACAACCCTACACTACCTACCCTAACTACCCTGCACTACCTACCGTACCTAACCTACCTACCCTACCCTACCCTAAACGGGATAAAAAGTATCCTATGTCCTTCTCCTGGTTCTTAGCTACCTCCCTAGCAAATTTCAGCCAAATCGGTTCAGCCGTTCTTGAGTTATAAATAGTGTAACTAACACGACTTTCTTTTAAATATATAGATATTAAAATAAAATAAATAATCTCGTTGGAATTGAAAAAATATTTTTGTGTTGGTAAGTCCATTTAACGTGGAAGGTTATAGGCTATATAACATCACGCTACAACCAATAGCATCAGAGCATATAAGTGAAAAAAAAAAATGTTGCAAAAACGGGCAGAAATTATTCCTTTTTAAGAGCTTCCGTTGCCTGCGCTGCGTAAGCGGATAAAGTTACGCTACATTCATGTATGTAGGGTAGGGTAGGTAGGTAGCCAGTTGACGGGAGCGAAGCCGCGTGGGACAGCTAGTTAAAAATAAAACTCCAGACATATCTACACGCTTTACTATAAATCTGAATGTCATACTTATTTTACGATCACTGTATACAAACTCACAATGAAAAAAAAACTACTTATCAACCCTTATCAACCGATGCAGATTAAAATGTTTACAAAAACAGGCACTCAGATATATTGTAAATACAATATATTTACAAAACTATGGCTATTGACAGCACTTTCATAATCAAAACAAATTTTGTTTAAGTTTATACATAGGTATATATAGAACTACAGTATAATTTATCAATTGAAGCTAACTGGCGACGACGGGGCTGGTTGGTACTCAGAAAAAAATTGCTTATTAAATCTATAACCTCTTACTAATAAACACGGAATAAAGTTATACCAGGAATAACAAAAGAATAACCATAAATTATCATAGGTTTATACTTGGTATAAATTTATTCCGTGTTTATTAGTAAGAGGGTAAAACTGTAACACTCTTACTAATAAACACGGAATAAAGTTATACCAGGGTTAACAAAGGAATAACCATACATTTTCATGGGTTTATACTTGGTATAAATTTATTCCGTGTTTATTAGTAAGAGGGTAAAACTGTAACCCTACACGGAATAAAGTTATACCAGGAATAACAAAGGAATAACCATACATTTTCATAGGTTTATACTTGGTATAAATTTATTCCGTGTTTATTAGTAAGAGGGTAAAATTGTAACCCTACACGGAATAAAGTTATACCAGGAATAACCATACATTTTCATAGGTTTATACTTGGTATAACTTTATTCCGCGTTTATTAGTAAGAGGGTGACGTTTTTCAAATTGAAAGAGAATAACATCACTATAGATGGAAACGAAATAAAGTCTGGTTAAAACCTTAGGTTCTTCGACATAACTTAGGCTGCGTTCACACCACACGATATTGATTGTCTGGCGTTTGGCTAATTTCTCGCCATGGTAAGTGATGATAATGATCGACGATATATCTTCCAATTGATGGGTCATAAAATCAATAAGACCTCTTAAAAAATCTGAAGTTTGTCGAAAATTGACCCGGTTATCACCCGCTAAACCAGATTGCAATCAGCCTCGCAGTGTCCAAATAGCTTCAGTTCGAAACGTTTTAAATAAACTTCACATTTTTTGTGTTTATATTACAAGTTTTTTACCTGTAGTCTTTTTTTAAATTAAAGATTTATTATATATTTTTGAAAGCCAGAAAAGCACTCAAAGATTCGGAATATACATTGTCTTCGTTTTATTAAAATTCCTATTCTTTCCTTGATCAAATTACTCGTAAATAAATTTGGTGTTAATTAAGAATTTTAACAACAACTTTTAAGTATACGCTGAATAAGTGTATATCTAATTTAATTTTTATCGAAAATACACTGCTGGTTGAAAACACTACCGGAAAGAGTGTCATACGAAGAGACCTGCCAGTACAGTCGAGACATTTATACATTCGTCAGTCTTGTAAATTCTTTCATAATATCATTTAATAAGTCAGGAGTTCGGACAGGCTTTTGAAGCTATCAGTGAGCAGACTACTCCAAATCTGTTGAAAACAAAGATCAAAATAACAGAACATTCCTCCAATGTCTCATAGGCTTCAACCAATTTTTTAAATTGAGTTTTAGTAAGACGAGTATATAAATCAAATCTGTTTGTTTAATCGTCAGTGTAAAATTTTGAATTAGTAACCGTGTGTCATTCTGTGACATTGACAATATCACGATACAGAATTTGTCAAGCACATTCTATCGAGAACGGAGCCATCAAAAACAGAGCTCAAGGTGACGAACCTATTTTGACCATGGCTGACAACTCCACGACGGGTCACCTATATCATGTGACGTCATCTGCTGGTAGGCGGGCCGCACAGCAGCAGATGGTCGTACTTCTTCATCTGTCTGGACGCGAGGTCCACGTCCACGTCTGTCAGGTAGTACGCCTCGAAGTTTGAGAGTGGACGCAGCATCGAGTAGAGACGTTCCGCGTACTTTCTACGAAGAAAAGTGTTTGTGAAGAGGATATGTGGGTGTAGATACTTACAACACTGCCTACCCTTTCGGCGAAGACATGGCAACAGGCAAAGTACAAAATATCTCAGGCGGTATTGATATCCATTTCCATACAAACCAAGCTTGTCAGTGAGATTTACCGACAGACCACCTCCCGTGATTGATTATATTCCTTTGACAGTTGAAACCGGACTTTCCATGGTGAGCCTTGACAAATTAAAGCCTTCACGTAAGGGGAAACCAAGCGCCCTAAAGGCACTCCCTGTAGGGAAGCTGGTTTAGGGTGTCGCTGGTGGAAGGGCCGCAAGGATCAGCCTATGTGGAATTTTAGCTGATTAGGGAAGTCCTCAGCTTAGTATACCTGGTGTCAGTGCTCTTGTCGTCGAGAAGCGCGGCGAGCGAGCGCAGCGCGTGGCGGCGCGCGCAGGCGGCTGTGGGGGGCCGCGCGCGTAGCAGCTCGCGGCCGCCGCCCCCCAGCGCGCAGCACACCACCAACAGCCGGGCCGCCGCGCAGCGCACGAGTGGGCTCTTGTGACTGCCAGAACAGAAAAAGTACAAGCCTAAAGAGAAGTGAAAACAGCTCATGACATACAGAACGTACGACTAATATTTACTGTTGCCGAATGTAAAACCCAAGCATGATATAAATTTAACCGATTAGCTGGATTATGGAATAAAACAAATTGAAACGGCAAGGTAAAATTCGTTTATAATCGTAGAAGAGTTACGGGGCTATGTGCTACGCGCTACGAGCTACATGCTACGAGCTACGAATGTCTAAGATAACGAGTAGTAGCTTTCTTTTCTGTGATGTTTTTGTATACCTTTATCTGAAAAAGCACGGCTATTGGGTTTGGGTCAGATAATAAATAAAAGCTACGGCTTACGAGTTACAAGCTGCTGTCTGGACGCTACTTGCTACACGCTAAGCTTCATGTTACGAGCTACACGCTACGTGCTAAGCGCTACGAGTGTCTACGAGCGCCGAACTTAATTTTATGTCACGTTTATCATTTTCTATTCTTTGTTTGGAAAATCATGGCTATTTTAGACACCACATAGAAGAGCCACGGGCTGCGGCTGGTTACCGGCTACACTCTGCGACAGTCTACAAGCATCAAATCTTTTTTCTTTACATATTCATGTATTTTTCTCTGCTTTTCTTCGGGTCAACTCACCAAGAGCCATGAATACACAAGGCAGTGACGGAGTGACTCAGATCCACACTGCAGACGATATCATCGAGCGCCACGTTGGCGGCGCGTCTGACCGGGCGACTGAAGCTGCCAGTCTTGATCAGAAGGATTGTTACCGCTTCGTAGAAGTCCTAAGAAACACCGGTATTGTAAGATAGAATTTAGAAAGATTGCAAAAGAAAGAGGAGCTTACTCCGTCACAGATTTTGTCTATAGGTTTTAAAGATTACTTTTTTAAGCAATGAGCATGTTTCTCTACTTGTTTGCATTCATCATCTGCCTATAGCAGTTCACTACTGTACAGGCCTCTCCAATTGACAAACTTTTTTTTTTGTTAGCTGTCGGAATCCTTGAAAAGACGCCTGGCCTTTTGGGGGAAAGACCAGTGAGTGTGGCCTTTTTACCTCACTAAACACCACCCCGGTGATCACCATCAGCAAGCAGCACGTAGAACGGGCCCCGTGACCTTTCAACAGCCTGCGGTGAGGGTAGGGGGGGGGGGGTTAGGAAGGGGGGGCGGTTGTGTGTCTTGCGTGTGTTCTTCGTGCTTACCTCGCGATAATTGATTGATCTCTTTTTTTTTTAAACTTTGAAAAATAGGGGGGGCGGGAGGGTTTGAGGGGGTTATTCTACCTTGCGCTATGGTGGGGGGTGCTTACTATGCCTCAAATATTGTTTTTTTTTTCAAGTGTATGAAAAAAAGGTTTGGGGGGGAGGGGGATGGGTCGTGGGGTCATGGAGGGGGTGGGGGGTATGTTCCTAGGGTACCATCATCCATCATCAACACGTTAAAAAAAACGCCTGTTAGGGCACAACCCTGGGGAGACTGAAAGAGCGTCTCCCCTGAGCCTCACTGTGCACGGCAGCACGTGATCACTGTGCTATTTCATGTGCTACCCTGCGAAGATCGTCGCTTCACTTAGCGTGAAGGCTTATGTTAGCCTATTGGCGGTTTCCAATCAAGAACACCACATCTTCTTCATCGGCTCTTCGGCTAATATGGTGGGTCCGTTGCCACTAAAGAAGCTGTATCATAAGCTATATCGAGCGGTTTATATATCATAGATTTAAAGCTACACCTACCGGTTTTTTTGTGTAGTTGGTATTTTTGAGTATCGTAGCGAGAGTGTTACACGCTGCGCGGGCCACTTGTGTTCTTGGCGACTCCACGTGTGCAGTCACCTTAATAGAAGAGCAAATGATTAGGTTTGCGTTGCGTCGACGCAACGGATCAACGCATTGTATGCCACACCTGCGATGCGAAGAAGCACGATGTCGTCACGCAAGAGAGCGACGCACGTTGTCGCAGCGCAGCGTCACAAACACTGTCTACTGTCTGTCGTCGTACCGGAGTTCCGACAGCGCTGCGCATCACCCCCCCTCCGCTTCGTCTTTCGTCCGTCGGTCCGTTGAAATGTCGGGTGCGACGACGCAACGCATAATGTGTCATGCCAATAAAAAATATATGTAAAACGACGCTGCGACGACGCAACGCACTAATGAGGCCTCAGACTATTGTGGCATGTCATTAAAAAATATATGTTAAATGACGCAGCGTAGACACTGCGACGACGACGCAACGGAACGCCGGAACTAATGAAGCCTCACGCTAACGGTATCGAAAAACACACTCTACATACTACCTACACCGATTTAAGTGTAAAACAGTACACTTCAAATTTATGATTTTCTGAATAATGCCATGTTCAGTCAGCGCCTTTGTTTCGAAGCAGTAACACCGATTTTTGTGGTACAAGTTTTAACACTGACTTGCGGTGGACAGTCTTTATTTATTTATTTTATAACAATTACGTAAGTTGGCAAGAGAACGACTCAGATGCGCAGAAGTCGTTTTTTAGGTATCTTTGGTAGTGAGGCGGGGTTCGGGGAACATTTAGGACCGTTCCGTGCGCGCGATTGGTTGGTCAGTTGACACAAGGATCGAATGACCAATCGTGTCGCGCCCACGTTCCGTTCGCTCTATATGGTGGTTGGTTAGATCGCGAAATATGCGCGAACTTACCCCCACTACGCCAAAACTTTGCCAACTTACGTACCGGGCACTATTTTTTACAGTTTGTACCTAAGCGTACAGCAAGCCAACACTACACATGTAATAGCACTAAAAAACTTTATACAAACGTTTAACATAGTTTTGTCAGTGACGATAATATGTCGACGCCCAGGTTCCTGAGCAATTAGGACGTTCATCAAATTGAGCGCCTGAGCTGTAGGAGCATGACGAGCAGTAAGGGTACACTAGGGCGGAGCCGCGAACAGGCACCGCAGGGCACAGGCCCACGACACCCGCATTCGGTCCATCGCGAATAGTGAACAGCGAGCTAGCATGGACGAGTCGACGATCTTAAATAGTATTAATATGAGAAGTTTTGTTTACTTGTCGTATTAGGTCTGCAATCCTATGTTCTGCCATGATGCCCCAAAACTTGTCCACAACTCGAGGGAGGTCATCTAACACGTCTGCTATTTCAAACCTGTGGACGAAAGACACTTTGGATAGACATCGACTAACCTGCATTGCATGTTTGAACACGAAAAGTAAAATACTTGCAAGGGCATAACGCGAATGACAAGGTATCAATGAAGTGCACAAGTTTGTGTGCAACCATAGATCTTCTCTCATATATATTCGAGACGACCGGAGACATATGAGGTGCAGGATTAACGGCTTTAGTTGTTATTTCGTAGTCCCGGGGAATCACATACCACATTAAAAACGCCGGGCTGCCACTTTGAAATTCCTAATGGGGAAACCCTAGTAACACTTTCACCCAGGACGTCAAGTAGCCGCGTTTGCGACCACGGGACTAGCCGGAAAATGTGACTTATTTGCGTAGTATTGGTTATTTGTCACTTACCAAGAATGCGAGCGCAGTCTCTTGAGCAATTCGACACAGAGCAGGTCGCAGCCTCGCTCCGTGGCTTCAGTCACTCTGTCCGGAGATACCGAGTCGGGGGAGCCACTCCTGCTTCCGGATACGCTGCTATAGTAACACAACATAGCTCTTCTTAAAATTCTGCTCGCTTCTCACATTTTATCTTTAGTATACAATGTATGAATGATCATGACTAGATATTAAGTTTTGTTTTCGCATGTTACGCAAAATACATTGTAGTGATTTCTGAGAGCCAATTTCGATGCAAAATAATAGCCATGAATCATAATTTTGTGATCAAAGGGTTGAAGTGGAAGGGAACTTTGGCAAAGGTTATAGTTCGTGTAGTCCGAACCCCATTTAAAATTAGTACTACCGGTCAATACAAGCTGCCATCGCAATATTGAAGTGATAACTTCTTATGGGAGGGAAAACCGCTTCGTAACGTAACGCGTTACGGCGCCAGTCTGTCTGGCTTCCCTTTCTCTCACGCACACGGCAGCGGTAGGCAGGCTCTTCCTCTCTCATTCTAACAAGTGAAACAATCTCTAATCTAGTGGAAGTTGTTATCGCTTCTGTCGGGCGTCCCGAGACGCACACGATTTTTTTTAAATCTACGATAGACGGATTTTCAACTGCCGAAATTCTGGAGACAGTGACACTTGTGCTATGGTATCTTTTACAAAATATATCAAAAACTTCTATAATGCTTACTTCATATACCTATATTGTGACCAAGATTTTCTTGGCTTGTGACTCAACTTCAGTTCTTTGATTCTGCCCTTGATGCTGATGGAGCGAGGTGACTTCAACGGTCTCTCTGACTTGTTCGTGTTGGAGACGAGGTAGTCGCCGGTCCGGCTGGAGTTGCTGGTGATGCAGCCCTCCGCATGGATGGGTGGCAGCTGCACATTCGCGTGCGATGCTCTCTCAGGCTCTGGGCAGTAAGTTACCAGGGTTCGTTGATATTGACGTTTGTGAAAGTGTTTTGCTATTATGTAGATACGAGTATAATAATTACTTTTCGACATAGTCGGCTGATTTTTTTATAATTTCGGGGATCCGCTGGATGTGAGACGCACGGGAACGATCAATGTGGCCACGCTTGGTCCCCCAAGCGTGGCCACATTGATCGTTCCCGTGCGTATATCCAGCAGTGGACGTCTATCGGCTGATATGATGATGATGATAGTCGGCTGTTATTTTTTAAGTACTAAGTAGCCAACTTTATACTTACCACTTCTTCCACTGATCAACACACTTTCGCCCGCTGCTAGATACTTCTCTCCCATCTCCCACCTATCTAAACTCCTCTCCTTCCGCTCTTCATAAACGCACGGCAGGTTACCAGACTTGCTGCCGAATTTATTGGAACTTAAAGTAAACAGAAAATTTAGGTTATCTGGACAACTGTTACCATGTATTGGAGGCAGTTTAAAGATCTCAGATTCATTGCAATTTGCTTTTGGGAACAACTTTACTTTTATTCCAGCATTATTCGTAAACAATACATCCTTATCAGGCTCCTCGTTTTGAGTAGTCACGTTATTAGCTGTTACGTCGCCTGTACTCTCTTTTCTTACGACTGACTCTTCAGTCAAAGGAGTCAAGAATCCGAAACGTTTTCTTTCATGATCAGAAGGCGAGTGCATGCGGAGGTCTATGCTTTCAGACAACTTCGTGTAAAGTTCGGTTACGTCTTCATCGACAGACGTGGGCGTTTGGGTGCCATCACTTTTGTTTACGTTCCGGTTGGGCTCGAGTGAATCTTCTTCTATATCGGTGATGTCTGCCGACCGATCGCAGTCGCTAGTATCCTCATACTCGTTTTGATCATCACACAATAATAAATTTTCTTTAGAGTCGGTATTAGCTATGCTTGTGTTTTTGGGGTTATTGGTGGTTGAACTGTTTTCACTGTAACAGTCAGATTTTTCATTTTCTGTGTCAGATACTACGAATTTTGAAGAAGCGTCATCGAGAGAATTAGGAAATATTCGATGGCAAGAGATGTCATGGGAGTTTTCTTTACAATCGCCGATCATTTTATTTTGAGTAAAGTTTTGTGTGGATCCTGATACTTCTATTCTATACTCCACAGTTTTGTTTTCTGTTATTGATAGGAAGGAAGTTTGCGTCTCTAATGTGCTGCTATCGGCTGGTCTCCTGACCGCTCCGTCTATTTCAGCTAGCTCTATGATAGTTTTGCTTGTCTGGGTGAATATTTCTTGCGCAAGTATGGAACATTTATTGATTCCGGTGGAAGAAGCTCTGCTGATTTTCCTTGTGACTTCACACTGCGCGTCTCTGT
This sequence comes from Anorthoa munda, assembly GCA_945859665.1. Lineage (NCBI taxonomy): Eukaryota > Metazoa > Arthropoda > Insecta > Lepidoptera > Noctuidae > Anorthoa > Anorthoa munda. The sequence continues at coordinate 4,111,909 of OX243901.1, read as the reverse complement.
TGATTAGGACAGGTTTGGTAGATCTCTCCTTCCTGCTAACGATGCTACCGCTGCCTCGCTTAGCAGAAGCCTCGCTGTCTTCGCTGTCACACTCTAAGACGTACGTGTCCATTCCCGAGGAGTAGTGTTTCTCGGAGCTGCTGTCCGTGAAGTCCATTGAGTAGACATTCGAGATTGTCATACTTTTTTGCGAATCTGTGAGCTTTACATCGCCGACAACGTCTTCTATTTCATCATCCTGAAAAGAAGTCGGTAAATCTAAAGGGAAAAAATCTTGATGTTTACTATTTTAGTCCGTTCTGTGTAAAGTCTAAACATTCCTTAACAGGTTTCGGGGTTTACTTTCAGTTTATATTAGTGAATACTGTCGGTACTGGTGCTTTACGTCAGTGTAATCATACGTGTGTTTATACTTATTACTATCGCAGTAAGAGGATAAGCTTTTTAATATTCCAATTTTAATCATCGCAGCTACGCTTTGATAGATGTGAAAATTACGGTACTTTCCTAATTGCTGACTTCACTAAGGAAACTTGAATTTCAACGTACTAAATATACTTGAATGACTTACCATTATTTGATCAATTTGGAACAAAAACAATATAAACTATAACATCCGCCACTAATGTAACCACATGAACGAGTACTCTTAAATATTTACAAATATTTCAGTGCAATTCTGACAGGCCATGACAACTTTGAACTAAGAAACTGTCACTTCATGTTTTGTTTTATTTTCGGAAGCTATGGTTTTCATTAGCTTGGTAGAGGTTAAGTGATCTATATCATCATTAACTAATTTAATCAGAACCGCTGGAAAACATAATCATCAGTCTTCTAAGTACCCACTGCTGGAACACAGGCCCCTCTGTAAGAGGGAAATGGGCAGTAATCCTCTTCTGCCCAGTGTGAATTATTAGTTGCCATGTGTTCGAATTTTTGGTTGTAGGTACTACATGCCAGTTTTACTTCACCCTTTTGAGAGTGGTGTTGTTGAGATAAATTAGGTACTTACCTAGCGCCAGCCTGGGTTCCCCATAACTATAAGAGTCGGGGTCTTAACCACAGGGCCACTACACTGCTTGATGGAAGGCAAGAAGAGGAATGAACTCTCTCCTGAGGTCTTGCCACGGAACTCGGGTGCACGGCTGGTGCAGTGGTTGAGCGATTGACTGCTGCGCTGCGAGTCGCGGGTTCGATGATTTCCGCAATAAATATTAGTATGACCTACAGATAGTTCTGCCGGCTCTGGGTGTTGTGTATATGTAAACGCACCCACGATACAGGAAGAAATTCCTTCCTAGTGTGGGGCAAAGTTTTTTTTTTATAAATAATTAATAAATAACTACGACATGGACAGCTCCATCATCAAATATTCAGTCCTATTTTAAAAGTGTGGGCAAAGCGCGCTCGTGGTGCCCCAGGTATTGCAAATATCGTAGGCGGTTAGGTGGGTCACCTGCTTTTTTGCCGCGGCTTCTGTTGGCTCGATGACGCGTTCGGTTTTCATACAAATGAACGCGACAATCGCTTGACACATCGAATTATAGGAAGAGGCTAGGCTTGTCACACACACAAGATAAAAACGCGAGGCGACTTTCTAGGAAGATCGTCCACGACGAGTTTCTGCGTCGATAGGAGCGCGTTTCGGTAAGACGCCGCTGTATCGCTACTTTTGCCATTTGTCTCATTGCCGGCTCACAAGAGAAGTGATTGATAGGTACAAACGCATAGTATGAATTAGCATCACTACTAAGGAGCTACCACTTTGGGCGACATCAGGTAAAGGAAGGGCGCGGCTGTGAATACTGCATCGCGATGGTAGCGATGCAGAATCTAGGATACGAGAGGGCGAAGGTATAAGATCAGCAACAGCATCGCGATCTTTAGTGTATATACCAAATCGCTGCAAAAAGTCGCCTTGCACGATCTCCCTAAAACTGGAAGTGCCTACTCTTTCATTTGCAATGTATTGAAGGATGGTGAAATAAAAATAAAACAAGCTTTACATTAAAATATGCCAAAGTATTTAATCCACGTGTAGTAAAGTCTCCATGAGTAGCATAGACAGTACAATATCACAACGACAGATACCCATTGGTTACGCTTGCTAATTTATTTTATTACATCACCATAGGACGATTGAGAGGCATTGGTTTAATGGTTCCACTTACTAATTAAGTGTCACATATCGTTGTTTTGGTGATATCCCGCGCGGTGGCGCCACCGTAAACACGCCGCCGCCTGACGACCGGCCGCCGGCCATCTTTGTCGTCGTCTTCTCGTTTTAACCACGGTTGGGTGCGCGCACGTCGGTCATCACTCATCATCTCGCCCAACCCTCTTAATCGAACCTACATGAAAGTGTTATCCGTATTACCTAGACCTACTGTGTTGTGTACCGCTGGCCAGCATAGTGTATCGAGTCTGCGAGCTGAACTTCCCGAACGTGACATCCATCTGCATCTGCATGGGAATCGCTGTTTCAAAGGTATGTGGCATGATTAGTAAATTGAACTTTATCCATTGCCTTTCGTCTCATCTGCGTACCTATTATTGTCCTTCAAATTAGCACTGCTGAATCAGCAATTATAGCCTAGATTACTCTAATAATTTAGGTTCAAGCGCGTGTGATTTTTACTAGAAACCTTCTAGAGGTTATACGCACCATTTTGGTCCTTCGAGCCGGATACATTAAATTTGGGCCTATTTACAGCCTATTTTTAAGTTCTAAAAGTCAAATTTTAAGCAAAAAGTTTGGGAAATTTCCATATTAATTGCAGATCATCATACAACTCTCGCCTCTATTGCGTTGGGAATAAGGCTGGCTGCCTTGCATGTAGTAGTTTCTACCGGCAAATTAATTGTTAACTTAAATCTTTAATTTCACTAATTGAAACTCCGAAAAATACATTTAATTGAATATCAACGTTGATTCATATCGCTAAATAAGTTTATTTAATAAATTAGTTATTTTCGGCGTAGTTACATATTTTTTTATTCGTGTATGAAAATTGTGGGTAGTCTGGTATAACAATCGTCAAGTTGGCCTACTGACTGTGGAATATTCCAGTTCTTTGTTATCTTACGGCTAATTTTTATTTACGTATTGGAAACTTTTATATATTTTTATTCTAATCTAGATTGGCTGAATGAATGACATTGATTGTTATCGTATGATACACTTCTACTGTTGGTTCGTTAAGTAAATGCCTACTATACTCGTATTGTACGAGTAGGTATTTTTTATAATTCGAGACTCAACCGCATTTGATTAATTATTGCAATTAACCAAATTATCATTGCGTCGCTTGTTATTTTATTTTGTAAGGTAACTTGATCTTTTGATAGGAACCTTCAGGTAAAATAACAGATTTGTATAAACTTTACGCGTTTAGTTCTCCTCATAGGAAACAGCCGTATATTTATACATATCACCCCCGCACCTAACTTTGTAAACGTAGTACTTACTAGATAACTTACTTCGAACGGTCATCTGCGCATTTACTTGTTAGGAATTTTATTGTTTTTACGACGGTATTTCGTTACGAACACAATCGCATCGCTTACGGAAATAAGTACCATACTTGTTTCTAAGTTTCACACTTAACTTATTGTTAGTTAAGAATCTGTACATATTCTATGTATTGAGTAAGTTAATCTCATATAAATAGAAGTACAAAAGAAAAAAAATATATATATTATCGCGTCTCATCCGACATAAATGCTAATTATCGGGTTGTAGGTATCTCTAAGCTAATCATAAAATATGTTATAGATGGGTACGTTCTTAAGGTATTTTGCGTGCTTACTATTTTATTGGTATTAGACTTTGTTACTTGCACGCGGTTCAAACTTTGTACGATTTATATTATTTTTTTTCGCCTTACAATTTATTATTGTTAGGGTTCGCGTGTACGGATGGATCGTTCCGTACTATTATTTACTTAAGTTATAAAATCTTTCGTTGAGTTATCGGTTTGGTTGGACCACTAATTTCACTTACGCGGGTTCCGTATAAGATAAAGATTTGTTGAGTTTTTTTGTTCCCATATTTTTAACTTCTCACCATGACTGACAAGGTTAAACTTAGATTGTTGGAAAGTAAACGCGACGCGTATTTCGCGCGGGTTCAAAAGATTTTGGATTCAACAGAATCTTTAACAACCGAAAGATTACGTAAATCTTTTATTGCTCAGGCTAAACAAATTGACGGATTACGTAGCGAATTCAATGAGATAATGGACGAGATAAATATGTTAAAATTGACATTTGATCCAAAGTGCGAAGTAAGCTATAATGCCTTCCATTCATTTGATGAGTTGGTCGGTGAGATAAAAATTACTTTAGCTTCATTAACTGAATCAAATGTTTCCAAGGAACCTAGCCCGACAGCGAGCTCTAATGCTTATCATATAAAGGTACCTAAAATTGAGCTGCCTACCTTTGACGGTGATATTCAGAGCTTTCCTTTCTTTCATGAGACTTTCAAACGTATTATACATACGAACGCAGATTTATCAGATTCTGATCGCATTCATTATCTGTTGAGTTGTTTAAAAGGAAAGGCTAGGAATGTGGCAGTAGGTATTGTACCTTCTGGCGATAATTACCGCGTTGTCTGGGATGCGCTTATCGCAAAGTACCTCGATACTCGCGCGCTCGCCACTAATTATCTAAATCAGCTGTTCTCACTGAAGTCGTTCGGACCGACACCCGCTAATATGGAACAAGGTTTCGATAAATTAACTTCTACGGTTGCGGGACTCAAACAATTGAAAATACCTAACTTAGATGATTTTATATTTATTCATTGGGGTCTTAAGTTAATAGACTCAGATACAGCAAAACATTTTGAAATGTCACTTCGTAATCAACAAGAGTTGGATTATGATTATTTCGTAAAGTTTGTTCGTGAACAAGTAAAAATCTTATATCGCTCCTCTTCTGCGGCAACTAAGCCCGCCCTCGCAGGTAGACCCAGCACCAGCACCTCATCTAAGGTCTCGCAGGTGTTTGTGGCTACTGAATCTAAGTGTTCGCTTTGTCAATCCACGCATAAAAACTTGTTTACGTGCAAGGCGTTTCAAAAGTTGAGCGCGGATAATAGATTTAAGTTTGTAAAAGACAATAACAGATGTGTTAACTGCCTAAGTAGCCAACATACCGTCTCTAAGTGCCTATCTAAGTCAACATGTAGGAAATGCCACGGTAAGCATCATTCCTTATTGCATTTTGAGCAATCGACGCAAGCCCCTGCGCTGGCGCCCGCTAGCGACCCAGCCTCCGTTTCTGCGGCCGACCCAGCTACTTCTGATCGTGTGGCGTTGTGTACGCATTCTTCTGCTCAAGTCCAGGCCACACGTAGTACCGAAGTGCTGGCTACTGCCAAGGTGTTAGTGGCGGGTAGGAAGGGTAAGGGCGTGGTGGTTAGATGTCTTTTGGACCCTGGGTCGCAAAGGAATTATATGACATCGCGTTGCTGCCGTATGCTCGGTCTAACTGTACATACGGACTCAATAACTACCGTTCGTGGTATTGGTGGCACGTCGCAGCCCGTTCGCGGCTCGGTGAATCTTACGTTCAGCTCACGGTTTTGCTCGCAGCCTAGGTATGAAATTGATGCTTTAGTCTTGGATCAGATAACCGGTCAGCTTCCTCTGGGTGCTATAGATACTGCCGAATTGAAGCATATTGATCCTAAACTACTCGCTGATGACAGCTGGGGTGTGCCAGGTAATATTGACATGTTACTTGGGGTCACGTTGTTCGCTAAGTTATTGCGACCCGGTCACGTGACTAGCGCACCCGGTTGCCCCGACGCATTGGAGACTGCGCTCGGCTACATACTTCTAGGAGAAGCACCTATTATCGAACCTCCAACTGACACTCTGTCTTTCTTTGCGAGTTCTTTCGATAACTTCGATCTTCGTAAGTTTTGGGAGATTGAAGATGTTACTGCTTCGTCCATTGGGAGTGTGGATGATAAAAACTGCGAAGAGTTTTATTGTAGCACAATTACCCGCGCTCCAAATGGCAAGTATATTGCAGCTTTACCACTGAAAACAGACGCGTCGGCGTTAGGAAAATCTTTTGATATAGCTCGCAAGAGATTTCATAGCCTCGAACGTAAACTTAAATCGCTTCCTAACGTCAAGCTTCTTTATGATGACGTCATACGGGATTATCTACGGAACAGTTATATTTCTTTGGTGCAGAATATCGTACCTGAATGTGGGTTGGCCAAACGAAATTGTAAGGAGCGAGAAATGGAGTACTATATTCCTCACCATGCTGTTATTCGAGAGGATAAAGTGACCACTAAGTTGCGCGTAGTCCTAGATGCCAGTGCATGTACAGATAACGGTACCTCGCTCAATGATATCCTGTATGCAGGTCCAGTCCTTCAGGCTGACCTTTTTAACATCTTGTTAAATTTTAGGCTTTTTAGTGTCGCTATTTCCGCAGATGTAAAATCTATGTACCTACGTATAGGTATACGCCCACAAGATCGTTCGCTTCAACGTATCTTATATCGGTTTAATGAGGAAGAAGAACTTCAAATTTATCAGTTTTCAGTGCTTCCCTTTGGATTAAAGTGTAGTCCTTTTATAGCTATTCGCACTATCCAACAGTTATGTCAGGATGAAGGAACGCAGTTACCTCTCGCCAGGGACATTTTGCAGCGAGATATTTACATGGATGACATAGTTAGTTCTATACCTAGCACTGCGCTGGCTATAGACTCGGCTCGTGAACTGATAAACATATTCTCTCTCGGTGATTTTCAGCTGACGAAGTGGTCTACCAATAGTGTCGATGTTCTTCAGAATATTCCAGAGTCCTTACGACTTTCACAGAGCGTGGACCTAAGTAAAGATCCGACACAGAAAATACTGGGACTTCGTTGGTTCCCGGATGAGGATTGTTTCGTATTCCAGGTAAACCCTAGTGTTCGCCCTTGCACGAAACGAAATATTCTTTCTTCCATTGCACGTCTTTTCGACGTTTTAGGACTCGTGGCACCGATAATTTTATACGCCAAGCTTCTTATCAAAGAGCTTTGGCTCGTCAAACTGGGATGGGATGACGTCCCACCACCTCGCATTGTTCGTCTGTGGGAACAATTTCACGCTGAACTGCCAATTATCTCTGAATTGAGATTTTTGCGACATGTCGGCGTCGTAGAACGCTGTAGGCTCTCACTCGTCGGTTTTGCCGACGCTAGTGAGAAAGCATACGGTGGTTCGGTTTACGCCCATGTTGTCAGACCCGACGGTAGTATCGTCGTTTCGCTGGTGTGTGCAAAATCTAAAGTCGCGCCACTGAAAGTAGTTTCGCTAGCTCGTCTCGAGTTATGCGCCGCATTCCTCTTATCAACTGTGATAAAGCGAGTATATAATCTTTTCGCAGCTCGGCACGCCATTGAGGCAGTCGTAGCTTTCTCGGATTCAACTGTAACCTTGAGTTGGATTCATTCCGCACCGCATCGATGGCACACCTTCGTAGCCAATCGTATCGCTAAGATTCATGAGAATCTTTCGGCAGATCACTTCTTCCATGTGAAAGGGTCTGAAAACCCTAGTGATTGCCTCTCTCACGGTTTAACGCCTGTTCAATTAGTACATCATCCGTTGTGGCTAAAGGGACCGCCGTGGCTTATACTTCCGCGCGCTGAATGGCCGATCAAACCATTCGTTTCAAGCGAGTCGCAAGAGCTTCCCGAAATGAAGCCCGTGGCGTTACCTGCGCTATCGCACGGATGCTCGGACAGAAGTCCTCCTTCCGACAACATTTTATACGCTCGCTCTACTAGATTCTCGTCCTGGTTGAGATACTTAAAAACCATTTGCTTCGTTTATAAGTTTATCAAACGACTCCCTAGAGGGCCCGTTACCGCGTCTGATCTAGAGTTCGCTGAATTTATTGTGTGGCAATCTGTGCAGAGGATTCATTTTGAAGCTGATCTCGATCGCTTAGCCCGCAATGAGTTGTGTTCTAAGTCAGTACAAAGGCTAAGTCCCTTCCTCCACGAAGGACTTATCCACGTTGGAGGTCGCCTTGCAAACTCTGAGCTAGAATTTGACTCGCGTCATCAGATCCTTCTTCCGCGTCAAGATCATATAGTGGAACTTTTAGTTTCCCACTATCATGTGAAAAATTTCCACACAGGACCAACCTTGCTCGTATCTCTCTTACGACAGAAGTATTGGATCCTGTCCGCGCGACGTATTGCACGTCACATTACCTTTAATTGTAACCTTTGCTTTCGAGCAAAGCCGCGACCTACCTTTCCTATAATGGCGGATTTACCACGTTTTCGCGTTGAGTCGGCTCCTAAGGCTTTCTCTCAAACAGGTTGCGACTACGCGGGACCTTTCTTGATCACGTCGATACGTGCTAGAGGTCAAAAATCGAGGAAAGCGTATATCTGCCTTTTTACCTGCCTGACAACTCGTGCTCTGCATCTTGAGATTGCCTCAGATCTTAGCACTGCGAGCTTTCTATCCGCTTTTAAACGCTTCCTGGCGCGTAGAGGGCCGGTTCAGTGTCTTTACACAGATAACGCTACCAATTTTATTGGAGCCAAATCCTATCTACGAGATCTCTACCAATTCTTGGCTAAAGAGTATCACCCTTTATGGGAAAGAGAACTTGCAGAGCATCGAATAACACTTAAAAACATCCCCTGTAGAGCTCCACATTTTGGTGGTTGTTGGGAAAGTGAAGTAAAGAGTGTCAAAACGCATCTCTGCAAAGTTATCGGTCAGCAAATTCTTAGTTTTGATGAGCTTAACACTATACTAACTCAAATAGAAGCTTTATTAAACTCGAGGCCTCTGTATGCGATCAGCTCGGATCCGTCAGAGCCCACTTCATTATCGCCGGCGCACTTCTTGCATACGAAACCTCTTTTATTTTTCCCCGCCCGCGAAGTCAATGAAACGCGGTTACATCTTATTTCGCGTTATGAATTAACTGACAAAATGGTCCAATCTTTTTGGAAGCGGTGGCGCCAAGAGTACTTGCACACCCTACAATCCAAACAGAAATGGAACACCCCTGCCAATCCAATACGGGTCGGTATGGTTGTCGTCTCCATGCAGGACAATGTGATGCCTCTGCAATGGCCGTTAGGAGTAATTACAGAAATATTTCAAGATAAAAACGGAGTTTGTAGAGTCGCATCCGTAAAGACTAAAAGCGGGATCCTTCAGAGTCGCCCGGTAGTAAAGTTGTGCCCTTTGCCAACGCAATAGGTTTAGTTACATTAATATTAAATTTTAACGTGCACCAATGTGCAGTATTAGATTTAGTTATCGCGTAGAATAGTTAGTTAAATATTCTTATTTGTAATAGAGAGTCGCAACTTTAGAGTTCTCATAACTTTTGGTAGGGTTGTGATGATCTGCAACTTTATTTACTTTTCTTTTGTGTTTCGAAAGTGGGAACTTTCAAGCCGGGGAAAATGGTTACGCTTGCTAATTTATTTTATTACATCACCATAGGACGATTGAGAGGCATTGGTTTAATGGTTCCACTTACTAATTAAGTGTCACATATCGTTGTTTTGGTGATATCCCGCGCGGTGGCGCCACCGTAAACACGCCGCCGCCTGACGACCGGCCGCCGGCCATCTTTGTCGTCGTCTTCTCGTTTTAACCACGGTTGGGTGCGCGCACGTCGGTCATCACTCATCATCTCGCCCAACCCTCTTAATCGAACCTACATGAAAGTGTTATCCGTATTACCTAGACCTACTGTGTTGTGTACCGCTGGCCAGCATAGTGTATCGAGTCTGCGAGCTGAACTTCCCGAACGTGACATCCATCTGCATCTGCATGGGAATCGCTGTTTCAAAGGTATGTGGCATGATTAGTAAATTGAACTTTATCCATTGCCTTTCGTCTCATCTGCGTACCTATTATTGTCCTTCAAATTAGCACTGCTGAATCAGCAATTATAGCCTAGATTACTCTAATAATTTAGGTTCAAGCGCGTGTGATTTTTACTAGAAACCTTCTAGAGGTTATACGCACCACCCATGTTAGATAAACTCGCAGTTTGTAGAATATGGAACTGGAGGCACAATCTACAGTGCTGCTATACAAGGTCTTAAGCGCGCCAAAATCGGAAACAATGCCGCCATCTTTTTTATTTACAATTTTTATATTAACTTGAAGCGAAAGTAGTAAGTATTTAAGGATCGTAGCAGGTAGTGCTCTGTGGAATCGGTCTACCCCCATGGGGAAAAGCCGTAATTTTTTGTATGTATGTATGTAACTTGCTTTTTTAAACAGTTTCCACAGATAATTTTACAATTGTTTCCTAAAAGCGGCCTCCGGTAATGTCATTCCCGCGCACAAACAATCAAATCAAGATGACGGCTTTAGTTCCGATTATTCCGCGCCATAAGATCTTTGTACAGCTGAATAATATGCACATGCACATAACTTAGTTATAGATGAAATGGAGAAGTAGTGGTTTCGTCGAGACATAATCTGCAAAATTGTAAGATGGAAGGTAGGCAGAGCTAGTTTCCAATAATCATCGATTTTGAAAACAAATCAATATTTGCAGTCTCAAAAGTTCTTTCAAAGGAGTGACGAAAACATTATTTCTCATATATACGTCAACGTAGCGCGAGTACACGATATTTCAAATGTTATTATTTTTGTTTGGACTGATTTCTCAGAATGACAAAAATATTTTAGGGAAGCTTTCAAATAAAAAAAAAAACTGAATCAATGTCTTTTAGCAGTTAACTGTTAAAAATATAAAATCTTCTTCTCTGTCTCTATCCCAGGACACAGATATATTCAACTTTTATGAAAACTATCTAATATCACAAACTGTCAGTTAGTTTATCGTGACCCACGCTACGGAGATCCTATTTTGAAGTAAGTCTAGCCGTCCTGTATTGTGCTGATAAAACACTGCCGTTGTGAAAAAGACCGTAACTGCATAACCAATGAATTCGGTTAACAAAATGGAGAGTCAAGGGTAATAGGAACACTTCATTTGGCTTTTTATTTCGAAAGAGTTGATATATTTCGAAGTTTTTGGGTTCAAACTGAAACTGGTTTTATCTGAATGAATCTGCAATGCAATCTCTATAAAACTATTTTATCATTGAGTGCGTACGTCGATAAAACTCAAAAACAATTGACGAGCACGCGTTATGCAGATACGACTTTGTCACAACAGTCAAGTAGTTCATTAATTAAAATTGTACCTTATTGTCAAGTACATAAGGATGTTACTAGAACATATAGAGAGTACAACTAGATACTTAGAATATAATGGATTTAATACTTGAAGACACTGAACCGCTTGCTCACACATCAACGTTCCATAAAATATGTTATAATAGTTATAAAACATGATATTTTAGTACACTTACACGATCAACGTTTGCATGTGTGCGTGCAGTTTTTGTTTTGATTTCATTGATTTAAATATAAGTATCTCCATGTAATTCGCCTGTAATTCCTCGAAGATGTATACAAATGTACAAGCGCCTTGTAATAGGGTTGCCCTCGCCAAACTTCTGAGCCGCCCTGCGGAGCGAGCATGGGCGTACCCAAGACATTTGTGACAAGACATGATAAATTATGTCATGTCTTACAATAAATTTGTCTTAAATGCTAGCCGGGTCAAACATGTGACTTATTTTAAAGGCGCGACATGCCTTTCTTGTTGCTTCCCGGCGAGCACGGCCTACTGTGACATGGCCATGTCACACATTTCATCACAGTTTGGACGATAAAGCCATTTTGTCTTAATTATTAGTACCGGCGGCGTGAGAAAATTGCCTGACGTTTATTTGGGACTCATCGGGTCTTAGTTGCTAATACGGGCGCACCCATTTTATCACAAATTTCACATTTTGACATATGATTAAGAAAAATGTATCACTTTCGTTCGGAGGTGGTGATAAAATTTTATAGTTGAAAAATAAAATATTTTCCTTCTAATTACTGCACCAAATGGCAATAAATTTATTTTGTGTGTGTGGTGATCAATGCTTATTAATTAATTAAATGTTACAGGATTATTAATTAATTCTATTTTATTACTTTTTTATAATTGTTATTTTTTTATTGTTATTCCTTTTTTTAATTATTATTTTTATCTTGATTATTACTTTTTTATAATTATTTTCTTATATGCCATATTCTTCTTACTTTCTACATTTTAAATTATTTCTTAAATAAAACCCCCAAAAAACTAATAAAATAAAAAAATAGGGGCTCCCCGGTATCGGGAACTGGGTCCAAGCTATTATATTAATTTTTACTTTTTTTTTTATTTTTTTAATAATTATTTTTTTAAATTTTCAAATAATTATGCCTTTCTAACAAACACTTAATATGTTATCAAACAAACAAAGAAAAATAAAGTGTGCATAAGTCTATGGTCGTGGGTCAAATATTAATTTGTTCCCAACAATATTAAAAAGTATTTTATCTGTATGAACGGCACACTTTTATAAGTATTATTTTATTTGGTCGTCTATTCAGATTATGTCGCACTACGAAGTCAGCTACAAGAAAGGTATGTCGCGTCTTGAAACTATGTCACATGGTTGTCCCGTGCTAGTATTTAAGACAAATCGTAAGACATGACATATTTTATCATAACTTGTCATGAACCAAAATATTTTCTGTTAAGAATTTGTAGTTCAAGTCGAAAACCAAGCAAAGTAAAAAAAAATAATTTTTTTTTCTTAAATTCATGTTGGGATGCTGCTAGCATGGTGGTACCAAAGGGGGGGCTAAATTTTGGTTATTTTTTGCCTAGGACATACCGTTTTCGAGATATAGAGCGTTTTATGTAAAATAAAATAAAATTCGGAGGCCCATAATTCGGAAATAGTGCGTCGTAGAACTATGCTTCTCTGAACCTAAATGGTTTTTATGGCCAAGGTTAAACTGAAGGCGAAACTGCCATAAAATTGGCAAATTTCCGAAAAAGAAAACAAATAAATGTCAAGAAGTTATGCCACAAGTCAAGAAAATATCTCACGCCGCCGTGCTAGCATTTAAGACAAAATGGCTTTATCGCCCAAACTGTGATAAAAAGTGTGACTTAGGCCATGTCACAGTAGGCCGTGCTCGCCGGGCTGAAGTTGGTTAACCGGATGCGCGAGGCACGAAACGGTGCTGTTTTTGTACGAGATTTCCTTCTGCGCAGCCATTGTAGCCAACTTCAGGGCGGCCAAGAAGTTTGGCGAGAACTATACCGGGCACATATCATAGCCTAAGCTGTTGCTGAGAATTTCCTTAAGGAAAAATTTTATAACACTTTTACAACCCTTTTTACACTCCGTTCAACCGATTTTGAGTTCTATCCCGTCAATATAAAGATATCATAAAAATCATAGAGCAGTGGTGGCTCAGTGGTATCGGCTACGACTTGCAAGTTGTAGGTCGTGGGTTCGAGCCCAGGCAGGCGCTTTACTTTGTGTAAATTATTTCATCACCACTGCTCTCAAAACGGTGATGGAAAACATCGTGAGGTAACCGGCATGTCCTAGAACAAAAAATTCGAAGACATATGATATCCACCAACCCGCACTGGGCTCGCGTGGTGGATTACGGCCCATTCCCTCTCACAGAGAGGAGGCCTGTGTCCCAGCAGTGTGAACATTAATAGGCTGATGATGTAATGTGATGTGATAAAAAGCATAAACCTGTTACCAAAACAGTTTACTACAGCTGCCAAGTTACCATTTGTCATATCACCAAAGCAATAGAAGTCAAAATCGGTTAAACGGGCTGTAAAATGGTATTAGTTAAATATCTAATGTTATCTCAAATGGAGTATAGGTATGAACTCCAGCTACATAATTGCGAGATGAAAGACGCAATGTGGATTTCCGTCTATGTGATTGGTCGATTGATGACAGTCAAACCCTGTGCCTTGCTGAATTCACTTATGCAATTAGGCTGCAGGATACTCAGCAGGCGCGCTTCGGCCACTACGAGGTAGTTTTGTTTGGAAAGTTTAATTTGTAAATAACTAAAATAAGTACTTCAGGCAAATTCATAGTAAATAAAAGTTATGTTCAAAAACTTTATATATAATGCGATAAACCCCACCAACACATGCAAACACACAAACAGGTATATAATAATGTGTCTACATAGAACATCCTATAAGTCTGATATAAACACCACTCCGGCACAACATGTATACGGTAAATACCCTTTATATCCAAATACACCACATTTACTTATTATTTATTAAAACACAGCACTTAATACAATTTCCCAATAAAACATTTACAAATATCAAATATAAATTAAATAAATTAAAAAGTATACCTAATGAAATAAAAAAAATAAGCGATAATATTTAAAAAAAAAATGGAGTATACATAATTTTCTAATATCAATAATATTCAAGTGAATTTCGCTAGAGCGCATATTTAAGTGAATTTCGCTAGAGCGAATATTCAGGTGAATTTCGCTAGAGCGCATATTCAAGTGAATTTCGCTAGAGCGAATATTCAAGTGAATTTCGCTCTATGGTGTCTTTATAGATCACGATTTCGCACTCAGAAAACTGCAGCGAGAATGTCCCAAAATCTATTATGTATGTGTTATCATTCAAATTTATAGTGGTCTGGGGCCTACACCATAAAATCACTAAATGCATTTAACGTTAATCATAATACATCACACCATTTTAAAGAAAACAAACAGGTTCAAACAACAACCAACCTGTGGTACAACCTGTGGTACCCCTGATGGTGATAATTCACCATAATGGTGACAGTTCACCATCAGATGGGCCATCGGCTTGTTTGCCAATCTATGGCTTAACATTGTCTCCGATATCTTCAAACAATTAACAGAAATAGATAGAACGATGATTTAAATTCGTTTAGCGCCAAATGATTTCTGGTGCCAGTGGGCCAAGTGTTTCTATTCACTACGATTTCATTTAACATTTGCGGTAGACTTTAGACCGGTTGCAAAATCGTGAGATACACGGAAGACGTTATTTTATAATTAGGCTCATACATAATCGATCAATATTCCATTACCGTATAAATAAGAAATTAGTTTAAAAAAGTGATTTTAATCATTTCCAACACTTAGATCTTTCCCTGCTTACCTTGTTTTGGAGAGTGAAACTATAGTGCTGGCTTCTATACAAAAACCGGCCAAGTGTGATTCGGACTCGCGCACGAATGGTTCCGTACCATTATCGCAAAAAAATCACTTTTGTTGTATGGGAGCCCCACTCAAATATTTATTTTGTTCTGTTTTTAGTATTTGTTGTTATAGCGGCAACAGAAATACATCATCTGTGAAAATTTTAACTGTCTAGCTATCAGGGTTCATGAGATACAGGCTGGTGAAAGACGGACCGCGAAGTCTTAGTAATAGGGTCCCGTTTTTACCCTTTGGGTACGGAACCCTAAAAATTACCTCATTTAGTATGTTATGAAGTCTCAATACTTCATCAGTTCAGGATTAAAAAAAAACCTGATCTGATACGAGTAGTTACTTTTATTTCCCATAAAACGTGTAGACCATTTTGTACAGAAGCCATTATACCTAGACATTATCTATCGTAAATTTAATAGACTTGATATTCTAAGTTTAATAAAACCCTCGAATAACCCACTATGAATTTAGAAAAGACCATTCACCAATAAAATAACTAACAATTAATACGAATGTTCCGTGGAGCACCTTATACGAGACAAACATTCTACAGAGAATTTTAGCACAATTATTTATTTTTATTCGGTACTTTTAAGGCTAAACAATATAAGAGGAGCAGTGGTGGCCCAGTGGTAACGGCCGCAACTTACACGTTGTAGGTCGTGGGTTCGAACCCAGGCAGGCGCTTTACTTTGTGTAAATTATTTCATCACCACTGCTCTCAAAACGGTGAAGGAAAACATCGTGAGGAAACATCAAACATACATGCAACCATTCGAAGACTTGTGACATCCACCAACCCGCGTGGTGGATTAAGGCCCATTCCCTCTCACAGAGAGGAGGCCTGTGTCCCAGCAGTGGGAACATTAAAAGGCTGATGATGAATATAAGACACTGCTTTTGCCTTAAAGATACAAATCAACATCGTGTCAAGGGGACCATAGAGGCAAGTGGGAACCTCACGTAAAGCTGAGCGAGCGAAACGAAACTAGTAAACAAAATTATCAAAAAAAATGCAAAAAATTTCGGGGGTTTTCAATTTTACAATAGTTCACTTACAATAGTAGCATATGTGTATTTCAAACATATGAAGGGAGGTTCGCGGAATATTTTCATTAAATTCCGCAAACTTTTTTTTGACCTCTCTAAGTAGGATAACCCCACAAACAGTTTCCTAACCATAGACGGGATAGAAGTCGTTTTTATTCCCTTTAATGCAGTGTGCCACCTAGTGGGAGAAATTGGCAGTAAGTTGCCCTATTAACAATGTTCCTATAAGGTCATCTCTCTCAATCAGTTTCCTAGAACACTATTAAATGGTACACAAGATAGGTACACTTCTAAGTATAGGTCCCGACAGTGAACTATTTAGATAATAAAATCAAATAAGAACAATAAGAGATCACTGGAAAAACTTGCTCAAACTGGTCCCCTTTTATCTTTTTAGTTTATCAACAAAAATAATTGTGTTAAAATTATCAGTAGAATGACTAACGCACAAAGTAATGACTGAACGCTTGAACAGTAAAATTATCTTTTCAAATGGTCCTCGAACTGGCGACTATTCTGTGCTTATGATATGTAAAACTCTTCAATATATACCAACATTAAAATTTCAAATAAATATCTATTACCATAAAACATCCAATTTCAACAACAAAACGACCAAAACTTTTTTTAAATAACTAACTATCTACACGAAATGCTTTTAAAACTATAAACTAATGAGTTTCGAAATAAGGCATTCGAAAATAAGGCTTTAATTCACGATATTTCGATAAAATCTCGTCTGTTAGAGCCTCGTAACCAATAGGCAAAATTTGACGCTAACCATGTCAAAGTCAAATTTCTTTATTTCTTTTAGGCCATTAAGCGGCACATTTGATCGTCAAAAATTAAGCGGCACTTTTGAACGTCAAAAATTAAGCAGCACTTTTAAACGTCAAAAATTATGCAGCACTTTTGAACGTCAAAAATTAAGCGGCACTTAAACGTCAAAAATTAAGCGGCTCTTTTGAACGTCAAAAATTAAGCGGCTCTTTTGAACGTCAAAAATTAAGCGGCACTTTAAAACGTCAAAAATAATGCAGCACTTTTGAACGTCAAAAATTAAGCGGGTCTTTTGAACGTCAAAAATAATGCGGCTCTTTAATACGTCAAAAATTAAGCGACATTTTGAACGTCAAAACGTCATGTTCGGCGACCGACGTTGCCATTTGGCGCGAAACACATCGCGATGAGACAACGTTACTAAACAAAAGTTCCTAGTTACTTGTTGTTTATCATGATGAGCAACAAGTTGTGCGCGTCAAATGTTGCCTAGTGGATACGAGGGATTAAAGTAGAATGTTACTTTACATGTTGCATCTCATAAAGTCCTGGTCCTGAAAAATACATTTAGTTACAAATAGAAACGTAAGCCTTAGTACCTATTTACACGATACAACATTTAACCACGATTTAAACTTATTTCACAAATAAACACCTTTTATAAATATGGTTTTCATAAATAAATATTATAATTATAAAATCTTATATGGGTATAGTTTAAAAGAAACTAACATAGTTTATTTCGCATATTGTTTGTAATAAGTTAGATTTGTAAATAAAATATAATAATAAAATGTCTGCGAATAAAATGCGAAATAATCCATATAGTTGATTATAGTCTATATCTGTAATACCAAATATCTGGATATTACTAAACAGGTGCAGGTGAATAAAAGTACGAATACTTACATTCAAAATTACTTTAAAACAATCGAGTTCTACATCCCCGGTGCTACTAAATTTGACAGATTATATAAAATCCTGTCCATAGTATTTGGGGCATCAAATTGTGTTTCGCATTAAAGCTCACCTGCACCTAAGGCCCTACTGAACTTACCTAACAGTAAAATAACCTGTATTACACTAATATCTGAGATAAGTCTACACATCAAACCATTTACTTATAACTAACACAATTCTGTTAACAGCAAAAATTGTTCCGATTTCATTTACCTACAGATTTTTTTCACAATGTCATCGACAGCTTGCGGAATTTTCTAGAACTAACCGTCTGGCGTTCTATTTTACGAAATACGAATTTTAAAATTTATTGTGAATTTTTTTTAAATTTTTGTTGTTAACAGTGTTGCCTGTGACAAAATACATTAATAAATAAGTTATGATATATTTTTATAATTTAATATAGAATAAACATTTAAAATCCTATTGGAAGTTCTTGATAGATATATTTTGAATACTATTTGTATGTACAGTCTACACTATGTTACACTTAGATATAAGTTCATAGTGACATATATTTAGTACTCAATGTTATAGACATATAAAATCTATTCATATAAGATATACTGGGGCACATACAGAGGTAATATCTAAAATGTTTCTTGTTCTTATATAAACACAAAAGGTTAAATTAATAAAAGTTATACAGTAAATATTTTGGGCTGGCAATACCGTGAGTTTTTTTTATGGTCTTGTAACATTTTTAATATCAGCATTTGTAATCTGTTTCATACAGTTTCATCAGCCAATACGTTTTTTTACAGTACCGATATATACCCGAATATACGTAAATGACCTTAAATTAGGTGAGGGCTATCGAATCATATGATTTGACCCACAACCGATATATTGTGTTATTGAGCGGTCAACGACCCACGTGTCTTTGATTTGTTTTTTTTTTGATACAGACTTCCGAATAATTTGGTCGCGTGATATTATTATATTCCAAAGGCGCACGGAGTAGGCTCGACATGACAACGTGATTTCAAATAGATTGTTCTACGGATTGGAACAATATCACGCGTTCTTCCCGAGAATCTTAAGTCGGTTAAATACTGTTAGAAATCCATGTGTTTATATAAGAATAAGCAAAAATTATATGCGAGACTAATATCGACGCAAATCGTATCGAATTGCTGTCTAAAATCAGACATATTCTTTTTGATACGGTTTTATACATTTTATTTGTAACAATTTGCATCGATACCCCATACCATCGATAAAACATTTAATCGATAACGCCTCTTTGCACATTAGAATAATGATAACAATATCACCCATTAAATTATATGATCATTCAGAGATTTTATTATTTTTGATATTTATAACCATCATTTCAAGACGTAATAAAATAGATTTAAATATTACTGATATAAAACGACCCAGTGATTCTGCAGCCGATTTTTAAAATAAAGTTGAAAGAATACTTATGTACTTAAAATAAAATAAATAAATGATTTGATTTGAATAGGTTTTCACTGTATCAAACGCGCGATTACTCTCACTTTGGCGCCAGTACACGCGCGTTTGCTCGCGAACGTTTAAGCGTTTTTTTCTAACATTAGACGTGTCAGCCTCATGATGACAGTGTGTGACATAAAACGTTAATCAGTTACCACGTCCGTGTCCGTAATTTGAGTTCAGAGTTCAAAATGTTCTGTATTATGACAGTTTATGACGGATAGACTTCGGATATAGTGCGTAAGCTTTCCTACAAGAACTAGAATTTTTGATCGGATCTAGTGTGTAACCGCCCTTAGGCGCCATCTCTACGAGCGAAAGAATCGCGGCAATTGTCACGTGATGCCAAGTAGATAATTGATTTTCTGTTATATTTAAGAGCACGGTGAGACTATCGCGTGATTCTCTCTTTTTGAAGGTAATAGTAGGTATGTCATTAAAGATAAAACACCGTGCGAGCGGAGATAGACGCTAAACTAACCACCACAACTCGCGAACTAAAAAACGCGCGAATGCTCGCTGACGTCATAAGACACACAACAGTCGTCGCGCAAAAAACCGCACAATTGTAGATGCCCTAAAGATACAGTTTATTCGCACAAAAACACTTTATAAACACGTACAGAGTGAGTAAGACAGTCAGTTTAAGAACACAGGTGGGTGTTGTGTGCGCCGCAAGCGCTACAATTACTGACTCCATACTACGAAGATTTAACACTTAGTACAGTTTTGTCACAAAAACAAAAAAATAGTCCTGCAGCTACTGTGAGGGAGATTTAAGACTTAGTACAGTTTAGTCGCACAAGAACACTGCCGAAGACGAGAGTATTTAGTGGCACGGCCATACTGATCCGCAGTGCGACACGGCGCCCCCGACCCTACTCGTTGCTACTCGTTGGTGAGGTAGAGGCGGCGCCGCGCACGCGCACATCAGCGCGGCGAGCGCGGCGGCGTGACGGCCTCGCCCGCCAGGCGCATGTGCAGCGCGTGCACGCGGACTATCTCGCTCACTATAGATGACTCGATGTCTACGCCTGGATAGCACACAACAACGTGTTAAAGGGTAAAGGCAGGGGAGGAATCTATGACACGAGCTTTATGTTCATCTCATATTCGTGTGTAGGATTTTATATACATAGAGCTGTGAGCCATGATCGTGGCGATAATAATGCCTTCATAAATTATTGATGTCACGACATTGGTAAATGCACATTTTTCTCAAATTATGTCACCATTTTGTACGGCAGAAGGCAGGGGAAACAGTGCCTGAAGTGTGAACTTTCTCATCAAAAATATCGGTACATCTCTGAATTTTGGTTTTGTATGAGTTTAATGTATTTTTTTACATTAAACAAAAATAAATAACTAATGCCGCAATTAAGCGGCAATTGTAAGGTATCGTTTAACGAATATTAATGTTTCAAATTTAAATTATATTAAAATGAAAATTATTTAATAATCACTTTATTTATTCTTATTAAAATTAAATGATAATGATGATTTCACGGAACAGAAAAAACAGTGCAAAATTGTTATGGGAACCGGTGTTGCAAAACTCACACAAATAAACTGATAATCATATAATGCACTACAAATAAACCGATCGTGTGTTTTGTTAATTTAATTTTAGTCAAAACAAGCATAAGTCACAGATCCTACATCTGGAAAGAAATCTTCATACTCTTTAAATAGGATTTAATTTTCGTTAGTGCAAAAAGTATTTACGACGTTTTGTAATCTAAAGTCAAACTAGAATCGATTGCCAAGTAAATGCCGCTACCCGACCATAGATGGCGGTATTCTCAGTGGTTGCAATTATAAACTTTATTGCGTTGAATGTAAGGTTGACATTCGTGTCATAGGTTGATATCTACTGCTACTCGACCATGGAAGTAACATTGCATTTTGAATTACATTATAGACATCGATAGATAACCGATTTCTTAATTCGAAAAAATAAACCTTGTTTGGAGTTCAGTAAAGCTGTAGGATGAATGGCGTAGTATTATTTAAACATAAATATACTATAACTGTTCGTTACTCTCGCTAAACTCAAAAACGGCTTAATAAATCAATTTCAAAAAAATGTTCAAAGCATATCGTGCTTAATTTGGATGACATCCAATTAACTCGTTGCATCTGTCCATTTTTCTTTGACGCTAGCTTTTTTGGGCAATCTAAGAATCAGAAGGACTTTTCATTTAGTAATTTCAAGAAATTGCTGCAAAAACAATCATTGTAATAATTATTATGCATGCAATACAGCATACTTCTATTTTTTTTTGAAATATTTGATCTACCTAATATAAAAGACAAGGTTTCTATTTTCTTTTATCGATATCTATCATTAAAATCAATACCCGACCCGACTACATCCCTAATTGAGTAGCGAAGAACTTTCGAGAACGGAATAGTGAATTTTAATTAAAATAAAGTTTATTTTGGATTGAAACTCAACATTACGCAATTGCGTAATGTTGAGTTTAACTAGACGTTTTATTAAATTATTAGTAAAATTAAATTTACTAAGATTTTATTAGAAAACAAATAAAATCGTTGTTACCGATGATACGAAACACCTCCATTTTTAATATTCTTTTTCCTACTATCATTTTTGCACTCCAAAATGGAACAAAACGTCATAGTTACGGAAAAATAAATTAGTCGCGAGAGTAGCAACTCGACGCGATGTTAGAACACGACTGGAATCTGATTTGCGTGGAAGCGCTTATTCATGCCACGCCTACTTTGCATTTCCACTGCTTTTTCTGTTCTGTGGATGATTTAGCTATCGTGTTTTGTTCAACAGGTATGTCTAACGTACCAGTCATTCATTGCTGCCAGCTATTTATTGGCGTTATTTTTTAAATGATATCAGGCCTCTTTTTTATTTAAATGCCGCCTAAATGGTACTTGTAGTAAGGTTTCGATTTTTTTGATGAGATGTGTACTATGACGTGTCAACGCCATCATGATTTCGTTGTAAAAGTAGCAAAAGCGATAATATTTTTCTCTATTACAGCTGTGACTTTCTACTCTTTACCTATGTAGTATGATTGGTGTTGTTTGGACTAGATAAAACTTACCCGCATGCACCTCTTCCCTGGTGAGCACGATCTCCTGCGAGATGTCGGGCGACACCAGGATCACGCGGTGGTGGCGCGTCTGCAGCAGGTTCGCTACCACCATCTGACAAGTGTGAAGAATTCAAAGTATAGAAGGTACAAGCTAATATGAGTTCTATCTGGTAAAAAATAGGTAATATTTTTAATAAACACATAATTTAAAGAGAAGCATAAAGCTAGAAATAACTTTCTTTTATTCATTGTGAGAAGAAATCTTGTTTGAAAAACCTGCGACGATATGTTTCACCAAACAGTATGGTTTCACCAAAGGACGTTGTGCAACTGACGCTGCTGTCACCTTATTTAAACAAATTTTTGATGCGAGGGAAGAGGCACAAGTTGCCATAGGTATCTTCTGCGACCTGTCGAGGGCGTTTGATTGCGTTAATCATGAAACATTACTTTTGAAAAAATAGTTGACCATGGTAGCATTACGTGCTAGACCAATCAGCGTTAAGTTTAGTAAAATCTTATATGAATGATATACAGCAATTAGTTCAAATAAACGGTGTGAATTCGTCGGGGTTGAACGTGAAAATGGGTGTACCCCAGGGCTCAATTTTAGGTCCTTTCCCCCTTTTTTTAGTGTACATAAACGATTTACCCCATTTATTGAAAAACAAACTAAACTGACACTTCTTTAACACATTAACTGCCAGATGACTGACAATCAATACATTGTATAGTGTGTCTCGTTGTCTGGTAGTTAAGGTTTTATTTTTTAAGATAAATAGACAAGTAACGTTGACGACGTAAATAACGCCCTATACCAGGTACAAAAAATTGGCTCACTGCTAATAATTTAGTTTTAAATGGTAACAAAATCAAATTAAATTTGCCTTGCTAAACGTCAAAAGTACTGCTTGTGACATTATATTAAACAAGGAGAGGCTAGAATTCGTCGATAAAACGGTTTTCCTGGGGATCCCCAAGTGTCAAGCGAGCCCTTATTGTAGTGAAGAGATGTTTAATTATTATCATAAAACAAATGGTTTTTGATGTCCATAATAAGAAAGTTTTGAGTTAGTCATTTGCATATGTAAATTTTCTCGGAGACAAAATTGACATATGCAAATGTCAAATTTCTTCTTTTAGGGCTTATTTGGGTTCCTGAGTATTTTTATGTTCATAAAAACTTTTGACACTTCTTAGTCAAGCAAAAGAAAACATTGGGTGTACTGTTACCCTATATTCCATAGCTGAACGTACCTTATGCTTATATTTCTCAAGCGCGGCCCTCGCCTTAGGAATGAGTAGGTTCTCATCAGTCTCCAGCTTGAAGGACACGACGTAGGCTTCCGGGACCCACAGGCTCACCAGCGGCGCCAGCATCTTGGGGACCAGCTGCAGCTGGATGATGGGCGCTCCGCAGGCCGACTGCAGCTTGTGGGTAGGCTGGAGAGAACACATGGATGTATTATGAATCAAGAGGAACTCATGACCTATCGTATGTAATAAAAGCCTCACGGTTCGATCTTCAAGGTTAAGCTGTGGCGACATCTATGATACCACATATGAACAAAATCTCACTACTTTTATAAACGTGAAAGTTTGTGACGATGGATGGAAGTTTGTTATTCTTTCACGCAAAAACTACTGAACGGATTTTGATGAAACTTCACAGGAATCGTCGTCGTTCTTCGTCTTATACATCAGAATAACACATAGGCATAAATATATTGGGCGAAGTACTAATACCACGCGGGCGAAGCCACGGTCGCCAGCTAGTACGAACTATATCGCAAAATCCTATATCTCGCAAGCAGTGTTCAACCGTCAATCGTTGGGAATTTGCCCGGATCAGACTAAACACCCGTCTCGTAGGAGGACACTCTCTTTTAAATGGAGATTTGCGATACTTTTGACCCTGAATAGGATAGGATAGATGGACCCCTTTTCCGCATCGGGAGGTATCGGGAGGTGGATCGTCGAGGTATCAGGCGGTGGATCGTCGAGGTATCAGGCGGTGGATCGTCGAGGTATCAAGCGGTGGATCGTCGAGGTATCTGGCGGTGGATCGTCGAGGTATCGGGAGATGGATCGTCGAGGTATCTGGCGGTGGATCGTCGAGGTATCGGGAGGTGGATCGTCGAGGTATCTGGCGGTGGATCGTCGAGGTATCAGGCGGTGGATCGTCGAGGTATCAGGCGGTGGATCGTCGAGGTATCTGGCGGTGGATCGTCGAGGTATCAGGCGGTGGATCGTCGAGGTATCAGGCGGTGGATCGTCGAGGTATCTGGCGGTGGATCGTCGTGGTATCGGGAGGTGGATCGTCGAGGTATCTGGCGGTGGATCGTCGAGGTATCAGGCGGTGGATCGTCGAGGTATCGGGAGGTGGATCGTCGAGGTATCTGGCGGTGGATCGTCGAGGTATCTGGCGGTGGATCGTCGAGGTATCGGGAGGTGGACCGTCGAGGTATCGGGAGGTGGACCGTCGAGGTATCGGGAGGTGGATCGTCGAGGTATCGGGAGGTGGATTGTCGAGGTATCGGAAGGTGGATCGTCGAGGTATCAGGCGGTGGATCGTCGAGGTATCGGGAGGTGGATCGTCGAGGTATCGGGAGGTGGATCGCCGAGGTATCGGGAGGTGGATCGTCGAGGTATCAGGCAGTGGATCGTCGAGGTATCGGGAGGTGGATCGTCGAGGTATCGGGAGGTGGATCGTCGAGGTTTCAGGAGCAGGATCGTCAACGAGTCCCAGACACACGATGCAACTGTCTTGGGTCCCACGAAAGTTACAATAAACAGTTGCTCACCAGTCCAGGCTTCCAGTCTAACCGGAGTCTAACCGGATGCAGCTTCAAACCAATATTTTACACGGAGCGACTGTCTACCTGACATTTAAAACCCAGTAATTGGGAAACATGGTACTTCTTGACCCGACTGATGTCAGATTTAAACCATCTGTAAAAAATCTACAAATGACAGTCGGGACGTAAGGCTTAACGTGCTTGCCGAGGCACGGCGGCGTTTCGGTAACTAATTAAAGATCCACGGACCGACCTAAGCAAGCTTTGCTTAACCTCGAGGGTCAAACGAGGCTGTGATTATTTAGACATGAGCTGCTACTTATTGGGAGGAGCTCGTGGCTAAATAATAACAGCCGCACTGGTCGATCATCAAGGTTAAGCTACGCTTGACGAGGTCGGTCCGTGGATGGGTGACCACTGACCATTTCAATATAACGGTTTCCTCCGTGCCTCGGCAAGCACGTTAAAGGACTATCTGCATACAACAGTGCCGGCACAGTGCCGACACGTACCAATCAGTAACGTATGGATAAGTGTCAGTGAACATATGATATTGAAGCATACATTTTGTACGACGTTATCCGTACTCGTCAGAAACAGTGAACGAAAAGTTGATTGAATTGGTCCGAGTACATCATGTCGGTACTGACATGTATGAATAGCACGTCACAGAACTGTACGGTACGGAACTGTCGGTCACGTGTCGGCACTGTTGTGTACGGATAGACCTTAGCCGTTGGTCCCGGCTGTCATTTGAAAATCTTTGACAGTCGTTACGGGTATTCAGAAGCTTGAGATCTGACACCAGTCTTGCCAAGGGGTACCGTGTTACCCAGTTACTGGGTTGTGGAGGTCAGATAGGCAGTCGCTCCATGTAAACACTAGTACTCAGCTGAATCCGGTTAGACTGGAAGCCGACCCCAATATAGTTGGGAAAAGGCTAGGCAGATTGATTGATCTGCTACTTATTATATTATTTAAGAAGTTTCTGTGACAACAAACTTTGCCTGGCTGGAGGCTCTAGTTTAGTCCCCACAGGATCACCCGGTTAAGCAATAACAAATCATTTGATATATTTGCGAGAAGCCCAACAAAAAAAAAGACAAGAAACACAATTTATTTCTTTTTAGCTGTTATTATTTGGCGCGGCCCAGCTGTCAAGCACTACGGATTAAAATTAAGACCAAGACAGTCTACACTGCCCTGGTGTTAACTGACTATGACCACTTCACCAGTACTAAGATACAGAACAACAAACAACATAATACTAGCATACAGATGCCTCATCCCATACAAATAAACCGTGCCGACGTAACATAAGCGTATTTCGTCTGATTAAGATGATGATATTTATAAGTACTTCGATCGCTTTTGGTTCCGTTCCACGGCTATAGATGGTGTTAGCAGCGACTTGCAAGTAAAAGGGTTTTCTCAGTTCTTGACTATTTTTAGGATTCCATACCTCAAAAGGAAAAAACGGGACCCTTATAAAGGGTCTTTCAACAAGGACGGGTCGATGTTAAAATTGAATAAAACAAGATGTGTGTGAGATATTAACGATGTCATATTCCATCCATAATGGCATAAATGGGCCTTTTAAATAAAAAATAAATTTCGTTAATATCTCACACACATCTTGTTTTATTCAATTTTAACATCGACCCGTCCTTGTTGAAAGACCCTTTAGGATCACTTTGTTGTCCGTCCGTCCTTCTGTCTGTCAAGACCCTTTTTCTCAGGAACGCGTGGAGGTATAAAATTGAAATTTATATCAAATACTCAGGTCTACTGTCCCTTAAAGCTGTGCAAAAAAACAAACTTCTAAGCCAACGCGATCAACAGATACAGCCGTAGCCATGCCGCAAATTTCCGACACTCGCAAGGGTATCATAACCTACAGGGTACTTCCCGTGAACTCAGAATCTTGAAATTTGGTACGAAGCAACGTCTTATAGCAAAGATAAAGGAATAATTGCGAAAACCGTAAATTTTAAGTTACATCATATATTAAAAATATTTTTAATAATTTTAAACTTACTACCCCTTTCCTCATGAACGCGTAGAGGTATTAAATTGAAATTCATATCAAATACTCAGGTCTATAATACCTTTAAGCTGTAACAAAATTAAACTTCTAAATCAACACAATCAAAAGAAACAGCAATTTAATCAAAACCTAAAGGGTACTTCCAGTCGACCTAGAATCTTGAAATTTGGCATGAAGCAATGTTTTATCTATACAAATAAATAAAATTGAAGTGTCTGTATGTAATAACGTAACAACAAAAATCAAAATAACAACGTTTTATTGAATGCACGTGAAAGTATATAGGGTACTAACAACAAATAAGCAATTTTTAAGATTTTTGTCTGTCTGTCTGTCTGTTTGTTCCGGGTAATCTCCGAAACGGCTGTACCGATTTTGACGGGACTTTCACTGGTAGATAGCTGATGTAATTCTTTGATTTGATCACGAGAAAATTCATAGTTCCGGCGGGAAACTAAAAAAATAAAATATATTTTTTACGAGTTTGACGCGGAAGAAGTCGCGGGCAACAGCTAGTAGCACATATAAAGGAAAAATTCCGAAAACCTTAAATTTTTAGTTACATCACATATGTTTAGGGTTCCGTACCTCCAAAGGAAAAAACGGAACCTACAGGTTACCTACAGGTTTGTACGGAACCCTCGGTGCGCGAGTCTGACTCGCACTTGGCCGGTATTTTTCGTTAAATACAGTGACGATTTGTTTTATATTTTTTTGCACGTTTTTACAGTTTCATTGTACCAAAATGAGTTACAATATACATAAAAAATTAAATAGCATGCCTCAGAAATTTAAAACCGCGCCATTTATTGGAATCAATAAATGGCAAATAATAATATCAGAATCAGAATCTGATAAAATCAGAAAAAAATACATTTATTTTTTCTGATTTTATCAGATTCAGATCCGTTGAAATAATCTTTGAAATGTGAATTAAGAGCCCAATATTCCATAATTTTGTGTTTAGGAGAGTTGATTAAACAAGAACATAAAATTTTTATGATCAATTCTAGAAAATGTTAATTTAACACATAATTCAATAACAAATCGATGCATATCGCGCCATCTAGTGACATTTATTTTAACTAAATCTTCTTTGTTAGCGCTGGGATCACGTGAAAATACTTACTACTCGATCCTTAGGTATGTAGAAGTCGGACACGGCAGCGGCGAGGTACAGCATGGCCCTCGCGCCCAGGTTGGCGAGGCACTCGCATGCCGCCCGCAGCAGCCAGAAGTACTCGGACACCGACGTGAAGGAGACGTGGAGGATGGCGCCGGCCGCGTGCGCCGCCTTGTAGCGGAGGAGTACGGGAGCTAACACGTCCACGCTGTCGGGTTTCACTGGAGAACCGAAGAGTTCGAGGTTAATACATATTAAGAAAGAAAAAGAATTTATTCCGCCCGAATTGACGCACAAATGTAATAAATACAATTAATCTTACGCTACTAAACACGCAAAAAAAGAACGAAAAGTTATTAAACTGCGAGTGGAGACGGAGTATATCATAGACACATACAGACAGTTTCAACTAGCACTTTAGGTTGACGGTTTATGCAGCACTTTGTCTCCCTATATTCCCTGGCTACAGCATAAAAAGATATCAGCTTTTTCATCTTACTCACTTTCTTTAGATCAAGGAAGTTGATGAGTCATTCAGTGCGTGAGTGAGTCAGAATTTTGATGTCGGACAAGAGACCTGCTCGCGGCAGATTTGTTTTGAAATTGGTGGTGTACCTATCTTTAGAAAATTACTCTATCAAAACTAAATTGCGAAAATATAACGGTGTTTCTGTTTAACAAAGAACTGCTTCCAACTGATTCCTTTTCTAATATTGCATGGTTACCTAAAAATAAAAGAAGTAAAGCCTTGTTTAAATAAATGCGATTGCAGTTTAAAGTAATCCACCACTGCCATCATCTGTATGATTTCAAGCTCATGCTAAAGAAAGCACCCTTGGTTGACTGGTAGAGAATGCCTAAGGGATTAAGTCCGCCTTTGTACCCTTACGTCACATGAAGTTTTAATAATAAATAAACCAACTCACCGGAAATCGTAGTGTTAGGTCCTCGATCCTGGATCTCAAGCATATCCAGGAGCTTCTGTCCAGTGAAGTGCCTGGTGAAGGGCTCCAGCGACTTCTGGCGGTGCATGAAAATGACGGCGTAGCCCTGTTCCAGGAAGTACTCGGCGGAGGAGGAGCCTCGCGTGCCCGCGCTGAAGTTGTCCACGAAGCGCACCGTGTTGTGCTCTAGAGGAACTGTAGTGCCACCCGACTGGAAAATGGAGTGATGAATAATTTAGAAAACCTCTATGACAGACGACAAAAAGCGATTTTAAAGAGACTCCGTTTTCCTTTTAAGGTGAAATGTATAAGGTGAAATGAACCCGAAAACATATTTTTGGCCGTATTGATTGCCCGGAAATTGTATTCTTAATCCATAGACCGTGAAAAGAGCAACAGACGATTGATACATCGGTAAACGTTAGTACGAGAATCAGTGCGGAGTGGCAAAAAAATAACATAAGCAAATTAGAAAAGTTATACAACATAACCATTTTAGGGAGGAGATTCAACACAAATCATTGTATGAAGACCCATCGCCATTCACCACTGAAATAAACTATTAGTGAAATAATTTATGAATGAATCCGTGCACAAAGGTATTAATAGCGTGCAACACAGCGCCACTTCCCGCGTGTTACCGCTTCACGTCCCTCGGGACACCTCTTCACTACGTCTAGACACGCAACGAAGTCGCTACACCTCAACTACAAATAAGATCCCCATGGGACTGGCGGGTAAAACGCTCAAGCTTTGATACACGCGATAAATTTTGCCGTAACCTACATTATCGGCAAATAAATGATTCCTTTCTTTCTTTTACTACT
The DNA here is from genome assembly GCA_945859665.1 of Anorthoa munda. Classification (NCBI taxonomy): domain Eukaryota; kingdom Metazoa; phylum Arthropoda; class Insecta; order Lepidoptera; family Noctuidae; genus Anorthoa; species Anorthoa munda. The sequence continues at coordinate 4,081,660 of OX243901.1, read as the reverse complement.
AAGTATTTATTGATTAGTTCGCCGACTCACTGCGTTGATCCGTTATTTTGGGGTATCCGCTAAGGAATGGCTTCTAGGGATTGTTTGTGTCGGAGGAGTTGGCGATCTCTAGTCTTTTTCTGGAAAACGGCGTTAGTTAAATTATTTTATATATGGTGTCCCTGATGGAAAGTCGTGATTGCCCGGTGGCTAAGACCTCGCCTCTCGTACTTGAGATCGTGGTTTCAAATCCGGGCAAGCACCAATGTGACTTTTTCAAATGCATATATGTACTTTCAAGCTTGTCATGGACGTCGCTGACAACGGTGAAGGAAAACTTCGTGAGGAAACCTGGACTTATGGTCAATACAAGGTTGAAATCGTCAACCCATCTTGAGAAATCTGGGTGTTCAATGCTCGTGCCTTTTCTGTATGAGAAGAGGCATTTGCCTTGCAGTAAGAGAGTTACAAGCTGGTATTATTATGAGCTCCCATTATTGACATTACACAAAAAAATGTTTACAGAACACAGTAGGTAACTATACTCATGAAAGAAAGTATCAAGACTATACTTTTTAAAAGATGGCTTGATCTCTGCGACATTTATGTTAAACTGACGTATACGCTATTGTTACTGTATTGATACTGACAGCTGTCGCAGAGATCAAGCTATCTTTTATGAAGTATAGATGCATGGAAAACGATTAGTTAAAAAGCCGGATATTCTGTATGTGTTGTTTCTAAAGGAATATCAGTTTCGGCTCATCAAATGCTAGCTCATTACTAAAGTACCCAGTCTAGACCTCGGGCCGTGAGTCCGTGACATATTTCCAACATTTTGCGAGCAATTCCCCGGTGTTTAATGGCGGCATCTCGCGCCGACGTCGTTAAGGTATAGGTCAAGGCTGATATTCAACCACCTTACGTAATTATTTAATTTCCTCTGCCGTACTTTAAGGCAGGAAATATTTTCAAAGAAAATTACCATGAAAAAGTACTTTTTCATTTTTTTACCGACGAAAAAAAAGATGGTTCTCAATCGAACATGTATATTTATATTTTTTATATCTATATGACCACCTTACGCATATTTTTTTATAGAGTGGTCGATATCAATAATATTTTTTTTTATTGGCAAGAATAAGATAAAAATATATAATATAAACTTATACCTCAAAGTTAAGGTCCCATTTAGACAGTGGCGTAGCTACCTAGGGGCTAGGTGGGGCAGTGCCCCGGGGCCCTCAAGCTCAGGGGGCCCTCAAATCCTTACCAGAAAATCTTGATCGAACTGAACTTTTGAAAATTTCTTCTATTTTCAAAAGTTCAGTTCGATCAGTTAAAAAATGAATGCTGTGTCAGGAGTAAGTAAGCTAATGTCAATAAAAAATTTAGTACTGGTCAATATAGTGGTTAAATTTTATTTGATTTTAGTACCACTTATATTGATATAAGTTTTTAAGCTGACATGGTCACAATCATTAGAATTAATATTTGTTTCGGGATATTTACCATGTATATTTAATAATTAATATCGAGATATTTATTATTATTATTTTTTATATCGAGCTCTCAACAAAAAACAAAATATACATGGTAAATATCCCGAAACAGATATCTGTAGAAGTACTTCTGTACAAAATATTTCTATTGACAGTGACTCAAATAATGTGGTAATTGCAGTGTTGGTTGAGAAGCCTACTGAAGAAGATTCGACAATTATTGCATTTGGAGATACCTCCGCCGCCGATCATGTGAACGTGGATGAAGTTTGCATGGCACATATAAAAGGGGAGGATTTGGAGGAATCACAGAGCACTACATTTATCGAAAAAGTGTATGATAAATCTTCTTATGACTTAGGAAACTTCACGAACAAAATATTAAGTGATAACGAAAAACGTAAAATTCTTGATATGGGGCCTTTACAACCTTCAGGACCTTTTCCAACAGACATCAACCAGAACAATAGGTGTTTCTCAAAATTGTGCTACGTTTCAAGTTCTAAATATGGACCAGTTAATCGTGTTTGGTTGTGATATTCCTAAATACTAGACGCTGCCTAAAGTCAACCCTGCTGGTTATTTGCTTCACAAAGGAATAATGTTTGGTGTACGAGAATTCGGGATTGGAAGCATTTATCAGAAAGAATAAAACAACACAGTTGTTCGAGTGGCCATACGAAAGCTTGTGCTGTGTATGAATTTTGGAACAAGATAACAAAACCGCATCAAGCCTGGATTTAACCGAAGTTGATACTTTTGCGGAAACTCGATCTTGGTAAAGATTGTAAATATAATTGTTACTTAGTCAGTTGTTAGGTCCGACCTTTACCTATATAATAAACCCTTGAATCTATTCTATTTCGTTTTATTGCCCAATACCTACACCAAGTATTAATTGAAATGTATGTTGTTACTGTTTAATATTTTTATTACCTGCCCTGCAGTGCACGAAAAAGAGCTGATGATAAAGTAGCTTAGCATTTGTAAAGTATTTGTATATTTAATATTTTTACTTGATAAAACCTAACCAGTTTAGATAGCAGTGGGCCCCATTGTCTGATTTGCCCCAGGGCCCTTGGTTACCTAGCTACGCCACTGCATTTAGATTTCAAAAATAATATCCACCCCTAGAAAAAACAGGATTTATTGATAATTTGCCCACTGAATTTTTAATAGTGATTATTGCGAACCAGTTATGTTAAAATTAAGTAAACCAAAAAATGAAAAAATCCTTTTTAACAAAAAAATATATCAACGAAGATCAACCTAGCTACAATCATTCTACGCTTTAGGTTATTAATTTGCATGTTTGTTTGTTTGGCGCCAAAACAAAATAGAGCTTTTTTTTATTTTTTGCTTTTCAGTTCGTTATTATTTTTTTTAATAAACCGGCCAAGTGCGAGTCGGACTCGCGCACGAAAGGTTCCACCATTATTGCAAAGACGGCAAAAAATCACGTTTGTTGTATGGGAGCATCACTTAAATATTTATTTTATTCTGTTTTTAGTATTTGTTGTTATAGCGGCAACAGAAATACATCATCTGTGAAATTTCAACTGTCTAGCTATGACGGTTCATGAGATACAGCCTGGTGACAGACGGACAGACAGACAGACAGACGGATCGCGGAATCTTAAAATAGGGTCCCGTTTTTACCCTTTGGGTACGGAACCCTAAAAAGAGTTGTTCTTTATGAAGTGTTCCACTCTTGACCTCGATGTCGCGTGATTTTACCACCGAAATTGTAACACAGCTCTTTTACAATAATGCTAATTCTATGGTACAATGGCGGCCTTATCGCTGGCAGCGATGTCTTCCAGATAACCTTTGGAGGGACTGATGGGAAATAGTGAGTGAAATGACTCTACTAAAGAACACGCATAATCTCAAAATGCCAATAATGCCAGGATTAGCATAATTCATGTCATTAAAATCACTATTGATGGCACACGTCATTAAAAACTCACGTAAACTGGAAAAAATGTATCTTTAAGTTAGTTGCTTGTAGATAATGTATACTTTTATATTTTGTTGACTGTACCTGAATGGTTGAACTTATAATACCAGCCTGGCGGGCGAGCACGGCCTACTGTGACAGATTTCAGTCACACATTTTTATCACTGTTTGGGAGCAAAAACCGTGATAAAATGCGTGACAGTAGGCCGTGCTCGCCCAGCTGTTACTGTCCCGCTGCAGGGCAAAAGCCCCTTCTCATACAGAGAAGGCACGAGCACTAATCACCACGCTTGTTCAAGGCGGGTTGGCGACAGTTAAACTTAGTCAACGTTAAACTTCACAATTGATGTGAAATTCAACTGCTAATACTCTTCAAAATATTGTGCTGAATTATACACTATAAATTGTACAAACTGCTGCTACCGAAAAGTTGTTCTAGCATTTAATATGATTAACCTACTTTTGCGAGATCATACCATTAGGATAAGTGCTACCATTGGTAAAACACTAACAACATTGCCAAACAGCTGATCTATACATTCTGGCGAGTTATGCGAGCTTAAATGTATGGATCAGCAGATTTTGTTTGTTGGTTTTTTTAAAGTCTTAAAAAACCAACAAAACAAGAGAGGAGTGGGCCGTAATCCACCACGCGGGCCCAGTGCGGGTTGGTGGATGTCACGCGTCTTCGAATTTTTAGTTATAGGCATTGACACAATTGGTGGTAGCAATCAAGAAAGTAAGGCTCAATTTAAATTGCCGCGGAATAGAATGGAAGCAAAGTTTTGCAACGAAATCGTACATAGCACAATGAACTTTATGTCAATTGTGTAACGTACACACAAAATATGAGCAAATAAAGGGGTCGCGTGTCTTCCGCGGAAGAATTCCTGTAGCTACTTACAACATTAACCGTAACATTCCAAAACAAAGATCTCTATACAGAAGAATGTATAAGAAATTCAATGGATAGTCTTTTAAATAAGGTTTCTTTAAAACACATTCAGGTAAAACAGTATAGTACTCACCGTAACCAGAACAATTTTGTTCCCGTACTGGTCATGCCGCTCACAGAACTCCTTCAGCAATGACCGGTTGTCTTCAAAGTCTGGGGGTGGAAGATGGACCGCGAAGAATTCCTCCCAGCTACTACTCGCCATCTTGGAGAATTTGTGTGTTGTTATTTGAAGCTGTGGAAATAGACGTAATATTACTTACAATAAATTATAATAATGTGTAGGTATGTTAAATAAGAACTTCTTTTTGTATTAAATAATAAATTTTCAGTCATTAATATTACACAATGTTAATAAACATATCATCATCTGCCTAGCCTTTTTCCCAATTATTGTTGGGGTCGGCTTCCAGTCTTACCGGATTCAGCTGAGTACCAGTGTTTTACATGGAGCGACTGCCTATCAGACCTCCACAACCCAGTAACTGGGTAACACGGTACCCCTTGGCAAGACTGGTGTCAGATCTCAGGCTTCTGACTACCCGTAATGACCGTCAAAGATCTTCAAATGACAGCCGGGACCAACGGCTTATCGTGCTTTCCGAGGCACGGAGGAAACTCGGTATGTTGAAATGGTCACCCATCCAAGGACCGACCTCGTCAATCGTTGCTTAACCTTGAAGATCGACCCGTGCGGCTGTTATTATTTAGCCACGAGCTCCTCACAATGTTAAACGTATAAAGAGAAATATATTAATAGAGTTCATTAGCTGTTACATTTCTAGTATTTTTTTTTTATAGAAAAATATTAAGCATATCAAGCAAACAAAATTTGAGTTTAGTTGTATTGTATTTTATTTGCAGCAATACCTTTTTCTAAGACTTGGTACACTTATTGGAGTAAGATACTACAAGAATTACTCTCTTATAAATAAAAATATGGTCTTGATTAACAAATTGAGAACACAATTCACTTTACAGATCACACTGGACAGAATACTGTAACACAATTCCTCAAAACACCAAACACCCTCTAATATAATATTACGCTACACACATACTCTACGAAGTAACAAATGCAACTGAACTCGGTAATATGGGCTTCTTAGAGCCACTACTGCATGAGTAGCACATGTATTATGGTAACAGGATTACCTAAATTTAAAATGGATCAATGGTCACTTGATACGCTGATTAAGCTTAGCTCTTGTGGGATTTCACGTTAGACAAACAATTGATTTTGTGTTACGTTGTGTGTTAGTATGTAAATATTGCGGGTGATTTACATATGGGTGATATTATTATAATTGTTTTAAGTTACATAATTTTAGTAAAACATGTAAAAGTGAAGTATTAGAGTTTGCGTTATCGGATCACACAGCACAGCTACTTCAGTGCCCCGTTAGAAAGGCGTGTGCCATAAACTATTGGTATAGGACAAGAAGAGATTACAATAAAGAAAACATAGCTAAATTCAATCACTGTATGCAAAATATTTCTTTCTCAGAGATATACGATACAGACGATCCTAATATAGCCTATAATGCATTTATCAACACTTTAAAGTTGTTTTATGACTTGTGTTTCCCGCTTATTCGAGTAAAAATTAACTTAGTAAAAAAACGTAATTGGGTGTCAAAGGGTATTAAATTGTGTAGTAAAAAGAAAAGGAACCTTCTATGGCAACTGAGATTAAACCCGAGCCGTGACAATAAAATAAAGTTGGTCAACTATTCTAAATTATATAAAAAAATAATAAATCTGACACAAAAGGCACAAAACAACTACCGAATAGAAAAAGCTGCAAACAAGGCAAAAACTACGTGGCAATTAATAAACCGAAAGAAATTCAATACTCCCAACCAGCAAATTGATAAAATTAAAGTTAATAATAATAATATATTAGATCCTAAAGACATTTCTGAAACGTTTAACAACTACTTTGTTGACAAAATACAGCCCATAATTAATGACTGTAGCCAGCCTAACCCACAACGTAAGATATACACAAGATGTAAATCAATGTTCATGGCACCAAGTTTACCAGATGATATATTTAAAATTATAATGTCACTAAAAAACACAAATAGCGTTGGTTACGATGGCATCTCCACAAATATTATTAAATCAGTGGCTAAGGAACTATGTGTACATTTAAGTTATATACTTAATCTCAGTATAGGTGCTGGCGTGTACCCAGATGCTTTGAAAATTGCCATTGTTAAACCATTATTTAAAAAGGAAAATAGAGAGCTAGTGGAAAATTATAGGCCAGTCTCATTGATTTCTGTTATTTCAAAAATATTTGAAAAATATCTACACAAAGAGCTATTTAAATACCTTGACAAATATAATATTCTGTGTGAGCAACAAAAGGGATTTAGACCAAGAAAAACAATAAATATGGCGATTTACGATTTTATTCATAATATCATAAATAATGTCGATAAACGAAACCCAGTCTGCGCAATTTTTTGCGATATGACGCAGGCGTTTGATTATGTCCACCATACTACACTATTAAAAAAACTAGAAGCTTATGGCATAAGGGGTAATGTTTTAGAACTGTTTCAATCCTATTTACAAAATAGACGGCAAATAACAGAAATCAACAGGATAAATTTAATTAATAAACATGACGAGATATTTAGATCAGAAGAGCGAAATGTTAGTTATGGGGTACCACAGGGTAGTGTGCTGGGTCCCTTGTTATTTATAATTTATATTAATGACTTACCAGAATGGATTGAACAACCATTGACTCTATTTGCAGATGACAGTACCGTGACAATACCTTCGAGAAGCGTTGATACATACCAAAGTGACATTAATAATTCGTTAAAGACTATTATAAAATGGCTAGAGGAAAACAACTTAAGAATCAATTTAAGTAAAACAAAAATAATTCAATTTAACCAACGCATGACAGATACGGACAATCTTAATGTGAAATATAATGATAATAAAATTAGCGAGGTAGTTAGTACAAAATTTCTAGGGCTTGAAATAGATAAAAAACTTAGCTGGAAACAGCACATTGAGTTACTTTGCAAGAAACTAAGTACATCTGCATATGCTCTATATACCCTATCGTATATTGTAAATCTGGATGCATGCCTTACTGCATACTATGGTATAGTTGAATGCCATCTGCGATACGGAGTTATCTTTTGGGGCAACTCAACAGAAAAAGAAACGGCATTTAAGGCACAAAAAAGATGCATACGATCTATTTTTAAATTGAAAAGTACTGATAGCTGCGTGCCATATTTTAAACAATATAAACTTTTAACCCTACCATGTTTGTACATTTTAGAAATGGCAGTATTTGTTAAATTAAACCCAGAGCGCTTCGCACGAATGGCTGATGTATTTCCACGGAATAGACGTGACAATACTAGTCTGTGTATCCCCAGTGCTAGAACAACTCTGATGCGCAAGGGTGTCTGCTGCATGGCACCGGTGATATATAATAAAATACCAAGTTGTTGGAAGGAATATAATTTGACATTATTCAAAAAAAGACTTCGGAATTTTTTAGTAGATAAGGTTTATTATAGTATTGCAGATTTTTTATTGGAGAAAGAAATTGTTTGACTATTTTATATATTGTATTTAAATAATTATTAGAAATTGCGACATTAATGATATTATTGACTGATGAAATAGAATTATTTTATTTATTGAATGAATTGAATGGTTGAACATTGATATTATTATTAGTAAATGATGAACCAAATTTATATTATTTAATGGAATTATAGTATTAAATTTTAAACTCTGTACTTTTGCATGCCTTGTAATTGGCAAAATATGGCTGTTTCTGTATTTATTTATTGTGTACCACCATGACTTGTACCCATATTTGCAAAATAAAATATCTTTATCTTTATCTTTATCTTTATCTTTATCTTTAATTTTGCACGATGATGTGTGCTTTCAGTGCACCTCGACCTAACCCATCAGAGAATCACCATCACCATATCAGCCGAAAGACGTCCACTGCTGGACATAGGCCTCCCCCAAGCGTCGCCACTTTGACCGGTCCCATGCGTCCCGCAACCAGTGGATCCCCACAACCTTCACCAGGTCATCGGTCCACCAGGTGGTAGGCCTCCCAACGCAACGTCTTCCGGTTCATCAGAGAATACAGGCTTAATATTAAATTGTGTTAATTTTGTAGGCAATAAAATTATTGTATGGCTATATTTAATTAATAATGAAAGGTTTATGTACAAATACAAAGACGGGCTTAATGCCTTAGGCATTTTCTACCAGTCGACCTTAGGGTGGTGCAGAGATAAAATATGCCAGATACAACTAAATGGAACTAAGTGGAAGAGCAAATATAGAAAAGAAAATAAAATGATATATAAAAAATATTTACCTATTATAGCTATGTGAGAGAAATATTTTTTATGTGAAATCAATGTTTAATGTTTTTTATATATAGCTTCTTAAATCTAATCTTATATAAATGAATTATATGCATAAGTATAGGTAGTAATGTTGTTAAAATTACAAAAAAATTAATAATTTGAATTAAAAATATAGCTAATATTGTGACTTTAAATAAAATAAATAAATTCTGATGTACTTATTGTAAAAGGCAATGTTAACCAGTCTTATTTATTGTAGACATCACTAATAAAAGTAAGTCTATAAATAGCTAGCAATTCTAAAAAAGATAGTAAAGCCTACCTACTGTGCAAGATTAAATACTGATTCATGTAGCATGATCTTATCATACGATTTTTATCAAAACAATAAAAATCACACCACTTCACTTTGATTACATCTAATAAGCAGCACCAAAAAAAAAACATTCTAAATGATAACAAACTATTTATATAGTTTTGTTTCTTCATTTCTGTAATAAGTTTGATTATTTACTTACCTCTAATTAACACGATTAATTTTTTTAAGTCTTTAAATTTTTCATAGAACTGAAAGTGCAAGTAGCTTCTCACAGTGAAGGAGAAGAACTGATCACTAATGTGCCTCCGCCGAACACGACCGAATGTTTATACGGCCGACACCGTTAACTTCTAAGACGTTTTATACTGATTAATGAGCGTTAACCAATATTTACTAGCTTGGTTTATAGAAAAATCAATGCGAAAGCCCACCTAGTCGCCTCGACGTTACAAGGACGTGTCTAATAACAAGTAATTGTCACCTTATCAAACAGCTGAGTGTCCTTGGACGTTGCTCTGCGGGTTACAGCCGCCGCCCGCGATCGATGTTTTTAATTTAGTGTATTATTCACTTTCAACTGATAGAAATCTTTATCACGACGACTTTTTGATAACCGAGTGTGACACGCACTGCGAGTGCGTTTACGAAAACAGCTGTCAATATGTCAGAAACGCTTTGGCTATTGGTGCGTTTAGCAGTCTTCGTAAACTGTTTACTTTTTACCCGACTGCCGAAGGAGGGTAATGTGTTTATCAGTCTATGTATGTATGTATGTAAGTATGTATGTATGTATGTTTGTTCCTATGTGGCGTTCTAGAGACCAAACGCGTTGGCCGATTTTGATGATTCATACGTCAATCGTTTTAACCCCGCGAGTGTCACTGGCTACATTAAAATTGGAAAATAGAAAAATGGCGGATTTTGGGCGCCATATTGCGGAGGACAATTTTTTTTTTTCTTCCTAACCCATCGTGTGGGGAATCAAAATAAAGGGTTTTCAAAAATATATAACACTTATATGTTTAAATGTACCTAAATCTTAAAAAAAGATAACTAAAAAGTTATAAATAAAAAAGTTAATTCAAAAAATCTAAAAACCCGACTGCTTGAACTAAAAAGACTTAAACAAGGAGAAAATCATGCTGTGCAGTCGGAGGATACATCTGGTTTTGGTCAGCCAGCTCGCGATTATTGCAGTCGGGTTTTTAGATTTTTTGAATTAACTTTTTTTTTCTATGAGAGACTGGATGGGGTTGAGAAAATAAATCTCTAGGTCAAATTTTTTACAAAAAACCTTTCTAATTGTTTTACAATAGTGGTTTTAGTGCCGAGAAACTGAAATTCTTTTTATCGTTTATTAATAATATCTAGCAACCGTTCTGATCTTAGACGTATAGTTTTCTAGTATTATACTTATATTATCATGCAATTATTTTTCCTGGTGGACGCCTTCAAAAGGCGCCTGGACTTTTGGGAAAAGACCAGGGAGTGTAGGATTTTTACCTGACTAAAACCACCCCGGTGATCACCATCAGCACTTGGAAGGGGCCCCGTTACTTCTTAAAAGACCACTCCGGAATTCCCCTCTGTGCAACGCCTGTTAGGGCACGTCAGTACCTACCTACATAAAAATAACTTTATTGCGACTTTCGTGACCGAAGTGTAATCAGCCATAGCCATCATAATAGCCTCCAAGGCTTATACCTAAGTCTTGGTGGCTTTTCTCCCATACTTTTTAGGTCTTGGTAAAACCAGTCCTTGTTCTTCGCAATAGAAGCCAAGATTCTTTGGTCAAGGTATATGTATTTTGATGGTCATGTCACAGACTAAGTTTTTGAACTTCTCTAGCACGTGATTTGTGTAGATACAATTACAGGGTCATACTCACTTACTTCATAGATTTCTTCAATAATAATGGTTCCCGGATGGAACAAATCGTTGGAATACGCACGTTATCTGAATATAGTTTTTGCCGATTCTAGGACTGACTAAATATTTTTTTTTACATTAACGGCACAATGTGTTTATAATGTTCGTTCCATTGCAGGGGAGAAGAAGTGCTCTCCAAACCTGAAACACCTTCTTTGGCCACTACCTACCTGTCTGATAGAAAATCCTTTAGCAATTTGAAAGCTGTGCCACGTACCTATTCTAAATTCTAATCCGTTCTTGTTTGTCGAATGATGGAACAATACAGTGTCGAAGGCCTTAAAGAGGTCCAGGAATATACCAGAAATGCATTTTCATTTGGTGCATTCAGTTGTCTTTGTAACTAACGTACTTTTTGATCGAGGTATTGGCCGAGGCTGATAAATTTATGTAAAATAAATACATCAGAGTCATTAAATAAGTATAAAAAAGAGTTTTAATTGTATTTTAATAAATTATACAGGGCTGTGAATAGCCATACAAATATTATCTACGTAGTAAAATTTTAAATAATCCTAAGCTTATTAACTATTTGTAATATTTACATCTTAGAAATAGATTACAAATAAAAGTTTTTGTGTAGCAAAAAATTTTTCACAGATTTGTCTTCTTAGTTTTTTAGAGTAATTTAAGAGGAAGAATCCTGTGCCCTGCAGTGGGCCAGTTACAGGCTGGTATTCTTCTGAACATCATCTTCTTCTTCGTCTTCGGGTGCTGGTGGTGCTGCTTTTACTAAGCGACGGTCGTCGGGCAGGAACGATGCAACTATTGCCGATGCTGAAACATGATAAAAAGTTTAATAATTTCCTACTTCCTTCTGCATGCGTATATAATATAAGTGCCCATAATTTTCCCACAGCTGGGACACAAGCCTCCTATTTATGAGGGAGAGGGCACAGTGCAGGTTGTTCGATGTCACATGGCTTCTAGATTCTCGGACATGTCGGGTGTCCTTACGACGTTTTGCTGCCTCGTTTTGAAAGCAGCGATAGTGAAATAAATCTTACTAAGAAATGTGTGCTTGAGTTCTGAAAGTTGGGTCTACTTTCAGAACACACTTCTTCTTTCCCTTCATGTCACTGGCACGACAGACATAAAAAAAAAAAAGACTTTGTGCATAAATACAACGGCAGAATTAATGCCTTATGCATTTTCTACCAGTCGACCTTAGGGTAGGGCAGAGATAAAATAAGGCAGGTCTAACTAAATGAAAGCATAAATAGAAAAGGAAAATAGGTATATATATAAATATATTCAATTTTGTTTGCTCCAGAACTTTGCCACTTCCGTGGCATCCTATGTGGCAGAGCATATTACTTTGGTTATATGTTTCAGGGTCATAAAGGGCAGAACAGGAGGTGGAGCATGGTTTGCGGATCAGTTCCACATGCTACCACTGCTAACCACTATATGAAAACGTTAAAAAAGCAAACTTTTAATATTTACCTGCGAAGAGAGACGAGAAGAGGTAGAAGCCAGCTTCGCAGCTGCTCGACAACATCAAGTTGAGGATCTGGATGGAGGCAAACGTGCCGATACGTCCGAACGTCATGGGGAGAGCTATTGCCAAAGCCCTGGAAGAAGTGAATAATACACAGTTAGACATTTGGTATGCTGACATTTCTGTTATTGTTTCACAAGCTGCTGCCAGCGGTTTCGCTCACGTTAATATAGATTTTGTCAATAAATTCTGGTTTTTGATATACAGGGTGAGAAATATCCAATGTTGTAGTTTTAGTTTTCATCAAAATCGTCCCCGTGTCTCCTTTGAGTGTTTTTCACTTTTCTTCATAGTGTCTGATTTGGCCATCCACGCCCACTTGGCAAACTCAGCCTGTATAGGTACTGGTACCTGTATCCGTAGCTCAGTGTAAAAAAAAATAAAAAATATTCACCTACCCGCTATAAAGTGATTCCAGTTTATTGCTCGCGATTGTATTTCTGAATCTGTTTCTCAGGAAGAGGATGCAAAAATGAGTGAATGGTCGAGACTCGGGAGAATACATATGAATATAAGAATGCAAGTGCAATCATCGATCACTTCGCTAGCTCTAACATTGTCGACAAAGTATCTACTATTTTTGTATGATTGGTCTAATAAAAATCTAACCTATCCGAGGCGAGAGCATAAATTTTCGAGCTCGCTTCGCTTGCAAAAAAGTATCACCTATTTCTGTATGAAGGGGATGGATAGAGAGGGAGAGAAAGACTGATGGATGGATTGTGTGAGTAGTGATATGAAAAGGGAGACAGTTACAGCGTGACGGTTGACAGGATGGAATGGAAGTATAAAACATATTGCGCCAACCCCAAGTAGCATGGGACAAGGGCAGGAAGATGATAAGGGTCAATAGAAAATCCAACCTTAAATGCGTAGGGAACAGCGCCACGACGATGGCAGTGTACAAGCCAATGACGACGGTTCCCATGGTAAGCACCACGAAAAGCACGGCGCTACCGATGGCGTTGGGCACCAGGTTTACGAGGATGCCGCTCACGCCGCACAGTGCCGTCACCACCAGCACCATGTTGCGGCGACCAGTCACACCCAGCAACTGGAGATAATTAAATGCAGTTGAATTTTGTAGCATTAGTTATTACTCGACTGCCGAAGGAGGGTTATGTTTTTCGAGTGTATGTATGTATGTTCATTTCTTTGGCATGCTCTGTCGCCCAAACGGTATGCCATGTGGTGTCATTGGATTCGTCTAAATTGTAGTAGTGGTATAGACTATATAGTTTTTAAACACGGCGCCCCCCACCCCACAAAAAAGGGGGTGATACAATTATTTTTTTCGGTATCATCACAGTATATATATCGTATCGTAATCAATCACATGCGAGATGAAAGACGCGATGTGGATTGCCGTCTATGTGATTGATCGATTTTTCATAGTCTTTGCCCTTTGCCTTGCCGAATTCATTAAGCAATAAGGCTGCTGTTCATCGTCGGCAGCACATACTTCTTCCTCTGGGTCGTTTGGCCTTCACTATTCCAGTGGCAATTACTAGTAAGTGTCATTAGGTCTGTGGGCAATATGGTCCATACTGATAATTTCGGCCCATACTGACTTATAAACTCTGGCACGGTCTGAGGTGTTCAGAGATTGTTCAATGTATGTTTGTAAAGGAATCTCATATTAGGTAGGTGTACAAAGTCAAAAGGAATGAATGTGCTTTGGCAACGAATACCAGTTAGAACTTACAATACTGACGACGATGTTGGCCACAGACTGCATAGCCGCCACACCCAGCACCATCAGCAAGGATGACTCGTTCAGGGCACATGGCACGGCGTTGTCCTGAATAGGATTATGATGAATATTAAAGAATGTGACTGATTGTTAGTTAGATAAGCTTGCAGTACCATGGGCGCCGGGAGAGGGGTCCAAGGAGGTGCACTTTCACTCCTCCGTATTTCAATAAACGAAAAAAAAAAATATTGTCTGAAGTGATGTGCTTAAATTCTTCGCTCGCTCGCTTCGTTCGCTATTGAATTCTCCTTCTTTATTTTTGTAACTTGTTAGCATAAAGTTGACACATAGTTATCTGTAACTATGAGCAAAAAAACCCATTCTATTTGAGGCAGGGTGCTGATGATGCACCTCCCAGAAAACGGTCCTGCCGGCGCCTTTGTGCAGTACGTAAGCAGCTGCACATCTGGACAAGTGCTCTCTGATGGTAGACTTTGTAGTCTATAAACATAATATTCTTTCCTACTAAAAAAATACTAAAGGTCAATCTATAAATACTTGGTACCTACAACCATGCCTAAATAACAAGATGCCTATTGATTTCCCGTCGAAAGGTGCTTTTGCAGAAAACTGAGCCTTCGATTGCCTTAAATATTGAATTAAATCATCCATAGATGGACTGTTTGGAGCAGTCAGTGCCGAACTGCCGACAGCTTTAAGCAGTCAGGACGGAGTGCTACAAGCAGTCTGTGGAGGGTCTTAGACAGTCTTTGAGTTACTAACACTAGGAGGTGCCTCCATGGTAATGATGCCGCACATGGTGAGGTCTGAGTTCTCGCCAGTTTGCAGGTTGCGCACGAACTGGTCCGCGATGGTCGGCAGCCACACCAGGAAGGCTCCCACCCTGGAACACAACGACGGTTGGTACGGTGGACGGTTCAACATAGAACTTAAGGCCAACTTCTAGTTAAGCAAACATTAATCACAACTGCTGAAGCTTTTGCCCGCGAGTTCTTCTGCGTAGCATTAGAAGCCGAATAGCCTATTATTATCACACAAAATACACATAATATTATAAAGGCAAAAGTTTGTGAGCGTGTGTGTGTGTGTGTGTTTGTATGTTTGTTACTTCTTCACGCTCAAACGGCTAGACGGATCTGGATGAATTTTGGCACAGAGATAGATTATAGTAAGGAATAGCACATAGGATACTTTTTATCCCGGGAATATGTTCCCTCGGGATAATTTTCAACATTCACGCGGGCAAAGCCGATGGCTGAAGCTAGTTATTTTATATTGCGCAATAATATTGTAGACCAGCAGCCGAATTGCGCAAGTGAATTCGGCAAGGCGAAGAGTTTTACGGCCATCAATCTTCACCAATCACATGCGAGATGAATGACGCGGTGTGGATTTCCGTCTGTGTGATTGGTCGATTGATAGCGGTCAAACCCTTTGCGTGGTGTGGCCTGGTGTGTGGGCTGCAATACTTGAAAAAATATTGGTTCATCATACAAACTTCCTCCGTCCCATCCCCTTAATGATGATTTGACGTTTGACTTGTCTCAAACTATGTCCATACCAAATTTCATCTAAATCAGTTCAGCGGTTTAAACGTGAAAAGGTAACAGACAGACAGAGTTACTTTCGCATGTATAATATTAGCTATAAACGACAGAACGTCTCGCATGTTATTTTAGCATAAGGACATTTCTCACGGTAATACTGTAAACAGTTATTTAAGGCCTGCCACATGTTTGGACCTTCCAACGGTATATGAATTACGCGAACATTAAGCTCTGTTGTCGGCATTTTACAGTATTATAAAAATAAGTTAAATTCAATGCTTATTGTCTTCGGAACTGTAAACGAACCCTCATTAATCTAATGGCTAGCGGGGCCGCCTTGAACGATCCCAAAGACATTAACGTGGCGTGAGAAAAAAGGATAAATCCCGTTGCATTGTCTCGTAGATTTCTCTTCTAAAAATACCACATGGATATTTAAAATAGGATTGACATAGGTGCCATGTGAGTTTTAGATTAAGACTACACTTGTAATATATATAAGAACTAGAGAAAAGGTAGCTAATTAGACAAGATTATGTATGTTTTCATAGCTCATAAGTAGAGTACTTAGAGTAGGTTAGGTTTAAGACTCTTGTATTGACCTTTTACACGTTTTATATTTTTTCCTAGGTAGAATTAAGTATGTAGATTAAGGAAATGTATAATTTGTGTAGATTTAAGTAAGATAAGTTTAATAAAATCGGCATTTCTGCGATGCCGGGCCCGAATACCGTTGAGGGAGAAGGGCGCTATTGTTTGCGGCTAACGGTTTTTTGTATAAAAGCCGGACCGCTTGGGAGTTGAGACACAGTCGGTCTCCTGCTCTACAAGGGGTAACAAGTAAGGAATAAATTGAAGATACGAATCAAGACAGTATTTTCATTCCTCCAACAAGACCCCAACAAAACAACACCAATACAGTCCACTACAGTCTGGTCCCTCGAGCCCGGATAAAGAACGAGAACCCGCGGCAACCAGTCCACTACAGTCTGGTCCTATTCGAGCCGGATAAAGAACGAGAACTCGCGGCAACCAGTCCAATACAGTCTGGTTCTACGAGCAACGGATACAAGAAAGAAGAACCTGCGGCAACCAGGCCCAATACAGTCTGGTCCATCAGATCTGCTGCAACCAGAACCTCCGCGCTGCAGACGAAGTACGGCAAGACCTGCGGCAAGAGCGAAGAAAGGTACCGGCTGTCAACGAGCTGCAGACGAAGTAGGAAGATCTGCGGCAAGAACAAAGCTGTACGGAACAGGACCGGTTTCGAACCTAACTGGTCTTGAACCTGACCGGCTTAAACCCAATCGAACCCGACCGGCTCACCGAACCGAGCCGACCGGTTTCACCCGAAGTACCAAACCGAAGAGGTACTAACCCGCCGTGCCAAACCGAACGTGCGGCTATACTCGAGATGGTGTTCACAAGGAGCCAGGGAGACGCAACCGAGATGGAAGAACAGCTACGCATCCAAGAACAGGAAGCGCGACGCGTCCAAGAACAGGAGGCGCGCCGCCAGGAAGCGGAGCTGATCGAACGGGAGCGAAAAAGAAGACTCTCACCTGATCCACCAGCATCACTATTCTCGAGAACAGCACACAACAGCGCAGCGGGGCCTTCCAGTGCTCAGACGACAAACACCGCGATCCGACAGCGAATGACGTCACCAACCAGGACAATGAGGTCGCAACGGTCAACGACAAGCGTCACAACAAGGCTACGGATGGCGGAACTGGAGGCTGCAGAGAAGCTAGCAGCCATCCGGACCCAGCAACTGGCACTGGAAGAAGAGCTAGTCAAGAAGAGACTAGCAGTGGAGGTGTCAGCGATCAACGATGAAGAAAGCGTACAAGAGGAACAAGAGCCCTCTCGTCCTCGCGAAGAGCCTCATCGAATGGTGGATGAATGGCTGAGGACGAATCCCCTCAACTCACGGGGGGAGGTGGGACCAAGAGAATCCAAACAGCTACGCTTCACATCTAGAACGAGATCGCCGACCCCCACAAGAGCAAAGGACAGCATCGAGCACTTGGCAGCAACGCTAGAAAAGATGGTCCGACCTAGGCCTAGGCACACAGAGCTACCTACATTCTCCGGAGTGGCCAACGAGTGGCTGCCATTCAAGGCGGCTGTACGAGATTCGACAGACATGTACCAGGTTACAGCAGCCGAGAACGTACAAAGGCTGAGAAGCTGCCTCAAAGGAGAGGCAAGAGACGCCGTGGCCGCCCTTCTACATACGGCCACTGATCCAGGCGTCATTATGAAGACCCTTGAGCAGTGCTTCGGACGACCGGAAGTCATCATCGACCGGGCACTGGACGACCTCAAGAAGCTTCCGAAACCTGGTACATCGGCCACAGAACTCAACAGTTTCGCTGTCAAGCTACAGAACATCATTTGCGTGCTGCAAACAATCGATCGAAGAGGTTACTTGTTCAACCCTTTTATGACCCGAGAAGTACTGGACAAGCTCAGCCCGCATCTCCGATCCCGCTGGTGTGACTACGCCTACGATCAAGAAGGGACAGCGGATCCGGAAATCGTCGTGATGTCACGGTTTCTAATGCGAGAGGCGGACCGAGCGTTACGATATACGTACGCTCCGTCTACAAGCGCCGCCGCACCGAGAAAGGAAACTAGACCCATCGTGACACTCAAGAAGAAGGCGAGCGTGTTCGCTACGACAGAGGAAAGGGAAGAAGAAAAGAACAAGTGCCCCAAGTGCGAGCAAACCCACGTGTTGACGCGGTGTCCGCAGTACAAGGCGCTCACGGTAGAGCAGCGATGGAGCTTCCTGAAATCTAATAAGATTTGCTTCAAATGCGCCCAGAAGCAACACAGGCGCATAAGTTGCAAGGCGCAGCTGTGCGGCGTCGATCAATGTCGCCGCCCGCATCATGCGACGCTCCATCAAGCGGTACGCGAAGCGCAGACCGAAGACACGGGGAAGGCTGACCCACCGAAGGAGGAAGCGGTCCTGTCCGTGGCTACCCGACCCGTTACCGGGCCACGAGCAGTCTTGCTCAAGGTGTGCCCTGTCATCGTGTCCGGACCACGGGGGGAGGTCAAGACCTACGCGCTCCTAGACGAAGGGGCCACGATCACCCTAGTGGACGAAGCACTGGCAGCAAGCGTCGGGGCAGAAGGGCCATCACGGCCGCTCCACCTGAGCGGGGTTAACATGTCGCAGCGAGATATGGGCAGCCAAGTAGTGAACATCGACGTGAAGGGACTGAAGAGTGAAGAGAGCTACAAGGTACGAGCGAGGACCATGAAGGATCTCCGGCTTCACCAACAGTCTGTTCCCGACACGCTGCTGGACTACGAGCACCTGAGGGACCTGACACCAGAAGAGGTGTGCTACGAACTGGCGCGCCCCGGGCTTCTAGTGGGTACAGACCACTGGGAGTGCATAGTGTCCCGCGAGCTCCGAATCGGCGGCCCTAACCAACCGGCCGCATCAAGAACGCAACTAGGATGGGTGGTGCACGGAACCGCACCACGCAGGACCATCATAAAAGAAGGGAACGTGTTGCATGTGTATGAACCCGACCGAACCACGGGTGCATGCAGCCAGGAACTCCACGACTTAGTCGAAGCCCACTTCAGGATCGACGCGCTCGGCATACAAGGAAAGCCGAGAGTCAAGGCGAGCGATCAACGAGCCATCGACATAGTCGGGAGGACAATCAGGAAGATTGACACCGGGTACGAGGTTGGGCTGCCATGGCGGCGAGACGAGGTCACTATGCCGCCCAGCTACAATCAAGCGTTCCGCCGGCTGAAGAAGATCGAGCAGAAGATGGACGCCGACCCACAGTTCGCGGCTGAGTACTCCAAGCAGGTTAACAACCTATTGGACAAGGGGTACGCGACGCCATGCGACGGGTCGGAGCGAGCGAGTGCCATCTGTTGGTATCTGCCACATTTCGCCGTGCAGAACCCGAACAAGCCGGGCAAACATAGGCTAGTGTTCGACGCAGCAGCGAAGAGCAACGGCGTCTGCCTAAACAACGAACTGTTGGAGGGACCCGACCTACTGCTGTCGCTACCAGGAATCCTGTTTAGGTTCCGAGAGAAGGCGGTAGCGATTACAGCAGACGTGCAGGAGATGTTCCTGAGGATCAGGATAAGGCCGGAGGACCAACCAGCGCAACAGTTCCTGTGGAGAGGTGACGACCGACAAGAGCCTCCGAGGAAATACAAGATGACCAGTATGATATTCGGCGCCGCGAGCTCCCCGTACATGGCCCATTACGTACGCAACTACAACGCAGATGTACATGGGCAGGAGTACCCGCGGGCGCTGGAGGCCATCAAAGGAAGTCATTACATGGACGATTTGGTGGCCAGCTATGAAGACGCCGAAGAAGCACGGAAGGCAGTCGAGGAAATGAGGGCAGTGCACGCGCACGCAGGGTTCACGCTGAGAGGTTGGAGCTCCAGCGACAAGACGGTGCTATGTGACGTGCCCACCGAGCTACACGCCACCTCTCCTACCCAATTAGGGGGTGAGCAGCCTGAGAGCAAGATCCTGGGGCTGCATTGGGACGCGGAGCGCGATGAGCTGGGGTTCAACACATCTATGAACCGAGTCCCGGCTGAAGTACGATCGAGAACGCGCGCCCCAACTAAGCGTGAAGCCCTCAGCGCCGTGATGTCCATATACGACCCGCTTGGGTTGCTGAGCCACTACACAATACGATCGAAGATCATACTGCAGAGCTTGTGGCGCCTTCAGACGACGTGGGACGAACAAATCCCCGAGGAAGAGAACGAGCTCTTCTCCTCCTGGCACGCTCGCCTGACCGAACTCGCTCACCTGCGACTACCGCGCTGTTACGTGACGCAAAAGTATGAACGCGTCGACTTACACGTACTGTGCGACGCCAGCGAGCAAGCCTACGCAGCCGTGGCCTATTGGCGAATAAGAAACGTCGATGGGAGCCTGAAAGTCGTGTTGGTGGCCGCCAAAGCTAAGGTGGCGCCTCGTCGGGCGCAAACTATACCGCGCCTGGAGCTACAAGCCGCAGTGATCGGGGCGAGACTCGCCGAGACGATAAGGAAGGAGCACCGAGTCGACATCAGCCAGACGACCTACTGGACCGATTCATCTACCGTGGTGCACTGGATCCATCACGACGTGCGACGCTACACGCCATTCGTCGCGCATCGGCTGGGAGAGATCGCTGAATTGACCCAGAAAGAAGAGTGGCGTTGGCTGCCTACTGCGTGCAACGTAGCGGACGACGCCACTCGACTTGTCGACACGCCCATCTGCGCCACGGATAGATGGTTTCAAGGGCCGGACTTCTTGCTCCTGCCAGAAGAGCAGTGGCCCACGACGTCGACGGATGAACCAGAGGACGAGGAGGTCCTTCACACGAGTGAAGAAACGGAGCGAGACAGCTGGCTACCGAACCCGGCCCGCTTCTCAAAATATGAAGTATTGGTGAGAGCCGCCGCTCGAGCGATCGCTTTCACTGATATCTGCAGACGAAGAGCAACAAGGATGGAGTATCATCATATCCAGCGCGCCGAGACTGAACTAATCAAACAAGCACAAGAGGACAGCTTCGGGGAAGATATGAAGAAGATACGGTCTGCTCGCCCGCTCACGAGGGCGAGTCGATTGTACAGGCTGGATCCAGTGCTGGAAGACGGTGTCCTAAGGGTGAGGGGCCGGATCGAGGCCTCTCCCACACCGACGGAGATGAAGCGGCCTATTATACTCGACGGCCGCCATCAGCTGACTAAGCTTCTTGTGCTGCGGGAGCACTGCGCTGCAGGCCACGCCAATAGAGAGCGTGTGACGAACGACCTACGACAGCGGTACTGGGTCATTCACTTGCGACCCACGGTACGCGCTGTCGCGCTGTCGCGCTGTCGCTGTCGTGTCGCGCCTTCTGCAAAACGAGGCGGGTGACACCGCAAACCCCAGCTACAGGAGACCTGCCACACGCCCGCCTTGACCCTTTTCACCGCCCGTTCACCAACTGTGGGGTGGACTATTTCGGGCCAATAATGGTCAAGGTAGGACGCCGCCGAGAGAAGAGGTGGGGCGCACTCTTTACGTGTCTCACCTCCCGCGCCGTGCACATCGAGCTTGTCACTTCACTCTCCACTGACTCAGCAATCATGGCGCTGAGACGAATGGCCGCGCGCAGGGGCTGGCCGAGCGTGATGTACTCCGACAACGCGACTAACTTCCGCGGGGCCGACCAGGAGCTACGCCATGCCTACGCCGAGTGGATGCCTGTCCTGCGAGATGAGGGGCTACTGCATCGCTTGGAGTGGCGCTTCATCCCTCCCGGCGCGCCCAACCAAGGTGGTGCGTGGGAACGTATGGTGCGCTCCGTGAAGACGGCACTCAGCGTGACCCTGCGAGAGAAGGCGCCGGCGGAAGAAGTACTGAGGACTCTGCTCTCTGAGGCTGAGTTTTCAATCAATGCGCGACCGCTGACATACGTTAGTGTGGATCCCAGCGACCCCGAGGCCCTAACCCCCAACCACTTCTTGTTGGGGTCGTCCCAGGGGCTGCCGACGACAGGACCCTGCGAAGAGGACGACCGGAGGACTTGGCGAGCTAGTCAGGCGCTCGCTGACCACTTCTGGCGACGATGGCTACGCGAGTACCTGCCCACGTTGGTACCTCGCGGCGAGCCACAGAACAACGTACGACCCATGCAAGCCGGCGACGTGGTCCTCGTGGTCGACAACACACTGCCACGGAACACGTGGCCGATGGGAATCGTCGAGCGCACGCATCGCGGACCGGATGGCGGCGTTAGAGTCGTCGAGGTGCGCACCAGGACCGGCACCTTCCGACGCCCCGTGAGCAAGCTCGTCGTCGTGTCAACGAAGGAGGCTACGCAAGCTGCGCCGGGGGGAGAACTATAAACGACAGAACGTCTCGCATGTTATTTTAGCATAAGGACATTTCTCACGGTAATACTGTAAACAGTTATTTAAGGCCTGCCACATGTTTGGACCTTCCAACGGTATATGAATTACGCGAACATTAAGCTCTGTTGTCGGCATTTTACAGTATTATAAAAATAAGTTAAATTCAATGCTTATTGTCTTCGGAACTGTAAACGAACCCTCATTAATCTAATGGCTAGCGGGGCCGCCTTGAACGATCCCAAAGACATTAACGTGGCGTGAGAAAAAAGGATAAATCCCGTTGCATTGTCTCGTAGATTTCTCTTCTAAAAATACCACATGGATATTTAAAATAGGATTGACATAGGTGCCATGTGAGTTTTAGATTAAGACTACACTTGTAATATATATAAGAACTAGAGAAAAGGTAGCTAATTAGACAAGATTATGTATGTTTTCATAGCTCATAAGTAGAGTACTTAGAGTAGGTTAGGTTTAAGACTCTTGTATTGACCTTTTACACGTTTTATATTTTTTCCTAGGTAGAATTAAGTATGTAGATTAAGGAAATGTATAATTTGTGTAGATTTAAGTAAGATAAGTTTAATAAAATCGGCATTTCTGCGATGCCGGGCCCGAATACCGTTGAGGGAGAAGGGCGCTATTGTTTGCGGCTAACGGTTTTTTGTATAAAAGCCGGACCGCTTGGGAGTTGAGACACAGTCGGTCTCCTGCTCTACAAGGGGTAACAAGTAAGGAATAAATTGAAGATACGAATCAAGACAGTATTTTCATTCCTCCAACAAGACCCCAACAAAACAACACCAATACAGTCCACTACATTAGCATTGATAAGAAATAGGTCAAAGCCTAATTTTTGGGCGAGAGTAGAATAGCTTCGTGCATGTAAAAGCTAGTAAGTTGGTATTGTAGTCAGTAATTTAGTTTCGATTTCTACGAATTATATAAGTTTTTTGGTAATAAATATTGGTTATCGTTTGGTGATCTGACAGGAACTAGGGACTTTGTATTTGATCTGAGGGGGGACCCTATCGATCGCGGGGCCCTGGGCACTTGCCCAAAGTGCCCACTGGGAAAGAGGGGTCTGCAAGCGCTACTGTTACTGTGTTGATGCTGACAGCTGTCGCAGAGATCAAGCTATCTTTTGTGAAGTATAGAGTGGAACTAGAGTTACCACAGACTCTAAGCTTTGGTACCTCTGATTTTGATTGCAAATGAGTGTTATTTACACGGATTTGACATCAACATCAGAGTAACTAAACGTAAATCATACTAACTGTTGGAAAACGAAGAGTGTTATCATGATGAGGGTGAACTTCAGCAGTGGGTGCTTGAACAGCGGCACTATCTGGTCTTTAGGGGATCCTCCCGCTGTGGCTTGTGCGTTAGCTTCTTGTAGCAGGCCTTTCACCTGAAAATAGTAAGCACAATTTGTGTATCCTTCATCTGCTTGCCTTTGTTCTATATTGTTACTTGTGGTCGGTGAAACAGGTTAAATTTGTGACAAACCGCACTATTCCCAAACCACTGCAACTCCTGAAAGCCAGAATCAACAGTGGCGACCACGAGAAAAGCGCCGAGGCAATGAAGCTCGACGAAGTCCCGGAGAATGAATTTAACTGTCTTGAATCCCGCAACGAAATTAATCAGAAAAGAATAACGGAGGAGTAGGAAAACATACAAATTTCTACTTCCCTCCATACCAACCAGGAGATAGACGCGAAACTTAAACTTGGCCATCATTCCATTTCGAAGTGTCTCACCATGAGATGTCCTCAGGGTTCGGTTATTGGCCCGCATTTATGGAATTGATGATTTCCTCGCGATTCCGCTTCCAAGCGGTTGTTCATAAACCGGTTACGCGGATGACGGTCTTCTGCTCATTCAGTCAAGTACTACACTTGCCTACGATAAATTTTTTACCAGTTTTTTTTTGTGTTGAGAGAACAGTTAAACAATTAGGAAAATAAAAATACCGTGATTAATAAGGAAGGCTCTCAAAGGTCTTACTTGCAATTCCTCTTTAGACCTCAAATGATTGATTCTGTGAATGGTCCTCAATATATCCATGGCTCTGGCTTCATCTCCTTTCACGAAGACGAACTTGGGGCTCTCCTTCATGAAGAACAGCCAGATGGTGGTGATGATGCTGGGGAAGGAGTAGACCACTAGCAGTGTGCGCCAGGAGTTCCATTTGATGCCCAGAGCTTCGAGGTCGTAGGAGAAGGTTAGGGGAATGATGGGTATCGCCAACACTGGAATTAAGAAAATAAGCAGTCATTACCATTGACTATAAAGTCAAAGTCAAATGCATTTATTTCAACTAGACCATTAAGCGGCAATTTTTAACGTAAAACATTTAAAATTTACATGTAATAAAAATCGATTCTACCGTGCATTTGACGTGTTTCTTGATCGGTAAACGCTCCCAGGCAAACGATCAGGCAGCCGTAAAAAAAAACATTATACTGTATCTATCTACCTGCTGGCAAAGCTGGCCGAATCACTCTGGCGAATTTTGAATTAGTTTTGAGTTGGAAGAATGAGTCAATACTCGATTGTGAAGCCAGTATACGAGCCAGATTAAACGTGCTATTTTAAATACGTCTTAGTACAACAATTGAAAGTTGTACTTGTAGTAGAGGATTTTATTGTCAGTGTTATCTGAAACCTACGACCCTATGAGCCTTGAGTTGATCTTTCCATTGCCCAAATAGGGAATCGTGGGCTTAATGAGACCTAAACTAGATGTAGGTACTGTGAGGACTCTGCTTTAAAAGGCAAACTCCTTACATATATTAAGGCTGGCATGATATACATAGTTTTGCAAGGTAATTGAATTAGGAACACTTGTCATATATAGAATATGTTTTTCTTTAACTTTGATTGTCAATCCGAGAGAAGCCACCCATGAGGCAGGCACGCTGCTTCTCTAAATATACGTTGAAAGTAATTAATTTGTCTATCATTACGTAGCGCTTTGGCTACGTCCCTTACATTTGGCGGAATTGCGCCGGGTACGATAAAATCCCGATGAAAATAAAAATAAAGAATATATAAGATATATTTCGCGTGTATACGGCGTACAGTATACGTATAAGTGAATAAATAACGAAGAAAGTGTTTAAAGACAGTATTGTTCGCGTGTGCATGGCGATACCATTGAAAATAATATCGAAATATTTCAATCTGACATAAAACAAAATTTTATAAAAGTCATTTTGAAAAGAAAGAAATTGAAAGAAAAGTTTTTCCCAAATTAAACCGAAAGAGATCCGTAAGAAATTTAAAGGAGTCTATAATAAGGTTTCTTACTGCGCCAACAAAAATTCAAATAAGGCGGTCGATAAAAAGGTTATGAGCCGAATTAAATACAAAATAATTTGTAATAAAACTTCTTGGGGAGTTAGGTTTGGTAGAGAGAAGATTACTATGATTGTTGCTAAGAAAAATTCGATTCATGTCTGCCTTAGATGTAAATTAGTGTTAGGATATTTGCATTGTGATCACATTAAACAATTCAATCTCGTAAAATGCAAGTTTTGGAAATTTTATAGAAAGAAGATAAGGGATAAAGAGGGTTGTAAATAATTTATTATTGATGTGATTCTTGTGATGTCTTATATTGTGTTTTATTAACCAATGTTTTCTAAGCAAGGCTAAGGCTAGGCTTAGTAAGGCGAATTTTCCGAGGCCGGCCGTTCACTTGAACTAAAGAATAATCAGCTTTACTTGGACTCCCCAGAAGGGGACCTTGAGACAGACCTTGGGATTTCATAACTATTAATTTATAAAGATAGGTAATCTAAACTGATATTTACAAATAGGTAAAATTGTAAGTTAATTATGTTTGTAAAAGGTACTTGAAGTACAATATTGCTATTCTCTAAGGATACAGCCTTGAGCGCAGCGCAGCGCCAGCGATGAAACTACTAGTTTTGAACTATAGCTTGGCAAATTCGTCATCGTCATCCAGATCCGTTTAGCCGTTCTGGCGTGATTGCGACCAACATACATCCATCCATCCAAACCTTTGGCAATTATAATAGGTATTATTAGTAAGAAAGACAGTAAGATTGTTTTTAGTCACGGCACCACGTGTAACTGTTCCTAAATTACCCTTGGCTGATAAAATTTTAGTTTTTTCTAAATAATCCCACATCTAGTGTTATGGTCGGTTTCCCCCGAATAATCTGGGGAAAAATTTAGTTTGTTAAATTCCCTTACCTGCCATAATACCCTGGGAGAGCAGGAAGATGCTGGACACCAGTAGCACGACGAGGTTCCTCTTCAACATCGGAACACTCTCACTCAGCAGGGACATCGACATCGAGTACAGCCCTGATGCGCTGGAAACATTATGAATTGTAAGATTAATCCTCCTGGAAGAATATCGGTCATTGTGGCCCATATTAACGGAAGAATATTGGTTATTGTGGACCATATTAACGAAAGAATATCGGTCATTGTGGCCCACATTAACGAAATCATATCGGTCAGTGTGGCCCATATTACCGAAAGAATATCGGTCATTGTAGCCCATATTAACGAAAGAATATCGGTCATTGTGGCCCACATTAACGAAATCATATCGGTCAGTGTGGCCCATATTAACGAAAGAATATCGGTCATTGTGGCCCATATTAACGAAAGAATATCGGTCATTGTGGCCCACATTAACGAAATCATATCGGTCAGTGTGGCCCATATTACCGAAAGAATATCGGTCATTGTAGCCCATATTAACGAAAGAATATCGGTCATTGTGGCCCACATTAACGAAATCATATCGGTCAGTGTGGCCCATATTAACGAAAGAATATCGGTCATTGTGGCCCATATTAACGAAAGAATATCGGACATTGAGGCCCATATTAGCGAAAGAATATCGGTCATTGGGCTCACATTAACCATTCTGCCATCAGTCATCTGGTTTGTAGAACCGTAAGATACGTGGAGCCTTACATTCGTTTTTTTGAGGTATGCGGAACAGGGTGTTAAGTCCCGCAATCTTTATTGAAAAGGGAGGATCCTCCGACCTGATGGGTGTTGTGTCTGATCGCACAACTGGTCAACGGTTGATGTCGGACTGTTGCATGTATAAGGCCGCAGTTGGTATCGGACCCTACCTAAGGAGGTAATCTGTGCGGGTGTGATTTTTTTATTTTTATTTGTTTTATTTGTATTTCACAAAAATTATGTACAGCTTGGCAAAAAAGTGTCTGACGCGGTGACAGTTGGAACTAAAAATAAAACAAACTAGTTAACTAAAATAACCTACCTATTACTTGTCTATTATTACCTATTAGTACTAAGAGTAGTTAGAGTAACTAAAAATTAATAACAAGTATCAAAAACTGTTGAGTCATAGTATTTCGGGGTATACAGGTGCGATAGTGGCGACCTCATTTATTCCACACTCTTTTTTGCCAAGCTGTACAATTGAGTATGCAAAAAAAATAATGTTCAACAAAATAAGTCTGATTGACACCTTATAGATGTGAATCTTACATGCACATTATAAAAACACTTATTATTTGAAAAATTATAAGAATTTAAGAAAGCAAAAAAAAAATTTAAGCCTCTAACAGATGATAGAAAATAACAGCAAAAATTAAAATTATAACAAAATTTAATCTCAATTAAAATTAAAATTATAACAAATTTAAATCAAAAAAAATTAAAATCAAATCACAATTGATTCCAATCACAGCAAAGATATGTGATATTGCAAAGGTTTAATTCAGCCAGCAGAAATAATCAATCATTAAATATAATCTTTTTAAGTCAGTTGATTAATGTTTACGTTAAATTTATAGATAACTAGCGGACGCCTCGCGGTTTCACCCGCGTCCCCGTGAGAGTACAAGGATAAAAAGTAGCCTATGTCACCCGGGGATAGTGTAGCTTCCCAACGATGATAGAATTTTTTAAATCGGTCCAGTAGTTTTTAAGTTTATGTGTTACATACAAAAATACAAATCTTTCCTCTTTATAATATTATTAGTATAGACTTGCTTTTACCCGCGGCTTCGCTCCAGTGGATCACCCCACAGGACCCATTTTCGGGATAAAAAATAGCCTATATAGATATTAATGTAGATTACAAAACTCAAAGAAGGAAAAAGAAACATGAGGTGCTTGGAACTTATTACATCTGTGTTTGCTAATAAAATAATTATTCTTAAAAATTATAATAAACCAAGTGTATAATTTTCTATTTTCGTTTATTACTCATTGTTAAGGTATAATCTAAATTGTTGTCAGTTTTTATTCATAATTAGATATAGGTACCTAATCCTAAACCTTGTGTTATTTTTAGCGTTTAATGAAAATATTTTCTTCTTTAAAAGATTCTATAATTACCCAGATTTTGTGTCAAAATGTGATTACTTAAGGGACAGAGACGTGGTCGCTCACAATGAGCCTCATCAGAAGGCTTAAAGTCACCCAAAGGGCAATGGAGAGAGCTATGCTCGGAGTTTCCTTACGTGATCGAATCAGAAATCAGTGTCTATGTATTTTTATTGTAACGGATTAAATCCAGTCCACATATCAAAATAATTAAAAGAATAAACTTACAAACAAGAAGCGAAGAACTGGAAGAGCATGAGCATGACCCAGTTGACAGAGATGCTGGCGATCAGGTTGAAGATGATGCCTCCTATGAGGGAGACCAACAGCATCTTGCGTCTGCCGCGAGTGTCTGCTAGGTAGCCCCATAGGATACCTCCCAGAATTGACCCTGGAAAATTTTACAAAGGTTCTGTAAGTGCTTAGTAGCCTTCTCTCTGTAAGAGGGAATGGACCGTAATCCTACACGCGGGTCCAAAGTGGGTTGGTGGATGTCACATGTCATCCAATTTTTGGTTTGGTTCTAGGACATGCCGGTTTTCTTACGATGTTTTCCTTCACCGTTTTGAAATAGTAATGACGAAATAATTAACATAAAGTAAAGCGCCTGCCTGGTTTCGAAATAATAGTAATGATAAAAAATACTTTGTGTATTTGTGTTTCAGGGGGCCGAAAACTGAAAACTAAATCTAAAAAGACATAAAATAAAAGAAACTCATGCTGTGCAGTCGGAGGATACATCTGGTTTTGGTCAGCCAGCTCGCGAATATGTATCCTCCGACAGCACAGCATGATTTTCTTCTTGTTTGTGTCTTTTTAGTTCACTTCTTAAGCAGTCGGATTTTTTGATTTATTTAATTGACTTTTTTAAATGTAGTTCTTTATGTCTTGTAATCTTACTTTGTCTCTTCTTGTAACTGCAAAAGGTTTCTTTCAATTCCGGTTTTGGCATACATGGTTTTTTTTAAGATGCTGCTCAGTTAGTGCCCATGTTTGACATCCATACGACAGGCTTGGGAAGATACCTACGTGTGTCAAAGTTTTTCCGTTTCAAATCGAAGCCAACAGTTGGAAACGGTTTTTTTGGTTTCTGAGTGAGTATTTCAAATTCAAATTCAATTTATTGCATCCATAATGTACATACAGGTGGTAAATTAAGTTACAGAAACAATTATGGACCCTGTTGGGCTCAGAACATTCTAGATACAGTCAATGTCTAGGAGAGAGGAATAGCATAACTTTTATCATTTCAGTTGTAATTCCAATGTTTTTATTTGGTTTAATGTACCTATTTTATATGTCTATGTTTTTGGTCATGATGAACAAAGACAAGCCTATCAAACAGCCCATCTAATTGGGCGTTAAAAGGAAAAAAAGTTAATTACAAAAATCAAAAAACCCGGCTGCTTAAAAAGCAATCTAAAAAGACGTAAACAAGAAGAAAATCATGCTGTGCAGTCGGAGGATACATATTCGCGAGCTGGCGGACCAAAACCAGATGGTTTACCGGATGTGCGAGGCACGAAACGGTGCTGTTTTTGTATGAGATTTTCTACTGCGCAGACATTGTAGCCAACTTCAGGGCGGCCAAGAAGTTTGGCGAGAACTATATCCTCCGACTGCACAACATGATTTTCTTCTTGTTTACGTCTTTTTAGTTTGCTTTTTAAGCAGTCGTGTTTTTTGATTTTTGTAATTAACTTTTTTATTTACAACTTTTTAGTTATTTTTTTTTTGAATTAGTTACATTTAAACATATTAGTGTTTTATATTTTTGAAATCGCCTCTAAAAACCCTTTATTTTGATACCCCACACGATGGCGCCCAAAATCCGCCATTTTTGTTTTTTCCTATTTTAATGTATGACACTCGCAGGATTAAGACGAATCGATTGACGTAAGAATCATCAAAATCGGCCAACGCATTTGATCTCTAGAACGCCACATAGGAACAAACATACATACATACATACACACATTACCCTCCTTCGGCAGTCAGGTATAAATACACAACATCTGGCTATTATTTTACCATTTTGATCATATTTCGAAAATCAAAATTGTGATTATAGGTAATCCATTACGAACTTGGGGGCGTGCCAATGTACCTAAATGCAATTTATTTTAGCGTTAATATCATGATGATGGAGTAATTTCGCTCTATAAGCCATTGCTGATTAAGTCGAGGATATAAAAGTTATCGTAACAGAGATATTTTTAATCATTGCAAACTCAAAAACAATGATTAATTAGCTTGATTTAGGTACCTACATATGCACTTGTTTCCATAAAAAATTAATATGCCAATTATAGAATGCTACATCGGTATACCAAGCAAGAAGGTGGATAACTGATTCTGAATAGATTACGGCTTATGTTTAACTTACCACCAGATATAGTAACATATAACAGACAAAAATAGTAAATGATCACCAAAATTAAACCCGCATCTTATTGTAAAATTATAACCAAAGTTTTAACATCTCGCTATCCTGTTTAGGCAAAATGACTCCAAATAAATCATTGTTAACCCAAAAGTAGTAAATGATCACCAAAAGTAGTAAATGATCACCAAAATTAAACCAATGACCAAAAAGATTATAAAATTTCTGGGAGCAACTTGGAAGTAGCGCTCGCCGGCCGCTGCCGCGGCACCGCTCGCTTTGCTCGCTCGGCTCGCGCGCGGTTGGTCACAGTTCTAACCTAACCTAACCTATTTTACAACATTAAATAGCGCAATAATTTGCTATTAAAATTTGGTGATCAATTTACTAAATTTGGTGATCAATTTACTAAATTTGGGTTTCATAGTACAATTTTAGGTAATAGAGGTTATGGTCACAAAGTAATTTTAGGTGGTCATTATATTTATCCCCATAGATTACTACGTTTTTACTTTAAAACCGATAAAACACGCATGGCTGTTAATATACTCGTAGTAGACTATTAATTAATCTTTCATAACATCACGCCTCTCCTGTAGTCCAGCTACAGGGTAAGGCAGAGACCTTTTAGTAGCTACACCCATATTTTGCCAGTTATGTTTTTAAGTCCCATGTCATAGGGGACGAGCATATTGCCAATTGCCATCAACCTGGCACAAGTCAAGATACTGGGCTCCTATTGCAACATTCCAGATGGAAAAATCCAATATCACCCAGTATCCCAGTACCCAGTTTGTAGTATTTCCCAGATCGGATTAAAAAAAAAATGTTTTTTGATGAATTGCATCAATGTTTGCATCCCAGATGGGAGGGCCCGATGGACATCTCCGTGGGGGCTCGGGCGTCCCCGCGGTCTCCGGAATAGTGCCCCTATGATGGCGACCTTTCAGTGCGTGTCTGTAGGTCAGTAGCGTGGAACCTCATCTCATTTCCTTCTCCTCTCCTTTCACTCTAACAAAAATGGCAGGAAATAAAACCAAAACTGGAGTAAAACGGCGGCTGCTCCTCTCCCCCACAAAGTGCACCTCACTAATATTAGAGGTCTGCACTCCAATCTCACCTCAGTCCATCATCACCTGGAGACTGAAAAGCCAGCACTGTTTTTCCTTATGGAGACGCAGGTAGGAAGTCCGACAGACGTGTCGTACTTATCCTACACAGGGTTTACCCTGGAGCAAAATTTCAAACCCCACGCGGGTGTATGCATGTATGCCCGAGTCGACACTTGCTATCGGCGTCTCCGTAACCTTGAGGACTCCAGGTTATCAGTGCTGTGGGCTCTAGTGGACACAGGCCTGGATAAGATTATCTACGCCTTTGTCTATTTATTTATTTGTTTGTTTATTTATTTATTTATTTATTTATTTATTTATTTATTTATTTATTTATTTATTTATTTAGTTATTTATTTATTTATTTATTTATTTATTTATTTATTTATTTAGGATCACCAACGAGTGGCATAACAAAAACTTACAGGAAACATATAAATTGCAAACATTATCATGTTATGCACACTCAATTATAGGTAACCACAGCTTACACATTATTGAGTATACATGCTCTACATAAAAATTAATTATATAAAATCAAAATTAAAATAAAATTAAAATAACATTGGAATGCAGATAAGATTCAATTAATGTTTAGATTAAGGTTATGTCAAATTAGCTCCAAATGTTGACGATGTCAAAATTAAATCAAAACAATTTTTAAATACAGTAGCGAAATAAAATAAAAATACGTCTACCGCTCGCACAGCGGAGATTAGGAGACAACCGGGCTCACAGAGTACCTCAATGAGGCAGCTGATGCGGAACAGCAGCGATACCCTTCCGCCTAATTAGTGCTACTGGGGGACTTTAATGCTTACTACCAGGAGTGGCTCTTCCCATACCAGTGCTCTGATCATACTGGATGATAGACGCGCAAGCTTGCACTAGCACTAAATCTCATCCAGCTGGGCCAGGGGGCTGATGCCAGATGTTGATTCGCATACAGACAAATGCTTTGGACCTTCTGCTGACAACAGATCCAGACCGATACTCAGTGTCGATATCTTCACCTTTGGGTAGTTCCGACCACTGTCTGGTGAAGTCTGTGTCCGTCTACTCCCCAGCCGATCCCAGCCCAAAAGGCACCCTGCGGGTATGGCGGTACAAGTCAGCAGATTGGGATGGGGTGCGATCTTTTTTCGCATACAATCCTTGGCATCCCACTTGCTTCTTTTCGGACGATGCATCGCCATGCGCTGATACTGTGACAGATGTGTTGCGCCGGGGGATGGAGTACTATCTTCCATTCTCTGACATAGCAATGTCTAATGTCATTCATCTTCATGTTCATTATTTCAGCGTCACCCAGTCGACACCGGCTATCGCTGAAAACCAGCGCTGTGGCTCCGTCTTGCACGCGAGTCAGCAATATGCTGAGCGATGACCGTTTTGCGCGGTTGTGACGCATATTCTGTACTTGTATTTAAGTTTTTCCTATGTTTTTTTTATGGTATGCGTCGTGCCTGGCGCAAATAAACGTTTTTCTTTCTTTCTTTCTTAATGTCGACCGACCATGGTTTGGAACCGAATGTAACCGCGCCAACGCGGTAAAACACAAGGCCTACCAGGCATGCGTTGACACTCGAACGCGCAAGGCAAATGACGTGAGTCAGAAGAAGAGAGCCTTCAACACTGTTGCCAAGTCCTGCAAAAAGGTGATGCGAAGAGCACGGTTTGACCACATTAGCAGAATCGGAAATAAACTTGCTTCATACCCAGCGGGTAGCAAAGCGTTTTGGTCCCTGGCTAAGTCGGTTGAATCATACTTCTGTCGCCCCTCACTACAACCATTGCTGAAACCTGACGGTTCATTGGCCCACTCCGCTGAGGAGAAGGCAAACTTGTTGGCCTTCCTTTTTGCGGAATCTTCGCATCTGAATTCTGATGGCTCGCAGCCTCCTCCTTCTCATGATGGATGTGTGACGAGTATAACGGACATTCGCATCCATCAAAAGGAAGACCGTAGGGTGCTGCGTAGCCTTGATGTGAACAAAGCGAGTGGCCCCGACGGTATACCAGCAATTGTACTTAAACTTGTGCGCCTGAATTGTCTCCGATCTTGACACGCCTTTCGATAGAGACTGGAAAAGTGCTGACCTGGCCAACCACAGACCCATCTCTGTAACGTCCATCCTCTGTAAATGGAACGTGTGCTCAACAGTAAGCTCCTGGCATACCTAGAAGCGAACGACAGCCTTAGTGACCGCCAACACGGTTTCCATCGAAATCGGCCCACTGCGAAACTTCTAGCGTATGCCATTCACATCTGGAGTGAGGCCATCAAAAGACACGGGGAGGCGCTAGCCGTTTCCGTCGAAATCTCGAAGGCTTTCAGCAGGGTCTGGCACGAAAGCCTCATTGATAAGCTTCCTTCCTTCGGTCTGCCTAGTGGTCTGTGTGATTGGATTGCGGACTTCCTGAAGGACCGATCCATCCGAGTGGTTATTGACGGCTGCTCGTCCGGTCAGTTAGATATCAACGTCGGAGTCCCTGAGGGGTCAGTGCTCTCGGCAACATTATTCTTGTCAGCAGATCATTAATGTGCAGCAAAGGTTCCCCTTTGGGTACACGCGACAGCACTGTTGCTGAGAGATACGTGTCCTTGAAGGCGATCTCCGAATGGGGTGACGCCAATCTGGTCAGTTTCAATGCTGCTAAGACGGCTCTATCTTTCTGTGGTGTAACCGTGCCGTTAACGGACCATCTCGAACTTCTTGGTGTTGGTGTTGTTGAACGATGACATAGACCCTCAACTTCAGTCCATTCATTGAGGCGAAAGCTCAGTTAGCTGCAAAAAAGTTGGAGATTCTTGCAAAGGTGAGACGGTACTTCACGTCTGAACAGCTGCAGGTCTTGTATAATGCGCAAGTTCGGTAATGCATGGAGTACTGCTCTCACATCTGGGATGGATCTGCCAAATACCAGCTTGATGTACTTGAGCCGATTGACAGACGGGCCAAGAGGCATATTGGCAACGATGCACTGGTCGCGTCAAAACTCCAGAGCCTCGATCATCGATACTGAGTTGCCATCCTGTCGATTATTTATCGGTTACATTTCTAAGAGTGTGCGACGGAACTGCACAATTTGATTCCGCCTAGCCCTTTCTATCATCAGACTACAAGACGTATGCCATGCACGTTCGGTACATGGTGGACATCCCTCCCATACGCACAAAGTGTTTTGCTAAGGAGTGGAACTCCCTTCCGGAGTCTTTGTTCCCTGATAGCTACAACCCCCCAAGGTTGTAGCTTTAAGTCAAGAGTGAATGGGTTTCTTCTAGGTAAGCGTGCTTCACCGTAGACCACAACATCGCTTACCATCAGGCGAGATAGTCGTCAAATGCAAGCCTATAGAAAAATATCCCAAACTGGTAGAATGTACAAGGATTCTTTAATATTATTGTAAACACCTTATTGTAAATACCTACATTCTGAGCAAATAAATGAATATTCTATTCTACTCTAGCAGTCCACTGCTAGATATAGGCCTGTCCAATTGCACGCCATGAGCATTGATTTTCGGTACCTAACCTGAGGGCGTCCTACCAGCCCACGACAGATAGGTAATCCTTAAGTAAAAAATAAGTAAGGTATAGACGTTCAGCGTGATACTTCTTTCAGTAAACTCACCGACGACAGGTCCTGCAGCCAACAACCCCTGCTGGCTGCCCGTGGTCCCCAGCTCACAGGCACTGGTGGGCACTATGATGGTGCTGGCATACACTATGCAGACGAAGGAGATGATCGTCACGCCCGTCAGGCTGGTCATTATGTAACTGTAGAGGCCGAAACCTGGAAGCAGTGAGTTACAAATTGAGAATGTTAGCCTAAAAACTCTTAAGTCAGATAAAAACAATGGGCGATACCGTTTTTGTGCTCAGCAGTTGGCGCCACTGGTCAAATATTAGTTAAAATTAAAATCATTAGTTTAGTTTAAATTAAAATCATTTCTAATGCCGAAGAAGTGCGATTAAAAAAATATTTTTTAGAAAAAAAGGAGAATAATATTTTCCGATACAAAAACTCTATTAAAGCAGTAAATTCCGACAACAATAAAAATAATGTGAATAAAGTCGCTCTAAAAGCTAAAAAACTATGAAATTTGACATATAGGGGACCTCACGCTACACCAGCGCCTCTAGCGGCGAATTCATACGCGTAGCCCCTGCTCTACGGCTAGAAAGAATGAATGAACAATACATAGACGAGACAAAGAGACTTCTATGAATGTGGATCACTAAATGAAGGGACGTTCTGTATGAGTAAGAATATGAGTACTAAACTATGTTTATGAATAATACAGATATATGAAAGATGACATGTTGTGATCCCAATTATCTTGGAAGGGCGATAAATGAGGATAATAATGATGGTAAATATTCGAGTTAATGATTGCATTATTTTTAGGTGGAACGGGCACTAAACAGAATAATATAAATTACGTACTTAGAATACAAATGGGTCTCCAAAAAGGTACTGGTGAGTTTTAAGATAAATGGAAGAAAATTTAAAAAATATCGGCCAAGTGCGTGTCGGACTCCGCACATTTAGGGTTACGTACCAAATGTAGAATATATATTATTATTTTTTAATAAAATATACGTAATAATAAAAATTATCACCTCAAGTTCTTAGGTCAATGGGAAGTAAAATAATTCATCGGAACAAAAATTTTGTGACAGATGACGGACAGACAGACGGACCCGTGAGAGGCAGCAATATGGCTCCGTTTGGAACCTTTCGGTAAGGAACCCTATAAAAATACCTAAATTAAATGTTAAATTTATAAGCCCAATACATCGTCACTTACACAGCATCGTCGTTGGCTGGCTTCAGCAGATAGTTTTGGGGCACACAGGGCAGGAAAAGCAAGTGGGAAATAGTTATTTAGCATTTAGCAGTTTTACATATTATTATGCACTCCAGCCAACGTTATGATGAGAGCGTGTACCGAAATATGGGATTATTGATCCGTTTTGACACTTCTGATAGGACAGGTTCCTAGAAGAGTCAAAACGGATCAATAGTCAAAACGGACATATAGTTTATATAGTTTATATGCAAGCACCCTATGTTTAAGTATCACAAATAATAAATTTAATGCAAGAATGTCATTGCACCATGTTTTGTAATAAGAAGATAAATGACTGCAGGGCCATGTTGATAAGGTCCATTTTGCAATGAACCAAGTTTTTCCCAGGAGCCTAGTGTAACCAAGGCTCTTAGGGCACGCTCACATCGAGAGCTATCCGCTAGTGTACTTTAATAAGTTAGTGAACTATTATATTGCCATTTATGTCTAACTTTGTAGATCTAATTTCAGTCCAACTCTTCAAAAACAAATACATTAATTAATAGATCTCAGTAGATACTATTACAAATATAGAAGAGTTAAACATATATGAAAATAAGATGATTGAAAGTGGTGCATGTGACAGAAAAGTTCAAAATGGAATCGTTTGTGTTGTTATGGGCATGTGATGAGGAGGAATGAAACGTATTTGACTAAAAGAGTGATGAATTTAATTAATGATGAATGATGAATGGACTGTATGAGTTATGACACGAAAGAAACGAGAGTGAATGATACCGTGATGGATGACAGAGGAGACTGGAGGTAGAAAACCGTGTTGCGCCGCACCCTAAGTAACAAGGGCAGGAATAATTATGATGATTAAAGATGATACGAGTAATTTCATTAACTAAATTAACATACCTGCTTGGTCAATTGCTGCCTCGAAAGGCAGCTTTTGAAAGGACTCATTACTTTTATCCGCCATCTTAACGTTTCACTTATTAAACAATAAATAAACGAGTCATAAATTATATTCGCTAACTATTCACTATATTTATTACTACTTAATTAAAATTTTATAAATACGATATCTCAGACCTCCTCACGTGCAAACGCAAGGAGAGTCATACTTAGATTAAAAACGAACGTAATTTTGATAGTAATACCGAAGATAATCGCATTGTTCCGATATGATACTGCTAATTTGCGAATTATCTACAAAGATACAATTATCTATTTAATTAAGTAATTGTTTAAGAAATGTAATGTTGGCTTATTAACTGTGACGTCACAATTTTCATTAGAATATTTGTTTAGTTAATGGAACCCTAAATATATCCTTGATAAAATTCAAGAATTACACCTGTAGCCAAGTTGACAATCTACTATTGATAACGATAGTAGAAAACGAATCAATGTAAGGGAATGACACATCTGAACGTTAAGTCTCGTGGTCAGACCATACAAATAGAAGGCGTTAACGATTGTAGAAAGAGATTCGATACCAAACGTTTGTAACTCGGCTAGGGATGAAAACTATGAGGGATTGAAAACAGTGGATGTTTTTTACATATAAAGCTGCTGGCTATCTATACTGCAATGCTAACGCGAGAGGGATAATGGTGGCCTTAGCACAGAACATCCAATTGATTAAAATTCACGCATTGTAGGTAACCTATACACAGCAACTTTACGCTTCTTCTGGGACAGTAGGGTAAAATAAATAAAATGTATATGTGAGTGGTTGACCAAAAAGGGACCTGGAGGGATTGGAAACCGTTAATTTTTTTTTTTGAATTTTTTAATCTGTGGTCTTTTAGCTTTGTTTTGGTCTAACCAGAATATTTTTAGGTGCTGTAGTGTTTTTTTTATGATTTTTTTTCCCGCCCGCGCACGAGTCGAAACTTGTTTCTACACGAAATTTCAAACGCGATTTACTCGAAATCAATTATTTTCCCTTGAGGTCCCTTTTTGGTCAACCACTCACATATTGTGCAAATAATGATATTTTTCTGACGGCACGGTTGATGAAGTACCTAGCTGAGCGATTGGCTGCTGCGCTGTGTGTCACGCCTTTAATACCCTCACGAAACAAATATTTGTCTGGCCTACAGACTGTTGTTCTGGGTTGTTCCGTTTGTGTATAATGTGACTTCAAATGTTTAAAAAGAAGAATTTCATATGGTCAATATTTAGTCTTAGAGAGGAAATTTTTCATGTCGACTGCTATTTGAAGAGTCCACATAAAATGCCTGAATTAATTCCAAGGCCCCGCTAGCACGCACGTCGACGTTTCGATCGAACATCGATTTCTTGTTCAATTAATGTTTTGTCGTAATTCTTTATGTGAACTTGGTGAAAATACTTATAGATAACTACATACGTAAGATGCATTTTTTATTGGGGATAAATATAATGACCACCTAAAATTACTTTGTGACCATAACCTCTATTACCTAAAATTGTACTATGAAACCCAAATTTAGTAAATTGATCACCAAATTTAGTAAATTGATCACCAAATTTTAATAGCAAATTATTGCGCTATTTAATGTTGTAAAATAGGTTAGGTTAGGTTAGAACTGTGACCAACCGCGCGCGAGCCGAGCGAGCAAAGCGAGCGGTGCCGCGGCAGCGGCCGGCGAGCGCTACTTCCAAGTTGCTCCCAGAAATTTTATAATCTTTTTGGTCATTGGTTTAATTTTGGTGATCATTTACTACTTTTGGTGATCATTTACTACTTTTGGGTTAACAATGATTTATTTGGAGTCATTTTGCCTAAACAGGATAGCGAGATGTTAAAACTTTGGTTATAATTTTACAATAAGATGCGGGTTTAATTTTGGTGATCATTTACTATTTTTGTCTGTTATATGTTACTATATCTGGTGGTAAGTTAAACATAAGCCTTTTTTATTTACCACGTGTTAGGTACTCAAGAAAATACCCAACTTTTACCATGGGACCAACTATGAAATACTAACTTCTGCCAGCGGCTTCGCCTGCGTCAATATTGTTGTATTCTATATGATATGCCTGACTATAATCTATTTCTGTACCAAATTTCATCCAGATCCGTTCATTCGTTCTGGCGTGATTGAGTAAGAAACATACACACATCCAAACTTTCGCATTTATATTATTAGGAAATTAGGATATTAAGAAGTAAAAAGAAAATGAATTTGTTCTACCTTCCCTACGTGAACAAATTAGTAAAAAGGTCTATCTGTCTTTTTGTTTGTACTTAGCTGCTTATTTCAGGAACTCCCTGTCCCCATCCCTATTCCACTGTTGGTCCTTCGAGCCACGTACGTTTTCATGAATTGTAGTGTAGCTCGACGCACTAAAGCCTTGTAGTTTAAGTTGTTCCCAAAATGGTCATATACCCGAAAATATGGAAGGTACCATTTGCGCCTTATTTGTGACATTATCGTATCTGTTGATAAAAATATTTGCTATCAGTACAAACTTATCTGCTATTAAATAATAATTTAATCTTATCCATTAATGGCCAATGTTCAGTTCAAAAGCGTGCTAAAGGTAGTTATTTTATTATCGGTTTGTTTTCTCTAAATTTGTCCTTTAGACCAAACCGTTTGGTTACTAGTTACTGTATGCACCCATATTACTTAGGTATATTTGTTTTAACTGAGAAGCCTCTCCGAGCACTGCTAGAGTCGGAATTGTCAAATTTTTCCATACAAGTCAACAGTGACAACGTCGACTACACATTGACGGACTTTTACAATTCTGACTATCCCCCGATTATGAACTACGAATTTGAAGTTGAGTATTTATCAAACTGTACTTTAGCCTGATAACCTGTCAAACTTTGGCATTAGAATAGTGTTTGAAATTTTCTTAGCTCCAAAGTTTAAAGGTTGCTAGATTAGTTATGAAATAAAGCCTATATAGCCCATTTATTTATTTAATACTTTATGCACAAAAACGTACAGAGGCGGACTTAATGCCTTAGGAATTTTCTACCAGTCGACCTTTGGGTGATGCAGATACAAATAGTGGTAGGTGCAATATTTAGAGTTAAGCAAATCGCGTTTATTTAAAACGTATACCTATACCTACTAAGCCCATTATAAGTTTGATAATCTAAATTATCTAAAAGTTTAAGCTTTTTCAAAAAATTAGACATTATCAGTATCAAGAAAAAGAGGTTGGGTCAGCTTATATTGTGACGCGAAGATAGAGATTCAATATGAAACTAAATTTCCTTTTTTAAATCTATACATTTCAGTGAGAGAATTCGAATACACCGCCGAAAAAAAACATATAGTATTTTTTCAAATTCTCTGAAATGTTTGCGTTTACATGTAGTAAGTAAATATTTAAAACGTTCTATGTATATTGTAGGCGACCGTACGTTTGATTGTATCTAATTGTGAAATAAGAACAACCATTACCGGTTTAAGAGTTTAAGAGCATTGGTGGTATCAGCCGCGACTTACAAGTTGTAGGTCGTAGGTTCGAGCCCAGGCAGGCGCTTTAATTTGTGTAAATTATTTCATCACCACTGCTCTCAAAACAGTGAAGGAAAACATCGTGAGGAAACCGGCATGTCCTAGAACCAAAAATTCGAAGACATATGTGACATCCACCAACCCGCACTGGGCCCGCGTGGTGGATAACGGTCCATTCCCTCTCACAGAGAGGAGGCCTGTTTCCCAGCAGTGGGAACATTAATAGGCTGATGATGTGTGTGTGTGTGTGTGTGTGATGTGATTACCGGTTTTATATAAAAGGGGAAACTATCAGGCAACTACATGTTTAAGCAGATTTTTGGTCATATTTTTTTTTTTTCTTTAGATACCACACATTCTCGTGCACACGACAAAAGCAATTTAATTTAATAGATATCCTAGATAAAACCTATGTAATCAATTTAGATATAGATCATTGACGTGTTTTGATTTTGAACATAATTATATTTAATTATAAGCTGCTTTCTGAAATCTGTTACATAATGAAGATAGAGGAATTAAAACCTAGTAGAGAGATAAATATTATAACAAAAAAAAATATGTCTGCAAATTACGCTCGCATGATTTCCTGTATTAATTTTAGACATTACATTTTAAAGGAAAGTAAATAAAACAGTGTGTTTAATATTAAATATGTACATTTATTACCATATTGTTATTAATACTTATATCTAAAGATGTTAACCTAAATATTAGTTAAATGGTACTACTATCTTAAAACTACACAATGGTCTTATCAGGTACAATTACATTAAAAACCGTACTATTTAGGTACTTAATCAAAAATAAGAATAGAAAACAAAACAATATTTTTTATCTATAACTTTTCTGTACCAAATCATTATGTATTAATCTGTTACAAAAATTGCGGGAAATAACTAGTTCCACAATAACAAAGATT
Source organism: Anorthoa munda (assembly GCA_945859665.1). Classification (NCBI taxonomy): domain Eukaryota; kingdom Metazoa; phylum Arthropoda; class Insecta; order Lepidoptera; family Noctuidae; genus Anorthoa; species Anorthoa munda. The sequence continues at coordinate 4,038,920 of OX243901.1, read as the reverse complement.
AACATTAATTCTTTGATTATCTTTCACTGTACGTTATTTTTTATGGCACTAAAGATAGCGCACAAGAAAATATGATTGCTTTGTACGAAAGGTATATAAACTAAACAAATGCATACAATAAAATAATCAGTCAGTCAGTAGCATTTACATAACACACAGAGCAGAATAAAGATATTATATAATGAGGCGCCGTTTTGCAGTAGATATGTACGCTAAGCAAAAGTTTCGGCTGTCAAAGCCCGGTTTTTAAATTGAGAATTTCGAGTCAAGAGTGTGTCAAAGTTTACTCTCGTGCCAAATTTTGACAGGTTTTCAGTTTGAAGTAAAGTTTGTCAAATTCTCAACTTCAAATGCTTAGTTCAAATTCGGGGTTCGTCAGAATTGTCAAAGGCCGTCAATGTCTATGAGTCGGCGTTGTCACTCACTGGCATGTTTGACTTGTATGGAGATTTTTGACAATTCCGTCTCTAGCACTGGCCCCCAAAGCATTTTTTTATTCTGTAAGCTTGCGCTCGGTACCCTGTGGCATAGCACAAGGCTCGGACTCATTCATACATTATGTACAACTTAAAGTAGGTATGTTCAGTCTTCAGTAGATCCAGTCTGGTAGGTGAATCTTCACTTCTTAGGGGCTTTGTCTTTAGGCAAGAACCATGCTACTGCTATTGCACCTGGAAAGAACCAAAATATTTAGTTATAAGCATGTCGACGCTGTCACATTAGCAAGTTGATGACACTGTCACATTAGCATGTCGCTGACGCAATCATTATATTTTGCTTTTAATAAAAATCGCTCAATGCGGCTAAAGAAGTTTTCACTTCAATTAAAAATGCGTTTTTTTTATTTTTTTTTATTGGAATTGTGTTGATTTCATATTTATCGAGAAGGCCTTGATTTCAGCAAATCATTCGAATGCGGAAATTGAAAATTATCGGATATTCGTAATTAATTGTTATCCAATGATTACATATTCATATTTTAGGGTAGGTTCACACTGCTTTTTCTGTTTATTAAATCATATAAAAATCAATTGCAATATCAATCTGACTTGCATTTTAAAATTTTTGTTAAGTAGTTACTTATGGCTAGTATTATTTTATTAGTGCCTAAGTAAAATCCCATCATGTAATGCATCATTTAAGTAAAAATATTATCCTTTGGTGCTATATAGCACCAAAGGACCATATTTTTTGTACTATGTATTTCTATGTTTTATTAAGGCCTGCGTGGTGGATTAAGGTCAATAAAGTATATATTTATAAATAAATAAATCCTATGGCACAGGAGTGGGCGCGTTAATTTACTAATTTTTCCTATGATTTATATCTATTTTAATACAATCAGCTTTTGAAATATCATAGTCTATCTATTTGTATATAGGTGAGTGATATGATATATGTACTTGGTAAAATTATTATTTGAAAACTTTTTATGGGTGGTATCTATTATATTGTAGTAAAATATAGATACTTGGTGGGTTTATTATTTTATCGACGATAAGTAAAACAAAATAAATATTATTAGGTGTAATCAATTATGTTACTTATTTGTCATTTTTATGACTTCCTAATCTAAACATGGCTTATTTATTGAAATTTTCCACCTTGTCATATTGAAGGTTGCTGCAATTGGATACCACATCAACTCAGCAGAAAAAAAACATTACTTTTATAAACGCTAGGTTTTAGATAAAGTAGCATTTACTGAAAAATACTAAAATGCATAAGATCGTGCTTCTGAAGTACCACGTGATCAATTCCAAACATTTTGGTCTTCTTAAAATCCTTATCGCTTATTTAATATCAGTTTAGCTACAGCCCTTGTTTAGTTTACAATCTACGATAATAATACATTGCCTAAAAATGTCGACAAAACATCATCAACACAAAGCAGTCTGGGCAACAATAGTTGGCCCTCTAGCGAAAAACTTGGTAAGGGCTAAAAATAATGGAATAAGAAGATAAGTTGAAGGTAACTTACTTAACAACAATAGTGACCAGCCATAGAACGTGGCCTCACAGCTGGTAGATATCAGAGCACCTATCGCGTTCACACCCAGGAATGCACTCATTCTTCCCAGCATCACTGACAGGCAGGACACCATCCCTCTGTTAAAGAAACAACATTTTAATTAATTGATTAAAGGAAAAGGGAAATTAAAACTTGTACAGAGCGTTCATTATAGCTTGTCCCGTGACGCGATTGGTAGCACTGTTACTACGAGATATTATTAGTATGAACTAAGGCGTCAAACAGACGAAAGCTTTGCTGTCGACAGAGCGAACTTCAACTGTCAAGGCAAGGGAAGTTAGTTATAGTGAACGGTCTGTATAGGCTCCTCTTAAGGACAAACGATGAGGTTGAGCTTCTAAGTGACCATGAGAGTCGAAAAGTCAAAATGTAATATATATCGATGGGCATACTTTTGGACATTTTGACTATAGTCGCCAATGATAGAATGTTATAGTTCATAAGAATGATAGAATTCATATAAGCACTGTTATTGTTGACCCAATGACCGCCCCATTTCATGTCCAAGCAATTACTGTTCATACCAGGTTGCCTGGAAGAGATCGCGATATGCAATAAGGCCGCCCATTGTATGTGTATTACATTTAAGTTTCTTTTTTATTAATGTTTTTTATGGTGTACAAAAGCCTCTGATGTAGGTCGCAGGAATTCGCTAGAAGCCATGAACAGATCGGCGATGCTTGGGGGTTGCGTCTAAACTTCAGAACGTCTTTTGGCTATGATGCTGATCGTCAAAATGTGAGGACCTTTTCATCGCATATTTCAGTTCGTAGTCTTGACTACATTTTTTAAAAGTTTGAATGATGTAAAGTGATATTGTAAAAGGTTTTTAGTCCCAATTTTATCGCCAGTGTTTTCTCTATCCATTTCCCGAACACATCAAGCGCAGTAATTAATTAATTGATTTAATTTTGGCGTTGGTACGTTTAAGTGCCTGCAGAGTTATGAGAGCACCGATATAGCGTTGCGTTGCTCATACAATTTATTGATATTGTTATATGCTATAGGTATTAATTGGTTAGGTTTTACATCGCCTTTTGCCTTCTTATTAATAAACGTAACCACTGAAACAATATTTATAAATTTTGGAATTAGACTTTGGAGAAGGACGATTATTGTACTTTTTATCCCGACAGTACATTCACTTTTTTAAATGTGCGATCTTCTCGCGGGTGAAGCCGCTGTCAGAAGCTAATTTTCCATAAAGTGTTCAAGGTTTAAATTGGGAATGACTGTACTCTACACATAAATTGTTCAATTTAAAGAATAATTGATAAAATAAGAAGAGTCTTACTAGTTTTTTCTATAAAGGATAATATAAAACATTTTTTTATAACTCACCTCAAAGAAGTGGGATACAGCTCCACAAAATACACGCTCAAGATCCCCATGGACAGCGCACACATGAGGAAGAAGAAGAAGAAGATGCCCCCAGCAATAGGCACGGCCACCACGTTCAGCAAGATGGCGGCGATGGCCGACATTGCCGTGATGCAGATCATTGCCATGCGCTTGCGACTGCCGCAGGTGAGGGACAGCACCACGTTGGAACAGCTCGCCATGGCACCGTACGTCATCGCGGAGAACAGTGTCGTGTCTTGGATTGTATCGTCACAGATTTCAACGATTTCCTGGAAAAGGAATTGAAACATTTAGGGTCTGACATTTACCCTCTTACTAACAAACCCAGAATAAAGTTATACTAAATATAAACCCATGAAAATGTTTGGGTATTCCTTTGTTATACCGGCAGCCGTATTGTGTAAGTGCGCAAAGAAGTTGAACTCTATCCAACCGACCAAATCGGCCAATCACACAAAACGGACGCGTCATTCATCTCGCATGTGATTGGTCGATTTGGTCGGTTGGATAGAGTTTAACTTCTTTCCGCACTTACACAATAAGGCTGCTGGTATAACTTTATTCTGTGTTTATTAGTTAGGGTTAGAATCTAGTGAAATGAAGCTCTGCAAAGAAAATAATTTGAAATGCAAGCAAGATAGTCTTGCTATGCCTAGAACAATCGATAACTTTTTTATTCTCAACCTACTCTGTCCTGTGCTGGGCACAAAGGTTTTCCCCAAGACCTTCCACTCTTTCTGGTGTTTCGCCTTTTCTGGCCAATCCCCAGCCGTCTCAAACGATGACTTACTTAACTTAAATTAATAAGGATTTCGCTTTTGTTATTCTTGTGCGAAGGGTTGACTTGTCATTTTTGTGCTCTTTAAAGAAATTTACATACTGTCATATTTCCAGTAGCGAAGCCAGCAACCGAGGGGTACTTGATGACCGCGCAGAGGTTCATACCATCACCACCGCCAGCCTCCAACACGAAGAACAGGTTGTTCATGATGTACGGCAGCCAGAGGATGAAACCACTGCCACTAGAATGGGAACAGTTGTTTATAATACAGCACCATTGGTTTGCAAGGTAAAATAAGGGGAAGGAGCCTTAGAACACTGGTATTATCATCGATAATGGGTAATCAAAATGTTTATGAGAGATTTTAGTCCACTCAAAGATTACCTATCATAATTTTTGCGACCCAGTATTGAATTAACGGCTATTATTGAATTAACAAAATTGCTGTGATATCCTATAATACTAGGCTGTTTACTTCCCCACTTCAAGGCAAAGAGCGTACATAGAAGTGGGATGAGCAGAATAAGTAACTCAACTTGCTCAAGATGAGTGGGTTAGTGATTTCAGACTTATATATCAGCTTATAGCTCTTTAAAAGCATGCTAATTAGAATATGGTCAATTAATTTTCCGGGAATACTTACGTCATGTAAATAACAGCAACCAGATAGAACAGCCTGAGGGTCTCCTTCAACAGTGGTGCTCTGAAGAGAGGCACTGTCTGCTGCCAGACTGACTTCAGGAAAGAAACCTTAGTTTCGTTGGACTGGTTCTCATTGTCTGTTAGGAGTTTATGGACCTAGAATAACAAAAACTTAACATTACTATCATTTAACACACTCATAAAAGTTTTCAGGCTATTTATATCTATCAGTTGTGAAATGTTTTAAACAATGTCTAACCGACAGACAATTTTATTTGCATCAGTATTCTATATAATTATGTTGACTTTGACTGTGTCGGGCGTTTGTTTGCTATGGGATACGGTATCCTCGATGCCTTTCAATGAGAGTTCAATGTTTGGTTTTTTAGTGACTTTAGCGAAGTTTACGATCTCGTGCCTATCGTAAACTGTCGGTCTCTTGTAGTTCAATTCAACATTTGAAGAAAAACGTTATAAAATCAAAAATGTCTGCTTTCTACTTACAGGAAAACTATCAGCATCTTTCCCAGTATTAGCAGCGTAGATGTTCTTCAGAACTTGCAGAGCTTCATCCAGCCTTCCATGGCTGACGAGGAACTTGGGGCTCTCGTAGAACAGCTGCAGCAGGCACGCGGTGATGGCACACGGCAGAGACATGACGAGGGCCAGCAGACGCCAGGGGCGGTATGTGATGCCCAGGAAGTCGATGTGGTAGGCAAACTGCATTGGGAGGATAGGGTAGGCGAACACTGGAAGAATATTTGTTCTACGTCAGTTTGATTTGATTTGCTTGGTACATTGTGAAATATTTTTGTAATCGATATGGTTAGTCAGGCATCCCAATAGTATTTACAACGAGATTTGCATGTTACTCAGATACTGGGACATCCCTTGTTGTATCAGTCACTTCTTGTAAAACAATGATATTAAACTGCATCCCAATTGGATTAAATGATTAGATTGTAAGCCGACTTTAACATAGGAAATGGCAGCATTCACAATACTCCATATCATAAGATATGGAGTATTGTGAACTCTTAAAGGATAGGTAAATCTCCATATTTCAGGATTATCCAAGAAGATACATCGGCAAACATGCTAATTGCTATTATTAGATACATTTCTGCTGTTAGAAGCTACAACATAATTTACGACGCTAGAGAGACAGTATGCAAATGCAGCCAGTACACAAATGCAGAGATAGTACACCCATCTGATTCGAGTGTATACCATGCTAATTCTAAAGTCAACATACCTGCCACAGTAGCCTGCGAGCACATGAGCGCGCACGTGCAGAGCAACATGGCACGACCACGCGCGCGCTCAGAACAGCTCTCTCCCAGCAACGTGTATGCGCCGGAGTTGCTAGCTGAAGTGCTGTGGAACAAAAAAAGGTGAAGTCTGGAGGTGTAAACCAATAGCGATATCTTAATATTATTTGCATTTTCAAAGTTTGAAAGGCAGACTTTTGGCCTGTAGTGCTAAACAAAAAATGCTTCACTTTCTAACTGCTAAACTGCTATTAGTTGCGTTGTTGTAGCTTTATTTACTATTTAATGGTAATAAATTTGATGGTTGTCTGCGGCTACGCCCGCTTGATAAAGAAACGTACTATGGGATAAAAGATTCATATGACCTAATCCATAATATTATGGTATCCCCTTATGTCAAGTTACATCCAAATTCGTTCAGTCGTTAAGGTGTGTTTGACAGAGAGAGACCAAACATACAGCCTTTCTCATTCATAATATTACCAAGATAATCGCAGAATCGCATGCATGGAATCGGACGATAATTGCACAAACCGCAAATTTACAGCACATGCATCAGCACGTTGAACATTCACCTCTGTTTTGGTAGGTCAGTTTTTATTTGCTACAAACGCATCAAACAAATAGGAATCACGCGATATTTGCAAGCTACTTTCAGTGTACTATTGACATTCTTATTATAGAATTGTGTGTGTTCAGTGGTTATCTTGTCTTTGTCTCGCCAGGGGGTTTTGTTATCACTAATCAAATACTTGCCTACTCGGAAAAGTTTGCATAATGAACGATATTATTATCACCGCTTCCATGACGTAAATTTTCATTACCGCGAGACGCGTGTCGTCATTGATGTTTGCTTAACTTCAGCTTCACATAGTATTTCTATTTTTGTACGCGCCGTCTGGGGTTTTTGCCCTGACGCAAAATCTATTGAAATAATTTGTTTCCAGTTTGCATTTTCACTATGTTATCGGTGACCAATTTTCGAGATTGAGATATGCTGCTAAAGCGCTTTATTTCTATAAAAAATGTTGTTTAGCATTTAGCGCGCCTAGCTCTAATTCTTATTTCAACTATACTTTTTCATAAAGGTTTCAAAATTATGTTATGTTTGAGCAATCAATAAACACAATACTGTGTCAGCCCTATATGGCCATTTCTTCACCGCTACGAAACAATAAACGTAACTAAAAGCCTCAATCGTGCGGTTGCTCTGTCAGCCCTGAATAATAAGAAAGATTGGTACATTTCCGTTACTGACAGTGGTTTAAATTTCGCTATTTTTATAGTGTTATCTTGTAACTATGTTGACCTTTTAATAGGAGGTTTTGGAATCACACGTTGTGGAACGCGATGTTATAGATAACGTGGGAAAAACCGCGGAGAATTTTGAAAAATATTTGAATAGCTGTTGGAGTGGCTTGTCAGGCCTTATTTGCACTCCGCGTCATCTCCGAATCACTCTTTTCTTTTATTTTAATCTCAATTTCTAATTATAGAAATTACGGACAATAAGTATAAAGGTAAACGGATCAATTGGAGTACCTATGTAAGAATCATAGCAGGTGGCGTTTCTGCCATCTCCCATTGGAAAAAGGCGTGAATTTATGTATGTATTCTAATTATAGAGCTTTAGATATTAGGATATCAATAAAATTTCGGTATGCGATTATTTAATTGATTGATTGTTGCCCTAACCCCGATTTAAAACTGAATACATGCTGTATAAAAAATAGGTACCTAGTTACTTTTAAGTCTAACTTTTTTCATAGAGCTCTTATTTTAATTTTAAATGTTAATCAAGAAGACAACTTACAAAGTAGATGAGATCAGCTTGAGGACAGCCATGGTCTGCCAGTTGGGAGACAGACTGCTGAGCGCTGCGAACACGAAGCCGATTGACATGGAGAGCACCAGGGTCAGCCTTCTCCCCTTCGTGTCGGAGACGTAGCCCCATAGTTGAGCTCCTGCTACCACACCTATAAGAAAAAATAACTTGGTAAGAGTGTCCTTTGTCTCTACAAGTGTCTTAAAGACTTCGCTTGGGTTTTTGGAGACAATTGACTTCATAACCACATATTCTTAAAAAAAGGGATCCTATCAACTTATCCGGCTCGAAGGACCAACTTCGTCACTATAACATTGCTTCAAGAATTACAATCCCGATTTATCTTACTAGATTTAGCATTTAAATCTTTGAACTTAATAAAGTTGCAAGAGTAAGGACCATTCCTAACTTACTAGGGTTACAATAACATATTACAAATAAATTCAGGCAGTCTAGCTTACCAAGGAGAGGCATAGCAGTAAGCAGTGCCCTCTGCTGCAGCGTCAGTTCCAGGTCGCAGACTGCTGCAGCCACCACGAAGCTGGTGCCGAACATATCCATACCCATCGCCTGCAGGGTCCAACTGCATACTACCAGGAGACCGAAATTGTATTTGCCGAAACCTGATGGAAGAAAGTAGAAGATGTTTGATAAATATCAGTTAAATATAACGTTTAAATTGAAGAGGCAAGGCATGCCACTGAGTTATTCGACTCAATCGTAACATTGATCGGTAAAATATTTTGGCATGTATTCATTTTAATGCATATCATTGCTTAGTTATTTTCCTTCTTCTTTTTCTACATTCCCTTCTCTCCTATTATTTGGGCCTTATGGTCAATTAACTAAAAGTAGTTAGTACTCACCAGTCATAGACAGAGCCTCTTCAACAGAAGCTGAGTACAGCTTCTTCTTCCCATTCTCCACCACTGCCACTTCTTTCGTAGTAGTCTTACACATTGTTGAGTCTGCAAACACAAGATATAATCAATCTAATTATAGCTCCAGACTGTTTCAGACAGCTCTGTTGTCACCTGCATCTTGCAATTTAATGTCAGGGCTTATGATCTCCTGCGTCACCTGATAAGGGGCTTGCAAACAGTAGCACTGCCTTGATTCCAATTATTAGTTATCATCTGTAAACTTAGTCAAGGAAGCGACTATTGATATATATGTATATTGCAAAGAGTCTCTAGGCAAAATGATATTTTGTCAGCTACAATCATTGTCGAAAGAAATAAGAAAGTTAGGGCTTGACCTCGTGGCATTTCGGTTGAGCTCAATCACATATTTTTTAGGACTTTTTAGACAATCGTCGTAGCTGAAAGAATGTCACATTGTCTACGCTCTAAGGTACACTGTCTATATATTAATTGTTAGAAGAAAGCATTTTTATTCATTTACGTTAATTTTAAGATACTTAATCTAATTAGGCAATTTAGATAGAATTCTTCTAAACATAAATTTCACATTAGATTCTCATTAATATCGAATATAGTTAATAGCATCGACAGGGTTATAGTACCCGTTGAATCTTAAAAGAAAATTGTTAGCAAAATAAGACCAAGCGATATAAAAATGAGTATTATCTGTATAGGAATTATTTGAGCACAAGGCTGCTGATCGTAACAAATATATGACAATTTGAAACAGATTCACGATTGTCAGCAGTAAGAGAGCAGTTAGAAAGAGAGATAATTTGGGTGTATTTTAGACTAAATTAAGTTTAGTTTTTTAAGATATATTATTACGTTGCAGGATTTTTCATCTAAGTTACATCTCCTGCAAAATTGGACGTCGGCGGCGCCGGCGGTGGCGTCATACTGTAAGCGCGATGAGCGCAGCAGCGCATTGGTAAATACAGGTGTCGGATTCGAATCCGTCACGATAAAAAATCTGATTCTTTTTCAGTGATCTTGAATTTGGTTCAAAGATAGGACAGATCCCTGAGTGGGACACATGTAAACTTAAAAATGTTGATGAAGATTTGTTAGAGCGTTATAAAGTAGAATTACTTTGAAGATGGCTTAACATAAGATGGAGAATAATGCGACAAGAATGTTTCTGAGATTCAACACAAATTCCCGAAAGTGCTTGCTGATATTGTGCACTACCTCTGCTGGACCTAAATTGTTATTCAGGATATCATTATTTAAAGTTTTTGCAACGTTAAGGGAACAAAATGTGCATTAGACCTTCTACACCAGTCAACCAAGGCTGGTGGAGAGACTACCTTACAGATACAAGACTTTTGATCTCCTTTATAATACATTTTCTATATTTTTTATTACTCACAAGCTCAATAACAATTTCCTCCACAGATTTATTAAAATATTTTTTTATTATAACGTACACCGCTGCCTAACGCTTCAAGGGTTATATTATGATATATAATTATTTAATATGTATTTTCATTTAACTTGTGCAAACCTTACCAAATAATATCCAATATTAATTGTAACTAATTAAAGTTTTTATCTCGCGCACTCGGGTCGTCTTAGGTACTACGGTATCTCCTAATAACCGTTGTCTTATGCCTCCCGTCCTTATATATAGTGTTATATGTACGTCACAGTAGTTTATCTCATTTCTTCAGTCATCGTTACGATCGTTAATAGCCGTTGGAAGGTGTATCAGTTTGCTCTAGGCTGTTTGCAGAAAGGCTATAGGCGTGGGCAAATAGCTCGTGAGTGTCTATTTGGTATTTTAATCCCTGGCTACAGGTGACAGCTCCTAGGATTTTTTTGTGAATGGAAAAATTGGGTTCTCGAGTTCTTGATTAAGTTAATGTTCAGTAGACCAGAATCAAGGTTGGCTGACCTAAAGGTTTTATCGATTCATTAGAATTCCTCTACGGGGCTAAAGCCTGTTTAATAAAATTGTTTTTTAACAAAGGTTGGCAAATTCGAAGTATTGATTACTAAACTCATCAAAGTCTAGATTTTAAATGCCCTAAGAGATAAAGAAAATAAATACTTTTGGGCTTCCGATCCTCGTAAGAGACCCATAGGATCATTCATTGTATGTCACTATGTCTTACAAGACCTTATTTCTTTGGAACGCGTGGAGGTATACGGTTGATATGGATATCAAAATTTGCAATCCTTTGGAACAGTGAAAAAAACAAACGTTTCTACGCAATCAAAGGATACGGCCGTTTATGGCGCATATTTGCCACTCGCAAGGGAATCAAACCCCATAGGGTGCTTCCTATTAACATGAATACATTTTCTCATCTTCTCCTAAGGTGCGAAAATGTATGGGCTCTGGTCTACGAAGCTATCTAGATTCTGCCATATTCAACTCTGTTGTTGTATATCGTCACCAAAGCATATATAAAAGGCTGAAAGCAAATTCACTTTTAAAAGAAAAGTTCGTGACCACTATTTGAGTCGGACTAAATAGCTCTCATCTAGAGACAGAAATCTAGTTATAATAATTATTAATAGGTTTCTCGTTTTTTTATTGGTATTTATTAGTCTATTTTATTTGTATATGTGTACATATTATTGTTATATTTAAATATTATTTTGTACCCGTTCACAAAGTTGTCCTTTTTAACCCAAAGGTTGACTGGTAGAGAATGCCTTGTGGCATTAAGTCCGCCTATGTACCACTATTGAACATGCAGTTTAAATAAATAATATGGAAACTTTTTTACAAAGAAATACAACCGACTTCTATCAAAAATCCACTGTGCCAAAAAGTGCCAAAAAACGAAGAAACAAAAACAGGAACACCAACTTCCTAAATTGAATTTATTTTCAGTTTGCAGTGTTTTTACTTGGAAGTCGATTGTATTTATTTATAATATGGTTTTTATTTTTAACTTTTTAGTTGTGGTACATAATGAGCAAGTACAATAGTAAAGTATCTTTAGTGCCCACAGTTATGCCTGAATAGATTACCAAACTAACATAACCAGTGAACTGAGAATGTACCAGAGCGAACTGGACATATCTGCATTCCTCTTTAGAGCATACCGGCTGATAGGTTATGAAATGGCAGAAACAATAAACAGACATGCGATTGCAGGAATATCGAGGGATTTGCCGTTGTATATTAAAGTGTTCTGTTATATATCTCCAAAGTTCTTCACTAGCTCTGAATTTGAACCCACGATCTCAAGCACGAGAGGTGAGGTCTTAACCACAGGGTCACCGCACATTAGAAGAAGCAAAAGCCTGTTGAATGTCATATTCGTATTCGTATTCTTAAAAATACAAGTTTTAAGAATATGAATATGTAATTCTCTGTACTAGTTTATAATTGATTTTTTTGGCTCCAATATCAAAAAACCGGCCAAGTGCGAGTCGGACTCGCGCACGAAGTGTTCCGTACCATTATCGCATAAAACGGCAAAAAAATATATTTTATTCTGTTTTTGTGTTTTAAGGTCTATCCACACATATCAGGCCGTGCCAGGGACGTGGACGGACCGTGACCCCGTCAGGGGCTCAAAAAATATCGGTGTGTACATTTTATATTAACTCGTTCACACATGTCCGTGCACGGGCCATTGACAAATCTTCTATGCCTGGGCCCGGCCCTGTCACGTCCCGGGCAAGGCCCTAATATGTGTGGATAGACCTTTAGCGGCAACAGAAATACATCATGTGTGAAAATTTCAACTGTCTAGCTAACAGGGTTATGAGATACAGCCTGGTGACGTACAGACAGACAGACGGTCAGTGGAGTCTTAGCAATAGGGCCCCGTTTTTACCCTTTGGTTACTGAAAAATGATGCGGTTTTTATAAGCTTCATAAAAATGTAGGTCTTGTTCCCCGACGCCACTTGGGCCGTCCCCTCCCTCCGCATCTCCATTGGCAAGAAGCGATCTTATGGTACAAGTCAAGTATCTAAAAAAATACATAAAACAAAAATCCACTATAAACTTATTTGCAGTTGGTAAACTGACCTATGTCGATATAATATGCCCTGCGTGTTCAGTACAATGACGCTCTGAGGGCAGTCTTAAAAAAGCCCAGGTACTGCAGTGCTTCCGCAATGTTTGCGGATGCTTCTATTGATGATTTCTTTTCCATCATTAGGAAAAGAACTGCATCGATGATGAGCAGGGTCCGGGGTAGCACCAACACTGTCCTCGAAACGTTAGCGTGCAAAATAAACAGTCCTTTTACTGTGTACTGGGCAAGTGTACACCTGCTCAGAAATAGGAAATTGACTCCGGTAATTATCATTAAATTGTTTTGTTTACTAACAAATTACTAACACCCTGTTATGTTTTATTTATATGTGTACTGCTAACAACCCTACTAACATTATATCTGTAAAATGTATGGTTCCGTCTGAATTAAAGATAAATTATTATTAATTATTATTAATATAAGGACAACAGTTTTGCAACAGCAAAGTTAATTTTATTCCTCAATCCAATTTATCTTTATGTTAGAACAATATTCAGTGCTTTCATTGTTTATAAACTTCAGTTATTTTGGCGAATGTAGCTGCTTGTACGGAACCCTCTGTGCGCTCAGCTGTGTACAGCTCACACTTGTCGGTTTTTCATAACATTATAACATTGATTTCAACTTTCAATGGTGTTTTAGGTCTAGAGGAAGAGGCCTTACGAGCTCCTCAGTAAAAAGGGTTAGTTTGATAAAACGTCCAAAGGAAAGCTTATGGCTATCTATACCAAGGATGGGTGATGGCAGCAGAAGACATGGTGTTCAAAGGTAATTATGGATGGATGTATCAGTAATCGAACTGGCTCTTTTATCCTCTATTGATGGATTTTACTAACATCTAATAGATCTAACAAGAAAAGCAAACCAATCCTACCACACCAACAAACATAACATCTCACGACCTCAATGGAAAATTCTGTGACCGAATTTACTTCTCTCATTCCTTCAGGCCACCTGTCTTGGCAACACATAGATACTGTCAAACGTGTCCATTTAAACACTGCAGTAATATTTACGACGCAGATAACGTGTCGTTAGTTAGCTCACATGTTTGCTAAACAAATATGTTCAGGCATCACGTCCGGGGGGGTCTTGGTGCAAATCTTAAAGTACATATTGGATTTTACTATTGTTGTGCGTAAGTGTACGGTGTTGTCCTGTTTGAGCGATGGTTGCGATGCGATCGTAAGCGGTAGCTACGCTTTTTAGCTCAGATTCATTGACAAAAATCTTATTATCGTGATATTTTGTATTACATTTAGTTTCTACCAGTGGCAGCAGACGACAAACAGACACACAGCCGGACGCGACAGTGACAGCAATAGGGCTACATTTGGACCCTTAGGGTACGGAAACCTACAAAAAAAAATTTATTATCTCGATAACGATATTCAGACAAAATTCCATTATGACATAGGCCACTTAAATCACATGGCCTTTCTCGATCCTCGGCCACTTTACGTGCACCTTCTAGGATTTAAACGAGGCCAATAATAGAGCTACGCACGTTGCTTAATAATGGCCCATCAAAATTTACTTTTGAGTCCATCTACTCGAAAAGAAGAACAAGAAGCCATACCGCGATAATCGTTGCCTTTTTTTGTGGGAAATCATCCAATGACTTCGCCCGCTCTGGGTGAAGCGGGAGGGCGTATCAGACATTTACTGACTAAAACCCACCCGCGTTCCTTCAGTTGCTAGCCAGGGCAGCGGTAACTCTTATCCGCGACCCAGACAGGCGTCGGCCCTAGCGGATCCCGTTAGTTTTACAGACATATATTTGAGGCGCGCGTGGAATACTACGCGCCGTCGACACGGGCGTTGATCGTTGGCTGTATTATCGTTTAGGCAAGATAGAGCAACGAAGCATGAACCTTTAGACTACCTACCTCCAAGACCTCCACCGTTTCCTGAAAACTCAAAAGCATGTCAAGTTTAAATGGACTTGGATTCGAAGACTAGCTTTAGAGCCGTTGTAGTAGGAATGGCTTCTAATATTTTCGCATCGCATCGCACAAGATTTATCTCGCGTAGGACGACACACAAAACTCTTGTTTGTGTCACCGAACTTGGAAAGGACGGGTAAGTAGTGCGCAGTTATAAATTGTATGTGTTACTGATGTTTTTGTTTTTAGTAGTAGGTCTATTTGCTTGTTTTGATGAAAGCATTGAACCTTGATGTGATGCTGTATTGTTTTATTTGTCTTATTTTTAGTAGCCTGAAAATAGCCTAGTCTTCTGCGGCGTGTTGATTGCATAGTTTTTAGTTCAATTTTCAGTTACGGCAACACTATTTATTTTCTCTACCAGTCAACAAGAGTCAACAGTGCAGATGCATAAAAAAATTAAATAATTGAAGAAGTAAAATTGAATAAAAACATATGTATGTTAAAATAACTATACATATATTTGGTCATTACATATGAAATTGGCGTTTTGTAAGGGAGGAACATAAAGTCATTTTTATTTAATGTATTTATTTAATCAAAGTATGTACCATTGATGCAATCCAAATTTCGAAAAAATGGTAATCTGTTGGAGCAAGGTCCGGGGAGTACGGTGGATGTCTTAGATATTCCAATTGAAGCTCCTCTAATTTGGTAGCCGTCTGTTGTGCAGTGTGTGGTCTAGCGTTGTCCTGAAGCAGCAGTGGCCTAGAGCGATTGACCAGCCTCGACTGTTTAGCAGCTAGCTTTTCCATCATGGTTTGCAGTTGCTGACAATAGACATCCGCCGTAATCGTCTGGCCAGATTTAAGAAAGCTGTAGTGAACGACACCGGCACTAGTCCACCAAACGCTCACAAGTAATTTTTTAGGGTAAATTTTCGCTTTTGGCAGGATTTGGCTGGTCCGCCAGAGTTCAGCCATTGCGATGAGCGTTTCCGATTATTGTACAGGATCCAATTTTCATCACAGGTAATGATTCGATTTAAAATCCCTTCATTATTGTGCCGGTTGAGTAATGTAACGCAGCAGTCAACGCGCGTTTGTCGGTTTGCTGCACTCAATTCATTAGGTACCCACCTTTCAAGCTTTTTCACCTTTCCAATTTGCTTCAAGTGGATTAAAACAGTTTTATCATTAACACCGCAGCCTGCAGCTAACTCGGACGTGGTTTGCGATGGATCCGCTTCAACAATAGCCTTCAATCCATGGGGCTTGTTCTGCAGGTCGAAATTTCCAGAACGAAAACGTTGGAACCAAAAACGCACTGTGTTTTCTTTTGCGACATCGTCGCCATACACATCATTAATCCTTCGAGCCGTTTCTGCAGCACTGGTGCCACGATGGAACTCGTACTCGTAAATAGCGCGATATTTCAAGTTTTCCATTTTGTTAACTGACTGGGGCAAAGAAAAACCAAAAGAGGAAAAAACAAATGATTTACGGTTTTCCAAACACAAAAAAAAGCATGAGTAAATAGCTGAATAAATTTAAAATTGGAATTCCAAACCAAAGAGGAGATATTTGGGATCAAAGTGGCCAGTACGACAAAACGCCAATTTCATAGGTAAGGACCTAATATATTTACTACAATAAATACGCAACTTTAGGTCCTCACATGAACCGGTGACAGAGCATGCGGTACAAAATGAAAGGTGGGCCAGCAAGATCGACCTGCGGAGATTGTCTTAGCTGCGTCCGACTGGAATACGGAGTCTGTCTAAAGTTTCCCAGGTCCAAATAGCCTACCAGACATGATTGTCAAGCGTTTCTTCACGTGCTGTGTTCAGTCGTTCAGCTACCGAGGCCGTGGGTTATGCCAGAGTATCTTATAGGATTTTCATAGTTAACTTATTATTGATGTGCTAATATTTAGCTAGTATATGCAGATATTTTATCGCTAATAGCTCGCGCTAAAACAGAAGAACTATGCTAGAAGAGGATAAGATATTGCTTTGGTGACGATCAACATACGCGTCAGATATACACGTGACCGACGACGTCGGTGTAGGTAATACTATTATAAGTAAAGCTTCTGAATCGTGCTCCTGGACCTAATTAATTTAAGCTTTCTTTAGACTCCGACTTAGTACATCCGAGATCCGTCAAGCTATTAAAAAAAGAAAAAATGAAAGAAAAATTGTTAAAGGTCTATCCACACATATCAGGGGCGTGCCCGGGACGTGACGGGGTACGGTCTGTCCACGTCCCGGGCACGGCCCTGATATGTGTGGATAGACCTTTATTCTGCACAAACTAAACGCACAATACATACATAAACTCACGCCTTTTTCCCATGGGGGTAGGCAGAAACTACAGAACGCCACCTGCTACGATCCTTACATACTTCTTTTGCTTCACTCACATTCATACATCTAGTCATACACACACGCCGGTTATGAGTACTGCGCACCTGGCCTTTCTGAAGAACATCACCTATAAGGTCTATGTATGTCTTTCTAGGGCGTCCCCTCCCGGCGTTTCCATTCACGTCTGCCATGTAAATACCTTTCGTTAGTCGCCTTTCATTCATTCTCTCAACATGACCAAACCATCTTAACATACTCTTTTCAATTTTAGTCACTACATCTTCTTTTAAACCACAACTTTGTCTTATTACCTCATTCCTCAATCTATCATTTAAAGTTACACCACACATACTTCGCAAAGAACGCATTTCTACTGCATTAATCCTACTTTCATGTCTTTTTTGCCATACCCAACCTTCACTTCCATACATAAGTGTAGGCACCAGCACACTGTTGTGAACGGCGAGTCGAGCTTCCGGAGACATCGATTTGCTGGTCACAACCGCATGTATAGCACCATTCACTTTATTCCCTGCATTCACTCTCCTTTCCACATCCTTTTCAATCTTTCCATCCCTTGTGAACATACTTCCCAGATATACAAACTCGTTCACTTGCTCCACACTCTTATCATTTATTTTCACTTCGCACTCCGATACATCGTCTTCTCTTTCAAACACCATTACCTTAGTCTTGTTCACATTTATACACATCCCTTTTAACTTAAATGATTCATTCATCACAGTCACCATGTCTTGCAACTGTTCTGCTGACGATGCAAGTAGAACTTGATCATCTGCATAAAGAAGGCATTTGACAGGCAACTCATTCATCCTCAATCCGCACTCATGCTCTTTCAAACCTATTAGACAACTATCTATGTACAAGTTGAACAGCCACGGTGACGCTACACAGCCCTGTCTAACACCCCTTGAGATGGAAAACCAGTCCGTATACGCCCCATTAATCCTAACACAAGCACTGGAATCCCTATAAAGAGATTTCAGTGCCCGTACCAAGCGCCAGTCCACACCGTACCCGGATAGCGTCAACCACAGTTCATCCCTCCACACACTGTCATAGGCCTTCTCCAAGTCAATGAAAGCACAGTAGACTTTTTTGTGCTTTGCCAGATGTTTTTCAGCTATGCTCCTCAAGGAGAAGATCTGATCCATACAGCCCATTCCCTCTCTAAATCCTGCTTGCACGTCCCATAATTGTTCATCCGTCACTTTTACCACTCTATTTATTAAAACTTTCGCATATAATTTGCCGACAACACTCAAAAGACTAATGCCGCGGTAGTTTTTACACTCCTGCTGTGAACCTTTTCCCTTATATAGTGGTACGATTACAGCCTTGCACCAGTCATCCGGCACGCGGCCATAACTCCAACAAATATTAAAGAGCCGGCACAACAGGCTTGCTACCACCCCGTCACCGCCCTTCAGCATTTCAACAGATACTCGGTCATACCCTGCAGCTTTACCAATCTTCATCCCACTCAGCGCTTTTATAATCTCATTCATTTCTATTTTATTCTCATTCTTTTGCTCTTCGTCCGTGTTTGGGTTTTGACAACTGGCTTCTACCCAGTTACCCACTCCTTGCACACTATCCTGACAACTAAATAAACTTTCAAAATATCCCTTCCAGCGTTCC
Source organism: Anorthoa munda (assembly GCA_945859665.1). Lineage (NCBI taxonomy): Eukaryota > Metazoa > Arthropoda > Insecta > Lepidoptera > Noctuidae > Anorthoa > Anorthoa munda. Next base: position 4,020,162 of record OX243901.1, on the reverse strand, counting down.
AAGACCGATTCTTCGCTCAGTAAGCACCCATCTTCTGCTCTTATTACATTCATGCTCGATGTTTTTGTCACTCCGCGAGCCAATCTTACCTGTTTCCAGAACAGCTTAACATTGGCCCTGAAGTTATCGGAGAATTTCCTGTTATATTTTTCTTCCTTTTCATCCTTCTTCATTTTTACCACCTCTTTGACTTTCGCTTTCATTTGATTGTATGTTACTTTCACTCTTGCCAGATCATCCGTCACGTTTGTTGCCTGATTCATTCTATTTTGGGCCTTACAGGCTAATACATTGAGCCAAGCCTCTTTCTTCTTCTTCACCACCTCTTTTACTTCATCATCTACCCAAATATCATTCGTTCTACTACCACGTTTCCTCTTCGCTATACCACATAACTTTGTGGCTACGTTTACCATACTACTTTTCACTATTTCCCACACATCCTCTAAAGTGAAATCATTAATATCATCAAATATCTTATCCGTCTTCTGTTTTACTTCCCTCTTATATTCCTCCTTTACTTTTAGTTCTTGTAATCTTTCTACTTTTATTCTTTCTAACGCGGTCACAGGAACTTGAACTCGATGACGCCAATGCTTGAACAGACCAGCCACCCGACACATAACCAGATAGTGATCAGTCCCTACATTAGCACCCCGATAGGCTCTTGTATCTGCGACTTTGCTCTTCAATCTTTCATCTACAATAACAAAATCAATCATACTTCTACTGTCTTGCCTTTCCCACGTATACCTATGGATCTTTCTATGATCAAACATAGTGTTCATTACACACAGGCCCTTCTCTACACATACTTCTAGTAAATTCATCCCATTCTCATTCACTCTATTGTCACCGAATGCCCCTAATACTTTTTCGAACCCATTCCTCTTCACACCAACCCAACTATTAAAGTCGCCGAGCATAACAATCTTCTCGTTAGATCTACAATCATTCAATATATCTCCTAAACATCCCCAGAATTCCTCTCTCTCAGAAGGTGAGCATCCCATATCGGGTGCATACACGCACAAAATAAAGATAGGGTGTAGGCCCACCTTAATTCTTACCCAAAGAATCCTAGGGCTCACACAAGCATAATCTTTTACAAACCTCATAATCCGCTCCGAGAGGATAACCCCCACACCCTGACAGGCCCTCTGTGTCTCTTGAACACCGGACCAGATAGCGGTCAGGGACTCGTGTTTAGATATATCCACTCCCTTTCTTTTTGTCTCATTCACACATAACACATCTATCCTTTTGTCCTTCACTATTTCACATACTTCATCCATCTTATCTATCATCTCTCCCTGCACATTCAGCGTAGCTAAGCGACACTCCGCAGCCCGCTTTTCGCCCCATGAGAACAATTGACGTGGTGTGTGGCGAGCATCACCGCCGTCTCCGAGTAGATTATTAAGACTCATTTTGTTCCCACGAATAGCAAGGGAAATTATGTCCACGCTCTACAGAGCCCCGCTTGTAGAGGTAAGGCTGGATAGTGCCTGGGGGCGCCCAGTCCCAGACAACAGGCACGCTTACGACTTAGGCTCTCCCCTAGCCATGCAGCTCTCGGCACGGCGACCTTAGCTTGGGGGTGAGATGTTCGCACCGCACAGAAGGAAACAAAGTGTCCTCTGGCATTCATTCCCTTAGTCGCCTTTTACGACACCCACGGGATGAGATGGGATGGTGAAATTCTTTACGTCCGGTCACCATACGGTACCGCACAATACAAAAAAAACATATTCGCGAGCTGGCGGACCAAAAGCAGATGTATCCTCCGACTGCACAGCATGATTTTCTTCTTGTTTACGTCTTTTTAGTTTGCTTTTTAAGCTGTCGGGTTTTTTGATTTTTTTAATTAGCTTTTCATCCTTTCCAAATTTCATTGAACAGAAAATACAAAATTTTAACGATGTCTCGGAAAGACTTTTCAAAATTAACATGCATTCGGCCTACACACTTATCCGATATTGTTGCTTTGGACCAAAATTTACTTATAGCCTTCGCTCCTCTCATTTATGGAAACACCCACAACTTTTAGAAAAAGTAGACCAAATTATAAAGAACACACTTTCAGCTATCCTAAATGTGGCCTTGGACGACCGAGCTTGGCAACAAGCCACGCTTCCCATTCGCTTGGGCGGCCTCGGCGTCCGCAAAATTTCAAGTATAAGTTTACCAGCCTTCCTCTCCTCGGTCTACGGTACTGATAAATTAACCAGGAACATCTTATCTTCCTCACTGGTTAATTTTGAGGTACCGTGTTTGACCGATGCGTTGAACGCTTGGAAAATGGCTTGTCCCAATACGGATCTACCCGACAACCTGTCCTCCCAGAGACGATGGGATGTGCCGCTCTGCAGTATTATACAGAATAATCTTATAAATACATCGTCTAGTACTGCTGAGCGTGCGCGTCTGCTGGCTGTGGGGGAATGGGAGTCGGGTTTGTGGCTTCAAGCACTCCCGTCATCCACCATAGGCACTATGATGGATGACTCTTCGTTTCGGCTCGCAACCTGTCTACGCTTAGGCGCACCTTGTGTTGCTCCACATCGGTGCCAATGTGGTGAAGCTGTCGGCAGCCTTGGGCACCATGGCCTGTCTTGTTGCAAGAGCGCAGGACGCATAGCACGACACGCCAGCATCAATGACATTATTCGTCGAGCCCTTATCACCGCCAGCGTACCAGCTGTATTAGAACCTAACGGTTTGGTACGTGACGATGGGAAGAGACCAGATGGCATGACGTTGGTGCCGTGGAAGGTGGGTAGGCCTCTGGTGTGGGACGCAACCTGTGTCGACACCCTTGCGCCATCTCATGTTCCTAGTTCGGCGGGCTGTGCTGGCGCTGCTGCTGCGGCTGCTGAGGCCCTCAAGCGGCGCAAATACTGTAACCTAATTGGTAATTACAGTTTTGAGCCGTTTGGGGTCGAAACGCTTGGGACATGGGGCCCGAGTGCACGTCTGCTTTTTAAAGAGATCTCTCGCCGACTGATCGACGCTGTGCGTGACCGGAGGGCTGGATCTTTCTTTGCGCAGAGAATCAGCATTGCCATTCAACGTGGCAATGCTGCCAGTCTTCTGGGCACGTTCCCAGATGACAGCGATGTGGAGGAGTACTTCGACGCCTAAGTGTACCTTTCTTTTGTATATAGTATAAGTAGTTAGTTTAAGTATAATTTTGTATAGTTTACTTTTGTTTATGGTATAAGTATGTACATATGTAAGAAGCTGTAATTAATTAATTAAAGTTTTATTAGCTTTTTTTATTTCCAACTTTTTAGTAATTTTTTTTTAGAATTATGTACATTTAAACATATAAGTGTTATATATTTTTGAAATTGCCTCTTAAAATCCTTTATTTTGATACCCCACACGACGAATTTGGAAGATTTTTTTTTTCCCCACAAAATGTCGCCCAAAATCCGCCATTTTTGTTTTTCCAATTTTAATGTAGCCAGTGACACTCGCAGGATTAAGACGAATCGATTGACGTAAGAATCATCAAAATCAGCCAACGCGTTTGGTCTCTAGAACGCCACATAGGAACAAACATACATACATACATACATACATAGACTGATAAACACTTTACCCTCCTTCGGCAGTCGGGTAAAAATAAAGAGTGGCATTCACTAAAGGTACAAATTAGCTGGTATATTCAGTTTCGTTAATTAGTAATACAGCGATGAGTCCTAAGTTACTTTGGCCACATCCCTCGGAGACAGCCAAGTTAACCTGGAAAACTGGTTATTGTGGGCAAGAGCCGAAGACAGAGTGGTTTGGAAGCAGCTCGTCAGTGACTCCGTCAAAGCTTTCTAGGACGGTCACGACCTTCAGCAATAAAAAGAAGAAGGTTTCAGCGACACTGAATCAGAGATTTGCCTTTCATGTTTGTAAGTATTACTGAAAAACACCCAACTATGTACAGTTTAGGGTCAAAAGTGCAGTCTCACTCTACCAAAACAGCAGCGGCAATTTTTTTAAGGCCGAAGAATTTCAACTTTTCACGTTAAGTAGGTATAATCTGTACTTTAATTTCTATACCCCGAATCTCTTCAAAGTTAGAGTGAACAGGCTTCTTCTGGGTAAGCTCACTCCATCGTCGACTCTGTCTCTGTCACCTCTGACCTAGACTAGAGTCAAGAGCAAACCCATCATAAACAAAAAATATAAAAAATACAATATATTAAACCAGTTTTGGAAAATTTAACTTATTCTACAAAAACTAGTCATTTGAATTTTGGGAGAGTAAGACTACACTTTTGATGCTCAGTCAAGCATCAAAAGTCTTGAATAGGGAATATTATGCATGACAAAAAGTATTTGTTATTTGACCAATTCATCGATAAAAAGACTACTAATAGTGAAAACAGAATCAAAATTGATAGAAAAACGAAAGAGATATAACAATTTAAATTGATATATCTGTCCCTGTCTATAAAAAAAGGTCGTTTTCTATGGCAGCTGTATGGGCGTCGTCGTGCCATCTGACGTCATGTGGCACGTCGGTCTACGCTTTATAATTTCGTCTCTGATCGAGATGTTCTAAATATCTTTCAAACATTTTGACTATAGTTAATAAGTAATTAATAAGGCAAATAAAAAAATTATACATGCATAATAATATTCCTTATTGGCTATATGTAGAATGCCAGCTTACGTTTAAAGATCATGGAATCATACCGGATTCAATCAATCAATCAATAATACGGTTTATCTCAATTAGTATATAAACGATTAGCCAAACATCCTGGTGGACCGTGTGTACCAAGTTCAGGGTGTACATGTCGGTATGGTTTAGTTGTAAATGCTCTGTTTACATTTGTACTCGCCATTGACTGACTGTGACAACTTAGGCTGTGGTGTTGTTGTTAGGCGGAGCGATCGCGACACATAACTTTTTAAGATTTTTGGATGACCATAGTCTTGAGTTATTGACCCTTTATGTGGCCCTAAAGAGCCAATAAATCCTAACCCTCTTACAAATAAACGCGGAATAAAGTTATACCAAGTATAAACCTATGAAAATGTATGGTTATTCCTTTGTTATACCTGGTATAACTTTATTCCGCGTTTATTTGTAAGAGGGTAAGATATTAAAGTACTATCGTCATTCTCATATCAGCCGAAAGACGTCCACTGCTGGACATAGGCCTCCTCCAAGCGTCGCCACATTAAAGTTTAGCGCCTTTATTAAATATGTCGAATCGAAAATGTGAATTATATTTGGTAGAGTCGTGTAATATTGCCATGACTTAAAATAATGACGTCGCAAGGAAATAATATCGTCTCTACTCGTATTATGTTTCTGTTGGAAAAGCCTTGTCTTTCAGTCATACACTATTTTTTTCTGTGTTTTTCACTGCATAACCATTTTGCCCACTCTTTCTGATCTGATATAAATAGAGCCTTGCCAGTGGCTATCTCAGGTGCCAATAAACAAATAATTGCATTTAAATACATAGTTATAGCACTCGACAAATTTCTTGGCGGCCCTGAATTTTGCTACAATGGCTGCGCAGTAGTAAATCTCATACAAAAACAGCACCATTTCGTGCCTTGCGCATCGGAAAGCCAACTTCAGGGCGGCCCAGAAGTTTGGCAAGCGCTATAAGTGCAGTACAAAAGTAAGTACTACACCTAATTATGCACCTAACTCTGAAAGAAACAAAAGTACCTATTACATTTCCTACCTAGACTGTTACATATTTCCACTATAAAACTTGCTAGAACCAGTCTGGATGTATTTTCCCTACACGAGCATCGAATCATTGTCCCATTTCCAAACAAATACGAAACGTAATGGGGAAACCCGTACTTTCATAACTAAATAAATAGAATGATGTACCTACGTAAGAAACCCGTGTATATGTCTCATATAATTATGTACATTATATAAGAAAACTGTAGGTGTTTATGTACGTATCACGTTGTATTGTTTGAACCGCTTTCCTTTTGTTGACTGACGCCATGTTTGTTCTATAATTAGACGTGAGAGTCTTAAAATTAGACATGTTTTTTAATAATATATTTATCGTAAAGCGACACACCTTTTTTGATTAGGAGGTAGGCAGAGTGGTGACTTTTTCTTTCAGCGGTGCATTTTAGAAAAAACCTTTTAAATGGACTTCCCAAAAAGGAGGAGATTATAAATGTTCAACTGTATGTACCACAACGAAAAAAACAAAAAAATACACCGACTTCTAAATAAAGCACTAACAAGTAAAAAAAAACTTACTATAATAACTCGGTAGTCGGTGTTCCTGCAGCCTTATTGCATAATGAATTCGGCAAGGCAAAGGGCAAAGAGTAGAACTATCGACCAATCACATAGACGGAAATCCACATCGCGTCCTTCGTTTCTTCATTTTTTGACACCGATTTCCAAAATTGAAGTTATTTTTAACCCCCAACGGAAAAAGAGGAGTGTTATAAGTTTGACGTGTGTTGCTGTGTATCTGTGTGTCTGTCTGTGGCATCATAGCGCCAAACGGATGAACCGATTTAGATTTAGTTTTTTTTGTTTGAAAAGTGACTTTGTCGAGAATGTTCTTAGCTATGTTTGAATAAAATCGGTTTAGTCGTTCAAAAGTTATTCGCATTTTACTGTTTGAATCTGGATATTTTCGCAAGATGTCGTGTCATTATTACGTGTTTCGATATATTGTCGATTGAAGCGTGTCTACTACTAGGTATAATAAATGTAGTTTAAAAAGCATGAAAAAATAATTAAAATCGCGGGTTTTTTAAATTTGTAATTTTATCTTGTTCACTTTGTAGTGTTTTGTTTGGAATTCGGTTGTATTTATCTTCGCCTGAGCAAGACGAAGGGTTATGTTGGACAACGATCGACTTAGACCACAAGATGTAAGGCAAATTCCAGAACTATTGCAGCGTATCACTTAGTACAAAGATGCCTAGGGGCACGTCTCCGAGAATACCAAATGAGTATAGTACACCGGCATGACATGCATTAGATACTTGTTAAAATTAATTTCTGCTTCTGAAGTGAATCTTTGATAACCGTTGGCCGGCTATCGGGTTATGGTGTACACACTATATGCTGCCGGTCCGACATAATGTGAACACCACTGTCGTTCCCGTTTCGCCACAAAGTAGTTTTTAGGTGCTTTCTATGTACAATGGACGATGACAACGTTCTGTTCTTGTAGTAATGTGGTAAAAAAAGTAAAATTATGAAATAGAAAAAAGAAAAAAGAAATATTAGGTTCATCCCAACCTTGCGGAGCGTAATGATGTTGGAACATTTCAAACGTAAATAAGCGATTTAAGAAGTGATGAGCTTAAGTTCTTTAATTACTTTAGACCCACCCACGATACAGGAAGAAATTCCTAGTGTGGGGCTACGTTTTATTTTTAAAAGAAAGAAAGAAGAAAGAAATAATGTCTATTTGTTCCTTTCATTGGTTTTGGAAAGTTAAAGGAAGCGTAAGAGAACAAAATACAAGATTCAGAGGTTGCATTACGCTACGAGCCAACAAGTGTGAACGGCGCTATACAAAGCAGTATGCCAATATTATATCTGACCCGACAGAAATCGTGGCTGAATGTCCGGTAAATGTGTCGTCGCCGTCAGTTTTATCGGGTCGCCGTAATGTGAACATATGCCAATTTGCTTCCGACATCTTTGTTGTTCCGGTAAATCTGTCGGTCCGACCTAATGTGAACCCGCCCTTACACTAAGATTGCAACGAAAAAAGTTAATCACGAGTACAGCAAATAAATTTTCATCATAAAACACACGCGAAACCCAGTTTTTATCTTCGTCTGCAAAAAGAAATACACAAAAATGAAAATAGGTATGCACTTTTTAACGAACCTAAAATAAGTATTCTCTTTTTTTTGTAAGTATACAGGACGGGTTTTATAAACATAGAAAAAACTTATTAGAACTTAGTTCATATTCATATTCTTTATTGTACACAAAACAGACATTACAAATAATTGGAACTAACTTATGTACAAAGGCGAGCTTAACCCATAATTGGGTTCTCTGACAGCAAACCTCAGTGCTAAAGAGAGATTTACAAAATTAGGACAGTTAGGACTTTTTACTAGTACAAGTCTTCGTTTTTAGGCTTCCGTAGTCAACAAGGAACCCTCATAGTTTTGGCATGTCCGTCTGTCCGCAGCTTAGCTCAGAGACTCGTCGGCTAGTACTTATCACACCGACAAAGAGGAAAAAGAAATAAAAATTTGGGTACCTCCTGTACACGTAAAGTGGCATGCTTTTTTTCCTCGTCTATCCCATGGTGTGGGGTATCGTTTAATAGACCATTCAAAAATATTACGGGTCTTTGAAAACCATTTTTCGATGCAGGGAACCGTTAGCGTAAAATTAAGCTTTATATGGCTAATTTTTGTTAGAGTCAAGTGCCCTGAGAGCTAATTAGTGGTTGCTTTTTAGACCGATAGCGCTAGGTTTTGAGGTTTCAAAAATATTAAAGTTGTTTATTTTTTGCATATAGTTTCCGGACCATTTGCCCAACCTAATACCTTATTTTGTGTCATCCTAGGTATTTGCATAGGTAGAAATTTAGGTATTTGTTTTTTCGACCAGTATTGGACGAAAAGAAAATTAGAGACGAAAATTTTACTTTCATGATAATAACGAAGTAGTAACTGATGTACATAGGCATTTTGTGTCATCTCTGTCCACGGGAAACCTAATACTTAACCAGTACCTAACACGTCGCCCAACTAGCTCTAAAAGAATATTACAATAGGTTAAATAGGTGTTACGCGTTTCAGAGTACTAATATCTGTTGTTTAAAATATTTTGTGTCGAATTCATCCACGACTTTTATAGATATTTTATTTTTTTATTACAACACCCTATAAAATTCACAAAAGAAAATTCAAGTTATTAGAGTTGACGTATTTTTGATTATTATGGTGAAACAAAACACTATTCATAATTTGTGCTGTTTTTATCCACGGAATCAGATTATTTAAAAAAATACTAGACTTCTTCGCACGAAGGTCGAGCCCGTGAAAAAGCGCGGGCGCGGGCGGCGGGTGCCGGCCAGCAAGACGCGCGGCGCGTTTATTTGTTTACATTCGGTATTTGTAAGTTGTAACAAACAAGTGCGTGCGTTATTTATGAGCAAATAAATCAAATAGATTGATTAAGGCCCACTTGCACGACAAACTTAACTCAGAATAGCTAAACACGAGGTTAAATTAACAATATTGTAGATCAAACTGTCAATTTCACTAACTAACTCTATGTTTTTTGCGCAAGTTGGCCATATAAGTTAGTTATAAAGCTGTGAAAGACTTAAATGCAGGTTGAATATAATAAATGTGTTGTATCGACACTCAATATGAATAACATTGTAACTCATTAAGGCATGGTTTCCAACACAGCTATTTTTTTTGCAATGTTTCTTATTTATTTGGAGCTGCTGAGGCATAAGTTGTTCTGTACAATTGTAGGTTTCATGTTACTAATTTCAATTGCTCTTTTAGTTTTGTTAAAATCACTGCAAGTATGATTTTTGCAATGTTACGATGTACAGATTTTATTTTTTATTTTTTTTATATAAAAAGCATTGTAAGTCAACAACCGTTTCAATGGGGTCATGAAAACATTTGAAAGATTTTTTCTGTGAATGTTATTGTATCTTATTGTACGATTACCAATTATACCAACAACATCTTTGATACATATTATTGTAAGAAACAATTATAGTGTGTGTCATTGTTACATTCGGATAAAATGACAGATTAAATACTATGGAAGAGCTAATAAAACTCCTTTTTTAATAATTTTTGTAATTCAATTAATATTCACAACGCTTTGGGCTCTGGTGGTCTGGATAAAATTAAATATGCCTGTGTCTACCGTTCGCTCAGGGTAGATCAGGCGACAAGCAGGCTCACAGATTACCTCAGTGAAGCGGCTGATGCGGCACAGCAGCGGTACCCTTCCGCCCAATTAGTGATACGGAGGTCTTTAATGCTCACCACCAGGCGTGGCTCTTCCTATACCAGTGCAGTGATCATGTAGAAGGGGAGATGCGTAAGCTTTCGTTAGCGCTAATCAGCCAGCTGGTTCAGGCCGCTGTCTGATAAAGTCTGTGTCCGTCTACTCTTCGCCCAAGGGGCACACGGCAGGTTTGTCGGTACAAGTTGGCGAATTTCATGCTGATCCCTCATCTTGCGCGGACGCCGAGACGGATGTGTTGCGTTAGACAATTGAGTACTTCATTCCGTTCTCTGACTTACCAATGTCTAGCAAAGGCCGGCCACGGTATGGTGCCGATTGTGATCGCGCAGACGCGCTTGAACAGTAGGCTTACCTGGCATGGGTCGACGCTCGAACGCTTAGTGCGAGTCACGTATGTCAGAAAAAAAGGCCTTTAACAGCGCTGCCAAGTCCTGCAAGAAGATATTGCGAAGGGCTCGGTTCGACAACATTGACCGAATAGGGACATAACTTACTTTTTACCCAGCAGGTAGTAAAGCGTTTAGGTCCCTGGGTAAGTCGATTGAGTCGAACTTCTGCCATCCCTCACTACCACCACTGCTAAAACTCGACGGGTTGCTGACCCGCTTCGCTGAGGAAAGGGCAAACTCTATTTGACATTCATAGGGTGCCGGGCAGCCTCGACTTAAACAAAGCTAGTGACCCGAATGGGATACAAGCACTTGTCCTTAAAACTTGTGCGCTCAAACTGTCTTCTATCTTGACACGTCTATTTCACCTTTCGTATGAAACTGGAAAAGTGCCGAATGCTTGGAAGTAAGCTAATGTACAACCCGTGTCCAAGAAGGACAGTCGAGCTGACCCGGCCAATTACAGACCGTGTGCTTATTAAGCTCCTGGCATACATAGAAGCTAATGACATCCGAAGTGATTACCAATACGGCTGCCGCCAAAATCGTTCTACAGGGGATCTTCTAGCGTATGCCATTCACATATGGAGTAAGGTCATCAAGAGGCAAGGGGAGGCGCTTGCCGCCTCTCTCGACAACTCGAAAGCTTTCGATAGGGTCTGTCTGACTTCCTTCATCCGGTCTGCCTGGTGAAAGTATGTGTGATTGGATTGCAGATTTCTTGGTCCATTCGAATAGTTATCGATGGCTGCTCATCGGACCAATTCGATATTAATGAGTCAAGGGTTGCTACTCTCAGCAACTTTATTTTTTCCTGCACATAAACGATCTTGACGAAACTTGGGAATGCAGATGACAGCTCTTTTGCTGAGAGGTACTTGTCCATCCTTGTCCTTTGTGAGGCTATGGTGGAGCGTTTGAGCTTATCCTTGAAGGCAGTCTCCAAATGGGGTGATGCCAATTTGGTCAGGTTTATGCTGCTAAAACCCAGGCGTATCTTTTTTCGCTAAAATGAGCCAATTCTATTCGGCTCCTTCTTTCCGAGCTGTAAACGTGCCGATAATCTTGAGCTTCTTGGCGTTAAGTTTAACACGATCCTCAATTTGAACCATACATTGAGGCAAATGCTCAGCTGGCTGCCAAAATGTTGGGGATCCTCGCAAAAGTGAGACGGTTCTTCACGCCAGAACAGTTGCTCAAGTTTTATTAAGCGCAAGTTCGATGATGTATGCAGTATTGTTCTCATTTCTGGGACGGATCTGCCAAATGCCAGCTTCACGCACTTAAGTTGATGAAAAAACGAGCCAAGAAGCTCATCGGCAATGAGGCACTGGTCGAGTCAAAGCTCCAGAGCCTTGATCATCGTCGCCGAGTTGCCAGCTTATCGGTTTATTATCGGTTGGATTTCGGGGAGTGTGCAATGGCATTACATGATCTAATTCCACCTAGCCCATTCCATCATCGAACTAAAAGACGTACGGTGATTTGCTATCGATAGATGGTGGACATAACATCCATAAGCACTAAACGCTTTGGTAATACTTTCATAGCGCGCGCAGCTAAGTAGTGGAATTCCCTGCCGTAGTCTGTGTTGCCCGATAAGTACAAGTTACGAGTCTTTAAGTCAAGAGTGAATAGGTTACTTTTAGGCCAGCGCGAGCCTATCAAATATAAAAAATGCGTTACCCCTATTGTAATGCATACCACGCAGTGGATAGTAGAACGATGGTAGATGATTCATTATTATTATTATAGCGGTGATGGCCCAATGGTATCGGACGTGACTTACAAGTATGGTCGTGGGTTCGAACCCAGGCAAGTGCTTTACTTTGTGTAAATGATTTCATCACCACTGCTCTCAAAACACAGAAGTAAAAAAAAATGAAGGCATGTAACATCCATCAACCGACACTGGGCCCGCGTGGTGCATTAAGGCCCATTCCCTCTCCCAGATAGGAGGCCTACACGCAGAATGGACCAAATGGTAGTCTAAGTTCGGAAAAGGGGGTCTATCTATCCTTCTTCTTTCTTACATATCTGTAATATTGAATGAGTCTAAAAAAAAAATATTACATACCGACTCTTAGTTTTTCTTCAAGACCATTTATGCTGATACTATTATATTCAAATAATTAACTAAAAACCTATTCTCGATGTCAACACTGCATCTTTTTTAACAATGATAACATTTAAAATAAGTAATTATATTTGCGAATAAAAACATTGTAACTTAAAATTACAATTATGGTTAAAATATAAATAGTTCAAAAATTTAAAATATATTACATTGTATGTCAATTTAAAATAAATGTAACACAAGGAAACCCTAGTTACCAAAACTTCTGTGTATTGGAACTTGATCTACAAGTATACTTCAGTAGAGACATTGCTCATTTTTATTACAATTAAATTATTCTATTTCACAAAAGTAGTTCTTACTGTCACAGACGGTTAAAATGCAGAAATAAAGGTCTGTTCTTGCTGATTTCATATGCCATAAAGTTATACCAATATGTAACCAGTGTAAGTTACAATGTTATTCATATTGGGTGTCGATATGTGGTCTCATACTAGACGTTAATACAGTGATTGTTAAAGAAAAGGGATTATTAAAGTTCATAGAATCGAGCATTGTTTTAAGGAGCGTGCTGAAATAAAACTACACATAATCACTATCACCATACAACAAAAATATCTAGTATTTTTTACTTCGTGTATTTTTTTACTGTTGACTATACACTTCCTACCCGAAGCGGGGCGCGGGATATCGAGAAGCAGTATAAGAAAATGCGTTAGGTAGGTATGCCGATACCTACCTACCTATCGCTTTCAGGTTCAAATTCGAAGCGAATCGAAACGTCAATCTAATATAATATTGACCACATTGACCGTCTTCTAAGCATTGGCCATTGAAATTCGTAGGTAATGAGATTGCAGACGCGCGCTTTGTACTGAACGAACATGTGTGCGTGTGTATGCCGCCTGGCCGCGTCCGCATGCAACTATTTTTTTTTGTGTTTTATTCATTTAAGTACTTATCGTGCATGAAAATGACACAAATTTTAAATATCGATTTTTCAAGCATTTATGATATTGATTATGTGAACTCTAATGATTGTAATATTTTTTTGAAGTGTTTGTAGCTTGGAAAAACAAAATAATTAAAAATCTTAAATTTGCGTGCTCTAATTTGGCACAAATTTATTTAATAGGCTTAAATAAGTGATCTGAGAAAGGAAATAGTTATTTCATAAATTGTAATATTTTTTTTGCTCTGTTTTTACCTATTGACCCTATGTCAGCTTGCAATGGGCAAATATGACACAAATTGGGTTTGCATACTCCACAGGCTATCCATGATATGATACCATAATTATTTTAAACTTTAAATAATTTTTGCCAGTTTTGATTTGAATAAAAATAATCAACCACAAATCATCGAATTACTGTAAATGCAAGTAACAGATGTGACACAAAACGCAAAAATAAGCTACATAGGTACGACTGTATCCACAGGCAAGAAATAAGCAACTTTAGAATTTTTTAAACTTATGGCATCAAAATAGGCCAGCGCTATCGGTCTATTTGGACAAGCGCTGATGGTGGATGCTTTGTAGGCATGATGGGCATGCCTACAACCCTTATAGACTTGTGACGTCACACTTTCACGGTCCTCAAGATTTGTACACTAACTTAAAAAAAATCTTACAAATATACTGGCATCTCTCCCAGTCAGCGTAGCTACCGCATAGAGATCGTTTTCTACTATTCGTAGAGTAAATCGTGGTTGCGTGCCTCAGTGACACAGAAAAAATTACCCGTGCTAGTTCTCCTACACAGATTTGAACCAGGATATCGATGAAATTATCAACGTTTTCGCGAAATTGAAACGTAAACTTGAATTTGTAATTTAATTATGCACCTAAATTAAATTATCTAATGTAAAATGAATACCTCCTAGCGTTTAATTGCTTGCCTTGATTGCCTGAGATGCAGCCTAATTGCGCAAATGAATTCGGGAAGGTAAAGGGTTTGACCGCCATCAATCGACCAATCACATAGATGGAAATCCACATCGCGTTTTTGATCTCGCATGTGATTCGTCGATTGATTGATGGCCATGGCGGAACGTTTGAACCTGTCTTGGAGTCTTTGGAGGCAGTCTCCGAATGGGGCGATGCCAATCTGGTCAGGTTTCATGCCGCTAGTATAGGATAGGATAGATTAGCACTTAGACTCCCATTTGGGTCAAACACAAAAAACGAAAAGAAAATGTTCATGCAACCTAAAACCGTTATTTAAATATTAAATCAACAAGTAATACATTTAATAGTTATTTTGTCTTGAAAACTTATCATGTTTAATAAAAAGTTCGAGCTGTACTAAAATTTCCTTTATTTTTTTCGCTTTTGGATCAGAAAATATCTCATTCTGTAGACTGTTCGGATGCCAAGTAGTTGAGTTTAAGTGATGGTTAAAAATATAAACACTTACTTTCGATACTTTTATTTCATTTCATTACATCAGTTATATTATCAAATATACATAACATAACGTATTAAAAATATATAATTTTAGATTTTGTAATAAAACATATAAACATGTTGTTCACAAATTTTAGGTCTACTTCTGTAGACACATAAAATAAGCCTAAATTTGCCAAAGATTAACGCATCGTTATTATTTTGGTTTTTGTGTTGGTAGCACTGTATTCTTTGTCATTGGCTCGGTTGTGATTTTACGTAAAGTGCGTGTCACTAAAAACTTACTTGTCAATTTGTCACCTAATTTCCCTGAAAGATCAGGATTACCAGACTCCTTATCTGAGTATTTTACTATCCGAATCCGACTGAACTTAAATTACCAGGACTCTTATATAGACTGACACCAGCAGCCTTATTGCGTAATGAATTCGGCAAGGCAAAGACCAAAGAGTATGAAAAATCGACCAATCACAAAGACAGAAATCCACATCGCGTATTTCATCTCGTATGTGTTTAGTCGCTATTTGCCCTTTGCGTTGCCGAATTTACTACGCAATAAGGCTACAGATCTTTCTATCGAAATATTTAACCAAAGAAGAAAAGAATCTATTCAGACGACTCTGAAGCCTCTGAAGATTCACCACAGAAAAAACGGCCGACGAATTTCATGTGGGACGATTCTGACGAGGATAATATATTTTAATATTCTGTTCCTATAAATGTCTACAGAAGCATAATGTCTGTTCTGTGGACAAATTTCGATTATTTTTTTGTATTGAATTGGTTAAGATGTTTGGTTATGACTTGTTCAGGGGTTGAGGAGAACTCCATTTTACGTTTTTTTTCATTGTTTCTATTCTTGATCTTATTTATATGATTATACTAGCTGTCCCACGCGGCTTCGCTCCCGTCTACTGGCTACTTACCTACCCAACCCTACATACATGAAATTTAACCGCTTACGCAGCGCACGCAACGGAAACTCTCAAAAAGGAATAATTTTGCCCGTTTTTGCAACATTTTTCATTTATGCTCCGTTCCTATTGGTCGTAGCGTGATGTTATATAGCCTATAACCTTCCTCGATAAATGGACTATCCAACACAAAAATAATTTTTCAATTCGAGCCAGTAGTTCCTGAGATTAGCGCGTTCAAACAAACAAACAAACAAACAAACAAACTCTTCAGCTTTATAATATTAGTATAGATAAGGCCAACTTTTGTTCCCTTCTGTAGAAGTAGAAAAACTAAAAACGTGGTTTATTCCTAAAATATCCAAGACTGATCTCTTGTGCTATTATTGTAAGAATATTATTATCTAACTTTAAATAAATATAACGTTTAAAAAAAAATCGTGGGATTTTATTATAAATATTTTCTAATGTTCACATTTGGTCCGTTGTGCGTGCAGGCCTCCTCTCTGTGAGAGTGAATGGGCCGTAATCCACCACGCGGGCCTAGTGTGCGTTGGTGAATGTCACATGTCTTCGAATATTTGGTTTTAAGACATGCCGGTTTCAAGCAGTAGTGATGAAATAATTTTCACAAAGTAAAGCGCCTGCCTGGGTTCGAACCCACGACCTACAACTTGTAAGTCGCGGCCGTTTCCACAGGGCCACCACTACTCCTTTTTCATGCCGCTAAAACACTGGCGTGTCATTTTTTCGCTAAAAGAGCCAATTACACCCGGCTCCATCTTTCAGTGTAACCGTGCCGCTAAAGGACCATCTTGAGATTCTTGGCGTAACGTTGACACTCAATTTTGGCTCATATATTGAGGCAAAGGCTCAGGTGAAACTGTACTTCACGCCAGAACTGCTCAAGTGTACAATGGTACTTGCCCGGATTTGAACCCACGATCTCAAGCACGAGGGGTGAGGTCTTAGCCACTTGGTCACCACTTTATTAAAATCCTTAGTAATCAGATACTGCAAGTTGAACGAACTTTTAGTATTTGAGAAAGCTGTCTGATACTGTTACTGCTACAGTTCATGAATAATATGACCTGACTGAACTTTGCTATCTTACAATTCGCTTCCGCATTCTATTGACCCTATCGCATTCTGCTGCTGGACTTAGGTAAGTCCCAATACGCGTCGTAACTCATTACACCCAGTTCACAGCTACCGCATCAGTACACATTTTTTACTACGTTATACAAGCTGATTAGCACCATCTTGAACGGTTTTGGGGACAGCCCAAGTACCGTCTTCCTATTTACTTGAAACTCTCACCTCTGTGCTATACCCGCTACTTTAAAATTAGCACCTTCCAATGTGTCATCGTTGGCAATCCCCTGCCTATTATAACTCGTATTTGAGCCAAACTGACAAATCTTGGAAGTGTTTTGATGTGAATAGTTGTACTCAGACATCATAAAACTGACAGTGTATGTGGCAAATTGATCATTATTCAATAACCTGAATACATAAATAAAATTGATTCTGGTTTTATTGTTATTGGCCAGAGCTTATAGTAAATACGAAGTGAATATCGTTAAAATTATGTTCAGAAGTGGATTTAACGGAATTTCTGCGTAAAGAGAGTGATATATAGAAAGTGTTTTTTTTGGAGTTTAATCAAAACCTTCCAGCTATTTGGACTTTAACAAGTGAAAGAAATGCCATTGCAGAACTTTTGTACCCAAAGTGATATCTTTTCGAGAGTCTGGAATACCTTCAGTACGACTTATTTGTTCCAAATCTCTTTGGTGGTGTTTGTGTTATTTGTGTGCAACGGTCAGGATACTGACAGTCCTAACGTCGGACCTCTAGTGTGAACTGATTCCCTAGTACTTGTGGGATAAGCAGTGACTAAGGTGTACGTGTCTGACTTTTGGACGTAGGTATACCCTTATTGTCACAATTAACGCCTTCGGTGGCAATTTGTGGTATTTGCGGTTATAACACTATTGTGAGTAATTGTTTGGATTTATATTATTTCTCAATGTCTTACCTCATTCAGGTTTTGTAGGTATCAAGGTGTTCAAATTCCCAATAGAATATTTTTGAATAGATTGCTAAGCTTTGCACAATAAGTATCACTAGGAAAAGCGACCGTCTAATTGCTGTCAAGCTGGCTTTCGATGATCAGCAAATAACTAACTTTGTATTAGTCTATGCCCCACAAAAAGGTTGTTTAGAAACTGAAAAAGTACAATTCTGGAATGGCATGGACGACCTGGGGGGTGACCATAAGCTCTTAGAGTAAGGTTATTTTGAGATCGCGTAAGTGACAGATGTATACAAGTCATATACATCTGTCCCTTACACACACTCAAAATAACCTTACTCTACGAGCTTATGGTCACCCCCCTGATCAATGATATACCACTAAATGAGTATATAATTATCGGAGGAGATCTAAATGGACGTGTAGGGCCCAAAATCACTACAAGACCAACCGCGCATTGTGGCTATGGGTTTGGAGAAACAAACGGGGCGAAGATATCCTGTACTTTACAACGAGACATTCATATGTATATATGGTATAACTATATTGTATTTAATAATCCTGATACTTTTAATATTCAATATTGCACCTACCACTAGTTTATCTCTCCATCACCCAAAGGTCGACTGATAGAAAATGCCTAAGGCACTATACTGTACTTTCGTGTGCAGAAGTATTAAATACATAAATAAATTCACTATGCTTGTTAAACACAAACTTTCAAAAGAAACAAGAGTACCTAATCACTTGCATGAGTGCGAGCCAAGACTCACAGATTGATCATAATAACATCTCAGACCTTGTTGTCAAGTAAAAGTTCAAAGACTGCAAAGTAATACCAGGTGAGTCACTGACTTCACGACATCGCATACTTGTTGCAGTGTAGGTCTTGCCAAACCCAATAAAAACCGTAGAAAAAACACCTAGGACTAAGTGGAAGGTCGCGGATAAATTAGAAAAAGAGTTACCGCGGCCCTGGCTCTATCAACTGAAGGAACACGGGTGGGTTTTAGTCAGTAACAGTCTGACACGCCCTGCCGCTTTACCCAGATCGGGAGAAGTAATCGGATGAAACGGCAAGCAAAAAAAAAATAGACTAAATAGAAAGGTCTGGACAGATCCAAAGGCGAAAAGCTACTGGCTGTGGTAAAAGCATATCTCATAACGATATTAGAGTGATGATATGCTCATGCATCACTGCAATATCCTGAAGATATGTGGTCCAACTTCGAAGCAGAGTGCAGAACAAAAGCAGCAAGATATCTTTTCACTTTGTCTGGTCAATAATTAATATATACACAATTATCAAAAAAATACAAAATTTATTTATAATTTAAGCTGTTGGATATAAATAATTTGCCATTCCTTACATTGCATTTTATTTACTATATTCCTAATCAAAGTATTACTTTTTAACCGACTTACCAAAAAAAAGGAGGTTCTATGTTCGGCATTGTTTGTGTTTTTATTTTTTGTGTATGTTCACGTATATCTCAATCAATTTTGGACCGATTTTGAACATTCTTTTTTTGTTAGAAAAAGTATGTTTCGAAATTAGTCCCATTTTAATTTGGTGAAGATCTGATGAAGAACTGCGAAGATATACAACAGAACTCTTCAATAAATTACGGCAAATCTCTCGAGGTTGCTGCAATCGCATATCTGTTTATTTTTTATACCATTTCATAACATAACATCACGCCAGTACGCTCTTAAGGGGTACGCAGATCTCTCATTTCACCGGTAATGGTCTAGTTTCATGATATTCGGGTAATCTATTCTGGCGTTATAGGTACCTTACTAAACAACTTGCCTATTAGGTAGGTACAACTAAAAAGCTTTTTATTCATACGTTCATAAATTGTAGAATCGGTTATTTATAGAATCAGTTAATATTAGAATCGGTCGTTTGTAGAATAGGTCAATTATAAACTCTGTAGTCATTATGCGAATTAGTCATTCCTAGACTAAACCATAGAAATCTATGAAAAGTGACTTCATAAAGTCGGTTCAATCTCAATACTTCAAACAAATTATTTCTAATAGACTCATAACGCATGCAGTCCATGAATCCACACTCCACTCATTTAGGCACTTCTTGGGCAGTGGAGTATATAACACAAAAGTTGTCCCTGAAACTGGTTTGTATGTCAGAGAGATAAGGAGGCCCTTTGCAGGGACATAATCGGTAATCCACTACAGTCAAACATCGCCACTGGCAGATACTACTGCAATTATGATAATTAAGTAGGCACTGATAGTGATTTATATGCTAATTAATTGAAGTGATAATTTGTCTGTCTGTACGTTTATGATAAGTTGTTGAAGACTTCTTTGTTTGCCGTCCACTGGTTATCGGGTTCTGTCTGTATGTATCACTTTTGAGAAAAGGGAAAACTCAGTCTATCTTCAGCTTTTTCATTTTCTACTATATTGGGGATGTTCTGGGGATGGAGGTAGACATTCAATGGGAGGATTCATTCCTTACCACTGGGAAAAATATCCAAACTTAGGACAACCTGCTATGCAATCGTCACTCGTCATCTGCCTAGCCTTTTTCCCAATTATTGTTGGGGTCGGCTTCCATTCTTACTAGATTCAGCTGAGTACCAGTGTTTTACATGGAGCGACTGCCTATCTGACCTCCACAACCCAGTAACTGGGTAACACGATACCACTTGGCAAGACTGGTGTCAGATCTCAGGCTTCTGACTACCCGTAACGACTGTCAAAGATCTTCAAATGACAGCCGGGACCATTGGCTTAACGTGCTTTCCGAGGCACGGAGGAAACTCGGTATGTTGAAATGGTCACCCATCCACGAACCGACCTCGTCAAGCGTTGCTTAACCTTGAAGATCGACCCGTGCGGCTGTTATTATTTAGCCACTAACTACCATAATCTTCAAGTGGCATCAAACCTCTCATGATCCCTCTCGGCAGCCTTCTTTTGCATTGGAACTGTAATTTTTATGAAGACTTAAGTTGAATTGTTGAAACCTGTGATTTTAGAAATAATAAATATCTATTTCATTTCTATCAAGTGTTTGATTTTCCTGCAGTCTGTACAGAGAAAATAAATGTGACGAATTTACAATACTCTAATAATAAACTAATTGACTACTAAATTAAAGTGCGACGGATTTACACATGCTTTTATCTGTGACGATTGTGGCAAATCGACAATAACCCTTTTGATTTTGTTTTCACGGTTAGTAGTTATTCTATGTTTGTATATTTTTATTTAAACTGGTTAGATAACACATATTTTTTTCAT
Source organism: Anorthoa munda (assembly GCA_945859665.1). NCBI lineage: Eukaryota > Metazoa > Arthropoda > Insecta > Lepidoptera > Noctuidae > Anorthoa > Anorthoa munda. The sequence goes on along the minus strand of OX243901.1, from coordinate 3,999,073 downwards.
GCATTCCTATTGTGACTATGGCTAAGACAGCCGATACTTCTGCTTAGCGCATATCGCACAGGCGCAAATTTTGTTACTTGCCCGAGCGGTGATTATGTTGGTATGTACTATTTGGTGTTTACCAAAATGATGACGCGGTTTGTAAGTACTGTAAAAGGCTGCTGGACAAAGTCAGGTGTTTTGCCTATCACATAATTACAATAGCCCTTGGCAGACGGACAGTGCGGTGCAAGGAACAGATAAATAATTCACTCGCAACGTGTTTGCGATAATTAAGTGTAAACAGTCGTGTCAGACAGTGAGCTATCGAAATATTGTCATTAATTAAAAAGTGTCAACAATAATATTCCGGGTTTGGTTATTTACCTGGTGGAGCAACATATTTTCACAGCATCAGGTTAGTTTTTCGCAATTATTTTTAGTGCTTCTGTTGGGGTCTCTAGTTTGAACAAGACATCGTTTTGTTGGATATGCTTATTCTTATATCAGTTTTTTTGTTCGTGATGGACCGACTCTTGACTTCGTCCTCACCTGATGGAAAGTACCGGAAGAGGTCTACGAATACGATGAAACAAGCGAGCTTATTGAAGTCTTACGGGTAGAACAGGTACCCAACGAGACCCGCTGGCAGACAGTTTTCACGTTGGCCCATCACCGTTCAATTGTTTCGTTCTCGATAATGATCTTGAAAATAATATCGGTATTAACTGCTGATAATGATCTATTTAACCGACTTACCAAAAAGGAGGCGGTTCTATGTTCGACTGTATGTTTTTTTTTGTGTATGTTCACCGATATCTCCGTCAATTGTGGACCGATTTTGAAAATTCTTTTTTTCCGATTTTTGTTTGAAACAATATGTGCCGAAATTGGTCCCAGTTTAATTTGGTGAAGACCTGTTGAAGAACGCCGGAGATATATACAACAGAACTCTTCAATAAATAACGGCGAATCTCACGAGACTGCTGCAATCGCATGTCTGTTTATTGTTTATACCATTTCATAACATAACATCACGCCACTACGCTCTAAAGGGGTACGCAGATGTGTACAGTTCACCACCTAAACTTGAACATAACCAGAGTGTACCTACTCTCATTTCACCGGTTATGTTCAAGTTTCATGATATTTGGGTAATTTATTCTGGCATTTTAGGTTACCTTACCTTACTAAACTACTTGCCTATTAGGTAGGTACAACTGAAAAGTGAAGTCCGTATCCATAACGCAAAAAAATTGGCACCTACCAAAGACACCGACTTTCAAAAATAATGTTATTTTTCACTTTGTAGTTTTCTTATTTGGCTGTCCGTACATATTTTTTGTAAAAAAGTTTTTTTATTATATAAACTGCATACCAGCTGTGACGAACAGCGGAGCACGTTCGCTGCGCGTTGCCATATTGTAAACATACACATGGACAGTAGCTAAATCAGCAATAATGGCACTTTGCAGAGACCACAGAAAATATGCTTCGTGTTCGTTTAAAACTATTGAATCTTAATTGTAGGTTGACAGTTGACAGCCTTTAATTTTAATCATAATCAATTAAGTAAAGAAAGTTACTTTATTTTAAGGTTGTATTCAGTAGCGACTTTAGAGAAGAGGGTCATGACCACCAGGGTGGCAAACTACGAGTTTGTAGCCATATTTAATTGTACTACAGGTTTACTCTAGTTAACCTGCCGCCCCGTAACTTCATTTCAAGAGAAAATTAAACCTATTCGAAGCGAGGTGCAAAAATTTTCGAATTCCATTCGATTGCTTTCGCTTTTTTTTTCATTTATTGGAAAATCACCTTTAAATCATTAGCTATCGTAGCGAAGAATTGTCCTCTTTTTAGGGTTCCGAGCCCGAATTGTCCAAACGGAGCCCTATTGCTGTCACTCACGCTTCCGTCTGTCCGTGGTTTGTCACAAGGGTTTTACAGCCAAACGGTTGGAGCTACAGTCTTAAAATTTTCACAGTATAAGCATCATATATTTTTGAATGTTTTTATAAATAGTTTTTTTTTTTCACGCCCCCTTTTCTTATACAGCAAAAAGCGTGAATAAAAATTGACCTTCCCCATTGGTGGTATCGTTGTGTAGATAAAAATTGTATTTTTCGTTTTAAAAAATATTGAAAAACAAAGGAATGGCCACTCAAGTAAGCTTTTTTTACAAAATTTTGTTCCGTAGGATTTTTTAACTTCCCATTGCTCTACGAATTTGAAATTTGGTGATAATGTTTATTATTACGTATATTTTACTAACAAATACCAATATATTGAGAAACGATTTTTTTTTTGAAGTTCCACATTTTTCCTATTACAACCAACTTAATTTTGCGGTTTGGTACGGAACCCCAAATGTACGAAGTCCGACACGGATTTTGCCGGTTTTTTTCTTATGGTATACCTAAGTAGTGTATTATCACCGGTTCTGCCACCATTTTTAGGGTTCCAAAGTCATCAAGAAACCCTTATAGTTTCGCTCTGTCCGTCTGTCCGTCCGCAGCTTAGCTCAGAGAATCTGAGTACTAGAAAGCTATAATTTGGCATGGATATACATATTAATAATTCCGACAAAGTTGTAAAATAAAATAATGTTTTTTTTTTCTTTTGGGGTTCCTCCTATAGACGTAAAGTGGGGATGTCTTTTTTTTCTTGTCTATCCCATGGTGTGGGGTATCGTTGGATAGGCCATTCAAAAATTTTATAGGTTCGTTAAAACCATTTTTCGATTCAGAGATCCGTTTGCGTAAAATGAAGCCCCTGCCCGCAGACAAGTAGGCTTTACAAGTTGACGAGTAATAGTCGACCAACTTATAAAATGTACTTGGCACAGTAAAATTTTTGTACAAATGCCATTGAAAAATTACTTATATAACGTTGTTAGTTGTGTAAAACAGATAGTAAATATATGCTTATGAACCATGTACAAATATATAAAAATAAAATTATAACATCCTTAATAATAATGATTTCTAAATTAATAATGTTTAAGCTCGAATTATTATAATTGCCAACGACTCCGGCCACTACAATACTTTCATTGGAGTGGCCGGAGTCGTTGGCAGTACCGGTCCGTAGTCCATACGGCGCAAACGCGCGAGGGAGTCTATTTTGTGTTAGTGTAGAAGTATTTTCGACGTTTTGTAATCTAAAGTCAAATTAGATTCGATTGCCAAGCAAATAACTTATTTTCTTTCGTCGATACCCATCTTTAAAGTCAATATTCGACCCGATTACATCACTAATTGAGTAGCGTAAACGAAACGAACGAAATAGTGAATACCGCAGATTAGAGCTTACATATGAAATTTTTCAAATTAGGAAAGATAAATAAACAAGGAGCGTGCGCGCAAGGATCCTGGAACGAACAATTCCATTCCCCGTGGCTCTAACGCGCGCTCGTATCGGCTCGTTTCGCAATTCGTACCCGCGGTGGTACTCAAATAAATAATATTTTTCTAACTTCAGTTGCGAAGTTGGATTTTATAACTCCTTCTTCAGTTACCAGTTAGTCCTTCTTTAGTTTAAGGCAAGAGTGAATAGGTTACTTCTAGGCAAGCGTGCTTCATCGTAGACCACATCATCGCTTACCATCAGGCGAGATAGTGCATGGTCAAACGCGAGCATGTAGATTAAAAATAATCATCATCCTATGAGGGCCAGTTTTTAGACGTTGTGTGCCGCTGAAACCGTTTATTGTTCATGTAGCAACAACAAAACCCTCTTCTTAGTCCGCATTATTATGCAACTTCGGAACCCTATTACTGCGCGTGGCCCGACACGCACTTGGCAGGTTTTTTTTCTAAAATTCTTTGAGGAAAACTCAAAGAAGCTAACAAAATAGGTTTTGACATACTCCGATCACCTTTCTGTGGTCCATTTTTGCGTCGGATGCACGGTTCCGGAGATATAGAAATATTATCTATTAAGGCACCGATTCCCTTGAGCAGCTGATTTTAAAATGAGAATCACGTCTAAATGGCTAGTCGTATTTTATTGGAAAAATATATGTATTCGTTTATACTATTTTTTTTTTCTTATATGCAGTTAGTGAAGGCGACCAAAAATAAGCTATTATTAAATCAATAAAAATAAGAATTGGGTATTGTAGATATACAGGGTTTATTGGATTGGGTCGATTCGTTATTTGACTTAAATAATCATAAATTTTAGGTTACCGCCACAAAGTAAAATCCTCCCCTAAAAACATATCAACCCCTTTTTGCCCCGTTGAGGGTCGAGTTTTGAACAACCTAAATATGCTATTCCATCATCATATTTAATTTATAAATCATTCCTAAATATTTTTCGTATACGTTAGTCAGATTGCGCAGTAAGATTCCTCAAAAAAACTTTAACATCCCTAACTGTCTGGGGGCGAGGTTTCAAAATGTTTTATGTAAATTTTGATTATTAACTTTATCCCCAAGGAATTTGATTTTTTCATACAAACTAAGGTTGCCCCTTTTCACCTCCTTAAAGGTTGAATTGACGCAAAATCGCTCCTAGTGCTCTCCTAGAACCCCACGTCAAAAACGAAACCCTGTCCAGAAAGATGGCTTGGGGTTAGTTTCAAAAACTTATAATGACAACCTTTCCTTAGGTTGGTATTTGTGCCAAGTTTCAAATTTATTAACACAAGAAATATGATTCGCAAAAAAAAAAATAACACCCCCTAAATCGTCTTTTGGGGGCAGATTCGATAAACTAATAATGACAACCTTTTTTGTTTACTTATTAGTTAAATACCATCCATTTATGTCAACTTTCAAATTTATTGACCCAAGAAATAAGAATCTTCAAAAATACTTTAATACCCCATAAATCATCTTTTGGGGGTAGTTTTGAAAAACTAACAATGATAACTTTTATTGTTTATTCAGGTTGGTGTTTATGTCAAGTTTCATGTTTATTATCCCAAGATATAAGATAATTTTAAAAGAAAATAACATCCCTAAATCGTCTTTTGGGGGTAGTTTAAAAAAATAATAATAACAACCTTTATTATTCAATTAGGTTAGTATTTGTGGCAAGTTTCAAGTTTATTGACAAAAGAAATCAAATTTACCATACAAACTTCAACATCCCCTAAATCATCTTTTGGGGGTAGTATTAAAAAACTAATATTTAATACCTTCATTGTTTATTTAGATTGGTATTTATGTCAAGTTTCAAGTATATTAACTGAAGTAATAAGATTCTTCAAAAAAACATTAACACCCCTAAATCGTCTTTTGGGGGTAGTTTAAAAAAAATTATAATAACAACCTTTATTATTCATTTAGGTTAGTATTTGTGGCAAGTTTCTAGTTTGTTGACCCAAGAAATCAGATTATTCTATACAAACTTCAACACCCCCTAAATCATAATTTGGGGGTAGTTTCGAAAAAATAATAATGTCAATCTTTATCATTTACTAAGATTACTATTTGTTCTAAATTTCAAGAATTTTGGCCTAAGGAATAAGATTTTTCATACAATCTATTAACCCCCTTTTTACCCCCTTAGGGGTGGAATTTCCAAAAATCCTTTCTTAGTGCTCACTTACGTCACTTAAATAACCTTTCTGCCAAATTTCATGCTTCTAGGCTTAGCAGTTTTGGCTGTGCGTTGATCGATCAGTCAGTCAGTCAGTTTCTTCTTTTATATATATAGAAGATTAGACCATTTTCTTAATAATTTGATCTAAGCAAATTTTGAGTTTTATTCGTATAACACAGTGTAATTAATTTGTAAAGTTATGTCTAAAACAAACAAAAACACGACAATCGCACCAAAACCGCTGGGCGTTTTTTTTAATGTTATCAATCACCATCCCAAAACAATTTAATTATCTACATTTTGAACTGTTTTTTTAAGCCATATAATAATAAGGAAAGTACAAAAAACTACTAAATTTTGGGTCGCGCGGGTGTGAAACGAGTGAGCGTTTTGTTCCCTCAAGTTCGTTGGCGTTAGTCGTCGTCTTAACAAAATCACCCTCGATAGCGTTTCATTGTTCATCAGTTCTTATCTATTGTCCATTGACCAAGGTGAGTGTTGAGGGTTGTTTATCTATTACTCATTCCAGATAAGCAATGTTCACGTCATTCCTGCTGTCTGAAGTATACGGAAACAGTATACTGCTGTTTATCATGGATCAATACAACCATTTTTAGGGTTCCGTACCCAAAGGGTAAAAACGGGACCCTATTACTAAGACTCCGCGATTCGTCTGTCTGTCTTTCCGTCAGTCTGTCTGTCTCGCACACGAAGGGTTCCGTACCATTATCGCAAAACACTGCAAAAAAATCACGTTTGTTGTTTGGGAGCCCCCTTAATTAATTAGTTATTTTTGAAGTAAATATACAACTAAACATTCTGTGAATATTTCAAGCCTCTACCTGTTGCCATTATTAATATCGAAAAAAAAACGGCATAATATTACGTTTGTTGTATGGGAGCCCCCCTTAGATATTTATTTTATACTGTTTTTAGTATTTTTTGTTATAGCGGCAACAGAAGTACATGATCTGTGAAAATTTCAACTGTCTAGCTATCACGGTTCATGAGATACAGCCTGGTGACAGACGGACAGACAGACAGACAGACAGACGGATCGCGAAGTCTTAGTAATAGGGTCCCGTTTTTACCCTTTGGGTACGGAACCCTAAAAACAACTTCTAAAACTTCTAAAGAGGAAAACAAAAGAAAGTCGACAAATTCGAACAATGAACATTATGTGGAAAACTTAAACCATTATTATCATATTTTTGCTATTCTGGTAAATAATGCCTCTGTGATGTGTTTACAAAAAAACCGGCCAAGTGCGAGCCGGACTCGCGCACGAAGGGTTCCGTACCATTATCGCAATAAACGGCAAAAACATCAAGTTTGTTGTATGGGAGCCCCACTTAAATATTTAATTTATTCGGTTTTTAGTATTTGTTGTTATAGCGGCAACAGAAATACATCTTCTGTGAAAATTTCAACTGTCTATAGCTATCACGGTTCATGAGATTTAGGCTGGTGACAGACAGACAAACAGACATACAGACAGACAGACAGACGGACCGCAGAGTTTTAGTAATACGGTCCCGTTTTTACCCTTTGGGTACGGAACCCTATAAAATGAATTTTATCATTCATCTACTTTGAAATTGCAACAAGCGAGAAATTTTCAAAATTCCATTGAGACACACGAAAATTATGTTTCTAGTCTTCTTTACCATGAAATAAGTACAGCAGTCAGCTAAATTTAGCATTATGGGTAGGTAAGTAACTAATTGACAGAAAAAGATTTAACTCGTTATACACGAACTAACGTTATGAATTAAAAAGTTTTTAACAAAAAAAATACAGGTAGTTCATATTAATATTACCATAAAAATCATTTATAGCCAGAGTACACCTCATGACAATTCTAATAAGCCCAAACACGACTAGGATACTTGGTTTTAAAATGGAGTTCCAGTGCCGACCTTCCGGTTTCATCATCAGATCAGTTCGAAGGGCCTTAAGAATTTCCACATACCACTTCAAGAACTTTATTTATTTATTATATACTTTATTGTACACCACAAAAACATACAGGACAAACATTCACAATAACAAGTGTACAATGGGCGGTTTTATCGCACTAGGCAATCTCTTACAGACAACCTTTGGATGGACTGAACGATAGGAGAAGAATTTAGGGCTGTCGATGTACAAAAATATCATTATACATACATTAATAAATCTGTAGAAAAGTCGTTTTTGTATATAGAAAATATTTCCAAAAAAATTGCCACGGTGTTAAAGAATAACCCGTTGCCAGAAAAAACGTTAACATTTTTTCGTTTCGATGCGTTTGCATTTATGTTTACTTACCAACATAATTATCAATCTATGCATTATTAGAAAAAAACATTTGTCCAAGTCTTGATATTAGAAAACCACAAAAAATAATTTGTGAGTCATAAAAAAGTGGTCGTATCTGTCGAAGGCCTCTTTAAAGTCCGTAAAAAATTTAAGAACACCGTATTAAATATTTTTGGAATACGTTTTACAGGTACTTATTAGGTTAGGCAAGAGCGTTTAAATCCTTAACATAAGAATGAAGTGGTATTAAAAATACATGCATATTTTGTGGAGTGGACTCCACACACCTACATAAACATTAGAGAATTAGTTCTTTTTGTTTAGCAATGTGTTATTTTCCCTCTAAAGCCTTCTAACGGATGCAACTAATCAAATAGTGGCCACCAAATATCGACCTCTGATAAGGCCACTATAATTGCGGGCACTTATCCCGTCAACAATCACGTGGTGGGAATAAAAGAGAAATATTATTTATATTAAGTAGGTACTATCTCTTGTAAATGTAATTACTTCTGTTGTTGTCAATTTATAAGAATAATGTGACAAACATACAGATCAGTCTCTTGTAGGAAGATACCGCGGTCTACTGTCTTGTGAGATTAATTAATTTGTTTGTTGTGAATATAAAGTTATGTGCATTAGAGTATCCGTGCGCATAATATAAAGTGAAAATGTATTATGGAAGGAAACGTATAAGCTTTTTACACGCCAATATGGTCAAAAGGTTTGTTTACTAGCTATTAAATCTTAACAGAATTATCATATTATATCCATTTTCAAATTATAAAGGAAATTCAGACACAGGGTTGCCAGTTCTTCTAGATATCTTTAACATTGAACTTGCAACGAATAATAGAATTTTGAGGGTGTTTCTAAGGCCGTTGTCATGACTTCTAAATGGAGTGGAGTGGAAGAAGTTTTCTTCCAACTGACTTAGAATATAGATGTTAGCGGGGCGATTGCAAATATTATAATCCAAAGTAATATAAAAAGGCTTGTACTACAAATGTCCCAATAGAATCAGCTCATGAAAAGATTTGCTAGACAATAACACCAACAAATGTAAAGTACTTACTTATCTGTTTAGGAAAACGAACGTTACACAGTTTTTGACTCATGGCCGGATATGAGAACTGTCAATCACATTGCTATGTCTTAAGTACACAAGATTAGCAGTCACTAAGGTGAGGCAGGTAATTTTCCGAGATGAAAAGATGTTTGTTGTGTGAATAATGGTGATGAATGTTTTCTACGAATTAACTTCATATGCTCTCTTTAGAATTGTGAAAGTTTTGTTTAAGTAATATTTACAGTTTGTTAGCTTACTCTAATTTAACAAAGGTGTGTGCGATATGGACTTAGATGAATACTAACCCTTTAAATATCTCGTCAAGAGATGAGTTTCTTCTCTTTTAGATTGTTAGTGACTTAATATGGTGTTGTGTATTATTCTTTTAGTATTTCTTTGTTATTATTTTCTTTTATTTACTCCTATCATTATCTTTGCTGTGAAGGTACGTTTTTATCGATTACTAGCTTCTCCCAGGGGCTTCGCTTGCGTGTGTATCGAATTATTATTTTTACCGACTACCAAAAAAGGAGGAGGTTCTTTGTCTTTTTTATCGGTAGATAACTTTACGATCTATTCTCATACCTATCCATTATACATAAAAAATCATAAACGAAACGAGCTATTTCGGAGGAGTGCGACCACAAACACCGTGACACAAGATTTTTTTTATATATGAGAAATTTTTCTCGTGGCTTCGCTCCTGTGACCCACCCCAGAGGATCCGTTTTCGGGATAAAAAAAATATCCAATGTCACTCGAGGATACTGGTGCTTTCTACTGGTGAAAGAATTTTCAAAATCAGTTAAGCAGTTTTTGAGTTTATCCATTACAAACAAGCTAACAAACAAATCTTTCCACTTTATACTATTACTGTAGATCGGTAATTCTTTCTTTCTATTTATGTATCGAAAATGGTGCCCAACTTCTTTTTATATGCTCTACATACAAAAAAAAGTTGGGGAATGTCGCCAGTGACTAAAAAGTTATGTGGAAATCGGCAGTCTAATTGCGAAGTGAATTCGGCAAGGCGAAGAACATGATCCCAACCATAGAACAGAGAAGGCGTTTTTTCTGTTCTGTGATCCCAACCAATCACGTGCGACATGAAAGACGCGTTCTGGATTTCCGTCTATATGATTGGTCGATTGATGTGGAAATCCTTCGCCTTGCCGAATTCACTGACGCAATTATGCTGCGGTTCTCATAGTACTCGTATATAGCTAATGGGTCATGTGATACAGACGTGTGAGGAACATATCGTGACGGGTGTATTTAGTTTGAATGTGGTTGCCTTTATAAAAACCGACCAAGTGCGTGTCGGACATCGGGGTGGGGGGCTTTCGGGACCGGGACCGCGGTCCCAGATGCCCCCTATAAATACAATATTATTTTTGAGTAGTATTTTGGGACCACAAGAAAATAGAAGTCAAAGTTGGACATTCAGGTTTCCGTAGTAAATGTAGAATTGTTTTTTTTGTGTTTGTGAAGGGTATTCAACTAATTTATTATTCCGAGGTTATATATATTTTATTTATTTACATATGTACATTATTTACAAACTAATATTAGAACTAAAATAAGAAAAACTAATATGTACAATTACGGGGCGTCAAAAAATTCGTCCAGATCGCTGTCAACAGGATAAGTACCCAGAAGGCTGGCAGCATTGCCACGTTGGAATGCAATGCTGATTCTTTGGCCAAAAATAAGGTCAGCCCTCTGGTCACGTGAAGAGTCGACCAACCGCTTGGCGATATCCCAAAATAATAGGTGTGCACTGGGATGGTGCAAGGGTGTCGACGCAACTTGCATCCCACACCAAAGACCTACCCAACTTCCATGGCATTATGGTTATACCATCTGGTCTATTCCCATCGACGCGTGCCAGGCCATTGGGTTCTAAGACAGCTTGCACCCCGGCGGTGGCAAGAGCACGACGGATGAGATCATTAATGCTAGCGTGCCGCGGAATCCGAGCTGCACTCTTACTACAGGAAAAGCCATGATGTCCGAGGCAGTAGACTGCTTTACCACATTGACAGCGATGTGGAGCCCCACAAGGAGCGCCTAATCGCAGACATGTATTTGCATTTGTTAGTAAAATATACGTATAAATAAACATTATCACCAAATTTCAAGTTCATAGTTCAATGGGAAGTTAAAAAATTCTTCGAAACAAAATTTTGTGACAGACGACAGACAGACGCGTGAGTGACAGCAATAGGGTTCCGTTTGAACCCTTCGGGTACGGAACTCTAATCATAAAAGTAATACACTAAAGAAAATATATGACCAAAAAGAAACAGAGTGACTTCTGAGGTGACCACAAATTTGTTTAGGAAAAAAAGACATGCTCGAAATTAATGGGGATGTGAACGCAAAGCTGAGCGCAGATGTCACTGGCGGCGCAATGGCTGCTGTTAAATTATTTTTGCTTTATTTACATCACGTTTTTTTGTTATTTTTTGGGTTTAAACCGGTCTACCATCGTTATTAATAGTATGTCTTGTCCCTGGAAGCTTAAGGAATTGAAAGACAAACTAAAAAAAATGAGGAGCAAGGATAACTGGAATGAAAACAGATCTTATTGAGAGGCAGACTTTATATAGTAAAATATTTTTCATCGGTGATATATTCTAGATTTGGATATTTTTTTAGTTGTAACGAGTTAATTCTTACTTCACTTGGTAGGAAAATTTACAAAAAATGAGAGAACATGACTTTAATAATGTGTTGGTATTCTTTACGTTTTAGGTGAGAAGTTTTATTTTATTTTCGGTAATCAAAGCCTCAGCTTCTGAAGGCCAAGCAAATGACATTCCTGCTGTAGAACTTTATCAATCCGTTAATATAATAACACTATAGGTATCGCCGAAGATTACCAAGCAATATAATCAGAGTTACTTTGACAAGTACATAACATAACCTATAAATTATGTACAGCCCTTTCTCAGTATTTTTAGCGTTATATCTCTGGGCAATCGATGAACACCGGGGTTGGTAAATCCTGGTACAGCACACAGAGGCATATTTCGAGAAAATTTAAATTTACTGAATACAAAGTGGTTACAAAATGTATGGATTTGACAGCTTCCAATAGTCATAGCGACGATGCGCCATCTATCGTGAAAAAATTGCAGTTCACATCCCCATTGGTACGAATATTGAAATAATGATAGTGTACGAGGTGAGGTTACATCTGGAACAAACGCAAACTATGAAAATTTTGGAGTGTTTGTTTAAGATGCCATTTTTAGGATTCCGATCCTCAATAGGAAAAACCGGTGCCGTTTTCTGTACATTGTACATATTGTTAAAGAAGAATAAACATTTGTAAGAGGGTCGATATTTTTAATGTATCGCCCACAATGTTGGCGAATGTAGCTATTTATACGGAACCCTCGGAGCCCGAGTCCGACTCGCACTTGGCCGGTTTATCTAAACCAGTGATGTGATCTATTGGTGTCAATGTTAGTTTATTCTCTCATTGGACCCAAGGACCACAATCATCTCTCGGAGCAGACGGCGCCAGCTCATTAGAGATAGTATTATTATTTACTTAGTAGTGATTGCAGGGAATCGTCCTATCAAAGTTTACCTTTTAGACATTTACATATTTGATATCCTTTCTCTAAGCGGTTACTATGGAGATACGGTGGGAGTTTTTCGACTTGATTTAGCTAGAACGATATAGGATATTTTATTTTTTTATCTATTGGAATTAAAAAGAACCATTAAGTTGATGAAGAGTGGGGTGGATGGGCAAATAATAAATTGATGGATTGTGTGAGGTAATTTTTTAAAACATCAAATTTGGTTAGTAGGACCCACAGTGCCTTTTGAAACAACTAGTCGTTTGCGGAATCAAGGACTAGAATATAATATAAATATATATTATCTACTCAATCGTAATGTCTTTAACCGGAACGGTTTTTAGGCTATACCATCATCAATCAGTGACGACAGATACCTACGATAAACAAAACTAAAACATACTAATCTACGTAATATCTACGATTGTGTAACTTCGCCCTAGTTTTTCGAAGATAATCTTTCTACGATTTACTATATATCTTCACGGTCAATCAAACTAGCTTCTGCCAACGGCTACGCCCGCGTAAAAGTCGTATATTATCCCAAAGAATCATCCTCTCATGATAAAAAAAATCATATGTCCTTCTCCAAGGACCAATCTATCTCTATATCAAAATTTGTTAAAATTAGTTTAGCGTTTTATACGTGAAGACGTGAAAAACAGACAGACAGAGTTAGTTTCGAATTTGTGGTATGGATTAGACAAAACATAATACATATTGTCGTGGGACACAAATATAGTTAACATATTCGAGTTCAGGCGACAGTCGTATCATCGCCTGTAAAGACTCGAATATTTTTACGTAAGGATGGGGAGCTATCAAAAGGTGATTGCGAAGAGAGAGAAAAGGCAAGGCTTTAAAACATAGTACAAAACATGTACTATATTATTCTAAGTTATGAATGTAATGTTAATGATTTTCTTGTGTGGCTTCAGGGACGTGAATTTGCGACATGTGGTAATGGCGAATATGGCTGCAAACAACGTCCACTCTCCCGTCATGGAAGCAGAGCTAGAAGAGGCACTGGAGCTTGCTGGTTAGTATAATTTGTAATTTAATATGTACACCAGTTGTTAATAGACGGACTTATTCATAACTAACTTCTGCAAGCGGCTTCACCCTCGTGATATTCGGAAATTATCGCAAGGGAACGGAATACCGGAAGAAAAATCAGCTGTTGATATGTGATTAATAAACAAATATCCAGATTTACACATTTATAAAATGAGTAGGATTAACAATTAATAAATAATGTTATAATAATATCCTTTCCTAGAGAGTGAAATAAATTTAATTAACATTTCATTACCTAAATTAACTTTTTTCATAACATAATATAGTGGAATTACAGGACATCTAGAGATCAGATAAGCGTTGGAATCATGATGGATGCAGTATGTTCGGATGTTTTATATTATCTGTTAATCTTTGAAATTGTCTTGATTAAACAATCACGCGTTGATTAAACATTTTGAATGGTACTAAGATATGAAATAAAAATATTTGGCTAAAAATTTGGTAGAAGGGAGAAAGATCCTGAATGAAGGATGACCTTGAAAATTTTGCAAGGTAGACAGTATGTGAAAGATAGATAACCCCGTGGTATGACGTAAGATGAGGCAATCCGCACAGCACCGAGACGGCTCGGTGGTCACTACTAGACACGGCATTGTCCAAAATTTCCTTATAAACCAAAGGTATCCTAGTGACTCATAGAAATTGATGGCCCGTGACAAGTCTGGCTATACCTAATTATTATCAAAAAATCAATTTGATTATCGCAAAAAAAATATCCACGGCTAATGCGGTACACCAATCTGCTGGATCACATAGTAAGAAACCTAGATAAAAACCGGAAGTTTGTTGCTCTTTTCCTGGATCTTGCTAAGGCATTTGACACGGTTTCTATTCCTTTACCATTGGAAATACTGGAGAATCTAGGGATAAGGGGTACTCAGCTATCCCTATTCTGGAGTTATATAATAATAAAACCCAATGTGTGAAGATAGGGTCTCATATCAGCTCCGCGTTGCCAATTGCTTACGGAGTGCCCCAGGGCAGCATCCTTGGGCCAAGTCTCTTTTTGTGCTATCTGAATTACTTATGTAATCTCATCATAGAACACGGGGAGATATTTTCTTACGCGGATGATACAGCACTTGTTTTTTCCTCGAACAATTGGGCGGCCACGTATCGTCTTGCTCAAAAAGTTTGATGCTGTAGGCGACTGAGTTAATAAGAATCTTCTCACCTTGAACGTCACCAAATCTAAGTTACTTAACTTCTTGCAATTCCACAACTCCATCTGATGATTTCCTTCAAATTACTACTGGTGACACCAGTATAGAAAAAGTCGCGCATATAAAGTATCTAGGCGTAGTGATAGATGATAAACTTACTTTCTAAAAAAATATTGAACATCTTTCTAACCGTGTACGTAAGCTTATTTACATATTCTAGCGACTACACACAGTACACTCCAGCGCTCACTCGTTGTAACTACCTCGTGGCCACATCTGTCACTACTAAAAATATTTTGAGCCGTAGATTCTTTGTTTCCCTTGGTCCTTACCTCTACAATAAAATACACAAAACGTTAAACGTGCACCAACTTAATCTACACAACCTAAAAATTATTGTTAAGTAATGACTACTCAAGCAATCCTACACCGCAACAGAAGGTCTTTTAAAGGTTCTGGTTTAAGCCAATTTAAACCCACAGGCACACCTTTCACACATCACACTCACACACTTACTCACAAACCCATCAAATCTTATCACACCTACTACTTTTGTTTTGTAAATTTATTTTGGTTTATGTTTTCTCTTCTGTTTTTTATTCTTATTTTATTTTTAATTATTTTGCTTGCTTGCCCTGAATGTTGATTATTGGTATCACAAATTGATAATGTGTTTCTATTGCCGGGGGATGGAATTATGGTGACCTGTAATACAGGTTCTCATTACCTACTACAGGTAACAGAGTTTCATGACCATTTGTTTGTGTAATTTGTTTTATGCCATTCAATTATTATTATTTCTTTGGCTGCTGAAACTTGTGCTCCGCAACTCGTGTCATGTCGGGCTCTGTAAAGAAAGCCTAAGCTCTGTTTGGTCTAAGTGGTATGTGGCCTGCGTTAATTAAAGAATGTAAAGTAAATATAAATTTGTATATAGTTTTCCAAATTATGTAAATAGGATGAGTCACGTAAGACCTAAGACACTCAACTTTTGAAAATCGATATGCTATATATTTACAACCCTGAATATGCCATTTTCACCTAGAAAATCAGACTTTTTTGTAGAAACAGACTACCAGAGGGCATTTACTGTACTGCAATTTCATATTATTGAAAAATATGTTTTCATAAATAAACCATAGTTGTATTTTATTTCTTTTGCTCGCATTTGGGATCAACAGTAAAAAAACTGTACAGAAACGAAAACGTACCGAGTCAGTAAGAAAGTCGCCTTACGCTCCTTGCTCACCGGCTCACCTGAATGCATACGCGTACAGCACACCGAGATCATCTATACAGCGTGGCGGATTTGCCCTAAGGCCCAGTAGGC
The DNA here is from genome assembly GCA_945859665.1 of Anorthoa munda. Lineage (NCBI taxonomy): Eukaryota > Metazoa > Arthropoda > Insecta > Lepidoptera > Noctuidae > Anorthoa > Anorthoa munda. Next base: position 3,982,999 of record OX243901.1, on the reverse strand, counting down.
CCGGACCATGGGCGGCCAGGTATTAGGAGCGGCCAATCGTGGGAAAAAATACACTTATGAGGCGGGTTGCTGAAGATGCACCCCCCTTTTTTAACTTCGCCGCAGGGCGGGCGAAGTTGTAAGTCAGACTCTAACTGACTAAAACCAAACGGTGTTCTGCAGCTACCTTTGGTCTGGGCGCTGGATTGCTTGCGCATCACGATCATCACGCTCCGGCCAGGTATGCTCATGAATTCATGCGAGCCAATGCATGAATTAATGAGCATCCTCTCAAGCTTTGCGGCCGTATAGACTTCCTCATAATAGATCTTACAGCCGCTATTGTGGCGTGCCCTAAAGGTGCACATGACTATTTCAATTCCATCATAACTAAAATTCTGAATCTATTTCAATAAAAGTTGGCAAGAAACGAAATTCATAATTATGTAGTATGTATATAATGGCCTGAGAAAAGGGCGGCTGGTACTACACAGCCTAGGGTGGCCATGACTGCAAATCCACCAACAGTGGCGGGTTTGCAGTCTTCGGTGAGTTTCAGTTCCGGTTCCGGTGGTTCGGTATCGGTTTCTGGGAGTCTTTAACCCGTTGAGGAATGCGTGGTAAGCATGGATTTGGTTGACATGGAGCAGGCTTGCCTAAAAGTAACCTATTCACTCCTGACTCAAACACCCCACACTGCCGAATATTCATTTTCTTGTATTTGTTTTAAGCTACATTGCGATTAGAAGGTGCTATTAAGGAGGATATTTCATTGACTAGCACCGTGTTGTATGCAGTCTCTAGCATAACATTTATTTTATGCTGTCCAAGAGAAAGTGATAGCATACTATTTATACTCAAGATCACTGACCTCTTACCATATAAGTACATAATAATAGATATAATAATTACTGTAACAATTGTCACAACAAACATTAGTTGAATGTGTTTTGCCTTGGGTATACCGATAGGCGCTATCTTTCATGTCGGGCATAAAACACGATAAGATACATTAATACATGATGTATTCAAAGAAACATCAAATCTCATTAGTATTTGTTATTTTCCTCATTATAATGTCTTAGAACTTGAACTGAAAGATCTTAGGACGTACGTACTCATACTTGCAAGCTCAAACTTGCTATACTTCTTTGATGGACAGCTACTTGCAATAGGTCTACCTACCTAAAAAACCTTATCAGGCATTTTTCGAACTTAATTTCCCGAACAGTTAATGTTCGAAGTGGATGACGAGGGCTAGAGGAAGCGTTCAAAGTGTGTGGGCGATGCACCCATCTCCTTTGTTTTAGAGTCCTTTTTAGGTTAATTAATTAACTTTTTTTCGTTGACTTTGCTTAAACCGAGCCATTTTTTTGACTTACAAAGCTCTGCCCATATTTCCCACTTGAACTCTAGTACTAACTTCATGACGTATTATGAGATTAATATTGGAGACCAGACAGATGTTTCTTCATCGTAAAGATGCGATTCCACCAGTGTGCTGAACTGTGCGGTACTGTAATGCACAGTGTACGACACAAATCTTTATTCTGGTCAACTCACTCAAGCAAACAAAAACAAATTAATTGTGCGCGAACATTCTAGAAATGTTCGCGCACATCTAAATACTTTTGTGCGCGCACACATGCAAGCAGTGGACTCGCGTCGATGAGATACTATTCCACCAAAATAGTGTGCAGCACATTTGTTAACATTTTGTAAAAAAAACACTAGCATTGCACGTACTAAGCTGGTATCGCGTTTAGCATCTGTCTCCACCGGCAAGGCTGTGCGTAACTTTTGTAAGCGCACAGTGTGGCACACTTGTGCACGAACATGTTCACTGAGCAGAGTTTTCTGCCTTCAGTGGTTAATATGAACGTAAAAAGACCGCGATTTTCTTCTTTTCTCTTTGGTATAGCGCCAAAATAATCTTGCATTTTCTTATTACCTCAGTCGAGTCACAATTGAAACTTTGAGCCAACTCTTGAGTGGCGTCGTGTTTTTATTCTATTTTTATAATCATTGTAACTGGAATCCCATAGTACCTCTACTATAAGTTTCAATTGCAAGAATAATTTAACATGGTTAAACAATGTGCTGAAATGAAATGATGAAACAATGTGCGCATACAAATAAATGTTTTCACCGATAACGGCAGCAAGATTGAGTTCGCGAACAACAAGTGTCCGCGAGTCCACTGCTTGCATGTTTGCGCGCATAAAAGTATACAGATATGAGCGTTTTTTTTTTAAATATTCTCGCACAATTTGTTTTTGTTTGCTTGAGTGACCCCGAGTTCCTCCGCTCAAAATTATCGCAGAATTAATGTGACAAATTAAGCACTGAGAAGAAATCGGAGCGACATTTATCCTGAATTCCTGAATGCACAGTCGGCCTAGTGCTTGGTATTCCTAAAAACTAAAATCTTTTCTTGTGTACCCGATGCAAAAGTAAGCAAAAACTGCTACCTAAGTTATTAAATCAGCATTTCGCAATTTCGCAATCTACCAAATCTTGTCGCTACATTGCTCTCTCAACTCTTACAGGCACCGGCAAGTACCAAGTCTTGCACAATCTACTGATGCTGCTCACATTGCTGGCAGCCATCTTGGAGATGATCGGCATCGCCTTCGTCTTGCCAGCTGCCGCCTGCGACCTTGACATACCTGATAACCTGAAGGGGATTATCACTTCTCTTCCTAATATTGGTAAGTCATAATTCAACGGATGCTTTTGTAGATAGCTTGAGTCTTCTTTCATTTCCACAGAAGTTTGTTTTTTGGATAGTGTAAGATTTGCCTGTCCATAGGCATCTGCTACCTACAAAATTATCATAGCAATATTTCTCGACTTGACTCTTTGCTATCTAATCACTACCGTATCTATTTCAATACACATTTTCCGATGGGATACATTGTGTGCAGCATAGCAAGCCTTGTGCCAGCGGGGAGTTCGCGATGAGAGCTAACGCGTGCCCGTGTTTCCGCCAAAAGCGGCAAAGGAGGATACCGTGGAGTTTTAGTGTGTTGGAGACCCACATAACTGCACTATCTCCCCGTGGTAGTCCAGTATGCATGAGCATTTCTCCACGCAAAAAAAAGCCTTGTTCTAAGTACATTCTTTAGCAAGTATGTTTCGTTGCATGCGTCTCTACATTGCCATTATAATTATTTTGAGTTTATTTATAAAAAAAAACTTTATGCACAAGTAACAAAAACACAACAGCATAATGATTTTTGCGTTTTGTACCAGTCAACCTTAAGGTGGTGTGTTCATTATTGCAAAAATCTAACAAAACTCGGTCCGACACTTGAACCGAATCCAGAGCCCCACGCTCAACAATCGCTTTGCTAGCATTACACCAAAGTATTTAAATCACACTTCACACTAATATTAATTAATTATTATATAATATAATAATATAAATAGTTTTTGCGTGAAAGTACATACATACATATGGATGTTTGTTATTCTTTCACGCAAAAACTACTGAACGGATCTGGATGAAATTTGTCACAGGAATTATAGTCAGGAATAGCATATAAGATACTTTTTATCACGGGAATATGTTCCTTTGGGACAGTTTTCGACATTCACGCGGGCGAAGCCGCTGGCAGAAGCTAGTATTATTTATTTATTATTAATATTATAAAGGTGAAAGTCTGTGAGTGTGTATGTTTGTTACTTCTTCACGCTAAAACGGCTGGATGGATCTGGATGAAATTTGGCACAGAGATAGATTATAGTCAGGAATAGCACATATACTTTTTATCCCGAGAATATGAACATATATTATAGTCGAAAATTATCCCAAGGGAACCTTAGGATAATTTTCGACATTTACGCGGGCGTAGCCGCTGGCAGAAGCTAGTCAAATCATATATTTGCGCAACACAGGTTTAAAAGATGTAATAGTGCGTGACACGTAAGTTGAACCAAAATGTATTATCGTTTTAATGAAATTAAACAATTTAAATCGAAATACATCCCTTTTCTATGACCTAACCATTTACAATATACAAATTGTCAACGGTTAGGTACTAAAAAAATTATTCATTTCGGTTGAAATCATTTAATTTCATTAAAACGATAATACATTTTGGTTCAACTTACGTGTCGCGCACTATACAGGACATTATTATTTTCTAAGTTAAATGTATGTATCATTTCTATTCCAGGTATTATTCTAACAGCTCCATTCTGGGGCCGTGCATCAGACTCTCTGGGCAGGAAGCCAGTGCTGCTCGGCTCCCTGGCAGTCTCCGGCGCGATGGCTTTCACAGCTGCCTTCATGCCTACATTAGTTAGCTTCGCGCTGTTAAAGTTCGCTTGCTCTCTGTTGTAAGTAGCCTGTTTATTATTATTGGCTAAGTTTAAGTATAAGACCGCTGCGGTTACCTGTTATGTACTTGAGTGTACATTACAGAAAAATGATCCATATCATTTTCCACCATTTCGTACCAATTTTTTAGTTTGTAATTTGTATAAGTTTGTTTATTGTTTTGTAACACTCATTGGTGATCCTTAAGGGCCTTTCACCGCTTTAGGGCCGTAAAACGGTAACTTTCTAAAGCATACCACTGGGGCCACCAATGCTCAAATGATGTACCTACATTTGAGCAGTGGTGGCCCAGTGTCAATAATTTTTCTTAATTTTTTTTCAAACCTTGTCATTACTATGTCCAAAAGGAGGTTCAATATTGATATTTTGGCATAGAGCGGGCGCATGGTCAGTACTGTGTTAACATTGGGGCGTATATAGCGCCTTAACGCAGTAATGGCAGAATATCAATATTGAAACTCTGGACAGTTTTGTTTGCAAAATATTCTTTGATTTACATAATTATGCTGTTTCATTTATGAAGAAATTCTAGCCTGGAGGGCTAGAATTGCTACGGCTAGATAAGGAACAAAATGATAACTAGAAATTATAAATAAAAAAGTAACAAAAAAATCAAAAATTCTTGTTCACAGCTTTTTAGTTCGCTTCCTAAACAGTCGGGTTTTTGTTATATTTGTTTAACACTGATGTGTTGTTTTAAAATTAGAATCAGTTGGTATATGTAAGAACATTATAGCAAAAGATTCGTCTGTCCATAGGTATCTTGCTACTTACTAATTTATCATAGCAAAATATCTCGACATGACACTTTGCTACTATGAATGCGCCCTTAATGTTTATCAAGACCTCACTCTTACCATTCCAGTTTATCGAGCCCGTCATCGCTAGGCTACGCCTACGTGTCAGAGATGCTCCCGCGCAAACGTCGAGACTTTGCAGTGCTGGTCACCAACGGGCTTATCAATCTACTTACTTTCACCAGTCCTGGTAAGTTGTGGAAAACACTTTCTAACATCGTCTCTCGGTTGAGAATGTTCGTTAGTACCTAAGTACGCATAATAAAAAAACTCGACGTATGCATAATCTCCTCCTTTTTCGACAAAGAAAAGTGTTGTGTGAAAATGAGAGCCACGTTGCTAGATCATGCGACTGTGGGTATGTATTTTTAGCCCCCGATGGAAAAAGAGGGGTGTTATAAGTTTTACGTGAGTACCTGTGTATTTGTGTATCTGTCTGTGGCATCATAGCTCCTAAACGGGAACCAATCACTTTCCCGATTTCTTTTTCGAATTTCGTTTTACCGAATACTATTGACCGACGGCGACGTCTTTTTTTCTTGACATATTTTCAGATCTTCGAAGTATCATGTGGCATATGTATTATTTTACCGAACTACATTTCGCCGATTTACAAAATAACTTTTTGCTTTTGGCCGTAGCCTATTTTGAACTTTTTTCATTTGCCATATTTTCACCACACCGAAACAACATTTTACGGAATATTATTTGGTCACAAATACATTGCCGGTTACTCGGTAGCATTTTCAATTTAAAATGGAAATAGTGTCATAAAAAGTCAATATGTTGTGATACAAAATTTAGTGACACTTCTAAAACCTTATTATTTTGAATATTCATGTCAATGATTTATTAATAGCTGTCATGCATCAGACACTTTTATTAATTAATTATTTCAAAGAATTTACGACACGGATAGGTTAGGTCCGAAGGGGATGATGGCAGCTGAAGTGAGCGAGCAAAGTGAGCAAAGTTGCTGTAAAACTGTGTAACTTCGGTAAAAAAAATTTCGACCAAATGAAAAGTAGGAGAAACGAAAAAAAATTGAATTGATAATAGGTCAACCGAGACAGTGGCAGATGTGACTTCGATGAAGTAAAAAAACGAAACGATAATAGTTGAAAAGTTTTAGGTGAAATGAAATTCGGTCAAATATTTTTCGAACATATGATAGGAACCCTCCTAAACGGATGAACTGATTTAGATTTCATTTTTATTTTTGTTTGAAAGGTCTTTGATCGAGAGTTTCCTAGCTATGTTTGATGAAAATCGTTTCTGCCGTTCAAAAGTTATGGGTGTTTTATTGTTTGAATCAGGGTTTTCGTAAGATTTCGTGTCATAATTACGTGTTCAATAGATTGTCGATCGAAGCGTGTCTACTACTAGATAAATTACGTAGCATGAAATAAAAATGTGTCGAGGGATTTAACTTTTTTTTAATTTTACTTGTTCACGCTAAAACGGTTACGGTTTCTTCTTAACCACTTCTTATCTGTACTTTAATGATATGTAAGAGTAACAAATATCTTGCAGCCAACATTGTATCTAATCCAGGAGTACAAACACCAGGGCCTTTTTCCTCTGGATAAACTAAATTTGACACCAGAAGCTTACTTCTGCATAATGCTAATCATTAAAATTCTTCTAATTTCCAGGTCTAGCCTGGCTGATCCTCTCCTTCGACTGGCAGTACCCGTTCGGTGCCATAGAGATGCGACCCTGGAGGTTGTTGACAGCAGTGTATGCCCTGCCACTGCTCGTGGCTGCGGTGGCAATGTTCTGTGCTGATGAGAGCCCCAAGTTCCTGATGACCAGGGGCAAGGATAAGGAGGCTCTGGCTATCGTCAGGAAGATCTATGCTAAGAATACGGGGTTACCTGAGAATAGTTTTTGTGTGAGTCACTTGCTATTTTCTGAGGCTCGACACATATTCTTTCAGCGATGAATGATGATGGTAAAAATGCCAAAATGTCAGGGAATGATTACGTGTCCTCACTTAAATATTTATTTTATTCTGTTTTTAGTATATGTTGTTATAGCCGTAACATAAATACATCATTAGTGAAAATTTAAACTGTCTAGCTATCTCGGTCCATGTGAGGCAGCCTGGTGACAGACAGATAGACGGACAGTGGAGTCTTAGTAATTAATAGGGTCCCGTTTTTACCCTTTGTGTACGGGACCCTAAAAAGATGAATCTAGTTGCATATTGTCATAAACCGGGCACAAATCCGAACTTCGAGCTACTAATGAAAAAAATCAAATGGCAAAACCTAATAGCAGTTTGTCTGACATAGAGGAATCTAACCCAGGACCTCGTGCTCAACAGTAGTATTTGAAACCACTAGACCAACGAGGCAATCAAGTAATATAGCTTACTAGCATAGCAGCTTTTTTATTAGAGTTCATCAGAAAAATGGACCCTAATCATATTACAATCTAGTCTTATATATAGACTAATAAGTAATCACACTAATATTATAGAAGATTGTTAGTTAAAGTTTGAGTGTGTGTGTGTGTGTTTGTATGTTTGTTACTTCTTCACGCTCAAACGGCTGGACGGATCTGGATTAAATTTGGCACAGAGATGAGATTATAGTCTAGAATAGCACATAGGATCGGGGTATTTTTATCGCGGGAATATTATGTTCCCTCAGAATGAGTGACTTGATAATTTTCGACATTCACGCGGGCGAAGCCGCTGGCAGAAGCTAGTTTAATTATAACTTAAACTATAAAATTGTCTTTACTAAGAATGTGTCCAATGGCACTTTTCCTGTTTTGTATAATTGTCTCTAATACGGCGAATACACCTCGTTCTCGTGTTTATTTTGTAGTACTTTTGCACTTTACACCTCGAACGGTTTTGTTCTTTTTAGTCTTCTAACTATGTTTGTGTGGTCGAGAAGCTGGATTACCTGATGTTCACATGCTGGTTAAGTCTCTTTTCATGAGCTTCTGCAAATTTCTGAATAATTTTTTCGATGAACTCAACTTTTAGGTCCCGATGGAGGTCATCATTTCGTATATAGGTACCAAAGTGCATTTACAATCTCCCTTAGCACTTTGTTCTGGGATGTTTTTATAGTTAATATATTGGTCTGTTTGGTGTAGCCCCACAGCTGAATATCATAAGTCCTAATTGGCATCAGAAATTGTTTGTATACTGATAATTTGTTTTGTACGAACAGCATGGAGTTTCTCCCAAGCAGCCAATACATTATTTTAAATCGCAGGTCGAGTTCATCCTATATCTTCTTGACGTGGTCTTTCCAGCGTAGCTCTGCGTCAAGGGTCATTCCGAGATATTTGGCTGTATTCTCGTATGGGACTTGTTTATTATTAATGTAAACTGGAGAATATTGTTGTTTTTTGTTGGTGAAGTCTATGTGAATCGATTTGGATTCATTAAGTTTAATCCTTAATTTTTTGGTTCTGTCAAAAACTTGATATACAGCCATTTGTACCTTTTCTAAAGCTTCTTCGTGGCTATTTCCTACTATCCCACCGCACTATTCCCAAACCACTGCTCCTGAAAGCCAGAATCAACAGGGGTGACCACCAGAGATGCGCCGAGGCAATGAAGCTCGATGAAGTCCCGGAGAATGAATTTAACTGTCTTGGATCCCGCAACAAAATTAATCAGAAAATAATAACGGAGGAGTAGGAAAAAATAGTTTTCCTGCTTGTCGGTCTTCTACAGACTGTACTTTGGCGAGTGTGCTCATGAACTCCACGACCTCATCCCACCGGCCCCCTTCTACCATCGGACATCTAGGTGCACTGCTAGTTACCATCCTCACTTAGTTGCCATTCCACCAATTCGCAACAAGCCTTCCAAACAGCCTTCATAATGCGCACAGCAAAAGAGTGGAACTCACTGCCTGCGTCTGTGTTTCCGAACGCATACAACCCGAATCTCTTCAAAGTTAGAGTGAACAGGTTTTTTCTAACTCACTCCATCGTCGACTTTGTCTCCGTCACCTCTGACCTAGACTAGAGTCAAGAGCAAACCCATAAAAACAAAAAATAAAAAAAAAAATAAAAAATAAAAAACCTACAGCCATTATGGCTGTATCATCAGAAAAGATCCCAATCGTGTTTTGCTCTAATTCAGGCATATCGCAAGTGTATAGTAGGTAGGTCACCCGCGTGAAAAGTGTTTTATTATCTTGAGGGAACATTATACCGGGATAAAAGCCTATGTGCTATGCCAGACCATAATCTGTCTCTGTGCCAAATTTCATCCAGACCCGTTCAGCCGTTCTGGCGTGATTGTGTGACAAACATCCATCCATCCAAACTTTCTTCTTTATAATATTAGTAGGATACATCAGAATACAGCTTGTAGAATTATATCACAACATTTACTAATGTTCCAGGTCAAATCGCTGAAGATCCCCTGCGACATCACGGACTCGGAACAGCGCGGCTCAGGAGTTGCGCTGGCGCCGAAGTCAAAGTCGGAGTCAGCGTTTGCGCTGCTGCGGCCCCCGCACCTCAAGTGGTTTGCGCTCACCGCCTTCCTTATGTTTGGGCTATTCTCTTTGTAAGTTTTCCTATTTATTTACTTTTGTATTAGCTAGACTATCCAAAATATTACTATCCATCTTGGTGTATGCCAATTACGGGATGTTATGTTAATTAAAGCATGCCAACAACAAAAGGTAGAAAAATTACAGCAAAAGAGAGCAAAAAATATATTTTGAATTTATCTAGATTCTGCAGCTTTATTGGTATATCGTGGAGTCGTGGGGCTTGGCCAATATTTTTTTTGACTTCTTTAGATAGTCTTGGTTTGTGTCATTATACGTATTATATGTGATCTATCATTTCTTTCAGCTTGAACGGCCTGTTCCTCTTCGCCCCAGACACCATCAACAGAGTAATGAACAGTGACGAGACCAGCGGTAGAGTCTGCGAACTTATTGTCCAGTCTGACAACTCTGTAAGTTAAATTATTAATAACACTACAACTTGTAAATTCTTTCGTACCTCGTGGAAAACGTTTAGCAGTTGGTCCTGACTGTCGTTTGAAGATATTTGACAGTCGTTCCGTGTAGACAGAAGCACACAATAAAAAGTATACAGAAGGACCACTCCCGCCGTCCTCGACAATTGTTACTTAAACTTTGCGGACTCACTAGGGTTACTACTATATTGATTCTGAATTTAATAAAATTGGCCAAGTGCGAGTCGGACTCGCGCACGTAGAGCTCCGTACCATTATAGCAAAAACGGCATAAAATCACGTTTGTTGTATGGGAGCCCCACTTAAATATTTATTTTATTCTGTTTTTAGTATTTGTTGTTATAGCGGCAACAGAAATACGTCATCTGTATCACGGTATTTGAGATACAGCCTGGTGACAGACAGACAGACGGACCGCGGAGTCTTCGTAATAGAGTCCCGTTTTTACCCTTCGGTTACGAAACCCTAAAAAAAAAGTTAATTAAAAAATTCAAAAACCCGACTGCTTCAAAAACCGAACTAAAAAGATGTAAACAAGAAGAAAATCATGCGGTGCAGTCGGAGGATACATGTTCGCGAGCTGGCCGACCAAAACCAGTTGTATCCTCCGACTGCACAGCATGATTTTCTTCTTGTTTACATCTTTTTAGTTCGCTTTTTAAGCAGACGGGTATTTTGTTTTTTTTAATTAACTTTTTTATTTATTACTTTTTAGTTATTTTTTTTTTTCGAATTAGGTACATTTAAATATATAAGTGTTATAAGGTCTTTATTCTCATAGATAAAAGTATATACAGTATATAAAATACTTAAATAACTAAAACTACAAACCTATACACTTTAACCAAAAACTACTCACTAACTAAAACTAAAAATATACTTAACTAAAATATGGCGTCGAAAAACTCCTCCACATCGTTCCCCACTGGTAATGTACCCAAAAGGCTGGCAGCATTGCCACGTTGTATGACAATGCTTATTCTCTGACCAAGGTAAAAGCCAGTCCTTGGGTCACGCGAAGTGTCAACTAGGCGTTTGGAAAGATCTTTAAACAAAGCGTGAGCACTCGGACCCCACGGACCAAGAGTTTCAACCCCAAACGGCTTGAAAATATAACTACCGATTATTTTTTTTTATTTTATTTTTTTATTTTTATTTATTCATGAATAAGAGACAACCATACAAAGTAACTTAATAATTAACATATAATAGACAAAAATCGTTTAAAATAATTTTGACAATAAAATTTAGACAGGTCGGCAGTTGGAAAATATGAAAAGGTAGACTTGGTTGTCTTTGGAGTGATTCGCCCTATCCCCTCGTACTAGTATAAAACTGTATCACGAGCGGATAGTCTTCCTCAACCATAGAACAACAGATTCCCACAAGGTTCCAGTTACAGTTACATATAATTAGGCAGATTGATTACTTAATCTTTGATTTGGCATAGGTAATAAATTTTGGTAATTTTACAGTTATATTAATTAAGATACATGATTGGAATTGTCTATGTTGTTTTGTGTTTGGATATGGGTGTAGGGATATGTATATGTATTATGTATGTGTACAGTTATGTGTGCTCTATCATTTATGCGCCATGTTATACCAAATTATTTAGCAGATTTTCAGTGCTGTTATAGTCTAGAGTTTTCAAATATTTATCTATAGTTTTTTTGCATGTTTGCCTGTCAAGATTCTTCAATCCTAGATCTTTACTTACTTTGTTGTAAAGGCTAGGTCCGAGATAATTGTGAAATTTGTGTGCAAAAGATGTTCTATATTTGGGTATGTTATAAACTATATCTAATCGTCGCCTTTTTGCAAAGTGCGGTTTTACTTTATGTTGTGCCATAATCTCTAGTTTAATGAATAGTTTACGTACCGTCAAGACTCCCAGTTCTGAGTAAAGTAGGTGTGTCGGATAAGTGTACTTTTTACGAAAAATAACTTTAAGTACCATGCGTTGGGCTCTTTCGACAAACAACAGGGTGGTTTTTGAAGTTCCTCCCCATACATTTAAGCCGTATGTCAGTATAGACTGACATAATGTTAAATAAATTTTTATTAGTAACTTAATGTCACATACATTTCTTATCGTTTTAAAAATATAAATTAACTTTCTTGCGCGATTACTTAGTTTCATGACGTGTTCTTTCCAGTTTAAGTTATGGTCTATTATCACACCGAGATATCTTATGGAATTAGTTCTGGTGATTGGGTTACAATGACAGGTACTTGCGTTGTTGCAATTGTGAGTTTGTATAATTATTGAGTTAGAAGAAGGTTGAGTTCTGCCGTTAATTGTGAATGTAATAAATTTCGTTTTGTCAAGATTAAGTGTCAACAAATGATTGTCCAGCCAAGAAGTTACTAAAGCAAAGCCTTCATCTGCTGCTTCGGATACATTTTTCCACGTGCTGGAGCTGAACAATAATACTGTGTCATCTGCAAATGTTATTATTTGACCATTTTGTAAAACCAAATTGCAGAGGTCATTAATATATATTAAAAACAGCGTAGGACCCATAACACTACCTTGAGGCACTCCGAAGGTAACATTTTCCTCATGGCTTAGACTGTTATCAATTTTTATAACCTGTGTTCGGTTAGTATATAGTAGATTAGGTTATTATATTTCCGCCGCTTGAGGTTTTCTGCAGCCGCAGCGGCAGCGCCAGCACAGCACGATGAACTCGGAAGATGGGATGGCGCAAGAGTATCAACACAAGTAGCGTCCCACACTAAAGGCCTACCCAACTTCCATGGAAACAAAGACATCCCGTCCGGTCTTTTGCCATCGTCGCGTGCCAGGCCATGGGGTTCTAAAACGGCCGGAACGCCGACGGTGACGAGAGCACGTCGGATGATGTCGTTTAAGATTCCGTGCCGAGCGAAGCGACCCGCACTTCGGCTGCATGAAAGTCCGTGGTGACCGAGGCTGTTGACAACTTCGCCACAGTGGCAACGATGTGGAGAACAACAGGGAGCGCCAAGACGTAGGGAAGCAGCGAGGCGGAAAGTAGTGTCGTCAAACAAGGTGCCTATGTTCGACGACGGTAGTGCGTGAAGCCAGAGGCCCGACTCCCACTCACCCACAGCCAGCAGGCGAGCACGCTCGGCAGGAGTGCCAGAAGTGGCAATTAGGTGCTCCAGAACTGCTCTGCAGAGCGGCTCATCCCACCGTCTCTGGGAAGATGGGTAGTCGGGGGGATTACAGTTCGGGCAAGCGAGTCTCCAAGCACCAATAGCCTCAGTGAAGCACGGCACATCAAAATTAATCAGTATGGGAGCTAGGATATTCCTTATTATATTAGTGTTATATATTTTTGAAATCACCTCTTGAAACCCTTTATTTTGATACCCCACACGATGGGTTTGGAAGAAAAAATAAAATTGCCCCCCCCACAATATGCCGCCCAAAAGCCGCCATTTTTCTATTTTCCAATTTTAATGTGGCCTATGACACTCGCAAGGTTAAGACGAATCGATTGACGTATGAATCATCAAAATCGGTCAACGCGTTTGGTCTCTGAAACGCCACATAGGAACAAACATACATACATAGACTGATAAACACATTACCCTCCTTCGGCAGTCGGGTAAAAAGGAGTAGTATGGTTAGTATAAGTTTACATACAGAAATACATCGATTCGTCTAAACAAACATCATGAGATGCATACATGACTTAGACGGTAGCTAGAGCATCAACTATCCAAAGATAACGAAGCCTTAAACGACGAAGATTGGACAAGAAGAGTTTCATAGCCTTAATTCCACAAAGCTACAATGCACAATTTCGTCTAAATACTTAAAAAAATATTAATTTGTCTGATAATGAATTTGGCATCTTGAAAAATTTAATGGCCTTAGAACTACAGTTATAAAATATTTATGTTATTTCAAGCTTAAAATAAAAGTGGTAGATTCGGATATTATTATTTAAAATGATGGCACAGTTTTACATATAATTAACTGAAAAATATTTTCGTCGATTCCGACGTTGTACGATTATTGTATTTCAATATGTAGAAAATTCGCGTTCTCGGAAAAATTTTCTTTAAATACATGATGGGGAAACATGTGCAAGGCATTGAAAAATATATATTTTGAACTTATTCCAAAAGACTTTTCAGTACCTACTTTACAGTTTATATATTTATTATTAACGAATAATCTGAATTTATCTTCAATTGCTGCCACAAATTGTCTTGTGACAATTGTATTGATAGCCGCGACTGAGCTATGTCCAATATTGCCCAAGAATCCCTGTAAAAATATTTTTCAATGTGTACGTGCAAAATGGGGCTTTGTTCGTAATGGCCTCTCTGTCCGCGGCGCGCCGCTGCTTACGTACTTTATGACAGAAGACGGAAAATCTGACACCAGTATTACCAAATGGTATCCTGTTACCCAGTTCCTGAGTTGCAAAGGTCAGATAGTATCCGGTTAAACTGGAAGGCGACCCTGACGTAATTGGGAAGAGGTTAGGCAGGCAGGCATTTTAAAAAAGCGGTAATATGCCAGCGTCGGCTGGCTAACGAGAGAAAATTGTAAATTCTTTGACATTCCTGATGCAAAAACTAATGGCTCTTTTAATTTAGACGTTTTGTGCGGTGGTGCTAGACCTAGGCGTCGAACGCAAGACCCCATGCACGACAGTAACGTTAGCAACCATTCAATTACGACTACACAAGACTAAAGATACAGACGTAATTTTATAACGGAACAAACTTCACATTTATTACTTTAGGAAGTTTACATTCGCAGACAGTCATGTGACTTTATCACGCAACATTTTATTAACATTATCTTTGCGTAGATATGAACTAATAATTTTATTGTTTAACTGCATGGTATTAGAGCTAAATATAGGCTCTAGGTGAGGGGTAGAGGTTTAATTGCGTTAAGATTTGGCGATCAATCCGATACATGGTATAAAACGTGAATGCTTAGTGAAATAAAACGTGATACGACGTGAATCAACAATCTCATACTATCTCATTACATAAATGGATAAACAAAGCTATTTTATGACTTAATTAAACTAGATCTGTTAAGTACAAAAACATGAAAAACACCTAAATGGGTTTACAACAGATTTAAGAAAACTGGACTCACTCTTGTACGCTATAACTCGATCAATCAAATCTATAAATTATTAAAAAGCATGAAATAAAAATCAATTAAAAATTTAAAAAAACCCCCGACACAAAACCTCTAAACAAAATCCTCTAAAAAGCAAAAAATAATTATTATTTCATGCTTTTTAATAATTGATAGATTTGATTGATCGAGTTTTGGACCTGCCGTAGGGCGTTATTTACGTCGTCAACGTTACACGTATGTCTATTTGTATTTATTTAAAAGAAGTGTCATCAACAAATAACACCATGTTTAGTTTATTTTTCAATAAATGGGGTTAATCGTTTATGTTCACAAAATATAAGAAAGTTGCCCCATCTTCACGTCAACGACGAATTGACACCGTTTATTTGAAGTAATTGTTGACTTTCATTCAAATAAGATATAAAATAACTATAAGATAAAAATATAAAATAAATAAATAATAATACATCTTTATTCAAACATCAAATTGGTAAATTATACTAATAGGTCTTATATATAGTAGTACAACACAATACCGCCTCAAACGAAGATGACTGCTCGCTGTCCACGCGCCGACTAGCAGAGGCATACCAGCTGTCCACGTGCTTATAGCTGGCACTCAACTGTCTGTCCACGCGCCACCGCTTTCGCCTTCCGTTTTCAACAAGCTAGCAATGCGCTTCAAGCGAGCAGTTTGCTTGCGTCCAGCGCACGGGCCGCGCCGCGTCCGCTTGAAACGCGTGGTAAGCATGCGGTAAGTGAGACGTCATCAACTATCGAGTGGTACGAAGGCGGTATTTTTCCGAGTCGGAGCGGTCGGCTAAGAATTTGCTTGCTCCCTTTTCTTTCATGTTGTTCCTTAAAAAACCAATCCATGTTTTCTTAGGCCTTCCACTTCCCCTTTGCCCGTCATTCACAACCTCCAAAGATAAGACAGGATCCTCCGACCAGATAGGCGTTGTGTCTGGTAAGCATCTGCTCGATGATTGTTTTTGGCTGCTGTATGTATGTTCAAATTGCGCGGACAACTTTGATAGCGTTATGTAGGACTTGTTATAGATGCCACTACACATTTCAGGTAGAAACTTACCAACCTCCTTTCTTCCAGACCTCAACTGGCGAGTGCCTCGACTCGATCTCCCACAACACGTTCTACATAATGGTAGTGACGACCGTTGTATACGGGACGCTGGTCACTGCCGGCAGCATGAGCCCGCTCTCCAAGAAGACGCTGCTCGTCTCCATGTTCATCGTCGTTGGTATCGGCTGTCTTATTGCTGGGCTCTCGACTAACAGGTACGTTGATATTGGATGTCTGAAGGGGACGATTCTGGTGGCTGATATTAAAAGTTACATAATTTGAATAAAAAACTAAAATACAAATATAGTATAGTCACATCACATCACATCATCAGCCTATTCATGTTATCGCTGCTGGGACACAGGCCTTCTCTCTATGAGAGGGGATGGGCCGTAATCCACCACGCGGGCCCAGTGCGGATTGGTGGATGTCACACATAGAAATTTGTTTATTATATCTATGATGTCACATGTTTTCGATTTTTAGAAATCTAGGACATGCCGGTTTCCTCACGATGTTTTCCTTCACCGTTTTTGAGAGCAGTGGTGATGAAATAATTTACACAAAGTAAAGCGCCTGCCGGGGTTCGAACCCACGACCTACAACTTGTAAATCGCGGCCGATACCACTGGGCCACCACTGCTCTCGATAGTATCGTGTCATGAAAAAAAATTATAACTCACATAGATAATTATTTAATAGCTTGTTGACTAGAAAAAAGAAACCATTAACGATTAGCGTTGCTTCTTCTTGTTCTTTGTTAATTTACTTACCTTCTGATGAAGAAGCTTCTGATTAACTTTTAAAGACATGGCCAATCTTCTGATGTAACCTGACTGCTAGTAGAATCCATGTTCTTATTTGCTGTCGTTTGTTGTTTGTCTGATTTTGTATAAGTTCTTAGGTTTCGGTGATATAGAAATATCACCTGCTGTATTGTGTATTCAAGAACTAAAATCGAAGTAACTACGTGATAGGAAGGTAATAACTGCAGCTACAGGCGATAGGCTATCATTGGTGCAACGTGAGGCTTGAAAACGTGAAGATTTTTTTATTTTTTAACCTGTCGTGTGACAGGCTTAAGATTTCCACGTCACAGCTAGATAGACGCGCAACGCGACGTCATGTGATGCGACACGATATTAATTACTATAGATAAGTATTCGGTTATTTAGTATCTAAGTAGCCAATCAGTATAAGCTTAAATTACTATCAACTTACAATAAAATAAGAAATTTTGTGTTTTGAATCAGTCAATCATGCCTCATCGGTCGAAGTCGAACGGATCATGATTTAAACCAACCAAACTTAACACTGATTGGCCTAGCCCGTAATGCACAAGGTTCAGAAGTAATGTTTCATGATTAACGCAATCAAACGCCTTTGACGGGTCGCAGAAGATACCTATGGCATATTATGCCTCCTCCCACGCATTAAAGATGTGTTTTAATAGGGTGACACTAGCGTCGGTTTTACAACGTCCTTTGGTGAAACCACACTGTTTATCGTGCATGATGTTATTCGTTTTAAATAAATGAGCATTTGATTAAGCATTATCTTTTCAAACACCTGGATGGATTTTTATTTATTTATTTATTTAATTCAGGACAACCAACAAAGCATACACCAAAAAATACATGTTACAAGTACTCATATTCTTACATTTTATAGTGTAGCCTTAATTAAAGGCTGCCACGGCATGCATTAAACAAAGGGGTAGTGAACAATGTCAGTAGTGAACATACTATTACTTTTATTATAGACGAGCAGTTGCCCGCGGCTTCGCTCCCGTGGGCCACCCCACAGGACCCGTTTTCGGGATAAAAAAATAGCCTATGTTACTCAGGAATAACGTAGCTTTCTATTGGTAAAAGAATTTTTTAAATCGGTCCAGTAGTTTCGGAGCCTATTCGGTACAAACAAACAAACAAACAAACAAACAAACAAACAAAAAAATCTTTCCTCTTTATAATATTATTATAGTATAGATTATAGAATTGGTATAAAGTCCGACTTTCACGCGGGCTAAACTGCCGGTAGAAGCTGATATATATAGTGACCGCGCATATAGTGCTTTCTGACCCTTGAATTCAACATAATTATGTATGTAGATCAATAAATGTAGTATGTGTAGTGTATAATTATTATAGATCTCAAAGGTCGGAAAGCACTATCTTGTATGTGACTGATAGGGTTTTCTTCTTTTATGGCTTTATTGTCTTTGATCATTTGAGTACAATGGTCAATTTCCAGACTGATAGAATTCCAAAGTATATGTCTGCTCAAAACTCTTGGAGAAAGACGATGGAAACAAACTCCAATTGATCCATTCACCATTACAATGAAAAAAAACCTTCGACATAGTTAAAATAGGTAATACAAGCGCCCTTGATTAATGCCATATGTAAGCCATAACTGACAATGCAGTTTGATTCATTCAAGTGGCGGTAATGACTTACGATACAGGAGTTAGCACCGTTATATCATTTGATGACAAACACGAGACTCACGGTGGGAAGTCTCGTGAGAAGACAAAATTAATGACAAGGAGAGTGCAAGAAACTAGAAAAATACCTGTTTCACGACAGGCGACAGTCTTCTAGAGTAAACCACCACCATAATAAATTCCTTACTTTGTTCTCAGGATCTTGGCCGGAGTAGCGATGTCATCCCTCCAGTTGTCAGCGCTAGGCATCGGCCCTCTCACTGCATACGTCGTGCAACTGTTCCCCACGTCTCTGAGGTAAATATTCTAAATACTCGCGGCCCAATGCTGGACAAAGGTTACTTTACAAGTAGTGGATTACTATTCCTTTGCACGAAAGTTTATCTATCAATCGTTGTTTGTGAATAAGAGATCATTCTAGATCGCTCAATCCGTAAAAAGCATTTAAGAAAACAAAATGCTTGATAATACAAATAACATTTATTTACGAAAACATCGAGCAAGTAAACTCTAGGTGAACTGATGACCAGGTTATGGGCGCGGGAATGCAAGACGCACTGGACCGGCTGATGTGGCGGTACTTAGGGGTAGCCTATGTCCAGTTGTGGACATCTTTCAGCTGAAATGGTGATGAGTCAATAAACTACGATTCGGATGTAGTTACCGGACTATTAACAAACGTACATATGAGACGATATCATGTAATATGCGTAAAAGAGTCTTCTTTAGAAACACAGGATATAATTAAGCAGTCAGCACATCTTTCCACTTTTGTTTTCTCAAACATAGACGCTCTTGGGGGTTTCCATCTCTCGTGATGCCATAACATTTTACAACACAAAGCTACTGCTATATACCAAAGCAAATATTTTGCTCTAGTCAACCGTTTCATAGATATACGAGGGTTTATTAACAACAGCACAAGTTTTATAATATAATCTGGTATAATATCGTCATAAAGATACTGAAGAACCGAATAACAAGTATGCGGCAAAAATTTTGAGTATTTTTGTCATAGGCAAATCTATCGGTAATCTTTATTGGTGGTTGTGAATTGCCGAGCTGATTCTATGTGGATAACAAACAATATTATTTCGTAATTATTGCTAATTCATTCTCGATTTGTGAAAATTGTTATTGCAACATAATAAAAAAAACCGGCCAAGTGCGAGTCGGACTCGCGCACGAAGGGTTCCGTACCATTATCGCAAAAAACGGCAAAAAAACACGTTTGTTGTATGGGAGCCCCACTTTAATATTTATTTTATTCTGTTTTTAGTATTTGTTGTTATAGCGGCAACAGAAATACATCATCTGTGAAAATTTCAACTGTCTAACTATCACGGTTTATGAGATACAGCCTGGTGACAGACAGACAGACGGACCGCGAAGTCTCAGTAATAGGGTCCCGTTTTTACCCTTTGGGTACGGAACCCTAAAAATGGATAACCACGGCAGGACGCTTGAGTAGGATTTTTTTTTGATAGTACCTACTCATATGGTATCCATATACACTTCAGTCGCAACATAATTAAAAAAACACTAGATAAATAAAGTCTTTTATTTATGGATTTAAAAATATCACTATCCACATAGTGTGGAATTGCATGATACAAAAGAAATGTGGGTATTCAATTTAACTGAAACATTTCGTAGTTCAACCAGACACGTAAAGCATGAATTATGCTAGACCGTGGCAGACGTGAGCCGAGCCCCGTGCGAGGCACGGATTCAAAACTTCACGAACATTTTACCGCGCTGCGTTGCGTCCCGGAAGAGGCGCGCGGACGCTGACGCCGCACGGTGTAGCATGGACCGCATCATATAAAATGATCGTGAAATTTTGAATCCAGTCCTCGTCCGTGCCTCGCACGGGTCTAGCATAATTCATCCTTAAATTGTAAAGAAAGAAAATACCCGAGAAAAAACTTTCTTTGGCTTTTACTTCGGTTAAAATGAAAGCCTTCCTTACCCTGGTTTTATTGAAGCGAAAATTTCTTTAGACGCGTTTAGCGATTTTTTTATAGGAGCAAAACTTATAGGTTCGCGTCAGTGACATGCTAATGTGACAGCGTCTTCGACTTGTTTATGTCAAGTGTGGAATAACCATGACTGCCCCTTTTTACAAGCTCTTATTTAACTTGCTATGTATGTATGGAAGTGTGTTCGGGTCAAATCTTGCAACTGAATTTTAAAGCAATTATCCTCCACCGATTAAGATGAAGTTTTGCATACACGTTTAGTTTGGATGACAATGCATGGTTAGCTAAGTGACGTCATTCTAAATCCAATATGGCGGACGGCTCAAGATGGCGGACTAGTAATTATTTGTGCACTGCTGTTATTTTTATGATATGTGTATCAAATAAAAGGGTTTGCTGAGAATAAAAAGAAAAAAACATAGTTTAAAAAAAAAGTATTATTTGCTATTGAAGCAGTTATCATCATCATCATCATTTCAGCCGAAAAACGTCCACTGCTGAACATAAGTCTCCTACAAATGTCGCCACGCTGACCGGTCCCGTGCGTGTTATATCCAGTGGTTTCCCACAACCTTAACCAGGTCATCAGTCCTCCTGAAGCAGTGCTATGGGAAAGTATCTTCAAACACAGATATTAACCCACGTCTACCTCGCCAGGGGCACAGCAGTTGGCGCAGTGCTGATGTTCGGCAGGGTGGGCTCGGTCGCCGGCGCCAACGCAGCGGGGATCTCGCTCAGCGCCGCCTGCATGGTCACCTTCTACGCCTTCGCTATTCTAGTCTTTTGTAAGTAATCTCATCACAGTTTATTTGTTCAGTGAGTTCAACAACGTTCAACGCTCATTCCATACTCCGATACTTCGAATTTCAAATAAGTATCGGCCAAGTGCGTGTCGGGCCGCGGGCAGTAATAGGGTTCCGTAGTTGCATAATAATGCGGACTAAGAAGAGGGATTGTTGTTGTCACATGAACATTAAAACAGTTTCAGCGGCTCACAACGTCTAAAAACGGGCCCACATAGGACGATGGTAACTGAAGAATGAGTTATAAAATCCAATTTCACAAGTGAAGTTAGAAAAATATTATCTATTTGAGTACCACCGCGGATAGAGGCAAGCGTTTGTAATTAATATTTATAACCAGCGTCACTTAATAATTTGAATACTGCAGTATTGCCGTTACGCAGATAGTCTTCGTTAAAATCGCCTATTATTTACAAACCGAAAACTAATATTTTATTATAAGTATTTTCAAACAACCTACTCAACTACCAAAAAGTCAAATCAAATTATTCAATGATAGGAACAAAGAACCAACGTATATAAGCTGCAATAAATAATCTATATGAAGGACGTCAATTGCGAAATGAGCCGGTACGAGCGCGCGTTAGAGCCACGGGGAATGGTATGGTTCGTTCTTGGACCCTCGCACGCACGCTACTTGTTTCTTTCTCTTTCGGAATTCTTTTAATTTTGTTCTCGAAAGTTCTTCGCTACTCAATTAGTGATGTAGTCGGATTGGATATTGACTTTATAGGTGGATAAAGATAAAGATAAAGATAAAGATCATTTATTTGTCAGAAACATGAGTATGCACACACAAAGCATGCAAGATGTAAAGTACATTGCAGAAAAGATCACAGTCATGTTTTACCTTAACGGCGTACAAATATGTATTACAATAACATTGATTATAACTATTAATTTACATGCATATAAAATTAATTAAATTTGAATATAATGTAATTCAGCTTAAACATCAATTAAATTAGATAAGTAGAAATAACAAAAATATATTATCATTACTATGAATATTATTATTATTAATTAAAATGTCAAAATCAAAATAAAATAAATACAATAGTTCAGAAACAAAACTTCGCCACTACATTAGAGTTATTATGTTTTCTCCATTAGAAACTCAGCAATACTATAGAAACATTTGGCTGCTAAATACTCCTTTAGTTTTTTCTTAAATAGGTTAGTAACAGTTATATCTCTGAGTGCTTGTGGTAGGTGGTTAAATATACGTGGTGCCATACAGAAAACACTTTTATGCATTAGTGCTGTATTCGATCGTTTCACACACAATCTGTGCTTATATTTATCGCGCCGGTTGCGGTTATCAATATCTGATAGTTTCTTAAACAAATGCGGGTTAGATTTTATGAAAATTGCAATTTCAAATATGTAGAGCGATGGCAGGGTTAAAATTTTATGTTTTGCAAAAAATGGCTTGCATGAGTTGGTTGTTTTTAAACCGAACATGGCTCTAATGCACCTCTTCTGTAACCTGAATATTAACTCTTTGAGGGTTGCGTTCCCCCAGAAAATAATACCAAATCTCAGGAGATGACCAACTATGCCATGGTACGCCGCGAGTTTGGCATCTACACCTAGAACAGGAGCGATTTTGTAGAGCATATAGGCGGATTTACTCAGTCGCTTGCTTAACTCCTCTAAATGTGGCTTCCAGTTTAATTTTTTATCTATTGTGAGGCCTAAGAACTTACTCACATCCACTTTACTTATCTTTTTGTTATTGTTATGAATATTCAAGTTATTATTAATATTTAAACGCTGACTAAATAACATTAATTTTGTTTTATCGATATTTATTTTTAGATTATTATTACTTAGCCAGGTAACAATGGAATTAACTGTATTATTTATTTCAGTTTCATAACTTTGATTATCAGTACATTTAATTGTTACGGTGCTATCATCGGCAAAAAGTGACATAGGGTTATTTGTTACATTCGGTAGATCATTAATATAAATTATGAATAGTAAAGGGCCTAGGACACTCCCTTGTGGAACGCCGTACATGACTGATTTGTGTTTAGATGTAAATATCTGCTCTTCTCTAGTCACATAATTGTATTGACTTATTTCAACATATTGTTTCCGGTTTCTAAGGTATGACTCAATTAACTGTAAAACGTTTCCCCTGATTCCGTAAGCATCCAATTTATCCAGTAATATTTTATGGTCCACGCAGTCAAATGCCTGCGTCATGTCGCAGAACACTGAACACACTGGACGCCTTTTATCAACATTTTCCACTACATTGTTAAGGAAATCATATATTGCCATATTTATTGTCTTACTTTTTCTAAACCCTTTTTGGTCATCTGTCAAAATGTTCATTTTTTCTAAAAAATTATATATTTGTACATATAGATATTTTTCGAATACTTTTGATAGTATGGGTACAAGTGCTATTGGTCTATATGACTCCATTGACATCTTATCGGTTTTTTTCAGAAGTGGTTTTATAACGGCAATTTTAAGGTGTTCTGGGTATATACCTTCAGTTATGCATTGGTTTAAAATATGGCTTAGAGGTTTACTGATGATGTCACCGACTTCTTTAATTACATGTGTGGAAATACCATCATGTCCTACACTCTTTGTATTTTTAAGTGATTGAATGATCTTTGATATGTCATGGTGGCTACTTGGTGGCATAAATATGGAGTTGTTAGTTTTGGGTATATTTTTTGTAACATGTTTACCACAATTAGGAATAGGTTTGACTTTTTCTATAAAAAAATTATTTAAAGCTTTTGCTATTTCAGTTGGATTAGTTTCAATTTTATCACCTACTTGAAGTTGCGTAATAGCCTCCTTCGGTACATTCACTTTGTAACTGTTAATAATTTCCCATGCAGTTTTTACTTTGTTAATTGATGTTTTGATCTTATGTGTATTTTGAGCGCGTTGGGTCAGTTTAATAATTTTTTTGTACGTTGTAGAGTATTTTTTAAATTTATCTCTACCTGCGTCACTGGGGTGCAATCTATACCGCCATAGCAGTGTCCTTTTCTTTTTGCTACAAAGTCTTATTCCACGTGAGACCCATTGTGGTTTCCTATATGATTTAACTAAGACTCTTTTGATTGGAAAACATAGTTCATAGAAACACAAGAATGTCTCTATAAAAACGTTGAATGCTTTATTTGGATCGGTGAATTCATAAACTTCAGAGAAACTAATACTCTTTAGACAGTCATTAAATTTGTCCACATTTTCTCGATTGTAATCCCTACGATAAATATGCCATTGGTTAATCAAACTTTTTTTTTTAACTGGACACTTTAGTATTTGGCAGGTATGGTCGGAAAGGGCAAGGTCCACTACCTCAGATTTACATTTATTTCCTAGATTGTGTGCAAAATTATCAATACATGTACCACTTTTCAGTCTAGTAGGCTGATCTACTTGCAGCTTGAGATTCGAGTTAAGTAGGCGACATTCTAACTCTAATGCAGTGCTATCTCGCTTTAACATGTCAATATTAAAATCCCCACATAATACAATATTTCTTTTTTTCATTTTATTAACAAAGTTTAACAATTTTTCTAACTGCTCAAAGAATGTGTTTAGATTCTTCGAATTTGGAACTCTATAAATACATACTATAATGGTATTACTTTGTGTCATTTCAATTGCACAACACTCGAACAAGCCACTAATTGAGAGTTTGCTAATATCTGTAATTTCCTTCCATTGATAGCCCTTTTTTACCAATATACAAGAACCCCCTCTTTTACTGTCCTTTCTCGCGTAAATGGCAGCTAGATTGTAGTTAGCAATTGATAGGAACTGTTCATATCCAGACATAATAAAATGCTCAGTTACACAAATGACGTCAATGTTTATGTTCTTTGCAATTAAATCCTCTACACATACCGTCAGTGCATCAGATTTTCCGATGAGACCTGCAATATTCTGATGCATAACATAAAGATGTTTACTAAAGAAAAAACTTAGCTTCATATGCTTGAGCACTGGCAGTTATATCTGCTTCTACAAACTCTGAAGTATACTGATCTATGTCACGCATAAGAACTTTTAGGTCTTGAAAAATAGTTCGCATGCCATTGTTATTTAGTTTCCCGTTTCGTCTATTGAACATTGTGTGGTCATACAACAAATTCCTGTTAGAATCTAGAAAATAGGCATGTTCGTGAGCCAATACATCGAGATAAAGTAGACTATTAAAATGTTCTATCCTCCAATTAAACAAATTTACATAGTTGCCACATTTGTAGGTCGGTGCACAGATAACAATATTAGTGTGTTTTAATTTATGTAAATATGATCGTATTCCAAATATCATATCGAAGTAGTCATTGCTCGTGTTGAAGTCTTCTTCGCCAACTAATATAATACAAAAGTCGCTCTTGGTTAATGATTGTAATTTGGTTTCTATACCATGCATCATCTGGTCCAATTTACGGTGAGGCATTAGGTAGTGACATACTTCCGACTTGTGTTCGAGAATATCATTTGAAATCGAAGTTATTTTATTAATTTTGTTGTTACTTAGGATGATTATCTTATTGATGTTCTCAGAATGATGTGGCGATTTGCATTTCGTGTCACTTTGCCTTACAATGGGAGGTGTAGCAGGAGTCACAATAGTGTTTTCAATGTTGATATTCAGTTCGCTGTAGCTTTCATTCAAATTTAAATTTACTGTTTTCTTTACTGCGTTAGGCCTCGACTTCATTGATTTGCTACGTTTCTTAGAGGATACTAAGTTGTTATTTATATTGCAGGAAGTCGTACATAACAACTTATATTTTTCAATTTTAGTTTGTTGTGATGTAATTATTTGTTGTAGAGAGTGATTTTCAGAGTTTAGATTATCCACCTCATTTTGGGATCTTTCTAAGTCCATTTTAAGTATCATAATTTCATTTCTCAACTCCTCAACTTCATGGTTGAGCAAAGCCCTTGACAAATCTGGCAAACTCCGTGCACTGTCCGAGAGATATGTGGTTGAGGAGGTGTTTAATGAGTTATCATTACAACTGCTATGACTACCAATACCTTTAGACTGTTTACGCCTTAGCGTGATGTTTCTATTACAAGAATCCATTATTTAGACAAGCGAAGCAGATACGGCGCGCGTCACTCTGTCGTAGATTGTAGATAAGGATCGGCACAGATCGACACAGAACGCGATCCTTTCCAGCAGTCGTTCACTGTGCGACACAGTGCTGGTAGGCGGGGCTTACCGCTGCGGTCGCCTGCCGTGGTGACACGGTGAGACACAGATCAACACAGAACGCGGTCCTTTCCAATTACCCAACACTGTGTTTTTTCTTAATAGTTCGTTATTTAAATTTTAGATTTGTTTTTGTGAATAACTTGATTATCACTTATTTTTTTTTTAGTTCGGATTTCACAATCACATAAACAGTTGCAAAAGGCACACAACAGTGTATTTCACTCTATAATTCGTTTGTTTTTTACGCGAAGATAGAATTTAAAATCACAGCACTTGTTTCACACGTCTTTGCACGACACAGTGTCAAGGTCAGATATCGACAAAAGAAAATAAGTAAGTTAATATTTCTATAAGATAATATTATAAAGAGGCCCGCCCGCCTCAATGAGCATATTTCAATTAGTACATAATTTCAAATTGCTTTTATTTATGAAAAATATATAAACAACCAAATAATAAAAAAAAACAAGTATTATTTATTCGAATTAAGAAATCGGGTATTTATCGGTATATCGGTATTTCCAACGACTCTGCCCACTCCAATGCGTTATAGCTTAAACATTATTAATTAAGAAATCGTAAAGGATGTTTTGATTTTATTTGTGTATATTTCTACATGGTTCATAAACTAATATTTACTATCTGTTTTACACAACTAACAATGTTATTTAATTTATTTTCAATGGCATTTGTAATTTTTTTTTACTGTTTCAAGTAAATTTTATTAGTTGGTCGACTTTTACTCGTAAACTTGTACCCTCTTACAAATAAACGCGGAATAAAGTAATACCAGGTATAACAAAGGAATAACCATACATTTTCATAGGTTTATACTTGGTATAACTTTATGCCGCGTTTATTTGTAAGAGGAGTAAAGTCTACTTAGCTGTGATAGTTTTCCTTTTAATTTCGTTATATATACTACTGTCGTGATTTTTATCACATAGCCAAAAGCAACCATTTCGCTGGCAGGGGGGGCCACTTTAACTCTAACAAAAATTTGCAATTTAAAGCTTAATTTTACGCAAACGGATCTCTGAATCGAAAAAATGTTTTTAACAGACCCGTAATATTTTTGAATGGTCTATCCAACGATACCCCACACCATGAGATAGACGAGAAAAAGAAAACATCCCCACTTTACATTTATATTATAGGAAGTACCTACCACTTAGTCGGCATTTTTTGCATGCCGAATTTGGTAGGCGGAATATGAAGAACTTTTGTGTGTTTATTTTAAGATCTTTACAGTACCATATTTCAGGCAAATAAATGAATCTATCTATCTATCTATTATTAATATGTATTTACATGCCAAGTTATAGCTTTCTAGTACTAAGAGTCTCTGAGCTAAGCTGCGGACGGACATAGCGAAACTATAAGGGTTCCTTGTTGACTTCGAAACCCTAAAAAGAACTGGTAAACCCCGAAGGTTTAATAATTCTCCTATGTAAAGTGTGTGTTAAATATTTGAAAAGGAATTGATTAAAGTCCTACAGATGTGTTCGTTTCCTCTAGATATTCGGGAAGACCTGTGTCTGAGACATCTTCACTCACAGTGTCGATTGAATATATTGAATAACTCTCCGACTTCTTCAAACTACTTTTGCCCATTATCACACAAACAAAAGGGCTATTACCTTAATCAATATCCTCATAGACAACCTTACAGATGATTTCATGTGTCCGTGGCCCTGAAGATCAGGGTTCCGACAACTGACGGATAACCTACATGACCATATAGATACTGTTGATGAAGGCCAGACCTTCCACAGGTCTTACGATATTTGAGCAGGGTCACCCCAATATCAACCTTACCCAATATCGACCATTTAAAGATAACAATGAGTAATAAATAATCATAGATAAACTGTAAATAAGCATCGTAATTAGTAAATAACACTCGACGTGCCGCTTGACAGAAATTTATCGGGCAATTTCTATCTTAATCCGTAATTTTGCTATTTTCGACGAATTGTTTGTCGAAAATAAAAGTCGTAATGTCATAGATTTATCGAGACTTACCGCGCCCTCTCTGTCACCCTACATGACTATGGAGAAGATTAATTGATTGATTGATTTTTTTTTAATGAATAATCAACAATTTTGTATTCGTTGACTTGTAATCTAGTCTAAGCTAAGCCATCTCCTTATTCTCCTTCTTCGTTGTTTCTTCAATACTGTGGACCATGACTACGTACAATGCGTCTTCAAGCACTGCGATATTCTGCAGTGTGGACCGCCCGGTAACTGCTGCCAACATAATATTATTATACTTCAAAAACCCTCATAATTGTTACCTGGGTAGAAAAATGATAATTCTATTTAGTCCGTCAGTGAGATTATCCAATAATATTAGTCAAAGTCAAATTCAAATATATTTATTTCAACTAGGCCAATAAGCGGCACTTTTGAACGTCAAACATTATTAAATCTAAATTAAAAATGTACAAGTAATAAAAATTGACTCTACCGTGCATTCGGAAAGTAGCTTGTTATGGAGAAGAACGCACAAGAAACTCCATTGGTCCCGTATTCTTTGCTTTATCAAATAATTAAAAAAAATACAAAGATAAAGCTCATCAAACTTCAGTGTGACGTCACTTTGGCAGAGTGGGGGCTTGTGACGTCACTTTGGCAGTATAAAATTTAGCACACCGTGACGTCACACGATATTTTACCGCACTGTATCGTCGACACTTTATATTTAAGTTTCAAAAGAAAAATACGTGTCCAATATTTTTTATTTATCTACCTGACGGACAAAAACTAATTGTCAGTCAACTACCCTCCATCTATCCGATGTTCTGCCTCGTGTTCTCAAGCTGGATCTACGCTAAACGAGCCGGGCACGAGCCGAGCACAAATTCGTTTAATCTGGACTGACTTACGAGTCTCGAACGCCGCGAACGACGATGACGCCGTGAAGGGCGTCGCGAAAGGGAATTGAGATTTCTCTAATCAGAGCTCGTGTTACTAATCGTACCTAGTTTCTCTCAAAAATAGTGCACATTAGGTTATTTTTGTGCAGTCGATTTTATCGATACTTGGAGAAAACAAAGTGATTACCTATCGACATGTATCCGTAATTGACAATTTTATCGATAATCGAGATCTTGACGTGATTTCGTGCTTGTTCAAATGATATTTATTTGTGCCTTATCTGTGATATATTTGAACAATGCCAGTATCTAATTGTGTATTGTGATATCTATTAGAACGATATCTAAATCCAGATGGAAGATAAAGGCCTCCTGCAGTTTTAAAATTTATCATAAAGTACTTACGGTTTCCATGCAGATCCTTTTGAAATAAAGTAGGTAGAGGCTTATAAAACTTATCAAACAACTTTTTATAGTGGTCGTAAATTTTGGTTGATGTTGTAGGTATGTCTTTTTACACAGATTAGGAAGTAGAAGGAAAATTTTGTAAAATAAAGATAAACTATTTAGTTCATAATCACAACACGTGTGCAAATAGTAGTAAATACGAAATAAACGTGCTTTTTGGTAAGCCCGTTTAGGTATATCACTATTAAATGTTGTTTTTTATGGCAACAAAATAACACAAGTAGAGTTATAAAAAAGGGGGCGTATTTGTTCTTCAGATACATGTAGCGCTTATGCGCGTATGTCTATATACGCAATAATATAACCAAACGATTTACTTAAGACGACGAAAGTCGCCAACGACCTTGAGGGAACAAAACGCGCACTCGTTTCACACCCGCGCGACCCAAAATTTAGTAGTTTTTTGTACTTTCCTTATTATTTCTATGACTTAAAAAAAAGCCTCATCAAAATGTAAATAATTAAATTGCCTTTGAGATGGTGTCAATTTCATTAAAATACGCCCAGCAGTTTTGGTGCGATTGTCGTTTTTTGTCCGAGTTAGACATCAACTTTACAAATTAATTATAGTATGTTATACGAATAAAACTCAATTTATTTTAAGATCATATTATTAAGAAAATGGTCAAATGTACCATAATTTTTTTCCATAAAATTACGACTAGCCGTTTAGACGTGATCCTCATTTTATACACTACAAAAAAATCGCTTTTAAAATAACTGACATATCCGTCTAAATCAATCGTTAGCGCCGTGATTAGCCTGTTTATAATAAATACCATAGCAAAGTGTGATATTATGGTAAAAGGTGGGCCTTTTTACAAGCTTTATAAATTATCTCGCTGTTGTATGTGTGTCCGACAAGTATACTTCATAAAAGATAGCTTGATCTCTGTGGCATATGTCAAACTGACGTATACGTTATTGTTAGCCTGTCAAGCGCTATTGTTACTGTATTGATACTGACAGCTGTCGCAGAGATCAAGCTATCTTTTATGAAGTATAGTAATCTATTTTTCAAGCTCTTCCTGCCCCTGTACCATGACGTGTCAAACCTATCATGGTGAGAAAAAGGGACGGATGTATACAAGTCATATACATCTGTCCCTTACGCACACTCAAAATAACCTTGCTCTAAGAGCTTCCTGGCATACGATTAAGCTGATACTTGGCATACTTATATATTATGGAAACATTTAAATAATATGGTACTATTATAGAGCTGAACTCATGATGAAGGCAGAAAGTGGCCACAGGAACTCCTCAACCAGATAAGATACCACCATCGGGTTTGGGTTCATTGGATATGTATTGACAAACGATCTAACATTTCGTACTCTTAAATCCATTAAAAGCTTATTCAAAAGATTTTCCTTTTCAATTATTTCCATTTTCACCTATATATATAGGTTGGTCCACGTAACATTTCAATAGTACATATCCATTGTGAACTATTGCTGAAAGAATTATGTAATTCCTCACGCGTTGATAGAGACTTGGTTAAAGTACTTAGGCCCAGCGCACACCTGCAGCCTTATTGCGTAATGAATTCGGAAAGAGCAAAGGGCAAAAAGTATGAAATATCGACCAATCACATAGACGGAAAGCCACATCGCGTCTTTCATCTCGCATGTGATTGGTCGATTGGTCAATATGGCTGCTGGAGAGGCGCGGGAAAGATACTGAGAAGTTAAATAAGACCCTAATTTGTATGTTATAAAGTTGAAAATGTCATGGCAAAATTAAAAATAAGAGCAAGCGGCGCACGACACAGGCGGCCACGAGAGCCGGATCGCGAACATGCGCGAATGCTCCTGTCGCCGCCGTGGACGCCCGACCTGCGCAGGCGGCGCGGGTAGTTCGTGCCAGACGCTCCTTCTTCTTTGGTCTTCTTCTGCATGCTTTGCAATAATAACCAAGCCCCAGTCAACATCCATAACGTCTGTCCTGCCTTCGATCAACACGGGTTGTGAGTACCGCGCGTGCGCTAATGACCGCCGGTGTCATTTTCAGCAACAAGTTTGAAGTTTATCAGAAATCTCTTTGTAGATAATATTAATTATACATACGTCATAATCTACTAGTTTTAAAAATAATTTATCGAACTCGTCAAGATATCATCAAAATGCAATGCAGCGCTGCATTATTGATCAATGTCACCTTTCTTTGTTGTAAACTTTTGCAACACATATTTACATTTTTACCTAGTATTGGATGTTTTGATAGTGCAACGGCAATGAACTGGAATCAATTTTATTTATATATTTAATAAAAATTATAACAACAACACAAAAAACATGGATAACGAACATAATGAATAAGTTTTAAGGACATATTTTAAATGTTAATGAACCTAAACAATATCGTTCACAGGTAAAATTTTAAAACCCCCGAAAAGTCTTTATTTCATGATTTTTAAACTACGTATATAATTTATCTAGTGTTGCGGACGTAGCGTGATCGCCTTCCCCGAGGAGGGAGGTCGTAAAGCTCCCGGATGGCGCGCTGGACGCCCGAAGAACATTGACTCTTCAGATTGGATCTGGTAACCTCTTTGGAATGTTGCCTCAGGACTTCTAATCAAGCAGGTGCAGGGATGATAATTGTTTAATTAAATAAAACACTTCAATTATTTAAAACTTGGTACGAATTTAGGGCTCTCAACAAGTAACTACTAATTAAGTTCAAGTGACTTGTTTCTAGTGGCTATGGCCGATGACTACAATTCTATCTTTGGACCGAGGGTGTTTTATACCCTCGGTCGTTACTACTATCGAGAGCCCCGCGATTTTGTGCCGAAAATAATTTTTATTTACCAAAAAAAATCCCTTACCCGACAGTGGGTTTTAGGTCAGTACTATCCCTTCCATGGTGCTATCAACGCCTGGATTTCTGTGCACTGTAGCACAGTAACACCCCCTATTGGTGTATCTAATCCATATACATCTATATCCAGGCATTGATAGCGTCCCTAGGCTATATCTATAGAAAAAAGGGGCAAGTTCCCTTATTTTCATGTCGGAAAGTTGTATAACAACATCCCTAGCCCAGAGAGTACTATAGGTTGGGGTGACCTGCTGACAAATTCAGCAAGTCGTCTATGGGCGGCTTAAAAAAGCTTATTTTCGGACGTTTATCGTGGGATATCATCCCTTAAATACACGCTCCTTAACGTTTTAGACAATTTATTCTATTAGTTCAATTTCTACTCAGACCATCCAAGCTATCACCACCGAATATGGGTGGCCTGGTGGCTGAAGGAGAGCACTTTACAGTTCTAGTGCCTCCATAACTATATACATATGGTTTGTACATAATGTACCCAAAAAAGTGTTAGTTCGACAGCTAGTCACTCCCTTTGTGTCTAGCTATCTCCTAAACTACTTAACTGATTCTATATTTTTATGGGACGACACGATGGCGCGTCTATCGGGCCATCGGGAAGTCCCCGAAAATTCCTTATTTTTGGAAGTCTCAGGGGTGTATAGTCCCTGGGAATGCCAAAAAACGGGCCAAAAATCACAAGTCCAGATTACCATGTCTGGATTTGTGCCTAAACTATATGAGCGATTTTCGCTCTAAAGGGATGGCCTGATAGCTAGTCCAACGGGCCATCCGAAAATACTTCTATAATAAGTACATCTATTTCCTTCAGGGAGTTATTCGACCTGAAGGGTCTACAAATTTCAACAATTTTGTTTGTTTACATTTTTCCGCGCTGAGTATGTCGGAAACTATCCAGGCGATCTTTCTCGTCTAAAGACCGTCTGGAAGCCCCTTCGACGAGCTTTCCAATGGTAGTACTTTTAACAGTACACCTACATATTTTCTAGGTGCTTAGGGCACCTAAAAGAATAGTCCCGTCGAAACTCCCATAAACAGCGCGTTTTACACTATATACCGACATGATATCTCAGGTAAATAGGCTTTATATAAAGCAGTACACTAATTCTGAACTGTATATAGGTTTCCCGTCTTGATCTAGGTCCCCCATATACCCTAAAATGACCTAAATGTCCTAAATTCACTTCCTGAGACATCACGTCAATATTCACATATTAATGGTGGAAACTATACATTTTCCACATTATATCATTCCTATGTACTAAAATTATGTCTAATACATAATATAACCCCTTAAAACATGATTTTAAGCTACCAGAATTTTTGTACGCAAAACGCCAACATATAAAACTACCCGCCGCCATCTGGCGCACCATTCGGAATCAGTATATTGAAATGTACTCTGTGATTCGGAACTAGGCGGGCGCAGCGAACGCACGCATTCACATGAAATTGATTTTACGTTTTAAGTATGAAGACTATAATATTTATATATTTCAATGCTTCTATTCTATTAATCTGGTATTACTAAAACCCAATACGCATAAATAAACGTTAAGGACGTTATATTACTACCTTAAAAATGCGATTTAAAATACCCTTACATACCGAGCTTATAAATAGGACCGACGTGTTTACAACATTTTCATTCCTACTTGGCGCTCGGGCGTGAGCAGACGTATGACTCTAATACATACTTTATTTACAAAAACCATTCAAATGGTTGGTGACTCTCGTCGCGAACATCTAGTAATAGACACGCTTCGATCGACAATATATCGAACACGTTATTATGATACTATATTTTGCGAATACACCCCGATTCAAACAGTAAAACGCCTATAGCTTTAGAACGGCTGAACCGATTTTCAACAAACAGTTGCTTTTTTTTGGGTTGAAAATGATCCAATGACTTCTCCCGCTCTTGGTGAAACAGAAGGGCGTGTCAGACTTTTACTGACTAAAACCCACCCGTATGTCGTTCCTACAGTTGCTTGTGCCAGGGCCGCGGTAACTCTTTTTCAAATTTATCCGCGACCCAGACAGGCATCGGCCCTAGCGGACCCCGTCAGTTTTTGCTGACATCTCTTTGAGGCGCGCGTGGAACACTACGCGCCGTCGACTCGGGCCTGGTCCTTATCGGACGGCGAGTTACCCATTACTCGCCGTCCGCATCAAACATAGCTAAGAACACTCTCGATAAAATCACCGAAATCAAAATCGGTTCATCCGTTTAGGAGCTGTGATGCCATAAAAACACATAAACACATATACACAAACACACGGGTACACACGTCAAACTTATAACACCCCTCTTTTTCCATCGAGGGTTAAAAATACGATAATCTTCTTGTAAACAAATCTGGCTGCAAGCTGCAAGTTGATTTGTATTGCAGTGCATTTATGTTCAATACTGTGTGATTATGCCGGGTTTTACACCACCAACCCTCACTACCGAACTTTGATGCACTTTATCTTGGTGAATTTTGATTGATTTTAATAAGCAAAAATACGTATCCAATATTTTTGATAATTTAACCGGCGGACTAAATAGAATTTGCTGTTTCATACACCGTCATCATCCCAACTCGCACTGAAGCCTCTGTTGTCTAATGAAAATAATTATAATGATTCAGTCCTTTTTAGGGTTCCGAAGTCAACAAGGAACCCTTATAGTTTCGCTCTGTCCGTCTGTCCGTCCGCAGCGTAGCTCAGAGAATCTAAGTACTAGAAAGCTATAATTTGGCATGTATATACATATTAATAATTCCGACAAAGTGGTAACATAAAATTATGAAAAATATTTTTTTTTCGGGTACCTCCCATAGACGTAAAGTGGGGATGTATTTTTTTTTTCTCATCTATCCCATGGTGTGGGGTATCGTTGGATAGGCCATTCAAAAATATTATGGGTTTGTTAAAACCATTTTTCGATTCAGAGATTCGTTTGCGTAAAATTAAGCTTTATGTTGCAAATTTATGTTAGAGTCAAGTGTCCTCCCCCCCTGCCAGCGAAATGGCTGCTCTTGGCTATGTGAAAAAATTCACGACAGTAGTAAATATAACGAAATTAAAAGGAAAATTATCACGGATAACAAGGCTTTACAAGATTACGAGTAACGTATTAGTCGACCAACTTATAAAATGTACTTGGAACAGTAATTTTTTTTTAGGCCTTAGGAATTTTACCAAAATAAAGTTGATAGCTGTGTAAAACAGAGTAAATATAATGCTTACGAACCATGTAAAAATATACAAAAATGAAATCATAACAGGCTTTACAAGTTTACGAGTAATGGCCGACCAACTTATAAAATACTAGCTGTTCCCCGCGGCTTCGCTCCCGTGGGCCACCCCACAGGACCCGTTTTCGGGATAAAAAAATAGCCTATGTCACTCAGGAATAATGTAGCTTTCTATTGGTGAAAGAATTTTTCAAATCGGTCCAGTAGTTTCGGAGCCTATTCGGTACAAACAAACAAACAAACAAAAAAATCTTTCCTCTTTATAATATTAGTATAGATATTTGGCACAGTAAAATTTTTGTACAAATCCCATTGAAAAATTACTTAAATAACGTTGTTAGCTATGTAAAGTAAATATATGCTTATGAACCATGTAAAAATATACAACAATAAAATCATAACATACTTAATAATAATGATTTCTAAATGAATAATGTTTAAGCTCGAATAACGCATTGGAGTGGCCGGAGTCGTTGGCAGTACCAGAACGTAATTACTTATTTTCTTTTGTCGGTATCCTTCTATAAAGTCAATATTCGACCCGACTTCATCACTAATTGAGTAGCGTAAAACTTTCCAGAATGAAATAGTGAATACCGCAGATTAGAGGATTCACCTCTAATCTGCGGTATTAGAGGAGGTTAGAGGTGAATACATACAATTTTTTTCAAATCCGTAAGATAAATAAACAAGGAGCGTGCACGCAAGGATCCAGGAATGAACTATACCATTCCCCGTGGCTCTAACGCGCGCTCGTATCGGCTCCTTTCGCAATTCGTACCCGCGGTGGTACTCAAATAGATAATATTTTTCTAACTTCAGTTGCGAAGTTGGATTTTATAACTCCTTCTTCAGTTACCAGTTAGTCCTTATTCAGTTTAAGTCAAGAGTGAATAGATTACATCTAGGCAAGCGTGCTTCACTGTAGACCACATCATCGCTTACCATCAGGCGAGATAGTGGTCAAAATCGAGAATATAGATTAAAAAATCCTATGTGGGCCCGTTTTTAGACTTTGTGAGCCACTGAAACCGTTCTAATGTTCATGTAACAACAACAAAACCCTCTTTTTAGTCCGCATTATTATGCAACTTCGGAACCCTATTACTGCGCGTGGCCCGACACGCACTTGGCCGGTTTTTTATCTTATATCTTCGGGACTGGGATTTTACATTGTCGTCTTTTAGTTCTCATGGTTCATCTTCAGTAGTTCAGGATTTGCATTATCTCATAGCAGACATATCATTAGCCGACTTTAAAAAGAAGAAAGTTCTCATATGTATAATTGTTTGTCCACAGTATGTGCGGGCCTCAGTTTCCTTCTACCAGCTGCAGAACCAGAGAAAAAGTCACAAGAAGTGGGCAGGAATAGCTGATAATAACAACTTATTTATTGACAACTAGTTGTATACGATTTTGTACTTTTATATTTTCAACTCTCATGTTCTTAAGGGTGCAACTAGATTGCGAGCGATTGAAAACGACCAGTCGATATTGATCGCCTCAAGACGCCTTTAGACGTTCTGTCAACGAAAGCGTGAAGCCTCCTGACAATTACATCGAGCCATCGGAGAGCCTTCCTTCCATTGCCGTGGCCGATATGGAAAATTTTAAACAGACTCCGCACTCAGGTCGGCCGCAGCAATGACAATCTTCACAGGTGGACTTCTCGGATGGTTCCGAT
Source organism: Anorthoa munda (assembly GCA_945859665.1). NCBI lineage: Eukaryota > Metazoa > Arthropoda > Insecta > Lepidoptera > Noctuidae > Anorthoa > Anorthoa munda. The sequence goes on along the minus strand of OX243901.1, from coordinate 3,945,146 downwards.
ACCAAGTGCTGGTGCGGCGTCTCCCCGCAGACCATGGCCCACCTTTCGTCCTGCACCGCATGCCCTGTAACCTGTACATGTGAGGACCTTATGGTTGCGTCAACGAATGGTGTTGCCGTGGCTGAATACTGGAACAAACAAAATATTTAAAAACTGTATTTGCCATCGACACGCTATGGAGAAGAAGAACGAAAGCGTCGCGACAGCAATTGGTAAAATGTCAAAAATGTCACGCGATCAATCCCATACATTTTGACATTTTGACAAACCCCATCGCTTATAGAATGGCAGAGCCAAAAGGTGAGCATACACTAGAGCAAAAGATCAAAGAAAAAAAAACAAGAAAAAAAACAAAAACGATCAAAAAATGTAACCTCAAAAGAATTACAATGTAATGTAACGTTCTTACGAATGGTACAATACAGACAAATGCTCAGTTTCCTTAAGCATTTCCATGAAATGTAACGTTCTTGCGAATGGTTCGACGTAATGCTCACGGCGAGTGAGCATTTACCTGTAACATTTCTTTGTAACTTGCGTTCATTATTGACCTAACTCCACGTCACACGTGCTCGTGCCTTTGCTTGACAAAATGTTACACCAAGACGCTCGTTGGTATTTAAAAACAGTTTGTAACAAAACATCAAGCGTCATGTTCGAGTAAATTTAACTACAGCGAATGCTCGATGTTATGTTACAAGTAAATGCTCTAGTCTATACTCACCTTAAGGTCAGTGGACGAATCAAATTTGCTTCTGATGCATCATAGGTATCACTCTGATCAGTCGATGTCATCGGTCGAAGGCAACCTAGTTGCATCTGGGTTACTTTTATAATTAAGGATATTATACTCGTATAGACAAACAATTTGTTTATATAGGGTTTTAGTTGGAAAATTACTAAGGAAAAATGCGATGATGTGAAAAAGAATGATAATGGAGTGAATAAAAATTCGTCAAGAAGAAAATACATTCTTTTACATATTATAATGAATTTTATTCGCGTCTATGTTTTATCCCACTTTTCCCACTTTTATTCCACGTTAAGAAATAATTTCTGTGCAAAATAAATAATGTTTTTTTTCAAATTGGGTTTGCTCTTGACTCTAGTCTAGGTCAGAGATGACAAAACAAAGACAGAGTCGACAATGGAGTGAGCTTACCCAGAAGAAGCCTGTTCACTCTAACTTTGAAGAGATTCGGGTTGAATGCGTTCGGAAACACAGACGCAGGCATTGGGTTCCACTCTTTTGCTGAGCGCTTTATGAAGCATGTTTGTATCGCTTGGTGCGAATTGTTGGAATGGCAACTAGGTAACGGTGGTAACTTGCAGTGCGTCTAGAAGTCCTTTGGAGGAAGAGGGCCCGTGGGATAAGGTCGTGGAGTTCTTGAGCAAACTTACCGAAGTACTGTCTGTAGAAGACCGACAAGCAGGCAACCTTACGGCGACGAGCCAAGTTGTGAAGCTTGGCATCCACCAGTTTAACGTCGCCAATAAGCTTCTTAGCTCTGCGTACCACTTAGTCAAGAGCGGCAAGTTGATATTGGGCGCACGGTTGGCGCAGTGGTTGAGCGATTGACAACTGCTTATTTTGCGCTGCGTGTCTCGGGTTCGATTCCCGCACATAACAAATATTTGTATGACCTACAGATAGTTGTTCCGGCTCTGGGTGTTGTGTATGTGAGTTTATATGTTTGTAAACGCACCCACGATACAGGAAGAATTTCCTAGAGCGGGGCAAAGAATAAAAAAAAAAAATGTAGCTGATGCATCCCAAAGGTGGCTGCAAGATCGGACTTGCGCTTTGCAAAAAGTTAAAAGCTATCCTATCATACAGGCATAAAGTATCGCTTCACTCTATTTAGGAAGCGATTCTATAAATATATAATTAAGTGTAGTAAAGTAGTAAATGTATTATTATTATTTATTATAAAAATGATCAACGTTATGACAAAATATACGCACGGTTTTAGTATGTCATAAAAACCCAATCTGACTCGAAACGAGCATACCTATAAAGCTTGATGATACCCAAAAAATGTTATTACAACTGACATGCGTACTAGCTTATGTGCAAGGATTAGCATCACACCAAGATGGAGGCCACGTAGCGGTCTTTCAGCATGTTCCTAGTGGCGCCGCGATGCTTTTCTCGACCCGCCGCTCTGATAGGTCATCAGTTGAGGGGATGTGCCCTAACAGGCGTTGCACAGAGAGGGATCCAGGGTGGTATTTTGAGAGGTAAAAAGCCCACACTCCTTGGTCTTTTCCCCAAAAGTCCAGCCGCCTTATGAAGGTTGCCAGCTGTTAACAAAAATAATAAAAATACGTCATCAGTTGAGAACGGCTCAATCGCTATGGCTGTTTTTTTTTTGGTTTTGATCGTAATTATCAGGACAAGATTGTATGAAAGGAAATCTTTGGATAATCCACCGAAAATAAAAATAAATGTTCTGACATTACCATTGGGGTATTAATGTACTACGCACGACATTTCACGAATTTGGATCTTGTCTCGGATCTTTGGATGTAATATTTTTGTTCAATCAACAATCGCAGCGATTATTATTATTTTCGCTTCCTAAAATAATTAATTGATAGAGCATTCACGATGATAACCGATAAGATACGGTAGATACAGGTATCTGTGCTGACTCAACGTTGGAGCATAGGCATGCTGACGGCGACTTTCTTGTTGATAAGGACTCATACGATAATCGTAAACTTATTGAGTATTATAATTAAATAATTACCTAGCCCGACTAAAATTGGAGCTGAGTGAAACTTTGGAAAAAAAAAAAACTATTTAAAAAAACTTTTTTGAAAAAAATACTACCGACTTCCAAGTAAGAAAACTAGAAAGTGAAAAATAACTTTATTTTTGGAAGTCGGTGTCTGTGGTAGTACCAAATTTTTAAGTTATGGACACCGACTTCCAAAAATAAAGTTATTTTTCACTTTCTAGTTTTCTTACTTGGAAGTCGGTAGTATTTTTTTCAAAAAAGTTTTTTATTTTTCACTTTTTGGGGTTCCGTACCTAAAGGGTAAAAACGGGACCCTATTACTTTAACTCCGCGGTCCGTCTGTCTGTCTGTCTGTCTATCACCAGGCTGTATCTCATAAACCGTGATAGTTAGACAGTTGAAATTTTCACAGATGGTGTATTTCAATTGCCGCTATGACAAATACTAAAAACAGAATAAAATATTTTTTATGTGGGGCTCCCATACAACAAACGTACGTGACACATGATTTTTTTGCCGTTACTTGCGGTAATGGTACGGAACCCTTCGTGCGCGAGTCCAACTCGCACTCGGCCGGTTTTTAGTTGTACCTACCTAATAGGGAAGTAGTTAAGTAAGTACCTATAACGACAGAATAGATTACCCGAATAACATGAAACTTGAATATAACCGGTTAAATAAGAGACCTGCATACCCCTTTCGAGCGTACTGGCGTGATGTTATGTTACGAAATGGTATAAACAATAAACAGACATGCGATTGCAGCAATCCCGAGAGATTTGCCTTTATTTATTGAAGAGTTCTGTTGTATATCTCCGAAGTTCTTCATCAGATCTTCACCAAATTAAAATGGGACCAATTTCGGAATATACTCTTTCAAACAAAAAAAGAATTTTCAAAATCGGTCCACAATTGACGGATATATCGGTGAACATACATAAAAAAAAAAAAAAAAAAAAAAAAAAAACATACATAATGTCGAACATAGAACCTCCTCCTTTTTTGGTAAGTCGGTTAAAAATACAATGTCAAATCAAAATGAATATGATGACTTTTTGCTAAATATTTCGGGATTGACAAATAATCCCCGGAAAGGTCCCATTTTTAACCTTTGGGTACGGAACCCTACCAACGCAGTGCCATCTCTTGTGCATCCTATTTCATAGACGCTGCTGTGTAATGATAAATACCACAGCGCACCAGAATGTATTATGGCCTACCCGACCTACGCTTAGGTGAATCCATAATATGCAAAAGGTTTTCAGAATTATCGGAAATTAGCTAGACACAAGCCAGGACGCCACCTCTAGGCACGTATGTCCAGCTGATTCAGGTGACCACTGAAGTCACCAAAAAATATTGTCACGATTTTACCGGAAATTCCACTTTTGAATCGTAGATATTTACAAACATCCCGCATTTCTTATCAGTTAATTATATCGAGTAATTAATGAGCCATAGACGATGAAAAGCAATTATCCACAAGTTGCCGTGCTCTTTTCGTAAACATTGTGCTCGTCACCCTTATTTTATAAAAAAAAAAACGTTATGGACACCGACTTCCAAAAAGAAAGTTATTTTTCACTTTGTAGTGTTTTATTTGGAAGTCGGTAGTATTTTTTTGTATTTTTTATTATACTTTTTAGTTGTACCTCATAGACAAGTTCCTTAGCAAGGTACCTATAATGCCAGAATAGATTACACGAATATCTTCTTCTTTAAAAAACGTTGCGCCACACTAGGAATTTCTTCCTGTATCGTGGGTGCGTTTACAAACATATAACCTCACATACACAAACACCCAGAGCCGGAACAACTATCTGTAGGTCATACAAATATTTGTTCCGTGCGGGCATCGAACCCGTGACACGCAGCGCAGCAGTCAATCGCTCAACCACTGCGCCAACCATGCGCCAATATCATGAAACTTGACCATAACCGGTGAAATGAGAGTGTACTAAGTTGAACTGTAGACATCTGCGTACCCCTTTGGAGCGTACTGGCGTGATGTTAGGTTAAGAAGTGGTATAAATAATAAACAGATATGCGATTGCAGCAATCCCGAAAGATTTGCCGTCATTATTATTTAAGAGTTCTGTTGTATATCTCTAAAGATCTTCCTCAGATCTTCACCAAATTAAAATGGAACCAATTTGGGAACATACTCTATCAAACAAAAAAAATATTTTTTAAAATCGGTCCACAATTGACATACACAAAAAAAAACAAACATAAAGTCGGACATAGAACCTCCTCCTTTTGGAAAGTCGGTTAAAAATCTCGAAGCTGTTTATAGATTGTTTAGCAGATGTTCAATTCAAATCTTCAAATAATTTGATTTTTTTAAATATATTTTAAAAAAGATTTTTTGTTTTTACAATCTTTTAAGCTGACCGTGCATTGTCATCGCAACCAAACCTGTATGCAAAATTTCATCTTTATTGGTCAAGGATAACTGCTTTAAAATTATTTTGCAAAATTATACATACATACATACATTGCAAGTTAATAAAATGCTTGTAAATTAAGAAGCGATTTTTGATGTTTAAATTAACTTTTTATTTACAACTTTTTAGTTAGGTATATTTTATTTATAACATTTTACCATATAAGTGGTATATATTATATTTTTGAACCTTTAATTTTAATACCCCACTCGATGGGTTTAGAAGTAAAAAAATATTAACGCCCACAATATGGCGCACAAAATCTGCCATGTTTTTTTTCTAACGTCACTTAAATAATAACACTTAGCTGGTCAAGGCGTTTCTACGATGTCTTAATTACATAAATCTATCTAGTGGTTTGAAAGGTATGAGCTAACAATGAATTTTACCTCGGCGACCAAGCTCTATTTCATAAAAATCGTTGAAGCCGTATCCGAGATTTAGTTTATATAATATACAGATACATATATACAAGAATTGCTCGCTTAAAGATATTAGATAGATTAAATACATACAAGATACGCGCGAAAAACATAACCCTTTTCTTGCAGTCGGGTAAAAAGGCTCATAATTATTTTATCCAGCTATTCTTGCTAAACACAGCTGGTCATTCATGTTTTTTTTACAAGGGTTTGAGAACAAGATGCAGGTAGGTACACCCTAGGTCTATATCCCTTGGTGGAAAATTTATCTTAGGATCAGCTGACAGACACCGAGAAGCGACACAACAACGCTACGATGCTAGAAGAGACTATAGTTGATCCGCTCTACATAACGTAGAGCCATAAATCGCCATTGTGAAGCCGCAGCATGCCGCCTCTACCAGCGAAGTGCACCCCAATGTTGCGGGTGTACTCTAATATATTCACTAAAATGTAGAAAATAAAGTTCTATATTCGCACGGTTGGCGCAGTGGTTGAGCAATTGACTGCTGCGCTGCGTGTCGCGGGTTCGATTCCCGCACGGAACAAAAATTTGTATGACCTACAGATAATTGTTCCGGCTCTGGGTGTTTGTGTATGTGAGTTTATATGTTTGTAAACGCACCCAAGATACAGGAAGAAAATCCTAGTGTGGGGCAATGATTTTTAAAAAACAAAAAATAAGTAAATAAAATAAATAAATAAATATAGGTATTTTAACAAAAACCAAAAAACCCGACTGCTTAAAAAGCGAACTAAAAAGAAGTAAATAAGAAGAAAATCATGCTGTGCAGTCGGAGGACACATATTCGCGAGGATTTATTTTTGATGGATCCCACTTTTGAATCCCACTTTAATATTTTAGGCGTTGGATCCCACAAAACATTATTATGTATTTCCGTTGGACCCCAAATTTAAAAAATGCAAGAGAAATACGTTTTATTGTCGTTGAATCCCAAGAGCTGGCTAACCAAAACCAGATGTATCCTCCGACTGCACAGTATAATTTTCTTCTTGTTTACTTCTTTTTAGTTCGCTTTTTAAGCAGTCGGGTTTTTTGGTAGTTAACTTTTTTTATTTATAACTTTTTAGTTATTTTTTTTTAATTAGGTGCGTTTAAACATATAAGTGTAATATATTTTTAAAATCACCTCTTAAAACTCTTTATTTTGATACCTCACACGATAGGTTTGGAAGAAAAAAAAAATTTGGGACCCCACAATATGGCGCCCAAGAACCGCCATTTTCCTATTTTACAATTTTAATGTAGCCAGTGACACTCGCGGAGATAAGACGAAGAACCATCAAAATCGGCCTACGCGTTTGGTCTCTAGGATGCCACGTAGGAACATACATACATACATACTTACATACATACTGTGGTGTTAATTCCACATGGCTTAGTCTACTTACGTTTTATACTTACTTAACAAATATCATCCTTATAATTTTTGAAATTGTATCAACTCATGTTGCTCTTTTTATGTATTCTTTGAGATTTTTAACACCTGAAAGCATACGATTTGTTTGAACATCCAGAAACTTATTTTTACTGCTAATTTGTGTTAAACCATAGACATAAGATGCCATACTCTATAGCTTCTTTAAGCTCGTTGTACATTATAATTTTCATAAATAAATAAAATAAATCATTGTAGTGCAATAAATATAACTAAATTGAGTGTGGAACTTAAATGTAAGCATTTTTACTGGCTTATTAACCTCGACGGTCACCGCTTCATACTAAAGGGCTCGTTAAATCGGCGTATGAAGCCACAGCCCGGCCTCCACACACCTTGTTGCCTGTGTCGTCACCTATGCTACTGCCTACCTGACTGTTAGCCTGACTATTAGCTGACAGCCTTGACCATCCATCTGTGTGCCTGCCTATCGGTTCTGTTGCCTGCTCATCTGCCTACCTCGGGCATTCCACGCCTTCCTGCCCGTCCAGCTGCCTAGCCTACCTGCCTGCTATGAGATAGCTGCCCACGTAGTGCGAAGCCGGACCTTCCTAGCTGCTTATGTCGTGCGAAGCCGGATCTTAATTTCATTACCTATATCCTTTTTCTTATTTTTAACTTTATTATTAACGTGGCTTACGTATAGCTCATCTGAGCAATACGTAACGCTACAATACTTACATACATACTTACATACATACTTACATACATGCTTACATACATACTCACATACATACTTACATACATACATACCTACATACTTACTTACATAGACTGATATACACATTACCCTCCTTCGGCAGTCGGGTAAAAATGCGTGCGGCGTCGCGTCGAGTCACATCTCGGTGTATGCTAATCTTTATAGGTGCTGAAACTGTTCTGATCGGCAAGAAAACGTCTGCAAAACGTTTATCACTGACGTTCAGATGCATTACACCCCTGAAGTAAATATAACAGAATAAACCCAATGATAACTTAGACATGTGTAAAAACATGTGACGGTCATGGAAATTTAAATATTTGCTTTAATTGAATTAAATGATTATTATCGTCAATAACGTGCTTTCATTTACTCTAAACGTGGAAGGGTCACACTTGCACAGGCTATCTAGTATCATATCTGATACACACACACACTTTTAATTTAAATACTTTGTTATCTCTGCCCGCATTAAAAATCTTCGCTCCGCCAATAATCGTCTTCAACAATGTCCCTCTCACCGCTCTGGGTTTAGCCACCCCTCTTTCTTTGTCCAGGCAATCTTCTTTTGGAATGCGCTCCCTCAGAACATCATGATGGCAACCAGTCAGTTCTCTTTTAAATTGAAGGCACGTGACCTAGAGTCGACTGGTAGAAAATGCCTAAGGCAAGTCAGCCTTTGCACTTGTGCATAAAGTTTAAATCAATAACTTTTATACGATTGCTCAATCTTTATGCAGTTTATTGTTATATGACTTATATTATAAGGGCATTAGCTGCCGTGTCTGCGACGACCTCGAGTTCTTTTCTGGTGGCAACAGCTAAATTAACGTGTCTAAATAAAATGATCACGTTTTGGAAACGTTCCTTTAATTATACTGCTTATAAATATGATTAATTACAATCGGAACGTAGAAAATGTTCGGCCGGATATGTTTAAATCATATTGTTATCCGTTATCAGACAATACTTTAATTAAATCACAATAATGAAGTATGCCTTTCTATAAAAAATATCCGTACCTACCTAGCATACCCAGGGTTTACTCTGGAACCCAATTTTATACAATATTTTTATTACAATTTTAAAGCTGGGGATCCTTGCAAAGGTGAGAAAGTACTTCAGCCCAGAACAGCTGCTCAGCTTGTATCAAGCGCAAGTTCGATCATGCATGGAGTACTGTTCTCATCTCTGGGATGGATCTGCCAAATACCAGCTTGATGCACTAGAGTGGATCGAAAAGCGGGCCAAGAGGCTCATCGGCGATGAGGCACTGGTTAAGTCAAAGCTCCAGAGCCTTGAACGTCGTCGCCGAGTTGCCAGCTTATCGGTTTTTTATCGATTACATTTCGGGGAGTGTGCGATGGCATTACATGATCTAATTCCGCCCAGCCCGTTACATCATCGGACTACCAGACGTACGGCGATGCGCCATAGGTACATGGTGGACATCCCACCCATACGCACTAAACGTTTTGAGAATACTTTTATTATGCGTACAGCTAAGGAGTGGAATTCTCTGCCGGAGTATGTGTTTCCCGATAGATACAATCTAGGGGTCTTTAAGTCAAGAGTGAATAGGTTACTTCTAGACAAGCGTGCTCCATCGTCGACCACATCATCGCTTACCATCGGGTGAGATGGTGGTCAAGCGCGAGCCTATATCAAATAAAAAAATAAATAAAAATAAAATACCACGCGCGGATGTATGCTTGTACGCCCGAGACTACAGTTATCGGCGCTACGACTGTTTCTACCGTTCGCACAGCGGAGATCAGACAGCAACTAGGCTCACAGAGTATTTTAGTGAGGTGGCTGATAGCATACAGCAGCGGTACCCTTCCACCCAATAAGCGTTACTGGGGGACTTCAATGCCCACCACCAGGAGTGGCTCTTCCCGTACCAGTGCACGGATCATGCTCAGCGACAGACAAGAATGCTTGCGCTTGAATTTAATCTCGCCCAGCTGGTCCAAGTGGCAACGAGGGTGCCCTTCTACTTGGTGTCAGAATCTTCATTCATTAGGTAGTTCCGACGACCATTGTCTGGTGAAGTCTGTACCCATTTACTCAAAAGAGGCACTCGGCGGTTTTGGTGGTACAAGTCAGCAGTTTGAGATGGGATGCGTTCTTTCTTCGCATCTTATCCCTGGCAGCCTACTTGCTTCTCTTCGTCTGATCCTTCGTCGTGCGCGGACGCCGTGACGGTTGTGTTGCATCAGGGAATGAATACTACTGACGTAGCTATGTCCAGCGTTGTCCGGCCATTGTCTGACACAGCACCGAGTGACACGCAAACATGGGTCGACACACATATCAAGCGGCGTGGGTCAGTTGCAGAAGCGTGGCGGTAGGCGGCGAGCGGAGAAGTCCTGCTAGAAGGTGATGCAAAGGGCTCGGTTTGACCACCGTATTGGGACCAAACTTGCTTCTTATCCAGCTGGTAGTAAAGCGTTTTGATTCCTGGCTAAGGCACAGTTTTTTGATCAATAGTTAACTAAACTAACTGTTAAATATGGTAACCAATGGCTTCAACATTTGGTAATCTCGTTATTTCGTTAATAAGTCGGGCTTCGGGCCTAACTCGGTTAAATCAAACTTCTGCCGTCCCTCACTACCACCACTGCTGAAACCCGATGGATCACTGGCCCATTCCGCTGATTTAAAGCAAAAGGACGTCTGTAAGATGAAAATTTAGCCTATCAGCCGTCCTCCTGCTACAGTCCCAGATAAAAATTTCAAGCACGCTCTTCCATCATCCTGTGGTAGCGAAATTTATTATGCCTTCACTTAAGTAGCGGGCGCCAAATCTCACATTATGACCAACTGCGGTTTCACGTGCGTAGAATTTATACTTTCTCCAATATCTTTATTAATTATTGACCTATATCCTATATACCTAGCTTATATATCAGTATATAAATTATAAGCTATTCATCAAAATCCGTTCAGTAGTTTTTGCATGAAAGAGTAACAAAAGTCCATCCATGTTCACATACTTTTGCGCTTCTAATACTAGTGGGAAGTAGAATTAGAGTAAGTAAACTACCGAAATCCTTTCCTTGTACATCGGTTTTTTCAGCAAACACTAATATATAACTTACTAAAATCCACACGATCATTTAAGCATGACATAATAACCCGACACCTTAAGACTAAATACAACATTATAAAAATAAATTTGATAAGCCAAGCCAAAAATAATAATAGACTAATAAGAATTACACCATCATTGTAAAAGATTATGTCAAGATAACGTAAGATGTTCTGACAAGATTTATACCTGGGCACTTTTAAACCATCCACAGAGATGACCAACACTAAACATTTTTATTCCCAAGCCATTGCTGTCCCACTGCTCTGCAAAGGCCCTCCCCAATTCTTTCCAAATTGCATGCGACTAACGTGACCCGCCCAATCCCATTTGATCCTGGCACAGCATTTTTGCCCACGTCTATTATGCCTAATTTGGAGCGTAGTACCGTATGCCATATACGGTCTTTTCTCTTTACCCCCAGAATGCTGCGCTCTATAGCTCTCTGGTAAACCCCAAGTCGAGACTTATGCAATTCGGTGAGTGACTATATCTGAGCACCGTAGGTTAGGATGGGCAGTATACACATATCGATGAGTTTTCGAACTTTAACATTGGCAAATAAAAAATAAAGTTTCTTGGCACAATCTAATTCGCATTTGCAAAACGCTTTGCGCGTGTGGGTTCACCCATACGCACAAAGCGTTTGGGTGAACCCATACGCACGCGCGCGCGTTTTGCAAATACTTTCATTGTGCTTACAGCTAAGAAGTGGAATTTCTTGACGAAGTCTTTGTTTCCTGATAGCTATAATCTAGAGGTCTTTACGTCAGGAGTGAATAGGTTACTTCTAGGCAAGCGTGCTTCACCGTCGACCACATCATTGCTTACCAACAGGTGAGATAGTGGTCAAACTTGAGCAAGTAAAAAAAAGCTGTTGGAATGAGAGCTAGGTTAAAATACCAATATTTCAGGGAGCTGGAGACTTCTTCCGGTGAGGTTACAATTTTCCAATTTTTATGCCAAGGTTATGAAATTATAAAACTTCATCAGTGAAATAAAGAAAAAAAAATCTTTCCAGTCGTAATTACGTTGAAAAGCCTCCTTTGACACCATTCTGAAAAAAATTGGTAAAATAAAAAAAGTTTTTTGCAAAAAAATACTACCGACTTCCAAATAAAAAACTACAAAGTGAACAATGACTTTATTTATGGAAGTCGGTGTCCATAAAGCAAGAAATTGGTACCTACAAAAGACACCGACTTCCAAAAATAAAGTTATTTTTTACTTTGTAGTTTTTTATTTGGAAGTCGGTAGTATTTTTGCGCAAAAAAGTTTTTTTATTTTTTACTTTTCAGTTGTACCTACCTAATAGGCAAGTTGTTTAGTAAGGTACCTGTAACGCCAGAATGGATTACCCGAATATCATGAAACTTGAACAGAACCGGTGAAATGAGAGATCTGCGTACCCCTTAAGAGCGTACTGACGTGATGTTATGTTATGAAATGGTATAAACAATGAACAGACATGCGATTGCAGCAATCCCGAGAGGTTTGCCGTTATTTATTGAAGAGTTCTGTTGTATATCTTCGAAGGCCTTAATCAGATCTTCACCAAATTAAAATGGGACCAATTTGGGAAAATACTCTTTCAAACAAAAAAAGAATTTTCTGAATCGGTCCCTAAATGACGGAGATATCGGTAAACAAATAAAAAAAAACATACATGAAGTCGAACATAGAACCTCCTCCTTTTTTACCCGACTGCCGAAGGAGGGTAATGTGTTTATGAGTCTATGTATGTATGTATGTAAGTATGTATGTATGTATGTATGTAAGTATGTATGTATGTTTGTTCCTATGTGGCGTTCTAGAGACCAAACGCGTGGGCCGATTTTGATGGTTCTTACGTCAATCGATTCTTAATTATAAGAACTACTCTATATTCGAGTCAGTGATGGAAGATGTTTTGGCAAAACTTGCAATGGGTAATAAACTAGTAATTGTCTGTGGTGACTTTAATATTAATATTTTAGAAGATAATTCAGATAGCAGTAGGTTATTAAATCTCTTTAAATCATTTAATTTGTCACATGTGTTTATGGAACCAACCCGAACTACACTGACTTCTGCTACATGTATTGATAATGTTTTTTGTTGCTGCAACTACTTGGACAAGGCCATTATAAATTATCTGCCTTCGGATCATCGTGGGCTACTGGTGACATTTGAGTACATTATGCGAATAAAACAAGTGCAGATTTAATCCAGACCAATAACAGCCGGTAAATTAAATAAATTTAACAGCACTTTAATCTGTAAGTTAAGCGATCAGGACCTCACAGTGAATGATGGTAATATTTTGTATGTTTACTCAGTGGTTCAAAAAGAGTTCAATAACTCTTTTAAGAAGAAAACTAAAACTAAATGCCCTAAGTTTTTATTCAGTGATTGGGCGACTACAGGACTTAGAAAAAGTAGGGAAAGACTTTCCGAGCTATATGACCTTAAGCCTTGTATTGACACTGAAACTTTTAATAAGCATGTTGCTACTTACTCAAGAATTTTTTTAAATACATGCAAGGCAGCTAAGGCCTTGTACATTAGCAATAAGGTTAAACTAGCAGAAAATAAAATCAAGACGGTTTGGAAAATTATAAATAAATAATGAAACGAATAGGAATAAAAGAAATAATAATTGAGACCACACACGGACTTATTAGAGATACAAAAAAGTTGCGCAAGAATTTGTGAATTTCTTTACCAACATCCCAATTAAAACGACTGAAACCTTAAATCATTCGCCCTCGATTGCTTTTGGATTATTAAAGCGAACGTTTCAGCCTGCCCGAATGTATTTAAATTTTCACATATAAATCCCATAACAGTAATAAAAGCTTTTAAGCAAATCAAGATCAAACCGACTGAAGATCTGTGGGGAATGTCCATCAAAGCATGTACCTCCATTATTCAGACTATAGCGCCATACTTGGCTTTGATTTTCAATTTGTGTGTGGATCAAGGAGTCTTTCCGGATCTAATGAAATATTGTAAAGTTATACCACTTTTTAAACCTGGGGACAGTAAAGACACAAATAATTATAGACCAGTATCCGTGTTGCCGGTTTTCAGCAAGGTATTTGAGAAGATAATGCTAAATCAAATGCTCATTCATTTTAATACGAATAACATCTTGCATGATAAACAGTAGGGTTTCACCAGAGGACGTTGTACAACTGACGCTGGTGTCACCCTATTGAAACACATCTTTAATGCGTGGGATGAGTCGCAAGATGCCATAGGTATCTTCTGCGACCTGTCGAAGGCGTTTGATTGCGTTAATCATGAAACATTATTTCTGAAACTTGAGCATTACGGGCTAGGTCAATCAGCGTTAACTTTTGTTAAATCTTATTTGAATGATAGACAGCAATTAGTTCAAATAAACGGTGTGAATTCGTCGGGGTTAAACGTAAAAATGGGGGTACCCTAGGGCTCAATTTTAGGTCCTTTCTTATTTTTAATATACTACAGCAGACATTGAGTCAATTTTTATTCTGCAAAAACGAGCCATCAGAGCAATATATAATCTTCGCCAGCGCGATTCTCTAAGGGAATTGTTTAAGGACATTAACCTCATGACGGTTCCTTGTCAATATATTTATGAAAACATGTACGTGAGAAAGAATTTACATCTTTTTAGTAAAAACGGCGACAGACATAATTACGTTACTAGAAATAGGGACCAATTAGTTCAACCAGGTTTCAGACTGGCTAAAGTAGCCTCATCTTTCATGGGGTACTGTACAAAATGTTACAATAAAATTCCTCCCCACATTCTTGAACTGAGTGAGACGAAGTTTAAAACCTGTATAAAACGCACACTATGTAGGCTGGCATATTATAAGTTGGGGGATTACATCACTGATAAAAATGCTTGGCTCAATGCTAGTCCTGCTCCACAATCCACATCCACTAGGGCGCAATAACAAGTGATATGCAGAACATTATTGTTTTGAGGTATTGTTGGACCTGCTGAAGACTGTATGAATATATTTGTATTGTATAAACTCCATTTCCTTAGTATTTTATAACTGCACAACACATGTGTGGGTACTATGTACCCAACTGTAAATCTACCATTTACTGTACCTATGCGTCGTTCGTTGACTTGTGTGTGCCCTGGCCGTTGAGTGTGTCATGCTCTCTCAAATGTCTCTTTGATGGTGGCGCGTGTGTTGGATCATCCGGTTCCCTTTATGATGGTTGAGCTGGGTGGTGCCAATTCAAGCGTCATGTTCGTGAACGGACGCCGTCAGTTGGGATTGGTCATAACTTAACTGCTTCGGATGTTAATGTTTTTCTAGTATCTATTATATAACTGCACAGTACATGTGTGAGTACTTCTAATACTTTATGTCTGTAGGTGGTATAGTGGGTAGTGCTATTCTGGGTGCATTGTTCTCACATGTATGAATTTAATAATGTATGTACCTATGTTCCTAAATTTTTAAAAGAGTAAGTATGGAGTTTCTTGTGCATTCTTCTCCATAACAAGCTACTTTCCGAATGCACGGTAGAATCATTTTGATGTAACGTTCAAAAGTGCCGCTTGGTGGCCTAGTTGAAATAAAATATCTTTGTCTTTGTACCTTGTTAATAAACGTGACACTTATCGATAGAATAAAAAGCTGGTTAAAAAGACAATGGCTCCTTACTATACTCGTACGCATTACGCTTGTCATGGTCACATGTAATTACCAAAACTAGTTAGTAGATACGTCACTGTCTATTCAAAGTATCAGGTAATGTTATCAGCTTATCTACAGGATCATCGTCTGGCTGATTATGAAGATTGATTAATGGTTTAGACACATGGCATGCAGGCGGAAGCGCTATGTACTGTCACTGCTGTTTAAAAATAGGTGCCGTAATGGAGACGGTAAAAAGTTAAAGATTTCTAAAGAAGTGGTGTTACAATACCTCGTAGACGCAGCGTAGCTACCTGCTACGCCGCCTAACATCGCCCCTACCCTACCACTCTCCTATGCCACCGTTCATTAGGTCGCGTAGACGCGCTACACCACGTAGATGCTGCTACGTTATTGCTGATACGCCACCGTTTTTTTTTGAAGTATTTTCGGACCTGCTGAAGACTATGAATATATTTGTATTGTATAAACTCAATTTCTTTTAGTATTATATAACTGCACAGCACATGTGTGAGTACTATGTTCCGACTGTAAATCTACCTTTCACTGTACCTTTGTGTCGATCGTTGACTTCTGTGTCTCCTGGCAGTTGAGTGTGTCATGCTCTCTCTAAATTTCTCTCTGATGATGGCACATGTGTTGGATCATTTGGTTCCCTTCATGATGGTTGAGCTGAGTGGTGCCGATCCATGCGTCATGTTCGTGAACGGGCGCCATCAGTTGGGATTGGTCATAACTTACCTACCTCGGCCTGTTATTATATTTTTTTTGAATTGATTGTTACTCTAGACGCTTTTACGTACACGTCTTTTTACATCGTTCTCACATATATGTATTTTTCAACAAGAATGATGTAACTAAAAACTTGTTATTAAAACTGATGGAAAAGAGTGTCCGTGGAGTTTCTTGCAAATTCTTTTCCATTGAGGCAGTATACTGACGCTTGCGAATTAGCAACTAGAGTCATCTTTTTTTGACAATTCATAAGTACCTCTAAGGTTTATTTGAAATAAACTATTTGATTTGTTCCTACGCTAAGAAAAAACGCAAAATACCAATGGTTGCGTAGTGTTTAAATAAAATGGTATAAAAAATTTATTATGTCGGTATCAGTAGCAAAGCTACAACTGGTAGCCTGAAGAATTTTTAGTTCGATCATATAATTTTATGACATTTGTATTTTTTTTAGTCAGACTTTTTTTCAATAGCATCCCCTTCGCTGTTAATATCTTATTTTTAGCTCACTATATAATGAGCTGTAGACGTGTATCTGTTTCATAGAATTAGACATAATATTATGAATGTAATGGAAAACTAACCTACCGCATTTATCTGATGACTCTTGACCTAGTGAGATCTTTAATACAATTACATCACCTAAATGTGAATATAGGTGCCCAAGTTTTTCAAAACTTAGGTTTGTTGTAGGTAAAGGATATATTAGTCTTAGAACTAAAAATAGAATATACTGTATTGTACACCAAAAAAGTTATACATCTCTGTAGTTTAAAGTTATTGTTATTTTTTTAACCGACTTACCAAAAAAGGAGGAGGTTCTATGGTCGATATTATGTATGTTTTTTTTTATTTTTTTATTTATGTTCACCGATATCTCCGTCAATTGTGGACCGATTTTGAAAAATCTTTTTTTGTTTGAAAGAGTATATTAGTGCGTAGCCCTTTAGAGCGTACTGGCGTGATGTTATGTTATGAAATGTTATAAACAATAAACAGACATGCGATTGCAGCAATACCGAGAGATTTGTCGTTATTTATTGAAGAGTTCTGTTGTATATCTCTGAAGTTCTTGATCAGATCTTCACAAAATTAAAATGGCACCAATTTTTGACAATACACAAAACAAACATAAAGTTGAACATTGAACCTCCTCCTTTTTGGTAAGTCGGTTAAAAATCGCTTATCGGTGTGATACAAATCGAATTGCGTCTCGCCATCAGGAAAACCTAACTCTGTTTGTTACGCTTTCCCGTCCGCTGAACCTACTTTCATGATTTTTGATATATAACTATTATGGCCTGTCTTGCTGCAAGAGCGCTGGCCGCTTAACACGGCACGCCAGCATCAACGACATTATGCGTCCAGCCCTTATCACCGCCGGCTTGCCAGCTGTATTAGAACCTAGCGGCGTGACCTGATGGCATGACGTTGGTGCCATGGTAGATGGGCAGGCCTCTGGTGAGGAACGCAACCTACGTTGACACCATTGCGCTATCTTATATTCCTAGTACAGCGGGCTATGCTGGCGTGGCAGCTGCGGCTGCTGAGGCCCTCAAATGGCGCAAATACTGTCACCTAATTGATAATTAGATACAGTTTTGAGCCGTTTAGGTTTGAAACGCTTGGGTCATGGCATGGGTCCCGAGTGTGCGTCTATCTGACCGACTGATTGACACAGTGCGTGACCAGGGGCTGGCTCGTTCTTTGTGCAAAGAATCAGCGTTGCCATTCAACGTGGCAATGCTGCCAGTCTTCTGGGCACGTTCCCGGATGACAGCGATGTAGAGGAGTACTTAGACGCCTAAGTGTACCTTTCTTTTGTATATTATCTAAGTAGTTAGGTTTAGTATAAGTAGTCTAGTTGTTGAAGAAAGACATATTATGATACTTGTATACACGAAGGGGAGGCCGCTGTCTGAACCTAGTAATGAGCCGCAAATACATAAGCCAGTAATTTGCATAAGAATATGCAAGTAGTAAACTCAAATGATAATATACTAAAACAATTGGTAAATGTCGCAATGGCATGCAAGATATCTACTTGCATACTTTAGTATAAATTACAGACATATCTACGTTGGTATGTGCGATTTTAAATATCATTCTCTGCCTCCTTGCGTCGTGACCACATCATGGTTTTCAAACGTCCTCCTTGGTTTGGTTTCTTCACTTGCTCTTACTCTTCAGCAACAAGCATGCCTTCTGAGGCTTTAAAGATACAGATCATGATTGACTTGTCATTATCCTAATTTATTTGGCGTTCACTAGTCGATCATTCTTACATACAAACGTAGTCTGGCAATTACTCCACTGTTCGACGATGTACGTTTAAAATAAAAATAAAAATATCTCTTGGTCTCATCATTATCTAGCCCTGTATGGAAACAAAAAAGTAAAAAAAAATATATATTTGAAAGTTATGAGCGTCGAAAAATCCATATTTCAACACTAATCTTAACGCATCTTTGGGCGGAAATAAATACCATAAGAATAAGGAAAGTTGAAAAACGGCCTCCATACAGGGATAAATTAGTAGTTCAGCAATGCAAATAATTTTATTTTGAAAATATACATTTAGTCGTTTTTTCATGATATCTAGACTCCCAAAGGTCTGTTTATAAAATTTCGCGCGCTCGTTTTCTTCCTAAATCATCATTCATTTCGCTACAAACTTGCAAAAGTGCTAATTCGTACGCGAACTAGCTTCTTACTGCTCATCACAGCATCTATCTCTTTCGCACGTGTTGTCGGATGACGTAGTATGCATTTTAACCCCGCGCGCAAAATAGTTCGCGCCGTCGACTAGGGGAACCTTAATAGAGAATTATTGAACTAGAACTCACCTCAAAAGAAACATACATACATAAACTCACGCCTTTTTCCCATGGGGTAGGCAGACACTACAGAACGCCACCTGCTACGATTCTTACATACTTATTTTGCTTCACTCACGTTCATACATCTAGTCATTACACGCACGCCGGTTATGAGTACTGCGCACCTGGCCTTTCTGAAGTACACCACCCAATAAGGTTTATGTGTGTCTTTCTAGGACGTCCCCTCCCGGCGTTTCTATTCACATCTGCTTTGTAAATATACCTATCGTTAGTCGCCTTTCATTCATCCTCTCAACATGACCAAGCATCTTACATACTCTTCCTCCGAGAAGCGCAAACAGGATACCGCCAAACGACACCAAATTTACAACTTGGAGCAACCAAGGAGACGTTGATTGAAGAGTCGGAAGAGCTTCCTTAAGTCGACTAAAATAATTAAAGACAACAGTCCTAGCGAAGCTCGCAAGAAACTGTGAATCCTCAAATACGGGGGGTATTTGAGGATTCACAGTTTCACAGTTTCCAACTGACTATGTTGAGCTTGCAGAAAAGCTCCCGTCCATGAAAAGCCATGGCCCACCTGGCTCCCTGAATCCATAAACCGGTTACGAAGCCAAGTGGGCCGCTGCGGGCATAACTTAGTTAGATGGGGGTATCCAATCAGCCACAGTGTGACTGCGGAACCACCCCACATACGACCTGCTTCTTATGTAAAACCACCTGCACCATTCAAGAGGTTTGCGAAGCCAGCGCTAAGGCTAACGACGTGGCTGAATAATAGTCGAAGAAAAATTTTGTTAAGGAATCATCGACACGAAGAAGAAGAGAAGAAGCATACTCTTTTCAATTTTAGTCACTACATCCAAGAAACAGATGCGGTAAATAAAAGGACGTGCCGTGAAAAAAATTATAAGGGTAGGAGATGATGACACAAAAATTATAATCATTCCATATCAGAATCAAAATGTTACAACCTACTCTACAGACTTATGTAAGCATCTACAGACGGACATTAAGATCGACCCCAAGTTCAAGTCGACAGATACTGCTCTCCTGCGGTTCCTTATCTCATGTCAGATATTCAGTCATTAAATATCAGTCGGACTCTCAAAATTTATCAGTTTTACAACATATTCGAGTGTGTAATGAGTAGCAGACAAAAAATGTTTATGGTCAGTTCGGAATTTTTAAAAGTGTGTACCATAGATTTTCATGAGAAGGAAGATGACTTAGAGATTACTCGAAAGGAGAGTAGTGAAAATTAAGATTTTAGAATTTAACTTTACTTAGATCTCTTAACGGTGTTCTGCGATTTTGGCGGTCTTTCCAATTCCGTGGCTATAGCTCTCGCTGGAACACTCATACCGATGTGCTCCGACTGCCGGTACCTAGGGTCGCTTGTCCAAGGGGATGGCGAGGTAGACCGAGACGTAACGCACCGGATCAATTTGGGATGGATGACGTGGCGACAGGTCACTGGAACAACTTGCGACCCACGGATGCCCCTCAATTTAAAGGGGAAAATTTACAAGTCCGTGATTAGACCTGTCGTACTTTATGGATCAGAATGTTGGGCTGTGAAAAAGATGGATGAAAACAGATTGCATGTAGCAGAGATGAGAATGTTGAGATGGATGTGCGGAGTGACGAGAATGGATAAAGTGAGAAATGTGTATATTAGAGGAAGTTTGAACGTGGCGCCAGTGACAGAAAAGTTGAAAGGAAACCGTTTGTCCTGGTATGGTCATGTGATGAGGAGGGATGAGACGCATGTTACTAAAAGAGTTATGAATATAAATGTGGATAGATGGAGAGGGAGGGGACGGCCATAGAAAAGATGGATGGAGTGTGTGAGGAGTGATATGAAAGAAAAGGGAGTCAGTGATGGCGTGTCGGTGGACAGGACGGTATGGAAGAAGAAAATGTGTTGCGCCGACCACAAGTAATGGGACAAGGGCAGGAAGATGATGATGAGATCTCTTAACTTAATATTCCAGCTCCAACCATATGGAACTACCTAGTATAGTTCATTATTTCAGTAGTCTATGCTGAAAAGAGAAAAAACGCAATTTTAACCCAAAAGTAAATACTGCATAATTCCTGTTTACTGCAGTTTTTATCAAGACTACACGAGTCAACACAGCAACTTTTACGAATACAGGTGTAGTCTCAGGAATCTCAGGATACATTCATACACAAAGATGAACGTAAATAATCTATCATAAGGCCCTTAACAAGGTAGGCCCAAAATTTTCGAGCTCCTAAAGTTGCTACTTAAAGTTGATAACTTCATTAGGTATTGGACCACTATTAATAAAGTGATCATAAAATTTATCCACTGTTATTATGCTTTTCAAGGAAAACCCTATTGTTGTCAGTACAATGAAGATAGGGCATTTCCTTTATGGTGGGAAAATATGTTGTCACAGTGATCCAAATGTGAAATACAGCAATGTGTACCCACGTGTAAATGACTCGTGACTTTGTGAGGTAGCAGGACTCCTAAATTCTAGGTTAGGCTTCCTGGGTCGCGGATAAATTTGAAAGAGAGTTACCGCGGCCCTGGCACAAACAACACCGGTGAGTTTTAGTCAATAAAAGTCTGACACGCCCTTCCGCTTCACTCAGAGCGGGAGGTCATTGGATGTAATCCAAACCAAAAAAAAAAAAATCTCTCTGATCATCCTCCTTACTAAAACGAATACTATTAATCTGAATGTTTGTGAGGATGGACGTTTGTTATCCTTTCACACAAAAACTACTGAACGGATTTTGATGGATCTGTACAATAATATAGTTTATACATCAGAATAGCACAGGCTATATTATATAAAGATATTGGGAGAAGTAGGTACTAATTCCACATTGGCGGTGAAGCAGGCTCCGGCTAATAGTCAATATTCCCTTCGTGTGAAAAATAATATAACAGAAACACATGAAAACAAATCAATCGCAGATCATTTTGATGAAACAATAGCCTTCGTCATATCGATTAAAAATATCAGTCGTGATTATTTAGTTAATATATCCAATCTAGTACCACGATGACGTATTGAGAAAAAAATTATCGGCTATATAATACAGTTACTATTGTTTTATCTAGCTCATTATTTTCTACATGGCCAGGTTGTAGGTTAGCTTGAGGATACATACCTACATCTTTCATTCTTTTTTAAAATTCCTCCATCGGATGTACACAGTTAGAATGTCAAGTTGATAGAGAATATATTATTCTTAATTTTTTTTCAAAATATTCCGACGTTGATAACCTCATATTGTTCGCAGCACCCAAAGTTCACGCAAAGCGGTTCGCGAACTCTTATCTGTTTGTTCTACGATGTTGACGATACTATCCGAAATAAAACTGACGCGAGACAGTCAAAAGTAATCAGTGTTATGTTCAGTGGCATAGCATGCACCGCACCGCGCGCGCTTCTACCTAATACTCGTCTTTAAGTGAGTACACGCACGTGTTTCTTTTTTTTAAATAAAATGTTTAAAACTAAACAACAAGGAGGATAAAAAACCTAACCTTGAAAAAAAATGCGCGGGGAAACTTTGTGTCAAAGTGACAGCTAATTTTGAAATTGAATATCAGAACGTAATATTTATGTTTAGGCTCACTGAGGCTGAAAAGTGTTTTTAGTATAGTCTGAATAAATACAATAATTAAAATGGAAAGGGAAGAGGATGAACCTAAACTCTTAAACAAAAAGCGGCAAAATGTGTGTTAATAAAATGACAGCTTGATTTGAAAATAGAATACTATATAACAATTTATTTTAAATTCAGCATTATGTCCAAACATAGGAGCAGCGAACTGAGATGTGCGTCCACAATCTTAAATTTAATCAACAAAATGTCCTTTGACTTCAATAATTAATTAATTAATTAATTCACTATATTCACAAAACTAATACGAAAATACAGATAATACGTCTTACAAACTGGTTATGTACAATATAAGTGATGCAAGACAATCTCCCCGCAATGTGCGGCTTGGATTATCTCATTATAAATTATTACATAAACAATAATAAGCTAATATAATGATATATTATTAAGTACCTACTAGATACATAATGATCTGGCTACAGGTAGGTGTATATTATTTTGTCTCATGAGAATGCATAAAAAAATAAGTGTACCATATCTAACGGGTCTG
The DNA here is from genome assembly GCA_945859665.1 of Anorthoa munda. Lineage (NCBI taxonomy): Eukaryota > Metazoa > Arthropoda > Insecta > Lepidoptera > Noctuidae > Anorthoa > Anorthoa munda. The sequence continues at coordinate 3,921,887 of OX243901.1, read as the reverse complement.
GTTTTAACAATAAAAATAACTGAAGCCGTTCAAAAAGACGCTGTTAGAACTTGCGTCTGAGATTTGTCATGTATTGTTGAATTTCGGAACAAAATAATGCTAGGTACTTAATCATTCCATGGAAGCAAGTTACCCAGCGTTATTTGGCTGACTTTTATAATAAATTATTATGCATAAAATTATTAATTAGACCCTACTAATAAATTAATTACGTTATTCTTATCTCGTTAACTGTGTATTATATTTTTTTGTGGTTACGCACAAAAATATTTACATTTGAGCGTATTTACAGATTTTTTTATTAACGATACATTCGCCTCGTATTACAGATTACTCTAACGTTTTGAAGCGTGTTAACTTTCATGACTGAAAGTGAAAAATGTACCCCATGAAACAAGTGAAAACTGTTTTTATTTGGAAACGGAACTAACAAAAATAAAAGAGACGTCATGGAAAAACCATTGTCTACTTATGAAAAAGCACAGCTCACACACAAATCTTAACATATTTTGTGAAATGCGATGCTATGTTTTTTTTTTATAATCTATAGGCTCGCGTTTGACCACTATCTCGCCTGATGTTAAGCGATGATGCGGTCTACGGTGAAGCACGCTTGCCTAGAAGAAACCTATTCACTCTTGACTTAAAGACCCCAAGGTTGTAGCTATCAGGGAACAAAGAGTCCGGAAGGGAGATAGCTTAGCTAGCTTAGCTAGCTTAGCTGTGCGCAAAATGAAAGTATTAGCAAAACGCTTTGTGCGTATGGGAGGGATGTCCACCATGTACCGATGGCGCATGGCCGTACGTCTTGTAGTCCGATGATGGAAAGGGCTAGGTGGAATCAAATTGTGCAGTTCCGTCCCAAACTCCCCGAAATGTAACCGATAAAAAACCGACAGGCTGGAAACTCGGCGTCGCTGATCGAGGCTCTGGAGCTTTGAGGCGACCAGTAAATATGCTATCGAATGCGACTATACCGTTACGAAAAACGATATAACTTTATATGGTCCTAACAGCCGCCAATTTGAAAAATAACGTTCTATATTTTAAAAATGTAGATAATCCTCCCAAAAGCATTAGCAAAAACTAAAGCATTATAAACAAAGAAATCATTTAATTAAACCCTTATTAAAATGCGATAAAACACACTGCTAATCTGAATTCGTAACAAAAGTGCATTAACCGTTAGCTGAACTTTATTTATTATTAACCTTTAAACATGGCCTCAAAGTATATGATATCAATTTGTTTACTAGCTCTGACCCTTCGCCAAAAGTGATGCAATTTGAATGTATTACTGTCATAATAAACATATATCCTACTAATGAATAAACGCGGAGTAAAGGAACAACGAGAACAACCCAACCAATAGCAGATATATTTTTGGAGTCCAAAATTTCCAAGAGTTACCGCGCGCGCGTTTTTATAGTTACCGCGGCCCTGACTTAAGCAACTAAAGGAACACGGGTGGGTTTTAGTCTGTAAAAGTCTGACACGCCCTCCCGCTTCACCCAGAGCGGGAGGAGTCATTGGAAGACTCCCCACACAAAAAAAAAAAAATGTGATGTACCCCTTAAAGTGTTGCACCAGTTTCACCCCGATAATCCTAAAAAGGTATACACGTTTGCTTTACCTACTAACACACATCTTCATTTCCGTGCGTTCAAGCGTTTTTGCTTCACCTATTATTGGAATAAAATATAACAACTCATAATGTTAGGACCCATTAATATTAATGATAGTTTTGATGCGTGGTGCTAGGCAACTGGGCTTACCCCAGTTATAAGCGACCCTTTGTGCATTTTGGCCTTGCTTGTTCTGTCTCCTGCTTGATATGGAGGGAAGTGGCAATTATGTTTTTGGTTTCCTACTCCTCCTTTATTCTTTTCTGATTAATTTCGTTGCGGGATCCAAGACAGTTAAATTCCTTTTCCGGGACTTCGTCGAGCTTCATTGCCTCGGCGCTATTCTGGTGGTTGAACTGTTGATTCTGGCTTTTAAGATTTGCAGTGGTTTTGAAATAGTGCGGTGGGTTTGTCCCAAAATTAACACCTAGCTTAGTAAAGTCTATTATCCCCAAACGCTTTAAACAAAAACTAGCCTGAAGATTGACTTACTAACACTTAACTCATGTCAAGCGTTTGCTTGGCGGTTTTTACATATTTTATTCAGCCAAGGACATCAGTTTACAGCAACTGATGTTACAGTTTCACCTTGAACTCGCATCTTAAAAATCCAATCTGTACCTATACAGACCAAAATTATCACTCGCTCTATCGTATATCTTATCCATCGCTTTCCATCAGCTGAGGTCGAGGTCAGAGCTAGCTCATAATAAGAGTAAAGTACTAACTTAGCCTAATACAGGCATTAAGAGCACATACTATGTCTTGCCTAAAGTACTATGGTAATATGAAGGCCTACGTCACCAGACTGACGTTCATTGCTCCATGAATATACAAGCAGCCCCTAAAATTATGTAAGACGCAACGGGTCGGACTTTGACGATACTACCGTTAGCACGACTCACCTTAAACTTTTATAGACCACGTAAAATGGAGCCATTAAGGGCTCATAAATTATGCGACGTCTTAAGATATTAGAAAAACATATTTGTAGGTTTCTATATATATACCTCATCATTCAAAATTGTATCTAAATCTTGATCACTAAGTAGTATCGGTGCTTCAATTTTTGTTATACCAAACATGGTCCTTTGGTTCTACTGTCAACTCTTGAACCACCTACCAAATTCATAATTATAACTCCTCTTGCACACTTCACACGAGTCTTCAAATATTATGTTTTGTTGTTCTAAGTTTCTGTTGCATTTTTACCCGACTGCCGAAGGAGGGTAATGTGTTTGTTATTGTAAAGTTAATAAATTGTAAATCCGTAATTGACTGTAATAATAGTACAATAAGTGTGTAGTAAGGTTTTTAAGCGTTGTGGATTATGTGATTAATAAATAAATAAATATGTCTATTTAGGAGAAGTTCAGTAACAAACAAACAGTCAGAAGATATACAAAGACATATAAAAATAAGAAAAAGCAGTAAAATGTACAAACAAAATTTGATAGAGCTTTTCAGCTCTAAAACTGCGATATCCTCTTCTAAAGATGCGATATATAATTTGTGGATACAATTTAGTTTATTTAGAGAAATAAAGACTCATTTAAAAATAAAGTTGGCAATTACATCTATCTGACCAGATCCACCGGACCGGATTACAAATTTACAATCCTTAATCAGCTCTAGTTCCTTAATAATATTAAGTTCATTGACAATTACGTATTCGAGCGCAAACAATGCTCGTGACAAATCAATTCGTGCCCAGTAACTGCGTTAGTACCCCTTAGATCCCCTACTAAGCCGATAATCCGTTTGTGGCCACTATAAATAATTCGTACAATACTGATATCGTATCGCCGACAAGTCATATTGATATTAAAATAACACCTTTGTTACTCATCTGACTTGTGATTTTAATCTTGCTAATATTAGAAATTTGAATGATGTGATTAGACAACATTGTGGTTTAAATGTATAAACATTGATGATATGTTGAGAGGATGAATGCAAGGCGACTAAGAAAAGGTATTTACAATTATACACGGATCTTATTTGCAACTAGCTGTGCCCGTAGCTTCGCTTCCGACAAATGCCTACTCTAGCCTACTTACCTTTCCCCTACCTGCCCTACTTACCTAACTACCTTCCTACCAAGTTTTGTCTAGGATCATACTATCGCGCAAAATCTTAACACCGCCATTCAGAAAATGACGTCAAATACACAACGCCATCTATCGAAAATGGATTTCAACTGTCCGAGTATCTGAAATGCGTGTGTTGTAATATTTTACTCTAAATTCATCTAACTTTTGATAGAATGAACCGATTGCGATGAAACAAAAACTAACTAATACTTCAACTTACGCATAATTTTTATGTATAAAAGTTATCTGCATTAGTTTCATAAATTTTACGTGATGCGTGCACAACTAAACAGACAAACAGTAAAAAATCCAAAAATGCTGCAAATGGGATCTGTTGGTTATCCATTAATACCCTGGCTATTATTATTGGAAATATTTTCGATGTACAAAAACGACTTTTCCACAGATTTATTATATGTATTGATTGATGTCTTCAGAAAGGCTCCTGGCCTTTAGCGCAATACTCATAACTGGCATTCTTGTGGGACTAGATGTATGAACTTATATGTAGCAAAAGGAGTATTTATAGATGAAGATGAAGAGATATGTAATTTTTTTTTTGCATCTTCTTCCCTGTGGTATAACTCCCTCTACATTCACGCGGATACTGAATGTCGTACTTGACAACAAAAGTAATGTTATAAAAATAAAATAAAACATTTTAAATCATAACGTAACATAACTCAACATAAATCTACCGCCACGATTTTTCATTTTCCTTGAATGACTAACAAAGTCTGCACAGGACGACTTCCAATAGATACAATATAAATATTCTTTCGAGACCTACTATCAGTGCAAAAAATACTATAAATATAATTAATCCGATTGTGTGCTAGTTAAGAGACAAACATGTACATGTTGATAAGGCTCTTAATCATTGAAGTCAATGGAATATTTCACGCTACAATTATCGAGAACGTTTGGATGTGCGCTTCCATCAAAACAAGATAACGGGGAAACGGACGATTTAATCCTTACTAAGTGCTATTTTGGTGTTATTTTTTTAAGGATTAAGGACTTCAAAACCAGTTTTTTTCTACGGATAGATTAGTTAACAAAATACTTTATTTAAATTCTAAAAATCCTTGTAAGTATTTAAACGAAAAAGTAAATTAAAAAATATACAAAATCAAAACCCAATGCAATTTAAAATCAATAAATCTATTTAAAGGTAAAGTAATTTATTTAAACAAACGATATAAAATCTACTTAAAATGTATATATTAAAATTAAATTAAAACAAGACCCTTCAAAAAAACTTATCGAAAAAATAAAAAAAGCACGGGGAAAAAGTTATAGTCAAATCATTTATTTCAATCAGAGGGGCCATAAGCTCTTAGAGTATGGTTATTTTGAGTGTGTGTAAGGGACAGATGTATGCCTTGTATATATCTGTCCCTTATGCACACTCAAAACCCCCCAGTACTGCGTTGTCATTGGAGAATATTAGGGGCCTTAAAATCTGAAAAGAAAACAGAAATTGTAAATTGGGTTACATAAAGTGTCAACGCCATCATGATTCCGCTGTACAAAAGTGATATTGCTCATCATCCTGCATAATTGTCTATGTCTCACAGTGAGTAAAGAATACAATTATTCACTTCTATGAGGAAAAAAAATACATTATAATTAAGATAAGCGTTTCGCTTGGTAATAAACTAAAATTAAGTTATAAGAACGGTAAAACTATAACATATATTTTTAGCAAAAAATTACAACTAGCCGTTTAGACGTGAATCTCATTTTAAAATCAACTACTCAGGGGTATCTGCGCCTTAAACGTAACTTTTTAATGTCAAAAAATGGGAAGAGAGAGATGGCGCACCAAACTCCCCAGCATTAACATCGACCACCATATTTACCAACTTTCTCCTGTGACGAGTACATATCGTATCAAAACAAAGCATTATCACCTTAAAATTTCTAGGTCTCGAGTAGAATGACGGCCGTTTATCATGGCAGCAGAACGAACATATGAATATGACATAGTACCCGACGCAGAGGTAATTCTAACGCCTGAAAACGACGCCATTTTGTAAAAAAAACAGCTTAAAATAAACAATACACGCTTTTTGCTGAATTATTGTATCACCGCTTCGAGTACTTGTCAAAATCACTCTGTGTTTTTTTGTGATTGTTGAGCAGTTTTTTTTTTTAGGGATTCAATGACCAAAATGTTTTCCAAGCTTTTTTTGGACTATCAATCGCATCCAAAACATTGAAAGACCAAATTTTAGGCTTTTTTGATCATGTATCGTCCAAAACACCCGAAATTAGTTATACAAGGTTGGATTATTATTAGGTTCTTAGTTTAGTAGCTTAGCTCATTTAAAATAAGAAAATGGATTGATGATGATCAGTATAATTTTCCGTAGGTTTTGGGAAACACGGGTTAATTGGTCCATATGGTTTCAGATCCATTGGAAGCATTAGATACTATTGTATTACCTTGTTATTAAAAAATCTTGGCTATGTCACAGTATTATTACGAACACTGTCAGTTTATAATCACTCGCGAGAGATTGTAAACTCTTTCTTCTCAATAAGACTCGAGTATATTTCAAACCATCCAATTTTTATGGTGATGAGAGAGCAGTGGTGGCCCAGTGGTTACGGTCCCGACTTACGAGTTGTAGGTCGTGGGTTCGAACCCGAGCAGGCGCTTTACTTTGTGTAATTTATTTCATCACCACTGCTCTCAAAACGGTGAAGGAAAACATCGCGAGGAAACCGGCATGTCCTAGAACCAAAAATTCAAGGACATGTGACATCTACCAATCCGCACTGGGCCCGCGTGGTGGATTATAGCCCACTCCCTCTATGAGAGGAGGCCTGTGCCCCAGCAGTGGGAACATTAAAAGGCTAATGATGTGATGTGATGTGAATTATCATGGGATTCATTGTGTTTGAAATGATCTGTTCACAATATATTGAAAATTTATTTTCAACAAGATTAATAATTACAAACTTACGGTGTTTACAATAATACGGTGACAAAAATATTTCTTTGTGAAACAGTTCCATCTATGTGCTCGATTTTCATAGACAAATTCTTTCAGGTTCTAGAGGCAGAAATGGCGATGAACGGCTCAATCGACAAGAGCAGGGAGAAGATGGACAAAACAGCTGCGTCTCTCGATGACGCCATGTTGTTATCTGGTGAGTGACGTCAACATTGTGTTATAACTAGCGTGAGAGATAAATAATAATTACGATAGAGATTTCACAATGTAGAGTTAAATCTTTTGATTGTGATTTTATTATGTTGGGTTTTTCGACACCAATATTGTTTTAGGGAATTAGAGCGTCTTTAAAAACTTTTCTATGGGCATAATGTAGCACACTTTAAATCATATCTAACTCTGGTATACTTAAAGCTGTGTGGTCTGTGAATAGTAAATCTAAACATATATTTTAAAGTTGTTAATTAATAAAGACTCGTCACGGCCCATACAAAATTTACCCAGCCCCGGCGCAAACAATAGTATACTCGAAATTTAGTACATATTAGGAAAATAAATTACTGAAATTCGCCATTTCCAAAAATAATGTGTAGCATATTAAAATTACCTTCTATAGATATGTATTTTATAAACAAATGAACAAATTTTTTGTTTCAATATATTTCTATTATAGCCAATGAAATTAAAAAAAAACTAATACAATATATTACAAATTATAATCAATATATACAGGTGCTTGTCGTTTTTAGCGTTCCGTACCCAAAGGATGAAACGGGACCCTATTACTAATACTCCGCGGTCCGTGTGTGACTGTCTGTCACCAGGCTATATCGCATGAACCGTGATAGCTAGAGAGTTGTAATTTTCACAGATGATGTATTTCTATTGCCGTTATAACAACAAATACTAAAAAAAGAATAAAATAAATATTTAAGTGGGGCTCCCATACAACAAACGTAATTTTTTCGCCGTTTTTTGCGATAATGGTGAGGAACCCTTCGTGCGCGAGTCTGACTCACACTTGGCCGGTTTTTTTGGGTCACATTTGACGAGTCTTCTTTGTTAAGTGTAGGCAGATAATCTCTGGCAGTATGACCCATATTATTATCCTAATATGATTCTTGTAAAGCGGCCTTTTTAGAGTGCCCGATAACGAAAATTTTATCTCTGAAAATTCCTGTAGGACAGGCCTCGACAGCGAACCCGCGCGCAAAGATATCGAAATAAGGAAAAGTAAAAAAAGTCTCATATCGAGATAAAGTAAACTCTTACAAACAGCAGAAGTCAATATTACTTACAGCACATCGTCATGATCACAGATATACATCTAACTAGATGACGCGATTGTATATACTTCACGTGTCAAAAAACGGAGTAATATTACGATCAATATCAACTTTGAGCTTTTCATTTAGCATTATCGGCACCAGAAATCCATCGAAATCTAGAAAAATGTCTAATTATGCCATCTTGAGCTGTAATAGTGTATAGAAAAAGTTGGCCGAGGCATTGGAAATGTTTTCTTTCATTGGTAAGTAAATTGTGTGTGAATAAGTGGCACGCTTGGTTTTCATACAGATGGGGGACCTTATCTAGTTAGATTTATGTCTGTAGTCATGATCTGCAAAATATGAACTGCTATCTAAATGACTCTCAATCGACTCGGTTAAGACAAAGACCGACAGATGCTGTCCAAAGTTCATTCATTTGGAGATCATATTAATCAAAATTTATTGCGACAAGCTTCATTCCTTATATAGAAGACGCCCAGCTAAAAGTTTATGAGTTAATTTAATTGGCTGTTATGAGGAATTTTATCATTTTGCATCATAGTTTTAATTGACTGTGAGAATTTAGGTCTGAGAAACACTTTTTTAGGGTTCCGTACCCGAAGGGTCCAAATGGAGGCGTGTCCAATGCAGAGAAAGAGGGGTGCGTAAAAAAATTTGAGTACATAAATAGTAGGTATACTTTTTGTTTTCAAAAATATTGGAAATCAAAGGAATGAGAAGCCATCAAAGTTAGCTTTTTACAAAATTTAGTAGCGATGAATTTTTTAACTTATTATCTTCAAAAATTTTTCAAGTTTATACTAAAATTTTATAACTGCAAATTTGTTTTATTATTACGAATATGTTACTAACAAATACCAATATATTGATAAATCTGTTTTTTTCTTTGAAATTCCCTCATTTTTAGGGTTCCGTACCCAAAGGGTAAAAACGGGAACCTATTACTGAGACTTCGCGGTCCGTCTGTCTGTCTGTCTGTCTGTCCTGGCTGTATCTCATGAACCGTGATAGTTAGACAGTTGAAATTTTCACAGATGATGTATTTCTGTTGCCGCTATAACAACAAATACTAAAAACAGAATAAAATAAATATTTAAGTGGGGCTCCCATACAACAAACGTGTTTTTTTGCTGTTTTTTGCGATAATGGTACGGAACCCTTCGTGCGCGAGTCCGACTCGTACTTGGCCGGTTTTTTTCTTTTTTGCGAATGTGCGATGTCCAACACGCACTTGGCTGGTTTTTTATTAGCTTTAACTGTGCCACCCCTGGACCTCCTTGGTAAAAGACAAAGACAAAAATTATTTATTCCAACTAGGCCATAAAGCGACACTTTTGAACGTCAAAATACAAATGTTAAGTTAATAATAATTGATTCTACCGTCCATTCGGAAATGTAGCTTGTTATGGAGAAGAATGGACAAGAAACTCCATACTTACTCATTTAAAAAAAAGTGTTTTAGAACATTTACATAAATTCATATACGTGAGGACGATGCACCCAGCACTACTATACTACGTATAGGTATAAAGTATTAAAAGCTCTAACAGGTGAATTCCTTCACTTGTTAAATAGGAACATGGTTCTCACATGGTTCTCACATACTTACAAATATTGCAAACATAGATAAATTACTATATTTTTTTTAATTTAGTACCAAATTGTTTGCCGTGAACCAATTTTGGACCTGATGAATAGAGTTATTCACATCATCAAGATTTTGTGACCGCCGATCTTTTTTAAATATCAATGATAAGTCATCACCAAATAACACCATCAACATTGGCCTCCTCGTTTTATTATTTATCTATCCTTCACGTAATTTCTCGAGAAATACTTTCGTCACTAAAATTCATTTTAGTTTTTTCGATTTTTTTTATAAAATAGAGTTGATAAACACAACTATTTTAACTTCTAGAGGAAACAAATCCGCCTCACAGTGTAATTTATTGATAAGACAAATACCGAATATTTGAAATTACTACTAATACTCGATAGATAACCACTTGTGACCCGCTAACATTATAAAAAGAACGCAATAATTATTATAAATGACTCAATAATAATCTATAATTCTAAATTATTGTTGTTATTAACGCATATTGATATATCTATGCCGCTATCGAAATATGCAGGGATGATGAAATACTCGATATTTGTTTAAAAGGATAAACTTTCGGCTCACCCGATATTCAGCTCGAACATCATTCTGAAATTATACGAGTATATCCTATGATTAATTTCATTCTCCAGCACAATACCAAAATAAGTAACTCAGAACCTCATATTTCTTTTCTTTTTTGTGATAATTAGTTTTAATTTTAGCTCGATTTGCCAATAACCTTAGTAGGTGAAATGAACATAGGTAATTGTACCCTTATCTCTAAGTGCAATGTCAACTATTGGTTCTACGTTTTGGATGAAGCAAGAATATAAAGACACGTACCTAAATGAAAGGATCAAGGGATAAATCGAACGGCACTATAAAGATAATTCAAGTAAATATAAAATAATAAATAAGGAAAACGAAGAGAAAGATACAGAAGCAATAAAGTGATTAAACGAAATGTCTTTTAAAAGTCAAATTCTTTCGCATCACGTTGAGACACATGCTCAATTTATCTCTTAAAATAAATTAAAATAATGATTATTTGCTCTTTCCTCTGTTCGCACGTGTAAACGTCAAAAATACGTAGGACTTTATCATATTAGTTTTAAAAAGCAAATATTTGAGCCAAGAGGCGTATATTATATAAACTATTTGAAACTATCCAACGTAATATATTGTCTTATGTTAGACAAACACGGTGATTTGGGAAACCCCACAGGTGATGAACATCACAGTGATAAAAGATTGTTTGAAGACTACTTATATCATTGTTGTTGTTGTCTTAATAAGATAACGATGCTGTATTTTTCTAGAATAGAACAAATAATTTAATCATTTAAGTAAAATATGGGTTGTAAAAGAGCTAAAAGTTTTCCATGATATAACTTTTAACGAAAATTTTTATAGATTAGTTGCATCTCTTCACTACCCTTTACTGATTCTTTGACTAAGCTTTTGCAACTCTATAAGAATTTTAGCTATGGATACCAAATTGCCTCTGACTCTATCTTCACTTCTAGACCCACTAAATGCATAAAAGTCTTCCCCACACTCTCTTTCCGAACTTCAAAACCTAAGCAATTCTTTATTATCCGAAATGTCAGTGTCCTCATCATTATCTACTCTATTCCATATCATTATCTGCCTACCCTTCATTTTCGGGTCATTGTTGGGATCAGCTTCCAGTTCAACTTGATGCAACATAGTTGCAAAAGTAGTATTTTAATATAGCGACGCCTATCGGACCTCCAAAACCCAGATACTCAATTATATAAAATTTTATAAATAATTCCATTATTCCAGGTTTTGGCATGTACAACATCTGCCATATGCTGATGTCCGGAGTCATCCTGCTGGGCATGATCATGCAGAGTTTAGCCCTGGGATACATCCTGCCAGCTGCACAGTGTGACTTGGAGCTGACGCTGCAGCAAAGAGGATGGTTATCTGCGATACCTTTCTTAGGTAAGACAAATACGTTAAGCAGTAACACAAAATGTTAAATGTCATAACCGGATCACGTCCTACGGTTAAAATTCTACTTAAATCCTTTGGCTTCGTCGATCCCAAATTCCCGACTACTATTCCAGATCAATGTTTCGTTCTTTTCAGCTTTTATTTTCTAATTTCTATAACAGTTTTATACCCGAGAAAAATCTTCTGTTGCATATTATTCAACTCAGTTATAGTCCTTTAAATTTTAAAGGGGATAATAAGTTAAAATAAAGTCTCCTAAAACATCTGCTGTTCAACATAAACCAACTGATCCGATCCGAGGTAAAGCTAATCGCCTCTTCATTTCTATTCCAGCTATAATCCTAACATCATACTTCTGGGGCTGGCTGGCTGACACGCAGGGCAGGAGACCAGTCATGTTGTTCTCTATGCTCATCTCTGCCATCTTCTCCGCGTTTGCCAGCTTCGCGCCCGACGTCATCTCCTTTGGCGTGCTGGTCTTTATGTCCGCGGTTTTGTAAGTTTATTTTACTTCAACTGTTGTTTCGAAGAATTTCAAAAACTATTTCTGTATCTTTAATTCACATATAATGCCGTAATAATTGTACGATCCTTCTTCTAATTAGAGGCCTCATCACACACATTAGAAATTTAAATAAGCCCAGATTTTGACTTCTATTGCGTTGCTGATACGACAAATGGAAGCTATAGTAAACAGTTGGTTTTGGTAACAGGTTTATGCTTTTTATGTCATCCTTATGTGTACGAGATAAAACTCAAAATCGGTTGAACGGACTGTAAAAATAATTGTAAAGACGTCTAATGTTATTTCAAATGAAGTATGGGTACAGAAAGTTTTAGGAAAGTATTAGTTTTTGTTATTATAAGACAGAACGGTGCTGCTGTCTAACCTATTGGCCGCTTTCAGTCGCTTCCCTATACAATTATATGGACGAAGCTTATTTTATGCAGTATTAACTGAACACCAGGAGATTTTCAAATGATCTCATTTAATTCTCTTACTGTTTGCAGCATGTCAGGATCATCAGCCGTAGTGTACACGTACCTTGGCGAGTTCAACAATCTACGACACAGGGATAAGATGGTTGCCTTCGGGTCCTCCTTCGTCGGAATCGGCACCGTTATCCTGCCATGTAAGTTTCTTCTCATAATCACCATCTTCCTGCCCTTGGCCCATGTTACTTGGGGTCAACGCGACACGTTTTCTACCCTATTTAAAATGCTAGTAGTAACATTAAAGCGCCTGAGGTGTGCGTAGAGCAGCTAATATTGTTATGATATCACAAAGTGTTTTAAATAGGCGTCTGGTATACATTGTTTTTCTGTTATTGAACTTTAAGCCATGTCCAATTATTTTCAAACACAGAATGGTCAGAAAAACTGGCCAAGTGTGAGTCGGACTCGCGCACGAAGGGTTCTGTACCACTATTGCAAAAACTCTACTTAAATATTTATCTTATTCTGTTTTTATTATTTGTTGTTATAGCGGCAACAGAAATACATCATCTGTGAAAATTTCAACTGTCTAGCTATCACGGTTCATAAGATACAGCCTGGTGACAGACGGTCAGACAGACAGAGGGATCGTGGAGCTTTGGGTACGGAACCCTAAAAAGCACTCACAATCTCATCTAACAAAATCTTTCTACTAAGAACAAAACATTCTCATTAACACATTATCAATTATTATTGCAGGTGTCTCCTGGCTCATCTTACCCCTCGAGTTTGCTTACCCCATACCGTTCCTGGGTATTGAGTACCGTCCCTGGCGCCTGCTGGTGGTTGCCTGCGCGATTCCCTTCGCTCTGGGCACCGTTCTCCTGATGTTTGCACCCGAGAGCCCCAAGTTCCTGTTCGCTACTGGCCAGTATGACGCCGCCTTGAACGTTGTGAAGAGAATCTATTTTAGAAACACTAAGATGGCTGAGGATACTTTTCCTGTAAGTATTTTTTCAGTATTATACTGCACATGAGCAGTGGTGGCGCAGTGATAATAGCATTAATAGCCCCAATTCACTTTACTTTATGTAATTTACATTATCAACACTGCTCTCAAAACGATGAAGGAAAATATTGTGTTGAAACGGGCATGTTCTTGAACCAAAAACTCGAAGACATGTGACATACACTGAAGAGACCTGTGTCCTTTCCCAGAAGCGAAAACATTATAATAAAAAATAAAATAAATATATATTATCTTAAATCTATCTATACAATTTAGTTTCCGCCCCCTTCCCAGAAAGTAATCCGAAGATACTTGTGATGGGATAAACCTCGCTCTTCCTCGTTTTTTAACAATAGTTTCGTTGTGCTAATTAGGTATAAGTTACACATTTTTACTTTTTACTTTTTTCTTTACTTGTGTGTTTATCCGTGTGTTTATGAGTGTGTGAATGTATATTTTGTGTGTATGTGTGTGTGTATGAATGGTTGTGTGTATGTGTGAAAGAGTGTTGGCGTGTGTGTGTGTGTGTGTGACATTATGAGCTGATTATGCTAATGATATTCTGTTCTGTTTAGTTTCTTCGCTCGTGTTCTTTTATTTAGAATTAGCGTCATTGGATGTTAATGAGCCAAAGAACAGATCATATCAATTATCAAGAAGATTAGATCTGATTTTCTATTGCTTTTCTTGCGTCATGGCATCGCTTTCAATATGTTTAGTTGTTACTCCAAGATCCATAATAGACAATGCTTTGCTTTCACTAAACTATTTACTATTTAAATTGTTTAATATATTTTGCATTTGTGTTGTCACTTCAATTGGCCTTTTGTATTCACTTCTTATGTCCTACTTTTGAGTTTCTCGGCCTTATTTTACCCATTAAAATTATTATTTATAATAATAGCCATTTACCGCGGTTTCGACCCCGTGGCCCTCCCTCATTTTCCCTTAAAATTTTTGGGATATAAAATAGCCTATGCCACTGAGCGATACTGTAGTTTTGTATCAGTGAAAAAAATCAGAACTTCCGAAATCAGATCAGGGGGGGTGACCATCTTAGAGTAAGGTTATTTTGAGTGTGCGTAAGCATCTAAAAGCTTATGGTCATACCCTTCAGTACTTCCAGAGCTTACCCATGACTTACAAGTTTTCCACCTTATAATATTAGTTAGGATAACTGTCATTCAAGAAGTAAAACCTAAATTTTTCCCTTCATCTTCCAGGTGAAGTCCCTAATAGTGGACAACCAGATGACGAAGACGACGAACGTGAAGGGTGCAGCAGCCATCTGGGTGTCCATGAAGGAGCAGACAGTTCCTCTGTTCAAGAGGCCGCTGCTGCCCTGGACCGCTCTCACTTGCTTCGTGCAGTTCGGGATCTTTGCCACGTAAGTATTATAATTGTGTTCAATTTGTTTATGTCAAACAACACTAGGCAGTGTTAGCACAACACTAGTCAATACTGAACATTTTCAAAATCTTAACAAAATACCTGATTAATGCAATAAGTAGAGAGCAGTTGTGGCCCAGTCGTATCAGTCGCGACTTACAAGTTGTAGGTCGTAGGTTCGAGCCCAGGTAGGCGCTTTACTTCATGTAAATTATTTCATCACCACTGCTCTCAAAACGTTGAAGGAAAACATCGTGAGGAAACCGGCATGTCTTAGAACCAAATATTAGAAGACATGTGACATCCACCAGCCCGCACTGGGCCCGCGTGGTGGATTACGGCCCATTCCCTCTCAAAAAGAGGAGACCTGTGTCCCAGCAGTGGCAACATTGGCTGATGATGATGATGAGAGAAAGCATGTGCGCTGGTCACCAATTAATCTTCCATGGTAGTTTTAAATGAAATGGTTTTCCAGGCATAGGTACTTATGGTATGGTATATGTATTTTCAGAACGAACGGTTTCTACGTGTGGTTCCCGTCTATCCTCAACTCTCTGGCCAACCACGAGGGCGGAGAGACTAAAATCTGTGACGTCCTCGATGCTGGTAGAGATGCAGTCTCTAATGGCACTATGGTAAGTTATAATTATAATTAATATTATTTCACTAGCTTCTGCCAGCGGCTTCGCCCGAACGAATGTTGAAAAGCCTTTTTCGCCTTTGTGCTATTTCAGACTATAATCCATCTCTATGCCAAATTTCATGCAGATCCGTCCAGCCGTTTGAGTGTGAAGAAATAACAAACATACAAACACACACTCAAAAACTTTCGCCTTTGTAATATTAGTGTGATTAAATATCAAATTATTCTATTTTGGTTCAGTAGGTACAAAACTATTGATTTGCTTACCGCCTCCTAAATTGGACTAGTTTTCGAAAATGAATCGTTTGACTCTTATAAGATTTAAAAAATCCTTCATTTAAATTTGTTCAAATAAGCTTAAAAAAACACCCTACATAAATTAATCAAACAACTCCTCTCTCCCCAGATCTGCGACGACACAATCCACACGTCAACCTTCGAGCGCTCCATCTACATCGGCCTCGTCTTCTCCTCCATGTACATCATCGTGGGCTTCCTGGTGGACTACGTGGGCAAGAAGCCCATCCTCGTGGTGATCCTGGGCTTCACCGGCGTCAGCGGGATCTGTGCCCACCTGGCCTATAACCAGCAGTTAGCCGTGGTGCTGTTCGCTATCTTCCAGATGTCTGGAGCGTGTATTGGCTTGATGAATGCCGTCGCTGTTGAGTTGTTCCCTACTAAGTTTAGGTGAGTTTTGGATAAGCTGAAGCTACTCCTTTTCCTTCTTTTATGAAAGGTCGCAATCTTCTTGAGGTTGGTATTTCACGTTATTGTACACAAAGATGAGTTGAGGATATCCGCAGGACAACCAAAGTTACCGACATAGCCCGAAGAATTGCCAAACTTAAGTGGCAGTGGGCAGGGCACATTGCTCGCAGAACGGATGGCCGATGGAGCCGAGATAGAGGCATATGTCCAGCAATGGACATCTTTCGGCTGAAATGACGATGATGATGTACACAAAACAACTTGAGGCACTAAAACTTCGACTCACTTTCTCGGCCTGGGTTTCGTAGGGACCGAAGATCTACCGAAACAGCACCAAATTATGGTCCTTAGTTACGAATGATGATAAAGATGAAATCAACATACGAAATAGTAGATTATGCACCAAGTGGATAAAGTAATTTTTTACGTCACGGGCAACCTATTGAGCGTAACGAGGGAATCTAGAGCGAAGCGAGGGAGTATGTAGAGTCCTGAGTGAAGCGAGGGGTTCAAGCTTCCCAAGACGTAGACAGGCTATCCCAGAGGAGCATACTCTACTTTTCACACCTTTTGCGATACAATAAAAGGCTGCTGTATGTATTAATTTGAATATAAAAAAAAACAAACCTATATACAAATACAAAAGGCAGACGGCAAAAAAAGCTCATTGTGCATCAAAAAATTCGTCCACATCGATGTCAATGGGAAACGTGCCCAGAACGCTGGCGGCATTGCCACGTTGTATGGCAATGCTAATTCTCTGGCCGAAGAAAAGGCCAGCCCTCTGGTCACGTGAAGAGTCGACGAGCTTTGTGCTAATTTCTCGAAAAACTCGATGCGCACTCGGACCCCATGGACCTAATGTTTCAACCCCAAACGGCTCAAACATATAACTTCCAATAAGGTTGTTGTTTTGTTTGTTTGTTTGTTTTTCTTAGAATATTCAATTGTATATATGTTAATAAATACTGATACATAACATAAATACCAACCTGAATAAGCAATAAAGATTTGAATATTGTTTTTGATGCTTATTGTTGATCAAAGCATTGAATAAATGCACCAAAGACTGCTTGACTTTCAAGTTTCTGTAAAATGTTGGAAATAAACTAAAAGGACGGATTCCGACATAGTCTTCACTCCTACTTTTGTTGATCGCCTTTGAACAAAATCGTCATAGGCTTTTTCGTATCTGCGTTTTGATTTTGCCGGTAGTAGATTTATTAATAATCTCTAAAGTGCCTGTTTTGATAAACTCTGGATTACAATCACTATCGCTCGACATCGTATGTCAACACGAATATTGCAATAAAATGCACAGAAAATCGCAGCACCAAACAACGTCTTTTGATCACAATCTATGAAATCGCGCATATTTTCTTATTTATTCGCTTGGGAGATTTGTACAACTTTACGGGAGGTAAAGATGTACAAATCTCCCAAGCGAGTTGGGAGGTAATCCTTTACTTTACGTTGAGATTGCATGACATGTAATTGGAAATTGTCGAGCAGGTGGTGTAAAAATATGATTAACATTATAGGCTGATTATGATACTAACTCATTTAATCCACAAAACTACACCCACTCCAAGTGGCCCTCTGCTCCTTCCAACATACTGACGTAATACTTGTTATTTTTTTACAGGGCTATGGCGATCTGTCTGTCTATGATGATGGGTCGAGTTGGCTCCATGGTGGGCTCCAACCTTATCGGTCTGTTCCTTGAAGTCAACTGCGGCGCAGGGTTCTACCTATTCGGATCCATTATTATAAGTAAGTTTCTGTTTTGTCATTAGAATTGTTCTTTTCAGCACGACCTATATCTAAGAAACTCTCAAGGATTTCAATTAGTTGGTCACTTTGGTTCCAATTATCTTAAAATACTAATCCATTTGAGCATCGAACTACATCGAGTCACAGAATAAATAATAGTACTGATCGAGTCTCTTAACTATGGTACTAAGTTTGAATTGTTTATCAGCTCACATAGGTATTTATGAATTATTTGTCATGACGTAGCAGCATCAATGCCGCCACCTAAGAACTAATGATATGACGTCACACAAATCCTGCATCGCGCAAGCAGCTGCTCGGTGCGATTTTAACACATACAACAGTCCGACAATAACCGTCTGGCAGTTATTTCACCCGTCTTGGTCGGTGAATCCTCCCTTTTCAACGGAGATTTGTGGAACTTTACACCCTGTTCCACATAACTCCAAACTACGATACCTACGATACGATAAGTCTCAGAAAACACGTTCTGTAGTTAATTGGGACTTTGGGAAGGAGTGAAAACTGGCAAAAAAATAATTACAAGAACGATTTTAAGCTCTAAGCTAAGTCTTTAATATTAATAAAGGCTAAAGTTTGTGAGTATGTGTGTGTGTTTGTATGTTTGTTACTTCTTCACGCTCAAACGGCTGAATGGATCTGGATCGGATCTGGATTGGATCTGGATCGGATCTGGATCGGATCTGGATATTATAGTCTGGAATAGCACATAGGATACTTTTTATTCCGGGAATATCTTCCCTTGGGATAATTTTCGACATTCACGCTAGTAATATTATAAATGCGAAAGTAACTCTGTCTGTCAGTCCGTTACCTTTTTCTCGCTTAAACAGCTGAACCGAATTATATGAAATTTGGTATGGAGATAGTTTGAGACCCTGGAAAGGACATATGATAGTTTTTATCCCGGGAATCATCCTTAAGAGGGTGGAAAGGGTGGTGGAAGTTTGTATGGTGAACTAATAATTTCTCAAGTAAGGCGGGGCCCCCACACACCTACAATTTTATGGCGCGATATAAAAAATAGGCTATACGAAGTACTAATGCTGCGCAGACGAAGTCGCTGGCAACAGCTAGTATGATAAAATCCTAACATTTCAATATATTTTTCAGTCAACTCGCTGTTCTGCCTAACTCTACCAAACAAGAAGAGGATCCCTCACAAGAAGATTGTAGTGGAATCAACCCAAAACGAGACCCACGAGCCAGTATGAACCGGTTCACAGCAGACACATGGAACTGGACAGAACTAGTTAATTCTGTTTATGAAGAAAACCGAAGAATGTTTGAACAAGTCTTAGGAATTATTTATTGGCACTGAGATACATTACTATATTCAAAGAAAAGAACAAAAAGAAAATATGTTTTTTGCACAAGCTAGAGGCACACTACTATTCAAGACTGCACTGAAACCTAGTCAAAGAACGAAATCTATTGATAACCCAGAAATCACTAAAGTCGGATCAGTAGTTTTCGAGATATGAATGCACTAACGGACAGACAGAGACAGCGTTCAATCCATCGCCAATAAAGAAGCCTAACACACTATATTGCTCAGGCAATATATTGAGATATGAATGAAGATTTAACTGTATTAGTAAATTGAATGAAATATTATTGTTGTTAATATTTTGTGGTACAGTTCACAAAAAGGATAAGTTAACGCAGCTCTTGATACCAAACTCTTTTGTCGACTGTACACACAATAAGGACCAAAAATGTATAGTTAATATTACTTATAATTATTGTTACTAGGTAGGTAAATATTGTAATTGTAGTTTTTAAGAAACGAAATGTATACGAAAATAAAGAGTGAGAATGTTTTAGTGCTCACTTATAAAAACTACGATCATTGAGTTTAACTAGAGGGTAGTATAGCCCCATTAGAAGAAGTATTATGTGTTTTTAGGGTTCCGTACCTGGAAAGGAAAAAAACCAAACCCTTATACCACTTGATCACTTTGTTGTTCGTCCGTCTGTCTATCAAGACCCTTTTTCTCAGGAACGCGTAGGGGTATCAAGCTGAAATTTATATCAAATACTCAGGTCTACTGTCCCTTAAAGTTGTGAAAAACTTCTAAGCCAACGCAATCAAAAGATACAGCCGTTTATGCCGCAAATTGCCGCAAATTTTCTACATTCGCAAGGGAATCAAAACCTACAGGGTACTTCCCGTGAAATCAGAATCTTGAAATTTGGTACGAAGCAACGTATAGATAAAGGAAAAATTGAGAAAACCGTAACTTTTACTTATATACCTACAGGTTTGTACGGAACCCTCGGTGCGTGAGTCCGACTCGCACTTGGCTGGTTTTTTTTTGTATTATCGATAGGCTCGCGCTTGACCACTATCTCGCCTGATGGTAAGCGATGATGTGGTCGATGATGAAGCACGCTTGCCTAGAAGAAACCTATTCACTCTTGATTTAAAGACCCCGAGGTTGTAGCTATCAGAGAACAAAAACTCCGGCAGATTTTTTTTAGGATCACATCATTTACAATTTTCTTTGATGTTTATTGAAAGAAACTCTCGAGCGATTTTAATGCTCGATACGATACTAGCAAGTACTGCTCTTGAACGATTGATAAATCTAACCACCCTTTAAAAACTTTTGAAGGGTGACTATAATTATGGCGATGTACGACAGCACCCCGTGCTCTATGAATCCACTAGATAAATATTGTAACAATATTAAATCGCAGACCACTGCCATTCCATAGTTCTTTTTTGTTAATTATTTGTAATAAAACGAACAATTAAATAGACTAAATAAATTATTTATAACTTATTATATACTTTATTGTTTATTACATTTCTATAACTAATATTCGGCAATTACCAATTTTCAACCTAACTACCTGACTAACGTCAGCGCAGTAGCCAAGTTGACAATCTACAATCGATAACGCTAGTAGAAAACGAATCAATGTATGGGAATGACACATCTGAACGTTAAGTCAAGCGGTCAGACCATACAAATAGAAGGCGTTAACGATTGTAGAAAGAGATTCGAAACGAAACGTTTGTAACTTGGCTAGGGGGGCAGAATAGAATCCGGCTTAAAATGATTGATTTGGATATAACATTTTGAGTTTCTGGCCTTTGATGTTAAAAGCTACAAGCAAGCAAAGGATATTGAGATAACACATAGTACCGTACAAAATACTAACTACTAATACTCCGTTAAGGAGCAGTGGTGGCCCAGTGGTATCGGCCGCGACTTATAAGTTGTAGGTCGTGGGTTCGAGCCTAGGCAGGCGCTTTACTTTGTGTAAATTATTTCATCACCACTGCTCTCAAAGCGTTGAAGGAAAATATCGTGAGGAAACCGACATGTCCTAGAACCAACAATTCGAAGACATGTGACATCCACCAACCCGCACTGGGCCCGCGTGGTGGATAACGGCCCATTCCCTCTCACAGAGAGGAGGCCTGTGTCCCAGCAGTGGGAACATTAATAGGCTGATGATGTGATACTCCGTTTAATCCATTTGATCCAATCATTTGCTCCGTTCGATTCATTTAAACCAAAAAAATATAAATGAATATAGTAGATAAGAAATGCATGAATAATGAAGAACGAATAATTTCAACTTAAGTGCAAAAGCTACTCTAAAAAGTTATTTGCAAGATACAAATGAATGAATATTAAACCATACAAATGAATGCAAAAGTAGCGCCGTCGCTGTGCCTCACTCATTCACCTAGCTCCAACTTGTTGAGTTGCGCAGAACCGATGCGCAGTATCATAACCTCAAAGTCCGCTCACCGAAAATGAGTACATTCAGGAAAACCATCGCGGAAGCTTTCACAGAGCTTTCAGTACTGAAAACGTTATGCCGCCCTACACAGCGGAAGTCGAAGGTTTCCACTTCCGGGAAACCTAGCAACGAGGGCAGGGAAATTTCAGTTTTGTGGGCGGCGGTACCAGGCGAGCAGAAACGCGAAGAGATGGGGTTGCGACGGAGCGAAGGCGATGAGTACGCATGCGTCGAATGTCTAGTATCGATCGTCTTCCACCCCTCTCGTATATATATCACAGCAGACATATTTGTTTGCTACAAACTGAGATATGAATGGAAAACAAAATAAGCAGCTACTTTTAATGACATTGCAAAATTTTTACATCACAAAAACATATTTTTAGTTCATTTATTTGCATACTGAACTCGAGTTCTTCTAGTCTTAATACAGAAGCAAAGAGCAGTTGTTTTCTATTATCTTTATCTTGTGCTTGTAGAGGCTTATGATGTTATATTTATTAGCACGAAAAATCTTTTTATATACGAAATTCGTAAGCAAACATTATTTAGGCTTCCACAATCAGTACCGGAAACTTTTATTTTAGATTTTGCTGCACCTGGTGTGGTATGTGACATGCAAAAAAAACTTTGAATCTACAGGTGGTTTTGGTAGCACGTATCCACTGGCGAGAAAGGAATTTATCTAACTCCTCGATCTACTGTGCGCCTAGTAGGTCAGATGTCGTGGAAAGTTCTTTGAAAGATATCAGCCGGTTTCCCAAGCGGAAAAACCTCTTAGTTTTATGAGAGTCTATTAAAATAAAATTTTAAGAGCATAAAATCATTGTTTTCGATTTTCGCTTTCTGTTTTTAAGTATTCGAATTTATAAAATGGTCCTGGAAATGTATGTTCTCAAAGAGAAAATTCACATTTCATCAAGAAAACCCAGCAGTACTTAAGGCCTCGTTGGGGCCCGGCCTTTCATAGACAACGTGACGACCAAGACCCCTGCTACGAGCCCCAATACCGCCGCCGATTGATCCGCCATTTTCGTCATATTTACCAGGAGAACAGATTCTACAAGGAGGTTATCGATTTTCCACGACGCGTGAGAAAGGGACCCCCCACGGTTAAGTTTTCCTTTGTGCGCGAAAGAGATGGACTGATAGTTACTCCGCCCCTATACACCCCAACCCCTACAGAAATCTCAGCTGATTTCATTCAGGGTAATGTAAAGTATTGTTTACGTAGAACGAGACAGCAAACAGCTGACCTAGTAGACTTTAAACCATACATGTCTATCTTGTCACCATGCGCTAACTTATCTTCATTATAGTCAATCAGATATTGACCAAATGAGAACACTGTGAACATACTTTTAGTAAAATTGATTATCATACTCGTATAAGTGTCATTTGTTTGTAGTTTACGTACAATTTTTACCTTGTTGGAAATTACAGAGATGATTTCAATCAAATCAAATCAAATGTTTTTTATTTTACATAGGCTTATATGGGCACTTATAAAACGTCGACAAAAGGTGCATTTAAGTAAATACTTAATAAATAATTTTATCGGAATACTTAAGGGCCTACAACCGCTTTAGTGCCGTAAAACGGTAACTTTCTAAAGCATACACCTTAAGTAACGGCTAGGTTAAAAGGTTTGAAAAAAATATATATTTATGTTTGTTTCATGTACATTATTTTTGAAACGGTTTTTTCGTGTAACTATTAGTTACACGAAAAAACCGTTTTGCTTTAAAAAAATAATTAACAACACGATATTTTTTCGCAACTTTTGGATACTCCAAACGATTTACTTGGATCTTTTAAAATATTTTTACACAGAATTGATGGATGAATTTCTTCATAACTGAAACAGCATATGTAAATCAAATAATATTTTGCAAACAAAACTGTTCAAAAGGAGGTTCAATATTGATATTTCGGCTCCAAGCGGGCGCACGGCCAGTAGTGCGTTAGCGTTGGGGCGTATATATTGCCTTAAATGCTTTGAGCTTACGCTTCTACGGGATCTCTACAGATTGCTACGCTACTGCTACGCGACGTCAAAGCAATATTTACGCAGGATTCTTGACAATCGATCATTATAAAGACTCTCTTGAGCTAATGATGTAATTGTCACATATTTATTTTCTTCCTTATCATTACACACGTGTATTAAGCACGAGCTTTGAACAATATTAATGAATGAATAAGTTATGTCATATGTTTGTCAACAGAATACCCATGTTTGCAATAGTTTGACGTGCATCAAGCCTCGTGGGGTATTTATTATTATATCCTTTATTCCATTATTTTAGTATCCCTTAACACATACAAATGTTTAAAGGTAAGACCTAAACTAACAAATGTACTCACAAATTACCAAACACATATTCGTGATCCTGATTGACCCTTAACGGCTCTGCACAAGTTACGCAGATAACAATATGCTAAGTGCCACCTTCTGGAATTCTGCCATAGAGCAAGAAAACTGTCTAAACGCAAAGCAACGCTTTGTATCCTAACTGCTCGAATCACAGGTGTAAACTTTAAAAGGTTTGTTTGAGGTAACAGGGAGCTCGTGGCTAAATAATAACAGCCGCACTGGTCAATCTTCAAGGTAAGCAACGCTTGACGAGGTCGGTCCGCGGCTGGGTGACCATTTCAACATACCGAGATTCCTCCGTGCCTCGGCAAGCACGTTAAGCCGTTGGTCCCGGCTGTAATTTGAAGATCTTTGACAGTCGTTAAAGGTAGGCTGGAGGTCTGACACTAGTCTTGCCGGGGTACCGTGTTACCCAGTTACTGGGTTGTGGAGTCGCTCCACGCAAAAACACTGGTACTCAGCTGAATCCGCTAAGACTGAAAGCCGACCCCAATATAGTTGGGAAAAAGGCTAGGCAGATTGTTTGAGGTAACAAGTTTATTTGGTTTATCCTACTACTTATATGGCGTTATTACACACTAATTCAGAGTTGATTATCTCCAAAACATCATTCTCCACTCCACTAATGTTATCTTTAGCTCCTCCTCATCGGTCGATATTTCTGTCCTCTTGCACACACATTTCATGATAATGAAAGTAGTATACAGGGTTATTATGAAATAGTTAAATAAAGTATCGAATCCTTAGCACAATCTAGGCAATATTGACTCAAAAGACCTATTTATAGAAATATGCATACTGTACATACGACACATGGCTGCTTAGTGCTTTTGCATTAAAGGTTTCAAATTTTTTTTTAAATATGGCACTCATTCATTATACCCTGATCTTAATTTATTAACTACAACGGTATGGGCCCCATCTTTTTAGGGTTCCGTACACAAAGGGTAAAAACGGGCCCTATTACTAAGACTTCACTGTCCGTCTGCCTCACAGAACAGAAAAAACGTCTCTGCCTGTCTGTCTGTCACCAGACTGTATCTCATGAACCGTGATAGCTAGACAATTTAAATTTTCACAGATGGTGTATTTCTGTTGCCGCTATCGCTATAACAACAAATAACAGAATAAAATATTTGTAGAGACGACTGTGTAATTGTCAGGAAAAGCCATTATTGCATGGGTTCTTTCGGGCTAGATGTTAAGCAAACCAACTTCTTTGCTTGTATGTAGGCTCACAATGTAACTGATCACGTTATGTATTGGCGAATAACTTAAACGACATTCCACTATGACACGTAGTTTGATCTACACGAACAATCGGTAACTCTCACTGTTTTTCTCCTCAGGTTTTTATCACGAATTCACAACTCAATCCAACCCGCCATATCTCTCTCGATCCTTGTGTCATCCCCTGTTGTTCGCGCCATAAACTAATGTCAAGTGTTAACGTCAAGTTGCCATCTGTCAAAGTCATTTGAAACCATAGCGCTCTTCAGAACGATATCTTAGAAATGCCGACACGGCCTCCTGACATTTTGCGAGGCCTCGAGCATTTAACAATTCTTATAATGGCTCGTCAAATATCACACACCAAAGAAAGTAACATTCCATTTGGATCCGCTCGTCCATTCCTGACATGCATACTCTGCGATATCATACGGTGAAGACCAGGCGCACAAGATCCTTTAGATCAACCAACAACTCATCATATCATGTGTGGAACGGGCGCACAAGGCCCTTTTCAATCATCCAACGACTCATCATACCACGCAAAGTATACCGGGCGCACTGGGCCCTTTCGACCAACCAACTATTCACAGCGTGGCATGGACCGGGCGTGCTGGGCCCCTTCGACCATCCACCTGCGCAACGCGTGGCGTGGACCGGGCGTACTGGGCCCCTTCGACCACCCACCTACTCACAGCGCGGCATGGACCGGGCGTACTGGGCCCCTTCGACCATCCACCTGGACAACGCGTGGCGTGGACCGGGCGTGCTAGGCCCCTTCGACCACCCACCTACACAGCGTGGCATGGACCGGGCGTGCTGGGCCCCTTCGACCATCCACCTGTACAACGCGTGGCGTGGACCGGGCGTACTGGGCCCCTTCGACCACCCACCTACTAACAGCGTGGCATGGACCGGGCGTGCTGGGCCCCTTCGACCATCCACCTGTACAACGCGTGGCGTGGACCGGGCGTACTGGGCCCCTTCGACCACCCACTTACTCACAGCGCGGCATGGACCGGGCGTACTGGGCCCCTTCGACCATCCACCTGGACAACGCGTGGCGTGGACCGGGCGTGCTGGGCCCCTTCGACCACCCACCTACTATCAGCGTGGCATGGACCGGGCGTGCTGGGCCCCTTCGACCATCCACCTGTAAAACGCGTGGCGTGGACCGGGCGTGCTGGGCCCCTTCGACCACCCACCAACCTACCTAACGAACCTGGCTTGCAACAAACGTCAGGTCGGTCTCGAAGCACCGAGGGTGCCATACCTTCCAGATGCTTAACACATCATACTATGTCACATACTCCAAACAACAGGTCACCAAAGCACCGGAGGCACCAGGCTCCCACCTTCCATCAGACATCAAATCAACAGGTATTATGGGTGCGTTCACAAACACTCCAAACTCACAAACAGTCAGATCCAGAACAACCACCTGCAGGCCACGCAAACATCTACTCCACATGAGAATGGAACCCGCAACACACAGAGCAGCATCCAGTGGCCCAGCCACAGCGCCATCACAATGGTAGTAAAAATTAATGAACGGCATAAATAACCCCATGAAGACACACTACCAATATGAAGAAATTACAAAATTTCTGTGATAAGTACTGTCACTAAAGCACTAACCACTATATTATGACATATTCGAATATCTTTACATAGAGACAATTTTATAACACAAAATAACATGTCTGCACTCACCAATCGATGTCTGCAAGCAAAGGTGTATAGCGCACCCTTAACTCACCAACCAAGTTCAAGCTTCAAGCAATAGGATACCACTACATGTTGTCCAGAGATTCAACCCTAGACCCCAAGTAATAATTGTGGACAAGGCAGTCAAACAATTAGGTAACAATCACACAGCAATTAAAAAAATCAATCATCACATAAATTGTAAAATGAATACACCGTCAATGAGTAACAGCAAAGATTATCATACTATGTTTCTAAGGCACAAAAGTTAGACTTTTGTGAAAACCATAATAATCTACAATTTGAAACAACCTTGAATCTGTAATGTGCAATCAATTGCTTTTTCTTTTTCTCCACTTATTTTCTTTTAACAGACAAAAACATTGTATATTGTAGTGTACAAGAAGTTCAACGGCTTTACAATGTAATTTTTGTTTAACCAACTGCATTGGAACCACAAAAGGGTGGTAAAGTTTCTTTTTTCCATGAACATAAAAATAAAGTGACCTTACCAGCTACTGTAGATACTTTCCATAACCAGATGTTTGTTAAATCTGAACTTTCTCATGCGCAGCAGATTCTTCAATTACCATTACCTTTAACACAACATACTACCAGGCAGGTAGCGTTAAGAATCCCATCACTTGAGGTACTTTTCAAACTTGTTAACCATGTTTCCAAAATAGTCATGATTCTCTCCGGGCCATGATTTGCAAAATCAAGTCTTGATTTTAGTTCCTGGTTTTTCTACCAATTAATTGGAATCTTTCCAGTATTCTTTCAATTAAACTGAACAGCTGAGCTCAAAAGCCTGAAGGATTAATTTAAAACAAACCATTTTCAGGCACTTTTCAACTTAACTAACATTTACCGGTCTTAGTGCAAATGATAATTATGTGACTTTAGTTATCTTCATTTGTTTAAACTAGTTACTATTATTGTAAACTCTCCAAATTTAATTGAGCAAGAAGTAGACCTTTCAATAAGCTTTCAAACCATCATGATCAAACTTTATGGTTGAGGAATGTTTTTCAGTCACTCCTTGTGCTGCAAATAAGATTATATTCTGACCGAATACCCGTCTCACAAGTCTTCATGTATTTGAAGTGTCCCGCTAGGTACCAACTTTCTTTCAGTAGGTAATTTCACTGATCACAAGTTGTTCGATTGTTATTTCACTAGTTTCCTAAATATCAAGCCCTTATATCCCACGATCTGATGTAGAGACGACTGTGTAATTGTCAGGAAAAGCCATTATTGCATGGGTTCTTTCGGGCTAGATGTTAAGCAAACCAACTTCTTTGCTTGTATGTAGGCTCACAATGTAACTGATCACGTTATGTATTGGCGAATAACTTAAACGACATTCCACTATGACACGTAGTTTGATCTACACGAACAATCGGTAACTCTCACTGTTTTTCTCCTCAGGTTTTTATCACGAATTCACAACTCAATCCAACCCGCCATATCTCTCTCGATCCTTGTGTCATCCCCTGTTGTTCGCGCCATAAACTAATGTCAAGTGTTAACGTCAAGTTGCCATCTGTCAAAGTCATTTGAAACCATAGCGCTCTTCAGAACGATATCTTAGAAATGCCGACATATTTTTTTAAGCGGGGCTCCCATACAACAAACGTGATGTTTTTGCCGTTTTTTGCGATAATGGTACGGAACCCTTCGTGAGCGAGCCCGACTCGCACTTGGCCATTTTTTTATTTAGAGAAAAATTATAATCAATTTACTAGATCAGTCTGTTTAGCGATTTTAAGACCAGGGTTTTTTCACGATGCTTCAGTATACCATCAGTCAGAGATTGCCTTGAAAACTAATGTAACAATTAATTAATTTAACGAACAAATTGGTAGATATTGCCTGGTTCAAACCTGGAACACAATCTAAAAGCCGAATCATTGTGCGCTTGTGTCATAACAAAAAGCCCGCTTTGCCGCAATCTTCGGCATTTTTATTAGCCTGCTCCTGTGTGGTATCAGAATAAAGCCAACTTAAAATATTTACGCAGTAATTATACGCTTTAATTATGTCAATTTATTCTTTGAATTCATTTAATCTGACAGTTGAATGTTATCGTAAATGGAAAAGCAGTTGTTTTATTGTTTACGTGGTTTCGTAACAAACTGTCAGCACTTTGGCGAGTGACGCGTTGTTTACACTGTGCGAGGCGAGTCCCGAGTGCTGAAAAAACGCTCAGTCACGATTACAATCTCTCTTAGCCTGTGTTATGATCATTCGCTCATTTTCCTCTAAGAACTATCATAACGATGACGTACTATTTACTCGACTGCCGAATGATGTTAATATGTTTATCAGTCGTATGTAATGTATGTTTATATTTTTTTTATATACAAATCCATCGTGTGGGTTATCAAATGATTTCAAAAATATATAATACTTATAAAAACAATGTTAACTAAAAAGTTATAAACAAAAAAAACTTAATTTATAAAATCATAAAACCCGACCGCTTAAGAAGCGAACTAAAAAAACGTAAGCAAGAAGAAAATCACGCTGTGCAGTCGTAGGATACACCTGGTTTTGGTCAGTCAGCTCACGAATATGAATCCTACGACTGTACAGCATGATTTTCTTCTTGTTATGTCTTTTTAGTTCGCTTCTTAAGCAGTCAGGATTCTAGATTTTTTGTTTCACTTACTTTCCGCCTGCAAACAACTCACAAAGTATAATATATTCAGTAAATTGCAGGGCAAGAGCGAGCGATTGATCACATTATACCTCGGTAGTCCGCCATGTCAATGCCATCCCGAATAGTTCTTATGTGACGATCGCGTATCGGAAAACTCAGCGTTAAAAGGTTTGCAGCCTGCTACACGTTGGAGCGATAACCTGGTGAGGGCCGTGCGGTAAAGATATCTAACAGTATTCTATCTTCATACAAACGGTCGGAACGCGAGGCATGCCTACGTGACTCGAGCTCAGTACACACTCAGTACGCGAACGCTCCGCAGTGACGAACGAACGGTGTGATGGTTTTATAAGCAGTATAATCTTTACCGTGCAGTAAGCGTGCGATTTGTGAATATTTGTTTAAAATAAGTACAAGTACTTAATTATTATGGCAAAGAGCAGTAATTATAGAAAATATTGCGCTGTTTTTGGTTGCTTGAATTCGTCAATAACGCACCCAGCGATAACATTTTTCAGATTACCTGGAAACTCCGAAAGGGAAGACTATAAAATATTTTTATATACCTACTAGTATGTAATTTGTATTCTTTTTTAATATTTTGTTCTTTCGTTTTTTCCACCGAGTAAAATACCTGGATTAATAAATAATTAAGTGGATATGGTCAAAAAAGTATGTTAGATCGCGTTAAACAAACTAGTAGGTAATTTCCTAGGTTAGGCTATCTACTTACTTATGTACTTAGCTACTTACATTTATTATAAAAATGTACTACATGATTAAAGTACTCATTATTATTACCTACAAAAAAGACTGCGAGAGAATATATCTCACTATCATAGTTAATCTCAATAGCAGCTTTGTGTTCTAAAATTTAACTAGATCGCTGGTAGAAACAAAAGTTGGTTATAATCGTTTTTCAAAACTATTTTTAATTAAGCTTTTTATCCTAATACGGATTTTTTATACAATTAAATTTAACAATAAAGCTTTTCGTATTCTCAGTCGAGGCGCAAATATTTTTCAGTCGCAAATTTATAAGGATGTTTTTTTTTTATTAAATCAACTAATCGAAAAACAAAACATGTATTTTTATTGAACACTTCCTATTATTTTTAAATTAAAATTTTAATATTGACAATCACAAAAATAGAAAGAAACTCAAATAGGTAGATGAAATTAAAATACTGTAGGCGAGCAGCCCTATTGGGTGTTTACGTATCGTGCGGCGTGGCGCAGCTGTAGGTAAGTAATGCAAGGTCAGGGCCGAGTCACAATACTGTTAGATATCTTTACCGTGGCCGTGCCGTGACAGTCCGCCGGATGCGCGAAGCACATGACCGGTTGATGTGGCTGCCACAAGGGAGAGCTAGGTTGAGTTGTGTCCGCTTTCGGCTAAAATGATGATGATGATTTATTTCCACATACCAACTTAATCCAATATAGTAATCATCATCATAATTTCAGCCGAAAAACGTCCACTGCCGGACACGCCACGTGTAAGGTACGCCACCTTGGTTGACACACACTCAATCTTCACCACGTTATTCACCACCCTGGGACTGCCGGATTTGAGGATTATCGAGTCCTCGCCCTCTCTTCGGACTTCAGATAAACCTATAATACTCGCACGCAATTTCTCTTCGAGATCTCGAGATCGAGAATGCTCTTCCAGTAGTAATAACTACGTCATATTGTAAAACGTGAAAGTTGGTAATTCGATTACTTACCGATTTTCCTCGAGACCTAATAACATTATTTTGGATGTGTCACTCACGCACACGCAGATTATCATGAAACGTCTACCTACAGTAAACAAACGCATAATTTAGTTATCTGTGATATAATATAGATAAGCATACATACTTTTAGATACTTTTACACAAGAAAAAAGTCTTTTTTTTTCCGTAACACTTGAATTCCGTTTCCAAAGGGTGAAAATGAGAATCCTAACTCCGTTTTTTGTCAAGACAGATGTTAATATTATGGAAGTACTAGTGACTAAAGTGAATGTTCTTACTAAACAAGAAGAAACCTTTATGTCACATAAACGCAAACTAAACTACGATGTACCGCAAGGAAGCGTTCTGGGTCCACCGCTATTTATATTATACATTAATGACCTACCAAATGCCATTGATAACCCCATAGCTGTCTTTGCGGATGATAACACTGTTACTGTCAAATGTAAAGACAAAAATACGTATGAAGATGATTTAAATAGCACTTTGAGCTCAGTTATGAATTGGTTGAATATAAATAATTTAAAAGCCAACCTTGGAAAAACCAAATTAATGAACTTTAGAGAGCGTATACCAACACTAAATGATCTAAACGTAAATTTTAACAATCAATCTATGGCAGAGACAGACACTACAAAATTTCTCGGCTTGTATATTGACAATAAAATGACTTGGAAACCACATATTGTACAATTGTGCAAGCGAGTGAGTCGATCAGCTTTTGTCCTACATGAACTTGCATATAAAGTAAACTCTAGAACACTCATATCATAATTGCATATCATGGGCTTGTTGCGTCTGTTCTCAGATATGGTATAATTTTTTGTGAGAACTCCACCAACAACGATCTTGTTTTCAAGGCACAAAAACGGTGCGTTAGGGCTATGTTCGGTTTACAAGCTATTGAGAGTTGTGTGCCTTTCTTTAAAGAGTACAGAATCTTACCATTGCCTTCACTGTATTTGTTTGAAGTAACTGTCTTTGTGAAACAGAATCCAGAACTTTTTGTGTTAGCATGTGAAGCTTACAATCGTACTCAACGAGATGAAAGTTGTCTCTATGTTCGTAGAACTAAT
Source organism: Anorthoa munda (assembly GCA_945859665.1). Classification (NCBI taxonomy): domain Eukaryota; kingdom Metazoa; phylum Arthropoda; class Insecta; order Lepidoptera; family Noctuidae; genus Anorthoa; species Anorthoa munda. Next base: position 3,889,287 of record OX243901.1, on the reverse strand, counting down.
ACTGCCTTAATGAATTTTTTTTTTTTTTTTTGATGGGTTCGCTCTTGACTCCAGTCTAGGTCAGAGGTGACAGAGACAGAGTCGACGATGGAGTGAGTTTACCCAGAAGAAGCCTGTTCACTCTAACTTTGAAGAGATTCGGGTTGTCGGAAGAGAGTCGGGTATAAGAGTATTTTTCACATGGCACCAGTCTTTTGTAATAAATTGCCAAAGGAGCCAAAAAAACTTCCTCTTGATTTGTTTAAGCTAAACTTAAAAATTCCCCTATGTCAAAAATTTTAGTATACTGTCTCAGATTTTTAGTGTTAGGAGCTTGATACTATTATGTACCTTACAAATCAGGCTGAAAATCTATCACCTGTTGATAAATCTCGTTAGGGCCTGTCAGAAAGACTTACACTGGAATTACTCAGCTCAGAGTCTAGACTTAATTGGTTAATGGCAAAACACTGTTGAATAATAAGATGAAGAGATTAGGGTAGGTACCTACTTACGCAATAGGTAACTTATCTTTATTATCATGTAGATATGTTACTGTAAAAGCTCGAAATACGGTAAGTTCTAGGATTGACCGGTAAAACCTAGTATTTATATATTTCGATCAATTCGGGCTTCTACCAATATGACTTGGTAAATCTTTGGTTTTACCGGTAATTGCTAGGATTTGCCGCAGTTCGGGCTTTTACAGTAACACATACACTTTTATTCGGGGAACAACGTGAAGTTACATATATTGTACATAATAAAAGGCTATATCTACGCAAATTCAGGATTTTAACTTTTGAATCATTTCAGGACACTGATGACTTTCGTCGAATGCGTAGTCATTGGACAAAAGTCATCAACATTTTTGAGTTATGCTGCATTGTTGCAATCATTGTGTCAACAACAATGTCGTTGACGCCGCTGTTATTGATGCCGGCGACAGCTGCAACAAAGGGGAAACACGTCATTGCCATTACGGATGTCCGCACGACTCATCCAGTGATCCAGTGTTCCGATAATACATAATTGCTCAGTACATTACATTAGGCTTAGTTCATAGCGAGGCGCGAAGCGACGCTGCAGCACTTTGGAACTGACTTTTTTTTCCCACCGCACTATTCCCAAACCACAGCAACTCCTGAAAGCCAGAATCAACAGTGGCGACCACCAGAGAAGCGCCGAGGCAATGAAGCTCAACGAATTCTCGCAGAATGAATTTATATGTCTCGGATCCCGCAACGATATTAATCAGAAAAGAATAAAGGAGGAGTAGGAAAACAAAAACGTAATTTCCACTGCCCGACTTTTGAACCGACTTCTAAAAATAATTGTTTTTCCTAAAAGAAGAATTTTGATGTTGATGTTTTGTTTGTTCAGTGATATCTTCGAGAATCGCTAACCAATAGCGACAGCTATTAATAGCGCAGTAGAAGCCAGAGGATGGGTCTCGTCACCAACGAAGGCCTAGGAAACGCCTGACGTGACGACTTAAATAGAGACGTTTATGACGGGTTGGTCGGAAAAGACAACATATCGGGAGCAGTGGCAGGCTATGGGGGAGACCTTTGCCCAGCAGTGGGACAACATAGTTAGAATAAAAAATACGACACAATTTAGAAGTTTATTTTACTACACTAAAAAGTTCACATTTCAGTGACAGGATTCGAACACAAGTAAGCTACGCAGCGATGCTTCGCCGGTAGACACTGCAATAACCGCGGTTCCATAATGCGCTTCGCGACGGCGGTATGCATTTCGAAGCACCGTGCTGCACAACGCGATAAGATTAATTGCATAACATAATAAATGGAATCGATCGCAAACTCTCTCATTACGCAAACGCTCTCTCATTTTTCAAACGTATTCATTGCGTTTTTAGGGCGCCGTACCCAAAGGGTGGAAACGGGACCCTATTACTAAAATTCCACGATTCGTCTGTTCATCTGTCACCAGGCTGTATCTCATGAACCGTGAAAGCTAGACAGTTGAAATTCACAGATGATGTATTTCTGTTGCCGCTATAACAACAAATACTAAAAACAGAATAAAATAAATATTTAAGTGCAACAAACCTGATTTGTTACCGTTTTTTGCGATAACGGAACGGAACCCTTCGTGCGCGAGTCCGACTCGCACTTAGCCGGATTTTTTTTACCCTTTCGGGTAAAAGGTTATTTAAACATATGACGAAGCAATGGATTTGTAACTCCTTTCGGTAGCGTTAGTAATTGTGATTTTACGCAATTAGATGCTGCCCTCTTCGAGCATCATCGCGTCGTGTTTCGGTGTGAGCTAACCTTTACGGGATTCGCCCATTCACGTGTTTTATTCGAACGTGACTCGTGTTTCATGTGATCGTTACACATTAGATTACTGAAAAGAATGAGGCATTATTTCCTTTATATTTTTTTTAAAGTTTAGGTAAGTGAGTGATTTATGTGTAGACTGATTCTAGTCTTTTAGTGCAACTGCAAATTTTAAATTCTTGGAACGTGTTACTAAACTTCAAATTCCTAGTTCAGAAATTGAGGAACGATTTCAAAATTAAAAATTTCATGTTTAGTATTTCTCTTTTTGTAATTCTACTTCAGCTACTATAGCTAGGATTTCATAACTAATAATTCTCAATTCCGAAACCGGTCCATTTTCACGGTCATTAAAAGCCTATTAGGATTGCACTACTTATGCCCGTTTTGAATAACACTCTTCTCTCAAAATTAAATTTGGAAATTAAATAGTGCAATTGTTGGAGTTTAACAAAAACAAATCAATACTTCTTCAACACTATAGCTAGAAACTATACTGATACTATACTGATTTAGAGAAATATCTAGCCATAAATTATATATTTCATGACTCGAGCCCTGTTTCAACCATCATCACCTTCCTGCCCTTGTCCCAACTTACTTGTGGTCGGCGCAACACGTTTTCTTCTTCAATACCGTCCTGTCCCCCGTCACGCTATCACTGACTCCCTTTTCTTTCATATTACTCTTCACACAGTCCATCCATCTTTTCTTTGGCCGTCCCCTCCCATCTCCATCCATCCACATTTATTTTCATAACTCTCATAACTCTTTAGTAACATGCGTTTCATCTCTCCTCATAACATGACCATACCAGGACAAAAGGTTTTCTTTCAACTTTTCTGTCTCTGGCGCCACTTTCAAACTGCCTCTAATATTCTCATTTCTTACTTTATCCATTATCGTCACTCCGCACATCTATCTCAATATTCTCATCTCTGCCACATGCAATCTGTTTTCATACATCTTTTTCACAGCCCAACATTCTGATCCATACAGTATGACATGTCTAATCACGGACTTGTAAATTTTCCCCTTTAAATTGAGGAGCCCTGTTTCAACCACTTGATCGAAATTCCTAGCTGGTTACAGTCACACGTGCACTATTCCTTTAGCATTGCCAGGGATCACACGTCCTACGTGATTTTACTGAAACAGCCTCCGGAATATAAAGTAAAGGGTAATTAAACTGTATTATTGAAACTCTTATAAAACGGTCTTTCATTTGTTTCCACCTTTACTCATTAATCTATACTATAATATAATATATAATTATAATAATATTATAAAGAGGAAAGATTTTTTTGTTTGTTTGTTTGTACCGAATAGGCTCCAAAACCACTGGACCGATTAAAAAAATTCATTCACCAATTAGCTACGTTATTTCTTTCATTTTTTTTTTTTTCGATAGGCTCGCGTTTGACCACTATCTCGCCTGATGATAAGCGATGATGTGGTCGACGGTGAAGCACGCTTGCCTAGAAGTAACCTATTCACTCTTGACTTAAAGACCCCAAGGTTGTAGCTATCAGGAAACAAAGACGCTGGCAGGGAATTCCACTCCTTAGCTGTGCGTACAATGAAAGTATTCGCAAAACGCTTAGTACGTATGGTTGGGATTTCCACCATGTACCGGTGGGGCATTGCCGTACGTCTAGTTGTCCGATGATGGAAAGGGCTAGGCGGAATCAAATTGTGCAGTTCCATCGCACACTCCCCGAAATGTAACTGATAAAAAACCGACAGACTGGCCACTTGGCGTCGATGTTCAAGGCTCTGGAGCTTTGAGGCGACCAGTGCATCGTTGCCGATAAGCCTCTTGGCCCGTTTGTCAATCGACTCAAGTGCACCAAGTTGATATTTGGCAGATCCATCCCAGAGGTGAGAGCAGTACTCCGTGCATGACCGAACTTGTGCTTTTTACGTTATTCCTGAGTAACATAGGCTATTTTTTAATCCCGAAAACGGGTCCTGTGGGGTGGCCCACGGGAGCGAAGCCGTGCGAAGCAGCTAGTCTATACTAATAATATAATATACCGAATAGGCTCTGAAACTACTGGGCCGATTTAAAAAATTCTTTCACCAATAGAAAGCTACATTATTCCTGAGTGACATAGGTTATTTTTTATCCCGAAAACAAAAAGTATATACGGTACTAACAACAAATAAACAATTTTTAAGATTTTTGTCTGTCTGTCTGTTTCTTCCGGGTAATTTTGACGGGACTTGCACTGGTAGATAGCTGATGTAATAACGAGTAACATAGGCTACGTTTGATCACGAGAAAATTCATAGTACCGGCGGGAAAAAAAAAGTGAAAATATATTTTTTACGAGTTTGACGCGGACGATGTCGCGGGCAACAGCTAGTCCTAAATAAAATTATTAAATGTGTAGGAGTACTTCGACGCCTAAGTGTACCTTTCTTTTGTATATAGTTTAAGTAGTTAGGTTTAGTATAATTTTATATAGTTTACTTTTGTTTAGTGTTTATAATAATTAGTATGTACATATTTACACCTTTGTTTTAGAAATAAAATACCAGTACCTGGGCGACGCCCAGGCCCAGACAGAATAACTAACGAAGTCATAAAAACAGGTCACTCTCTACTGGCAAAACCACTAACAATACTTTTAAGATGATTCTCGAAAGTACTTCCACCCCCAAACAATGGTCGGAATCAAACATAATTCTGTTATATAAGAAAGGAGATCCAAAAGATATTTCAAACTACCGACCTATAAGCCTGTTACCAACTATATACAAATTATTCTCTTCAGTTATAGAAAAGAGAATTAGTCAAATACTGGATAGTAAACAACCAATAGAACAAGCAGGCTTCAGAAAAGGTTACAGCACTACAGACCATATACACACATTGGAACAGGTCATTAAGAAGTTTCAAGAATTTCAGAGACCGCTCTACATTGCTTTCATTGATTACCAAAAAGCGTTCGATACAATTTCACACTCAGCAATATGGCAAACTCTACTCACTCAAAATGTTAACCAAAGATATAAACATATTGAAAGATCTTTATGAGAAGAGCCAAAGTAGAGTACAATTGGATAACGTAGGACCACCAATAAAGATAGAGAGAGGAGTCAGGCAGGGCGACCCCCTCTCACCTCGCCTCTTCATAGCAGTGCTAGAGTCGGTCATAAGCAGTCTAGACTGGAAGAATTTGGGAATCAATATGAATGGAAATTATCTGTCACATCTAAGGTTTGCCGACGATATTGTTCTTTTGACTGATAACCCTATAGACCTGCAATATATGATATCCACCTTGCATAGAGCTAGCAAGGAAGTCGGCTTGGAAATTAATCTAAGTAAAACGAAAGCAATGACAAACAATAGCCACGACACCATAAAACTTGAAGATGTCCAACTAGAGTATGTGAGTAACTATATTTATTTAGGAAAACAAATATCATTTAGTGCACTAAACAACCAACAAGAAGTAGACAGAAGAGTTCAAAAGACCTGGAACAAGTTTTGGAGTTATAAGGAAGTGCTGAAAGGCAAATTTCCCATACAATTAAAGAGAAAAGTAATGAACTCATGCCTCTTACCCTCCTTGACTTATGCAAGTCAGACATGGAAGTTCACTCATAAAATAAAAAACAAAATAAAAACAAGTCAAAGAAGTATGGAAAGGAGCATGCTGAAGATAAGCAAATTGCAAAAAATACCACATAGCATAATCCGTAGAAAGACAGATATTATTGATGCCTTAAGTTACTCACAGATACTAAAGTGGAGATGGGCGGGCCATTTAGCCAGAATGAATGATGATAGATGGACCATACGAGCCACGGCGTGGCCAGGGCCAGCAGGCCACAGAAAGAGAGGTAGGCCACAAACACGATGGGCAGATGACATAATTCACATAGCCGGCCGGGACTGGGCAAGAGTAGCAAGCAATAGGGACGCATGGCAAGCTCTGGAGGAGGCCTTCACCTGAGAGGAGTTCTTGCACTTATAGAATGTTTAAATTTATTACATAAATAGAAATTCAATAATGAATAATTTATAATTTAAATGTATTGATTAAGTATAGATGTAATTGACCTAAAATATTTTAAATGTTTAATTTATAATTAACAATTTTATCACTTTTTATTATTTTATTTCAATTTATAATTTTTCTAATTTTATTTCAATTTTATTGTTATACTTATTATTTTTCAAAGTTTATTTTTCTATTTGTTTTACTTTTTTTGCAATGCATGGGCAAGAAATAAAAGGCTTTTTTATTTTATTTTATTTTATACCTGGGCGACCGAGCTCTACTCGGGTGAAAATAGGGAAAACAACTACTAGCTAGGAATATTAATTTTCCAAAAATCCAATGATGCACTTTTAGTTTTCATCGAAATCGGCCTCGTGACTCCTTAGAGTGTTTTTCGCTATTCCTCGTAGTTTCGGATTTGGCCATGCACATTCACTTGAAAAACTCGCCCTGTATTATTATTACAATACACAATAGAAATCACAGACATAAACCTCACTAGATGACGCGATTGTATGTACTTCGCGTGCCAACAAACGGAGTAAAGTTACGATCAATGATCATAATCTGTGCTTTTCATTTCCCATTATCGGCACGAAATTGACGAAATCTAGAAAAATGCCTTTTTATGCCTTAATGAGCTGTAAACAATGTATAGCAAAAGTTGGCCGAGGCATTGGAAATGTTTTCTTTCATTGGTAAGTAAATTTATTTTTAAATTTTGTGTGAAAAAGTGGCACGCTAGGTTTTCATACAGATGGAGGGACTTGCGTTATCTAGTTAGATTTATGTCTGTGATAGAAACAGTAAACAATGATCGTAATAATAAATGAAACTGGTCATGAGCGAGTCGGAATCGTGCACTAAGGGTTCCGTCCTTACCAAAACATAGAGGAAGAGCATCAAAATTATATCAGGGGTTTCTTGTATGGATAAAAGCAGAGCCTGTTAGAGAAATGCTACAAGCAAATGAAGGGTGAAGCTCAAGACCGTTTGGGATGGAGAACTACAAACTGTAGATGGCTTCTGCCCCATATAATTATTATTATTATTATATTCTTTATTGTACACCACAAAAATATATACACAGGACAAAAAACACAAAAGCAAGTGTACAATGGGCGGTCTTATCGCACAGGGCAATTTCTTACAGACAACCTTTGGATGGACTGAAAGAGAGGAGAGAAATTTAGGGTTGTCAGTGTACAATATATCTTAAACAATAATAAATATACATAATAACATAAAATACATACATACAATAATACATAATATACTAATATATAGCAAAAATATAACAGAGCAAGGAGAAGACTAATTATAGCAAAAGGAAATGCTCCTTTACCATTTTTTTGAATGTTGTTAAGGATTGAGCACGCCTCACTTCAATAGGTAGTGCATTCCACAAACGAGCTGCTTGAACTGTAAAAGATTTGTCGAAGAAGGATGTGGAATGCATACGTATACTTAATTTTAGATTCTCCGATGATCTCAAGGACCTAGAATGTGTGTCACAAAGGAACTGAAAGCGTTCTTTAAGATAAAAAGGACTAGATGGATTAAAGAGCACGTTATATAGCAAAGAAAGTATGTGGGCATTCCGGCGAAGGCGAATAGGAAGCCATTTGAGCTTGGTTCGAAATTCAGAAACATGGTCATACTTGCGCAAGCCAAATATGAACCTGACACAGAGATTTTGAAGTCGCTCAAGCTTGTCCAATTGGTCTTGGGTGAGATCAAGATAGCTGACATCAGCATAGTCCAGGATAGGGAGAAGTAGAGATTGGGCTATCGCAATTTTAGTGGTCATGGAAAGAAAATTACGAAGGCGTCTCAACGAACCAGCAGAAGCAAATAGTTTACGACTAACCTCCTGCAGCTGTTTGGTCCAGGAAAGAGTGCCGTCGATATAAATCCCCAGGTTCTTCACAGTGTGAGTTATAGGAACAATGGTATTGTTGAAAGAAACCTGGGGAAGTGACGCCCAGTCAATCCTAGAGACAGTTCGGGAACTACCCACAACAGCCACTTGAGTCTTAGTCGGATTGATCTTCAACCCAAACTCAGTGCTCCAGTCACCTATTCGAGCCAGGTCTATATTAATAGTCTCAATAGCGTCAGATAACTCTCCGAGAGGGGCTTGGGTATAAATTTGGAGATCATCAGCATACAGGTGGTAGAAAGAAGATATTCGATGAGTGATAGCATTTATAAATAGTGCGAAAAGTAGAGGAGATAAAACGCCGCCCTGCGGCACACCGGCAGAGGTGTGGCACCAAGATGAGAAAGATTCTTCAATGCAAATACGCTGCCGGCGGCCAAACAGGTAACTATGAAACCAGTCAATTACCGAAGGAGATATGTTAAAAGAGCATAGGACGCCCAGCAAAATGTCGAAGTCAACCGTGTTGAATGCATTGCTAAAGTCGAGCAAAGCAAGTACAGTTAACTTGCCCATTTCCATGCCTGACCTGATATCATCCGTAATGTGCACAAGTGCTGAGGTAGTGCTGTGTCCCGGACGAAAACCAGATTGGAAGGGATTTAGCAGTTTGTGTTTGGAAAGGAACGAGCTGAGTTGATGGTGGACAAGTTTTTCAAGGACTTTGGATAGGAAAGGAAGAATAGAAATGGGACGATAATCAGAGAAAGATGCAGGATGAGATTTTTTGGGTAGAGGAATAACTTGGGCATCTTTCCAGGCTTGTGGGAAGACACCACTGGAAACAGAGAAGTTGAGGATGTAAAGGATAACAGGAAGAATGTCATCAAGGATGGGGATAATCATTTTACGGCTGAGACAGTCACTACCAACAGCGTTCGAAGTTATTGATACAATACTCTTTTTAACATCACAAGCAGTGAATTGACTTATAACAAAAGGGGAAAAATCAGGTACCGGAAGGTTTGAAAGATTACTTAGCGTAGTAGCTTTGGTGACCCTATCTAATACGGGTGAAGTACAAAAATGACTATTAAGTAAATTTAAATCCAAGTCTTTAGGAATCGTGTTATGAGACTTTTTTCCGATACCTAATGATTTGAGAAAATTCTAGACCTTAGCTGGATCACCATTCTGAACTTTACTATGGATATATTGGCGGTTTGCGATTCTACACACCTTGCTGCAGTGGTTTCTTATTGAGACGTATTTTTCTCTGTTGACGTCATTGGGCCTAATATTAAACTTAAATTTCGCAGCTGCTTTTTTACTTAGTAAAAGTTTAATTTCATCAGTCAACCAAGGCGCTGGAAGATGTTTAACTCTCACGGCTCGAATAGATGCATGTTTGTCGTAAAGCTGAATCAGGGTAGAAGTCAAGATTTTAACTTGTTCATCGACGCATGAGGATGTCACCAGTGGTGTCCAGTCAATGTTACTGGCATCCTCTCGAAGACGGTCAATATCCATGCCATCAAAATTGCGAAGCAGAAGAGCATATAGTACGATATACTTACTAAAACATGTACATATAGGTACAGTAAGTATCTAGGTATATGCAGAATATGAAAACGACGAGGTAACATAGATATGTCATTAGCTATGCACATTTATCTAGAAAATTTATGAATAAATGAATATTTAGAAAGTCGTAGATATAATGGATTAATATAGGTACTTTATGTAAGTAGGAAAGTACATAATAACATGGTTACATTATTTCCTTAGGAATAAATTAAATAAATACATAGCTAGGTAGTTTTGTGAAAGTAAAGTAACATTTAAACAATTAGAATTTTGATGCATCAGGATTTTTTTACTGAACTCTGATCCTATTTTACGCGACTAATAAACGTATTTGAGATGTACGCACACACAGAAAGCGAAGGTTTAGCAAAATGGTCCTGTTTGTTCCTTGGCGTACGCAATCCTAAAAACGATAATTATATGTATAAAGAATTGCACAATGCGGTGTAAAGTTACACAAGACAAGCGGAAGAAAATTGATAACTTTAATCTCTCTCTTTTACTTCTTATCTTATGGTTTAGTTGCTTGTCAAATAAACAAATTTCGGTGTTTGCCACTGAAGTAGACCATTCCCTTGTCCCAATATCTTTGACAGTTTTCACGGTAGCCATCGCCATAACATCTTACGCCATCCTTGCCTTCATATTATCCAGTTACTGGATTGTGGAGGTCATCTGATCTGACACTGCCACTTAGGTAGTGAGTGATTTAAAACACCGGCTAGACTGGAACCTAACCCCGACATAGTCAAAGTCAAATATATTTATTCAACTAGGCCAATAAGCAGCACTTTTTAACAAAAATTTAAATTTACATGTAATAAAAGTTGATTCTACCGTGCATTCGGAAAAGTAGCTTGTTATGGAGAAGAATGCACACGAAACTCCATACTTACTCTTTTTAAAATAGTTGGTGTTTTACAATATTTACATATACATTAATAAATTCATATATGTGAGGACGATGCACCCGGAATAGCACTACACACTATACTACGTACAGGTATAAAGTATTAAAAGCATTAACAGGTAAATTCATTCATTTGATAAATAGGAACATGGTTCTCACATACTTACAAATACTGCAAACATAGGTAAAATTCCTAATTCAACAACAACGGAACAGTGTGTGAATCAATTTCTTAAAAAAATAATAAAAAAAGGAATACAATAACTATGAATATAAATTAACAAATTCGATTTTGTCAACACTAAAGATTGCCCTATGGAGCAGGACCAGCATGTTTCCAAGCATTCTTATCTTGAATATAATCATCTAATTTGTAATATGCTTACTTTCATTTAGTTTTAATATATCACAAGGTATTTTGTTATAGAATTTAACACAGTACCCCATGAAAGATGAGTTGGGAAAAGGCGCCATTGTTTTTAACCGACTGCCCAAAAAGGAGGAGGTTCTCAATTCGGATGTTTACATTTTATTTTATTTATGTTCGGGCATATATAAACGGATTTGCAAAATTATTTTTTTGTTCGAAAGAAGTTTATTCCGAAATGGTCCCATTTAAATTTGGTAAAGATCTGATGAACTTCGGAGATATACAACATAACTCTTCAATAAATGATGCCAAAACTTTCGGGATTGCTGCAATCGCATTTCTGTTTATTGTTTACACCATTTCATAACATACCATCACAAACGGGTACGCAGATGTGTACAGTTCACCCTAGTACACTCTCATTCCACTGGTTATGTTCAAGTTACATGTTATTCGTGATATCTATTCTGGCATCACTGTGGGCATTATAGATACCTTACTATAGAACTTGTTCATTATGTAACACTAAAAAGTGAAATATAAAAATCTTTTTTGCAAAAAAATACAACCGACTTCCAACAAAAAAACTACAAAGTGAAAAATAACTTAATTTTCGGCAGTCGGTGTTCCTGTTTTCGTTTCTTCGTTTTCTGACACCGCCTTCCGAAATTGAAGTAATTTTTCACTTTATAGTGTTTTTTTTTGGAAACCGGTTGAAAGGTTTTTGGAAGCTTTTTACCCGACTGCCGAAGGAGGGTAATGTGTTTATCAGTCTATGTATGTATGTATGTATTTATGTATGTTTGTTCCTATGTGGCGTTCTAGAGACCAAACGCGTTGGCCGATTTTGATGTTTCTTACGTCAATCAATTCGTCTTAATCTTGCGAGTGTCACTGGCTACATTAAAATTGGAAAAAACAGAAATGGCGGATTTTGGGCGCCATTATGTGAGGAAAAAAAATTTTTTTTCTTCCAAACCCATCGTGTGGGGTATCAAAATAAAGGGTATTTATTTAAGAGGCAATTTCAAAAATATATAACACTTATATGTTTAAATGTACCTAATTCTAATAAAAAAATAACTAAAAAGTTGTAAATAAAAAAAGTTAATTAAAAAAATCAAAAAACCCGACTGTTTAAAAAGCAAACTAAAAAGACGTAAACAAGAAGAAAATCATGCTGTGTTTGGTCCGCCAGCTCGCGAATATGTATCCTCCGACTGCACAGCATGATTTTCTTCTTGTTTACGTCTTTTTAGTTTGCTTTTTAAACAGTCGGGATTTTTGATTTTTTTAATTAACTTTTTTTACAATCATATTTAACTAATTTAATTTAATTTGGGCGCGCGGTTGGCGCAGTGGTTGAGCGATTGACTGCTGCGCTGCATGTCGCGGGTTCGATGCCCGCACGTAACAAATATTTGTAGGACCTACAGATAGTTGTTCCGGCTTTGGGTGTTGTGAGTTTATAATTATGTAAACGCACCCACGATACAGGAAGAAATTCCTAGTGGGGGCCAACGTGATAAAAAAAAGCTACAGACACAAATCTAACTAAATAACGCAAGTCCCTCCATCTGTATGAAAACCAAGCGTGCCACTTTTTCACACACATTTTAAAAACAAATTTACATACCAATGAAAGAAAACATTTCCAATGCCATCACCAACTTCTATACAGTCTTTACAGCACAATATGGCATTTAAAGGCATTTTTCTAGATTTCGGTGGATTTCCGATAATGCTAATTGAAAAGTTCAAATTACGATCATTGATCGGAATTTTAATTTTTTTGACACACGAACTACATACATTCGCGTCAGACACGACATCTTGCGAAAACACCCCGATTCTAACAGTAAAACACCCATAACTTTTGAACGGCTGCCCCGATTTTCATCAAACATTCTCGATAAAGTCATCTTTTAAACAAAAAAACGATATCATAATCGGTTTATTTATTGCATTGTTGGGGAATACTAAATCTTTTAATAGATTTGATAAAGATGAAATAAATTTTAAAAAACATAATGTTTTACCTCTTTAAAATATTTGATTAGATGAAGTAATTAATATGATTCAATTTATTAATTTAAGATTAAATTATTGAATTATGCTAAACCTAACGACTAAAATATTCAAATATCTGCGCGTCATTATAACTAGGATGTCCTCACATTTAGTGAAAAACTAGACTATCCGATTATCTAGTTATTATTTCATTTTACGGGACATTTTTTTGTGGTTTTTAACTCTGTAAACTGGAATTACTTATTGGTACAATGTTCATTAGTCGTCATTTAAATTTTATGTTCAAAAATAAGTAATTTAAATACACCAAATAGTTTTGATCAAGTCGCTGCAGAGAGAGAGAGAGGGAGAGAGATCATTTAAATCATCTTGAATACCTAATTGGAATCATATATTAACTGTATCAAAATTGCACCCACGATATGTTTTCTTATGTGGCCTGTACTTACCTAAAAAAATTTATACAGTTAGAATAAACGAGATATATATTTTTGAGATCATACGTCTGCCCTAAACTACGACCAAAAAATGTCTGTTATGGAAAAAGTTGAACGTAAACATTCAGCTAGCTGCAAAATGAATTGCAAGTCATAATTATCTCACGAAAATTATCGTAGAACTCGGGACGCCATACCAAACAATCTTGGCGTGGTTTTCCTATCAGTATTTGTATGATTAACAACAAACTATATTTAAGCGCGCACCGGTTTTGAACACTCACTGTGCGGGCTTCAGTCTATCACTGACACATGGCGAATATAGCTTGGTCAAACATTGGCCAACTATTGCTCAAAAAACAATAAAAAATATTAGTCAAATATTTTATCCACAAACAATAACAAAAAACCGCAAAATCCAACCGATTAAAAAAAGAAAGGCGGCGCATTCTTATGCAAGTTTTAAAATAAGAACACTCTGAAAAAGTTTGTTTTTTAAAATGGCGTGCGCTATAACTGATAATTGTTCGAAGAAAAGCAGCTTTGAAGAAGCTTTGGACCTTACTGGTGAGTGCTTCTTCAGTTACTTTTGGTTAAAAATGCAAGATATAAACAGAAATTAGTTTCATCGCTTACGATCAGGTGAAATAGGGGGTTATATATATATAAAAGAATATATATATAAGCAGCCTATTGAATGAGCATTACAGTACAATTTGAGATTAATATTTATAATTTAAATTTATTTGTTTTTAACTGTTGAGCTGCCATCAAATAAATGTTTTTCTTTCTTTTCAATTGCAAAGAATGGATTCGTGATTTTTATTTGTTTGAACATCCTCGTTATAAAACATTTGAAGATTATTTTTATGCAGTATCTATCGTTGATAAGAATCTATACTACGTAATTGTCTACGGTTTGTTGTGTGTGACTCATTCTCACTCGAATTGTGAAAATTTGGTATAAAAAACCCTTTGGTCGATGTGGTCACCATTCATTCAAAAAAAAAATGGAAAACAAAAAAAAATATGAAAAAAAATGAATGAAAAATGACGAATGGCTGGCTTTTGCAATCCCATGCTATTTATCTCGATTCACAGTTACTCTCATCCAGCTGCTTTAACCCTTGAATGAAACAATAGTACTTAATAATTTGTATCCCAATGCTGGGTGAAGACCTCCGAATTCTCCTTCTAAACTTGGTATCCTTGCGAGATCTCTTGCTAAGTTTGAAACGCAAACGTGATGAGATAGAGCTATTCTGTCACCGTGATGATAAAGGTGAAGTAAACTCGAAGTACGCTATCAATCCTTAAGTTAACATTTGCATTAACATCTGACATCGAGCTCACTTCACCTGAGTCGTCACGGACCGTTGAGACTTCTACAGAATCGACCGGCCGGGCGGCCACAGTAGTGTTACCGACCTCCGACCTTGGATATACCAGCTTGACTTAATTCTACATTACGTATAGTTCATCTTTTATTTTGAATTAGTTTTAGTCCAACTAGAATTAGTTAATCTTCTAATATATTCATAATTAAGTATTCCGAATGATTAAAACCTCTTAGGACAACATCCGCTTGTCATCTTTCGGTGTATCAAATAAATAATAATTTAATAATATTAATTATTACGCATGATTCTTAGATAAATATTACTGGAAATAATTGTTATTTAATATTAGTTATTTTATTATGCAATTCAATTTGATTATTACATTAATAGAAGTTTATTGGAATAATATAAAAAGCGGATGTGTTAGGCAGTTTGAATTGTTGGCGGCGACCGCCATTGTTGATACTTCGAATTGTAAGACGAACGCTAGTCAGATTGTTTTTTTGGAAATAACTGAGAATTAACACTTTGTAAATTATACGACTGCCGTTTCGTTTTATTATAATATTAATATCATTTTAATAGGACACATAATGTTTAATATTAATATCTTTTTCGAATATTTTTTTAAAGTTTTGACTGAATATATTTTATTTATAACACCTAATAAACTTCACGAATTCCTCTCCTTTATTTAATTTTCTTCTAAACACACATGATTAAAAATAAATGCTGGCCATAACCATTGAAAAATGACAAGAAATAAAAGTGACCACTTTTTTGTGGCAATAAGTGTACGATGCGCGAACTTACCCCCACTACGCCAAAACCTTGCCAAGTTACGTGCCGGTGACTATATATCAACTTAAAAAGCTACATTCTGAAAGATCCATGTTTTACGAACGTAAACTTTATCTAAATCGGTCCTTCAAGGTCAAGTTTCTCGATAGGATTTTATTTACGAGTTTATTTTCTGATTACTGTTTGTGCATATGTACATCAGATCTTCAATTCGCCTGAAAATTTACAATTAAGCTGTCAGTGATGTTAATTTATCCAATTTAATTCCGTCTGCAGTCACAAAATATTAATATCTTTCCTGTTAGTAAGTAAGAAGTACTAAAGCCTAATTAATTTTACTACCATCATCATCATCTTCAGTATTTTTAATGTCCCCACAGCCACACACACCACACACCACCACCACCCACTGTCTCACAGGCCTCCTATCTGTGAGAGGGAATGGGCCGTAATCCACCGCGCAGGCCTAGTCCGGGTTGGTGGATGTCACAAGTCTTCGAATTTTTGGTTCTAGGACATGTCGGAGTTGAGAGCAGTGGTGATGAATCTTCGAATTTACACAAAATAAAGTGCCTGCCTGGGCTCGAATCCACGACCTACAACTTGTAAGTCGCGGCCGTTACCACTGGGCCACTACTGCTCTTCTTATTGTCACATCACACTATCATAGATTCTATATAATATATAATAATATTATAAAGACGAAAGTTTGTGAATGTGTATGTTCGTTACTTCTTCACGCTCAAACGACTGAACGGATCTGGATTAAATATGGCACAGAGATAGATTATAGGCAGGAATAGTATATAGAATACTTTTTATCCTGGGAATATGTTCCTTCGGGATAATTATCGACTCTAACGCGGACGAAGCTGCTGTGTCCCAATTTATTTTGATCTGCATTTGTGCGCAGCATGTCTGCCACAAATATATCATCAGTCTCTATTTGCCCTTAGCCGTAATTGCACTTTCTTTCTACCCATGTCTACTTTTCACAATCTTTAAAACTTTCCTCATGGCAATTTAATATAGGAAATTAACATAAGAGACTACTTCAATACTAACAACACTGTCCGGTTCTATCTCACAAGTGAGACTGTCGGACGATATCGCACCCAAGGACAGAGCTAACCTAAAATAGTATCAACAGCTAAATACACAACCATTTTAATCATCGTGGGAAGGTCAATGCTAAGCAGTAAACATTAGACGCCTAATAAAATGATAACGAAAGAAGAACTGTATCTAACTCTCGATTTTGATAACTGTTTACCAAAACCACAGATAATATAATACTAGCATACAGATGCCTCATCCCATACAAAGAAATCATGCCGACGTAACTAGCGTTTTTTATCTGATTATACCGATTATTTTTTGTAAATCAATCGCGTTCGGTTCCATTCCACAGCAATAGGTAGTCACCAACGACCGCGCACTCGGAACAAACCGCGCACTCGTTTCACACCCGCGGGACCCAAATTATTATTTTTTGTTTTTAGTTTCCTTATTCTATGACTATAAAAATAAAAATCTTAGATCAGAGTGTAGGTAATGAAATTGTCTTTGAGATGGTGAAAATTTCATTAAATTACGCCTTGCGTTTTGGTGCGATTGTCGTTTTTTTGTCCGTGTTAGACAAACTTAACAAATTAATTACACTATTTTATATGACTAAAACTCTAAAATTTCTTAGATCAAATTATTAAGCAAATGGTTTAATGTAACATATATATTTTTTGCAAATAAATATTACTAGCCGTTTAGACGTGATTCTCATTTTAAAATCAGCTACTCAGGGGTATCTGTGCCTTAAGTAAAGGAGACAATGTAGAGGCTCTAGCGCTTGGTAAAAGTTCAAAAATATATGGAATTGGCAAGCACCAATAGAGGACGAGTAAGGACCGACATACACCAATCTGTTGATTGCATTGTATATCAATTTTTTTTTTATTACAAAATATTTCGCGAGTGGGGGTGTCTGAAAAATCCTGGCCAGACAATAACTTTTGCATTTATAATATTAGTTGGACTGTGGTAATGTTATGATCGGTGTGCGTATCGGCAGGCTTATTACGTCTCATGCAACTTGCAAGAGCAAAGCAATAGCGATTTCTGCACAATAAATGTTGAAGAGTAGTTTTTAAGTAAGTGCATTTGACAAACAGCGAGCGGTTAGCAAACGATTGTGTAGGATCTAAGTAGCATACTTGCACTGTAGGTAATTTCGACTTTTATGACATAAAGCGTTAGATCGCGCGATGATTTCTGATCGCTGTATCTTACGTAATAAGCCTGCAAGTCATCAGCACTCTTTGTCCGTAATCCTGTCGATACTAAAAGTGTATCTTGGCAAAAAATATTTATAAGGAATCAAAAAATCAAAATTAAAATATATTTTTTTTCACATAGGCTTACATGGGCACCTATAAAACGTCGACAAAAGGTGCACGGTTCGGGTTGGACGTTTCCTATGGAGAAGAACCGGCAAGAAACTCCACGGAATAAATCTCTTGTGTTGCTGATCGGTTGGTCTTTGATTAATAATAACCCAATAGGTTACCAACCACGCATACAACGTTACTCTGCCTAGACCCCAAATTGACTCCACTCTAAAGGCATTAAATTAACGTCTAGACTTAAACACAGTAAAAATATACAAACAGTATGGAAAGTACCTACAAACGCTCGAAACGGCACACTCAAACAAACATGCGCATCGACGAGACTCCTAAGCGGCTCGCACTACTGACAGTACCGCAGAAGTGCCCGAGTGGTCTCGTCGGTGCATATGTTTGTGTGAGTGTATTTTCGAGCGTTTGTAGGTAGTTTTCATTCTGTTTGTATATTTTTACTGTGACTTAAAGGAATTTCTTCGTCGTTATCATTAACTTTCTGTCTGATGAGACCATCGATTGTACCGATCCAATGTTGATCCATCTACTTTTTCAGCACACTTGCCATCCCTTCGAAGGGAATCCTTAAATAAATTTGTAGCGGCATACGAACTACAAAAAGACCCCCCACCACCCATAGGGGGGCACCCCTAGCCAAGTTACAAAGGTTTCGTATCGAATCTCTTTCTACAATCGTTAACGACTTCTATTTGTGTGGTCTACCACGTGACTTAACGGTCAGATGTGTCATTCCCATACATTGATTCGTTTTCTACCAGCGTTATCGATTGTAGATTGTCAACTTGGCTACAGGTGCTGCGGTTTCTTAAATTCTGCATCGCGCAATCAGCTTCGCCGCGCGATTTTGACATAAAACAACGAACCACAGGGCAGGTAGCCCACCAGACATACTAATAATAGTCGTCTGAACCGTCATTGAAAAGGGAGGATCCTTTTCAATTACGGTTACAGGTTTTTAACTCCTTTACCTTCGTGAATTCTGAAATTTCAAACTCCTAACTTTATAGCTAACTCTGATCTAGCTTATTTGAGGAACCAGTGACTTTTTCCCATGAAGTTGCTATTTTGTAAGTTTTTTTTATTACAACTTTAAGCGTCACAGAATAATTAAATAAACCCTTAATAATTAATGAGTATTTTGCCTCAACAGTTACCGTATATCGTTTAATTAACGGTAATTACTTTTCTCTTTACTTCAAATATTTTTCTCTTTAAACAAACAACAAACTAATTACAAATATTTCAAAGAAACCATCTAAAATCACTTTTGAATTATCAAGGACAAAAGATGAACCTAGTAGTTATCTGTATGGACAAGAACGTGCAAGAAACCTAAGCCAATCATTGTCTAACAAGACGTCAATACTCAATTCTCAATCGTGATCTACTCAACTTTTCCATTCATTCCATTCAATCATTCAAAAGACGCTGTGCAAAGTGAAGGCATAACAAAGCGCGTACTTGTTACCGGTCACTGTCAACACGACACACGTGTGTTCGTGTGTTCCAGCACGACTGACATATTCTGGTAGTAGTGAGGGTAGTTACCCGATAGATAATTAAGAAAGAAAGGAAAGATTTTTTGCGCCAGGCATGACGCATACCATTACAAAAATAGTGGACAAAGAAAAATTTAAGCCGTATTCCCCAATGTTGACGCGGTACTGGCCGTGCGCCCGCTCAGTGCCAGAATATCATTATTGGAGCTCCTTTCGGACAGTTTTGTTTGCAAAATATTTTTGATTTACATATCTTATGTAGGTTATGAATAAATTCTGACCATCCATGTTTCTGTGTAAAGATATTTTTAAATATCCAAGTCGTTTTGGAGGAGTTTGTAAAAGAAGCGAAAACATATCTTGTTGT
Organism: Anorthoa munda; assembly: GCA_945859665.1. Taxonomy (NCBI): domain Eukaryota; kingdom Metazoa; phylum Arthropoda; class Insecta; order Lepidoptera; family Noctuidae; genus Anorthoa; species Anorthoa munda. The sequence continues at coordinate 3,869,339 of OX243901.1, read as the reverse complement.
TAATTATTTTTTTAAAGCAACAGTATTAGTCATAAGAAAAAAACATGTTTCACACAAATAATGTACATGAAACAAAAAAAAATCTAAGACTATGTTTTAGAAAGTAACCGTTTTACGGCACTGGTGTAAGTGGCTTAAGTACAAATAGGGAAAATGTGCGTCATTTCCGTACAAAACATCCTCTTCTCAAATCTAGATGCCTAGTCTTTTCCCAGCTACATAATATGTTGCAGTCTGCTTCCAGTCTATCCAGATGGAGCTGAATACCAATATTTTACATAGAGTGATTCTGACCTCCAGTAACTATAACACGAAAGTCGAAACCCCTTGGCAAGACTGGTGTCAGTTTTTACTGGCTTTGAACTACCCGTTCTTCTTCTTCGTTTCGCTCTTGACAGAGAGGTCGTGATCACGATGAATTTTGTCCAATCGCTGGTGTTGTTACTCGACGCCAGATCTCTATCCATTTGGCTCGGTTACATGAAAGTTTGGCGCACTCATTTACAGGACCACCAACGGCAAACTTAATTTAATCGGTCTACCTCATCGGTGAACTCCCGCGTGGCCTGTTAACGTCCACTCTGCCCTGCACCTCCAGGCGCTCAATGGAGTCGTTATTCCTCCTCGAGACATTCAGTATTCAAGGCCAATGAATTTCAGTATTCGAGACTGTACTACTGCTGCTGTTCTTTGATACCGAGTTCTTGAAGTATGGAGTAGTTTGTGCGGAATTCTGTCCAAGAAATGCGCTCTCGATCTACGAATGAGAGCCGGCACCAACAGCTCAGCTAATAGGTAACCACGCAATGGCCAGCATAGTCCAATGTTTGTCATTGGACTATGCTGGCCTTGCTCAGATCAACAACCTAGCTATGAATCGGCATTTTCTTTGAGAAATTCAGTATGTTTGTTAGTTTCATGATGGGCCGCTGTAGGCATAACTTATTCAGATGGAGGTACTCCAATCAGCCACAGTGTGACTTTGGTACCACCCCACAGACGATGCCCCATCTCCTGTCCTGTTCCTTATGCAAAAACACCTGCACCATGCAAGACCTTTGTGAGGCCAGCGCTAAGGCTATCGACGTGGCTGAACACTGTTCCAAGAAAATTTAGTGAAGGAATCATCGACACGAAGAAGAAAAAGATATGGCACATTCTCTGAATCATTTTTTTAGGCCTGTGATAGCACAAGCAACTGAAATGTTTGTCAGTTGATGCTGAGATGCTGTATGATGATATGGCAAGAAAGAGGGTGAAATTCCCTGCTGGAGTCTGTGTTTCCCGATAGCTACAATCATTACCGTCTTTACCATACGGGCACACGGGGCCCGTGCCCAGGGCCCCCATCCTCAGGGGGCCCCGAAGGATCGACATCCGACAATTTCTCTCACATTTATTCTCAAAACATTTCAGTAACACTGAGCACCCGGGGTCGAAAATAAAACTTACTTTTGTCTTAAAATTTTTAGCCAAAATTTGAAAAAATGTAATGAATTTGCAGAATTTTATCATAAAGATATTAATGCATATGAACTCAAAATAGAATGTTTTCCTATATTTAAAAAACATAGCAAAGCAATCAGCGGATTTGAATATCTCAACCTTATTTAACCTCATAAAGTCATATAAATGAGAAGGAACTTCCATACGTTGAAGTTGTTACAAGAATATTCCTTTGCCTAATGGTTACCAATTGTAGTGGAGAGCGTTCATTTTCGCAGCTTAAGAGAATAAAAAATTAATTGCGAACAAGTAATTTGTCAATTATGTGCATAGAAAGACATTTTGACATCCTTCAAAAAATTTACTTTTAGGATATAATAGAAGATTTTGCTAAACAGAAATCCTGAAAGAAACCACTATCGTAATCGTAACCAAACACACAGCAGCAATCTTATATCATTAATGACATAATTATTATATTATATATTTGATTACCCATAATATATAGAAGATCATAGTAGAAAAAATTTAGTATAATTCGCTTTCTTTACTTTCCAAAAGGGCCCCAAATTCTTGTGTGCCCAAGGGCCCCAGCATAGTTAAAGACGGCCTTGGCTACAATCTAGGGGTATTTAAAGTCAAGAGTGAAAAGGTTACTTCTAGGTAAGCGTGGTCGACGATGTAGACCACATCATCGCTTACCATCAGGTGAGATAGTGGTCAAGCGCGAGCCTATCAATAATAAAAATAAATATGAAGGTTAAAAAAACCGACGAAGCGCTTCGAGAAAAGGTAAGTAGTGCCCTTGCGTTTCGCTTTGCTCGTCTTATCGTCGTCAGATGTAGGCCGTACAAATATTCGTTCCGTGCGGGAACCGAACCCGCGACACGCAGCGCAGCAGTCGATCATTCGACCACTACACCAACCGGGTCATGTATGGTGCAATTGTTAGATCTTGTAAGTTCAAACTCGAAAGTTCAATCCAATGATCACAGTACTATAGGCGCTTTAGTTTTGGCCCAACAATAAGTATTAGAAATAAAGAATAGAAAGAAAGAAAGAAAACACATTTATTTGACACAAGCCAGAGCACACAAAATATACATTAAAAAAAAGAAAACTTAGATTAAGCGACAATAATATAAAACAAAATAAAAGTGTTTTTATCAATACACAATATTTTGTGTGTCCTACGGCTGCGCCAAATAGGACCAGTTCAGTAAAATGTCGGGCAACTAGTGCCGACGCTGGTTTTCAACTGGACCTGTGACTGATGACGTGACGGACGTAAAGCAGTTTTATAGTAACTAAATGTGTTTGTGATAAAAGTACTTACTTATATAAAAGATAAAAATGAATGAAATGTTCCCTGATCATGTGTATCAGTTGTTTCCTTTTGAATACACGACTATCCTTTCATATACCTATTTGAGCAATCTATTTACATAAGAATATGACGTGTACTGGTGGAAAATCACTTTGCAACTAAAAAACCTTTGATAGTCATTTATTTTCGTTGTTGATTTGACAGTGAATAAGAGTAAATTGGCGCCAATTGTTGCCTACAATGAATGTCAATTAAATCTTATCAAATGATCACGATGGGAACAATATTTAGCTGTCTACTGTTTAATTATGGAAAGGTACGATAGAGAACATCCTCATCATCTTTCCATGTTACTTGGGGATGGCGCAACACGTTTTTTCTTCTTCGGGTATAATCACTACATATTATAAAAAACCCGACTGCTTAAAAAGTGATCTAAAAAGACGTAAACAAGAAGAAAATCATGCTGAGCAGTCGGAGGATACACCTGGTTTTGGTAAGCTAGCTCGCGATTATGTGTTTGATTTTTTGAATTGACTTTATTTATTTATATTTTTTTCGAATCAGGTACATTTAAACATATAGACCAATAGCATTAATTTCCGAATTTTCAATTTTTTTTTAGAAATACATATTTAATTAACTCAACAGGTACTTAGATCAACATAAAATCCTATGTGATGAACAGAAAGGTTTCAGAAAAAATAAAACATTAATATGACGGTTTACGATTTTATATAGGTACACTGTCTCATCACAGGTTGACAAGTCTTTACCTGTTTGTGCTATTTACTGTGACATGTCCCAAGCATTCGATTATGTGGACCACAATATCCTGCTAGATAAACTTGAAGACTACGGTATAAGAGGAAATGTCTTGGAATTGTTAAAATCATATCTAACAGACCGACAACAAATAACGCAAATATCTAAATTCAATATTAAAGCAAAAAAGGTACATATCTCCTCCTCTCAAAAGCGCCTCATTACGCATGGTGTGCCCCAGGGAAGTGTATTGGGCCCTCCCTTATTATATATAAATGACCTACCAAATGCAACTAAGGAACCTATGACTTTATTTGCTGATGACAGTACTGTAACAATAGCACCCAATAATTTATCTGAGTATAATTTTGACGCAAATAATTCATTAAACTCTATAATTACCTGGCTTAGCAATAATAATTTGAAAATAAATCTCCATAAAACTAACATAATGCATTTTAGACAACAGGAAAAATTACGTAATTTATCAAAATTTAATTTATCTTACAATGACAATATTATACAAGAAGCAGATACAGCCCGATTTCTGGGCTTAATCATTGATCTACAATTAAATTGGAAAACCCAGGTTAATGTACTTTGTAAAAAAATCAGCAGCTCGTCGTTTGCCCTGTATAAGCTTGCTCTTACTGTCAATGCAAATACTTTACTGACGGCCTATTACGGACTTGTGGAATCTTTGTTGAGATTTGGGATAATTTTCTGGGGTAATTCAACGAACAAAGACACAGTTTTCAAAGCACAGAAGCGTTGTGTACGGGCTATGTTTCGGTTACAAACTATGGACAGTTGCAGACCAATGTTCATAAAGCACAGGATTTTAACACTTCCGTCACTCTATATATTGGAAATGGCTGTATTTGTAAAAAGTAATCCTCAGTGGTTTCCTCTTTTGTCAAAAAATTCTGATAGAAATAGACGTGAGCAGTATAGACTTTGGGTGCAGTCACACTCGGCCAAAACAGCGCTTCTGAAAAAAAGTGTTGTATGCATGGCGCCAGTAATATACAATAAAACTTCAAATGACATAAAGCAATTGAATATTAATTTATTTAAGAAAACACTTAAAAAGCTACTTACTGATAGGTGCTACTATAACATTGTTGATTTCTTAAATGATAAATTTTGAATTTGATTTAATTTTATTCTATATTGACATAGTTTGTATGTAATTAATATTGACTACATTTTGTACTGACTCTGATTGTATGTTGAAATATTTATAACATTTTGCACTGACTCAATTTTTTTTATATGAAACCGACATTAATTTATTCAATTTATAATAGCCATTTTAATTTTAATTAATTACATATTATTTTCATTTTGTACGCCGAGTGAGGCAAAACATGTTGGTCCGGTAAAATTATGTTCCATCTATATGTGCATATTAATGTATCATGTTACACATGTTTGAACAAATAAATTTATCTTTATCTTTAAGTATTATATATTTTTGATACCCTACGCCTACAGACACGATGGGACAGGAAGAAAAAAAAATTGGGCCCCTACTATATTAATGTAGCCGGTGACACTCGAAAGGAAACGACGAATCGATTGACGTACGAATCATCAAAATCGGCCAACGCGTTTGGTCTCTGGAACGCCACATAGGAACAAACATACATACATAAATACATAGTCTGATAAACACATTACCCTCCTTCGGCAGTCGGGTAATAAAGTCCCCCGCCGCGATTGTACGCGATAAACTCAAAAACCGGACAAGTGCGAGATGGACTCGCGCTCTATGGGTTCGCCATTATCGCAAAAAACGGCAAAAATAACACGTTTGTTGTATGGGAGCCCTACTTAAATATTTTTTTATTTTGTTTTTAGTATTTGTTGTTATAGCGGCAACAGAAATACATCATCTGTAAAAATGTCAACTGTCTAGCTATCACGGTTCATGAGGTACAGCCTGGTGACAGACATACAGACAGACGGACAGTAGAGTTTTAGTAATAGGGTCCCGTTTTTACCCTTTGTGTACGGAACCCTAAAAACAACTGCACGGATTTTCATGTGGTTAGAAAGAGTGAGAAATGAGGAAGGTTTTTGTGTATAATTTGTAACGGGTGAAGCCGGGGCGGTTCGCTAGTAGGGAATAAATAGATACTAGAAAGGAGTTAGACCTATAATCATCTCAACCGAAAGACGTTTACTACTAATCATGAGCCTCCCCAAAGCACCGACAACGCTTCTCGGATCCTAAGGACTCTCGCAGCCCAGGCTGTTGCAGCCTAATTGCGTAAGTGAATTCTGCAAAGGAAACAAGTCGATTCTTTCAAAGAATCAGAATCATTTCTTTCAACTTTTTCGGTATTGCGAAACTAATTTGGAAAGCTAGCGTTAGCTTTCCAAATCCTCCTTTGAGTTGAACACAGACTACTTAGAGATACTACGGAGTTGAAGATATTATATGACATTTGCATTACACAATACCAATAGTTAAGTTTTATATCGATGCTTCCGCTTTCATTCATTCTTTTACAATCAATTCTACATCATAATATTTGTAATGAAAGGAGCATAACCTTTCCGTTTCAGAGTGTAATATTCAATACGAAATGTCGTTTTTGGGAAGGTTCCAACTTGTTTGCTTTGCAGAATTCACTTACGCAATTAGGCTGCAGGTCTTCAGCTCAACTTATTTAACCTTATCATCTTCTGTCAACAGGTTTCGGCAAATACAATGTGGGTATGCTGATAACCTGCTGCTTGCTGATCCTGGCGATGTACCTGGACATCTTTGGCTTTTCCGTGGTTCTGCCGGCGATGGCATGTGACATGTCGCTGAATACATCACAACAGGGGCTGCTGTCTGCTATTCCTCTAATAGGTAAGTAACTAACGTACTAGAAGAAGTGGCCTTAAGGTTACACTAGTCGATCATACTTCCATACAAACGTAGTCTGGCGATTACTCCACTGTTTGACGATGTACGTTCAAAATAAAAAATTATATCAATTTGCCTCATCATTATCTAGCCCTGTATGGAAGCAAAAAAGTAAAATAAAAACTTACTAGAAAGTTATAAGCTTCGAAAGTTTCTTATTTCAACACTAATTTTAACCCATCTTTGGGCGCAAATAAGTACCACAAGAAGAAGGAAAATTGCAAAACGGCCACCATACAGGGATAGATTAGTAATACAACAATGCAAATAATTTTGTTTTGAAAATATACATTTAGTCGTTTTATCATGATATCTAGACTCCCAAAGGTCTGTTTATAAAATTTCGCGCGCTCGTTTTCGTCTTAAATCATCATCCATTTCGCTACGAACTTGTAAAAGTGCTAATTCGTACGCGAACTAGCTTCTTACTGCTCATCACAGCATCTATCTCTTTCGCACGTGTTGTCGGATGAGATAGCAGGCATTTTAACCCCACGGACAAAATAGTTCGTGCCGTTGACTACGGCAACCTTAACTATTAAAATCTGGTACTAAGGCCTCTGTTGTGCTACGGGTGGGTGGTACGGGATCTCATTTCTGCAAGAAATAAATTAATGGACTAAGAATAGTTCCTTCAAATCTGGGAGCTTGTGGTCGGATACTTAATTTCTCTTTGAAGTTGATATCAACTTCAACCCTTGATTAATACAAGGCGTAAATTTATGTGAGTTCATGAGTTCAATTCCAACGTAGAGTAACGAAAGCTTTAACCAACATCGTTGTTATGAGGGAGGTATACAGAGGTTGCCTCGCAGATGTAGTAGCAACCCCATTGATGACGTGACATTATTTACTAGAGTTGTAGATAACTCTCCATTGTGAATAGGAATGTTTCCTTGGTAGAAAAATGATAATTCTATTTAGAACGCGACAGTGTCTGACAAATAATATTGGACACGTATTTTTTGCTTTAACCAATCATAAAAAAATTACATAGTTATAGCGCATCAAAATTCCGGAGTGGGGGCTTGTGACGTCACTTGTCAATATAGTGTTCTATAGTGGCAACTGGCATGACGTCACACGATATTTCAACGCATTGTATCGTCTTCACTTAGTGTTTACGTGTCAAAAGAAAAATACGTGCCAAATATTTTTTATTATTCTACCTGACGGACAATAAAATAATTTTCTGTCAACTACCCTATTCTACGTGTTTATTAGGATCAATTAAAGCTTGAAAGACTGTTGTTGCGATTGTTTAATTGTTTTTTATTTGCCAGGTGTGATCTTATCGTCCTACGGTTGGGGCTTGTGCGCCGACACCAAAGGTCGCCGGAAAACACTGCTGATCGCCATGCCAGTCGGCTTCACCCTCAGTTTGGCAGCAACCATGGCACCCAACTTTATATCACTAGCCGTTATCAAGTTCCTTTCCGTTTCATTGTAAGTTTTATCGTTATATTAACTACTATACAGAGCCTTTAATAACTTACAAGTAAGCAAAAATCGTAATCCTGAAAATAAAACTACCATTTATGTAAGGTACAAACATATGGCAACACCAACAACACGTTTGTCACTGATCTGCTCTGATTCGATTCAGTCAGGCACATAATTTCAAGAAGAGGACTATGTTGTTTTTCCTCTCTTTGACTGATACTTTAAGATAGGTAGTTAAATGTTATGTTAGACTGAGACCTCAATAGTGCGTTGCGTTGCGTCGTCGCAACGGATCAACGCATTGAATGCCACACCTGTGTGGCGACGACGCACGAGGTCGCAACGCACGTCGTTGCAGCGCAGCGCCTCGAGTGTGGATTTCAGATTCGATAATGGATCGGCACAAACACTGTCCGTCATCGTAACGTCGCATTGGAGCTCCAATAGCGCAGCGCATCACCCACTCCCCGCTTTGTCTCTCGTCCGTCGATCCGTTGGAATGTCGCGTGCGACGACGCTACGCATAATGTAGCATGCCACTAAAAATATATGTAAAACGATGCAGCATTGTAGCTGCGACGATGCAACGCAACACAACGCAATGCACTAATGAGGCCTCACTCACTTAGTTGCACTTATCTACTTTGTGAAGATTGTACAACACTTTATTAAGATTTAATACCGATCTAGAGGTAAACAAACGAAGACATGAAATGATGTCAAAAGTATTTTAGTTTGTTCACCTCATCACATAAAGAATTTTAACTTATTTATTTATAAAGTGTTATCTTTTTTGAAAACACTAAAAGCAGGTGTTTGTTAACTTATGATTTTGTATGTTTGTTTAAATAAATCTCTTCAAATACTGGTGCAATATTTTTCGCTGATACAGAAATAGACTAAGCATTCTCGGGTGTAATAATATATGCCAGAAAAATTCACAGTTCCTGTGGGAATCCTCATGCCTCATGGGGCTTGTATATTCATATTTTGGTGGTTTCCAGTTCATCAGCAGCGAACGCAGCGGCCTTCGTTTTGCTAGCAGAGAGCGTGCCCAGCAGACATCGCAGCAGACTGATGTTCTTGATGGCCAGCGCCACTATGGTCGTGCAGCTCCTCATTTGCTGTAAGGATCTTTGTATTCTACTGTTTTAAACTTTCAGGCCCGAAATCTCCTCCATCTTCTTTTTTCTTGAGCTAATGTGAAATGCATAGATCTAAAAGTTTTTAATCATATGATTACGGCCAATTAGGTGGCCACGACGCGGCATCAGTGGTTTTGAGGTCCTTCTGATCAGACAGACTTTGACTATGAAAGTATTCTCTTTCTTGCACCTAAACCATAATCTCAAATGCCACCCATAGCCTGCAATGACCTCTGTGGGCCTCCTTTAAACAAGAATGTTTACAAGAGTTTGTAATCATAATTTATCCTTTCACAGCCTTCGCTCTACCAATATTCACCCTGGACTTCGGTTACGAGATATCCTGGCTCGGAGTAGTCTACAGACCCTGGCGGTTGCTAATGCAGGTCATAACATTGCCGTGTGCGCTCGGAACCCTGTTCACCATATTCCTGAAGGAAAGCCCCAAGTTCCTACTCAGTAAGGACAGGAATGAAGAGGCCATAGAAGTGTTCAAGTCAATCTTCAAGAGCAACACTGGTTTTAAGAAGGATAGCTATTCTGTGAGTATTTATCTTTAAGTGCTTTTAAGGCGTGATGTTATATTACCTTATGTTGTACATTAGTAACTTCTTGTTAACGTGTCGATGACAAAACTTCCAGCCAATGATGTTATTAGGGTTCCGTACCCAGAGGGTAAAAACAGGGTACAAAAAACATAGGGTACCCCTATTACTAAGACGCCACTGTCCGTCTGTCTGTCTTTCTGTCTGTTTGTCTGTCACCAGGCTGTATCTCATGAATCGTGATAGCTAGACAGTTGAAATGTTCACTGATGATGTATTCTTATTGCCGCTATAACAACTAATAATAAAGATTTTTTTTTAAGTGGGGCTCCCATACAACAAACGTGATTTTTTGCCGTTTTTTGCGATAATGGTAGAAATAAAGTTCCAAGTTCCATAAGTCCTATATAAGTAGCTATGGTAAAATATCGCTATGTTTTTATTTCTTTAGAATTAGTATGACGTCTGAGTAAGTGAAATCTCATTGCTTCCAGCTAAATCCCTTGCCTGGCCCAGTATACGGCCACGGCAACAATAATAGTTACTGTAATCAAATTAGGTAATGAGATTACCTTATAAGATTTTCCCTTTATCATTTTGTACTGCTGTAAAAGAGCCGCGTTAATATTGATATAATATGATATCAAGATTCACTAAAGTCTAAAGTAAATTTGACATAACCGGCGTAAAGTTCTTTTATGGCATCATTATATTTTATGGGCAATAAATTGAAAATGAACTGATTGAAATATATTTTGGTGAATTACGTGATTTTATCAAAGTTAGTACCAAGACAAAATATTGATTGTTTGGTCTGGACGAAACTTACAGATTTATCCGTTAATGTCAGGATCACTGAATAAAATACGAGTACGAATTTTTCGACATTGCTTTCCACAGGTAATGCAGGTGTACCTTGAGGAACCACCACAAGACAGTTCCCAGATTTCTGTGATGAGGAAGATCTGGAACCAAACAGCTCCTCTGTTCAAGCCTCCCCTATTGAAGAACTCAGCCATAATTTACTACTTATTGTTATGCGCATATATGACGTAAGTTTTATTGCATTTAAAATTAATATTATCAGCATCTTCCATTTAAGATAACCTTATTTTTATTAAAAATATGACTTTAACATACCCCCGACGTTAGTTACTATCTGATGTTGGATAGAAGGTGAATCGTGCCCTAAAGGTGGTGATAGGACAAACACTGACTTTGTGTTTAACAGTTATCTTTAATCAAAGATGACAAACGTCGACAATCAAAAGAAACTGGGTTGAAGGCAAAATGAGAAGCGCGCGCTCAGGACGGTGATGAGTGATGCAGATTGCAGTGCTTGATCAGCTGGACTGGCCGGTGCGCGCTCGGCGCTCGCAGGTCGAGCCCCCTCCGCACCCGCCGCTCCGCCGCAGTCGCCCGGCATGTAGCAATGGCGGCGAGCGCTAGTGATGTCTTAACAGATGTGTAAAATAATTAACCCGAATTTCTAAGTTAAGAATTTGAAGTTGAGTATTTGTCATTATTAGCCTTAAAGGAGCAGTGGTGGCCCAGTGGTAAAAGCCTCAAGTTACGTGTCGTAGGTCGTCGGTTCGGACCCTGGCAGGCGTTTTACTGTGTGTAAATTATTTCAACACCACTGCCCTAAAAACGGTGAAAGAAAACATCTTGTGGGACATGCAGGTTTATGTCCTAGAACTAAAAAAATTGAAGACATGTGACATCCACCAACACGCACTGAACCTAAGGTCTATTCCCTCTCTTACAGAGAGGAGGAGGGAATTTAACAAATTCTTAACTGAATATACTCAATTCTATCTTAGGAGTAATCTCTTGTATAATTTTCTACTAATTTAATTAAAGAGCTGGCAACTTTGTCAACGGGAAAGTCCAGGATCACACCGTGACGGGGATCACAGATTTGAGTTTATATTTAATTCCAGATCAACGGGCTTTACAATGTGGGTGCCAACCATGACAAACGCATACTTCACCGGCGGGGAGAGCCACTATGGGCGCACGTTCTGCGAAGTTGCGAGCACGAGTACAAGTAGTCATTCTAATGGCACGGTAAGTTGAAACGAATGGTAACGAAACAACTGCATTTAGATAACTTACATACAATTTCAATTTAATAAAAGAAAATTTTCATAATAATGGTAACTAAAAAAAGTTGCCAGAGCTTGGAATCAAAAAACTACCATTTCATGTTTAACAAGGTAGTAGACAAAAATATCTATTTAGTAGCTCGATGACCTCAGTAGAGCTTCCGAAAGAGTGGGTCTTAAAATGAACATGGACAAAACCAAGGTCATGATGAATGCCCATGTAACACCCACTCCTATCAAGATCGGAGACTATACTCGAAGTTGTAAATGATTATGTCTACCTGGGACAAACGGTCCAGTTGGGTAGGTCCAACTTCGAGAAAGAGGTCAACCGTCGAATCCGACTCGACTTGGCGGCGTTCAGGAAGTTGCGTGGTATCTTCTCGTCCAATTTACCGCAATGTCTCAAGACAAAAGTCTATGACTAGTGTGTGTTGCCAGTGATCACCTATGGGACCGAGACGTGGTCGCTCACAATGGGCATTATCAGAAAGCTTAAAGTCACCCAAAGGGCAATGGAGAGAATTTCCTTGCGTGATCACGTCAGAAATGATGATATCCGCAGGAGAACCAAAGTTACCGACATAGCCCGAAGAATTGCCAAACTTAAGTGGCAGTGGGCAGGGCACATTGCTCGCAGAACGGATGGCCGATGGGGCCAAAATGCTCTGGAATGGCGACCGCGAACCGGAAGACGATATGTTGGAAGGCCTCCCACTAGGTGGACCGATGACCTGGTTAAGGTTGTGGGAAGGCGCTGGATGCGAGACGCACGGGATCGGTCAATGTGGCGACGCCTGGGGGAGGCCTATGTCCAGCAGTGGACGTCTTTTGGCTGAAATGATGATGATAATGAATGTTGATCTATTTAGTCCGTCATATAAATAACCTAAACATTTTGAAGACGTATTTTTTATTTGTCACGTAAACAAAAAATATATATCGACGATACAATTCGTTGAAATATCGTGTGACGTCACGATGTGCTTCACTTTATACTGACAAAATGACGTCACACACCCCATTCCTGAACTTTGATGCGCTTTATCTTTGTAAAATTTTATTTATTTGTTAAAGCAAAAAATACAGGTTGAATATTATTTGATAATCTCACTGACGGAATAAATAGAATTCCCATTTTTCTACCCAGGAAACATCCTAAGAAAACTATTTTAATTAACTAATAAGTATGTATCATTATTTATTTTATAGGAAACAGCAGACTGCACAGGCAGTATCGAGCCGAGGGCATTATACGCCACGATGGTATACTCCGGAGTATCAACACTTCTAATGATCCTCCTGTCTTTTATCGTGGGGATTCTCGGCAAAAAAAAGATAACGCTCATCGTGTTCATCGTATCGTCCTGCTCCGGTATCATGCTGCTCTTCGTCAGGGTCCCAATGCTGAGCATAGCCTTATTCTTCACGTTCCTATACGTTGCGCAGATCTTGGGCAATGTCAACACGTATTTGGTAGAACTCAATCCTACGCATTTAAGGTTTGCATTTTGATTTCTATTTCAATATTTCACGATAATCACCATTAGCCTTAGGATAAGATAGATGGACCCGTTTTTCGCACTTGGACTCCCATTTGGTCCGTTGGTTCGGGCCGTAATCCACCACGCGGGCTCAGTGTGGGTTGATGGATGTCCTAAGACATGCCGTTTTCCTCACGATGTTTTCCTTCACCGAAGATTTTTGACCGCATGATTAGTTTAAGCTCATAATAGCCTATGACGAATCTGAATTAAGCTAATCAGTATTTAATCAAATCATACGGTTAAGTTTTTTTATAAATATATATGGCCCGTCTAAGTGGGTATTTTCTTTTTCCAAAAAATCTTGGTTTCGTATATATTTATTTATGTAATTTTACAGAGGTATGGCAACCTGCTTGTCAGTGGTGGTGGCCCGTGGGTCTGGCTTCTTCAGTGTTCAAATCATCGCCACACTGCTAGGAGACTACTGCAAGCCTATGTTAAGCGGATATGTCGTCCTAGTCATGTGTAAGTTGAACCTTGTAAAAACTACTATCAAAAACAATTTTTTGGGTTTCAAAAGTTTTTAAAGTGACTGGTTGCCAACGGAAAATTAATATCTTGCCTATTCTATTATTTCAGCTGGATTCATTGTTGCAACTTTCTTGCCAGCTGATCCGAAATCAAAAGGAGACAAGAAACACATTGAAAATGTAGAAGATCCATAGAGTCTCAAAATTTGAGATTTCATACATAAATTGTTAGTTTAATTTTCATATAAAGAGACTGTTGATTATTTATGGGTACTAAGTACTTTCTCATTGCCATGTTTTTTTTTTTAATTATAATCTTAAGCTCGAATATATATTAGTTGTTTTTTTTTTATCTAACCTGGTAAACATTCGTTGGATATAGGTACACATATCTACTTATGTACGGTCAGTGACAAACTTCGATCAGAATGTTGGAAAGACGTAATGCATTTAGCAGAGATGAGGATATTGAGGTGGATATGTGGTGTGACGAAAATGGATAAAGTGAGAAATGAGTATATTAGAGGAAGTTTGAAAGTGACAGAAAAGTTCAAAGGTAATAGTGCTAACGCACGTTCGAATTTGGTCCGGCCGGCTCCGCCCACAAATCCTTTCTCGTTTACACACGATTATGTGGACCGAGACGGAATCAATTAATAATAATAATGTCCGCGGACCACTCTACACACGCTCGGATAAGGTCCGGGCCGGACTAACCACGCCCACAAATCCGTGGTCCGGCCGGACCAAATTCGAACGTGTGCTAGCACTATAACCGTCTTCTACGGTCATATGATGAGAAGGGATGAAACGCACATTACTAAAAGAGTTATAAATATAAATGTGGATGGATGAAGAGGGTGGCGAAGGCCAAAGAAAAGATGGTTGGACATGAAGAGTGATATGAAAGAAAAGGGATTCATTGATAGTGACGGTTGACTGGACGATATTAAAAAAAACGTGTTGCGCCAACGTCAACTAACATGGGACCAGGGCAGGAAGATGACAAATAAGGATCTAGAAAGCTGTAATGACTTCTGTTGCCGACTGTACCTATAGACGCTTTAAGGAAAAAGTTTAAAGTAAATAGCCAGGTGGTAACCATGTGGTAACGCAATTAATTTGCAAGTCACAATTATCTTTCGCTAACTTATCGTAATATCATCCATCCCAAATACAATCTTCGCGTGGTACATATTCCTATCAGTATTTGTACATCAAACTATATTTAGGCGCGCACCAGTTCCGAACACTCATTGTACCCGCAATCAGTCTATCAATAATACATACATGGCCAAATAGATTAATATAGCTAGGCTAAATATTGGCCATCTACCATATGATAGATACCTAAATTGAAAGTCAAGTCAGAATTGTTTTCTTCCTAAGGAGTATTTTACAATATTTTAATAAAATCTGGTTGAATAACAAAACATCAAAGTTTCTAATGTAATAGATAAAAAAATACATATCTATAAGTTGTGCAATAATTAAAAAATGACGTTCGTTAAAACTGAAAACGGTTCCAAAGAAAGCAGCTTCGAGGAAGCTTTGGACCTCACTGGTGAGTACCTACTTTTAAATAAATAACAATAATATTTAATTATTTGCCAAGAAAGTGACAGTATTACCCAAACTGCAAAACAGTTTATGTTTCTTACAATATCTATGTTGTAGGTACCTTTTTTAAACACCGAACGACACTGTCGTTAGGCCCTAATTCAAAAGGCTGAATTGCAAATGAAATAGGTATACACAGTTTATGTTTCTTACAATATCTAAGTTGTACCTTTTATAAACACCGAACGACACTGTCGTTAGGCCCTAATTCAAAAGGCTGAATTGCAAATGAAATAGGTATACACAGTTTATGTTTCTTACAATATCTAAGTTGTACCTTTTTTAAACACCGAACGACACTGTCGTTAGGCCCTAATTCAAAAGGCTGAATTGCAAATGAAATAGGTATACACAGTTTATGTTTCTTACAATATCTAAGTTGTACCTTTTTTAAACACCGAACGACACTGTCGTTAGGCCCTAATTCAAAAGGCTAAATTGCAAATGAAATAGGTACACAGAGGTTAAAAAATATTAGCCAAAGATGGATCGATTTTCGCAATAATTGATTTTTCAAACTTTCTTCCCGTCTTATTCAAGATACATACTGCTATCAAACCGCAAATTTGTCTTTTATCTCATTATGATAATGCACTCATGATTTTGTTTATTAACTATTTTCACCTCACCTTGGATGGTGATATGCTATAATAACTATCGTAAATAGTAGCACATTTAGGAATGTACGTAATACGCTAGGTAAAAATATTCGTTTTTAATATTCTTATTTTTTTATTTATTTAAAGAATGTATGAATTTAAAGAAAAAAAATTTTTTCTTATTTATTTATAGAATGCATTCAATTTATGGGCCGTGGGATCAGGTATTATAGGCCAAGTGATGCCCTAATATTTATTTATTTAATACTTACACAAACGTACAGAGACTTAATGCTTCAGGCTTTTTCTACCAATATTTTTTTGTCTTTGGGTGATGTAGAAATAAAGTGTGATAGGTGCATTAGGTGTTGAAAGCTAACTGAATCAGGCTTACTTAAATATGCATATAAACTATACATACAATATAATTATATTATCATTACATTTTTAAAGTACATAATAGATAAATAATTGAAAAACATTAGTGTTGTGACGACAGGTAGGTACTATTGCTAACTTTTGGGTTTCTTTTTACATTAACATATATAAATTGTAGTAAAATAATAAACGTACATAGAGGAAAATTACCATTCGATTGCAGAAACTATGTTTATTTGTTTTCTCTTTATTTGTTTGTGAACCACAGTAAATATCCGCCAATTGCCAACAATGAATGCCAATTAAGTCTTATTAAATGGGTGCGATGGGAAGCAATTTCGGTAGGTAGTCTCCGTAATACACCCGCGAGCAACCAAATCGTCTAGCCACCCATAAGCTAGTGGCTGACGCTCGCAGTGAGCGGTGCTAAACTACCGAGGACTTGTGTCATATTAACATTGCAACATCTTTTGTTACCCAGAATTTTGAGAATAGCACATAAAATGCACATCCTACTACTATTTTAGACGCGAAAGTTTGTGAGGATGCATGGATGGATGTGTTTGTTACTCTTTCACGCAAAATCACTTCCACGTTCAGTAGGAACAGATTATGACAAAACTTCACAGATACATAGCTTACACATCAGATTATCACATAGTCGTATCGTTATATAATTTATAACGATATTGGGGCAGTACAAATTCCACGCAAGAGAAACCGCGGATGGCAGCTAGTAATCATTATATGTATTTATTATGCTACTCTGGGTTTCTTTTAAGATACACAATTTAATATGGTGAAGACCAGTATTACTTAGTGATTACTTATCTATGTAAAGTACCAGTCAAAAATAAAATCTAGAAATATAGCCAATATTGTTAATATTTCTAGATTTTATTTTTAAATGTTTTAAAAGTAACTGCCATCAGTAAGTTTAATTCATTACTTTTAAAATGCGCGGCAACTATACATACTTAGATAAAGTACCTATAGATGTACCAATGATGTGGCCGCATATTAAACAACAATAGTTATTTCTGGTTATTTACAAGAACAAGAACACTACAACCCACCATCGCACTGACACTTATTATCTACACATAACCCAATGCCTTGTCTCAGTAAACACATATTACCACGAAATCACAAAAAAAACAAACACGACCGAGTTTGTTTGTCAAACCTGCCATAACATTAGAGTTTGACAAACAACAAAAACCGGCCATGGTGACAAAGCCAAAAAATAATCTTTTGTCCTTATTACTTAGAGAGAGAGAGATCGCTAGTTGGCAGCCCCATTGCACAGAATAAATAATAGTACAAGTACCCATTGGCTGCCAACTAGCGATCTCGCTCTATCAATCACGCTCATTTTGTGGCTAAATCTACAGGTACTTTATCTAAGATTGGCGGCAACCCAGAAACCAAACGTCAAAAACGTTATCATGACAGTGGCGTTCCGTCTCTTAAACGAATCCTCCTCCAGAAATTCTAAAGTGTTGCAAACATTTTTTTTATTATTCTACTAGGTTTCGGCAAATACAATGTAGGTATGCTGATAACCGGCTGTTTTCTGATTTCGGCGATGTACCTGGACATCTTCGGCTTCTCCGTGGTGCTGCCAGCGATGGCGTGTGATATGTCGCTGAGCACGTCGCAACAAGGGCTGCTGTCTGCTATACCACTCATGGGTAATGAATGAGTGTTGTCTGTTTGTAAAGTTTGTCTGTTTGCCCTTTGATTGTTTATTAGACTAGAGTACGCTAAGTGAGAGTTTAGTTTTCAATTCACAATTACAAATCAAAATCCATTTATTAGAATTAGATTGGCAATCAGCCGGTTTCCTTTTTTTGCTTCTGCAGGTGTGATCCTTTCGTCTTACCCTTGGGGTCTGTGCGCTGATACTAAGGGTCGCCGGAAAACTCTGCTAGTCGCCATGCCAGTCGGCTTCTTCCTCAGTTTGGCATCAACCATGGCACCCAACTTCATATCGCTAGCCGTTCTCAAGTTTCTTTCTGTTTCATTGTAAGTTTCTATTCTTAAATCGTACCATAATGTTTAATCACACAATACCAAATTTCAACAACCCATTATGAAAAAAGAAGCAATAAGAGACACAAGAGCTTTAATTAAAACGAAGTCGGTCTACGACTCATTCAGGACCCGATTCCGATAGGCCGTTTTTTTTAATTTTCAAATCAATTCATCTTTAAATTATTTAGTTCACTAATCATTCACCTCCAAGCTAAACATATTTAAGTGTATATGCCCATTTTATTATTATTTCAGCTCAGCATCAGCGAACGCTGCGGGCTTCGTCTTACTAGCAGAAAGCGTGCCTAGTAGACAGCGCAGCAGGCTGATGTTTCTGATGGCCAGCGCCACCATGATGACGCAACTCATCATTTGCTGTAAGCCTACATGCTCACACATGTTTTTTTAAAACCTTTTTATTCTTTTCGAGGGGCAAATAGCTTATATTTACAACATTTATTAATTCCACAGCCTTCGCTCTACCAATATTTACGCTGACCTTCGGCTACGAGATAACATGGCTAGGCGTAGTGTACAGACCGTGGCGGTTGCTGTTGCAAGTCATCTGCCTACCAAGCGCGATCGGTATATTATCTATCATATTTCTGAAGGAAAGCCCGAAGTTCTTGCTTAGTAGGAATAGGAACGAAGAGGCCTTGGAGGTTTTTAAGTCAATTTTCAAGAGCAACACTGGTTTTAAGAAGGACCGTTATTCTGTGAGTAACTGAGCTATTCAAAGTACCTACTTATTAACCATTTGAAGTAACTGCCTCATCGATCGCATGAGATCTAATCATAGAGCTTACAATTTTAATTCAGTATGTATAACAAAATAGCGTGAGTGTTGTTGTATGAAAGAAATAAAAATCATTGTTTTTCAGGTAAGGCGTGTCTACCTCGATGAACCGCCAGTTGATAATTCTAAAACTTCAGTGCTGAAGAAGATTTGGAACCAAACAGCCCCTCTGTTCAAGCCTCCTCTATTAAAGAACTCAGCCATACTTTACTACTTATTGCTGACGGCATATATGACGTAAGTTCGTACCAACGAGTAACATAATCTATAACTTTTGGGTAAGCAAACGCAAAAAAGTTAAGAATCTTTACACTACACCTAGCCAGGGTATCTCGTAACTGAAGGTCAGTGTAAATACTCGTATTACTAGAGCGAAGGCTATGGAATTAATAATTTATAAGACTATCTTAGTAAGTAATTGAATTTACTAACCAGAATATATGTGTGAACCTTTTTCTATTTAAGAGTTGGCAACGCTGTTAAGCAAATTTACAGCATTTATATTGATGGACCACGTCCATGCATGACCGAGAACCGCAAATATAAAGGCATGGCACGATATGCAAGCAACTTGACACTTTTGTGCAACTTGCATGTGCATTTTCACCCAAATTATTTAAATGGCTTCTTCCAGGTCAACGGGCTATACAATGTGGGTGCCAACTATAGCAAACGCATTTTTTTCAAGCGGCGAGGACCATAGTGGTCGTACGTTCTGCGACGTTGCAAGTCAGAGTATAAGGACTCGTTCTAATAGCACTGTAAGTTGGTATCAAATCTTAATATATATATTTCTTGTGTGCGTGTGTATGTGACTGAACTCCTCCTAAACGACTGGACCGATTTTGATGAAATTTTTTGTGTGTGTTCGTGGAGATTCGAGAATGGTTTAGATTTACAAAAAAAAAAAAAAAAAAAAATTGAAAATTAGGGTAGGGTAGGTAGGGTAGGGTAGGTAGGGTAGGGTAGGTAGGGTAGGGTAGGTAGGGTAGGTAGGGTAGGTAGGGTAGGGTAGGTAGGGTAGGGTAGGTAGGGTAGGGTAGGTAGGGTAGGGTAGGTAGGGTAGGGTAGGTAGGGTAGGGTAGGTAGGGTAGGGTAGGTAGGGTAGGGTAGGTAGGGTAAGTAGGGTAGGTAGGGTAGGGTAGGGTAGGTAGGGTAGGGTAGGTAGGGTAGGGTAGGTAGGGTAGGGTAGGGTAGGTAGGGTAGATGCATATTAGGTGTTTTTATGGCAAAACAAAGTTTGCCGGGTCAGCTAGTATGTATATATATTTCTAACTGACTGAACTTTTTGTTAAAATGTCGATAACCGTAACTAGATTGCAAAAAATATAAAAATGTCCTTAAAATGAATTGTCTAGTAACATTAAATCAACTGCCAGAAAATTGATGAAATCCAATGGAAAAATTGACCTGACAAAAATATTAACCGAATTAATCATTTCACAGGAATCAGCTGAGTGCACCGGCAGTATAGACCCAAAGGCGCTATATGCCACTATGGTATACTCCGGTGCAGCAGTAATCGCTTTAATCCTGCTGTCTTTCATGGTGGGCCTTGGCAAAAAAAAGTTAACACTCTTAGTGTTTACTATATCTTCCATATGCGGCATCTTGCTGCTCTTCGTCAGAATCCCGATACTGAGCATGACATTGTTATTCGTGTTCCTCTACGTTACACTGATCTTGGGCAACGTTAATACGTATTTGGTGGAGTTGAATCCTACGCATTTAAGGTACAAATATTTTTTAGTACTTATTTACCTCATCACTTTTCTTACCAACAGAAACATTGCTGTAATTACTGTATATCTGAAATTAAAAAAGCTAGAATTAATTTTGTAATTAAATATTTCCTTAACTAAATTACTGTTATTACAGAGGCATGACGACATGCTTGTCGGTGGTGGTAGCCCGAGGTTCAGGCTTCTTCAGCGTGCAAATCATCGCCAGCCTGCAAAAAGACTACTGTACGCCCATGTTAGCCGGATATGTCGCTTTAGTCATCTGTAAGTATGTGAAGTTATTAGATACTTGCTTCTGCCAGCGCGCAGCGGCTTCGCCCGCGTGAAAAGTTTTCTTAACCCAAGGGAACATTTTAACGGGCATTACCGGGATGAAAAGTTCTAGCTAGCCCATCTGCTATTCCAGACCATAATAATGAAAAAAAAAACTATCTCTGCGCCAAATTTCCATTTACCCGCTAGCAATTTACCAGTTTCCAAATGAAATACATAATTATGATGTTTATTCTCATTGTTTCAGCTGGATTTCTCGTTGCATTTCTCTTGCCGACGGATTCGAAATCAAAAGAAGGGAAGAAACAGATTGAAAGAAAAGAAGAAATAGATCCATAGTTTCAAATTTTAAGATATTATTATAACTAAGTATTCAATAATTGTTAGTTCAATAATTTAATTATTGTGAAGATACTCATTAATTTAAACTAAATAATATTTCCTTTTATTCTGTTAATAAAAACATAAGCATTAAAGTTATGGTTTCATTGGAAGAAAATATTAACCGCCATAATTTTATTAAAAACAGAGTTTAATTCAACGGTTGTTTTTTCTAAATTTATATATAGTCTGCCTGATAAAAGTCTGCAGAAGTTAAGTTATTCTTTCACATCAGTCACTTTTGTGGTACATGAACTGTCAAATTTCTTCTGCTCTTAATTGTTTTTTTACAAAATTAAGTAGAAACACGGTTAAACCTATTAAAATTGGAGTAAGGTAGTTATTAAAAAACATGCTTAGTCAATTCCAAGATCTGATGGAACCGCACGATTTCGTCTGAAGACAATGCTTACAAGATATCGAAAAGTTGACGTGTACGTAGATGTAATGATTTTGATATTGCGCCTTTTCATTTTTGCATAATGGATTATATCATTACATTTTTTTTAATACGTCTATCGCCTGTGCATGTTGTTTACAAGGAAGCCGTGTCAAATTACAACATTAAGAAGCAAAAAAATAGAAATTTGTCTTTTTGCGGTAATTACACATTGTTAAAACGGTCACTTACATCGACAAAACTGCATCAAATCCACATTGCATCGTGCTAAATTGACTAGTCTTTATCAGGAATATAATATCAGAAAAAAAGTTGTAAAAATGTGGTCAAAGTAGTTTAGTAGTAGTATCAGAATAAAAAAAACGATTATCACAATCTTTTTCATAATACAGACTGTGTTACCATCCCCAAATTTACGAAATCTCACAGTTTTTGACTTCTGCAGTCTTATATTAGCCAGACTATTATCATTAAACTTTACTTTAGAAAAACTACTAAATTAGAAATAAAATATATGTGTCAACTGGCAACATTTACACTTGGTGGTTGTCGGATGATCTGTCAAAAGTTTAACTGTCATTCATTTTTGTGAAACGGCTAGCGAAATGTCTGATTGTGCCGGTGATAATTCAAAACCACGAGTTGTGGTTTTAGGAGGTAACTAATTTCCCTTACCTGGTTTAAATATGCTAAAAACTGCAATGAATGCAATAGTATCGATGATATATTTACTGCTGTGAAGTGACGTGTTTTTTTTTATTCTTGTAACGGTCTCGGAGTGTTAGTCATCAGGCCTGAGCGTATTCTTTTTCGTCGGTTGACGGTGTGATTTTGATTCAGGGTGCGGTTTCATCGGGCGGAACCTGGTGGAGTACTTGATAACCAATGACTTGGTGAGCAGCCTGCGTGTGGTAGACAAAACGCCACCGCAACTGGCTTTCTTGAACCCAACACATAGCAAGATTTTTGAAGACTCTCGTATTGAATATAAGAGCGCGAATCTTATTAATCCCAGTAAGTACAACTAATGTATTATTGCTATATTATATTCTCTTCATACCTTCATGGCCATTCTAGAAAGATTCTTAACAGAATTTAATTGTTATTTATCTGACAGAATATTTATATCTTGAAGTCTCTGTAATACAATTTCTTCTCAGGACTTATGATAATATCCATCATATTTCTTGGCAGGTAGGTATGGAACTTTTGCAATGTTGCAATATATTATTATTTCTTTTTGCATACTAAGTCAAGGGCAGCGTAAACACATCAATTTCAACTTTCTCACTATCTGTAAAACAAGTACAGATAAGATAAAAACTCTTTTCTGTTGCAAATAAGTCAAAACAAACTCATAGACAACGAACTTGTTACTATAGACTAATTAGATTTATTTCAGTAGAATATTCTTTAAATTAATGTAGGCAAATATTATTATTATTACTATTGCTATAATGAAGTAGGTACCAGATGTCATCATCATCAGCCTATTAATGTGCCCACTGCTGGGACACAGGCCTCCTCTCTGTGAGAGAGAAAGGTCCGTATACCACCATGCGGGCCCAGTGGGGGTTGGTTTTCTTTACCAGATGTAACCAGAAAGAAAGAGTACCTTTCTGGATTTCATACAATTAGCAAAAATTGTTTCTCTGCAACTACCTCTTTTCATGTAAAAATGGAACAATCGCAGAAATGTCGGCGTTTTGAATCATCAGAAGTTGAGGGATTTTGGTGTAGTAAGCATCAAACCTTCTGATGGCTTTGAAGTGTGCTATCCTAAGGAGCTCCGTAACCATAACCAAAACGATAGGATATCTAAAATAAAAATGGAACCGTAACCAAATCCTATATACCTAAAAGTTTTGGGTGATTTCGGATAGGGGTGGAGTTGAAATGAGACACTATGTTCTATGTTAGGGAGGTTTGGTTTCCGCACTTAGTCCCTCAAATAGACCTTTGTACATGCCGTACTGTAGAGCTGACAACTGAGCAACTTGTACCAAATGATAACTTAGAAATAAATTCATTAAGTTATTACTTATTTATTTTTACAATTTCTTAAAATTCTAATATCCATAATTTACGGATAAACTGAAATAACTTCAAATCCTAAATATTATTTCTATATCCATACCCATATTCAGATCTGAAATTTCATATCCATAACATCCCTACCCCACACTAGGTTCCTGGACCTACTCCTGCAATTAATTTCTTTGCTGCCCAACACCATAAAGGCAGCCGCTCAAATTTTAAAGCAATTTTGTGACAATGTGGAACTATTAAGGTCTATCCACAAATATTAGGGCCGTGCCAGGGACGTGGATGGACCGAGCTCCAAAAAAATATTGTTGGGTACATTTTATATGAACTCGTTCACACATGTCCGGGCACGAGTGAACGAGTTCATATAAAATGTACATACCAATATTTTTTTGAACTCCTGACAGGGCACGTTCCGTCCACGTCCCTGGCACGGCCTTGATATGTGTGGATAAACCTTTAACTGTCTGCTTTACTTATCCAGCACCCTTCAAATTATATTGTTTTAGTCCCTGTCTGGTAAGCTCATAATTATTTCCTGATCTTTAAAAATGGCTTAGAGAACATTTATTTTATTGTGTGATTGAGGTTGGTACAAACATAAAAGGGCAAGCAACTCCTAAAGCAGATCCATAAAGCTCTGGATTATCAAATCCAGCAATTTGTAAATTGTTAGTACAATCCTGATACTATACATAAATAATCACAGTACTCTGTGACAAAACAAATTGAAGTCCACACAATTAATTGCTACTGTCCAGCATCCTTAAATGTATCATGTATAATGCAATTAACTTCTGTAGTAGCCTCTGATTATGTTATCATGTGCAGGATGATTCATATCCATGCTGTTGTATTTGTCACATTTATCTCTGTGACAGTTTATAATTTGTGTGTAACATTTCTATACTACTTTTTAGGGCCTATGCACATTGCACGCACAAGGTTTTTATTGCGAGCTGTCGACGCGTGAGTAACGCTACAAAAACGTGTGGCAAACGTAACTATAGTTGTCTCTTTGAAGTATGGCATGATTTTCTAAGATTCTTAATTTAAATAAAACCATTTTTACAAAAAAATAAACTGACTTCAAAGAGTAGTCACAAGAGTAGTCTCTTTTTAGGGTTCCGTACACAAAGAGTAAAAACGGGACCCTATTACTAAGACTCCACTGTCCATCTGTCTGTCACCAGGCTGTATCTCATGAAACGTGATAGTTGAAATTCTCACAGATGATGTATTTCTGTTGCCGCTATAACAACAAATCCTAAAAACAGAATAAAATAAATATTTAAGTGGGGCTCCCATACAACAATCGTAATTTTTTCGCCGTATTTTGCGATAATGTTACGGAATCCTTCGTGCGCAAGTCCGACTCGTACTTGGCCGGTTTTTTTAGTTTTACGCACTATCACTGAAATCGAGCAAGTTCTATAGTAAGGTATCTAAAGGATTGATAAAATACCTCAATTAACTCAATATATACATTCGTTACGGAGATCGGATGTATGCTCCATACCTTCAAAACTGCCCGATCCATTTGATTAAACTTGCACTATTCCCTAAGTGGAGAGATACGCGATCCAACACAAAAAGTATAATCACGATCCGATAATTAGTTTCGTAGAAATCCGTGGATAAACATACATAACATACATACACTTAAGAAATTTTCTAGAGTAACATATGTGAATATTGTCCAATTCCAAAAATTTTACAAACATACGTGTCGAATTGATTACCTCCTTTTTTAAATTCGGTAAAACACGAAAAAGAAGACAACAACCGTTCTGAATTGACATCGAACGTGATCAGCATTTATGGTTTACTAGCTTCTGACAGCGGCTTCGCCCGCGTGAACGTCGAAAATGTTCCCAAGGAAACATAATCCCGGGATAAAAAGGAACCTGTGCGCTATTTCTGACTATAATCTATCTCTGTGCCAAATTTCATCCAGATCCGACCAGCCGTTTGAGCGTGAAGAAGTAACAAACATACAAACACACTCACAGACTTTCGCCTTTATAATATAATTAGTATGATGTGATTATTAGGGTACCTATGATGAAGCGATAATAGGGTAAGGCCTAGTTCTACCGTAGAACTGTTCAGTAGAACTAGTGGGAACAAACCCAATGATCACCGCGAGTGCCATACTAAAACAACTATAGAGGAAACACGTACGCGCGGACAAATCTTCGGCACTCAGCTAATGTAACTCTTTGCATTCACACATAAAACTACCAAAAATTAATATTTCAACCTCATGATTACTGAACACGCAAGACGCGTAATTTTCGTAATAATTACCTCATTAATCCACAGCGAATTACTTACTATTCCTTCATGCATGCTGCCGTTGCGTGAGCGTATGCATGCGTATGTAACGTACGAATATGATTTTGGCATGGTTAAACTCTATACAAACCGCAAGTGATTTCAAAGCGCGAGTGGTTCGATCAAGTTAAGCTAATCTTGAAAAGGTCAGTCTATGATTGTGTGACCATCTTTACATACCATGCTTTCATTCGAAACCGTTAGAACTGTCTATCGTTCGTGCCGGTCGTCAAGGGTCTTTAAAAGCCCGAAAGGCTGATGAGTAAAGCTCTGTCCACACATTACCGCGGGAACCCGCCAATGTGAAAAAATCGGTTACATACGATTTGTACGAACTTGTTCACACATCTCCGTATCAGGGGGATCCGGCAGGCTAATTACGTAAGAAACAGCAATCAGTAATCATCGCGCGATCAAACGCTTTATGTCATAAACGTCAGAACAGTGTAGTTATGGTACTATACTGTAGTTATGGTGCTACACAACGACTGCTAATCGCTCGCTGTTTGTCAAATGCACTTATTTCTAAACAAAACCGTCAAAAACTCAAAAACTTCTGTATTCCTACACGTTTGCTAATCGCTCGCTGTTTGTCAAATGCACTTATTTCTAAAAAAAAAACTCAAAATCTTCTGTATTGAAGAGCAATTATTGCGCAAAAACCGCTATCGTTTTGCTCATGCAAGATACATAATAAGCCTGCGGATCGTTCATACAAATCGTATGTAACCGATTTTCCGTGTTCCGAACCCGGAAATGTGTGAACCAGCGCTTAATCTTACGTACCTATACGCCTTTCTGAAATACTATTCATCTGCATGCTGCATTCGATTACACTGGAAGCCGAACACAATTTAGTTGGGATAAGGGTAGGCAAATGATGGCGCAATTATAGTCAGTCTCTCTCAAGCAGTGTAAAGCTGGGAATAAATTATCGGACGCGGCTGACGGACGCGACCTACAGCCGCGACTGATATGTGTGCACAGTCGTTTGGGACACGGCTTGCGGACGCGTCCGAGCGCTTACTCCATAGATAATATAGCTTATTCAACGAAGATTATGTTTGTGTAGAAACATGTTGAGTAGTGAAAGTAAGGACGCAATTTTCTGCTGCGAACACACTCGATAAGTTTTCTTCTATTTTTATTTGTAACCTCTCACGCACGTGCGAGATATCGCGTAGTCAGAGTTGTTCTGACGCCGGTACGCGTCCCGCACCCCGTGCGCACCGTCCGCAGACGTTTTCGGCTGACACAAACATCCAGCGGGCCAGATCTCTATCGGACGTCCGAACGCCCAAGGTCACGTCTGCGACTTACGTCCGATAGTTTGTACAATGTAAAGTACATTCATTACACAGATACTCTGTAAGTCGCGGCTGTCAGTCACGTCCGTCAGCCGCGTCCGATAATTTGTTCCCAGCTTAATAATCACGCACAACACTTACACGCCATAGACAAAAGGTGTAAGTTTTAATTTAGACGTTTCGTGTGTGACTGCTGAGGCACTGCAGCGGTGCGTTTGTCGTATTGCGCTCGACCGATTGATTTTCTCCAAACAATTTATGTCATGGACTAAGTGATTAAACAGGTCACTATGTATAATGCCCGGACATTATGAATATAGATAGTAAAATCGGGCAATATAATGAATACTGATTTAAACATCTATATTTATTACCTTGTCTGGTCATTATGAATCTTGCTAAGTCACGGTTGGGCAATTCGATAATTAACGTCAATAAAATTAGACCCAAGAGTGAGCTCGCGAGCTTAGGGCACTCCGAAACGGATAGGTTAGGTTCGAAGGAGCGAACTCAGCTCCCGTCATCTCCTTCATGTTAGGTTACTTTACGTTAAGCCGTTGGTCCCGGCTGTCATTTGAAGATCTTTGACGGTCGTTACGGGTAGTCAGAAGCTTGAGATCTGACACCAGTCTTGCCAAGGGGTACCGTGTTACCCAATTACTGGGTTGTGGAGGTCTGATAGGCAGTCGCTCCATGTAAAACACTGGTAAACACTGGTACTCAGCTGAATCCGGTAAGACTGGAAGCCGACCCCAACAATAATTGGGAAAAAGGCTAGGCAGATGATGATCTTTTTATATTCCGGCCCAATCAGTTATTTGCATTATTCAGAAAGCCTGGTCAATTAAATTATTTCAATAGTTTTATCATATTGCCTACTCATATTGGGCATTTTTCAAATTGCCGAATTAATCACTTGGTCCATAACATATACACCAAGAGCGGTTTTACCTGCTGGCATACCTTCCAAACCCAATATCCGATTCCGAATCTATCATCAGTCTTGGTTTTGCCTAAGCAGCTCCCATGATAACACCAATCTCGAAATCTAGATTTTAGGCTATTAGCCTATTTAGAGTGTTATTTATTTATATGGATAGACCGTCGATCCGGCGTCAAGTAAACAAAAGTATTTATTAAAAGCTATAAACGGCTAGCTGCTGGCCTGACCTTTAGCTCGACATTTACCACATGGTGTATTTTCGACTAATTGGTCCATTGACTTAAATTTCACCCCTCTGAACTTTGACGGGTAATATTCTTCAGCGTTTCATCAAGCTAAAAGGAAATATTTTAGTAGGAAGGTTTTACTAAAAATGCGTAATCTGTGCTGCTTCGATTTTGTAACATGAGTCGTGTAAAACCTTACAACTGCGGTGCTGTCTTAGCTTCATACCTGCCAATCTGTTGTGCCTACAGACTATTTCTTACATTATTGTAGGGCACTGTATAGTGAAACATATACATAATACGATCCATTAATATAAATTTTTAGGGTTCCGTACCCAAGGGGTAAAAACGGGACCCTATTACTAAGAATCCGCGGTCCGTCTGTCTGTCTGTCACCAGGCTATATCTCATGATCTGTGATAGCTAGACAGTTGAAATTTTCGCAGATGGTGTATTTCTATTGCCGCTATAACAATAAATACTAAAAACAAAATGAAATAAATATTCAAGTGGGGCTCCCATACAACAAACAAGATTCTTTTGCCGTTTTTTACGATAATGGTACGGAACCCTTCGTGCGCGAGTCCGAATCGCACTTGGCCGGTGTTTATCCGTGGTGCAAGGCAACTGGGCTTATCCCAGTTGTAAACGACCCTCTGTGCCTATTGGCCTTGTTTGTTCTGTCTCCTGCTTGATATGGAGGGAAGTGGAAATTTGTACTTTTTCCTACTCCTCCGTTATTCTTTTCGGATTAATTTCGTTGCGGGATCCAAGACAGTTTCATTCTCCGGGACTTCGTCGAGCTTCATTGCTTCGGCGCTTTTCTAGTGGTCGCTACTGTTGATTCTGGCTTTCAGGAGTTGCAGTGGTTTGGGAATAGTGCGGTGGGAAAGTCCCAAAAAAATAAAATATACATAGTACAAGCAATTTCTTCCATTCTTGTAGGGGACTTACACTCCTTTATCTCAACGTTATGGTGACGGAGATGCCTCCTCTCATGTCTTGATTTCTGTTTATCGAAAACGAAAATACTGATACCCGTCAAAAAAAAATCACAAGGCAGCTAATGGTAGCTATTACGAGAAAACATTATTTTGCTTGAAGTATTAACGCCTTGCTTCTTCGATTAACTTCAATCAATCTATACATATAATAAATCTGTAGAAAAGTCGTTTTGTACATCGAAAATATTTCCAACATAACCCATTTCCAGCATTTTTTGTCTGTTTATCTGTGCACGCATAACGTAAAATGTACACAACCAATGTAAGATAACTTTTATACATGAAAATTGTGCGTAACTTGGAGTATTACTTAGTTTTTGTTTCATCGCAATCGGTTCAGGTTCACTCTATCAAAAGTTAGACGAATTTAAAGTGTTCAAAAAGTAAAATTATCACAACACACGCAATTCAGATACTCGGACAGTTGAACTCCATATTCGATAGATGGCGTTGAGCATATGAAGTCATTTTCTGAATGGCGGTGTTAAGATTCTCCGCGAAAGAATGACCCTAGAAAAATATTGGTAGGTAAGTAGGGTAGGGTAGGCATTGACGGGAGCGAAGCACACCTATACTCCATTTGCTATAACATTAGACGTTTAAATTAGCCCATTTTACAGCCCGTTCAACCGATTTCGAATTCTATTTCGTTGGTGATACGACAAATGGTAGCTGTAGTAAACAGTTGGTTTTGGTAACAGGTTTATGCTTTTTATGTCATCCTTATGTTAACGGGATAGAACTCAAAATCGGTTGAACGGACTGTAAAAAGATTTGGAAACATGTCTAATGTTATTTTAAATGGAGTTTAGTATAATAATAAAATTCTTTAGCCCTAAAACGCGCCACAGCACTTGCATGTCCTCCATTCGACACTCGCGTCATTCTTAATTTGGTCTGTGTCAATCCACTCCCAGATTATACGGAGTTATTTGTGTATCCGTTATCGTCGCGTTAACCCGTTCCGTTGTTACAAATAATGCAAAAAGAATTATGTAAATGTGTGCACTAGACCACGAATGACGTACATCGGTCAACTTGTAGTTGAGCGGAGAGTGGGCCAGTTATTTTGGGTAGAAAGTCTCAGTTTTACAGACAGACTAAATATTTTCCTTCTAGCGTTTCTTTCATCCTGGTATGAGATTTACTTCTCGCTTCCTTACTCACACATCTTAGAAGCACTCGCCTGAAAGATGGTGTTTTAAGAGGAAATAGGGGCAGAGAGCGCTGACTGAATTTCCTTAGTAAAAAAGTTAATAAGGTTTTTAGATTTTTTGAATTAACTTCTTTTTTTTTTTAAGTTTATGTACATTTAAACATATAAGTGTTATATATTTTTGAAATCACTTCTTAAAACCCTTTATTTTGATACCCCAAACAATGGGTTTGGAAGTAAAAAAAGATTTTGTCCCCCACAATATGGTGCCCAAAAGCCGCCATTTTTCTATTTTCCAATTTTAATGTAGTCAGTAACACTCGCAGGGTAAAGACGGATAGATTGACGTATGAATCATCAAAATCAGCCAACGCGTTTGGTCTCTGGAACGCCACATAGGAACAAACATACATACATAGACTGATAAACACATTACCCTCCTTCGACAGTCGGGTAAAAAGTCATAATTCGAGGTTTGGCTCTCGCCTGTTTCCTCCTCCAATATTGGACCAATTTAAATGATATTCCATAAACTGAAATAAAACATATATACTATGCCCCTATGTTTTCCTATATGATGATACATTATCTTTAGAAGCACTAGAACCCTCAAAAAATGCTCATAATTGCGCTGTCAACAGAGGCTTAGTGTACTAATTTGACAACTATAAATGAGTAAAGGAAAACATAGGGGCTTAGTATATATCTTACTTTTCCAGTTTATGGAATATCTGTTAAATTGGTACAATATTGGAGGAGGAAATAGACGAGAGCCAAACCTCGAATTATGAATTTTACTAAGGAAATTTAGTCGGCGCTCTCTGCCTCTATTTCCTCTTAGACAATCTCAGACTTCTCGGTTTGATCTATTGTATAATTCGTCTCTAACAACTCCTTAGCTAACTATACCTGTAAGCAGAAACCTTTATCTAAGTCATTTTCTTCTTTTAATACCATGGTTAATGTAACTATAACTCTTTAACCCCCGACGGAAAAAGAGGGGTGCTATAAGATTGACGTGTGTTGCTTTGTATCTGTGTGTCTGTCTGTGGCATCATAGCGCCTAAACGGATGAACTCATTTAGATTTTTTTTTTGAAAGGTGACTTTGTCGAGAGTGTTCTACCTATGTTTGAATAAAATCGGTTTAGCCGTTCAAAAGTTATTCGCATTTTACTCTTGAATCTGGATTTTTTCGCAAGATATCGTGTCATTATTATGTTT
This sequence comes from Anorthoa munda, assembly GCA_945859665.1. Taxonomy (NCBI): domain Eukaryota; kingdom Metazoa; phylum Arthropoda; class Insecta; order Lepidoptera; family Noctuidae; genus Anorthoa; species Anorthoa munda. Next base: position 3,837,151 of record OX243901.1, on the reverse strand, counting down.
TTCGATAGATTGTCGATTGAAGCGTGTCTGCTACTAGGTATATTATATGTAGTTTAAAAAGCATGAAATAAAAATTTTAATCGGGGTTTCTTTTTTAATTTGTAAAATTATCTTGTTTTCAAGAGTTGATATATTGTTATATTGTACATGTTACCCAGTAACCTAAGCTTTATAAAAAAACCGGCCAAGTGCGAGTCGGACTCGCGCACGAAGGGTTCCGTACCATTATCGTAAAAACCGGCCAAGTACGAGTCGGACTCGCGCACGAAGGGTTCCGTACCATTATCGCAAACAAACTACAAAAAATCACGTTTGTTGTATGGGACCCCCACCTAAATATTTATTTTATTCTATTTTTAGTATTTGTTGTTATAGCGGCAACAGAAATACATAATCTGTGAAAATTTCAACTGTCTAGCTATCACGGTTCATGAGATACAGCCTGGTGACAGACAGACAGACAGACGGACCGCGGAGTCTCAGTAATAGGGTCCCGTTTTTACCCTTTGGGTACGGAACCCTAAAAAGAATTGCTTTAAAATGGATCCATATGCACATTCCTTAGGTAGTGTGATTCATTATTTTGAGTTCAAAATTAGCGTCGGTCTACCTACTCCATTGTCATTGTATACCTTTAGAGTTCGCAGCGAATTCAGCACAAATATAACTCTTTGTCGCATTGTTACGTCTAATCATAGGGAAAAATTACGTTTTCCTTGTAAACAACATAACAAGTAAAGGTATCGAATGTCAAGTTACGGTGAATTAAGATAACACTATGGGAGAAATATGTAGAAGTTTTATAGTCATTTATTCGCACTTAAAATGTCGAGGAGATATTAGTTAAGCTAAAATCAATAGCCCATTACGTACAAAAAAAAATGAGTTTCAGTTCTAAGTATGGGGAACTGCCAAATATTTTTTTAAATCTTTTTATGTGAAAATCGTAGCGGTTCACAGAATACAGATCTACTTACCAAGTTTCAACAGCATAGTTCTTAATTTTTCGGAAAAAAAGTGGCTGTGACATACGGACGGACAGACACACAGACATGACGAATCCATAAGGGTTCTGTTTTTTGCCATTTGGCTACGGAACCCTAAAAACTGCAAATAGTACGTACGTACGATTAGTAATTAATTTAGGAAAGACTAACATAATACATTTCTATCAGCGCACATCAATACCAAATTTAAAAATTGAACTTAATAAAACTAAAATAGACCAAGTATCAAAAGCAAAATTCTTGGGCATTGTAATTGACAGTCAAATGACGTGGAAACCTCAAGTAGAAGAGATTTGTAATAAATTGAGCATATCTGCTTATGTCCTATTCAGTTTGGCTAAGAAGGTTAACATCGCCACAACTTTGGTTGCATACCATGGTCTCGTAGCTTCCATTCTGAGATACGGTATAGTTTTCTGGGGAAATTCTTGCCTACGGGAACAGGTATTCAAGGCCCAAAAACGTTGTTTAAGATCGATGTTAAATATGAAAATGACTGCAAGTTGTGTTCCAGTGTTTAAGTCCCTAAAGCTGTTAACATTTCCGGCAATGTATATTTTAGAAATGGCAATTTTTGTTAAACGTAACATGCATCTATTTTCTACAGTTTCGCAAACTACTAAGAGACCAATCAGAAGCCAGTACAAAAACCTTTTACTAGTTGAGAGTTGCAATACTGCTTTATTTAAAAAAAATGTTATTAGTATGGGAGCTACAATATATAACAAAATACCTGACATAATAAAAGATAACACGATACGTAATTTTAAAAAGAAGTTAACAGCATTATTGATTGAAAAGTGTTACTACTCGATTAACGATTTTCTAAATGACAATGACATTTGACATTCTAATGTAAATTTCTAATTTAATATAATGATAACATGTTTTATGCAATTTAACGACATACCAACATATTTAATTGTATCTGTTTTGAACTGTAATTTGTATTTTTGAGACTAGTTTTTTGATTATCTACTCGTTTTACTTAATTCATGTTTGCATGCCTAATCTGGTAGATTGTACAAGGATCACAATTGTTTTTTTTACACCTTATGTCATGTACCTACAATCTCTGCAAATAAAAGAAACTTTACTTTACTTTACGAAAGCGATGTCTACAACGTTGCTAAAACAATTATCAGGTAATCTCCATTTAAAATTGAGGTATCGTTACAACTTTACAGGGTCTAGGCTCAGACGTAAAATCGAGATTCTCGGCCGAGTATTGTGATAGGAAACAGATCCAAGACTAAACACAACCTTACTTCTTTAAACGGACAATAATTCTAATAAAATACATGCTCTTACGCCGATTAACATTCCACTCATCGACACCGTAAGGGAAATCTCCCACAAAAGATAAATAAGTCTAATTTACCATGCCATCCAATAGGATGTTGACTTGACGTGTTAATATTCAAAATGACTCAGGCGCATGCACTGAATACTAATAAAGTAACACAAACAGACCAATTGTTATGATTGCCTTTAGCAATGAGGACGTTTAGGCAGGAAGGAATACAGGAAAATAAAGTAGTGTTTCTAGGTATTGTTGATCTAAATAACATTTTTAAAAATGAATAATATAGCGTTTCCTGATTAACCTAGGAAAATAACAGTGGTTAATTAGCTTCTGGCCGACTAATAGCGTTAGTATGTAGGCTCTTTGAGAATATCTTTCTTGTGAATACTTTTCGCTTACGCCATTGCTTTAACCAAAAATGCGGTGACAAAAATCTAAAAAAAAACTGGCTTCCAAAACAAAACACTATAAAGCAAAAAATTACTTTCTTTTCGGCAGTCGGTGTCAAAAACTAAAAGAAATAGGGACCAAAGACAGCTAAATACCTTTTATTTTTCTCTTTTTAGTGTAATATTAATATTATGACCGTGAAATTACGCATTATTAAGGATAACTCAAAAACTACTCGTCAGATCAGCTTTCAAATAAAATAAGAATCATCAAAATCGGTTCACCTAGCAACTCAGATCAAATAAAAATATTAATATAAAATAAAAAAATACAAGCTTTTTCGTATTCTTCTCAGCAAACTCTTTAATTTGATACCCATATCATGGCAGTGCACAAAAAATAACTAGTCCGCCATCTTAGGCCGTCCGCCTTATTGGATTTATAATGACGTCACTTAGCTAACCATGCATTGTCATTTAAACTAAACGTGTATGCAACATTTTATCTTAATCGGTTGAGGATAACTGCTTTAAAATTCAGTTGCAAGATTTGACCCGGACACACTTACATACATACATTACAAGTTAATAAAAATCTTGTAAAAAGTCAAAATGGAACGTTGCAAACAACAAGGTGACGCCGCCGCGCCGGTTACAACTATGCCTCGCCGTATACATACACAATTACACCCACATACGTACAACGAAACTACGCCTTAGCTTGTCAGTTGAGCTCTCAGATCAAATTTTTAAGGCGATGATAGCTCAGTGGTAGTGACGTCGGATACCGAGACGAAGGTCGCGGGTTCGAATCCTACAATGAGCTTGAGCTTTCGGTGAAGGAAAACATCGTGAGGAAACCATAGCACGGTGGTAGGGTACTTTGTAGTACCCGCCTGGCTGGCAACCACCCTCAAGTTGAAAATCTGTCGCCAAGCACCTTCCGGTGTGTTCCGACAGCAGCACTTGAGAGCCAGTTCCCTTCTAGGCTTTGTGTGCTTACCACCATCGGCCACATCATCACTGACCACGGTGAGATTGTGGTCAAACACAGGCCTATACACAGTAAAAAAAAAAAAAAAAAAAAAAAAAAAGCTCATTTTCAAAACCCATTTTGCCTGCATTTACTAATCTTTACACAAAAATTTCTATAGGCATAATATTACTTGTGCAGTAACCCAATCCGTACAACGAAAGCACGTGGTGGCGCCACCAATACTCGATACGCCCTCATATTTGTGCATACAATGCCGTGCCTACCAGAACAGCTTGTTATGAATATTATAAATATAACACTTGCATTGTTAACGATTTAATTGATTACTCAAAGGCTGCGTCATTGTTTCCTGATAGCTCCAACATAGGAGTCTTAGAGTCAAGAGCGAATAAGTTACTTCTAGGCAAGCATGGTTTACTGTTGACCACATCATCAGGTGAGATAGTGGTCAAACGCGAGCCTATCCACAATAAAAAAAACCGGCCAAGTGCGAGTCGGACTCGCGCACGAAGGGTTCCGTACCGTTATCGCAATAAAACGGCCAAAAAATCACGTTTGTTATATTGGAGCCCCCCTTAATTTATTTTGATTTAATAATTATTATTTTTTGAAGTGAATATACAACTAAATATTCTGTGAATATTTTAAGCGTCTACCTGTTGCCGTTATTAATATCGAGCAAAAAAGGGCAAAAAAATCACGTTTGTTGTATGGGAGCCCCCTTAAATATTTATTTTATACTGTTTTTAGTATTTGTTGTTATAGCGGCAACAGAAATACATCATCTGTGAAAATTTCAACTGTCTAGCTATCACGGTTCATGAGATACAGCCTGGTGACAGACGGACAGAGAGACAGACGGATCGCGGCGTCTTAGTAATAGGGTCCCGTTTTTACCCTTTGGGTACGGAACCCTAAAAACGGCCAGTTGCGAGTCGGAATCTGCCTAGTTATCACGGTTCTTGGGATACAGCCTGCACCTGTAGCCAAGTTGACAATCTACAATCAATAACTCTAGTAGAAAACGAATCAATGTATGGGAATGACACATCTGATCGTAAAGTCACGTGGCCAGACCATACAAATAGAAGGCGTTAACGATTGTAGAAAGAGATTCGATACTAAACGTTTGTAACTTGGTTCGAGGGGCTGGTGACAGACAGACAGACAGACGGACCGCGGAGTCATAGTAATAGGGTCCCGATTTACCCTTTGGGTACGGAATCCTAAAAAAGATAGTTGAATAGGAGTGTTATTACGTAAGTGTGGGAATGTATTCGTTAATATTGAAGGGTGCCTTTCTTATTTAATTTCTGGTGAGAGAAAAAATCTAATTAGTATTGATGCTAGGTGCATAGTATGTACAGGGTACCTTACCATTGTTTTGACTCGCAGTTATAGTGCGTTATGTATGACAATATGACTCACTCATGTAGTCACAATCAAATGCCTCAAAAGGCCACAACTCTGATTTTATAATCTTAAACACATCGATACTAATATTATAAAGAGGTAAAGTTTGTGAGGTTGTAGAGGCTAATCTCTGGATCTACTGAACCGATTTAGATGAAATTTGGCATGAAATAGTTTGAGACTCTGGGAAGAACATAGGATATTTTGTTTTGTATTCTCTTGGGATGATAAAAACACATTATACGCGGGCGGAGCCGCGGGCAGAAGTTGGATATAGATAAATTTAGATTTGCACGTCTGTTTTATTCTCTATACTTTATTATCGTGTAACTCTTTATTTCCTAGTTAATTTTATATTCCAGGCGGACTTCTGTAAAGGTCCTTGTACTGTCAAATATTTTAAGACTACCACTGCATCAAATCCATATATGTTAGTGTTATATTCTCGTATCCTCTGGCCTTCATCACCTCACCTTCTTTCCAGCATCATGTGCATCAGCCCTGGACCCCGGCGATGGTGCGCCATGGGGCCTGGTAGTCAACTGTGCAGGCGAGACCAGGGTGGGACAGACGGAGGCAGTGTACTCCGAGGGACTCCTCACGCTCAGCACCAACGTGGCGAAACAGTGTGCCAAGCTGAAGGTCGAGAGGCTGGTTGAGATCTCCAGCGGGCATATGCATAGTAGTGATAAGGTTGGTACTTTATTTAAAGAATTTAAAAAGTGTTTTTTTAGCAGATTCTAATGCACTGGGTGAAGTCAGACTATGCATGATGATGGTGAATGCTTGGTGGAAAAAACTTGACGGTTGAAGAGCGTGTTAAAGGGTAAAAGACAAAAAAAAAATAACAAAAAAATTAAATCGACTTCTAAAACAAAACACTACAATTCGTATCTGTCGGTGGCATCATTGCTCCTAAACGGAAGATCCGATTTTGATTTAGATTTTTTGTTTGTTTGAAGATTCTTAGCTACGTTTAGCTACGTTTTATTGCTTGAATCGGGGTATTTTCGCAAGATCATCATCATTTCAGCCGAAAGACGTCCACTGCTGGACATAGGCCTCCCCCAGGCGTCGCCACATTGACCGATCCCGTGCGTCTCGCATCCAGCGCCTCCCCGCAACCTTAACCAGGTCATGAGTCAACCTAGTGAGAGGCCTTCCAACGTATCGTCTTCCGGTTCGCGGTCGCCATTCCAGAAGGATTTTTCGACAGATTTTTCGCAAGATATCGTGTCATAATTACGTGTCCGATAGATTGTCGATCGAAGCGTTTCAACTACTAGTATATATAAACTAGCTATTCCCCGCGGCTTCGCTCCCGTGGGCCACCCCACAGGACCCATTATCGGGACAAAAAAATAGCCTATGTCACTCAGGAATAATGTAGCTTTCTATTGGTGAAAGAATTTTTTAAATCGGTCCAGTAATTTCGGAGCCTATTCGGTACAAACAAACAAATCTTTCCTCTTTACAATATTATATAGTATAGCTTATTTAAGTAGTTTAAAAAGCATAAAATAATAAAAATGTGTCGGGGATGTTTACATTTTACTTGTGACTGAATTATAAAGTTGCTCTTTCTGAGGGTTGCCTGGAACAGTGAATCTAATAACGCGCCTGAAAAACCTTAAAATAATTTGTTGTTTATAAAATATTATTAGAATAACCCATTATTGCGCAGTGGTGGCCCAGTGGTAACGGTAACTTTGAGTAAATTATTTCATTACCACTGCTCTAAAAAACGGTGATGGAAAACATCGTGAGGAAACCGGCATGTCCTAGAACCAAAAATTCGAAGATATGTGACATCCACCAACTCGCACTGGGCCCGCGTGATCGATTAAGGCCCATTCCCTCTCTCACAGACCTGCCTGTGTACCAGCAGTGGGAATATTAAAAAGGCTGAAGATAATGATGAACTCATTATTTGACGAACATAATTACATCAACAGCCTCATAAAATAAATTAGATCTCCTACTCAATACACTCTCATTTTATGCCCTAACCAAACCAATATTAATTATCGTTCACGATGTAAATAAAAGCGTACTCAGGCTGCGTCGAAATGGTTAATCAATTCGGTACTTATCAGGGAGTGATAATTACCGCAGAGATCCGGTCGGGCTCGTAAACCTTGTCCGCTGGTGACATTCATGTGGTGACGTCATCGATCAGCTCACTGTGTGACGTCATAGACTTTCAATTCAACTTGTGAACGGAGACTGGAACCGGGTTTTGTTATAATAATATTGTAGGCCGTTTTCTTGCCTATTGTAGTATGAGTTAGATATCGTAAACTAAATCCATATATACAGCGTGTTTTTTGTCACCCTCTAATGTTTTTCAAACGCACAAATTTTTCTTTTTAAAATAGAAAAAAAATGTTCCTTAATATTTTTCGACTTAAGTTTCGTTCTGAAATTTTATAGATAGTGATCTTTGATCGATAATACACTAGTTACACAATCCCATACACAACTTCTCTTTAAAACTGTCGCCAATTGTGTTTACATATTTCTAAGAATTCTAGTTGAAATAAATATACATTAATGCAAATTCTACCGTCCTTTCAAACAATCATAATATTTGGAAATCCTACTATAATATTACAAATGCGAATGTTGTGAGGATGGATGTATGTATGTTTGTTACTCTTTCACGCAAAAACTACTGAACGGATCTGGGTGAAATTTGGCACACAGATAGATTATAGTCAGGAATTGCACATAGGATTGATTTTATCCCGGGCATATGTTCCCTCGGGACAATTTACGACATTCACGCGGGCGAAGCCGCTGGCAAAGCTAGTTGATTCATATTTACTATTTAATTCGGTTTTTACGGTTTTAACTTACCGAAAAAAAGGTACGCCTTCCAAAATTTCGGTGTTACGGTAGTTATTTGCACCACTTAAGAACACACACTGCGGCATTTTGACGTCTTAAGGCGTATATATTCCCCAATGTAAACGCAGTACTGGCCGTGCGCCCGCTCGGAGCCAGAATATTAATATTGAACCACCTTTTGGGCAGTTTTGTTTGCTAAATATTCTTTGATTTACATATGCTGTTTCATTTATGAAGAAATTTTAGCTATCAATTATTCTGTGTAAAAATATTTTTAAACATCCAAGTCGTTTAGGAGGAGTATAAAAAAGTAGCGAAAAAATATTGGGTTGTTAATTATTTTTTTAAAGCTAAACCATTACGAAATAAACGCTATACGAAAAAACCATGTTTCACAAATAATGTACATGAATCAATAATAAATATATATTTTATTCAAACCTTGTAACCTAGCCGTTACCACAGATAATATAATACTAGCATACAGATGCCTCATCCCATACAAAGAAACCGTGCCAACGTAACTAGCGTTTTTCATCTGTTAAATCTTCTTATTTTTGTAGTAAGTACATCAATCGCGTTCGATCCCGTTTCACGGCAATAGATGGTGTTAGCAGCGACTTGCAAGTAAAAGGGTTTACTAGGTTCGTGAATATTTATTTCTTTAAATACAGTGACGGTTTGTTTTATAGTATTTTTTAGCGCCAAAATGTGTTACAATGCAAATTTTAACAATCTAGTGGAATGCCTCAGAAATTAAAAAATGCGCCATCTATTGGCATCAATTTTAAATTATCCGTTCAAATAATCTTTGAAATCTGAATTAAGAGCCCAATATTCCATAATTTTGTACTTAGGAGAGTTGATTAAACAAGAACATACAATTTGTATGTTCAATTACAGAAAATGTTAATTTTACACACTGTTCTATTGTATCGTGTGTACATGTCGCGTCATCTAGTGAGATTTATTTGAATAAAATTTTCTTTCTTAGCAATGAGACCCCGTGCCGTTACTAAGGAGTTTGCTTTAGAAAGTGACCGATTTACGGCACTAAAGCGGTGGTAGGCCCTTAATGTTGGCTATGATTCTCTTTCTCTTTTTAAAAACATTGCCCCACACTAGGAATTTCTTCCTGTATCGTGGGTACGTTTACAAACATATAAACTCACATACACAAACACCCAGAGCCGGAACAATTATCTGTAGGTCATACAAATTTTTGTTCCGTGCGGGAATCGAACCCGCGACACGCAGCGCAGCAGTCAATTGCTCAACCACTGCGCCAACCGTGCGCCCAAATATATTGTATGATTGGACCATACTAATTTGAAATAAGACCACAACCGTATTTGTGCTCTTATTTTTCGGCCCGTTTTTTGAAGCGCTGACCGGGCATCTCTATTGTTGATCGAAGATCTTTTTTTTTTTTTTTTTTTTCTCGTTTTACATCTGCAATCAGCCTCTGGGCTTTAATCAGATTGGTTGTTTCTTTCATTTAACAGTTTGAGATTCTTCACATCCTGCGATGCGTCATCTCGTTATGCATCAGTGATATTAGATTGACGCTATTCGTTTTCTTTTAAGTCTGTAAGTAGAGTTCGAGGACTTCAGTAGTGTCACAGCGAGTTCGTTTTTGTGTTGCTGGAGTCTTTGCTTATAAGACTTGCAGGACGTCTCTACAACTTCTTTAATAGTGGCGATTTGTAAGTAATCATGTACTTCTATGTTCTTTGTGAACCAAGGAGCGCAGCTCAAGATTTTTAATGTTTTGTTTTGGAAGCGTTGTAGTATCTCCATGTTTGAGTGGCTTGCCGAACCCCAGAGTTCTATACCATATGTCCATATGGGTCTTAGGACGCATTTGTAGATCAACAATTTGTTTTCCAAGCTAAGAGATGACTGCCTGCCCAAAAGCCAGTAGATGTCTCCAAGTTTTCTGTTTGCTTGATCCCTTTTGGCCTTAATGTGATCGCGCCATGTAAGTCTTCTGTCAATGTGCATGCCAAGGTATTTGACCGTACATTTCTGTGGAAGGGCATTTCCATCAAGTGTAACTGTTGGGCACTCCCCTCTTCTTAGAGCGAAGGTAATGTGGACAGACTTCGCAGCACTGGCCCTGATTCTCCATTTTTTCAACCATGATCCGATAACATCCAGGTGTTCTTGGAGTTTTGTGGATGCTCTGATAGGGTCTTTATCACAGGATAGTACTGCAGTGTCGTCAGCATAAGTTGCAGTAACAATTTGCTTTGAGGTTGGTAGGTCAGCAGTGTAAACCGTATACAGGACAGGACCCAGTACTGACCCCTGGGGTACTCCAGCTTCTATGGGGTAAAGTGAAGACAGGCAGTTTCCAGATTTAACCTGGAACATCCGGTCCTGCAGGTAAGACTTGAGAAGCAAGTATGCATTGTGTGGTAAACAAATTTTAATTTTACACAGGAGGCCCTTGTGCCATACTCGGTCAAATGCCTGTTGTATGTCAAGAAAAGCACCTGAACAATACTCCTTATTCTCCAGTGATTGTCTGATTGTGTGAACCACTCTGTGCACTTGTTCCGTCGTTCCATGGTGTGCCCGGAAACCAAATTGGTGTTCAGGAATGGTCTTTTGCTCCTCCAGTATGGGTGTCAAACGTTGTAACAGTACTTTCTCGAACAGCTTAGACAATAACGGAAGAAGACTTATTGGTCTATATGAAGAAACTTCAGCAGGAGGTTTGCCTGGTTTAGCTACCATATTTATGGTTGAGATTTTCCAGATGCGCGGGAAATAATGTAGTCTCAACACTGCGTTGAAGAGAATAGTAACCAGAACAATTCCTTTTCTCGGTAGATGATTCAGTACTTCTGCTGTAATCAGATCAAAACCTGGTGCCTTTTTCTTCTTCAGGTTTCCGATAGATTTCCATAACTCTTTTGGAGTACATAGTCGCAGCGGTAGGGACATTTGCTGATCGCTGTCAAGAATTTCATCAATTTCTTCTTCTGGGTACATGGTGTCGGGTTGATTTGGCTTGAAAACATTTGTTAAGAATTCGGCAAAGATCTCGGCTTTTTCCCTAGGTTTCCTCGCCCAGTTACCATTTGGTTGTCTTATCGGAGGCGTGTGATCTTGTGGCCGTTTTAGTGTCTTTGTGATTTTCCACAGGGAGTAGTCATCTACTCTAAGAGGTGATAATGTCTTCAGTTTATCTTGAAGAGTGGCATTTTCATTTTCAGCTAGCATTTGCTTTAGTTTCTTTTGTGCTTTGTTGAGAGCCCTTTTATCATATGCATTCCTACTTGTTTGCCATTGACGTCTCAGTCTCCGTTTTGCAGCAATCATTTCCCTTATCTCCAGTGTAATATCTTGTTGCTGCGGACTGTATTTGATGCTTGGAGTAGACAACCAAGCAGCTTTTTGGATCAGGTTAGTTGTAAACCAAGCAGCATTTTCTACATCTTCCTCTGTTTTAAGGGGTATGTGCAAGTTGGCATTTTCTGTTATGTAATTCTGGAATGAGTCCCAGTCAGTTTTACGATTGTATAACGTCTCTCGGGGCTCATTCCAAATAATTGTAGTGCTCAGTGTACATATCACTGGTGTATGATCAGAGTTGCCGTCTAAGCTTGATTCAACTTTTGTATACAGACCTGACATTCCTTTGACGATAAAAAAATCAATGAGGTCGGGTGTTTTGTTGGGATCAGTTGGCCAGTGGGTTGGCTCCCCTGTCGACAGTATATTGAGTGAATTTGCATCTATTGCCCTTTTCAACTCTCTGCCTCTGGTTGTGGTCAGCCTGGAGCCCCAGTAGGTATTTTTGGCGTTCCAATCCCCTCCAGCGATATATCTGCCTCCAAGCGTCTCAAGAAAATCGTTGAACATTTGTTCTGTAACACGATGCCGAGGCGGAGAGTACACTGCAGCTATGTTAAGTGGGCCTTGCCAATCGTCAATAGATATTATAGTAGCCTGTAGGTGTGCCTGTCTAAAGCTTGGGAGGATGTGTTGCTTGATGCTATCCTTTATTATAATTGCAGTTCCAGCATGTGATGTTCCGTCAGGGTGATTAGTATAATATACATTATATCCTTTGATGGTTATGGCTTTTGATCGCTAGTATAATATACATTATATCCTTTGATGGTTATGGCTTGTTGTTGATCGAAGATAAAATAGTAAAAAAAAAATAGACTGCTTTATAAATACTTGAAAAATAAAAAATTCTCGCCACAACATAGAACAAAATACATAAATTATATTATTATAGTGCTAATTATATAAATTATAGTGCTAATTTCACAAGATTAAATCCTAGCTATAAGTCCAAACGATCAAAATCTTATGCTAATAACTAAAAACATAATTTCTAGCCTCAAAAAGAAGACTGCCCAGTAGAACCATGGACCACAGAGGCTAAGATGAAGAGCAAGGTGGAGAAGGAGCTAAAGAACATGGCTTCCGAGCTGAACTATACCATCATCAGACCAGCCATCGTGTACGGCATCGGAGACCGACGGAGTTTGAGTAAGTGGTTCTTGAGGAGTCTTCCTAAATGCTGCAAAAGCCCCGCTTGCCTTTCTTCCGCTGTTTCCAGTCACCTGCAAGATATCTTGCAGCATCACTCAACACACTTCTAAATCAGTCAATCGTTAAAATTTTTGTTAGACTGTTTTACAACATCAATGTCATTGACTTGGCGATTGTGGTTTAATAAATCATAATCATATTTTTCATCAGAAATGTAGAAATCCGCAAGAGAACCAGGGTTACCGACATAGCCCGAAGAATTGCCAAACTTAAGTATCAGTGGGCAGGGCACATTGCTCGCAGAACGGATGACCGATTGGGCAGAAAGGTTCTGGAGTGGCGACCGCGAACCGGAAGACGTTGCGTTGGAAGGCCTCCCACCAGGTGGATCGATGACCTGGAGAAGGTTGCGGGGATCCGCTGGATGCGGGACGCACGGGACCGGTCAATGTGGCGACGCTTGGGGGAGGCCTATGTCCAGCAGTGGACGTCTTCCGGCAAATACGATGATGATGAATCATATTTTTTAAAATAGAATCAACAAAGTAGTAGTAATAAAGAGTGACTGCCCTCTTTTCCCAAGAATGTTGGAAAATGTTTAATATTTGGTATAAGCAAAATTCTTTATGATAATAATAATTATTATGATAGGTTTCCGTCACGCAAGTCTAGTACAAAAACAACCTAGCCACTTTGTAGGTACTGTCGTCACAAAAAAACAAACAAATCGCGACAGTCTAGCTTCCCTTGCAATATTTTATTCTGAAAAGTCGGGAATTATCACAAGGAAATTTACTCCCGGGATAAAAAGTACCCTATTTTTAACCGACTTCAAAGAAAGGAGGAGGTTCTCAATTCGTTGGACTCTTTTTGTACTTGCCCCGATTACTCAAAGACGCCTGGACCGATTTGGAAAATTCTTCTTTTGGTTGCAAGCGTATACTTCACAGGTGATCCCATGGTCATCAGGTCAGGATCTGATGATGGGATCCTAGAGAAATCGAGGGAACGCCTCAAATATTACAGGCATAATTTTTAACAAAATCGAAAAACGGAAAACAATGTTTATAAAAGACACCGAATTCGGAAAAATAAGTTATAAAAAGTTATAAAAAAAATAGGTATTTTTCTCTTTGTAGTGTTTTGTTTTGGTTTGATTTTTTGTTAAAAAGTTTTTATGTTCTCCAATAGCCCGCCCGCCTTAAGCGTGGAGATTAGTGCTCGTGCCTTCTCTGTATCAGAAGTGACCTTGGCCCTGCAGTGGAACAGTAACAGATTAGTATTATTATTATGTCCTCCAAGGTCTAATCCATCTCTGTATAAATTTTTCAACATTGATCCATCAGTTTAGGCATGTAAACTTAACAGACAAAGTTACATTCGCATTTTTTATATTAGTATGGAAGTACTCGTATGAATAATATGTATTAGTCTGCATTACAACGTGGCTAGATTTTTATCGTTCTTAAAACGAATGTTATTAGTCTTCTAATAAAATATGCCGCCGTCCACCACGAAGGAAAGTGGATTATTCACGGACAATTAAACATTCACCGACCACCGTAATCCACTTCTGTACCGTACCTACATACATGCATATATTTACGGTTCTTGACGCTTGTCGAGATTATTGTTCACACTTTTATGGCTGCTTCGCTAAATATATTAGTTAGAACTATGTACTTTTAATATGATACTTAGTGTAGTCTACCTGGAGTAAGGCTAGCTTCCTATAACAGACAAAAAAGGTACTATGTGTTAGGCTTCGTCTTAATAAGAAGCAGTAATTTAGGGTATGAAAGCGCACAGAATATAACTACTGTAATCTGTAGAACAACAATTTCTGCGATGTTGACGCATCATTGTCGCATTGTCTTTGGCACTTGTCTGTGGTTGTCTTAAATTGTATAGAAGGTATATACTAGCCACATTTTTGTTTTTGATAAATAAGAAGCGTTTGGTCGAAACTTATTATCTCACTCACCTTGAACAAAGTGCTGCAAGATGACGTTTTTTTTTTTCGATAAATCTTCTCTGGATTCTTCTAGCTTAAGAATTACGATTTCAATTTACCGACCTTTAAATGAAATATACATACGTTCACGCTATCGATATACCCACAGCGCCCCGCCTGCTGTACGGCGGCATCTACAAGCACCTGAACGAGACCATGAAGCTGCTCTGGACCGCCGAGCTCAAGATGAACACGGTCCACGTGCGGGACGTGTGCCGCGCGGTATGGACGCTCGGCCGCAAGCCGGACGCCAACAAACAGACCTACAACGTGGTTGATGAAGCGAATAGCAGCCAGGGAGCCTTGGCTGAGCTGGTCGCTGATATCTTCAAGATTAATCATGACTATTATGGAACTGCTATCTCTACGCTGGCTAAGGTAATAAAAATTTTGTAACTTTAAAATGTCACTTACTTCTGCAGCGGCTTCGCTCGCGTGACTATCGTAAATTATCCCAAGGAACATATTCCCGGGATAAAAAGTATCCTATGTGCTATTGCAGACTATAATCTATCTTTGTGCTAAATTTCATCCAGATCCATCCAGAAGTTTGAGCGTGAAGAAGAAACAAACATACAAACACACACACACTCACAAACTTTCGCCTTTATGATATTATTATATAGTGGGTTGTGATGTGATGTCTTAGGCTGGTTTCTCAACGCTAAATTATCGCAAAATTAATGTGACAAATTGTCAAGCAAGCGTTATCTGCTGTAATTGGTTGAATGAATTTTCAACAGCCAATCACAGCAGATAACCGGCGATTATTCGTCGATTACGTTAATAGCCTGATAATCGGGTTTTGAGATACCGGGGGTTAGTACCCTCCCTGATATAGCCCCTTAGTTATCTTAAAACCAAAGAACTTAAATAGGTATTCGTTCCTGTCGAAGGATTTCATTGAGTAGATAACGTGAATGGTAAAATCGCGAACCGAAACCGGCTAAACATGTGTGCAAACTGAATGTATTCACCAACTAGTTAATCGCCTACCGCTTTTACCCATCTTCATATTTCTGATAAATACGTACTTTTTTATGACACAACCAACTCCCCTCGATACCCACTGCAACTGCAAGAGTGGCGAGCACCAGAAAAGCGACACGGCAATGACGGCTCGACGAGTTCCCAAGAAACGATTCAATTGCTTCCGATCTCACAACGAAATCAATAACAAAATAAAGTCAGGACCAACACCTTAAGTTGCTTGCGGAGGTACGGAGGGGTCTCAGTATATAAAGAGGGTCACCCATCCACAGATTGACCTTGGCAAGCGTGGCTAATCCTGATCAACCGGATGATGCGGCTTTTATTTATTACTAGCTGACTCCCGCGGCTTCGCTCCCGTCAACTGGCTACCTACCCTACCCACCTTACCTACCATACCAATTTATTAAACTATTTATTTTAATAAGAATTAATACTACAATACGAATGTAAACAACTTTTGACAACAACGACCTAATTAAAATTTAGAACATTAAAGCTGCTATTGTGATTTAACTATTATAGTTATATATTCTCTCGCAGAATTTTTGTTTGTAATAATGAGTACTTTAATCATGTAGTACATATTTTTTTATGTATCATCAATAGTTTTCTCAGCGCACGCCAAAGAATGAATTTTTTAAGCAAAATTTTGCTACTTTGGATTACATTATTGCAATTTTCATAAGGATAATTGATTGGATATAATGTTTTTGAAAATAAGTTGTAGCCTATGTCACTCAGGAATAATGTAGCAGAATTTTCAAAATCGGTTCTTTACATCCAGAGATTATCCCCTGACAAAACCGTTTCAATGGGAACTCCGGACTGGTATCATATTTTGCCTATCCTTGATCAAACTGTTGGTGTCTCCTTCCAGTCTATCGGGATGCAGCTGCTTACCAGTATTACCACAGTTTTAAATGGAGCGACTGCCTTACTGATGATCACAATGTGGACTGTATTACAAACAGTTTTTAGGTTCCGCGTCTGTGGATATAGGAACAGGGATATACAAAGGAGAACAGAATATATTGAGTCCCAAAGAGGTGGAGGCAGAATTGTAAGTGTTATGGAAGGCACATCTGTCTTTTATAGTGTCCGGCACGTACGTTGGCAAGGTTTTGGCGTGGTGGGGGTAATTTCGCGCATATTCCGCGAACCTACCAACCATCTTAAATAGCAAACGGAACGTGGACGCGTCGATCCTTGTGTCAACAGACCAACAAATCGCGCGCTCGGAACGGTCCTTAACGTTCCCCGCGCCCCGCTTCACTACCAAAGATACTTAAAAAACGACTTCTGCGCATCTACCGACTCTTGCCAACTTACGTGCCGGGGATTATACCAGATAGATATGCTTTAGTTTCCGATTCCGCAGCAAGCTTTTTGCCATCGCGTGCCTAAATCCTGTCCTTTGGCATCAACTGAGAAGTCACTAATGGCAGAACACAAAAACTACCTAATCTCACAACATTCATCAGTAGCGCAGGCAAACTTTATTCACCTACTAGCTTCTGCCAGCGGCTTCGCCCGCATGAAAGTCGAAAATTATCCCAAAGGAACATATTCCCGGGATGAAAAGCCTTTTTCGCCTTTGTGCTATTCCAGACTATAATCTATCTCTGTGCCAAATCTCATCCAGATCCTTCGAGCCGTTTGAGCGTGATGAAGTAACAAACACACTCGCATACTTTCGCCTTTATAATATTAGCGTGATTAATTATATACTTAATTCTTTACGAATTTAAATACTTTGAATTCCTTGAAAAACCTTGAACCTTGGGTCGATCACCCATGCGGCTGTTTTCATTTATATCTTCTTATTTCCAGACCGACATAGCCTCAGTAGCCGAAGAAGCGAACGACAAGCATCTTACCGCCTGGGCGGAGATGTGCCGTAAGTACGCCCTGGACCACACGCCCTTGGAGCCTTCAGCTGGAGCTGAGCTACTGCTCAACAAGCAGCTGTGTCTGGACGGCAGCAAGATGCGGGCGGAATTGCAACTGGACGTACCGAGGCCTACTGTTGATAAGCTACGAGAGGTGAGCTTGATCTTAAATATAATTAATAATAGTCCTTCAAACCGAATTTCAGCCAAGGCGGGCAATCTCGGCGGAGACTGGCCATCGACGCAAGAGATATTATAGTGCACACAGGTGCTTTGTCTGTTCCCTCAATCTCAAAGTCCGATGGGACGGCTTTCCGACACGGCTGGACAAAGATCAGGCATAAGACAACCGGCTTTACCTGCTATCCGTCCTGCCACTAATAGATTCCTGATAGAAAAAACCTAAAAACATTTTGTCCTAACTGGGAATCGAACCCGAGATTTAGCGCTTACGACTGCTGAATACCAACTAAGCAGTTCTAAATAATTACAGTGACTTTAGAACACATGCAAGTACAGTGGCCACTTATTGTAGGGTACACTGTCTACCCACATAGTTTTTTTTCAGCCTTATGAGGGTTGGTTAGGAAATGGTCATTCAGACGAGGCCGCTTTAACTTGGTTCTTAACCGATTTAAAAAAAAAAGGAGGAGTTTCTCAATTCGTCGGTATCTTTCTTGTTAATGTATGTTACTTCCTAGGTGATCCCATGGTCATAAGGTCAGGATCTGATGATGGAAATCGAAGGAACGCCTCAAATATTATAGGCAAATATATAGTGATTTTGGTATTTTCATCTCGGAAAGTATCATTTGGTTAAGCGGAACTGATAAGGAAGACCACTGGAACTCTTTAATGATGACTATGTCACGAGTATGGTACGGGTAACAGTTAAGCGACTATGATGAAGCAAATATATATAAATAAATGGGGCTGATGAAACTGGTACCATCGAACTGACCTGATGATGAAACTGGAAGGTCGGCACTGGAACTCCGTTATGGAACGTCGTGTTTGGGCTTATTGGAATTGTCATGATATGTACTCTGTACTGGCTATAAATGATTTTCATGGTAATATGAACTACCAAAATTAAAAAGACAAAAAAAAAACAACTTCCAAAGCAAAAAATGACTTTATTTTACGAAATCGGTGAAGAAAAAAATAATAGGTACCAAAGACACCGATTTCGGAAAAGAAAGTAATTTTTCGCTTTGTAGTGTTTTGCTTTGGAAGATGTTTAATTTTTTTTGTTAAAAATTTTATAGATGCTACATGACATTTAGGCTAGGACACGGGTTATCAATCTGACTTCCTGTTTGATAATAACCATACCTCAATCTTCGATAGTCATTCCTCTAGTAGCAGGCCATGCACTGCAGACAAAGGCATCCCTCAAGTGTCGCCCCAGCTGGTCTATTATGTTACTCAAATATTTTTGTTTATTTCCAGGTACTGGAAGACTACGCTTCCATGAACTTATTCCCCAAGGAACTGCTCCTATGACCTAACAAGTAAACAATTTACAACAACAGCCATTTTACATACGAAACTCACGAAATAATGCACAGTTTTATTACGTTACCGCTTGCATCAACGATTGTTTTAGCGATATTCGGTCACAAGTAGTTCTCAAATATAAAGTAAAATGTAGACGAGTGTAATAATGTTATTAGAATAGTCAATATGTACCCAGGATATGCTTTCCTGGTGAAAAGGGCGATTCCTTTTTTGTCTTCAATGTTTACAGTTAAATCTGCAAGTCAGACCGTGTAGTTTTTTACTGTTAGTGTGCAGTATATCGGTGTCAATATATCCCATGTGGCCGACCAAGTATGCTCTTTACTTTCCACCCCATACAAACATTTTTAGATAATAATCCTCAAGCAATGTTCGACCTAACTTTCTAACTCATTATATTTTTAATGCAACACTGTGATAACAAGTGAGACGTTTTGAGATCAAAAGAAAACTTCCCAAAAGTATTTTTTATAAAAATTGTGACAATAACTTTTTAAAAAGAGATTTGAAATCTAACCATAGTCTACTTAGTAAGGAATCGAAGACTGTGAATACCAAAAAGCATTATTCTAACATTTTGCTTTTTTTTTTTTAAATCGTACTTCAGAATTCTGCATTTACTATTCCATCCAGCGAGAATTGAAATAGTTTTTATATCTTGTATCTAACGTATTCGAATAATGGCTCAAAGTAGCATAGTACTTAAAAGTATTCCTTATTATTCAATGATGGTGCAAAAGTATTTAGTTGTTAAAGTTCTTTGTACTCTCTTACGTTTATTTTAAGGATTATATTCTTTTGATACACTTTTATCTTATAATAACTTTAGGCGTTACCTGTAATTAAGGAAATTATTATAATAAAGATCTTAATGATGGACTTACCTCCGTCTAACTGTCGGGGCCTCACTATATTTAAGTCTTAACGAAAAAATCTTCGGCCTAATTGGTATGATAGTGTCTTTTCCGTGACAATTTAGAAATGTAGCAGACCGCAAAAAATCTAGTACTTAATAAATGATGAAGTAGAAATGCAAAAAAAAAACAACATATAAAATACAATGTAACAAAACAGGTCTAAAAAGACATTAAAAAGTTTTTAACTAAATGCACGGATTTAAAACAGCCCTCCCTAAAAATAAAATTTAGCTAAATGCGGGGTAGTTTTTTCACAACTACACAGAGTTGCAATGGTATTGATTAAATATTTGTCTACCCGCTTTTATATGTGCTTCAATCCCGAAACAAGGTTTCTATGTATATTGCGATAGATAAGCTACGAGTAGTGTAAGGAAAAGTCAACATTTTATTGTTTAAGCGCTTAAATTGTAGTTGACCTATGATTTGGATAACTTTTGAAATTATAAAAAAATTTAGATTATCATTTCATATTTAGGCTAAGTTCATAAGCGTTTGTCACGTGTTTTGCTTTGTCGTCTCGGCACCTCATAGAGCTAAAGAGCAAAAAAAAGAAAAAAAAGAAAAAAAAAAAAAAAAAAAAAAAAAAAAAAAAAAAAAAGAAAGATTTTTTGGTGCTTTAGTTACATTGACAGGGGGTAAACCTTTGTGAAATTGTCTGTGGAATTTTTATGAAAAAACAAGATAGATATTATTTCCGATTGTAAAGCCACGCACTAAAAGCGGTTAGTCACGCTATGCTCGACTTGAGAAATGCCTACTTAAAAATTCCGGCTATGCACGAAATTCTTCGATGCTACTTAAACAACGGAAGGTACGGTTGGAAAGAAAAGCGTTTGAATTCAATTAATCTGAGCAGGAAACTGAGAAAAATTGAAATATCGAAAACTTAATTCGTTTTATATTTTAAGGTCAAGTTTCTCTTTTACGGCAAGAGGTTTCGTTTTTCACAGTTCTGTAGAATGGAATATGGATGGACACTTTGTTTTTAAAATGAATGACACGACGTGTTGAGTGGCGGCGAGGCAAGTGTGCGTTAGTATGATGAAACGGAACGTTTATTAAACTTTTTACGCAAAAAGTCACGGAATTTACATGCTAGGTTTTCTTAATTTACTTTTTAAATGGTTAATTAAAATATTACACTGTAACACTTTTCTTCATCATTGCCCGCGAATGTGATTTCGTGCGTATCTGAACTTTTTGGTAGGTATTTTTCGAGTCGAGCATAGCGGAACTAACCGGCTAAAAGATCCTTGTTTGCTATACCTACACCACGTGTTTTTAAAACGCCTGAAGACGCGTGCCAAACGCTGAACTGAACGAACCCTTAGTCATGTTATAGTCAAGTTGCTGTAAGTAATTTTGAGTATTTTTAAAAATATGGGTGTCATGAATGTAATCCATGCTTGTCAATAAATGTTTAAATGTTATATTTTACGATAGTTACATTTTATTGCGACGAAAATCGTGTATTCCTACTGCTTAGCATTTTTTGTTTATTTCTGTCAATGTACGGAATTTAAGATTTTTTTGAAATTATCAAGAGCTTTGTATTATTTTTCGTTTTACATGTATCGTCAATTGTGTAATAAATACTTTATACGTATACATAAAATTGTTTTTGTTCTCATCCTTTTATTCATCATCAATTTGCCTTTCTTAACTATATTGGGGTCGGGTTTTTTTTATTATTGATAGGTTCACGCTTGACCACTATCTCACCTGATGCACGGACACCCAACGCGAAGAAAGAAATACTGGTTCAAATAAATTGCACTAGATGGCGTGATAAGCTACGATTTGTTATTGAGTTTTGTGAAATATTAAGATTTTCTAGAGACGATCATAAACGACGATCGAACGTTCTTGTTTAACCCATAGATATAGTATGTACAAGATAAACAGAGTCAGATGAAAAGCGAAACCAAAAAAATAAAATCTATGTGTTAGGGAATTGTCCATGTGTTAGTTAAAAAAGTGTTGTCAAAAAGTCCATGTTCAGTATCGATATCGATACTTGGTGAACACCATAAGAAATACGATTAAAGGGTTGTTGGTTACATTGAACTGTAATAAGAGCTGGGAAAAAACCATGCTTTGTTTTAATTAAAATACAAATTACAAAATAATATCACGCATGTATTTAAAATACGAAATACAAAATATTTTTAAGTCGTGTAATTATTTAAAATATAAAATACAGAATTTTTTACTTATTTTTATTTAAAATACAAATTAAAAAATACAGTCGGTCATCCATCGTGACATTCGTACTAATAAACTTAATCAATACACAGAAGTTAGGTGTAAATAACCGTTTGAAATGAAAATTACAATTTACAAGGTACTTGACAATTTGACGTACGCCATTTTGCTTATTTTCTGCAGAATGCATCTATTAATAAAATCGCTAAATGTGTTTTGAAGCCAAAAGTATTTGAAATACTTTTTTTTATGCTTTGTTAGTAAGAACAAAATTCTTAATAATTAATTACGATCTAGCCTAAAAGACAAATAAGCAATTTAACTCTAACTTAATATGTTACGTTATAGATTATGTTAAAACTAAGAATAGAGTCCATTTGCACTTTTACACAAGTCCGTAGCACTTTCTTAGAGTCTGATATAATTTATAAAAACACTATGTTCATGTGTCATTGGGTGCATTTACATCATCCCTAAGCACTTTATTTTGGAATTGTTGGATTAATTTTACGTTGCTTTGTTTAGTACAGCCCCAAAGTTGGATACCAAACGTCCAAATTGGCATCAGTATATGCTTGTATATGGTTATTTTATTATGTATTGATAGACAGGATTTCCTTCCGAGTAACCAATACATACTTTTATAACGTATGTCGAGTTCCTGTCTTTTCTTTTTGTCATGGGCTTTCCAACGCAACTTGGCGTCGAGAGTCATGCCAAGGTATTTGGCTGTATTAGCATGAGGCACTTGCATGCCATTTATGTAGATTGAGTGATAGTCCAAGTATTTATTTGTGAAGTCAATGAGAATTGATTTTGACTCATTCAGTTTGATCTTCCATTTTTGTGTCCAGTCATAAACTTTGTTCACAGCTAGTTGAACTTTTTCTACTGCTTCTCTGTGGCTTGATCCGGTAGCTATAATTGCAGTATCATCTGCATAGGTCGCAATGGTGTTGTTTTCCAGTTCTGGGATGTCACATGTGTATAACAAGTACAAAGTTGGGCCTAGCACACTACCTTGAGGTACCCCAGCTTTTATAGCGTTTAGCTCGGAATATGCGAAAACAGAGCAGCAGAGCACTGATGTATTCTAGACACTGTAAAACTAATACATGCAAACAATATAATGTATGAATCAGCATTGCCATTCAACGTGGCAATGCTGCCAGTCTTCTGGGCACGTTCCCGGATGACAGCGATGTGGAGGAGTACTTCGACGCCTAAGTGTACCTTTCTTTTGTATATAGTATAAGTAGTTAGTTTAAGTATAATTTTGTATAGTTTACTTTTGTTTATGGTATAAGTATGTACATATATAAATAAAAAATAAAATAAACTTTATTCAGTTACAGTACAACCAGAAGTTCACACAGTATAAAGAAGTCATATAATGTCATTCCTAAACCTACTCAAAGAAACAAAACATAATTTTTGAAAAAAATAAAATAAACATGCAACTTAAAGTACAGTTTAGATAAAAACATCTTCTCAATCGTACCTTAAATCTATTTTAACAAAACTTGACTTAATAAGTTTGTACTCATGTCATGATGTCACTAAAAACGATTAAGTTTTTATCGATACTCATGACGTCACCGCTTTGTCAAGCCCTAGCGTAAACAAACAATTTACTCTTTTACATAATATTTTCGCAAATATTGTTTAAATATACTAAATATACTTATATAATACAATGGAAATCAATATACTATTGTAATAAGAATCTTTTTCTGAGACGATTACTAGCAGATATTTGTCAAAATATGGTTCGAAACAATCCAAGGACAAAATTGTATTTACCTATGAAACGTGTATTTATTGGGGTTATTTCGTCTTGTAACGTCACATTCACTCACAGAACAAGCCACCATAGTTGCATAATTAATATTATTAATTTAAATCTAAAGATTATTATTTAAATGCAAGAAATTCACCGCGGCGTAAAATAGATGGGCCGCTATGGACCTCTACTCGCGAAAAAAGTGACATGACTGGACTTTATTCACTCTCTCTTTTTCTCTTGGGCGGTTTGTACTTGATTAGGATTTCTCGCTCGCACGCTTCGTGTATCTTTTGGCGTAGCAAAAAAATTCTAAATCTATGGTTTAACCTCTCCTAAGCACAAAATTAAGGAATGTTGGACTCTTAATTAACATTTGAAAGATTATTTGGATGGATCATTTAAAACTGCTTCCAATAGATGGCGCGGTAATAAATTTCTGAGTCATCCACTCCATTTTTTAATTTGTTTTGTAACTTATTTTGTTACAATGAAACTGTAAAAACTGTAAAAAAATACTAAAAAATAAATCGTCGCTATATTTAAAAAAAAGGTATTCAAAAACCGAGTAAACCCTTTTACTTGCAAGTCGCTGCTAACACCATCTATATCCGAGGAACGGAACTGAACGCGATCGATGTTCTTAGAAAAATAGTCAGTTTAATTAGACAAAAAACGCTAGATACATCTGCACGGTTTCTTTGTATGGGATGAGGCATCTGTATTCTAGTATTATATTTTATCTGAGCCTAGTATTATATTTAATCTTAGGTAAGCGATGATGTGGTCGACGGTGAAGCATGCTTGCCTAGAAGTAACATATTAACTATAGATTTAAAGACCCCAAGGTTGTAGCTATCAGGAAACACTGACTCTGGCGGTTCAATTGGATGCAGATAAGTATTTTACATGAAGCCACCGCCTATCTGGCCTCCACAACCCAGTAATTGGGTAACAAGATACCTCTAGGCAAGACTGGTATCCGACTTCCTGGTTTCTGATTGCGTAACGACTCTTGGAGATCTACAAATGAAGCCGGGATAAACAGTTTAACCTGCTTTCGAGGCATGGAGGAGTTTTGGTATGTTACCATGATCACCCATCCGTGGAACGACCTCGGTAAGCATTGTTTAACATGTTCCCACTGCTGGGACACAGGCCTCCTGTCTGTGAGAGGGAATAGGCCGTAGTCCACCACGCGGGCACAATGCGGGTTGGTGGATGTCAAATGTCTTCGAATGCTGTAATTCCCGAAACAAAAAGCCTTTGTCTCGCATGGATCAACGTTTCGGGTACTCAAGGGGTTAATTATCATCAGAAATAATAAAAACAATATTTCAACTTATTTATATTCAAGTCCAAAGTTTACAACATTTTATGAACAAATACACGAAATAATACTGCTGCGAACAGTAAAAGACACAAATATTGCACATATACCGTATAAACTGGATAACAGGGCATTCAAAGTCTGGGTAAAGTGCTTTAGATTAAGAAATAAACATCACATACATGAAAACCAGTCATGCTTTGGAGAAATAACCCTTAACACTATAGCACTGAGTTCAAATTACTTTGAAACTTTCAGTCACTTAATACTTAGCTTAATTTAGATCGACATAAGGTTGATATTTGTTTTCGTAGCAACAGAGTTTTAAAAACTGTACTACAGACAAATAATTTCGAAAATATTATCAAACTACTCTTGAGGTATCAAGAGAAGTGCTTAATAAAACAAATAATTGGCAAATCATGATTTATTTTGTGCGAATTTCCAGTTTGAATGCCCTAAGCTAAGAAACTGTATACTTGAATTAATAATTCGAGAAAATTTCAATTTATAGCCACCACTCAAGTATCGACTTTAGTATAGGTATATATTTAAGTGACCATTTGTATTAAAAAGGCTATATAAAGTATATGTCGCAATAGAATTTGAACTTTGTGCTATATGACATAGAGCTTATTGTTCCAAAATTTGATAATTGTCTCTAATTATTAATTCAAATAAAGGTTACAAAGATAAAATATAGCGACTTTTAGCAAATACAACATGTTTGGTATCACATTACATTAAAAACATAATATTAATTGAATTAAGTAAGTTTCAAAATACACCAATATAATGTTTTAAAAAACACGGCTATAGGTACTGACTTTTCCACGAATATTTTGTAACTAAGTAGTTATTTTTATGAAACGGCAACTCGTGTTACCAACACCAGAATATAATTTAAGTATATTTATATCTTTATCATTACCAGTACCTTAATTGCGTAACATCAAAGAACACGCCCGCGTGTCCTTTTCATTGCTTCATATGTTTAAAAATCCGTCAACTCGACAGCGCTCAACATGCTATGAATACTGTTGAATTGTCAAAATGAAATAGTTTGCGATAGATTCCATGAATTTATATGTTACGCAATAAGGCTGCAGAAATTACCATATCTAACACCCAGACAACAAATGTAAGTAATTATTATTAGCTACCTACCTAAAATGGTAATAAAATAATAATGGCTGATAAACTTAACACCCCTTATCATTAACAGGACTTCAAATGATAACAACAGTACAGTTATCCCAATATTTGCCGGTCTGAAGTTGGCTATAATGGCTGCGCAGTAGTAAATCTTAAATAAAAGCAGCAGCGCACCATGCTATGCAAGCCTACGTTCAGCCCGGCCAAAACGATTGTGGACAACTGTAGTTTATTTTAACTCAACATTTAACTGGCAGTAAGTTATTAAGATTATATTCACATACACAATCAAAGTTATTTAGAAATGGTAGCTTTACACAGATTATAATATTTTAATAAGTACAATTAAGTAGGTATTGTAATATTTCTGAAACATTTAGTGACTCCAAATCCTATGTTACTGTAATATTTGAATAATTATGCAATAAAAATATTAGAATTCTCCAGTTCTACATCAAAACTACAATTGATCTACAATTTGTATCTCTTCAAACACAAATATTTTTTGAAAGCTAGCCTCATCAAGTAACATTATATTTTAAATTTTAACTAAATTCTCTTGCTATTATTTCTCTACCATAAAAATGGGCTAATAAAACATTGGGTACCAACTAAAACCTGACCCAATAAGTATGAACAGTATTTTAAAAAATAATTTTACTATAGTGCCTAAGGTAACGCCCAAATAAGGCAAGACGCTATATAAGAACAAGCTGACCTGGCGAACTTCGTACCGCTTCAGAATCAATAAAATGAATTTCTTCATTCATTTTTTTCGTGAAATTTTTCATACACATACATATCCAACAAATCAAAGATCATGAAAATCGGTTCAGCCGTTCTTGAGTAGTACATAGTGTAACAAACCCGAATTTGGTTTACCTACATAATTTAGATACATAGTGCCTAAGGTCCCGAATAAGCCAAGAAGCCATAAGAATATTATTATATTCAATTTCTAGAAGATTATTAATTTAAAACCACCGAATTCTCAGAGCCTGAAATAAACCAACGAAACTCTTCAAACCTTAGCCTTGGGCGTCCGAAACGCAGCGTATGCTGAGAGAACTATAGGCGTCTCATTTGCTTGCGAAAGAGACGCACACAATATGTCGGTCATCCCTGCGCGTTGTCGCTGGCGCCCACGTGGCAGTAGTCAGTGAGGGGGACGATCACTACTTGTATCTGGAATGGGTATTGGTATTGGTTATTAGAACGAAAATAGTTATTTATGCTACAAGTGCGGAAGGTAGGTGAGTGGATAAATCGACATGAGTCGGAAATCATCTTACGCACGTGTTTCATACAACATTTTACTATGCACTGTGCGAGAAAATAAAAAAATATATCTGAACCAAGCAAGAAATTAATAAAATGGCGGGCTTATTCTAGCGCGCTCAGCATACCACAGATTAACTAATAGTTCCTCGGGCATATCTACTGCGCATGTTCTAATAGCTGTCACGTCGTAACGCAAAAAGGCACGAGCAAAATATACGTTCTGCCAAACATATTTAATGAATATTTAAAATTAATTTATGGATCAAAATCTAAATCTAGAGTAATTAAAAACGCCTTTAATGAAGTATTAGTTTTATTTTACCTTTTATATGAATGATAATTTATACTTAACTAATTTGTAAAACTTTACTCAAATAATAAAAACTATGCGTGGGGCTGACGTTGGAGTTAAAAATTAAAAAAATACAGAAAAGTAAAAAGCACTAGTTAAAAAAAGTGACACTTTCCGCACAGTTTGGCTGCTTAGAAAACGCTCTTTTCGAGGACATGCATTGTAAAATTATTTTGTACCGGTTAGTTAAACTTCATATTAAATGAACTCACCCTCAACTGATCCTTGTTGGGACCTAACAAGTGTCGTGGCTCGAGGACTTCGCACGTATCCGCGCACTTGGAACAGCATTTGCTGGGAATAGAACTAAACAATTGGTTAATAAAAGCTCAGAAAATGGATTGCATACCGATAGGCATAGACAATATTAGGGCCCCTTTAATTTAGACGTTTTGTGCGGGACCGCAGCGGGCGTGCGCAATACGACTAACGCACCGGCACCGCTGCGGTCCCGCATAAAGCATCTACTTAAAAGACGTCGTGAGACTCTAGTGGCAAGCGTTACATCATGCTACTTCGACGAAAATTACGTAAAAGAATAAGTAAAAATTAAAAATTACCAAAACCCGCGGCAATTTATTTTATTTAATACTTTTTAAACTACTTGATTTATCTAGTAGTAGACACGCTTCGATCAACAATCTATCGAATACGTAATTATGACACGATATCTTGCGAAAATACTCCGTTACAAACAGAAAACAGCCCATAACTTTTGAACGGCTAAACTGATTTTCACCAAACATAGCTAAGAACACTCTCGACAAAGTCACCTTTCAAATGAAAAATCTAAATCAAAATCGGTTCATCCGTTTAGGCGCTATGATGCCACAGACAGACACACAGATACACATAACACCCCTCTTTTTCCGTCGGGGGTTAAAAATAAAGTCTCATCGTCAATTTTGGGAAAATCCTTTATAGTCACAAGAAAGTGAATATTTCGCACTGTACTCTAATAATATTAAAAATAATGTATCGGAATTTTATAAATATTTGCGAATGCCGGAGACATTTAACGAACTTTTAGAAGTAATTAAAAGTGACATACAATATTTAGCACTAATCCAGAGTTTCGGTATCACCAGAAGAGAGGCTTGTTATAACTTTGAGATATGTGTATAAAACGCTTTTGTGTACATTTATAACTAACTTTTTTATTTATTCAAAGTCACTGTCATAAATTTTACAATAATCAATGTGTGTTTAGGCGCCAATTCCGTCGTGGAGACATTTTAGAATCATAATTTAAATTAATGTAGGTTATAATATTACAAGATTTCGTTAATCGTATTATCGGTAAATAGGTTACCGATGACTCTTGTAATGTGTCAGCAGATGATTGGGAGAAGGAGTTTTGGCAAAGGTTACTGGAGTAATTTGTGTTAATGGTGGTTGGAAAGTATTGGAGGAAGACGATGTTTCCACAGCTGTAAAATGCCCCTGTTGATTATAGTTTTGGTGGGTATATTTTGACATTTGTCTATATTTTTTAATGACGCTCATTATTTTCATCTTGGCCTCCATTTTGTAATCCGGATGTATGCTAGCAAAATCACTTACTACAAGTAACGTAACAAAATTATAATCTGGTTTGTTCATATCCTGATTTTTTTGTCAGAATTCTTTCAGATAACATTTCAATTAATGTATCCTCACTTGTGTTTAGTTTTAGTTAGTATTTCATTTATAAACAGTTCATTATCGAACTCGTTTTTTGATGGTGACTGCATTCCGGATCGTACTAGTACCTACGAACGCTAGCTAAAGCAGCAACCGTGCAAATAGCCGCCGGCCGTAACCCCACCTGCACCTGCGCCTGCGCCCACACCGCACACGGCACGCACCGAGTGGGCCGGCGTGATCGTACCTGTTTCAAAATAACACACCGTCGCGTTGACGCGTCGTTAACGTTGCGAAGTGTCGGCGCTATCGCTTGCCACTAGTGACTAGAGTCTCGCGACGTCAACGTCGCGTCTGCACAGACGTTGGAGGAACGCCAGTGGGATGGCGGCCTAAGATCTTCTTGCCGCTAATTTCAGACTCCATTGCACTTGCACGTTTTGTGACCGCATCTACAAGTATTTGCGTTCAGTAGTACCTGTTGCACGGAGTATATTTGTTGCTAGCCGGCTGCGGCTGCGGCGACACCTCGCGCATGTAGGCGCTGCTGCCTGCTGCAGGAGAGTACAGAGGAGTGTTCAGCTCGTCGAAGTCTAGGGCTCCGTCTATGTTCAGTACCCTGGGGAATATCATCTTGATCACGCTTGCATTCCTCGAAGGTTAGGATTGAGGTGGAACACACCCATATTATAGTTCCTATGTTATTTAGTAGGGAGGAAATCCAGTACAGAAAATATACCCCAAAACAGGCAGACCATTTGGTTGTATGCCTTATTCTCGAGGACAGAAGAAAACGTTGAAAGTACTGCTAATAAAATGGACAGGACAACTAAGATTGAAAAGCTTAAAAAAGTCTCCTCTATTCTATTCTCATAGAACTGACCTGTTTTGTGGTGAGAACCGATGTACTCGCTCGACGACTGAAGACACATGCTCGACTCCTTTCTGTACACCCCACACCAGGATACCGATCTGATGGACAAAACACATCGTTTATTTACTTTCCCCCTACTTTCATAAGGCAAATTTTTCAATAGTCCGATTACATCTATCTGAAAAATTAAAATGGCGGTTTGATATGATATTTCCCAAAGTTGTCAAACTGTCATTTTATTTCTCAGATAAACAAGTAACTCAAATTTAAAAAAAAACCCGATACATTTTTATTTCATGCTATATAATTTATCTAGTAGTATGAAACAATATCTTGTCTTGAAAACACCCTGAATCAACCAGCAAAAAGCCCATATTTTTTTAACGGCTGAAACGATTTTCATCAAACATAGCTAAGAATACTCTCGATAAAGTCAGTTTTCAAACAAAAACAAACGAAACCAAAATAGCTTCATCCGTTTAAGAGCTATGATGCCACAGAAAGATACAGAAATACACAAACACACGTCAAACTTATAACACCCCTCTTTTTCCTTCGGGATTTTAAAAAGAAAGAAAGACTACACTTGTTGCCAACTGTTTTCTTTGTAAAGTTGTCTGACGATTAAAAATTAACCAAGAACAGCGAACATTTTCAATAGTCCGCAAACCTGTTTCTCAGCTATAGCTCTATCTTTTTTTCACAACAAGTCGTGATGATATTGATTTTTTATTTATTTGGCAAACTATCAGCTAATTTTAGAACATGCTTTGTTATTATAATAAAGATAAAACCAATTAAAATTTTCACTTAGTTTCCTGGTTGTTTCGACATCTAAGATATCTAAGAGACTTCTCACCTTGACCCTGACATCGGGCTCCAACTGCTCAGTCTCCCCATACTGATTGACGCTGTACTCGGGGCAGTTCTGACACGTGATGGAGATACGAACCGTCCGCAGCACCACCTCGGGGACCTACGAGATATGGAGGAGTCAGTTTTGATGCTGAGAGCCTACAGACTTGCACCATTTTGTCGATAATTTTAAGTACTCTATGGACTAACCGATTATCCAAAATAAAGGTTACTTTTAGACCCAGGTTTTTAACCAACGAATTATATTTTTATATAAAACTTTGAAGTTCTTTTACACATAAAAAATATAGGTTTATTATGTCAATTTTCTATAACTATTCAATAACAATTTTCTATGATCTACGTCATTCGGAACAAAGTTCAAATTACAATAACTGAGTCGACGGTTAAGTTTGAACAAAAGTTAGAACTCGTTTTGAGTGATCTTTGTTTGGTAAAGCTGACGTTAATTAAAATTAAAGAGATAATATATAAAAAAAAATTGTGTCAAGATTGGATTTGGGTCAACAAAATGATGAAAGTTTGTAGACATAAAAAACTGTGCAATTTGGCTGAAAAAAAAGTTCTCTTTTATTCCATCGTTATATTTCGCTTTCATACTCTAGTAATTATTTTTGACCGCTTGTCTAGCGGAACGGGAGATAAAAACTTTTATTGGTATTACTTAATTTTTGTTTTTTTTAACCATTCAGTATTTAATGTTTTTTTTTCCATTGTTATTCAAAATTTCTTATATTCCCTTTTTCCTATAGTAAATTTTATCTATGAGGTAGTTTTTGTAAAGAAGTAATTTCCTGCAGTACCCCTACCTTGATGAATAAAATGCAGTGGCATCAAATTTTTTCAATATTTTTTTAGTCCTAAACTTATGTTCGAAACAAATAAAAAATCTGACATACAATCCAACCAAATAATCGTTAAGCCAACATTCTAAAATGCGCAACATAAAAGATGACATTGACAATAAAAAAAAAAAATATAAGGGCCTTACTTATTGGCTGACTTTGCCAATGAACTCGGTCATTTCGATCAAGAAAAAAATTAAATTTTAGGACATAAAATGTGTAAGATGGTGGCTCAAAGATTACTTGTGATGACCGTACGTACCCGCCCTGAGCCTCGACGCGTTCGGGGGAAAAAAGGCTAGGGCAAGAAAACGAAATAACCGGTTAATTTACACATATTACTAGCGAGTAATCTTATTAGCAGTGTTAGTATGACGGAAGAAGGAAGTCTATGCAAACAAGTTGTATGATGAGGTGATGACGAAAAACTAAATGTTCATTTTTCCACTACCTTGTCTATTATGTAACACATTGCCTAAGAAATTCGTTTCGAAATATGAACATTTAGACATAAGATCATAAAATTAAAATAAAACAAAATTACATAATATCAGTTACGAAATGGGTTTTGTGTAACTGGCAGAATGATACTGAACCTGTTACCTCTCGAAAAAGCGCGCGTTGATTGTGTGTATATAGTCAGTGGTTTTTAGTCTGAACGTTTCTAATAAATTGTTGTTGGAACTTATTTGCATTTAATTAAGTAAGCTCATCAGGTAGTAGAAAAATAATCTTTCGTATCTCGCATAAAAAGGCTTTATTTTAACACTCGCATGTAGCTCTCGACGAAATTGGCGACATCGCTCGTGTTAAAACCTACACTTTTTATGCTCGACACGAAATGTACTATATAAGTATGTTTAAAGAATAAAAAGGGCAGAAGCGTGCAGGTATTTGTTATTCGAAGCATTTTTTTTTATATTTAAACAATCTCTTTATACAGTCCTTTCAAACGATTCTGAGTCCTATTCCGTAAAAATAAGGATGGCATTAAAAGCATAAACCTGTTACCAAAACCAACTCTTAACTACAGCTTCTATTTGTCATATCACCAACGCAATAGGAGTCAAAATTGATCGAACGGGATGTAAAAAGGGATTATTTGAAGGTTTAATGTTATTTGAAATGGTGTATAGATGTGTTTTATTATACATAAACTGATGACATTGAAAAGCCAAAAATTTTAACAAATGACGAAGACAGTCAGATTTATACAGAGACAGAGTCGCGCAAACGATTAAACCTGAAAGCGAACATCACAAGCAATATCTACTACACGGTCAACTTAACTGTGCACCTGACGTCACTCTGAGGTTCGACACTCGCTATAGGCGCACGCGCACGAGGCTCGGGCGGGGCGCCACACAGTGGATCGAAAAACGGCTCTCGAAGACATAGGAACTTAAATTTAAAAGTGCCGGTTTTTTTGCTTGTAATGGCTTCTAATAGCCAATATCATGCTTACATATTTTATAGGATGCAATCTGGTAGGCAAAAGGGCAAGTTTTATTTTTTTTGCAAAAAAAAATGTATGGAGCTGATATAAAAAATGCTTATATCTCCGGATCCGCAAGACTAACCGTAAACGTAATATCCTTGCACACGGTTATAGTACTATTTATTTAAGTTTTATTGACATACTTCGTATAACGAAATCAAGTGCGTTTCTTTAAAATCTTTAACTTGTTTTAACTAATATATGCTATAGATAGAACTAGACATGTTATGTGATGTGTTTAGCTATCTTAAAATGAAATTTAAGATAATTAAAGATATTTTGATGTTTATTAACCGACTTCAAAAACGGAGAAGGTTCTTAATTCGTTTGGTTTTATTTGTATGTTTGTTCGGAGATATCTTCGCCAATTCTAAACAGATCTTGAAGAATAGTTTTTTTTTAAAAACGGTATGGTGGTCCCGGATTGGTCCCAGTTAATTTTGTTCCCAGTTTTGAATAACTTCGGAGATATTCAATGGAACTCTTCAATAAATAACGTCTAAAAAAAACCGATGTTTTTAAATTTTAATTTCCTATGTCTTCTAGAGCCGTTTTTCGATCCACTGTGCGCCACTAGTACCAGGGAGTGGGCTAGCATTCCAACGAGGTTAAGGCCCATTCCAGCGAGGTTAAGGCCCATTCCCTCTCACAGAGAGAAGGCCAATTTCCCAACAGTGGGAACATTAAAAGTCTGATGATTATTATTAATTTGTTTATCCTCGCATTGGAACGCCATGCAGCAATTACACCAATGGAGCATACACTAAATTATACTAACTATAAGTCCAGGTTTCCTTCACCGTTATCAACGATGTCCAAGATAAACTTAGAAAGTACATATAACCTGGTAAAGTCACATTCGTACTTGCCCGGATTTGAACCCACAACCTCAAGCACGAGAGGCGAGGCCTTAGCCACTGTGCCACCACGACATGATGATGATGCACAGTTAAGTAGACCGTGTATTTTGGAGCTGACTCCTGAGAGCTGGAGGAACAGATGCTTCTGACATTAAAAGCTTCAAGCACTACACAAATATATACTCACATCGTAAGTCCCCGCCCACACGATCAGCAAACTCTTCCGGAACCAGACCCCCTTCGGGTACAGATCAACAGTCCACTCTGTCAGTTTGTCCTGAGGAGCCACGTCGGCTATCGACGGTCTGGTGGAGAAGATGAAGGTCCTCGTGTGGTAGCAGGGGAGGGAGTGGAAGTTGTCTATGGCCAGGACTGAGCCCCATGTGTCTTCTGTGTAGAGGCGGGGGGTGAAGAGCATGCGGCCTGCTTCCGTTTGCTGGACTTCGGATACGCGCTCGTATTGACCTGAAAAGGAGGTAGATGGTTCAGGTTTTATGTAAATTATGTCTAAAAGATCAGGTTTAATTGACATTATTTTTTTTTCCTTATCCAAGTGTGCAACAATATGATGGACCCTAATATTATTACAATCTAGCTTTAAAATGCTTAATAAGTAATGTAATTACAACCTAAACTAATAAATTGTCTTTAGTAAGAATGTGTTCAATAGCACATTCCTTATTGTCTCTATTAAGACGAATACACTTCGTTCTTGTGTTTGTTTGTCACTTTTTAACCGACTTCAAAAAAAGGAGGAGGTTCTAATTTTTTTTTTTTTTTGTATTTTACACTAATCACTAACACTAAACACTAACTCGAACAGTTTTGTTCTTTTAAGGTCCGAATTTCAATAGTCTGATAACTTTTAACTGAGGAATAAAAATGGCCGTTTGACATATTTTCTATACAAAGGCTGTCAAACGGCCATTTTTATTCCTCAGTTAAAAGTTATCAGACTATTGAAAAATCGGCCCTTATAGTCTTCTAGGTTCGTGTGGTCATGAAACTGGATTGCCTCGACGTTCACATGCTGTTAAAGAATTGACCGAGTGACTTTTCCTTTATGAAAATACTAGCGTCTTTGTTTTATTCCAATGGAACATTATACCGGAATGAAAAATAGCTTATGTGCTATTCCAGACTAAAATCTATCCCTAGTATCATCCAGATCCGTTCAGCCGTTTTAGCGTGATTGAGTAACAAACATACACACATCCATCCAAACTTTCGCATTTATAATATTAGTAAGATTGCAAGCTCCTATCAATATTACTGCTATACAAATCTTGATGACAATAATGCTACGCAAAGCCGAGATAACACGGAAAAAAGGGTCCAAGATTCTACATATTTATGGATTTAAATGAACCCATAAGTAGTCAGCGTAGTTTTAGCAGAATATGACAGCTAACAAGATTCGTGAAGAGAGGAGCTCGTGGCTAAATAATAACAGCCGCATGGGTCGATCTTCAAGGTTAAGCAACGCTTGACGAGGTCGGTCCGTGGATGGGTGACCATTTCAACATACCGAATTTCCACCGTGCCTCGGCAAGCACGTTAAGCCGTTGGTCCCGGCTGTTATTTGAAGATCTTTGACAGTCGTTACGGGTAGTCAGAAGCTTGAGATCTGACACCAGTCTTACCAAGGGGTACCGTGTTACCCAGTTACTGGGTTGTGGAGGTCAGATAGGCAGTCGCTCCATGTAAAACACTGGTACTAAGCTGAATCCGGTAAGACTGGAAGCCAACCCCAACATAATTGGGAAAAAGGCTAGGCAGTTTGATTGACAGCTAACAAGATTGGGCCGATGTTGCCTATATTTTTGACGTTAACTAAGCGACGCTTTCTTCATCCACAGGTAAATATACTATCATTATCCACTGCTGAACATATTTGACTCTGAATTTGTGTCAAACAAAACGCCACACACCATTAGATAAAGTACCTATATATTTCGCCATGGCGTGGCCGCACATGAGACAACAATAGTTAGTTCTGGTGTTACAACAAGAACAAAAACAATACAACCCACCATCGCACTGACACTTATTATCTATAAATAACCCAATTCCTTGTCTCAATTAACACATAATACCACGAAATCACAGAAAATCAAACAAAACCGAAATTGTTTGTCAAACCTGCCATTATATTACAGTTTGACAAACAACAGAAACCGGCCATGGTGACAAAGACAAAAAATAATCTTTTGTCCTTATTACTTACATGGGGCTGCCAACTTGCGATCTCGCTCTATCAATCAAGCTCATTTTATGGCAAAATCTATAGGTACTTTATCTAAGCACACACCCATACATAAACATGCAAAGTAAAAAAATGCAGTTACCTGACTGATAGCTCATGGCGATGGCCATCCGCTCCATGAAGAAGTCCTTATGTTCTTGTGTCAGTGGACACAGCAGGAGCTTCGCCAGCTGGTTCGGACACATCATCGGGAATCTGTAAATAAAACACAACAGCTGTTATAAACAAATAACTTTACTATAACTTCGATTTGAGGTTGAATTTATATTTTCGAACGTTAGGGACAAGATCAATCAAGTAAGGTCAATGAATTTAGAAGTAGAATTTGTCTGTTTCTTAAATATAGTGTTTTGCGTGAACACTAATGCAGTAGAGGGGCGTGCAATATAAAATGAGACGATCTACACGTCGCCAAGTATAATTTTTTGTAAGGTTGTTGATTATATTTAGAAATAATAATAATAATAGTAATATTGACCTGACATGCGAGAAGACAGCTGCTACTAGAGACTCCCAGTGAACCTTGAACTCTGCTTCCGTGAGGTCACTCGCCGTCAGACGCTCGCGTTGTTTGTTCAGCCACCGTACTACGAACCTGGAAGAAAAATACCGTAGTTTAAAAAGCTAACACTTTTTTATACAGGTATGGAATCGTCTTGAATGTTGCACTGCTACATAAGTCTTAGGGCCGATTTCACCAATTATATTAATCGCGATTAGTTCAACTAAACTCAGTTTACGCAAATACAGCGTTCTGATTAGTTGAGACCGCTGAGAAACTACCAATCTGAAGAAGTAGTTTCTCAGCGGTCTCAACCAATCAGAACGCTGTATTTGCGTAAACTGAGTTTAGTTGAACTAATCGTGATTAGTATCATTGGTGAAATCGGCCCTTAGTAGTCGAGAGATATTTATTCATCCGCACTGGGTCCGCGTGGATTACGAACATCTCAAAAATGCGTTTGTCCCAGCAGACGGTGACTTGACGGCCGTAAGGCATGACATTGTAAAGGTGTTTCTCCATGAACTCATTCGTTAATATACTTTGAAACCTTTCCGTATTTGGGAAGTCTCATGGCTAATCAGGGTAATTGAGGCCGATCGAATTTAAGTGAAGAAGCATATTTACTCCCGGAACGGGGTCTCAGCGCTAACAAATAATATTTGGTTCAAATAAATCTCACTAGATGGCGCGATATGCATCGAATTGTTATTGAATTGTGTGTAAAATTAACATTTTCTAGAATTGAGCATACAAATTGTATGTTCTTTTTTAATCAACTCTCCTAAGCACAAAAATATGAAATTTTGGGCTCTTAATTCACATTTCAAAGATTATTTGAACGGGTCATTTAAAATTGATTCCAATAGATGGCGCTGTTTTAAATTTCTAAGGCATGTCAATCGATTTTTTTAAATTGTATTGTATCACAGTCTGGTACAATGAAACTACAAATAAATACTATAAAACCAATCGTCACTGCATGCATAGCAGTGGAACGGAACCGATCGCGATCGAAGTACTTATAAAAATAATCATCCTAATCAGACGAAAAACGCTATTTACGTCGGCACGGTTTCTTTGTATGGGGGGATGTGTATGGTAGTATTATATTATCTGTGCCCACGGTCTGAATGTGACATGCCCGACTGTCATGTCTCCTCTTGAACCGTTAATATTATTGTAGCTATAGTTGTAACGCACCTGTACACACTCATCTCATTGTGCAGCACCAGGTCGCTCTGCTGCAGCAGCTGCACCAGCGTCTCTCCCTCCAGCTCGCTGAGGTCGCTGTCCGACCACACCCACTCCAGGTTCCACTTCACGAAGTTCTGACATTCCTACAAATTTTAAAAAGGGAGTTAAAATCAAAAAACATAATTCAGTATGTAAAGTATTTTTCAGGTATTTTTTTTATATTTATTAAGATTTAGTTATTTTAAGCAACTAAGTTCAATATTCAGTTTTTCCAAGCTGTAGTATATTTTTTAAAGTATTTTTCGTGCTGACGTCATAAAGTAGTATTAATAGCATAGATAAGACTTGACGTTGACATTGACGCTTGACACGTACAAAACAATGGCGCACTTGCACGAAAGACTTAACTCGGAGTTGGTTGCTAACAGTTGGTTGTTAAATTGACAATATTGTGTGACGAACTGTCAATTTAACCTCGTGTTGGCGACTAGCTCTGGGTTGGGTTTATCGTACAAGTGAGCCTTAATTACTTCATTCCAAGCAACTAAAAGGATTCCTTCATAGGACATTTTATGACGTCATTTACCCTCTTACAAATAAACGCGGAATAAAGTTATACCAAGTATAAACCTATGAAAATGTATGGTTATTCCTTTGTTATACCTGGTATAACTTTATTCCGCGTTTATTTGTAAGAGGGTTAGAGTTCAAGTAAAAGTCAAGTGATTTTAAGTATTTCTGTTTAGTTTTAATTTCCGCGCATTATTTGAGAAAAGTACTATATAAGCCTTGGCTACAACTAGGCATTGATGGACTTACGTATGTGTGCCTCGGCTTCGCCTCAGCCCACATTTACACGTTCGTCCATGAATGCCTCTTTTGCTGACCGCTGCAGTAATGTACTATTTGTGACTGCAAAGTCCAGGTAAAATAATGGCTGGATAATTTACTCTAGTTGCTGATTGCATGCTAGTCTATCTACAACGTACCTGACCGATAGCATATAAGCTACAGCATTTGCTCTATCATTTCTCATACAACACACAAACTATAAATATCCTCCGATTGCACAGCATGATTTTCAGTCATCTTTGCAGTCGGGATTTTTTGCTTTTATTAACTTTTTTATTTCCTTTTTTTTGTTATACTTTTTTAGGGTTCCGTACCCAAAGGTTAAAAACGGGACCCTATTACTAAGACTTCGCTGTCCGTCTGTCTGTCTGTCTGTCACCAGGCTGTATCTCATGAACCGTGATAGCTAGACAGTTGTAATTTTCACAGATGATGTATTTTCGTTGCCGCTATAACAACAAATACTAAAAACAGAATAATATAAATATTTAAGTGGGGCTCCCATACAACAAACGTGATATTTTTGCCGTTTTTTACGATAATGGTACAGAACCCTTCGTGCGCGAGTCCGACTCGCACTTGGACGGTTTTTTATAGATATAGATGATGATGATGAAAATGGAATAAAAGTTCAAACATTATAACTATTATTTATTTCGTAATTCTAATTTCAATATCTCTATTTTAAGTTGGATCTGTTCCTTTTCTAAAGCAAACATTTCTTTCTTATTTTTCAATTCTTCTATCAGTATTTGGTTTTTTAATTTCCTTTCTTCTAGTTCTTCTTCAAGTAGCTGTCTTTGCAAATTAACTATTTCTAATTGATTTTCTGCTAATTTATCTAAGGGTTCATTTTCTTGTGTTTGACCTAGAAAGAAAACAATAAATAAATAAATTAAATAATATTTGTAGTAGTTTTAGCAGGTGGTTTTCATCTGTAGTTTATTTATGAATGAAGGTACAAAAAAAATATGGACCGTTATCATTGACGGTCCATATTTTTTTTATTCCAATTAGTCCATCAGTGAGATTATCAAGTAATATTGGAAACGTATTTTTTTCTTTACCAAAACAATAAAAATTGAAAGTTCAGGAGTGGGGCCTCGTGTCGTCACTATGTCAGTATAAAGTGTACTAACGACGTGACGTAAAAACGTATAAGAAATTTAAAAAAAAAAACCTATCAAAAGAAAAATACGTGTCCATATTTTTTTATAATCTATCTGACGGGCAAAAGAAAGTGGCGCCAGTGGCAGAAAAGTTGAAGGGAAAATGTTTGTCCCGGTATGGTCATGTCATGAGGAGGGATGAAACACATGTTACTAAAAGAGTTGATGAATATAAATGTTGATGGATGGAGAGGAAGAGGAAGGCCAAAGAAAAGATCGATGGACTGTGTGAGGAGTGATATAAAAGAAAAGGGAGTCAGTGATAGGGTGACAGGGGGCAGGACGGTATGGCAGAAGAAAAGGTGTTGCGCCGACCCCATGTACCATGGGATAAGCCCAGGAAGATGATTATATCTGACGGGCAAAAAACAAATTTTCAGTATACATCCTTATTATAGATTCTTATAAGAATGCTTACATAAAATTAACGCTTCAGCTGTTCCATTTAGATCCCTTTTGTTTGATGTTTTGGGCAAACCATTTTTTTGTGATGAACATCTTCTTTTAGATAAAGGTTCTTCTGCAAGTATGTCATACTGAACGTTATTTGAATCTGAAATATAATTTAAGAACTTGAAAATCAACAAAAAAAAATTGTAGCATGTGGCATTCTGTAGCTTCTGTCTACACCCATGGGTAAAAGGCGTGAGTTTTTTTTTATTTTTTTATTTGTGATGGGTTTGCTCTTGACTCTAGTCTAGGTCAGAGGTGACAGAGACAGAGTCGACGATGGAGTGAGTTTACCCAGAAGAAGCCTGTTCACTCTAACTTTGAAGAGATTCGGGTTGTAGGCGTTCGGAAACACAGACGCAGGTAGTGAGTTCCATTCATTCGCTGTGCGCATTATGAAGGATGTCTGGAAGCGCTTAGTGCGAATTGGTGGAATGGCAACAAGGTAAGCATGGTAACTTGCAGTGCGTCTAGATGTCCGATGGTAGAAGGGGGCTGGTGGGATGAGGTCGTGGAGTTCTTGAGCACACTCACCGAAGTACAGTCTGTAGAAGACCGACAAGCAGGCAACTTTGCGGCGATGAGCCAAGCTATGTAGCTTGGCATCCGCCAATTCAACGTCGCCAATGAGCCTCTTGGCTCTGCGTTCCACCGAGTCAAGCTCGGCAAGCTGATACTTAGCTGAGCCATCCCAAAGGTGGCTGCAATACTCCATGCAGGATCGGACTTGCGCTTTGTAAAGGGTTAAAAGCTGTCCAGGCGTAAAGTATCGCTTCACTCTATTCAGGATGCCCAGTTTTTTGGCCGCAATTTAGGCTTTGTACTCAATGGAGGCGCCGAAGTTGAGATTGGATGTCAACTCCATGTCTAGGAGCTCGAGCCGATCAGTCACAGGAACAGATGTACCCCGAAAAGTAGGAGTATGATCGAAAAGACTCCTTTTAGCGGTAAAAAGACACGCCTGTGTTTTGGTGGCGTTAAAGGAGACCAGATTGTCATCTGGCCTGACCACTGGGAGATAAGGCTTAAGGTCAAATCTGTCCGCTCCACCATAGCCTCTCTCAAGGAACGAACTTCATCCACGCTGGTTTTTGCGCTGGACAGGTATCTCTCTGAAACAGTACTGTCATCTGCGTACCCAACAATACCAGGCAGAAGTAGGTCATTGATGTGCAGCAGGAAAAGAGTTGCAGAGAGAACAGACCCCTGAGGAACTCCGGCATCAATAGCCATAAGGTCAGAGGAGCAGCCGTCAATGACTACTCGGATCGACCGTTTACTGAGGAAGTCAGATATCCAGCTACAAAAACCAGCGGAGCTGCCATACGCAGGAAGCTTACTGAGTAGACTCGCGTGCCAGACCCTGTCAAAGGCCTTCGAGATATCAAGCGACACAGCAAGTGCTTCGCCGTGTCTCTCGATGGCTTCGCCCCAGCAGTGCGTGACATACACAAGAAGATCGTCAGTTGACCGTCCCCGGCGAAAGCCATACTGACGGTCACTGAGGAGATTATTGTCTTCAAGGTACGTCAGCAACTTACTGTTGAGTACCCTTTCCATAACTTTGGACAAAATGGAGGTAATGGCGATCGGACGGTAATGGGCAGGGTCTGCACGGTTGCCTTTTTTGGGCACTGGTTGCACATTTGCAAGCTTCCAGGATTTCGGCACCATTCTTTTTACAAGAGAGAGGCGGAACAAGCGTGTCAATACAGGAGACAGTTAAGGCGCACACTGCCTCAGCACTCTCGTTGGAATGCCGTCAGGCCCGCTGGCCTTGTTCACGTCTAGACTGCACAATACTCTCCGGACCTCTTTAGTGTGCACAGCGATCTCCGGCATCGAAGAGTCACAATGAGGTAGAGTGGGTGGTTGCTTGGAGCCAGCGTCCAGACGTGAATTGCTAGCAAAGAGAGATGCAAATAAATTTGCTTTCTCACTCGCAGAGTGAGCCAGCGACCCATCAGGTTTCAGCATTGGAGGTAATGTGGGACGACAGAAATTCGTTTCAACCGCTTTAGACAGGGACCAAAACTGTTTACTACCCGGAGGGTGTGATGCCAGCTTGGCCCCAATACGTCCAATATGGTCAAAACGTGCCCGACGCAGAACCCGCTTGCAGAACTTGGCGTCAGAATTAAAGGCTCTTTTCCTCGCGCGAACCCTACATGCTCTAAGTTTGCGGGCGCAGACTCTTTTCGGGCCTCTGCGTGGGCGCATTCTGCATTATACCAAGGTCGGGATTTGTGACCGAGCGGAATGTGGGAGAATGGAATGAAATACTCCATTCCCTGTCGAATCACATCCCCAACCACGTCTGCACAGCTCGAGGGGTCACCCGAGGAGAAGCACACATGCCGCCAAGGATAAGACGCAAAAAAGTGCCGTAAAGTCCCCCAGAAAATTAAGCTTCGCTGTTGGGTACCGTTGCTGGGCCATGTCAGCCGACTCCACGAGGAAATTAAAAAGCGCTGTCGTCTCCTGGTCACCAGTGTGCGATCGATAGACGCCGATGTAGAGAGACTTCTCCACGCCAGTGTCCACAAGTAGCCATATGACAGAAAACCCCGATTTCTCAAAGCAACGGAGACGACGACAACAAATGTCATCGCGGACGTACACACAGACCCCAGCTTGCTTCTTGAACTTGTGTTCAAGAGAGCAACCCGGGTAGTTGAGGTACGCCACGTCCGACGGGGTTGTTATCTTCGTCTCCGTTAGGAAAAACAGGTGCGGCTTCTCGGTCTCAAGGTGGTGGTGGACCGGATCGAGATTAGAGTGCAGCCCCCTGATGTTAGTGAGGTGCACTTTTAGTGGGAGGAAGTGCAGCCGTTGTTTCACCATATTCTTCTTAGCTTTGGTCATATTTTTAGTTATAGAGTTTGCTGGGGAAGAAGTCGAACTGTCGAGGTGCTGCTCAGTGAACCAAGTGGAACACTGGTGCTAACCCAACCTATGGGGAACTCATTTGGAGACTGCGGGGACGCCCGAACCCCCCCGGATATGGCCACCGGGTCCTCCCATCCAGTCGCCAGCTGGCACGGTGGAGCATACCGGGATTTTTCGCGAGTTGGCGGGGCAGCCTTTGGCACGTGGCTGGCGTGCTACTTGGGCCCCCTACTGACTGCGGTCGGCCAACGGCTGGCACCGTGCTTCGGATCCCGCTACCCTCCAAAATGAGCTACCTGGCAAGTTTTGCCCAGAGACCAAGACCGGTTCTGAACAGCGCAACTGACATCCTCCTTCTCCCCCAAAGGCACTGGCACTCCCACACACCGACGGAACACAGCAAGCTGTTTGGCGCCGGTCTCCGGTGGGATAGTGGTCTCGAGCCAGGCGGCCGCTTGCGGAGCCTACCACCGCTTAAGTGGGATCGTTCAGCCGTACCACAGGCAAGCCTGTGGTGCCGTTGCCCGGGATGGACCGCTAGGAGGTAGATCCCATACCCACCCCAAAAGTTTATGTATGTATGTACAGTTCAATCTATATATATAAAAGCGTAAGGTCACTCACTCACCTATTACGAAATATCGAAAACCACTTGACGTTTATAGATGAAATTT
The DNA here is from genome assembly GCA_945859665.1 of Anorthoa munda. NCBI lineage: Eukaryota > Metazoa > Arthropoda > Insecta > Lepidoptera > Noctuidae > Anorthoa > Anorthoa munda. The sequence continues at coordinate 3,792,653 of OX243901.1, read as the reverse complement.
GGCAGGGAGGTTTTTCAAGTGGCGTAAATACGCACTAAGAAAGGATTTTTGGAAATTGGACACTTGAAATTTTAGATTTACACTCTTGGTTGATAAAAAGAATCCATGTATTTATTGGTTTTTGGAAATTCCACCCGTAAGGGGTTAAAAAGGGGGTTGAAAGTTTGTAAGAAATTTCTACAGATTGTAAGTTGGACACGTGAAATTTTAGATTAACGCTGTTGGTTGATAAAAAGAATTCATGTATTTATTGGTTTTTGGAAATTCTACTCGGGACACTTTGGAATCTAAAAATCCCTAAGGGAGTAAAAAGAGGGTTGAAATTTTGTATAAAATTTCTACTGTTTGTAAGTTGGACACCTGAACTTTTAGATTTATACTCTTGGTTGATAAAAAGAATTCATGTATTTAATGGTTTTTGGAAATTCTTCCCCTGAGGGGGTGAAAAGGTGGAAATTTGTTGGACTTATATATTTGAAACTTGCCATAAATACTAAGCTAAGTAAATATTATTAGTTTTTCAAAAATTACTTCTAAAGGAACATTTAGGGGTGTTAAAAATTTTTGAAGAATGTTATTGTACAGGGCTTCTTTTTATGATGTAGGGGAACATTAAGAAGGGATTTTTGGAAATTCAATCTTTTAGGGGGTGAAACTAAATAGTCATCAGTAGGATAAAATATGGATCACGCGAACAAAGTCGCGGGCGAAGTGCTAGTATATTAATAAATAAACACATATGCATCCCCACACTGTTCGTAGTGCTGGGATGCAGGCCTCCTCAATCTACTTCATCAAGGATTGGGTCATTATCCACCAGGTTTTTTTTTTTTTTTTTTAATTTTTAGTGGGCTCGCTGTTGCCCACTATTTCACCTGATGGTAAGCGATGATGTGGTCGACGATGTAGCACACTTACCTAGAAGAAACCTATTCACTCTTGAGGTTCATTACATTAAGGTGTAAGCCATGAAAGTGATGAGTTAACTTCAATATACTTACAGTCAGCTGAATCACTATCTGAAAAGTTTTCTTCTCGTTTGACTGTAACTGTTATGTTGTGTTCACGAACACCTGTACCAGGTTCCTGTTTCACAGCAATCTCTAAAAGAAACATCCAAATTAATAGAGCTGTTATCTGAAAATTAGTTCTTGTCCGTCAGGTAGATTAATAAAAAATATTGAACACATATTTTTCTTTTGACACGTAAATATAAGGTGACGACGATATAATGCGTTGAAATATTATGTGACACTTTATACTGACATAGTGATGTCACAAGCCCTCACTCCTGAACTTTGATGCGTTTTATCTTTGCCAATTTTTACGGTTCCGTACCCAAAGGGTAAAAACGGGAACTGTTTCCGCAACTCCACAACCAAGCGCGTATTTTGCGTAGGGGAAGTAGAAAGTTTACGAGAAGTTTTAATATAAAAGCTTGTTTAACACTTTCGCTGCCGTAATTACTGAAACATTAGAAAAGCCATTGTTTCAGCCAGTCCTTGGCAGCGAATGTTTTAAGAAAAATAAAATATATAAAAAGCTTGTTGTTATTATTTAAAGAACTTACCTGGTGGGTCCGGATCAGAGAAACTCTCATTCCCTTCAAAAGACAGAATAATTTCCTTGACTCTCCGTTCTATTGGTGTTAAAGAGCCCACTATACAAACTCCTTCAGCATAATACCCTGCCGCGGCCAAACGGCTTTTCTTCCTAATCTCCCTTTTCATACCTTCATATTTTAACTTTAGATGCTTAGCATCCCGGTACACCGTCCCATTTCTAGTCCGGTTAAATTCCATCTCTATCGCCTTCCAAGCTCTTTCTTTCTCCTGCCAGGTCCCAGCATCATTCTTCTTAGTTTCAATAACATTTATTTTTGATTCTATGAGGGTAACAAGTTTGTCGTTTTCCTCGGGAGTGTAGTTCTGGTTCCGCTCTCGTTTAGATTTCACTCTATCCGTTGTGGATTCCATGTTGTTATTTCCACATCACTTGAACTTTTTTTATAGATAATAGCGAATTTCTCACAAATTCTCGTGAATTTCGTCAATATTTTGCACCGATTGATTAGAACAACAATAACAGTCAGGTGTCACTGTCAGTGTCATGTCATGGCGTCGCATTACGTTTAATTTTACGGAAAGTTGCTTTAGTTAATTTTGATTCACTTTATCTAGGCCAATAAACAGCGAAGATTAAGCAAAATCATCTATATCTCCACGTAAATAAACATGAAATTTTATCATTGTAAACATGAAACAGGCTATCTTAAAACGCACCCACTTCCAGATAATATAACTGTCAGATAATTAACCTTATTAGACACTAGACTGATATGAAATCAAATAATACTAATAATAATAGGTCTCCTTGTCCCATTGCGTATGGGTGGGATAAGTAGGTTAGGCCTATCCTGACCACTAGTACGTAATTAGTAATAGTACCTTAGCAACGTCATTGTGTCCACACGCCATGGTGTACTGCATCCAGGATATGAGCTGAGCGCGCTTCGCGGCCTGCGCGATGTTCTGCGACATGTAGCTCAAGCAGAGGCTGACTAGATCCTGAAAATAGGTCATGAGTTTCAGATACTTATAATTGAGAGAACTGGGAATAAGTCATGAGTTTCAGATACTTATAATTGAGAGACCTGAGAATAAGTCATGAGTTTCAGATACTTATAATTGAGAGAACTGAGAATAAGTCATGAGTTTCAGATACTTATAATTGAGAGAACTGAGAATAAGTCATGAGTTTCAGATACATATAATTGAGAAAACTGAGAATAAGTCATGAGTTTCAGATACTTATAAGTGAGAGAACTGAGAATAAGTCATGAGTTTCAGATACTTATAATTAAAGTCAACATGTCAGAAAAATGAGATATGGGTCTAGTGCAAACTGGATCCTATACCAATAATATAGATCTCAATAGAAAGCAATTGACAAGACATTTTATAGTGCTAGAATTAATTTCACACTTTAGTAGTACTAATGTTTATTTTATTAGTATTTACCTTAACATTATACTTATCAGCAAGAGAAAGCACTGGTAACACGGTATGGTGAGATATTCTAATCTGCCCAGTATAAAAATACCTGGAACAAGGTAAAAAGTTTGAACAAACATCCAAATATACCACCATACATAAGTCTCAAAATTATTTACATAAATGATAAATAGTAAAATGGTAAGTGGTATGGTAGAGAAGCTACTAAACTTTTCTGCTTAAATTATTTTTTATCCTATTAAAGTCATCATCATCAGCCTATTAATGTTCCCAGTGCTGGGACACAGGCCTCCTGTCTGTGTGAGAGGGAATGGGCCTTAATCCACCACACGGGCCAAGTGCGAGTTGGTGGATTTCACATGTCTTCGAATTTTTGGTTCTAGGACATGCCGGTTCCCTCACGATGTTTCGCTTCACCGATTTGAGAGCAGTGGAGATGAAATAATTTACATAAAGTAAAGCGCCTGCCTGGGTTCGAACCCACAACCTGCGACACGTAAGTCGCGGCCGTTACCACTGATCCACCACTACTCTCATTAAAGTATTTAAAATATCCTATTAAAGTATTTATCTATACTAATATTATAAAGCTGAAGAGTTTGTTTGTTTGAACGCGCTAATCTCAGAAACTACTGGTTGGAATTGAAAAACAATTTTTGTGTTGGATAGTCCATTTATCGAGGAAGGTTATAGGCTATAAAACATCACGCTACGACTAATAGGAGCGGAGCATAAATGAAATATGTTGCAAAAACTTTTTTTTTTCCTTTTTGAGAGCTTCCGTTGTGTGCGCAGCGTAAGCGGTTAAAGTTGTGCAACATTCATGTATGTAGAGTAGGTAGGTAGCCAATTGACGGGAGCGAAGCCGCGTGGGACAGCTAGTTAGTAATAAGAATAATGATGGTTATGGAATCTTAACCCAAAAATCGGGTTAAAACCTGGTTATGCTGGTATATGGGCTATTTCCTAATCAACACTTGCTCAATAAAGAATGTTGGTGAGGAGTGCTGTATCCTACTCCTGACAATGCACACCCCTCCATAAAAGAAACCAATAGTAGAAGACATACTTGAGGAAGTGTGGAAAAACTGAGGCTGCAGTGGGAGTCTCCTGCAGCACGATGCGACTCTCTCGCCATTCACTCCACTCACGGTTCATCAACATCACCTGAAAATGTAAATACAAGTTATTAATGTTGCCAGCAGAAAGGGCAAGAAACAGATTGAGTAGATATTTTCCAAACAAGTCAACTCGGCAGTGCAAGATCAGTTCAATTAACTAAACCATGAGTTCTAAGAGTCACACAACATTGGTATTAAGTACTAGCAGCCCTAGATCTACTAGATAATAGTGTGCATTTACTGTACTATTAATGGCGAAGCAAGTCATTTATTTATTTAAGTTTAAATATACAAAAAACCGGCCAAGTGCGAGTCGGACTCGCGTACGAACGGTTCCGTATAATTATAGCAAAAATCGAAAAAAAAAAACACTTTTTTGTATGGTAGCCAGCCCCACTTAAATATTTATTTTATTCTGTTTTTAGGGTTCCGTACCCAAAGGGTAAAAACGAGACCCTATTACTGAGACTCCGCGGTCCGTCTACCTGTCTGTCTGTCACCAGGCTGTATCTCATGAACCGTGATAGCTAGACAGTTAAAATTTTCACAGATGATGTATTTCTGTGCTATCACAGTTCATGAGATACAGCCCGGTTACAGACAGACAGACAGACGGACCGCAGAGTCTTAGTAATAGGGTCCCATTTTTACCCTTTGGGTACGGAACCCTAAAAAAAACAGAGGTTAGTAACTACTCCGTCAATATAACTGAGAACCCGAAATGTCAAACGAACGAATTCCCGCCTATCCGCGCGTCGCATTGCGTTCCCTAGTGAGCCAACAGCGAGAGTCGAGCGTCCGAGTGATGGCGGCGTGGACCGGCGTGGACCGGTGTGGGCACATAGGCTTAGCACGCACTGCGATTTTCATTCGCGCGAATTTTTTCCGGCCATTCTGCGACCTATGGAATTGTATGAAGCTGCACGCATTGCGGAAAAAAAACGCGCGGAAATAATACCGCATGAAATCTGTGTTTTGCCACAGAATCCACCGGCGCGGATTAAATTCGCGCGAATATGAACTCTATGAAGAAGAACACAAAAATAGCGCGGAATTTTATGCGCAGTGCGTGTTAGTTAAATTCAGTACGCGGACCAAAATTCGCAATGAGTGCTAAGCCTAAGGCGCGCGGCGTGGCGTCGCCGTCGTGCCGCGGCACGGTGCCGTAATGCTGTGCACGGTACGGCCGCCGCGCCGTGGCATGGAGATGTGACAATTCGGGTGCTCAGTTATGTTAACCGAGCTTTAGACCCCTTAGGCATTATATAGGCGGCAGGATAAATTCTGCTGTAAAAGATAGATATTTCACTAAAGCAGCATTCAACTCATTTGTTTTTATTATTTGTTTTCGCTAGTTTGCCAAAGTTACCAAAATGACGACTGTATTAAGATTACCTGAAACACTTCACTGCTAGCACACAATATCAGCCGATGCGCTGGATACCCATGTCCACCGACCTCCAGGATCAGGTCACTCATCAACTGCTCTGCATATAGTGTTGCTATCTTTAGCAGCACACTCTTTGAATTGTCCACCTAAAAACAATTTAGGATATAATTATTTTGTGCTGTTTTTTATAGTTTTTAGAGGCAGTTTGAAAGTGGCGCCAGTAATAGAAAAGTTGAAAGGAAACCGTTTGTCCCTGGTATGGTCATGTGATGAGGAGAGATGAAACGCATGTTACTAAAAGAGTTATGAATATAAATTTGGATGGATGGAGAGGGATAGGCAGGCCCAAGAATAGATGGATGGTCTGTGTGAGGAGTGATATGAACGAAAAGGGAGTCAGTGATAGCGTGACAGGGGATAGGACGGTATGGAAGAAGAAAAGGTTTTGCGTCGACCACAACTAACATGGGATAAGGGCAGGAAGATGATGAATACAATGATTATGTGCTTTCTCAGTGTAAAAAAAAAACTATAAACAAATCTTTACTGTATTTAAAGAAATAAATATTCATGAACCCAGTAAACCATTTTATTTGCAAGTTATAGTCTGCGCCAAACTTCTTGGCCGCCCTGAAGTTGGTTTACCGGATGCGGGAGGCACGAAACGGTGCTGTTTTTGTATGAGATTTACTACTGCGCAGCCATTGTAGCCAACTTAAGGGCGGCCAAGAAGTTTGGCGAGAACTATACTGCTAACACCACCTATCGCTTGGTACTTTGGAGATGTCGTTTCGCATGATGTCATAATATTAACAAAAACCTCAGGAGAAAGTCTTCGAATTCAAACAAAAACAAGATTATTTACGTTAGTGTTAGATTTCATCAGTTAGTATGACGCTAATAAGTTGAATAAACCAAAATTATTATAGAATAGGTACTGTTGTATTTTTTATTGAGATTGATACATAATGTCTAAAATATTACCTACCTCAATTAGCTATAGTATTTTTATTTAGATGAAATAAAATAAATAATGCTAAAGTATCAAATTAGGTTATGCCAGGTATTTCATTTTAAATTTTCCGCGCTTTTTCAGGCTCTACTTTCTCTATAGTTACTTCGGCACCTTAGATAAAGTACCTATAGATTTCGCCATGGCGTGGCCGCACTTCAGACAACAATAGTTAGTTCTGGTGTTACAACAAGAACACTACTACTTGTACTATTATTTATTCTGTGACACTACAACCCACCATCGCACTGACACTTATTATCTATAAATAACCCAATTCCTTATCTCAATTAACACATAATACCACGAAATCACAGAAAATCAAACAAAACCGAGTTTGTTTGTCAAACCTGCCATTATATTAGAGTTTGACAAACAACAGAAACCGGCCATGGTGACGAAGACAAAAAATAATCTTTTGTCCTTATTATTTACATGGGGCTGCCAACTTGTCTCGCTCTATCAATCAAGCTCATTTTATGGCAAATTCTATAGGTACTTTATCTAAGTTCGGCACGGTTTCTTAGTATGGGATGAGGCATCTGTATGCTAGTATTATATTATCTGTGATGTAGCTCATAAAGGCAGTATGTATCCTGCCTGTGTGTAATGATGTATGTACAAATCAGTTTTACGCCCCAACCTCGGCAGTCGGCACAACCCGACAACGAGGTAGAGACCATGCATGAGGATATCTCTAGGGACTTCAACGCAAAACTGGGCAAACGAGACGAGGTTGAGCTGCAAATGGGACAATTTGTAGGTGGACGTCGGAACCACCGGGGTCACCTACTGGTCAGTTTTATGCAGAACGAGGACCTCTATAAGATGAACTCCTTCTTCCGAAAACGTGAACACAGGAAGTGGACGGGGCAAAGCCCTGATGGTGCAACTAAAAACGAGATCGACTTCATCATATCAACCAAGAAGCAAATGTTCAATGATGCCTCTGTGATCAATACGGTGAAAACGGGGAGCGATCACCGCATGGCAAGAGGCACACTGAACATTAATATCAAGCTTGAAAGGTCTCGATGATGAAGTCTACGCTCCGCACTGATCCAGATCCAAAACCCTGAGACCTTTCAGCTCGAACTCCAGAATTGTTTTGAGTGCCTAGGGAGTTCCGCGAACGAATACAGCGATAGGTTCGTGGAAGCTGTCTATACAGTCGGGTCTAATTTTTTCAAGACCCGCCGTACAGATGTAAACAAAAATCTCTCTGATCCTACTCTCAAGCTAAAGAAGGAGAGGCGTGAGATGATCTTGCAGTCTTCAGACGATGCATTGAAATAATGATTAATTCTCAATCAATAATGAATAATGGTCCTGGACTGTAGAGGGCTAGGCATCAATGTCAATGGCGAGTACATCGCTCACCTTCGGTTTGCCGACGATATAGTGGTTATGGCTGAGACCATGGAGGACCTCAGTACAATACTCAGGTCTCTACTGAGGTCATCACCTCAGTAGAGCTTCCTAAAGAGTGGGTCTTAGGATGAACAGGGACAAAATCAAGTTGATGTTGAATGCCCATGTTACACCCACTCCTTTCAAGGTCGGAGAATTTTCACTCGAAGTTGTGTGCGACTATGTCTACCTGGGACAAACGCTCCAGTTGGGTAGGGCCAACTTCGAGAAAGAGGTCAACCGTTGAATCCGACTCGGCTGGGCAGCGTTCGGGAAGTTGCACAGTATCTTCTCGTCCAACTTACCACAGTTTCTCAAGACGAAAGTCTATGACCAGTGTGTGTTGCCAGTGATATGGCTCTGAGATGAGGTCGCTTATCTGTCATCAGATAGCTTACAGTCACTCAAAGGACAATGTAGAGGGCTATGTTTGGAGTTTCCTTGTGTGATCGAATCAGAAATGTAGAGATCCGCAAGAGAACCAGGTTTACCGACATAGCCCAAAGAATTGCCAAACTTAAAGTGGCAGTGGGCAGGGCACATTGCTCTCAGTACGGATGGCCGATACGGCAGAAAGGATCTTGAGTGGCAAACACAAACCAGAAAACATTGCGTTTGAAAGCCTACCACCAGGTGGATTGATGACCAGGTGAAGTTGCGGGGATCCGCTGGTTGCGAGACGCATGGTACTGGTCAATGTGGCAACGCTTGGGGGAGCCGCCTATGACCGGCAGTGGATGTGTTTCAGCTGATATGATGATAAATCAGAAAGTACACCCGTGATTCAGATGTACATTAAATGTGACCTCAAGATTCCCAGATATCTCATAATATTGATCCCATGTTGTTTAACATTAAATCTTTAAAATAACATGTATAAAGATAGAAAAATATTGGCAGACATTATATTACTGTCTTTTAATTACTTCAATAGGAACACTAAAATATACTAGTCACTGAACAGTGATATTCAGCCCAGTGACTTCTGACAGATATCTTCTGATGGCCGCAACAGCTTGTGAGTTCTTATAATGATGTAGTATGGAGTATTTTAACCAAGCAGCCTTTGTGAGATTGAATAAATTACAAATATACATAGGTAAATAATCTAAATAACATTCAATGATTTGGTGAAAAGGCTCTGCTCTAAATAGTATTTACTACAATATAAACAATCCCGTAATCTACTACAATATGAGACAAAGGATCATAGGATGAGCAGATTTAAGGAATTCAATTCTCCTAAAAATATACACGACAAATACTACAAATACCAATAAGAATCTACCTCGAGATCTTCATTAGCTTCAGACCCGTCCCCCTTTTTATCAGAGGAGGACGATACTTGACGGTCCACCGTCAAGAAATCCATGATGATTTTCTTATAACTTAGACATCGAATTGATATCACTAGAAAAGTTTGGTTTATTTTCTTTTTAGCTTTTTCACTGCAATAAAATTTCTTCGTCAATAAAGTTTTATTTACCCGTTTGTGACGTCAACTTTGATTGACACTTGACATTTTTGACGGCTTGATACAAAATGTTTGTTTGGCTCACAGAACAGAAAAAACGCCTTCTACAGGTTTGGCTTCAGAAAAATTACATTTCACGTAGTATTCATCTTTGGTTTTTATTTTCGAAGATATTATATTTGAAGAAACAAAAAGAAAAGCGAAGCTGTAGTAAATCAAAGCACTAAACAATTATCTATGAATGGGTAACAAGATAATAAATACAAGAACACAATAATAATCTCACTTTCTCTCTTTCTTTCTTTCTCTCTTTTTCACTTCTCTCACTTTTAGAAGTTTTTGAACTGTAAATTGAAACGTTCATGTCAAATTATGGTTCTGACATTTCTCGGTAATCTTGTGAACATTCCATACCTCCATATTGTATATTATTCGCATGAGTTACTGTTACTATCACATCTTCCTAATAAGAACAGAAAAGAACAGAGTATAGGTGTAAAGTAGTTGCGTTACAGTACAGATGATTTGTATTATCGTTTGTAATGTAAATGTTGAATGGTTTCTGACTTCCGTATTTATTTATTAACGATACATTACTGAAACAAGAGTGCAGTGAGTGGACTTGTATTTGAATGAGCATCATGATGTGTCTTAGAAGGAGGAAGGACATCATAATCTTATCTGTGTTTATGGTCATATTTTTCACAATATATCAAATTTATTTTTTCTTCGCTATAACGTCAGAAGCCGGGCATAACAGCAGGGTTGCACCAGTATTGCATCTAGAACTAGACCATGCGAAAGTGGAAACCTACACACACTTACGATCTGACGCTGATAAATTTATAAACACAAATGGCATAATTCATGGTGTATTGTACTCCCATATGTCGAAATACAGACCAAATAATCAGAACGAATTCACTTGTTTAAACTCTGACCAAAGAATTCCTTTCGAGCAGGTAAATGATGAGTTCTGTGACTGTGAAGATGCAACTGATGAACCCAGCACAAGTGCGTGTGTGAACGGAACGTTTTATTGTGAGACACAGTACAGAAGCAGGCCCGTTACCCTCAACAAGATACCATCGAGTCAAGTAAATGATGGTATTTGTGATTGTTGTGATGGATCAGATGAGTGGAAAATTGACCCAGCCCAGAAACTATTATCTCAGAGTTCATCAAAGTTTTATAGATATTACGTAACTAAATGTCCTAACAATTGTTAATAGTATTATAGATTTACGGTTGTAATAAATAAATACTTAAATGGATAAGTAGTGATAAGAAGTTTAGATAATTCTAGAAATTGATAAAGAACAATTTAATTCCGCTGCTTTCATTTAAATTACTTGTACCAAGTAGGTGAGGGTAGTTGGTATTTATTCTGCTGTACATATTATTATATTATCTGTAAAAGAAATAATAATTAAATATGTATAGTCACTAAACAATGCAAGATAACATAAAATGCTTAAAATTTATCAGTCTAGTGTTTAAATTGTAATGTATAATGTCAGGTACTTACATTATCAGTAAAACTAATTTCTAAAGACTGAAATCTTGTAATAAATTATTTGTAAATATGAATTTTTGTAATTATATTTACCCTTTTTATTTTTACTCTTAAGAATTCTATGAGTTATCATAGCACCTAAGAGAACTTTATTTGGCAAGAATTTGATAAATAGCAATACCCTATTTTATGTGAGCTCAAGTTAATGTTTTCTTTAGTTGCTCTTTGGTTAAAAGCTCATTTGCAGCCATGAAGGTATAGTTTGCAGCAGTAGCAGTTGCTAGCAACTGCATTCTTGTACCTATAGGAATAAGGAAATTAAATATATATAGGAAATGTTCTAAGATTATTGGCCCACCAAAATTATTCCTGTGTTTACTAAAAGAGTAATATTTGTTTGCGGTACATTGTTTAGATCATGATCCTAAGGTAGTTTAGAATAGAATCTATAATTTTTATCAGGTTACAGGTATTTATTATTTTTTTACTTCCAGTGTTTCAATCTCGTAAATTCAAATTCTGCGTATAAAGAAACGGAGAAGACAACAGATAATTAAATTAAAAAGAAGGAGCTTAGGGAAAAGATACGGTAGTATCTCTAAGTAGTCTGTGGGGAAAAGTAATCGTAAAATTAAAAATCCAATAAAAAGTTATGATTTTGAATATAGTATTTTTTATCGTACATCTTATTATAATAATAGAATTCTCAAAAAACGCGGGTTAAAAAAATTCTATCTCTTTCTGTTCAGAACAAACGAAAGAGATAGACAAGCACACAGGCAATCTAGAAAATTCCAAAACCCACGCTTCCTCGTGGTCATGTTATTTATTATCTGTCTGTGGTGCGCAATCACTCAAAAAAAAGATTGACCGGCGCGCGACGCGACTCATTCTGAGTTTTCGAGAAAAAATAATCAATTTGTATAAAATAGTCCTAGCAACGTACGCGTTGCAGTATTAATTGATTCTTAGTAAAATAATAAAGTAAAATCATCCGCAATGACTGTCGATGAAGGCGTAGATATCACAAAGACAGGTGACCGCGGTGTGTTGAAGAGGATCATCAAGGAGGGTACAGGGACTGATACTCCTAACCCTGGATGCCAGGTCACGGTGCACTACACTGGGACACTCCTGGATGGGTCCAAGTTCGACTCCAGTAGAGACAGAAACGAGCCGTTCGAGTTTAATTTGGGCAAAGGTAATAATTTATTCAATTTATAATTGTACTTGACCTCTTGATCAGCTGCCTTGATCGATTTATCTTTAACCTAGTAGTCTTTTTTCAGAATCCGCTTATAATAGGGCACTATATAGTAAACATTCACTTATATATTTGCTAAATCCAAGCTCTTTTATAATCTTGCATCATCAAAGTAGATACTAATAAGATTCCAATTTAATTATGGAGAACTTCCGTGAAGTATCTATCTTAAAGTATGCACTATGAGTGAAATTATGTTAAACACATGGAAGTAATAAAAACCAGCTGATCCAATGTTTGCAAAGATGTTTAAAAAAAAATGTTTAACCATGTTAAATTTTCGGTCAGTGGGGGCAGAATGTTCATGAAATAAGTCAAAAACAAAAGGCTTTTCTTACAACTTTATTTATTATCCTGTGAATGCCAACTGAGAAGTGGAAAATTAACATTATTTTGTCCATCTTCAATAAAATAATGTGCCATGTTTATTCTAATAATCTAGAATCTGTCATTGTATTTGCCCAGGGTCTGTCATTAAAGCATGGGACATTGGTGTGGCAACGATGAAGAAGGGGGAGGTTTGTGTCTTAACCTGTGCTCCAGAGTACGCTTACGGGGCTGCTGGCAGTCCTCCCAAGATCCCACCCAACTCAGTACTGCAGTTTGAGGTAAGCTACCATACTGCCGTCAATCTATCATGCTTAAGCTTTATTTTTGATATTCTTCTGGTACAGAATATTGGGTTAGGTCTCAAGAGGGAGCTATTGGTCATGGTTGTCAGAAAAAACGTAAAGAGTAAAGCCAATATTGGTCATGGTTGTCAAAAGGAACGTAAAGAGTAAAGCCAATATTTGTCATGGGCGTCAGAAAAAACGTAAAGAGTAAAGCCAATATTGGTCATGGGCGCCAGAAAAAACGTAAAGAGTAAAGCCAATATTGGTCATGGTTGTCAAAAAAAACGTAAACAGTAAAGCCAATATTGGTCATGGGCGTCAGAAAAACGTAAAGAGTAAAGCCAATATTGGCCATGGGCGTCCGAAAAAACGTAAAGAGTAAAGCCAATATTAAGTAAAACATTATAAACAAATAAATAAATTTATTGAAAAAGAAAAACACATCTACAATTTCCTATAATCGCAATTGTAAATTTAAATAGTACAGTGCACATTTTATTATCATGGTGTGGACTGTGACCCTGAGTCCTGAGTGTTCTGTTAAAAATGGTTAATGAACCCCAAATGTTTTTCATTTTCACAGAACTTGGTAGACTGTGTTTTAGAGGGCCAATTTTATTTACACAGGAATATGCAATAATTTTTCTTATTTGTGATAACACAGGAAATGTGGTATTACAACTAACCACATGTTTATTCTGATTCTCCTTTACACCACAATATCCTGAAATAGTTATATTGTGGAAAAAGGTTATTATATTATTATACTTTTGGTGGCCACATATCAGCAAATTGAATAAATTTAATATTTTAGGTTCTTGCAGCATTACTTAATAAGTAAGCACACACATCCTTAAAAAGCTTTTATTGAGTTTAATGCAATATAATGAACCCCAGAAGCATTGATTCAAAATCACATTATTGAATATTAAATTGTGTAGCACTTTTTGATGGAGCTTCCTTGAATGTAACCTGTGACCTCTTTCCTTAATTAATATGAATTGCAAATTTTAGTAACTGTTTATAATTTACATACAATGCAAAACACTTAAGATCTTTTTATTGAATAATTGAAAATTCAGTTTCAATTTATTTATGTCAACATTGGTTCTTGTATAACAGACAAATGCACTCAGTTATGTAAAGAAAAAATACATTTTAAAAGTTACCAGTAAATAATAGTGTTCGCTACCACTACTGCTAAGTATGAGGTCTCCTGGAGTCTGTATTTGAGTCCCCAATTAATGGCAATAGACTCATTGGGGCTTAAACATTACTGGCAAAATTTGAGTGTATGAGGTGGACTCCTGTACTCTACTGAGAATAAAGTAGTGATGTTGTTATTTTACTTGTTTAGGTTGAGATGATAGACTGGAAGGTAGAGGACCTGTCTCCTAGCAAGAACAAGGGCATCTTACGTCACATCATCGAGCAGGGCACAGGAAGCGACGCCCCCAATGACGGCGCCATGGTCACAGGTATTGTGTTCATGATATTTACACTACTTATTTTACTTTATATTTTCAGTACTTAGGTTACTTACTCATCGACGCATGTAAGGCGCAGGCCACATAGAAATTACGTCGGGCGCGGACATGGCACGGGCGGCTTCCTATTCCATTCAAAATAAGAGCAATGGAGAGGGCTATGCTCGTGGTTTCCTTGCGTGATCGAATCAGAATTGTCCGCAGGGTTACCGACATAGCCCGAAGAATTGCCAAACTTAAGTGGCAGTGGGCAGGGCACATTGCTTGCAGAACGGATGGCCGATTGGGCAGAAAAGTTCTGGAGTGGCGACCGCGAACCGGAAGACGTTGCGTTGGAAGGTCTCTCACCAGGTGGACCGACGACCTGGTGAAGGTTGCGGGGATCCGCTGGTTGCGAGATGCACGGGATCGGTCAATGTGGCGACGCTTGGGGTAGGCCTATGTCCAGCAGTGGACGTCTTTCGGCTGATATGATGATGATGATTAGTCATTCTAGAAAGAAAGCATATTTATTTGGCTTACGAAATACTAAACCTACTAACTTGTGTTAGATAGGTACATCTATAGAAAAAAGGTGGAATTACAAACAGTATCATTTTGCGCCTCACGGATGCTCCAAATAGGTTCAGTTGTGCAAAATGTCACACAGTTATTACCTAGTGCCTGATGCTGGTTGTACTGAATCTTGAGAGAAGGTACGGACATAAACCGGCTATGTTAGAATTTCATAGATATATTTCTATGATTTCTACTACCTCCATGAGAAAAATTA
Source organism: Anorthoa munda (assembly GCA_945859665.1). NCBI lineage: Eukaryota > Metazoa > Arthropoda > Insecta > Lepidoptera > Noctuidae > Anorthoa > Anorthoa munda. The sequence goes on along the minus strand of OX243901.1, from coordinate 3,777,579 downwards.
GTTTATATATATGTATGTACCATCAGTACCATTATTACGCATTTTAGTATTGATTATTTTAATGACTATTGCTTTAAAAATGATATTTCCTATCTTTTTCATGAAAATAATCAAACAGAAAATGTTGAATTAATAAATTACCGTACCAATTTAGCTAGTTTCACCATAATTTGTAAAACAAATCTTATTGCAAATAAGTAAGATACAAAATCCGTCGTCTAACTTTGTCACTGCTTTCTCTCCCTTCATGTTATTCCCATTTACAAGTAGGTTTGCTTTTAATTCTATAAAATACAAAAGCAGTATTTCACTGCCGTAACATGATATTTTATTGTTAGGCTCACATTGAGCGAGTTGTATAGAGTGAAATGCGATACGTAATATTATGATAAAGAAATGGAATCGTGAATGCAGCCAGATAGAATGTTTATATCGTCGTTGCAATTTAAACCTTATGACAACGGCACAAAAGTTTTGAATGCGATTTAAAACGACTTTACCGATGATTTTTAGCAGTTTCAATCAGTTACCTAAAAAACCAAAACTTTATTTAACAGTCGAACTGGAAGGAAGGCTGCAAGCGGACGGCAAAGTCTTCGACACAAGAACAGTCACATTCCCACTAGGTGAAGGCAGCGAACATAAGGTCTGTGAAGGCATTGAGAGAGCCCTAGAAAAGTTCGCTCAAGGCGAGAAATCCCGGCTGACCATCCAGCCGAAATACGCCTACAAATCTGAAGGGAATGCAGAATTAGGGGTCCCACCAAACTCCCCTGTAGAATACACAGTAAAATTGAACAGCTTCGAGAAAACCAAAGAGTTGTGGGCTATGGATGGTGCAGAGAAGTTAGAACAAGCTAAGATGTTCAAGGAAAAGGGTACCAACTACTTCAAGGGAAGCAAGTTCCAGCTGGCTATTAAGATGTATAAGAGGGTTGCGGCTTTAGTTGAAGGTGAGTTTGTTTCTGTATTTTCATCAACAACAGACAACAGTCTAGCCAAGACTAAATTACCCTAATGAATATCTGAAAGAGTGTACATAATCAAGGATATTCTATCTTTTAAACTCACTTAAGACTGTAGTAAGAGTAGTGGTGGCCCAGTGGTAACAGCCCCGACTTACTAATCGTAGGTCGTGAGTTAGATCTCAGGCGGGCGCTTTACTTTGTGTAAATTATTTCATCACCACTGCTCTTAAAACAGTGAACATTCTCCAACTCGCACCGGGCCCGCGTGGTGGATTAAGGCCTAATTCCTCTCTCACAAAGAGGATGCCTGTGTCCCAGCAGTGGGAAGATTATAAGGTTGAATATGAAGTTTGATCCTAGTTTTGGAAGGGTTCAGGGTGGTCCCATTTGATGGTGAATACAACATGCGAATGTGTGAAGGAATGTAAAATACTTTTATCTACACTCACAAAGTAATGTACCAAATATGAATTTTGTATAAAGACATACTTTATATTCGTGGATAGATAAAATTAAAAAAATACCATTACAGTGCAACATTTTCCTTCGAGTTCCAAACAACTGCATTATAAAATAACTTTTTAATTTTTATAGCATACTTTTTAATTTACTGGCGCTTATGGGCTCATTGACTTAATGTAGAAAAGTAGTGTCATTGTCTATGGATGCGCGCGCTGCGCAGTCATCCGCAATGAGAATCTAAATTGCCCGCCATACCACATAATTATTCCGTTTCCACTTTTGTTTTATTTCAACTGTATGAGTGAAGATAAAATAGTGTATGCAATGGCATATAATTAGGTATTAAAACACTCGCGCGTTATTATTATCATATAATAAATCCACGATCGTGTTTTAATAACCCCTATTACTATTATATGACCATTGCATAAACTACTATTTAATATTTCCAGACTTGCCTGAAGACACAAGTGAAACAGAAGAGAACAGAAACCAAGCCAAGGAACTCCTTCTATCAGCCCACTTGAACCTATCCCTAGTCTACTTGAAGGTCACTCCAGTACATCACTTCGAGGCCAAGGAACACGCCCTCAAGGCTTTGAAGTTTGACGAGAACAATGTCAAGGGACTGTTCAGGAAAGGACAGGCTTTGTTGGGGCTTGGAGAAGCTGATCAGGCTCTGAACGACTTCGAGAAGGTTATTGAGGCTGAACCCCAGAATAAGGTGAGTTAACATTTTCATTTTTGATGAACAAAATTTTGATTGCAAATGTTGACAAAATAATTGAATGTGGTACTTATGTGTGAAATGTTTAAGCAGTAAGAGTAGTAACCATCTGGTAGACATTTAAAAAATGCCATAAAGTTAGTGTTTTTCAGTCGGACATTTGAGTTATAATAAGTAGGAATTTTATAGTAGTTATGTTTTTTGGTGAATTACTTCTTCTATGCATGTCGACTTACTAATATTTATGTATTTATTTTTACCATCCTTTTCATCAAATTTGTGATTTGTAGATCTTATTAGTTGTTAGGAGATAAATATGAAAGTCTGACAAAGAGATATTGTGGTATCCAGCTGCTAAGTTGTGGAGGCAGGCGCTCTATGCGAAATACTGGCATTCAGCTCCCTCTTGGTAGAATACAAGCCAGACCAAACATAGTTGTAAAATATTTTCTTTGTTTATAAGTTTTTTCACTACACTCCGCTACAGTTAGAAATTTAAACCTTTCAAAGTGATATATTTCAGTGAACAAATTTGAAGTGCGTGGCACGTAAGTTGAACAAAAAAAATACCGGCCAAGTGCGAGTGGGACTCGCGCACGAAGGGTTCCGTACTTGGTAAATTGCGGTTTACGATTTATGACGTATTAAAAAAAAAACTACTTACTAGATCTCGTTCAAACCAATTTTCGGTGGAAGTTTACATGGTAATGTACATCATATAATTTTTTTAGTTTTATCATTCTCTTATTTTAGAAGTTACAGAGGGGCGACACACATTTTACCACTTTGGAAGTGTCTCTCGCGCAAACTCGTCAGTTTAGAAAAAAATGATATTAGAAACCTCAATATCATTTTTGAAGACCTATCCATAGGGGATCTATGATCACGTAAGGGATCGATGAAAAATAAATTTGAGTTTCAGTTTTAAGTAAGGGGATCCCCCAAAATTTATTGTCTTTTTTTATTTTTGTGTGAAAATCTTAATGCGGTTCACAGAATACATCTACTTACCAAGTTTCAACAGCATAGTTCTTATAGTTTCGGAAAAAAGTGGCTGTGACACGTGGCTGCCTCGCATCTACTCTGAGAGCTTTGAAAATGTCGATATATTTCTTTTATCCAAACAATCATACCGGAGGCAAGTCAAGCAGATATTGTTTAGTAAATTGATTGTTTAGTGAACTAATTGTGCCATAACTCTTAACTTTCATAACTCTTAGGATTAGGGATTATGTGTGATATGTTTAGAATGGGCACAATTGATAATATTTGTTTGTTTTCCCTTTGTCTAATTAATATAACCATATTTGCTTTTAACTCTAATTTAATGTGATCAATGAGTCTTCAATATCACATGATCACTAACAGCTGCACTTGTGTGTAGCTAATTAACATAACCTAACCTAGCTTTATCCATGCCGTGAAACTCTGTTATTGGCTTAAGAGATAATTGTCATCATCTCGCTGTCACTGTGCAGTGTGTGCAACTGCACTGGGCTGTTCATTGACAGGGAAGTGATTATCTATTCATGTAAATTAGTAGCTGTTGAGTTTCCAAATAAATAAATAAATAGACATACGGACGGACAGACAGACAGACATGACGAATCCATAAAGGTTCCGTTTTTTGCCATTTCGCTACGGAACCCTAATGAACGAAATGAATCCCTTATAAATGACCTAACCGTTGATAATATACAAATTGTCAACGGTTAGGTCGTATAAAAAGAAAATAAAACTGTTTAAATCGTTTAAGGGTACACTAGTCGACGGCGCGAACTATTTTGTGCGCGGGGTTAAAATGCGTACTATATCAACCGACAACACGTGCGGAACACATAGATGCTGTTATGAGCAGTAAGAAGCTAGTACGCGTACGAATACACACTTTTGCAAATTTGTAGCGAAATGGATGATGATTTAGAACGAAAACGAGCGCGCGAAATTTTATAAACAGACCTTTGGGAATCTGGATATCATGAAAAAACCAGCCAAGTGCGAGTCGGACTCGCACACGAAGGGTTCCGTACCATTATCGCAAAACACTGCATAAAAAATCACGTTTGTTGTATGGGGGGGCTCCCCCCCTTAATTTATTTTATTTTAATTTATTAATTATTATTTTTTGAAGTAAATATTACACTAAACATTCTGTGAATATTTCAGGCGTCTACCTGTTGCCGTTATTAATATCGAGCAAAAAACGGCAAAAATATCGCGTTTGTTGTATGGGAGCCCCCCTTTAATATTTACTTTATACTGTTTTTAGTATTTGTTGTTATAGCGGCAACAGAAATACATCATCTGTGAAAATTTCAACTGTCTAGCTATCACGGTTCATGAGATACAGCCTGGAGACAGACGGACAGACAGACAGACAGACAGACGGATCGCGAAGTCTTAGTAATAGGGTCCCGTTTTTACCCTTTGGGTACGGAACCCTAAAAACGACTGAATGTATCTGTTCAAAATAAAATTATTTGCATTGTTGAACTACTAATCTAGCCATGTATGGAGACCGTTTTTCAATTTTCCTTCTTATGGTACTTATTTGCGCTCAAAGATGCGTTAAAATGAGTGTTAAAATATGGAACTTTCGAAGCTCATAACTTTCAAGTAATTTTTTTTTTTACTTTTTTGCTTCCATACAGGGCTAGATAGTGATGAGACAAATTGATATAATTTTTTATTTTGAACGTACATCGTCAAATAGTGGAGTCAAAGCCAGACTACGTTTGTATGGAAGAATTTTCGACTAGTGTACCCTTAATTTCAATAAAACGTTGGTACATTTTTATTCAACTTACGTGCCGCGCACTTCCCTACTGAACTATTAGTTCTGAAATGGATAGACATGATGATGACCATTCATTTATCTCTCTCATTTTATTCAACCCACAGGCGGCCGCCAACCAGATCATCTTCTGCAAGTCAGTGATCGCGAAACAGAAGCAGAAGGAGAAGCAGTTGTACGCCAACATGTTCGACAAATTCGCCAAGCACGACACGGAGGTAACAGGTCCGGGAACTTATTGTACACCGCTCATTCCCGTTACACTGTCATTCATTGTAGAGTAGAATGTTCTAGAGCAAGACTGTTTATATCCATGTAACTAGCTTTTTATCCACACCATAAGCGATTGCCCTATCGCTTGTTCTGCTCCTTGTGCATAAACACCTGCACCATGAAACCTTTGCGAGGTCAGCGCTGAGGGCTGAGTACTGGTCCAGAAAGTAAAAATTAAGTACATGGAACCACCAGTAGTTTCACTCACGTAGTTAGTTAAATTTAGTTTCGACGGGCTGTTTCCGCAACTCCACGACTAGCGCGTATTTTGCGTTCGGGTGGGATTCGATTTCTTCATTCGATCCACCCCAGCTCCTCGAGTAACTAGCGATACAGGGCAACTTAGGAACGTGTTGCTGTCTCATCTTCCACCATGCATGCTCTGCAGAGTGGGCTGTGCGTGATTCCTATGACAAAATAGTACATTTCGTGTCGAGCATAAGCGAGCAAAGCTATAAGCGAGTGTTAAAATAAAGCCTTTTTATGTGAGACACGAACGATTATTTTTCTACTACCTGATGAGCTTACTTAATTAAATGCAAATAAGTTCCAACAACAATTTATTAGAAACGTTCAGACTATATACACACAATCAACGCGCGCTTTTTCGAGAGGTAACAGGTTCAGTATCATTCTGCCAGTTACATAATGATCCATACAAAAGTCATTTCGTCACTGTTATTATGTAATTTTTTATTTTTTTATAATCTTGTGTCTAAATGTTCATATTTCGAAACGAATTTCTAAGGTAATGCGTTACATAATAGACAAGGTAGTAGAAAAATATGCTTTTTAAAGGTCCCGTGTCCAGTCGTTACGGCTGTGACTGCACGCAACTGTGTCTTAGTTAGTCGTAGGGCCTTTTTCGTGAAACGGCCTCCGATGTAGGACAGTGGCTCCTTGGCCTGCTTACATTCGCTATGGTCAATACAAAGCTTGCTGTGTTTGTCCCTGGTGCGTTTCCTTACCAGACCGCGTAGGTACCCGAAAGGTAAAGGCTCGATGGTCTCCGAGCCCTCCGGTGCTATACTAGAGCCCCTTCGGCCGAGCTCATCCGCATTATCGTTCCCTTGGGAGTCGCTGTCCCTTGATCAATTGAATGGTTACTTTTTTTAATTTTCACTCACGTAGCTTATGCCCATGTCCGGGATAAAAAGTAGTATTTTAAATAAAATCATGGATTCAGTTTTGTGCCTAAATTGAGATACGAAGTCAGCAATGACAACTCGTGTGCTTCGCTGACTACCCGTGGGTCAGCACCTGTTGCCTGGAGTTGGACAGTCTTGCTATAATAGATTTGTAGATATTTTAGATATGACTATGTTTTCCCTTCTTTTACAAACTTGCGAAATACAAGTTTTAAGACTCATTTTAACGTAAATTTTTATCATTATTCGTTTATATTTTTTACTAGCTGTTGCCCGCGACTTCGTCCGCGTCAAACTCGTAAAAAATATATTTTTATTTTTTAGTTTCCCGCCGGAACTATGAATTTTCACGTTATCAAACGTAGCCTATGTTACTCGTTATAACATCAGCTATCTACCAGTGAAAGTCCCGTCAAAATCGGTCCAGCCGTTTCGGGGATAACCCGGAACAAACAGACAGACAAAAATCTTAAAAATTGCTTATTTGTTGTTAGTACCGTATATACTTTCACGTGCATTCAATAAAACGTTGTTATTTTGATATTACATACAGACACTTCAATTTAATTTATTTGTATAGATTTGTGATGGGTTTGCTCTTGACTCTAGTCTAGGTCAGAGGTGACACAGAGTCGACGATGGAGTGAGCTTACCCAGAAAAAACCTGTTCACTCTAACTTTGAAGAGATTATATTATATTATTATTTATTTGGTTATTATTTGAGGCGAGACACCTCTTGCGTTACTCATAACCAACAAAAAAGCTTACCTACTACAAAAAAAAGCACTTGAATTGAGAACCTCCTTTTTTTGGAGTCGTTTAAACATCCATGTAGTATTATTGTAAAAGTAGTCCTCATTCAACCTCATATAATACCACGCTTATTCATCTTACTCCTTCATCAACTATTTGTTTCCTAAAATACACTTTATTTCTGTCCAGGTGGAGAAGCAACGAGCTAAAGACGAGATCGACGTTATAGGGGAGAAGGTGGGCGAGTGGGGCGCCGGGGAGGGCGAGTGGACCGACCAGCAGCGCCTGCGCAAGCCCACGGAGTTCGAGAAGGAGAACCCCAACATTCTGCTGTTGGACAAGGACGGCCAGTTCGAGAACATGTGAGGTGTTGGCAAGTGTGCGAGATGGATGCTTACATAGGAATGTGGTAGGTAGATTAGATTTTATGATATTGTGCAATGAATTTAGTATTGGGTCATAAATGTGGCATAATTGGGTTTAAGACAAAATTAAGATTTGGGGGGATCTGTATTTTATGTGCAGGTTGGTGGATGTCACATGTCTTCGAATTTTTTGGATCTAAGACACGTTTCTTCACGATATTTTTTTTCACTGTTTTTAGAGCAGTGGTGATGAAATAATTTACACAAAGTAGAGTGCCCGCCTGGGTTCGGACCCACGACCTACGACACGTTAGTCTCGTAGGTGAATCTTCGTCATTCAGCATTTATTAGAAAGAGAATGTCATACAGATACATAAAAATCTTTCTAAAGCTTGATTTGCCATATTTACAATAGGTCCTGTACAATTAATTACTAATTAAGGCATACAGAATGGAAGACTTATTGCCTTATATTAAAATTAATTGAATGAATGTCATTGAATTGTGCAATACTGTTATGATTTTATGTATTTTTAATTAGTATTTTAATCTCAGTGATAATGTATGTAAAGATATTGCCCCATCTGAAGCGAAAAAGTGAAACTTTTAAATAGAATAAACTGCATGGCTCTGGAAGCATGTTTTAATTAGTTTTTAAGCTATAAATAACTTAGCTAGGACATTCTATGTGAGCATCCATTTATAAAGTAAAGCATTCTGTCTCAAAAGTGCATTATGTAAGTTAGTGAATATTCTGATCAAACTGTGTTATTGCTAGCCACCCCATAGATCTCTTCACCTAAACTTATAGTACATAACAATGTATATCAAACAGCTGAAACTATTTTGTCAATTTCGTAGGGTCAACACACAATCTGCCAAAGACGTTTTATGAACCAGTTAAATATGAACTTTGCCTTAATTAATTTACAGTTCAAAATCACTTGACCGCGTGCCTTCCACCTTGAAGCTTTCGGAATAGTGAATTTCGACCTTATTTTAATAGATGCAAAGTTGATATTTTTTGGCATCTCTTTGAAAGATGTGCGACTACCCTCTTCTTTGTTGGATGTATACTGTAGATTTTCATGTTACTAATTGCAGCAGTCACGATTATCACTACGAAGAAATCTCTGTTGTGTTTGTAAATCAATTTTGTTGTAATCGATGGACTAAATCATTCCTCTCTATGTGTATGTATGTATAGGTGAGTAAGGCTGTGTTGTTTGTCCACTCGTTCGATTGTGTGTTAGATATCGTATCAATTAGCTGCTTGCAGTGTAATCTAGCAATCCCAAGATTCTCTCTTTGTTTTAAAGACATGATAATTTCTCCTTTAAGTTTTAATCAATTTAAGATGTTTTAACTAATTTAATTATTATAAACTTGTGATGCATTGTGAATCATGCCTTTTATTTCACTTGTAACATTTTAGAAAGGTCACACTGCAAGCAATCTGGCTTGTAAACCTTTCGAGTGTTCATTTGTAGCATAATGTTTGTTTTGGATACGAGCGGGTTTATCGTAGTACATTGGTTACTGTATTTAGTTATACGATTGAATTTACTTATTAAACTGTTAAGGAGGACTTGTTTCTTTTATTTTTGGAATTTAACCTTTTGACCAACCAAGTTATGCAGTTGGCCCTGGCTGTAATTATTTTGTGGGCCTTTGAGGTCGTCCCCGAAAGTCTGGCAACCAGTATTGCCAAGGAGTATCCTGTTATCCAGGAAATGGGATATGAAGGTTGAGTAAGTTACTAGTAAGGAATTGCCGCGGCTGAAACCGCCACGCTGTCAGTCTTCATGCTCTGTGGGTATGCGGAACGGTGTGCGTCTGTAATGTTTCTGTATAAAAAGGCTAACCCCGGCTCCACACGTTGGTCCTAGCGCACGTACCAACGTTGGTCGGTTAATTGGTGAGGCGTACACACGTTGGATATTAAACTAGATCTGTCTCGTTAGAGTCAATGTTAAGATGTCCGATACGGAAATTGCTGTAAGCGCTTTTCGGTAACCGAGTCCATATTATGATTAATATTTGATACTGAATAAAAAGAAAAAAAACACGTAAAAGACGGTGGATGACGACACATCACACAACAGATCCAGTGAGTACCCACTGGATGCGTGTTGCAACAGGACTGAGCAAATCACCAACGTGTGGACGGATCGCGAACGTTGGCTTGGCACAGATTCCTTTGATAAAACCGACACACGCCGGTCAACTACCAACGCTCGCCCTAATGTTTGCGCCAACGCAATTTTCTAGATCCACACGTCTTTGGGACCTACGTTGGGGCCAACGTGTGGCGCCGGCGTAATAACGGATTTGAATGCATAAAATAATACAAATATATGCTGGGTTGTCCTTGAGGGAGGGGAATAAATGGTTGTATACGAAACAAAACCACAAAGTTTGCTTTAAAAATAATTTTATTCATCAAATTGAGATCAATTTCATTCTATCCAAATTAATATCCATTTTAAAGCAATTCATTTACAATATACACGAATTCTTTTTTTTTTATCCTAAACATGTTTTTGTCTTTTAAATGATAAATCGTAGGCCCAGCCTTGCCTTAAAAATACATAGAGATAAAGATTCTCGAAAATATACACACTTAAAATTTTGTATTGCCCGATAGTTCATAAAAATATGGAAGAATCTTTATACTAAGATACCACAATAAATACATGGTGGTTTATGTCTATATATTAAAACCACTGGTTCAAAGTAATGCCTAGAGCGAATAAAGCAGTACACATAGTCACATACATATTAAATATTGCTTTCTTGCAACCTGTACAAGACAATTAATTAAAAGACATTTTATTGCACATATTAAATTACTCCCGAATTTTTAAAGTTAGTCAATATATAAGTCGCCTTAAACTGTGGTGTCAAGAATCCGAAGACATTAAGTACCACCATTACTTAAATAATTAAATAAAAAATGCTTTTTGCTGAAATCTATTAACAACATCTTAGCTCTGTAAAGTTATTTGACGTTTGAGAATTCGGGTGTTAAACACACGTTAGAGTGGGATTACCATCATTAAGTATACTCCCAAAAAGTCCAATACATCACAATCTTGTCTCTGGAGGCCTGTGACCCTACAAAATGATTACATCTAAGATTGCCACAATGCGACTCTTGGAGAGGGCGCGGTAAACAATGCAAAAGCGGGGAATTAGCTTTATCATATACTACTACGACTTAAATACTGTAAAATTTACTTATTGGCAACTTTTATGGCTTAAAATAACAAAATATACCAATTTTTTAAGACCTGCTGTAAATTCAACCTGCCTTAATAACTTAACTAATAAACCTCAAAATTTCAAGTCAATAACTTATAATTACGAATAAATAATTAATAAATAAAAATTCAGTTCTTGAGAGGACATCTCGCAAAGAAGCACGTGAGTTTACAACTCTTTTTAAATACTACCATAGTCGTGTCGCTAAAAGTACCAATACTTTAAAAAAATAATCTTAATTCTAGGCCTCTATGGCTTGTCAGGGCTAAAAAAAGGTTGCCCACATAAATATCAGAAATAAATTATTATTTGATATTTTCTCAAGTCTTATAGTCTTGAGTTTTCACAATTTTCCCCACAACCTTCTTTCTTATTCAACTTCGTCCAGAAATTGACTTTCCCATTTATCACAACCCAACCTAAAAGGACATAATATAAAAATGGGAATAGGGATGTTTCCTGGGTAGAAAAATCATAATTCTATTTAGTCCGTCAGTGAGATTACCAAAAAATAATGGACACGTATTGTTTTGCTTTACCAAATCAATTTTAAGGAGTGGAGACTTGTGACGTCACTAAGGCAGTATAAAGTGTACTAACGGTGACGTAACACGATATTTCAACGCATTATATCGTCGTCACTTTATTTTTGCGTGTCAAAAGAAAAATACGTGTCCAATATTTTTTACTAATCTACCTGACGGACAAAAATACAAATTTTCAGTCAACTACTTACCCTATTGGGCTTTCTACCTCTTTAGTGCCGTGGCCAGTTGGCCAAAGTTGTAATTTAAAGTGATTCTTAAACCAAACAGAATAGTATTCTTAAGGCCTTACGTCTTTGTCCAGCTGTGGCTGTGGGACATTATAGGCTAAACGAAAATCCTTTTAAACAACGCTTTCTTTGTTTTGGCCTCAATTGTATTGCTTTATGAATACTTGTCTAGTCTATGTCTGGACCCAACACAGGAAACGACGGAGTTCGGACGAAAATGTACAAAGCACCACACTTTGTATTTCCGTGGTTTAAAAAATTGGCCAGGATTGTCCGTCGTCAATGTCAAGAAAATTAATATTGCTTCAAAAATATTCTCTCTATTAAAAAACTCCACTTTGCTTGTAGTTTACTCTCAACAATACTCTACAAAATGGTCAGAACCACTTAAGTAAATTATTTAGCACGCATTGCGATTTTTATCCGCATACCGAATCATAACTAACCCGCACTGCGGATGAATTACCGCGCCATTTATGTCTCTTTCTACCTGTTCATAGAGTTCAAAATATTCGCGTGGATATTAAATCGCACCGGGTTGCGGTCGATTCTATGACTGAACACGGATTTCTTGCGATATTATTTCCGGAAGATTATTTAACCGCAATGCGTGCAGCTTAATACAATTCCATGTGTCGCAGAAAGTGCGGCAAAAATCCTGCGAATAAAAACCGCAGTGCGTGCTAAGCCCAATAGTCTGTACCACAGAGCACAGAACCGCCGCACCGGTAGCGAATATAGATATATCTCTGTGACCTCTGAGTTTGTTTCGGTGTTTCTTCTCAGAGTAGTCAGCTAGGGAACACTGGCCTTAGCTAGGTTGCCAAAAGAGATTGTCGTGTAGTGTTATAATATAAGTAACCAATTTGGAAAATAAATGTCATTTAACAAATTTTTGATATGGCGGCGATTTAGATTTCTAAGAAAATGTAAAGTGAAAATCAGTCGAATTGCACCTCATTGCGTTCATGTGAATGTAGGTATATATAATTTTGCTTAGGAAACGTACCCGTACTATATGACCCGTTCCCCCTGGAAGGGGATATTCTAAATACCACGCTTGGAGACAGGGGCGGGGGCTTAGGTTTGCATAACGTAGTCAATATCCTCCATATAAAAAAACTTGTTTTTGTTGAATAAGTTCCTGTTACAATATGTTTTAACATAAGTTTTTACTTCTTGATAATATTTGTTTCACTTGTAATTATATTATTAATAGGCATACCCGTAGGTGGTAACAGAGGGGGGGAGGGTTTTTTTTTGTTGTATGACGTATGTTCCCATAATAATAATCGATATGGGTAATAAAAGAATCGCGCCGAGCAATCATAAAGATCGTTCTCGTTCACACGTTTGATTTGTATGAATAGTCTTGTCAATGCCGTCTCTAGCAGCTGCAACGCCTCTGTGCTCTATGGTCCATTCGTTATTACAGTTTTGACATTGTTTATACCATCATGAAGTTACTGAGCCTCTTCATCGGAGGTGTCGGGCATGCCGGCTGGTATGCTGTCCTGCATGCTCTTGAAGTTGGCCAGCACCTCGAAGTGCATGTGTAGCGATTGAGCCATGCCGGGCTGGTCGTGCAGGTATCTGTTTACCTGGAAGATAAAGATGCATCAATTTAGAAGGTAAATAGGTTGAATCAATTTTTATTACTTGTTAATATTATTTTTTAATTGTTTGACGTACAAAAGTGCCGCTAGTTGAAATAAATATATTTGACTTTGGCTTTGCATCTTTTAAGTCCAGGATATCCTTTGAAACGAAGTTCTTTAACTCGGCTTGTGGTACGTTTGTTTATCAAAAACTAGCTGTCCCTCGCGGCTTCGCTCCCGTCAACTGGCTACCTACCCACCTATCAACTCTACCCTACCTTTCCTACCTACGCACCTATCTCCACTACCTACCAACCTACCTAAACTACCTACCAACCTACCTAAACTACCTACCAATTATTTTCTTTTTTTTGGGGTTCCGTACCCAAAGGATAAAAACGAGACCCTATTACTGAGACTTCGCAGTCCGTCTGTCTGTCACCAGGCTGTATCTCATGAAGCGTGAAAGCTAGACTGTTGAAATTTTCACAGATGATGTATTTCTGTTGCCGCTATAACAACAAATACTAAAAACAGAATAAAATAGATATTTAAGTGGGGCTCCCATACAACAAACGTGATTTTTTTGCCGTTTTTGCGATAATGGTACGGAACCCTTCGTGCGCGAGTCCGACTCGCACTTGGCCGGTTTTTTTGGTCTTAGACCTTGTACTGCTACACAAATACCCTTGATGATCATCATCATATTTATTTGAATAATATTTAATACTACCTACAATAAGAATGTAACCAACTTTTGTTTCTACCGGCGATCTAATTAAATTTAATACTACCTACAAAAAGAATGTAACCAACTTTTGTTTCTACCGGCGATCTAATTAAATTTAATACGACCTACAAAAAGAATGTAACCAACTTTTATTTCTATCGGCGATCTTATTAAATTTAATATTACCTACAATAAGAATGTAACCAACTTTTGTTTCTCCCGGCGATCTAGTTAAATTTTAGAACACAAAAGCTGCTATTGTGATCTAACTATGGTAGTTAGATAAATTCCCTCGCGGTCTTTTTAACCGACTTTCTTTGTAGGTAACACGGGGTCTCATTGCTAAGAAAGAAAATTTGGTTCAAATAAATCTCACTAGATGGCGCGATATGCACCTCCATCTGTTATTGAATGTGTGTAAAATTAACAATTTCTGGAATTGAACACAAAAATTGTATGTTCTTGTTTAATCAACTCTCCTAAGTACAAAATTATGGAATATTGGGCTCATTATTTACATTTCAAAGATTATTAGACGGATCATTTAAAATTGATGCCAATAGATGGCGCATTTTTAAATTTCTGAGGCATTCCACTCGATTGTTAAAGTTTGCATTTTAACACAATTTTGGTGCAAAAAAAAACTGTAAACACATAAATACTAGAACACAAACCTTCACTGTATATAAAGAAAAAAATATTCACGAACCTAGTAAACCCTTTTACTTGCAAGTCGCTGCTAACACCATCTATCTATCACCGTGAAACAGAACCGAATGCGTTCGATGTACAAAAATTTGCCACAATAAGCAGTCGAAAAACGCTAGTTACGTCGGCTTCTTTGTATGGGATGAGGTATCTGTATGCTAGTATTATATTATCTGTGGTAGGTAATAATGAGTACTTTAATCATGTAGTACATAATTATTATGTATCATCAATCTCAAAGATCGCGCCAGGCGTGTCTTTTTTCCGCAAAAAAAAGACTATTCCACCCGGCTCCATCTTTCCGTGGTGTAACCGTGCCGATAACGGACCATCTCGACCTTCTTGGTATTATGTTAACATCGACCTTCAATTTTGGTCCGGCAAAAAGTTGGGGATCCTTGCAAAGGTGAGACGGTACTTCACGCCTGAACAGCTGCTCATCTTGTATAAAGCGCAAGTTCGGTCATGCATGGAGTACTGCTCTCACCTCTGGGACAGATCTGCCAAATATCAACTTGATGCACTTGAGTCGATTGACAAACGGGCCAAGAGGCTTATCGGCAACGATGCACTGGTCGCCTCAAAGCTCCAGAGCCTTGAACATCGACGCCAAGTGGTAGTCTGTCGGTTTTTTATCAGTTACATTTCGGGGAGTGTGCGATGGAACTGCACAATTTCATTCCGCCTAGCTCTTTCCATCACCGGACAACTAGACGTACGGCAATGCGCCACCGGTACATGGTGGACATCCCACCAATACGTACAAAGCGTTTTGCGAATACTTTCATTGTGTGCACAGCTAAGGAGCGGAATTCCCTGCCGGAGTCTTTGTTTCCTAATAGCTACAACCTTGGGGTCTTTAAGTCAATAGTGAATAGGTTACTTCTAGCCAATCGTGCTTCATCGTCGACAACATCATCGCTTACCATCAGGCGGAAAGTGGTCAAACGCGAGCCTATCGATAAATAAAAAAATGCAATAACGTAACTCAAAGAAGCAACAATTTGCCATAAAAATTCATAATTTGGCGTGCGCTGGTCTTAGAGCTTAGCTTGCAGCAGCTGTCAAATTTCAGAGTAGCCAGAAACACGAAAAAAAATTACACAAAATAATTTCAGGGTTGCCAGATACAGGAAAAAAATTACACAACAATTAAATAGTGCACTCTTATTGAGACTCTCTATATAACTGTAATACGCATTTATAAATACCTTAGCTCCAAGTTTCTTGAGTAGACCCGTGAAAGCTTTCTCCTCCCTGCCGATCCAGGGTCTGCTCTCATCTTGTACTTGGTAAGGACTGACGTGAACGAACACGTTCACATCTGCAAGAGAATCATCTTCTGGTTAGTGACGGTAGACCTAACGTCAACAAAGAAGGTGATAAGCATTTACAGAACAAATATTTTCTTAATGTCCCTCGGCAAACTTCGTGTTTCGGCAGTCGTCGGATTTCTACTATCAGTTGCCCTTTGCACTTGGTGCAGACCGGACACTGTCAATCAACTTGGAAGTATACGAAGTTGTTAATACTCTTTTAACATAATGTAATTTATTTTTAAAATGGGAGGGAAGCTGCTATTTTAAATACTGTACATAAATATTCAATGGTTTCTTAAGGGTACACTAGTCGACGGCACGAACTATTTTGTGCGCGGGGTTAAAATGGAACAGATAGATGCTGTTATGAGCAGTAAGAAGCTAGTTCGCGTACGAATACACACTTTTGCAAATTTGTAGCGAAATGGATGATGATTTAGAACACACAGAGCAGACCTTTGGGTGTCTGGATATCATGAAAAAACGACTGAATGTATCTGTTCAAAATAAAATTATTTGCATTGTAGAACTACTAATCTATCCCTGTATGGAGGCCGTTTTTCAATTTTCCTTCTTCTTATGGTACTTATTTGCGCCCAAAGATGCGTAAAAAATAGTGTTAAAATAAGAATCTTTCGAATGAGCTTCGTGTACCCTTAAGAGGAGTGCGGAACAGGTTGTTAAACTCAAAACCCCGCAACCTACATTGGCAAAGGACTACAACAGAGTTGTATATGTTCAAATTGATTGATTGATTGGATTTATTTTGAGACGTCAGCTTCGATCAATAATACACTAGATGACGTGTAAGCGCTTCACAAACGGGCCGAAAAATAAGAGCACAAATATGGTTGTGGTCTTATTTCAAATTAGTATGGTCCAATCATAGCCATCATTATGACGTCAAAATGCCGCAGTGTGCGTAAAAAAATTGAGATTCTGGAAGGAATATCTTTATTTCGATAAGTTTATATCATTAAGTGTTTTAGTAAAAACCGAATTAAATAGTAAATATGAATCAATTACCAAACATTATGATTGCTTGATCAACGATTGCCTTGATAACGCGCCAACTATTGTAGCAAATATCGACTGTTTTGGAACTTTGTAATTTGGACTTTAAACATATGAGTGTAAGATTTGTTTTGATGTACGTTGAGCAGCGAAGAAAGGTCGTAAAAAAATTATTGCTTTTTGTACATAGCTTTATGAATGCAACTTTAAGCGCTGCATATAAGGTTGAATTTGCATTAATGTATATTTATTTCAACTAGAATTCTTAGAATTACGTTAATACAATTGATGACAGTTTAAAAGAGAAGTTTTGTATGAGATTTTGTATCTAGTGTATTATTGATCGAAAGACGTAATTTTATTAGTTTGTATGTGGTGACAAGGATCCCGCTACATACTAAGGTCAGCTTACACAGACGTCAGTCATCGATGCTCCACATTTGATGCTCCTACGCGAAGTCCCATGAAAGAGTCAAACTTGACCACAACATGCTTCTCTCATTCCATAAAATTTACTAACACTAAATTTACTAGTATTTACTATTCTATACATTCTCCATTTCAGTAGCGAATTTTTCGACAAAGCATTGGCAGTCATTACAATTTCAGCAGCATTTAAATTATTGGCTATCTACTAAAATTAGTAGCGAAGTGAATAAGTAATCGTCGAGAAAATAATAAAAAAAAAAAACATTTTTACAAAAAAAAAATACATTTGACTTCCAAATAAAAACATTACAAAGTGAAAAATAACTTCTTTTTCGAAAGTCTATGTCAGAAACGAAGAAAAGAAACCAGGTACACACAAATTTTTCACTTTGTAGTGTTTTTATTTGGAAGTCGATTGTATGTTTTTATAATGCCAGAATAGATTACCCGAATTTAATTAATCTTAAACGTAACCGGTGAAACGAGAGTGTACCATGGTGAACCTACACTTATGCGTACCCCTTTAGAGCGTACTGGCGTGATGTTATGTTATGAAACGGTATAAACAATAAACAGACATGCTATTGCAGCAATCCCGACAGGTTTGCATTTATTGAAGAGTTCTGTTGTATATCTCCGAAGTTGTTCATTTGATCTTCACCAAATTTAAATGAGACCAATTTGGGAACATACTCAAACAAAAACATCATTTTCAAAATCGGTCCACAATTGACAGAGAAATCGATTTGCATTTATTGAAGAGTTCTGTTGTATATCTCCGAAGTTCTTCATTAGATCTTCACCAAATTTAAATGAGACCAATTTTGGGAACATACTCACACAAAAACATCATTTTCAAAATCGGTCCACAATTGACAGAGAAATCGATTTGCATTTATTGAAGAGTTCTGTTGTATATCTCCGAAGTTCTTCATTAGATCTTCACCAAATTTAAATGAGACCAATTTGGGAACATACTCACACAAAAACATCATTTTCAAAATCGGTCCACAATTGACAGAGAAATCGATTTGCATTTATTGAAGAGTTCTGTTGTATATCTCCGAAGTTCTTCATTAGATCTTCATCAAATTTAAATGAGACCAATTTGGGAACATACTCAAACAAAAACATCATTTTCAAAATCGGTCCACAATTGACAGAGAAATCGATTTGCATTTATTGAAGAGTTCTGTTGTATATCTCCGAAGTTCTTCATTAGATCTTCACCAAATTTAAATGAGACCAATTTGGGAACATACTCAAACAAAAACATCATTTTCAAAATCGGTCCACAATTGATAGAGAAATCGATTTGCATTTATTGAAGAGTTCTGTTGTATATCTCCGAAGTTCTTCATTAGATCTTCACCAAATTTAAATGAGACCAATTTGGGAACATACACACACAAAAACATCATTTTCAAAATCGGTCCACAATTGACAGAGAAATCGATTTGCATTTATTGAAGAGTTCTGTTGTATATCTTCGAAGTTCTTCATTAGATCTTCATCAAATTTAAATGAGACCAATTTGGGAACATACTCAAACAAAAACATAATTTTCAAAATCGGTCCACAATTGACAGAGAAATCGATTTGCATTTATTGAAGAGTTCTGTTGTATATCTCCGAAGTTCTTCATTAGATCTTCACCAAATTTAAATGAGACCAATTTGGGAACATACTCAAACAAAAACATCATTTTCAAAATCGGTCCACAATTGACGGAAAAATCGATGAACATACACATAAAAAAACAAACATAAATTACAACATAGAACCTCCTCCTTTTTGGAAAGTCGGTTAAAGATTAGCCTAGAAAACATCAGTGTTGTTAATACAAGATGTATTAAACTTACTGAGCCTGGTGAGTGTTTCCAGGAGACTCCGCGACGTGATCCAGGTGTTCTTGCCGCCCGCGTGCCCGCCGTCCAGCCAGTACATGTCCTCTATTCGAGACATGAACCTGCACAACAATTACTGTTAGTGTGTGTTTAAAGGTAGTCAGTAGCCCGAAAGACTGATAATCAGTCTTACTTACCCAGTATAAGTGCCCGGCACGTAAGTTGGCAAGGTTTTGGCGTAGTGGGAGTAAGTTCGCGCATATTCCGCGAACTGACCAACCATCATATAGAGCGAACGGAACGTGGACGCGACACGATTGGTCAGTCGATACTTGTGTCAACTGACCAACATTGGTTGGTCAGTTGACACAAGTATTGACTCGTGCTCAGAACGGTCCTAAACGTTCCCCGCGCCCCGCTTCACTACCAAAGATACCTAAAAAACGACTTCTGCGCATATAACGACTCTTGCCAACTTACGTGCCGGGGATTATAACTTGGTAGCTTGAAATTTTCTATTCCGATATGAGAAAAACTTCAAGAATATAATACTTCACATTCATTTAAGTTCAGCCATCAGCCCAGCCTTTAATAGTCAACTTCTGGACATAGAGGGCCCTCGAATCACACGCCAAGAACAGCTTACCTCGTGGTAAAGACTATGATCCAGTCAGCAAAGTAATTTTCTCAAACATGCTTGGAAAGAACAATGGCAGGTGCCCATACATTGTTTTAGCTGAGATTAAATTCGAAAGTCTTTAAATGAAAAATATCTGGTTTAACTCAGGGTGATGTTCTGAATTAGTTTGTGCAAGAATTTTTGTTCGAGAATGTAGATAATAATAGATATTCAGTCATAAACTTTTGTAGGTTATGTCTGGGTAACTTTTAATAATGTGTTTAATAGGTAATATTATTCAATTTCGTGGAAGTAAAAGGGGAATATCGCATTAGTATTTCCCTTACCTAGTTATTTTAGCATGAAATGTGTAGTATACTCTTTGGAAAGAGTATATTTATTTAAACTAAGTGACTTTGACTCGTATCAAAAGGTTGTCGTCAACAACCAAGCTATATTTTTTTTAGACTTGGGTACTAGTCTTTTTGCCAATCATTAATTGAAAGTAATTCATTTATTTCTACTACACTACAATATTATTACCTACCTGCAAGGAACATCTACACTTAGACATAAACTGTATTGTTCACTCATTTACTGCAATAAATACAATAATGATATGATTACTTACTACTTGTCTGATACTTGTATGATATAGTTACTACTTGTCACTTAGCAGATAAAATATGTAATGGCAACACTATGCTAAAGAAATTAACTAAAAAATCAAATAACTTTTTATTTATTATGTTTTTTTTTAATCTATTTTGGACCAGGCCTAATTATACTTTAAAAAACATAGACAATTAATAGAATGTCTTTCGTATATAACTCACTTTCAGACGCTCAAATTTAAGTCAGCTAAAATTTCGCCATTGTTCTTTGAGCATTATTTTGACAACCTTCTTCGAGATAAATCGAAATTGCTGTACTGGCCAAATACATGCGAGCAGCGGCCGGTTGTATGAAGTTGTAAGAAGATCCATATCTGTCGTGTTTAGCGGCCAAATAAATTACATAGTAAACTCATATCTGTCGTGTAATTTAAAAATGGAACGATCTTTTACTCCGAAACATGGCAACCAAGAAGGTAACTTATCAAAGGTTTTATTTAAATTTCGAACTGGCTTGCAAATAGAACGCTGTTTATTGAACAAAAAAAAGACACTTTAACGCGGGAACAATTATTGTAATTCGACATTGATTTAGACAAAATGAGTTCTAGGTACTAGGTACCTAGTTTTAATTTCCGCGCATTATTTGAGAAAAGTACTATACAAGCCTTGGCCACAACTAGGCATTGATGGACTTACGTATGTGTGCCTCGGCTTCGCCTCGGCCCACATTTACACGTTCGTCCGTCAATGCCTCTTTTGCTGGCCGCTGCAGTAATGTACTATTACCACATCCTGCAGTGCTCGTCTCCGGGAGTCAATGTCTTGACGTAGCGGAACTCGTAGATCAGCTAGTTGAGAACCACGCAGCCCTTCTTGAAGCCACCAGAGACTTACAAACCACCGGGTTGGAGACTCACCTCATCCTGTGCTAGTCTCCGGGAGTCAAGGTCTTGACGTAGTGGAACTCGTAGATAAGCTGGTTGAGGACCACGCAGTCCTTCTTGAAGCCACCAGAGAAACTTAAAAACAACCGGGTTGGAGACTCACCGCATCCTGTGCTCGTCTCCGGGAGTCAGGGTCTTAACGTAGTGGAACTCGTAGATAAGCTGGTTGAGGACCACGCAGCCTTTGCTGAAGCCAACCAGGGTGAGTTGTGACTCTTCCAGGGCGAACTTGTCCCGCCACCATAGTGGGTCAGCTTCACTGCAACTGATGGGACAACTGGTTTTATGATTTGATAACATTTATTGGAGCTACGTATTTTGTTGGATAAAACTCAATAGGCTTAAGGCGTATATAGTCCCCAATGTTAACGCAGTACTGGCCGTGCGCCCGCTCGAAGCCAGAAAAATTATTGAACCTCTTTTTAGACAGTTTTGTTTGCAAAATATTCTTTGATTTATGTAGAAATTCTAGACATCAATTGTTCTGTGTAAAATTTTATTTAACATCCAAGCCGTTTTGGAAGAGTATCCAAAAACTTTGTTAGAGTAGTAAACAGTATCGTGTTGTTAATTACTTTTAAAGCAAAACTATTAGTTACACGTAAAAACCATTTTTCACAAATATTGTACGCTTGTATGTTTTAGAAAGTAACCGTTTTACTGCACTAAAGCGGTGGAAGGCCCTTAATTAAAAAGTCGTAAGAAGTTTGAAGGTTAACAAGCTTCAACTGGTCAGAAAGGTGAATAGTTTTGTGTTTTGTATGAAGCCCTTTTGTTATCAATTTCATGTCGTGGCACTTAGCGGTAAGTTCAAGGGTTACAGCTATTTTGCAAGAATCAATACGACTGTAACGAAACTAAATATTTTCTGCGAAGCTATAAAAATTACATGAGATTTAAAAAAAGTTATATTAAAGTCAGTATATATATATTATGTAGACTCCAATCCAGTCCATTGTGCGTTTTAAATGATAGAATAGAAAACAGACACAGGAAAGTAATATTAACGGTAGATACAGTACAACATCCATTGGAACTAAACCTACTCACGCATTGTGCTCTGGTGAGTCGCAGTAGGCGAGGTCAGGTCCCGGCTCCGGCTCTTGTGAGCCGCTGGGCTTTGCCTTCGTGCCGTTGGATTTGCTGCCTTCGGCGGGGTGGATGGCTGAGTTCTGCAGATGATACAGTAAAATCATTTTTGAATAAGGTTCGACTAGCAGTCTCACCTGGCAAAAGGAGCAACTGCATACGAAATAGGAGCTGTAACTGCAGTATGCGATAAATGCAGTTTTACATGAATTACAATAAAATTTGATGCGAAATATAATTTGAGAGTAACGTTATTCTCCGTAGTACATCAAAACTGTCTAAGTTATCAGATATCACATCTAACTCAGAGTTTTGGATCATGAAGTACAATATTATATATTATCTAACATAGAGCTCTTAGCTCCAGCTCTCTCGGTTTCAAGGTTTTCGGGGTCGGTAACAACGAATATGGTGTCAAAATCAAAATCCAAAATGGCGCCGACAAATTTTTTGCCCAACTTTTTGTCATGGGTATAATTGCCGGGTTTTTGAATGGATTTTGGTTTTGACCTCGTATTCGTTATTAGCGACCCCAAAAACCATGAAAATTACACCCATGACGAATAAATATCATAATTGCATCGCCGTCTTGGATTTTGGTTTTGACCCCATATTCGTTATTAGCGACCATGAAAATAATAGCCATGATGAAATGTTGGTAAAATTTCATCGTATATTGAATATTAGCCACCCATAAAACTATGAAAAAAAAAATAACAACCATGACGAAAATTATTCAAATTCTCATCGGCACCCTTTCGTCCGTCGCGAATTCACGTTATGGTTACGATTTACAATTACGGATCAGAACGCGTTTTTGCTTTTCTTTACTGCCACAACGAGTTGTGGCCATTTGAAAAAGGCCAAAAGGCGTTCTGAGCATTTTTTTTGCTCAAACAGCTTTTTCGATCTTTGCATAACATTTGAATTGTCAATGCAATCAAAACATAATCTTAAATCAAATCCTATAACTTGTATATCTACCGACTTTGAAAAGATTACTTTGAGAGGCTAGAGAAGTCAAAACACGATTAAGTAAATAGAATACAATCTTGTAACAGAAAGAACTCTCCACGGAGCTCTAAGACCGGAACTATCGCTTTGTTCACGCTAATTTGCGATGAGCGATAACAAGTCCGAGTTAATCGCTGGCTATTGTGAACAGCTAGATGTTAGGAGCTAAACATGATTATCGCGGAAATCATACATATTTAAATTATATATTTATTGTAAACTGCAATCCCGTCTGATAAAGTAAAAGGAATGCCATTACGATATCTACGTTTTTATGCAACTGCAAGACGAATTCTTGTACGGCATGTTCGTATTGTCTGTAATTGTGTTTTTTTTAGGGTTCCGTAAAAGGAAAGAAAAAACGGAACCCTTATAGGATTACGTCGTTGTCCATCAAGACCCTTTATTCGGGAACGCGGGGCGTATCAAGTTATCGTGTACTCAAGTTTGCAACCCCTTGCAGCTGTGAAAAGATCAAACTTCTAGATCAACGCAATCAAGAGATACAGTCGTTAATGACACATATTTTATACTCGCAAGGGAATCAAAATCTACAGGGTACTTTCCGTTGACCTAGAATCGTGAAATTTGGCAAGAAGCAATATCTTATAGCACAAGTAAAGTAAAAAATCCGGAAACTGTAAAAATTTAAGTATATTAAAAAAAAAATGCAGTTGGTAAACTGACCGCGACTTATGTCGATGTAAGGGGTACAGTTTTGAAACGGTAAAGTTAATTTTGTCCCTCAATTCTGTTTATCTTATCGTTAGAGCAATGTTCTGTGTCTTCATAGTTTATGAAATTCAGTAATATTATTTAATTATTCTGGTGAATGTAGCTGTATGTACGGAATCCTCAGTGCGCGAGTCCGACTCGCACTTGGTCAGTTTTTTACGTATTATTGGTTTTGCAGAAAGCGGTTAGGATTCTTACAATCAAGGGGAAGTCTGGTTCTCTTTGGCAATATCAGAATTTTGTTGAGATATTGACAACGGGCCTCATTAGAAGGCTTAAAGTTACAAAAAGGGCAATGAAGAGAGCTATGCTCGGAGTTTGCTTGTGTGAACGAATCAAAAATGAAGACATCCGCTAGAGGACCAGGGTTATCGACATAGCCCGAAGAATTGCCAAGCTTAAGTGGCAGTGGGCAGAGCACATTGCTCGCAGAACGGATGGTCGAAGGGGCCGAAAAGTTCTGGAGTGGCGACCGCGTACCGGAAAACGTGGCGTTGGAAGGTCTTCCTCTAGGTGGTGCGATGACCTGGTCTGGCTGTGGGAATCCGGTAAATGCAAAACGCAAAGGACCGATCAGTGTGGCGACGCCTAGGGGAGGCCTATGTCCAGCAATGGACGTCTTTCAGCGGAGATTATGATGATTGTGTCGTGGTGGCCCAGTGGTTAAGACCTCGCCTGTCGTGCTTGAGGTCGTGGGTTCAAATCCGGTCAAGTACCAATGTGACTTTTTCAAATTTATATGTACTTTCTAAGTTTATCTTGGACACCACAGGCAACGGTGAAGGAAAACATCGTGAGGAAACCTGGACTTACATAGTTAATGTAAGTCTGAAATAGCCAAGTCAGAGGCCTGTGGGGTTCCCAGAGGCGGCTTAATTAACACTGACACTAGAGGTGGCCACACCTCACACGAAAAGAAGAAGAATGATGATTATTGACATCATCATCTTCCTATCCTTGTCCCATGTTACTTGGGGTCGGCGCAACTCGTTTTCTTCTTCCATACCGTTCTGTGCCCCGTCACGCCATCACTGACTCCCTATTTTCTTTCTTATCACTACTCACACAGTCCATTCATCTTTTCTTTGGCCTTCCCCTCCTTCTTCTTCTTTTACTAATCCGTCTTTTTTTCACAGACCAAAATTCTGATCCTGAAGATGATGATTGACAATGGATGATATTATGAGAAACAGATGGACCATTCTTCTCCTAAGCGTGTTTAAGGCCAGAAGCCGGAGGTTCAGAAGTTAGCTATGAGTTTTGGGTCATTAATTACAAAAAGACTCACGTGCAAATCTTCAATGTCGATGTCTTCAGGCAAAGTGACCGGTGAGAACGCCTCGATCAGCTCTGATGTTGAGAAACTTTTTATCCTGGTGCTGACTCCTTGGAGAAGCCTACAAACAAGAGAAGATCGTTTATTTTATAGGGTTCGCACAAAACCTGTATGTATGATAACTTGGCATTCATTAGTTTCAGCTCGAAGGCATCCGCTTCTGGACAAAGCCCTTGCCCAAGGCCCCCATTCGGTTCTTTATAGGTTCTAGGGTAACATATTTCAGAAAATTAAGTTATTGTTCTATAAAAAATTACGTCCACTCATATTTCAAGTGTGGTTCAGATTTCAGATCATTGTAACGACTATCTACTGGTTTTTAGGGTTCCGTATCCAAAGGGTTAAAACGGCAGCCGTATTGCGTTAGTGAATACGGCAACGCAAAGAGTTTGACCGCTATCCAATCGACCAATCACATCTGAGATGAATGACGCGATGTAGATTTCCGTCTGTGTGATTGGTCGAATGGATAGCGGTCAAACTCTTTGCGTTGCCGTATTCATTTACGCAATACGGCTGCGGGACCTTATTACTAAGACTCCACGATCCGTCTGTCTGTCCGTCTGTCATCAGGCTGTATCTCATGAACCGTGATAGCTAGACAGTTGAAATTTTCACAGATGATGTATTTCTGTTGCCGCTATAACAACAAATACTAAAAACAGAATAAAATAAATATTTAAGTGGGGCTCCCATACAACAAACGTGACATTTTTGCCGTTTTTTGCGATAGTGGTAACGGAACCCTTCGTGCGCGAGTCCGACTCGCACTTGGCCAGTTTTTTTAAGACTTAAAATTAATTTGGAACTTGTTGAATGATACCTAGCAAAGGATCGCGGCAGTAGAAATTCTTAAGAAACCTAAGGACATATATAAAGGAGGGCATCCTACCTTTCTAAATGAAGCAGTGCACCATGCGTAGGCGTATGTTCCGGGACGCCCGCGTTGTTGCTGGGCACGAAGTTGTCATAGCAGCTGAAACTCTTGTACTCTATCCTGGAACCACCGATGTACCTACTTCTATAATACAGAACATAATAGAACAAACTTCTTTTCTTAGGCCCCTTTGCTAACTGCATACTTACTGTATAGTAATAAGTACATCAAAAAGCAAGTATGCAATTTTGCACAACAGTTCTTTGTTAGGGTTCCGTACCCGAAGGGTCCAAATGATCCCTACTGCTGTCACTCACGTGTCTCTCTGTTCGTCGTCTGTCACACGGGTTTTACAGCCAAACGGTTTGAGCTAGTCTTCAAATGTTCACAGTATAAGCATCTTGTTAACCCAAAGCCATAAAATGATTAAAAAATATTTTATAATGTTTTTAAGGGGTGCCCCCATACAGCAATTTTATTTTAAATTTTTAAATTAAAATTGACCTACCCCATCCAGAGGGGTATAGTTGTTTAGAGCTCGTTGAGTAGATAAATATTGTATTTTTTTGAATGAGAAGTCACCAAAGTCAGCCTTTTTTACAAAATTTTGTTGGAAAAGAATTATTGTTTTATCCTCCCATTGACTTATGAACTTGAAATTTGGTGATAATGTTTATTGTTATGTAAATTTTACCAACAAATACTAACATATTGATAATTTTTTTTTTCTTTGAATTTCCTAAAGTTTCCTATTACAACCAAGTTGATTTTGCAGTTTGGTACGGAACCCTAAATGTGCCAAGTTCGACAGGCACTTTGCCGGTTTTTTATTATTGATAGATAGGCTTGCGTTTGACCACTTTTTCACCTGATGGTAAGCGATGATGTGGTCGGTGAAGCACGCATGCCTAGAATTAACCTATTCACTCTTGACTTAAAGACCTCTAGGTAGTTGGTAACAGGAAACACAGACTCCAGCAGGACATTCCACTCCTTCCCAAAACGTTTAGCTAGTTTGCGATTTGTGCGTATGGGTGGGATGTCCACCGTGTATTAAGGACGCATCGCCGTACCTACGTCTTGAAGTCTGATGATGGATGGAACAGAAGATATGCACTAAGAAAGGATTTTTGAAATATGTATCACCATAAGAATAGAATAGGGAATAAAGGTTGGCTGGAAGTTCGTAAGTACCTCTCTCTTTTACCGTATAAGTAGCCACTTTTATTCTTCATAATTATAAGCCTGGAGTTCATACAGAAGGCAGTCATTTTTATCTTCTTTGCCACTGACCCTGAAGGTGGCACATTAAAATTTCTGCATAAATCACAATATACACTTTACCTGGAAGGTCTCACAACCAATATATGTTTTGTGGGGAAGCTGTTCCCTAACATCCGCACCATGTTCTCCAAGTTCCACTTAACGTAGTTCCGGTTGTCACGATGCGCTTGCATCACTTCTGGGTAATCCTGGGCATATGGATAAGGTTTAATGTCAAAAAAAATGAAATCACATCACATCATCAGCCTATTAAAGTTCCCACTGCTGGGATACAGGCCTCCTCTCTGTGAGAGGGAATGGGCCGTTATCCACCACGCGGGCCCAGTGCGGATTGTAGATCACATGTCTTTGAATTTTTGGTTCTAGGACATGCCGGTTTCCTTCACCGTTTTGAGAGCAGTGGTGATGAAATAAATTACACAAAGTTAAGAAAGCGCCTGCTCGGATTCGAACCCACGACCTACAACTCGTAAGTCGGGACCGTAAGCACTGGGCCACCACTGCTCTCTAAAAAACGATTTATATTGAATAATTTATTATTCGTTAGCCTGACAAATACAGACCTGCACATCGCCACCAAAGAAAACAAGGGTGTGTTGTGACAGAGGCGGCGCGCGCGCGGCCGGCTGGAACAGCGCATCGTTGGCGCGTCCCTCGTGGCCGGTCACGCGCCGCAAACGCACCGGCATCATGATACGGCTTCTTACACTAATTGTTGCCGTGACACTGTTGGCGTTAGGATATAATAAAAATAATCAGCCTATAATGTTCCCACTGCTGGTCTACAGACATAGCATGACTGATTGTAGTTGATGTAGTTTAGGCCAGACAACCCAAAAAAAAAAACATTCTGCCTGAAATTAATTCATGTATTAATTTTATGTTGGCTATGGCACTTTTATTTGCTAGTAACATGTCTACCAAGATGTTGCCTCAAGTATCTGCGCGGGGCTCAATCACTCGCCCACTAAGAAGCTCCAACACCGCTTCAACACCATGCAAATACCTCAGGCACTGTCTCAGTTTAACGCTAGGCTTGTAGATGCATAATTTTTATCACATGTCCAGGGAGGGTTAAATGTATGTGTAGGTATAAATAAATATTTCCAGTTAGATTTGTATTGCAGTCTATTGTGCTGCCAGCAACATTTAATTTTTCAGGTCCAAATAAATATTTACAGAAAAACACAAAATAATACTAAATGCATTTATTTTTAAAATAAAACATTACATTCGCCTTATAATCTAGATTTAATGGTAATAATACAAATAATTAATCTTCGACTACATGTCATTTGACATGTCTGCTATTTTTCTGATGGTAATACTTAGTATCATTCATGCACACAGTGATCTTCAAAGTGATATCGTCGAGGCAGTTCTTCAGGTCTTCCCGTAACTCTCTGACCTTGACCCTGACATCCTCACACATGAGGTTGTAACACATGGCCACCAGACCCATGCCCAGCAGAACATAAATAAAGTTGATGACCAGCTTCAAGTGAGATCCTCCAGCTGAATCTGCAATATTTGCACCCGGCACAAAGTCACCAAATCCGATCTTACACAAACTTATCACACAAAAGTAGGTTGAGTCCAAGTAGTTCCATTTCTCCCATGCTCCAAACATAATCGTCCCAGTTAAGATATAAAAGGATATCACCCACAAGCAAGCTGTCGATGGCACTGTTATCTTCCGTTTTACCGGCTGCATTTCACCATCTTCAAATAAAGTGTCATCTCTTCGGCTACACTCATGGGCTGTGATGTACAACCACTTAAAAGTCTGTGCTAACACTTTACCCATGTTACAGAAGTACAAAACATAGATAGGTATGCCAAAGCAGGCATAGGCTATCGTCACAATCTTTCCCCAAACTGTCTTGGGGACAATATTTCCATAACCAATCATAGTAAACACTGAGAGGGAATACATGAGTGCTGCGGGAAACGACCAGATATCCTCTGCTGCTCTGCCATTGTAGCCCGTGTGGATAGCAGCTGTGATATTGTTTTGGAACACTTTGAGTACTTCATTCACTTTGAACACCCAAGAAGTTTCATTGAAGAGGTTGTCAGTAATAGTAATGTTCCACAGAGCATCTGCACAGTTCCGTCTGAGCTGCCTCACTTGCTCCAGCTGCTCGTCGGGGCTGTCCTTTTCGATGTGCATAAAGCCCGCCGCACCGAGGATCGCGTAACAAACAACAAGAGCGCCAACACCCACTTGTGTAAACATAAAAGCTATGAATTTTCTGAAACAGTCTTTTATTTTCTCTCTTGCATCACTGCCAACTGTTGATGAAGAGTCCCTACTCCTCATGGAGCCGTGGAAACTTGCGCTAAGTGGGTGATGACGATCCATAATATATTACTGACGTTAAATAAAACAGGGAGTGGAGTAAACGGAAAATATCGTCACGCCGGCGTAAACTATTTCGGGAGCGGTGCTGGCATCGCGCCAATAGTGTTGTTTGACATTGATTACAAAACATTACGGTGTGAAACTCTTGGTTACGTTGACTGAACGACACTTTTTGTTAGAAATTAATTGAAATAACTTCAAAGGTTCGTCAAGGAGAATTAAAATAAAATCCTTAAACCATTTAGAAAACTGAAATGCTGCCGCGCTGGTCATACATAAGTGAAAACATCGTTTACAATTTTGTAATTGAAAAAACAATCATAAATTGAAAAACAATCATAAATTGAAAAATAATCGATATTTTATAGCTATAATTCAAAAACTTACATTCATTGTCGGGAATTATCGTTAGCATAGCGAGCGTTGACTTCTCAGACAAAAATAGAATTAAATTATTGTGCTAAAATTCACAAATCACTTTACGTAAATAAGTACGCTATCACTAGAAAATATATTTAAACCTCGCTTATTTTTAATAATCTCGCATCGCTTTTCCAATTTTCCAGTCACCTGTCAGTTGTCACAGCACACGAACACATACACAAGTAAAATTGACATTGATAAAATAAATTCAAATGTCTAATTTTCAAGATCACCGATTGATTCATAGAATTAATGAATGGGTTTTTAAAATCATGATTATTTTAGACATATTCAATGAGATTTTATAAAAAAATAATGGGAGATGTTTTAATTGATGGGTAGATACACTTAAATTATTGTTTATTATTTATTAAATTGAAGGTTTGTTATATTTAAATTTTGTTCTTTCCTAAACTGTCGAAGAAGATTTCAGAACGCATCTCTCCATTCATTGATTTTTTGGCAGTCTGTTGGTTTCGTTCCAGAGACAAACGCAGTTGAACTTTGAACATTTCTTTTGTGATTTCACTTTTCTTTGCGCGAAATACATACAGCTATCCTGTAGTAATGCTAAATAGCGTATATATTTTTATGGGAACGCGGAGAAAATCAAAAACCACACGTTTTCTTGGCGTTGTTTGTTATCCGGCGTTGCGTTTTTATTAAAATTTATCGTTTATTTCCGCTGTTACAATAAAAAATGTAGTGTGGGGCAACTGTCCGATGCTCATTTATATGTTTTATCCAAAATTTGTGAGTATTGCATGATATTTTCATTGCTATGTTGATTAGTGATTCTTCACTCCTCTGTGCTAATGGCTGAACAACCTAGAATCCGTGTATGAAGGTAGACGCTGCGGGAATAATAGTTTTGAAAGAACTAAGTGATTGTTCTTATCTACAATGCGATATTTGGTCATCAGTCTAAAAAGAGTACCTAAGATGTTACCGTCACAAAGCCCAAGGTCACAGCAGCGATCGCTCATGCCGACATTTTTTTTCAGGTAACATACAGTACAATAAACATGTAGCCGCAAATTAAATTACAATACAATGTTTGCAATAGCAGCGTTCCCGACACCCATTTGACACCGATGTAAACGTAATAGATGGATCATACTTAGCACATAGAGATAGAGATGGCTTCCCCGATGCAGCCGGCCGGGCTGGCCTCGCCGACACTGCCGGAGGGCGCGAGCTGGCTGGAGCAGACGGAGTCCGTGCTGGGCCGGAAGCTCACCTCCATAGACTTGGTCGGCGGCATATTCTGCAGCATTTGTCAGTCAATATTCCCTAACAAAAATGATTACGACTCTCACTATGTGGACCACGACATAGGCGACGCAAACATAGCCTACACTTGTGTTGTGTGCCACAAACAGTTCTCCGGCTACCCAAGCTTCCGCAACCATTGCTACTTGATTCACGTTGCTAAAAACAAGCACAAGTGAGTATCTATTTATTTATTTAAATAAGGCATACAACACTTTTGCAATTTTATTACAGAATTAATAACATTGACAAGTAGGTCAGTTACAGGCATGTAAATCATTCAGTCTGAACTTATTTTTTTTGTTTTCAAATATTAATTCTTTAACTTATCAAGCTCTCATAACACTAAAGGTCTATCTACACATATCAGGGGCGTGCCCAGAACAACGATATTTTTTTGAGCCCCTGACGGGGCACGGTCTGTCCACGTCCCGGGCACGGCCCTGATATGTGTTGATAGACCTTAAAAGTCACCATTAGAATTAGAAACATTTTTTATAATAAGTTTCTGCAAAAATATTATAATGTAATATATTTTGTGAAAACTGGATCATCTTACAGCATAAAAAATCAAAACAAGACTACCAGTTTAAATTTCTATCTGAATATTACATTTTACATACTTTGTTTGAATAAATTTTTCTTGACTTGACTTGAAAGCACAACAAGATTGTGATTTCTGCTTGTTTTTTATTAGAAATTCAGCTAAAAATAAATAAGCCCAGAATCTGAATCACTCAATGATTCCTAAAGTATGATTCATGCTGACCATATTAGAACTGAAATAACTTTCTGTCCTCTAAGCTGATTTTGCAGAGGAAATATCTATGATTATCAAAAGAACAATGTAGGCTGTTGTACAAACATTAAAGTTTTTAATCAAAATACTGGTATTTGCTTGGCTGTCTATGTTGGATTTGTTTGGTTCAAACAAATTTCACACAGAAGGTCACAAAGTTCACACATTATGACACAAAGTTCAACAGTATGACACAAAGTTCACACAGTATGACATGTAGTTCACATAGTATGACACAAAGTTCACACTTTACGACACAAAGTTCAACAGTATGAAACAAAGTTCACATAGTATGACACAAAGTTCCCACAGTGTTTGATGTTTGCTTTTTATTTCAGGTGCATACATTGCTCCAAAACATTTTCAAAACAGTCAGTTCTGAACAGTCACATTGACACAACTCACAATTTCAAATGTGAGCCTTGCCAAAAACAGTAAGTGTACAGAACACTTTTCCTTTTATGAAATTAATTGAAAATAATAATTCTTATAACCAACTTTAAAACTTCTAGATTTGCATCTAAAAAGGAATTACACACACATAAAGTTATTCACGGCAAAGACAAACCACCGTACAACTGCCAAGAATGTGGAGTGAAGATCGTGAGTATAGACATGTGCGAGTTGCACATTGACGAACACTGCTCATCTCTGTACACATGCCCCATCTGCAACGACGAGACCACTAACAGCAAGCTGGATGCTACCAAACATCTCACGAAACACTTTGGCGAAGTACTTATAGACAAATACATTTCCGATTCCAAAATTGGCGAGGACTGCTCCATAGACATCCTTGGAGGAGTCCTCTGTAATTACTGCGATGAGTTATTCAAGAATAGAATAGAGTTCGACACACACTTTGCAACAGAACATGGAGATCAACCGCTGGTGTACTCCTGCAACATTTGTGGAAAACAGTATGACAAATATCACTTGTTCGGCGATCACTGCTACAATCATATGACCAAAGGTAGATTTGAGTGAGTATCTCTTTTGATTAACTTATTTTTTAAAATTGATAGGTATTTTCCTTGGCATTTTACATAATGATTTCTATGTCATCCATACTATATACTAGCTATACTAATACACTAACGAGCAATGAAAAAGTTCCAGTGACTTAGCACCAAATTACTCCTAAACGGGCAAGGCTAGCTTAATGACGCCGTCTGCAATATTGAAGTACATTAGAAAATTACCAACTAAAAACGTAAATTTTGTGTTCAAATTTTAAATTAAATGTGAAAAAATTAAATTAAGGTATTTTTGGGTGGAACTTTTTCATTGCTCGGCAGTTTATTATAAATGCGAAAGTAACTCTGTCTGTTATCTTTTCACGCTGAACCGATTTAGATGAAATTTGGTATAGAGATAGATTGAGACCAATGGTAGGACATAGGATAGACTTTATTCTGGGTATATGTTTTCACGATATTGCGCCAATAGAAAAGCCTGCGAAAATATTTTATGTGGTAGGGATTGAATATTGATAGTAAGTCACAAATGTTCAACTTTAGCACCAGCAAATTTTTATGTAGGTGATATTGGAGATGCTCTTGAGATGGATTTTAACCCCTAGTTAACTGGTGAAACCAAATCACATAGTTTCTCTCCTGGAGTCCACGAGACTCCTGTCTTATATATAATTGAGGCCAATATGATTTGCGCGGTATCCCTGGGACCTAAGAGATAAATGAAGGGTTAACCCTGTAAATAAGTTTTAGCCCAATTTCTAGTTCAGATTCTTTTTAAAGAAGTTTTTGCTAATGTTTGAAATTTTCAGATCAGAATCGAGATCAGTTGATGAGATCCGTCATATAACTCTATGACCGTCCACAGATGCACGGACTGCGGTAAGACATTCCCCCGTCTCTCGCTCCTCGTGACCCATACGGAGTTCTACCACTCGTCGGGCTCCGTGGAGAAACCGTTCCTGTGCGGTGAGTGCGGGCGCGGCTTCCAGTCGCCCAGCCGTCTGCGAGAACACACGCGCGTGGTCCACGAGACCGACACCATGCGCTGCACCAAGGAAGGCTGTGATATGTTGTGAGTATCTGATATAGCATCATGCCTGTACTATAGAGCGCTAGGCAGGAGTGCGGGCGCGGCGTCCAGTCGCCCAACCGTCTACGAGAATACACACGCGTGGTCTACGAGACCAACTCTATGCGCTGCACCGAGGAAGGCTTTTAGTCAGTAGGAGTCGTGACAGACCCCTCCAAGGCGGAGTAGATCAAATGAGGATTTTCTACCCCGGAACATAGTAAAAGGTAGACAGATGACCTGATTAAGGTGTGGTGACACTTGGGGGATGCCTATGTTTAGCAGTGGACATCTTTCGGTTGAACTGCTGCACATGGGCCTCCCCCAAGTGTCACTCGGTCCTGTGCTTCTCGCATTCTGCGGATGCTCGTAGCTTTAACCAGGTTATCGGTCCAGCTGGTGAGAGGCCTTCCAATACTGTCTTCCGGTTCGCGGTCGCCACTCCAGAACTTTTTGGCCCCGTTGAACATCCGTTCTGCGAGCAATGTACCCTGCTCACTGCCACTATATTTTGGCGATTCTTCGGGCTATGTCGGTGTTGAGACCCGCTCCTCTCAACACCGTCGCGCGGCAGTGAGCGAGGGCCGCGGGGCAGCGGGTGCCGGACTGCCGGCCGAGCGAGCGCCACAACGCCACGACATCGACAGTCAGCTGTTGCACGCCTCCACGCACGGCTGCGCGAGCGCATATTACAATTTTTCTTTTGTTTACCTTTTAACCAACATTTGCATCATCTTGTTATACAGTCTACTCTCATTTATTTACTCCACCACGACCTATCGTCGCGAACAGTTCGGTAACTATGGTTCTCCTGCGCATGGCTTCATTTCTGATTCGATCACTTTTTTTTTTTTTTTTTTTTTTTATAATTTATAGGCTCGCGTTTGACCACTATCTCGCCTGATGTTAAGCGATGATGTGGTCTACGGTGAAGCACGCTTGCCTAGAAGAAACCTATTCACTCTTGACTTAAAGACCCCAAGGTTGTAGCTGTCAGGGAACAAAGACCCCGGAAGGGAGTTCCACTCCTTAGCTGTGCGCACAATGAAAGTATTAGCAAAACGCTTTGTGCGTATGGGAGGGATGTCCACCATATACCGATGGCGCGATCACGCAAAGAAATTCCGAGCATAGCCCTCTCCATTTTGAGTGACTTTAAGCCATTTGATGTGGGCCATTGTTTGTGCCGCCAGCCATGTGAAAGTTATTTAACAATGACCCTACTCCAGATTCTCGTCGCTGAAGGAGCTGCTGCTGCACCAGCGCTCGCACCGCTCTGGGTGCGACAACTGGTGCCGGCAGTGCGGCCTGCAGTTCTCGTCGCTGGCGGCGTGTGAGCGCCACCTGGACGTGCACCGCAAGAAGCACTACATCTGCCCCGTGTGCCGCCGCTCCTACAGGGAGAAGTACCTCATGCTCAAGCACATACCCACTCACTTTGAAAGTGTGCTGCATGTTTGTAAAGTTTGTGGCAAGGTGAGACAACAATTTTTTCTTTATTATTTTTAGGAGCCTGTACTGACTGACAAAAGTGGAAAGAGGTAACTACCCCAGGAGTCAGGTGGAAAGCCTTTGCTTTGCAGTGATTTCCCCTTTTATTTTTTGTTTGACTTCTGCAACTTGAGTCCGTCGTTTAAAGCCGTCCTATTGTATGGGGCTCGCCATATCATTCTGGATTCTGCCAGAAACTTGACTGACTTGACTGAACGCTTTATCTTTTCGTCGCAAGAAAATCTATGATGGTGTGACAAAAAGAATGTATAGAATGAAAAAAAATTGTTCAACAGCTTTTGTTTACAAACTAATGAAAAATCGACCGTTAAATTTGTCAAGTTCCTCTATAACCTTTCTAAGTTCTTTTAGAGATTGATAAAGATCGCTTTTAGCGACAAGACCGCCCATTGTATATTACTTAACCTATAACAAAGAATATTCTATTTCTCAAGGTATTCAACCTGCGCAGTCGTCTCGTACAACACTCGAAGACCCACTCCGATATCCGCGCACACAAGTGCACCGTCTGCAACAAAGGCTTCATAAAGGCCGCCCTGCTCGAGCAACACTTTAACATCCACACCGGCTTCAAGCCCTACAAGTGCTCTGAATGCACCAAGACATTCGCCAACTACCCCAACTGGCACAAACACATGCGACGCATGCACAACATCGAGAAACAAGACATCAAAAAGGAAAAGTTTAATCAAGCAATCAACCCTCCAGAACTACCATCGCCACCCCCAGTAACCACAATCGATAATCACGATGCCAAAATGAAAATCGAATCGGGAATTGATTCAATGAGTTCGGAAATGTCCCTAGAGGCATACACTTGCACCGAGTCAGATGACAGCACGATGGATAGTCTTGATCCGATGGTCTTGCAAAAGGATTGGTGCATCTCGAATGAAAGCTCCATAATAGATGATAGTCTACAATATACAGATATGCTACCAGTAAATAACACTACATTTGATTTTGGTGAGTTGAACTTTATATTCCTTATTGTATCCTTATTGTATTCCTTATTGGATTACTAAATCCTGCTAGTATTTCTCAATTTGTTTCAAATCAAAAATCAAATCAAATCAAAATTTCTTTATTCAATTAATTAAGCCATTAGGCGGCACTTTTGAACGTCAAAAAAAATATATTTTAAAAGTAACAATAATTGATTTTACCGTCCATTCGGAATCAAATCCGTTCAAATGTAGCTTGTTGTGGAGAAGAATGGACAAGAAACTCCACACTTACTCTTTTAAAATAAAAAGTGTTTTACAAGTATTTGGTTACATCATTTCTTGTTAGAAAATAATAAATATATGTGTGAACGATGTAAAAAGACGTGCAAAACAAACAATTAAAAAAAATATCATTACATAGGCAATTAAAAACAGGCCGAGGCAGCTAAGTTATGACCATTTTTTTTTTTTTTTTTTTTTTTTTTTTGCGTGGAAAAATGCTCATGCATACTACGCTACCACGGGGAGATAGCGCAGTTATGTGGGACTCTAACCCACTAAAACTCCACGGTGTCCTACTTTGCCGCTTATGGCGGGAACACGGGAACGCGGAAGCATACATCCGCGAACCCGCCGCGGCTGTCCGTCACCGGACCCTCCTTTGGGGAGTAACCCCCGTCACCGGCGTACGAGAACACGTTGTACGCCGTGACCACCCCAGGAACCAAACCGGCACATGGGCGCCAGACGACCCCGTGTGTGGCACCCTTGGTTCCCCCGTGACGGGTCAGGACAGTGGCCCCGCCACCTACCATTTTTCGGCCGCAGGAGATAGGGAGAGCGGCCAACGCTATACCGACACTCCTCCTCCCCTGCGGCCCCACCGCGTCCGCCATCAGACGGTGGCGACCCCGTGCAGGCCGCGGAGGGTAGGGCGAGCGGCGCACCGTAATACCGGCACTCCTCTCCCGCCGCGGCCTCCAACCCTCAGCCGCGATGCCTACCATACCACATCGCGGCCCACCTCAGTTGCGATGCCACCCATACGGCACCGCAACCTACTTATTGGCCGCTACGTCGTCGGCTTGTCGGCAAAAGCCCTGACGAGCGGCCCCTCCTCGGGTTCCTCTTCGCTTCACCGTGGTTGTCCAAGCCACGGCTACTGAGCCCCCCCGCTTCGACCTAAGCTATGACCAATCCCAACTGACGGCGCCCGTTCACGAACATGACACATAGATCGGCACCACTCAGATCAACCATCATGAAGGGAACCGAATGATCCAACACACGTGCCACCATCAGAGAGACATTAGAGAGAGCATGACACACTATTAACTGCCAGGGCACACTAGTCAACAAACGACATATAGGTACAGTAAATGGTAGATTTACAGTTAGTACATAGTACTCACACATGTGCTGTGTCTCTGAAGGCAGTGAGCAACATAAAACCAGTATCCAAATGAACTATCTGATTTACAATATTATTCACCAGAAATTGGTGCATGCAGAGGTCTCTGATAGTATGGTCAAGACGCTTCCCTTCAAAAACCTTCCAAGTGTTGGCGACAAGCTCATACATTTCACTCAAGGAGGTCATTGTACGGTGGTCACACTGAAAGATTTAAGAAAATGGAAAACTGAATGATTTAGAAACCTGTTAATATTTTTATTGCTTTTCCAAGTAGTCTCCGTTCCTTTCTAAGCACCGCCACATGCAATGGACATTGACTGAAGCAGTGGGCCTACTCTTCTTTAGGGATCTTTTCCACGCCTTTTTCAAAACAAATTCTTCTGAGTTTATCTATTATTTTTGGAAATGAATAAAAGTCACAAGGTGCCAGGTCGGGTCTGGTAAGGAGGATGACTTACTAACTCCGCACCATCCATAAACAAATATTCGATAGTCCGTCTGGCGGAGTAAGCTGGAGCGTTGTCGTGGTAGAGGAGGATCCTGCTTCTTGGGAGCTGCTGTCTAACATTTGCCAAGACAACAGGTGAACAATAACTGACATACCAATCTGCAGTAACAGTCCTTTTATCTTCTAGCACAATTGTTGCGAAAAGACCCGACCGTCAAAAAAATTTGGCAATCATCTTTATACCTTGACTCCTGCCTTTCTTTACTTTTGTCGGCAAATCTTCGAAT
Organism: Anorthoa munda; assembly: GCA_945859665.1. NCBI lineage: Eukaryota > Metazoa > Arthropoda > Insecta > Lepidoptera > Noctuidae > Anorthoa > Anorthoa munda. Next base: position 3,738,376 of record OX243901.1, on the reverse strand, counting down.
GGAAACATCCATTGGGCAGTCTGTCTTTTAGCTTCGGGTTCGTAACAATAAATATACCCTGCTTTCATCACCTGTGACGATGTCATATCCAGCATTCGAGTCACCAGTCACCTCCGTCATACTTTTCAAGAGTTTTTGTATTTGATTCATACCAATGCCTAAACTTGCCCAATCTGTTGGTATGTCACCCTACATTCATTAGCCGCACAGCGTTCGCGTTATCTTCAGTAGTCGCCGTAAAAGGACGTCCTTCTCGGCGAACCATCGGTGAGTTTGCTTCGACGAGTGGCGGCCTTAGGGGGTTGCAAACAGGGAAATTGCCCGTGGCCTCGCTCTTGCAGGGGCCTCGCACTACGTCCCAAAACGCTATCAATTTTATACTTAGCCAACAGTGATTCTTAACAATAAAATAAAGTTGGTTGCTTAACTATTTCATAATCATCATCATTGTAGCCAAAAGACGTCGTTTCGCATCCACCGGGCTCTCGCAGCCTTGACCAGATCGTCGCTCCAGCTAGTGGGAGGGCTTCCATCGCAACGTATTTCGGTTCGCGGTCGTCACTCCAGAACTTTTCGGCCCCAACGGCCATCCGTCCTGCGAGCAATTTGCCCTGCCCACTGCTACTTAAGTTTGGCAATTCTTCGGGCTATGTTGGTAACCTTGGTTCTCTTGCAGATGTCTGCATTCCTGTGCCCTTAGTGCGAGTTTTTACTCACGATCAATCGCGTAAACGTAAACGATCTCTTATGTCAAAATATATACAAAAAAACAGGTTTTGCCTTGCCGTCACCAGACGGCACTTATCCAGTTTAAATACAAATTGGCGTTAACGATAACGCGATAGAGCGTGAGTAAAAACTCGCACTAAGGCCTCTGATTTGATCACGCAAGGAAACGCCGAGCATAGCTCACTCCATTGTCCTTTGGGTGCCTTTAAGCCTTCTAATGAGGCCAATTGTGAGCGACAACGTTTCTGTTCCACACGTCATCTCTGGCAACACACACTGGCTAGACTTTCGTCTTGAGACACTGGTAAGTTGGACCAGATGATACCGCGCAACTTCCCGAACGCTGCCCAGTCGAGTCGGATTCGACGCTGGACCTTGTTCTTGAAGTTGGACCAGCCCAACTGGACCGTTTGTCCCAGATAGACATAATCGTCCACAACTTGAAGTCTAGAGTCTCCGACCTTGATAGAAGTGGGTGCAACGTGGGCATTCAACATCACCTTGGTTTTTCCCATGTTCGGTCAACTCTTCAACACTTCGATGTACCGTTAGTCGATTTGGCACCGTTGGAGAGACTGCAGTACAGCCCAAGTCTCGATCGAATCGAAGACTTTCTCGTATTCCACAAACGCTAAGCAGAGGGGCAGTTATACTCTTCGGTTTTCTGTATAACCTGCCGCAGCGTACGTATGTGATCTACGGTGCTGAAGCCTTTTCGGAAACCGGCTTGTTCGGGAGGCTGGAAATCGTCGAACCTGCTTGCGAGGTGATTCGTGATGACGTTTGAATACAACTTGTAGACATTGCAAAAAGTGAGATGGGCCTACAATTCTTCAAACGGGCATTGTCGTCCTTTTTTAAGAAGAGTACCACCACACACCCAAAAATACCCTTCCGAAGGGCCTTAAGTACTGGTTTTCCACCCGCCTCCAGGAGTTCGGCCTTAATTCCCTCATTACCCGACCTTGTTGTTCTTAAGTTGTTTCAGAGCCATCCTAATCTCGTAAAGGCTGACGTCCGGGATGTGTTCGGTAAAGTGTCGGCTCAATCTGGCTCTTGGGACGTTTGCTAGATTCGCAACGGGTTTACTGATTGGCGAGTACAACTGCCCATAGAACCTCTCGATCTCCCTCAGAAGCTCCGATTTGGCGGATACGATCCGGCCTTCGTCGGTCTTCAGTTTCGTGAGCTGGCCTTGCCCAATAGCCATATCTCTTGCAAACACCTTGGTGCCCTTATTCCTCTCAATCGCGTCTTTAATACGCTCTCCATAAAACTGGCCGGTAGGTGAACCCGGTGGTTCCATCATCCAAATCGAAATTGCCACACTCGCAGCTCACAATTGTCTCGTTTGCCCAGTTTCGCGTTGATTTCCCCCATGACCACGGTGAAGTGAGTTTTGTGACTTTGCATGGCTCTGGTAATATCCTCATACATGGTATCTACTTCGTCGTCGGGGTGTGCCGAGGTCAGGGTGTAGACCTGTATGACCTTCACCACGAACACCGCCCAGGGATTGCCGGTCACCCTTTCGGAAGTAGAGCTAAAATTTTCTCTAGTCAAACTCTTAATTTGAAATTTAAATAAATTTTTCATTGGTTGATTTTCTTACTGGTCTATTCTAAAAACTTTCAGTGTGACCCACGTATAGTGCGGCGAACAGAATGACACGCGTCCTCAATAGCCTGTAGGTTGAGTGATAATCGTAGAACACGAAGGCCGCGCGTGTAGCTACAAGTCGCCTGTAATGATCATCCAACGTTAATTTGCAGAAGTATCTCACCACGAGAGTACTGCCGGTGGTGCCGTGCCGCGCGAGTACGGGCCCGAGTTCAACGTGCTGCTGGCGGACGCGTCCGGGCCCTGCATCGACCTGGACGACCACTACCTGCCGCACATCGACCCGCTGCTCACCATCAAGCCGCCAGCGCAGGCCGGCTGGCCCGGCTGCGAGCCCGCCAGCCTGGCCAGCCTGGTGCAGCACCAGCCCGCCTGGGAGCCCCTCATCACCAAGGTATACAACCCCTACGACGACGCAGACCTCAACAGACTCTCCATCATCAACACCGACATATACTAAACATATTATTATATAAACTTATTAACTTTGCACTCCTCCGCACCTCTGTTTTGTGCGACCATATTAATACTAATGTTAATATTAAATAGTATTTTGTTCCGGCCGAACGGATCTGATCGCGTTGGATAGATAGAGTTTTCCTTTAAAAATAAGCACTGCTCTGTTCGTTTTGTTGCACCAGTGTTCGATCAGACTCGCCCGGCCACTACACAGCTACCTCAGGCAAACAACTATATACCTCAGTAATCCATAGGAAATATTTTAATGTAACTGTTGATATATACATTTATATAACGTAGATCCCACCAAACATTAGTTGGTTAATGTTTTTTAATCATCTTCATAATAATACTACCTCAGCTTAGTTGTTTAAGTTTATCGCTTTAGATTGTTGCTTACGTATGCCTCGTCGTTCAGATGTAGAACAGAATGTAGTTATATGTGCCATTTTATGAAGAGCCGGCGAACCTGGGGTACAGCTACGTACAGCGGGCTCTTTTAGCTGGTTTTAAGATTAAATCTTTTAAAAATGTAGACAGAGGAGCAATTTGATGTCTGAAATATTATTTCCTTGTTACAACCTTTTGTGGATCTGATATAAGATGTCAGAGTCACAAAAGATTTGTTTAAATTAACATTAAATCTGGCTAAGAGCCGCCAACTCGAATATCAAAGTAATATTTGCATGAAGTTGCCCACCTCTCGCGCCCGCAGTACGTCTTGTAGTAACGCATCCCAGGTGTCGCCGCCTCAGGTCGACAGAAGCCAGTAAAAAATTTAAATTGCTGTAAACTATTCGGTTTCAATATTGTATTATATTCGATGATTATGATCCAAAGTTAGGGTAAGATGATTTGGTAACAAATTATTTGCGTTTGTAAATATTTTGGTACTTGCGGCACTTGCATTTTCGACGCTTTTTGAGGCCGCCGTTGGTCGGGTCTAGGGGATAAGAGAGAGTAGAATATAAGGCAAGTAATGTATCTCGACTGCTTGGAGGATGTCAGCTGAATAGACACAGCTCGAGTTATGTAATCGTGTGACTTCATTGAACACGTTTGAAGTCACTTCTAGTCCAGATGAGAGTAGTCATCAGTGTGTTGCCTTACGTTCTACTGAGAGATTCTTGTTCGACTGATCAAAGTATGTTCTACAGTATGTGTTATTCTCTTCTACAGGGATTTATGTAAGACCTAAAGTATGTTAGTAACTAACAGGCATTTACTAGAGTAAGACGTATCGGTGGCTAGTTCCACAGGGTACTGTCGTGGAAGTATCGCGTGGAGACCAACGGCGGTGTGCTCATGCATTTGAATTTCGATTCCTTTATATTATTATTGTTATTTTTTTATTCGGAAGTCGTGACGCCAAGCGTCGTGATTTTAGTGTAAGTGAATCGATAGTGCTGTGATATTTTTTATGTATATTTAGTGTTAAGATTAGAGAGTGTAGCGTAACGAGTGAGTACAAACAATGTAACACATCGCGAGTTAACGGCGATGGAAGACACGCGGCCCGCTGCAGGCACTGCTGGGTGCTGGGTGCTCCGCCGCTGGTAGGGAGGCCGGGCCGCACGCAGTATGTTCGGAAATAGTGAAGAGATGTTGGTACAAATATAGATGCAAGAGCATTCTAAACAAATTGAAGGAAACAGGTGTTGCCACACCAAAAACAAAAAAAAAAAAAAATAACTTGACAATGTTTACTTAAGCAGAATCAAGCTGCAAACTTAAAATGTTGATGTAAATGTTAAAAAAAGAGAAAAAATATTTAACTCCGAAATATATTTTGGAGAGAATTATTTACAAGAGTGAAGGAGTTGGGTCTTAGTGATAAAGATATCCAAAGACTGCTAGGTATTATGAGTTCTTTGAACTTGAAATTCGACTTATAAGTCAGGGATTTATGCGGAATAAAGTCAGACGTAACGAAAGCAAAATATGTAATAGACAACGGCGTAGCTATCGGATAATCATAGGCTTTGACAAGAAAACGACAAAATTAACAAAAACGAATCAAGTATTTGGCGCCTCGAACCACCTGCAAAGGTATAGGGCAGAGTTGCATTGATCACACACGAGCTGGAGCCCCACGGGGGGCGGCATGAGCGGACCGGACGGTCCCATGCTTCGGAAAATTACAAAAATGTAAATTAAACGCGCACACGCCGACTGGACAAGGATAGTACATTATTTTTGTCTGCATTTTCACTCGTAGTGGAACTGTCCGGCCGGTGGTGGCGCGACCAATAACCATGCTAGATTGGTTCCTCAATTGGCGGCTGCGCGGTGGACGAAACAAAAAAAAATACATAGTACTATAAATAATCTTCATGTGGCGTTAAATTGTACAAGTTTTGCCAAGTCGATGATAGCAGTATTCTATGTCTTTTTGTCGTGGTCGGTGTTTGTAAATCTGTATGTCTAAATTATAAATATTAAAAAAATAAAAAATGTGTCCACCGCGCGGTTCGTTCAACGCTGTCAGTTCAATGCGAGCTTATGACAGTTATAATATACATAGCATTAACTCACATACAATTTAAGGATGTCTTAAACCTCACCTGAGGCTTTCATTATTTCAATATAAATAGTACTTATTTCGAACTTCTGTAATCATGAAAAACCATTTTGATGTTTAAAATTTGTTGCAAAGGGGACAATTGTATATTTTCGTGGTAAACATACCCGTTACTGTATTATAGATAAAAATAAAAAGGCTGGGTATCATAAAAAACAGATAAGTACACTACTAATATTAGGGTCTACTAACACTATGAAGTTACTTACATGAATAAGTTGTTCCTATATAAGACGCATGGCGCAGTGCACGTTTTGCATTCCTGTGGTATAGTCTGCAAGTATTTATGAGGCTTGTTACTGTTAGAAATTTCTAGATCCTAATATATCCATGTTAATAGAAACAAGCAGGTAATCTCAAGGGTTCAATCCCACGATCCACATTAATTCAATCAACTTCGGTCGATGGCTAAAAATGTATTGGCTCCAATACTTCTCCGCAATTGGCAGACGACGCCTAGGCTTATTCTTGCTCTAACCTGAATGGTATGGCTTCGTTATCGGTGCTTTTTGCATTGACTAGATACACTGCCAAAGACTCAACCGTAGTCCATCCAGTGTCCGAAAGGGATAGAAAAAGACGCCGATTCAGCGAGAGTAGGCCTCCAATGCGCTTGATCGTCGGAGCGAGCCCAGCGGTTCACAAACTAGCCCGAAATTGTCTCATTGTACCCTTTGCGACCGTATTTGTCCCTAGCTTTTAGGTGTTAGTTAATAGTCGAACACAGGGTATTGTGGTTCTATTTTAACGGAAGTGTTAAAAAAACGATTAGTAAGCAACACATCGCACCCGAAACAAGATGGCTACATAATACTACCCCAATACCCGACAAGTGTACAATATAGGTACCATTCTAAATCTGTCTTTAAAGTGTTAAGGTTTTCAGGCCGGGTTACGATTTTACTTACAGGGATTTATCTAAAACGAATTTTGAGAAATACGTATAAAATAAATATAAATGTGTATGTAAAATGTAATACTTAACGTATTGCGATAAAGTGAAGCGAATTCCTTAAACTTCGTTTTGTAATAAAATTGTAACAGATTTTGCAGAATATGTTCATTTCAATCGTGGGAGGGTATGTAACGGATCGTATTGAGAGTTGTGGGTAGACGAAATCTACGATGTTTCTGTCTACAGAAAGTGTTAAAGTTTGGCCAGTTTTGATATGAACGTATTCACCGATAGTAAAGTTAAATAAATGATATTTTTCAAATAAATATTTTAAAGATAAAAATATTATGTAGAAATGTTTGAAAAAAAATATTTAAAGTAAGTCACAGTTGTGAAGTTTATCAAAACCCGGTCGATATTTCATGTAGTAAGCTAAATAAATTACGTTTTCATTCAAAATTCTTCATTTTAGAGATTTAAAAGAAGTAAAATGCATAAATAAGTATACATAGTGTTACGTACCTACTGGGTTATTTGGCGTCGCATTTTGGTATTGTGAAAATATTTTGTACATAATTCTGTAATCAATTTTATCCTTAACACCTATATCATCTTAAATGTATTACATTGTGAACTTATTTTGCCGGCAAGACTATTTTATTGTATATCTATGGACTATCAGGTTAAATTTTAATGATGTATGTTTTTATCTTTTTGATAATTTTTTTATTGAATCGTATTTATGCCAGACGTGGTTTTAAAATAGTGTTTTGGCACAGCTTTTTAAACTTTTAGGGATCTAATAATGTTAAAAAATCTATTTGGAGCAAAGTCTTGTCGTCTAAATATTATGTAATAGGCCTAAACACTTGTTGATGTTAGGCTACGAACTAGTCGGCCATGATTTCCTCGAGCTTACTATGGCAAACTTAGGCCTTGTTTAGTTTATCAGTAGTTGACTCAACCAAGGGTTTTCAAATTCAATAAAACTCGTTTATTCATCAGTTGTTAACCTCACAAATGGTCAAATAAGTTGGAGAATTAATTATTTTACCTTTTGTTAAACTAACAATTGATGAAAAAATTCGTTTTAGCATATGGATTGAGTTAACTATGGATAAAAATACTTTGGCCTTAGTGATTTCCAGCCAAATCTTGGCCTACTATGCGTCTTTAGGTGGAAAGGATAATATTAATCAGCTTTTTTCGCTTTGATGTTTTTAAACTTTTGACATATGTATACTTTTAAGAAACTGTATTTTTTGTGCGTCAAGCTTCTAATTGTAAATAAAAACGCAGTTAATTTTTTTTCTACTATTCGATAACTGTACGGGATTGATTTTAAGTCGTAGGCTCATATATTTAGCAGTTAAATACCTAAGCAGAAAAATGTCGTAGTTGGAGTGAACTACAACAGCGGACGGCGGCCGCCAGGACTGCTACACTTTTCTGTTGAGGCTCAGTATATAAGTAATTACCGAACTACCTCTGCATGCCTCCATGGATAACAGTAATTATAGATTTCTTTTTTGTTATTATTGCGAAGTAACATTTACACATTGATATATTTTGTACGTTATTTTAAACAGATAATTATAAGGTACATAGGTTTTACAGTTATATAGTGTTGCTATGATCAAGATGTACGATTTGATGTGTGCATGATAATTTTCCGTTTTATGTAGGACGCTACTCAAATCTGAATGGAAATATTGATCCTTATACATTACATAATACAATCTGACTAGTTCAAATGATGTTTTATTTATTTTATGTTTGTTACCCACTTAATCTGATTCAAAACTTGTTTACTGCGTCTTGAAATCTTTGCTAAATGTCGGCGCACATCTGGTAAGGCGCTGCGCAGATCATTGTTTACATCCTAAAAACTAGTCACCAAGAACATCTAAGCCCCTAGAGGATAAGGCAAATGCTATAACAAATAACAGATATCTTCAGCAAGCTAATTTGAACCCTGATTCAGCTGATATTTAGGACATTGTCAATGTAAAACTGCTCGGCCATAATATGCTACCTAGGCCTTTTTTGATTCGAAGTTAACTCAACCAATGCTTTCAAATTTCTGTAAAATGCGTTTATTCATTAATTGATAAGGAACGTCCGCACTGAGAGCATTCACGTGTAATGAGCATTCGACGTCGAATATTCGAGCGTTACAAAGCTTACACGCAAGCGCGAACTTCGGCTGGTGTGGACGTCGCAATGATTTTCGCGGAAACAGCTCGCATTCGAATGTTCACGTAAATAAAACGCTAGAAAGCGAGTACTCAGATAATGAAATGAATAATAATGTATGTAGGAATATGACTGGCCACTTGTAAAGCAAGGATCAGTTCCTTGATCTAAGTGTTTGTGACCTTCTTGGTCAATCGTATTATCGTGTTAGAAATGAATGACATTTAACGAGATCGTATTCGAATGCTCCAAGCTCGCAAGGGAACGTTCATAATTTTGCTCGAAAGTGAATGCTGGGCTCGCTGGGAAGCATTTGTTGTTCGCCTACGAATGCTCGCCTACAAATGCTCATAAAAGAATGCCCCAGTGAGGACGCTCCTATAGTCTAACAAATGGTCAAATAATTAACTCTTCGACTTATTTGATGCTAACAATTGATGAAAAATGCATTTAAGCGAAATTTGTAACGCGTTTATTTATCAAGTGTTTGACTAACAAATGGCCAAGTAACTAACTCTTTAAATTTATTTTAACATCTGTGAGGCTAACATTTGATTAAAAACGCATTTTTTGCGAATTTTAATCCATTTGTCAGCATATTAAATTTAACCATTGGTTGGTTAGCTGGATCTATCCCACTAGTCCCATTGACTCAGTCCCACGATGGGACAAGTGGGATATGGGTCAAAAATCTGCGCTGATTAGTGTTAAAAAGTACATCGAACGTACAGAGGAGTCAAAGCGACGCGTCAAATTCTGTAGGATGTGCACGCGTTGATTGAATGTGTGCATTAATATGTGGAAATACGAGTCAATATTCTATGACATTGTTATACTGACGGAGGCGTCGCTTCGACTCTTTTCTTAGTGTGCTTATTATATCATCAAAATATCAGCCGAAAGACGTCCACTGCTGGACATAGGCCTCCCCCAAGCGTCGCCACATTGACCGGTTCTGTGCGTCCCGCAACCTTCACCAGACCATCGGTCCACCTGGTGGGAGGCCTTCCAACGCAATGTCTGCCGGTTCGCGGTCGCCACTCGAGAACATTTGCTGTCTTAATAAAAAGGGAGACTGGTTTTAAAATAATACAAACAAATGCGGTAAGTATCCTTTATTTACCATCAAATTACGCACCTTAAATCTATTTTATTTAACTATATAAAACTGGCTTATTTCATGAAATTGATGGCGTTAGCTACATCGTGTGATAGTAAATATAAAGAAAATTATCTATGCGACTACTAAATCTATATAATAAAGGAATCAGTACTAATCATGACAATTAAACATGATTATTTAGGTAATAATGTATTACTATATTTATTGGTAGGTATAAGTGTATTAGATCGCGTTTCCAGCGTGCCCGATGTAACGGAACCATTCTTCAGTGTTCGCGGTCATGGAAACGGGCCCTTAGATGCCTTAAATATGTTAACTTGTACAAACTATTTATTGATAAAATATTCTGAATGGAAGAAAAGCAATAGTTGGCGATTATTTATTAACTTTTTATTACAAGAATTTAGGCTCAAACAGAGAGATCGCAAGTTTGAGATATCGATTTTCCCGCAGAAATTATGTATATTTCATAAGTAAAAACCGTAAATGCGACCTAATTAAAGGAAGCCAGTTAAATAATAACCTACAGTTAACTGTTACAATCGATGCGATCCACTTTCACGTGTAAAAATTACGTTCCTTACGCCAAATTTTACTAATCCCGCTTAACTAACATTAAAACTGACTAGACGTAAAACTGAGACGATTGGCTCAGGGAACCTGAGTTCTGAGCCTGCGCCATTTTGTCTCAATGTTTACTCCAAAGCGAACATGACGTTTCCATTGTAAATTTTATGAAAAAATATACAAATTGCATAACGGTAACCTTAACTATAATTTAGCGGGGATATATTTACAATTGCCATACACGATAGTATTTATAGTGAGAAAACAATCATGTTTTTACTACAAATGCCAGTGTTATGACTGGAAACAAGAATTTGAAGAAACGAATTTACTATATGAGTATATTGATGAAAAGAAATTAGTTTCGGGCAGTAAAACGCGACTTATGATTACATATATCGAGATATATCAATAAACTACAATAGATTTAAATAAAACTGACTATCTACGGTCAGGGCTTAGTTACTACAAAATATATTTTCATAGTTTATTTATCGATCTCGACAATTTAGAGTAAATAAAGTTACGCCAGTAGAAAAAGAATTGTGACTATGTCTTTCAAATATATCTCCTTATAAAACTAAAATTGCAGTCGAAATAGGGTTATCGAAATATAGTCTCTAAAACTATGAATAAATGCAACAAATATACAAAAGAAATCAATGAAAACAGGTCACTAACTGGTTTTTCACTCAAGAACAAGTTCACAATCAAGTTTTTTTTTTACTTTTATATTTATTTTATTAGTGGTACTCCAATTGCCATTCAAAGTGCACGCATTCCTTCGAACATATTGGTTCGAAATTTTGGTTAGTAAATTTAGCTCATAATCAATATTGCACTTATATTTCGATGAAATCATACCTCCCTACTGTTATATTTTAGTATTACAAGGGTTCTATTTGGGGAGTACCACTGCAAGACGCTCAAACCTTTGACAATGTTTATATGAAGGCTTAGTATAAGAATATTATTTGTCAAGAGTTTGAAGCAATGATAATCATCTATAGTTACAAGAATTGTAAGGTATTCGATTTGGGCTGTAACTGTTCGCCTAATTAACGTTAATAATTCATATCTTAATAGAAATCATCATTGTCAATTTAGGCAGCTAAGTATAGCAGCACGATCCAAAGATAATCAAGAAATATTGCTAACTGCATGCGTGGCGAAACACGAACTTTGCTTATATGCGAAGTCATCGTCCAGTTTTTAAAAGCATAATCTACAACAAAAGTTAGTAACAGACTGTCAAGTTCTTGTTAATTGTTGTGATTGGCCGCCTAAAATAAAAACAACCAATCAGATCGAATGACGCTAGTTTGACAGTTTGTTAGCTAATTTTTGTGTTGGATTATTCCATCAGAAACCAGGATCATTTCTTTTTATTGTCGCACATTAACAATGCTCCTGTTTCGCTTACAATATAGAACAGAAGTACACAGTTTTCAATATATGTTACAAAATTACTTCGTAATTGACCGGCTTTACACAACACTGTGTACTAGGCCTTACAATAATTATTGAAAATTGTAATACGTTTTCGTAATTCGTCACTGATTTTAGATCATGAGGTCAAAGTAATCGTATTGATGGAGTCTTTAATCACTGACATTATTTGGGATTCTACACAAAATACTTGATTGGATTTCATGCGCAAAGGATGGTTTTGATGTCGTTCGATAGGACCTCATAACACTATAATAATATTAAAATCTCATTAAATTATTTATTATTTACGACATGATCTGTCCATTGGCAGGTTTCCTAGTCATAACTCTGGTGTTCGTCTTTTTAGCACTATTCACTGGCCCCGCGGGCTTAGTCGGTCCAGTTTTTGGCCTCAAACTTGGTATTTGCGACACTCTAATACCTATAGAAGTTTTCTGCTTAGGGGCTGAAGACACTTGGGCCTTCGGTTGCCCTTCGAACGTAGAACTTCTAATAAGTTTGGGAGGTTCCGTTTTATCAGGTTCTATCCAAACCTTCTTTTCAGCTTTTGCTGGTAGCTTTTTCGCTTGTTCTACTTTTTTCCATAGACTAGCTATCTTGCTTTCAATGTCTTTGGAGTTGGTTTTTGAAGATTGTACTGAGTTGACACTCGAGGTGCTGCCTTGTCGAGAACTTCTCGACGCTATTGTGATGGTCTTTCCACTCTCATTGCTCTGCAAGCTGTGGTTTGACGGCGAGTTCTTCATTGCCTGCTCGGGTCGTTTCGTGACCCTTGATGTGGAAGGCTTGGGTTGACTTTGTTTAGCCGGAGGTGGCCGTGTACGATTAAATTGCGGAAGTCTTGAAGGAGAGGTATTGTTTTTGCTCAGAGCGGGAGCCTTAGCTGGCCGAGGGACAGTAGTCTTTTTGTCTGGGACGGAGACTGGTAGGTCCTTAGCCGGCACAGAACTCTCTTCCTTCGTAAACGTTCCTTGTCGTTCTAGAGGTAAAGGTTTAACGGCAACAGGAGGAATACATATAGGTTTCTGTTGCAACTTTGTGGGAGATTTGGGAATTGACTTTTTAGGGGAAGTGTTAGCGCTTGAAGCCATGGAAACGGAAGGTTTCGGCGTTTTGGCACTTGTGTGGGCTTTGACGGGGTTCGTGATTTTTGGAGGAGCACTCTTAGGTGCTGCTTTAGTTGGAGGGGCCGCAGGCTTCTTGGCAGCGGTGGGCACGTTTCGTCTGTAGGGCGACACATACAAAGCTTTTTTTCTCCCTCTTATAGCTTTAGGCGTATCATTTTCTTTATCTAAAGATTCATTGGAATCAAGACTTTCATCTCGTCGAGCTGGCTTTATTATCTTCGGCTTCGGTCGAGGAGTTTCCGGGTCTGATTCCGAATGAGCCTTATCTTCAGAGTTACTGTCACCTTCATAGCTTGCAAAGTCACTGCTGCTTGGGTTCTGATTCTTATCGCACTGCATCTGCATCGTGCGTTTGTATGAGGCCGTCATCTCTATGTTCTTAAGATTGTAGACGACGCACATGTCGACTGCAGCAGGACTTTCGATGACAGGCAAATAGTTCCTGAAGCTCTTAGTGTATGTTTGCATCTGAGTGGAGTTCAGTTCGAAGTCGTCTTCGTTGTGTCCGCTGTCAGTTTCTCGAGAGAACACGTCGTCGTCTTGTCTTTCGTCTGAGATCTGTTGATGGTTCAGCTCGTTAGATGACAGGCTGTCATAGCCAGTTGTAGTCTCGATGTTTTCGAAATTGGCGTCTTTTGTTACGAAGGTCGGTGAAGGAGGAATGTCTTCGCTTAGCGTCCGCGTTCTGAATCGTTCAGCATCCTCCATCCGCTTTTGTTTCATAGTCTTCTTCAGCCGTTGTTTTAGACTCGCCAAGTGTGGGTCGACTTCATTCTGCGGTTCATGCGGTAAGATGGTGTGTATGTCAACAGTTTGAGTTTGGTACCTAGCTCGGTCTTCCAACCTTCTCTGTTTGGCGCTGAGTTTCCTTCGAGACTTGATCTCAGAGGCTGCCGTGACGTACTCAACCGACCGATCACTTTCAGACTTTGTCCACGTCACGAATTCTTCTTCAACTTCGAGCACTACGTCACTCTCGGCTACTGCGGTGTCAGTGATCGTATACGTTTGATATCTATCTTTAGAGACATGCCTCTTCTCTTTGGGAGTCAAGTACTTCGGATCCCTCTGTCTCTTTGGCGTGGATTCGACGCTGCTGATGTCAGACGGAATTGGCGTGCAGTTTTCTGATCCCGACGGAATATCGGTGACTACATTCAAAGTATTAGACACGCAGTCCTCATACATTTGCTGTGCAGTCGTGGGTTCAATTTCCATCGTGGATTCCGCGATTTCGTCGAATAAAGATGGTGGATTGACCTTGTCGAGGTCATGGAAGACGTTTGTGAAGGTGCTGCAGAGAGGGAAGTCTTGCACGGGCTGCTTGAAGTCAAACACGATGGGGATGCGGTCCCTAACTTCTGCGACTTCCGAAACTATGCTGGAGACGGAGATCATGCTGCTCTCCATGTCAATGTTCTCCATTTCGGAAGGAGGCTTCACGTTATCAAGGAAGCTGACTGGATTGCTATCCAAGTATTCAGAACTGCCCTGGTTCATAGAGTTAGTAAGAGCTCGTTTGACCATCAACGCGACGGGGAGCGATTTCTTCCGACTCTTTTGTGATTTCTTGGACACTTGTGAGGTCTCATCCCAATGTCCTGATGCACTGAGCGAGAGCAAACTGCCAAGGTTTGACGGAGGCTTGACATTGTCGAGGTCAAGAGATGTTAGTGACGTCACACTTGCCTCCATGGCGTATTGAGAACTTTTGAGTTGCGCCGCAAGTCTAGCCGCTTCCTTCTCAATGGCAGCTGCAATGATCGAGTCGAATTTCTGTTCACCATCGTCTACCAAAGATGTGAAGCTCGGTTCCGGCACACTGTCTAACATCAATCGTTCAGCTTCTAGTCTGCTGTCCATCATCATAACGAGCGGAGACTGAGGAATTTCCCTGTCTAGTTCTAACTTGTTCGTTAAGTCCGGACGTGAGAATGACATGGTCGGTGCTTCGCTTTTCTCAAGCAAGTCTGGTAATGTCATTGCATGGTCGGCGATCTCGCTACGGATTGAGGATACCATATGTACGGAGCCGCTGATGGTAGGGAACGTGACGTCATCAGGACATGTGTTGTCGTTCCACGTATCTGTGCTTCGTTTTGACACGTCATCAATATGCAGGGGTAGGTCTTCTAGTGGCTTTATGTCCGTGCACTTGATGTCAGTCCATTCGAGTTTGTTCTTCTTGCTGTGTCTGGTCAGAGTGCCTCCATCGCACGCGTCTCGTTGATGCTCGCCGTCGCTCCACTCTCCGTCCAGTACGTCAGCGTACGATTCGTTGGAGCGGTTGAGTTCGTCGGGTGGGTCTGATTCAAGGGTTGTGTTGGCTGATCGAGGTGCGAGGCACTCGTTGGAGCGATGTAGCGTGGCTGGGGTGGATGTGATGTCAGTGGCGGGCTCCGCCGGGTCGCACGTGACGTCAGGTACGTCAGCGTCGGGCGGGTCCCGTGGTGT
Source organism: Anorthoa munda (assembly GCA_945859665.1). Taxonomy (NCBI): domain Eukaryota; kingdom Metazoa; phylum Arthropoda; class Insecta; order Lepidoptera; family Noctuidae; genus Anorthoa; species Anorthoa munda. Next base: position 3,723,173 of record OX243901.1, on the reverse strand, counting down.
GGTGTCAGAGCCAGGTGTGGCGCGGATGGCTAGCCCCCCCCCGCCTGCGGGCGCGCGGGCCGCAGACGGCGGGGGCACGTTTTTTGTCGGCGGTCGGCGCGCGCCGCGGGGCCCCCCGCCGCCCCTGGGGGCGGTGGCACCCCGGGCCCCTCCAGCTCCACGCGCGATCACCTCCTCTAACAACGCTCTCGCGGGCCCCATGCGAGCTAGAGCCCCACCGCCACCACCGCCGCGTCTCCGTCGTGAGGCCTCTAACCTATCGTCACTACGTCCTCTCCTCCTTGCTCCAGAGCTATGCGCACTTCCACTCGCCCTTGACATGCCAATCCTCACGCTCCTCTCAAACACCTCCTGGTCAGTAGAGCCAAAGGAATCATTGCTTAGTGACGAAAGCGAAGTGCTGCGTTCAAGTCTCGGCGAGGCGTGCGACAGTGACGTGCGTACGTCCGGGGACCGTCGTCGGCGAGGACGACTGTTCCTAGCAACTGCCGGCAACTCCGGCTCGATATCACGCGACCTTATCGCACGATCCAGTGACCTTGGTACTCGATCCCGTCTTGTCTCCGTAACTCCTTCAGCTGAGTGAGCTCTGGTCCTGTCATCTAAAGCATACTTAGCTCTAGGATTGACGCTTGATAACCCAGCTTTGACGGTTTCCTCGAAGATCTCGCGGTCCGTGGAGCCGAATGAGTCGAGGCTGAGTGAAGATAAGGAGTCGTTTCGAGCGAGGTTGGCAGTAGCTGCGGCACGAGGCTTGTCTCGTTTGTCAGCCTTTACGGGGAGACGACTCTCGTATCTTCGACCTGAAAAATGACAAAGAGAAATTATTATTAAAATATTGTCTTGATTAAATATAGATTTATAGGATGTTATGGGAGAGTCCTTTTTCTAGTACTATAAAAAAGAAAATTAAAGATATTATAAGCCAAGAGAAAATTATGTACACAGTTTTTAAGCATATTGCGCACACGGACTAGTATGAGACTTGGCATTGTTAACATTTATATGCAAAGAAGTGCAAAAAGCAAATTTTCCGTCGAATTTTAACCCCAAAGCGACCATTAGTTCAAATAGTTTCTTCTGAACTAAAAGAACATTCTAACTGGTGAAGTTCAGTATAATAATTATATTTTATTAATCAAAAACTACTTTTTTGGTTACATCCGACATTATGTTTGTACAGAGTAATTAAAAGGCGAATACTTTTAATTCTATTTTCCGATCCAACTTTATGCCTGCAATTTTTAGTAAATTCAATGCGTATTGTAAGTTTTTTTGTAACACATATGTTTGACCAAAATATAAATTTATTTACGTCCAATCTTTAAAACATTGCATGAGACACGTTCATTTTTGCAGTGTCATGCATGGCTATAAAGAATAAGATTTGCTTCGTCAATACAAAGCCACCCTGAAAACGCCGCGGTGGCGACATCGTACCCTGGCACTTGCCTTTCAATAATATTTTTATATTCATATTACAGTCTGTCTATGGTAACCTTGACCACGGACCTTGTCATATTCTACGAAGGAACGTCGACAGTAGACAGTCTACGATTTATGTAATAATAGTCTAGAGTTATAGACTATTATTATAAACAGGTACACTTTTTTGTTTGTAACAGATAATGTCTTGAACTATTGATCTGATTGCGAAAATTGTATTGTGTCGGCGACAGGCTTTAAAATATATAAGCACTAAACTCTTACGAAATGAAAACACAGAACTGAAAATCATGGCTTTGGTAAAATTGAATGATGATTTTGTATCTTTGTTTAAATTAAATTTATTTCAAATTCAGACAATTTTGGAGTCCATGCAAACAATTTAATGAATTTATAATAATTACAGGGATCCAAGTATAAATTAAATAAGAAAGACACAATTTTTAGTTTCGATTAAAATTGTCTTAAATTGATTAATATTAAAATTGTAAAAATGTCACAGAATTAAAATGTTAAAATAAAATTTATAAAACTAGAATGAAACGAAATTAAAATGTCAGAAAATTTAAAATGTCCAATTATAAAATTTCATGAAACTAAAATTACACAAATTAAAATGTCAGAAAATCTCAAAACCAACTATAAAATTCTAATAAGAAATCTAATAAACACATTAAATCCAGACAAAATAGTGTTATAATGTTATACTTGTAACTACCAGGCCAAAAATGCAATGTCAGGTGGCTTACTTACCGCCTAGAGCCTTGGGAATCACTTAGCAAGTATATATTACAATCGTTACCGGCCGCACTGATACACGCTAGCCACCTGTCGGAGGCACCTGGCACGCGTTTTTTCGATTATATATTTTTTGGGAATTTCCGTGATAGACTTCTTAAGCTTCAGTACCTCTGCTCTAAAGGCTCTCGCAAACCTATCTTTATGACGATTGTTTCCTAAGCTCGTTGTGTCACATAGGGCAGGTATAGTAATACGTACCGTCGGTGGGCGCCGGCGGCCTGGGCGGCGCGGGCAGACTGGCCACCTTGGGCGGCAGCGGCGGGGGCGACGCTCCGCACGAGCTGCCCGAGCGACTGCAACACTATACACAGTAATACGTACCGTCGGTGGGCGCCGGCGGCCTGGGCGGCGCGGGCAGACTGGCCACCTTGGGCGGCAGCGGCGGGGGCGACGCTCCGCACGAGCTGCCCGAGCGACTGCAACACTATACACAGTAATACGTACCGTCGGTGGGCGCCGGCGGCCTGGGCGGCGCGGGCAGACTGGCCACCTTGGGCGGCAGCGGCGGGGGCGACGCTCCGCACGAGCTGCCCGAGCGACTGCAACACTATACACAGTAATACGTACCGTCGGTGGGCGCCGGCGGCCTGGGCGGCGCGGGCAGACTGGCCACCTTGGGCGGCAGCGGCGGGGGCGACGCTCCGCACGAGCTGCCCGAGCGACTGCAACACTATACACAGTAATACGTACCGTCGGTGGGCGCCGGCGGCCTGGGCGGCGCGGGCAGACTGGCCACCTTGGGCGGCAGCGGCGGGGGCGACGCTCCGCACGAGCTGCCCGAGCGACTGCAACACTATACACAGTAATACGTACCGTCGGTGGGCGCCGGCGGCCTGGGCGGCGCGGGCAGACTGGCCACCTTGGGCGGCAGCGGCGGGGGCGACGCTCCGCACGAGCTGCCCGAGCGACTGTAAAAACGATACAACTTTATACTACACGCTTTCATTTCTAATCATTTATTTTTCTCTCAAGAAAATATTAACTTTGTAGATTAAAGCCTGATTTAAGGCGTCTGTGAATACACTCTATCGTATTCGTTATTATTTATAATGTTGATAAAAAATACAAACACAAATCGAATACAAGTGAGTGCGCAGAAATGATGATGATTATGAATGTGTGTGGTTGTGAGTGAGTGAGTGTTTGTGATTGGGTGAGTGTGTTTTGTGAGTGAGTTTATCTTAAGGAATTCCCCAATGTTAACGCAGTACTAGCCGTGCGCCCGCTCGAAGACAGAATATCAATATTGAACCTTCTTCTCGATAGTTTTGTTTGCAAAATATTCTTTGATTTACATAATGCTATTGCAGTTATGAAGAAATTCTAGCCAACAATTTGTCTGTGTAGAAATATCTTTAAACATCCAAAACATTTTAGAGGAGTACCCAAAAGTAGCGAAAAATAAACCTTTTGTTTATATTTTTTTTAAAGCAAACCTATTAGTAACACGAAAAAGATATGTTTCACGAATAATGTACATGAATCAATAATAAATACATATTTATTTCAAAGCTTTTAACCTAGCCGTTAGTTACTAAGAAGTATGCTTTAGAAAGTAACCGTTTTACGGCACTAAAGTGGTGGAAGGCCCTTAATGACATCACACTAATATTATAAAGGTAAAAGATTGCGAGTGTGTGTGAGTGTTTGTATGTTAGTTACTTCTTCACGCTCAAATGGCTGGACGGATCTGGATGAAATTTGGCACAGAGATAGATTATAGTCTAAAATATCATATGGGATACATATAGACTTTTATCCCGGAATTATGTTCCCTTGGGATAATTTTCGATATTCACGCGGGCGAAGCCGCTGGCAGAAGCTAGTAAAATTACAAATGTGAAAGTTTTGATGATGTGTGTGTGAAACTGTGGACTTATGTTTGTTACTGAATCATGCCAGAACGGCTGAACGGATCTAGATGAAATTTAGCAAAGAGATAGATTATAGTCTGGAATAGCAAATAGGACACACTGGATAAAAATAACAATTTTCACGCGGGCTAAGCCGCTGGCAGAAGCTAGTGAATAAATAAATGCACAAACACCACAAATCAGACTTAGAAAGTTACTTCAAAATTTACCTTTTTTTGATTGCCTTAATAAATTAGAGCCAATTCGAACGGACTCATTATTTTATATTAATTATGTTATAGTATGACACAAATATTATTTGCAATTTTGCAAATACTAATGTTTCATTGCGTTTGTAGGTCGCGATATCAAAATCAAACTGTCTTATCAACGATTGCTTCAACCCCAAATCGCATTCTGATGAAGATTACTCATATAGGTAAATTGATTTAGAATTTATCAGTGACGTAAGAGATTAAGATAGCCTTAGCTGTCATTTATAAAAATGTTATTGTATTATCTATATATATAAAAATGAATCCCTATTTCCCTTGGTCACGGCATCACGCGTGAACGGCTGGACCGATTTCGCTTATTCTTTTTTTGTTGTTGTTAGGAGAAGGATATTATGAAAACAAAATTAAGAAAAAAAAATTGGTACCTTACCTACATAGGTAGGGTAGGGTAGGGTGGGTAGGGTGGGTAGGGTAGGTAAGGTAGGTAGGGTAGGGTAGGAGAGGTAGGTAGGGTAGGGTTGGTAGGGTAGGGTAGGTAGGGTAGGGTAGGTAGGGTAGGATAGGTAGGGTAGGTAGGATAGGGCAGGTAAGGTAGGTTAGGGTAGGATAGGTAGGGAAGGTAGGGTAGGATAGGTAGGGTAGGGTAGGTAGGGTAGATAAATGTTTGGTGTTTTTATGGCAAAACAAAGTTTGCCGGGTCAGCTAGTTATTTATATAGACTGTTTTTATTGTTTGTTTAAAAATTCCGAGGCCGAAACCGCCTGTCTTTATTATTGTGATAGAAATAAGTGCATTACGTTATGAACATAGAGAAAATATGCTATGCAAATGATTGGACATTCGCTTCGGCTCGGCGTGAATATGCTTTAACCACAGACATAAACCTAACTAGATAACGCAAGTCCCTCTATCTGTATGAAAACCAAGCGTGTCACTTTTTCACACACAATTTGTGAACAAATTTACTTACCAATGAAAGAAAACTATTTCCATTGCCTCGGCCAACTTTTTTCTGTAGTTTTTACAGCTCAATTTATCAAGCGGCATAACTAGGCATTTTTCTAGATTTCTGTGGATGTCCGGTGCTGATAATGCTAAATGAAACAGCTCAAAGTAAAATCATTGATCATTGCTCGCACTTTTACGCCCTTTTTTGACACGCGAAGTACATACAACCGCGTCATCTAGTTAGATTTATATCTGTGGCTTTAACCCTTACAAACGACAATATTTTTCAATTTTCTCACCTGTCACGTACGTTCCTGGAGAATTCATGAGACATTCTGACCGTCTCCGTGGACGAACGCAAGTATGGCGGCAGTGATCTCTGCAAATACAAAGTTTATTACAATTAATACCTACCTTAGAGTGTTTAAATTAATAACAGTGATAATTTCGTTGCGATACTTACGTATACGTCATCCCTGTACGGATTGATGGAGGATACGTCGGACGATGGACCCTTGTTCTTTACCACCTGAAAAAAGACATTTTATTGTTAATATTTATCTCACCCCTGAGGTTAGGATGTATCTGACTGTATGGACATGAGCTGTCGGACGTGTCGTGCGTGTCGTTCAGATTGTTAGATACAATAATGTAATGTATACCTTAGCGATGCCCTTCTGTATGCACTCCTCCAACAAATCCCCCGCGTCGCTCAAGTTGGAGCTGTCGGACGTGTCGTGCGTGTCGTTCAGATTGTTAGATACAATAATGTAATGTATACCTTAGCGATGCCCTTCTGTATGCACTCCTCCAACAAATCCCCCGCGTCGCTCAAGTTGGAGCTGTCGGACGTGTCGTGCGTGTCGTTCAGATTGTTAGATACAATAATGTAATGTATACCTTAGCGATGCCCTTCTGTATGCACTCCTCCAACAAATCCCCCGCGTCGCTCAAGTTGGAGCTGTCGGACGTGTCGTGCGTGTCGTTCAGATTGTCGCTTGTCGCTGCGGGCGCCGAGTCGATAGACAGGGCAGATAGGTTCGAGTTGCTGCCCGCTTTCGATAGGATGGCCGGCGTGTCTTCTGTGAAGTATACCTTGCACACCTCGCCTGGGGTTTGGGTACCTGGAATGACATAAATTTTACGTGATTACACTAGTGGTCGCAAGCACTACTGCTGAGCACGAGGTCCTTGGTTCGATAACCAGGTTGAGCAGGATTTAAAACCTTACCTTTCATAGGTTCATTAATAACGAGGTCTGATGATGGCAAAGTCCGGAAATGGTCTCTGAAAAAAATATAAAATTTTTGTTGTTTAGTCACAAGTTTTTGCATCTTGTTTGTGCAATAATATACGCGATAGCTCCCAGTAGACTTTACTTTACTACTTTTCACGCTTATGTACTCGGCGAAAAGGTTGAAAAGTGGTTGACAGAGATCTTTCACATAACCTATAATAAAAAGACATACCTATTCCTGTTATCCTGTAAGACATCATCAGGATTATTGCTGGGTGAGCTGTCAATCTCTTCTTGATGAATAACTCTTGGCAACAGTTTTAGTGATTGCTGAAAAGAAACCGAAACTTTAATAATTATTTTCAGAACAATGAGAAATGTGGAGCAAAGGGGCAATTTTCTTATTTGAGTTGGGTTTGTTCTTGACTCTAGTCTAGGTCAGAGGTGACTGAGACAGAGTCGACGATGGAGTGAGCTTACCCAGAAGAAGCCTGTTCACTCTAACTTTGAAGAGATTCGGGTTGAAGGCGTTCGGAAACACAGACGCAGGTAGTGAGTTCCATTCATTCGCTGTGCGCATTATGAAGGATGTTTGGAAGCGCTTGGTGCGAATTGGTGGAATGGCAACAACACAAGGATGGTAACATGCAGTGCGTCTAGATGTCCGATGGTAGAAGGGGGACGGGTGGTGGTTTCTTAAGTCTGCTGACTGATTTTGCTTTATAATTTGATTAATTGCCATGTGATGCTTGATGATGCTGCCGGCCATGTAGTTTCCCAAAACAAATATGATGTTTTGGCCACTTCTATATTATTTTTTGTATAATATATCTTAAACAAATTCAAGGATTTTTTCAAGAATACTAGAAAATACTTCTGTGTACAGTACTTGACGACCTGAAGTTGGCTACAATGGCTGCGCAGTAGTAAATCTCATACAAAAATAGCACCGCGCCGCGCCTTGTACATCGGAAAGCCAACTTCAGGCCAAGAAGTTTGGCGAGTACTGTACTTTGATCGATCGCTAACCTAAATACAATTCGAAAGTATTTTTTTCTCAAGTCCAGTTAACCCAGGATTCCAACGTTCCAGGACACATCAGGACCCGAGGTGGAGGCGCGTAGTGTTTTACGCGCGCCCCTGTTTGACGTCGCGGGGAGGTCAACCACCCCACTAACCCGAGATCGAGGCTCGCAGAGTCGGGCAGTTGTCGGCACTAGCCAGAGGTTGCGGCAGTATCTAATGTTCCCGCGACCCCCGGCGTAGGTGTGAGATGGAACACCAGGGCAGTTTTTAGTCAGACGGAGTCTGACCGACCCTTCCGCTCTCCCAGGGCAGACGAAATCCAATAAGGATTTCCCAAACCGAAAAAAAAAGGATTCCAACGTTAAAGTTACTAAGCGGAATGACTTACCTTGGGCAGCTTTGGTTCATCATCGATGGTGAGGCTGCTAAGACTGGTGGCCGCAGAGAACTGCGCCGGCGTATGTTCCACCAGGAATCGGGACGTACGCTCTTCGAACACTGAACCGACGCATACAGGCTCTGGGGTATAGAAAAATATGGTTGGATATTTATTTCCATTCAAAGGAAGGCATTTAGACGAGTAGTTTATCGACCATCGAGTAATGAAAATGGTTCTGCGTGATTTGTAGGCGAGAAGGTGAAACGATTTATCGTACTCAAGTTACTCATTATTTAAACGGTGATTGAGTTCCGGATGGCAGATGGAAATCGTTTCGCGTATCAATTACTATTTTCACACTAATATTATAAAGGCAAAAGTTTGCGAGTGTTTGTGTTACAAACACACACTCATTACATTTGTTACTTTTTCACGCTAAAACGGTTGGTTGCACGGATCTGGATGAAATTTGGCACAGAGATAAATTATAGACAGGAATAGCACATATGATACTTTTTAACCCGGAAATATGTTCCCTTGGGATAATTTTTGACTTTGATGCGGGTGAAGCCGCTGGCAGAAACTAGTAATATTATAATTTTCTTGTATACCTTGAGGCGGTGTAGACATAGCGGTCAGCAGTTCCGTGCCAGGCGCAGCCCTCGTGCGCGGCGACAGCGGCACGCTGGCCCCGGGGGAGTCCGGGATCTCGCTGGGAGATATGCAGCCTGAAGTTAGCCGGCTGGAACAATTTTTGAAGAGAATGATTATGTTTATTATTAACTAACAAACAACTTTTTTGGTAATTCATAACTGTCTGCTGAGTTTACACTTCGATCCAAAACTTCCCAGCAAAGTAATTCAGTTAGCCGCCGTTTACATGTACTCAACTCAAGACCCGTAAAAAGTTGACATGACACGCCTACTATAGTCTGCGCCAAACTTCTTGGCCGCCCTGAAGTTAGTTTACCGGATGCGCGAAGAACGAAACGGTGCTGTTTTTGTATTAGATTTACTACTGCGCAGCCAGAAGTTTGGCGAGATAGGAGCCTTTTTGGTCTCGCACGGGTTTATTTATTTTTATTTTTTTATTATTGTTTGTGTTTTTCTTATCTCGTGTCTCCTGTGCGGGTCACAAATAAAAATGTTTTCTTTCTTTCTTTCTTTATAAGGTTAAAAACAAATGTAGTATGAAATTATTCCCAAAATTTTACGGTATAATATCGTTCTGATCAACTATGTGTGAACGCAGCTTTTAGCACCAATCAGGACCATTAACACAGTAAAAATATCCAAACAGTATGGAAACTACCTACAAACGCTCGCAACGGCACACTCACACAAACATGCGCATCGACGAGACCCCTAAGCGGCACGCACTACTGACAGCACTGCAGAAGTGCCTGAATGGCTTTGTCGGTGCGTGTGTTTGTGTGAGAGTGCCGTTTCGAGCGTTTGTAGGTTGTTTACATACTGTTTGTATATTTTTACTGTGCCATTAATCACTTCTGGTCGGTTCTTGCCGGTTCTACACACTATCATCTATGTGGCCTTTTTCTTATGTACTTCAATTACTTCAAGATTGCGTTAGACAATTATCAGTTTTACATATTGTCGATACAAAAGCTGCCAAGCCGCCATCATTATTTCTCAGATAAAATTACCTGACGATTGAAGCTTGGCCCATAAACGGTAAAGGTAACGGCAAAACCATCTTACCTAACTTCAGACAGCACAGATCCCTGGTCGTCTTGCTGCGAGCACTCGGGCAGTGATCCCAGTGAACTGGAGCGCGAGAACATGAGCGGCGTGTCCTCCACGAAGCGCTGCGCCGGGGGCGAAGCCCGACCAGATAAGGGAGGGGTGCCTGAGCACACGGACGCGGGCTCCGTTGCGAATGTTACTGCTTTAGAACCTACGAGTATAGGATGAGTTAGTTATTGTAAAACTTAAGTATTCTTGAATTCAGAATCTTACAAACATTACTGAGGCCCACGTCTTGCGTGAAATACTTAACTCAGAGTTAGTTGCAAACACGAGATTAACAATACGCCAATTTAACCACGTGCTAGCAATTAACTCTTTTTGCAAATTAACGCAATTGGGCCTTACACAATTATATAACTTAGCGTTAGGTTGCCTACATAACGCTATGGTATATAATTTTTGAGTGGCAATTTATAATAAAAAGATCCCAAATAAATATTTTTTGCAGTTAAATTTGAACTTAGTCATAAATTAAATAAAGTATGAAGTTACAAAACTTGATTCTGAATTCAAGTTTATGATTTGATGATGATGATGTGGATAAGAAGAATAAAGCCTTGGATTAAGAGAAAGTTAAGAAGGAAGAAGTCCAGAAGGAATCGTTTCGAAGTCTCCTGTCCATCTTTATTTTTCCTTCTCCATTATTTTCATTATAACTTGGGAAGAAAAATAAGCGATTACCTTCTTTATCCTTAGCAGAACTGCTGGTACTTTGCTCCGGAGGGCTGGGATCCACATTAATCGTCGCCATAGCGTTCCTCTTAGCCAGGCTGTCTTCTTCCGTCGGTTCACCAAGACTGCTCAAAGAGCTAACCCTCGAGAAGTACCCAGGAGTGCCTTCATCGCAGTAGTTCACTGGCTTCTCAGGACTTATCATGCCTGAACTGAACTTGGTGTCGAAGACTCCACGTTTTTCAGGAATCGGTTCAGGTATTGATGCTTGAGGAGTTGAAGCTGCCCTGTCGTTGTCTGGATTCGGTGGATCCTCGATCGAACAGGTGTCCTTTTCGTCTGAATGCGTCATCGCTTCAGGGTTCGGTTTGGCGGTCGCCGCTGCTTTCTTACTGTCTTTGCCGATCACCCTGAGATCTGACATCGAGGTGGCCGTTGAGAAGATCGCCGGTGTTTCATAAGGAGTGCCTTCTGTGGCGTAGTGTTTGACGGTGTCTTCGTGGACTGATGGCCCAGCGTTCTCTGAGACGTCGGATCCAGTCTCGGACTGATGTTCAGCGTATCGTAAGGAATAATCCGTCGGCTGGTCCAAATCAGTCTCCTGGTAATCACCATAGGTCGTAGGACTATCCTTCTTCGAATACTTTTTGTTCTCAGTCTTTGGCTTTTCAACCTCAGACTCGGTTGTTTTAGTCTCCGAGTACTTCCTGCTGTAGTCTATGGGCTGGTCGCAAGAATCCTGGTCGACGTCAAAACCGGATTCTGTGTAATTTGTTCTCATTTCTGTCGTACTTCTTGGTGGAGGAATCGGAGGTTGTGTGGGGTATCGAACGAAGGAGTTTTCTTTGTGTTGTTTTGAGGACGCTTTGAAGGCTTCATCTGACATTTCACTCTTCATCAGGTCTTTGTTTCTCGGTGTCGGTACTGGAACCTTGCCGGTGCGTGTGGCTCGTTCGAACACAGAGTCTGAATGAGTACTTGTGACCGAGTCTTTGCTCTCTGATCTGTTCACGTTACCCGCACTGCCAGTATTAGATCGGGTTACCAAAGCACCCTTCAGCAAAGTGTTACTACAACTCAAATAGCTCGCCAAATGTGCGCTGTGACTTAAAGATATTTGTGATGTTAATGTCCCCATGAGAGGTGAACTGGACGTCATCCTATGCCTTTCTAAATTCATGGCGATTTGTCTTTCCGTGGCTGTGAATAGATTCTTCTCTTCTCTGTTACTTGTCGTAGGAGATGTAGCAGGCTCAATATTGTCGCAAGTCTCAGCCAAGTTTTGGTCCAATTCTTGCTCCAAAGCCTTTTGTTTCCGAGCTCCTAATGTAGGTAAGGCTGGTAGGTTCATGTTCCTAGCTGTCGTGTCAAGGGAGATTATGTGCGTTTTACCCGGTTTGGAATTGAGCAAATTTTTGAGGGCCGCACTCGAGCCCATCGCTATCATTTTATGCTTAGAGTGTATGAGACTTCTAAGCATCGGCACCGCGCCGTGGTCCCATAGGAACTGCTGGTCTTGTGGGCACCTCGCGGACAGGTTCCAGAGCGTGCCACACGAGTTGCTGACCACAGTGAGACTCGGGGACTTGAGGTGCTGCAGTAAGACACTTAAGCAATTTCTCTCCCGGAGAATTTGTCTGTAATCTTCCCGGACGGCGATGTGACTCGACACATTCCTCATGATGCCACCTGCGTTCTCCACTATCGCTAGTGTTTTTGTGGGTGAGTCGTAGCTGAGCATGTCAACAAGGAAGCCTAGGGCTCCTTCAACGGAACACAAGGCTACTTTGTTCATTGAGCAGTGAGCGGTCAAGTTCCAAAGCGCTGAGAGGACCGACTTGAGTGTGGCCTCCTTTTGACAAGTCATCGCGGCTTTAGTCAGACCTTTGACGGCTCCTACTTCTCTTAGTACTTGTTTGCTGTTGGTATCTGCTCTCCACGACAGGTTGCGTAGCACTGCTGCTGTTACCTGTAAAATAAATCCATAATAAGTAATGATTTATGCTGATAGTAAATCATTCAAGAATAGAATAGAAATGAAAATTATTGTGCAGGACGAATGAGTACCATAAATATAGTATAGAAATTCAATGATTTACATACCTGTCGCATATCATCATTGGGCGACTCCAGCTGCTCAACCAGAGCTAGCATGAAGTCTTTGAAGGAGCACAACAAAGACTTGTTGTTCCCATCTCCGAAGGTGAGGTTCGTCAGCGTCATGCCGGCGTACTTCCTCATGGTCAAGCACGTGTTGTCATCAGTTCTGCTGCCGTGTGCCGCCTGGTCGCCGCTCACTAGTGCAGCCAGCGCCTGCAGTCCCCCCAACTGACACACCACATGCCTGTGCTCCTCATCAAACGACAACTTCATCAGAGCCGCAACACTCTGACTCGGATGCTTCGTTGCATCATCTTCTATAACCTCCTTCCCTTCTTTCCTCATTTCTACGAGGTCCTCTAACACGTAACAATATTCTCTAACTTGTTCCAACAATCTCCAGACTCTGGCTTCTCTCCTCCCTGCCTTGTCGTCAGTCTGTGTGTGTATTATATTACGCAGCGCCTTCGCCGCGCGGTCTCGAGTTTCTCTAGGGACCTTCGAATGTATTAACTGTACTAGTAACGGAATGCATCCTGCTTGCCGCATGGCGATGCAACTTTCAACAGACCTGCTCATTTCCAACAAAGGGCCGCTCAAGTCTGCGTTATTTTCTGGTGATAAACTTAAAAGCGAAATTAAGGAACAAACGCATTCCATCTTATTTTCTAAGTTAGACGAAGGTCTCGTCCCCTCTGCGGATCCGTTACTAGAGAAACTGCGAACGCTGGCGGAGTCATGACCTGTCCAGACATCGCGTTCTCCTGGCCAGGTCCCCCGGTACAGTTGGGAAGCTCTTTTGTCTCGCTCACTCGAGCGTGCCGCACTTTCTAACCCATAATGTAAAGTGCTCCGGTAACTTGTTCTGTGTGGCCGATCTTCTGAACTGGAGTAAGTGGAGGCCTGGTTTTTCTGTGGCCTCTTTGGGAGGGCTCCAGCCTTCTTTTGTGCTTGACTGTCGTCTCCATCGATTTCATCGTCCAGGAAATTTGGGTTTGTGATGTCACTGCGTTCGTCGAATTCGTCGGGCGACGGCGAGTGGTCGAGGAAGTGCGGCTTGGGGATTCGGCATTCGATGTTTGATTTGGACGGCGGCTGGTAATCATCGTCAAGAAAATGGGGGCGGCGAGAGAGGAGGTCTAGGGTCTCTAGTTCAAGGGTGAGTTCTCGTGAGCGCGCCTTGTCGGATGACTTTGGAGGAATGTGTTTGGGGACGTTCTTGGTTTTGGTGTCTTTTGAGTCGGGTAAGCGGCGCGAGTCAGGCGAAAGAGGGGAGGACGCGTCAAGAGGCCCGCGGGGGGGTTCGCTCGAAGTGGAGGGGGTGCAGTCTTCACTTGCCGAGGGTCCAGAGTCAGTTAACGGTGAATTTGAGGAGTCCATGCTGCTCCAGGGATCTACCATCACTTCGTTCTCCAACTGCAACAAATTGAAAAATAGTAATTTAAATGTCAGGTCGTTTAAGGGTAAAGAAGTCAAGGTTAAGGACTTCTAGTGGTGAGGTAATCAGTTTAAGACGAATGCTGCCCGAAATGAGCAGTACACTTAAATTACACGTAAGGTCAAGGGCAGTCGGTCGCAGCGTAACCATGTACTTAAGAATGTATTTGTGGACGGGTTAAAATACCGGTCGGCCCGCCTTGAAAAAAATTACGCGCGTGCGCGGGGAGACCATGCGTGCAATATCCTTAATTACTGTGACTGGCAGGGGCGTCATTGTGCCAACTTATTAAATAAACCCTAGTGAAACCGCTATAGTTACTACATTAACAGTCAACAAGGCGACTTATAGCGTAGTTTGAATGCGTAATGTGCTGCGCTTCAATAAAGAGCGGTTAACAGAAAAATGAATCATAGATTTCAAGGGAAAAGATGCACGTCTGTCTGTCTATTTAACAAGGTTCATCGTGCAGACATGGATGGATGATGTTGCCAGATAAAAGGATAACTCTTAATTATGTGCTACAAATATGGAGTGGCATTATGTCTGTGTGTCACGTATGCCCCCCGTATGGGGGCTAATGCGTTTATCATTACAATGAGTCACAGTCTACAATGTAATAGTTAGTACTGCTTACGTCATACCCTCCTATTAGCGAGTTCCCCTTGGATGGCTGGTTTCATGAAACGTAAGATGTGTGTGGTGTGGTTGAATCAGGTCAGTAAAATGGGAATACAACGAGTTTGGACGTGGTATATGAATTTAACACGCAAGTTTAGGATCGTTATAAATCAGCTAGTTTGTAGTTTTGATTGGACTTTATAATTGAGGGGTTGTTGCTTTAATAGGTTGTTTGAGGAAGTTTATAATAAAACACGGTGGGTTTTGAAGAAACTGCTTCCAATAACGCACGTTTAGCTTATTATAGTGTTTGTTTACTTTTCATTGTTTTTGGATAAGATGAGAGTACAGCCGGTTGCAGACCAAGAGCCAAGCTAAAACTAACTTAGCTGAACACATGTTTCACAAAATAAATATATTTTATCTTATCTTAGCTCTTGGTCTGCACTCAGCATAAACAAAAGGCGTTATTTGACGAATTTTCTTTTGACTATTCTTAAATATTCATTGTTTTAAAAACTACCTACCAATTTTAAGTCCAACTGCTTGATTCATACGACCCTACAAATCATTGTCCCCTTTCCTCGTATCCAAATCAAGCGATTGTGTCATAGAGCATTGTCTCAAGTTACCACCGCCGATTGGCGCTGCCTAGTGGCCGGACAATGGCTAGACGAGGCACTACCGTCCGGTGCACGCCGTCCACACAATGGGTGGCGCCGGCCATTGCTAATTTGTACTTTGTAGCATTCGATACGACGCGTGTAGCCCGGACGACATAGATTTGCATTTTATAGGCTCACTGTTCATTTATTGGTCGTTATGTTTAAATCTAGATTTGTCGTAATAAATATGATATTTTGATTACATCAGATATGATTTGGAATAACCTCATTCCAGTTACCAATATTTTTTTATTCGCTCTGTAAACTTCGCCATCCTGTAAAATATGCTCATACAGATTTTAAAGCCACAAACCCGAACAGTAACATAAAAAAATACTTCGCTAAAATGTATTCAAAAAATATTTCAGGCCGAAAGCTGCAGCCAATTGCAAAATTTTATATAAGTATCCATTTATTTCTGAAGCCGAGCGAGATAAAGTAACCAGTTATACGAGAAACTTCACGCTGTATGATTTAATGCGTACGGAGTGGTTGAATAAATTGATACACATGTTGGTATTATATTCATCGATATACATATTCATATATATGTATGGCAAATAATACTTTAAAAACTGAACTGAAAAATAATTTACACAAAGTAAAGCGCCTGCCTGGGTTCGAACCCACAAACTACTCGTATAACTTGTAAGTCGCAGCCGTTACCACTGGGCCACCACTGCTCTCAAAACGGTGAAGCAAAACATCCTGAGGAAACCGGCATGTCCTATATCCAAAAATTCAAAGACATGTGACATCCACCAAACCGCAATAGGCCCGCGTGGTGGATTACGGTCCATTCCCTCTCACAGAGAGGAGGCCTGTGTCCTAGCAGTAGGAACATTAAAAGGCTGATGATGATGGCAACAGACTCGTCCCCTATTACGAGTACAAGGGACTTAAAGGTAACTGTCGAAAAGTGGGAGTACTATGGTGCACCTCTGCCCAGCCCTCCGGGGGATACAGGCGTGAAGTTATGTTAAATAATACTTTACAATGCATGTCCTCGAAAAGAGCATTTTCTAAGCAGCCAAACTGTGCGGAAAGTTTAACTTTTTTCACTAGTGCTTTTATTTTTCTGTTTTTTTTTTTTTTTATCTCCGTCGTCAGCCAGACGCATAGAGTTTTTATTATTTCAGTAAAGTTTTACAAATTAGTTAAGTACAGATTATCATTCATATAAAAGGTAAAATATAACTAATACTTCATTAAAAGCGATTTTAATTACTCTAGATTCAGATTTGATCAATAAATTCATTTAATATGTTTGGAAGAACGTATATTTTGCTCGTGCTTTTTTGCGTTACGACGTGACAGCTATTTGCACATGCGCAGTAGATTTACCCGAGGAACTATTAGTTAATCTGTGGATATGCTGAGCGCGCTTGAATAACCCCGCCATTTTATTAAATACTTGCTTGGTTTATATATTTTTTTATTTCATATCCCCGCATAATGCATAGTAAAATGTTGTATGATACACGTACGCAAGATGATTCCCGACTCTTGTCGATTTATTCATTCACTCGCTTCGCTCGCTCGTGAATTAAAATGTCAATCATCGGGAATCACCTACCTTCCGCAGTTGTAGCATTAATAACTATTTAAATACTTCAAATTTAAAGGAAGAAAACAAAATTACAGCTACTAGACGACTCCTACGAATACTTACCAACTCACTATCATTAGAAGTCGATACATCTTCAAGAGGGTTGCCATTTTCCATATCGACACCAGAATCGTTGGGATCACCCCTCCTCCTCATCATATCAGTCCTGGTGATGTCGTGGAAGTTGCGCCTTAGGGGGTTGAAGGCGATGCGAAGGTCTGTGGTGAAGTCATCGTAAAGTTTGAACTGGTTGGCGTTGAATTCCGTGTCGTTGTCCAGTACGTCATTGTCCATGGAAATCCTGGAGCGTTCAGCTCCTTTGCTCATGTAAGACACTTTGTAATAGTCCCGCGAACTCATTTTGTTAACACTTTATTTTATCGTTTACTTCATAATGCTTAAAAGCTCCTAAAATATTTCGAAATTAGAACATGTGGAGTCGGTAGCCGAAAATACCATGTATTGGATACCACCGTGTGCCGAATGGAGAGTACTTTTCGCACAGATTGTATAGTACTCGTAAATCATAGTAGCGAACACTAAAATCCCATTATAAAAGCGTTGCCCTCGAATAAACAAACCAGCACTGGATCGTATCGTGCTAGATTCAACGCGAAATAGGTCAGCAGTATGGCGAATTTAGAAGGGCTCTCATGGGAGACGCAAGTTTAAATTTTATTATAGTGGTCTGTAATTTTACCGCTCTTTTATTTGGACGTAAGCCAGATTGTGAGTTTGTGACGACCATTGTATAGTATACAAGTTGAGCCGATGTTTTTCACACATCCTCTTAAAATAAACTTGTGAATGAAAATTTTATGCAGTAACAAAGAAAACTGTAGAACACCTCGTAGCTTATTAATTGGGTCATGGTGAAGTTAATTAGGAGCGATAAAATCAGCTTGTTTACCTACATTCTATTGTTGTGAGGATGAAACTGTGGGTAGTATAAACATTTCACGCTAACATTGGACTCGTAAATGGCGCACAGTTGGGTCGGGAAGTACACGCCGCTCGTAAATGTCTTGTGGAAATAGCGTTATCTGTTTATATTGGACTTGCTCAAGGCTACATAGAATATACATTAAGAAAAAATAAACGAGACAGTACTATACTGTGCTTTCATAATGATAAACTGAATTAACATCTTCAAGAAATTATCTAAGAAATAGTTATTTTTTTTATAGTTTTCAAGGAATATTTTAGCAATCTACCCTGTGGGTCTATGAACATTTTCTTTACAATGCATTACAGTAGATACTTAAGTACTTACTAGTCTAGTTAAATCTTATATTACACACAGTTAGAATCAACTGTGCGTGCAATTTGATAGCCTTGCGAGTGGATGTAGTTTTAATTGTTGCTAACATTAATTTGTTTGTTTTAGTTCGATTTATGTATTTGCCCTTAGGGCCTCAATTGGATGGAGTCGGAAGTTCTGATAGACAGACCGCGAAATTTTAATGAACAGACACGAAAGAAAAACTCTTATGTTGTCGATGGATTTATAGCTCGAAATCAACATAATATGGATACATTTCCTATGTTGATTTATATAACAATAAAGAAGAGCATCTGTCATCCGGAGTGTCCCAGAAACCTTGGGATACTAGACAGTTCTACTGATCTGTCACTATTGCAAAATAAGGTGATTACGCTAATGAAGAATTGTAAACAAATCAATGAGTCTATTTGAAATTTGACAGTAGTTCTGGCAACTGCAAAATGAATCCTAAATATCGTTGCAGAAATCACTTCTTGACCCATAATAAGAGGATACAAGACCGACAGGCAGTCGATGATGCATAACCCGAGATAAGTTACGACTCAGTGAAACAGATCTTGGCAAAGAGCCAGCCAGAACAATATTGGGTATTGCACTTACGAATTCGGTTTTTTTTTGCAAATTCATGAATGAAAACGTTTACCATGAAGTAGAAGTAAACCTTGACATGTTTTGATAAGATAACGTTATTCATTCAGTAATTGAAGTATTTCGAGTACAACTTGGATATATAACATGTATTCAAATTTCAATTGGTTTCAGGCTTCGGCAGATAGCGTGACGGTTGACGTGGCGAATGGAACGAGAAAACGAGTTGTACCGATCACAAGTAACATGGGATAAGGGCAGGCAGATGATGATGAAGATAACTAAATCAATTCTTTATTTTCAAGTCTGATTGTACATGGTATGGTTAGATAAAAGGTTTAATAATGTAGGCCATTTTTAACTAGGCGTAAGTTGCATGATTAAAATAGTGTCGGAAGAATTCTTTACCAAACTTCATGATGCTTACCAGTGAAGGGTTCTATCATCAGGCTAAGAACTTCTCAAGTTATTCCAGCCACCCTCGACCCAGTTCCCGAGCGATGCTTTGACGGTTTTGTCGATGGCTCTTTACTTCGCTGTCTCAAGCCCCTTCGGAGAATCAATGATGAAGTTGCAAAATCTGACTTCACAAATGATGTGGAAACGTTTTGTTTTTCTTCGAAATTTTAAAACTGAGTAACACATTTTTCTTCGAAAGTTGAAAGTTAACTAAACTTTCAAGAACAAGAAGTTTAAGCGGATAAACAACTTAAGCTTTAACATCGCAGTAAAGTGAAAACAGAGGCAGGATGTAGGCTAATCTCTCAGTAAGAATATATTCCCTGAAAACATCTTAAGCACTTAGAGAGAAGCAACGCCTTACACGGATAAGCACAAAGTTAGGTATACATTGATCAAAGCTTTCAACGCAGACACAGACCTAGCAGATGTTAGCACATCTAATGAAACCCACCGAAATGGGGCAGGATGAGTCAACACAAGTCATAAACCTAACAAGGCGTTTACTAAATACAGTCTATCTGATATATAGTGGGCGACGGCTAACAAACTAATTGATTAAAAGCAATCTTTCCAATAAACTTTTTAGGCAGAAAAGGCTGTTAAATTCAAGGTGAAAGACACAAAAACCATAAACAAACAGTTGACTAAAAACGGTTTGGGTCGTCGAACTAGCGTTGCGCAAGTGAAAACATTAGCGAATACCGTTCCGAGCGATTACGTCCACGAGGTTCTGTATACATGTGTAGGCAGGCTATAAAGTGGCCGCAAAACCCGAATCTGGGCAACACCGAGTGGTCGTAACCCACAAATAGGTTGGGAAGTTGGAACTTACCGGTAACTGCAGTTTTGAAACTCTTTATTATACCTTGTCGTGGAATCAAGAGTGTTTATGGAAACCTATCGCAATAAATTACATTATGAAATGAGATTTATTGAAATAAGTAGCTATGTTTTTACGCCAACGAAACTGGCATTGCCTTTTTTGGAAATTCTGAATATGGTAAATTAATATTTTTAATAGATCGTATGATGGTCATAACGGTCTGTAAAACTAAACAAAACCAGTCACAAAAAAAAACAAAACTCTGTAAAGCTGCAAACAGTAATGATTAAACAACGGTTTTACCGTTTTACTCATTTGCATGCATTAATTAATCTGGCCAACCACATTGCGCGATTAAATCCTCTGGAAGCCGGACAAAAGCGAACATTTATAAATGGCAAATCCAATTATTCAACGGCGAGGAACAATCACGGAGTGTCCAGAAATAATCATTAACGACTTAAATTGATAGCTTTTGTCATTTAATCCTCCAAGGTTTAACAAACAATCGTAGAATATATGCGGTCGTGTTTCTAAAACCACATTGTGACAGAGGAAGACGCATGAGAACAAATGACGGATTTGGAACTGTGACAACCGAACAGGAAGAGGGAACGTTAAAAATAGAACGCATATTAGTTTTAGAAGATGCAAAGTAAACCGCTAACGATTTAAACGAAGCAATAATAGCATTTGGGGAAGCAGTAAATAAGCTGAATAACGAGGGTCCTTTAAGCCTTGAGGATTCAGAAAGCTTTAATGGAAAGATAAATTTATAAATAAAATGAAAATGGAATTCGGAATCTTCCAAATTGCGGATATTATTACGCTCAAGCACGATTGATGTAATTCAACCGTGAGAAAACTTTGCATGTAACGGCACAATAAATATGGTATCACACAATAACTCATAACAGTTCTCGCATATAGTAACGAAAAAAAAAGAGATAATTTCATCAGCAGACGCAACACCAAGTAACATGGAAGAACGAAAAAATATGTAGCCATTAATCATTTTTTAGAATAAAACGAAACAAGATCATACTCTCTAGCCATTAGGCACATGAAAGCAAAGCCACTTATAGCGGTGAAAGTGTTATGGAATTTCGCGATGCACCCGGCCGTTATTGTAATTGGAGTGAGACGGTGCGTCTAGACCGGCATGGCAGAGTCGACAGAGAACAGCTTGATGGATGGGGTGCAACGCTACAGGCCGTTGACAGTCATTGCAGGTGCTTAGAAATCAACGCGATTATAATTGAGTCTATTGACGTCTCTTTCATACTTAATTAGTTCTGATGAATTTGCCAGCTGGCAGCTTCAATCTAGTACATTTGTATGTGTAAAGTGATATTTGGAACATTATTTGTAATTATTATCACGGGTTTAATATTAACTTCAAGATTATAATTTCCTAATTAATTATCAATTTCTGCCCATATATCATTTGTTATCTCGATGTCACTTGCAATAAAATTATTTTCTCCAGAATGTCAATGTTATGACTTCGATAACGGCCATGCAACATTTTATCTCCGGACACGAGTGAAAATCTATGCACGATGCATTTCTTAAGTATATGTTATGAAGCTATCTAGATTTTTAGTATCACTTGAAACTATAAAATGATTCATATCTTTTGAAAGTCGTGATTTCATACATCTTTTTGCTTTTATTTTTCAGACTGGGCGTTTGATATTTACAAAAGCATTGGCCAAACCAGTAGTTTATTCTAGCCAACTAATACTTTTGCAACATCAAATGAAAAGTATTGTAAGCGTTTTACCACGCTAATTAAACACGAGTAGTGATAGGAAAGTGAAAGTGTAAGAATACTGGTAGGAGCGTATCTAGATTGGAGAGAATAAGATAAAGTTCAAGAACATTTCTTATCCAGCGAGTACTGTGTCAGCCTGCAAATATCCGTTGATAAAGTTAGGACGAGCATAAATTAGTAATTGATGAATCCGTGTGAAATATAAACAAATTAAATACATAGATAAGCAATCTGTTGTTTAACAAAACAAAGATGTATTGAATTAATTTTAATTAATAACGAAGATAAAGAAGCAAACAAAGGTCCATTGAATACCTATTTAGGTAAGTGCAAGTCCAGAACTGGTACCATTACTATAAGTTAAAGATAGCAATAGCGGTAAGTGCATTGTCTTTCAATATAAACATTTTACAAACAATGCAATGGATATAGTTTCTTAGTCCACGTTTACGAGTTATGACTCGATAAACGATTGAACAATATTTTTCTTCGATTTAGCTTGGAAAGTGGAAACTAAGTGATGTTGTGTAACTAACATGCCGTAGCAGTATTTTAAATAGAAGAAATTTTATTATATTTAATTATATTAGATGACAATGAGGAAAAGCTAATAAAATGGTTGAAATATTTTCTCCTTTGTTAAGTAGGTATGACTATTAACTAGAAAATAGAACAAATTATTCATTAATGGATAGATGGTAATAACTAAAACAGTTATTACCATCTATCCATTAATGAATAATTTGTGTGAATTGCAAAAGATGAAATAATTTCTTCTTTTGTTGTGTTTGACGAGAGACTTGAAAACATAACAATTGCAATGTATAATTATCTAATGATATTACCGAATCCATCTAATAATACTAACTTTATATTGGATACTTTGAAATAAAATCTCTTCTTTTATATTGACTAAATAAATTACAATACTGTGGGACATATCTTTCTTTATCATTGAACTCAGTATCTAATAAATAAATGAACGAAGATTGAAGTGAACTTTATATCAGCTAAAAGAAGCCGTTCATGATGTTTGAATTTAGAAGGACTGAAGGACCACACTGTAGGATAAAAGTCATCACTCAACCACTTGAGACTATATTTAGGAAACTAAAAATGTTCGAGTTAGTCTCATTGACTGGGAGATCCAACAGATGTCAATCAACTTCTTGTTATATTTATTTTTTACAGAGTTCAGATTTCAACTCAAAGGAATTAGAAGTTCTCCGTTTCAGACGGCTTAGTGCGATTTTTTGTACGCAATCTATCGCGTTAACGTAAACATTCGCGTATAACAATTCGTATAGGAAAAAAAAACCGGCTAAGTGCGAGTCGGACTCACGCACGAAGGGTTCAGTACCATTATCGCAAAAAACGTAAAAGAACACGTTTGTTGTATGGGAACCCCACTTAAATATTTTTTTTTCTGTTTTTAGTTTTTTTTTTTGTTATAGCGGCAACAGATATACATCATCTGTGAAAATTTCAACTGTCTACCTATCACGGTTCATGAGAAACAGCCTGGTGACAGACAGACAGACGGACCGCGGAGTCTTAGTAATAGGGTCCCGTTTTTACCCTTTGGGTACGGAACCCTAAAAAAGGGATTTTCTATTAGGTATTGGTACCAAAAGACCCTTATCCAGTTACAATGCAAATTGAAGTTTGCGTTAACGCGACCGAGTATCTTTAAAAACTCGTACTAAGCTTACGAACTGAATTCTTCACTGAGAAAATACATGAGAACAATTTGTTTCTGTGACTCACTTTTGCGTTAAGCGTCATTAGAATTAGTACAGACACTCCGGCGTGATTTAACACTGACAAACATCTGGTCATAATTTCTAGTAAAATTGGAATTAACAATAGTTTTTGGCCGTTTATCAAAACAGGGACACATCTCACACATCCCACCTGTTTTGTTTTCGCATATTGCGACACTGTTAACCCGGTAATCAACAGTTAACCTATATATAATTCTGAGAATGCACCGGCCGGGTCAGTGCATCTAGGCTGCAATGCGGCACTCGTATTCTTGGCTCCGGCAGACGACCTTCGAAACGAATGCTATCTCCATTTTATACTGGGAAACGTTTCGCAATAACCGCACTATTTAATTCTTTATTCATGCAAGCGAAAATAATGTTATAGCCAGAGCTAACATAATTTTTTGGCATTAGAATTTGAAACTTGCAAGTTTCTACATCGTATATTTGGTAGGCGAATTATATTTCACATTCTATGGCCATTAAATTTCTGCTGTCTCATGAGCAGATATAAAAATCTGGCTCGGAGCTGGCTCAGAAAATGAAATGAAGTATTTTCATTGATATACGACCCAGTAAAACTGTCAATAGAAGAGAAACTGCAGTGGGATTTTCTAGAGAAACTTAAGTCGATAATGCAGATCATAACAAATAGAAGAATATATAAATTGGCTAGCTATTTAAAGCTGATGCCTCCCGCAACAATCATACCAGAGCTAACCAATTAATTTAGAAGAGCTAGACCACACATCGAGGCAGATTTGGAGCGGTCGCGCAGTGTGGTCGGATGATTGACCGTGGCGACAGATGAACAGATCTAACATAGTGAACAACGAACTAAATGTGTGTGGTAACATCGAGATGAATTTCCTGCCTTGTTTTGGTTCCAGAATTATCTCCGTCGTAAATATTTTAGGCTAACAATGTCTGAAATGGGAGGGTAACCTAATATCCACGTAACACGAGTCCCTAAACGTCCCCTGGGGGTATTCTACCTCCGCAAAGAGCTTTCATGGCGGGTTATTGCCGTCATAACTAGGTTAGGCAGATGGTGACCGCATGAAATACTAGCACCTGTGTGCCACAAGCCAAATATATAGGAATTTCGCCTAAAATTGACTATAAGTTAAGACTCCTCTTGTGACAAGCGAAACGATGTAGGTTTATAGGCCCCGAAGGCCTGTAACTTAAAAACATACTAATAGCCCCGCTAACTTTTAAAAAGAACCTTGAAGAATTTGCAGATAAAATTTTCATTCTTTAACAGAGTTTCAGATTTTTCATCAACGAAAAAGAACAAAATTCAGCAATAAAAAAAACCGGCATAAAACGTCAATACTGAATAACAATCAGACAGCAATTATTTTCCAAACACACTGAAGAGCATATCTGAGATGGTCTACTCTGTGACTGTCATAATCTGTCCAAGACTGGAATTTTAAGCAGCTTTGTATGAACATAGCACGCTATTAGACATTCTTGAAGATGAAGATTATACAGCTAATTGATACGAATTGTGATCTGACAGTAAAATTTTGTTCAACAGAATGGTAGAATTATAATATTTTACTAATTGTGTGCCTATTGTTCTCTGTGCGTGTGAATCGTGTGACGGACGACGGTCTATTCATTTTTTCGTCTCTTTGTTAGTTTATTTTTGGTATTTGGTTCTATTTATATAACCTAAGTTAATTACAGAATGAAATAATTAATTCCTATATTGATTTATTGGTAAGAAACTGAAACAGACGAAATCTAATTGATATAAAGCAGAAAGGTCAAATCATTCGTGACTCAAGCTTCATTCTCTAACGAAATCCATACATAAATACTCATTCCGAAACCAATTTCAAATATCATCGTCCATGTCCAATTTAATAAACATTTCATCTTGACAGAAATACACAGAATTTACGATATCGTACGTCATTGAATACCCGGATAGAATGTTTTCGGCTCAGCGGAGAAAATAATTAAAGTTTACGAGTTTCCGATAGCTGGTCTTTACGAGGCTGTAGTGATAGATATGTTTATGTTCAATCGGCCTTCTGGAGGCTGGGCAGTTTTAAAAGTCAAGGGTTTTGCAGTCATGGTCGGCTTCAACTGCAACTTTTTTCGTACTTGTAACACTTAATGCGTAATTTACCACTTATCTTTGTTGGAAATTGAAAAATATATTCAGTGCTTTGTGGCGCAAGAGTATTAAAATTTATGAACCTAAGGTACGTTGATCTCAGGATAATAAAGATTGCTATTACCATATTCATATATATCAAGTGTTTCGCTTAAACAAGCGATGTAAAAGACTACTAAACTGGTGTAATAACTTCCAAGTTATGAACATTTGTAAACGTTGGATACGGTTCATTTATTTAATTAGATAAATGTATACTATCTTGTCCATAAAATTAATTGAAGACACTGTAATAAACTTACTACTACTACGGTAATTTTCTCAAAGCGAAAATTCAAATTATGAATAGGATAGAGGCGGACATTTACACGCAAACTAGTCATTAGTACTAATCAGCCCAGCTGTAGAAACTGAAAATAGGGCTGTTAGAATTAATTACCAAATTGAAACTAATGCTTTGAAGTCTACCTTATAAGGTCAGACGATTTACACAATTCATCTTCACGGTTTGACACAGTGCATATTAATAAACAACCATTTACAAACAATGGCAAAAGACGTGATGTCACTAACCAGTTTATAAATCAAACTCAGGATGCATATGGAATAGACAGGATAATAATATCACGATTTGCGATGATGAAACATATCGTGGTGGTAGAAATGACGTCCACGATATCACAGCATAACTTTTGTTTCTAATGGCGCTAATGTTAGAGATAAAACAAAATGTTGAGCTTCTTTTAGAACTAAACGATGGTTGAGGCAATTCATTAACTGTCGTTTTGTTAAGTTTTGAATAAAGGATATAATTATTACCCAGTGTTGACCTTTGGAAACCCACGTTGGTGAATCATTATGAAGCAAACAGTTCTAATTGGCAAATAAAATCATTGGCGATGATACTAAATAATTTAGTTACATGAACATTTCAATCATAGAACAGGGTGATAATTAAAAAACACGTAAGCTAAGCCAAACAAAAGCACATTAAGACCAAAACGATCATACAGAGCCAAAAAAAGATGAGAGGAAAACAATGAATAATGCTTACCTAATAGGACATAACAATAATGAAGTTACGAAATGTTGTGTAGAGGAAGTTGTCAAACAAGAAGTGTAACAATGATTCTGTAACGTGTAAACTCTCTGTGTGAATGTGAATCTTGTTTGACAAGCGATTCTTTGAATATTACAAGTTCCGTGATTCTGTTTGAGAGGTGAATTTTTGTGGGAATAGAGGAAAGGAATGCTGATATGTATTTGATAGGTTGTCTTAAGTAATTTATAAAGAGGTAAACTGTACTTGCAATTACAATTATATTTATTACAGTCAATCTCTGAAAGTATTTTTAAGATTACGAGATTCCTTCACAGAAATAAACAAGCTACTTTATAGCTGAGTGCCATAGGTAAGTTTTCTGTTACGTCAAAACGCACAGTTCCTGTGGGATGATATGCGGGAGTAAAGTCGCGAGAAAAGCTAGTGTAAATATTAAAATTAATCAAATTTGAGTACTGTACTCTTTCCTTTCCGTTTTTTACAAAGAGAAGAAAGTTGACGAAAATATAGCGGGCGCACAAACTAAATATGAATGCATAAGATTTTTTTTATATTATAAGTTATTGTACGGACTGTTGAAATAAAAAATGAAGTTTTAACGTATAATTAATTTTCTATTGCGTGCATAAAGACAATATTTTTTATAACCCTGTCAAACTAATTACAAACTGAATTATATGCGTAACTAAGAAACAGAATTGCAAATGATAATTTATAAACTGTCGGCAAAAACTGTGTTAGAATTCCAAGGACTATCCTTGTTTCCACCCACGGTGGAGTAATTGAATATAATACACCTGGTTGCTTGAATGAATTGTTGATAGTTACTGAATTGGGTATCATTTCCCTTCGTTTTGTCGCTTGAAGACTGTTGTTTTCGTTTTCCGAATCATAATATTTGAATGATTTGATTGCAAAATTACTCGTATATTCGTGGTGAACATCATGTTTTTACCTTTTGACGGACTTCTAGTGACGTACCCATTCTAAAGTAAAGTTGATGAAAATCTATCACATTAATTTATCAGGTACGGCCTACTCCCTCTCATAGACGGAACGCCTGTATCCTAACAGTGGAAACATTAGGCTAATGATGGTATTCATCAGGTTTCTGAGGTACTAGATCGTACCTACAATACACTCACGGTCATTAACCTATCTTATTAGCTAACACAACAATTAATTAACACTAACAAGAGAAAACTCATAATGAGAGATGACATAGTATCTCGAGGCGCACATCGTAAGCGCTGCCATCAAGAATGAAAGTAAATACTCAAGTATTACGTATGTGTATTATGTATATTTGTAAAATAAGTAGATGAGTTCTCCCACGCTTTACACATAAGAACAAGCAATGCTCTTTGAATTAGTTTTGACAAGACGTGATCATTCATGTGTTGTAGAAAAACAAATATTTTGAATGAACATGAAATATTACCGTCAGAGATGAAAAGAAAATAAATTCATGTTATGCAAAAACTTTGTTGGCTCAATAAATGATGTAACAAGCGATGGAGAATACAAAATATATAGACAGAGCAATCGGAAATGCCGCAAAGATTTTCATATACCGAAAAACAATAACATTGCATTGTAATTTTACACAGATGATTTTTTTTTTGTAAATCTGAAACCAATAACAACACTTTTTATCTTAATGATATAAATAAAGGCATCAATTAAGTATGACTGTATTCATTCAAGTTGATGATACTTAAATTGTTTTAACAGAGCGAAAGAGAGAGTAAAATAGTAAAGTACTATATGACCTCACTGACATCATAGAATGGAATGGAAGCCTCTGTAATAACAGCAATTACTGTGAACGCATGATGAAGAATTGAAGACGTACGAATATATCTGTGATTGTATGTCATTAATTTGAAATATTTGTTGATTTTAACGTAATTGTTGCTGAATTCATGGACGTTTCTGCCACAAGAAGCGGTGTGCCCGTAAAACACAAGATTGGCGGCATATATTCGCACGACTGAGCCGCGCGTGGCAGACCACCACAAAGATGGCGGGATGACTTAGAATGTTCCTTAGGAATAAGCAAGAAGTTGCGCAGAACTAGAAACAATGATAAGAACGGAGCTTTTCCCAGCAGTCAAACAGTAAAAATCAGCTATAATTATAATAATCATTGGTCAGAAGAATGATTAACGCGGTTACGTGTAAATCAAATGTGATGTTGGTATTATCAAGTACCCTTATGATCACAAGCTAAAAGATACAGCATTTAAAAGGGTTGAAACGTAGGGTAAAATCCAATTAAACCGACCCAATGTGAAATATTGATCAGATTAAAAAAGGTCACAGACACATTTGGTGCGATAACTCTTTCACACTCACGTAATAAATTAAAAAAAATATATAACAGAGTAAAAATTATTACAACACCCGAAAAAAGAAAGTATCTACTTGTATTAATATTATAATAATTGTAATATTATGTAAAAAAAAATAAACGCACTAAGCATAGAACAAACAAATTAATTACCAACTTTATGTAAACTTCAAGTCTTACATAATCTCGTTCCAAAACAATACATTATAATTAACCTTGAGTTGGAGGAAGTTTGAACAGCCAATCTTAGAAAAATTCGACAGCCATCGGCTCATTAATAACCATAAAAGGTTGGCAGTTCCTAACTTCCTCTGGAAGTGCCGGCAATTTCCGAAGCGGACGGGGTCAAGTACCGTAGCCACCGTAGGGACAATCATGGTGAAGTGCCATGAAGATTATTGGAAGGAAACCACGGCCTGAATTTCGGGCCGGAGTCGCTTGAGACTTCGGAAGTCGCTGATCGATGGGCGGAGATAAGTTTTGCTGTGTAATGCTGGAAAATATACATTAAGAGTATTGTTCCTGTTGTGAATTAAATAATGTGTTGTTTGTTTTGCGTAAGCAGCTAGCTTTCAATGCCAAGCTGTTTATATGGTTGGTCATAAAGATTGCGTTTTCGGTTTTTGGCGCAAACGGTTATGTAACCGATATACAGTTTTCATATCGATATCGAAATCGGTTTTCAGATATCGATATTAGTAGTACAGTTTGCAAAAGTTAACATGTTCTTTAGATGAGCAAACTAACAACGCACGCGAACTAAAGCAAACGCAAAGAGGTTTTGATTCGATACAGTTTTTGCGATATCGGTTATTTTGATATAGATATCGATATGATATGATATCTAACACATATCCGATATAAGTTACATTTTGATATATCGGACCCATCCCTAGTTTGTCAAACTGGTGATATTGGCACATCGATATAGAGAGAAATCAAGAGAAGAATTCCCAAAGACATCCAATAGATAAAAGAAAAAAACAATGGCTTGAATAAAATATATTAAACTTACGCCCACTCCAATTATTAGAAACAAGTTGGAACATATAATACTCGTACAGACATTAATGCTATTGATCTTAATTAGGATTACGATATCGTTTAAGTTTTATGTCATGAATACGATAAAAGCGCTAAGTTTTATGTCATGAATACGATAAAAGCGCTATAAAATTTTCTGCCCCACTTGGTAACGATAATGGCAACGAAAAAAATTCAACTCAACGTATTTGTATGCAAATATTACTATAAATGACCCCACGCCTTCGTCTGAACCCCGTGTAAGGCAACGGGAGGTTTGGTAGCATACAAATTGTCAGAGTGGGATGCTCAAGACAATGTTTAGTTAGGTCTAATGTTAACAAAACTCCGTGGGCGAATCACAAAGGACCATACTCTTACGGCAATAAAGATAATAGGCCAAATTATATAGAAAGGGCCAGGTTTGGTTACTAAGTGCAATAAGTGCTTAAGTGGTTCCAGTTTGTAAGAGATTGCGTCGAGATTGCAATTGTTTTATTCCTCAATCATATATGTTGACTGTTGCCAGGATTCTTCGAATAGAGCATTTGTATCATGTTTTGTGCCCGAGCCAACAGGAACGAATGCATCGTTGATTTGAGTGGGTCAGGAGTTTTAAGTAAATGCATACTCTTTTATAACGTTGGATAGATACTCGTACACTATTACTCATCATTGTATACCTAATTATCAGTTTTGCTTTCATATTACTTTTCCGTATACAAGAAGTTTTTCTTATTAAAGACAGTACTAGTTTGTCGTTATCAACCATTTTATTAGTGCGCCAGGTCGTTAGAGCATCATTACAAACAGCTTAGTAGCTAACTTTATCTGTTTCCCTTTCGTAATAGTCGTCGTCCGTTTCGTTTTCGTAATAGATAGTGCAACAGCTGTCATATCCTTTCGAGGATTTTTTTTAAGCAGTAGGTGTCTACTTCTACAGCGGGGCACCGTTATTGGTGTTAAAAGTTTTGCAGCCACGATATAATGATAATAAGCCAATATTGCCACACTTAACAAAGGATAAAAATCTAAATATGGAAGAGAAACATTAGAGATGGTAAAAACATATAGCTATAAGATACATAATGAAGATGCTACAGGAAATATAAAAGTAGTTACACAATTCCAGAAACACTCAACAGAGATGGCATAAATCATAGAATTCTGACAAGCCTTCGCGAGCATTTCGTTCCGTATAATTGATTGCCTAGTGAAAGCAAAGTGTAACAAAAAGTAAAATCAGAATGGAATTCGAAATAATTACAGATGTAATCAAAGATACGCGCAGACAATACGCGAAGGTAGACAATACTCAAGTTATTTGTCGAATCGATCGTTGTCAGGGGGATTATTGATTCGTCCAACACCTGGTGTGAGTGTGGTGCCCCTGTACAGACTATGTCCCACTTGTTGGAGTATCCTGTCTGTCCTTTCACTTGCACCCTGGAAGACCTGTACAGTGCTTCTGACGCTGCAATAAGCGTGGCCGCCTACTGGGCCCAGACAATCTAATTAAATGTGCCATCGATTCGAAAAGAAGAAGATTGCACAATCAAAATCAGCTGAGATACATAATGCAGATTTAAAATTAGACCGTGAATACTTATCAGCGTGAAATGTTTAGAAATCTAGACAAGTAATTTTTGATACGGAAACATTGCGACTTGAAAAGTAAACGAAAAAAGAAACTGAAGCCGTTTAGAAAGTAAAATTCGCAGCACAAAGAATTCGCATGAATCATGAGCGGTATATGGATTAGATACATCTTGAAGCAATGACTTTACCAAACGCGGGTATAGAACACTCGATAGGATAGATATACACGGGTCATAGTAATATAACATGTCGTCCCAGACCCAACAGACGGGGTCATTGCACATCTGATTCTAGAACCAAACGAAAAAAAAAGAGAACCTTATCGAATATTTTAACACGAGCCTGTTGGTCAAGGTGAAGAGGCGTAGCGAGAGCTGTAAGCACTCATAATGCAATTAACTTTGGAGGATCCACTTCAGAAATTCAGAGAGCAACTCCCGAAAACTTTTTTACTTACAATTTTGATGGCACAACATTGATTGATCAACGTTACAAATAAGGGCACATACGTTAAAACAAGTTGCTATAATGAGCAGCAAATTACAAAACGTGCAGAATATTTTCCCAATAGGGCCAGCCAGTAAAAACGGTCTACATTCTACCTGGGACCGGTTGCCATCGCCCACTGGGTGAGTCATCCAGGTTGAATCGCGTGATGTAATGATAGGCCGAGGGCCGAGGTGCAAGATACGTTCGTACGTAGGTGTAAGATGTGGCGATGATGCATTTAGTATGCAATATGTAAATTAAGTTTGACATTGGGATGAGCCAAATGATTTCAGTAATAATAGACGCTTGTTATACAAATCTTAGTTTGAATTAGAATGTAATGGGCTGATTAAAATCGTGAGTGTTGGTTGTTGCAATGTGCACTAGTTTAAATTGGCAACAATTTACTGTACCTTTTCTCAGAAAGATGCATATCTTGTTCTGACAGTTGCTTGAGTCTATGATAGTTTATTAACGAGAATTGTTACAAATATTTGTTTAAAGCTTGGAAAATTAGAGTCCGAAGATCTGAATTACACTGAATACCAGGTTCTAGTCTGGAGAAGAATGGGCTCTATGTTATCAGAGTATTACTTACATAGTAACGGGCTATTCCAAATCACGATCTCCACAAAAAAGACGTAAGCCCACAACCTGAGTAACATATCAATTAACAAAAAACCGAACGCAATCAATAGCTCATTGTAGGCACCGCGTCGCTTCACTACACTCATAAACAATAATGTATTGGTTCTTAATACAATAGCCGACATACTTCGGTCATGACGTGTAGCACATTGAGCTGTATTTTGAGAAGAGGAGTCAGATTCAATATGGAATGCCCTTTGTTATCGTTTGGAAAGTTATCTGGACAATTTTTTGTCAATTGTTTTGAATTTTCACCTTCTGGCTTATTCAGATTGCGTTGGTCATTTATAATTGAGACATCACTGCAATAAATAATTGTATGATTAGGATTCATGGAACGTAGACTGTATGGAGACATCTTTAAATAGGAATTGAGCTCGTCAAACGATAGCTTGGCGTTACCATTTGTTTATTAAAACATCAAATCAATTAGGACCACTTGCTTTAGTCCGATGAGTCATGCTCAAGAAAATATTAGCATCACTTCCAGACTACTACTATTAAAAAACTAAGAGCATGTACAGTAGTAGTTCATTTCCTATAGCTAATTAGCTACCTACATTTGCAACTACTGGAAGCTTTAATTCTGAGAACATTAGGATTCAGACTATCACTTTTTCTCAGCTAGTCGAAGCGAGTTAATAAGCAGTGGATATAACAGGCCTCCGCAGCGCCTGTGTGACTTGCACAAGCATTACTAATGCATATTTCAATCTCGTTCCCTCCATTTTCTAGTAAGTATACCAAGTGATTTCTTTTATCTTGGCTGAAGTATCGTCTGAAAACCGTGCCGTAAAACCTTTCGACTTTTGTGTTTTATTATCCTTTATTAGGATGAAAACCGTGCATCGTGGTACCCAGTTACTGGGTTGTAGAGGGCAGATAGGTAGTCGCTCCACGTGAAATCTGAATCCGGATAGACTGAAAGCCGACTTCAACACATTATTCAACATATTAGTTGAGAAACGACTAGGCAGATTAATTTCTTAGGATGAAAACCGAAGCCCATAAAAGTTTAAAAAAAACGTTCGACGTTCGACGTACGTCCGTTCGTTCGTTAACGTTTAGTTTTAAATCTTAGCCAAATACACTTGAAGGAATGTGTTTTATATAGCCATTTTCAAGTGCTCTTTTAGGAAAGCGGAAATGAGCACTAAATTCGGCAATTTTTATTAAGATTCTCAAAAAAACGATTCGTTTCTGAAATTTAATTCTAACACGGAAATCGTATCAAAATGTTGGAACGTGATCCCAAATCCTAATCCTTCTTTATTTACAGTTGTATAGTAAACTGGTCGACCCATTTTACTTTATAAAAGCAGTGTAAGGTTTCTACACAGTTGGTCGGCCGATCGGTGTCCGCATTCAGTCGCATGCAGCTAATGTTGCTCAGCTGACCTAATATTACGTTTCTTGAGTTGCAGTTATATGGGAATGGAGTTTGCTGTTCTTTTACAGTATTTTTTAGTACATTGCGGGACCAAGTGACAAATATCCCTTGATTAACGTTTTTTATTTGTTTGTACTCATCTACATCTCTTTTTTTCATATTTCCTTTCGTATGCTGGAACTGATTTCTTTAGAAATAAGCATAACGTCTGTACCTATTTTTCTGTTCCTTCTTCTTGTCTGTATATTATGTGTGTGTGCATAAATAGTAAAATAAATAAAATAAAAATTTATTTAAAAAGAGCTAAAAATGTTTGCTTGCAGGATTCTCTGGAAGCACTCACTGATTCTATTACAAAAATAATTGTTTTCACTATTAGAAAGTTATCGCTGAGAGGGTTTTTTATCCTGGAAAATTACACGGTTCCTGTGGAAGAGGCTACAGGAGCGAAGCCGCGGGAAAAACTTAGTTTCCAATGTTTATAGATTATGATGAATATGATAATCTCCTGTCTTCCAGAGTAGCCCAGCACATAAGTAAATATAAGATATCAACACAAAACACCCCTAGCGCCGGTCGACCACCTGATACCAGAACAGTACTTAGCAATCTGCTACAAACTAGATTACAGCCTGCTTCCATTCTCTGTGCTCATGTAGGTAACAGGTTATGGAAGCCGGTCGACGCTCGGAGCAATTCGCTCAATGACCGTCAATCAAGCTTACGACATGGTCACGACACCCTGTGGTTATCGATACCCGAGATGTGTCTCAGTTACGACATCGAGTGGGCGGATCGGCCACTGCTAGATGTTCCTTTGCGAATAATTGCAACAGTTATATTCAAAATCAAATTCAAATAGTTTATTTCAAATAAACCTTATAGGTACTTTAAAATTGTCAAAAAAAAAAAGAATTTAGTTGCACATTCGCAAGCGTCAGTAGGTCTCTATGATGTAGAATGTGCAAGCAACTCCACGGACACATATGTCTTAAAGGCGTATAAAGTAATAAAATGGCAAATACAGGCGTGATGTTATATCATGTCACAAATAATGATATAAAGGACTATGTGAAAGATGAAAATGATTGATAAAAAGACGTAACGGCTGATAGAGAAGCAAAAAAAATTGGACGCGAGATGATGAGACACGTAGACAAGAAACCAGGAAACGATTCACCTGATAAAAATATCGTTCAACACTAATTGGCAACAGACGACAGATCTATGAAATCGCATCTAAGCTGGTCAGGAAGCCAAGGCAACTTCCTAAGGAAAAGGCTTGATACGAGTGGGCGATGCATCGATTCCGTATCGATAAGCTATAAATGCCGAATAGGTAAGCTATAAATGGATTCGTAAAGCCTTTAAAGGGATTAAGTCAAGTGTTGTGGGCTTCTTTATAAGACAGGTTTTAACTATCTAAGCATCGAGCGAAGTGCTTAGGATTAAAGTGTTAATAGAAGCTAATACCTTAGCTATTGGAAGGTCTTTGCAAATCGAATAACTTTAAATTGAAAGGACCAATTTATTTATTACTGATACTGTTAATGGGTGTGACAATTCTGTAAACAGAGAATGTTAGCAAGATAATTTAAGTTCTTAGTCTTATCTAGTATCTAAAGTAAATAGCGACAATTGTTCGATTGTCTGCTAAGTCTCCAATCGATCTAAAACGGACCAAATAGATAAATTCGCACCAATAGGCTTCCAATTCAATGTAATCCTGGGGCCTTGGTCTAGAAGTTTAATATGTATGGTTCATAGTAACACGCCTACATTGAAGTAGCGTCAAGACTGGCGGATTTACGAACAAATATTTAAATACTGGGTTTATGCAAAGAATATTACCTAACCTACCTAAGACGAGGCTCTATGTTAGATATTTTATTAGATGTACCTAGTGCACTATTATGGTGGGCGGGTAAGACAATGATGTGTCAGTCAATGTAACGAATAGATGACAATGTTGCAACAACTGCAGTTAGAATAATTCACACCGATTATTACAATGGTGATAACAGTTGTTACAATCACACTCAATATTTTATGTATGATGTTGCAACTTCGATCAAGTGTTGCAAACGTATAAAATATTTTCAATGATGACTAAATATTTTGCCCTAATGGTGTACTTAATCTCCTTAAACTCTTGAAGTAGAGACAGAAGACACTGATGTTGAATTCAGAAGACAGCATACAAACGGATATCTAAAAGCTAAAGGCAACTAAAGCTTGCCAGCAATCATAACCTAGCCAACTATTAATACCAAATCTCTTATCAATGCATTACTGATAGCTTAATATAGATAACAATAGTAGTACTAATTACGAAAGTATACCATGGGCTTGCCAACTATTTGACCGCTCGTGACGCAAGTAAAGGATAAGCAAAGAAGACTGACCAGAAGGTTCTGAAAGCCGGACCAAATATCAGATACGAAAATCTATTGGTTAATCTTGTTTTAGATAAAGGATACCCATATGGAAGCAATGATGACTGAAGAACAGGAAATGTTGAGCCTAAAAGACGTATGTATGGGATAAGCAGAAAGTACTAACCAAAGAATTCTGAAAACCTGAACAAATCTCTGACCAGTAAAATATGCTAATTTCGTGCAAGCCGTTAACTAAAACAAGAAAGTAACAGAGTAGAAAAGATAACAAAGAACTAGAAAAACACAATCAAGAAGAAGAGATAACAGAAGAACTAGAAATGTAAAAACTAGTAGATACAACATATTAAATGATTCCCATTTCTGAATCTGATAATAGAAAACACTAGGTACTAGAACTGACAAGAATAATGTTGAAATCCAACACACCTAATAACATTTAAATAAACTCGGCGTTGAAATAATCTAAACACTTAGGTACACTGACCCAAATGTTGAATCTGTTTCTATACACAGACAGATTGGGGGCAAAACTGTTCTGATCTTGCAAGAGTTATTGTTTAAGATTAATAGTACTACCAGGCTGCCAGCAAAAGCAGGCCTAGGACTGAAAAAATAATGTGGTCATCATCTGTAAGTTTAGGAATATAACATGACTAACCGGGATCTAGTTTAGGAGTCAGAGTATTTACAAAATTAGTTATCATTTTGAGCTTGAAATTTAGATCTTAGATTTATTAGAACATTGTTAATACATGGCTCTGAACTGGTAACTAGAGAAGGCAGTGAACATTAACACAGGGTTGCATTGCGGAGGCGAAGTTATTTAGCTTATTCTCACCTAGCAGTGTTATTTATACTCTGTGTAACTTGTTATATAGGAAGCTAATCCTTTATAAATTCAACGCCCACGGCTCACCTTCTTTGTGATGCGCATTGAAAGCACCATTCATGTTTTAAGATTCTGAAACGTGTACAATATATGATCTAAGACACCCTGGGACTGACGTTCTATTTATTGAACAGAGTCTCTCGAAAAAGTGTCATTAATTCAGCAGGGGATTTTGATAATGTGACGTTTATAAAATATCATTTGTCTAGCGCCTCTGTACCAGATGTGACAGTGACGTAAACAGTTAGCAACGGAGCCTGCTACTAAATGTCACGAAGGACATAAATTCTAATGTCTTATCCAAAGATACCAGTAACTAAACGAGTGATTTACGACCGTTTATGTATTAAGATTCTGTATTTTGAATATATGATCGAAGGACACCTTGTGACGTCTGTCCTCAGTTATGGACCAATAGTTGTTGTGACAGTGACATACAGTAACTAACGGAGCTTGCTACCAGTTGACAAGGACATAAATTCAAACGTCTTATCCAAAGATGCCAGTGCCTAAATGAATGAGTTACGATCGACTAGAACACATACCACAGCCAGCTGATCTCCCATGAATGTAAGGAATGATCGCAAGCCATCCGGAGATGTAGAAACGAAGATTTATATATTGGAAGCCAGTCAAGATTGTTCCGAACCATTGTAATTTTAATTTGTTTTAGTTGAATAGTTTTTATGTGATGAGGTGAATGGAATGGAAGACCGATGAAATCGATTATGGGCTAGTATATTTTAATCTTTGCATTTAACGTCCGGTTCTTGAGTTGTTATTTTATTTTAGAATTTTAATAAATAATCGGTTCATATTCCGATTCATGTTTTATATCTTTACGATATTTAACTGAAGATTGTTCACGAGTAATCTTACCTAACGATCAACTAGTTTTATCTTTTATTTTGGGTCTATCAGCTATCCGAGTTGATTCACCAAATCTCGGTAGCAATAACTGACTCAGAGAGCTACTTTCAAACTTTAGCGGGTCAATATTGCAGGCCAAGAAGACATTTACATGATCATAAACAAAACTGCACACTGAACATTCTACAGACATCGTAAAACAAATAAGAGAATTTACGACGGACATTCACGAGTTCACAAAAACCGCTTTAAAAATGTAACAAAAAAAAGAGGCTGGTCTTTTACATACACCAACAATGACTGTACTTGAAAACTTATGTTCTTCATAATCAGTTATAAGTGAGTCTTCGTCCCGTTTAACAATGGGCTGCTATCTCCTTCACACGGTGTCTACAAGAACTTTGGTAGGGTCAGAATGGCCATGGTCAATGATCCATCATACTTGACCGTGAAACCATTTCATTTGGTCACTGATAGATCGGTTCTTCTCGGCTTCAATTCAGCCACGTTGTTTCAACAGAAGGATGTTCATATTTCATTATTTGGTGAAAATCAATGCTTTCGTTGTGTGTTATTGCATAAACATTGTAGGTATTTGGTACACATAAGTAGCGTTTAAAATAGTATTTTAGGAGCCTTTTGGTATGTTTATTAATTTGTGTTTTTTTTTGTTTGTGGTGGTCATTGGGATGGTCCTTGCAAACTTGAGGTTGGCTGAAGTAAGGACTATCCCAAAGATGGTTTCAAAACTGACATACACGGACATGATTGTGTGTCATCGGTCTGAGCAGACGCTCAGACGCGTGTAGCGTCTATACTCACCTGCGCGTGAGTCATCGTTGAAGCTTTAACTTATTTTTTTGCATCAGTAATATGTTTTAATTTTATTTAAGGGCCTACATGCGCTTTAGTGCCCTAAAACGGTTACTTTCTAAAGCATACTCCTCAGTAACGGCTAGGTTAAAAGGTTTGAAAAAAATATATATTTATTATTGATTCATTTACATTATTTGGAACACAAGGTTTTTTCGTGTAACTAATAGTTTTGCTTTAAAAAAATAATTAACAACACGATATTTTTTCGCAACTTTTGGAAACTCCTCCTAAAGGACTTGTATGTTTAAAAATATTTTTAGATAGACAGATTGGTATTTAGAGTTTCTTTAGATGGTACTTTGCTTTTTTAAATCAATCAATATTTTGCAAAGAAAGTCTTGCAAAGTAAGGTCCCATGTATATATTCTGACTCTCTACGGGGGCGAAGCCAGTAGCGCGTTAGCATTGGCACGGGAAGGCTGTGTCGCTCGCTGCTCCGCCGCGCTTTCGTCCGACTAAGCGCATTCGCACGTGTTAGTGCAAATATTTACTTAGATTGTGTATTAGTGTGCGTTCACAGACTAGATCGCTCGCCGCAGAGGACCCTACGTAATCGCGCGCGTGGACGCTTTATTTTTATTTATTTGTGGACTACTTTTTTATGTGAATTTGTAAATACTCTTTATTTATATTGTGCATTGTGTAAATAAATCATAATGCTAACTTCTAAACCACGCAACGGATTATAATATATATAACGGATATTTTTTTACGTGTAGTACTCTTCCTGTAAAACACTTTCACAAAGTTTCATATTGCTTAACCTCAGTTTTCGAGATTTGAGAGAGAGAGAGAGAACAAAACCGTACAAGAGTATTAAAATTTACTGATTTTTAGAATAACGGTGTTTTATTTGTAACCTTATATAGAGAGTATTGAGTAATAAACTGTTACCACTAACGTTGCTAAAACTGGGTAAAGTACGACACAATAACTTATATGTCACTTATGTGTGTTAAAAGTCACTTAGAAATATGGAAACATTATAGGTAATCATTTTAATTATGGGATCCAAAAAAACATCACATGATGAATCCAAGAAAAATGCACATAAGCATGCGGGGTATTTATCATGAGAACCCATTATTTAAAATATATTTATACGGAACCCACATTGCGTGAGTCCGGCTCGCACTGTGACGGTTTTAATGTAAGTCAGTAATTACAGTCTATGCAAATGATTAAAATGAAAAAATTTCTAAAGTTGTGAGGATGGGGTGAGAATGTTACTCTCAAAAGCTGAATCGATCTTGGTTAAATTTGAAAGAGGCTAGGGCCGAGTTTCTCACCGCTTGGATGAATTTTCAACAGCGAATCACAGCAGGTAACGCGTGCTTGACAATTTGTCACATTAATTCTGCGATAATTTAGAGATGAGGAACTAGGCCTAAGTAACTGGAAATTATGACTTTATGCTGTATTATTATTTATAGTTATATATCATTCCAGATTGAGGTTTTTTAACGTAATTATTTTAAATTACCTACTTAGTATTTTTAAAGTAAAAGGAAAATTTACAAGTCCGTGATTAGACCTGTCACACTGTCAGTGGCGTAGCTAGCATGGGTGGCACCCGGTGCGCATAATTGTGGTGTCACCCAAGAATAAAATCTGTTAAAATGAATAAACATTCAAGTATAGTATGTTTTTATTTAATTATTACAAATAAGTCTTTCATAATTACAATAGAAATTTTGATAATAATAGTTACTAAATACTTATACCTACATTTGTTTATACTAAGTACAAGCACTAAAATCTCTTTTTTCTAGCTTTAACAGCTGCAAACTCGGAAATCATATCATCAAAATTTATATTTTGTGTTACCTCATGTTCTATTGTTAATATGCCAAGATTCTGTTTTCGGTCATTGTTGCCCGCAAGTAACTTTTTTTTTAATTTTAGTTTGCTGAAACTCCTCTCACATGAAGCAACTGATATACAAATTGTCATAAATAACTTTAGTGCGACCATAAGATTCGGAAGAGATTCTGTAAAGTCCCATTCCACGATGAATTTCAAAAAGTCTAGAGTCACCCAGGTAGAAACTGCCAATGTTTTTGGCCGCTTTTATGTCTTCTCAACCTCGGCATCTCTAAAAGGAGTTCTGTTTCTGATATTTCCCCATAAACACCAGTAAATTTCGATACAGCTAATTTCAAATCTTCAGTGTTTGCCAAAAGCAAAGTATTTGTCTGCACAACCCCACTACACTGGAAAAAAATCATGGTCTAATGTGTGGTCAGCGTAAATAATTTCTTGTTAACATTTATTTAAAATAATACGCATATTACTAAAAGAGTTATGAATATAAATGTGGATGGATGGAGAGGGAGAGGAAGGCCAAAGAAAAGATGGATGGACTGTGTGAGGAGTGATATGAAAGAAAAGGGAGTCAGTAATAACTTGACGGGGGATAGAACGGTATGGAAGAAGCAAACGTGTTGCGCCGACCCCAAGTAACATGGGATAAGGGCAGGCAGATGATGATTTATTTCAAATAATACGTGTATTTTTATATAATCACAATTGATAAATTAAATTATTTTGTTGGGATAACTTGATTAAAATAGCTTCAGACCTAAATTATTTATCATTAAAAAACGTGACAGTTTGTGTATTTTTTTTATACAGTCGTGTGACACCCGGTGCGGACCGCCCCCGACGCCTCCCCCTAGCTACGCCACTGCATACTGTATGGATCAGAATGTTGGGCTGTGAAAAAGATGGATGAAAAGAGATTGCATGTAGCAGAGATGAGAATGTTGAGATGGATGTGCGGAGTGACGAGAATGGATAAAGTGAGAAATGAGTAGGTATATTAAAGGCAATTTGAAAGTGGCGCCAGTGACAGAACAGTTGAAAGGAAATCGTTTGTCCTGGTATGGTCATCTAATGAGGAGGGATGAAACGCATGTTACTAAAAGAGTTATGAATATAAATGTGGATGGATGGAGAGGAAGGGGACGGCCAAAGAAAATATGGATGGACTAGGTGTGAGGAGTGATATGAAAGAAAAGGGAGTCAGTGATAGCGTGACGTGGGACAAGGGCAGGAAGATGATGACCTACTTAGTATTTTTAAACGAATATAATAACTTAAAACATCAGGAGCCGACCGTAAGCTCAGAGCCAGTTTATTTTGACTGTGCTAACTCAGCCGGCATAATTACAGACACAATAGAAAAACAATAAAACGGGTCTAAGATCACTCAAAATAAACTGTCGAACCATGATAGTTTGGCACGTCATGGTACGGGGGCTGTAGGTACGTAAGTAGAGTTTTAATGTATACTATTTTGTTTTACTTGTTCGACCTACATTATATAAAAATAATGTCTAGTAAAACTTAATATTCATTTACGGAATCGTAGCAAGAATGCAACCTGTAAGTCGCATCTCTGCGTCCACGCATACTCTTT
Organism: Anorthoa munda; assembly: GCA_945859665.1. NCBI lineage: Eukaryota > Metazoa > Arthropoda > Insecta > Lepidoptera > Noctuidae > Anorthoa > Anorthoa munda. The sequence goes on along the minus strand of OX243901.1, from coordinate 3,680,520 downwards.
GATCGCAGTCCGCGCTCGCTATGTATGCGTGAGCCGTGCCGGTGTGTGAGTTTAGATTCGCCGGGATGCTCAAGGCCATTGGGGCATACTTGCGCCTTAAAGCCTTCATGTTTTGAGATTGCCGCCTGATATATTTAGAGCGTTTCATTAAGAAGTAATTAAACAAGAAGTGAACCTGTTTGATAATTTGTAAAATATGACTCCACCGAGTTGTGTATACGGGTAAAAGTATACATGAATGTGAAAGAAAAGAGATAACCACGGTTGTTCAGGAAATGATTTGTATAATAAAGCTTTGCACCGGTATTAATCATGTTGGAACTAAAGTCTTTAGAGCTATAAAGGTGAAACCAATAAGCAAAGAATGAAACATCGGGAGTAGATGAAGTGCGACACAAAAGACTACAGAAAGAAAGCGCAATTAAAATCGCAAATGGCACATATACAGCCGTCATCAAAGAAGCAGTAAAACCAATAGTTTTCTAATCAGTAGAAAGCAAAGACGGAATTAAAAGTAACAAGTACAAATGTACTGATTTACATATTTTACATGTTTCGTGATCGTACGATGGTAATGTAGGTGGCGTTGGTTCCTGGCTTTCATTGCCAATGTCGCTTTAGGTTTTATCGATTCAACAACTTTACTGTTATAAATAGTTATGCTAATTCTAGAAAGTTTTGCGTAGTTACTTCAAAATACCTGAATACAAAGCAATATTATTTTTGAAGGGCTGCGTTTACACTTTGGCTATAAGTCAATATATCGATATATCGAAGAAGTAGTATCTTATCCTTATCCTAATTTATTAGGAGTCGGCGCAATGTGTCTTCTTTTTCCATACTTCTGTATACATCGTATTTTTTTGAATTTTAGCTATATATCCGTTTTCCGTTTCTTAATCTTCATATCTCTCTCTCTCTCTATATAACCACCCACATGCATACTCAAAATTATCCTCACAATATTTTCCTTTCATTGAAAAGAACTACCAGCTACATTTGCTTCAATAGCAGTTCAATATTCAAATCACTTGATACCGCTCCTATTTAACCCAGCCACCTGTTCCTATTTCAGCACCAATACAAGCCATAAATCACGACGTTGATAATCAAAATGTAAATGTATGCATTGGTGCAGTTTGGTGCAAGCCCGAGCTTTGTGAAGCACCGAACGTTGTACGCTCGACAAATGCAAAGCGAAATGAAAATATCAAACGGGACGCTTCCTTTATCCTTAATAGAGAGAAAGAGATGATGCGAGAATTGCACATAAGTGGTTCGTCAGTTGAGCAGAAAAATAGGGCACTTGCACTCTTTATCCTAAGCGAAACAGAACACGAAAACAATTACTCAAAAAGAGATATTCTAGAGAATTCTATTTAAATCATCAGTGTGTTCCGCTCTGCTTTGGACGTTTTTGAAGAAGGTGTTGATGATGGATGGCCTCCACTGAATATAGATCACACGTTTCATTGAAGATTGGAAGCAGATGGACTTCGCGATGCGGCTATTGCTCTCGACGTTAATGTGATCTTGTAATCTATATCTCCCAAACAAATTATTATTTCAACTGAGGACCGCGACGCGATAGAAAATGTTGGATATAAGTAGTGAAAATAGTAACAGCACATTGTTATAAAAATAACCATAAAAGCTTCCACTGTGTGCTTACTAAAACTTTTAACAAAGGTTGTTAAAAGTAGACACACTGCACGATTTTGCGCAAGCTATCGAGCGTGACATAATTATGCTGTGATTTGGTGAAGACAAAGATCTAATAATTAAACTACCATTTAACTCATTCTCTCCAAATTTAGGAATCGGATTATTAAGATCTACTTCGATGTTTTCTCTGGTATCAAGGTAATTCAAATGATTTATACAGAAAGTAAAATAGCGGTAACTTACATATGAGACTTTGCTCTGGCTCATTGTCGTCAACTAGAACCACAATAACCCACTTTCTGCCTACACTTGCCTGTCATTCTAACTAGCTCACTTGAGATTTTCTTTAGATCTAAGAACAAAGAAAGTACGTAGTTGTATTCTATTGTGATGGAGATATAAACACAGCTATGGCCATGGTATAGTTTTTAGTACCCATGGTCTTATATGTAACCCTGATCAGTTATAGTTTATCCATGGTGTTTATATCTTGAACCATGATCGTAGGTAATGAGGCGTTCGACGATAAACAAACAAGTGCAGAAACTGTAAAAAAATATTCAGCCTTACAAATTAATTCAAGCCACATTTTAAATGGTAATGGTGGTGGTGTGGGGCAATGTTTTTTTTTTTTTTTTAAATAAATAAGAATAAGAAATGGTCCAGCTTTTAATTGGAACCTCAGAAATAAATGACGCGTTAATAAGAAGTGTAGCACAAAAACAATTGCTGCACAGATGTGCTGTGCACTCTCCCAAGCCATAACTCCTTGTTCACTAGCGTTGACCCGTTTATTGTAGCGCCACGCGCTTCTATTCCCGAGTCTGACTCACCGAACTAATTATAAGCAAAATTACTCGAGCACGGTCGTTACTCCACCGACCGGTTGTTACAAGTTAGGTAATTCAGTATTTATTTTTAGGAAAACGTAGGTCAAGAACGCTGCAGAATTTGGTATTGGTGATGTACAAATTCTCAAAAAGGTTTGAGGAGCCGTCAAGACATGTATGGTTGGCACCAAAGGAAACGCCGGGTTTCAGTACGATATAACATTTAATTTACTGTAGACAAGGGGGATCATTCCACCACCACGATTCAGCGGTATGGCGTAAATTTAATGAATTAAGTAACAAAAAATTATGACAATTCGAAACAGAATCTTAACAGTGATTTTTTAGACAAAGCATTAGAGGACGACATTAGTCCAAAAGAGAGATTTGCTGATGTCAGTTCCATGTTTTGACTATATAGAACAATAGCGAGACACTTAAATAGCACATTTTAATCTATAACATAAACAAAAGGAGAGGATGCGGTAAATGTCAATATACTCAGGATAGTAATGATATTTATGATCCCGGTAAAACCATCGTTGGTCGCACGATTGAAACGATAACATCAGCTTCCAATAATGATAAATACGTATAATTAATTAATTTATTGAAGCAGAAGATATTAAATTAGATGATTCACATTCAATCAAAGTTTATTATTCGATTCCTAAATTTATTAAATTTTGTGAAACTTTTGTTGGTTAAGTTTTTGGTACTGGTAATGTCAAGTTATCTTATTCTTTCATATTCGTAATAGAATCTACTTATGCTAATATAACAAGTATTTTTTTGCGACGACTATAATAACCGCTCAAAATGATGATGATTACAAATTAATATTGCACATGAGCCATAAACGGTAATACTGAGAATCATACAAGTTGAGAAACTGTGTGATCGTGATGCAAGTAGGCTCTATGCTCTAATGGATGTAAGAATGTACGATGCCAATGTAAATTAAAGAAAACAATAGGCATTAGTCATTATTGATGGAAGATCAAATATAGAACTTGACAAGAACCCAATTAAAATTTATTTCTCATTGCTAGGGTTCATGTTATAATAGTAGACAAGAACTGACGCTCGATTTAAAGAAAGGAAAAGTATTTATTTACGAATAATGTTCTCATAACACTGGCAGCAAAACTTTAGGTAAATTAGGTAAACTCATATCAAACAGGCTACCTCTTTTATTCAATACAATTATAGCCAAGCTAATCTAGTTCATTCATTAAAGAAGCAAGTATTGCAAACGATCGCTTAACAACGTTACCTTGGATTACTTGGATATTGTTTAGATAACACATCTCCGTACCACAAAGCAAAATGTTTTCATTCACTCTCTTCAGCTGCAGTCTCAAACATTTACAATCTGTAAATCATCCATTCGCATTTCAGAAGATAGTATAACCTTAATGCTCAATGGTTGAAATTTATAAACCACTCTTTGTGATTGTCTTTATTTCCTTTCCGTGTCAAAGTTTTTCGTTAATCGGTTCTACATTCACTTTCTGACACAGTTTTGCCAGTTCAATGAACGGAGATTCGCAAATGTCATTTTCGTTTGGATTTTTTTGTTTATCTTTATTTCATCGGAGGGACCATCTTTTATCCCCAACTTGGCTTTGTCATCAAAATTTTGATTTACCGTATTAAAATGGGCGTTCGATTTAACGGTAATCTAATGTCCGATTCCGATATTTACAGTTTAAAATTCTTTAGGCGTTTATTCTCCATTTACTTAATTGACATATTTGTCTGCCATATTTTCTTGTAGTTTTACAACAGCTACAAAAGTTATGACTAAGCCTTTACCGTCACATATAGGATTGGCTTTGACATAAAATAAATCTTGTTTATTTTTATTGAAGATAGTCTCGCGTTTGACCCCTATCTCTCCAGATGATAAGCGATGATGTGGTCGACGGTGAAGCAAGCTTGCTTGGAACTAACCTATTCACTCATGACTTAAAAGACTCCTTGGTAAAAATCATTGTAACCCATTCATTGTTTGATTTATTATTTAGTTTAGCATTCATGAGTGATTCAGGCTTAATGTTCTCATAGTGTGTTCCAAGTAAGGTGGAGTCGTGGGCAGGTGTGATGTTTGAAGGTTGTTCTTTCAACCGTTAACTCTTCAAGTTGATGGCATTGTATTGTGGTGTTACAAAATAATTATGTATGTTTTGAAAACTATAAATGATTGGTATTGATGAATAAGACATGAAAAGATTTCCTTGCAAACTTATGAAAGTAAGGGATTACTCACATACGGAAAACTTTGGCATAGCAAATCGTTCAATGGCCTATACTTATTGTAAATCAATAAATTATTCAACGCTTTCATTCAAAACTATCGGCTCCGATGCTACCACCCACAATAAGGGACTCATTAACACTTCTGAACGAAACATAAATATAGATCCTAACTACCGAATATCCAGCTCCTGAAAATACGGATTTAGAAGTGAGTAGAATGACGTACCATACAACACTCCTGCTAGTAAGTTATACACCCTATTGTTAATGTGTTAAGGTACAAGGTGAACGCAGATGGAAGATGGTATGGCGAGATGCACCCCCACAGTAAACATCCGGTAGTTAAACCCGTGTTCGAGATGTCTTCATTCTATAAAGTGCTTTTTCTTGTTAGAAATATTTCGTGAATTTCCGGAAAAGGCCCTTTTGTGGAAATTTAAGTGTTCGCTACTTTGATTAGTGTTCAAATGAGCTACAGTACGGTGATTAAACATTAATATGGTAAGATGGACCATTACAATACTTGTTAGTAAACACGAGTGCGTGGTAAAAAAGTATAGAGAAACGTACTAACGGCTGCCGACGCACCAGCCATGAAACAATAGCCAGCGATGCCTGAAATCGACGAAGGTACACTAGTTCACTATCCGATGGTTACCTCCATGATAGATCTTCTATTGGATCGTTCATGCGTAACGATTTCTACACATTCCGCCGATAACGTTGCGTTCCGTGCCCGTTTACTATTCAATTAAACCCTGGGGCTTTGTTTGCGAAAAGTTACAAACAGTAAAAAAAACACTGCAGAATAAAATCACTAGTCTAGTCACTTTCCATGTTCACAGATAAATAAGTAGATAAAACAAAAAAAAAAACACAAAACAATTTAAAATTCGCGAACGCGCAACAAAATTTGAAATTCGAATGTAGAAAGTAACGTCGGCGGTTGTGCGCCCATTGGCCGCGTGGAGCGCAGACTGAGCGCGGACCGGCGCGTACGCAGTGCGTGTGCAACCGCATGCGCAAGCCGATATGGTGGGATATTGTTTCAGCCGATATAATCATGTTTACTTAGAGCGGGTTCGTTTACCAGTGCATCTGTACAGTGTTAAATCGAAATAGAAACAGAAGACAGGCTCGAGAGGCTTACTTGGAACCCGTAATATCACATAAACTTGAATGATATTAATATTACGGACGTGCTTGGGTGCGTAATGTAACCCTTTCATCCTGTTAGGCGTTAAGGTTGCCCTATTCGATCATTATTCCATACAAACGTAGTCTAGCGATTACTCCACTGTTTGACGGTGTACGTTTAAATTAAAAAAGATATCAATTTCTCTCATCATTTTCTAGCCGTGTATGGAAACAAAAAGTAAAATAAATACATATCTGAAAGTTATGAGCGTCGAAAGTTCCACAAGTTCCACATTTCAACACTAATTTTAACGCATCTTTGGGTGCAAATAAATACCATAAGAAGTAAAATTGCGAAACAGTCACCATACAGGGATAGATTAGTAGTTAAACAATGCAAATAATTTTATTTTGAACAGATACATTTAGGAGTTTTTTCATGATATCTATACTCCCAAAGGTCAGTTTATAAAATCACGCGCCCTCGGTTTCGTCCTATATCATCATCCATTTCGCTACAAATTTGCAAGGGTGTATTCGTACGCGAGCTAGCTTCTTACTGCTCATCACAGCATCTATCTCTTTTGCACGTGTTGTCGGTTGATATAGCATGCATTTTAACCCCGCGCACAAAATAGTTCGTGCCGTCGACTAGGGTAACCTTAATCTTTAACGCTATATGTGAACGCTAGCGTGTAAGAATCTTCTACAGCATAATGCTAGTCACATTATTTCAGTAAACAAAATTGCCATCAGAATTATTACGCAAATTAAACGTCTGTGCTCAGTATCTGTAACAACATAATCTGTCACGTAACGAGAAGTAACACGAGAAAGCGATGATGAACACGAATTAAAGGCAAGTGCAATTGCTATGCAATTTGCGATCGCTATTACAGAAATGACTCGATTAAACATTTTCGATTTACATTGTAATATAGAATTAATTCGATCGGTTTCTCTGTGACAAGACGTGATGTAGTCGTGGAAGCTAATGATAGTTGATAAAATTGAAATCAAACGTGACATGGGATCTTGCAGAAAATGTAGTATTATAAAAGCGAATGTGAGTTGGTTTGTCTGTTACGCTTTCACGCCTTATTAAACTTGATACACGGGTACGGGTACATGACCTGGATTAGGTTATAGGATACTTCTTATCGCGGGAGTACGTCCCTCGGGATGATTTCTAAAGTTTACGTGGGCAAAGCTGCGGGCAGAAGCTAGTTTAGTATTGAAGTATTTTTTGAAGAAATAAAATTAGCAGATACCTACGTTTCCAAATGAAATTAGGAAAGTAATTTATTTATTATTCAACTTTTCTTTTTATTCCGAGTTCGAGAGGCATTAGGTAATTTCAGAATTTTTCCTTCAATCAAAAAGGCAAAAAGCACAAAGCGAATGTAAAAAGCTTTCTAAAATTGTTTTATGAAAACTCGTGAAGCGTGCCAGTCACAAAGTTAATTAGAATGTACACCTTTATGAATTTGTAAATGAATTTTACTGTTACTGCCAAACCCACTGGTTTTAAAAAAACCGGCCAAGTGCGAGTCGGACTCGCACACGAAGGGTTCCGTACCATTATCGCAAAACACTGCAAAAAAATCACGTTTGTTGTATGGGACCCCCCCCCCTTAATTTATTTTATTTTAATTTAATAATTATTATTTTTTGAAGAGAATATACAACTAAATATTCTGTGAATATTTCAAGCGTCTACCTGTTGCCGTTATTAATATCGAGCAAAAAACGACAAAAATATCACGTTTGATGTATGGGAGCCCCTCTTAAATATTAATTTTATACTGTTTTTAGTATTTGTTGTTATAGCGGCAACAGGAATACATCATCTGTGAAAATTTCAACTGTCTAACTATCACGGTTCATGAGATACAGCCTGGTGACAGACAGACAGACAGACGGACAGCGAAGTCTCAGTAATAGGGTCCCGTTTTTACCCTTTGGGTACGGAACCCTAAACACATCATTAACCACTTCACATTCCTTCATCGTCATAATAACTATTATCAGTTTGTCTATTCGTTACTTATTAGTCGATAGTATAGTTAGTCTGTATCTGTATATCAATAAATGAAACTATGTATTCTATAACTTCATCATCATAATTATCTTGTCCTTATCCAAATATATATTATTATCTTTCCTCTGAAGTCTGACCTTTATGTATATTAAGAATCTATATATTTTAAAAATATACATTTATGTAAGTAATTATATCATTGTGTAGCCTATGTTTTTATGTCATAGTTTAAGTCGTTCACTTTTCTTCTCTTCCTGTTCTCACACACTATTGTCTACATTTCTTTTTCATTTTTTTTTCGCGGGTCTGCTGGTAGAAATTTCTTAAGTAATAAGCAATTCCTTTGTACTCTATTGATGTGTTGTCTTTATGTATTTACTGCGTGTACATTAATTATAAAATAAATATATTACGGCTCAGCGAAACCTGTTTTCTTCTTCCATTCTTCTTTTCAGTATTCATTCTCTTTCCAGACATATCAACATAAACGTTCCTGTTTCTTCCGATATGCTTGTCCTCTCTTCTTCCATCTATTCCATATTCTTCTTCTTTAGTTATTTGACCAGTATAATCTTTGATGTCTGAATCTGCTCCAATTGATAACTTCCTACCTAAATTGGATCTCATTACCATAGCCAGATGATTGCTACAGGTGCAAAGTGGATCGCGTATCGGGGTTGCGCGACTCCGCCACGGTCTGAATCTTATGACTATTGGTAAACATTTATCATTTGATACTTGTGTATGTATATTATGTGATTCCTGTCTCGTTCAGTAAGGTATTGAAAAATGTGAAGTTTTGAATAAACCAAGTTATGTTTTTAAAAGCCCTATATACAATACTGTCAGGCCAACTTTGTTAACTTCACCAAAGGAAAACAGATAAAAATCCTTACGATTTTTAGGGTTCCGTACCCAAAGGGTAAAAACGGGACCCTATTACTGAGACTTCGCTGTCCGTCTGTCTGTCTGTCTGTCTGTCACCAGGCTGTATCTCATGAACCGTGATAGTTAGACAGTTGAAATTTTTACAGATGATGTATTCCTGTTGCCGCTATAACAACAAATACTAAAAACAGTATAAAATTAATATTTAAGGGGGGCTCCCATACAACAAACGTGATATTTTTGCCGTTTTTTGCTCGATATTAATAACGGCAACAGGTAGACGCTTGAAATATTCACAGAATATTTAGTTGTATATTCTCTTCAAAAAATAATAATTATTAAATTAAAATTAAATAAATTAAGGGGGGCTCCCATACAACAAACGTGATTTTTTTGCAGTGTTTTGCGATAATGGTACGGAACCCTTCGTGTGCGTGCCCGACACGCACTTGGCCGGTTTTTTATATAGTGGTTTCGTCATTTGGCTTGACGGAAAGTTTTTTTTATCATTAATAGCCTCGCGTTTGAACACTATCACCTGATGGTAAGCGATCATGTGGTTTACAATGGAGCACTCTTCCCTATAGAACTCCAGAATTAATCTAATCACTGTTGACTTTATGAAGTTATTATAGCTAGCTTGTCCAATAAATAGACGATATAACTTTTGGTTCCCTGGCTTGTAGTCTTCATTTAGCCGAGTACGTTGTTTGATTATTTTTCACTGAATATTAACCAGAATTTAATCAGCGTTCAGAACAAAAAAGTATGTGGGTTGGAATGTTTGAGTAAGTATTGAAGCATGTCAATCATCAGTGTTGGACAGATCCGGATTATTAGTTTCTTATTATGCAATATTGAATAACATACATCGACTATATGACACTATATGATATCGTACAACATTTGCATAACCTGATAGCAAAATGAAACTAACCGAATATATTAGATTAATCTGTGTTGTTTTAGGAGATAATCTAAAACCAGAATAACTAGATACTTAATTTCGCATATCTTTTATCTTTCAGTAGTTTGTGTGAAAAAGCAATCTAGCAGTTTTTGGCATGAAAACTTTAATGGAACATTTCGTTTAGTTTTTTGATAAAAGTTTGCTGGTGCCAAGAGTTTCGTTCGTAAAATTGATGGCAGTTCACTGCCATCACTTAGCTATTTTTGCCGACTTTTTATAAATCGTTTGCTGAAAAGGGGGGAGGAAGTTTCAGGTTAACAAAAATTGCATTAAAAGCCTTGGTAAAAAATCTTTTTACCCGACTGCCGAAGGAGGGTAATGTGTTTATCAGTCTATGTATGCATGTTTGTTCCTATATGGCGTTCTAGAGACCGAACGCTTTGGCCGATTTTGATGGCTACTACTGGCTACATTTAAATTGGAAAATATAAAAATGGCGGCTTTTGGGCGCCATATTATGGACCAAATTTTTTTTTCTTCCTAACCCATCGTGTGAGGTATCAACATAAAGGGGTTTAAGAGGTGAATTCAAAAATATATAACACTTATATGTTTAAATGTACATAATAAAAAAAAAAAAAAAATATAAATAAAAAACACAATATAAAAAAAAAATACCCGATTGCTTAAAAAGCTAACTAAAAAGATGAAAACAAGAAGAAAACCATGCTGTGCAGTCGGAGGATACATCTGGTTTTGGTCCGCCAGCTCGCGAACATGTATCCTCCGACTGCACATCATGATTTTCTTCTTGTTTACATCTTTTTAGTTCGCTTTTTAAGCAGTCGGGTGTTTTGATTTTTTATTGAAACTATCATATGCATTTTCCTACACACAACAATTTTATAGTATCAAAGGACGATGTTTGCGACCTACCTGATGGTACAACGCCATTCGATTTATATCACTACGATAAGCAATTTTTACTAAGCGAAATTGGAAGTACATTCACATGAACGCAATGCGATGAAGCGATGAATTTGACCGATTTGCGTCGGTCATTGTATTGCGCCATCAGGAAAGTCCCTTAAAAAGGTGATATGAAGATTCAGGCTCACAAAATCGCCTGAGAAAGCTTTCCATAAAACTCCTTCCAGTAAAAACTTGCCATCCATTCCCCTAAATACTTTTACTGTAGCAAAGGACGATCATAATGACATTAGGCACTTTTAATTACGACAAGGCATAGGCGCGCCCAACAAAGAGCGATGAACTAATAGCCATTAAACGTGAAGTATTACCGCGGCTGCAGTAAAAACCTACAGGCTGACGAACGCAGTTTTATAGTAGGGAGAAAACGATTTATGAAGACACTTAGTCTACTCTAATATGCAGTTTGTTCGTACTTTAAAATACTATTAAAAAATAAATTGGTGAATTTATTAAAACTTTTGTTTTTTATATTGGGTAGGCTCGCGTTTGACCACTATCTCGTTAGTTAAGCGATGATGTGGTCTACGGTGAAGCACGCTTGCCTTGATGAAACCTATTCACTCTTGACTTAAAGACCCCAAGGTTGTAGCTATCAGGGAACAAAGACATAACACTTTTAGCGCCGGCGAAATAATATGTGGTGTTTGAGTCAATTCTTTCTAAGGTGCCGCTGACTCCAGAACTCATTTTTCTTTTTTATTATTAATAGGTTTGCGCTTACCACTATCTCACTATCTCAATTGCGTTCCATTTTTAACAGTACGGAGAACACTACATCCCTTTCATTTTGGTTACTCAATAGTATTCATTGCATGTTGTACGCTGTCGAGTAGACGGATTTTTGAACATATGAAGCAATGAATGCAATCCGTACCCTACACTTTGAACTTACACAGGTTAGTGTTTTGTAACTTTCAGTAATATTTTGGAAATTAAGCTGTATTTCCTTTTCAAAATCATTGCGTATGATCCTTATGCGATTTACTTATGATTATTGAGATGGCTCGGGTATTTAAGGCAATATTTTGTGCAACTAAAATAAAGTCATTAATTCATTATGCGGCAACCAGCTTCTTAATAAAAATAGAGGTATGCCACCTCTATTGAAAGTGTGAAATGGAGAAGGGAACGACGTAGATCAAAATGGCGTCAAACGACAAAGTGGTTACCAAAATTGCAATTCTTGTTTATTTTGTAGAAAGCGTCTAATGTAGTAAATTGTGCTTCGAACTCAATGATTCAGTGATTACAGAGAAAGGAGGAAGACACTAAGATTATGAATCAGTTTTCAGTGTCCAATCTGTCGGTCTGCAATATTTAAATATTGAGTCAGTATTAAACCAAGCCATCTTATTGCAAATGAAGCCTTTAACATTTTTCTCAATATAAACAGATCACGTACAAGACATTGAATCCATACGTTCCATGAAAGAGTCCAAAATGACGACAATGTGAAAACATGTAGCAGCAAAAGCATTAGACAGTATTAGTCATGCAAGCCACCACACTGAACATACCATGTCCATCGACTACCAATGACTCCAATTCAGATGATATAATCTGACATAATTCCCTAGGCACATGGCAATTTACATTCCAGGCAGTCGTCCAAAGCCTATACTCGACCAATAATGACATAATATATTAAGGTAACTGCTACAATGGAGGCAAACATTCCATCGAATAGGAAACAAGAATCTGTGATATAATCCCACATTATTCCCAATTGTTGGAGTTTGTTACGCTACTTCTGCCCAGCTAAAGCACTTGGAAGTGGTGAAGGACGGGCGTTTTGGAAGACTGTCTTCTGTAAATCTTGACGTACAAACTTGACGTGCTTATTTTCAGCCTAATTTGAATAACTGATTATGATTTGCATAACATAACACAGAACTATTCAGATTCCAGGCATTTGTACAAACCTATAACATAATTCCTACCACTACAAGAGATATAAAACAATGACTCCAAATCAAGTGATATAATCGGACATAATTCCACACCAGCTGATTAAAATTCCAGGCATTATTCCAAAGTCGATAAATATAAATCTATAGTCTAAAAGGTAACCAATAACCACCACAATGGTTATAAAAATTCCACCGAGCCACCGGAGTCCAAATCAGCTGATATTCTGGCGCCCAGCCAGGGTCGGCGGCAGACTTGCGCATTGCGTCGGTAAACACTCGCGTATTGACAAACCTGGAACTGCGATGTTCAACAAGCTTATTTTTTTATATGGCAACATTATTTATTGGGTACATGTATGGGAAGTTTTTGTGGTCTACTAGTCATTGTTGGCTTGGCATTGAAGGTCATAAATAAGGAGGAATGAATGAATGAAATAAACATTGTGGTTGTGTGTGGTTTAGGAAAAATGTATAATCTATGGGGAAAACATATCTTGCTTTCAAAGCATTGATAGAAATACTGAAATCATAATGGCGGTATGTGGTTTACTTAAACTGGAGTTTCTATGGGGTAACAATGCTTGAACAGAAATAATAAAATCATAGAATGTTCTCGTCCTGAAACAAAACTCGTTGATTTGACTCGAACCCCCGGAAGTCCTATTGCCCTTCAGTAAAAATACAACGGGTTGAATGCACCATGCAGGTTTTAACACGACGGATTAGTTGCACAATGACGAATCGTGTTTGCATTGAGTGAAGAAAAATAGTGAGTGATAAACTTGCTAAGAATTTCTGGCATCTTGGACTCTTGATGACTCAAGGCAGTAAAGGCAGGCTATCAGGCATAGACATGCCATCCACCTACACAATTACAATAGTGTTAACACCTACATAATTCTTGTAGCTCATAAATACTGCATCTTTGACAGTTTTGTGGAGGTTTAACTAAATTCTATTTGCACGTGAAAAGGGCGTGTCGACACTTATAGTGCCGGAATAAGAAAAGGAAAATAAACATAATAAGTAATTTAATTTGGTGAAACCGACGTACTAAGTGGTGGGTGCCGGTTGCATCGTGCAGGAGTTATGTAACGCTACTACCAGTAGTAAACTTATCAGATCATCTAGTTAGATTGTTGCAAACATTGAACCATTCAATGGTCTAAATGCTTATGTCCGAGCGTACAACAACGTAGCCATCCGGAATTTTATTCTCATTTGCCTAAAAGCCATAATATTTTTAACCAGAGGATTAATGTTTCATTCGTTAATTTAACAATTACACCAAGGTTCTGTAATATTATATCTAATCACAGAATCGCGTGTCATATCAAATTCCATGATTGTACAAAAATTCTCAGTTTATACAACCTCAGTGCATGTCTAGAACAAATATTTGCACGTTCCAAAAAGTAGGCATTGACTTTGCCTTACTGTGTGCTGTACCATTCACCGTTATTCGTCTGTTTATCAAAATAAACCTGATGACGTCACATCTTGACAATGCCAGTAGACAGTGATTACGTCAGCGATTTATAACGCGAACTTTCATAGCTGAATCTATTACTGATACCATTAATCTTGGTTTATTCAAACCTCGGTCTATTCACGGTGCAAATTGACTTTATTTTGTCATTCAATTTAGAAAATGATTCACTGCAAGCGTTTCATAACAGGATTCGAAGTGAATTTACTGTGTTCAGTTCTAGGCCAATTGAATTGTATGCAATCAATTTAGTGCATCAAATTGTCATCCTGCAAACTATTGTAGTCATTTGCAGTACCGAAGCGTATTTGTCTCACAAAGACAAAAGCATTGTCACATAATGCGTTCCTAACTACAAGCGGACACAGGACGATATCCAATACATGAAAATCACGAAACAATACCTCTTTGTAAAAGGCTCCTCAATAAAAAAATAATACTGTTTCCCTACTAACTAAGCTTGTTAAACTAAGCTCGAATATAATTGCAGAAAATTCGCGAACACCACGGACGTCACTGTGATTTATTATATTTATTTTATCAGCACTAAACACATCACATCCTTCGAATATCACTTCCACGTCAGTTTTCACTAATCAAGTTTTCTTCGGCACCACGAAAAAATACTAAAAAAAATTGCTTCTCTACGAAATTAACTGCGCGAGTTAAAAACGCGAAATAATTTTGCTATATAGAATCCAACATGTTTCCTTGCACGGGGAAGGAAAGAGTGGATTGTTTTGTTACTATTGTAATTGTTTAATTATGAAAATAAATGTTGTATGCTGTGTTGAGCGCCGGGACACGTCCGGACCGAGCCGGCGACGCGACTGCAAGGATCGACCGTGCCAACCCTAGGGGAGGCTGCGTAAGTGCGCGCGACAAGCTATCTATTTTCCACCTCCAATCTACCCACATAAGGTCGCAATTCCATCGCACTGTTTTTATTCAACAAACACGTGCCGTTCGTTTGTAAAACGTCGCAAGAAGTTACGGCGCACGTACAATGATCAGGCTTATAGTGAAAGCATAAAGTGGAAATTAGTTTGGCCATAAATTCTAGGGAAACGATAGGGATGAGGCGCGGTCGCAGTGAACTTGAATGGGGGTATAAACGCGGGGTGGGCGTTGTTTCGCTTAGAGGGCTGTTACCGGGCGCTTTCATTAAACTCACTTTGTTATCACGTCAATATAACCATCCGGACATGTTCTATCACTCCTCTGGGTCATATGTTGCTTACATATTCAACAATAAGGTCTATTTTCCATTAGGGACAACATTTAGAATTTTTCAGTTTTCTCTGTGGAGTCTAATTGCGATTCTTTTAGCATAAAATAAAGCTTTTAATTGCTCTGTTCAAAAGTTTCTTTCAGGGAAGGCGCTTATTAATAATTTTGGGTTCCTTGAAAATACTAGCGATTTTGCCATTTTCTGTTTAATTGGGTGGGGTAGGGAGATCCCTGTTGGGATTTCCCACCCCCTCCCCCCCGTCTGACCGCAGAGCACCCAAACCCCCATGGTACACGTGAGGCCGTCAGATGCAGCATCCACGTGAGCGGGATTTTGTTTTCGATCAATAAATTCAAGGTACAGATATACATGGCCGAATGACATAACGAATTCTAGTAAAAGTTCGGTTTTGTTGTTCGTTGTCTTTATCACTCTCTTTTTTGTGTGTAGAAAAAGATAGCAACGAAACGGTGTATGGGTTGACTGAAAGATTATATGCTTTAAAAAAATAAAAATAAACCCCGACACAAAAACCTCCAAAAAGCAAAAATAATGAGGTTTTTGTGTCGGGTGTTTTTTTAAATATAATTTTTATTTCATGCTTTTTTAACTAAATATATAATATACCTAGTAGTATTTATTTATTTATTTAGTAGACATGCTTCAATCTACAATCTGTCGAAACACGTAATTATGAAACGATCTATTGTAAAAAAAAACAGATTCATAGAGTAAAATGCGGATAACTTTTGAACTGCTAAACCGATTTTAATCAAACATGGCTAAGAACACCCCCGAAAAAGTCACCATTGAAAAAAAACAACTTAATCAAAATCGGTTCATCCGTTTAGGAGCTATAATGCCACAAACAGACACAGATACACAGCAACACACGTCAAACTTATAATATATATTCCGTCGGGGGTTAAAAAAAAGGTAATGTATGAAAGAAATGTCCGACCCCAAATAAATTGGAGTATAGTAGAAATAAGGAGGATCAGGGGACAGAATAAAAATATAATTTGTTTTGATTTTCTGCAAGTCGTCCATTTAGAACGACTTGCAGACCGTAGGCATCTAGGACGAGTTGACGAATTACTCACCCGAAACGATGCAAATTTCATAATCAATTTAGCTCGCTCTCCCAATTTGTGAATTTTCATACAAACGAAGTTTGAATGTTCTTATTAACGTCTTAATGTTATTGAAGAGCTGCTGCCACTGTCAATATTCCACACTGTGACTGACAGTTCATAAAAACGGTATAGATGTGCTGATGGCTTCATTGGTGAAATTCGCCCTTTGTGAAGGATAGGCAAATGTTTGAATAAGCACTGGGATTGAGCTGACCTTTGCTAATGTTTGGACATTTGACGAGGTTGGAGTAGATTGATTATTTGATTAATTAAGTACTATTGTGAATTGTACACTAATTATCTAGACCATAACTTTTGATAGGGAAATTCTGATGATGGGAGTTTGATGATTTATTCCTAACCTAATCTTTTTTAAATACAAATTTGTTTTTTAATCGACTTATCAAAAAAGGAGGAGGTTCTATGTTCGACAAAATGTATGGTATTTTTTTATTATATGTGTATGTTCACCGATATCTCTGTCAATTGTGGACCGATTTTGAAAATTCTTTTTTTGTTTGAAAGAGTATATTCCGAAATTGGTCCCATTTTAATTTGGTGAAGATCTGATGAAGAAGTTAGGAAATATACAACAGAACTCTTCAATAAATAACGGCAAATCTCTCGGGATTGCTGCAATCGCATGTCTGTTTATTGTTTATACCATTTCATAACATAACATCACGCCAGTACGCTCGAAAGAGGTAAGCAGGTCTCTCATTTCACCGGTTATATTCAAGTTTCATGTTATTCGGGTAATCTATTCTGTCGTTATAGGTACTTACTTAACTACTTCCCTATTAGGTAGGTACAACTAAAAAGTGAAAAATAAAATACTTTTTTCAAAAAAATACTACCGACTTTCAAATAAGAAAACTAGAAAGTGAAAAATAACTTTATTTTTGGAAGTCGGTGTCCATATCTTAAAAATTTGGTACCTACCAAAGACACCGACTTCCAAAAATAAAGTTATTTTTCACTTTCTAGTTTTCTTATTTGGAAGTCGGTAGTATTTTTTTGAAAAAAGTTTTTATTTATGCACAATATTATTTGTTGATGGGTAACCATAGCGAACATACTAAGTCCATACCACAGATAATATAATAAAGCATACAGATGTCTTATCCCATACAAAGAAACCGTGCCGACGTACTGTATTGAATATTTATTGTACATCGATCGTGTTCGGTTCCGTTCCACGGATATAGATGGTGATCTATCTATCGCCGTGGAAAGGAACCGAACGCGATCGTTTTACAAAATATAATCGGTATTATCAGATGAAAAACGCTATTTACGTCGGCACGGTTTCTTTGTATGGGATGAGGCATCTGTATGCTAGTATTATATTATCTGTGACCATTCATACCTACATTCATATCTAAATCCATCTGCAATATTCATGTCTATCTTATAAACAAAATACCTAACTACCCCCTTGAGTGCTAATTAGCAGACACAATAGAAAAAACAATTGTTTCTAGGAACTGGAGATCTCGTTTGCATTCGAGAGCTACATACATTAGGTGCATTAAAAAAAAACAATAGCAATCAAAACAATAATAAAACAGTGATTAATATATATATGTAACGAATCAAAGGATAAATCATATTAATATTACATAATGAATGCGCAGGAAAACCACAAAGCGTCTGTTTAAGTATATATAAACAAATAATCCAGTACTGTAGGTTCATTTCACAAGTACCCACAATAAAAAGAAAATATTATTATGTGGAGGGTAATCAGAGATTTCTTTGTTGTAGTTAATATATCTGTTAAAGAAAAGCTGGGCGCTTCACTCGCTTATCTTAATTAGAAGCCACGGAGCTGTGCTCGTAGAGAATAGTAAGCAATGCACATTGTGTATTTAAGTTAATAAAGTTAAGTGTAGTGGTTCGTTTTTAATATTAAAGATAGCTTCATCTCTGGGCTTGCAGTAAAGAACTTGTGTTATTATAGCTGCCATACATATCAGAGAGCGAAGCTTTGTACCAGGAGACCAGTCGAAAGCAGAGATATATTTAGAACTAAAGTACAAATTATAATAATCAAAACGGAATAGATGTTAAAAGAATAAAGATAGCTTAGAATACTTCTTCGCTTACTTCTAGGCAAGCATGCTTCACTTTGCTTTGTGGGATAGTGGTCAAACGCGAGCCTATCCTCAAAACTGGCCAAGTGCGAGTCGGGCTCGCGCACGATGGGTTCCGTACCATAATCGCTAAAAAAACGGCAAAAAGGTCACGTTTGTTGTATGGGAACCCCACTTAAATATATATTTTATTCTGTTTTTA
This sequence comes from Anorthoa munda, assembly GCA_945859665.1. Classification (NCBI taxonomy): domain Eukaryota; kingdom Metazoa; phylum Arthropoda; class Insecta; order Lepidoptera; family Noctuidae; genus Anorthoa; species Anorthoa munda. The sequence goes on along the minus strand of OX243901.1, from coordinate 3,661,730 downwards.
GTATTTGTTGTTACAGCGGCAACAGAAATACTTCATCTGTGATAATTTCAACTGTCTAGCTATCACGGTACATGAGATTACAGCCTGGTGACAGACGGACCGCGGAGTCTTAGTAATAGGGTCCCGTTTTTACCCTTTGGGTACGGAACCCTAACTAAATTTACAAACTTTTTGCAGTCACACTTTACAGACCATTTCAAAGCAAATAACAAGAACAAAACTGCGCTCATACGTCACAAAGTAATTATATTCACGACGTGTGCACCGAAGGAAGCAGCGGGCACTGCATACAAATATGTCAGAACAAAATATTAAGAACGGATGCATGGCCCCACTGTTTCGCGAGCTGGTGGAAAATGTTGCCATCTGCATGTCTGATGTGATTCGCGAGGTGGAAGACCTCTAGTGTGTCAGTGAAAAAAAATGGTCAAGTGCGAGTCAGACTCGCGCACCGATGTTTTTTAGGTAGATTCACCAACATAATTAGGTAAAAATACTGAAGTTCATAAACAATGAAAGCATCGAACATTGTTCTAACGAAAAGATTTTTTTTTACTTTTCCGTGTACATTTTATAAGATGGTCGAGTATTACAAAAAAAAAAAAAAAAATAAAAATAAATACTCAAAAAATAATAAATAATAATAAATACTCGTAAAATTACTTAGCTGTGAAAAATTCACGGCAGTAGTATACTACAGAATTTGCCTTGAATTTTTTCACATATCCAAGAGCAACCATTTAGCTGGCATGCTCCCCTCCGCCCCCTGCATACTTGACTCTATAAAAAATTTGTAATTAAAGCCAAAAATTTTACGCAAATGGATCCCTGAATCGAAAAATGGTTTACACAGACCCGTAATATTTTTGGATAGCCTATCCAAAGATACCCCACACCATGGGATAGACGAGGTACAAGAGGTACGCCAAAAAAAAATACATAGTTTTATATTACCACTTTGTCGGCGTGATTAATATGTATATCCATGCCAAATTATAGCTTTCTAGTACTTAAGAGTCTCTGAGCTAAGCTGCGGACGGATAGACGGACATGGCAAAACTATAAGGGTTCCTTGTTGACTACGGAACCCTAGCCGACCCCAACATAGTTGGGAAAAGGCTAGGCAGATTATCTTGACTACGGAACCCTAAAAAGGAATGAGTAATCCAATGTTTAGCTTTAGTAAAGGTGCCATGAATAAGAAAACCATACTGAAGAAAATATTGTGATTCTGATCTAATTTGTGTTTTATTAACAGTTGGTAATAAATGTTTTCTTTCTTAAACGCAATGTTACTGCGATATTTATTAAACATAATTATTTAATACGTGATTCAGTAAGATAATCTGCTAGTTCAGGATCTGGCTGTTTTTGATGTTTTCGACAAACAAAACTCTCGAGAGCATTCTTTGAAGAACTAACTGCAAAAAATAAGTTACTGATTCGGGGGAGCAAATTGAATTTATAGACCTCCTGACTGAATTTTTGTCATGGCGACCGATCCCAGTGGAGGGTAGCCATCGATGCGGGAGATATTCAAGTATGTGAGCAAACACGAATGCACTCTCTTGTCCTTCACTCTCATAGTTCGATGAGACAGCAATCCTAGACTACAGAAGACAGAAAATAGCAATAAACCAAAGTATTTTTACAAGCTTTTATTTAACTTGCAATGTATGTATGTAAGTGTGTTCGGGTCATATCTTGCAACTGAATTTTAAAGCAGTTGTCCTCTACCGATTAAGATGAAATTATGCGTACACTTTTATTTTGAATGACAATGCTAAGTGCCGTCATTCTAAATCCAATATGACGGACGGCCCAAGATGGCGGACTAGTTATTTCTTGTGCACTGCCATGATATGGGTATCAAATGAAAGGGTTTGCTGAGGGCCTAAGGAAAAAAGATTGTTTTAAAAAAATATTTTTTACTAAATTATTTTTTTTGCGCCTCATCGCACCAGGCAACATAGTATTCATATTGCGCATACAGATTATACAAAATTAGCAGTACAAAATATCAGGCACGGAAGCACTGCCCCAATGTGTAGCTACTAGCTAGATGGGGCTTGATGTTAACGTTGCGATCTCCTTAAGTGCCTACATACGCTTTAGTGCCGTAAAACGGTAACTTTATAAAGCATACTCCTTAGTAACGGCTAGGTTAAAAGGTTTGAAAAAAATATATGTTTATTATTGATTCATGTACATTATTTTGAACACATGGTTTTTTCGTGTAACTAATAGTTCTCTTTAAAAAAAATTAACTACACGATATTTTTTCGCAACTTTTGGAAACTCCTCCAAAACGACTTGGATGTTTAAAAATATTTTAACACAGAAAAATTGATGGCTGGAATTTCTTCATACCTAACACAGCATATGTAAATCAAATAATATTTTGCAAACAAAACTATTCAAAAGGAAGTTCAATATAGATATTTTGGCATCGATTGGGCGCACGGCCAGCACTGCGTTAACATTGGGGCGAATATAGCGCCTTAAGTAATAATTCACGGGTGCGCGGGTGTGAGAAACTATTTAAGTCGTAGGAGTTAGTGGCCGGCTTATTAATAAGGACAGCTTTGCATAAAGGAACTGTTGGTCTTATGTATTAGTAGCAGTATTAATTAGTAGTAGAATTAATTTGTCTTTAGCTTGTGCAGCTCTATCTTTCTTTTTAACACACTTTTAATAACTTGGTATGTATTTAACGGAATCTTTAACATATGAATTTGAAAAAGTCACATTGGCACTTGCCCGGCTTTCTTGGTATTGTTGGGTCAGTAACCAGCTGGTATCATAACATGGAGTTTTTCTAGATATAAACCATTTCTATCGACTTAATGATTTGTAGTACTTTGTACAGTAATTAAAGGAAGTCTAGATGAATTACTTCACACTAATATTATTAAGGCGAAAAATTGTGAGGGTGTTTGTGTGTGTGTTTGTATGTTTGTTACTTCTTAACGATCTAATGGCTTTTATCCCGGGAATGTGTGCCCACGGGATAATTTTTCGACATCCACGCGGGTGAAGCCGCTGGCAAAAGCTAGTTTACATCATAAAACAATATTCCTATATCAAGAACAATACTCCCTCTGCATCGTATTCATATACATCCAGGTCACATAATATTTATATAAAGTTTAATTAATCCAGCCGGCCAGCGAGCGCGTTCGTTCAATTAATTTAATAAGCACCTTGCACTTTGTATGAATACTTCCATAGGTACGTAACTTCGAGCTTCAATACACCGCCGCGATTTCCAATTACCACGTAAACCCAGATCGAACTTAGGCCTAGAGCACACGAGAGCAATTTTTTTAATTATCTGTAAGAATATTGTAAAAAAAGTTAATTACAAAATTCAAAAAGCCCGACTGCTAAAAAGCGAACTAAACAATCTTAAACAAGAACAAATTAATGCTGTGCAGTCGGAGGATACATCTGGGTTTGATCAGCCAGCTCGCGAATATGTCTTGCTCGCGTCTTTTTAGTTCACTTTTTAAGCAGTCGGGCTTTTTGATTTTTTTAACAACTTTTTTTATTTATATCTTTTTAGATATTTTTTTTTTAAATTTGTTACACTTAAACATAATAACTGTTAAATATTTTTGAAATCACCACTAAATCCCTTTATTTTGATACCGCAAATGATAGGTCTGGCAGAAAAAAAATTGGGCTCCCAAAATATGGCGCCCAAAATCCGCCATTTCTCTATTTTCCCATGTTAATGTAGCCAGTGACACTCGCAGGGTTAAGACGAATCGATTGACGTAAGAATAATCAAAATCGACCAACGTGTTTGGTCTCTGGAACGCCACATAGGAACAAACATAATAACATACATAGACTGTTAAACACATTACCCTCCTTCGGCAGTCGGGTAAAAAGGTTAAATTGTTTGTTCGTTAGTAGAACTCTGGCAGAACCTACTGATTCGATTACGAGCATACTTTTCGTCCTGTACAAATGCAGGTTTCCTCTGGGCTAGGCCAAAGGAGCAAAGACGCGGGAAAAGCTTGTAATTCTTGACAATGATAGGGTCGCATTGATGGTGCACACTTCCCTAGTAGTAGATAACCTTATTACTCTATGTTAACAAGCAAAAAGTTTAATAAAAGCTGTAACCCGACTAGGGCTTTTATTTTTTTTCCTGTGTTACCCGGGCCTTAATAACGAATCGATTGACACCTTATTCATGTAAATCGGATGAATAGTTTAGGTGCTACGGAGGAACAAACGTAAATACAAGTATTCATAAATACAAACATAGACTGTTAAAATCATAACCCTTTCTTTTGGCTTCGCCGTAGTCGGGTAAAAAAACCGGCCAAGTGCGAGTCGGACTCCGCACGAACCATTATCTCCAAAAGCGACAAAAAATTAACACGTTTGTACTATTGGAGCCCCACTTAAATATTTATTCTATTCTGTTTTTAGTAGGTATTTGCTGTTATAGCGGTAACACAAACAGATGATGTGAAAATTTAAACTGTCTAGCGGTTCATGGGATACAGCCTGGTGATAGACAGACAGACAGACGGACAGTGGAGTCTTAGTAATAGGGTCTAGTTTTTACCGTTTGGGTACGGAACCCTAAAAACAGGTAAACGGGGCAAAGGGAAAAATCAAACCCGAATGGAAAAACCTTAGGATTTGTTTCAAGTTGCAAAGTTACAAGGTATAATTTTTACCATAATATTTATTTTTAATTGACAAGCCTACAGGCTTACCATAGTATTTATTTTTAATTGACAAGCCGACAGGCTATCTTCTTATTGTACTAATGTTATTGTCTAATATCAGTATCATCTAATATTAAGCTTTGAATGAAACTAAGTCTGCTTAGAAGACAAGAAATGGCGCAGTTGATTGTCTGATTGGATAGACGATGCCCAAGATCGAATTATAAGAGGATTACATCGACGCAAAATGCGCAGTAGTGAACAATCAGTTCGCAAAGCGTGATCATTGCATTATCTACCAGAAAATTTTATTTAGCCAGATACATTTTGATATCGAAATAATTGGCCCCCGACGTGAGTACGAGGCTTACTATTTGCTTTTTAACACCCGACGGAAATAGAGGAGTGGAGGAGTAAGTTTGACGTGGTTTGCTGTGTATCTGTGTGTCTGTCTGTGGCATCATAGCACCTAAACGTATGAACCGATTTTGATTTAGTTTTTTTTGTTTGAAATGTGACTTTGTCGAGAGTGTTCTTAGCTATGTTTGAATAAAATCGGTTTAGCCGTTCAAAAGTTATTCGCATTTTACTTTTAAATCTGGCTTTTTTCGCTAGATATCGTGTCATTATTACGTGTTTCGATAGATTGTCATTTGAAGCGAGTCTGTTACTATAATGTGATTTTTTCTTTCGTGGACTAAACTGACATTTGGGGGGTTGTCACTTTATCGTTACATTAAAATAGTGTCGTACCCTAACTATCCTGAGTGATCGAAAGTTAATCGAAAATCGAAGTAGATCGAAAATCAAACTATATCACGGCAAAAAAAAAATAATTTGTTTAGAAACTAGCGGCCCATATTTAGTTTCTACTCATTTATGTCAGACTTAATTTTATCGATTGCATTTATTTTATTGTTGATTTCATATTTAACACAATAAAAGTGCATGTACTATGTGTATGAATACTGTTATATTTAAATATATTACGTTTATATTCATAAAACATTTATTTCCACCAATTAGTAAAAATAAATTCAGGAGTCATGTCACATCGATTCGATGAATCACTTATGATTGAGCCTTACCTACAACACTATGCTCCGCGCTTGCAACATTAAAAAAAAATAAGGTCAATAGCAGCTGTCAGTTTAGTCCACGAAATTAAAAATCACAGTATAGGTATATGTAATTTAAAAAGCATGACATAAAATTAAAATAAGGGGGTTTTTAAATTTGTAATTTTTTTATCTTGTTTGAAGTTTATGTCGGGGCCCGGGGGTTCTTTTAAATGTTTATTTTAATTTTAATTTCATGCTTTTAAATCTTCATATAATATACCTAGTAGTAGACACGCTTCGATCGACAATCTATTAAAACTTGTAAATTATGACACGATATATTGTGAAAAATCCCAATTCAAAGAGTAAAATACGCATCACTTTTGAACGGCTGAACCGATTTTCATCAAACAAACCAAGAACACTCTCGACAAAGTCACATGAAACAATAAAAAAACAAAGTCATAATCGGTTCATCCGTTTAGGAGCTATGATGCTACAGACAGACACCCAGATACACAGACAAAAACTTATAACAACCGTCTTTTTCCGTCGGGGGTTAAAAAAGAATAACAAAGGGAAACAATGAAACCTAAAAAAGGGTTGTTATGTATAAAGCTACGATAGTTATTTACGAGTCAGATAGAAACGAAGAAACTTCAGATCTAGGTCGCACGTGTAACTTGTTCAGTCAGCTGAAAACCGAGCGAAATTGAAAAGTACGACGACATGCAAAACGAACAAAACAGTTTCTATTTGAACGCTGCTGCACTTAGCTTAAACTCATTTACCAGTATTGTTTTAGGTTTAGGGATTATTTAAAAAAAAATGCCTTACGATGGACGGCAATTTTTCATTTTTTTTTTTACCCCCAACGGAAAGAGGGGTTTTATCATAGACATATTAAATAGTATGGACGAGAAATACCTACAAAAAAACGTGCCTACCTAAACCTTAAAATGTCACTTAAAATGGCTGCCGATGCTGATGCTATAGTTGTGTCAATCACGGAACACACAGACATTAATAATACAAAAAGTAAACAACCATTTAACAGCAGGACTACCACGAACACAACCACAAATTTCGTCTCCTAATATGGCGAATATGGCACGTACGTACAACTGTCATTATGTCATAACAAAATGTTGCCTTAATGAGCAACAACTGAAATATTGTTGTCTCTTTTGTCAAATACGATTACTACATTAGAAAGAATGAAACAAAACGACGTTTCACATTCTGTATCGTATTTCACTATCAATCAATCAATCAATCATCATTTACTTGTTAACATAGGGGTTTATAAATACAGATCTTAGCTTACATGAAATAGAGCGCTATGTTATGCCAGGAGGCGTACAGATATGTTGTTCAAATTTGATTTAGTACAAATTAGTTAAAATTCAAATCAAATAAAAAAATGTCAATATAAAAAAACTTTTTTGAAAAAAATACTACCGACTTCCAAGTAAGAAAACTAGAAAGTGAAAAATAACTTTGTTTTTGGAAGTCGGTGTCTGTGGTAGGACCAAATTTTTAAGTTATGGACACCGACTTCCAAAAACAAAGTTATTTTTCACTTTCTAGTTTTCTTACTTGGAAGTCGGTAGTATTTTTTTCAAAAAAGTTTTTTATTTTTCACTTTTTAGGGTTCCGTACCTAAAGGGTAAAAACGGGACCCTATTACTTTAACTCCGCGGTCCGTCTGTCTGTCTGTCACCAGGCTGTATCTCATAAACCGTGATAGTTAGACAGTTGAAATTTTCACAGATGGTGTATTTCAATTGCCGCTATGACAAATACTAAAAACAGAATAAAATATTTCTTCATGTGCCCGCTCCCATACAACAAACGTACGTGACACATGATTTTTTTGCCGTTACTTGCGGTAATGGCACGGAACCCTTCGTGCGCGAGTCCAACTCGCACTCGGCCGGTTTTTAGTTGTACCTACCTAATAGGGAAGTAGTTAAGTAAGTACCTATAACGACAGAATAGATTACCCGAATAACATGAAACTTGAATATAACCGGTTAAATAAGAGACCTGCATACCCCTTTCGAGCGTACTGGCGTGATGTTATGTTACGAAATGGTATAAACAATAAACAGACATGCGATTGCAGCAATCCCGAGAGATTTGCCTTTATTTATTGAAGAGTTCTGTTGTATATCTCCGAAGTTCTTCATCAGATCTTCACCAAATTAAAATGGGACCAATTTCGGAATATACTCTTTCAAACAAAAAAATAATTTTCAAAATCGGTCCACAATTGACGGAGATATCGGTGAACATACATAAAAAAAAAAAAAAAAACATACATAATGTCGAACATAGAACCTCCTCCTTTTTTGGTAAGTCGGTTAAAAAAAGGTATTTTTAGTCACACTTACAGTACTAACTTATTGAAAAAGATAAAATGAATATAATAACAATATAATGCCATGTTAAATTAATTTGCCGTCTAAGTATTCGTCAACAGTATAATAACATTTATCAAAAAATAATAATTTCATTTTTTTCTTGAAATGTATTAAATCAAAAAAAAATATGGCATCTGGAATTTTATTTTAAATACGTGGGGCCATACCCAGAACACTCTTTTTATTAATGCAGTTTTAGATTTGCGATTACACAAGGAATTTTTGTATTGACTACGAATTGGAACATGTCGTACTCGTACAGTAGATATTTTTTCAAAAAGGTTTGGATTTGTTTTGACGAAAATACTAGTTTCTAATATGTATAACGCCGGCAATGTAAATATTTTTAAGGATTTAAAGTAAGGTGCACTGCTATCATCTGTTTTCAGACCACACATGGCTCTTATAGATCTTTTTTGTGTCCTAAATATTCGTAATTTTTCTGAAGAATTGCCCCAAAATATAATTCCAAATCTTAGAATCGAAGCTACTAGACCGTGATAGGCAACCAGTAACGCTTCTCTGTTTACTTTTTTCGATAGTTGGAAGAGTGTGTAGGCGGATTTTTTTTTTTTTCATTATTGTTCTATATGTGCTTTACACTAATATTTGTATAATATAGAACATCGCGGCGCCTCCATGTTTATCCTAACTCAATGGGTTTTATAAGTTGGACGTGTGTACCTGTGTGTTTGTGTTCTGTCTGTGGCATCATAGCTCCCAAACGGATGAACCGGGTTTGGTTTCTACCGTTCAAAAGTTATGGGCGTTTTGCTGTTTAAATCGGGGTGTTTGCGCAAGATATCGTGTTCAATAGATTGTCGATCGAAGAGTGTCTACTATTAGAATCCACTCAACCGTCGTCTCTATGGTTGCCCACTATTTTTATTCCGGTCAACCGTAAAAGTCTCTCTAGTTGCCCGTTTTTCGATGCGTAAAAATCCTCAAGGACATTTCGCGTTTTGACACAATGCGTCTAAAAATTATACTCTGTGGTGCGGAATTAAATGCCACACCGTTTTGCTAAAAGATTTTGTAGTCTGGCCCTCGTTTTTGGGGGTACAGCGGATGCCATTTTCGCAATCCGCCAGTTGTGTGAGAAATATAGAAGTGCACATAAAAACTTGCACATGGTGTTCGTTGACCTCGAAAAGGCATACGACCGGGTTCCTCGTGAGGTTTTGTGGTGGGCCCTTAAGAAGAAAGGAGTGCCTGGAAAGTATGAGTTGATTCGAGCGATGTACAGTCGGTGCAGTACACAAGTTAGGTCTACAGTGGGCAATACTGGCAGCTTCAGTGTGGCAGTCGGCTTGCACCAAGGGTCGGCTCTCAGTCCCTATCTCTTCTTGTTGATAATGGACGCTCTTACGTCGGACATACAGGAAGAGGCACCCTGGTGGATGCTGTTTGCCAATGATATTGTGCTGGTTGCCGAGAGTGGCCTAGAGGTCCAGAGCAGATTGGAGGTGTGGTGGCACAGACTGGAGAGTGTTGGCCTGAAATTGAGCAGAAGCAAAACTGAATACTTGTTTTGCGATTTCGGCGGTCTCTCCAGTTCCGTGCCCATAGCTCTCGCTGGAACACCCATACCAATCTGCTCCGACTTTCGGTACCTAGGCTCGCTTGTCCAAGGAAATGGCGAGGTAGACCGAGACGTAACGCACCGGATCAACTCAGGATGGATGAAATGGCGACAGGTCACTGGAACAACTTGCGACCCACGGATGCCCCTCAAGTTAAAGGGGAAAATCTACAAGTCCGGGATTAGACCTGTCATACTGTATGGATCGGAATGTTGGGCTGTGAAAAAGATGGATGAAAGGAGATTGCATGTAGCAGAGATGAGAATGTTGAGATGGATGTGCGGCGTGACGAGATTGGATAAAGTGAGAAATGAGTATATTAGAGGCAGTGTGAAAGTGGCGCCAGTGGCAGAAAAGTTGAAAGGAAACCGTTTGTCCTGGTATGGTCATGTGATGAGGAGGGATGAAACGCATATTACTAAAAGAGTTATGAATATAAATGTGGATGGATGGAGAGGGAGAGGAAGGCCAAAGAAAAGATGGATGGACTGTGTGAGGAGTGATATGAAAGAAAAGGGAGTCAGTAATAACATGACGGGGGATAGAACGGTATGGAAGAAGCAAACGTGTTGCGCCGACCCCAAGTAACATGGGATAAGGACAGGCAGATGAGAGTCTGGCCCTCGTTTTTACTAGTAAAAAAAACCAAACGTAAAAAAAAATTTTTTTTTTTTTGACCGGGTTTGTCACAACTCACAACTAATATATAAATATATAAATTGCACGAGCACGACCACGAGACAAACAGTTAACTCAGCGTTAGTTGCTATCGCGTGGTTAAATTATTAATACTGTATGTCAAACTGTCTATTTTTAGGCTTCCGTATCCGAAGGGTCCAAACAGAGCCTTATTGCTGTCACTCATGTGTCCGTCTGTCTGTCCGTGCGTCGTCTGTCCTGTCACGCAGGTTTTACAACCAAACGGTTTAACCTACAATCTTTAAATTTTCATAGTATATCAAAATCAAGTAGTTTATTTCAAGTAAACCCTATAGGTACTTTTGAATTGTCAAACAAAAATTAATAAAAAGATGACTCTAGTTGCAAATTCGCAAGGGTATGTAGGTCTCAATGGAGAAGAATTTGCAAGAAACTCTCTAAACACTCTTTTCCATCAGTTTTAATTACAAGTTTTTGGTAACATCATTCTTGTTGAAAAAATACATATATGTGAGATCGATTTAAAAAGACGTGTACGTAAAAGCGTCTAGAGTAACAAACCATAAAAAAACTACTTTAACAGGCCGAGACAGCTAAGACCAATCCCAACTGATGGTGCCCGTTCACGAACATGACGCATGAATCGGCACCACTCAGCTCAACCATCATGAAGGGAACCGAATGATCCAACACATGTGCCACCATAAGAGAAAAATTAGAGAGAGCATGACACACTCAACTGCCAGGGAACACAGAAGTCAACGAACGACACATTTAGGTACAGTGAATGGTAGATTAATCTACAGTCGGAACATAGTACTCACACATGCGCTGTGCAGTTATATAATACTAAATGAAATTGAGTTTACACAATACAAAAAAAATTCATACAGTCTTCAGCAGGTCCAACAATACTTCGAAACTTTTCTGCCCATCACTAATTGGGTTGATGAATTTAAAAAAATTAAAAAACCGGCCAAGTGCGAGTCGGACTCGCACACGAAGGGTTCCGTACCATTATCGCAAAACACTGCATAAAAATCACGTTTGTTGTATGGGAGCCCCCCTTAATTTATTTTATTTTAATTTATTAATTATTAATTTTTGAAGTAAATATACAACTAAACATTCTGTAAATATTTCAAGCGTCTACCTGTTGCCGTTATTAATATCGAGCAAAAAACGGCAAAAATATCACGTTTGTTGTATGGGAGCCCCCCTTTAATATTTACTTTATACTGATTTTAGTATTTGTTGTTATAGCGGCAACAGAAATACATCATCTGTGAAAATTTCAACTGTCTAGCTATCACGGTTCATGAGATACAGCCTGGAGACAGACGGACAGACAGACAGACAGACAGACAGACAGACAGGCGGATCGCGAAGTCTTAGTAATAGGGTCCCGTTTTTACCCTTTGGGTACGGAACCCTAAAAAAACGAGTTTTTTTCAATTTATTATAAGCAATTGAAAATCGATAAAATTTTAAAAAGAACCACCTGTCTCGTTTGTAGACCATGATTGGTCGCCATGTTGGTGACGTCATAACGTTCAAGGAATTTCACGATAATACAGTGTCAACTGCACGTGAATTGACTAAAAATATCCGAAAATTTGTGCAAATATATTATTTAACAACTAATTTTATTTAGTCATGTGTGATAAAGGATTCATAAAGGCTAATGTCGATAATATACCCACCTGATGGAAGATTTGGAAGTTTTGAGCATAAATAAAGTAGTCCTAATGAATATTACGTGTTAGTGGACCGGTATTAATTATTGTTGTTTACCAGGTACATTTAGAAACATAATTGTCATAACGTAATCGTTTTTACATAGGTGTGTCGAAGTCCAACACGCACTTAACCAGTTTTTATTAACAGCGGAACCCTAAATGTGCGAAGTCCGACACGTACTTGGCCAGTTTTTATTTAAGGCCTAACGGAGCAGCTAAAAGTACTGATAATATACGCAAAAAGGTAGGTGGGCACGGAAGCCGCATCACTTGCACTTGCACCTCGCACGTGAACACAGCGCACGTGGTTTAATTGATCCACCCCGCAGTGAGTGCCTCGCTTTAGATATGTGGGGACCGGACGGGAACTAATTCAGTTGCACGTTTACAAACCCCTTCTATATATATAAAAATGAATCCCGATTTCCCTTGGTCACGGGTGAACGGCTGGACCGATTTCGCTTATTCTTTTTTGTTGTGTTCGTTATTGTTAGGAGAAGGTTCTTATGTAGGGTAGGGTAGGGTATGTAGGGTAGGTAGAGTAGGGTAAGGTTGGTAGGGTAGGGTAGGTAGAGTCCCCCCCGGTGGGTTCCCGCATTGTCGAGGCGGGGGGTTGGTGGCTTGGTCACCCACGGTGAAGCGAAGAGGAACCCGAGGAGAGGCCGCTCGTCAGGGCTTTTGCCGATAAGCCGACGACGTAGCGGCCAACATGTAGGTTGCGGTGCTGCCTGGGCAACATCGCAACTGAGGCGGGCCGTGATGTTGTATGGGGTCTCCCAAACCCATACGATGTCACGGCTGAGGGTTGGAGGCCGCGGCGGGAGAGGAGTGCCGGTATTGCGGTGCGCCGCTCTCCCTACCTTCCGCGGCCTGGACGGGGTCGCCACCGTCTAATGGCGGACGCGGTGGGGCCGCAGGGGAAGAGGAGTGTCGGTATAGCGTTGGCCGCTCTCCCTATCCCCTGCGGCCGAAACATGGTAGGTGGCGGGGCCATTGACCTTGACCCGTCACAAGGGGACCAAGGGTGCCATACACGGGGTCGTTTGGCACCCATGTACTGGTTTGGTCCCTGGGGTGGTCAGGGCGCATAGTGTGTTCTGGTGCGCCGGTGATGGGGGGTAATCCCCAGAGGAGGGTCCGGTGACGGACAGCCGCGGCGGGTTCGCGGTGAGTGCCAACGCGTACCCGTGTGCTATCTCCCCGTGGTAGCGCAGTATGCATGAGCATTTCTCCAAGTTAGGGTAGGTAGAGTAGTGTTTGGTGTTTTTATGGCAAAACAAAGTTTGCCGGGTCAGCTAGTTAGCTAAATTATAAATAATAACAGCCGCACTGGTAGATATTCAAAGTTAAGCAACGCTTGACGAGGTCGGCCCGTGGATGGGTGACCATCTTTCGAGTTTCCTTCGTGCCTCGAAAAGCACGTTAAGTCGTTGGTCCCGGCTGTCATTTAAAGATCTCTCGGGCAACCGATCGCATTTCCGATTTTTTTTTGTTCGAATTTCATTTTAACGAAAACTATTGACCGACGACCACTGCTTTACGGATGCCAGAGCTGGGCACTAACAAAGGAAACATTGAACAAACTTCGAGTTTTCCAGCGGGCCGTCGAAAGAAGTATGCTAGGATTAAAACTGAGAGACAGAATTAGAAACAATGAAATCAGAATTAAGACTAAGCTAATAGACGTGGCAGACTTAGCCTGTCGGTTGAAATGGCGATGGGCAGGTCACGCGGCTCGCGCAGGCGACGGACGCTGGAGCGAGCGTGTGCTGCACTGGTGGCCGCGCGGCGAGGCGCGCCGCCGCGGTCGCCCGCGCCGCCGCTGGAGCGACGACGTGGTGCGAGTCGCGGGACACATTTGGACCAGGCTAGCCAGAGATAGGAGAGTATGGAAATGCATGGAGGAGGCCTATGCCCAATCTTGGGTATCCAAAAATTAAAATGAATATTTGTTCTAATCCATATTTCTATTATTATTTATCAATTTTTTAGGGTTCCGTACCCAAAGGGTAAAAACGGGACCCTATTACTAAGACTTCGCGATCCGTCTGTCTGTCTGTCCGTCTGTCTCCAGGCTGTATCTCATGAACCGTGATAGTTAGACAGTTGAAATTTTCACAGATGATGTATTTCTGTTGCCGCTATAACAACAAATACTAAAAACAGTATAAAGTTAATATTAAAGGGGGGCTCCCATACAACAAACGTGATATTTTTGCTGTTTTTTGCTCGATATTAATAACGGCAACAGGTAGACGCTTGAAATATTCACAGAATGTTTAGTTGTATGTTTACTTCAAAAAATAATAATTAATAAATTAAAATAAAATAAATTAAGGGGGGCTCCCATACAACAAACGTGATTTTTATGCAGTGTTTTGCGATAATGGTACGGAACCCTTCGTGTGTGAGTCCGACTCGCACTTGGCCGGTTTTTTTATTCTTGCTGTTATTGTCGGATTTGGTTCTATTGATTCAATTTTACCAAATATTTTTATTTATAAATCGCAATTTTACTAATTTGTTTTAATTAAATTATTGATCAATTTTATTTTATTAATTGAAATTTTATGAAACAGATTTTATTTTTGTCAGTCATAAATTGATCCCATATTATTTTTTATTTTTATTTTTTTTGACATAATTGTATAAATTAAATGTGACATTTTGGTGAAATTTATCTTATAATATAGCTACAATAGTAAATTATTTATTCATATTGTTATACTCAGATTTATTTTTATGCATTAAATTTTACCACATATTTTTATTTAATAATTGATTATTGTATGGATCATAATTATAGTCTATATTGGAATCATGGGGTCTATAAATATAATATTTGTTATTGTAATGGTGAGATAATTTATGTGATTTCTTTCTGCATGAAATGGATTAGATGTTAGTGATTGTAATACTTGTAATATTTTGTGTTTTTGGAAATAAATGGCTTATTATTATTATCTCCTTTATTTAATTGTCTTTCTTATTATCTACATTTTTAAATATTTTTATAAAATAAATTTAAAAACAAAAACATTTAAAAATATAAAAA
Source organism: Anorthoa munda (assembly GCA_945859665.1). NCBI lineage: Eukaryota > Metazoa > Arthropoda > Insecta > Lepidoptera > Noctuidae > Anorthoa > Anorthoa munda. The sequence continues at coordinate 3,646,515 of OX243901.1, read as the reverse complement.
ATAGAGGCCCACCGGTATCGGGAACAGGGTCCAAGCTACCGGCGGTCAGGGCTCCAGAGAGAGGAACCTCCTAACAATGCGAGCCGTGTCCAGCAGTACTGCTTTCTGGATCAGGCCCTTGACCCAGCTGCCTAACGAGAGCCTCCTAAGGTGTTGGTCGAGGCTCGTGGCTATTAAGCCATTGGCCGACACGACTATCGGTACAATGATCGCTGTGTCCACATCCCACATGTCGACAACCTCGCGAGCCAAGTCAAGATACTTGATTTGCTTATCTTTCTCGGCTTTCACGAGGTTCCCGTCATGCGGGACGGTAATGTCAACAATCATTGTACGCCTCTCGATTCGGTCCACCACCACAATATCAGGCTTATTGGCTACAATAGTCCTGTCAGTGATGATGGACCGATCCCAGTACAATGTGATATTGCCATTTTCGAGAACTGGGTCGGGCACATACCTGTAGTACGGTACCTCCGATGCCACAAGAGTGTATTTCAGAGCGAGTTGCTGATGGATAATCCTGGCTACAAGGTTGTGCCTATGCAAGTACTCTTCGTTAGCTAGCCGAGAACAACCAGAGATAATGTGGCGGATCGATTCACCCGGGCGGTGACATGCCCGACAGATGTCAACCGTGCCATCCTTCACAATAAATCTCCGGTAGTTATTCGTCATGATAACTTCGTCCATAATTGCACAGACAAAACCTTCGGTTTCCCCAAAGAGGTCACCGAAACGCAGCCAGGCTACGGACGCTGACTGATCTACATCGGACCCATGTAGGGCCCGGAAAAAGCGTCCGTGGAGCTCCTTACTCTGCCATACCTCCCTGCGATCGTTAGTCTCAAGCACTACAGGCTTGCGCCAGTTCTCATTTGCCAAGGAGAGCGGGGTGAGTCCCTTGTCCACTGCCACTACATCTCGATGCATACCCACGTCGGCGTGTAGAAAATATTCTCTGAGATTATTTTATTATTATTATTGCATTTATTTATTTTATATACATATTTTTACATTTTTAAATATTATTCTATATAAAATAAAATAAAAAAAACATTTAAAAATACAAAAATAGTAGCCCACCGGTATCGGGAACAGGGTCCAAGCTACCGGTGATCAGGGCTCCTGAGAGAGGAACCTCCTGACTATACGCGCCGTGTCCAGGAGTACCGCCTTCTGAATCAAGCCCTTGATCCAGCTGCCCAACGAGAGCCTCCTCAGATGTTCGTCGAGGCTCTTGGCTATTATACCATTGGCCGTCACGACTATCGGCACAATGACTGCTGTATTCACATCCCACATGTCGACAACCTCGCGAGCCAGATCAAGATACTTGCTTTTCTTATCTCTCTCAGCCTTCACGAGGTTCTCGTCATGGGGGACCGCTATATCAACAATCATTGCGCGACGCTCTAGTCGGTCTATCACCACTATGTCAGGTTTATTGGCAACAATAGTCCTGTCAGTGATGATAGACCGATCCCAATACAACGTGACATTGCCATTTTCGAGAACTGGGTCGGGCACATACTTATAGTAAGGCACTTCCGATTCCACAAGATTGTATTTAAGAGCAAGTTGCTGATGGATAATCCTGGCTACAAGGTTGTGTCTATGCAAATAGTCTCCGTTAGCCAGACTAGAACAACCGGAGATAATGTGACGGATAGATTCACCCGGCCGGTGACATGCCCGACAGATGTCAACTGTGCCATCCTTCACAATGTATTTCCGGTAGTTGTTCGTCATCATAACTTCGTCCATAATCGCAAAGACAAAACCTTCGGTTTCCCCGAAAAGGTCACCAAATCGCAGCCAGGCCACGGACGCTAAAAGATCTACATCGGACCCATGTAGGACCCGGTAGAAGCGTCCGTGAAGCTCCTTGCTCTGCCATACCTCCCTGCGGTCATTAGTATCTAATACTATAGGTTTGCGCCAGTTCTCGTTAGCCAAGGAGAGCGGGGTAAGGCCCTTGTCCACCGCTACCACATCTCGATGCATACCCACGTCGGCGGCCTGGAAGTATTCCCTAAGACTGCATACCTCGCGGTTGTGCAGGGTCTTAGCATTTAAAAATCCTCGACCCCCACACTTCCGCGGGATATACAGTCTCATGACCGATGACCGTGGGTGATGCATACGATTTGCGGTAAGCAGCGTGCGGACTCTCCTATCCAGGGCGTCAAGTTCTGTCTGAGTCCATTTGAGTATGCCGAAGGAATACATCAAGACCGGCATGACCCAGCCGTTGAAGGCGCGCACCTTGTTCCCGCCTGATAAAAGACTATTTAGTACTTTATTCAGGCGGCCAAAGAAGCGTTCCTTCAACGACTGTTTCACGTCACTAGCATTGATGCCTAATGCTTCCGACATACCCAAATACTTGTAAGTTTCAGTTGAGGAAAGGGATCGAAGGTGTATGGAATCCGAGAGTTGTATTCCCACGGATTCCATAATCTCCCCTCGCTTTACATGCATGACTGCACATTTGTCCACACCAAATTCCATCCTGATGGCGTCACTGAAGGTTTCTGTCACCTTCAGTAGCTTCATCAGTTGAAAGTTGTTGGGGGCAAAGAGCTTCAGATCATCCATGTAAAGGAGGTGTGATATGACCTGACCACCTCTTCTCAACCGATAGCCCAGGCCCGAACCCTCCAGCAGTGTACTGAGAGGGTTCAGGGCTAAACAAAACCACAGAGGACTCAGACTGTCGCCCTGAAATATTCCGCGCTCAATCCTTATAGGTTCGCTGTTTTCCTGAATCTGTCGACATCCTGGATAGTGAAGGACCGTCCTCCACTGCCCCATACATGACGTCAGGAAGGCGCGCAGTGTTGCATCAATTTTATACAACTCCAGCACCCTCATGAGCCATGTATGTGGCACTGAGTCATAGGCCTTCTTGTAATCTATCCAACATGTCGCCAGATCCTTGCGGCAACGGTGAACCTGTTGGCTAATAGCAATGTCAATGAGGAGCAGCTCCTTAGTACCGCGGGACCCGTTCCTACATCCATTCTGAGAAGCAGACATGATGGAGTTATTGTCAATATGTTGATTAATTTTCGCTCTCAGAATGGATGTAAGAACTTTATAGACCGTCGGTAAACATGTTATCGGTCTATAATTTTTAGGTTCCGCAGTACTACCCGATTTATGGAGCAGGTGGGTTATTCCTGTCGTTAGGAACTGGGGCAGTGACCCTGACTCTAAAGCAGACTGGAACTGAGATGTCAAACGAGCATGCGAACTTTGGAACCACTTAATCCAAAAGTTTTGCAGTCCGTCTGGCCCTGGAGATTTCCAATTGGGCAACGGACGGACAGCACGAGCCAGATCTTGGGGGCTGATGGTAATTGCCCCCATTTGTGGTATCGGATCGCACGCTTGCTCGACCTCCCGAGTCCAGTCACCCTCGGTGTGACTGACAGGCACCGACCAGATATCGCGCCAGAACGAACACATGGCGTCATTATCCGGTAGGTGCATGTCAGTCACACATTGGTCGGGTCCCTCCTTTTTTTAAGGGGGGCTCCCATACAACAAACGTGATATTTTTGCCGTTTTTTGCTCGATATTAATAACGGCAACAGGTAGACGCTTGAAATATTCACAGAATATTTAGTTGTATATTCTCTCAAAAAATAATAATTAAAAATTAAAATAAAATAAATTAAGGGTTAATTATTAATTATGCCCATACACAAACGTGATTTTTTTGCAGTGTTGTGCGATAATGGTACGGAACCCTTCGTGTGCGAGTCCGACTCGCACTTGGCCGGTTTTTTCTTTGGGCGAAGCCTCTTTTGAACTTTTTTCATTTGCCTTATTTTCACCAAACCGAAACAACATTATAGGGAATATTATTTAGTCACAAATATATAGCCGGTTACTTGGTAGCATTTTCAATTTAAAATTGAAATAGTGTCATAAAAAGTCAATATGCTACAAAATTTAGTGATAGAAACGAATCGCTGCAAAATCGACTTCACGCAGTCATGTCTGTGTTTACGTATTTATTTCTAATTTGCATGCATGTGATTTATTAATAGCTGTCATGCATTAGACATTTCTATTAATTAATTATTTCAAAGAATTTGTCCAAGAGAGAGCGAAGCGAGCTCGAAAATTTAGGGCACCCCGACACGGATAGGTTAGGTTCGAAGGGGGTTAGGCTGAACTGAGCGAGCATAGCGAGCAAACTCAGCTCCCGTCATCTACTCCGTGTTAGGTTACTTTAGACCCTGCAGACAGAAAAAAGGGCTTATTACACTACACGGTATTCAGGGCCCGAAACCCTAATTTAGGGTAGTGTAATAACTTTTAGGAAGTTAGGGTTCTCATAATATCGACCTTATTGCTTCAGAATGATTTGGTGACCCGGTATTCAGGGCCCTGAATACCGTGTAGTGTAATAAGCCCTAAAGGCGGGGCTCCGTCGACATTTTATTTTTCAAGTCGCTGTTATAAACATTTGTATTCGCCCACTGTTTCTCAACAGGGTAAGACTGATGTGGGTCCCTGGGCACAAAGTAATCCATGGTAACGAAGTGGCTGATGAACTGGCAACAGAGGGCTCAGCAAATGATTTTGTGGGTCCAGAACCATGTGTTGGCATTTCAACGTGTCTTGTAAAAGCCGCATTTAGGGAGTTTGCAGATCACAGACAACGAACTTATTGGCTGTCTAATACCGGTCTACAACACTCCAAGAAATTCCTAGGCTCTACGTTCAAAGCCCGGGAATGTATTTGGAACATGAGCAGGGGGCAAATCCGCTACCTGCTCGGGGCCTTTACTGGGCACTTTGGAACCAACGACATGCTCATGAAGATGGGTCTAACCGCGACAACCATGTGCAGCTTGTGTGGGGAACATACGGAACGCATGGAGCACCTTCTGTGCACATGCGATGCACTGGCTGGTAAGCGAATGAGTCTCCTAGGGGTAGGATATCCAAAACAAGAAGACTATAGGCTCGTATCTCCTAGTCTCGTTGTAAAACTCATGAAAACAGTTTTAAACGAGATTGGGGAGGAGTAAGTTATCTAGGGGACCACAATAGATCCCAATGTTTAAAAAAACGTTTCAACATCTTGGAATAACCCAAAAGTAAATATCTACAAATGTTTCCTCTAAATATAATAGCTTAGAACGACGATACATCCCGACCATGCTTTGAGCCTCAATAGTTCCCATATATCAACAAAAGGGTGCTAATAATGGAATCGATTCCCCTAGATGTACGACTGATGGCTTTGTTGAAAGCGGGAAGGAAATGAACAGTATTTATCGCTAAAAAGAATAAGCTGTGCCAGCAAGGATTTTTATAGACTAAAAAAATAGCAGTAATGTGTTGCTTCTAAAGAATCTCCAAATTAAAACCAAGCTTAAGAATTTCTTCTCCAATGTAGACCCCTGAGTAAAAACTAAATATATTAATTTTTACAATTTCCCGTTTCTTTATATAAAATCCAATACCACAAAAATCATCTAATCTTTTAAAATTTAAACGCTTTACTAAAACATTACCCATGGAAATCATTACGTCCCCATCATTAATATTTCATCCCCTTGGTGTAACGCTATTCAAGTAACTAAGATATCCTCCGAAATACTGAAAGCGCAAAATTGCAGCGCGAAGCAATAGGGAGGGAAGTCTAATCTCCGTGCAATAAGTTGTAATCCCCTCCAGAGTGATCGACCTTCGACTGTGCGGAATATTTTAGTATATTTTCTTAGTATTATAGGGGTAGTTTGAAACGGTAATGTGTTCTTAATTAGCAGTGGAGTTCATTCTAAATCGACTGCTAAACGAAACAACATGTATTTTATCAACACTTTATTTTCAAACAAAACTTATACGTTTTTGGACACTAGAAATATAAAAAATTACAACCCGAATCTGTTTTTTAGACAATAAATTCTATATAGATTTGTGTTGATAAATTGATGCAGATTCGGCTAAGATGGTCTGAAGACCTACCGTAATTATTGGGAAGATGACCATTTGGTTACAACCCACATATATCGATCATTTTCAACGCGAACGTTGCCATTGTTGCCCCAAAGAAGTCTGTCTCCACAATCGTCAGTTTTCCCTTCTAGTTTGAGTCCTTGATTTTGATGTACATTTATTATTAGGAACACTGGGTCAGCATCCCTTACAATCACTGGCTCCAAATAATATTTAAATCTGTCGTCGTCGTCAGGAACTTCTTCATTTTTTTCCGATCCCCAACATTGTTTATCGTTGGCATAGTCCCCAACATCATCCATTCTCATGAACATTTCGCGATCAATGTTGTACAGTTCAAATGTGAGATCGTTACCTTTACACGCGGGCAGAAACTTCCAGCTCAGTCTCTCACTAGTTTTGGGTAATCGTCTATCACCCCAAATGGCTCTGTCATTGTTCTTTGGATCGATCTTCGAATCTAACTTCAAAGCTTGTCCGTAATTTCTATTGACTATTGTCACAGGGTCTTCGTTAATGATGTGTTGGAACGGTTTGGGGAAATGTTTGCGAACAATATCTTGAGCGCCTCCGTGCCACAGTTTATACGCAAAGAACACGACGTTTCGCGGAGCTTCCCTGATAAATTTCTGTACAATAATGTTAAGGTCTTCACCAACACCCGCGGTAACGAAGCTTCTACTTATACTCACTGCACTGCCATAGTTACCGTTAACGACATTATTGTACAATTCATCCTTAAGCACGCGTATATCATTACTCCTGAGAAAAGCTACGTGTCCATCATAATATGTTAATCCTTGAAGTTCGTTGGGAAGGCTGGCATCTACACAAGGAAACATATCTTTTTTCCTCAATTCTTCGGCGAGCTCTGAGGTCTCTAGAGATTCGCCATGCGCTCCGAACACGACCACCTTGCCGTAATCGTTGTTTACGATGCGCGCGATGTCCTTAGCACAGCTGCTGGTGATGCATGCTCTTGCGATGGTCACGGTGAGGACGGAGTTGTTTTTGATGTAGACGCTGGTGTCGCAGTCTGTGTCACTCAGGATGGGGATCCTGTTCGGTATCTTCCTGTCCTTGTCCGGCCCGCTACTCACCAGTCTATACTGATGATTGACATTGTAGCTATTTGGGAAGCCACTTATGCCTCCTGAGGATACGACCCTACCTTCACCAAAGTAGTCAACATGTTTGATCAAGTCGTTGAGTGAAACAGGTATTTTCAACAATTTATACCCTCCTTGGTGGGGTAGGTCGGAGTAAGGAAACTCCTGGTCAATGTTGGTGTTATAGTTTGGTTCAGCGGCAAGCTTCCAGACGCTAAATGAATGCATTTCAAAGTTAAACGCATATATGAACCTGAAAAACAAAAATAATATGTGGTAAAGAAATTATCCAGCAGCAAAAAAATAATGACATTTATAATTAATTTATTTGGATCTGTAGTAGTATTATATCCAACAATTCCAATATTGTATAGTATTTACCTGATTAAAAGAAAACTGATAATGACGGTAAATGAATGCATTTTGAAGGTTATCATATTGGCACCTGAAAATAAAAATTGTTATTGATTTCTATATTATATGACTATAAGAAAGTATAAATAGATTTTATATCAAGATACTCACCAACTTAACGTGCACTGTGTCTAACTGTTCATCGTGTGGCGGGCTCTTATATACTCAATGGCATACAAATTATCAGGCGGGGAAACCAAATAAAAACAAACACAATTGGGAATTTCAGCCACTAACGATAAGAGTTTAGGAAAACCTTATAATTAGACATTTTATCCTGTTTTGTTAATCAGAATTGCACCCATATTTTGCATGTTATGTAATTCATTTAAGAAATATTTCTTCTTAGCTTGGCGATGAAAAAAAGAAAAGATTTTATTCTTATCTTATCTTATAGAGGGGCCGAGAAATAACTCGGACATCGAAGTGTTTTTTCTAGGGGACCATAATAGATCCCATTGGGATTTTCTTTTTTCAGGTTCATATATGCGTTTAACTTTGAATTGCATTCATTTAGTGTCTGGAATCTTGTCGCTGAACCAAACTATAACACCAACATTGACCAGGAGTTTCCTTACTCCGACCTACCCCACCAAGGAGGGTATAAATTGTTGAAAATACCTGTTTCACTCAACGACTTGATCAAACATGTTGACTACTTTGGTGAAGGTAGGGTCGTATCCTCAGGAGGCATAAGTGGCTTCCCAAATAGCTACAATGTCAATCATCAGTATAGACTGGTGAGTAGCGGGCCGGACAAGGACAGGAAGATACCGAACAGGATCCCCATCCTGAGTGACACAGACTGCGACACCAGCGTCTACATCAAAAACAACTCCGTCCTCACCGTGACCATCGCAAGAGCATACATCACCAGCAGCTGTGCTAAGGACATCGCGCGCATCTTAAACAACGATTACGGCAAGGTGGTCGTGTTCGGAGCGCATGGCGAATCTCTAGAGACCTCAGAGCTCACCGAAGAATTGAGGAAAAAAGGAATGTTTCCTTGTGTAGATGCCAGCCTGCCCAACGAACTTCGAGGATTAACATATTATGATGGACACGTAGCTTTTCTCAAGAGTAATGATATACGCGTGCTTAAGGGTACACTAGTCGACGGCACGAACTATTTTGTGCGCGGGGTTAAAATGCGTGCTATATCAACTGACAACACGTGTGGAACAGATAGATGCTGTTATGAGCAGTAAGAAGCTAGTTCGCGTACGAATACACACTCTTGCAAATTTGTAGCGAAATGGATAATGATTTAGAACGAAAACGAGCGCGCGAAATTTTATAAACAGACCTTTGGGAGTCTGGATATCATGAAAAAACGACTAAATGTATCTGTATGAAATAAAATTATTTGCATCGTTGAACTACTTATCTATCCCAGTATGGAGACCGTTTTTCAATTTTCCTTCTTCTTATGGTAGGTACTTATTTGCGCCCAAAGATGCGTAAAAATTAGTGTTAAAATAAAGAACTTTCGAAGCTCATAACTTTCAAGTAAATTTTATTTTTACTTTTTTGCTTCCATACAGGGCTAGATAATGATAAGACAAATTGATATCATTTTTTATTTTGAACGTACATCGTCAAACAGTGGAGTAAAAGCCAGACTACGTTTGTATGGAAGAATTTTCGACTAGTGTTAGTGTAGTTAAGGAAGAATTGTACAATAATGTCGTTAACGGTAACTATGGCAGTGCAGTGAGTATAAGTAGGAGCTTCGTTACCGCGGGTGTTGGTGAAGACCTTAACATTATTGTACAGAAATTTATCAGGGAAGCTCCGCGAAACGTCGTTTTCTTCGCGTACAAGCTGTGGCACGGAGGCGCTCAAGATATTGTTCGCAAACATTTCCCCAAACCGTTCCAACACATCATTTACGAAGACCCTGTGACAATAGTCAATAGAAATTACGGACAGGCTTTGAAGTTAGATTCGAAGATCGATCCAAAGAACAATGACAGAGCCATTTGGGGTGATAGACGACTACCCAAAACTAGTGAGAGACTGAGCTGGAAGTTTCTGCCCGCGTGTAAAGGTAACGATCTCACATTTGAACTGTACAACATTGATCGCGAAATGTTCATGAGAATGGATGATGTTGGGGACTATGCCAACGAAAAACAATGTTGGGGATCGGAAAAAAATAAAGAAGTTCCTGACGACGACGACAGATTTAAATATTATTTGGAGCCAGTGATTGTAAGTGATGCTGACCCAGTGTTCCTAATAATAAATGTACATCAAAATCAAGGACTCAAACTAGAAGGGAAAACTGACGATTTTGGAGACAGACTTCTTTGGGGCAACAATGGCAACGTTCGCGTTGTAAATGATCGATACAGGTGGGTTGTAACCAAATGGTCATCTTCCCAATAATTAGGTAGATCTTCAGAACTTCTTAGCCGAATCTACATCAATTTATCAACATAAATGTATATAGAATTTATTGTCTAAAAAACAGATTCGGGTTGTATTTTTTTATATTTCTAGTGTCCAAAAATGTATACGTTTTGTTTGAAAATAAAGTGTTGATAAAATACATGTTGTTTCGTTTCGCAGTCGATTTAGAATGAACTCCAATGCTAATTTAGAACACATTACCGTTTCAAACTACCCCAATAATACTAAGAAAATATACTAAAATATCCTAAAATGTTCCGCTCAGTCGAAGGTCGATCCCGCTGGAGGGGATTACAACTTAGTGCACGGAGATTAGATTTCCCTCCCTATTGCTTCGCGCTGCAATTTTGCGCTTTCAGTATTTCGGAGGATAACTTAGTTACTTGAATAGCGTTACACCAAGGGGATGAAATATTAATGATGGGGACGTAATGATTTCCATGGGTAATGTTTTAGTAAAGCGTTTAAATTTTAAAAGATTGGATGATTTTTGTGGTATTGAATTTTGTATAAAGAAACGGGAAAAGGTAAAAATAAATATATTTAGTTTATACTGGGGGGTCTACATTGGAGAAGAAATTCTTAAGCTTGGTTTTAATTTGGAGATTCTTTAGAAGCAACACATTACTGCTATTTTTTTAGTCTATAAAAATCCTTGCTGGCACAGCTTATTCTTTTTAGCGATAAATACTGTTCATTTCCTTCCCGCTTTCAACAAAGCCATCAGTCGTACATCTAGGGGAATCGATTCCATTATTAGCACCCCTGTGTTGATATATGGGAACTATTGAGTACATGTTAGCAGGTTCACTAGTGGAGGATATAGGGGTGTTAGTTTTACATAGTGGCTGGGAGACGGGCTCAAAGCATGGTCGGGATGTATCGTCGTTTAAAGCTATTATATTTAGGTGAACGTTACCCCAACAGGAAAGTGACTCCTAGAGTGATTTGAGTGGAACGTATACTTAGTGCGTAATCTGCTATGAATGTGCGCCACATAAAAAATAAGTGCGTGTCGTAGTTTTTGAAAAAAAAACGGAAATAACGATTCCTGTTAGCGTAACGTTGTTCCAGCAGGAAAATTCTAAACGAATGATCGGAATGAGAAATATTGTGCCTGGGCAGAGAGCTTATAGTAGTGCAAAAATGTGCGCCGAAAATATAATTGGTACGTAATCAGGTTTTCGAGATATTGCATTTCCTGCTGGAGTAACGTTTTGAAGAATCGTGTATCTCTAAAACCATTGTACATACGCCTGTAGAATAAACATACACGAGTAGCTCTTGATATGTGCGTATTTGTGCCGGAATTAGATTTAAGGAAATATTTATAATTTTCAAGTAAAATTTTTAGAAAACTCGATAAAAGGTCGCAGCGCCTAAATGAGAAAACGTATAAGCTCGCTGAAAACTGTATTCAGTCCATCTTGACCAAAAACATAAAAAGTTTCAAAAGCATACATGCTTGCGTTATCGAATAATATTGCTAAAAGTCAAAACGAGGTTGTCATAACTTTGACGGCAAAATACAAGAAACTGACTGATAGGTAGGTGTAAACCACAGGTATGTGCGTTTAGTCAAAAATATATAGTGAAAATATTCAGCTTGGAATTTTTCTTATTTAGTAGATTTAATGAAAAAGCTAAACATGTAAACAAAGGCTGGTTATACGACCAAATTCGAATGACTACGAAAAAGCGACGGATTCATACATATCGATGACCTTCTTACTTGGACGTATTAAACCTAAGCTGTTGTCCGTACAGTCGCGTTCAAACGTTTGTTGGTAGAGTCTGGTAAATTAAAGTAGACACTCGAATTATTTGCAAACTTTTTATATGGCAATGCTATACTAATGTCAACATCAATTTTTGGTGGTTTGTTGTGGTCTTGATAATAGCATTTATTTAAGTGAAAAATTAATAAAACAGTTCATAGTGGATTACGGGAGATGTCGTTTCGCATGATGTCTAAATATTAAGAAAAACATCAAGAGAAAGAGGTCGAATTAAAAAATAACCATGATTTTTTACGTGTGGTGTTAGATTTCATAAGTTATTATGACGCTAATAAGTTGAATATACCAAAATTATTACAGAATACTGTTGTTTTTTTATTGAGATTGATACATAAAAACTTTAGTAAAGACGTACCAACCTTTAAATTTAAACCAATATGTATTGATACAATTAAAAACGCGTTCAAAAGTCTGAATATAAAAAATACTGAAGACTTATGGGGGATTTCCGTTAGGGTTCTTGGAGATATTATTGATTCAATCGCTCCTGTCCTAACAGGCATATTCAATCAATGTTTGGACAGCGCCACGTTTCCTGACTTAATGAAACACAGTAAAGTAGTACCAATTTTCAAATCAGGCTGTAAGAGTGATCCCTCTAATTATAGACCTATTTCCGTGCTTTCAGCATTGAGTAAAATCTATGGAAAATCATGCTGGACCAGATGTTGTCTCACTTCAATTTAAATGGGATCCTGCATAGTCAGCAGTTTGGTTTCACGAAAGGTAGGTCGACAACGGACGCGGGAGTGAAACTCATCAGCCACATCTTGGAATCTTGGGAGAAGTGCCAGGATGCAATTGGCATTTTCTGTGATCTCTCAAAAGCGTTCGACTGCGTCGATCACAACACACTGATCTGTAAATTACAACACAACGGAATTCGAGGACAAGCTGCTGATCTTGTGCTTTCATATTTATCAAACAGACAGCAAAAAGTAAATGTAAATGAGGCGACGTCCTCCGGGTCTCTAGTCAAGATGGGCGTGCCCCAAGGTTCAATTCTCGGCCCTTTCCTTTTTCTTGTTTACATTAATGGTCTCCCTTTTATGATGGCCAAATTATCGGATATAATTTTATTTGCTGATGATACTTCGCTAATTTTTAAAATAGATAGGAAAGATATGGATGTGTTACATGTCAACGAAAGTCTAATTGTTCTCTCAAAATGGTTCGCAGCTAACAATCTTTTACTGAATGCGAAAAAAACAAAATGTCTAAAGTTCTCCTTACCAAATGTACCTCAACGTGATCTAAATTTAAATCTTGACGGCAAAAATCTTGAAGTTATAACGTAAACTGTATTCTTGGGGATTACAATCGATTCTAAATTGCAGTGGGGCGCGCACATTAGAACTGTTTCGGGTAGGTTAAGTTCGGCTGCGTATGCAGTAAGGAAGATAAGGCAGTTAACCGATGTAGCTACGGCTAGGCTGGTATACTATGCTTACTTCCACAGTATTATGTCTTATGGCATTCTGCTGTGGGGATCAGCAGCGGACGTTGACTCAATTTTCGTCTTACAAAAGAGGGCAATCCGCGCGATCTATAAAATGGGTCCTCGCGAGTCCCTCAGTGAAAAATTTAAAGAGATCGATATACTGACTCTACCTTCACTTTATATTTTAGAATGTATTTTATACGTACGCAAAAATCGAGGGCTTTTCAAAACTAGAAGCGACTTCCATAATTTAAATACACACAGTAAGCACGACATTGTAATACCCAAAATCAGATTAACGAAAACTAGCAAGTCTTTTCTTATAAACAGTATACGCTTCTATAATAAGTTGGCAAAGTCAGTTATAGAACTGACCGATGGAAAGTTCAAAAACTTCATCAAACGTGTCCTTATTAAAAAAGCATATTATAAAATCAAGGACTACGTTGAAGATCGGTGGTTCAATAAAGAATATAATAAATAAATAAATAAATAATAAGATAAAAATTTTAGCTCCTTCTGCGCATGCGGCTTCCCTGGTAACTTATAAACGGTACAAATATGTGGATGTCTCTAACTATTCTCAAACTCATTTTAAAACTTCATCAAACGTGTCCTTATTAAAAAAGCATATTATAAAATCAAGGACTACGTTGAGGATCCATGGTGGTTCAATAAAGAATATAATAAATAAATAAATAAATAATAAGATAAAAATTTTAGCTCCTTCTGCGCATGCGGCTTCCCTGGTAACTTATAAACGGTACAAATATGTGGATGTCTCTAACTATTCTCAAACTCATTTTTCTTTTTTTTTTTTTCTCTTCTTTTAATTGGACTTTTTACAATGGTTTTCAATCATCTTAATAACCCTTTGCTAAGAATAGTTACAGCACTGATAACTACATTTGTGCCACATGTTTAATTTAGTCTTGTTATACATTTATATTTATTTATTTTTTTACCTTTTGTATCTTAGATGCTTTTACCGATTGTTTTGTAAATGTGTGAACATTGTAGGCCTTCTAGATTCCTAGATGCTTGATAACATTTGATAACTTTATATCTCGTTTTACTTTTTATTTTTAGTTTCTAAAGTTTTATTGTCGGGCCTACGTTGTCCTCCCATATTTAAGTAATGCTGAAACATGGAAATATTGTAAAAACAAACCATATTTTTAAAAGAGTAACCATGGAGTTTCTTGCCGGTTCTTCTCCATAGGAAACGACCAACCCGAACCGTGCGCCTTTTGTCGACGTTTTATAAGTAGGCCTATGTAAAATAAAAAAATATTTTGATTTTTGAATAACAAAAATATTACCTACCTCAATTACTCATGTATTTTTATTCATACGAAATAAAATAAATATTTCTAAAGTATCAAATTAGGTTATTCCAGATATTTCATACTAGTTTTGGGGTTGCTATGCTGATATTTTTTTTTAATTTGCCGCGCTTTTTCAGTCTCTGCTTTCGTTTGCCAGACCACAGACGTTTGCTCTATGACCTAATTTTGGGGACTAATTAAAAAAATACATTAAATGCACCTTGTGACCATAACAAATGAAAGAGCTTGTTGATATAGAAATTATTATTTTTATTCTTTTAATTTTGTTTCTAAAGTAATTATGGCATCAAATCACAGATCAAATTACAAACCTATTAATATTAGAAAACAGTTCAATCAAATTATTTGTACCTTGTGTAGTCATTATTATTTAAAATCACATATTTGTTTTTATTTACTTAAGTACTAAAATACAAACAGTAAAATTGAAATCACATATTTGTTTTTATTTACTTAAGTACTAAAATACAAACAGTAAAATTGGCTTTTTATTTATAAACTGTATCTGTAGGTTCTTTTTTGTAGTCGGTATTCATCCCACATATCTTGAACGTTTTTTTTTAAAACATCCGCCATCTATTTTTTGGTCTCTAAAGTACTTTTTTCTATTAATATTATAAAGGCAATGTTTGGATGTGTCCACAAAATACCGAATATATTTTAATGAAATTTGGAATAAAGAAGATGGGTAACTTGGCACTACTTTTTCTAATGTACTTACCTAATCAAGTGCAAAGTCACGGAAACAGCTAGTAGAATATAATCCAAAAACAAGTAAATTTTTCTATAACTTTTCTACCTCAGTGTACTCAGGCACAACACGCTACAACCGGTTCGTGAGTAAAGTTAAGAAGGTCATCGATATGTATGAATCCGTCGCTTTTTCGTAGTCATTCGAATTTGGTCGGATAACCAGCCTTTGTTTACATGTTTAGCTTTTTCATTAAATCTACTAAATAAGAAACATGCCAAGCTGAATATTTTCACTATATATTTTTGACTAAACGCACATACTTGTGGTTTACACCTACCTATCTTGGGTTGAGTCAGTTTCTTGCATTTTGCCGTCAAAGTTATGACAACCTCGTTCTGACTTTTAGCAATATTATTCGATAACGCAAGCATGTATGCTTTTGAAACTTTTTATGGTTATTACAAGCGTCAAGATGGACTGAATACAGTTTTCAGCGAGCTTATACGTTTTCTCATTTAGGCGCTGCGAACTTTTTTCGGGTTTTCTAAAAAGCGCATTTTCTTGAAAATTTTAAATATTTCCTTAAATCTAATTCAGGCACAAATACGCACATATCAAGAGCTACTCGTGTATGTTTATTCTACAGGCGCACGTACAATAGTTTTAGAGATACACGATTCTTCAAAACGTTACTCTAGCAGGAAATGCAATATCTCGAAAATCTGATGACGTACCAATTATTTTCTCGGCGCACATTTTTGCACAACTATAAGCTCTCTGCCCATGCACAATATTTCTCATTCCGATCATTCGTTTAGAATTTTCCTGCTGGAACAACGTTATCCTAGCAGGAATAGTTTTTTCCGTTTTTTTCAAAAACTACGACACGCACTTATTTTTTGGCGCACATTCATAGCAGATTACGCAATAAGTATACGTTCCACTCGATATCACTCTAGGAGTCACTTTCCTGTTGGGGTAACGTTTACTATATTTAGTGGAAACATTTGTATTTTTGATAGATATTTACTTTTGGGTTATTCCAAGATGTTGAAACGTTTTTTTAAACATTGGGATCTGTTATGGTCCCCTAGAAAAAACACTTCGATGTCCGAGTTATTTCTCGGCCCCTCTATAAGATAAGATAAGACTAAAATCTTTTCATTTTTTCATCGCCACGCTAAGAAGAAATATTTCTTAAATGAATTACATATCATGCAAAATATGGGTGCAATTCTGATTAACAAAACAGGATAAAATGTCTAATTATAAGGTGTTTCTAAACTCTTCTCGTTAGTGGCTGAAATTCCCAATTATTTGTTTGTTTTTATGTGGTTTCCCCGCCTGATAATATGTATGCCATTGAGTATATAAGAGCCCGCCACACGATGAACAGTTAGACACACAGTGCACGTTAAGTTGGTGAGTATCTTGATATAAAACCTATTTAATAAAATATAAACATCCTGACTTTAAAACTGACGGATTTTCATACAAACTTTCATCCCCTATTTCACGCCCTTAGGGGTGGAATTTCCAAAAATCCTTTCTTAGTGCTCACCTACACTATCAAAGGAACCTACGTGCCAAGTTTCATGTTTGAAGCTTCAGCCGTTTGGGATGTGCATTGATGGTCAGTGAGTCAGTCAGTCACTTGCTTCTTTTATATGTTTAAAGATATCTTTTTATTTGCGTTCGCTGATAACTTCGTCGTTTATGAACCGATTTTGAAGAATTTCCGAAGTCAGTATTGAAAAACGGAAAACAATAGTTACCAAAGACACCGAATTCGGAGAAGAAAGTTATTTTTCGCTTTGTAGTGTTAGGTTTTGGAAGTCTGTTTGATTTTTTTGTTTATTCGAAACAAGGCGCTGGCTGACGGCTCCGTCCGCGTAATATTCGGCAATTCTCTCGGGATAACAAGATAAATTAAAAGAAAGTTAATTCAATAAATCAAAAACCCGACTGCTTGAAAAGCAAACTAAAAAGACGTAAACAAGGAGAAAATCATGCTGTGCAGTCGGAGGATACATATTCGCGAGCTGGCTGATCAAAACCAGATGTTTATTGTTTTTTTCGAATGAGGTAAATTTAAACAAATAAGTTTTATATATTTTTGAAATCACTTCTTAAAACCCTTTATTTTGATACAAAAAAAACCCCATGGCTTATAAATCCATGCTTTTTAATCTATATAATTTATCTAGTAGTAGTTACGCTTTCATCGAACTATAAACAGGAAAAAACTAAGGAAACTCGCTACCACCTTGTTAAATTTTAAGTTTTTGCGTCAGTGGAAGGCATTGCCGTGGCTGAATACTGGGCCAGGCAAAGCATGTAACTAAAAAGAGTCTGTTTGTCACAGACAAGCTAAGAAAAAAAACTTTATTGCAAAAAAATACTACCGACTTCCAAATAACAAAACTACAAAGTGAAAAATTACTTTATTTTTGGAAGTCGGTGTCTTTGGTAGGTACCATTTTTCTTGCGTTATGGACACCGACTACCTTAAGAGCATACTGGCGTGGCGTTATGTTATGAAATAGTATAAACAATGAACAGACATGCGATTGCAGCAATCCAGAGAGGCTTGCCGTTGTTTATAGAAGAGTTCTGTTGTATATCTTCGAAGTCCTTAATCAGATGTTGACCAAATTAAAATGGGACCAATTTGGGAACATACTCTTTCAAACAAAAAATGAATTTTCAAAATCACTCCCCAAATGACGGCGATATCGGTGCATATACATTAAAAAAAAAACCTACATGAAGTCGAACATAGAAACGCCTCCTTTTTGGTAAGTCGGTTAAAAATAGATCTTGTTAAATAACATGCAAAATGTGCATGCAATTCTGTATGATAAAAGAGGATAAAAGGTCTAATTATAAGGTTATCTTAAACTCTTACCGTTAGTGGCTGATATTCCCAATTTTGTTTATTTTATGTGGTTGCCCGGCCTGATAACGGGTATGCTGTCGAGTGTATAAGACGCCACACGTTGAACAGATAGACACACAGTGCACGTAAGTTGGTGAATATCTTGACATAAAATCTATTTATACTCTCTTTTATTCAAATAATATAGAAATCGTACATAATTTTTATTTTGAGTTCCCAGTATGCCCTAAACTTCAAAAATGCATTAATTTAACGTCATTATCAGTTTTCTTTTAATCAGGTAAATACTATACAATATTGGAATTGTTGGATATAATACTACTACAAATCCAAATAAATTAATTATAAATGTCATTATTTTTTTGCTGCTGGATAGTTTCTTTACCACATATTATTTTTGTGTTTCAGGTTCATATATGCGTTTAACTTTGAAATGCATTCATTTAGCGTCTGGAAGCTTGCCGCTGAACCAAACTATAACACCAACATTGACCAGGAGTTTCCTTACTCCGACCTACCCCACCAAGGAGAGTACAGATTGTTGAAAATACCTGTTTCTCTCAACAACTTGATCAAACATGTTGACTACTTTGGTGAAGGTAGGGTCGTATCCTCAGGAGGCATAAGTGGTTTCCCAAATTGCTACAATGTCAATCAACAGTATAGGCTGGTGAGTAGC
The DNA here is from genome assembly GCA_945859665.1 of Anorthoa munda. Taxonomy (NCBI): domain Eukaryota; kingdom Metazoa; phylum Arthropoda; class Insecta; order Lepidoptera; family Noctuidae; genus Anorthoa; species Anorthoa munda. The sequence goes on along the minus strand of OX243901.1, from coordinate 3,627,731 downwards.
GGGCCGGATAAGGACAAGAAGATACCGAACAGGATACCCCTCCTCAGTTACACTGACTGCGACACCAGCGTCTACATCAAAAACAACTCCGTCCTCACCGTGACCATTGCAAGAGCATGCATCACCAGTAGCTGTGCTAAGGACATCGCGCGCATCGTAAACAACGATTATGGCAAGGTGGTCGTGTTCGGAGCGCATGGCGAATCTCTAGAGACCTCAGAGCTCGCCGAAGAATTGAGGAAAAAAGGAATGTTTCCTTGTGTAGATGCCAGCCTGCCCAACGAACTTCAAGGATTAACATATTATGATGGACACGTAGCTTTTCTCAGGAGTAATGATATACGCGTGCTTAAGGATGAATTGTACAATAATGTCGTTAATGGTAACTATGGCAGTGCAATGAGTATAAGTAGAAGCTTCGTTACCGCGGGTGTTGGTGAAGACCTTAACATTATTATAAAGAAATTTATCAGAGAAGCTCCGCGAAACGTCGTGTTCTTCGCGTACAAGCTGTGGCACGGAGGCGCTCAAGATATTGTTCGCAAACATTTCCCCAAACCGTTCCAACACATCATTAACGAAGACCCTGTGACAATAGTCAATAGAAATTACGGACAGGCTTTGAAGTTAGATTCGAAGATCGATCCAAAGAACAATGACAGAGCCATTTGGGGTGATAAACGACTACCCAAAACTAGTGAGAGACTGAGCTGGAAGTTTCTGCCCGCGTGTAAAGGTAACGATCTCACATTTGAACTGTACAACATTGATCGCGAAATGTTCATGAGAATGGATGATGTTGGGGACTATGCCAACGATAAACAATGTTGGGGATCGGAAAAAAATGAAGAATTTCCTGACGACGACAACAGATTTAAATATTATTTGGAGCCAGTGATTGTAAGTGATGCTGACCCGGTGTTCCTAATAATAAATGTACATCAAAATCAAGGACTTAAACTAGAAGTGGCATCTGACGAGTTTGGAGACAGACTTCTTTGGGGCAACAATGGCAACGTTCGCGTTGAAAATGATCGATATATGTGGGTTGTTACCAAATGGTCATCTTCCCAATAATTACGGTAGATCTTCAGAACTTCTTATCCGAATCTACATCAATTTATCAACATAAATCTATATATAGAATTTATTACTTGTATAAAAAACAGATTCGGGTTGTTAATTTTTATATTTCCAGTGTCCAAAAACGTATAAGTTTTGTTTGAAAATAAAGTGTTGATAAAATACATGTTGTTTCGTTTCGCAGTAGATTTAGAATGAACTCCACTGCAAATTTAGAACACATTACCGTTTCAAACTACCCCAATAATACTAAGAAAATATACTAAAATGTTCCGCTCAGTCGAAGGTCGATCCCTCTGGAGGGGATTACAACTTATTGCACGGAGATTAGATTTCCCTCCCTATTGCTTCGCGCTGCAATTTTGCGCTTTCAGTATTTCGGAGGATAACTTAGTTACTTGAATAGCGTTACACCAAGGGGATGAAATATTAATGATGGGGACGTAATGATTGCCATAGGTAATGTTTTAGTAATGCGTTTAAATTTTAAACGATTAGATGATTTTTGTGGTATTGGATTTTATATAAAGAAACGGGAAATTGTAAAAATTAATATATTTAGTTTTTATTCAGGGGTCTACATTGGGAAAGAAATTCTGAAGCTGGGTTTTAATTTAGGAGATTCTTTAGAAGCAACACATTACTGCTATTTTTTTTGTCTATAAAACTCCTTGCTGGCACAGCTACATAACACAAAGATTATTTTTTTTAGCGATAAATACAGTACATTTCCTTCCCGCTTTCAACAAAGCCATCAGTCGTACATCTAGGGGAATCGATTCCATTATTAGCACCCTTTTGTTGATATATGGGAACTATTGAGTACATGTTAGCAGGTTCACTAGTGGAGGATATAGGGGAGTTAGTTTTATATAGTGGCTGGGAGACGGGCTCAAAGCATGGTCGGGATGTATCGTCGTTCTATGCTATTATATTTAGAGGAAAAATTTGTATTTTTGATACTTTGGTACTTTTGGGTTATTCCAAGATGTTGAAACGTTTTGTTAGGAAATTACAAGACTGATGAACAAAGGCAGATCTTCAGGTTTTGACGGAGAAACCCTTTTATAGTCAGAGTTAAAAAAATATGCTAAAATGTTGGTGTTTGTGTTATAATTTTGAATCTGTCAGTGGTAGTTCCTAAATGGATGAACTGATTTTGATTTAGTTTTTTTTGTTTCAAAGTAGACTTTGTCGAGAGTGAAAATCGGTTCAAAAGTACGTGTTTCGATGGATTATTACTAGATAAATTATATAAACTATATGTAACGTGATATTTTCTTGGGAACAATAAAGCACCATATACTGAGAACGATGTTTATTAAATGTAACCCTTGAACACGTTACCAAAGTAAATAAATTTAAAAGGGTCGCTGGTTGCAGTTGGCTGGTCAACTTTTCTCCGTATCAAAATATTTCCCAACTAATTTATAGTGGAGGGTGGAAGAACAAAAAAGCATAGATTAATAAGCCTCGGGGGTTTTTAAATTTATAATATTTATAATATAATTTCTTCTCTACCTTCTTCTGCCTTGTCTCAAAAACAAAGAAATGAAAATTTCAAAGTGCCTTCATTACTCATCTAAAAATATATCGTACAACATAAGGCAGGGTTCAACGCGGTTGCACGAACACTGCCCCTTGCCTGCACCGACCCTATCCACCCCCAGTCGTGTGCAGATATCCTAATATTAATTTACTACATAAACGTGGGATTTGTTATTTCGACACTCGGTAGTGTGGGGTTCCATGTTAATTTGTTGTTTATTTGGACTTGATGACTGATTGTTTTGAGTAGTGGTGTGATAATATAGATGTCTTGAATTCATATGTTATGCAAATAGAGGGTTAATCAAGAATTCCCAAAGGGTAAATGGTTTTGAGTGGGTCTGTACAAATGTTGAATATTTTGACAGTAAAATGCAGCATGCTGTCACTTCATACAATTGGAAAAGCTTTAAGGCGCTGCGCAAACGTAGAAACTTTTAGTTTCCAGTTACCGATACCGAACACTTTTTGAACGTCATGAGTAGGTATGTGTTAAGTTGAAGCAACTGGACACAAAGATACTGGTTCTATAGAAATCAGTGGTTTGTATCTGACACAAGACACAAAAGTGTTCACGTTTGCGCCCTGCCTAAGGCAATGTAGTTTAGAAGCTACCTTCGAAAAGAAAAAAAATAATGAGGCAACTGAGATATCTACAGATGTATAAGACTTTATTTATTAGGACTGAAAGTACCTTCCATCCTCATCTAGAATTCAACTAGAAGTAAGCAGGAACCTATTACCTTTTTGCCGTGCCAAAAACTAAAAATATTGCAATCAAATTTTATCACAATCATCCCCTAAAATGAAGCCATACAATTTTAAAATACCAAAGTATTCGAATTAATGGCAACATTATTAACACCATAAAAAGTCCAAATGTCAATCACAAGTTCCCCTTGTACTTGTACCTTAACATAGAATAAGAGAATAGTAAAGAAGCGAAACTTATGTCAGTTATGGAATACTAACAATATTGTGGACCAAAAAGTTGTCTTTGTTTTTACAAGCTTTTATTTAACTTGTATGTATGTGTTCGGGTGAAATATTCGCAACTGAATTTTAAAGCAGTTATCCTCCACCGATTAAGATGATATTTTGCATACACGTTTAGTTTGGATGACAATGCATGGTTAGCTAAGTGACGTCATTCTAAATCCAATATGGCGGACGGCCCAAGATGGCGGACTAGTAAATTTTGTGCACTGACATGATATGGGTGTCAAATGAAAAGGTTTGCTGAGAAGAATACGAAAAAAGATTGGTTTAAAAAAGAAAAAAACATGAATAGTTTTATTTATATTATTGGTAGGCTTGCGTTTGACTTAGCTCATCTTATGGTACGCGACGTACGGTCGTCGGTCTTTATTAAATAAATAATAATATTATCGCTTTAAAGGACAATTATTGTTTTGCTCAATGCCGTGCTAGGATGATTATCGAGTTTGTTTGCAGGACTGGCTGTCAAGTGTGCACTAAACTTACTCAAACCTTAAATATCCCAATTCCACTGAAATTAGCTATGGCTTAAACATTGCGCATGCGCATTGTAAATACAATGTCTGTAAAGCAACTTCCGATCAACGTCATCGCATTCTGAGATTCTGATACGAATCCAAATTCGTGATGATTTGGATTCGTATCCGAGGCTGGCCTAAATTGCTTTCGTTCTAAATTCAAACGGATGGAATTTTGATCTAATGCGCATCCTCTTAATAGTCCGGTCAAATTAGACCAAAAAATAGAGATAGGTTTACAGTAATTCGCATAGAGCTGAAAATTGACACAATGTTCAAATTTTCAGCTCTATGCGAATTAATGCAATTTGATAATATGTCTAATTTGACCGGACTATAATCCATAGTACACACGACTGCTTCCGACCGACATTGATCCGAATCCAAGAAACGGAAAAAAGACTTAGGATATGTTCTCAGAGAAGTTTCGCGTCTACACGTACACATCTTAGTCTATGAGCGGTCCGCCCAAGGGGAATGTTTACCCGAGTGTGTGTAGGTCGGGAATCGAAGCGGTGCCGCTATCGATCCGGCAACCATGGCGAATGGAAACGGGGGAGACGGCGTCCGTGTTTTATTTTGTTCCTTACGAACTTCGTGGTTTGGAACTGCAGACAATGTTGAAATGCTACGGCTTTTAGAAAAAGTATGCAAGCTGGAGCTAATAATGTTATTTTAGGAAGCAAACTGACAGCTACACCGATTAACTGAAGAGTTTTATGGTCATGGTCGAATGTTAGAGCAGACTGTTATTTGGCGCTTGACACAGTACCTACATTTTAGATGCAGCAAATAAAACTTGCCTCCTGTATCAGTTCCAATTTTAAGAGGCAATGCGGTCGCAGACATCGGACTGAATTTCCTAAGTAAAAAGTCATAATTCGAAGTTTGGCTCTCGCCTATTTCCTCCTCCAATATTGGACCAATTTAAAAGATATTTAATAAACTGAAAAATAAAGATATATACTGTGCCCCTATGTTCGTGTGTCTATGTATGTCTTTTTGTGTTTTGTTTTATACAGACTAATTGATATAATGGAGAAGATAATTAATATTGTTATTAAACAGCAGAGTGTGGCCGTTTGTTTACAATATACTGCATCAATAAACTATTAGATGTAGGCACGCTCATATCTTTTTAATTAAGATAAATGTTTGCTCTAAGTGGCCAGATAATCTTTGTGTGAAAACATTGAAACAACGACGGCACCCGTGACAACGGTGACGTTGTTCTAATATGTTTGTCGGCTGTCAACACAGTTTTATCCAAAGTTTTGGCTTAGTCTGACAGCCTGGGCTCAAACTTTTGATAAGTCTGGCAGTTTGAAGGCTCTCCCAGTTGACGCAAAAATGCAACAATTGTGCGACATCCTTTAGCTTGAGTTTTTAAACCAACGGAGGGTCATCCGTAGTGTTTGAGCCAAATGATGACTATAGCCTCGCTGATACAGGGCCTAAGCCAAAACTATAGCTAATCTTGATACCTGTAATGTCCAAATTGGAATAGGTACCTGGTTGAAAACCTTGGGCAACTTGCACAGATCGTTATTTACCTAAGGATATAATAAAAAAAACTTACCTGTACATAAAAGCCAGTGTGCGATCCATCTGAACTCTGCGGCAAAGCGTAACGCACTAACAACACCTCCTTAGGCGAACCTGATGGAAAATATTGAAGTTATAATATATATAAATAAATGATTCTCCACAACAGTAGTCAATATTTGAGTCAATTTAATACAAAAACAGTTTAGGGACTTCTTTATATTCTGTCGAGTGGATGGTGAACTTTTATGACAAATTGTACCCAGTAGGTTGGGCATTCCTCCCCCTCCGGTGGGTTACCATTTTTTCGATTCGGGGGCTCAGTAGCCGTGATCTGGTCATCCACAGGCCTCGGTGAAGCGAAGAGGAACCCGAGGAGGGGCCGTTCGTCAGGGTTTTGCCGTTATGCCGACGACGTAGCGGCAACAGGTAGGTTGTGTCGTCGCTTTCGGCGACATCGCAACTGGCCGCGATGTCGTGTATTGGATGCATCGCGGCTGAGGATTGGAGGCCGCGGCGGGAGAGGAGTGCCGGTATCAAGGTGCGCCGCGGCCTGCACGGGGTCGCCACCGTCTGATGGTAGACGCGGTGGGGCCGCAGGGGAGGAGGAGTGTCGGTATAGCGTAGGCCGCCCTCCATATACCCTGCGGCCGAAAAATGGTAGGTGGCAGGGTCATTAACCTCGAACCGTCACAAGCGGACCAACGGTGCCATACACGGGGTTGTCTGGCGCCCATATGCTGGTTTGGTCCCTGGGGTGGTCACGGCGTACAGTGTGTTCTGGTGCGCAGGTGATGGGGTGTACTCCCCCGAGGAGGGTCCGGTGATAGATAGCCACGGCGGGTTCGCGGTGAGTGCTTACGCGTGATAGCCATAAGCGGCACAGGAGGACACCGTGGAGTTTTAGTGGGTTGGGATCCCACATAACTGCCGAGGTAGTGCAGTATGCATGAGCTTTTTACCAAGAAAAAAATATTTTGGGCCTTCATACATAGCAGTGTCAGTGACATTCATTAGATCATCGAGAGTGCAGACGTATGGGCAATTTGGTCCCTGCCATGTTCTGGATAGACGCACCGCACTCACTTTGGGTAGGTGACCAGCGCGCGCGATTTATTACATACGCTCTCTTGATTTTTAATTGTGATCGCATTCAAGTATTTTTTACTTCGATATCAACACTGAGCAGCACGACCTGGCTGTGGCCCATGGCTCCCCGAGGTACGGCTCAAGTCCAGTTTCTTTTGAAACCCTCAAAAGCTTACCTGCATCATCATCTTCCTGCCCTTGACCCATGTTAGTCGGGGTCGGCGCAACACGTTTTCCTCCTCCATACCGTCCTGTCTCCTGTCACGCTATCACTGACTCTCTTTTCTTTCATATCACTCCTCACAATCCATCCATCGAAAGCCTAAATATATAAAATAATTTTTAAAATTCTGGTTTGAAGAAGTGTTACTAACCTGAAGTGTTGTATGACGGGAGGGGGCGCGGAGCGGGGCGCGCTCAGCGAGCCGCACCAACGCCATCAGCCCCCGCCTGGAAATTATTATCATCCTGTTACATGCCTTACTAATTAGTAATTAACTAGTTACTACTGCTCGGTCAAACTGTCCGGCTTCTCGAAAAACTAGCCTGGACAGGCGCTATTCGCCAGACGTGACACTGCGATAATTTTTCATAAAAACTTGAAAATAATATTGTCGCATTGTCACGTCCCGCCTTTTAGTAGTGGTCTTTACATTACTCATAGAGTCACATTAAACATTTTAGATGGAGCACTATTGGTTTATTTTTCTTTCTGTAAAATAAGAGTAACACAAATTTTAGTTTTCAGCCTTTGCTAATTTAGGAACATTATTTTTAATAAGAGCAGTGGTGGCCCAGTGGTAACGGCCGCGACTAACAAGTTGTAGGTCGTGGATTCGAAACCAAGCAGGCACATTACTTTGATTAAATTAATCCATCACCACTGCTCTCAAAACGGTGAAAGAAAACATCGTGAGGAAACCGGCATGTCCCAGAACCAAAAATTCGAAGAAGTTGTGACATTCGCATTGGGCCAACTCGCACTGGGCCCGCGTGGTGGATTACGGCCTATTCCCTCTCACAGAGAGGAGGCCTGTGTCCCAGCAGTGGAAACATTAAAAGGCTGAAGATGATGAGGATGTTTAATAACACAATCAAATGATAAGAAGCTGTTGATTTTACTCATTGCATCTTATTACATTCTCAATAGGACCAAAGGACTCAATAGACCAAAAAATCTATGTTGAACTATGTAAGTATATTACAATGTCGCGACGGGGCAACCGCAGCTACTTACTAGAATTAGTAGCCAGAGACATATTGAATATGTAATGTGCTTAATTAATATGTAAAGCCTGCTCGTCTAGGGACCTTATAACATCTTACCAATTACTGCTGCGCATTAATTAGCAAATTGCGCAACTTGGATGAACTGGCATGTCCTAGAACCAAATATTCTAAGACAGGGGTTGCCAAACTTTTTTTTTGTCGCGCCTCTTTACTGCCTAAAGTGAAAAAGCCCACGCCCGGTTTTTGTATTTGTATTCAGGTAACTAACAGTCATTTACAAAAAATCTTAAGTTAATGAAGTCGGTCAATCGACCAAGTGCGACTCAGATTATCTCAAAAAAACACGTTTGTTGTATGGGAGCCCCTCTTAAATAGGTACCTATTTATGTTATTCCGTTTTTAGTATTTGTTTTTATAGCGGCAACAGAAATACATAATCTGTGAAAATTTCAACTGTCTAGCTATCACGGTTCATGAGATACAACCTGGTGACAGACAGAAAGGCGGATAGTGGAGTCTTATTAATAGGGTCCCGTTTTTACCCTTTGGGTACGGAACTCTAAAAACGAAAACAGGAACATCGACTTCCGAAATTGAAATAATCTTCCACTTTGTAGTGCTTTTATTTGGATGTCTGTATATTATTTAAGATTTTAATCTCCAAAGCTTGATCTCGCGTTGCGTTGTGCGCGGATGAAGGAGGACTATCAACTTACCCCTCCCCCCCCAGTGTGAAAATCACTGTTCTAAGAGCTGTGACTTCTTTCTACCAACGCTCACTAGGCTTACGTGATGGATTATGATGGCCAGTCAGAGGCAGTGCCACTGACAGAGAAGAGGCCTGTGACCCAGCAGTGAGAACATTATATGTTGGTGATGCAACTTAGGGCGAGGAGCTCGTAGCTAAATAATAACAGCCGCACGGGTCGATCTTCAAGGTTAAGCAACGCTTGACGAGGTCGGTGCGTGGATGGGTGACCATTTCAACATAGCAAGTTCCCTTCGTACCTCGGAAAGCACGTTAAGCAGTTGGGCCTGGCTGTTATTAGAAGATCTTTAACAGTCGTTACGGGTAGTCAGAAGCTTGAGATCTGACACCAGTCTAGCCAAGGGGTATCGTGTTACCCAGTTACTAGGTTGTGGAGGTCAGATAGACAGTAGGATAGTCGTTCCATGCGGTATGCGCATAAAACACTGGTATACAGCTGAATCAGGTAAGACTGGAAGCCGACTCCAACAAAATTGGAAGAAAAAGGCTAGGAAGATTGATCGATGCAACTTAGGGCAGTCCTATGTCCAGTATTTCACTATGGTAGGTTTTTATTGCCTTCTAATGATTTATTGTAGTCAACTGTTTGTTTTGCGAGATTTTTAATTACACTCAGGAAAGCTTTGATGTCTAACACAACTATCATCTTTCATTTGAATACCAATTAACATCATCAAAGCATATTCTTGAAAAAAATGGGAAACTGTCCAAATGCCTTCATCTGTTGAAAATCTCGACTCCAACAGTTAATTAGACGGCCCTGCTCATCCATCTCCTATCACACACTTCAGGCAAGCAGTTATGTCAACAGACTATAAATAAAAAACCGGCCAAGTGCGAGTGGGACTCGCGCACGAAGGGTTCCGTACCATTATCGCACAAAACGGCAAAAAAATCACGTCTGTTGTACGGGAGACTTAAATATTTATTTTATTCTGTTTTTAGTATTTTTTGTTATAGCGGCAACAGAAATATATAATCTGTGAAAATTTCAACTGTCTAGTTATCACGGTTCATGAGATAGAGCCCGGTGACAGACAGACAGACGGCCAGTGGAGTCTTAGTAATAGGATCCAGTTTTTACACTTTGTGTACGGAACCCTAAAAAATACAGTATAGCCCCATAGGCTATTTTCGATTGCAGAATGACGCACGACCTGGTTATTAATTAGCCCTTTGATTTTACTGTTGATGTTATTTTTATTTATTGTTGTTGGCAATACAAGTATTTTTATTATTTCGATATTATTCAAAACCGTGGGGGCTATGTAAACTTTGGTGGTTTTCTTCTACTGGAAAACCACTGAAAAATTTCCAGTCGAGCTACCAGGTAAAGATTTTTGGATCCAGAAAAACCTATGCCATTATTGTTTTACTGTTTTTTGAAACTGTTAATTTGTAAAACTAACTGAACATAATTATGGTTACACATTGAAGTTACTTTTTTTGTAGGCTTTGTATTTTTTTTAAACAAATAGGCATCTTGTAACTAGCATGTGACAGCGGAATCGCTCATATGAAAGTCGAAAGAAAAAAAAAACTGTCAAAGGCTGTTTCGCATTTTATAACTGTGGTAAATTCTATAACAAATACCATGTGATATATTAATACTAAACGCACCAACGCCGCCACTTACAAACGAATGGCATGACGTCACACAAATCCTGCATCGCGCAAGCAAAGTTTTCGGCGCGATTTGAACACATACAACAGTTCGAAAATAACCGTTGGGCAGTTGCCCGGACCAGACACAACACCCGTCTGGTTGGAGGATCCTCCCTTTTCTATGCAGGTTTGTGGGACTTTACACCCTGTTTCGTATCCCTCCAAAATTGAATTCATTGTATTTTTATTCTACCTACCCTACCTTTTTTTTTTTTTTTTTGGGTGGGAAATCATCCAATGACTTCTCCCGCTCTGGGGCGGGAGGGCGTGTCAGACTTTTACTGACTAAAACCCACCCGTGTTCCTTCAGTTGCTTCTACCTAGGTGTAAAAAAAATTGTTTATGACCGATTCTCATACCTACCAAATATGCACAAAAATTTTCATAAGAATCGGTCAAGCCGTTTCGGAAGACTTTGCAGACAAACACTGTGACATGAGAATTTTATATATAAGATATAATTGTGATTATGAATACGACAGCCAAAACCAAATGCTATGATTACATCTAAGTAAGAAACCTTTCATCAACGCTGCCATCGATTGGGGAAAAAAGTTGATAATAGCAAAAATCCAAGACCTGTCAAATATCATTCATCAACTGACTAGATCTACATAACTGAAGACTATCCAAAAGAGGTAGTTGATATAAGAAAATCTCTCCAACAAAAAATGGAAGAAGAAAGGAAAAAAGGCAACTTTGCTATTATCAAATATGATCAACTGATAATTAAAACTGGAGGAAAAAGCGAAAAGAGAAAACGAGATCTGCTCACAACACCGGAGGAGAATACCCAGCCACGGAAACAATATCTGCCGAACTCTCATAAAGTAGGCAGAAAGAATGCATTCGACCTAATCAGAACAAGAAGCAACTCCATCAGCAACATACAAACAACCTCAGAAACGCAATAGGACTTAGGTGCCAGCCGAAACAGAATAACATACATAAATGAACTACCAAAAACAATCCCCAACTCGGCTGGTCACCGTGGGGTATTAGACCAAAACACTCCAGGGCGAAAAATAAATAATAATAACGACAACACAACCAAAAATTACACAACAATAACAAGCAAAAACCTGAATAAGGCAAGCAAAGATGATTTACAACAGAAAAATAACAAAACTGAAAGAAAAAATGGTAATGTAATATATATCTCAACCCTGTACACTGCGAACTGAAGAGAAACTTTCAGAGCTATAGGAAGCACTAAGCCCATTGAAATGGGATATAATCGGATTGAGCGAAATAAGACGCATTGGGGAAGAAATTAGGCATAGGCATACCAAAATTATGTATTCTACTCTAAAGGAGAAAAGAAAGGAACGTATGGTGTGGGATTTGTGGTAAAGAAATACCTTAAACAACAAATCCTAGAATTCACAGGCAAATCAGATAGAATAGTAGTGCTAAACATTAGAATCCCTGGTTTCAATGACCCATGGTCGATCATACAAAAATATGCTCCAACTGAACAGGCCTCAGAAGATGAAAAGGAAGAATTCTACTCCCTTCTATCTGCCACTATGGACAATACCTATAAGTGTAAGATAGTGACGGGAGATTTCAACAGCCAAACAGGATCGCGTCAAATGGGTGAGAACGTATGATAGGGGAATACACCAAAGGAAAGAGAAACTGCAATGGCCAATGTCTTATAGACTTTGCACAATTACACAATCTACGAATAATGAACACCCTGTATAGGAAAAAGTCATCTAGGAAATGGACTTAGATCTCACCAGACGGTAAATATAGAAATGAAATAGATTTTATATTATCTAACATTCCCACCCACTTTAAGGATGTATAAGTTGTAAATAAGTTAAACTTCAGCACAAACCACAGAATAGTAAGAGGAACTATCACAACTCATAATAAAAAAACTAGGCCACAGATAATATAATACTAGCATACAGATACCTCATCCCATACAAAGAAACCATGCCGACGTAACTAGCGTTTTTCGACTGCTTATTCTGGAATTTTTTTGTACATCGAACGTATTCGGTTCTGTTTCACGGTGATAGATAGATGGTGTTAGCAGCGACTTGCAAGTAAAGGGGTTTACTAGGTTCGTGAATATTTTTTTCTTTATATACAGTGAAGGTTTGTTTTCTAGTATTTATTTGCACGTTTTTACAGTTTTTTTTTGCACCAAAATGTGTTAAAATGCAAACTTTAACAATCGAGTGGAATGCCTCAGAAATTTAAAAATGCGCCATCTATTGGCATCAATTTTAAATGATCCGTCTAATAATCTTTGAAATGCAATTACGAGCCCAAATTTCCATAATTTTGTACTTAGGAGAGTTGATTAAACAAGAACATACAATTTTTGTGTTCAATTCCAGAAAATGTTAATTTTACGCACATTCAATAACAGATAGGTGGATACCGAGGTGCATATCGCGCCATCTAGTGAGATTTATTTGAACCAAATTTTCTTTCTTAGCAATGAGACCCCGTGACTAGGCATATCAAGAGAAATGAACCTATGCATATAGTTCCACCACTTTCAGAAGAGTCACTATGTGGATTGAGCACTAAACTCCCTAAAATGGAAAGGCTTCAGTCAACCAAACAGAAATACGATGAGTTAGAAAACTATTTAAAGGAAATACATAAAGAAGTTGGCCTGAAAGGAATAAAGAAAGATAAAATAGGTGATGATGCTAGAAAATTAATTGACGAGAGGAAAAATCTGCTAAATGATAGAATAAATAACAGAAAACATATAGAAGAAATAAGTAAGAAAATCAATGAGAGTATCAGGAAACTTAAAAAAACTAAAGCATATGAACATAATAAAGAATGAAATAGAAAGAACGGGCGGGATCAAAAAAGCACTGAAACAACTCAAGGACCACTCCACTTGCCGGAAATAAAAACAAAAACAGACAAGGAAAAGACAAAACCACGTCACATAGGATAGAAATAAGAAGAGAGGCAACAAATTTCTATAGAATATTATACAGCAATCTAAGAAACCCAACTGAGCCACCATTCCTCGACCATTCAGTAGATGGTTGTGTTCCAGAAATAATACAAGGTGAAGTAAGGAAGGCAATAAACATACAGAAAAGCTATAAAGCACCAGGAGCCGACAAAATAACCAACGAACTATTAAAATAGCTAGTCGATGTTATCCTGCAGACACTAACACAATTATTCAATTAAATACTAAACAATGAACATATACCAATTCAGTGGACTAAATCTACTATAGTTCACAAAAGGAGACAAAAACAAAATAGACAACTATCGACCAATAAGTATGATGTCCAACCTCTATAAGATATTCTCCAAGATAATACTGGGAAGGATCACGAAAAACCTGGACGAACAGCAACCAATAGAGCAAGCCGGTTTCAGAAGCGATTTCTCTACAGTCGATCACATACATGTCGTGAAATAGGTCATCGAAAAGTATAACGAATACGGAAAGTCCTAATACATCTTGTTCGTAGACTATAACAACGCCTTCGACTCCCTATATCACAGCTCCATATACAATCCACTCGAGTAACAAGGGTTTTACGCCAAGTATATAAACATCATCAGGCAAATATACAAAATAAGCACGGCCCGAATACAGCTAGAAACCGTAGGAGACGAATTTAAAATTGAAAAGAGAGTGCGACAAGGTGACCCGCTATCGCCCAAACTATTCGCTGCAGTATTAGAGGACGTCTTCAGGGAATTAAAATGGGATAACCTCGGACTAAACATCAACGGCAAAATGCTAAACCATCTCAGATTTGCTGATGACATTGTAATATTTGCAGAGGAACCACAAATATTACAAGCAATGCTAAAAGAACTATCCGATGCTAGTGCCGAAGTGGGTCTCACGATCAACTTCTCTAAAACAAAAGCAATTACCAACAGCACCCGAGAAACAATAGCAATAGAAGAACAAGAGGTCGAATATGTAGAGGAGTACATATACCTGGGACACCTAATATCGCCTCAACATCTAATGCCAAGTAATGTAAAGAAATACAAAGAAGGGTAAACAACACCTGGTCCCGCTACTGGTCCCTCAAAGAAGTCGTGAAGAGCAAGTCCATACCAATACGGGAAAAGAAAAAGGTCTATGACAGTTGAATTCTGCCAGTACTCACATATGGATGCCAAACATGGTCCTTAACGAAATCAAGCATACAAAAACTAAAAGTCTGCCAACAAGGAATGGAGAGGAGCATGCTTGGCGTCCGCATCATAGACAAGTGTCGACTTGTAGACATACGAAAGCAAACGGGGGTGGCGGACGTAAGTCAGACTGAAGTGATGAACGGGCCACACAATGCGAAGTAGGATAGAAAAGTGGACGAGAAGCGTAATTGAGTGGTACCCACGCGACGGGAAAAGGCGCAGAGGCAGGTAACACAAGAGGTAGGAGGACGATCTCCCACAGGGGTGTAGGAGATCGGCAAGGAACCGTAAAAAGTGGCATGACCTGGAGGAGGCCTATGTCAAAAGACAACCTGACTGAAAAACAGTCTAAATATACATTTAAAATGAACTGTAAAAGTCAGCGAATAAAGGCTATTTTTATTTTATTTTCATTAAGAAACCTGGTAAAGGTTTAAAGGTAAGGTGCAAAATAAATATAAAAGTTATAAAAACAACAAACTGATCAAAAATCTGAGCATAGTAGCAAGATGCTTGCAGATATGACTATAAATAAGACAGATAAATCCAATTGCAATGTTTACATGAAACTGAATATCATTGATCTGATTAACATTGTTGATAAGAATTGACATTCACCTATTTTTGTCTGACAAGTTTTTCAGATTTTATTTTATCAACAAAATATTGATGAAAAGGATTTTTATAAATTCATCAACAAAATGCCATTCACCCTACTAGCCTGTATCCTACTATGTTGGAGTCGGAATTCAGTCTTCGACCACATCTTTTTACATTATTCTCAAATATATATATTATTATGTAACTAGCTATATTATTTTGTAGTCGTGGAGTTGCGGAAACAGCCCGTCGAAACAATACAAAAATATGTAACTAGCTTCTGCCAGCGGCTTCGCCTGCTTGAAAGTCAAAAATTATCCCTAGGGAACATCTATCTCTGTATCAAATTTCAACCAGATCCGACCGAATCTCCGTTTGAGCATGAAGAAGTACCAAACATACAAACACACACACACACTCACTCACAAACTTTCACCTTTATAATAAGTGTGTTGTGATAGTGTGATTTTCCAAAAAGAATGATGTAACCAAATAGGACTTGGTCCGTGGGTCGTCTTAGGCTTTGTTATAAAATATTACTGATTGAAAAGAGTGTCCGTGGAGTTTCCTCCACATTCTTCTCCATAAAAACCTATCAACGCTTGCCAATGTCTAAAAGCTTCATTCTTTGTTTGACAACTCAAAAGTACCTTTAAAAGCTCAACTCCGGCTGGTTCCACAGCTATCTGCCGGGGCTGAGTGGCTAAATAGTTTAACTGATATAAATGAATTTGAGTCAAGCCAGATGCAGCTGAATACCAGTATTTCACATGAATTGACTGCCAATATGAGCAGCACAACCCTTACTGGATAATATTATTATAATATCCTTTCATAAGACTGGGTGTTTTGTCTTACATCCGTCAACAATAAAAACATAAATAGTTTAATTTCACATCAAGAAAACAACAGCCACATCAAGCAAGACTATTTGATTAATTTCAAAGCAAAAAAAAAAACTTTCAGTAAGTATGCATAGTAAAAATTAACAAAAATGGTTTAAATTTTCAATACTGCTCAACTGAATTGTTGTTTACTATACATCAACATAGTCAAAGCACTGCTACAATGGGTTATCACTACATATTATAAAATAAAGTCCTGCGCCACGTTTGTACGTGATAATCTCAAAAACTACTGAACGGATTTCCATGCGATTTTCACCAATAGAAAGAGTGAGAAACGAGTAAGGTGTAATTTGTCACGAGCGAAGCCGGGGCGGATAATTACTAATTAATAGTAATTAATCAACAATTATATTAGTATCTTGTATACAGCTGTCAATGAAATAATTTTTAGTATTTCTTAGAGGGTATGTGAAACAATATTAAATATTTACCTATTGTAAGATAAATTTGGCAAAAGGTTCTCACAATAAATATTTCCAAGCAGAAGATATTACTGATTGTTACTAAAAACGGTTTTCAAGTTCACTTCTTATATCTACAATTATCTCATTTCTCTGTCTTCTATAGTTAAATACACTTGGTAAAAACAAAACTTACTGACATCGCAATATAGAACGTTGAGAGTAGCAAAAGGGCAAACGCGATAAGATCTTCGAAAGGCCGGTAACTAATAATTTATCAATAAAGTGAAGGTAGGCAAAATTACTGTTTGTCTATATGTATAGACATGCGAATACCATGCTTTTTCTTTATTACACAATATTTATAGATGTCAACCAATAGGGGGTAGAGAGTTCACACTATTAAGTCGTTTTTCATAGCAATCTACTGTAAAATAAGCAAGAAATTCAAAAGGAAACCAATTTAAATTCTTACAGACTCATCGGTCTAAAACGGTAACAATTTTCATGTTTCTTTCACTTGTACGGTGTACATAACTCAGATTTTCGGTGTGTAGATGAGTTTACTTACCATTTTCATGATTTTCAATAATGGTTTCACTGTTTTCAGTAAAATAACAACAAATTATCACAACAAAACTTCCTCCCACGACCGCCGTTTGCAATTTTCTAGACTAGTGATGGGAATTCAACTGATATTTTAATCACTTAAATATTCAATAAAATTAGTAATCGATTCTGAATTCTGTCTAGAAGGAAAAACAAAAATTTCGTGGTCGCAAAATGACTAAGACTGTATTAATTTCAAAATATTATTGTTATTTGCTTTTTTTTTTTGATGTTTCCTTTTTTATTAATAAAGAAAAAAAAATGCAACAACGGAAAAACTTCATCGTGTTCAATTCGGGTTGAACATCACTTTAACATCACTATTGTCACAGATAATATTGAAGGCAACGTTTAGTCATTGCTTGTAAAACATGGTTTTCTCTGGTTCTCTTTTTGATTACGTTTAGTTAACTAGGCATGAGGTATATAATTCCCGAATTGTGGCAAACATTTTTTTGATTGAACTATTTTCTTGCAGCAATACAGTCATTCTGCTGTCAAAAAGATAAATAATTTCGCTTTTTGTAAATGCTGTAAAAACTACATTTTATTCCTTTTCAGGCCGTTTTCTAAACATTTAAAGGTACATTTGTCGTTAATATTATTCTAAATCTAGGATATAATAAATATAAACATGATAATTTCTGATAACTTCAAGTCGTGATGTAAGAAGTTGGATTTTATGCGTTTTTAATACATAATTTCAGTGTTTTCCCTTACAAAACTTTAGTGTGATGTTAGGCGAAGTATATTTAATGAGGAAGTGCTAATAAACAATGTTCTTTTGGTCATAGATGTTGAAATTAAGCGGGTTAGTGATTTGGAGGTTAGGATCAAGGGCAGCCGTAAGGAAGTACTCAACCCCCAGTGCCACAGTATTCAAAACTGAGAAGATAGAAACACCAACTACAAATACACCTGATAAGAGAATTCAAGACCTCACTGCCGAAGATAAGGAAAATGGTAAAATTATATTTGTAAATAAACTAATTTTGTCTTATAAGAGTCTATTTTCTACAATTTATTATAACTGAAACTTTAACTTTATACTATGATTAGTACCAAGTTATACTATTACGAATTATACATAAACTCACGCCTTTATCCCATGAGGGTAGGCAGTAACTACAGAGTACAGAATGCCATCAGCTTACATACTCTTTTAGATTAAATTTACGTTCATACATCTGATGAATTACATGACAGTCAAAATGAAACCCTATGTGTTGTTTTTTTTTTGCTAGTCCGTACTGTCTCACTTCTAAGAAAAAAAAAGTTTACGTTAAATGTACTGCTTATTTTACTATATAGTCTATACACAAAATTATGCTATTTCAGGTTTAGTAGCAGCAGCATTTGCCTCCCTACAAAACATAGAAACAGTTGATGGCACAAAAAAGCAGAGTCCGAAATCAGCAAAGTTCAGTCGCCAGGCTCAGGTTGACGTACAGATAATACAGGCTACGGATCTGAACAGCTTGCTTGTTGTTGGCGAAAATCCTGTTGTGTCACGGAGACATGCTTTAAAGGTGTGTATAGTTCTAAATGCTAGTGCAAAAATATGTAGTTTTATCAGAAAGTGGCTTTCAAAAACATGTAACTTATTAACTTCTTATAAGTTAATATTTTAAATATGAAGTTTGGATGGATGATTGTTACTGATGGATAATAAAAACATGGTGCGCCAACCCCAAATAAATTAGGTGTAACGAAGGTGCTGTAGGATTACCATGACTTTCAAAAACATGTCAAGATCCTGAAAGCATTTGTTTCCAAAACAAAGATTTTTATACTTTTTTATGCTCTTCCTAATTTTCAACAAAATGTCATCAAGGATAAAAATTCCTAACAACATAAGAAAAAATACCAATGGAATATCTAATCTAGTAAAGAGACATGTGGAAACTGCTTGACTCCTAGTCTTTGTGTAGCAAGACTAAAAAATTTTTTTACAAAAAAATACCACCGGCAACGGTAGTGTATGTGAAACTGTTTAATATTAAGACCTAATGTACCATATACTTACAAATATAAAAACTAGAAAGTGAAAAATAACTTTCTTTTTGGAAGTTAGTGTCTTTCGTAGGTACCAATTTTTTGCGTTATGGACACCGACTCCTACACCCAGACCTGTGTCCCAACAGTGGGATCATTAAAAGGCAGATGATGAATAAAGGGTAAATCAAATTATTTTTAGTTTTTGACATTTCCTAACACTTATTTAGTGAAGGATGCGCATTTACAAACTATTATTATTTTCTAATATTATAAAGAGGAAAGATTTTTTTGTTTGTACCAAATAAGCTCCGTAGTAAGTAGTTTCTTGACGGATTTAAAAAATTCTTTCACCAATAGAAAGCTACATTATTCCTGAGTGACATAGGCTATTTTTTTTATCCCGAAAACAGGTCCTGTGTGGTGGTTCACGGGAGCGAAGCCGCAGGAAACAGCTAGTCATAAATAAAATTATTTTTAA
Organism: Anorthoa munda; assembly: GCA_945859665.1. Taxonomy (NCBI): domain Eukaryota; kingdom Metazoa; phylum Arthropoda; class Insecta; order Lepidoptera; family Noctuidae; genus Anorthoa; species Anorthoa munda. Next base: position 3,608,130 of record OX243901.1, on the reverse strand, counting down.
TTTGAACTAATTCTAGTGGTTGTTTATATTTAATGTCAAAAACGAAAAACAATTTGAGACACCCTTTATTTCATATAATTTATTTGTTTATAATTACCTATTTTCTATTACTTTTCAGATAGTGTCAATCCTGTCAGAATGGACAAGCAACAACAAAGTGAAGTTAACAGACTTTGAGAAAGATCCTCGTTTTCTAAAACTGTGCCGTATCCTGGCTAGGTCCACCACTACTCAAGCTATCGGCTCACTGACCATGGCAGAGGATCTGAGCACAGTGTTGGGTATCACTGGTGATGATGAAGCGGCCAGACTTATAACGAATTTGACACTGCCACAGATGATTAAAGTAAGTGGTTTTTATTTTAACAAACTGCTAAGCTTCTAAATGCAATTTAATCTTCGTCATAATGATGTATAAGGTGCTATAAAATACGGTAAATAAAGGAGGTATATTAGGAGGATGAAAATGAGAGAACAAACAGTAAAATATTTAGATACTCTTTTTATTAAATAAATGTAAAAACCGGCCAAGTGCGAATCGGCCTTGCGCACAACATGTTCCGTAGACAGTTCCGTACAATTATCGCAAAAACGGCAAAAAAAATCACGGTTGTTGTATGGGAGCCCCACTTAAATATTTTTTTGTTTTTAGTATTTGTTGTTATAGCGGCAACATAAATACATCATCTGTGAAAATTTCAACTGTGTAGCTACCACGGTTCACGAGATACAGCCTGGTAACAGACAGACTGTAGTATTTGGTAATAGATAAAATAAAACACTCAGCTCACGCACAGAGAAACAACTGACTTTATTCACATTTACCACAGATTATAAATGCAACGATAATCATACATACAACATCTCCCTTCTTATAGGAATTATACAAAAATAATATATATGCATTAGCTTACAACTTCGCTACATCTAGGTGTTAGGCTATAGTAGGCTATATTATACTTATGCACTTAAGTTACAAATTAGTAAAATGCTCATCAACTACATTACAACATCTCTTTTCGTTATAAACAAAACATAAAATTAATAATTAAACAATAGCTTGCAAATTTTCTATATTCAGATACAATCTGCATATCTTTGTGGAGGCCTAACTTCCCTACCACTTCGGGTAACTTTATAAGGTATAGACGCAGCCGACACTAAGGACCTCCTCTCCTCTCCTGATGGGAGTGGAGAAGGTGATGCAGACTCGCCAGCAGACGGGTTGTCTGCTATCTCAACTTCGTTTGGTAAATAGTCGAAATGATTCGAATGTCCGGCGCCGCGGACAGGCACGTCCGTTCTTTTCGCGTTTGGTTTTAAAATAAAAGATCTGTTACGACGATACGTACCACCGTTGTCTACTTTCACCCAGTAGGAGCGATTCCCGTCCGCTTCTTTCACAACCCGAGCTTTGTTCCACACCTTACCATCTCTCACTCGTACTTTCTCACCTGGAGCCAAACGAGATGCTGGCTTTGTGCCTCTGTCGTAATACCACTTCATCTTATCAACGTTAGCCTGTCTCACGCCGCGGACCCGTTGTGGTTCTATTAATTTAGGTAATAACGCTTGAGGAGCGACCGGCAATCTCGTGTTCAGTGACCTACCCATTAATAACTGTGCCGGGGAATATTCCTCACCCGTGATGGGTGTATTTCTGAAGTTTAACAACGCTAATTGCCACTCCGTGTTATCTTCTGTAGCTTTCTTAAACAAACGTTTGATAGTTTGTACATTCCGTTCGGCTAACCCGTTCGAACGCGGATACAGCGGAGAACTAGTTACATGTTCAAACTCCCATCCTTTACTAAATGCCACAAATTCCGCTGACATAAATAATGTTGCATTGTCCGTTACTAATTTGCGAGGAATTCCGAAACGAGAAAACATACCCTTCATTCTACCAATCACAGTGTCGCTTCTTAAGTTTGGTAAATGGACAACTTCTACAAACTTGGAATAGTAATCGACCACCAGTAGGTATTGCCGCTTGTTTAATTCGAATACGTCGGCGGCGAGAGTGTCCCACGGTAGGCGCGGGATGGCGTGCGGCGCGAGCGGATCGCGCGGCGGCGCGGCGCGGTGCCGCTGGCAGGGCTCGCAGCGCTGCACCACCTCCTCGATCTGCGCTCCCATCGTGGGCCACCAGACAGCATCGCGAGCACGTTTTTTGCATTTCTCTATTCCTAAATGCCCTTCATGTATGCGTTTCAACATTTCCTTACGCAAACTGTTCGGTATCACTACTCGATTACTGCGGAATAAGATACCGTTAACTTCATGTAACTCGTGCCTAAATACCCAATAAGGTCGCGCGTTCGCAGCGACCTGATTTTTATCATAAGGCCAACCTTGATAATAATAATTAATTACAGACGATAAAACAGTATCCTTCTGGGTCTCTGTCTTTATTTTCTCCAATCTTTCACTCGTCGCATCCACACTCTCATACATGGCATTAACATGCACGGTGACGTCACCATCGCACCTATCGGCGCCCGATCCTTTCTCGACCGCCGCTCGAGATAGCGCATCTGCGATATGCATATACCTACCTGGCTTATAGCCTACATTTAACCGGTACGCTTGCAACTTTAATAACATACGTTGTAGCCGCGGTGGTGTTTCATTTAGAGCTTTTCGAAATATTGTCTCGAGAGGCTTGTGATCACTTTCCACTATTATTTCGCTATGGCCATATATATATTGGTGAAATCTGACACATCCAAAATATATCGCGAGCATTTCCTTTTCTATCTGCGCCCACCGCCTCTCGGTGGGCGTAAGAGTGCGCGCAGCGTATGCGACGGGGCGCCCACCCTGCAGCAGGCACGTGCCTAGCCCCTGCGCGCTGGCGTCCACCGACACCGTGACCGGCTCGTGCGCCGAGTAGTACCGCAGTACGGGGGCCGTACTTATACACTTTTTAAGTTGCTGAAATGCATAATCATGCACACTTGACCATTCAAATACGATATCTTTCTTTAATAACGACCGCAGTGGCGATGATATCGTTGAATAGTTCGGTATGAACCGTGCTAAATAATTCGTCATACCTAAAAAACGCTCGAGTTCCTTTCTGTTGATCGGTGTGGCGATATTGTTGATTGCACGTACTCGACTCGACATGGGACTTATGCCCGAACCACTTAACTTATGACCCAAAAAATGGACTTCGGGGGCACCAAACACACATTTTTTCTTATTAAATTTGACACCATATTCTATCGCTCTCTTAATTACCTCCTTAAGACGTGAATCATGTACTATCTTATTACGCCCCCAGACTAATATATCATCAGCGAAAATTTCAACCCCGGGCATAGAAAATATCTTGTACATCTCATGATGAAATATTTCGGGTGCACAGCTGATTCCAAAGGGCATTCGCAGCCAGCGAAATCTCCCATAAGGAGTTGAAAAAGTACATAGCTTAGAGCTATCCTCATCTAACCTTAACATCCAAAATCCATTTTTTGCGTCCAACTTTGAGAATACTGTTGCCCCTGCTAAACTACTTGTTACTTCTTCTAGCGTTGGAAGTTGAAAATGACAACGGCGCACCGCTTTGTTCAGGTGATAAGGATCTAAACAAATCCGCAGCTTATCAGGTCGTTCTCCTATCACTATATTAGAAACCCAGTCTGTAGGCGAGTCCTCCTTTACAATTATACCTAATTGTTCCATCTTGTCTAATTCCACTTTAAGTCGTGGCATAATTTTTATGGGAACTTTTCTAGACGCGTTCACTACCGGCTGTACTGACTCGTCAATTTGTATTTTATAAATATTAGGTAAACAACCTATTCCCTCAAATATTGATTCATCAATTAGTGAATCTGATAAAGCTGATATGTTATAATTGCGGACAATAAGCTTCAGTTCACGACAAGCCTTTATACCAAGCAAATTATTACAATCGAGATTCAAAACATAAATTTTCTGGCGCGTTTGCAGCTTATTGTGACTCAAAATAGGCTCGAAATACCCAACCACGGGTAATTTTGCTTTACTGACCTCGCGTAATATGCATTTATTTTTTTTCAAAATGTTTTCATCGAAACCAGCCTCCCGAAATGCGCGCAACGACATAACAGAAGCCTCCGCTCCACTATCTAACTTAAATTTAATCTTAGTATTGTCCACCATCACATCATCGAACCAAGACACGCTGTCTCCTCCAACTTCATCGATTGATAAAGTACACAATAACGACTCACGGATCTCGGCGCAGTCCTCGGTCTCCTCCTCGTCATAGATCTCACCTACGAATTTAGCACGACACATTCTCGCGAAATGACCTACACGCTCACATCTAAAGCACTTCACTTGACTTGCTGCACAATTATTGCCTGCACTGTGCTTACGACCACAATAATTACACGAATTCACAGTCCCGGACCGACGGTACTGGTGCTGTTGACGAGGCTGACGGGCGGCGGTAGCAACGACGACGGGTGCTCGCCCAGGCTGCGGCCGCTGCACGCGCACCGCTTCCAGCGCTAGGGGCGGCACGCCGGCGAGACCGGCAGCCGTGGAGCCCGCTCCGGTGTTGCACGCCTCCGCCTGACGGCCTGCCCTCTCAACCGCACGACACCATGACACCGCTTCCTCCAAACTCAGCTTTGATTTCGCCAACATTCTCTCTCGCATTGCAGGGTCCTTGACACCTCTAATGATTTGTGTTAGTATCAGACTGCTGCGGAGCTGGCTGAACTCGCACGATTTACTCTTCAGCTTAAGTGCACTCAGGAACTTATCGAAACTGTCTTCTCGTTGATAAGTTTCGAAAAAAACATGACGCTCATAGTTGACGTTACGAGTGGGATCGCAATGCTGTGCGAATTTTGACACTAACACTCCGTAATCATTTTTATGTTCGTCATCTAAATCTAGCTCCTCTAAAATCTCGCGGCCTCCTTTCCCGATGACATGTAAAAATAATGCACACTTCTCCCTAGACGCCGCGTTCTCCTTGCCGGTCGCAATCAAATAATAATCAAAGGCAGACTTCCATTCCCGCCAATTGGTAGCCATGTTGCCTTCCTCGTGCATAGCGGCCGGCTGTTGCAGCGCTGTGTACATATCTTTGGTGCCTTCCCGAGTTGTTTCCGACTTCACCGACATTATTTCACCATCAAATCTAATATCCTGGAGCTGATTTACTAGTTATCCACACCTGACACCATGTAGTATTTGGTAATAGATAAAATAAAACACTCAGCTCACGCACAGAGAAACAACTGACTTTATTCACATTTACCACAGATTATAAATGCAACGATAATCATACATACAACACAGACAGACCGCGGAGTCTTAGTAATAGGGTCCCGTTTTTACCTTTTGGGTATGGAACCCTAAAAAGGACTATGTTCCAAAATGAAATGTCATATAAATTGGCTATCTGAGAACCGGCACTCGAAAAGTCCCGTCATTGGTCCGTTTATTGGTCTACCCACTTACAAGCAATAAATCTCTGCTGCCTACGGAGCGAACTAGCGCGAATCGAGATGAACACCACAAACTCGCTCGCATTCAAACAATCATTCCCGTTCGTTTGCTAGTGTTATTTTGCCTTCTTTCGCTGGGTCTGTATCCAAGAAAATGTGAGAGAGCGTGCGGTGTCCATCAACAATTCACATACGTTAGTGTTTATATGCTTAATCTCTACCTGGCAAAAGACATCATCTGCCTAGCCTTTTTTCCAATTATTGTTGGGGTCGGCTTCCAGTCTTACCGGATTCAGCTCAGTACCAGTGTTTTACATGGAGCGACTGCCTATCAGACCTCCACAACCCAGTAACTGGATAACACGATACCCCTTGGCAAGACTGGTGTCACATCTCAGGCTTCTGACTACCCGTAACGACTGTCAAAGATCTTCAAATGACAGCCGGGACCAACAGCTTAACGTACTTTCCGAGGCACGGAAGAAACTCGTTATGCAAAGATGGTCACCCATCCATGGACCAACCTCGGCAAGCGTTGCTTAACCTTGAAGATCGTCCCGTGCGGCTGTTATTACTTAGAGAGTGTATTCCCAAAGTTTACTTGGTCCTATTATTTGTGCCCTAAATATTAAAAACTGATCACTAAAACTAAGGATGCTGTCTCCTCTTCAGGTAATGAAAGCCCTCCAACAAAAAGGCCGCCGCAGCACACCGCTACTCCGTGCCCTCTCACACAACATCACCAACCAGGCAGAGGTCATTGACCTAAAGAAGTCAGCTGATCTGTTGTATGCCATGGCCTCCCTCAACTTCCCAGATCCAGTGTTATTAGATAGGATATGCAAGTAAGTGGAATAGTTAGGAAAGGAAGAAAAAATAAACAAATTATTACATTACAAAAACAAAAAACCCGTTTCAGTTTGCTAATTTTTTGCAGTCGGGCTTTTTGATTCAATAATAATTTGTTTTATTTCAGACTTTTTAGTTTTAGTAATGAACGTGTGTTCCAAATTAGTTATGTGGTTATTTTGCTATCAAAGTTACGCTTAACTTGAATTTGTGACAAAATAGGAATATATATACTTTTGGAATGCTCTGTAGCTTTCATTTCATACCCATATTGTTAGGATTGCAAAAAAAAAAATGTTTCACCCCCTTTTTATTGGGTGGGAGGGGAGGCGCAATTTTTTTAAATTATATAGCCTTGTCACTCTCACAATTGAGACGAATCCAACGACACTTCATATGTCATAATCCTTCAAGCCGTTTGGGCTGTAGAGTGTGCTTTAGAAATGGCCATACATACATACATACGCTCGAAAAATATTAAAAAGGGTTTATTAGTCACAGAAAACAACAAAAAATAAAAACTTTAATTTCATTATCACATTTCATTTATGCTAATATTATACAATTTTATTGGTAAAGTAAAAGGCACAGATGGTGTTGCCAGGCTAAATAAACATAATTAGTACCACAGAATATACATGACAAGTATAATTTTGGATGATATTGCACAACAAATTCAAATCGATCTATGGTTTATTTGATTCCTGCTGCCTTCACAGAGAAAGAATCTCATAACTTAAGGCTATAGGTATAAGCAAAGGTTCTTAGTGCGATGGCAACAATGACGTCTATCCATCTCGCCTCCGCCGAACGGCCAAAATTCCTTCTAGCAGTTCTTGGAAGCGACCCTTACTGCCTTACTTTTTTTTTTTTTTTTTTTTTACTGTATATAGGCCTGTGTTTGACCACAATCTCACCGTGGTCAGTGATGATGTGGCCGATGGTGGTAAGCACACAAAGCCTAGAAGGGAACTGGCTCTCAAGTGCTGCTGTCGGAACACACCGGAAGGTTGGCGACAGATTTTCAACTTGAGGGTGGTTGCCAGCCAGGCGGGTACTACAAAGTACCCTACCACCGTGCTATGGTTTCCTCACGATGTTTTCCTTCACCGAAAGCTCAAGCTCATTGTAGGATTCGAACCCGCGACCTTCGTCTCGGTATCCGACGTCACTACCACTGAGCTATCATCGCCTTACTACACCTCTGTTACTGTTATCACTGCGCCTTTTAATGTTTTATATTTTCCTGCTCTACTCCATTTGAGTTTCATTACACGTTTTCTGACGTCGGAGACCTTCGTGTCTTCACATGAAATTCATACCACACATATCACAACACAAAATCTCTTTTCCAGCGACGTAATAGAATGCCTGCCATCAAACGAAGATAAGTCTGCCGTAGTGAATTCCATCACCATCTCGCTTGGTCTCCTGAAGTACCGACATGAGCCTGTCCTCACGGCCATCGCAGACTGGCTGCAACACCACATACAACATTGCCGGGCCACTGATATAGCGTCCGCTGTTGTGACGTTCGCTACCGTGGATTGTTTACCGCCTTCGAGTTCTGGGGCAGCTTTGATTCAAGTAAGTGAATTACCATTAAGTTTACTATCAGTAAAATCCTAACTAATCTATCCTATAATAATTTTTGTTTGTTTGTACCGAATAGGCTCCGAAACTCCTGGACCGATTTAAAAAATTCTTTCACCTATGGAAAGCTACATTATTCCGGAGTAACATAGGCTATACTTTATTTTCAAAAATATTAGGGATCTTTATGAAAAATGCAATAATGTAACCCAAAGTAACAAAATTTTGTCTATAATAGTAGTTTATGAAACTGTTGCATAATAAGGGGTATTAAAACATGAGTGTGTGTTTTAAAACCGAGCCGTAGGCGAGGTTTTTAATAGTACGAGTATTTACACGAATGTTTTAATACCTAGTTATGTGCAGTTTCATACACTACTTTATCTTCACTCATACATTGGGATTGAACCTACTAAATAACTTTTTTGCATTTTCCATGCAATAAAGTCGTGATAGCATTTATCATATAATTTTCTCGACTTTGCTGGTAATAAATTGTGAGTAATTTCCTTCGCCGCATCTTAAATATCGGGCGAAGACAAATTTTCTTCACATTCACTGATATCAGACATTTTTAAGCAAGAATTCAAAAAACTCATGAAATTCAATACAACTAAACCTGCAAAATATGAATGGCGCCAAAACCCAGCACATCACCGCATTGCGCATGCGCTAAGGTTTAGCACGCACTGCGATTTTTATTCGTGCGAATTTTTTTCGCCTATTCTGCGACCTATGGAATTGTATGAAGTTGCTCGCATTGCGGTAAAAAATCGTGCAGAAATAATACCGCAAGAAATCCGTGTTTTGCCACAGAATCCACCGCACCGCGGCGCGAATTTAATTCGCGCGTATATTTTGAGCTCTATGAACATGTAGAAAGAGACAAAATTCGCGCGAATAAAAATCGCAGTGCGTGCTAAGCCTGAAGCTGGCATTGTAATAGACAAGTAAAGATTGGAATCAAATATTTTTAAATAGGTACTATAAAAATGGCATTACAAAAAATAATTGATGAAAACTCCTTGTGATTAACTTCTTGGATTTGTCCTGTATCGTAATAGAAAAAAAAATGTACTATAGCATTATTTTGTAAGAGAAAAAGTGTTATAATAAGATTCTATTTTTAAATTTCGTTATTGTGTTTATAAAGTATGTCAATATAAACTCGTTTTGAAGTTTATAATTCGAATATTACGATATGAGAGTAGATAAAATTCATTATTTGGCTTGCGCTGAGAAAACTATTGATGATACATAAAAAATATGTACTACATGATTAAAGTACTCATTATTACCTAGAAGAAAGTCTGCTAGAGAATATATGTAACTATTATAGTTAAGTCACAATAAAAAAAAAACTTTTATTTCTACAAATTATATACATAGTTACAATATAATGATAGAAAGTACCTTTTAGCAAAAAAATTGCTTGTATTAGGTATTTCCGGTCTTCCGGTTGACATTAGCAATACATAAGTGAGAAATTTAAACAATAAATTCAATTAAAATCAATCAAAATTAAAATCAATTGGTACCAAAATAAAAATAAAAATTTATGGCAAAATATAAATTAAATTAAAATTAATACTAGAACTAAAATGAAGATTAAATTCAAAACAAAATTAAAATTAAATTCATAATCAAAATTAAAATCACGATTAAGATCAAAATTAATGCCAAAATCAAAATTAACTAACAAAATTTAATGTGCGCACCGGGTGTGTGTGAGTGTGCGTGTGTGTGTTTGTGTCTCTCGAATTATGTGATCGTATGTAGGATTGACTCGACTTCTTCGTAACTTTTATTTACCAGCCATTGAGTAAGTGTACAATAGCGGCTTTTGTGTTCTAAATTTTAATTAGATCGCCGGTAGAAACAAAAGTTGGTTACATTCGTATTGTAATCTTAATTCTAATTAATAATTATAACTATTTATTCAAATAAATAGTTTAACAAATTGGTAGGTTAGAATAGGTAGGGTACCTACCTACCCTACCTATCGGTAGCCAGTTGACGGGAGTGAAGCCGCGGGGGTCAGCTAGTATTATATGTAAAAAAATACAATATTTTTTTCCGATAGGACATCACATTACAAAAACGGCTTGTATGATAATGATAACATCGCCTGTATAAAGAGTTCTGGTGCCATAATTCTAAAGTAAGTCTAGCTTCTATTTACAGGTCTCTAAGTAACCATATACATTGTCCTACCCACAGACAGCACTATCTCTCAAAGAGGAGGAGATGACCAAGTCCTCATCATGGCTAGACCTGGTCTTCTCTCTGCTGACCCTGAACAAAGCCACCAAGGAACACCTGGAGTCCACACTGCAGCCTGAGTTTATGGACAAGTTACTCTCGGCTGGTGGTAAGTATTTCTTTTATAGTATAAAGTGAACCTTGAAACCATAACAATAAGACTTATTTTTCTTTATATCAGTTTTATTAATGACTAAAAAAAAATGATGCTTTACTTTGACACTGCTTTTGATTACAATTCCCAGTTATTTGAAACTTCACTAAGTACGAAAACGCATTTCAAGGCAGCTTGCTTAGGGCTTAGAGCCTAGCAAGTTACGTGGCAAGTATTCGCAGACTCGCTTGACTCCAGGCGCTAAGCAAGCCTTATATCAGAGCATTTTTGGTTTAGAGTTGAAACTATCTATGTCACATCTCTTCTTGGTTGCGTTCTTAATTGCTGAAGGTCATGTCTCTGAAAGGCCCTCGTGGATTTATGCACGACTAGCGGACGCCTCGCGGTTTCACCCGCGTAGTTCCCGTTACCATGGGAATATAGGGATAAAAAGTAGCCTATGTCACCCGGGGATAGTGAAGCTTCCCAACGGTGAAAGAATTTTAAAAATTGGTCTAGTAGTTTTTAAATTTATTTGTTACATACAAAAAACAAATCTTTCTCCTTTATAATATTAGTATAGACACAGATAATATAATACTAGCATACAGATACCTCATCCCATACATAGAAACCGTGCCGACGTAACTAGCGTTTTTCGACTGCTTATTCTGGCAATTTTTTGTACATCGAACGCATTCGGTTCTGTTTCACGGTGATAGATGGTGTTAGCAGCGACTTGCAAGTAAAAGGGTTTACTAGGTTCGTGAATATTTTTTTCTTTAAATACAGTGAAGGTTTGTTTTCTAGTATTTATTTGCACGTTTTTTACAGTTTTTTTTGCACCAAAATGTGTTCAAATGCAAACTTTAACAATCGAGTGGAATGCCTCAGAAATTTAAAAATGCGCCATCTATTGGCATCAATTTTAAATGATCCGTCTAATAATCTTTGAAATGTGAATTAAGAGCCCAATATTCCATAATTTTGTATTTAGGAGAGTTGATTAAACAAGAACATACAATTTTTGTGTTCAATTCCAGAAAATGTAAATTTTACACACATTCAATAACAGATGGAGGTGCATATCGCGCCATCTAGTGAGATTTATTTGAACCAAATTTTCTTTCTTAGCAATTAGACCCCGTGGTATAGATGTTCTTCCACTTCATTCGGTTCTCAGCTTCTCTCAGGGCGGTTGTAACAGAGAGTCCAGTGATAAGTCCAGTATGCCACATAGACGGATACTATTACTACTACAGCATATAAAGATTTTCAAAGTATTTTTTTTTATCATGGATGCGCTATTCACTGCTATTCACTGTACCTATCTAACTGAATGAACTTTATTTGTCAACCTTCATTGTGGTATCCTGATGTCTTTCGACAGATTATTAATATATTACAATATTTTCCCCAGAAATCCCAATCCCGTGCCGTCGGAAGCTGATGATGATAGACGCGTACCTGAACCTCACAAGCCCTGGCTCCGCGCGGCTGCCCGAGGACATCGCAGTAGGAGTGCCCGTGGTCTACACCAAGGAGAAGTCTTTCTACGTCCAGAGCATCATGGATACCTTCAAGAGTTTAGTGTCTGCTGAAGCGTTTTTGAAGAGAGAGTGTAATTCTGGGATGGGATTCTTATATGGTGAGTAATTTGATGATTCGTCTTCTCACCTTAAATTCGATGTGATGAGTTTTATTGTTCCGTACCCAACAGGTAAAAACGGGACCAGATTTCTAAGACTCTGCGGTCTGTCTGTCTGTCTGTCACCAGGCTTTATCTCATGAACCATTATAGCTATACATATAGACAGTTGAAATTTTTACTGATGATTTATTTCTGTTGCCGCTATAACAACAAATACTAAAAACAGAATAAAATAAATATTTAAGTGTTGCTCCCGTATAACAAACGTGACTTTTTTGCCGTTTTTTGCGATAATGGTACGGAACCCTTCGTGGTGCGCGAGTCTGACTCATGTCAGTCAGTCTGTCTTTGATCATCATGTTTATAAACAAGTTTACCGTAAATACTGTTTCGGAAACTTTGTCGTCCACACTTTTCACTTGTTGCTAGAATGTCGCCCGAAGAGGTAGTGTTGTATGCTGCTGCTTACATAATAATTCACAGTGCTACTAGAAAAAAATTATGAGCATCGAAACCTGGTTGTTGGTCCTCACTACTTCCATGGTTATAAACACCACAACACACGTAACGCCACACCTGTCAATTTTTTAGTAAACTAAATGTTTCTGACGGCAACATGTTTCTGCAACAATTTTTAAAAAGATAATGAAGAAACACTGTTTATAAACAGTGTTTATAAACAAATGTTGCTTAACGAGTACGAGGCTTAAACATTGTGAGAATATAAGCATCTCCTAGAAACAAGAAATCGTGGCAGGCCCGTGCCTCAATAGTAGGGCATTATGAGTATTATGACTAGTAATCAAAGTTGCTTTATGACAATAATCTATACGCGTTATTTTATCCGCTTTATTATAACGCGTTTTTTTATAACGCACTCGCAGCTCCTACGTTGGACAGACAGCATGCTTAAAAATATTACATCGCTTTTATGAATTTATTACGATAAAATAGAGTAGTAAAACATAAACAACGAACTTTTCTTCATACTTTCAGCTCTACTTTCCTACTTTAAGTTCCATATTGGTAAATCACTATTTCTTTTAAACATTTTCGTCCACTAGTAACACAATCTCTCAAACAATCGTCCTTACTTACAAAATTATACTTAGTAAATATTACGTGTCCTATCACTGTTGTGTTCCTTACACTAAAAAGCACGAAACAAAATAGAAATAGCGTAGATATATTACGTGAGCCGCGCGGGATCGCAAATTACGCGCGCGACCGATAACAATCGCTAGCATACGACGACTGGCCGAAACCGCGCCCGCCCGGCGTCCCCTGCTTCTTGCTTTATTTACGTTAATACGTTGCGCGCTATACTTCTTTATAACGAATAAAGCAAATAGTGCCAAGTGAGCACCACGATAGCGTTTGCTTTATGATATGTATAATAAGCACGCTGCTTTAAGTTGCTTTACTTTATATTAACCACCACTAATTATGACTCCTATGTAAAAACTGTGTTGTCTGGTCAGAAATGGTTGGTAGCAGGCCATTCTCATATAGCATACTAGCTGTTGCCCGCGACTTCGTCTGCGTAGCATTAGTACTTTGAATAGCCAATTTTTTACATCACATCATCAGCCTATTAATGTCCCCACTGCTGGGACACAGGCCTCCTCTCTGTGAGAGGAGTGATGTTTTTTTATATCGCGCCATAATATTATAGGTGTGTGGGCCGCCATACTTGAGAAATTATTAGTTCACCATACAAACTTCCATTATTTGGCAACGACACTACCAGCCGCACTACCAGTAGTGTCGTTGCCAATTAACGACACTACCAAGCCTATTTTGTATTAAACTGTACAGTCAACACAGAAGTTTTGGATTCCTGTTCCACTAAATTCAACTCAAAGTTCAACTAATTTTATTGATAATCAACTTCCTTTACTTTAATTTCTTTTTTACTTATGAAGTTTGACCTAAGACTGATATTTGATGGATAAATTATAATTGTGAGAGTATTTTTTACATTACGTTTTTTCGAGACACCAGTTCATAGGTCTAGCTTTGAACAAAATTTAATAAAACCTATAAGATGTCGGAAGCTGATTATAACGAATCAGTTTTACACGTTTGCCTGACGAATGGGGGAACTGCGTTGCTTTTGGGCAAACACAAATATCATATACTGAAAAATTATAAAAATGGTGCATCTGTTTGGAGGTGCTCGAATTATAAAATGCAAAATGTTTAGGTACAGTTACGGTTAAGATATGTCCAGCAGTGATTTTCATATCAGGGTTGAAGCTCCCTTGCAAGCCGACCTTCGTACTCAAAATATTACGTTAATATTTTATAGAAGTTGACGACGCGGGTATTCGCTTGTACGAGTATGTTAGCAACGCCACGTTACCTTCTTACTAAATAAAGTATGAATTTAAAAAATGTCATATGTTCAAAGCAACAGTATTATTACTCTTTTACAGTAACAGTCGGTCACTTGAAATAAAAAATAAAAATAAAAATCCTTTATTGTCGCCAGTTAATACAGTTATCTATCTTATCTTAAACTAACATATGCTTCGTATTAGTGTATAACACAAAAGTTACTGCTACTCCCAAGCTAAGCCTGAGCTTGTATTTTGGGAAACAGTGAAAAATTTTCACGAGATTTTTTATTATCTGAGGTTCAATATTTAGATTTTTAATATGTACAACTGACTATTTCTAATCTTATGACTAATAACAAAACAAACTTACATACAAAAGGGAGAGGGAAAAGGTTATAGGTTCAATATTAAGTTTTATTAGTAAGTACTACAGTTACAAGAAAGAAGGAAGTTTATTATTTGCGTAAATTTTTGTATTTTTTCAAATAAGTTTGCCTTTATTTGGTAATAAATAAAAAGTTACATTTCTGAAGTTTGCTGTTGCTGATATTTCATTATTTACGGATTAAATAAAGAATTATATTTCTGAGCTTTGCTGTGTTGACTGTACAATTTAATCCAAAATATGCTTGGTAGTGTCGTTAATTGGCAACGACACTACTGGTAGTGCGGCTAGTAGTGTCGTTGCCAAGAAATGCAAACTTCTACCACCCTGTCCGCCCCCTAAAGGATGATTTCCGGGATAAAAACTATCTTATGTCCTTCAAGGTCTCAAACTATCTCCATACCAAATTTCATGTAAATCGGTTCAGCGGGTTAAGCGTGAAAAGGTAACAGACAGACAGACAGAGATGCTATCGCATTTATAATATTAGTATGGATTCTGTCAGATTGATACGACTGTACCATCTTGCATCTTAAATTAAAGCCATTATGGCTACTGAAAGTAATAATTTTTGTTTACAGACGCGGAATTTGCAGTAGACGCCAAATGCCATCCTGTACCTTTAGAGAAAGCTGAAAATAACAAAAGGTAATTGTATGCCTTACAATTCAGTTTATTCAAAATATTGCTTCTACTTAATGTTATTTACACGTTAAAAATATCGACTTTATATCAAAGTGTATTAAGCTGATTTTAGTATGACCAATATTCTTGAAGAGTCATAAAAATTATGAAGTTGCAGTTGCACTGACTGAACGTGTACGAATTAAAGTGGTTTTTCCTAAAGCACATATTTGGATACTTAATTGTGAATAAAATGTATGATTTTATTGTTTGTAGCGCAAAATTAACTTTACATATCTGGACCTGAGACGCATAAGGTCGGATGTCGAGATTGAAGCCATACAAATTCTATTGCTTCAATCTCGACAGCCGACCTTATGCGTCTCAGGTCGAGATATAAGGTGTTAAAAAATTAACTCTAAGAATTTTAAGAAGATGCTCGGTATTGTAAAACAAGACGAAAAAAAGCAAAAAAAAATTATTACATTTATTCACAAAAATAAGCTAAATTAAATATTTCTATAACTACTATTATTTATTCCAGCGTGTACCGGATAGCGGTGCTAGGTTTAGACTACCACGACATGACGCGCAAGTCAGCTGTGCCGCTCGGAATCAACCAGCTCGAAACCAGGTTACTCACACTTAAGGTTAGTTCCATCCTCATGACCTCCTTCTACCAATTTGGTCAGAAATTTGATCAGGCTCGTAGGAAAAGGAGGTTGAAAAGTGCCTTGTTGGCTTTCAACTGAAGTCTAAGGCCGGTATTTTAGATGCTCATCCTCGAGCTCAACTCAACTCAACCTGGCCAGTTGTGATTGGTTGGCCATGGACAGTTGTGTTTGGTTGGCCATGGACAGTTGTGTTCGGTTGGCCATGGACAGTTGTGATTGGTTGGCCATGGACAGTTGTGATTGATTGGCCATGGACAGTTGTGATTGGTTGGCCATGGACAGTTGTGATAAGTTGGCCATGGACAGTTGTGATTGGTTGACCATGGACAGTTGTGATTAGTTGGCCATGAACAGTTGTGATTGGTTGGCCATGGACAGTTGTGATTGGTTGGCCATGAACAGTTGTGATTGGTTGGCCATGGACAGTTGTGATTGGTTGGCCATGGACAGTTGTGATTGGTTGGCCATGAACAGTTGTGATTGGTTGGCCATGGACAGTTGTGATTGGTTGGCCATGGACAGTTATGATTGGTTGGCAATGGACAGTTGTGATTGGTTGGCTTGTTTTTTTACATTAACGTGCTCAAGTCCAATATCTATTATGTTAAAAAGTCAATTATATTGTAAAATCTTATTATGTTTTTAAGAGTTTAGAAGAATGTTATTTTTTTTTTGTTTTGTATTTTGTTTGTTGTGTTTTAATTTAACCACATGATCATAAATTACCTAACCTTTTTGTCAGTGTAGAAACTGTATCCCCTTTTCGTTTTAGGGTTCCGTACCCAAAGGGTAAAAACGGGACCCTATTACTGAGACTCCCCGGTCCGTCTGTCTGTCACCAGGCTGTATCTCGTGAACCGTGACAGCTAGACAGTTGAAATTTTCACAGATGATGTATTTCTGTTGCCGCTATAACAACAAATACTAAAAACAGAATAAAGTAAATATTTAAGTGGGGTTCCCATACAACAAACGTGATTTTTTGCCGTTTTTTTACGATAATGGTACGGAACCCTTCATGTGCGAGTCCGACTCGCACTTGGCCGGTTTTTTTGTTAGGTTAGGTTAGGTTAAAACGGGCTGGTTTCCGCAACTCCATGACCAAGCGCGTATTTTACGTATCTTTTTTTGTTGCTGATTATTTGGTTTTCTTAGGTCCGATTCTGCAACCTCTTTAGGTCTGTTTAACTCCGCGTTAGATGCTAGGTTGGACTATTAAGTATGATCTATTGGTAATTTATCCTAAAGTCGCCGCCAGATAACAAAAAAATGGGACCAGACGAGAAGCACCAGCTTTCAAATAAAAAAGAATCATTGAAATCGGTTCACCTAGTAATAAGTTTTTAGGTAACACACATAAAAATAAAACAAAAATACCATCGAATTTAGAACTTCCTTCTTTTGATTTTTTGTTTATTTGAGATATTTTGATAATTTTGGTCTCCAATGAAAGTTATAGCCACAGAACCATTTTATCCGCTTAAATCATGTAAATAGGTCCACTCCTTTATGAGATATTAACTCTTTACTGAACGTAAAGTGGAAGGATCACGGACGCCCCTTACCGCGATACGTTTGTTTTCACCGTGTTAGCGACACTGCTTTTACATTTTGTTCGTATCGTTTTGAAATATTGGAATACATTGGTAGATAGGTGTTAACGACTTTTATTTTTTTGTTATTTGGCGGCGACCATAGTGTTATGCACTAACTCTGAATAAGTTCTTGGCATACGTTTATTTTATTCACTTCATTCTACCCAACCACTGTAAAACTGAACCCGCAACATTTTTACCAATGAAATCTTTGTTCTACATTCCAGGGCTTCA
Organism: Anorthoa munda; assembly: GCA_945859665.1. Lineage (NCBI taxonomy): Eukaryota > Metazoa > Arthropoda > Insecta > Lepidoptera > Noctuidae > Anorthoa > Anorthoa munda. The sequence goes on along the minus strand of OX243901.1, from coordinate 3,590,371 downwards.
AAGTACTCCAGATTCCATACACAGAGTTCAACCCCAAAGAAAAACTGGTCTCCAGGGTCAAATACATCGAGAAGATATTGAAGGAAATCGTCAGCAATCAGCAGGCGTAGGCGGGCTACTGTAGATATGTACTATAATGTATTGTTTAATGTATGTATGTATGTTGATCGTTAACTGGGCAGAGACGGGGGCCTGTACTAAACGCCGAGAGTCCTCGCGCGGTCGTTAAACGTGCGAGTGAGACGGAGAATAGTGCAGTGTAGTGTCATCTCGCTCCTACGTTTCATGACCGCAGCTGTCAAGGCGTATGATGTAGCAATATTTAAATTTTACTTCGGTGCGAGAGGGAGATGAAACAATACAGATTTATTAGCAACATCTCTTTTTCGCAACTGATTAATGATTTTGAGACTTCGTAGTATCGAAATCATTATTAAGTAAACTTAGAAGTTGGAAATTATTAGTTTTTTTTTTATTAGAACGACTTTCTTCATCAGAATAAGTGATGATGATTTACTATATAGGTAATCAAAATGTTAAAAAACTGGTTTTATGTTGTTTTGTAAAAAAGAACGCATCCTGTACTGCCGTCCTATATCTAGAGTGTTGCTATCTGATAAAATTATATTTTGAGTTGCAGACGAAAAACAAAAAAAACAGCGAAATAATAAAACAAATATGTTGTATGACAACTACAGATAATACAGTTTGTGTCAATAAATAGATCTAATTGCATACTTTCGAATAGCCTCTTGGTAGTTAAAATTACTAAATCTTATCAAAAATACGTTTTATATGGTTTTTAATTTATTGATAGTAGAAAAATACTGCTTAGAGTGGTCGATAGAGAATTTTTCGTTATAACGGAGGAATTAAAGAAGAACAAAACCGACTTCCAAAACAAAACACTACAAAGCGAAAAATTACTTTCTTTTCGGAAGTCGGTGTACCTATTTATACCGACATTTTTGACACCGACTTCTGAAAACAAAGTTATTTTTCGCTTATTTAAATTGGACCACATGAGAAGAACCAGATTTCAAATAAAAAAAACATCAATATCGGTTCATAATTATAGAAGTTATCGCGTAACAAACATACAAAAACATACAGTCGAATTGAGAACCTCCTCCATTTTGAAGTCGGTTGTAAAACGTCCAAATGTCAGATAGTGACACTAGTTATAGGACGGTAGTATAGTAGTCTGAAAACTTCAATACATTTAGAATTCCCTGATTAATTATCTAAAACCCGATGCTACTAGGGATGTTTCCTGGGTAGAAAAATGACAATTCTATTTAGTCCGTCAGTGAGACTATCAAATAAAATTGAACAAGTATTTTTTGCTTTACCAAATCAATAAAAATCTACAAAGTTAAAGCGCATCAAGGTTCAGGAGTGGGGGCTTGTGACGTCACTAAGGCAGTGTAAAGTGTACTAGCGGCGTGACGTTTCACGATATTTCACCGCATTATATCGTCGTCACTTTGTTTACGTGTCAATAGTAAAAATACGTGTCTAATATTTATTATGAATCTACAAGGCGGACAGTAAACGAATTTTCAGTAAACTCCCCTATTTTTGTATAATATTTAGTTTTTTTTTTTTTTTTATAATTCTGTTGTTGTGTAAATCTTAAGAAGTTCTTGTCATTAAGATTCTGTATAGTCAACATCGTTATTGCTTTACCACCCTAATGCTGGCACTGCACTTGGCATAATTGGCAAAATATTTGCGAAATTATGGCAATGCAAAACGCACCTTAAAACTATTGAAATAAAGTTCATTTTGTAATAGAGATTTGGTGCAAACATTTTGAAAAATACGCCAAGTATAGTACCAGCCGGGCGAGCACGGCCCCTGTGATAGGCTTGTGTCACGCATTTTATCACGGTTTTTGCTCCCAAACTGTGATAAAAATGTGTGACTCAAGCCTGTCACAGTAGGCCGTGCTCGCCCGCCAGCATAAGGTTGAATGTCACTTGCACGTCATTAAATGACAATGTTTATCTTTCTTTGTTTTAGATAGATTCAACCTTGAATTTTTAATTTATTGGACATTGTAGTCAGTGTGACGCAATTAAAACAGGAAATCATTGACAGTCGATACGAGTAGTCAGAAGCCAGAACAGAAGACACCAGTGTTGCTAAGAGTCACCTATAGTCCATTCGCGTTAAGAAAATAGTGAGTCATCGTTAGCCGACCAATCGAGTCGCAACAAATTAGAAAGCTTGGTAGCACGACCCGATTGGTCGAGGGGCCGGCGGACAACGATGACTCACTATTTTCTTAACATGAATGGACTATAGTTACTGCGTTGTGGAGTTCAGATAGGGAGTCAGAGCGGTCAAAAACAATATAACTAACTAGGCGTTGAAAAAAAACAAATAAGTTTTCTAAAGTTTGTACGCGTTGACTGCGGCCGCGTGCCGTCGGCACCGCTGCGCATCGACCTCCGATAACTTCCGATTTAAAAGTTTCGGTACCGAAATCGAAATCGTAGGTTTACAAACGATCGGAAGTTCCGACTTTTCGGAATCGGAATCGATTCTCCGTAACGTCCCTTTTATGTACATAGATACTTTTTCCACTACCTTGTCTATTATGTAACACATTGCCTAAGAAATTCTTTTCGAAATATGAACATTTAGACACAAGATTATAAAATAAAAATTAAAAATGCAAAATTACATAATAACAGTGACGAAATGACTTTTGTATGGAGTTTTGATATCTTTATGCAGAATGCAGAATAGGCAGAATGATACTGAACCTGTTACCTCTCGAAAAAGCGCGCGTTGATTGAGTGTATATAGTCTGTGGTTTTTAATCTGAACGTTTCTAATAAATTATTGTTGGAACTTATTTGCATTTCATTAAGTAAGCTCATCAGGTAATGGAAAAAGAATCGTTAGTGTCTCGCATAAAAAGGCTACATCATAAAGACTAAACGAATGTTCTGTCACTGACATTTACCTTCAAATTGAACGAGACAAGCAATAGAAACAAAACGGATTTTCAGGAAACATTTTATACTTGATGTTTTATACAATAAAATACATGGAATATATTTTCACATTTTGTCAAATCATTTAAAATGTCTAGTTACCATACATACGTGTTACAAACATACCGTATTAATGTAATTTATTAGTTAAATTGATGCCTGGGAATACATGGGAACTTACGTCTAATATTGGCCACCAACCCAAGTGCTGGTCATAGCTCCTGTACTTATTAGATGAAACTATGTCACAGAGTGTTGGACGTAGTTGTGTTGGGCAACCAATGTTTGGAGAAGAATTGTATGATTTTTGTGTACAAATATTTTCTATAATACTAAATGCTATTCTAGGCGTTCATTATTATCTACATTTCGACGTACGTTGGTAAACCTAAAGAGAGTAAACTAAAGGGTAGAATTGTATGTTTGTCATAGACCAAGTCATAAATCTGTAGGTCAAAATGGGAAGAATGCACATGTCCTAGATTATTCGCTTCAGTGATAAAAGATTTTCATTCAAAAAAAGATTTAAAAAATTACATGTATTTATATTTATTCTAAATCATTTTCAATGGTCTTGAGTTTATTATTAAACGCATTAACAACTGTATTTTGAGTAATTTTCTCCCCTCGACTCAGCCTCTATCGATAAAATTGACAGTTATCGCTTGTTATTTTTTTGATATTACCGTCTTCCATTCGAGACATTTTTTCGTTGTCATGGCGGCTGATTCGATTGGGAAACTTGAATAACTTAGGAAATGGGAATCACAGATATGTTTAAATTCTCAAAGAATATTTGTATACAGAACTCAGTTTGAACAACTTGACAATGTATGATTGAGTGTGTGAGATTGTAGATACGGCTGTTAATATTATTTAAATAAAACAGATTTAACAATATGTAAAGCTTATATTTATTTTATCATTAAATCACATTTCCCTGTCGTAAGGGTGCGAACAGATCCACTTCTTCGTTAATGTTGAACATCAATAGGGGTGATTTCTAAGTAAAAAATTATATTTCTATTTAGTCTGACAGAATTTTTGGCTTTATCAAATCAATAAAAAATCACAAAAAAGGTCACAAGCCCCGATTCCTAAACTTTGATGAGCTTTACGCTTCAAAGTTTAGGAATGAGGGCTTGTGACGTCACTTTCGAGTAAAAAGTCTACTAAAACGTGCCGTCACGCGAAATTTCGACGCATTGTAACGTCGTATTTTTTTGTTTAGTGACTTAAAGAAAAATACGTGACCAATCTTTCTGAGGACTACAAATAAATAAATAAAGTTTTTTTTTTATAAATAATTTTTATCATTATCCCTATTGCGCAATATTGTGTGCAACATTAGTTGTTGCAAGATATTCTTTTGTTTTTTGTCAATCAAATTTAAATTGTTAGTTTTGCCATAACACCGTGAAAAAGTGTCAATACTGAGAAGTGTGAGCTCACTCAATAATAGTGGCATTTCTGTGATAATGATAATCAAGTCAAGTGTCCGCGACATTTGAGTGTCTGAGGTCAAAACGAAACAGAAACACGTCCATTATTGACATGGTTGACGAATCTAACAACTTTAATAATTGATCATGAGGTGACATGTTGCCAAACACTGCAACTTTTCATGTAGCAATAACAACTTTTCCGGAAGCACAAACATGTTGCTGAAACAAAGTTGCACAACCATGTTTCAGCAACATGTTTTATCAGGCGTATAATTATGGTGCTTGAGTAAGTATAGATAGTACGGATACGCTTTGCAACGTGGAACTAGGTACGCACACGATGAAGCTGGTCTGTTAACCCCTAAAAATTATTACTAACATATTTTTACAACAAACCATTGTAATCTTACATAATTCTTATGTCGTAGGTATGTTGCAAACAAAACTTCGTAATAATAAATTATGCAATAAGTGAATAAAGGACGGATTTAAAGCGAGAGCCATAGATGAATCACGAGCAAAGGAGCAAGTGAAGGATTATAACGACTGAATCAGATTATAACCGTAAGGAGTGATTCAAGTGTTAGAATCCTGAGCGACGCGAGAAATTCATGGCCCTCGATATAAATCCGTTTTATTCAAGAGTAGCATACTATAATTTATACCATGACTACGAGAAAAAGAAAGATTTAAGCGAAAAGCACAAGGAATAATAATAAATAAATAAATGGTTTATTCAAAATTTTCAAAAAAAAACAAACCTGTGGTTCAGGGGCCAGTGACCACCTCCGTTACGTTACATAATTATAATTAATTAAACACCAATGCAATTAATATAAGAATTACAATCCAAATAAGTATTCACTAAACATCCTAGACTAAAATGAAAATCATTATTAAAATCCTAAATATAATCCAAATTAAATCGATGAAGGAGTTTGTAAGTCGAGAATTTTTTGCACAAGGAGTATTTTATGCGCAAGGAGGTTGTAAAGCATTGAGATGGGGGTCGAATATATATTGGTGTGTTCTAAATTCAAACACCAAAACAGTGATTAAAAGTGCTTTTTATTCACTGTTTTCAGTGAATAAAATTAGCTTTTTAGGGGGAATGGTATATTAGACATTTTTTTCACAAAATAATACAAATAATCACTCGCTTCCATACAAATATCAAAATTGCGCTCCTCAAAATAAAGTCTAATATGAAACCTGACACTATCCTCTGTTTGCTTAGATGCGTTCTCCAGCTACCTCTTTTCTACCGTTTGGATCGATTGACGGCACTGGATATGAATCTGGAACAGAAAAAGTTAATTCATAACAGCCCTACATTAGCCAATGATAAAAATACATTCTGTCAAAATCATTCCACTTGAGAACCTCCTTCTTTTTATCGTAAGACTAGATTCTGCCAGCGACTTTAAAAGGGGATAAAAAGTAGCATATGTGCTATTCCAGACTATAATTATCTCTTTGGCAAATTTCATCCAGATCCGTTCAGCCGTTCTGGCGTGTTTGAATAAAAAACAAACATCCATCCACACTTTTGCTTTTATAATATTAGTAAGGTTTATGGCCGAGTTTTCATTAGCTGAGGAATAAAAATGGCGGTTTGACAGGTTTCATATAGAAAATATGTCAATCGGCCATTTTTATACCATTTTTTAACGGACATTTTTATTAGTTAACCAGACTATTGAAAAATCGACCAAAATAAAATAAAAATGTCCTTTAATTCCAAAACTTGAAGTTTTAAAAACGGGGTTAAGTATAAACCACATTAAAATATTGCAAGTACTCCTAAGATAAATCTTTGGCCATGCTTTTCAATTTGTTACTCCCTTCGTCTTTAAAAAAAGGAGGCTATCTAAGTATTAAGAGTTATTTTTCATGTATACACACACATACACCTACATACTATTAGAAAAGATACTGGATACAGAAAAGTTGCTATTTTGATAGGTTTTATAAGTCACTTGTATTTTTTAACGACCGTTGTATTTTCTAGTCTTTTGTATCTTGAAAAATAAATAAACTGTTGAATTAAGAAACTCATTTTTTAAGTCGGATAGAGCAATAACCTAAAAATATTAACCGCTCTGTAAAAAGAGAAAGCGGCTGAGGGGCCATTTCCTGTGTCTTTTCACATTTTTGTTTTCTGAGCAGAATCCATCCATCCGTTTCTATAAGTCTGTGACGTGGCCGCGTGGTGGCCCTATCAGAATTACCTTCTCATAGAAAAAGTCTACTGTTGGCACGGTCACTTTATGTCTACATTAGTCCATTCTCTAGATGTCACTATATTATATCATATTTATTCTAAGGTTGCTTATCCACCAGAGATATGTGAAGGAGCGAGGTGGCACGAGGATGCTTATCGGACTCTTTAGCTGTGGCGCACACATCCCTCGCACCCATTCTTCGCCCGCGTCCCTTCCTTTTTAACTTTAACTTTTTTACACTTCGATTAATAATATACTAGATGCCCGGCGAGCGCTTCAATAACGGGCCGAAAAATATGGCCACAAATACGGTTGTGGTCTTATTTCAAAATTAGTATGGTCCAATCATAACCAACATTAAGACGTTAAAAATGCCGCTATGAGCATTCTAAAATTGTGCAAATAACCACCGTAACACTTTGATTTTGGAGGGAATATCTTTTTTTCGGTAAGTTTATATCATTAAGTGTTTCACATAAAGTAAAAAACTAATTAAATAGTAAATATGAATCAATTATCAAATATTATGATTATTTGACCAACGTCTGAGTCGACAACGCGCCAACTATTGTAACAAACATCGACTGTTCTGGATCTTTGTAATTTAGACTTTAAAACATGCGTGTAAGACTAAATTTGTTTTGATGTATGTTTAGCAGCGAAGCAGGCTCATCAAATTTTTATTGCTTTATATATACATAGTTTTGTGAATGCAACTTTAAACATTGTATTTAAGGTTGAATTTGCATTACTGTATATTTATTTCAACTAGAATTCTTGGAATTACTTAAACACAATTGGCGTCAGTTTTAAAGAGAAGTTTTGTACGGGATTGTTTAACTAGTATATTATTGATCGAAGTTTTTACAAGCTTTTATTTAGTTTCACTTGTCCCGGAGCCTGTCCTGGTGTCTGTAAACAAATCTTGCAAACTGTACACTCACCCAACCCTGTACACTCATTTAACCATAGATATATAAACAAGAGGAGATATGCCCGGAAGGCGAAAATATATCGGAACCCTGTGTCTGCAGTTTGCCCCTACCACACGGCAACTACTACACATGCAGTTCCGTAAAGGCAATAGATACGCAGTCGCGCACACTCCCGCATTTCTTAAATCAGAACGTACTACACAATCAATTATAAACCTTATCGCATCAAAAACAGCGTTTATTTACCATGCACCGTACAACTTACCCACACAATAACATTGAGCGCTTTCGTTGTTCTGTGCAAAAGCAATTTATTTTACATATACGCTAGTGATTGACTAATTCGGAATTTTATCGATATTTCCATTTATTATTGAACAAATTTTTTTTTGGTGTCCTGAAAATAAAATAAATAAAAATTGCATGTTCAGAAAATATTATAATAAAAATAAACAATATGTAGCAAAAAAAATTGTATTAAGTAAATCAAATAATTCAAAAAATCAAAAATCCAGTTACGTTAAGCCTGCGACTTTTTTTTAGAGGCTGGAACATTGCTGCCTCAAAGTGAACCGAGCATATGGTGCTATTTTTTGTAGGGAACCAGTTAGATGGCATGCCTGTGGCATCAATCCATTCCTTTTTTTAATTCGCATCTTTTGGGAAGCTGAAAAGGTTCAAAAACAACAAATTTAACATTTACATATATCCTAAGCTACTTCTAAACCTCACCATGTAGTAACCAGCACCCTAATTGCGTAACACACTATCAATCAAAATCGAATGATTTTGAAGCATATTTCTAATCCATTACTTCATATGATCGACAAATTGGTCTGCTCATCAAAGTAAATAATGCAATCAATGTTGTTGAACTGTCATAATGAAACCGATTCCTACTGTAAATGTGTAACGCAATCACCCCGCAGGTTTTTGTTATAAAAAACCCTAGTTAGTAAATAAATTCTTAAATATATGAAAACAAACACACACCCATGCGTAACAAATAAATAGCATGAATATGTTGACTTATTTTAAGCAATAGTCACTAATATATTATGTGAACCATGCCGATTACTATAATGCATTCGAAGCTTTGTCGGAAGTAACATACAAAGACCATAAATAAGTAAGGAAATAGCACGAGGATAAAGCATAATATAGGTACAATAATTCAAAACACAATCCACCGATTATAAACCTAAAATTTTATTAACTTACTTTACGAAAGTTGGTTACGCATTTCTCTACTACGCTGTAAAATAATCAAAATAAGTAATAAACATTATTTCACATCGATCTTCCAACCGGGTTAAAACGGTTGACAAATTGAAAAATAAACTATAGTAGCAATATATCATTCGTCAATCGACATTGTTGTCGATAGCCTACGTTAGTGGATCTGCACAAGCACATCACTAACTCATCGAAAGGAGCAGCGGCCGTACTACGCGATGCGTCCGCTTAATAAAGTATCGTTATGTGATTTTTACATTGCTTGTCCAGTCACTTAGCGACAAACTTAGGTAGTGTTTAAGAAGCAATGTATTTAACGCAAACATTTTACAGTCGTTGTGATATTTGAAAACAAAATAACATAGTACAAGCAAGAAATATTTTACGATTTGTTGTTTTTTATGATTTTAAAGGCAAATATAGAATAATATTTGTACTTACATATGGTAAGTGATTCCATGATTTTTAAAGTTTTGGTTTAGGCTTCGGTTTTTACAAGAAACCACTGAACAACACGGCATTCTTATAATTTGTCACGATCACGGTCGAAAGCGCACTAGTTCGCGGAGACGGCCATTTGTCTATGATATGCTCAGCCAGTCCATGTCGCGCGGACACGGACACGCCCCCTTGCCACTTCTCCTGTATTTAATATTTCTATGCATTTAACCCACTTTCCAGTGTCCGTTGAGCTGACATTTTGCACACACGTTTATTTCGCGTGATAATGCAATTTTTATGCTTGTTTTTTTATATATATACCTACCTATAAGTTGTTTTTATGTAAGGATTCTAACAAATCTATCGAAAGACGCGTCGAGTGTAGTCAGCTAGTACAGTAAACACATCATCGGTTGAGTGTGTAAGGTTGAATGTTAAATTACCTCCGTTTTGGCGTTATGCGACCGACGATACGCGACGCATTTTCCGTCTGATATGTTAGAGCCCTAAAAATATCTAGCTCAGTTAGCTCTTTCCACCAGATTTCGATATGAAAATGTAATTCAATCCCATTGGTGGATATTTTTCTCACGCACCGCCTCGCTGCCTCGCACATCTTTGCTGGAAAAGTACCTGGACTTACGATCCGAAATTATGGAAGAATTCCGCGAACGCCTTCATGACATCGCTGAAGAAGATGGCGATCTGGGGTAGGTGCAATTTGGTATTTCCAGGCGTGAAGACCTTGTGGCGGTTCAGCTTCTGAAGGCTCCTGAAGTTGTGGCGGCCCACGCCTACCTTACCGAAGAGGCGGTACTGTGGCCAAATCATTTATTTCAATTAGACCATTTAAAAGCAAATGTCAAAATGTATTAATGGCGATCACCAGAAAAGCGCCGAGTGAATGATGCTCGATGAGTTCTGTAGAACGAAGTTACGTTGTAATAGACAGACGGACGGATGGGCAGTGGTGGGTTATTATGTAAAAATAAGAGAGACATCAGATCAGGCGCTTTTCGTGATGTCCGAGGCACTGAAACTCCTGAAAGCCAGAATCAACAGTGGCGATCACCAGTAAACCGCCTAGTCAACGAATCCCGATATAATCCCTGGCACGTAACTTGGCAAGAGTCGTTAGAGGCGCAGAAGTCGTTTTTTAGGTCTCTTTGGTAGTGAAGCGGGACGCGGGGAACGTGTTGCCTTCATAAGATTATTACTACGTACTATAACGTGTCAGTGCTATCATAATTACGCTGTGAAATAGTGATTTGCTCTTCGTCCTGTATAACTTCATCTGTCTCACAGTGGAACCATGATAGTTATGTTATGACCTTATGACACATCGGAGTAAGGCCCCAGAATGCTTGTTGAGTATGTTACCTGCGCATCTGTCAAATGGATTGGTGCGGTGAAGATGATCCAGATGACAGCTTCATTGCATTCAGGAGACGTTAGGGACCCGGAGTAGGTGTAATACGTTTCTGTGCCTGCTCCTGATATCAGTTTTCTGTTAAATTAATGCATTTTTTTTAATGAATACTTCTTTGTCCTGTCGCGGACGACGCGTTGTGATTTGAATTTCGAAGAAACGAAAAAGCGACATTAAAAAGAGAAAAATACTCTATAGGATTTAATGTGCGAAAGAACTAGAATCTAGATTACTAGATAATAAAAACGAAATAAATAAATGATTACATATAAAAAATTAGTATAAAAAATGAAAAAATATAAATATAAAATAATATTTAATTGTATATTGATTTAATATTATTTTTATTGCCGTTAGTTACTAACAATAGATATATGGTGTTTCTACTAACAAAGAATGGACCATGGTTGTCCGACAATTTTTTTTTTTTAATTATGTTTACAATGTTTCTTAAACTTTTTTGAAGTTTTCTCTTCTTCAGATAGTAAGTTTGCGTGGCAGATGGTATTCTCTAAAAATATCATCAGTTTTAATTTTTTTTCCTCTGTTAGAAAAATACACTATACCTGAGCGGCATAGATATACTTTATCCCCGAAAAATACACGGCTCCTATGTATACCTATGCTAGTATTATATTATCTGTGGTATACCTAACCCTGTAACCGTTTATTTTACCACGGTATACGATAAAAACCTGCAACTGCTGAAATTAGGTTTGCCAGTTTTGAAGACCAAAATATCTGGAGAAAATTTTAAAATGTCAGAATTTTGTGGTTATTGTCGGGACAAATAAATATCTATTAAAAACAAAAATGTAAAATATTAAAAGTTGTTTTATAAATTAATAGGTTTAAAATAAAACAGATTTAATATTGCTGACACATAGCTAATTTAGATAAGTACATTGAATTTTTAGGTTGCCACATGTATTTATTTTACTGAGTCCACCAATCTAGTATTCGGAAAGATTTAAAATTCAAACAATTTACTTCAAACTTCAGTCTTAATTACTAAATCAGCTTTTCAAACTTAGGTCAGCTCAGCTTCAATTTCTGTCATTGGTATATAAATTATTTAGCAAACTAAACTTCCTTTCACAGTAAGCATTGCTTACATCCCAGGAACTGATAACATTATATGATTTGAAAGTTATAACTTTCCGAGAACTTGTTTGTCTGGAGATTTTGAGTTTTGTCGGGAGTCTGGAGATCCTTTAAAATGTCGGGAGAATCCAGACGAATCCCGACCATCTGGCAACCCTAGCTGAAATCGGTTGGAGTCAAGTTGTATGGACGCCGTTCTTATATACAATGACGGCTAATCTAGGTACACAGGGCCATGTCCTTCAGGACTCACTGTCTCTTTACTTTACAAAACACACCTACTCTAAAACATAAAAGGAAGTAAATGTAAGAAATAAAGGATCTCCATTATAGCTGGTCCTGTGTTGTCCTCATTCAGCAGACTTCAGCAACCTTAATCAGTTCGTCGGTCCAACTCGTGGACCCAGAGCGCGACAATTTACCAAAACTACTACTCCTGAAAAAAAAGAACTAAAAAAAGTTTTTGGTACCAAGGTTAATTATTTGATTAAGCATTTTCTGAATGGACGGTAGAATCAATTATTACTACTTGTAAATTTTAATTGTTGGTGTTCAAAAGTGCTTAGAGACTTGTGAATACTGAATGGCCGTACAGCCGGACCTTTTCCTTAGATTTCTCAAATAATGCTCTAATTAGATACCTAACTACCTTAACAAGATAATGTGAGAAGGATGTGTGTTATCAACTTGCCAAATATTCAAGTCAATCATTCTTAATTCCTTCCTAATTCTGATCAATTAACTATCTTCAACTTTTCACGTTAGTGTAGTAATAACGATTTATTGCAAATGTGCTTGTTATAAAAACCTGTTGTCTTGTCTCTAATGTTTTTAAACTAAATTACAAGTATTTTAACAAGCCCATGATGAAAAGAAAAATCTGTCATGTGCGAGTCGGACCCGATTTCCAAGGATTCCTTAATATTTTTACGGCTTAATATGCTTTTGTTTACCATCGCTTTTATGCTAAAGCGAAGGCAAAACCAACGCCATATTCGCCGTGTATGGGGAGACTCCGTAATATTTTATAATTTTATTAGGTACGTATACTGTGATAATTTCAGGCGTTAATTTATTACGGATCCGAAGTTACCTTGTGGCAGACAGACGGACAGCGGAGGGTTAGTCTCTAAAATAAGATTAATATAAGATCAAGCGCTGATGAGAGATGTCCGAGGCACTCTGAGGGTTGGAGGGGTCTCGTATGTACCTCCGTAGGAGCTGCTTATCCTCACAGTTCTTTAGCTTAAAGTCTGTCAGAAGTACCTAATAGTATGCTGTAATACTCACGACATATCGAGAATAACTCCGCTGATTCTGTCTCCAGTGGTGTTGAGAAGTCGGGGGATGTACTGCATGAACTCTGAAGCTTCTTCCTGTTCGTCTTCGAGCTCGGCTTGCACCTGTAGCAGACTGCATGATTAATATCATCATCGGATTACCTCGAAGGTCTAGTGGTTGCTGGCGCTGCTAATTATCGTGAGGTCCTGGATACATTTCTAGGTTGACGAAATGTTATTAGGTTTTCACTTTGGTAGGTACTTCTGTGTGGCAGCCCGGACTTAGACTTGGTTTGTGAAATGTCGATGTAGGGTGTTATATTATAGGTAGGTATAGTCCTCGCCAAACTTCTTGGCCGCCCTGAAGTTGGTTTACCGGATGCGCGAGGCACGAAACGGTGTTGTTTTTGTATGAGATTTACTACTGCGCAGCCATTGTGCCAACTTCAGGGGGGTGACCATAAGCTCTAGAGTAAGGTTATTTTGAGATCGAGTAAGTGACAGATGTACCTATACAAGTCGTATACATCTGTCCCTTACACACACTCAAAATAACCTTACCTACTCTAAGAGCTTATCATCACGCCCCTGGGCGGCCAAGAAGTTTGGCGAGAACTATAGTAGCGATGGTTTTGTTGGATTATTTTCGAAAAATATCGCGATTTTAATTCAATTTGCATCGCAATCTAACGATAATTGAGAAATCTAAATGACCGATTTCTCAATTATCGTCAAAGTTTGCATTAAAAAAAAAACATAATGTCGAACATAGAACCTCCTCCTTTTCGGGAAGTCGGTTGAAAATGTAAATATAAATCCATTTTATGTAAAATAAGAATGTCACCTTATTATCCAATTTTATATCATAGATAACCTAAATCGGTTCAATTCAAGGAATTCAATAGGTAATTATCTACAATTGTTTTTACAACCATACCGAAGTATCAGGTAAGACATTTATTTCCTAAATTTATTAATTACCTTAAAAAGTTAAGAAAATATATAGTTTACAGTAGGTACCCAATGCTTAATGTCTACGCTTTTTAGAAACAACAGTGTGTCGTATGTCGAGTCTACTGGGATCCAAGCGGTTCCGCTCATCACTTGCGATGTTGCCGTCAATCGAAAAAATCGGCCAAGTGCGAGTCGGACTCACGAAGGGTTCCGTACCATTATCGCAATAAGTGTAGTACGTGATATATTAAAATAAAATATCGAATGTAGATTTACTAGGGTGAAAAATCGATTCAATGTCGACGATTTAGTGCTAGGTATAGTTCTCGCCAAACTTCTTGGCACGGATCGGTGTTGTTTTTGAATGAGATTTACTAATGCGCAGCCATTATAGCCAACTTCAGGGCGGCCAAGAAGTTTGGCGATAACTATACCTACATATCGAATTTTTCTTGTAGAAAAATTTATACTTTAATTAATCGATCTCAGATCTACATCAGAGCAGTGCTAGAGCAGTGGTGGCCCAGTGGTATCGGCCGCGAGTTACAAGTTGTAGGTCGTGGGTTCAGCCAAGGCAGGCGCTTTACTTTGTGTAAATAATTTCATCACCACTGAAAACCTGACTGAAACCGGCATGTCCTAGAACCAAAAATTCGAAGACATGTGACATCCACCAACCCGCACTGGGCCCACGTGGTGGATTACGGCCCATTCCCTCTCGCAGAGAGGAGGCCTGTGTCCCAGCAGTGGGAACATTAATAGGCTGATGATAATGATGATGAGATCTACATGAGTAAGTAACCCTTCGCGACTATTGCGGTATGTTGTCATCACCATCATTCTGAATGATGCGGAAATGGCATGACTTTGGTCATTACTAAAGCCAATGATCAAAGTTATTGGCTTCTGTCAAGCGTCGTAACATGGACCGGTCCTACACTTCTCACATCTAGCATATTCCCGCTACATTCATAGGCTCATCAAACACAAGTCCAGAGTCTGAGTTTTTACTGAAACTGAATATACCAGAAGAAAAACTTAAATAACACCCAGACCGATTTAAATTCAGGACCCCATCATCACTGCTTATTAATTCATCGTTACCTATAAGTTAAAATTAAAGTTTTCTAACAAGACCCAAAAAAATAAATGTTTAGCCATACCACAGATAATATAATAGGTACTAGCATCCATCCTATAATATTATATATTCGAAAGTAACTCTGTCTGTCTGTCTGTTATCTTTTTAAGCCTAAACCAATGAACGGATTTCAATGAAATTTGGCAAGGAGATAGATGACATCCTGGGGAAGGACATAGGCTACATTATGCCTCAAAAATTATAGGTTAGTAGATAGGGTAGGGTAAGTAGGTTAGGGTAGGTAGGGTAGGGTAGGTAGGGTGGGTAGGTAGGTTAGATTAGTTAGGGTAGTACGTAGGTTAGAGTACGGCCCCACTGAAGCGTTGCATCCAAAGTTAAGCCTAAGAATACTGTGCTATTATCAGGATTCAATCTTTATCAATACATCCGTTTTCACCTGCCTAACGTGAGGTAGGGTTATAAAAAGTAGAAGTAAATTGGTAACATTGAACCAGTGCACTACTTTTGAGATCGCGCTATTTACATCGTCAGTAACCAGCTGCTGACGTTTAAGTTTCAACAAAAGTGAAGTATCATCCGCAAACAATACTATATCTTGGTCCTTTATGAGGTAAGGCAAGTCATTAATATAAATAAGATTCAAGAAAGGACAAGAATTGAGTCTTGCGGGACTCCTGTTGTTACTATAGATCCGGGCGATTTTTTTCCATTAACGTCTACGCTCTAAATCCTATTATGTAAGAAAATTGTGTCTGTGTCGAATAAATGTTTTCTATTCTATTCTAACGCTGTACCGGATCCCGTAGTGGCGGAGTTTCCTGCTTAGCCTTTCATGAAGAACACAATCAAACGCCTTCGACAAATCACAAAAGATTACCAAGACATCGTACTTATCTTCCCATGCATTATAAATATGACCTAAAAGCTCAACACCGGCAGCATCAGTAGTTGAACGCCCCCTTGCTATGTATATATATTATGTATACACTTCATCCATTACCTATTCAAAGCAGTCATATAATCCTGAAGGGGGTCTGTACACACTTAATACAATAAGCTGCTCCAATTCTATACAAGCTATTTCGACTGTCCGCTCAACAGGTAGGCTCACAACTCTGTTTACCATACTGGTTACTTATTAAAATCAATGAGCCACCATGTATAGCATTAACTCTGCTGAATGAACTACCAACCTGGTGATTATTAAAATTGAACAATAACTATTGTCTTTTAAGCCAATGTTCTGTTATACAAAGAATATCGATACTGTTAAAATTCATAAATAATTGTATTTATAGAACTTTGTTCATAAATCTTTGAATAATTTGATGCACCAGGTTAATACTATTTATTGATTTTAAATTTTTATTTGATTTTATTTTGCAATTCTCATTCTGTACACTTTTGCATTGACCGGTCCCGTGCGTCTCGCAAAAAGCGGATCCCCGCAACCTTCATCAGGCCATCGGTCCACCTGGTGGGAGGCCTTCCAGCGCAACGTCTTCCGGTTCGCGGTCGCCATTCCAGAACCTTTCTGCCCCATCGGCCATCCGTTCTGCGAGCAATGTGCCCTGCCCACTGCCACTTAAGTTTGGCAATTCTTCGGGCTATGTCGGTAACCCTGGTTCTCTTGCGGATCTCAATATTTCTGATTCGATGACGCAAGGAAACTCCGAGCATAGCCCTCTCCATTGCCCTTTGAGAGACTGTAAACGCTTGGGGGAGGCCTATGTCTAGCAGTGGACGTCTTTCGGCTGATATGATGATGATGACACTTTTGCAAGAGGTTACCTCTATTGTCTTAATTTTTAATTTAAATTATTATCAATATCAATTCTTGATACTTGATACATGGCATGTCATTGCTCAATAGAAGCAAGTTGTTTACCCAATTCTTGGCTGTAATAGAAAAATAATATGATAGCGATACAGCTATCTGTTGTTTACAATACTTTCTAGCAATCCAATTCCGATAAATTTACATAATTATACACTACATAGGTACTATCTTAATATACTGCTCGTTTACAGTTTTGTGCTACTTTCTGATCTTCTGATTGCATATTATTATAATATCAATGAAACACAGGTACGTAGATAGGAAGGTAGGATGGGTAAGTAGGTAGCTAGTTGACGGGAGCGAAGCCGCGGGGGACTACTAGTACAAGCATAAGCATAATCAGCCTAGAGCGTTCTCACTACAATCCGAGAGATGAGATGCTGCCTATTAAAGGCATCATCTCAGTATTAAACTTACGAAAGGATGTCATAGACATTATTGAAGATAGAAACTAATGAATATTACAAGTAAATATTCAATTGATTGATGGCACTTTGGTCTCGTCTAGTCAATAGACCTGTATGAAATACCTGTAAAAACTGTAAAATAACAGGTACTTATCGTTTTTTTTTCCATTAAAATCTCTTGCTAGCTTATTTACCGACTTGCCAAAAAGGAGGAGGTTCTTATGTTCGTCATTACGGTTACAGGTCGGTACGGTTATAGGATCACTTTGTTGTCCGTCCGTCCGTCGGTCTGTCTGTCTGTCACGACCCTTTTTTTCAGGAACGCGTGGAGGTATCAAGCTGAAATGTATATCAAATACTCAGGTCTACTGTCCCTTAAAGCTGTGAAAAATCAAATTTCTAAACCCACGCAATCAAAAGATACAGCCGTTTATGCCGCAAATTTTCGCAAATATTCGACACTCGCAAGAGAATAAAAACCTACAGGGTACTTCCCGTGAACTCAGAATCTTGAAATTTGGTACGAAGCAACGTCTTATAGCACAGATAAAGGAAAAATTGCGAATACCGTAAATTTTTAGTTACATCATATATTAAAAATAATTTTAATCATTTTAAACTTACTACCCCTTTCCTCATGAACGCGTAGAGGTATTAAATTGAAATTCATATCAAATACTCAGGTCTATAATACCTTTAAGCTGAGGTTTGAACGGAACCCTCGGTGCGCGAGTCCGACTCGCAATTGGCCGGATTTTTTATGTATTTTCATCGATTTCTCCATCAATTGTGGACTGATTTTGACGTCGGTGTCAAAAAACGAAGAAAAGGAAACAGGAACACCGGCTTCCGAAAAAGAAGTAATTTTTCACTTTGTAGTGTTTTTATTTGGAAGTCGGATGTATTTTTTGTAAAAACTATTTTTTTATTACTTTACCACTCTATTTATTTATACCAAAGTAAAATCGTTACGTCATTAATGTCTACAGCTCAGACTGCACTACTACGGCTCATGTCATAAGCTCAATTCCCAGTTCAGGTACAAAGATCTGACTATCACTTTTGTAGTATGGGAGCCCCACTTAAATATTTATCTTATTCTGTTTTTATCTATCACGGTTCAGAAGATACAGCCTGGTGACAGACAGACAGACAGACGGACCGCGGAGTCTTAGTAATAGGGTTCCGTTTTTACCCTTTGGTTACGGAACCCTAAAAATATGGAATAAATTGTTAGAAGTAGATTAGGTTCTTATGACTTCCAAGAAATTACAGAAAGACACAGTTTCAAAAAGAAATGTGAACCTTACAAAATTACGCTGATAAACCTACGATGAACGTGTCAATAGCACAAGGATATAATAAATGCAATCGAATGCAACATTATTTGTTATTGTTGTGTTAATTTGTAACATTCATGCACTTTTTGTGCAATGTAACTGATAAAACCTTTAATTGAAGTAGTTATTTGCTATCGTGCACATATTTTACGAGTATCGCTGTCTGCGCAAATTGGCACATATCAATGAACTTCAATGAGGTTGAGATGATGAGGAGCTCGTGACTAAATAATAACAGGTGCACGGGTCGTTCTTCAAGGTTAAGCAACGCTTGACGAGGTCGGCCCGTGGATGGGTGACCTTATCTTAACTTACCGAGATTCCTCCGTGCCTCGGAAAGCACGTTAAGCTTTTGGTGCCGGCTGTCATTTGAAGATCTTTGACAGTCGTTACGGGTCAAAGCTTTACGGTAGAAGCTTGAGATCTGACACCAGTCTAGACAAGTGGTATCGTGTTACCCAGTTACTGGGTTGCGGAGGTCAGATAGGCAGTTGCTCCATGTAAAATATTGGTACCTAATCAGCTGAATTCTCAGGCTTATTACGTATCTTTTGCAAGAGCAAAACAATAGCGATTTTTGCGCAATAATTGCTCTTCAATGCAAAAGTTTTAGAGTTCTTGGCGGTTCATTTTTAAATAAATGCATTTGACAAACAGCGAGCTATTAGCAAACAATTGTGTAAGACCTACCATACCTACACTGCAGGTAATTCTGACTTTTATGACATAAAGCGTTTGCTCGCTATCGTTTTGCTCTTGCAAAAGATACGCAAAGCCTACCGGTTAGACTGTAAACCGACCCAACATAATTGGCAGAAGGCTAGGCAGATTAAATGAACTTCAATGAAGTACCTACATACTTCGTACTGGCGCCTCCGCCCCCGTGGTCTATGCCGCAGGAACAGTGAATTTTTTTCGGGGTAAAATGTAGCCTCTAACAGTCATAAATAGTGAACGTAGCTCTCTAAATAATAGACATTGATTAAATTACAGTAGATAAGATTAGTACTTCCGTAGATTACAATATTAGTTTAGAAGTTAAGATAGGTACCTTCTCGATGGTCGAGTGTTCGAAAGCACTATACTTCATAAAAGATAGCTTGATCTCTGCGACAGCTGTCAGTATCAATACAGTAATAATAGCGCTTGACAGGCTAACAATAACGTATACGTCAGTTTGACATAATTATGTCGCAGAGATCAAGTTATCTTTTTACCCGACTGCTGAAGGAGGGTAATGTGTTTATCAGTATAAGTATGTATATATGTATGTTTGTTCCTATGTGGCGTTCTAGAGACCAAACGCGTGGGCCGATTTTGATGATTCTTATGTCAATCGATTCGTATTAACCCTGCGAGTGTTACTGGCTACATTAAAATTGGAAAATAGAAAAATGGCGGTTTTTGGGGCGCCATATTGTGGGGGCCCAATTTTTTTTTTCTTCTGAACCTATCGTGTGGGGTATCAAAATAAAGGAGTTTAAGAGGTGATTTCAAAAATATAAAATACTTATATGTTTAAATGTACCTAACCTAATTCGAAAAATACAATAAGTAACTAAAAAGTTATAAATAAAAAAGTTAATTAAAAATATCAAAAAACCCGACTGCTTGAAAAGCGAACTAAAAAGACGTAAACAAGGAGAGGGTGGAGCGGAGGAGGGGGGGCTGTGCAGTCGGAGGATACATCTGGTTTTGGTCAGCCAGCTCGCGAATATGTATCCTCCGACTGCACAGCATGATTTTCTCCTTGTTTACGCCTTTTTAGTTCGCTTTTCAAGCAGTCGGGTTTTTTGATATTTTTAATTAACTTTTTTTATGAAGTATACCTAGGTACTGTTCTCGGATCAGGCAAATTTTTATAAGATTTTTTTGGTTGATTGCAATAGGCTTGAGGCTTTTTTCAGCTGTGACTTTTGAGTGTCATTCCATGACGATGAACCATCGAGAAGGTAACTGATAAAACGATGGATTTCAAAACTCTCGTCAACATAAGTGAGAAAATACTTACATTTCCAAATACCGAAACGATAGCCAGTCCATCTCTCTTGCCCAAAGCTTCGAACACCGTCAGATCAGTTCTAACGTGGACGAAATGTAGCTCCATGGGGTATCTGAAACATTCATTGGTGCCATCAAACTGTAGCTTCGCAATAAGAAACTTTTGAGCAGGGGCCGTACTGCGAAGTGCTAGCGCGCAACGCCATAACATTTCCTTTGTGATAAGGGATCGTGCTTTTCGGCCTGAATAGCTTCGTCTCTATCTCAAACCAGAATCATGACGGTTTTAAGACATCATAGTAGGGCCAGAAAAAAACATACAGATGGACTTGAACATGAATGTTCGCCAGATTTGTCTCCGCATCTGACACAAGCGGACGAAACAGAAGAGGTGGACACTGTATAATAGGCTACTCAAAAGTATTGGTAATTGAAAGACCCGTGTTCACCAACAGAAACCGGTTTTAAATAATTCGCTAAAAATATCTCAGCATTACTTACAAAAAACGGAGAAATGAATGTGATATGAATGTGATACCTACATAAGTGATATAAAAATTGAAGCCAACTCACTTGACACCATTGATGGCGTGTTCAGAAAGCCAGTGGAAGTGTAGCTGTTCGAGTCGATACAGGTACTTGAGAGGTCCTCCTGTGAGGACCGGATGTATGGCCTCGTCGCCCTCCGTACTAAATTGTACTGCAAAGACGACATACACGGATAAAAAATAATGGTAATGAAGGGAAATTGGATGCCTTTTTTCGTTTCTTTAGAGAGGGAATGGGCCGTATTCCAAAACGTCTTCGAAACTTTGATTCTGTTACATGCTGTTTTCCTAACGATATTTTCCTTTCATTTTGAGAGCGGTGGAGATTAAATAATTTATCTACGTGCCTGCCTGAGATTGAACCTCCGGTCTACAAGTCGGAGCCCTTTCAACTGTGTGTATTCAGAAAATCGATTGCCGTAATTACCGAAACAATTTGTGTGCCGTAAAACCATTGTGTCATCACTCAGGGGTTAAAAATAACTTCAGCCCATTACAAGTACCACTTACTGGTATGTCCATTATTGATCCCAGACACCAGCACCTTGTGATACCCCGTGAACTGCAGCGGTCCGTACTTGATGAACTGCCTCGTGAAGTCACGGATGACGTCATTGGTCTTGATGTCGATCGGAGACTGCCTCTTGCCACCCTTCTGGCAGTGGCGGCCTGGCCACTTCGCTTCGTCTAGAAGAGAATGAGTTTTTGGAAGAGCATATGACATCAATGAGTTACCATAACATTCTTCAGATTTGGGACATTAACCAATGTTCAGCTTTGAAAAGGGCTGAACATCCTTGTGAAAAAATCCGAAGTTTCAAGAATATGTCCTTCTACACACTGTGTCTTCGTATATCATCGAACTTGCCTGTCGCAGGACTGCTGCAAGAAATTTCTATTGTAATAAGCAGTACCTTTGTGCTCTTCTATCTGTATTATTTATTTTCTCTGTTAAGTGGTTTGTGTGTACATAAATAAATACATATTATATGACAACTAGGTAATTGAAGTAACCGAGGTGGTTGTAGTAGTAGTAAGATTACCGATATTATCATACTGCTTTGCCTGCCAATATGAGGAGTGTAACATACTTGACAGAATTTGGTTTAGCTGCTCCTGCACAATGTGCGGTCTCTAATCGGTCAATAACGGTGACGTGACGACCATCGTTTGCCCACCGCAACGATCTCGGATGTATACAAAGCACTACAACATGAAAAAAAAAACCGGCGCGGTGCGACATCACGGCTAGGGCTTCCAAAATTACGGAAATGTCAGTTACGGAACTAGTTACGCAATTTCTATCTCCAATCACAGAATAAATAATAGTACAAGTTCGCTCCAATTCCGTAATTCCGTAATTACGTATTTACTCCTTAATTTTTTAAACCGATTATATTTTGTTGTTAATATTGTACCTATAAAGGAATTAATAACATAAAAATATAAATCATGTTTCAAAAAAATAATTAATGATGTATTCAAGACTTTTACAAGTATAATTAAGTCAAACCATTCCTTTTCGTTCCGAATAAGACCTTTTTTCTTGAAAATTTGATCTCAGAAATGACAGGGCATTTTAAAAAGTTTTGTCACCCAGAGAACTACTTAGTTTATTACAAAAATATCCGGCGGATGAAAAGGCTCGCTCGGCTTCAACACTTGCAGGCGATATTGAAAGAAAATAACTATAAGCTGCCGTTAGAAAAACTTCATGACCGCCGCCAGCGCTGTCGTACTCGTAAATGCACATTTCAACTATAATAATGGAATCGAGATCTGTATGAAATTGGTTTATTTACTATCATTTTGTTCATTTGTTTGTGACCTGTTGAGCGATTGTCAACTCCTCGTCATCATCGTCACTGGTGGTAGGTAACTGCGTCAGGTGTACTCTGTTGATGATGTTGTGGATTTGGACATTTTTATGTGGATTTATATTTCAACCGTTCCTACAGTTGCACTATGTCTTTTAGTATATCATCTGACGATGGTTTCGTGAAATATTCTGTGGCTGCAGCTTATAAAAATCCTCATTGTTATGTAAATATTGCAGACATCTGGTTAAATTAGCCAGTTAATTGGACGCCTAGGCCGTTCATTAAATGCTTTCATCCAATTAAATGGCTGAAGGACAACTAGCCAAGTCATTGAGCGCAACGTTTAACCAGATGGCTGAATTTCGTGTAGTCTGATCATTTCCTGGAGCCATCGGAGACCCTTTCACCTGGGCACGCATTGCTTTGGCCGACCTGGAAAACTCTGAACAAACTCCTAACTCAGGTCGACCGCAGCAAAGACAATCTCTCCATAGATGGGGGATCTCTGATGGTTCCAATCTTCGGTGCTTGTGCGGCGTCTCCCCGCAGACCATGGCCCGCCTTTCGTCTTGTGCCGCATGTCCCGTTACCTGTTCACGTGAGGACCTTATGACTGCGTCAGCAGAGGGAGTTATCGTAGCTGAATTCTGGGCCAGGCAAGGCATTTAACAAAAAGAGTCTGTTTGTCATCGACACGCTAAGTAGAAGGGCTGCCTTTCAACAAGCCAAGTTGTAAAACGTTGAATTATTCTAGTTCAATATTTGCACCCAATTGGATGCCGGCGTGTAATGAACGGGTTAGGGGTCCAATTAGCTGGCTAATTTAATCAGATGGCTGCGACATAAATATTGCAAAACAGCGAATACATTTGTTCGTCTTTCCTTTAATCTCTTTCTAAGAGATGTGTCTAGTTTTCCACTGAGATCGCTTGATTGAAGATCAAGTTTCTTTATCTTACATTGAAGCGCAGCATCGGTTGTCAATAATTTGAATTGAACTCTATACTGTTTGTCTTAGAACTACTTTTTGCAAGATATGTCAAAGGTTAAAAAAAACCGCGGGGACATCCCTGTTTGTATAGTTTTGATGTAGTTATTATGTATAGTGTTGCCACATTATAAAATGTGTAAAATGCAATATTATTGGTTGACTATTTTAATTGTTTGATGATGACAATAATTACGTAAGTCCGGAATTGACATCTTCAGTTACGGATTTGGAAATACTTTAAAATTGGTCCGTAATTACGTAATTGCGTAATTACGTAATTACGTAATGGAAGCCCTAATCACGGCGCCGGTGTGGTGAACAAGTTGTATTGCTGGTACATCGGCTCGTCACAAATAGTTACAATCCCGGGCCGAGTTCTAGCGGTCACTTATTACACGATTTACTCGAATTGTCGGCGGCCTGCGACGATCTGACCTTTGTCCTTTATAAAAGCTGAAAGTTTATCTGTGTATGTACCTAATACAGGTCAGAACGATTCCCGAATATGAAATTAAGATCAACCAGTGGCTTTGGGAGATTTCTGTGAAAACATGAAACCATACCAGAAACCATCAATTTGAATGTCAAACGGACCTCTTGAGCATAAAAACATAATTTAATTAGCCTCAAATACCACACGTATAGGTTAAATATAAAAAATAAACACAAAAAAAATATTATTTTGGCTCATATCTCGAAAACAAATGAACATTACTGAATCTCATGTAGTTTTTTTGTGCTCTATTGAACAAGTAATAAATTATCCCCAGCACAAATTGCATGAAACTCAAAACTTTACAAGAATTAAGCTAAAAACTGATTTTTGGGCCCTTTGACAGCCCCCTTTTTTTGCTATTAAGGTATTATTATGAAGTTTTCAGGCAATATTCCTACTACTATAATGAACATAATTCCGGTGAAAGTACTTAAATAGGATGTTTTTCACAGCAAATTTCTTTATATTTTGGGCTACTACCGTAAATGAAATCAAATCAAATGTTTTTTATTTGACATAGGCCTACATGGGCACTTCTAAAACGTCGACAAAAGGTGCACGGTTCGGGTTGGTCGTTTCCTATGGAGAAGAACCGGCAAAAAACTCCACGGTTACACTTTTAAAAAATTGGTTTGTTTATAAAATATTTCCATGTTACAGCATTAGTGCTTAGATATCAGCGTAGGCCCGACAATAAGTAGAAAGATTGCAAAAAAAAGAAAGTTTGTATAAACGAGATAAAGAGGTAACAAATGTTAACCAGCTTCTAGAAATCTAAAAGGGCTACAATCTTCACACATTTACAAAACAATCGGTAAAATAATCTATACAAAGGTAAAAAATATCAATACTAAATTTAACATGTGGCACAAATGTTGTTACTCGTATCAGTGCTGTAACTATTCTTAGCAAAGGGCTATAAAGATTTTTGATATCATTGTAAAAAGTCTAATTAAAAGAAGGAAAAAAAAAGAAAAAATGAGATTGAGAATAGTTAAGAGACATCCACATATTTGTGCCGTTTATGAGTTACCAGGGAAGCCGCATACGCAGAAGGAGCTAAAGCCAAATTTTTTATCTTCAACGTAGTCCTTGATTTTATAATATGCTTTTTTAATAAGGACACGTTTGTTGTAGTTTTTGAACTTTCCATCGATCAATTCTATAACTGACTTTGGCAACTTGTTATAAAAGCGTATACTGTTTATAAGAAAAGACTTGCTAGTTTTCGTTAATCTGAATTTGGGTATTACAATTTCATGCTTACTGCGTGTATTTAAATTATGGAAATCGCTTCTAGTTTTGAAAAGTCCTCGATTTTTGCGGACATACAAAATACATTCCAAAATATAAAGTGAAGGTAGAGTCAGTAGATCGATCTCTTTAAATTATTCTCTGAGGGACTCGCGTGGGTCCATTTTATAGATCGCGCGGATTGCCCTCTTTTGTAAGATGATAATTGAGTCACATACACAGATAAACTTTCTAATTTTATAAACCGACGAAGGTAGGGGGGGTGACCATAAGCTCTTAGAGCAAGGTTATTTTGAGTGTGCGTAAGGGACTGATGGTGATGATGATTATGTGGGGTCATTTGAACCATGATAGTTTTGACACGTCATGGTACGGGGGCAGATCGTCACAGGCTCTTGGGATAGGTACCTACAAAAAATGGCTAGGGAATATGCAAGGTTTTTTTTATTTTCTCAATATGATACTTATTATCTAAATAGTAATAAAAAAAAATTGTAAACGAATATGAAAGATTTTTAAAAATATCTCGATCAGAGACAAAGTTATAAAACGTCATAGTTGAGAATTAGAAAGAGAAGTCCGACGTGCCACAAGACGTCAGATCGTTTTTGATCAATTTTGATTCTGTTTTCACTAGTAGTATTCTATTTTAGTCTTTTTATCGATAAATTGGTCAAATAACAAATTTTATCCCATTCCCACTCTAAAAAGCTTATTATATTCACTGAAAACAGTGACTAAAAAGCACTATTTTGCTGTTTGAATTTAGAACAAACCAATATATTTAACCTCCATGTCAATGCTATACAAACTCCTTGTACAAAGAATAATAGACAAACAAACTCCTTGTGCTTTTAGCTTAAATCATTTTTTTTCTCGTAGTCATGGTATAAAGTATGTGCACGGATTTATATCGAGGGCCATGAATCACTCAGGATTCTAACACTTCAATCACTCGCTATGCTCTTGATTCATATATGGCCCTCGCTTTAAATACGTCCTTTATTTACTAGTTGCATAATATACTATTTTTAATGCATATTCTCTATTGCCGAAATGTCAAAATGTAAGTATTACTTTTCGATAGCGCTTGGCAATCCCATACATTTTTGACATTTCAAAAAATGCTGACACAACAAATGCTGACATCGAATGACACTTGCCTTGAGCCAGAGAGTGTCTATCTATCAGCGATGGGGATTTTGGTCGAAATGCTAAAATGTAAGGGATTGATCACGTGACATTTCGATAGCGCTTGGCAGACCCACACACAAATAAATATTGTAAAAAATAACCTATTTTTTTCTGTCCAAAAAGGAATACCAGTTTCGTCAAAAAAAAAAACAGCCTATAATATAATAAGACGAAAAAGAAATCTGACGAATGTGTCCGAGATCACATTTTTGACATTATACGTTTCGTTGACAGGATGTCATTTGTCTATCTATCCTCTGGAATGTGAACCATTTTCATGCGAGAGTTGAAGCAAGTCTATTACATTACATGGTGTTGCCCCATCACCTTGAATTACAAAATGTTAATAAACGTTATAATTACCGCGAGACCATAAACTCATGATACGAGGCACCGGCACTAAACTTGATCAAGAACTTGAAAATTACCTCCACACAATAATATACGAGTAATTACATTCCAAGAATTCCTTTTGAAATTGTGGTTTTTATTCAATGTTGTCATGATGTTTGTGGCCGATTTTTTTAGCTCTCTGACTGAATAACGTTTAATTGGTCTTACAGATATTTTAATTGAGTTTCTTATCGCACATTTGGCAAATGGCAGATGCACGGGAAAAAGTGTCCGAAGCTTTTGCTACAGGTTCGTTATTTCCAAATTTTGAGTACCGATTTTTACAGATGGCCAGTGTGTTAGGGAAGATCTTGATATAGTGATGGATGATATTATTATTTCGGTGTGCCTGTTATTAAATTCAAAGCGAAAGGAACTTCGATCCAACTAGGTGACCCGCATCACCTGTCGTTTTTTGAACGGAATTCCTTATCGCACTTTATAATTCTGATTTGTTTGTGGGCTGAGGGGCTAGTCCGAAAAATGTAACAATGAAAAAAACTACACCAAAAACCGACATCCTTTTACAATGATTTTTGAGGCACTTTCCGATTACCTAGGAAACTAAAACATTTTTCAATCGTTTCAGCTTGCCGTCAATTTTGATAATAATTATGCAAAAATATAATAATTTTAACGTTTGAATACTCTTTTTTATCAATATTATTAATATTTGTTGCTTGACAAATTGTGCAAGGCTACAAGAGAGACAAGCGAGGATCCGCACAAAAGGGAGACGCCGAGGAGAGAGCCGGAGGCGCACGAAGAAAACCGAAGACGTAAGAGTGCACGCTGACTACACACATACAGTACCTACGCTAGCAGCCGCTATTATGTGCACTTTATTCTGACGAAAGCGGAATCTAACCAAAAGTCTGTTTTCGTCATAAAAAACAGCATTCTGACGAAAAAGGAATCTGACGAATGTGTCCGAGATCTCACTGAGCATCAGCTGTGTTGTCGTTATTTCAGTTTCGCATATTTTACGAAACTGAAAGACTGTAAATTTAATCAATCGAACTCCGTTACAACCGTGTGTCCATATCACATCTCTCTCATATTTTTTCATTAAAATTTCCTTAATTAATCATAATCTATGTAAATAGCTGCTGAGAGCACCAAACTTGTTGCGTACGAAATGTGGGAGTACTATTTTGGTGCATTTTTGCCAAACCCATCGAGGAACACGGCGTAATGTTATGTTTTGTGTTATACAATCGACTAACGACCGGAAAAACATTCTAGAAGAAAAATTCGGTCCCTTACCGTCATAACTCCATTCTGGTTCATAGTTTATGATGGTTTTCACAGTAGTGGACGGTGTCGTGTTCTCTGCTGAGTCCGTACTAGTCATTGCTGCTGCCGCGATATCTGAACAAGAAGGAAAGAAAGATAAATGTTAATTTATGACACAAGCAAATGTTACAGCTAGGCGCCGATTCCCTTGAGCAGCTGATTTTAAAATGAGAATCACGTCTGGCTCGTCGTAAGTTTTTGGAAAAATATATGTTACATAAGATTATGTAACATATTTTTTTTCGATATATGTTACTTAATAATTTGATATGAGCAAATGAGTTTTATTCGTATAACATAATGTAATTAATTTGTAAAGTTATGTCTAAAACGGATAAAAACACGACAATCGCACCAAAACCGCTGGGCGTATTTCAATGAAATCAACACCATCTCAAAGACAATTTAATTATTCATAATTCATAATCATTTATTTGCTAATATGGGTAATTACAAAAAGTTGTTAAAAATATAGCACAGTCCAACCATATTACACCTTAAGGCATGCAAATCACAAGCTTGATAACACATTTACTTGCAAAAATAATTTATAATTATCTACATTTTGTCTGAGGCTTTTTTTTTTAAAGTCTTAGAATAATAAGGAAAGTACAAAAAGCTACTAAACTTTGGGTCGCGCGGGTGGGAAACGAGTGCGCGTTTTGTTCCCTCAAGATCGTTGGCGTTAGTCGTCGTCTTAAGGTCCTGGGTTCGAATCCCAGGCTGGGGATAGTGTTATAGGGTTTTCCATCTGGAATTTCTGAGCAGCCATTCGAAGGCAGGATTTGTGCCCGGTTGGACATGGACATAAACATACTTTGGTAATGTAGGTATACTATAGGTATGCTATATGACGAAATACATATGATTGTATATTTGACATATTAAATTTTTTATGTTTTATTGACTTCTGTTTAATTGTTGTTACTTCTTGACATTATTAATTGTATTATTTGACATCTAACAATTATATAAAATATTTTTTTTTGTTTTAATTAATTGGTCATTCACTATTTGACAACAATATTTATTATTTGGCATCTAATTTTTATTGATAATTTATTATTTGACATCTAATTTTGAATGATAATTTATTTTTTACATTTTAATTGTGTTTTAATTAATTGATATTTTATTTTTCATCTATTCTTCTTCTTTCTTTCGTCATCTTTTCTTTAAACTATAAATTATGATTTATTTAGTCAAAGTTTAATATGATTTGGTATGTAATGATTGAATGTAGCATTTGTTGATTTACTGTTATTTTTCATTGAAATTTTGCTCATGATATGTGTGTACGCTTCACGGCAAAACATAGAGAATCTACGTAATATTATAAAAACTCATACACCATGTGCTACCTATGTTTACAAATAAATATTCTGATTCTGATGCTAATTTTATATTAATTGTGGCACAGATAATGTAATACTATACCTTGGCCAACCTATTACCTTCAGGAAATACAGGGGTTGTACGGTCTCATCACTGTACATTTTTCTGCATACTGGCAATCTACTTTAGGGCAACGATTTGCGTCATAATATGACCGTTTAAGGGTACACTAGTCGACGGCACGAACTATTTTGTGCGCGGGGTTAAAATGCGTGCTATATCAACCGACAACACGTGCGGAACAGATAGATGCTGTTATGAGAAGTAAAAAGCTAGTTCACGTACGAATGCACACTTTTGCAAATTTGTGGAAATGGATGATGATTTAGAACGAAAACGAGCGCGCGAAATTTTATAAATAGACCTTTGGGAGTCTGGATATCATGAAAAAACGACTGAATGTATCTGTTCAAAATACAATTATTTGTATTGTTGAACTACTAATCTAGCCCAAAGATGCGTAAAAATTAGTGTTAAAATAAGGAACTTTCGAAGCTCACAACTTTCAAGTATTATTTATTTTTACTTTTTTGCTTCCATACAGGGCTAGATAATGATGAGACAAATTGATATAATTTTTTATTTTGAACGTACATCGTTAAACAGTGGAGTAAAAGCCAGACTACGTTTGTATGGAAGAATTTTCGACTAGTGTACCCTTAAAACAACATAACAAAGCAACCAACGTTGATAGTGATCTCATAGCCGTGTTGCTATCCAAACCAGGACAGAAATAGTTGTCTTCCAACTAAGCTATATTGTAATTTACTTTAACTCAAATATAGTTAACTAGTGGATTTAATTGTGACGTGTTTCTCTTCAATCAACTAACGGCGAATCAGTTACGACCCGTACAGAGGTGATGTGTGTGTGAAATGAAAGCTATTAAAATAATTTAACATTAACATTTTAGCTGAAAGCACTGTTCACAGAAGTTTTGGGGATAGATCTGCTCCAAGCGTCGCCATATCGACCGACCCAATGGTTTTTGCATCCAGTGGATTCCCACGCCCCGCACTGGGCCCGCGTGGTGGATTACGACCCATTCCCTCTCACAGAAAGGAGGCCTGTGTCCCAGCAGCGGGCACATTAATAGGCTGATGATGTGATGTGTGGATTCCTGTGTGTGGAACCTTTTTTTGTTTTGTGTGGTTTAATTAAGTATGTGTGTAAGGCCTCCCATAAGGGGCACCGATGACCTGGCCCCGGGATTATTTTTGAGGGTTCCTATTTTACAAATCTAAACAGACAACAAATTACCAAATTTTTTGTTAATTGTACTTTAACTTCTTTATTCTTGAGGTCCCAAAATACTACTTAAAAATAATATTGTATTTATAGGTGTCCCAAAGGCCCCCCCCCGGTGGGTTCCCGCTTAGTCGATGCGGGGGGGCTCAGTAACCGTGGCTTGGTCACCCACGGTGAAGCGAAGAGGAACCCGAGGAGGGGCCGCTCGTCAGGGCTTTTGCCGATTAAGCCGACGACGTAGCGGCCAACTAGTAGGTTGCGGTGCCGCTTGGTAACAGGCGACATCGCAACTGAGGCGGGCCGCGATGTCTTATGGAGATTCCCAGGTCCCATACGATGTCGCGGCTGAGGGTTGGAGGCCGCGGTGGGAGAGGAGTGCCGGTATTGCGGTGCGCCGCTCTCCCTACCTTCCGCGGCCCGGACGGGGTCGCCACCGTCTGATGGCGGACGCGGTGGGGCCGCAGGGGAGGAGGAGTGTCGGTATTGCGTTAGCCGCTCTCCCTATCCCCTGCGGCCGAACAATGGTAGGTGGCGGGGCCATTGACCTTGACCCGTCACAGGGGGACCAAGGGTGCCATACACGGGGTCGTCTGGCGCCCATGTGCTGATTGGTCCCTAGGGTGGTCACGGCGTGCAATGTGTTCTGGTGCGCCGGTGATAGGGGTAAGAAACCGCCGCGGCTGTCCGTCACCGGACCCTCCTCGGGGAAGTCCCCGAGGAGGGTCCGGTGACGGACAGCCGCGGCGGGTTCGCGGTGAGTGCTAACGCGTACCCGTGCTCCCGCCATAAGCGGCACAGGAGGACACCTTGGAGTTTTAGTGGGTTAGAGTCCCACATAACTGCACTATCTCCCCGTGGTAGTGCAGTATGCATGAGCATTTCTCCAAGCAAAAAAAAAAAAAAAAGCTATCCCAAAGGCCCCACGATCCATAATACCAGCCTGTAACTGCCCCACTAAGCTCTCATACAGAGAAGGCATGAGCATTTTATATCTATGGCATTAATCTTTGACGTTTTCAAACTTATATTAACTATAAGTCCAAGTTTCCTAACGAAGTATTCCTTTACCGTTGTCATCATCATCAGCCTTTCCATGTCCCCCCTGCTGGGACACAGGCACACAGAGCGAAGCCAAAATCCACCACGCGAGCATAGTGCGGGTTGGTGAATGTGACATATCTTCGAATTTTTGGGTCCTAGGGCATGCCTGTTCCCTCACGATCTATCCTAAAAGATTTTTAGAGCAATGGTGGCACAGTGGTAACGGCCCCGACTTACGTGTCGTAGGTCGTGGGTTTGAACCCATGCAGGTGCTTTATTTGAATAAATTCCGTTTTCAGCGATGTCCAAAATGCACTTACAAAGTACATACGATTTGAAAAAGTCACATTGGTACTTGCCTGGATTTGAACCCACGACTTTATACACGAGAGTGACACACAACTACAAGAGGCACTTACCTAATGCCGATTGTTATTTCACGTTCCAAAAGAATGCTAGGTACTTATAAACAGTCGAACTTGTAAACAATATGACACGGTACGCATACGATTGTCAGCCATTGAGATATTGTAAATATTCTAATCAACAATATTGGGTATAGCGTAATGTTTTGTGTACCATCTCTATGTTCTTTGTGCGTACTTACTACTAAGTACCTAGTAAATTCCTTGCAAGGGTCTGTGTTACCATGGACGTACCCAGAATTTGTTCAGGGGTCGGGCAAAAGTAAGGAATTTCTATAAGTAGTAAGAATTTATGTGGCGGACTAAGCTTAGGTCGGGGGTCTAGGGCGACCAGACCAAATGAAGCCGGAACTGTGATATTTGGCTTAGTAAAATTTTATAATTATGGAGTGTAGTAAACTAATATTACTGTCGAATTTCTACCACTGGGTGACCACTACTATTACTAATACCTATTATAAATGCGAGAATGTGTTTGCAGATTTGTCTATGGCCTTTGTTTCATGATTTTGTGCATAAAGATAGTTCATAGCCTGGAGAGTGACATAATATATGCCATTTCCCCGGCATAAACCAAGGAAAAACTGGTCGATTAAAAACATCACATTCGAATCTGCCAAAAACAACTGATGCAAACAAATTAATAAAGAAAAAATAAGTTAGTAAAATCAAAAAACCCAACTGCTTAAGAAGCGAATTAAAAATATATAAACAAGAAGAAAATCATGCTGTGCAGTCGGAGGATACATAGTTATTTAGGAGCTGGTTGACCAAAACCATAAGTATCCTACGACTGCACAACATGATTTTCTTCTTGTTTATTTCTTTTTAATTCGCTTCTTAAGCAGTTGGGTTTTTTGTTCTATATTTTTTTTTATTAACAACTTTTTAGTTGTAATTTTTTATGAATTACTCTTAAAAATATAAGTGGTATATATTTTTGTAATCACCGCCAAAAATCCTTCATTTTGATACACCACTCGATGGGTATGGAAGAAAAAAAATTTGGGTCGCCCACAATATGGCGCCCAAACGCTTGTTTTTTTTTTGAACGTCACCTACTATCTAAGAACACTGGGGCGGTCAAGACGTATCTAACGATGTCTTAATTATGTAAATCCGTCTAGTAGTTTGCAAGATATGAGGTAATAAAGAATATTACAAACATACATACTTACAAGATACACGCGAAAAACATAACCCTATCCTTGCAGTCGGGTAAAAATTACAAAAACTCAAGTACATACCAAATAACGGTAAAATGATAACAATCCTTAACATATTGGCACTGAAGAACACTCGGACACTGCTCTTGATCACAATATAATGATGAATGGGATGCACTCAGCGTCACCACTGAATTCAAAGATACTGTTTTCAAAACAAATGAAAGACACTCGTCATTGTTAGTTGTGCTGAGAAAATTTCACGGTAATCAAGATTCGTTTCCTATATTGAGAAAGAGATTATTAACAAAAGAACTTGAAACTTGATGCCGATATAACAATCAAATTAAATTATGACATAATCTGCCGGGCGAGCACGGCCTCTGTAATAAGCTTGATGCACGGATTTTTATTACGGTTTTTGCTCCCAAACTGTGATACAAATGTGTGATTTAAGTTTGTCACAGTAGGCCGTGCTCGCCCGGCTGGTGATACTTACTCTTCCCACTGCTGTGACTCAGGCCTCATGTCTTCTTGCTGTGATAGTGAATGGGCTACAACCAGACCAGCAGCTCATCGCGGGTCCATGACACCCTTATACGATGTTGTGCTTTTACTATCTCGTTTTTGACACAATAAAAATGTACTTTGTGTTTCAACAATTTGAACCACTAGCTTACTCCCACGGATTTGCACCCATGGCCTTTCAAGGCTATCCCACAGGAACTGAGTATTTGTCTGGGATGAAAATTTGCGTATGGCATTTAGGGATAGACTCTGGCTATTATAACAATGCAGAACTCATAATAATAATTGGTATCCCCAAAAAGTTTTGTATATGGTATGCTTTTGTATCTGTCATTTTAGTGGTACTTAAGCTATCAGATAGCTTTTGCTGTACATAGTTCTTCACAAACCCAATTAGAAAAAAAACCGGTCAAGCGCGAGTCGGAATCGCGCACCGAGGGTTCCGTACAAACCTCAGCTTGACGGTAATATAGACCTGATTATTTGATATGAATTTCAATTTAATACCTCTACGCGTTCATGAGGAAAGTAAGTAAGGAAGGAAAGGGTAGTAAGTTTAAAAATTTAAAAATTATTTTTATTATATGATATAACTAAAAATTAACGGTATTCGCATTTTTTCCTTTACCTTTGCTATAAGACGTTGTTTCGTACAGAATTTCAAGATTCTGAGTTCACAGGAAGTACCCTGTAAGTTTTGAATCCCTTGCGAGCGTCGATAATTTGCGGAAATTTGCGGCATAAACGGCTGTATCTTTTGATTGCGTTGGCTTAGAAGTTTGATTTTTGTTTGTTGTTTCACAGCTTTAAGGGACAGTATACCTGAATATTTGATATAAATTTCAGCTTGATACCTCCACGCGTTCCTGAGAAAAAGGGTCTTGACAGACGGACGGACAACGAAGTGATCCTATAAGGGTTCCGTTTTTTTCTTTCGAGGTGCGGAACCCTAAAAAGGTTAAAATTATTAGAAGTCCAGTTCTTATTAGTTATTAGAAGTTAACGTATACGTCGATCGATGATTTTAATATTTTGCCTTTTGATTTTTGCAAAATAGATAAAACTAAGAACATTTTTTTCGCTTACTCATACGCCTGTTCATGTTGTTTACAAAAAGATCGTGTCAAATTACAACATTATGAAACAAAACAAAAAACTTTGTGATGTTGCAGTAATCACACACTGAGAAAACGGTCACTCACAGTGCTAAAACTATATCAAATCCACAATGCATTGTACTAAAAAACTTTTCTTATATAAACAAAATAGCCTATCAAAAACAACAATCAAAATACATTTTTGTAGTATCAGACGGTGTTACCTTCTCCAAATTGTCGGTTGCCCACAGTTTTTGAATGATGCATTGTTATAATAGCCAAACTTTAGTATATTTTCTACTAGCTGTTGTCCGCGACTTCATCCGCGTGGTTATGAAGATATAAAGTTTAATGATCTTTAACGCAAACTATTTTTATATTTCAGTCAACAGAAAATGCCTATCACACTAAGCATCATTGTTTAAGGCACCAATTAGAAAAAAATATATAGAGTATCACAAAATTCTTTCTTAGCTTATGTCGCCTACTCATAAACTCTAGACTTGCTAAATTTCAGGACGGTAGTACAAAAAAATATCCGGAAATTCATACAAACTTGCGAGAGTGCTTAGACCTCTTTAAGGGCCTACATACCCTTTAGTGCCGTAAAACGCTAACTTTCTAAAGCATACTCCTTAGTAGCCGTTACTAAGGAGTATGTGTGAGTGTGAGTGGCTAAAAGGTTTAAAAAAAAATATTTATTATTGATTCATGTACCTACATAATTTTGAACACAAGGTTTTTTCGTGTAACTCATAGATTTGCTTAAAAAAAAAAAATAACACCACGATATTTATACACATCTTTTGGAAACTCCTCCAAAACAACTATTTTTAGGGTTCCGTACCCAAAGGGTAAAAACGGGACCCTATTACTAAGACTTCACGATCCGTCTGTCTGTCTGTCTGTCTGTCTGTCTGTCTGTCTGTCCGTCTGTCTCCAGGCTGTATCTCATGAACCGTGATAGCTAGACAGTTGAAATTTTCACAGATGATGTATTTCTGTTGCCGCTATAACAACAAATACTAAAAACAGTATAAAGTAAATATTAAAGGGGGGCTCCCATACAACAAACGTGATATTTTTGCCGTTTTTTGCTCGATATTAATAACGGCAACAGGTAGACGCTTGAAATATTCACAGAATGTTTATTTGTATATTTACTTCAAAAAATAATAATTAATAAATTATAATAAAATAAATTAAGGGGGGCTCCCATACAACAAACGTGATTTTTATGCAGTGTTTTGCGATAATGGTACGGAACCCTTCGTGTGCGAGTCCGACTCGCACTTGGCCGGTTTTTTTAAAATATTTTTACACAGAAAAATTTATGGCTGGAATTTCTTCATATTAGTTATGTAAATCAAATAATATTTTGCAAACAAAACTGTTCAAAAGGAGGTTCAATATTGATATTTTGGCATGAGGTGGGCACACGGCCAGTACTGCGTTAACATTGGGGCATATATAGCGCCTTTAGCCGGCCCTCCGTTCTTAGCGAATGTCTACTAACTATTAAATACCGGGAGGTATTTACACAGAAGCTTTCTGGATGCTTCAAAGGCTTCGTTGAGTGACCTCCTTGTTCCGAGGATGTCTTCACGTTGAGAAGCCACGACCTCGCATTCCAGGATGACGTGGGCGACTGATTCCTTGGCTTCTAAGCAGCCCCTGCAAAGCGGGATCAGGCAAGGGATTTAACTAAGAAAAAAACTATCTTTGTCATTGATTCAATATTGAATTAACGATAAGTAGAATAATTGAAAGAATTCTCGTAATCGGATCATTTATGAAATTTAGATTTACAATAACCAATTTGATTTTAAAACTGATGATAATAAAGAAAGCCCACCAAACATTCAATAGGTATAAATATTGATTTATTAAAAAGAGAGGTATAAATCAAATAGTTTTTCAGTTTACTTCCGAAGATCAACATGCCATCTATCTTTATTATAGAATCCGGTCTATCCATCTCGTCGTGTCGTATCTTCATCTACACAAATAGATAATGCATGCCGTCCCCTCTCAGTTATTAGGCGTAATCGCCAGGAAATCTAGACTAGGTCTAGAATATCTCGACCAACGGATGCTTGACCAGATGAATAGATAGTTAGGTGCTACTCTTTTGTGCCCTGATTCTGATTGATGAAAAGATGAGTTGCTGGAATTAGGTCCATACTAATAATTATAATAAAAGCGAAAGTAACTCTATAGAATAGAATAGAATAGAATACTCTTTATTATGTACACCATATAAGTTACAGAAATTATAGACGAAGAAAATATTACACTGGGTGACACAATGGGCGGCCTTATCGCTAAAAGCGATCTTTTCAAGACAACCTTTGGATGGATTTTAAAAATGTAAGGAAAGACAGTACTGTAGGTAGTCTTTGGTGTACTATTTATATATAAAATAAATACATATATATATACATATATATTATATAGACAAATATATACAATAATAAGAATGGAACAAAAGCATAGAAATCAAGAAATACAACTATTAAAGAGAGAGGTAGTGATTCTTTACCAAAGTTTTAAAAATGGGCAGAGATTGAGCACGCCTTATTGACACGGGCAAAGCATTCCACAACCGCACCGCTTGAACCGTAAAAGATTTGTCGTAAAAGCTGGTGGAATGCATCGGCATCTCTAGTCTCAAGTTTTCCGATGACCTCAGATATCTATTATGTGTGTCATGAAGGAACTTGAAACGTTCTTTTAGAACGTTCTATCTGCTTATCTGTCTGTTACCGAACCGATTTTTCTTGAGCTTTTTTGCTAGGCTCGCGCTTGACCACTATCTCACCTGATGGTAAGCGATGATGTGGTCGATGGTGAAGCACGCTTGCCTAGAAGTAACCTATTCACTCTTGACTTAAATACACCTAGGTTGTATCTATCGGGGAACACAGACTCCGGCAGGGAATTCTACTTCTTACAGCTTTCCACTTAAAGCTAAGTACGCACAATTAAAGTATTCCCAAAACGTTTAGTGTGTATGGGTGGGATGGCCACCATGTACCGATGGCGCATCGTCGTACGTCTTGTAGTCCGATGATGGAACGGACTAGTTCAAGTTCAAGTTATTTATTCAGTAACAATTTACATTGCGTTCGAAATAATCAGCATAAAACAGTTGGTATTTGATGTACAATTAATCAATAAGAGAATTCAATTTAAATTAGAATAATGTGTAAAATTAATTAAATTAAAATAATATAAAAACCATGCACACATAATTAAAAATAACAATGTCAATAAACTTCTAGCAATTTAAAACGCGTTATTACCTAATATTATTATTTTAAGTCCGTCAAAAATGAATAAAATGACAGCGGATTTAAAAAAACAATAACATTACCAAAGAGTAATTATAAACGTAGCAGACGTTTAGCAATGATTCATGCTTTTATGAACTTTAACGGTCAATCAAGATGAGCTGAAACTGTAGGTACTTGAAGAAATAAAACATAGATAGAGATTTTTAGCAAGATACCTTTTATTCAATGGTTTTTGCAAAATAAAATAAACTTTCTTCATATATTGTTGTCTTACACTTAAATCAGTCATCTTTAAAATGTTAAATCAAAGTAGGAACTAAAGCTCACAATCGAGGATGCGCGGCGCAGATGGTCTGACGGATAGAATACGACTGACTAAGGGACTGATTCAGTGCTGCCAACTCGTCAAAGCAAAAACGTCAATGTCATGCAAACCATCTGATCGTACTGATTGAGAATCACCGTCAATTACTTTGAAAAAACTAAGTGGGGTTATTGCGGAATGATTATGTACATCAGAATTACCTCTGTATTAGGGTATTAACGAAACACAGCTAAGCTAGGACATTGTTTTCTTCACATGAATTCGCAAAAAATTACAACGTATCGTAAAAACAAGTACTTATTCAAATAAGTTGCCAGACTTCCGAGATAAAAATGTTAGTGTTCGCGACGAAGCGACACATAGCTTATAGTCTATATACTTGCCTATATACCGTTAAAATACTTAAGTTATTTAAGTAAGCAATGTATGTAATAGCATAGGTAAATAAAGAATTTAATTCTTTTCGATTAGGGGTCCCCTAAAAAGCGGGAGCGCAAGTAGCGCCGGGTGCGACATCTTCACGCACCAATGTGTGTTATTTACCTTTACATACACTACACTGTTAGGAAACACAATCTAGGTGTTCTAACTTGGATGCCCTAAGGCTATGACTGAAAAATGATATCTAACAACAGTACATAGCCAGGGACTATAGAGTATCACCCTGAAACACTAGATACATACACATTTCGCTCAAGTAAGTGGTAAGATGAACTCGTTATAAGCGATTCAGCACTTCTAGGTAACCTAGATATCTGCCTAGGACATGTAAACAGATAGTACTCACATAGTTCTAGTACATAAAGGCCACTTGCTTGAGATGGTGTGTCTGTATACATAGAACACAAGGGTTTTCGAGCGCTTGTCGGCGGCCCGCCCGCCTTCAGGTACCTTCTGAGCCTGAAGGAATATAGATTTGCTTACTGAAGCAATACCATCGGGGACTGGCAGGCAGGCGCTCGGATTCTCCCATAGGCCCCAGGTCCTCTGACCTTCGGGCATATCATAAAACCTGTTTGTTTCCCTGGGTCTGGCAAATATTTCCCTTTTCGGCCGCTTCCCGGCACCAAAACCACCAGAAGGGCTGGTGGTATACCCTAGTTACACACACCATTCGATTCCTTGTTTCATGGCCTCCCTGATCACACTTTTGTAAGGAGCCCAGCTCTGGTGACCAGGGAGATAACCACCGAAATATATTGCCCGGCCCCGGGACATTCTCATTTTCGGACACTTCAGGGTGAATACTGACTCGAGGGTTGAACCCACGCCCACCAGAGTGGCACCATAGGGTGGCCTGTCATGATGGCCATCGATTAATGCCTGGTGGTCGTGGATTCCACGAATACCTTGAGTACAAACTAACTTTATGTTAGAAAATAACATCTTTCACTACTCACGCACACTTACAGGCACCTACACGCCTGAAGGTTATAGATATAGCTATAGAAACACTGGATTCCTATAGCTTGGGGAAAGGGGTTTCGAACCCTCGCGATGAAAGTAGTGGAAAAATGTATACTTTAGCATGTAATAGCCATAAGTTCGAAAAACCAGCAGAATTTCCCTTCATCACTCGTTCTTCCTAGCAGAACTCCTCGGAGGAGATAGTCAGGGACCTGGACCAAGGTCCGTTGGATGGGCCATTTCAAGGCGCTTCCAACCATATAGGTCATGCCATGGTCATGACATCGGGAAGGGAGGTTCTGCTGATTTCTAGCATAAGTTCATAATAAAAATTATGTAAATAAAAAACTTGTGCGACTAAAAAATCAGGGTCCTCGTGACGGTAAAGTTTGGTAGTACGATAGTGCGCATGCGCATCGAGCAATTCGGTAGCCAAATTTGTATTAGAAGAATCCACGCAACTTTATGTCACGAAGACCCTGTGAAAACATCGCAAAACACTAAGAAGAATAAAGTCTTTTATTTCCTGGACATCATATCTTCACCCGTGAACATCTGGCAGACCTCAAGCAGCTCACAGAGGCGAGAATTCTTGATGACAACTGAACTATAGGTGCAAGGGTGTCAACGCGCTGGTGCTGGAGCCTTACAACCTCCAGAAGCCCTATCCTCCGCCAGCGATCACGTCCACCCCGTACATTTACTGGTCCGTTCGAGCCGAATTTTCAAGAACCAAGCCGTTCCTGTGAACATATAGGCCAATGAAAAGCCTGGTTCCGGTGAAGAAAGAAGTCTGACGTCCAGTTCCTGTGAACATATAGGCCAACGAAAAGCCTAGTTCCGGTGAAGTAAGAAGCCTGATGCCCTGTTCCTGTGAACAGTTCCTGTGAACAAAGAAGTCTGACGTCCAGTACACCTCGTCAACTGAGGGTACATTCTTGTTTCTTTAATACGTCAGATAATAGTCAAAACGTAACGTACCGTTCCTGAGAACAGTTCCTGTGAACAGAGAAGCCTGATGTCCAGTACACCTCGTCAACTGAGGGTACATTCCTATTTCTTTAACACGTCACATAATAGTCAAAACGTAACGTACCGTTCCTGAGAACCGTACCTGTGAACAAAGAAATCTGATGCCCACGCCTGGGAACATTTCCTGAGAACCTAGTGCCTGGGAAGAAAGAAACCTGACGTCCGTTTCCTGGGAACCATACCCCATAAACAAATTTGGTAAGAAATACATTCCCATACTTAAAGTACCGACTGGGGTACGAAACCATCACGTTCCCGTGAAGAGTTCCTGGGAATAAAGAAGCCTGACGTCCCACTCGTAAACCTTACAAGTGTCAAGGTTAAGATCATATTTCTTTAAAGATTAGTCAAAAACGTTACGTATCGTTCCTGTGAACACTTTCCAGGAAAGAAAGAAAGGAAGGTGGGATTTCCAGTATCGTATGACATCAGGGCAGTCGACAACAGGATTCCGTCCTGCCACGCGTCCCGTTTGAATAGCAGACGACTACCGTCGCTAAGAGACGCACGTGGATTGAGCCCCACGTGTGCCAGTGACGTGTCACAGACGGTAAGAGACTCACACGTGGATTAGGCCCCACGTGTGAAACCCTTTTCCTGGGTGAAAAAACCCAGATACTGGGTGGAAACCGTGTTCCTGGGAGACAACCGCATTCCTGGGAAATTTTCGTTACGCCCCTGAAGCGATCCAGTGGCGTGAACCCGCGTTTTGGAGGGTTACCGTCGTCAAGAGACGTGAAACCAGCCGGTCTTCGTGACTACCCGTTCCTGGGAGACAGCTGCCGACCCTGGGCTGTGAACCTGAGAAGAAACTAGGAGATTACTGTCCTGGTAACCTAGTTGCTGAGGAAATAGCGCTAAGAGTTATCGCTAGAAAAACTTATAATAGAAGTTTTTATAGCGTGTTGAGAACTTGTTTCGGAGATAGAACATACATACGACGTACATCGAGTCCTGCAGAATATAGCTGAAGGACTATCACCAAAGCGCTATCCCTGAGAGAGCTATCGCTAGAAGAAGCTTATGATAGAAGTTTTTATAGCGTGTTGAGAGCTTGTTTCGGAGATAGAAAACACGTACGACGTTCATCGAGTCCTGCAGAATTATAGCTGAAGGATTATCACCGAGGCGCTATCCCTGAGAAAAAAAAACATAGAAGTTTCGAACGTGTGAAGGCGAAGATTTGTTCTATGAGATAGAACGAAAACAAACACATACGAGGACAAACACATTACCCTCATTCGGCAGTCGGGTAATAAGAGTTAGTGTGGAAGAGAACCCGACCCTAATCAGGGACACTAACTCCTTCAGTCTGGATTTGACCATCAAGATTGGATTTTTCGATTGAAACGTGTTATAGCCTGGAAGCTAACCTGGAGTTAAGAGGATCGGACTAACCCGGAGTTAAGAATTAACCCGGGGTTAAAATTTCGAAGAATTGAAAAGGGAAGCGAATCCACTTCAAGCTGACGTCTGGGACCGAACTTAACCCAGAGTTGGGACTTAGCAGTTTTCAAGAAATTCTTTGAAGCTTGGACATAGCCGTTTGAAGACTTGAAAATAGACTTAACCCTTTCGTGCTGAAGTCTAGCCGTAACCCGTTCCTGCTGAAGTTTGGATTTGGACTTAACCCGTTCCTGCTGAAGTCTAGAATTGGACTTAACCCTTTCAAGCTGACGTCTTGAATGGTCAACCCGTTCCTGTTGAAGTTTGGATTTTGGACTTAACCCTTTCGAGCTGAAGTCTAGAGTTGGACTTAACCCGTTCGAATTGAAGATTGAAACAGAAGTCAACATGCCGATGACCAGATCACAGGACAGGAAGGCCGAGGCGTGGACAGTAGGCATGGATCACCCAACAGGCCTACGTCATCAACTGCCCCCACGCTCGCCTACGACGACCGAAGGGACGGGACAGTCTGCACCGACGTCACATATAGGTGACGACCCGCTCACACAGAGACTTACAGGAGATATAGATGATAAGGAACAAACAGATCGCCCCAGCACATGCAGGAAGGCACCCAGGAGGGAAGGATCTTCAGATAGAACACTGAAGCCTTCTGATAGAATACAAGGGATTCAAGATAAGACCTTTGATAGAGGCACTACCATGGCTACCCGGGGGGACGCCCGTAACGTCCAAAGCAGACCGCCGTCGACCAGGACGACCCGGTCACAAAAGAAAATTTCGAGGGCACGTGAAGACTTATTGAAGATTAAGTTGGAACTTGCCAAGTTAGCACTTCAAAAGGCAGAAGAAGAAGTTTCTGAAGCCGAATATATGGATGACAGAGACTCTAATGAAGAGTACGTGCGTTCTTGGCTGGAAGAGGCACCAGAACCTGAGCCACTGAGGGAGGATGACGCCGCCGAAGGGGACAAAAGCAAACAGCAGCCCCCGCCTGCGACTGTCGACGTTATAGCGGACTCCCGGACGCACGATCCTACAGCGAAAGAAGTGAAGGCTAACACAGAGCCGTCAAGG
Organism: Anorthoa munda; assembly: GCA_945859665.1. Lineage (NCBI taxonomy): Eukaryota > Metazoa > Arthropoda > Insecta > Lepidoptera > Noctuidae > Anorthoa > Anorthoa munda. The sequence goes on along the minus strand of OX243901.1, from coordinate 3,546,185 downwards.
CAAATAGAAGCGAAAGACTCACTCCGTCCCTTCCTAACGGAGCTGACATCCGCTATAGCGTCGCTAGCCGACAGGAAAATCGAGCCATGGACGCCCAACCCTTCGGCGTCGAAGGCTGTCATGACTCTACCGAACTTTGGTGGAGCTCATACCGAATGGCTATCTTTTCGAGCCATATATGAGGCAACTCGTGCCTACTTCAGCGACATAGAAAACACGGCAAGACTCAGAAGGAGCTTGCGTGGTCGCGCACTGGAGACAGTGAGCTCAGAACTCATCGGGAACGCAAAACCGGATGAGATCATGAGAGAATTGGAGCTACAATACGGACGTCCTGATTCAATCGCCCAGGCCGAGACAGATCGACTTAGAGGGCTGCCACGATGCAGCGAGTCGCCCAAGGACATCTGTACCTTTGCAAGTCGGGTCAGAAGCGGAGTGGTCACCCTGCGTGCACTCAAGAAGGATCATTACCTGATCAATGCTGAATTATTGCGATTATTAACCGAAAAGCTGCCCAATTCTCTACGTGTACAGTGGTACAGAACGTTCACGGAAAAGTATCAGTCGCTGCCAGACTTATCACTCTTCAGCGACTTTATAACGGAACAAGCTCACTTCTGCAGTGCATTCGCCCCGCCTGAGGCCATCAAGGAGACAGACACTCTGGTGGGGAAACGTGTCATACAACGGACACACATAGCTACCGACAAGCCGGTAAACAAATGTCGAGTCTGCGACAAGGAAGGTCACTACTCGTCTGACTGCCCCAGGTTCAGAGACGCAGCAAGTGACAAGAAATGGGAGCTAGCCAAGAAACATAGCTTGTGCTATCGCTGCCTGAGATTTCGTCGGGAAGGCCACACATGTACCAAGAGGAAGTGTGGCCTCAAGGGATGTACAGCCACGCACCATCGACTTCTTCATTTTAGTAAGAAGCCTCAGACAGAAAGGTCTAAGAAAACCACTGCTCCAGAGGATCAGAAGAAGGAACCTAACGAAACGGTGGCTAGTTCGCGAACTAGTTCGAGTCATGCTTTCCTGAAAATGATACCGGTTCGAGTCATTGGACCGGCGGGAGAGGCAGACACTTATGCACTCCTTGACGACGGATCTACCGTTTCGCTGATAGATGAAGCCATCGCCCAGCGAGTGGGAGCAGTGGGACCTATAGACCCACTGAAGATCGGTGCCATTGGTGACACCATGATCGACACTCCCTCATCGAGACGAATAACAGTCGTTCTCAATAGTAAACAGAAAAATAGGGTGCCCTTCAAGGCGCGCACCATTCCGAAGCTCAACCTGTCACCACAGGCAGTCAGTCGAGAAGATGTAGCACGATGCAGACACCTTCAAGACCTGACGTCGCAGCTTACTTACCCCACTGGAGTGCCAAAGATCCTCGTCGGCCAAGATAACTGGCACCTGTTACTGGCCAGCGAGATCCGCAGAGGTCCGAGAAACCAACCCATCGCGTCGTTAACCATGATGGGTTGGACATTACACGGCGCGCACACCAGAACCCTGGGACAACGGGTGCACTATGTCAACAGATATCAAACTGTTGACAACATGCAAGATGCGGATCTGAACGAGCAGCTCCGTGAATTCTTCGCTATCGAATCATTGGTCATCAATCCAGGACGACCAGCTTCTGACCCAGAGAAGAAGGCAGAAGAGATCCTGAACCGTCACACAAGACAGTTAGGAAACGGGCACATAGAAACCGCCATGCTATGGCGAGATGAAAACATAGAAATGCCCGATAGTTATGAGACAGCCCTCAAAAGGCTAGTCTCTATCGAGAAGAAGCTGGATAAAAATCCCGCTCTTCGTGTGAAATACACACAACAGATGGACTCCCTTATAGAGAAGGGATATGCTGAGAAGGCTCCCAAGTCGAGTACTCCAGGAAGAACCTGGTACCTGCCTCATTTCGATGTCTTCAACCCAATGAAGCCAGAGAAACTTCGTATAGTTCATGATGCCGCTGCAAAATCGAGAGGAAAGTCCCTCAACGACTTCCTGCTCACTGGACCGGATCTGCTGCAGTCGCTGCCCGGCGTCATGATGAGATTTCGTAGACACAACATAGCCATCTCGGGAGATATAGCTGAGATGTTTATGCAAGTCAAGGTACGGAGTCAAGATAGAGACTCACTCCGCTACCTATGGAGAGGCAATAGAAGGGAAGGAGCCCCAGAAGAGTACCGTATGACGTCCATCATATTCGGCGCGGCCAGCTCACCGTGCACCGCCATTTTTGCGAAGAATTGGAACGCAAAAAGGCACATAGAGAAGCATCCAGTAGCAGTGAATGCAATAGTACAGAACCATTATATGGACGATTATCTGGACAGCTATAGAACAGTCGAAGAGACGACAGAAGTCGCGACTATGGTGAAGAAAATACACCAACAGGCGAAGTTTGACCTGAGGAAATGGGTATCAAACAGTTCGCAACTAATAGAGAATATAGATCCGTCGCAAACCTATACAGAGGTTGTGAACATCGGAGACACAGCAGGCACAGAGAAGATTCTCGGCCTGATTTGGAGACCTAGTGAGGACACGCTAGGTTTCAACCTAACGCTTGCAAGACTGCCGCAGGGAATCCTTGAAAAAGAGGCCCCGACAAAAAGAGAGGCGCTCAAGATCGTCATGTCATTATATGACCCGCTCGGACTCGCCTCACCTATAACGATTCGAGCTAAACAAATACTTCAAGAAGCTTGGAGGCGAGGGGTCGACTGGGACCAGATACTAGATGAAGATCTGGCAGTCCAGTGGAAGAACTGGACACAGCACCTGCGACAGCTCAAGGCGATCAGCATACCAAGATGTTACCCTGGTTATAGCGATGCCACAGAAATACAAATACATGTATTTACCGATGCAAGCGAGATGGCGTACGCAGCAGCTGTGTATTGGCGAGCCACCACAGCAGAAGGCACACAGCGTGTCAGCCTAGTCATGGCTAAAGCGAGAGTAGCCCCATTGAAGCTACAATCGATACCTCGCCTCGAGCTGCAAGCAGCGGTGATGGGAACCCGCGTAGCTACAGCTGTTATACGTGAGCACGACTGCAAACCGTCGTCGGTCACATATTGGTCAGACAGCAAAACTGTACTGACATGGATAAGGAAAGGAGCACGAACATATAAAGCTTTCGTAGCTCATCGAATAGCTGCCATAGAAGAGAGCAGCAAAGTAGAGGATTGGCGATGGATTCCTACAAAATTGAACATCGCCGACATCGCTACTCGTGACGTCCCACAGAAGTTCGACTCACAGCACGAGTGGTATAGTGGCCCCAGATTCCTGTATGAAGACCCTTCTTCATGGCCATCAGAGAAGCCTCTAATCGCTGAAGAGACAGGAGAAGAAAGAACTCTCACTGTCATAGAGAAAGCTTTCATAGAAAAAGCTGAAACAAATGTAAAGCTCACTGAAGCTATACCTAATCCCGCAAACTTTTCGAGATGGGAGCGGCTATTACGTGCGACTGCAAGCGTCCTACGTTTCATATATCTCTGTAAACAAAAAACAGAGAAAACGTTCTATAAGAGAACAAAGAAACTTGAAGACGACCCGGACTGGCGAAAGAAAAAGAAGACAGCGACTGCAGCAGCTAAACCAACTCTACATAGAGAGCCAGAAGCCCGGAAACAGACTATAGAAGCGAATTTTCTTCAAAAGGCTGAGAAAATACTCGTACAAGTCGCACAGCAGCAATCGTTCGCTCAAGAGATAGCTAGATTGCACGAACAAAAGGTAGTGGAGAAAAATAGCCCGCTACATTCGCTACAAACAGAAGTAGTAGATGGCCTACTACGTATTAGAAGTCGAATAGCCGCCACTGACGAGATTACAGAAGATGTGAGGCGCCCACCTATATTACATGGCGACCATCACATAACACAGCTCTACATAGACTGGACACATCGCAGCCTATTACACAGCGGGACGGAGCTCACTATCAATGAGGTGCGGCAGCATTATTGGGTCGTAAGGATGCGACCAACGACCAAGAAGGTACTATCAAGATGTCTTCAGTGTCGTATTCGTAAGGCACAAGCACCCGTGCCTGCGACCGGCGACCACCCAAGGACGCGCCTCGCTCATCATCAGAGGCCGTTCACATACACCGGGTTGGACTATTTCGGCCCGCTATCCGTCACCGTCGGTCGTCAGCATCAGAAGAGATACATAGCTCTATTCACGTGCCTCACAACTAGAGCTGTCCACCTCGAGATCGCCGCCAGCCTCAGCGCAGACTCCGCTATACTAGCGCTGCGCCGATTCGCCGCCCGCAGAGGATGTCCTACAGAGATCCACTCTGACAACGGTACCAACATGCATGGTGCCGACCGAGAGCTCCGAGAGGCCTTCCGAGAGGAGGCCAGTCGCCGAGGCATCACATGGCGCTTCATCACCCCATCAGCGCCCTTCATGGGAGGCGCGTGGGAGCGCCTCGTTCGCTGCGTGAAAACCGCACTTTATACTGTACTTACAGAAAAACACCCACACGAAGAGGTGTTGTCCACACTGATTTGTGAGGCAGAGTACACAGTAAATAGCCGACCGTTGACTCATGTATCAGTCGACGGTGAAGACGACGAGTCCATCACGCCGAACCACTTCCTACTTGGTGGCTCGGCTAGACTCCCAACCCCCGGCGTGTTCACCGAGCAAGACGTCGATCACAAGAAGATGTGGCGCAGGTCACAAATCCTGGCCGACATGTTCTGGCGCCGCTGGGTGCGAGAGTACCTGCCGGAGCTCCAAAACCGGCGGGAGCCTCACAGCAGCGGGCCTGGCCTGCAGGTGGGCGACCCCGTCCTCATAGCCGACGGCCAACTGCCTCGCAACACGTGGCCGCGAGGCCGCATCGAGGCCATCTACCCTGGCCCTGATGGTGAAGTCCGGACCGCTGAGGTGCGCACCACTGGCGGCACTCTAAAGCGTCCGGTGAAGAAGCTCATACCGCTACCTAAATGAGCGTAGCAGAGTTCCAGCGGCGAGAGCTGAGCGACGTGTCGCAGAGCGTCGTGGCTACGAGCGCTGCCGACGGTCGTCGCTCACCGGCGTGATGCAGCGCCGCGCCGACGTCGCTGCGTGTCGTCACTGCACTGCACGGCGGGAGAGATGTTCGCGACGAAGCGACACATAGCTTATAGTCTATATACTTGCCTATATACCGTTAAAATACTTAAGTTATTTAAGTAAGCAATGTATGTAATAGCATAGGTAAATAAAGAATTTAATTCTTTTCGATTAGGGGTCCCCTAAAAAGCGGGAGCGCAAGTAGCGCCGGGTGCGACATCTTCACGCACCAATGTGTGTTATTTACCTTTACATACACTACACTGTTAGGAAACACAATCTAGGTGTTCTAACTTGGATGCCCTAAGGCTATGACTGAAAAATGATATCTAACAACAGTACATAGCCAGGGACTATAGAGTATCACCCTGAAACACTAGATACATACACATTTCGCTCAAGTAAGTGGTAAGATGAACTCGTTATAAGCGATTCAGCACTTCTAGGTAACCTAGATATCTGCCTAGGACATGTAAACAGATAGTACTCACATAGTTCTAGTACATAAAGGCCACTTGCTTGAGATGGTGTGTCTGTATACATAGAACACAAGGGTTTTCGAGCGCTTGTCGGCGGCCCGCCCGCCTTCAGGTACCTTCTGAGCCTGAAGGAATATAGATTTGCTTACTGAAGCAATACCATCGGGGACTGGCAGGCAGGCGCTCGGATTCTCCCATAGGCCCCAGGTCCTCTGACCTTCGGGCATATCATAAAACCTGTTTGTTTCCCTGGGTCTGGCAAATATTTCCCTTTTCGGCCGCTTCCCGGCACCAAAACCACCAGAAGGGCTTGTGGTATACCCTAGTTACACACACCATTCGATTCCTTGTTTCATGGCCTCCCTGATCACACTTTTGTAAGGAGCCCAGCTCTGGTGACCAGGGAGATAACCACCGAAATATATTGCCCGGCCCCGGGACATTCTCATTTTCGGACACTTCAGGGTGAATACTGACTCGAGGGTTGAACCCACGCCCACCAGAGTGGCACCATAGGGTGGCCTGTCATGATGGCCATCGATTAATGCCTGGTGGTCGTGGATTCCACGAATACCTTGAGTACAAACTAACTTTATGTTAGAAAATAACATCTTTCACTACTCACGCACACTTACAGGCACCTACACGCCTGAAGGTTATAGATATAGCTATAGAAACACTGGATTCCTATAGCTTGGGGAAAGGGGTTTCGAACCCTCGCGATGAAAGTAGTGGAAAAATGTATACTTTAGCATGTAATAGCCATAAGTTCGAAAAACCAGCAGAATTTCCCTTCATCACTCGTTCTTCCTAGCAGAACTCCTCGGAGGAGATAGTCAGGGACCTGGACCAAGGTCCGTTGGATGGGCCATTTCAAGGCGCTTCCAACCATATAGGTCATGCCATGGTCATGACATCGGGAAGGGAGGTTCTGCTGATTTCTAGCATAAGTTCATAATAAAAATTATGTAAATAAAAAACTTGTGCGACTAAAAAATCAGGGTCCTCGTGACGGTAAAGTTTGGTAGTACGATAGTGCGCATGCGCATCGAGCAATTCGGTAGCCAAATTTGTATTAGAAGAATCCACGCAACTTTATGTCACGAAGACCCTGTGAAAACATCGCAAAACACTAAGAAGAATAAAGTCTTTTATTTCCTGGACATCATATCTTCACCCGTGAACATCTGGCAGACCTCAAGCAGCTCACAGAGGCGAGAATTCTTGATGACAACTGAACTATAGGTGCAAGGGTGTCAACGCGCTGGTGCTGGAGCCTTACAACCTCCAGAAGCCCTATCCTCCGCCAGCGATCACGTCCACCCCGTACAGTTAGGGTTATTGTGAATCAACAAAAATCGCGAAAACCACTCTCTTGACAAAACTTGACGCTACGCACGTTATGTTGACACTAGCTCCTCAAAATTTCTGTGTGACGACGACTGATTTCTATCACATCACATCACATTACATCATCAGACTATTAATGTTCCCACTGCTGGGACACAGGCCTCCTATCTGTGAGAGGGAATGGGAGGGAAATCCAACACGTAGGCCCAGTGCGGTTTGGTGGATGTCACATGTCTTCAAATGTTTTGGTTCTAGGAAATGCCTGTTTCCTCACGATGTTTTCCTTCACCGTTTTGAGAGCATTGGTGATGAAATAATTTACACAAAGTAAAGCGCCACCCTGGGCCAGAACCCACGACCTACAACTTGTAAGTCGCGGCCGATACCACTGGGCCACCACTGCTGCTCTGATTTCTATAAGATAATATTATAAAGATTACCGCCCGCTTCAATGAGCATAATTTAATAAGTAAATAATTAGCGCTACAGAACTGAAATTCTATGAGCTAAAGCGTTTCCATAACGAATGGAGTTATCGAAATAACTCGTGAGCGTCAATTCCTAACATTTTGGCATTTCGACCGTCGCCTTCGCTGAAATAATTACTTTGTATAGAGCCTCTTATCTTACTTTTTAGTACATACAAATAATGTGCTGATATTTCAAGTTTCTAGGTTAAAAAACCAGTAATAAAAGTAAATCCTTAGCAAATACCTCGGATTTAGGTTGAATATGGCATTTTTCGTAGACCTTCAGTTTCACTATCGTAAAGCCTAAATATTTGCATGAAATAACAAATAAAAGAAGTTATGGACACGGATATATTAATCTCTAGACCTTGAGAAGTCTGTTCGTTGAGTATTTCTGTCTTTTCCATAAATATAAGTGCCTTTCGTAGTCTTTAGATGGAAAGCGGCGAAATTTTTAAATGAATAAACAATACACCACTAGGAGGAGCACGTGTCTAAATAATAAAAGCCGCACTGGTCGATCATCAAGGTTAAGCAACGCTTGACGAGGTCGGTCCGTGGATGGGTGACCATTTCAACTTACCGAGTTTCCTCCGTGCCTCGGAAAGCACATTAAGCCATTGGTCCCGGCTGTCATTTGAAGATCTTTCACAGTCGTTACGGGGTAATCAGAAGCTTGAGATCGGATCTCAAGGGGTACCGTGTTACCCAGTTACTGGGTTGTGGAGGTCAGATAGGCAGTAGCTCCATGTAAAACAGTGGTACTTAGCTGAATCCGGTAAGACTGGAAACTGACCCCAATATAGTTGGGAAAATGCTAGGCAGATTGAAACAATGAACCACTATCACAACAGAATTGTGTAAAAGTAGCCACTGCCTGGATGCCGAACAACAGAAACCGGCGACGCGGTAGGCCCAGTCGGAGATGACGTGACGAGATATACCAGGAGTATATCTCGCTAGATGAAGCAAGAGACAGGCAAATATGGAAAGATGGAAGGGAGGAATTTGCCTTGCAGTTGGACACAGGCTCATAATAATAAAAAAACCGGTCAAGTGCGAGTCGGTCTCGCGCACGAAGGGTTCCGCACCGTCACCGTTTTTATATGGAAGCCCCACTTAAATATTTATTTTATTCTGTTTTTAGTATTTCTTGTTATAGCGGCAACAGAAATACATCATCTGTGAAAATTTCGACTGTTTAGCTATCACGGTTTATGAGATACAGCCTGGTGATAGACGGACAGACAGACAGACAGACAGATCGCGGTGTCCTAGTAATAGGGTCCCGTTTTTACCCTTTGGGTACAGAACCCTAAAAAGGCACCTTTCATGTTATCTCTTCATGACCCTTGGTTGACGTTAAATAATGTCTTTGTACCTTTGTACATGAAGACTATAGTACATTACTGCAGCGGCCAGCAAAAGAGGCATTGACGGACGAACGTGTAAATGTGGGCTGAGGCGAAGCCGAAGCACACATACGTAAGTCCATCAATGCCTAGTTGTGGCCAAGGCTTGTATAGTACTTTTCCCAAATAATGCGTGGAAATTAAAACTAAGTAGTACCTAGAATTCATTTTGTATAATACAATTACTTTTCAAAATCATTGACGAACAACGAACAACAATATTTTTTGCCCGCGTTAAAAGTGTTCTTTTGTTTTTTTTTTTTTTCCAAAAAACAGCTTTCAATTTGCTAGCCAATTCGAAATTTAAATAAAACCTTTGATAAGTTACCTCCTTGGTTGCCACAGAAGGCGTTTTTTCTGTTCTGTGTTGGTTGCCATGTTTCGGAGTAAAAGATCGATCCATTTTTAAATTACACAACAGGTGAGTTTAATATGTAATTTATTTGGCCGCTAAACAACGGCAGATTTGGATTTTCATACAACTTTTGCCGGCCGCTGCTCGCATGTACTTGACCAGTACAGCAATTTCGATTTATCCCGAAGAAGGTTGTTAAAATAATGCTCAAATTTCCAACCATGTTTGAGAAAAATAGATTTCCATAAAGTCCTGCCTAGTAGGCATACACTTATTATGTCAACATGTAGTAACAAATTTCATAGGTAACACTAATGAAGCAAATCTTACAAAATAAGAATTAGGTGCATGGTGACAGTGGATCGTGTAGTAAGCTTTATCAATTAAAAAATTACGTAATTTATATTTGAATAGTGGGCGTTCCTTGGTGATTAAAACGTCCACAGGTATCCTGGTATCCAAACAATACTTTGTCCATCGAAACCAAGACCTATTGCTCAGCAGTGCTATTTGCGACCATGCACTTGCATACTGCTTGCTCTTGTTTAGACCAACGAGGCCGTGATTTTATTTCTACTCGAGAAATCCTCTCCATGGTTTTTTTTGCAGTCTATAACATTATTTGGGGGCAAAATGACTTCGAATACTTACCTTTGATTAAGAGTAACTGCAAAAATAAATGGACGGCCTACTTTACCATACTTCTACTCATACTATTTCCTTTCCCAATTACTACTAAACTCAATGTGATATATTTTATAGCGGAAGTACCACTCTCGTTGGTCGGCAGCCATTAGGTCACATCCTCGCAGACAATCACAATTGTGAGGACCGATCTGATCCGGTTATATAAAAAGAAATACTCTATTGTAAGATCTGGTGACTATTTCTAGACGATTCTCCTGGATATCTTCGGAGAAAATGGTGTGTGTGCCTCGTGTTCATCGTTGTTTTTTTCTTTTTAGGGTTCTGTACCCGAAGGGTCCAATCTGAGCCCTATTTCTGTCACTCACGTGTCTGTCACACAGGTTTTACAGCCAAACGGTTGGTACACAGTACGGCACGGTACAGTATAAGTATCTTGTGGAACCATAGCCATACAAGTTGTCAAAAAAAATAATTAAATGTTTATAATGGGGACTCCCATATAAAAGAGTGGGGGCGAATAAAAGTAAGTAAAGTGCCCATCGAGTAGTATCGTTGTTTAGAGTTTAGTTTCAAAAAACCTTTTTGTGACGCTTTTCTGAAATCTTTCAGGTGCCTCCACTCCTCCCTGAGTAATATTCTTCACTAAAATTAATTAAAAATAAACGCCGCTAACCATAACAGTTTGATAAATCTGAAAACGTAATTAAAACTGAGGTTACGAGCGAAACTACCAAATTCAATAAATATTGAATGGACCTAACCCCTTACCTCAGAAAGGTATCTCATATGCATTGGTAGAGCCTGCACCAAATTGTGTTTAAATATTGGATCAGATTTGCGCTTCTCGAGCATACGAATGAGAGATTTGCGAAGCTAAGCTGAGCTAGTTTTGAGTATTTTCAGTGTTAAAACTGTAGCAATTTTTTTTCTAAAACTTTTGTGTAAACTAATAATAATATTATAAAGACGAAAAACTGTTTGTTTGTTTAGGAATCTATATAAATTATATGGTTATAAAGTTCGATTCGTTTGCAAACATTCTTTCACGGATAGTTGGGTACATAATTGCTGAGTTTTATGCTACTAATGAATGCACAGTTTCTGTGGCAAAGACGATAACACAAGATCGACTATCGATAACACTAGTAGACAAATAATCAATGTGTGAGAATGACACATCTGAACGTTAAAGGTTCAAGTTGGTAGCCGACCACACGCAGCAGCAGCAGACGACGTGTTGCAGCGACACTACTGGTTTATATGTATTTCTATAAAATACCTTCCGCAGCTAGCAATACGTCACCGCGTCGCCCGACTACACGTCGCACAATCGCAGACGGCGTGTCGCCCGACCGCAGATCAATAGTGACCAGTAGTGAGTGAGTGTATTCAGACATTTTGTCTCACGAAACACTCAGAACCAATAGGAAACAGCGCTGCCGTCTGCAGTCGTGGTTCGAAATCATGACAACAGCAACAGGTCGCAACGAAGTGTCGTGGTGGCATGAAGCGACGACACATCGTCCGCTGCTGCTGCCTGTAGTCGGCTACCAACTTGTACCTTAAGTCAGGTAGTCAGACTATACAAATAGAAGTTGTTAACGATTGTAGAAAGAGATTCGATACGAAACGTTTGTAACTTTGCTAGGGGGGCTCGTGCAGTTACGCAATCGGGGTGCAGGACAGTGTCGGACACATGAGTTTTAAAAGTCAAAATTTTTATTTAGTTTCACCTATCCCATCGGTGTCCATCCCGGTGTCCAATCAAATCTTGCAAGTTAAATTTGATCGATTTCCCGGTGTTATATTGAGCTGAAATTTCGCACACACGTTAGTATCTCCTGACAACGCAAATTTTTATAAAGACATGGTTTAAAAAAGAAAACCGATTAAGTGCGAGTCAGACTCGCGCACCGAGGGTTCCGTACAAACAGCTACATTCACCAACATAATTAGGTAACTAGGTCAACGGGAACTACCATTTAGGTTTTCGACCCAAAACCTATAGGGTATTTCTGGTTGACCTAGAATTGACAATTTTGGTTAAAAACAAGGTCTAACAAACAGCACAAGCAAAGGGAAAATTTCGAAAAATAAAAAAAAGTTAAAAATTAAGGTAAATTTTGGTACTTACAAGTTTTCGCGTTAATTTAAATTGTCCCATATCTTTTTATCGTGTTGACTCAGGATCTTGATACATAGGGACTATAGACCTCAGTATCTGGTATAAATTTTCATCTTCCTAGGTCCACCCGTTCCTGAGAAAATCGGTGGTGACACACGGACAGACGGACAAGAGAGTGATCTTATAAGGGTTCCTTTTTTAAGTTTTGAGGTACGGAACTCTAAAAAGTGTTTGTTTTTCATTAGGTACGATTAGCTTTTTTTTTTGAAAAAACTATGACTGATATGAGCCTTTATTCATAACCTTCATTATAAAGGTAAACTTTGGCCAAGTTCATTAATAAACATCATCAGGGCTGATGATAAAGAAAATATGTTATGACGTTAATCACGATCATTGTCGATAATGATATTTATCGAAATATTTATAGGCTTTATCTTTGTTTTGCAAAGTGTTTAAGCTACTAAAAATAAAGTTTTTATCAATGAGTCTAATTTTGCAGATAAATGGCTATATTTAGCAGTCTTTAATTCCACTGATGCCTACCTAACTACAGTTACGTAGATATAATAATAATATATATAATCCACTTTAAGGTAATTTATGGATTTTGTTATAAATTGAAAATAGTTTATGAATTAAAAAAATAGAAATACTACAATGGGAAAAATAACTTCCATTTCGGAATTCGGTGTTCTTTTTTTTGCTTCTTCGTTTGTTGACACCGTCTTTTATTTTTCACTTTCTAGTTGTAGGTGCATATCTATAATGCCCACAGTTGCTGGTCGCCCGAGTGGATAACATCACGCCGGTACGCTCTAAAGTTGTACGCAGACGTGTACACTCAGTTCAACCTGGTACACTCTAATTTCACCGGTTTGGTTAAAGTTTTATGTAATTCGGGTAAGTTATGAAATGGTGTAAACAATAAACAGACATGCGATTGCAGCAATCCCGAGAGATTTGCCGTCATTTAAAGAGTTCTGTTGTATATCTCCAAAGTTCTTCATCAGATCTTGATTAAATTTAATTGGAACCACATGACAGCTTTCAAGTAAAATAGGAAATCGGTACACCTAGTAAAACATTTCCGAGGTAACATACATACAGTAACAACAGCAGCAGTACCAGCCTAACTGGACGGAGCTGAAAACCAGTATAAAAAACGGAGCGACTGACTATCAGACCACTACAAGCCAGTACTGTGTAACATGATACCCCTTGGCAAGACAGATGTAACGACTGTCAAAAATCTACAAATTAATTTATTTTAATTTATTTATAATCCACAATTATAACATCTTTACAGATTACTCCAATATGATGCTACAAGTCACACACTTACAAATCTTAAATAAGCTAGCAGCAAAATTACTCACAATAAAATAATAAATAAATATTCATTTATACATTAATCAATTAAATTAACCATGCCAAAGTCTATAGCTCCAGGCCTCTTTCAACAATTATTTGAGTCCTTTGGAGAAATCACCGCAGGCTTTGCCCAAATATGTCTTCCGACACTGTAATAGCGTTAATAAAATGACAGCAGGGATCAGTTCTGAGGCACGGAGAGGGCTCGGTAAGTATTAGATGGAATCATCTTGAATTAAGAGAAAACAGGAAAAAATTAAGATCAGTATAATATGTTGTATGATTTTGAGCCGCTGTTGTTGCTTTTAGATAGAGACAGAGCTATTATAATACTCTACGGTGTTACCCGCGACCGGTGGCCATGTAGTAATCAATATTAATTAATCGTGATTGTTATTATAACATCCTTCAGAAATGTCAAACTATTAGGTCATTAACAATAAGTTTAGTCCACTAATCTAATTGAGGTTATTTCCAGGTAACCGTTTCGCTTCCTTAGGAAACCTTTGTTGATTTGGATGGGGTGAACTATTTTTAACCCCCTGACGGTAAAAGTGGGGTTTTATAAGTATGAAGTGTGTATCTGTGTATTTGTGCATCTGTCTGTGGCATCATAGCTCCTAAACGGATGAACCAATTTTGGTTTCGATTTTTTTTTCATTTGATAGGTGGCTTTATCCGAGAGTGTGCTTAGGTATGTTTTATGAATATCGGTTTAGCCGTTCTTAAGTTATGACTTCTTTTTGCGGTAACAAGACAGGCCTGTGTTTTGGTGGACAAAAGACAGGCCTGTGTTTTGGTGGTTAAAAGAGACCAGATTGTCATCACCCCACCGGGAGGCAAGGCTTAAAGTCAAATCTGTCCGCTCCAAAATAGCCTCTCTCAAGGAACGAACTTCATTTCCGTTGGTTTTTGCGCTGAACAAGTATCTCTCTGAACCAGTACTATCATCTGCGTACCCAACAATACCAGGCAGAAGTAGGTCATTGATGTGCAGCAGGAAAAGAGTTGCAGATAGAACAGTACCCTGAGGAACTCCGGCATCAATAGCCATAAGGTGTCAAAGGCCTTCGAGATATCAAGCGATACAACAAGTGCTTAGGCGTGTTTCGCGTTGGTTTCGCCCCAGCAGTGTGAGACATACACAAGAAGATCGCCAGTTGACCGTTCCCGGCGAAAGCCATTGTCTTCAAGGTAGGTTAGCAACTTACTGTTCAGTACCCTTTCCATAACCTTGCACAGAGTGGCGGTAGGTAATGGCGATCGGACGGAAATGGGCAGGGTCTGCACGGTCACCTTTTTTGGGCACTGGTTGTACATTTGTAAGCTTCCAGGATTTCGGCACGATTAATTTTTAAGACAAGACAAGACAAAAATTATTTATTTCGACTAGGCCATTAAGCGGCACTTTTGAAACGTAAAAATACAAATTTTAAGTTAATAATAATTTATTCTACCGTCCATTCGGAAATGTAGCTTGTTATGGTCCATACTCACTCTTCCTAAACCAAAACAATAAAAATGTACAAAGACAAAGCGGACTCCAAAAAAAAAAAGAAAAATACGTGAAATAGTTTAGGGCTTGTGAGTTCACTATGTCAGTATTAACGGCGTGACGTGACACGATATTTCAACGCATTATATCGTCACTTTATGTTTACGTGTCAAAAGAAAAAATACGTGTCCAATCTTTTATTATGAATCAACCTGACGAACAAAAAACAAATTTTCAGTTAACGTCCCTAACCATGTCATGTCAATTAAAAATACCATTTTATCAGTCCTCATCTATCTAAATTAGAATTAAGCCATGTATTAAGTAATAATCAGAAGTTGATCCATGATTCATTGATTACCTATTAAATTATTGATAAACTTAAAGTATTATAATAATCTTAAACTTCGGATTAATTCGAGGAAATAATTAGTCAATGATGGAGTGAAAACAATCATGATTTGACAATAATAAAACACCTAATTTAACAACAACTTCGATATTTACTTATCAAAGTAACATCTCTAGACACTGAAGATTTAGTTTTTGGTATAGTAGACAAGATAGAGCTTGTCCTTAGAAAGAACGTTGATATTGTAGTACCCTTGAGGCTACAACAGTAAATAAATATCTTGGATTTATTTCTATTAATTCGTAACATTTTCCATTAATTATCAAATGACACGCCTAACGCCATCAGGCATCTGCTAAAAGATGACATTCCGAACATTCTAAATACGAACGACACTTTAGGTTAGATTAAACCGCCACCGCAGGAGACGCCCTGGGCGTCGGGAGTCGCAAGCCGATTCCCGGCCACCGTAAGCGCGGGCTTGCGGATGGCGTTAATGGGTAGCTCGCCGTCCAATAAGGACCAGGTCCGAGTCGAAAGCGCGTAGTGTTCCACGCGTGCCTCAAAGAGATATCAGCAAAACTGACGGGGCCCGCTAGGGCCGATGCCTGTCTGGGTCGCGGATAAATTTGAAAGAGAGTTACCGCGGCCCTGGCACATGCAACTGAAGGAACACGTGTGCGTTTTAGTCAGTAAATTCTTAAATAAAATTGGTGCCTGAAACCTGTAATTTTGTCTAGTTACCGATATTAATCATGCCTAAAGATCTTTAACCTAAGAAGCTCAAAATGAAAATCTAAGACGGAAATAATTAAAAATCTAATCTAATTCGCAAATGTTTTCGTGGGTATTATTTGCAAGGTTTTCGGGACAGGCAACTTCGGCATCTTACTCTGTGTGTAGCCGGAACACACTTGGCTTGATATTTTTATTTTCTATCTGTATTCCTGTCAATGATCTCATTCTTCGGAATCGGAGAGCAGTGGTGGCCCAGTGGTATTGGCCGCAACTTACAAGTTGTAGGTCGTGGGTTCGAGCCCAGGCAGGCGCTTTACTTTGTGTAAATTATTTCATCACCACTGCTCTCAAAACGGTGAAGGAAAACATCGTGAGGAAACCGGCATGTCCTAGAACCAAAAATTCGAAGACATGTGACATCCACCAATCCGCACTGGGCCCGCGTGGTGGATTACGGCCCATTTCCCTCTCACAGAGAGGCCTGTGTCCCAGCAGTGGGAACATTAAGAGGCTGATGATGTGATGTGTGATGTGTGATCTCATTCTTAACTCTCTCAATACTTATCGGTTAAGCACAATCATCACTAGGTAAGGTCAGGTTTTAAAAGTCATCGAACTTAATTACTTCTGCGGCAAAATTATCAGCTTCAAACGTTTTGTGAAGCAATCTTGATGTTGATAACAAGAGATTGATGGATTTCGATTGACAATATGATAATTATGTTCATTTCTTGTAGGCACCTAAGTAACAAGTGGCATTCGGTTTCAAAACATATTTTGTAATGCTACATATGACGACTTTTGGGGCATGGTGTAAATCAAGTTAACTTTTTAAGAATATACCATGTAAACCAATCTGCCTACCCTTTGCCCAATTATGTTGCTGCCAGCTGCCACTCTCAAGCCGTGTAAGCACGAACGAACAAAAACATGGTGAACAAGAACATCGAACACTCTGTACGCACGTGCGTAGCACTAACGAACATCAAACACTGTGTTCAAAAATGTTTTTGTCGATCCAATTTTGTTGTTCTGTGCGGACGGTGTTCGGAGAAATTTGATACAACATTGTTGGATACTTTACTGTCGATCACTTCCAACGGTGAATCCATGGTTACTGAAGGGTTGAGCGCGAACACAAGTAGAACTGTGTTCGCAACGTGTTCGTGTTTGCTTTGCTAATTTACGTCCACACGTACGAACCAAATGTTCCGTGGTCGATGTTCGTGTTCACCATGTTTTATTCGTTCGAGCGTACAAGGCTTAGAAGCTGCTGTATATTACACGGAGCGAATGTCTATCTGACCTCCACAACCCAGTAACTTGGCGAGGCTGGAGTGCCATTGAGCCGTCACCTTTGAAGGATCTACAGAATTGACACACTGGAATGGGCAATCACCTGGTCGTAACTATGTATTATCAGAATTGGAGGAAAGATGAGTGTTATACAACAAATGATATTACTCTTCATATAATCAACCACTTCAAATGATTTAAGTAGAGGGTAGTGATAAAAAAATAAAATACTTAGTTAACTTCTATTAATTTGTCATATATTTTTATAATGATATACTGTACAGATTTTTTGTTAACTTAATAAAACACATTATCACACATTAGTTATCCAATCGTTCACAGCCGATTACTTATTAATATTAAGAAAAGATTTATCAATAAAATAAAACCTTATTAGTACAATAATTGTCGTTGTAATAGTTGTTAAAACAATTATAGGTTTAAATTATTAATAAAATGAATAATCATACATACTTCTAAAAATATTTACAACTGAAATATGAATTATTATCCAATAATAAAAAGCTGTGACGACAATATTTATTTGCATTTATGATTTCACTTAGGATTAAATACGTCACAAACATCTAATAAAATAAATATAAAACTATTATTAGACCAATAAATCATATTTATTGGTGTAATAGTATTATATTGCATTGTGATAATCCTATAGCCTAAGATAACTATATTAATAGAGATATAATTTTATATTCTGGTAAAGATTAACTATTAAATGACTGTGACGTTGAGCAGTATCATTTTATGATGGGTGACCGCTATTTCTAGCAAAAATAATGATAATATGGGTATGCAAATATTACCCTATAGTTTTAGTTTGTCATATTTATAGTGGATTTCGGGCTTTAATTTTGCAGTTTGGTCTATCGCTATTATATGAGCCCCATGATAGACCCTGCTTTGTTAAAATTAATCTTATTATTTTCTCAAAAAATTAATGGTTTCCGTCACGTGTCGAATCATGTGCATTTTTTTGCACGTGATAAGTATAATATCAAAATCTGTGATAAGCGCTAATGAATGTTCAATTCGATACGATCTTATTGAAAATAATGATGAATCGTAATGAAGCTTGTTTTCTATTGTGTTTATTTAATAATTAAAACACTTACCTACTCTCTCGATATAAAAATTGCCTTTAGCTGTTAATTAAATCTATGGTAGGAAAAACGATTCCTTTTTGGAAATAGGAATTGAAGTGAGGTGATCCATAGAGCACGGATGTGATGGCGGTCGGGATCAATACTGTTTTGTCGTTTCTATTAAACAGCACGTTTAATAGAAATTTAAATTAGTTTTTAATTACGGATTATTTTGACGTTCCGCTATTAAGAAAAAGTCACAGAATACATAATAGTTCAGGGGGGGGTGACCATAAGCTCTTAGAGTAAGGTTATGTTGTCTGTGCGTAAGGGACAGATGTATACAAGTCATACATATCTGTCCCTAACAAACACTAAAAATAACCTTATTCTGTGTTTACCCCTGTACTATTATGTATTATGTGACTTTTTCTTAATAGCGGAACGTCAAAATAATCCGTAATTAAAAACTAATTTAATTTTCGATTCATCATAAAATTCGCGTGACAATCGCAAAATGTGATCTCATAATCGAATTATATATCTCAAAAGCATTTTATCGACACGTGCATAAGTAAGGTAGATTAGTAAAACAATCATCTATATTGCTGATGACTAGAAATCGGCGATAATGTTTAATATTTATGGTGGCCATATCTTTTTTCGACATTATTAGCTATTATGATTACGTATTTTATAGCCAATGCTAAATCTTTTATTGGATGAAATGGCGAAAATTTACAAACTTGACTTATGACTTCATCACCCTATTATCGCCGATCGACAATAATAATTGTTTTTTTTTTTTTAAATAGATTATATGACTGAAGAAACCATTATATTACATAACACTTTTTATCAGAAGATTATCACTAAACGTCTTTTGAGAACTTCGAAAATCATTTTCGTTCGGTACAAATTCACAATTTATAACGCTCTAAAATTCCTAAATTCACTGCACAATATTTGCTGACCTTCTTACCAATTAGATAGAACTATGGCACATTCAAACTACAATTGAAGTAGTTTTCTCATAGAAGTAGAAGAAGTCAGCACTTTCTTTTGGCATCCTAATAAATTACTATTATCTTATTTGGCAGTTCCTAAAATTTTGTCAATACTCTAAGTTTGATTAGATCATCTGGAGCCAGAGAACAAAAATTCGGAGATATTCACAACTGGATCATTAAACCAGAACTCCTCCCGAGAAGGGAAAGATGACGTTCGCGTCCAAAAACTTACTAAGCAAGTTTCACGCACTTTTTAACACTGTCCCCAAAGAGTTTTCGTTTGATGTTCCAGACGGCTCCAACTCCCTTGTTAACTCCTGAAGCCAGGGACGAGGACAGGCAGGACAACAGGGCCAAGAATGTGCCAGGGACTGCTGGAGCCAGGATAGACGCACACGAGGCTATGGAGCGGTAGACCACTCTATTGTTGAGGGGCTGGAGGCTTCTGTAGTTGTAGTCACCCCCCACATCCACATTGGTGAACATTCGGTACTATAGGGAGAAAAAGTTATTGAATATTAGATAGATAGACAGAATATTGTTAATTACACACAAAATAAAACTACCATGGCGGTTTTATCGCTTATCTACCAGACCACCTTTGTATGGTTTGAAAGTACATTCTAGTTCATTAACCTAGCTGCAATGAAGCAACGACTTAGTGTGTTTTTAAAAGCAGATGCCTAAAAAAAATAACATCCTAACAAAATGTATGTTACTTCCAATGGATGCTTACCTGTTCTGTACTAATGAAGAGTGGCTTATCCATGACAATCCAGGTGACGATCTCCTCGCAATTAGGAGTAGTCAGCGACCCTTGGTACGTGTAGTAGGACTGAGGCTCGTAGCTCAGAAGATGCCTGTTACAAACAGAAAGTATGATGTTTAAGATCTCGGAAGAAAATTTGGCTGTGTATTAAAATAGAATGGCGATACTAAAATATCCGCGATTGCTTGGTAGTCAGTACCGTTACCAAATTAGTACATAGTTTCGGAGCAATTTGCTAACTTTCCTGACTATTTTCTTTCTAGTACTACAGCATAGGCTAAAATTGATGCTTATACAAGAATGTAATACGAGCGGGATGGTTCTTTTTCTTCAGACTACGTTGTATCTATGAAGTTTGTCCTTGACATTGCATTAACCATTAACAGACATTGTACTTAACCATGACTAAAACTGCCTGTTATTGTCTTCAATAGTTTGTTCTGTACTCGTCACCTTTTAGCCCTTACAGTATAATTAGTTCCACGTTTTGCTTCCTTCCCTTAATCGGTTTCAAGTAGTTGTGGAACGAATTTTGTATCTTTTATAATTAAAGACATTTTGTTGATCATCTGTTAGGCTTGGCCAGGTGATGATGAAAATGTCTTTAGCTTCGCTCGAGTTTTACGAAAGGCATTAGGTATTTTTATAAGAGAACTGTGATTGTCAAAGAAAGAAGGCCCGCTTACTGGCTTAAAGATCATGGCTTGCTCCTCGAAAGACTTGCCAGAACAAACGAATATTGTGATCGTTTTCGAACTTATCAGTCAGACCCTTATTATTTTCACTAATGTTACTGAAAAGATTGTAATTTGTACTTACGTTATATCAATTCGCTGACTCTCGGTCTGGTTTTGAGCTTTGTTGGTGATGTAGGGCAAAAATGGCATCAGTTGCTTCAGAGCAATCCCGCTTCCGTATCCTGTGTCGACCTTCAATGAAGAAAAATAGGTTTTATATTTCGAAACAACAACGAATTAGATATAGATGTATAAATCAAAGGTAGTCAAGAATTAGTGGCGACCCTAATAAATTAGGATAGGATATCGAGGGTGATTCTATCACGATATTTTCTTTCTTTGTTGATTTTATAGTTCAAGAGAAATGATATGACAATCAACTAGATATGCTATTGGCGTGGCAACAAAATATTTATAGAGTTTTCCATCGACTCGAAAACAAGAAGTAGAAAATGACTATCAAAAAGATTAATGTAGAGATGACGGCTAATACAGACGCAAGGAAAGAAGCGAGAAAATATAAAAATAAGAAGAATTCTGTAAGTTATCTACTTACCATAAAGAACACACCGATGACAGCCAATCCATCAGATCTAAGCATGGCTTCTTCCAAAGTCAGGCCAGTCTTGATGTGGACCATGTGGACTTCCAGAGGATACCTGGTGACAAAAACTTTTGGTTAAATCAGGGATGATATTTAATGGGAAATAAGCATTGGTGGATCAGTAAGGCTAAGTCAGGTCATCATTGCCTGTAGATACCAAAGGTTACCATTAGTATTGTATATGACCGTTTGGAATTGCAGCCTATTGGTTTATCACAATACATTTTTATACTATTACACAAATAAATATTATTTATTGGTTTAATAAGTATTTTTATTGAATTAATAGATTTATCACAATTAAGTAAATGACGTATGTGATCTTAATTGAAATAATAAAAAGTAAATACTTGAAAATCGTAATAGCTTTGTTGTTTACTTATAATTATTTTAACAACATTTATTACGGCATGCGGGATCAGGGCCACAATACGAAACAATAAGAAAAAACATCTCATTTTAGCTAATTTTCGTATACATCTTGCTAGGTGTTACAATAGGTACAATATAATATTATTACACCAATAAATATGATTTATTGGTATATTTTTTCATAAATAGATTAATTACAATGATGTATATGACATATTTAATTCTAATTGAAATAATAAAAATCGTAATTGCTTTGTTATTTAGAAGAATGACTGTTAATTATTGACACCTAATTTACTTCATCAACCATTACTACGATAAAGAAAGAAAAGAAAAGAAAGAAAAATATTTAATAAAATCGATATAATAATAATTATAACCATTATTATCGAACTATTAGACTAAGATAGTGACTTTCGCAAGATGTCTATAAGTTAGCAAACTCTCTCGTGTACGGTGCCTGTAAAATTACATTGGTAAGTCATCAGCGCCCCATAAACGAAGAGTTTTTTTTAACTAATGTGTCGTAAAATTATATCTTAGTAGTTACTATTTATTTTTATCATTGGTTAAAGAAACTGGTAGCTCATTTCTTTTATTTCGTGTTTACTTATTTTACTGTCTTTATCTGATTAGGTAGTAAAACAAAATAAAAACTTATTAGTTCTTTTCAGGTTTTTTCTTACAATAAATCAGTCTTGCGATTGCCTTATCTAAGTGAAATAATGGCACACTCTAATATTATAAATTAATGTCTGTATGTTTGGTTGTTTGTTTATCAATAACGTCTGTATGTAACTTTACTAACACGTAGTTCTCTGTAATAGTGCATAGGATACTTTTTATCTCGGAAGTAAAAGCTTCTTCGAGACATCACCCGACTTTAACGTGAGTAAAGTCGTTGACAAAAGCTAATGTAAAATACTATCTCATTCAACTATTCCAACTGCGCGTACGCAAACACTTCATTGTCCGCAACTTCTCCGTTATGGAAAGAAACCGGCAGTATCCACTATATCACAAAATTGGGGAACAAATAGATGTCACTCACTCACACTCGGTATACAGCTGATCCTTAAACAAACTCTGCTGATACACACTTATCAGAAGTGACATAATATTCTGCGATTTGATTTTTACAAAGATTACAGTGTTTTGGGCGTTTTTGTGATGATTTACATTCCTTAATGACTGTTAAAATTTTGACGGCCAAAAGAATTGGCTGATGGCAATAGTTGTGTTCTAGGTAAACATTTTAAACCTTCTCTCGTAGAGGCTGTATTATGGTAGCCATTTAAATACTGAAGTGTGGTTACACGAGCTTTACTTTTATAAAGAAAGAAAGAAAGGAAGAAAAGAAATAAGAAAATCAAGATTTAGATATTTTTCACCTTTCTCTACCCAAATTTAGAAAAGAAAGAAAGAAATATTAAAAAAAGAAAGCAGAAATAAGAAAGAAATATAAAAAAAATAGAAATAGAAATATTTTGGCATATAAATTTAAATAATATATTGTTATAAATTGTGACTTCTTTAAACTGTGTGAACTTCTGGTTTTTGTTACACTTAGGTTAATTTACTTGTATATTAATCTGTGGAAACTGTTTCTGGATTGTGTTGAACTAATTGTATGCTTATGTTTGTTTCCCAAATAAAATAAAATAAAATAGTTCTTCTCGATTGAATTTTAATGCGTATTTTTATAGAAAAAAATGTTCCGTACACAATTTAACGAGAGTTTAAAATTTCTAGATATTTTATGAACTAACGGTGTTTGCAATACTCCGGAGGCATCGCCACAAGTGAAAAAATGTGGTCTATATTGGTGGAGTACTTCAGACATCCGTGTAATAGGATAAAATAACGCGGAAGACACGTATCTAACATAAAATGTTAAGTTATCTATCCTTACATTATAACGCTATCTATGATATCTTTTAATTTAATTTGAATATTATCTATTACACTTATTACATAACAAAGTCAATTTAAAAACCTTGTATGTCAATAATATCAAATATATCTGGTATAATTACTTAATAATCGTTTATTTTTATCGTAAAACCAAGGTTTTAAACGACAATCCATTCTGGCTTCCGCAGGTGAATGCACTTGTAATTTTATATTACATAATAATTATCACCAAATATGTTATAAATGCGTAATTTTGCCAGCCTATATAAAATTCACTAAGTCTATGCGCAGACTGATTCTAGACTTTACATGCTTAAGTAAGTATATTAGACGGACATTCAACATTCCTAGCCTTTTCCCAACTATATTGGGGTCGGCTTCTAGTCTTACCGGATTCAGCTAAATACCAGTGTTTTACACGACGCGAATGCCTATCTGACCTCCACAACCCAGTAACTGGGTAACATGGTACCTAATGGCAAGACTGGTGTCAGATCTCAGGCTTCTGACTACCCGTAACGACTGTCAAAGATCTTCAAATGGCAACCGGGACCAACGGCTTAACGTGTTTGCCGAGGCACGGAGGAAACTCGGTATGTTGAAATGGTCACCCATTTACGACCGACCTTGTCAAGCGTTGCTTAACCTTGATAATGACCCGTGTGGCTGTTATTATTTAGCCACGAGCACGGAAATATTCTTTGAAAAATATGAAAAAAAAAAAAATAGTTTCCTAGTTGGAAAAATCTCTACTATATGACTAATATCTCCACTTTGTTTTTTATCTTATCCCTTCTTCTACTCATAATTTGAGACACAAAACAAAATTATTCAGTCTATGATATACATAGACAGAAGAACTTCTACATGCTTCCACTATTGCCTAAAGATATTTATCGGTTTCTTATTTTTGTTCGGTGATAATAAAGCAGCAATAGTTGGATACCCAATTGATTCAATACGTTGCTCCTCTAATTGATAAATTAAATAATTACGAATCGATCTAATTATTAAATTGTAAGTAATAAACAACAAACAATTACTACACCAATGAATGAATAACCATCCTAACAGTTTGTACAAATACATGAGTTGCAAAATCGTAAAGAATGACTAGGGTTGCAGAAATTTGGCACGGTCAGTAAATGCAAAGTCACGTAAGCCTGGCATCGTTAGTATTGAAAGGGCAAAGGGTGAACTGGGAATCAAAAGGTGCGAAGGTAGAATAGGGGAAAGGTCACCCTTTTATGTTGAGATTTCTGAAAAGATAGGTTTGTGAAAGAGAACTTTAAAAAGACTCGTAGAGCAAATGTTTTGAGCAGAGGAACGTAATGTATCATGGAATTGGTTTCCTTTTAAAATATTTGTGACCTTGTAGAGGAGAGTGGATGCATTGGGTTTGTATTACATTGAAGAGAAGGGTTTGGATTACATTCAAGAGTTTTATATAACATACCTCAGGAGGCCTAATAAGCCCTAAAAGAAGAAATTTTACATTTGCATTGACTTTTTATGTACCTACTTATATTTTTTTCGGAATATCGTATTTGTTTTGTGTTGTAGGTTGCTACGCCTAAGTAAATGTATCCACATTGCGTGTTTTAGATTTTAAATTGACTATATAATTGTCCATCATTCCATTTTTCAGGAGCCAGAGTCAGGGGTAGCAAAAGGACATAACGGGTGTGAAGACTGCATGCACCACCGATTTGTTTAAAATATCATTTTGCCTCATCTTCAAACAATTGACAGAAATAGACGACTTTTTGAATTATTTTAGCCTTGAATACGTTTAGTGATTTATGAAGCAAGCGGGTCTCAAAAGAGTTTAATTTACACTTACTTCATGCCATCGACGGCGTGTTCCGACAGCCAGTGGAAGTGGAACTGCATGAAGGTGTAGTTCCCTCTCAGGGGACCTCCAGATAGTAGTGGTGGTTGGTCATTGCCGACTGCATCCCATCTCACTGCAACATACATAGAATTTTAGTTCATTTGCTCATGATTGCTTCACAATATCGTAATGGACCCTCGTGTTGGCATATAACCCTCTACCACACATAGAGAGGAAGCCTGCGCCCCAGTATTAATGGGCTGATCTAAGTCATTGATCTTGTGATATCTAGCACGCCAATCATCGGGCGTGTGTTTATTGGGCTCTTTGTTATCTGTGCCAGACCAAAGTTAGGATTTCTGACCAGCCCCCGTACCCTAACGTGTCTTAGTATGAGTGTGTGTGTGTGTAGTAGTAATTGTGCGTGTAGTAGTGTTAGGAGTATCTTTTTTCATTTTATGTTGGCACCTTATTTTTAAACCCACATGTAAATTGAAATAATTTAATTAAGATTTTGTGTGTTGTGTCTTTTCTACTTATCTATCTATCAAAATAACCTTTCTCTAAGAGCTTATGGTCACCGTTTTGCACCGCACACATGTTTTGGCTCACTCTATATTCTATCGTAACGTAACTACAGAGGATGTAGATTCCAGAAACCTTTGCTCAGACCAGTATGCAGCTAATTCAACCGTGTTTGCCGAAGAAATGGCGCAGCCACTATTTTATTTTGTTTGTGTGCGCTGTGCTGTGTCAAATATTTTTCTATTTTTCTTTCTGCTTTAAATGGTAAATTAAACTTTTCCTCTGAGTGAAGGCGACCTTTAAGATATTGGAATTATTATTATAGAAAACCTCTCTCAAAAATCTTGAGACAGGAAACAGATCTATGAGCCGGATAAAATATATCGGTACCTATGCCATACATGGTAGGTTTGAGTGGGGTTGGATCTCCATGCGGAAACTGTTAGGATTGAAAGGTTCTAGCGCGCGGTGATTCCTGTAGCGGAACTTAATTTCCATTTGATTTCCTTTCCCCTTTTCTTGCTTCCTTTACTTTATTTGGGGTGATATAGAGCCTGACATTTAGAAATTAGTTATTTTTGAAAAAGTATGAAAGCTTGTGGCAATAAAGCCATGGACAAATATATTTTAACGGCTGAATAAAAAAAATATAGAATTGACTGCTTCATGTTTCATTGTCAGCTATAATCAGGCAAATTACTTTAGTAAACTGATCATTATGTTGTATTATCCTTAGAGATAAGTAGATGTGTAACTTTTACACTTTTGAAATTTTTCTTTCAAATATATTTAGAAAATAAATAATGTCTGTCTCAATAAATAATTGTGTTGGTAGCGAAGAAAATAGGTAAGGCCGTAGGAAAAGGGGTCTTTTACTCACGTGTGTGTCCGTTGTTAGAAGCAGCAACCTCAACATTCTGGTACCCTCGGAATACCAGGGGTCCTCTGATGTGGACCTGGTTCTTGTCCAGCAACGTCTCCTGCGACATGATGTTGATGGGCGACTGCAGCCTGCCTACGGTGCATACTCCTGGCCATTGCTCTTGTTCTGTGGATAGAAGAGAGGGTTCAATATTGACATAACAAGTGTTGAGAATCTTCTTGTTTTCGATTCGATGGCAGTGATAGCACATTTAATTAGATTGTCTTGGCATAGTTGGTGGCCATGCTTATTGCAGCGTCAAAAGCACTGTACAGGTCGTCCAGGGTGCAAGTACTGTACAGCCAGGGAATATCATATAAATTAAATATTGTTTGTGAAATAAAACTATTATGATTGTTATCTTTGACATTCTATTTTTATTGTGCTAGCTGTTTCCCGCGGCTTCGCTCCCGTGGACCACCCCACAGGACCCGTTTTCGGGATAATAAAAAGCCTATGTTACTCAGGAATAACGTAGCTTTCTATTGGTGAAATATTTTTTTTAATCGCTCCAGTAGTTTCGGAGCCTATTCGGTACAAACAAACAAACAAAAAAATCTTTCGTCTTTATAATATTGGTATAGCTATATATTAAGTATAGATATAGATTATTCATAGATTATATTTTTTTTTTTGGTGAGGGTTCAATATTGACATATAAAGTGTTAAGAATGTGATTGTGTAAGGAAACATCATAGAAATTGAATATTGCTTGTCAATTTCTTTTTTTTTCTTTGACACACTGATATTTTTATTATTATATTATTCATAGATTGATTGTTACAATTAATTTGTTATTGTATAGGTAAGTGTCATATATAATTTATATTTTTTATAATTATTATATTTTTTTATTTATGACAATTTATTTTCATTATAATTAGATTATTATTAAGTTATTGTTTTTGGATTGGGATAAGGGTAGGAGTCTGATGAAGACTGTTCTCGTGGATTGAGTGGATTTTATGGTTTAGTAGGAACTCCTATTTTTATTCTCAGCTAACTTTTAGCTAGTGAATGACTTGATTATTTTTATTTAAGTACGTATCATATGTTTTTTATTTATGAGCTTTCCGACTATCTGTTCAGATAATCGTGTAATCGGTGTCTGGTGTTATAATTAGTACAAACCAGTAGCTGCACTGTAGCACTTATCTTCGTGCCATCGTTCGTGACATCGCCACGGTTTTAGGGTTCCGATAGCAAAATCCAATAGGCACCCTTTTCATAAGCTAACACTGTCTGTCTGTTACAGGGTTATATCTAAGAGCTAGAAATTTCGAAGAATACAAATTGGATCAGATTTATTATTATTTTACATAATTACCTATGTCAAATAATATTAAGACATCGCCACGGTTTTAGGGCTCCGTAAGCAAAAGCCGAAAGGCGCCCGTTTAATAAGCTAACGCTGTTTATTACAGGGTTGTATCTAAGAACTAGAAACTTCTAAGAATACAAATTGGATTAGATTAATTATATTTCAATTTTGAAAAGTATGCATCAAACTTGGTCATTTTAAAGTAGCAAGCGCCCCTGGCTTTGAATTCATTGGCATCCTTACATTACTGCAAGAATTTATAATTATTTTCTACCCATTAAAAGGACAGTGCAGGCTAAATTAAAAAAAAATACTGAGGTGAAACTTTTTAAGTGATTAGGTTTTTTTTTGTTTTTATTTTTACTCTAGCATATCTACCTACATACTTTGTACCTATCAATACTTGAAGTAAGTACTTAACTACTGTCTACGTAGTACTTAGTCATGAAATCATGATAATAATAAGATACTTACTTTTTATACCTATATTTTATTATTAGAATTCGATAAAATCACTCCTTGTTATTAACTTTTAAGTAGTGATTCATTTGTTTTGACGGTGTTTGATTTAATTATTGACAAGTTATCTTTTTGGCGCCTGCAATAGATATTTAATTATTTTTAGAATTAATTACTAAGTCATACAGTCTTGTCAATACGTTCACACATGGTTTCTGACAAAAGTTGATGCAATTTTCTATTGTAAAATCAACAATTCACAACAGATAACGCGCGTTTGTGTTTTTCACATTAATTTTCAAATTCAAATTAAATTTATTGCATCCATAATGTACATACAATTGGTAAATATATCTAACAGAATCAATTATGGACCCTGTCGGACACAGCTACAATCTAGATGCAACAATCTAGATACAGTCATTGTCTGGGAGAGGGAAATAGAGCTTAATATTTTATATTTTTCTTAGTAACATTTCAGTAATCTATTTTCAATCTATCTGTTTTTATTCGGTTTGATTGAAGTACTAATAATTATGTGTTTGTATTTCTATCCTTATGTTAAATTATATATTATTATTACATAATTATGTATTCGCTTTAATTTTTGTACTACAATTAGTATATTTGTACATAGTTTACATTTAATAATTTATGTCCTTATTATATTTTGAGTGAATTGATTAATTATTATTGTCATTTTACTTATCGAGTTATCTTTATTTTTTATTGTGTTTATCCATTACATATTCGTCAATTGTGTAATAGCTTTTATAAATTAAGAATTGTTTTAATTTATTGTTTTATGTCCGGTAGTTATCGTCCCAGAAACTGAACCTAAATTTAAACATAAAATTTATACCCTACAAATAACGAAGAAAAGTTTCTTTCTGCCTCTAGAATTTATAATTATGGGTTTAAAATCTAATGAAAACCTGTGAGAATATTTTGTAAGTAATGAAACTTAGTTATTAATGAACAAATATTTTTAGGTATTGTTATCTAAATATTTCGATGGATATTCCTAAAATATTTCACGCATTCTTAAAAGTATTTTATGTGCAGAGCTTACTTTTAAGATTATATTACATCTCAAAAGTAAGCCTAGCTTTTGTTTTATAATTATAACTAGAGATGCCACGAATACTATTATTCGGTATTCAGTATAGCAAGCTCAATTAAAATGGGGAGTTGATTCTTATTGGTAACCAAAGCCCACTATTCATATGGGTTTATACTTCTGTCAGCTTTTGCTAATTCTAATTTGAGAATAAATAAACTATTCTTTATATTCCTTTTTTATGTTGTTTAGTATTCGAATATGGCTATTAATCGGTAATCGACTATTCGCTAAAAGAACTATTCGCGGCATCTCTAATTATAACTAAAAATTGTTGACGCCATAGTTTGGTTAATTTTTAAAATAAAAATTACTTACGACCATAGGTCCATTCCGCCTGCAGAGAGAAATCTGAAACAAAATATTTTCTCGTTAGGAATTATAAATGTAAGTAGGCTGCCAAAATACTAGAAAGAAAAAGAAAGAAAATATTTAAAAAACAGTGTTTTAGATGTCTTGAAAATTAATGTAAACTTGGAAAAGTAACATGCACTATTGGCGGGAACCGAAACGGAAAAAGGTTTATTTTTCACTGTGGTAAAATAAATGGTACGAAGAACGAACATTTTCAAAGATCAATCACAAAACTATGTTTAAGTACAAAAGTGCATGTGTAGTGGTGCGTAAACAATCACCGACTAGCACGTGCATTTGATAATACACAAACAACTGAAAGTTCAATGAAGAAGTCAAAATGCTTATGGCCTAAACTACCAGAAATGCAAAATTTATTTAAGTTACACGTAATTCCCTATGTGTTTCTAGTTAAAAGGTGTCGAAGTAAATAAACTCCTGTTGTACGTAGATATGCAAAATATTTTCATTCAGAAATATTTTTTTAAATACGCGAAAAAGAAAATAATCAAAGAAATGTAGCCAACCCACCTGCCAAACTGACCACAAACAACACAAATATCGCAAACATTTTTCAAAATACAAATAAAAAATTTCTTAAAAAATATATTTACTGCACTTGCTATTTGTTTATTTATTATTATTTATTTACGATTAAAATAAAATTAATTGAAATTCATTGGAACAATAGTTCACTCTCACACCCACTGTTCGGGACTAATTTCGAAATTCTACACGGTCATGCTTTATACTTTTTTTTTTATTTGAACATTTTTTATCGGGCACTTGCACCGTGCGTCCCGCCAACACTGTCAGACGTCCGTACCTAGTGTTAAGTGATAATAGGTATGTTCGTGACATACGGTCTCCAGCAACGGACAACCGACCGCTTGGCGCGTGCCGAGTCTGACGTTGGTCAATACTGGGCATGCGCGACGAGAAATAGGTAGAAGTATGCTAAAATGTGGAAATTAAGGTTGTTTTTGATAATCAGCAGGTTGGTGTTTACAGCTGAATAAGGGCTCTTTTCGTAAATGTCGTTAAGTAGGAAATAAAGTGATGTCATTTGCTTAAGCGTAAAATTATATCGAATATTTGCATTGTTATCATTTTGTTAGTATGGTAGGTAATTATGGAGATGCTGATTCTGCGCGGTGACTTAATCGGAATATTGATGTTCAGTGTTTTGGTAATCTGAAGTCAAAAAATAATAAATGTAGTCATCAGCCGACAAATAATTGGTCCTGTATTTAAAAGGATTATAACCTGGAAAAATAGGTACTTAGACTAAACATAGAGTTAACGACAAAATAGGCTATGGGATCCAGGAAAATAAGATTCCTCTGAAATTTAGGAGAATGCAATCAAAACTAGTTCATGTAATAGTAATCGGCATATTAATGTTCAGGGTTTTGTTAATCAGAAGTCAAAAAATAATAAATGTAGTCATCAGCCGACAAATAATTGGTCCTTCTATATTTGAAAGAATGAAAAAAAAAGAGAAGAAAAAAAAAGAAGAAATTCTATTCTATTCTATTCTATAACCTGGAAAAATACTTAGACCGAACCACAGAATTAACGACAAAATAGTCTATGGGATGAGATAGAAATCCAGGAATAGTACATTACTGCAGCGGCTAGCAAAAGAGGCATTGATGGACGAACGAGTAAATGTGGGCCGAGGCGAAGCCGAGGCACACATACGTAAGTCCATCAATGCCTAGTTGTGGCCAAGGCTTGTATAGTACTTTTCTCAAATAATGCGCGGAAATTAACTCAGTAGTACCTAGAACTCATTTTGTCAAAATCAATGACGAACAATAATAATTGTTCCCGCGTTAGTGTTCTTTTGTTTTTACCCGACTGCCGAAGGAGGGTAATGTGTTTATCAGTCTATTTTATTTCAATAAACAGCGTTCTATTTGCAAGACAGTTCGAAATTTAAATAAAACCTTTGATAAGTTACCTCCTTGGTTGCCATGTTTCGGAGTAAAATATCGTTCCATTTTTAAATGGCATGACAGATATGTGTTTTACTATGTAATTTATTTGGCCGCTAGACACGACAGATATGGATTTTCATACAACTTTTGCCGGCCGCTGCTCGCATGTATTTGGCCAGTACAGCAATTTCGATTTATCTCGAAGAAGGTTGTCAAAATAATGCTCAAATTTCCAAGCATGTTTGAGAAAAATAAGATTCGTGCGAAATTTTGGAGCATGCAATCCAAATTAGTTTATGTTCAAAATATAAATATTTAGTTTTCAATAAGTTGTGATATTTATGCAATGGTTTATTTGATGCATAAACATTTTTAATGTTTTCTGTTTTCAAATATAAAATTACTGTATTTGCCGAAAGATGGGGTGCAACGATAACTTAATTAATTGTTTCATGATAAACATTTGTATAACGCCAATCAATTGTTCTATTTTAATTGTAAACCGATGAGTCTCTGTCTGGGCTTTTGATATCGAGTTGAATAGGTCTGTGTTCTCACTGTGCAGTACAATTAATTAACAGTGCAGTGCACTTTAATTAATAGTCAGCATATTGTTTTAATTTTCCTTTTGTGATGCTATATTTTTCAACAGGTTGTGCTTACATTATTTCATTTATTGTTAATGAAAGCCCACTTGTATATATTTAATTTGTGTAGAACTGTGTCTAAAGATTTATATCTCCATGTCACAGTGAAATAAAATGAAAAAAAATAATCTTCTGCTTTTCTGCATTCGATTATAGTGAAAGCCTACCGCGACATAATAAGGATAAGTTTAGTTTATTTAATGAATTTATATAATTACCTACGGTTATCATCATAAACGTAACAAATATAATGCATCTTATTCGTAACAAATATAATAGTAAAGGTTTGATCTTTCAATTCGGATACTGAAAAACTATTTGTAGAAATTAAAATAACCCGGTTCATTAAAGAAACGAATCTAAAATTGTGGTTCTTATCATGTTCTTTCGCTTGCACAATACAGACGGCACTAGTTTGCACTTAGTTTGGGTTATAAGATAGATAGACTGATATATTATTCGTTTTGTTGTCCACGTTATCTACGGGTATGTCATAATGTATCTACTCTTAGGCTCTGGGCGTTACTAATTATAACAATTAGCCAGAACGTACTGTAGTTAATATGTATAATACCACTGTGTGTTCTGGTTTTTCGCTTCTATTGATCATCTCTAAGACATGTTTAGTAAGGTTAATTAGTGATTTATACTTCAAATATCGCGTCCAAACGTTGATTATTTATTTATTTGAGGGGAAAAAACAGTTGCACATTATAATTTACAAACAGAATTATAAAATAATGCGACCAAATGTGCAACCAACCACATTTTCCACGCAAAACCAAAAAAGAAACATGCGATTTAAACTTCAACCACTCAGTAATAAAAATTAAAACAATAAAATAAAAGAAAACATCATATATCGAATTAAAAAAAGAAAAATATCATTAAAATCAGATTAAAAGCAATAAATACAATGTAAAAAACCGGCCAAGTGCGAGTCGGAATCGCGCACGAAGGGTTCCGTACCATTACCCAAAAACGCCAAAAAAATCACGTTTGTTGTTAAATATTTATTTTATTCTGTTGACAGCCTGGTGACAGACGGGCAAATAGAGAGACAGACAGACAGGCGGACCGCGGAGTCTTAGAGTCCCGTTTTTACCCATGGGTACGGAACTCTAACAACGCATAATTAAAACACTTTATTAAAGGTAAACCAACAGCATTACATACAAAACAGTTTGTAGCAAACCATGTTAAAATATAGGTGCTGGTATGTATGCCTATTACAGGTACACGCAGCTTACACCATATGAACAGAAACACCAATTAATATTTAGAAATATCAAAAATTTTGCTCTATACTTCATAAAAGATAGATTGATCTCTGCGACATATTATGTCAAACTGACGTATACGTTTACGTTATTGTTAGCCTGTCAAGTGCTATTGTTACTGTATTGATACTGACAGCTGTCTTACACTTTTCAATATTTTTAGTAGCAGTCCGGTGTTGGGATTTGGGACCGGTTGATGGCATTAATTTGGCACCTCGTATTACATGGGACTTTAGAGGAAATGCGGTCGCAGATATCTGATTGAATTTCCTAAGTAAAAAGTCATAATTCGAGGTTTGGCTCTCACCAATATTGACCCAATTTAAAAGTCATTCCGTAAACTGAAAAAGAAAGATATATACTGTGCCCCTATGTTTTCCTTTTATCATTTATACTTGTCAAATTTGTACACTAGGCCTCTGTTGACAGCGCAATTTAGAGCGGTGTTACGAGTAGCACTCACCGCGAACCCGGCGCGGCTGTCCTTCACCGGACCCTTCTTTGGGGTGTACCCCCATCACCGGCGCACCAGAGCTTTTAAACCTATAAGTTTTTAAGATATGTATAGCACATTTATTTTACAGACGCTTCGTCATGCATACCTACGTATTGATTTACTATCAATAGTTTATAATCTTGAACAATGTCCGCACCTAATTCCTGCAATGTACTTTACTTAATCTGAATACATAGCATATTGTTGATAAGGAATTACTTAATCATTATTCGTTAACATACGGCACGGCTGTGAAACTATGCGTAAGTTTTAGAAAATATTTAGGTTAGATAATGGTCAAACGCGAAGCCAATCATCACAAAAATAAAATGAGGTTTTAAATAAGTCACTATTAGAAGTATTGAGAAGTATTTCGAGTAGTATGTATTTCAAATAATAACAAGTAGTGGAAAGGAAGGCATTTCATAATATATGAATTTTGTAAGAACGTATTTCATGCAGTTATTTCAATTAGTTGTTCAAGTATTAGTGCATTGGTGCTTGAGCAAAGTTTGAAACCTGTATTATTATTTTCTTTTCTGCGTCACATCACATCACACATCATCAGCCTATTAATGTTCCCACTGCTGGGACACAGGCCTCCTCTCTGTGAGAGGGAATGGGCCGTAATCTACCACGCGGGCCCAGTGCGGGTGCGGGATTCTGCGTACTAAACAGGTAAAAAAACCGGCCAAGTGCGAGTCGGACTCGCACACGAAGGGTTCCGTACCATTATCGCAAAACACTGCATAAAAATCACGTTTGTTGTATGGGAGCCCCTCTTTCATATTTACTTTATACTGTTTTTAGTATTTGTTGTTATAGCGGCAACAGAAATACATCATTTGTGAAAATTTCAACTGTCTAGCTATCACGGTTCATGAGATACAGCCTGGAGACAGACGGACAGACAGACAGACAGACAGTCAGACGGATCGCGAAGTCTTAGTAATAGGGTCCCGTTTTTACCCTTTGGGTACGGAACCCTAAAAAGGCAAAGATATTGTTTTTCTAGTAGAGATGCAAAAGCTAAAGACCGTCTTTGGCCAGATAATGTCTTTGCATATTTTTTATAAATATCTAAAGCAGACATACCTATAAATAGAAACCCCACAAAGTAAATTGGTTCGAACAGAAAAACGTGAAAGATTAAATTCGGCTTATCAACAAATAATTTTCAGAAAAATTTCAAATGAGAACATTTTGTAAACGTGATGCCATTTTGACAAAGACAAACGATATCAATTAATCTTGATGAATAAGAATCGTGATTGTTAACTGTGCTGAAAGCATGCAAACAATTAATACTGATAATACTTTAAATTATGGATAAGTGGTGGGTAATGCGGATTGTGATGCTATCGGGAAAGATCACAGATGATACAAGAATTAACATGGCTTCTTTGCAGTCGAAGATATTGGAGATAAGGTACATAGGGTATTATTGCTGAAATTATTACATTCTAAAGCTAGGCGTGTAGGGAGTCCTCCCAAATGGGTACCCGCATTGTCAAGGTGGGGGGCTCAGTAGCCGAACCCGAGGAGTAAGAGGATCCCGAGGAGGGGCCGCTCGTCAGGGCTTTTGCTGATTAAGCCGACGACGTAGCGGCCAACAAGTAGGTTGCGGTGCCGCTTGGTTACAGAGGCTACATCGCAACTGAGGCGGGCCGTGATTTCATATGGAGCGTCCCAGATCCCATACGATATCGTGGCTGAGGTTTGGAGGCCGCGGCGGGAGAGAAGCGCCAGTATTGCGGTGCGCAGCTCTCACTACCTTCCGCGGCCTGGAGAGGGTCACCAATGTCTGATGGAGGACGCGGTGGGGCCACAGGGGAGATCCCTATCCCCTGCGGCTGAAGAGTGTAGGTGGCAGGACCACTGATCTGACCCGTCACAGGGGGACCAAGGGTACACAGGATCGTCTGTCGCCCATGTGCCTGTTTAGTCCCTGGGGTTGTCACGGCATTAAATGTGTTTTGGTGCGCCGGTGATGGGGGGTACACCCCAAAGAAGGGTCCGGTGACGGACAGCCGCGGCGGGTTTGCGGTGAGTGCTAACGCGTGCCCGTGTTCCCGTCATAAGCGGGAGAGGAGGGCACCGTGGAGTTTTAGTGGGTAGGAGTTCCACATAACTGCGCTATCTCGTCGTGGTAGCGCAGTATGCATGAGCATTACTACAAGCTAAAGAAAAATAACGTGTTGGGAGTAATATCATCCCAGGGATGTGCTCTAACAGGTGTTATACAAAGGGGGTTCCGAAGTGGTCTTTTCAGAGGTCACGGGGCCTCTTTACGTGCTGTTGGTGATCAACATTATTGAGGTGAAAATCCCACACAAATCCTGATCTTTGGCCCAAAAGTTCAGGCGTCTTTTGAAGGTTTGGCCACGATAACAAAAAAGGGCGTAATGTCAATCGGGAGACAACAATATTATTAAAGCAACAGTTACAGGGAACCATAACGGCACGATTGTATGAGACATTTTCTATGCGTAAAAACAACGAAAACATTGGGAACCAAACCATTTGGGTTTGCACTCAACGCAAACTGGGTTGGATTTGCGTTTGGTTTAATAGAATATAAGAACTTGACATGACAATCATGACTATCATAACCATCATTTTCAATGACAAAGACCATCCCTCCATAATTCCACACAGCCATACATTGACTAAATATTATCATTTTGAAATCAGTATATCCTTTGAACCAGAGAAATAATCTACAGTAATAAAAGCATTTCAAGACTATAAAAAAATATTTGCTTGCCGTTCTAACAGCCCGTATGTCACACAGCTAAACTTCGCGTCGCGCGCAGGTCACCTAATTTATTAATAAAAATCTTACCGAGTAAGTGGATACTGCACCAGCCTTCTATATAAATAGTCTAAATATAGGATCTACTGCAGGTGCATACTTTTCTAGAATTAGATTAGTCTGGCTAAGAATAGGAACGTCTATGATGTCTCTTTTTACGTCTTTTTTTTTACCAAGGAGTTCTCTTATCCAACATGTAAAAAGCTGTAGAACTCATTCGTTATCTTGCGAAAACATAATATTGCTATCGCCAATTCATTAACCAAACGAGTCGGTGTTCATAAATTTGATAAAACCAGCAATTAGCATGATTGGAAAAATAATGTCACTGTAGTTGTCTTTACCGTAGTGTTTACTACCAAAGCAGTCAATTCGGTACCCTTTGTATCGAATAGTTCTTCAAAAGGTTTGAATACCTGCTAACAAACAATATCAGGTCTATTATAAGACCAATCCGGAGCGGAGGTCAGCAAGCCGGAGGATACTACTGCAAAGCCTCTTACCAAGCTCTCATAAACACTCAATCTACTTATCTTTTAAGATTAGTGCTTTTACAGATTTCGCGACTTAAAATTGAGCTTGAATTTTCACCCGCTAACCCCTTACTCATTTTGAACTGATACATTGAGAAATATAGAAGCATATATTTTTTTAGAAACACCCTATGTCTTTATAAAACTTTCGCGTTTCATAATTGAAAAACAATATAACACGGCAATTAATAATCGGAATCATCACGTTCAATTCCCGTGTTATATTGTTTATCAAACCCATAGGTAGCGCTATATTATAAATGCAGAAGATTTCTTTATTTATCGATAGGCACGCGCTTGACCACTATTTCACAAAAAATACAACCGATTACCTAATAAAAACACTACAAACTGAAAAATAACTTCAATTTCGGCAGCCGGTGTTCCTGTTTTTGTTTCTTCGCTTTTTGACACCGACTTCCGAAATTGGAAGACATGTGACATCCACCGACCCACACTGGGCCCGCGTGGTGGATTACGGCCCATTCCCTCTCACAGAGGAGAGACCTGTGTCCCAGCAAAGGGAACATTAATAGGCTCATGATGAATCCCCCAACTTATAAATATGCCTGCCTGCATAGTGTGCGTTTTATATAAGTTTAAAATTTCGTCTCATTCCGTTCTAGATTGTGGGGAGGTATTTTATTGTAACATTTTGTACGGTACACCATGAAAGATGTGGCTACTTTAGCCAGTCTGAAACCTGGTTGAACTAATTGGTCCTTTTTTTTAGTAACGTAATTATATCTGTCGCCGTTTTTGCTAAAAAGATGTAAATTCTTTCTCACATACATGATGTTCTTAACCGACTTTCCATAAAGGA
This sequence comes from Anorthoa munda, assembly GCA_945859665.1. NCBI lineage: Eukaryota > Metazoa > Arthropoda > Insecta > Lepidoptera > Noctuidae > Anorthoa > Anorthoa munda. Next base: position 3,507,401 of record OX243901.1, on the reverse strand, counting down.
GGAGGTTCTATGTTCGTCATTATGTTTGTTTGTTTTTTTACCTACAAAAGACTTATCGTTTTTCACTTTGTAGTTTTTTCTTTTTATTTGGAAGTCGGTAGTATCTTTTTGTAAAAAACTTTTTTCATAAATATATTGACAAGGAACCGTCATGATCTTAATGTCCTTAAACAGTTCCATTAGATAATCGCGCCGGAGAAGATTGTATATCGCTCTGATGGCTCGTTTCGCAGAATACAAATTGACTCATGTCTGCTGCCCTTCCCCATAGTATAATACCGTAAGACATTATACTATGAAAGTAACTAAAATAGACCAGCTTCGCGGTATCTACTACTTATCAGAATATTTATGAAATTTTTTAACAGCTTTTGCTGCCTAACTTAGCCGCCCTGTAAGAGATAATTAAATTAGGACTCCATTGTAACCTTGCGTCTAGGGTGATGTCCAGGAAAACCTTTTTATCTACAAATTCTAGCTTCTCCTTGTTTAATATAATGTCACAATCAGTACTTTTGACATTCGGCAAGGCAAATTTTACGCATTTAGTTTGATTACCATTTACATCTAAATTATTGTCAGTGAACCAATCTTGAACCTGCCGTAGGGCGTTATTTACGTCGGCAACCTGACTAGAACGTCTATTTATTTTAATAATTAAAGACGTGTCATCAGCATAGAGCAACACGGACCACCGATGGTCATCAGCAAATAACACCATGTTTAGTTTGTTTTCCATAATAGTAAATCGTTTATGTATACTAAAAATAAGAAAGGACCTATAATTTAGCCCCGGGGTACCCCTACCCTCATTTTCACGTTCAACTCCAACAAATTTACACCGTTTATTAGAACTAATTGCTTGTCTATCATTCAAATAAGATAAACTAAACTTAACGCTGTTTAGCCTATCCCGTACTGCTCATGTTTCAGAAGTAATGTTTCATGATTAACGCAATCAAATACCTTCGACAGGTCGCTAAAGGTACCTATGGCATCTTGTGCCTTTTTCCACGCATTAAAGATGTGTTTTGATAGGGTGACACCAGCGTCAGTTCTACAACATCCGTTGATGAAACCAAACTGTTTATCTTGTAAGATGTTATTCGTATTAAAATGAATGAGCATTTGATTTAGCATTATCTTTTTAAATACCTTGCTGAAAACCGGCAACACGGATACTGGTCTATAATTATTTGTGTCTACTGTCCCCGGCTTTAAAAAGTAGTATAACCTTACATATTCCATTAGATCTCCTTGATCAACACACAAATTAAAAATTAAAATTCTGATAATGGAGGAGCTAATAGTCTGAATAATGGACGTACAAGCTTTGATAGACATTCCTCATAGATCTTTAGTCGGTTTGATCTTGTTTTTTTTAAAGCTTTTTTTATTGTTATGGGGTTTACATGTGAAATGTTGCATTCATTCGGGCAGGCTGAAACGTTCGCGATTAATAAACTAAGCGACGGCAAAGAATTTAAGGTTTCAGTAGTTTTAATTGGGATGCTGGTAATGAAATTTACGTATTCTTGAGCAACCTTTTTGTCATCTCTTATAAGTCCATGTGTAGAGTGTGATCAGTATTATTTCTTTTATTAACCGACTTTCCAAAAAAAGAGTTCTATGTTCGACTTTGTTTGTTTTTTTTTACCGATTTCCGATTTTGAAAATTTATTATTTATTTGAAAGAGTTTGTTCCGAAATTAGTCCTATTTTTATTTGGTGAAGACCTGATGAACAACTTCGGAGATATACAAGAGAAATCGGGATTGCTGATATCGCATGTCTGTTAATTGTTTATACCATTTCATAACATAACATCACGCCAATACGCTCTAAAGGCGTACGCAGATGTGTACAGTTCACCTTGGTACACTCTCATTTCACCGGTTATGTTCAAGTTTCATGATATTCGGGTAATGTATTCTGGCATTATAGGTACCTTACTAAACAACTTGCATAATAAGAAGGTACAACTAAAAGGTGAAAAATAAAAAAACCTTTTTACAAAAAAATGTACCGAACTCCTAATAAAAAAACAACAAAGTGAAAAATAAGTTTATTTTTGGAAGTCGATGTCTTTATCGCAAAAACATTATTACCTACCAAAGACACCGACTTCCAAAAAGAAAGTTAGTTTTTTTATTTGGAAGTCGGTAGTATTTTTTCGTAAAAAGTTTTTCTTAATCCTTTTCGTTTCATTGTTTATAATTTTCCAAACCGTCTTGATTTAATTTTTTGCTAATTTAACCTTTATTTTCAAAATCTGACAACAATTGACGGAATAATCAGTGAACATACACAAAAAAGACATACATACAGCCGAACATAGAACCTCCTCCTTTTTGGCAAGTCAGTTAATTAATTAATCTGGCCTTAACGGCTGAACTAATTTGAAATTTGAACTTAGGGAGGCCTTTTTTTTTTGTTCCGGCGTGGAAAATCCGTATAGGATGTCTGTCAGACTCTTACTGACTAAAAACTACCCCGGTGTTCCATCTCACACCTACGGTGGGGGTCGCGGGAACAACGATACTTCCGCAACCCCCGGCTAGTGCTGGCCTGCCTCTGCGGGCCTCGACTTGGGGTTGGGGGGGAGTGAGGTGTGTGACTCCCCCCGCGAAGTCTAAGAGGGACGCGCGTGGAACACTATGCGCCGCCACCTCGGGTCTTGATGTGTGTGACGGACGTCCCCGAGTCCAAAGGAAGACGTTAGCCAGGATTAGGACACAAGATACTTTTTTATCGCAGTACTCGTAGTACGGTCCCCAGGGTCCCCGTGATAACCGAATTGCACGCGAGTGTACATACGTTTCACGGTCCTTGTATCCGTAGGGCTAACAACCTAAATCTGGGTTGGACGTAATAAAAACTGATAAACAAGTCAGAGCTGGATGACCTGTGCTCTTAGATACCCTAAGGATTCCAGGGCTTTGCGCAGCTGCCAACACCTTTTCATGTTTGCGATAACCTCTTGCATGATATCTATTAATAAACAAAGTAATAACCAATATTGAATTAATGTTGAAATCACTCATTAGTTTATAGAATCATCATCATCCAGGATTTCGCTCAGGGGTCAAATGTAGATACATCCAATCCAATTAACCTCTCTCCCCTGAGATCAGGGGAGAGAGGTTAATTGGAAAAAAAACAGCAGTATTTGTATTTTCAGATCGGATTAATAACCTATTTTTTTTGGTCAGTCGCCAGTGCCTCGTTCCTTATCCAGCAGGGAGCACCGCAACTGCCAAGGGCCGTCGCCGTCAGCTATTCGTACGAACCACTGACGCGTGCAAGTTAGATTGACAATTGGAGCCGGCAGGATGGTAGAGCCGTTCTACCCTTTAATTCCCTGACGTATTTAAATACCATAGAAAAGGAGGTAACCAGTGGATGGCACCATTCTCACACATCTGCCTAAACCTTCGCGGTTTTTGAATTCAGATGTTTAGACATTAATTTCTCAGACAAACTTATGTTTCAAAACCACTGACTCAAATAACTATCCTTGCCACCTTTTTGCCCGTTAATATTTTTTGCTGAATCATGAAAGTTTAAATTTCGCAACAAACATACGAACAGAAGAACACAACAACAGAAATTTGTTTCTTGCCGAGAATCAAACCCAGGAACGACAAGAGGCAAAAGTTAGAGTAAACAGGCTTCTTCTGGTTAAGCTCACTCCATCATCTCGGTCATCTCGACTCGGTCTCTGTCACCCTTTAGAGTCAAGAGCAAACCCATCACAAATAAAAAAAATAACTTCTACGATTATGATAGATTTAGGTATTCGTTTTTACATAATGTTATGAAATATCCACCGTTTCAGTAGATTTCAGTACATATTAAAACAATACCTATCTTTTTTGTAATGGGGAAAACTTATCAAACGTTTCGTTTATCTTCAACAATATATAATTAAAAACTGTATAATAAGTATTAATGTAATCGCTTCTATAAATTATTACTCGTTACGTATTAAGTGTTGTACAATGACGAAGCTGAAATATTTATATCATGAAAATTATGTAAAACCCTAGGCTTACTAAGTCTGACTGACTCCTGAGTCTATAATACATATTAATAAAACATATAATAATGTAAGCAAACTTTGAAATATCGATTTGAATGAAGAAACAAAAGCTCTATGATTTGCATTGCTAGAAAAAATATATTTGATTACTGCTGATTTTTTTTTCGTGGGTATAAACGTCCCCTTGGGGAATCCCAGAGGAAGCATGCATTTTTTCGTGATAGAAAGGTAACTTATGGGAATAGGCAATAGTAAAGCTTACTATTAGTTGTAATATTAGTAAAAGAATTTATGTTTAGTTATTTACAAGGCAGACGTCAATGGAAACGCCGGGAGGGGACGCCCTAGAAAGACATACATTGACCTTATAGGTGATATTCTTCAGAAAGGCCAGATGTTCCACACAATTCAAAAAATTTACCTCTTTATAATATTATATAGTATTTATTTATTTATTATATACTTTATTGTACATCACAAAAAAACATACAGGATAAATGTTCAAATATACAAGTGTACAATGGGCGGTCATATTGCAATAGGCAATCTATTTTAGACAACCTTTGGATGGACTGAAAGATAGGAGAATAATTTAGGGCTGTCAGTGTACTAAATATAAAAATCAAAATATACTAATACATATCAAATATATAACAGCAAAAGGAGAAGAATAAAAGTTTGTAAAAGAAGGAGCATTACCTTTCACTATGAAAGGTAATGCTCCTTCACCATTTTCTTGAACGTTGGCAGTGTTTGAGCACGTCTCACTTCAATAGGTGTATTACCTACCACAAAGGGCTGCTTGAATCGTGAAAGATTTGTCAAAGAAGGAAGTGGAATGCATACGAATACTTAATTTTAGATTTTCCGATGATCTCAAGGACCTAGAATGGGTGTCACAGAGGAACTGAAAGCGTTCTTTGAGATAAAAAGGAGTAAAAGGGTTAAATAGCACATTGTAAAGCAAAGAAAGTATATGGGCATTCCGGCGAAGGCGATTAAGAAGCCATTTGACCTTAGTACGAAATTCGGAAACGTGATCATAATTCCGCAAGCCATTGTTGAAATGTCAAAAATGATTGGGATTGATATGCACTACCGAAAAATTACGTGGTCAATCCCAAACATTTTGTGATGTTAGAAAACATTTTATAAAAAAAAATAACCGATTGCCAAAACAAAACACTAGAAAGTGAAACCTTTTCAATACAGTTGTTAAACATGGCCTACTTTCAGAGACTTTAATTATGACTCGAAAATTAAATATTTTGCATAGGCATCTTTCTGATATGCGGTCGTGACTTTTATTACGAGCTCGATCATTACTTCTGCAGATGAGTTTTAAATTTATAAGTCAATTTACAAAGTTTAGTAGCAAGGAGTTTTGGTACAAAGAATAAAATGGGATAGATTTTATACGAGGAAAAACGAATAAGTCCGTACGTCTAAGGCAGGCCGCATACGTACGTTTTCCGCTTTCGATTTCCGAATACGGAATACAGATTCGGAATTCCGTGAACCTAGCGCAGACGTTAGTTTTTTCTTGTTTGGCTGGCATTCGATACGTACGTACGGAAAGTGTTCCGTTCGAAAAAAAAACGGACGTGTGCGGCAGTCAATGTATTTTATTAGCGTACCGTGCATTCGGGATTCAGAATACGGAATACGAATTCGGAAATCGAATGCGGAAAACGTACGTATGCGGCCCGCCTTAGCATTGAATTCTCAAAATTCTTTTTAAAAGATTGGTTAATATATTTAATTACCGTTTTTAATTTAATTATTTTCACATCAGCTTTTGTCAAAAATCGAATAGGCTGTTTTAGTTGTAAAAAAAATATGTCCAGTTGCAAAAACGCGCCATTTTCTGAAAAAAATATTTTTTTGTGAATAAACAAATCTAATTCTTTGATTTGTTTTTACTATTTCCCACAACTGTATTGAAAAACGTCGTGTGATACGCGGGCGTGTAGGTTATAGCAAACTCGTGTCATTAAAAACCCTCGCATTCGGCTCGGGCTTGTTAATGACAGCTCGTTTGCAATAACCAACTTTCCACCCTTGTATCACAATGTACTATTATTTTCGGAAATCAGTGTCTTTTTGACACCGACTTCCGAAAATTAAGTTAGTTTTTGCTTTGTGGTGTTTTGTTTTGGAAGTCGGTTTAATTTTTTGGGTTAAATAGTAAAAAGTTCTGAGGTAAAACACATTTAAACAAAATACAGTCGAATTGAGAACCTCCTCCTTTTGGAAGTCTAATAAAAATAGCTATTGCCGATGTATGCCCTATTTTATTGGCATTCGAAAATCATCGGTCTCTCGCAATTTCACAATCCACAGCTATCCATTGATCCATCGAACTGACTGCTAACAATTTTCACATATACGGAATCGTAGTTACAATTACAATATGTATCGTATAACAAGAATGACGTGTTCGTAACATCCGTATCGTGTTACTGTAACACGGTAGCGCCCCATGTCCACTGTCCACTGTTGCTAATCTGCAATGGACTTGGCATTAAAGGGTGGTGGTAGGGTATATGAGAGAGGCGGAAAGCGGGAAGATAACACACAATAATGTGTTTGTTGGTGCATTGTCTGCTGAGCTATAGGTTGTTCCATTATACACTCTACACTAGAATCTGAAGATAAGTCTATTTCCAGCAAGACGAGAAGTAGGGCTGTGGCGACGACGGCTATTTATTATTTTCTGTGATTACGGCATTCAACCGCTTATATGTTAATCTAACGATAATTCAGAACTATGCACATCTCATGTAATAGCCCTGCAAAGTAGAGATGGGCTTAAACGTTGAAAAAAAATAACACTGCTAAATGCTAATGCTAAAAATAATTAACAGTTAAAATTAGCAGTTATTTTTAGCAACTGTTAAATTTAAACACAAGCGATTGTTATTATAATTAATTCTAGTTTCCTTCATACTTTTAACAGACTTAGGACTGTCAACTTTTTCTGTTGGCGTATTTAAAATGAGAATCAATTATTTTAGTTTTCATAATTTTTGTTTAATATATCATCATACAAACTACTATTGCAATTAAAATGTATTATTTTTAAAAAGTAAACAATAATACACAAATAGTCAAACAATTTAAATTAAACTCGCAACACTCATTACCTACTCATTACATATTTATCAAACACGTAAATATACTTCGTAATCGTAAAGAAGATCAGTCTTTATTTAACACTCACAAGTTAAATTTAACATTTCCGAACTCAGTTAGCATTTAGCAGTTAGCACTTGGCAGTTAAATAAATCAACTCGACTAAATAACAATCTGTCTGTCTCAACACTGAACTGACTGAACACAAAATTAACAGTTTACTTTTCGTTTTTTGGTTTTTGTTCCTTAATTGAGACGTAACACCATGGTGTCCTTTCCTTTCCTTTGTTTTGCTTGAAAAATTACCAAAAATATTGCCAAACATCTGTTCGGAAGATACCTATGTGTAGAAACTTAGAAAGTCTTTGCAGCTGTAGATTTTTTACAATTTCTTGAACCCTGCCATACATTACATTTTATTACGCTCTACTACAATAAAAAAGTTAATTAAAAAATTTAAAAATCCCGACTGCTTGAAAAGCGAACTAAAAAGACGTAAACAAGGAGAAAATCATGATGTTTAGTTTGCTTTTCAAGCAGTCGGGATTTTTAAATTTTTTAATTAACTTTTTTTATTTATAACTTTTTAGTTAATTTTTTTTTAGAATTAGGTACATTTAAACATATAAGTGTTATATATTTTTGAAATCACCTCTTAAAAACCTTTATTTTGATACCCCACACGACAGGCTTGGAAGAAAAAAAAAATTTGGCCCTCCACAATATGGCGTCCAAGAACCGCCATTTTTCTATTTTCCAATTTTAATGTAGCCAGTGACACTCGCGGGGTTAAGACGAATCGATTGACGTAAGAACCATTAAAATCGGCCCACGCGTTTGGTCTCTAGAACGCCACATAGGAACAAACATACATACATACATACATACTTACATACATACATACATACATACTTACATACATACATACATACATACTTACATACATACATACATAGACTGATAAACACATTACCCTCCTTCGGCAGTCGGGTAAAAAATACCCCCGTCGTGTTAGCGACACACACGAACACGTCGTGTCACTGTTAAATTTAGCAGTTAAATCAGAATTTATTTAACAAGTGTTGACACTAAAAATATTTAGCAGTGTTAATTTAGCAGCTTATTAATTTTAGACCCATCTCTACTGCAAAGCATTACAATTCTAATAATTTACCAAAACGCTCTCGCTTCCGCTCCCCCCAAGTCCTCTTCCTATGACGTAAGAATTAATTAAATCTAGGCGGGTGTGAATGATCTACGTAAGTGGATTATGAGACGGACAGACGTTAATTGTGGACTCACCGAACGGGAGCTCGTTATATCCAGTTCTCTTTTTAAGACTTTACGACTCGATTTCTATTGTTTTCTTTAGGAATTGTGAAGATGTTGAGCATTTCGCATATAATGCGCAAACAACTCCTTAGCTGCTGACGGAATTACCATGATTGACAAACGCTAAGCTTTTTTTACGACTAAAATATGAAAGGTCGATGCACTTTCAATAGTCAGATGTTTTCACTCAGAGCGAGTCAAAAAGTCGTTCCATTGCCTAACTAGGTTGAGATTTACTGTTGGTTTAGGAGCAAAGTCTTAGATAAAACATTAAAAAATTCCAAGACAATATGTCTAAACATAAACACAGATCTCATGTGGAAAAAACGCGGTTATGAGAAAATGTAGGGGTCCGAAAATCGTTCCTTGCGAGATCCCACAATCTTTCGAATAGAAAGACAATCCGTATCGCAACAATCGAGCCGTCATTGATAATCTCTTTGTTGCCTTAATAAGTTCTAATCGCTGATTAACCTACGATAATCAAATCCAGTTTGAACCACATTGATATGGACTAGAGCTTTGCAAAGGCCTTATCAACATCGACACACACTTAGTGAATGTTCTTATGCGAGCATATCTACCTAGATTTCTTACTAATCGATATGATGCGCAAGCGCAGTATAAAAATAATTAAGAAGATATGTAATCATATTATCAGCCAATTTAGATCTCTTATTTAACGCATTATTAAAGAAAGAAAAAGAAAGAAAAGAAAGAAGAAAGAAAATTCATTTATTTGCCACAAGCCACTAGAGCACACAATATAAAAAAAGAAAAACAAAAAGAAAACTTAAAACTAACACGGTAACAACAGTAAAAAAAAGAAAAAACAATATAAATATGAAATAGGTATCTCATTTCTTATTATTATTGTGTAAGTATCTTAATTATTTTTTGGATAATATGTCACACTTCTTAACTTATCATTACTTATTATAGGCGGCAAAAACAAAACTAATTGTGTGTTACAAAATAACCTGTTTGCGTGGATTTATTTTCTATGGATCCCACTTTTGAATCCCATTTTAATATTTTTGGCGTTGGATCCCACAAAACATTATTATGTATTTCCGTTGGATCCCAAATTTTAAAAATGCAAGAAAAATACGTTTTATTGTCGTTGAATCCCAAAAACTATTTCCGTTGGATCCCAAATGCTTAAAAACATCTGAATGTGGGTACTTTCAACAACAAAATTGTTTAAATAAAATGAGATTATATTTTATTAACAGACTTCAAAAAAGGAGGAGGTTCTCAATTCGTCGGAAACTTTTTTTAAAATGTATTTTACCCGATTACTCAAAGACGCCTGGACCGATAAATAATAAAATAAATTAAAATTAATATAAATATTAAAGAATATTATTATATAAATAACTAAAATTGAAGTGGCGCTCGAAAAGAGCACTTGGAAAGATATAGAGAGGCCTTTGCCCAGCAGTTGGACATTAACAGCTAAATAAAACATAAAAATGTAATGTTAATGAAAATCTTAATGTTATTGAATGATTATAATTATACATTTAAGAAAAATGATTATCAAAATTACTATCAACAACAAGTCAATACTATAATATAAAAAAGTAGAAAAAAGAAGTAGATATTGTGAGAAAACCACCATGTCCGGCATGTCCTAGAACCAAAAATTCGAAGACATTGTAACATCCACCAACCCGCACTGGGCCCACGTGGTAGATTACGGGCTACGAGCATTTCTCTCTCACAGAGAGGAGGTCTATGTTCCAGCAGTGGAATCATTAAAAGGCTGATGATGAATATTAATATAAATAATTAAAATAAATCAATTGGACCACGGGTCTTCGGTAGGGGCAGTTGTCCATTCATTATTTTTAGTTAGACAACTGCCCCTACCGAAGTCCCGTAGTCCAACTAGTTAGACATTATAGTTGGACCAGGACCCCTCAACGGATAAATCGATCTAGCTAGATTTCATTTTTAGATAACGTCGTATTCTCTATTTCTTTTTTATTATTACTTTTTTTACCTTTTATCACCATCATCATATCAGCCGAAAGACGTCCACTGCTGGACATAGGCCTCCCCCAAGCGTCGCCACATTGACCGGTCCCGCGCGTCTCGTAACCAGCGGATCCCCGCAACCTTCACCAGGTCATCGGTCCACCTGGTGGGAGGCCTTCAAACGCAACGTCTTCTGGTTCGCGGTCGCCATTCCAGAACCTTGCTGCCCCATCGGCCATCCGTTCTGCGAGCAATGTGCTCTGCCCACTGCCACTTAAGTTTAGCAATTCTTCGGGCTATGTCGGTAACCCTGGTTCTCTTGTGGATCTCTACATTTCTGATTCGATCACGCAAGGAAACTCCGAGCATAAAATCAAAATCAAAATAAATATTTTTTTATTTTACGTAGGCCTACATGGGCACTTATAAAACGTCGACAAAAGGCGCATGGTTCGGGTTGGTCGTTTCCTATGGAGAAGAACCCATAGCCCTCTCCATTGCCCTTTGAGTGATTGTAAGCTGTCTGATAAGGCCCATTGTAAGCGACCACGTTTCAGAGCCATATGGCAACACACACTGGTCATAAGACTTTCGTCTTGAGACACTGTGGTAAGTTGGACGAGAAGATACCGCGCAACTGCCCGAACGCTGCCCAGCCGAGTCGGATTCGACGGTTGACCTCTTTCTAGAACAAGAACAAGTTGGCCCTACCCAATTGGATCGTTTGTCCCAGGTAGACATAGTCACCCACAACTTCGAGTGTAGAGTCTCCGACCTTGATAGGAGTGGGTGTAACATGGGCATTCAACATCACCTTGGTTTTTTTTCACCTTCTTTCGGAAGCTCTACTGAGATCATCGAGCATTGTAGTGAGGTCCTCCATGGTCTCAGCCATAACCACTATATCGTCGGCGAACCGAAAGTGAGTGATGTACTCGCCATTAACGTTGATGCCTAGCCGTTTCCAGTCGGGAACCTTGAAGACATCCTCCAGTGCAGCGGTAAACAGTTTCGGAGATATGACATCTCCCTATCTCACACCTCGCTGCATAAGGACGAGTTCCGAGGCCTGATCCTGAAGTCGAACTGACATGGTGGCGTTTTTGTATAAACACTTCAACACTTCGATGTCCTTCGATGACTGCAGTACAGCCCAAGTCTCGATCGAATATAAGGCATTCTCGTAGTCCACAAACGCTAAACAGAGAGGCAGGTTGGGCTCTTCGGTCTTCTGTATAACCTGCCGCAGCGTATGTATGTGGTCTGTGGTTACCTTTTATGTTTCATTGTTCTGTCTTTCATTCATTCAATCATTTAATATTCGGTGTGCCGAAAACACGCTGCTTTTTAAATGTTTGATAATGGTAAATCACTTTTCTTCTAAAAAGTACACATATTGTTATAACATGGGATTCAATGGGAATAGAAAATGGGACCCATCGCCAATACCTAAAAAATGGGATCTAAAAGTGGGATCCAACGAAAATAAATCTTTGCGTGAACACCACCATAACAGCGAAAGAGGAATAATTCCAACAAGTATGTCTGTATGTTTATACATCTACCACAAACACAGAAAAGTCGAGCAATGTTGATTGTTCAGAGTGTCCAACACAATCACAATCAGCTGATGAGCAACACTATCAGATAAGTGACGTCACACACAGACAGCGGCCCAGTTGCTCACAATAGATAGCAGCCGCTCCTACTTCTAGGCAAAGATTAAGTTGATATGGTGGAGATTGGGCAGACGATATTGTACTATTGGATTTGATAGGCGTTGTTTTTTTTTAATGTTTTTATTTTTGATTTTTGCTTGCTTAGAATGGGACCTTTTTCATTTGGGAGATAAAAATTTTCTCGGCAGAACAAAGTCCTGATGATGCAAGATTGCTGGAAAGAGGCTTTACCATGTCCTATCAAAACTATTATGGTTTCACTGTGAGAGATGGAGCTATAAAAAATAAATAGCTCTGTTCCTTTTTTCATACCCGCACCATGATAGTTTTGATACGTCATGGTAAGGGCCCTGACTGAAACTAGCTCAGACCAATGTAACATGGTACTTCAGTACTTCAGGGAGAGGAGTAAACGCTTATATAATTATTCTCAGCAGTAGATTGAACAAGACTGCCAAAGATGATGATGAATAGAATAAAGAGCAGCTTAAATTGGGATACGAATCTTTTTAGCAATGATGGAATGGTCTTTGTATGATGGTAGTTTTGTAACAACAGTATATTCTGTTGATATTTTAAGAAGTAGAAGTCCCTAATCTCATCCTGAGGATGAATGTTTATTTAAACGAGTCTCCATGAAGTTTCTTGTACGTTCTGGGATGTGCAACTTCATCTTTCTGACCAACCGACTCCTTGACAGTTAAGAAGTGCCTGTTTATAGTTTTAATTGAAAGAAAACTTTTTCTTCTTTTCTAAGAAAAAATCAAAAAACTCGACTGCTTGAAAAGCGAACTAAAAAGATGTAAACAAGGAGAAAATTATGCTGTGCAGTCGGAGGATACATATTCGCGAGCTGGCTGACCAAAACCAGATGTAATTCTTCTTTTATTGCATTTCCTACGTTAAGTTTATGAGCATTTGTCACTACCACTGTTCAAAATTATAATAAGTGTATCCCGTCATATTCATTACTTTAACTTGAGATAATATTGGAGAAGACTGCTCACTCTACCAAATAAAGCTTGTTTAAAGTTTTGATAAAGGATTAAGCACTATTTTGACTTTAGCTGTTATTGTATTTAAAGAAATAGTATTTAAAGTATGGATGGTAGGTGTTATTGATTTTTAATTTATTTATCATTTCTAATTTTCTTGCCCCTAGCCCAATTTATTTATAGAAACGCAGTATACTTCCATACATGTATATTTGTGGTTATCGTAAAAATAGTCATCTCCTTTCCTCATTCTCGGCCTCATCATCTTTCAATCCAGCAAAATTAAAATATTTACAAATCAACTAACCCATGTAACATCCGTATTGGGCGCGCGTGGTGGATTACAGCCCATTTAATCTCTCTGTGTCTCAGCAGTTGGAACATTAAAAAGGTTGATGATGATGATGAAATCAAATAAAGGCAAAATTACCTTTATGTGGTTTCAACAAAAAAAACTAAAACGAAGCTAGTTGCACATTCGCAAGTGTCAGTAGAAAAGAACGTGCAAGGAACTCCACGGTCACTTTTTTCCATCGATAAATTGTAATATTATTTAGTTATATCAATCTTGTTGTAAAATTACACATGTAAGAAGGATGTACAAGCGTGTAGAGTAAAACAAACAAACCTAAATACAATAATTAATTAGCCAAGTTGTGACCAATCCCAACTGGTGGCACCCGTTTACGAACATGACGCATGGATTGGCATCATTCAGCTCAACCATCATGAAGTGAACCGAATATGTGCCACCATCAGAGAAGACATTTGAGAGAGCATGACACACTATTAACTGCCAGGGCACATTCAAGTCAACGAACGATATATAGGTATCATAAATGGTAGATTTACAGTTGGTACAAAGTACTCACAATGTGCTGCGCGGTTATATAATACAAAATAGACAGCCATAGTTTCTTTAGTATTCATCTACTCTTACAACCATCCACATAGAGCAGTCTATTCTTCTTAGTTTTCACACAGCTGAGGATCACGGCCACCTACGACGCATCACCTAGTAATGTGGTCTTCAGCAGTGTATAGCCGCTCGTTATTTATAATTGCTGATCATCTTGCTGGTGATGCCTTGAGCACGTTTTTTTAAACAGCCACATGGATAGATAGATTAATTATTATTACGCGTTAATTAAAAGAATTTAGATTTTTGCAGTACCTGACTAATTTCAAAATAGTGTCGGATCTACAAAATATCATATCTATGTCTTAGCACGGTACGGATGTCGATCAATGACTCCTATTAGCCGAGTTGTGCGAAGGTCTTGGCTCTAATATAATATAATCTTTATCAGTACCTGCAAGTGACTATAGTCCACTGAGTGGCATTTCCGGAAGGGCCATAGGTAACGGCAATTTATTGGCTTTTCATGCATGATGTATGGTGACATAGGACGTTATGAACTGCCGACCTTCTTATGAAATAAAAGATGTTTAAAGTGGGGATCGACCGCGAAACTGATGGATAGCATCACACTTGTAAGTTTTCGTTGCTATGTGCAAGGTTAGAAGGTATTCTTAACCTGGAGTTCAAACACAGGCAGGAGCCTGAATCTCAGTTCTTCACCACATAAAGTTTCCAACAGACAGGAGCAAAGCAACACTGCAAAAACGACTTTTTTTTCATAGAATTTGTAATTTTTTTTTTTTTTTTTTTTTTTTTTTTTAATCTATTATAGGCTCGCGCTTGACCACTATCTCACCTGATGGTAAGCGAAGATGTGGTCCACGATGGAGCACGCTTGCCTAGTAGTAACCTATTCACTCTTGACTTAAAGACCCCTAGATTGTAGCTATCGGGAAACACAGACTCCGGCAGGGAATTCCACTCCTTAGCTGTACGCATAATAAAAGTATTCTCAAAACGTTTAGTGCGTATGGGTGGGATGTCCACCATGTACCGATGGCGCATCGCCGTACGTCTGGTAGTCCGGTGATGAAACGGGCTGGGCGGAATTAGATCATGCAATTCCATCGCACACTCCCCGAAATGTAACCGATAAAAAACCGACAAGCTGGCAACTCGGCGACGATGTTCAAGGCTCTGGAGCTTTGACTTAACCAGTGCCTCATCGCCGATGAGCCTCTTGGCCCGCTTATCGATCGACTCTAGTGCATCAAGCTGGTATTTGGCAGATCCTTCCCAGAGATGAGAACAGTACTCCATGCATGATCGAACTTGCGCTTGATACAAACTGAGCAGCTGTTCTGGCGTGAAGTACCTTCTCACCTTTGCAAGGACCCCCAACTTTTTGGCAGCCAGTTGAGCCTTTGCCTCAATGTATGGGCCAAAATTGAGCGTCGATGTCAACGTAACGCCAAGAAGCTCAAGATGGTCAGTTATTGGCACGGTTACATCTCGGAAAGTTGGAGCCGGGTGAAATTGGCTCTTTTTAGCGGAAAAAAGACACGCCTGAGTTTTAGCAGCATTAAACCTGACCAGATTGGCATCGCCCCATTCGGAGACTGCCTGCAAGGACAGGTTCAAGCGCTCTACCATGGCCTCCCGCAGAGACTGGATCTGAGGCCTGGTAGCACGAGCGTTGGACACGTATCTCTCAGCAACTGTGCTGTCGTCTGCATACCCAAAGGTGCCGGGTTTTAGCAGATCGTTAATGTGCAGCAAGAACAAAGTTGCTGAGAGCACAGACCCCTGAGGGACTCCGGCATTAATATCCAAGCGGTCCGACGAGCAGCCATCGATAACCACTCGAATGGACCGATCTCTCAGGAAGTCCGCAATCCAATCACACAGACCACCGGGCAAACCGAATGAAGGAAGCTTACCAATAAGGCTTTCGTGCCAGACCCTATCAAAAGCCTTTGAGATATCTAGGGAGACGGCAAGCGCTTCCCCGTGCCTCTCAATGGCCTCACTCCAGATGTGAATGGCATACGCTAGAAGATCCCCAGTAGACCGATTACGGCGGAAGCCGTATTGACGGTCACTTAGGATATCGTTTGCTTCTAGGTATGCCAGGAGCTTAATATTAAGTACACGTTCCATACTCTTACAGAGTATGGAGGTTACAGATATGGGTCTGTAGTTGGCCGGGTCAGCTCGACTTCCCTTCTTGGGCACGGGCTGTACGTTAGCCTGCTTCCAAGCATTCGGCACTTTTCCAGCCTCATACGAAAGGCGGAATAGGCGTGTCAAGATCGGAGACAGTTCAGGCGCACAGGTTCTAAGAACAATTGCTGGTATTCCGTCAGGGCCGCTAGCCTTGTTCACGTCGAGGTTGCGCAGCACCCTACGGACGTCCTTCTGATGGATACGAATGTCCGACATACTTGTCTCGCATCCATCAGAAGAAGGAGGGGGCCGCGCGTCACCAGGATTTAGACGTGAAGATTCCGCAAAAAGAGAGGCAAATAAATTTGCCTTCTCCTCAGCGGAGTGGGCCAGCGACCCGTCGGGTTTCAGCAGTGGTGGTAGTGAGGGACGGCAGAAGTTCGACTCGACCGACTTAGCCAGAGACCAAAACGCTTTACTACCTGCTGGGTAAGAAGCAAGTTTGGTCCCTATACGGCCAATGTGGTCGAACCGAGCCCTTCGCAACACCATCTTGCATGACTTGGCAGCCCTGTTGAAGGCTTTCTTCTTCTGACCCACGTCACCCGCCTTACGCGATCGAGCGTCGACCCAAGCTAGGTACGCCCCATGCTTAAGCGCGTCGGCGCGCTTACATTCGGCGCCAAACCATGGCTGGTCTTCGCTAGACATTGATACGTCAGAGAACGGAATGTAGTACTCCATTCCCTGACGCAACACATCCGTTACAGCGTCCGCGCACGACGATGGATCAGTCGAAGAAAAGCAAGTAGGCTGCCAAGGATAGCATGCGAAGAAAGATCGCATACCATCCCAATCTGCTGACTTGTACCGCCAAACCCGCCGGGTGCCTCTTGGGCTGGGATCGGGCGGGGAATAGACGGACACAGACTTCACCAGACAGTGGTCGGAACTACCCAAAGGTGAAGCTATCGACACAGAGTATCTGTCTGGATCTGATGTCAGCAGAAGGTCCAAGCAATTCGCCGTGTGCGAATCAACGTCCGGTACCCTCGTTGCCCCCTGGACCAGCTGGGTGAGGTTTAGCGCTAGCGAAAGCTTACGCATCTCCCGTCCAGCATGGTCAGTGCACTGGTATGGGAAGAGCCACTCCTGGTGGTGGGCATTAAAGTCCCCCAGTAACACTAATTGGGCGGAAGGATACCGCTGCTGTGCCGCGTCAGCAGCCTCACTGAGGTACTCTGTGAGCCTGGTTGTCTCCTGATCTCCGCTGTGCGAACGGTAGACACAGGCGTAGATAATTTTATCCAAACCTGTGTCCACTAAAGCCCACAGCGTTGAGAATCTGGTGTCCTCAAGGTTACGGAGACGCCGATAGCAAGTATCGTCACGGGCGTACATACACACACCCGCGCGCGGTTTAAAATTGTGCTCCAGGGTAAACCCTGGGTAAGACAAGTACGACACGTCTGACGGACTCGCTATCTGCGTCTCCGTAAGGAAAAACAGCGCTGGTTTCTCAGTCTGGTGGAAGTGGACTGCAGAGAGATTTGAGTGCAGACCTCGAATGTTGGTGAGGTGCACTTTGTGGGGGAGGGGGTGCAGCCGCTGTTTAACTCTAGTATTCTTTTTCTTTTGCATAATCTTATAAGAGTGAAAGGAGTAGAGGAGAAGGAAGTGAGGCGAGGTTTTACACTGCTAACCTTCAGACACGCACTGAAAAGACGACATCAATGGGGAACTAGTCTGGAGACTGCGGGGACGCCCGAGCCCCCCCGGAATGTCCATCGGGCCCTCCCCATCTGGTCGCCAACCAGCACGATGATGCATTCCGGGATTTTTCGTCAGTTGGCGGGGCAGCCTTTCATGTGTGGCTGGCACACTACTTGGGCCCCCAACTACCTGCGGTCGGCCAGCGGCGCACCGTGCCTCGGATCCCGCTACCCTCCGCGACCAGTCTCCCGATACGTCTATAACAGCGCGCGTCAGGCTGGTCTGCCAGCAGTAGAACAGCTGTCTCGACCCAACTCCTCTTGTTGGCTACACCGAGCATCGTAACCGGAACACGGCTAGGCCGCTTGGCGGTACGTCTTTGCCCGGTGGGTGGTCGCAAGCCTTCGGCCGAAACCTACCACCAGTTATTGTCACCTGATTTGCACCACCCGGGGACCACGTGTAGGGAATCAGAGGGTACACTCCTACGGACGTGGGTGACTCGGCCCCCAAATATCTGTAGAGCCACTTTAATACAATTTCTGTAGTCGCATTATCACGGTACCTTTAAAGGTAAATCCACACATACCAGGGCCGTGCCCAGAATGTGCACGGAACGTAGACAGACCGTGCTCCGTCAGGGGCTCAAAAAAATATTGGTGCGTACATTTTATATGAAGCTGTGCACGGGACACGTGCACGGACGTGTGTGAACTAGTTCATATAAAATGTACCCAACGATATTTTTTTGAGCCCCTGACGGGGCACGGTCCGTCCACGTCCCTGGCTCGGCCCTGATATGTGTGCTCATTAACTCAGCCATCAACATCAGTATTAAAAGCTTCGTATTATTTAGGAGAAGCTTAAAGCTTTGGACTTTGAAAGTTATTATAAGTCTTATCAACCGCTTACCTATCAATGATTTGTTATCGTTAATCCAACTTTTATCAGCTAAGCCAACAAACTCATAATTAGTGTAATTTCATGGTGATCTATTATTATTTTATATTTGAATTGTCATATTATGATGAATACATGATAAGGTTTGCACAGCAGGTGCTTTGTCATGGTATGAAAATAATATAGGCACAGATGTTTTAGACGAAAAACCTTTTTTCACGGGCTATTTGGAATAGGTCTAGAATATACAGAGTGCGTATGACACCGACGCCATAAAAAATACCATGGATTTAAAATCGGTTCATCCGTTGAGCAATGATACACAAATACACACTTCAAACTTATAACACCCCTCTTTTTCCGTTGGGGGTTAAAAATAGAGAACGAATTGAGAACATCCTCATTTTTTGAAGTTGGTTAGAAACAAAGCCTCACTATGAAAAGAATGGTGAACCGGAACTCTGTTTACAAATCATGAGCTTCTGTGCCATTTTAAGATTATTTTTAGGGTTTCGTACTTCGAAAGGAAAAAACGGAACCCTTATAGGATCACTTTGTTGTCCGTCCGTCCGTCTGTCTGTCAAGACCCTTTTTGAGAATAGTGTCTATTTGCACTTTTACACAAGTTCGTAGCACTTTATTATTGTCTGATATAATTTATAAAACAATATGTTCATGTGTCACTATTATTCATGCACTTTGTACACTACACTAATTCAAAAGGTTTAGTTCTTTTTAGCCTACGCACTAAGTCTGTATTGTCTAGCAGCTGAATAGCCTCAACATTCACGTGTTGATGAACTCTGTGTTCGTGGACTTCAGCAAATTTTTGGATGATGGTGGTGATGAATTCCGTTTTAAGGTCACGGTGAAAATCGTCATTTCTTATGTACCAGGGTGCATTTACAGCATCTCTGAGCACTTTATTTTGGAATTATTGGATTAATTTTACGTTGCTTTGTTTAGTACAGCCCCAAAGTTGGATACCATACTTCCAAATTGGCATCAGTATATGCTTGTATATGGTCATTTTATTATGTATAGATAGACAGGATTTCCTTCCGAGTAACCAATACATACTTTTATAACGTATGTCGAGTTCCTGTCTTTTCTTTTTGACATGAGCTTTCTAACGCAATTTGGCAATAGCACAGATTAAGGAAAAATTGCGAAAACTACTACTACTAAGATCTATAATACCTTTAAGCTGTAACAAAGTCAAACTTCTATGTCAACGCAATCAAAAGAAACAGCAATTTAAGCCGCATATTTTCAAACTCGCAACTACTCGCAAGGGAATCAAAACCTAAAGGGTACTTCCAGTCGACCTAGAATCTTGAAATTTGGCATGAAGCAATGTTTTATAGCACATATAAAGGAAAAATTCCGAAATCCTTATTTTTTTCGTTACATCACATATTTTTAGGGTTCCGTACCTCGAAAAGAAAAAAAACATACAGTAAATCAAAGTTAATGACAACTAAAACATCATAACCAACAGATAACCACTCATCTCTTACCAACAGGTGAGACAGTGGACAAGCGCGAGCCAAAAACAAAAATAAAAAAAATCTACAGTTAACCGAGGAAGTCTTAGAAAGTCTCGATGATTTGATTTATAGATTCTAGTAATCATTTACAATGTCTTTATTGGTCTCGTTTATAACTGGTACTAGGTTAAGGTGACTAAGATTTTCAATAATATTATGTAATTAGGTAAGCCCAATATTCATAAAATTTAATTATATAGCTAGACTATGTAACTAAAGGAGACAACGGCCTCCGTTAATAGCTCTCGTAAGTCGAGCAGTATTGTTGTTGTAGGTCAGGTACAGCGGCAATACCTAAATCGAGTATCCTAGTTGTAGAAAGTATCAGTTTTACAGTTCTCTGAAGTTTAATCTTATCTATCTTGCCTATATTTGCCCATTGTAGAGCAAAAACTCTCCCTTTTCCACTCAATTTTATTGTCAGCTAGTGCGGGCCATTCCTTTCGATAGGAGTTGAGCTCATACCGCTAGTTTTCCCTTCAGTGATTCTTAAAGCCTAAGATAATATATCCGACAAAATCCCAGTTATTTTTAGCGGCTTTTTTATTCCTTTGGATTTATTTCTTATACGGTACGGTCCGACAGACTAGGACGGTTACGCACTGTAGTTCTCGGACCTAAAGTTGGATACAATGGCTTCGCAGTAGTAAATCTCATACAAAAACAGCACCGATCCGTGCCTTGCGCATCGGAAAGCCAACTTCAGGGAGGCCAAGAAGATTGGCGAGAACTATACATCATATCTGTGTCCGTGAAATTTCGGTTCCGAAGTAGCCGTAGTACTTCTTGTAGGGAAGCTTACGCGCTACATCAGAACTCTATCCGTCATAAACTATCATAGGACATTTTGAACTTGGTACACAAATCACGGACACAGACGTGTAGTGTGTATCCGCCCATGTCTCTAAGGTAATTTACTAAAATTATTTTCAAGTTGGGAAGGAACTAACTTTTGAAATACGGTTTGACCTCCACGTTTGTCATTAGTAACCCATGCTATTGTGTTATCTGAAAGTGATTTGATAACTTAAACGGTCTAATTGCATAGGTGGAAAATGCTTGTATAATTTGAATGAGTTTAGAACATAGAACACGTATAAGAAAGGCTATTGTTTGCGGGTCATTTATAAGTTTTGATCTGTGATCCGTGAGCGGGCATGGACGTAAGTAGCTTTTTCCGAGGAATTTATCCTGGCCCCCGAGTTGTCATATTTATTGCCCAAGTCAGCGCAAGCCCGGACGAGTTCCCATACGAACGAACCTAAAGCTTGTGGTAAGGAACAAAATGTATGGGGAGGTGTTATTTTCATTGATTATTGTGAAATAGGGTGTATTTATGTAAAATAATATAAAAACTTTATATTTTCCCTCACGCTGACTTTACACAAGAATTAACAATACATTACAAGGTAAAACTGGATTAATCTATTTGAAATGTGATAGCTTATTTCATAATGATTCTAACAACTAAGTTTCATACATAGTTCCCATAAAAAACTTTCGAGAAATCGGCGTTTTACTAACCGGCCCTCCCTACCCCGGACCACCCGGTTGTCCCAGGGCGCTTTTGCGTTTTCCGGTTTTGAGCTAGGCGCTCGAGTGGATATGTGCTTATTGGTCTGGCCCTGCTGTAGCGCGTCTCGTAAATTTTAATGAATTGAATTGTTTTTTTATTGTCTCCTGCTAGATAAGAAGGAAAGTGGCAATTTTTACACTTTTTACGCGGGATCCAAGACAGTTGAAGTGTTTATCTGGGACTGTTTGCTCGGCGCTTTTCTGGTGGTCACCACTGTTGAATTTGGCTTTTAGAAGTGGCAGTGGTTAGGAATAGCGTGACCCTGTTCCCATATTATTTGGGATCTTCGGAATACGATTACTTCTTTTATTCTCCCCTGTCAACCTTCACGCTTTCATTCATTCCAGTTTACTATTCTGGAGACAAGGCTTCACCTAAAAATAAGTTGCGGGCCGTTAATAGGCTCCAGATCAGCAATAGCTTCGGTTGTATTGCCAAAATGCCAAGGTTTGATCTCGTAACATTTCTATAGTGCTCGGCAATCCCGTACTTTTATTTTTTTCATTTTTTGAGGCGACCTTTTAAAAGAGTGACTTACAACAAAATATCTGTACTTATGATATAAATACTATTAAAGAATAATACCAGTTTTTAAATAGTATTTAGTGACTTCTGTAACAACAATCTCTTGATAAAGTTTCGTAAAAGAAGAAACTACATAATTATATTTTAATCGTAAAGTTATTATTTATTAAAAACTACATTCACAATTACATTCCATCAATGCAGTACAGGTTGGTGATATCCAAAGTGATTGTACCTCCTACAGCTTTGTTTTTGTATTCAAACCAAGGAAAAGGAGTATTTAAGGATTGAATAGGTCAGTTTATGTATGTAAAGTGAGTGGACCATGGAAGGCCACTCTAACAAATAAACAGTTATTATTCGTTTATTTAATGGATCAATGAAACAAACCAATTATTTAGTAACACTTTGTTTTATTATGTAACATATAAAACACTTTTTTATTGCAGATTTAATCACTATTCATTAAACTTAAGTTTTATTAAACTCTTCCAAATGGCCTTATTAGGAACAAGGTCCCATACATACGATATCATAAATAAGTAGTTTAACTTAAAACTAACGTTGTGACAGTCAAAATATCTGCTTATACTACCTACATAAAAAGGTCCTGCATTAAAACGAAACATTAAATGCTTACCATAATAATATATATTTATATTTATTTACTTATAAAAAATACAAACTCTCACCAGTGGCTCCAAGTAGCTGTTTTGCACGCAGCGGCCACACCCCGGTAACCACGTCGACTCGTGGGCTAAACCTGGTAGAGAGGGGCTTAAGTGTTTCGGCACTTACGTCTTGCAGTTGCTTCCTGCATTGTGCACAGGATCTGTCTCGGCCGCAATGGCAATCCTCCTTCGGTGGCGAGGCAGTTAGGCATTGTGAAAGGCCTTAAGGGCGACGGTAGGAGACATAGTTATCGTTCGGCCAGACACTGTGTGGCGGGTAAACCACCAACAATAGCATTCCCAAGGAGGGTTGGTGTCAGGCTGGCGGCCGACCGTAAAATATTTTGCCAAATCCTCTGCAACATGGTTGACATAAATGGAATGCGCGATAGGATTAGGGCGTACCCCACAGGCGACGCGCAGGGGCAGCACCCGGCTCCGGTGGGAAATGGACTAGGGTTGTTGCACCACCCCGGGTGGGGGCAACGTAAGAAGCGAGCTCGAGAAATAAGATTGAGGTATGCAAGTTGGAATGTTGGGACTATGACTGGAAGGGCGAGAGAGTTAGCGGATGTATTAAAAAGAAGACGAATAAACGTAGCCTGCTTACAGGAAACTAAATGGAGGGGAACCAAAGCGAGGGAAATAGGGGAAGGATACAAGTTTTTCTACTGTGGAAGTGACGGAAAAAGAAACGGTGTAGGAATAGTGTTAGATAGTAATTTGAAAGAAAACGTGATGGATGTAAAAAGGATTAATGATAGACTGATAGTTGTGAAAGTTATGTTAGAGAATGTGATGTTGAATGTAGTAAGTGTGTATGCACCGCAGGTAGGATGTGATGAAACGGCGAAAGAGAAGTTTTGGGAGAATTTTGATACAGCCTTGATGACCATCCCTGTGCATGAGGGATTGATTGTTGGAGGGGATTTTAATGGACATGTGGGCAGAATGAAAGGGATTTATGAAAGAGTTCACGGCGGATGGGGTTTTGGGAGTACCAACAACGAGGGAGAGTCGCTGCTACAATCCGCTACTGCATTTGACCTGGCAGTAGCTAACACTTGGTTCCAAAAAAGAGACGAACACCTGATAACTTACAAAAGCGGTAACCACAAAACCCAAATCGATTACTTTCTTGTCAGACGCAACAGCATACAACACGTCAAAAATTGCAAGGTATTGCCAGGAGAAGACTTGGTTTCCCAGCATAGACTACTGGTTATGGTGCAAGAGGTAAAAGTACAGAGCATAAAAAGCAAAGAGCGTCCTCCCCATAAAATAAAATGGCATATGCTAGAGAAGAATGATTGTGCGAAGAAGTTTCGAGAGCGAGTAGTAGACAAAATGTTAGAGATGGGAGATATGGAAGATCGAAGTGTAAATGAAAGTTGGAAGGAGATTGCTGGTTGTATTAGGAGTGTAGCGAAGGATATTTTGGGAGAGACGAAAGGAAGGGGCACGATAGATAGGGATACATGGTGGTGGTCAGCTGAAATACAAAATCTGTTAAAGGAAAAGAAGAAAAAATTCAAGGAATGGCAAGGTGTAGACCAGGAAAACGCTAGTTTGAAAGCTGAAAGAAAGAGAGAGTATGATGCTGTGAAGATAAAAGCCAAGAAAACCGTGGCTATAGCGAGAGCAAAAGCTCTCGATAAAATATACGACACGCTGGATAGTCCAGCTGGCCAAAAAGACCTGTACCGGCTTGCTAGGGCTAGGGAGAAAAAGGCGAGAGATGTTTGTCAGATACGATGTATAAAAGATGAGGTTGGAATGATTCTTTCTGATGATGCAAAAATTAAGGATAGATGGAAGGACTACTTTGAAAAACTGATGAATGAGGAAAATTACTGGAGTGGTGTGTTAGAAAGTAAACCTGTGAATGAGGGGTTAGTGAGAATGGTTAGTATGGATGAAGTAAGAATAGCAGTAAATGGAATGAAGAATGGTAAGGCAGTTGGTCCGGACGGAATACCAGTTGAAGTGTGGAAGTTATTGCGCGTAGATGGATGGACGTGGTTAGCTTTATTCTTCAATAAGTTGCTGCGGGAAGAGGCCATACCTGATGAATGGTGCAATAGTTCTCTGGTGCCCATCTTTAAAAACAAAGGCGATGTGCTGGAGTGCAACAACTATAGAGGGATAAAGCTAATGTCACATAGTATGAAAGCTTGGGAGAAAGTTATTGAAAGGCGGCTGAGAGAAGAGAGTGAAATATCGCAGAACCAATTCGGTTTTATGCCTGGTCGGGGTACAGCGGATGCCATTTTCGCAATCCGCCAGTTGTGTGAGAAATATAGAAGTGCACATAAAAACTTGCACATGGTGTTCGTTGACCTCGAAAAGGCATACGACCGGGTTCCTCGTGAGGTTTTGTGGTGGGCCCTTAAGAAGAAAGGAGTGCCTGGAAAGTATGTAGAGTTGATTCGAGCGATGTACAGTCGGTGCAGTACACAAGTTAGGTCTACAGTGGGCAATACTGGCAGCTTCAGTGTGGCAGTCGGCTTGCACCAAGGGTCGGCTCTCAGTCCCTATCTCTTCTTGTTGATAATGGACGCTCTTACGTCGGACATACAGGAAGAGGCACCCTGGTGTATGCTGTTTGCCGATGATATTGTGCTGGTTGCCGAGAGTGGCCTAGAGGTCCAGAGCAGATTGGAGGTGTGGTGGCACAGACTGGAGAGTGTTGGCCTGAAATTGAGCAGAAGCAAAACTGAATACTTGTTTTGCGATTTCGGCGGTCTCTCCAGTTCCGTGCCCATAGCTCTCGCTGGAACACCCATACCAATCTGCTCCGACTTTCGGTACCTAGGGTCGCTTGTCCAAGGAAATGGCGAGGTAGACCGAGACGTAACGCACCGGATCAACTCAGGATGGATGAAATGGCGACAGGTCACTGGAACAACTTGCGACCCACGGATGCCCCTCAAGTTAAAGGGGAAAATCTACAAGTCCGTGATTAGACCTGTCATACTGTATGGATCGGAATGTTGGGCTGTGAAAAAGATGGATGAAAGGAGATTGCATGTAGCAGAGATGAGAATGTTGAGATGGATGTGCGGCGTGACGAGATTGGATAAAGTGAGAAATGAGTATATTAGAGGCAGTTTGAAAGTGGCGCCAGTAGCAGAAAAGTTGAAAGGAAACCGTTTGTCCTGGTATGGTCATGTGATGAGGAGGGATGAAACGCATATTACTAAAAGAGTTATGAATATAAATGTGGATGGATGGAGAGGGAGAGGAAGGCCAAAGAAAAGATGGATGGACTGTGTGAGGAGTGATATGAAAGAAAAGGGAGTCAGTAATAACTTGACGGGGGATAGAACGGTATGGAAGAAGCAAACGTGTTGCGCCGACCCCAAGTAACATGGGATAAGGGCAGGCAGATGATGATTTACTTATAAAAAATACTCGTATTAACTATAAGAATGTCTTCGTAATATTCGTATGGATGTATGGATCGGCCTTACAAGGAACTATTGGCTTTTCAATTTAATTCAATTCAATTCTTTATTGCATTTCACATGTGTATAACAAATATCTTAAAGCAGTAGTAAAGTTCACATGGACCCTGTCGGGCACAGCAATTTATTTTAGGAATAAATACCTAGCTTTTAATAATTAATTAATATAACTGAAAAATTACAATGTAAGCTTTAAATGTAATTAAATGATGCTACAGGATAACAATTATAAACCGATGAATTTTAATTAAAGTTTAGATTAAAGAGAAAAAAGTAATAGTAAGTCAATAAAAAATAAGATAAAAATGGCAATGTTAACAAAATAAAATACAATATGACAATACGTCGGGCACAGAAATTTAGAAAAGTATCTAATAAATACATAGCATAAAGTTCAATTAATATAATTTTGAATAATTTTACTTAAGTTTTAACTGTAACTTTAATTATGATGCCACAGAATAAATTGTATAATAGAACAGAAGTCAAAGTTTAGATACAAGTCAAATAAAATAAAATGGTGAAAAGTCAATAAAAAATATAAATGGTAATGTCACAAAATAAAATAAAACAAAATAAAATTTGTCAAAAATGAATTAATTGGCATGTCAAATCAAAATGTGAACGTCTCTGATAGTCATGTTCGAAAGTCATCATTAAACAATTCGTTCAATGTATAGCATCTATCAACTAATCAATTTTAAGGCGATTAATAGATAAACCGATCCTGCATAGTCAACAGTTTGGTTTCACGAAAGGTAGGTCGACAACGGACGCGGGAGTAAAACTCATCAGCCACATCTTGGAATCTTGGGAGAAGTCCCAGGATGCCATGGGCATTTTCTGTGATCTCTCGAAAGCGTTCGACTGCGTCGACCACAACACACTGATCTGTAAATTACACCACTACGGAATTCGAGGAAAATCTGCTGATCTTGTGCTTTCCTATTTATCAAACAGACAGCAAAAAGTAAATGTTAATGGGGCGACGTCCTCCGGGTCTCTAGTCAAGATGGGCGTGCCCCAAGGTTCAATTCTCGGCCCTTTCCTTTTTCTTGTTTACATTAATGATCTCCCTTTTATGATGGCCAAATTATCGGATATAATTCTATTTGCTGATGATACTTCGCTAATTTTTAAAATAGATAGGAAAGATGCGGATGTCTCACATGTCAACGAAAGTCTGATTGTTCTCTCTAAATGGTTCGCAGCTAACAATCTTTTACTGAATGCGAAAAAAACAAAATGTCTGAAGTTTTCCTTACCAAATGTACCACAACGTGACCTAAATTTAAATCTTGACGGCAAAAATCTTGAAGTTATAAAGGAAACTGTATTCTTAGGGATTACTATCGATTCAAAATTGCAGTGGGGCGCGCACATTAGAACTCTTTCGGGTCGGTTAAGTTCAGCTGCATATGCAGTAAGGAAAATAAGGCAGTTAACCGATGTAGCCACAGCAAGGTTAGTATACTATGCTTATTTCCACAGTATTATGTCTAATGGCATTTTGCTGTGGGGATCAGCAGCAGACGTTGACTCAATTTTCATCTTACAAAAGAGGGCAGTCCGCGCAATCTATAAAATGAGTCCACGAGAGTCCTTCAGAGAAAAATTTAAAGAGATCGATATACTGACTCTACCTTCTCTTTATATATTGGAATGTATTTTGTATGTCCGCAAAAATCGAGGACTTTTCAAAACTAGAAGCGATTTCCATAATTTAAATACACGCAGTAAGCATGAAATTGTAATACCCAAATTCAGATTAACGAAAACTAGCAAGTCTTTTCTTATAAACAGTATACGCTTTTATAACAAGTTGCCAAAGCCAGTTATAGAATTGACCGATGGAAAGTTCAAAAACTATATCAAACGTGTCCTTATTCTTCTTCTTTCTTCTTTCTCCTGACTGTTGTCCCAGTTTATTTGGGGTCAGCCCTCCTAGTACTTCTGCGCCACACCGTGCGGTTGCGGGTTGTCTCTTCTGTTGTGTTGCTTGTCATCATGTCATTCTTGATTGTTCGTAGCCAGGTCATTGGTGGTCGTCCACGGCTTCTTTTTCCGTCACTGATGTTCATGACTCTTTTGGTCATATGGTCATCCTCTCGCCTCATCACATGTCCGTACCAGCGCAAGCGGTTTTCGCTAAGTTTATCGTGTATTTTAGTGACTTTAAAAGTACCACGAATATACTCATTTCTTATTTTGTCAATTTTTGAAACTCCACCAGACCAGCGTAGCATCTTCATCTCAGTGGTGTGAATTCTCTGTTCATCCGTTTTCCTCATCGGCCAGCACTCAGAACCATACAGCAAGGCTGGTCTTACTGCCCTTTTGTATACATTGCCTTTGACTTTAATCGGCATGCGGGAGTCGCATAATATGCCAGACAGCGATCTCCATTTCAGCCAGGCTGCTTGGATTCTATTGTGTATGTCTCTTTCTACACAGGCTTTTGGTGCTACTATGGATCCGAGATACTTGAATTCTTCAACTCTGTTGAGGGGTCTGTTATCGATGATTGGACATGGTATGACACCCAAATTAGCTCCGAAAAGTCGCAATACATATATTCGGTCTTCTGTCTACTGACTCTCAATCCGCTCCTCTCCAAGGACTTCTGCCATGCCGTCAGATCTAATTGCACTTCTGCCAACGATTCGGCTATAAGAACAACATCATCGGCATATAGTAGTGACCACGGTGCTGATTTTTGTATGGTTGAAGAAATATAGTCCATTACCAGATTGAAAAGAAGAGGGCTCAGGGTCGAGCCCTGATGAACACCCACTCTGACCTCAAATGCTTCACTTGTTCCTGCTGTGCTGACAACTCTGGTGGATACATTGTAGTACAGATCCTTTAGAAGCTCTATACAATGCTCAGGCACTAGTTGTGCTCTCAGTGCTTGCCAAATAAGCTCTCGCGGAACTCGGTCGAACGCCTTTTCGAGGTCGATGAAGACCATGTGGAGGTCTTGTTTGCGAGACTTATACTTTTCAATAAGTATTTTCACCGAGTGGATCGCGTCCGTAGTGCACACACCGCTGGTAAACCCGCACTGGTTCGGAGTTATCTTAGTTATTTTTGTTAGCCTTTTTACGAGGATACTTTCCCAGATCTTAAGGGTGTGAGAGGTTAGCTTGATTCCTCTATAATTTCCACGGTCCGCAACATTCCCTTTGTTCTTATAAAAAGGTATCAGATTGCTGGTTCTCCACATATCTGGTATCCTAGTAGTTATAAGAATTTCGTTAAAAAGCATCGTTAACCAAGCTACACCAGTATTTCCCAGTTTTTTCCAAAACTCTGCTGGAATCTCGTCTGGTCCCGTGGCTTTCCTATTCTTCATTTTCTGGCTATCTGCTTTGACTTCTTCGGGTGAAATTAAGTCAACTGGCCCCTCGATGCATGGCAGTGCCGTTAGCGGTTCCTGTGGAAACTCCTCGTTTAGAAGTGTTTGGTCACACCGTTATATAAAGCATATTACAAAATCAAGGACTACGTTGAAGATAAAAATTTTAGCTCCTTCTGCGCATGCGGCTTCCCTGGTAACTCATAAACGGCACAAATATGTGGATGTCTCTAACTATTCTCAATCTCATTTTTACTTTTTTTCTTTCTTTTAATTAGACTTTTTACAATGATTTCAATAATCTTTATAGCCCTTTGCTATGAATAGTTACAGCACTGATAACAAAATTTGTGCCACATGTTAAATTTAGTCTTGTTATATATTTTTATTTATTTTCCCTTTGTATAGATTCTTTTACTGATTGTTTTGTGAATGTGTGAACATTGTAGGCCTTCTAGATTTCTAGACGCTTGTTAACATTTGTTAACTCTCTCGATTATACATTTTTTTTTAGTTTCTTACGACTTATTGTCATGCCTACGCCTACGTTGTCCCCTCCATATCTAAGCACTAATACTGTAACGTGGAAATATTGTAAAAACAAACCAATTTTTTTAAAAGAGTAACCGTGAAGTTTCTTGCCGGTTCTTCTCCACAGGAAACGACTAACCCGAACCGTGCACCTTTTGTCGACGTTTTATAAGTGCCCTTGTAGGCCTATGTGAAATAAAAAACATTTGATTTGATTTGATTTGATTGATTTGAACCGAAATAAAGTAATATTTTTTTCTTTAGTATCAAAGCAAATATCCTTATATATTAATTCAGAGTAAAAAAAAACATGCTCATGTCACCAGTTATGTTTAATTTACAGGTAATAGGGGTCGGCGAGCTTATATAACCAACCAGGCACAAATTCAATCTCTGGGCTACTATAGGTCTATTCAAAATTAATGGTGGTTCAGAATACTCCGAGCCGCTGCGCAGTACCAAATTCATGGGACGGCGGGGGTGGGGTAGGGTAATGAGCAGCTAATAAGGTAAATCAAAGCTGTCACGAGGTGTACTGAGAAATTGTACTTCTATTATTCTACAGACTAAATTTAATGCTCTTAAAAATTCACATAATATCTGGAAATAAGATAAAACCTCTAATATTTTCTAATCTTTCGTGCCTGTATGTCTATTTAGATTGTAATTCGAGAAAACATCAAGAACTGTGCGATAACTGATAAGATGCTGCCGAGTTAGATAACAGATAACGGCTGAGGTCAGTGTCGGGAGATGAAGAGAGAAAGCTGCACGTCACAAGATGGGAGAGGATAGAACAAAGAATGTTGACGTTAAGAAAGGAGATGCGTATACCTACGATGAAGCTGTGGAGTTGACTGGTAAATACATATTGCTTTATAATACGTATTAATAATTTCGTTGTTGCGTTTGCAAAGTACAATTAAACTCTTGCGGGATTCGAACCGCGATCCCTGCTGTTGAAGCCAATCTTTCGGCCTCTATGTCACTAATCTACAAGTCTGTGATTAGACCGTTGTATGTCGTACTGTATGGATTAGAATGTTGGGCTGTGAAAAAGATGGATGAAAAGAGATTGCATGTAGCAGAGGGTTCGGCGCAACACATGTTCTTCTTCCATACATGTCATACGGTATTTTACTGTGGGGTCGGGCGGCTGACATTGAATCAATATTTATATTGCAAAAGAGAGCTGTGAGAGTAATTTATAACTTTAGTCACCGAGACGCTCTTAGGGAGCTATTTAAAAAGATTAATATTATGACAGTTTCTTGCCAATTAATTTATGAAAATATTATGTATGTAAGGAAAAATTTAAATTTCTTTAATAAAGTTAGTGATAGACACAATTGTAATACTAGAAATAAAGATAAGTTAGATCAGCCATCTTATAGATTAGCGAAAGTACACACATCTTTCATGGGGAACTGTGTTAAATTCTATAACAACATGCCTTGTGAGATATTAAAACTAAATGAAAGAAAATTTAAAACAATAATTAAAAGCACACTTTGTAAACAAGCATAATATTACAAATAAGATGATTATATTCAAGATAAGAATGCTTGGATACTTGCTGGTCCTGCTCCATAGGGCAATCTTTAGTGTAGTAAAAATCAAACTAGTTAATTTGTATACGGTATATTCATAATTATTATATTAACGCTTTATTTTTATTTATTTTCTTCTATATTTGTTTAAAAAAAATTGTCACGCACACTGTTCCGTTGTTGTTGAATTAGGTAATTTACCTATGTTTGCAATATTTGTAAGTATGTGAGAACCATGTCCCTATTTATCAAGTGAAGGAATTTACCTGTTAGTGCTTGTAATACTTTATATCTATATTTAGTATAGTAGTGCTGGGTGCATCGTTCTCATGTATATGAATTTATTAATGTATGTCCTTATGTAAATATTGTAAAAAGCCTATATTTTTAAAAGAGTAAGGATGGAGTTAATTGTGCATTCTTCTCCATAACAACCTACTTTTCCGAATGCACGGTAGAATCAATTTTTTATTACATGTAAATTTTAAATGTTTTAACGTTCAAAAGAGCCGCATAATGGCCTAGTTGAAATAAACACATTTGACTTTGACTTTGAATACCGTCCTGTCTCCCGTCACGCTATCACTTACTCCCTTTTCTTTCATATCACTCCTCACACTATCCATCCATCTTTTATTTGGCCGTCCCCTCCCTCTCCAACCATCCGCATATATATTCATAACTCTTTTAGTAATATGCGTGTCATCCCTTCTCATCACATGACCATACCAGGACAAACGGTTTCCTTTCAACATTTCTGTTACTGGGCGCTACTAAAAACCTACCTCTACTATACTCATTTCTCACTTTATCCATTCTCGTCACTCCACATATCCATAAACTTAGAAAGGACATAACATTTAAAAAGTCACATTGATACTTGCCCAGATTCGAACCTACGACCTCAAGCACGAGAGGCGAGAACTTAGCCTCCACGACATAATAAGTCAAAAAATTTTGGCTACCGAAATGTCATGTTGTCAGTCCCAAACACTAACCATCTTATAATAAACTTGGACTAAAGTAAGATTAATTTTATACCAAAAATTAAAAAAAGATTTTTACAAAAAAAATCTACCGACTTCCAAATAAAAAGAGGAAACTACAAAGTGAAAAATAACTTTAATTTTAGAAGTCGGTGTCTTTCGTAGGTACATTTTTTTGCGTTATGGACGTCGTTCATTATAAATTGGAAGTCAGTAGTATTTTTTTGTAAAAATGTTTTTTTATTTTTCACTTTTTAGTTGTACCTACCTAATAGGCAAGTTGTTATGGTACCTATAACGCCAGAATAGATTACCCGAATATCATTAAATTTGAACATAACCGGTGAAATGAGAGTTCTGCGTACCCCTTTAGCGCGTACTGGCGTGATGTTATGTTATGAAATGGTATAAATAATAAACAAATATGCGATTGCAAACAGCAATCCCGAGAGATTTGCCGTTATACCATAACTACTAAGGCCATACTGGATGTAGGATTCAGCCAGTGCGTAATATAGCATATTGAAGAGTTCTGTTGTATATCTCCGAAGTTATTCATCAGATCTTCTACAAATTAATATGAGACCAATTTCGGAACATATTCTTTCAAACAAAAAAAGAATTTTCAAAATCGGTTTACAATTGACGGAGATATCGGTGAAAACAAATAAAAAAAAACATACGTAAAGTCGAACATAGAACCTCCTCCTTTTTGGTAAGTCGGTTAATTAGGTTGGTACTAAAAAAATGCCGTATTAATAAACACTGAATAAGGAGGGATTATACTAAACCGACTCTATTAGTCTCGGACTAAAAGTTACACCATGGTGCTAGCTAGTTTAAGGTCGGAATAAAGTCGGATTAAGAGTGTATCCATGACAACTACAATTATTATGTTTGTTTGTTCGTTGTGATTTGATGATGAAAAATATATTGTATTTATATTCACAATTATTCCATATTTTATTGTTTATCCTTTCTTATTCCAGTAATTAATCAAAATAAAACAGCGTAAGACTAGACAGGAAAAACTATTTGGCATGAAGGAGATGTGTTTAATACTTAGGTATCTTACTAACATTAGAATGAGGGATACACTCGTCATCAGGGGGATGACCATAAGCTCTTAGAGTAAGGTTATTTTGAGTGTGTGTAAGGGACAGATATATATGACTTGTATACATCTGTCACTTACGCGATCTCAAAATAACCTTACTCTAGAGCTTATGGTCACCCCCCTGATCTATCAAAGCACTACGAATTTTAAATACTAGCTTTTGCCCGTGATTTCGTCTGCCTAGCATTAGTACTCCTAATAGCCCATTTTTAATGTCGCGCAATAATATTGTGGATGTGTGGGCCCCTTTGCAGGATAAGCCCCACCTCCATGTCTTCGAGCCCAGTCACCTGCAACTTTCAGGATCTAAACGTCGCAAATGGTAGAGCTGTCCAGATAGCTACATACTGGTCAGACAAAATTTGAATGGTTGAGACATGAGTTAATCGACACGAAAAGCAGATTTTGAACGTTTGTGCACATTTTTGTTTGTAAGAGTCAGGCACTCCAATAAAAGAAGACAAGCAATTGCCATTAATCCATCATATTTTTACCTCCAGGTCATGGTCGGTACAACTACTTTCTCCTGGCAGTATGCTCCATCATCGCCAACGCCTTTGCTCTGGACATGTTCGGGTTTGCCACGGTGGTGGCTGCTTCCAGCTGCGACCTCAAGATGGGCCTGCGAGAGATCGGGATTTTGGCTTCGGCACCGTTTGCAGGTAGGGTCTCAAATTCTGTGCCTTAAGTATTTTAACTGCAAGATCTTAGACCTATGATGACATTGAATTGTTGCTACACACGCACACACACACACACTCACTCACACACTATTTTAGGTTATTTCTCTAAGTTTTTTTTTTTTTTAGTTATATGTAGTTCAATTCTCATCTTGTTTAATTTGAGATTTAGCTTGTAATTTTCTGTTTAGATTCTGTTTTCCTTTTGTACATTACTTTTACCATTTCTAATTTGTCATTGAAGAGCGGGCGCTAGGGCATGGCTTTTACTTAAAAAAAGATCCCTATGTACTATTTACTGTAAAAGTTGTACAAGTATCTGCAATAAACCATTTATTATTTTTTATTTGTTCTATTTTCTCCCTCTTAATTCACATAAGTCGGTAAATTATCCGTCTGCAAAAACCTCTTCTTATACAGAGCTTGGCAGGACAAAATTAATATTATTCTTATTTACTTCATTATGATTCTTATTGCCGAATTTAAGTAAATTTATTGAATTTGAATTAACGTTGCCATTGTCCCTTACAAATTCGTCATCAATTTCATTATTATGTTTTATCTCAGCATTGATTGTACATAATCTTAGCAATTGGATCAGTTCGTTATTATAAAATTTTGAGTTCTAAGCAATAATATATGTTCCTTATGGATTCAATGGTTTATATTTCAGGAGTACTCTTCGCGTTCCCCTGGGGCTACTACGCAGACACACATGGGCGTCGCCGTGCCCTTTTGCTGTCCACTGCTGTAGGGTTCCTCTTCGCAGCAGTCAGCAGCTTCGCTCCTAGCTGGCAGTTCATGCTGGTCGTCAAGCTTATTGGTAGTAGTTTGTACGTATGCTTACTTGTCTTATCTTCTTGTCGATGGTACAGTTACTTCACTAGTATGTCGTCACTTTTACGGTATCGTTGGTTGCAGTGCATACGTTGTTTTGACTGAAGTTTTTAGGACTTGTCTTATGTTATTAAGTAAGGAGGTACGGCTGCTTCTACATTTTAGTAGGTACACTGACTTTTACCAGCAATAGAAATAAAAAATAAGCCTTTAAAGCTTTAACTTTTCACATGCATGCTGTATATCACTTAATTAAGATAATACATCACTTTTTAAAACGTATTATTAATTAAATTTTATAAAATTAACTTTTGGCTAATTTTATCTGCGACCGGTTCTTTTTTTACAGCTTGTCCTTCGCCTGCCTGGCTTTCCATTTTGCCCTGTTTTTTCCTATTCATCCAACCAGCCATCTTTTTCATGTCGTTTAGAGAGTGCTTACCTCTAATTTCATTCCGAAATCTAATCCTATACTTTTTATATATTTGATTGGCTCGCGCTTGACCACTATTATATATACTACCATCGCTTTTCACTTGAAACTGCCATCAGTCGGTAGCGACTAAAATCAGTTTGGTTTTATTTCAACAGGACTTTGGGTTTTGGAGGCCATCGCCACAACCAACCATTATATAAGCGAGATATGCTTCAGTTTAAGTCGTCTAACGGCTTGGGAGGTGTCAAGCAATTTAATAGCAAAGGGATTTGGGTATATCGCTAAGCGTTCGGCGTAACGTCTTGTGTGTTCTTTAATTTCCTCCTTTATGGTGGGCATGTATCTCGTCACTGCGAGTAGGTAAACCAGGGTGCGTTTGCAATTGTCTGCAAAGTTGCATTTTGTGCTCTTTGCAAACATGTTATATTGCTGTCCCTGGCAATCCCTAAAAGTTTGATGCTGTAGGTCCATATGGGTTTGATTACTGCATTGTACAACAGTAATTTATTTTCCAAGTAGAGAATCGAGTTCCATTTCATCAGCCAGTACAAGTTTTTGAATTTCAGGTTGACTTCGTTGCGTTTGCACTTTATGTGAGTCCACCAAGTAAGGCGGCGATCTAGGTGGAACCCTACACTACCCTAGCACACATAGTGTAGCAAGATGTCAGTGCCTCGTTGGACTGGAGGGCAAACTCCTCTTCTCAGGCTGAAAGTAATGAGATGTGATTTTATGACGCTGGCTTTAAGCCGCCATTTTGCTAGCCAGCAATACATACATTTGAATGTTTTGAATACATGAATTCAATTTGAATTTGAATAGATAGGCGATGTCATCCGCATAAGTAGTATAATCCTATGCCTAACTTTATTTATTGACTTGTATCTATATCATGCTTCTGCTGCCAAACCCTTGACTCATGCTCTTCTATCTTCCTAATACCTTTGTCCAAAACACTATTGTCATTCTCACGCACAAACCAGCTTACTGCCACGTGCTCCGGATATGTAGCTGTCAAAATTATAATGTATTGCACTATTTAAATATTACGATCGTCTATTGATTGCCGTCGTATATCATCAGAATGATAAAGAAGTAATTGGCTAAGTATTTTTGATTACCTGTGAATTACAAAAAATAGATGCAATTTTGTTTTAAAATTAAAACAAGGAATATTGGTTGATGGCACTAGACTTAGCTTTTACTTATTACATGTGAATTAAACTGGTGAAATGTGGTTGTATCATGGGTGCACCTCTGCGGCCATGATACTCCACCTTCGGGGCGTGATGCGTGATGTTATCTTACTAATATTATAAATGCGAAAATTAGGATGGATGGATTTATTCAGTCGACGAGTTCTTGGACATGACGCTTTTAAGTCCGATAGTCCCGAGAGAGAGAGAGTCATTGAATTCGGTGTAGGCTTGTTTCAGACTTTGATGCCACTTTCTCTTTGCTAAATTATGGTACAAGATAGATTTCAGTTCGAAACATTTTGGTATACTAAAATCACCCTAAACAGACGCACACTTGACCATAATTTAATTTCTGATAGCTAAAGTATTATAATTTATTGCAACGTAAAGTTATATGTCTGTCTAGAGATTACAAGAATATTATGGTTTTTATCAAAAAATATGCCTTGTCACAGATTAATTGCTTAAATACGTCACTTTGGTCAATCTTATAAGCAAAGATATTTACAATAGGTACTAAGTACATTGTGATATGCAAAAACGTGCTTGAATATCTGCAGTATGTCATGTGCTGTTAATCATTTTATGGTATGTAATCAGCTTGTGTTCGACACTACATTAAAAAAGTCTAATGTTGCGAACAAAGCTGCCAACTTTGGCATAATTATGTTGGCATGATTTGTATTGGCCGTATGTTGTTCGAGGTAAATAATAAACCACGCTTACCAGAACTTTTGCACTGATCGATATAGAAATAGATAACTCAAACTTCAAAATTCTTTCTCGTCCGACATTCGCAGGAAATTGGTTTATAAACTACATGGAACAAAAATTACAACGACCAAATTAGAACTTGATATAACTAGCAAACTTTTACACCACGGCACGGCATCGGCATTAGCTGCTCACCCGTGTATAGCACCTTTGTTGTTTACCTTTTCAAAATCGTATAAATCAGCTGTTATGCTCGTTTCAGCTCCACGGCCAGCTTCACTCTTAGTATGACAATCTTAGGCGAGTGCACTGGGGCTCAACGCAGAAGCCAGTTCCTGCAAATTATGAATTCCTTCAACTTGGCTTCAGAGATGGTTGCCTTCAGTAAGTTGGTATTTCACAAAACAATAGAAAAAAATGAAGAGACAGAACTTTATCTTAATATTATGATGATGTATAGTTTTGTCACTATCACAACAAAAACCTGTGTCATAAAGTTATAAGCCTATTACGCTCATACTATTTATTCCATCTGGTGATTTCGCCGGAATCATCTGAATGCGGAAAGCACATTATCTAAAGTCACCGCCAGATAACAAAAAATAAAAGTCGTTAACACCTGTCTACCAACGTATTCCAATATTTCAAAACGATACGAAAAGAATGTAAAGGCAGTGTCGTTAGCACGTTCAAAAACGTATCACGGTAAGGGGCGTCCTTGACCCTTTCACTTGGCATAAGTTGCAAACCTTTTGGTCAAAACCATATACAGTCGTATTTATTTAGATAGGTACTTAGTAGTATAATACGTATAACTCATTATATACCAAATTATAACATTTATTTGACAATTATTTTCAGTTATGAGTTAAGTCTCATAAACGAGTGGACCGATGTACATGATTTAAATGGATAAAATGGTTGTACGCGTTTCATTTGAGACCAAAATTATCAAAATATCTCCATTGTTACACCTATTAGAACAAATATAACAATTAAACAACGATAGCAGTTTCAAATACGTATTTAATTACGTTCTTTTAACATGTAGGTACATAAGCATAAGTAAATAAAATAAAGTTATTGGAGCCTTATAAAACAATAGAATCAAATCACCAATAATTCAAATGAAACTCCAGTAAGCTACGACAAAGATATCCAATAGAAATAAAACACAAATTGCCCAACAGCGAATATTACATTTAAGCGAGTAAAGTGAGAACATAAATAGGTAAGAATTAAGGTAAATACTTAGCTTCTTGTTCAAGACACAATATTATATCTCAAAATTAAAAACCTTAGCTATTTCTATTACGGTTACAAAAAGAACTGCCGCCAAAAAATTCTCCCGGCAAAACAACACCTCGTTATTCCCTCTAAGAATCCAAAAATCAACCTTCATTGGTTCGCGTTGGCGGCGAGCTGATGTCGTCCTCTTATTGGTCCGACGCCCGACGCTAGTACCGCAAAAATCCACCGATGGCAGCACCTTTGCTTTGGCAACAGCTGTTGTGCTGACGAAGACCGCTACTTGTGTTTCGCGCCATCTAGCGCCTTTTGTGTGGAGTGTCACACTCGTCCATCCTGACGCCTTTGCGACCCTGCAAAGGAAGAGAACAAAAGACTATATGTAAATGTTCAATAATAGCATACCCAGTCCTAAAAAAAGAGGGGAAAAGAATAACTCGATTCTATGAATCGAAAACCATATTTGGCCCATACATAATACAAAATAACATCGTATGTCCTTTATGTAAATCATTATCAATCATCAAGTAAAGTCATTCCAAAAGTAAAGGGGTACTTGTTTACCAAAACAAATTTCCAAAAGTACCATAATTTGCTATACCAATACATTTCCAACCATATCATTTCTCAATCGTTACCAAAACATTTTAGTCAGTAATTCCAACTGTAAACCATACTTGTTTACCAAAACAAGTTTCCAAAGTACCATAATTTTCCAATTAACCATGAAATTTCAGAATCGTTACCCAAACATTTCAGTCAGCAATTCCAATTGTAAACCACTCAATTCCAATTTAATTGTAGCTATATATCTGAAAATTGTGAAATCCCAAGACCAATAAATTCTTTTACTCATCAAAATTAATATTAACCTGATTTTTCCTGGAATTCATTGAAGCTCAGCCTTCAAGCAAGTCAATTAATTCCTCCGTGCTGTCCACTTCCGTATCATTTGAGCTAGCGCCCGAGTCCTCCTCTCCCTGAAAAGGTTTTAACGAGTCCGACGACACAAGAGCTTTGAATCGCTTATACCCTTTAACACCTTTCAGCGAAGTAATCATGTACCTATCATTACCTACTACCTTCGTTACCTTATAAGGTCCGCTGTACTTTTCCTTCAGTTTTCGTCGAACGTTCACATTTCGGTCAGCAGCTCCTTTCCATAATACTAAATCGTTTACCTTGTATTTTGTTGGAGGTTTACGCTTTGCATTAAAATATTTGCGCATTTTCGTCGCCGTCCGGTTTAAGTTCGCTGTAGCTTCGGTTCTAGTTCGTGCAGCTGTCTCCTCATTATCCATTATGTTATCTCCCATACCTTGATACCTGCTGCGAGTCGCGGAAAACATGAGCCTGTATGGTGTAAATCCAGTCGAACCGTTTCGTAAATTATTCATTCCCCAGGTGATGTTTGCGATCCGAGTATCCCAATCCTTTTCATCTTCCACGCTGGTGTTGAGTGAATCTAGTAATGTACGATTATACCTCTCCACTTGGCCATTTGCACGTGGACATGCTACAGCATTGATTATGTGTTTTATTTGATTATCCAAACAATACTGTTTGAAATGATTACTTTTGAAACTCGTACCGCTATCGGATATCATTCTCTTAGGATAACCAAATAAACAAAAAATATCATTTAAGGATTTTATTACCTCTCGAGTCTTTGTAGTTTTAACTGGTACCGCCCACGTGAATTTCGTGAAGGAATCGACCACCAATAAAACAAAACTGTTACCTGCTCGACTTTTGCAGAAAGGACCGAGATGATCAATGTGCAGAGTATGCATTGGCTCCGGAACTTTTTCAATGGGGTGTAATTCGCCTTCAGGTCTTCCGTACTGTCCCCTCTTGTAAAGACAGTCTAAACATGAGTTTACATATTTTCGTATGAAACGTGTCATCCCTGGAAACCAAAAGCTACCTTTGATGATTTCATCACAACGCTTCAGGCCTGGATGTCCAATGCAGTCATGATACTTCCTCATGACATTCCACCTTCCATATTTAGGAACTACTAACCTCTGTTCTCCATTCTTAACGATCTTGTATACTCGACCATCTTTGAGCTTGTAATTTTTCCGTATATCTGGATCGTTATCCCCAGATTCTAATTTTGTTCGAATTATGCGAATCTTCTCATCTTGATTTTGAAGACATACTAACCAATCGCATACGTCAATCACGTTGATATCTGCTACTAAGGGAGGATCTACCGGAAATCGGCTCAGCGCATCGACGTGTCCATGAGACTTACCTGGCCTATGAACGACTTCCATGTCGTACTCCTGTATGGATAACCACCATCTTGCTATTCGAGGCAGTAGATCCTTTTTCAAAAAGGTGTCTCGAACGGCTGCACAGTCTGTCACCACCTTAAAATAAATACCTGCTAAGTAAATTCTAAATCTCCTCAATGATTCTACTACAGCCAATGTTTCCAATTCGTAGGAATGATACATAGCTTCTTCTTTGCTTGTTTTTCGGCTGAAATACGCAATGGGTTTCATACCGCCATCCTGATCCTGAAATAAAATGCCAGCTACACCTTTACTGCTTGCGTCAGTATGAACTTCTATGTCACCTTTCCTACAAAATAATGAGAGTATTGGTCGAGTCGTCAAAATGTTCTTCAGTTGATCAAAAGCCCTCTGCTGTGCTGGACCCCAAATCCATGTTGCATTCTTTTTTAGCAACCCGTACAGGTCATACGTGACAGACGCATAATCTTTAACAAATTTCCTGAAATAACTAGTCAGACCTAGAAACATCCTAAGCTCGTGTACATTCTTAGGTTCTTTATAGTTGGTCACAGCATCAATTTTCTTACTACCCGGCCTAATACCTTTTTCGCTGATCTCGTAACCGAGGTAATCTATTTTGCCTTGCAAGAAAAAACATTTATCTAGGTTTAACGTCAGTTTTGCGTCCCTTATTATTTCCAAAACTATCCGAAGCAGATCGAGGCCTTCCTGTTCAGTTTTTGTGGGTAGCAAGAGATCATCTATAAAAGGAAGCACCTTATCATGACGTAACGAAGAAAATATCTTGTCCATAAGACGCTGGAAAATTGCTGGGGAATTGGCTAAACCGAAGGGCATACGCAAAAATTCATAATGGCCCTCAGGCGTGACAAAACCAGTTCTGTGAATTGAAGCCTCCGCTACTGGAATCTGAAAGAAACTTTGCGACAGATCAAGACTCGTAAAAAGTTTCTTCCCACCTAGTTTCTCGATTTGTTCTTCTATGATAGGCAGAGGATATTTATCTTTCGCTGTAATACTATTCAATTTTCTAAAATCCACACAAAACCGGTAATCTCCGTTCTTTTTCCTAACTAATACGATCGGGCTGGCATAATTAGAAGACGATTCCCTAATAATACCGTTAGCTAACATATCTTGAATCTTTTCTCGTACTATTGCCTTTTCTGAAAATGAAAGCCTGTAAGGACGATAACAAACCGGCTTATCAGAGTTAAGTTCGATATTCAATTCTATTTTGTCAGTCCTGCCTAATTCTCCTGTGTCTTTCGAAAAGCAATCTGAATATTCCTCTAAAATCTCTACCAACTCTTTTACCACCTGTGGATCTCCGGATCCACATTTGATTTTTGTTGTATCAATGCTCATGATCGAAACAAGATTATCTGCAGAATTACCAAGAGGACAACCAATTTCCTGAGTAACCAATCCACGAGCAATAATCTGGTATTTCCGGAAACAAACCG
Organism: Anorthoa munda; assembly: GCA_945859665.1. Classification (NCBI taxonomy): domain Eukaryota; kingdom Metazoa; phylum Arthropoda; class Insecta; order Lepidoptera; family Noctuidae; genus Anorthoa; species Anorthoa munda. Next base: position 3,464,416 of record OX243901.1, on the reverse strand, counting down.
GCTTTTGACCGTGATTAACTATGAAAATGGCCTGTACTGGAAAACAATTCATAGAAGCAGGAATGCTATAGTTGTAACCATTATAAACAATTGTACGAGTATCTACAAATATTTGAGTTGACTTGTCAAATTCAACATCATTGTAGGTGTCGACAAACAAGGATGAATAAGCTGGAACGACTGTGTCTGCAGAGCACAAAATGTTAACCTTATCTACACTTGAGGATCTAATGGAAAAGATTGGTAGCATTATTGTTCAAAACGCAGAGCTAAAGCACAGTGTCGAGATCATGTCGTGTAAATACGATGAGTTCCTGGGACGTATTGCTACTCTAGAGGCGGAACGGATGGATGACAGAAAAAAGATTCAACTTCTAGAAGAAAAGTTAGAGCAATTGGAACGTAAGTCTCGATCGACGGGTATAGAAATCCGAAACATACCTAAGGCTGATAAAGAGACAAAGGAAGACCTTTGCAGCCTAGTCCTCAAAATGGGGACATCACTGAATATTGATATCAAAAGCGCCAAGATAAGAGATATATATCGACTAAAATCGAAAGCCAACGCCCACCCGATTATTGTGGACTTTACCACGGTTGTCACTAAAGAAAAAGTCATCAGTGGAGTTAAAAATTTCAATAAATCCAGGGCTAAACAAGATAAACTTAATACCACTCACCTAAAAATAAAAGGCATTGTGGCACCCGTTTATGTGGCTGAGTGCCTTACATACCGAGCACAAAGACTTTTTTATATTTCCAGGGCTTTCCAGCGGAGCCATGGTTACCAATTTTGCTGGACTGCCAATGGTGTAGTGTACCTTCGAAAAAAGGTAAATGATCCGCAAATTCGAATAACTTCGGAGTCTGATGTGGAAAAACTAAAGTGTACCGAGTGACTAGTTTTGAAAATTATTTTGTCATATTATTGTATTTCTAATATCTATTTTATGCATGCCTCAATTTTATTACTGTTAATCTGTAAGTCGTGTCCATCTACACTCAACATTAAACTTCACACACACTTTTACATACCTTCAGAAACAAAGAGTAAGCTTTGCAAATGTCCCTGTACTCGTACCTCTGTTGCGTTTGACTTTATTTTTTATTTTGGTTGTTATCTTTTACTTTGCCCCATTTCGTATATAGACTCATTTTTGGTAACTTAGATAGCTTAACAAATGATATAGATGATTGCTCTGTATCAAAGGTATCTATCAGTGATCTAGACCATTGTCATGAGTTGATTTCTTTTCCGCCTGGCAATCGTCTGACCATACTCACGCAAAATATCCGCAGCTTAAATTGTAATCTCCCTGGACTTGTATTACTACTTGACAGGTTAAAAATGAATTGTGACGTTATAGTCCTCACAGAATGCTGGTTATTAAGAAATGGCATTATTCCTACTTTACCGGGATACCAATCCTTCTCTACATCGAAAAATTTTAAACAGAATGACGGAGTGACTATTTATTACAAAGACCATATTGAGTTGCTGTTTGAGGAACCATCTTTTCAAGAGGGAAACTGTCTTGTGGCGCGTCTTGGCAAACGGATTGCTATTGTTTCTATATACCGCTCTCCCTCTTATAAAAATGTTGACCCGTTTCTAGATTCTTTACACGAAACTCTTTTGCAGGTTGAGGGATCTAACAATTTGATTTTAATAGGAGATATCAATATTCCTGTCAACGACTCGAAAATTGATCAAATTGGAGAGAAATATTTAACTCTTACAGCGTCTCACGGATTACTACTTGCCCATAAAGAAATTACTCGTAGTGCAAGTGGCACATGTCTTGACCATGTATTATTAAGAAGTTCCTACCGTACGCATACCTTAATTCCTACAACTACTTTAACTGATCATTACCCTGTGCTTTTATGCTTAGATCTTAAGGTACCACGAACTCCTATAAACACCACGTACAATGTAACCAATGAGGAATCTTTAAGCAAAGACATACTAAAAATCGATCTAACTCCGATTTTCCAGTCCAACGATCCCAATTTCTCTCTCAACTACCTAACCAGCTCAATTCAGACTGCCATAAAAGAAAACACTGTGGTTGTAAAAACGTCTAGGCGTAAAAAGATTTTTAAGCCATGGATAACTCCTGGGTTATTGAGATGCATGAGAAATAGAGACAGGCTACACTATAAACTAAAATCTTCACCAGATAATGTCACTCTGAAAGTAACATATACGCGATACCGGAATTTTTGTACTGAAATTTTAAAGAAAGTTAAACGTGAATATGAAAGGTCGGAGGTCGAAAAAGCAAAAAATGATCCTAAAAAGCTCTGGAAATGTCTTAAGGAAATTTCTAACATGAATAAAGTCTCTACTCACACTCATCACCTTTTGAAATTAAATTCTTCACCCGAAAAATCTCTGGACTCCATAAATCAGTACTTTGCTAACATAGGCAAGACCTTAGCTGAAAACTGCTTGAACCTACACGATTCTGCCTCACTGCTATTGACGGATTCTTCCACTACAAGTGCACAACTTAACTCATTTGTGCTGGAAGATTCAAGTGAAGATGAAGTCACTCGCCTTGTAATGAGTTTAAAAACGGATTGTACGGTGGGCCGAGATAATATATCAAATAGATTTTTGAAAGGACATGTTGACTTCCTTGTCCCGCCGCTTACTTACATTTTTAACCAATGCCTAAATGCAGGTATTTTCCCTTCCCAATTGAAAGAATCTGAAGTTCGTCCAATTTTTAAGGGTGGTGATAAAAATGATATCTCCAATTATCGTCCGATTTCTATTCTACCCGCTCTCTCAAAAATACTGGAAAGGATAGTAAACAGTAGACTCACTAAATTCTTAGAACAAAATAACCTACTTGCAAATAATCAATTTGGCTTTAGAGCAAATAGATCTACCGATGATGCTGTTTATTGTCTAACCAAATTTGTGAGCACTAACCTGGACAAGGGGCGCAAATGCTTGTCTATCTTCCTCGACCTAAAAAAGGCTTTCGACACCATTTCTATTCCCATCTTAATTACTAAGTTGGAAAGGCTTGGAGTGAGAGGACCTCAACTCGATCTTTTCAAGAGCTATCTCACGGGGCGGACGCAGCGTGTTCGAATAGAGAGTTATGTAAGCGCTGATCTTCCAGTGACTTTTGGCATTCCCCAGGGTAGCATTTTAGGGCCTACACTCTTTCTCATTTATATTAATGAGCTTACAGGTATCGACATTCCCAGGGGAGACATCATATCCTACGCTGATGATACAGCTCTTCTTTTTGCCGCTGATACCTGGGATGAAGCCTTTACTGCTGCACAGAATGGGTTTAATATAGTTAACCAATGGCTTAGACTTCACCTTCTAACACTAAATACTGATAAAACCAAATACCTGACTTTTAGTATACGTCATTCAAAACAGGTAGGGAGAAACTACAACATAGTCCCTCACCAATGTTCACTATACACGCACTGCACTTGTGAACCAATAGAACGTGTTAATTCAATAAAATACTTAGGGATACTCTTCGATGCCTGTCTCGGCTTCAAAGACCATATAAAATTACTCACCGCTCGTGTCAGAAAGCTTATATATGTGTTTAGAAAGCTGCGATGTGTGGTTGATGCTTGGTTATTGAAACAAATCTACTTTGCTTTGTGCCAGTCAGTAATCACATATTGTATTTCATCCTGGGGAGGAATTCCGAAAACGGTAATTAAACCTATTGAGATCGCTCAACGCGCAATTCTGAAGGTCTGCGCTTTTAAGCCTCGATTATTTCCCACTACAGAGCTATATAAATACTGTGAAGTGCTTACGGTTAGACAACTCTACATACTCACAATAATTTTGAAGCAACATCACGACTTAGCATACGACCCCAACCTTATACATAAGCGTAGGAAACAATTAGTGTGTGCTCGTGAACATAAACCCGTAACTACTTTTGTTAGGAGATTTTTTGTATTTGTGGGTCCCTATGTCTATAATAAAATTAACTATATTCTGGATATTTACTCGCTTAATAGGGTTCGTTGCAAAGTCAGGGTGAAAAAGTACTTATTGACTTTAACTTATGATGACACAGAAAGATTAATTACCGTACCAGAGTAAATAGGGTACTTTTTGCCATTTTAATTTTTTTAATTGCTCTATATATATATACACTCAAACTCTCATACGCGCTTACTCCACATATATCTCTTCATACATCATCACACTCACACACACATTCCAACACTCACCTTAAATTACACTTTTACTCACCGTTCTTCATACATACTACACACCAACTCACTTAGTTTAGTTTTTTAGCTTACTTTACTTTATTTTTCTTCTAAAATTTAATTAATGCTGTACTCATTAGCTAATTTTTTGTATGCAAATAGCTTTCGGAGAGGTTTGGCGCTGTTTACCGAGATACAGGTTTTTACCTAGTTCGGTTGCAGATGCTCCTACATTGTACTGAACTTATAATAGATTGCTAGTTTATAAGTTGTTATTTTTTGTACAATCTTTTTTCTGGGTAAATAAATATTATTATTATTAAATATTATTATTACACATGTACCCACTTGCAAAGAATTTATTTCAACCGATTCAATTTTTTTTTCGACTCTTACTGCATATTCTAAAAAGACGGTAGTACCACTAATTGAATTTTTCATTGTTCAAAATAGGCTGTCCAATAAAAACGTCGGCGCGGTTCACGGCAGCATCGACGACAACTGCTTCTGAACAAACCTTAACTTCATCTATAACGAACTCTAATGATACCTGTCCGTGAGCTTTAATTGGTGGTCCACCAAACCCGCTGACAAAAACGACACAAGGTTGCATTGCAACACCAAGCTTTAGAACACAATCATGAGTGATGAGGTTGACTTGAGCCCCAGTGTCTAAATAAGCGGTACCTTTTAAACCATTAATCAAAACATGCTTAAAATAACATTCATTTACCTGTACTTGTACAATGCTGACAGCCTTTTGATAACACTGCTCCTTTTTGTGGTTGGTTTTCCCACAGATTTCGCATTTTATAGCGTTAGGATTGTTAGGGCACGATCGGACAACGTGCCCCGACTCGTTACACAAAAAACAAGTTACACCTGGCTTTCGTTCTTTCGGATCTCTGGCTGCTTCTTTTGAAGACGATGCGGAATCTCTACCTCGAGGAACGTTTCTCTGACTTTGATTCATTCTTTTGTCGTCATTCATGCACAGAAAATGAGAATAAAGCTCGCCTGGGGTTCTATAGTTACCAGCCCTTGCAGAAGTTCTCATGTGGAACGGCAATCCTTCTATGATACATGACACCGCTTTCTCATCAATGATGTCGCACTTAAATAAGTGCGACATCATTGATGAGAAAGCGGTGTCATTCACTCATTATTTTTATTCAAAATGTACCATGCTAAATTGCATGGTACATTTTGAATAAAAATAATGAGTCATCGTTTCATTAAATAACTTTTTCCTATTTAACATTTCCCTCAATGCGTCTGCGTAATCAATGCTTTGAGGGAACGCTTCCAGAATTTTTTGTTTCCATTCCGGCCACGTAAACTCATAGCTTCGTAATGCACCATGCCACAACTTTGCTAACCCAACAAGACGTGCCTGCATATAATAACTTTTAACGTTGTCGTTCCATCCATGTATGGCACCTAGTTGCTCTACTTTGTTAAGCCACTGAGATGCAGGTAGCTCCGGTTTTTCAGGATCGAATTCCGGTATTATATCCGGCTTAACCATCACACCCGAATAATATGGAAACGACCTACCGGGTTCATTTGAAAAGCCAGGTGGAGAACGGCGTCGAGAGTCCCGGACTGGCGAACGTCCCGGCCGCCACGTGTCGCGGGAACAGCTTCGGCGCTCCTGCTGCGATCGCTCCATCCGCCGATGACTCCATCTGACAGGGCTGCGGGACCGGCTGCGAGACCGGCTGCGACCATCGGAACTCATGGCTTGCTTGAGAACGGTTCCAGATCGGATGCCCACTTCTGAAAAATGTTACACCTATTAGAACAAATATAACAATTAAACAACGATAGCAGTTTCAAATACGTATTTAATTACGTTCTTTTAACATGTAGGTACATAAGCATAAGTAAATAAAATAAAGTTATTGGAGCCTTATAAAACAATAGAATCAAATCACCAATAATTCAAATGAAACTCCAGTAAGCTACGACAAAGATATCCAATAGAAATAAAACACAAATTGCCCAACAGCGAATATTACATTTAAGCGAGTAAAGTGAGAACATAAATAGGTAAGAATTAAGGTAAATACTTAGCTTCTTGTTCAAGACACAATATTATATCTCAAAATTAAAAACCTTAGCTATTTCTATTACGGTTACAAAAAGAACTGCCGCCAAAAAATTCTCCCGGCAAAACAACACCTCGTTATTCCCTCTAAGAATCCAAAAATCAACCTTCATTGGTTCGCGTTGGCGGCGAGCTGATGTCGTCCTCTTATTGGTCCGACGCCCGACGCTAGTACCGCAAAAATCCACCGATGGCAGCACCTTTGCTTGGCAACAGCTGTTGTGCTGACGAAGACCGCTACTTGTGTTTCGCGCCATCTAGCGCCTTTTGTGTGGAGTGTCACACCATAAAGAAAAATCATGTTTTCGATTTACGTAATTATAATTTATGGTACAATTCGGATCAATGACTTATTTTTTGTTATCTGGTGTAGACTTTAGTCGTTGAGTGATACTTACTCAACTGGATGTTATTGCTGATCCAATATTGATGCATTTAGAATTTTGTAAGGTAATGATAACAAAAAAGGACTTGAATTCCAATCCAAGTCCTTTTTGCCTTCCAAGGCCAATTTCCAACATTGGAAAAGTACTAGCTAAAAAAAAAAAATATAAGAAATACAAGGTGCATTACAAAATTTAGCATCTTTGTTCCAGGTCTGGCATACTTGATTCTACCTCTAACCTTCAACCTACCTCTACCTTGGTTTGGCATGACATTCCGACCCTGGCGTCTGTTCACCTTGATTCTGGCGTTGCCCTTAGGAATAGGAGCCTTGTTCATGTTCTTTCTTCACGAGAGTCCGAAGTTTTTGGCCAGTCGAGGTGAACTTTTGAAGGCTTTGGAGGTGCTTGAGAGGATCTATAAAACGAATGGTGGGAAGAAGGATGGGTATCCGGTAGGTTTTACTTATGAAATCTTTCATTTTTGACATAGAGTAATTGAGTTCATAAGCTAGACAAATATTTAGTAAACTATAGAAACGTACTGATTTTTCCAAAGCCATAAATTATAAAACAAACCCAGAAAATTTGAATTACTTATCTTTTTGATTCGTGTGTTAAAGGATAGAAAAGTACTTTTTAGGGTTCCGTACCCAAAGGGTAAACACGGGACCCTATTACTAAGAGTCCGCGGTCCGTCTGTCGGTTTTTTATGTCCCTGATATTTAGTCACAATATGTCCCTTTTAAAGGGCCCGTATGCATCGTAAGCAATCCAAAATGTCTAGGGTGTGGAAAATAAAACTATCATGGCAATAAAACGACTTTATTCGTTTAAACGCCTTATCAATTTATCTAGCAATGCTGAGAGCGTGTTTTTGGATAGCAATACACATTATGTTTTTTTCTGTAACTAACTTTAATACCGACCATAAAATTATTGATTTCCAGGTAAAACACATACTGACTTCAGATCCAGAAATAAAGCAAAGCAATGCATTTTGGAAGTCAATATCAGAGCATACTGCGCCGATATTCAAGCCAGCACTGCTCTGGAGAACCTTACAACTGTTCTTTCTAATAGCACTATGTTGCAGCATGTAAGCTTAGTTTGCTTGCTTTTATAAATGTGCCAGGCGCTAAGATATGCAAAATAATTTATTCATTATTGTTGAACGCTAATTTGCTCTCAACAATAATGAATAAATTATTTTGCTTTCTAAAGACTTTTTAATTTAGATAATACCGGTATTTCTATCCCTCGGGAACCGTCCATTTCTCCGAGATTACAAGTAAAATTAAAAAACTCCCGATACATTTTTTTATTGCTACATAATTTATCTAGTAATAGACACGCTTCGATCGAAAATCAATTGAATACGTAATTACGACAAGATATATATTTGTGAAAACACCCCGATTCAAACAATAAAACGCTCGTAACTTTTGAACGGCTGAACCGATTCTCATCAAACATAACTAAGAACACTCTCGATAAAGTCACCTTTCAAACAAAAAAACAAACGAAATCACATTTGGTTCATCCGTTTAGGAGCTGTGATGCCACAGACAGATACACAAACTCACAAACACGCAGGTAAAAACTTATAATACCCCTCTTTTTCTGTCGGGGGTTAGAAAGGAGCCTTTGACACTCGGAACAAGTTTAGCTTTCCAACAATGAAATATTTTTAGTGTAGCGATCCTATTGCTTAATTGCATAAGGATTCCAGAGAAAACATCTGACATACAAATAAAAATAATTAGATCTGTGTAAGATTATCCCATTATCTGTTTTTGGTAGAATTGCTCGTGACTTGCGACCACTTAGAAAAAAAAATCTCTTTGCAACGGACAAAGTTAATCTAGAAAGCAATTCTTTCAGAAACAACACGTTCATGATGTGGTTCCCGACGATGGTGAATTTCTTCTTCAACTCGTTCTCAGAAGAACAGAAGACGGCCCAGAGCTTCTGCGACAGAATGTACAGTCAAACCAAAGCAACACCTGTAAATGAAACGGTTTGTCTTCGTATTTACTTTGGGAAATATTCTCCTTATGGCCTGCGTCTTTGGTCAAATCTGTGGCAGCAACAGACTGAGCAGTTAAATCTCTTGGAGGACAGGTATCAGTTATATTGATACAAAACATTGCATAGTCACGAGAAACAGAAACCTGTGTAAATCTTCAGCTCATTCGCCGCTGGATGTGGCTCAAATTTAACTTGCAAGATTTGATAACAGACACCGGTACAGGTGAAAGTTGAACAAAAACCATTCCTGTTGTACATTATAAGAATAAATCTCGAAGGTGTTTCCTACCAAAAAAAAAGCATGACCACCTCAGGGACCAAACCAGAACATGGGCGCCAGACGACGCCATGTATGGCATCCTTGGTCCCCCAGTGACAGGTCAGTCAGTAGACCCACCATCGACCGTTTTTCAGCAGGGGATAGGGAGCCCTCAGCCGCGTTGCCTCCCAGTTGCGATGTCGCCTTTTTGCCAAGCGGCACCGCAACCTATTTATTGGTGGCTACGTCGTCGGCTTATCGGCAAAAGCCCTGAGTGATGCGAGAAAGCGGCCCCTCTTCGGGTTCCTATTCGCTTCACCGTGGGTGACCAAGTCACGGCTACTGAGTCCCCCCCCGTCTCGACAATGCGGGAACCCACCGGGGTGGTAACGAAAACCGGGCACCTAAAGTAGACAGAATGTTTGACTATTGATTTTAAAATAACATCAGGAGGAACACATAACATAATAATCTTCTACATATTTTCTTTCAGCACATATGCAACGACACAATCTCAACCAACACCCTCTACACCGGCATGGTCTGCGGCCTCTTCTTTTTCCTCATCAACTTAGCCATCTCCAAGTTTGCTTCCCGTCCTCGCCTGGTTCTCATCACCATACTGATCGTCTCCGGAGTCAGCTCGACCCTGGTCAACTTGAAGGAACCGGTGGCTAACATGGTGTTCTTTACTCTCGTCCAGTGTACTGCGTTGGGGATTGGATGTGTCGTGGCGTATTTTGTGGATCTGTATCCTACTTGTCATAGGTAAGGGGTTTGTATTTTTGGTATTGGCTATAATCTTAGGAAGTATGTTTTTAAGTGGATCAGTTCAATTCAATTAGTATTAAGAATGATTGGTTTAAAACTTTAGGTTCTCTAGTTGCGTAATACAATAAAACCGAGTTTTAATATCACATCCGAAGGAAGTTCGTAATACATTTCTTCAAATATTTAAAAATCCGTCTACTCGACAGCGTAAAACGCGCAATACATACTGTAGAATTTACCTGAAAGTGTTCGTGTGCATTAATTTATACGTTATGTTACCTTCCAACTATACGGGAACCGGAATTCCAAAAAACAAATCCCTAGTTACCGCTGCCACGTATCTCGGTTTCGCAAGGTCTATCCTTGTGGGATCCAGGATTCGCAGCATTGCTATGGGCCACAGTGTTGCCTCTTGACTTGAGATCCGCAGGCCTGTATTCAACATTTTAGTGGATTTATTCTACTTCGTATTGATGGCACTTATTCTCAAGGCTTTCAGGTCATCTTTCAAAGCTTGTGCTTTTCTACAGGATGTATCGTAAAGGTGTGATCATATTTTAAAAACTGCTTCTATTCTTATAAATGCGCAAATTTTTAAGCCCCAAAAAACAAAGCCATATCATGTTGTCGTCAGCTGACCAAAATATGTGGTATACAGAGGTCCCTAATAATAACAATCTCATTTTCCAGGGGGCTAGTAACCAGTCTAGGTATGATGGTAGCAAGACTGGTCTCGTTCTTGGGAGTCAATGTCATTGGGGTTGTCATCACCAGCCATTGCGAGCTAACCTTCTATTGCCTGGCCCTACTTGGGTTTAGTAAGTACCTACCTACCTTATTATGAGCAAACTATTATGTTCTCCAATAAATGTATTTCCTGCATATATGGTTATTATCTGCTGGACAAGGGTGGGTGTAAGACTTGATCGTTGCGGAGATGTTTGGGAAATATCCAGCTAAATCAGTACACTGATAAGCTAAGTTTTAAAGCTGACATGATAACAATCATTAGAATTAATATTTGGTTCGGGATATTTACCATGTATATTTTGATTTTGGTTGAGAGCTCGATATTTCGGCACCGTTACAAGCGCCATGATCACGAGAACTACAGTCTTTGCGGGAGGGTGTTATTTACGAGCTGACGTATCTGTCTACCCTCTTCCTCACTCGTTTTTCACGCACGATGCCGCTACTACCAGAACTAGTTACTCGACATTGTTTACGACAGACGATGCTCACTGTATCCACTTTTAACACTCGTTCAGTAGTTTTACGACCTTTACATAGTTGAACCACTGGATTCCAGGCTCTCGACAATTGAAACCCGTCGTCCCTATTGAAATTTTTGCACGTGGTTATTTCAATTGCTTCCCGAACCATTCTAGGTACGTATGTAATGGCGATCTGTCGAGATAACCTGTGGATCATGTAAACGAGTGAAGAAGAGGGTAGACAGATATGTTAGTTCGTAAATAACACCCACCCGCAAAGTAGATTTTTCTCGTGGTCATGGCGCTTGTAACGGTGCCGAAATATCGAGCATTCAACCAATATCAAAATATACATGGTAAATATCTCTAAACAATTCTACTGATAAGTTTTAATTACAGGTGGTGTCGTAGTGGCCATATTTTTACCACCGGACAGAAAATCGGTATCAAAATGAGTGCTGTGCATTTTCTATCGTATATTATGTGAACGTGATATTATTATTTTTTACAAATAATTAAATGATTTTTTTTATTAAATGATTCATTGTTTTTCCCTTTCGAAACCAAACATGTATAAGAAATAAATAAGGGCTATACTGAAAGTTCATCCACAAACCTGGACTGTTTCTGCGTGGTGGATTACGGCCCATCCCCTCTCACAGAGAAATGGGCTTTGTCACAGCAGTGGAAACAGTTTAAGGCTGATGATAATGATGATATGCTTCCAAAATTCCAAAACAAATAATTTCCTAGACAATAACCTCGTTAAATCATTGCCTCGATTCTTCTATTATAGCTAGCACGAAGTATTTTTGAGCCAGATCATGCACATGTCACAAACATGGGTTACGTTACAGACATGTTACATACCATTATATCAACATAATCAGTCGGCAATACCACGGGGACCCAGCGCTAAGAAAGAAAATTTGGTTCAAATAAATATCACTAGATGGCGCGATATAAACCGATTTGTTATAGGATTGTGTATAAAATTAACATTTTCTGGAAGTGAACATAAAAGTTGTATGTTCTTGATTAATCAACTCTCCTAAGCTCAAAATTATGGAATATTGGCCTCTTCATTCACATTTCAAATATTACTTGATGCCAATAGATGGCGCGGTTATAAATTTCCCCTCGATTGTTTAAATTTGTATTGTAACACATTTTGGTGCAATTAAACCGTAAAAACGTGCAAAAAAATACTATGAAACAAATCGTCACTTTATTTAAAGAAAAAAATATTCACGAACCGAGTGGAGGATGTCTTCAAGGTTCAAGATTGGAAGGCGCTTGGCATCAACGTTAATGGCAAGTACATCACTCACCTTCGGTTTGCCGACGACATAGTGGTCATGGCTGAGACCATGGAGAGCCTCAGTACAATGCTCGATGACCTCAGTACAGCTTCCGAAAGAGTGGGTCTTAAAATGAACATGGACAAAATCAAGGTCATGAGGAATGCCCATGTAACATTCACTTCTATCAAGATCGGAGGCTCTTTACTCGAAGTTGTAGATGATTATGTCTACCTGGGACAAACGATCCGGTTGGGCAGATCCAACTACGAGAAAGAGGTCAACCGTCGAATCCGACTCGGCTGGGCGGCGTTTGGCAAGTTGCGTGGTATCTTCTCGTCCAATTTACCGCAATGTCTCAAGACAAAAGTCTATGACCAGTGTGTGTTGCCAGTGATCACCTATGGGACCGAGATGTGGTCGCTCACAATGGGCCTTATCAGAAAGCTTAAAGTCACCCAAAGGGCAATGGAGAGGGCTATGCTCGGAATATCCTTGCGTGATCACGTCAGAAATGATGATATCCGCAGGAGAACCAAAGTTACCGACATAGCCCGAAGAATTGCCATACTTAAGTGGCAGTGGGCAGGGCACATTGCTCGCAGAACGGATGGCCGGTGGGGCCGAAAAGTTCTGGAATGGCGACCGCGAACCGGAAGACGATATGTTGGAAGGCCTCCCACTAGGTGGACCGATGACCTGGTTAAGGTTGCGGGAAGGCGCTGGATGCGGGACGCACGGGATCAGCCAATATGGCGACGCCTGGGGGAGGCCTATGTCCAGCAGTGGACGTCTTTCGGCTGAAATGATGATGATGATGAACCGAGTAAAACCCTTTTACTTGCAAGTCGCTGCTAACACCATCTATCTATCGCCGTGAAACGGAACCGAACGCGATCGATGTAAAAAAAATAATCAGTTTAATCAGACCAGAAACGCTAGTTACGTCGGCACGGTTTCTTTGTATGGGATGAGGCATCTGTATGCTTGTATTATATTATCTGTGGCAATACTGACTTTTGTATTTTTACTTTTGGTTGAAGGAACCACAATATCCTAATCGAATATGTAGATGTGTTCAGGCTTCTGCCACTAAGTTCAACTAAACAAAGTACTGTAGTAGTAGTAGCAAATGTATTTATTAAAAAAACACACACTTTTTATAAACTAATCAAAACAAATACCCCAACCACCAATGACGTTTATTCTTTACAATAAACTTAGAAATACAGTTTACCCAAAAAGATAGCTCAGTGTACCTGACTTTACTCGCACGTCAAATTAACACATAATGACACCATACTTTTGTTGATTTACTAAAGTAAATATAAGAATAATCGTTGTATAATTATTTATAGGAATGATGAAATATTCGCACGAGTTCTCTATGTGTGGCGTAGAACCATTGTTTTAGGAAAATAGTTTTTGTATTGATTTATGTATTAAATACGATAGATGAAGGGATTTAAGGCATGGGGAAATTTATGTACACCCTTTGTTGAGGTGGTTGTAACTGTCTCTCACAGCTGTCTGGTTGGTTTAGTGGTTGTAGGCGCGACAGCTTTTTTTACCGTGGAGAAATGGTCATGGAATGGTCAGTTATGTGGGACTCCAACCCACTAAAACTCCACGGAGTCCTCCTGTGCCGCTTGTGGCGAGAACGCGGCACGCGTAGCACTCACCGCGAACCCGCCGCGTCTGTCCGTCCCCGAACCCTCCTCTGGGGAGTATCCCCCTTCACCGGCACACCAGAACACACTGTGCGCCGTGACCACTCCAGGGACCAAACCAAAACCCTTTGTCCCCTTGTGACGGGTCAAGGTCAATGGCCCCGCCACCGGGAGAGCGGCCAACGCTATACCGACACTCCTCCTCCCCTGTGGACCCACCGCGTCCGCCATCAGACGGTGGCGACCCCGTCCAGGCCGCGCAAGGTATGAAGAGCGGAGCACCGCAATACCGGCACTCCTCTCCCACCCTCAACCCTCAGCCGCGATATCGTATCGGACCTGGAATGCTCCATAATACACCGCGGCCCGCATCAGTTACGATGTCGCCTATTACCAAGCGGCACCGCTACCTACTAGTTGGCCGCTACGTCGTCGGTTTATCGGCAAAAGCCCTGACGAGCGGCCCCTCCTCGGGTTCCTCTTCGCTTCACCGTGGGTGACCAAGCCACGGTTACTGAGCCACCCCGCCTGGTCAATGCGGGCATCCACCGGGAGGGAAGCGCGACAGCTTAAAGTAAGATCTGGGTATGGCAGCCTAATTGCGTAAGTGAATTCTGCAAAGCAAACAAGTCGGAACCATTCCAAAAACGACTTTATGTATTGCATATTACACTCGGAAAAGGAAAGGTTATGCTCCTTTCCATTACCAATATTTTGACGTAAAATTGATTGTAAAGAATGAACGAAAGCGGAAGAATCGAGATAAAACTTCACTATTGGTATTGTGTAATGAAATTATGTCATAATAGACCAGGGTCGATAATTTTTAAAACCAAACAAAATAATAGTTGGATGAAACCCTTTAGAAAAGGAGGAGAATATAATAAAAATGAAAGGCAAAGTAATTTACGGGCGATCTGGGGTCAGGAAGTGGAAGGGGGTGAGTTTTTAAGGGTAAAAAACGGTTTATCTCGATTTCCGGCAAAACTAAAAGTCCTGTGGAAAAAATCAAATGGCAAAGTTGTAGGTAATAAAAAGATCTAAAACTTTTGTATTCACACTTTTTTCACATATACTCAAAAGTTATGTGAAAAATTATTACCGATTTAAAAAAATCTTTCACCAATAGAAAGCTACATTATTCCTGAGTTACATAGACTATTTTGTAATCCCGAAAACTAGTTATTATGTGTCTTAGTTTATTATGTGTCAAAAAGTTTAACAATTTCTTTACATACAACAATTCGATGTAGAATGATGGGATATATTTTAGATAGGAGCCATTATAAAAGTTGATCCCAAAAAAATATATCTAGGTCTATCTAGGTATAATATACTTTGCCAGAAATACGTAGAAATTGTATGATTTTTTATTTTTTAAAGGAGATGTTTCATTTTTGTATGGGACTCCGGCCATAACCTGTACCTTAAAGGAAAGCTCGGAAACTAACCCCTGAATAGAATAAAGTATTTTTAACCAACTTACCAAAAAGGAGGAGGTTCTATGTTCGACATTATGTTTGTTTTTTTTTTTTTTTTTTTATGTTCACGCATATCTCTGTCAATTTTGGACCGATTTTGAAAATTATTTTTTTGTTTGAAAAAGTATGTTCCGAAATTGGTCCCATTTTAATTTGGTGAAGATCTGATGAAGAACTTCGAAGATATATAACAGAACTCTTCAATAAATTACGGCAAATCTCTCGGGATTGCTGCAATCGCATGTCTATTTATTGTTTATACCATTTCATAACATAACATCACGCCAGTACGCTCTTAAGGGGTACGCAGATCTCTCATTTCACCGGTTTTGTTTAAGTTTCATGATATTCGGGTAATCTATTCTGGCGTTATAGGTACCTTAACCAACTTGCCTATTAGGTAGGTAAAACTAAAAAGTGAAAAATAAAAAGCTTTTTTCCAAAAAATATTACCGGCTTCCAAATGAAAAAAACTACAAAGTGAAAAATAACTTTATTTTTGGAAGTCGGTGTCCATAACTCATAAAATGGTACCTACCAAAGACACCGACTTCCAAAAATAAAGTTATTTTTCACTTTGTAGTTTTTTTCATTTGGAAGTCGGTAGTATTTTTGTGTAAAAAAGCTTTTTATTTTTTCCACAATATCTTATGTTATTACATTTTTGACGTTTATCGTGACAGCTATTTGACAGCCATACGAGGTTTTAGTTTTGACGTTTAGGTAACCTAGAAAGTGATGTTACAATCAGTAGTCAAATAAAATGTCATTTTGAATTAATCGTTCAGAAGTACACTTCAGAGGAGTAAAATAAATATATTTTTAACCATGAAATCGTCACACTTGCTTTTATATTAGTCGTAAAAGATGTTGATGATTTCAGAACGAAATCGAAATGACAACTATGAGAGACGCCATGTAGAATAGATTAGGGCAATAATTGAAAAACTATTACTTTTTGTAAGCAAGAAATCAGGCTTAAATTCATGAAAGAATATTTTTCCTGAATTCGTGGGTTTTTTCCACTTTTTTGATAAATGTACATCTCATGGCCGAAAATGATACATCTCCTTTGCACATCTTCTCACCCGATGTTTTTCTTCCAGTACAATGAAATGATCTAAACATGAAACTGAGTTGATCGAGTCCTAAAAAAAAAATGCAAATTTTACTCATTTACTTGGACAACTCACGCTTGACCAAATATTGGACATACATACTTACAGCCTACTCCTTTTTTGAAAGTCGGCTAAAAATAGACTGACAGCAATCAAATATTAATGTGATCCAGATGAAACTGGTTCAGATTTAATGATCGCTTAAGATAACCAATTATTATCAGCATTTGTTATCATATTGTAATTAAAAGCGCGTGTAAATTTTGCGCTCGTTACAATTTTCTCTCAATTTCCATGACGTATTACATTATTTTAATATACATTGCATTTCTTTATGTATTTTCCTCAAAGTTAGGCGTAAAACTTAAATACACAGAGGCTAACAAGGGGCTTATAAACAAACATACATTTTAATCATTATTTAAAACTTTTGTAAATAAAGTCAAAATGATATTTTAATGTGATTCTGATGTTCAGAACTTGTTAGAATTTAAAGTATGTAACGCCATTAAATCAAGTTTCATATCCGTCCCAGAGATGAGAACAGTACTCTATGCATGATCGTACTTGCGCTTGATACAAGTTGGGCAGCTGTTCTGGTGTGAAGTACCTTCTCACCTTTGCAAGGATTTCCAACTATTTTGCAGCCAACTGAACCTTTGCTTTTGCAAAATTGAGAGTCGATGTCGACGTAACGAAGAAGCTCAAGATGGTCCGTTACCGGCACGGTCACATCTTGCAAGATGGAGCCGGGTGAACTTGGCTCTTTTTGCGGAAAAGAGACACGCCCACCTGGTTTAATACTGATAAAACCTGTCCAGATTGGCATCGACCCAATCGGAGATGCCTTCAGGGACAGCTTCAATCGTTCCACCACGGCCTCACGGAGATACCGGATTTGAGGTCCAGTAGCCCGTGCGACGGACAAGTATCTCTCAGCCACAGTGCTGTCGTCTGCATACCCAAATGTGCAGGGTGGGTATATATGGGTGCAAATCGTTTTTGTAATGAATATAAAATATGGTTTATTACATAATACATACCTGTCACACGACACATGTCGAAGTTCCTCTCTTAGTTAATAAACAAACAAAAAATACAACTGACTTCCTTATAAAAACACTACAAAGTGAAAAATAACTTCAATTACGGAAGTCGGTGTTCCTGTTTTTGTTTCATCGTTTTTTGACACTGACTTCAACGAACTTTACCGAAATTGAAGTTATTTTTCACTCCGTAGTGTTTTTTTTGGCAATATGATGTATTTTTTTTTAAAGTTTTTTTTCACTTTTTGTTGTGGTACCTAATGAGCAAGTTCTATAGTAAGTTACCTAAAATGCACAAAGTTATGCCAGAATATATTACCCAAATAAAACCGTTTTTATGACCGGTTTGCCGTAGTTTATTGATGAGTTCTGTTGTATATCTCCGTAGTTCTTCATCAGATCTTCACCAAATTTAAACGGGACCACATGAGAAGCACCAGCTTTCAAATAAAAATCGGTTCACCTAGTAAGTAAGTAAGTTCATTTATTTGTATAAACATGGTGTACATACATTGCATGCAAGATATTAAATACAGAAATGTTCTATCATGTGTGGCCGCGTATCGTGGCGTACACATTGGTAAGAACAGATGGTGCACAAACCGCAACTATATTTATTAAAATTACATTATAAACTTATTTATTGAATCTAATATACAGTCGAATTGATAATAAGTCGCCTTTTTAAAGTCGGTTACAAAGACCTGGCAACACAAAAATCCCGCATCGCACAGTCAATGTTTTCCGGGTGAGAGAGAGCACATACGAGGTATGGCAATTCAGCTTCGGTTATTTGTCAATAAAACACCTTCAAAATTATGTTACCAACATTTTATTTTCGACCTTCCACCCGAAAAGCCATCATTCCAGAGGCGATGGAACGAGCCAATCAGCTGGAAATCTGTATGTCTTGCCGAGCGTGCGCGCCTTCTGGCTGTGGGGAGTCGGGTCTTTGGCTTCACTCAATACCATCGTCAAGCATAGCCACCTTGTTTAACGACACTACTTTCCGCCAGGCTACTTCCCTTCGGCTCCCTGTAACTGTTGGTCACCTCAACACTGCCACTGTGGCGAAGATGTCAACAGCCTCCGTCACCACATCCGACCGTCCGTCTAACATCATCCGACGTGCTCTTGTAACCGTCAGCGTTCCGGCTGTATTAGAAATCCATGGCCTGGTACGCAACGATGGCAAAAGACCGGACGGCATATCTTTGTTTCCATGAAAGATGGGTGGGCTTTTAGTATGGGTGCTACTTGTGTCGATATTCTTGCGTCATCCCACGGTCCTAGCTCGTCGAGCTGTGTTGGCGCTGCCACTGCAGCTGAAGAGAACGTCAAGTAGCGGAAATATCTCATCGGAAGGTATATGTTCGAGCCGTTTGGGGTTGAAACTCTTGGCCCATGGGGTCCGAGAGCTCACGTATTATTTAAAGATAGAAGAAGATACTTCGCGTGACCCAAGGGCTGGCTTTTACCTTGATCAGAGGATAAGCATTGCCATACAACGTGGCAATGCTGCCAGTCTTTTGGGCAGAATTCCAGTGGATAGTGATGTGGAGGAGTTTTTCGACGCCTATTTTAGACATGATTTTTAGGCTTAGTTTTTAATTATTTACATAAATGCATACATATGGATAATGGATGGATTATGAGTTATTCTTGATAACAAACAAAGATGACTGGCGTTTACATTACATTTATTTTTATTTACTATTCTGATATATGACTATCAAATGATAACAACATCTTAAATTTTAGGGTACCTTATTTTTTATCTTGCACAACTACACTTAATACTGGAAAATACCACATAATGGAAAACACAGCGAATAAACCACGAAAGAAAAATCTGAAAAAAAGGGAGACACGAAGAACTTCGTTAATCTAAAAGAAATATTGATGTCCTTTGTTCAGTTTTAGCTGCATTAAAATCAAATAGGAACACAACTAAATCCTACTTCACTTCTGCAAATAATCTTTCTATAATTTGGATTTTTTCATTTCACTATGAAAATAGATTATTAGGTGGACTTACATATTTACAGCACCGCACGAGGTAGCGAGGCTGGTCAGCGGGATTTTTTCTTTTTTTTTTCTTTTTTTATGAATAGAGTTTTATTATAAAGTTTTAGAAAGTACTTTGCTAAGCACTTATTTTGGATACAGGTGCAAAACCTTATTAGTATTAGACAACTTATAAGCACGGAACCAAGAACGAACGTGAAAAAACCCGCTTGACTGTATTTTTTATTATATAACGTAACTCCTATGATAATTGCCGTCACAGTTATAGGCAGGTTTTAGTGACAAAATAACATAAACGCTGAACATTAAATTAATTTTAACTTTTTATTAGAAAAGTGTGCGTGAAAAATAGTGTAAAAATGACGGCTAAGAGTAATAGAGTGCCGTTTGAAGAGGCACTTGATATGACTGGTAAGTTGTTAGATTTTTTGTTTGAATTAATAATTAGAAATACAGTAAAGATATTTTTTTGGGAAATTTAGTTTATTGTAGATTCGGAATCCTCGTAATGAGCTCTATATGGTAATTTGATCCTTATTTTAATAGCTTTTAGGGAAGTGGTAGTTTTAATAAGCAAAAACGCAGTATGTTTCTTGCTGAGAAGTAAATTATTAAGCACAAATGCAGTAACACATTACAGGTCTTCACCTTACAGTATTTGTTTGAACAGGATTTATTTTACTAGTAAGAAACGCAGTAAGAAACACTTGCTGCTGTTATGATTTAAATAATTTAAGGATACTACTTATAAATGCAGTAATATTGGATACTGCTCTTTTTCTAAGCAATCCATTTCAATTGAAAGAAGACTGCGTTTATCCTTAAGCCTGTGCTACACGGTTGCCAACCGCGACAAAAACCAAGGTCACCTTGGTCGGAAGCGCGTCGGGCGATGCCGGCTACACGGTCTGCGACAAGCTCCCAACCTCAGTATGTTTAGAACGCCGCGCAGAGAGGACGCATTTACGCTCGTACCGTACATTCATTACAACGACATCATGGCGCCTTGCCTATCAAAACTTCAAAAAGAATCTATATATATAAAAGAAAGTCGTGTTAGTTACACCATTTATAACTCAAGAATGGCTGAACCGATTTGGCTGAAAATTGGTAGGGAGGTAGCTAAGAACCAGGAGAAGGACATAGGATACTTTTATCCAGTTTAGGGTAGGGTAGGGTAAGTAGGGTAGGGTAGGTAGAGTATGGTAGGTATGTAGGTAGGGTAGGGTAGGTAGGGTAAAGTAGGGTAAGGTAGGGTAGGTAGGGTAGGGTAGATAGTGTAGGGTAGTTAGGGTAGGGTAGGGTAGATAGGGTAGGGTAGGTAGGGTAGGGTAGGTAGGGTAGGTAGTGTAAGGTAGTTAGGGTAGGGTAGGTAGGGTAGGGTAGGTAGGGTAGGGTAGGTAGGGTAGGGTAGGTAGGGTAGGGTAGGTAGGGTAGGGTAGGTAGTGTAGGATTGTTAGGGTAGGGTAGGGTAGATAGGGTAGGGTAGGGTAGGTAGTGTAGGTAGTGTAGGGTAGTTAGGGTAGGGTAGGTAGGGTAGGGTAGGTAGGGTAGGGTAGGTAGGGTAGGGTAGGGTAGGTAGGGTATGGGTAGGTAGGGTAGGGTAGGTAGTGTAGGATTGTTAGGGTAGGGTAGGTAGGGAAAATGAATGTTTGGTGTTTTTATGGCAAAACAAAGTTTGCCGGGTCAGCTAGTATACTAATAAACTTTAAAAACTAAACTCTAATCTTACTATCTTCTTATTAATATTATAAATGCGAAAGTTTTGATGAATGTATGTATGTTTGCTGCTCAATGAAGCTAAAATTGTTGAGCGGATAAGGATGAATTTTGCCTCAGAGATAAATTATAATCTGGAATAGCACGTATGCATCTTTTCATCCCGGTATAACGTTCCCTTGGGATAAGAAAATACTTTTCACGCGGGCGAAGCCGCTGGCAGAAGCTAGTATATTTAATATAGGTACATTCAAAGTAAAAGAATATACTTTAAATAAAATATCCCATGCTTTTTTTTTCAGTTGCGTCTATACTCTGATGTCAAATCCCAAAGACAGGACAAGTCTCTGTATATATCGATAAGTTCCGTTATTGCATTGCGTTCGCTCTGTTGAGCCATTTTTTGCACGTGCGTCTGCGCTCGCCGCCTGCAGAAGCGCGACTGTCATACGCGTGGTTGTCAACAAGCGTCTACACGGCATCAAACAAGTCGCCGACCAACTCGTTGGCAACGCACGCACGCCGACCAAGGGCGTTGGAAGGTCATGCTAAATTTGGTTGGCAACCACTGTCTACACGGTCGGGAACGCCCGCTTCCGACCAAGGTGACCTTGGCTTTTGGCTTGGTTGGCGACCGTGTAGCACAGGCTTTAGTATGTGTACGTAAAGAACCTATTATGAAATACTAACTATAAATGCAGTATGCTTCATTACTGCATTGCTATTTAGTATTTGTACCTTCTATATTTTTTCTATAACGTATATTTCTCACTGCGTTATTATTTAGCACAAGAAAATTTTAAGCATGCCGAAGTACGAAGGAAGTCCGCAGTAAAGTTGGACTTTATCATCAATTACACTAAAAGATAGCTCGAAAAATAGGGCCTTTGCACAAATTTCAAAGTTGCTGAAAATTTACATGCACATTACCGATACCGTTATAAAGAAATTGTGATGTGAAAATCCACATCGATTCCATTTGTGCAAACAATTTTATTCAAGGGCACAAAAATCAGATTTTTTTTAATTCTTGGCAAGTTATGATTTTACTGCAATTTGTGCTAGGACAAGTTTGTTCCTTGTTTAATTTAAGTTTCTTTCAAGTTTTTCTTTGTATAATCGGATTGTGAAGTGAAAATAAATGATAAGAGCGTGGAGCAAGTGAACGAGTTTGTATATTTGGGAAGTATGTTCACAAGGGATGGAAAGATTGAAGAGGATGTGGAAAGGAGTGTGAATGCAGGAAATTAAGTGAATAAATGCGGTTGTGACCAGCCAGTCAATGTCTCAGGAGGGTCGACTCGCCCTTCACAACAGCGTGATTCCTACACTTATGTATGGAAGTGAAGGTTGGGTATGGCAAAAAAGGCATGCAAGTAGGATTAATGCAGTAGAAATGCGTTCTTTGCGAAGTATTTGTGGTGTAACTTTAAATGATAGATTGAGAAATGATGTAATAAGACAAAGTTGTGGTTTAAAAGAAGATGTAGTTACTTAAATTTAAAAGAGTATGCTAAGATGTTTTGGCCATGTTAAGAGGATGAATGAAAGGCGACTAACAAAAGGTATTTACAAGGCAGATGTGAATGGAAACACTGGGAGGGGGTGCCCTAGAAAGACATACATAGACCTTATTGGTGATGTTCTTCAGAAAGGCCAGGTGCGCAGTACTCATAACCGGCGTGCGTGTATGACTAGATGTATGAACGTGAGTGAAGCAAAAGATGTATGTAAGAATCGTAGCAGGTGGCGTTCTGTAGTTTCTGCTTACCCTCATGGGAAAAAAGGCGTGAGTTTATGTATGTATAATGTATGTAAATACTTTAACAAAACAATTTAAAAAGTAATAAACAACTTTCACATACCTCTTCGAAATCAGTTTCATTATTATTATTTACGGGCAAATTCAGCCAAAATTCCTTCCTTGTTTACTCTAATGCACGATATTAGAGTTAAAAGCTTATCAATTATCAATGATTAAAGCTGATTTTGTTTTTCCCTTATACCCCTAGGGGCGTGTTTTTTTCTAACTTCAGACAAACTTTGACTCTTCATAAATTTAATTAGAAAAGAAACTAGGATACTCATTTTCATTGTGGCTTGTTTTAAAATCTAGAGTGTATGTGCCCCTTTTAGCTACAACAACCACGATATCTCTTAGGTAAATTCTTGGACTTATTTTACGTACTTTGTGAATTGAAGAAATATTTAAATAGGTGTAAAAAAGTTTACGACTTTAACGATTTTATTGTTTCTGTGAAACAAGCCCAAAAACCTGTTGACGTTAAAATCATGGAAATATTTCTTATTTTTTTTATCGATTTCAACTCATATTCTGATGTTTCTTCAATTCTACTAGTCACTCTTATACTGCGGATATGGCTTGTAGTCAGACTAAGCATAACTTTATGAAAATATTGTATTACTTATATGATCTGTGGTATTACTAATAATAAAAACAGTAATTGTCTGTGATTAAGATAACTTCAATATTATGTTTTATTTGCTATTTCAAATAACATAGTTAATTGAATATACGTTGTTTTATTTAATTAAGATTTGGTTAGGATTAATATAACCAAACGAATTCACATTTAAATACAATTTTTATAGCTTTAAGTCACTATTGCACTGCGTTTATTAATAATTTATTAAAATAATATAAGTACTCAAAAATAAAATATAAAAATTCGATTCGATTGACAAACACCTCAAATTACAAAATATATACCAGTTATTTTTATATTCAACATATTCTTACGCGTAGACGACGCTTTCGCACATGATAAAATTGCCTTTTTTCCGCGTGAACAACATTTTTTTTTTAAGTACATATACAATAAACTTTGAAAAACAAAATTAGTGGCTTACTAGTATATTATATGCCCAGTTAATACCATTTAATACAGATTATTATTCGCCACCAATAAGCTGAAAAAGCAATTGAAAAACCTGGTGTTTCGGGATTTCGTAAAAACGTGTGTTAGGAATTTATTTTTTCTAATTTAATTTGAGCAGTTATCAAAATATGTAGTCTATTTACTAGATAACTATGTGATGCAAAAATTTGCATTAAAAGATTTATTATATATTTTCTAGTTATTGAGAAATTTGCGCTGAAAAAGTAGCTGTTTTCTGCTTTTATCTCGTGAAACTTGTAGGGGCTCTTAATAATTTAATACAATCAAATAAACGCAGTATTCGTTGGTATTAGGCGTTTGGTATTAGAAAGCGCTGTAACTCCAAACTTACTACTTTTATAGCTCGAATTGGTCTTCTCTACTGGAATTAGTCTTGAAAACCCTGCTAAGCAGAAATAGTTTTTTTTTTGTTAATAAGTTGTACTAAACTTATATTTGGGTTAGTTCTTATGAAACAATGCATTATATTCAGCTATGTATGTAAATCAAAACCTTTTTGGAAAACTTCAAAATTAGACCTAACAATGCAAAATAAAAGTAACATTTTTTAGGCGCCATTTACTCGAATCTACGAATAATCTCCTTACTGCACTTCTAATTAGTACAGCAATATTCTAGCAAAATATTTTTTTCACGCGTTTCTAGACTAGAAAAACATATTTGTACAATAGTCACATCACACTGAAAACAATTCCGAATTCAAGGTTTTAAAAACCTAATATCATAATAAGAAATCCTGAACAGTGCACGATGTGTGCAAAGTAAAATTCACTATCTACTGAATTTTTAAGATAAATATTTTATCGCTCTCGTTTACTATTTAATAAGGTAATATAATATATTGGTTTAGTTTTTGCCACTCGGGGTGTCAAGACGAATCGAATGACACGTAATTTTTAGGGTTACGCACCTCAAAGGAATAAAGCGGAACCCTTATAGGATCACTTTGTTGTCTGTCTGTCTGTCCGTGTTTCTGTCAAGACCCTTTATCTCGGGAACGCGTGGAGGCATTTGTTTTTAAATTCATATATATAGTCTGAGACATTGTCGTATACTCAATTGCACTTGCTATCCCTTGCAGCTGTAAAAATAACACTTCTAGATCAACGCAATCAAGAGATACAGCCGTTATTTGATGCATATTTTACACTCGCAAGGGAATTAAAATGTACTGGGTATTTCCCGTTATCTTAGAATCATGAAATTTGGCAAGAAGCAATGGCTTATAGCATAAGTAAAGTAAATAATCCGAAAACCGTAAATTTGTACCTAAATAAAAAAAAAAGATTATTAACTTATTTGCAGTTGGCAAACTGACCGCGACTTATATCGATGTATGGGGACTACAGTTTTCCCACGACAAAGTAATTTTTTTTCCCTCAATTCTGTTTATCTTATCGTTAGAGCAATGTTCGGTGCCCTCATAGTTTATGAAATTTAGTCAAATCAAATCAAATCTTTTTTATTTCACATAGGCCTACATGGGCACTTATAAAACGTCGGCAAAAGGTGCACGGTTCGGGTTAGTCGTTTCCTGTGGAGAAGAACCGGCAAGAAACTCCACGGATACTCTTTTAAAAAAATTGGTTTGTTTTTACAATATTTCCATGTTACAGCATTAGTGCTTAGATATGGGGGGACAACGTAGGCCCGACAATAAGTCATAAGAAACTAAAAAAAAATGTTTGTATAAACGAGATAAAGAGTTAACAAATGTTAACAAGCGTCTAGGAATTTAGAAGGCCTACAATGTTCACACATTAACAGAACAATCGGTAAAAGAATCTATACAAAGGAAAAAGAATATATATATAACAAGACTAAATTTAACATGTGGCACAAATGTTGTTATCAGTGCTGTAACTATTCTTAGCAAAGGGCTATAAAGATTATTGAAATCATTGTAAAAAGTCTAATTAAAAGTAGGAAAAAAATAAAAAAATAGATTGGGAATAGTTAGAGACATCCACATATTTGTGCTGTTTATGAGTTACCAGGGAAGCCGCATGCGCAGAAGGAGCTAAAATTTTTATCTTCAACGTAGTCCTTGATTTTATAATATGCTTTTTTATCACGGACACGTTTGATGTAGTTTTTGAACTTTCCATCGGTCAATTCTATAACTGACTTTGGCAACTTGTTATAAAAGCGTATACTATTTATAAGAAAAGACTTGCTAGTTTTCGTTAATCTGATTTTGGGTATTACAATTTCATGCTTACTGCGTGTATTTAAATTATGGAAGTCGCTTCTAGTTTTTAAAAGCCCTCGATTTTTGCGGTTGTCTGTCAAAATCTTACTAATTAAGGGAAGGTTCATATCTAACGGAACATGCGTCGCGTATTATCGGTCGCGTAACGCCAGAACAGACAAATGTATAGAAAAACACTTGACCGTTCACACTCAACCGATGATACGTTAGTGCGTCCCATGATACGCTCGACGTATTTTACGTCAGATATGAACCTTCCCTATAACCACCCTTGTGATCCCTACACATATACTCTTTACAATAACTTGCATCGGAGGCTGCAAGTTTGTGTGCCTTCCGCAGGCTTCGCCCGTAGTGGAGCGTAAGGTGTTACCAACCACTTTAGGTCTAAGATATCAAGGGAACCTACCTCATGTGTTTATCTTTTGCAGGTTTCAGTCGCTACAATATGGGCATGTTCCTACTATGTGCCAGCATCATCATCGGCATGACCTTCGAGATCTTCTCTGTGTCCTACCTGGTCCCAGCCAGCGTCTGCGAGCTGCATACCAGTAGCACCCAGCAGGGACTGGTGGCATGTGTGCCTTTGATTGGTTAGTAGCTTCTGAATCATCATCATCATTATTTCAGCCAAAAGATGTCCACTGCTGAACTTAGGCATGCCCCAAGTGTCACCTCATTGCACAGCTCTGTGCCTCCGCATCCAGCGGATTCTAACAGCCTTAACCAGGTCAGCGGTCCACCTCGTGGGAGGCCTGCCGGTACGTGGTCGCCTCTTCAAAATTTACCGGCCCCATCGATTGGCAAGTTTTCGGGCTATATCGGCAACCTTGGTTCTCCTGTGGTAATCTTCATTTCTTCTTCTTGCTTCTTAATAATATTATCATAACAAATGAACTGTTACAGGGATATTCCTAGATTTTGCTTTACATTTCATACAATTGACCATGAATTATTTCTGACTAAAATGGTCATTGCGGAATAAGAGGAATAAGTGTAAATTCAGATACAAGTGACTTTCTTTATGAATAAATGACTATGACTAATATTCCTTTTTTGACCAGGTATAATAACATCGTCGCACATCTGGGGCTACCTGGCCGACACGAGGGGTCGGCGGAAGATCCTCATCATCTCTATGATCATCGGCTACGTGGCTGGCACCGCTGCCGCCTTCTCCCCCAACTGGATCGTGCTGAGCATGCTTAAGTTACTCTCGTCAGCCTCGTAAGTATCTTAAATTCATTACACATTTGAAAAACATATAGGTTCTTAGTTATGAAAAACCACCAAGTGCGAGTCGGACTCGCGCACGAAGGGTTACCGTACCATTATCGCAAAAAACGGCAAAAAAATCACGTTTGTTGTATGGGAGCCCCACTTAAATATTTATTTTATTCTGTTTTTAATATTTGTTGTTATAGCTGCAACAGAAATACATCATCTGTGAAAATTTCAACTGTCTAACTATCACGGTTCATGAGATACAGCCTGGTGACAAAAAGACAGACAGACAGACAGACGGACCGTGAAGTCTCAGTAATAGGGTCCCGTTTTTACCCTTTGGGTACGGAACCCTAAAAATTATGCAAAATCAAGTTCATGACTCATTTACTCAAATTAAGCGGAGAGCTGGCACTTTATGAACGTCAAAGTTTTATATAGAGACAGTTCCCCAAAACGCCCGCCCGTCACCACTGCGGTGTATTCAACACACTCCGTAGCAAAAGCAGCTGTGCCTAAGGAATGCAAATCCGTACCATAAAAGGAATCCGATATCAAAACGGATTAGAAATCCGGCTTTTATAGCTTTTTTAAAGAAAATTTTAAGTTTTCAATAAATCAGTGTTAGCTTAAATAAAATGCATGTTTTGGTAAAATCCTTAAATTTTAACCTCATTTGGTAGCAATTGAAGTTCTTGCCCGAATTCTTCACGGCACGGCAAGCTACAATTTATGTAGGCGAATTTATGAGGAGTTGCTCTGACTTTATTTATTACTAGTTGTTCCCCGCGGCTTCGCTTCCGTGGTCCACCCCACTTGACCCGTTTTCGGGATTAAAAAATAGATAGGCTAGTCACTCAGGAATAATGTAGCTTTCTACTGGTGAAAGAATTTTTTAAATCGGTCCAGTATTTTCGGAGCCTATTCGGTACAAATAAGCAAACAAACAAAAAAATCTTTCCTCTTTATAATATTATTAAGTATAGATTATTAGTATATTAGTATAGTATATTAGTATTAGTATAGATTCGGAATTTGATGAAACTTTACAGAAATATAGTTTATACATCAGAACAACACATAGGCTATATTTTATAAAGATATTAGGAGAATTACCAACAACACGCGGGTGGCACCGCGGGTTTGTGAGTGCGTGTGTGTGTTTGTTACTTCTTGACACTCAAACGGCTGGACGGATTTGGATAAAATTTGGCACAGAGATGGATTATAGTCAGCAATAGCACATAGGATACTTTTAACACCATAATTATTAACTATTTTTGGCAGTATTGGGCAAATTTAAAAGTTATTCAATAAATTGAATAAAAAAGATATATAATGTTGTGTTTATATGTTTTTCTTTTTTTGCTGTCAATTCTGAGCATTTTTTGAGGATTCTAGAGCTTCTAAAAATAATTTATCATCAAAAAGGAAAATATAGGGGCACAGTATATAGCTTTCAGGTTATGGAATATTTTTTAAATTGGTCCAATATTGGAGGAGGTGAGAGCCAAATATCAAATTATTTACTTTTTACTTAGGATACTTAGTCGGATATCTGCAACCGCATTTCCTCTTAAAATAACAAGAAAAAAATTGGTGTACTATAAGTTCACCACTACCCAACCCTTGGGGTAAAACAGGGGTGGTTCCGAATGGTGCCAGACGTAAAGAATTTCACCATCCCATGTCTTCCCGTGGGTGTCGTAAGAGGCGACTAAGGGACAAACCAGAGAATGGGCAGCAGCGTTCTCTGTGCTTCTATAACAACCATACTGCGATCGCCAACCCGCCTGCCAAGCGTGGCGATTATGGCAAAACCCCCCCCCCCCCATGAATAGCACAAATAAAAAATGGCCCCTAGTGCCCGGCAGCCTGCCTACCCTCGACTACGGTAGCGGTCGAGGTTACGGCATGGCAAGGGGTGCCAAGAATCTCCGGACGGGATCCGGCTACCCTAACAAACACCGACGACTGGACCTGGCAACATACAACACGCGCACTCTTCGGACCGACGAAAAGATCACCGAACTCGAAGAGGAATTGAGCAGGTTGCGATGGAGTATTATAGGGTTATCTGAAGTCCGAAGAGAGGGGGAGGACTCGATAATCCTCAAATCCGGCAATCTGCTCTATTTCCGAGAGGGTGACCGGCAGTCCCAGGGTGGTGTCGGGTTTATCGTCCACAAGTCCCTTGTGAACAACGTGGCTTTGTTGTTCACAAGGGACTTGTCGAGAGATCGAGAGAGTGTCGATCAGGGTGGCGTACCTGATACTCAGAATATCCGCAAGATATTCGCTGAAGGTCATACAGGTCTACGCCCCAACCTCGGCACAACCCGACGACGAGGTAGATACCATGTATGAGGATATCTCCAGAGCCATGCATGGTTTCAAAACTCACTTCAACGCGAAAGTGGGCAAACGAGACGAGGATGAGCTGCAAGTGGGGCAATTTGGAGTTGGACGTCGGAACCACCGGGGTCACCTACTGGCCAGTTTTATGGAGAAGGAGGGCCTCTATATGATGAACTCCTTCTTCAAAAAGCGTGAATATAGGAAGTGGACCTGGCAGAGCCCCGATGGTGCAACAAAAAATGAGATCGACTTCATCATGTCAACCAGGAAGCAAATGTTCAATGATGTCTCTGTGATCAATTCGGTAAAAACCGGGAGCGATCACCGCATGGTAAGAGGCACATTGAACATTAATATTAAGCTTGAAAGGTCTCGACTGATGAAGTCCACGCTCCGTCCAGCACAGATTCAGGTCCAAAACCCCGAGAGCTTTCAGCTCGAACTCCAGAATCGTTTCGAGTGCCTAGGGAGCTCAGTGGACGAATACAATGGACGAAGACGAACCCGTCGTTCGTGGAAGCTGTCCATACGGTCCGGTCTAAGTTTTTCAAGACCCGTCGTACAGATAGAAACAAAAAGCTCTCTAATCCTACTCTCAAGCTTATGAAGGAGAGGCGTGAGATGATCCTGCAGTCTTCAGATGAGGCGTGCAAATATCGGCAGCTCAATAGACACATCTCTAAATCCTTGAAAAGAGATCTCCGCCGCTTTAACACCGAGCGTATTAAAGACGCGATTGAGCGAAATAAAGGCTCCAAGGTATTTGCAAGGGATCTGGCTATTGGGCACCGGAGTTTCTGAGGGAGATCGAGACATTCTATGGGCAGTTGTACACATCAATCAGCAAGCCCGTTGCGAGTCTAGCAAACGACCCAAGAGCTAGATTGACCCGACACTATACCGAAGATATCCCGGACGTCAGCCTGTACGAGATAAGGATGGCTCTGAAACAGCTTAAAAACAACAAGGCGCCGGGTGATGACGGAATCACGGCTGAACTCCTGAAAGCGGGTCCCTTCAGGAGCTGTTTGATGCCGTCATACTCGAGGCCAAAACGCCACAGGCATTGTGCAGGGGTGTGGTGGTACTCTTCTTCAAGAAGGGCGACAATGCCCGACTGAAGAACTATAGGCCCATCTCACTTCTTAGCCATGTCTACAAGTTGTTTTCAAGAGTCATCACGAATCGTCTCGCGCGCAGGTTTGACGATTTCCAGCCTCCCGAACAAGCCGGATTCCGAAAAGGCTTTAGCACCGTAGACCACATACATACGCTGCGGCAGGTCATACAGGAGACCAAAGAGTATAACCTGCCTCACTGTTTAGCGTTTGTGGACTACGAGAAAGCCTTCGATTCGATCGAGACTTGGGCTGTACTGCAATCTCTCCAACGGTGCCAGATCGACTACCGGTACATTGAGGTGTTGAAGTGTTTGTACAAAAACGCCACCATGTCAGTCCGTCTTCAGGGTCAGACCTCGAAACCAATCCTTCTCCAGCGCGGCGTGAGACAGGGAGACGTCATTTCTCCGAAACTGTTCACTGCTGCGCTGGAGGATGTCTTCAAGGTTCTGGATTGGAAGGCGCTTGGCATCAACGTTAATGGCGAGTACATCACTCACCTTCGGTTTGCCGACGACATAGTGGTCATGGCTGAGACCATGGAGAGCCTCAGTACAATGCTCGATCACTAGGTGGACCGATGACCTGGTTAAGGTTGCGGAAAGGCGCTGGATGCGAGACGCACGGGATCGGTCAATGTGGCGACACCTGGGGGAGGTCTATGTATGTGTATCCAGCAGTGGACGTCTTTCGGCTGAAATGATGATGATGATTTTATGACGGTGTCTTTCTTTCAGTGTGTCGGGTTCCATGGCATTATCAATTACTTTGCTGAGTGAATGCACGCCGGCTGCCAAGAGAAGCACCCTGATCTTACTGATCACTAGTGTGTATTTGGCATCTATTGGAGTCATGGCAGGTAATATTGCATTCATTTTAAAATCTTCTCGTTCGTTTTTTTCATTGCTGAAGGTCTTGCCCATCTTGGAAACCTTTCACGGAGTTACTCACAAGCTGCTGACAAGGCAATCTGTCTTTCGATCTTCTGAGTCCAGTAATCTGATATGACCGGCGATGGAAAAGGACCACGTGGAGCTACCGCGTGATCATTTTCCATCCACTTCTCCCAATACAACGTTTAACTGGTTGAGAATGGACTTATTAGTGCATTTTGCTCTCCATAATATGCGCATCATTCATTTCAGAAACTACAGAACGCCACCTGCTACGATCCTTGCATACCTACTTCTTTTGCATCACTCACATTCATACATCTTTATTTTTAAATAATTACATAAATCGTTTATTTTGAAAAATACATTTGTTCTTAAAAGTACAAACCACAAGTCCAGAGTGTCGAAAGCCTTCTTATAATCGATGAACAGCTCCAGTCTGGATGCGCCCCATTAATCCTAACACAAGCATTGGAATCCCTATATAGAGATTTCAGTGCCCGTACCAAGCGCTAGTCCACACCGTATCAAGATAGTGTCGACACAGTCCATCCCACCACACACTGTCATAGACCTTATCTAAGTCAACGAAAGCACAGTAGACTTTTTTGTGCTTTGCCACTTTGATGTTTTTCGCCTATGCACCTCAAGGAGAAGATCTTATCAATACAGCCCATTCCCTCTCTAAATCCTGCGTGCACTTCTCATAATTATTCATACGTCACTTTTACCACTCTATTTATTAAAACTTTCTCATATAATTTGCCAACAACACTCAAAAGACCAATGCCGTGGTATTTTTTATACTCCTGCCGTGAGCCTTTTCCCTTATATAGTGGTACGATTACAGCCTTGCACCAGTCATCCGGCACGCGGCCATATCTCCAACACATATTAAAGATCCGGCACAACAGGCTTGCTACCACTCCGTCACCGCCCTTTAACATTTCAGCAGATACTCGGTCATACCAATAATACAGCTTTACCAATCTTCATCCCAATCAATGCTCTTATAATTTCATCCATTTCTATTTTTACCCGACTGCCGAAGGAGGGTAATGTGTATATCAGTCTATATATGTATGTATGTATGTATGTATGTATGTATGTATGTAAGTATGTATGTAAGTATGTATGTATGTATGTTTGTTCCTATGTGGCGTTCTAGAGACCAAACGCGTGGGCCGATTTTGATGGTTCTTACGTCAATCGATTCGTCTTAACCCCGCGAGTGTCACTGGCTACATTAAAATTGGAAAATAGGAAAATGGCGGTTCTTGGGCGCCATATTGTGGGGGCCCAATTTATTTTTTTCTTCCAATCCTATCGTATGTGGCGATTTCAAAAATATATAATACTTATATGTTTAAATGTACCTAATTCGAAAAAAAATAAAACTAAAAAGTTATAAATAAAAAAAGTTAATTAATAAAATCAAAAAACCCGACTGCTTGAAAAGCGAACTAAAAAGACGTAAACAAGGAGAAAATCATGATGTGCAGTCGGAGGATACGTCTGGTTTTGGTCAGCCAGCTCGCGAAATGTATCCTCCGACTGCACATCATGATTTTCTCCTTATTTACGTCCTTTTAGTTCGCTTTTCAAGCAGTCGGGTTTTTTGATTATTTTAATTAACTTTTTAATCTTATTCTTTTTCTCTTCGTCTGAGTTTGGGTCTAGAAAAACTCGCCAATTGGCAATGAAACACACTCCCGTTTACTGCATCTACAATATTCTAGCTAAACCATCATCGTCTTTTATATTCTAGTGGTAGCGATACCAGTCTTGCCACTGACGTTCTCCTACTACATACCATTCCTGGACATCTATTTCAACTCCTGGCGTGTTCTGGACCTGATCTTCGCAGTGCCATGTGCCATCAGTGCTTTTGGGTGCTACTTTGCTAATGAAAGCCCCAAGTATCTGGTCAGTGTTGGCAGGGATGAAGATGCTCTCGCAGTTCTGAAGACGATGTATGTTATAAATACTGGGAAGAGTGCTGATAGCTATAAGGTCAGTAAAGAATAGCAATAAGAAGCTCATCAGCGATGAGGCACTGGTTAAGTCAAAGCTCCAGAGCCTTGAACATCGTCGCCGAGTTGCCAGCTTGTCGGTTTTTTATCGGTTACATTTCGGGGAGTGTGCGATGGAATTGCATGATCTAATTCCGCCCAGCCCGTTTCATCATCGGACTACCAGACGTACGGCGATGCGCCATCGGTACATGGTGGACATCCCACCCATACGCACTAAACGTTTTGAGAATACTTTTATTATGCTTACAGCTAAGGAGTGGAATTCCCTGCCGGAGTCTGTGTTTCCCGATAGCTACAATCTAGGGGTCTTTAAGTCAAGGGTGAATAGGTTACTACAAGGCAAGCGTGCTCCATCGTAGACCACATCTTCACTTACCATCAGGTGAGATAGTGGTCAAGCGCGAGCCTATCATATTATTAAAAAAAAAAGTAAAAGTCATGAGTAGAATCCTTTTAGAAGGCATTTCTTCGAGGAAGTACTAAAATCATAGCTACGTTTGCCGCTTAACTACTATTTGAACCAACATAACAACTCCAATGAGTTGTTTTCTGCTTTCAAAGTCAAATGTATTTATTTCATCTAGGCCATTATGCGGCACTTTCGAACCGTTTGGGCGCATTATGTCCAATTCGCAAAACGTCCAGCTGTCCAATTCGCAATTGGTCCAGTTCGCAATTGGTCCAATTCGCATTTGGTCCAATTCGCAATAGGTCCAATTCGCAACTGGTCCAGTTTGCAATAAGTCCAATTCGCAATTGGTCCAGGCGTCCTTGATAACGATAGGAGTATTTAGACGACCCCCACGTGAGGTTGGGTGAGATTCGGCTCGAAGTAAAAATGCATATAATTATTGATCAACACATATATTAGAAAAACAAAACATATCGGTATAAATAATTAAGCCTGATATATCATAATCACTCAAATGTCACCCAAATCACTCAAAAAAGACATAAAAATCACTACGGTTAGTTACTGAAAATGAGGTTACTAGCCGTATGGTGAGGGGCGGACAGAACAGAATACAATTGAATTAAAAATAGTAGTATGCACTTTTTAATGAATAGTATCATATTAATAATACATACGTTTGTTGTTTATAAAAATATCAGAAAACGAAATTAAAGGAAACAGAATCTATCTACTAAACTTCGTAAACAATGTTTTTTAATGCCTTGAACTATTCTACTACGATGCGGTTCTAAAGCTCAATAATCTCTGCGTATGAAAAAGATTTAGGACGATTAAAATACCTAACAAGGATATACCTAATTAACGACTATAATTTGAATTGGTCAATTTGCTAACTGGACCCTTTGCTAATTGGACAATTTGCGATTTGGACAAATTGCAAATTGGACAAATTGCGAATTGGACAATTTGCGAATTGGACAGTTTCTGATTTGGACATTTTGAGCTCATTGGACATTTTGCGAATTGGACATAATGCGCCTAAACGCGAAAATTTACATGTAATAAAAAATTGATTCTACCGTGCATTCGTTTGAATTGGGATGATATATTTATGAAGAATAACAAACTTCTAGCCAATTTGCCTGATAGTTGATACATTTGTAAGTTCTTTGTATTCTAATTGCTTGCTATTTTCCAGATTGAGGCTCTAGAATTAGATGAAGATCATTCTTCTTCGTTTAGCAAAGGATTCTGGGGCTCCATAGCGTCACAGATAGTACCAATCGTGAAACCACCATTGCTGAAGTATACTTTACTTCTGTCTTTTCTTTTCGTCATCTGTTATATTACGTAAGTATTAAATAAATCGACAGGTAACTATAGAAAGAACCTTTGTGTTCTGGATAAAACGCCCGAACTATTTCCTAAAAGTATCCAAAACTCTAAAACTAGCTAGCCAATACAATTATTTTCTTTCTAGGATGAACGCTTTCTTCGTATGGTTGCCTTACATATTAAATGCCTTCATGGCTTCCGTAGTGGGAGGTCAGAGGCATCTTACCATCTGTCAAATGATCAGGCTTTCTGCAAATTCCACATCAGTTCAAGAGGTAAGGTTAATAAAACACCTTTTTAGGGTTCCGTACCCAAAGGGTAAAAACGGGACCCTATTACTGAGACTTCGCTGTCCGTCTGTCTGTCTGTCTGTCACCAGGCTGTATCTCATGAACCGTGATAGTTAGACAGTTGAAATTTTCACAGATGATGTATTCCTGTTGCCGCTATAACAACAAATACTAAAAACAGTATAAAATTAATATTTAAGGGGCCCCCCTTAAATATTAATTTTACCATACATCAAACGTGATATTTTTGCCGTTTTTTGCTCGATATTAATAACGGCAACAGGTAGACGCTTGAAATATTCACAGAATATTTATTTGTATATTCTCTTCAAAAAATAATAATTATTAAATTAGAATAAAATTAATTAAGGGGGGCTTCCATACAACAAACGTGATTTTTTTGCAGTGTTTTGCGATAATGGTACGGAACCCTTCGTGTGCGAGTCCGACTCGCACTTGGCCGGTTTGTATTATTGTAAGGCTCATGGTTGACCAACATCTCACCATCGGGTAAACGATGATGTGGTCGACGGTAAAACACGTTTGCCTTTACATTCTCGACTTAAATAATCCCAGGTTATAGCTAGAAAGAAACACAAGACTCCGGCAGGAAATTCCAATCCATAGCAGTACGCACAGTGAAAGTATTCCCAATTCCCTGTAGTTATTTTTGTCAAATGCTAACCATGACGGCTGATAGAAGTTTAAGTTACTATCCATCTAATCATCTTTTGATTTTTTAGATACAAGACTGCTCTATGAACACTCAAGCAATGATTTTGGTATTCGGTATCAATATGGTTTTGGCTGCTGGTAACATTTTAATGAGTAGCATCATCAACTGCTTTGGAAGAAAGGGTCTCTTCATAGGCATCCAGGTAATATTTTATATTATAATATATCAAATATATAATATAATATATCAAATATTTTTTTAGACAATTCCCTAGTTTAGGCCAATCTTTATATGGACATTGCCTGGCTTGTAAGCTTAGCCCGTATACATATAAAAAAATATTATATAAAACTAATTGATTTCAGTTTATTGCTGGTGTAGTGGCATTGGTCATCAATACAAGCCCCTACTGGATCCTGAGTGCTGTCATGTTCATGGTCTTCTTGTCAGCCATCTTTAACTTTGGTTTCCTCAGCTCTTACAGTGTCGACGTCTTTCCTACTTATGTCAGGTTAGTTAAAAATATTGCATTTGGTCACTAACCCATTGAGTGCCCGATACGTGGAACCACGCGAGAAACAAAGGTTTTTCATTGTTTCGGTA
This sequence comes from Anorthoa munda, assembly GCA_945859665.1. NCBI lineage: Eukaryota > Metazoa > Arthropoda > Insecta > Lepidoptera > Noctuidae > Anorthoa > Anorthoa munda. The sequence goes on along the minus strand of OX243901.1, from coordinate 3,426,983 downwards.
ATTACTGTATTCAACTGGTTAAATAATACTATTTACTAAATTACCAAGTACAGAAAATACTTCCATGATGAATTTTGGAAGTCGGTGTTCCTGTTTTGTTTCTTCGTTTTTTGACACCGGCTTCCGAAATTCAAGTTATTTTTCAATTTGTAGTTTTTTAATATGGAAGTCGGTTGTATTTTTTTGTAAAAGTTTTTATTTTTCACTTTTTAGTTTTGGTACTTATTGGACCAGTTCTATAAGCTATGTACGTATAACGCCCAAAGTGATGCCAGAATAGATTAACCCAATAACGTGAAACTTAAACAAAACCGGTGGAATGAGAGTATACCAGGGTGAACTGTTCACACCTGCGTACCCCTTTAGATCCATACCAGTGTGATGTTATGTTATGAAATGGTGTAAACATTAAACAGACCTACGATTGCAGTTATTCCGAGTGATTTGCCGTCACTTATTGAAGAGTTCCGATATATAACTCCGAAGTTCTTCATCAAATCTTGATGGGATTTAAATGGAACCACATGACAAGCACCAGCTTTCAAATAAAAAAAAAGGATCATCAAAATCGGTTCACCTAGTAAAAATTTCTCAGATAACACACATTAAAAAAAATACAGTCGAATTACCTCCTCTTTTTTGGGAAGTCGGTTAAAAATATTTGTATTGGCATGCATATTATTCAGTATATTATTATTGACTGTACGGTAGATAGAATTAAGATATTTTTGCAAATGGTGAAGGCGAAGATCGATAAATTGAATCATGTTGAACAAGTATCTTAACATCATATCATTATCACACTATTTAGTGTCAATTTGATCTGATACTACTGTCAAGTTGACGATAAACTCAAGTAATGCGTAGATTGATAAATAGATTATCGGGATTTTTAAAGATTATTTGACGGCAAGGTGTCTAATTAAGCTTTCTATGATGGCGTTAGTTCTTCAGGTAACTTAATAGTACTTCCTTGTCATGCAAATATTGTTCTGCTTTCTTATTCTTGTAGTGATTTACAATCTAGGTGCTGCAGTAATGTACCTTAATTATATGAACTTGCGCCGGAGGATGCAAGGAAACCAATTTAGTGGACAAATTTAATTATAAAAGAATAAATACAATATAAATTAATCCTACTATCTTGCTTTCTAATGGGATAGTCCAGATTGATGAATTTTTGTTACTCAATCACGGCAGAACCACTGAACACATCTGGATGAAAATTGGTACAGAAATACACATCTATCTGGAATAGCATATATGCTACAAATTTTCATCCCGGTATAATGTTGTCTTGGGATAAGAAAACACCTTTCACACGGGCTAAGCCGCTGGCAGAAGCTAGTGATAATATAATAATAAGATCCAATAATATAATAAGATCCAATGTCCTATCTGGGGAAGAGGGCGTCTACGTCCTCCATCGCGACCAGTCTTCAACTTCTCGCTTCAACTCGCTCCACGGCATCCCTATGCTCGTCACATCAGGCAGTACGGTGCGTCGCCAGCTTTGGCGGGGACGGTCACGCATTATTTTTCTTGAGTGTTCCAAACCATGGCCTGTTTAGGAATATGATTGGAATCTCTCCGGAGCAAAGTCAATGTCAAAAATATTTATTTCAATAAGGCCACTAAGCGTCACTTTTGAACGTCAACAATTAAAATTTACACGTAATAATAATTGATTCTACCGTCCATTCGGAAAAGTAGCTTGTTATGGAGAAGAACGGACAAGAAACTCCATACTTACTCTTCTCCATAAGTGGTTTACAATATTTAATATATAAGTTTAATATATATAAGTACATACATTAATAAATATGAATTTATTAATGTATGTACTCATATATGTGACGACGATGCACCCAGAATAGCACTTCCTACTATACTTCGTATAAAGTATTAAACACATTAACAGGTAAATTCAGTAATTTGATAAATAGGAACATGGTTCTCACATACTTACAAATATTGCAAACAGAGGTAATATACTTAATTTAACACGGAACAGGACCATAAGAGCAACCTTATGGAAGGGTCCACAGGGGAAGAGAAACAGAGGCAGACCACTGACACGATGGGAGGACGAGATCATAAGAACAGCCGGCTCAAATTGGAGCCAAATAGCAAAAGACAGACACACTTGGGCATCTTTGGAGGAGGCCTTTACCCAATCTGGGGTTCTTGCAAAATAAGAAAACTAATAAACTAACCAATACATTTAATACAAGAAACTAACCCACTAACATATTATACCTGATAGAAATTAAGTTAACATTGTACATACATTCGCAAGGAATAAAAGGCTTTTTTATTTTTATTTTTATTTTATTTTATTTTATTTATAACACGGAACAGTGTGTGAGTCAATTCGTTAAACAAAAAAAGACGGAATAGGTACAGTAACTATGAATAGGTATATAAATTAACTAATTTGATTTTGTCTTCACTAAAGATTAGACCAACATGTTCCCAAGCATTCTTATCTTGAATATAATCATCTAATTTGTAATATACTTGTTTACAAAGTGTGCTTTTAACTTAAGTGATAATAGTAATTTACTTTCAATTAGTTTCAAATATGTCACAAGGTATTTTTTGTTATAGAATTTAACACAGTACCTCATTAAAGATGAGTGTACTTAAGCTAATCTATAAGATGATTGATCTATCTTATCGAGCGTGTGACCAATCCATCTCCATTTACGACGCTTGATCTATCTGTCAATCGTGCTCTCGCGGCATCTCTCCAACAGCTCTCTATGTAAAAGATAGTCTCGGGCTAATATATTCCGAGGATACGGCGAAGGCGAGGTTGACGAAGACCTGGGTTTGGCGTGAGATGTCAGTTGTTACTTTCCATGTTTCGCACCCGTAGAGCAGCCCGGATTTGATATTGGACCCGAAGATCTTGAGTTTAATATATCGGGTCAGTTTCCCTCAGCTGCGCGAAGGTAGCTCTTGCTATGGTGATCCGTGAAGTAATGTCCTCTTCAGTTCCTCCAGTGTGTGTTGGCTGCAGTTGCGATGTGCGGTAGTGATGTCAGGCGTTCCTCCTATTGTATCGATGAGACTTTTAGCAAAAAAAAAATATATTTATTTTTCAGAGCTATGGCCGTATGTCTCACCCTGATGGTTGGTCGTGGCAGTGCGGTCATCGGTATCAACGTCCTCAAGCGACTCCTTGACGAAAATTGCGAAGCTGCTTTCTACATCTTTGGATCTGTTACTTTTGGTGAGTCAAGTCGTATATTTAACACCTGTTAAGCAACACCTGAATCTGGCACTTTGTGCAGTTTCATATCAAATATTTAACGAGCTATTATACAATACCGGTGATTGCTCCTAGAATAACAGAAATATTCAACGACATCTTATTAACCGAGAGTATATCTCAAAAATCAACTATAACATTGATTCATAAAAAAGGGGACCAAGGCGATATGGGCAATTACAGAAATATAAGTTTGATGTCATACATACACAAAGTGTTCTCAAAGATAATTTTATCATGAATTGCTGTCACGCTCAATGAAATCCAACCCGAAGAACAGGCTGGCTTCTGAAACTAATTTTCAACATTCACATGTTAAGACAGCTAGGTGCTTCAAAAATGTAAGGAATACAAAAAAAGTATACAACTTTGGGTATGTGGACTTAAACAAAGCATTTGCAACTATATTACTTTTTACTTATATTATTTTTCCCGGAAAACCACAGGTAAAGGGGTAAAAATACGAGTTTGATGCGGACGAAGTCGCGGGCAACAGCTAATAGATTATAACAATGCAATTTTACCTTACGCAAATAAACAATAATTCACTCTAAAAGTACAAAGTATATTTTGACGTAGAAAATGTGTATTGTTAACCTATATAATAACAATAATAAATTTTTCAGGTGGTGGCCTCGTCGGATTTCTCCTGCCTTCAGACGCAAAGATCCGAGAACAGAAAAAGAAGCTAAACACGTGAACATTCAAAGAAAATCATTTTGTTTTTTCGTTCCCACATAAAAACAAGTCTACATTTCGTCCAAGTTTGAACTTCGAAATTTTTAAGATGTTTCTGATAGATGTAAATGGCGTTACATATCTAACTCAATACCTAGCTGTTAGCTATATATTTAGTCAATGAAACAGTAAAAAAACTACACGGTCAAAATAACTATGCACCTCGCTAGAATGCAACCCCACTCCTGCCTACACATCAAGCATACGTGTCCCGCGTTCGCCTCGTGAGCCAATAGCCGCGTACTGACTGAGCAAGCAGCGTCGCGAGGCAGCCGCGCGAGGCAAATCCTCGGTTGGTCAGGACGTGCCTCGGTCGAGGCAAACGCACGCGCTGCCTCGCCCGAGCGTACCGCAGCCCGAGCCAAACGTTGTCGGTTTTTGTCGATGCTCAAAAGCGCCTTAGTAAGTTTACCGCGCGCACTCAAGACGCTTGTGTTTTGCCTCACTTGTTCGACGAACGGCGGAATCGTTTGCGTCATGGATAAAGAATAGTGCCTTAAATTAATACAATTATATGGCGAATATGGACTACTTTGGGACACACAATGTTCTGATTATACTAATAGAGGACTAAGAGAAGATGCGCGGAGAAACATAAACCGGAAAATTAAAATTCCAACCACGGACTTAAAAAAATGGATTCTGTGCTAGGATTTTATAGAAGGGAAAAGTCACGCGAAAAGAAATGCCGTATAACAGGATCTTTTTTATATAAGTCGAAGAATAAATATAAAGGCAGTGTTGGCGCTAGCTCTCCGAACATACGGCCTCGTGACGGTCTTGAGCAAAACTGGCTATAAGCTGCGTTAGGCACGCGCAGTCTCTGTTCGACTTCACGTTAGACTGAGCGCTCGATGCTGGCTCAGCCTCACCGTGGCTCGGCATTGGCGCGCGCGCGGCAAACGTTGCGCGGCAAGTGTCCGAGGCTGCCTCGCGAGGCGGCCCGCTCGGTCAGTGCGCTATAGCGAGACAGTAATTTTGACCGAGTTATACAGTGTTTAGTCACCCACCATATTCAGTTAATTTTTAAAACCGCAATGAGATAGATAAGTAGTAAAATAACTGCAAAAAAAAAAAATCTTAATAAAAAGGTCAGTCAAAGAATGTTGTGATAATTAAGATTTTTTGTTAAAAATGTTTTTATTCTATGGTTGTTTGAAAACAGAAATAAATTATTTTGAATAATTTCCCTCTTGTTATTATCATTATCATTTTGTTTGCCCTTCATCATTATTGTCATTTCAGAAGTTTTATTTCTTTCTTTTCAGCTTTAGTCTACCATCACTAAAAAATAGCAAGTTCTATTATAGTAAGGTACCTAAAGGGTTGTCAAATACACGTAATAAGCCAATTTACACATTCTGTTGTGCTGTTTGTCGCTAAGGAGTTCGGTTGTATGCTCCATACCTTGAGAACTGGTGGATGAGACTTGCACTATATCCTAAGTTGAGAGATACCTAATCTAATAAAAAAAGAATGATGAAGATCCGATCACTAGTTTCGGAGAAATGCGTGGACAAACACACATACATACATCCAAACTTACAAACATACAACCATACAATCATACAAACATACAAACATAAAAATTTCATAAGAAATTTGGCACACGTGTTTAGAAGCCCATAGGGATATCACGAAATCACGACACATGTCGAATATTCTTGTTTATTACGTATTCTTACGAAAAATGTTTAGTGATATGAAAAAATGCTAGTATAATGTCAGTGATATGTCGTTTCACTAAACTAAATCTAGTAAAAAGTCAAAACCAAGGACTACTTGTATAACAAGGCAGTAATAATAAAAAAATCTTTTAACGAAAAAATACTACCGCCTTCCAAATAAAAACACTACAAAGGGAAAAATAACTTTTTTTTTACAAGTCGGTGTCTTTGGTAGGTACCAAGTTTTTTCATTATGGACACCGACTTCGAAAAAGAAAAATATTTTTACCTTTGTAGTGTTTTCGGTTGGAAGTCGGGAAGGGAGAAAAATAAAAAAATCTTTTTACAAAAAAATACTATTTTTTGTAAAAAGATTTTTTTATTTTTCTCTTTTTAGTTGTACCTAATAGGCAAGTCTTAAGTAAGTACTTATAAGGCCAGAATAGATTACCCGAATACCATGCAACTTGAACATAACTGGTGAAATGAGAGTGTACCAAGGTGAACTCTACACATCTGCGTACCCCTTTAGAGCGTACTGGCGTGATGTTATGATATAAAATGGTATAAACAATAAACAGTCTTGCGATTGCAGCAATCCCGAGAGTTTTGCCATTATTTATTGAAGAGTTATGTTGTATATCTCCGAAGTTCTTCATCAGATCTTCACCAAATTAAAATGGGACCAATTTCGAAACATACTCTATCAAACAAAAAAGAACTTTTAAAAACGGTCCATAATTGACGGAAATATCGGTGAACAAGTACAAAAAAAAACATAGAACCTCCTCCTTTTTGGAAAGTCGGTTAAAAATAGTGCAGTCATGATGAAAACCAAAATAAAAATTGGTCAACAAGGGTGGCAGGTAGCACGTGTTAGTGAATATAAAACTGATTTTTTGTATTTAATAGACATTTAATTATCTAATTACTTATGGGATTACTATGACACATTATCTGTACATTTTATTTCACTTTCCGCGGGTGTACATAATAATATATTTACTTAGTACAAACATCGCTATCTGATGATTGTGTCATTTGGAATATTAGGGTTCCGTGTGTTTATGAGAAGTGACTCAACCTGAGGCTCTAGAGCCTTCTAGACAATGTGAATTCCTACCAGCGATGAGTTTAAATTCCTAAATGTGATCTCTGACTTTTCGCACTAGAACTGATAGAATTCTGTGGTGGATTAGTTTAGGGAACGCCAAATTCGGCTCAATTTCTTTTTCTTGCTTGCTTAAAATTAAAAATAAACAATATTAAATACCTAAATATTTTTAGGTCCACTCACACAATAGGTATGTTGACCAAATATATCTATTTATTCCGTCAGTTAAATAACCTAAACATATTGGACACGTATTTTTTCTTTTGCCTCGTATACAAAAAAATACGAAGATACAGTGCGTTGAAATATCATGTGATGTCTCGGTGTGCTGCACTTTATACTGACAAAGTGACGTCACAAGTCCCCACTCCTGAACTTTGATACGCTTTATCTTTGTCAATTTTATAAATTTGATAAAGCAAAAAATACGTGTCCAATATTAATTGATAATCTCACTGACGGACTAAATAGAATTATCATTTTTCTACCCAGGAAACATCGCTATTCACTCAACATGTTACAAGTTTCATCACTTATTTTTTACTACGTATTTGCGTAGTCGTATTTGGGTTGCGGGCGTTTTTATTATCTAGCTAGTGTGCTAGGTTTACCCAGTAGGCGCAATGCCGGGCGAAACCGAGGCGCGGTAAACCTAATGTTTAGCTCAAAAAATTTATACAAATACAAATACAAATATTTATTGGAACAAAAACATAATACAATTTTTGTGTACGTTAATATGTGTGTGTGTGTTTATGCTAGGTTGGTAGGGCCACACTACATATTTTGCTAATAAGCACGCATTACAACTATGTTTATTTATTTATTCAGGACCTCCAACGAAAGATGTACACAAAAAAACATAATTTATCATTAATATTAAGTAATGACAAGTGCACTCCCTCAATTATAGGAGGCCACAGCATGCGTAATTAAACGAAAATATAAATTATTTTCTAATTCTAGAACTAATTAGAAACTAAAATATAAATTCTTATTAAAACATAAAATAAAAACAAATGAAAACATGACATACCTACTTATAAATTATATTTTTTTTTAATGTTTTTTATGTATAAGTAAGTTATATTATTTATATCTATTGTACACTGACTGCCCTTAATTCTTCTCCTATTGTTCAGTCCATCCAAAGGTTGTCTGTAAGAGATTGCCCTGTGCGATAAGACCGCCCATTGTACACTTTGTTTATAAATTTTGTTCTGTATGTAATTTTTTATGGTGTGCAATAAAGAATATATAATAATAATAATAATAATAATATAAAAAGAGACTATCCTTATATTTAGTTAACCTTAGGATTTACCAACATTATGGCAAACCAGACGGCAAAAATCTACAGGAGTAACAAAATGCTAAATGTATACTTGTTACAAACAATATCAGGTTAAACAATTTTAAAATAAAAACATATTGGTAAACTGAAATGAAAAAATAAATAAAAATATATTTGTTACAGAGGGTAAGGCACTTTTAAAATAAACTATTTAAGATATAATATAAAATTAAATTCAAAATCTAAAACATAAAACTATAAAATAACTTAAAAAAACTGTTCTTCTAGTTAGGTACACGGACGGTATCGAATAGAAAGTATTGATACCGTACTCATGAGTAGTATCGAAAAAAATATTGCGTACTCATAAAAGTATCGAAACAAAAGTATCGAGTACTCGAGCTTTGGTCAATATCAGTCAGTAAATAACGTCAGTTTAACTTCAGTAGGGCAGGACATGAAAAAACAAAATAATAATCAAGCAAAATAATGATCAACCGTATTAATATAGCAGAAAAACAAAGTGCGAAAGTAATACGATAAAATTAAATGACAACGATGAACGAGTGAGTGAGTGAGTGGTTGATTAGTGTAGTAAATGAATAAAGAAAAGGTTAGGAATTTAACTGTGACCGGAAGGAACGATTTTAAGCAAAGATCGATGTAATGTTCTAGAAGGTTCAGAACGAGTGAACTAGATGGCGTTGCCATAACCATAAACATGAGCCGTAAGGTTAAAAGGGTAAGTTTTAAATAGGTAATTTCTAAGATTACCCATTTAAAATTTAATTTCTTATTCGATACGATACTTGGTAAAAAGTACTCTTTGAGTAAAAGTATCGAATGCAAAGTATCGAGTACAAAAGTATCGGTATCGAATGGAAATGTACTAGATACCACAAAGTTTCGATACAATTTTCGTGTCCCTACTTTTAGCCTGTCGCTCCGGATTCTTGTTTTTGAGACATATAAAATTATTTAAATACATAAAGACATTACAGACAAGAGTTACTACAAACAGAGGCAATATATGACGACACGGTTGGCGTAGTGGTTGGTCGGTGGTGCGCTGTGTCGGGGGTTCGATTCCCGCACGGAACAAATATCTGTATGGCCTACAGATAGTTGTTCCGGATCTGGATTTCTTGTTTATGTGAGTTTAAATGTTTGTAAACGCACCCACGATACAGGAAGAAATTCTGAGTGCGCGGCAACTTTATAAAAAATATAAAAAATATGTGTAATAAGCGTAGCTATTAACGACATTAAACATGCTCTTTTATTTCACATCACATCACATCATCAGCCTATTAATGTTCCCACTGCTGGGACACAGGTCTCCTCTCTGTGAAAGGGAATGGGCCGTAATCCACCACGCGGGCCCAGTGCGGGTTGGTGGATGTCACATGTCTTCAAATTTTTGGTTCTAGGATATGCCCGTTTTCTCACGATGTTTTCCTTCACCGTTTTGAGAGCAGTGGTGATGAAATAATTTACAGAAAGTAAAGCGCCTACCTGGGCTCGCACCCACGATCTACAACTTGTAAGTCGCGGCCGATACCACTGGGCCATCACTGTTCTTTTATTTCACCTACTTATTAATCCTAAAGCAACCGCTTTAGGTTTAATAAGTAGTAATAATTGTTTTTTTTTTGTATGATTCGATCTCAAAACCGTCTCGAAACCATTTGGTTTATTTACTAAGAAAGTAGAATTAATAATATGTGTGGTTCTGATATTCTTTAATATTGGAGAACAAAATTCGGGGTCTTAAATATTCACCCAGCCCAGGCAAGGTGCAAAATATTTGTCTCGCTGGCTGTGTTCGCTGAATACTTATTAAATTTTTTTCTTCCTGCCCTTATCCCATGTTACTTGTGGTCGGCGCAACACGTTTTATTCTTCTATACCGTTATCTTCTATACCCCCTCACGCTATTTTTCTTTCATGTCACTCCTCACACAGTCCATCCATCTTTTCTTTGGCCTTCCTCTCCCTCTCCATCTATCAACATTTATATGCATTTTAGTAACATGCATTTCATCCCTTCTCATCACTTGAATGGTCCAAAACTGGTCCTTTCAACTTTTCTGTCACTGGTGCCACTTTCATACTACCTCTAATATACTCATTTCTCACTTATCCATTCTTTTCACTCCGCACATCCATCTCAACATTCTTATTTCTGCTAGATGCAATCTCTTTTCATCCATCTATTTTACAGCCCAACATTCTGATCCATACAGTACGACAGGTCCAATCATGGGGACAAGACTTCTAGATTTTGCCCTTTAACTTGAGGGGCATCCGTGGGTTGCAAGTTGTTCCAGTGACCTATCACCATTTCATCCATCCTGAGTTGATCCGGTGCGTTACGTCTCGGTCTACCTAGCCATCACCTTGGACCCTAGACACAAAAAGTCGGAGCAGATCGGTATGATCGGTTCCGGCCAAATCGCAGAACAGGTATTCAGTTTTGGTTCTGCTCAATTTCAGGCCAACACTCCAGTCTGTGCCACCACACCTCCAATTTGCTCTGGACCTCTAGGCCAGTCTCGGCAACCAGCACAATGTCATCGGCAAACAGCATTGAATACTTAAATAATTATAATATGTAGAAGTAGCCTTATTATAGGTATACATACATAGGAACTCTGATACACAGTAAATAACCAACAACCATCTTGACATTCAAAGCTTGCTGTCTTGGTAGATATCAATATTTTTATATAGAGTTCCATTCCATTACATTCTAACAAGCTCATAATAATGGATAGTGCAAAGTCCACTTTTTGTAAAATAGTATGTCAGGTCCTAAAAATAGACTACTTTTATTTTGGAGACAGTGACACATGATTTTTTTTATTATGTGGTTTGATTGCTGAATATATATTTTTAACAGTTATCGTCATCAACATCATTACAGCCAAGAGACGTTCACTGATGTATATAGGTCTCCCTAAGTGTGGGCACATCGACCGGTCCTGTGCTTCTTCTATTTTATTAGTGCTCCAATCCAATCCTTGTTTATTTATTTTATTTATTTTATTTAATAATTAATGTACACACACAGTAAAATACATAAAGACAACACATCAAGACAATAGAGTACAAGGGCACTGCTAATTTCTTGTTTTACTTAGATTGCAGTTTAAATCATATAATAATGTCAATGAAGGTTCTTTACTTGTTCTTTCATAACCTACTAAAATACATTAATAAAAAATATGATCATCATCGAGTTTTCTTCGCTGCACAAGGCGATCCAAGACCAAACTACAGTGAGAAACAAGCTATGGGAAGATCTCCTAGCACCACTCGACTTCTTGAATCCCCGGGAACACCTACCACCTGGACGTGAAGTCCAGTGGCCTCTGTATTTGCGCACCCAGTTAGACCGCTGAAAACACAATTTGGCAGACTAAGGTTTTATAGATCCGTCCGATTCACAATGTGGGTGCGGTGCCCATATTCAGAATATGACACACATGCTAGAGTGACCCAAATGCCCATATACTTCTACTTTGAGGACCTTAGGAACACAACTGACACTGCAATTAACTTATTTTGAGTCTATTCAGTAGGCCCGAAATATTTATATATTTCAGTGGACGTCTTTCGGCTGATATGATGATGATGATAATGATGATACAATCGATTCGAAAAGAAGAAGAAGATTGCTCCATTTTACTCACTTTTGGGGATATGCCTTTTTCTTCTTGTACTTATCCACACGTTTCTATGTGCAACAATGTTATCTGTCCATTTAGCCGTATAACCAGCACTTTTGCCAATTTTTGTATGACACTTGGCGAATCAAATGATGATATTCATCAGGACCTAAAAGTTGAGTTACTCGAAAAAGCGATAATTTTTTTTGCAGAAGCTGACGACCATTTTCCACCAGTTCACACGCTGATGAATTCAGCGTGTGAACGTCGAGGCAATGCAGCTTATCGATCAAGCGAATGTAGGGAGAAGACAACTGTTTCAGCTAGTGTTTAATGTTAAACAATGCAGCTTATCGATCAAGCGAATGTAGGGAGAAGACAACTGTTTCAGCTTGTGTTTAATGTTGAACAATGCAGCTTATCGATCAAGCGAATGTAGGGAGAAGACAACTGTTTCAGTTAGTGTTTAATGTTGAACAATGTGTAAGACAACTGTTTCAGCTAGTGTTTAATGTTGAAAAAAGTGTAAGACAACTGTTTCAGCTAGTGTTTAATGTTGAACAATGCAGCTTATCGATCAAGCGAATGTAGGGAGAAGACAACTGTTTCAGCTAGTGTTTAATGTTGAACAAAGTGTAAGAACAAGGTGTATTCGCCAAAAAGAAAAGTCTATTGTGTAATAGATCACTACATACACAACAGAGCTAGTACAAAGCATGCCGTTGAGGCCAAGGACAGTGGGTAGGAAATTACTTAAAAATAAATAATACTCACGTGTAATTCAGAAATAACACTAAGTTTTGAATTTGTAATATTCTTTATTTTCCAGTTCACGCTAAGTTACCATTATCTCAATACAATATATCCACTTAGGTCAACACAACCATCTTTCAAGCTCATCCAGCCTAGACTGTCGAACTCACTCAACCCGCCTCGCGTCCGAAAAATCCCCCACCAATCGTCAACTCTCATTTGATATTCGAAAATTTTCTACGAAAGTCAATTTAACAACTTTGAAATACTATTTGATGTTAAAAATAAATTAATTAATTCTTAACAGTTACAAGATGTGTTTATCAAAGAAAACCTAACAATTGGGCACATTATATACAAGGTTAGATTATTTAAGGTAATGTTCCATGCTTTCAATGAACCCTTAGGATAAGGGAAAAATGTTTGCGTGCCCAACTTCAAAACCGAACAGCACTTACAAGAAAATTATTTGTGTTGAGATCGCCTACATGTCGATGTCTACTCACTGTGGACTTATAGTTCATCACCATCATCAACAAGGTCCCAGCAGTGGGAACTTTAAAAGAAAAGTTCCTATTGCTGGGCCTCCTCTCTATGAGAGGGAATTGGCCTTAATCCACCGCGCAGGCCCAGTGCGTGTTGGTAGATGTCACATATCTTCGATGTTTTGCTTCTGGGACATGCCGGTTTCCTCACGATGTTTTCCCTCACCGTTTTTTATTAGAGAAGTGGCGATGAAATAATTTTCAAAAAATGTTGGCGCCGTTTCCGCTGGGCCACCACTTGCTCTCGAAAGTTGGCCTTAAGGTTGCATAACGATTAATGTTCGAGATGCTCGTTCATTTTGATAAATGACAGAGCATTATTGCACAATGTTGTGTTGTCTAGACATAAAAAACTGGTGAGATCCGACTATTATCTGCGATATTGACAAGGCTATGTATAAATTATTGATTGATCTGGCTTAACTATATCTAGTCTACATAATGTCACGGAAGTAAGGGCTCTTACATAAGGATGCTTCTTACATAATTGAATGCATTTGTTAGATAAAACCAGCAAACTATTTTGCGTGACGATGTTCTCCAAACAATGCACGCGACGATCGCGTATTCGCGCGCTCTACTAGGACGACGCCTTAGAATGCCAATATTTTAGATTGACCAGTTTAATAAATTTTCATACCATCCACACGAAGATGTTAAAGTTTCATCAACAACTAACATTGCAATTTCGGTGACCATGGCTATGAAATAGCCTGTATTAAGGAGTAACAGTGTCAGTTTATAAGTTTGACATGTATGTCTGTATGTCTGTCTGTGGTATAATAGCTCCCGAACGAACGAACCGATTTTTTTTTTTTTTTATTGTCTATAGGCTTGCGCTTGACCACTATCTCACCTGATGGTAAGCGATGATGTTAGTTGTTTTGTTAGATTTTTTTTAGGAATTGTTGTGGAATCGGCTTCCAGGTCCTTTGGTATCGATAAGACTGGGTGTCAGACTTTCGCAATTTTAATTCCCAGCAGTGAATCAGCACTTTTTGAAGGAATAAGCCCAAAAATATCCGAAGCCCGAAATTTTCAAAGTCCAAAGTCGCTTATTGACTTTGATAATTTGATTTCGATTTTTTGAAAAAAGAACTGCCATCTGCATGTGTTTATTTAACACTAGCTTCTGCCCGCGGCTTCGCTCGCGTAAAAAGTGTTTTATCGTCCCAAGGGAATACAAACTATCCTATGTCCTTCCCAGGGTCTCAAACTATCTCCATGCCAGATTTCATCTGAATCGGTTTAGTAGATCCAGAGATTACCCCCTAAAACCTCACAAACTTTGCCTCTTTATAATATTACTAGCTGTTGCCCGCGGCTTCGCTCCCGTGGGCCACCCCACAGGACCCGTTTCCGGGATAAAAAAATATGTCTATGTTACTCAGGAATAACGTAGCTTTCTATTGGTGAAAGAATTTTTTAAATCGGTTCAGTCGTTTCGGAGCCTATTCGGTACAAACAAACAAACAAACAAAAAACCTTTCCTCTTTATAATATTAGTATAGATAAGTAAGTATAGATAGTATAGATACAAAGATTACATTTTTAAAGAGCAGTGTTGGCCCAGTGGTAACGGCCCCGACTTACGTGTCGTAGATAGTGAGTTCGAACCCAGGCAGGCGCTTTACTTTCTGTAAATTATTTCATCACTATTGCTCTTAAAACGATGTAGGAAAACATCTTGGGGAAACCGGTATCTCCTAGAACCAAAAATTCGAAGACATGTGACATCCACCAACCCGCACTGGGCCCGCGTGGTGGATTAAGGTCCATTACCTCTCACAGAGAGGAGGCCTGTGTCCCAGCAGTGGAACATTATAAGGCTGATTATGATGATGAGATTACATTTTACATTTCATGAATTCTCCTGTGTTAACAAAATCATTTACAGAGTAGGTTATATAAATAAAAATATAACTAATCAAAGGTTAATAGGAAAGAATAAAAAAAGTATGATAGAAAGTCTATTTCAACAATTATTTACCCAAAAACTAAGTAATTAAAATAAATGCATATAATCATTATATAAAGTTTTCTTTGATATCTTTGGATCAGAATGTTGGGCTGTAAAAGAGATGGAAGAAAAGAGATTGCATGTAGGAATGAGAATGTTGAGATGGATGTGCGGAGTGACGAGAATGGATAAAGTGAGAAATGAGTACATTAGGGGAAGAGGCGCCAGTAGCAGAAAAGTTGAAAGGAAACCGTTTGTCCTGGTATGGTCATGTGATGAGACGCATGTTACTAAAAGAGTTATGAATATAAATGTGGATACTTGGGGAGGTAGGGGACGGCTTAAGAAAAGATGGATGGACTGTGTGAGGAGTGAAATGAAAGAGAAGGGAGTCAGTGCAGGCGTGCGGAGGACAGGACGGTTTGGAAGAAGTAAACGTGTTGCGCTGACCCCAAGTAGCATGGGACAAGGATAGGAAGAAGATGATGATGATAACAAACAAAGATGTCTGGAGATTATTACATTACATTTTATTTGCAACATCACATAACAAGCATTTTGCACACTACGCTTACTATGCTGAAATACGACTATCAAATGATAACAATATCTTAAATATTAGGGTTCCGTATTTTTTTAACTTGCATGACAATTTTATTATTAAGGATTTTGTGATGCAATTGAAACCCGAACTGGAAGACATTGAACCATGTCAGATGAAGGCGGTATGAGCTTGACTCCTATGCAACTTGCACCCTAATTGCGTATCTGTTTTGAGAGCACGAAGCACACCGGGAAAACATCATAATCCTGGATACTAAGGCCAACCCCCTCTTACCTTTCATTTTGATAACTCAAAAGTTATTGCGTACGCTGTAGAGTAGAATTATTTTTGAACATTGAATGCAAGGAAATCACATCACACAGCAATGAATGCAAGGAAATCATACCGTGCGCAATTTTTTGAACCTACACGATTAGGGTGCTGGACAGACTTAGATGCATTAGCAGATGTGTAAAAAGTAAAGATGAATTTTGCCATATAATACAAAAAAAAACGCAAATAAACAACGCAAGAAAGATTAGGAAGAAAAGGGGAACAAGAAGAGTTTCACTAATCTATCAGAAATATCCATGTTCAATGTCCAGGTTTACTTGCATTAAAATCATATAGGAACCCTATTAATGCTTTTTCACATCATCAAATACTGAATTATGTCTTTTTCACGTCTGACTACCAAAATAGGTTATAATTAAGTGTACCTACTACACAGCGGGAGCACAGCGAAGCTATGTAGTCAGCGATATTTTTTATTAATAGAGTTTTATTACAAATTGAAAAAAAGTGTTAGAAAGTACTGCATTACGGACTGATATCCGTAACTGTACTGGTATTTTGGGTACGGGTGCAAAACGTTTGTGTTAGATAACTGATACGCACGGAACCAAGAACAAACGAGAAAAAAACCGCTTGACTATATTTTTTATTATAAAACGCGTCTAAGATAATGGCTGTCGCAGTTATAGGCAGGTTTTAGTGAGAAAATAATATAAACATTGAATCTTTAATAAATTATTGAATTTTTTGTTTTTTAAAGAAGTGTGAGTGAAAAATAGTGTGAAAATGACGGTCAAGGGTAATAGAGTGCCGTTTGAAGAGGCGCTTGATATGACTGGTGAGTTCTTAGAACTTTTATATTTTGTCATGTTCGTCTTCAATCTTCTTTTACTTTTTATATTTAAATGTGACATGTACTATTTTAAGGTCTCTAAGACATTTTTATTCACACCATACGCACAGTATACTGAATAAAATACAGATTTCATTGTTTGAAAACCTAATACCATAACAGGAAATCATAAAAAGCCACGCTGTGTCCCTAACAAAATGTCTGATTGAATTTTTAAGATAAATATAATTGTAGCTCTAATTCACGAATAAGGCCAAGGCCTACTTATCATGGGGTGATCTATCATGCTTTGCCTATTTCACTCAGGGTATCAAGACGAATCGAATGATACCTCATTTTTCACATTCATCTAGTTTTCTAGGCTACAGAGCGTACCAAGGTAAACCTTTGTTTTTGTTTTTGGTCTGAAAATCCTTAAATATCCTCCGCTCTGGCGTATACTTCGGCTGCCCCGAACTAATCGGCCAGCCTGACTTCCGCAGGCTTCTTACCATAGTGGGGAGTGAGGTAT
Organism: Anorthoa munda; assembly: GCA_945859665.1. Lineage (NCBI taxonomy): Eukaryota > Metazoa > Arthropoda > Insecta > Lepidoptera > Noctuidae > Anorthoa > Anorthoa munda. The sequence continues at coordinate 3,409,762 of OX243901.1, read as the reverse complement.
TACCTCCCACTTTACGTTTAAGAGACCAAGAAAAAAACCTCCTACTCGACTGAGGGTCGTGATTCCCTTGTCAGGAGATCAACTTTTCGCTGATGTTGTTTCTTCATCTATTTCTGTCTTTGGCGGAAAACCTACCTCATGGTTTTGTTTGTTGCAGGTTACAGTCGGTACAATATGGGTATGTTCCTACTCTGTGCCAGCATCATCATCGGCATGACCTTCGAGATCTTCTCTGTGTCCTACCTGGTGCCAGCCAGCGTCTGTGAGCTGCACACCAGCAGCACCCAGCAGGGGTTGGTGGCTTGTGTGCCTTTGATTGGTAAGTGGCTTCTGAATCACCATCATTTCAGCCAACTGCTGAAAATATGCCTCGTCCAAGTGTCTTCACATCGATCGGTTGAATGCATCCACCAGTCATCACTACCCAGCGGATTCATCAGTCCATCTAATGGGAGGCCTTCCAACGCTTCGTCTTCCGGTACGTGTTAGCCACTCCAGAACTTTTCCGCACAATCGACCATCAGTTTGACAATTCTTCATGTCGGTAACCTTGGTCCTCCTACGGGTATCTTAATTTCTTCTTCTTTCTATTGAATAACATAGTCGTGACAAATTAATTGGCCAGTCCAATTGTAAATTTAATCCATTGCCGTGAAGATAATATTATGAAATTAGGAGCTTTGCAGAAATGCATGACAAATCTAAAGATATGTGACTATTAAACAAATAAATGGCAATCACGTGCAATACAATTATAATATTTAGTTTTATTTTTGCCAAAATTTATGTCACGGAATGAGTGCGGGCGTTGTTGCATCCCTTTTTTTTTTTGGGTGGGAAATCATCCAATGACTTCTCCCACTCTGGGTTAAGCAGGAGGGCGTGTCAGACTTTTACTGACTAAAACCCACCCGTGTTCCTTCAGTTGCTTGAGCCAGGGCCGCGGTAACTCTTTTTCAAATTTATCCGCGACCCAGACAGGCATCGGCCCTAGCGGACCCCGTCAATCTCTTTGAGGCGCGCGTGGAACACTACGCGCCGTCGACTCGGGCCTGGTCCTTATCGGACGGCGAACTACCCATTACTCGCCGTCCGCAAGCCCACGCCTACGGTGGCCGGGAATCTGCTTGCGACTCCCGATGCCCAGGGCGTCTCCTGCGGTGGTTTGGGGCGTGAGGGCGCCTCCATTGCCTCTCCCTCACGCGTTCTGCCTCCTCCTTCGCGAGCATTACTGCTTCGCAGAAGGAGGTGACAGCTTCCCATTCCCTCTAGCTCCGTACCATGGCCTGAACCAGGGCCGGACGCGGGAGGTCGCCACCGCTGAGTTGTTGCATCCCTGGCCCTGCATCCTAGTCGAGATCTAGGTTGGCGGTATTCAACTAAATTCAATATTGTAATTGCACTATTGTCACAGCAATATTGTTTTCCTATTGTGTCTGCCCTCCATTAAGCCCCCTGTTAAGGATAATCTGATAGAAAACGTTGTAATTGTCTTAATCATCGTATTTGTGACTGCAATAGGGACGCCACGTGCGTTGATTAAATAAAGACACCTTTTTTGTGACTGAACGTCGCTGATAAACTTTTCATTAATTTATCTTCAATGGAATCCAATGTTTTAATTTTTTATCATATTCTTTTATATTATAAGAAATAATTTGTAAATGACATCATAGATGAAGTTCTAATTCATGGATGAAGTCTATGATTTCTCTTCCTCCTTATAGCGTAGTCTTCTTTATTACTGAGTGTTGTGATTCGACGGGCGATCAACTTTTCTGTAATGATATTTCTCCATCTATGTGTTCTTGGCGTAATTACTAATATCCATTATATTTACCCAGGTATAATAACATCGTCGCACATCTGGGGCTACCTGGCCGACACGAGGGGTCGGCGGAAGATCCTCATCATCTCCATGACCATCAGTTACGTGGCTGGCACCACAGCCGCATTCTCCCCCAACTGGATCGTGCTGAGCTTACTCAAACTACTCTCTTCAGCCTCGTTAGTATCGTGGATATTTTATTATTTTAGCTTAGGGAATGAAGTTTCCTTGCGAAAAAAAATGTGCACTATGAGGTCTAAAATATCATTTTTAGGGTTCCGTACCCAAAGGGTAAAAACGGGACCCTATTACTAAGACTCCACGATCCGTCTGTCTGTCTGTCCGTCCGCCACCAGGCTGTATCTCATGAACCGTGATAGCTAGACTGTTGAAATTTTCACAGATGATGTATTTCTGTTGCCGCTATAACAACAAATACTAAAAACAGAATAAAATAAATACATAAGTGGAGCTTCCATACAACAAACGTGATTTTTTTTGCCGTTTTTTGCGATTGTGGTACGGAACACTTCGTGCGCGAGTCCGACTCGCACTTGGCCAGTTTTTTAGTGTTTTGTACCCAAATGTTTAAAACGGGACCCTATTACTAAAACGCCGCGGTCCGTCTGTCTTTCTCTCTGTCTGTCTGTCACCAGCCTGTATCTCATGAACCGTGATAGCTAGACAGTTGAAATTTTCATAGATAATATATTTCTGTTGCCGCTATAACAGCAAATACAGAAAACAGAATAAAATAAATATTTAAGTGGGACTCCCATACAACAAACATGATTTTTTTGCCGTTTTTAGAGTTCCGTACCCAAAGGGTTAAAATGGGACCCTATTACTAAGACTTCGCGATCCGTCTGTCTGTCTGTCTGTCCGTCTGTCACCAGCTGTATCTCATGAACCGTGATAGCTAGACAGTTGAAATTTTCACAGATGATGTATTTTTGTTGCCGCTATAACAACAAATACTAAAAAAAGTATAAAATAAATATCTAAGGGGGGCTCCCATACAACAAACGTGATATTTTTGCCGTTTTTTGCTCGATATTAATAATGACAACAGGTAGACGCTTGAAATATTCACAGTATGTTTAGTTGTATATTCACATCAAAAAATAATTATTATTAAATTAAAATAAAATAAATTAAGGGGGGCTCCCATACAACAAACATGTTATTTTTGCAGTGTTTTGCGATAATGGTACGGAACCCTTCGTGTGCGAGTCCGACTCGCACTAGGCCGGTTTTTGCGATAATGGTACGGAATCCTAGGAGCGTGAGTCCGACTCGCACTTGGCCGATTTTTTTTACGAATTAAGTTTTGTTCCCATTATGGGCAAAGTTCACCCACATTTAGATTTTATAGTAGTTCCGTATTATAGGGAACTAGCCCATTGCCTTCAACCGGGCGAAATCTAGACTTTAACCTGTGGCTAATATATTCCTAATGACGTAGCATGATGATGTAAATTTTTAATTTTTAACTAACATGTTTAAACAACATTAAACACACATTGTTTAAACGAAATATAACAAAATTTTGTTTGAACAACGATGTTGATTGATTGTTATCACTTGTAAAAGTAGTAGAAGTTTAAGACGAGAATGTTGGGATATAGAATCATATCGTACTAATCCTACTTATATCATAGATAGTAATTAATATTATAGTAGAAGCCGAACTGGTCAAAAAATATGCTTTGCTTTAATTATAATGTAAATTACTAAATACTATCTCGCATGTATATAATATACGATAAAACAAAATATTTGTACGTCATGTGTTCGGAATATAAAATACAAAAAACAGCAATTTTTTTTTTAAATTTAATATACAAATTACAAAATACAGTCAGATATTCGTACTAATAAACTTCTTCGTACTGAAGATACAATTTTTAGCTTCTTCTGCGCATTCCCTGCGCGGCTTCCCTGGTAACTCGTATACGGCACAAATATGTGGATGTCTCTAACTATTCTCAATCTAATTTTTTCTTTTTTTCTTTCTTTTAATTAGACTTTTTACAATGATTTCAATAATCTTTATAGCCCTTTGCTAAGAATAGTTACAGCACTGGTAACAACATTTGTGCCACATGTTAAATTTAGTCTTGTTATATATATTATTTTTTTCCTTTGTGTAGATTCTTTTATCGATTGTTTTGTGAATGTGTAAACATTGTAGGCCTTCTAGATTTCTAGACGCTTGTTAACATTTTTTAACTCTTTATCTCGTTTATAATTTTTTTTTTTAATTTTTTACTACTTATTGTCGGGCCTACGTTGTCCCCCCATATCTAAGCAGTAATGCTGTAACTTGGAAATATTGTAAAAACAAACCAATTTTTTTTAAAAGAGTAATCGTGTAGTTTCTTACCGGTTCGTCTCCACAGAAAACGACCAACCCGAACCGTGCACCTTTTGTCGACGTTTTATAAGTGCCCATGTAGGCCTATGTGAAATAAAAAACATTTGATTTGATTTAATAAACATAAATAATACACAGAAGTTTCGTTAAAACTACCGTTTGAAATAAAAATGACAATTAACAAGATACTTACCAATTTGACGTACGCGGTCGCCATTTTGCTTACGAAAGCTATCGAGCGCTTAATGTATTTATGTTCAAATGTATTTTAAAGCCATAAGTATATGTAATACTAACTACAAAATACATTTTTAAGAAGTAATTAAAGTACAAATACCAAATACGTATTTGTACTTTAATTATCAAATACCAAATACGTATTTGTACTTCAATTATCAAATACCAAATACGTATTTGTACTTCAATTACTTATTTAAATTACAAGTAATTTAAATACTGCCCAACCCTGACTGTAGAAGTAGAATGGATATCCATCTATACTGTAAATACTATAATTACGAAAGTAAATCTGTGCGTCTATTTGTGTGTTACGTTTAAGTCTATGTTGTCCCACAGCTGGGCAAAGGCTTTTTAAATTACACGTGTCAATGACATAATCTTTGCTTTCAGTGTGTCGGGTTCTATGGCCCTATCTATGACTTTGCTGAGTGAATGCACGCCGGCTGCGAAGAGAAGCACCCTGGTCTTACTCACCACTAGTGCTTACTTGGCTTCCATTGGAGTCATGGCAGGTAATCTTTTTACCCGACTGCCGAAGGAGGGTAATGTGTTTATCAGTCTATGTATATATGTATGTATGTTCCTACGTGGCGTTCTAGAGACCAAACGCGTAGTCCGATTTTGATAGTCCTTACGTCAATCGATTTGTTTTAACCCTGCGAGTGTCACTGGCTACATTAAAATTGGAAAATGGGAAAATAGCCGCTTTTGGCCGCCATATTGTGGGAGCTCAAATATTTTTTCTCTTCCAAACCTATCGTGTGGGCTATCAAAATAAAGGATTTTAAGAGGTGATTTCAAAAATATATATCACTTATATGTTTAAATATACCTAATTCGAAAAAAAAATAACTAAAAAGTTAGAAATAAAAAAAGTTAATTAAAAAAATCAAAAGCTCGACTGCATAAAAAGCAAACTAAAAAGACGTAAACAAGGAGATTTTTCCTCCTGTCCATGGTATGCGCATCATTCATCTTAAGATAATTGATCTTAAAACAAGAATTATTTCAAATACATGATCTATTAATTACATGCATGCATATATATAAAATCACCGAACTATTTATCACCTGGATGTAATCCTCATTTGCATATCTCTCTATGGCACCGAGGTTTGCTGTCGGACAATCTTTGTACAACAGCTTGTATTTGTATCTTTTTCTATTGTTGTTGTCTTTGTGTACAATAAAGAGTAAATGAAATGAAATGAATGAAGGCCAATTCTCCTACATGAAAAATGTTCAAATTCAAATCATCTCAGTGACCATCAAAGTTAAAAGTTATCTTACTGTAGCCCGGAACAGTAACTTGATGGTGATCTAATAGATTGCAACTGCAATGACAATGTAAACGTTCCTTTTCCGATCTTTTAGTAAACAATTTGAATTAAGAACCTGCTTAACGGGTGCTAACCGGTTCCGAGATTTTTATGAATCACTGTATGTCTCGTGGTCTCGTTAATTTTACTTCATTTGATTCGAAATCCTATTGTTACTAACCCCTCAGAGCATTCCCCTTTGAATGTGAATTTAATTCCAACTTTGTGCTACTAGATGCCGCTGTACCGTTCGGGCCATTTTCTGAATCGCGGTGTTAAGATTCTCCGCCGTTGAATGACCCTCGCGCGGTACTGTAGTGAATTCATACTTACCTGGCGTAGGGGATACCGTGATCAAGAAGGCGGTTCCCCCAGGGCGAGGCCTACCATTGCACTGCGGTTGGGTTGACCTTTGCGAATATCCCTAATGTGGATATCTCGGACGCGTAATTTTTGGTAGTGAGGGACTGCGTTCGCGCTGTCCCTCTCAGAAAACTGTATCGGTAATATGTGAGAATACTGAAAATAATAAGGTATTGGAGTACTTCTTGCGTGAAATATCTGCATAGTTTAAGCGAGAAGTACCATTACTTCACGATGACATTTTGCGAATGGGACATTCTGCGTCAGATCCTAATAATTGTGTCCCTTGTTTTCACATGCACAATTATAATATATTTGCTTACTTATGCCTGCTGTATCGATTTATACTTTAGAGTATTAAATTTGTTGAAAAACTCGTCAATTGACAATAAAATAATTCTCTCCCGTCTACTGCAGATATAAAATGTTTTCTAAACCATTGCCTTTTGTATTCTAGTGGTAGCGATACCAGTCTTGCCACTGACCATCTCCTACCATATACCATTCCTGGACATCTACTTCAACTCCTGGCGTATTCTGGACCTGATCTTCGCAGTACCGTGTGCCATCAGTGCTATTGGGTGCTACTTTGCTAATGAAAGCCCCAAGTATCTGATCAGTGTTGGCAGGGATGAGGATGCTCTCGCAGTTCTGAAGACGATGTATGTTATGAATACTGGGAAGAGCGCTGATAGTTTTAAGGTTAGTTGAAAAGCTAATCCTTACCCATTCTTCTAGAGGAAACTGAATTTTGGAAAGGGAAATATCCTTGTATATTAAATCCTTTGTCTCTTATTTGTTGAATTACTTTATACTGTAGTTTGGACATTATAAAGATTCTGTTCGCGGCTTTGCTCGCTTGTAATATTTTTTATTATCCCAAGGGATCATTATTCCGTGTTAATCGGGATTAAAGGTATTCTATATGCTATTCCAGACTATATCTTTATTAATAGTAGAAAGTAAGCTTATATTCCGACCAGCCTTCAATTTTACATTCGACAGCTTAAAACTTATCATTTAGTGATGTCCTAAAATGCGTTACCGATTGATTTCTTACTACAATCGACTTACAAAGAAATTTAAATCGATTTAACAAATTAGTATTTTATTTTTGTTCAATATTTTGTATTGTATTATAAACATACCCAGGCGTTTAAATGACTATGTTTTATGAACGAAAATGAACTGTTGCTGTGTTACATTTTGTATAAATTTTATCTAAATGTATATTTTATATCCAATATTACTTTTTATCAATATTTAACCTTACTTACATATCTTATTGATAATTAGATTAATATATGTTTTATGATAATCATCGGCTCTTTGCCCCAATACTAAAAAGCACGTCGCTTCACTATAGTAAGCGTCTATGAAGTATTTCATTTTATTGTCTATTTAAATAATTATGGCACTTCATAGGCGCGCTTATGTCAAATGTAAAATTATAGGCAGAACGAAATATAGTAGGACTTTGAGTGCTGTGTCAATATGGATAGAAACTGTCAACTCAGAATTTTACATTTGTTGATTTGCAATATTACCTGATGTAATGATGTTAGGTTATGAACTTCTAATAGCTTGCTGGTTTTCAGGTTGAGGCTCTAGAGTTAGATGAAGATCAGTCTTCGTCGTTCAACAAAGGATTCTGGGGCTCCATAGCGTCACAGATAGTACCGATAGTGAAGCCACCATTGCTGAAGAATACTTTACTCCTGTCTTTTCTTTTCGGCATCTGTTATATTACGTAAGTTTACAATTAAACGGCTGCTAAAATGATTTGAAATCATCCAAAAAACGGCGGAGTTTTCAATTACTGGACGACAAGCTACCTATTACTCGCCGTCCGCAATTATGCGCCTACGGGGCCGGGAATGGCTTGCAACTTTCGATGCCCAGGGCGTCCACTGTGGTGGCTAGGGGCTTGAGGGCGTCACCATTGCTTCTGCCTCACGAGTGCCGCCTCTTCCTTCGCGAGCATTACTGCTTCGCAGAGAGGGGTGGCAGCTTCCTATACCCTCTCGCTCCTTACCATGGGCTGGACCACGCTGGCGAGAGCATACTACCGCTTGTTAAACCCACCTGCAATCAGCTGTTTACTATGACTTTATAAACGTACTTTGCTAATATTTTAACACGACATTGATATTATATTAAATCGTAGTCGATCTTTTAAATCAACACTAATTTCTATTATTTTCTATCTAGGATGAACGCTTTCTTCGTATGGTTGCCTTACATAGTAAATGCCTTCATGGCTTCCGTAGTGGGAGGACAGAGGCATCTTACCATCTGTCAAATGATCAGGCTTTCTGCAAATTCCACATCAGTGCAAGAGGTAAGATTAATAAAACACCTTTTTTGACCGACCTCACTAAAAAGGAGGAGGTTCTATGTTCGACAGTATGTATTTTTTTTTAAGTTCACCGATTTCTCCGTCAATTGTGGCCCGATTCTGAATATTCTTTATGTGTTTGAAAGGGGATAATCCCGAGGTAGTTCCATTGTCACCAAGTAAGAATCTGATGATGGGATCCATAGGAAATCGAAGGAACTCCTCAAATATATATAGTGATTTTGGTATTTTTATCAACAATGTAATCATTTGCACTCAGAAAGTAACATTTGGTGAAGTGGAGCTGATGAAGAAGTACCAAAGTACCAAAGACACTGACTTCGGAAAAGAAATATATTTTTTGCTTTGTATTAGATTTTTTTTTTTTAAAACGCTTTAATTTTTTTGTTAAAAAGTTTATTTATGTTTTATTATGGTAAGGCTCGCGGTTGATAACGCATCTCACCGTCAGGTAAGCTATGATGTGGTCTACGGTGAAATACGCTTGCTTAGAAGTAACCCATTCACTCTTGACTTAAGTTGTTATAGCTAGTAAAAAACACAGACTCCGGCAGGAAATGCCAATCCTTAGCTGTACGCAGAATCAAAGTATTCCAAAAACGTCCCCTTTAGTTATTTTTGACAAATGGCAAACATGATTGCTGATGAAAGTTTGAGTTGCTATCCATCTAATCATCTTTTGTTTTTTTAGATACAAGACTGCTCTATGAACACTCAAGCAATGACTTTGGTATTTGGCATCAGTATGGTTTTGGCTGTTGGCAACATTTTAATGAGTAGCATCATCAACTGCATTGGAAGAAAGGTTCTCTTCATAGGTATCCAGGTAATGTCTTACCTTATAGCATAAATTTCTGGAAGAATTCCCTAGTTTGGGCCAACCTTTACAAATATAATTCAGCTATATATGGACTTTGCCTGGCTTGTAAGCTTAGCCCATATTCATGTGAAAATATATTATATATGTCGCATCAAGGCTGGCCGATAGATGCAAACCATCGGGAAGTCAGGATGTATTGCCTTAGGTTAAGACATCGTGTGTGGGCAGGTCGGTGGGTACAATCGTGTAAATGAAATCACACAAATTATTCGATACACTGGTTTTATTCAAATAGTCACAACTCAGTTACAATCTTGCTTACATATTACGGATCGACACTGATTCTACGATGTGTTAGCTCTAAGGCTGTCACTGAGTACTGACTCACCTGTCATATTCTGCTGTCCCCACCACGCAAGTGGTTAGAGAAAGTGCGCCAAAGCTGCGGAGGCGGCAAATTAAATTATTCCGGCTCGAAGGACCATGTAGAAAGTAGTGCTTGGTGCTATGGTGACCTAACACACCTTTCTTGTAATGATAGGATATGGTAAAAGTTAAAGTCTTGGATTATAAGAGAAAAAACTATATTGAAACACTATATAACACTTAGATACACGAAATACTAAAGTATTGTAAACTATGTAACTAAATTAATGATAAAAAGTATGGTAAAATGGTTATGGTTTTGATTATGAGTACGTGGTGTCTCTGACGAGATCTAAACGCGAACTGGCCCACATTTTGGTAATCGAGCGAATGTGCATACTTGCTTTCGATGCAATTATGCATTTTCGCTGTGCGTTCGGTTAAAACTCGAACACGTAGTTGTTCTTGATTTGCCGACAGGTGGCGTGCTTGTGATTTGTTTTGACGTCCGTACTATTGACTAAACCTGACATATAAAACTAATTGGTTCCAGTTCATTGCTGGCGTAGCGGCATTGGTCATCAATACAAGCCCCTACTGGATCCTGAGTGCTGTCATGTTCATGGTCTTCTTGTCAGCCATCTTCAACTTTGGTTTCCTCAGCTCTTACAGTGTCGACGTATTTCCTACATATGTCAGGTTAGTTAAAAATATTGCATTTAGTCATTAACCCATTGAGTGCCCTAAACCTGGATCCACGCGAGACAAAAAGCCTTTGCTTTTTAACTGTTTAAGTAATTACTGCATGCAGCCGGTTAAATGGATTAGTGAGTACAGAAAATACTTGCATGATGAGACAGAAAAAAAACCGGCCAAGTGCGAGTCGGACTCGCGCACGAAGGGTTCCGTAACATTATCGCAAAAAACGTCAAAAAATCACGTTTGTTGTATGGGAGCCCCACTTAAATATTTATTTTATTCTGTTTTTAGTATTTGTTGTTATAGCGGCAACAGAAATACATCATCTGTGAAAATTTCAACTGCCTAGCTATCACGGTTCATGAGATACAGCCTGGTGACAGACGGACAGATAGACAGACAGATAGACAGACAGACGGACAGACAGACGGATCGCGGAGTCTTAGTAATAGGGTCCCGTTTTTACCCTTTGGGTACGTAACCCTAAAAATCAGTATATTATTGCTTTTGCGATAGATAGAATTAAGATATTTTTGAATATAGGTGAAGGCGTCGATCGATAAATTGAATCATGTTGAACAAGTATCTTATCTTTATCACACTATTTAGTGTCAATTTGATCTGATACTACTGTCAAGTTGACGATCAAATCAAGTAATGCGTAGATTGATAGATAGATTATCGGGCTTTTCAAAGATTATTTGACGGCTTTCTATAATGCCGTTGGTCCAAGCAATAGAATAGAATATACTTTATTGTACACTATAAAAGTTAATAGTAGTACTTCCTTGTCATGCAAATCTTGTAATAATGCTTTCTAGTTCTTGTGGTGATTTACCATCCAGGTGCTGCAGTAATTTAAGAAAATTATATGAACTTGCACTGAAAACAAATTTAATTATAAAAAAATACAATAACAATAAGTACAATCTAAAGTAATCCTACTACTGTAAGTACAGTACAGTACAGTAATCGGACTGATTTAAAAAAATCACCTATGGAAAGCTAAGTTATTCCCGAGTAACAAAGGCTTTAAATTATTTAAAAAAAATAGAGATCCTTATGAAATTTGCAATAAGTAGCAAAATTTTGCATATAAAATTAATTATTTGGCGAGCGCTGAGAAAACTATTGATGATACATAAAAATGTTGTACTAAATGATTAAAGTACTCATTATTACATACAAAAAGGTCTGCGAGAGAATATATCTTACTATCATAGTAAAGTCACAATAGCAGCTTTTGTATTCTAAAATTTATTTAGATCACTGGTAGAAACGAAACGGTTAAAAGTTGGTTACATTCGTATTGTAGTATTAATTCTTATTCAAATAAATAGTTTAACAAATTGGTAGATAGGGTATATAGGTATGTGGTAGTGGTAGGTAGGTAGACAGCCAGTTGACGGGAGCGCGAAGCCGCGGGGGTCAGCTAGTAATATTATACTACGGGAAAAGATATAAGCGCGAGCCTATTCATAATAATACAAACAAACAAAAGATACAATGGTTCTTTTTAGGGTTCCGTACCGGGTAAAAACGGGACCCTATTACTAAGACTTCACAATCCGTCTGTCTGTCTGTCTGTCTGTCTGTCTGTCCGTCTGTCACCAGGCTGTATCTCATGAACCGTGATAGCTAGAAAGTTGTAATTTTCACAGATGATGTATTTCTGTTGCCGCTATAACAACAAATATTAAAAACAGTATAAAATAAATATTTAAGGGGGGCTCCCGTACAACAAACGTGATATTTTTGCCGTTTTTTGCTCGATATCAATAACGGCAACAGGTAGACGCTTGAAATATTCACTGAATGTTTAGTCGTATATTCTCTTCAAAAAATAATAATAATAAAATTAAAATAAAACAAATTAAGGGGGGCTCCCATACAACAAACGTGATTTTTTTGCAGTGTTTTGCAATAATGGTACGGAACCCTTCGTGTGCGAGTCCGACTCGCGCTTGGCCGGTTTTTATTGGTCGGCGGCACGTTTTGGCCGCAGTTGCATGTGCGGTAATGACGTCAGGCGTTCCTCCTATTGTATCGATGTGATTTTTAGCAAAAAATAAATCATTTTCTGTTAATTTTTCAGAGCTATGGCCGTATGTCTCACCGTGATGGTAGGTCGTGGCAGTGCGGTCATTGGTATCAACGTCCTCAAGCGACTTCTTGACGAAAATTGCGAAGCTGCTTTCTACATCTTTGGATCTGTTGCTTTCGGTGAGTATGCTCGTCTATCTCATTTACAGCCTAACTCCACCCACTGCTGGGCACAGGCCTATTTTTTGTGACAATTAGTTTTACCTGCGATGACAACAATGTCCTCTGCCCATCTCACTGCTCTTCTTTTATCACCTGCAAAACAGCATAGATTGACATCAGCGTCTGATTTAATTTTCTCCTAGACTAAATTTATATTTTTCCTGTCATCTACATGGTAAATAGATTATATAGTAATGCAATTTTACTCTACGCAAATAGATAATACTTTGCTATCTTTATTATTTTATTGCAAGATGTGCAATACATTTTTTTTAAGTTGTTGCGGGATTTAGGATAGTTCGAAGGGATTCGTCGAGCATCATTGACTTGGCTTTTTTTCTCGTGCTCGCCACTGTTGATTTTGGGGTTGAGGTGTTTCTGTGGTTGGTTTAGGGGTGGGCTTGTCTCATAAGAAAAATATTTATGCCAATGTTTCTGTTCTATGGAGGTCGCAGAAATTGTGTAAAGTACTAATGCATACAATTCGTTTTTCAGGTGGTGGTGTCGTCGGCTTCCTTCTCCCTTCAGACGCAAAAATCAGGGAACAGAAAAAGAAGCTAAATACGTGAACATTCAAAAAAAAACAATATGTTTTTGCGTTTCTACAAAAAAACAAGTCTACATTACTTCCAAGTTTGGTACTTCGAGATTTTTGAGGTGTTTCTGATAAATGGAAAAGGCGTTACAAATCCTTACTCAGTACTCAGCTTTAAGCTATATATTAATAAATAAAATAGTATTTATACAGTATCCATTAATTTTTAAAACAGTAATGAGATAGATAATTTGTAAATTAACTATAACAATAAGGTTGTTATTTGTATTATTTTAATAAAAATGTCTGTCAAAGAATTTTGTGATAAAAGAGATTATTGTGTTAAAACTGTGTTTATTTTATATTTGTTTGAAAAGAGAAATAAAATATTTCAAATATCTTTCGTCTTGTTATTATCATCATTTTATTTCAATCCTTTTTTTGCACTTCGTCATCGTCATCATCGCTTCCAAGTATTACCACATCGACTGGTCCCGTGCGTTTCGCTTTCAGTGAATTCCCTCAGCTTTAATGAGTTCAACGGTTCACCTTTTGCATTGGAACGCTTCGTTCAGGTTGAAAATGTCCAATTCCCTATAATGTATTGTTGTGAATCAAAATATATTTTATGATTAATCTTATCTTACCGCAATTGGGTAAATGTAATCAACAAATATATGTTACATTGGTTCAGTTTTAACTTATTCGCTGCTAGGCCTGTTATTTGGTGCTAATTGATCTCACCGGCAGCGGGTGGATGTGATTGACGCGTAAATATACCTGGCTCAAATATCTGCGGGTCGGCCAATTTACAATTTTCATTTTTTTTTTTAATAAAAATTTACTCGGGTTCAGCGCAGCATGTTTTTTTGTTATTACAAAATTACCCTACTAGAAATCATAAATAGGTCATCAGCACAGTTCAAAGATAATTTTACAAGAACAGCTTCATGATCTTTAAACTAGTATAACTGGTACGGGGTGGTATCGTCACGCTTGATTTTATTGTTATCATAAATAGTCCAAGTCATGATAAAAAGCAAAATCTGAATTGGTCATCAACTAGCACGTGCACGTATTAGTTAATATTTAATTTATTTTTAGTATTTAATGGCATCTTCATAATAATAACACGCTTGGAATCCGCTGTAGGGATAATCAGGGGTGCACCCAAATTGCGCCGGCATCATCATCATCAGCCTATTAATGTTCCCACTGTTGGGACACAGGCCTCCTCTCTGTGAGAGGGAATGGGCCTTAATTCACCATTGCGGGTTGGTGGCTGCCACATGTCTTCGAAATTTTGTTCCTAGGACATGCCAGTTTCCTCACGACGTTTTCCTTCACCGTTTTTGAGAGCAGTGGTGATAACCAGCTATGTTTCATTTTAATCAGCCTTATAATGTTTCCACTGCTGGGGCACAAGCATTCTCTCTGTGAGAGAGGAAATGGGCCTTAATCCACCACGTAGGCCCAGTGCGGGGTGTGAATGTCACATGTCTTCAATTTTTTTGGTTCTAGGACATGTCAGTTTTCAAGCAAACAAAACAAAGCAACAAACAAAGGTGGGGAAACATCATGAGCTATTTTTAAGTACCATGTAAGTAAGGGCGAGTCTATTTCCCCCAACCACCCGGTTAATGGCAATAATCTTCAGTCTCCAGGTTGCTACTGAAAAATACCAGATTGAAAAACCCAATAACACTTAGTAGGCCCGGGAATCGAACCCAGGTCCTCATGCTCAGTAGTACCAGCCAACTCCAACCACCAACCAACCAACTTATTTATCTAATTACCGACACATGTTGGTAGCACTTATGGGATTACTATGCCACACTATCTGTTCATTATATTTCGCTCTCCGCTGGTTTACATAATATATTTACTTAGTACAAACACCGCTATCTGATGATAGTGTCATCTGGAATATTAGGGTTGCGTGGGTTTGTGAGAATTGAAACTGAGGCTCTAGACAATAATAAAATTTTATCAGCAATGAGTCTTCTTCTTCTTCCACCTCGCCACTTCCCGTTACTCGGGGTCGGCTTTCCTGGTCATGAGGCGCCACTTGTTGTCCGTTGTTGTTATCAGCAATGAGTAATGTCTTTAATTCCTAAATGTGTCCTTTGACTTTTCACACTATCGCTGATAAAACGTCAATTTGTTTGGCTTCTGTTATATTTGAACTTTTTATTGCCCAACTTTATAGTTCAAGGCAATCGTTTACCAGTTTTATATATTTCTGCTTAATTTAAATATCGTTGAAGACTGGTTTCCGCCAGAGTAGGTATATTTTTAGTTTTAAAAAACTCTCTAATTGTTAGTATAATAATAACCAGTTTACCCTTAGCAATTTTATTTTTTCATAACTCAGAAAGGCCATCAGTCATCATAAATCATGAACGCTGAAATTCAATTTCAAAGAACAATACAATACAATTATATTGACACGGAAAATAAAACTAGAATAAATGGTGAAAATATTGTAATGGCATGCCTAATGGGCGATATCGCTGCTGCGATATACAGCAAATAAATCAGGTTTATTCAGCAAACAACTGTCCCTAAAGAAAAAGATTCAATGTAAGGGGTAACGGTAAGGACCGCATGAAATTATGAGAATGTCGCGTTGGGTCTAGCCTAAGGCGTAAAACGTACGGAACCAGTTATCGAATAAAACGAAACGCTTGACTTGAATAGTTTTTATTATAAAACATGTCCCTGACAGTGGCTGGCGCAGTTTCTGCCACGATGCTGTCGTGATAATAATGTTAAATATATGATATTATAAACGTACATAATATAAGTCTTTTAGTAAATAGTGTTAGTGAAACAGTGCAGAATGACGGTGAAGACGAATAAGGTGCCGTTTGAGGAGGCCCTGAACATGACAGGTACGATTGAATAAGGATTATATTTTCGTGGATAGGCAGACTATCTGCTGTTCTTACTTTTGATAGCACTGGTACTATGATAGAACGTAGAACTGCTTAGTGGTAGGTCAGATGATAGAAATTTAATCACCAGTAGACATAAGCCAATCTATTTATACCGATTAGTGCTATTATTAACAATTGTTCCCGATTTCTGAATAAACAATTTGAATTTTGATATTTGTCAAACTTAAGTAAGGTAGTTACTTAGCTTGCAAACCTGTCTGGCATTAAAGTAGTGTTTGACAAGTTCTTAACTCCAAATAACTTGCCTTTCGACTTCTCAACTCTTGACTACACGCTTAATCTTGCAGGCGCAAACAGATTGTGCAAAAGTTGCATCTAAACTAAATTACATCTAACCTAAATTTGTTCGGTATACCGTTTTGCCGTCTTCTGTTTGCTTGTACAAACAAGAATTTATGCAAATAGGTTTGAACGTGTAGCCACACCCTAAGTTTGGTGAAGCATCCGCAAATACCTGCTTATGAATGCTTCTCGTTTTGTGTTAATGTGCTTCTGTCTTTGTAAATTTGTAGTTTTATCAATTTATACCTAAGTATCAGTTTGTTTCGAAAAAAAATGTAAGACGTAGATGACATTCTGTTGAAATATTGCAACAGCTGCAAACTTAACAATTTGTCAGTCGACAGTAATGGTAACAGCTTGGATCGGTATAAGATTTACGTATCAAATCTATGAACTAGGAACTAC
This sequence comes from Anorthoa munda, assembly GCA_945859665.1. Lineage (NCBI taxonomy): Eukaryota > Metazoa > Arthropoda > Insecta > Lepidoptera > Noctuidae > Anorthoa > Anorthoa munda. The sequence goes on along the minus strand of OX243901.1, from coordinate 3,392,944 downwards.
AAGTCCAACTACTCAATGACCTTAAGATGTAAACAGTAAATATCCTAATTTAATCAAATGCAAAACGTGAGCAGTTTGTTATAAATATTATCTGAATGTGTCAAAAACATGTTGTGGCACATTATAAGTGGTACAGCCGACCACACGACAGCTGGACGAGAGTCTGCCTTTTTTTTAAACTAAAGCCAATAGAATGTAGGACAAAATTAGACTCTTTCATTTTGCGGATGAAACTTGAAAATTATTTTTTGTTGTTTTTGTAATTATTTTTTATGTAGAACAAAGTAGTTATGTATATTAGTGGATATAGTTATATTAAAAATGAACTTTCTACACTTATTTTGATCAACATCGTCAGTCTTCTGCTCTGATCGCAATTTATTTGGGGCCATTGCAGAATGTCTTGACAAGACAAGACAAGACAATTTTATTTTGTTTCGACTAGGTCATTAGCACATAAAAAAAAATGATTCTACCGTCCATTTGGAAGGCTTGTTATGGAGAAGAACGGACGCGAAACTCCATACATACTCTTTAAAAAAAAGTCTTCCATATTTGTCCATTAATCGTCATTTATCAGTAGACTCCCTCTATCTTACCATATCATCTATCCGACAGGCCAACCATCGTTTCTTTGATGTTCCACTGCTCTTATAGCTCTTTAAAGTTAAAATCATATCATCATATCATAACATTTTTGTCAATCCTCCACACCATTATGCCCAAATCATCTTTTTCTTCGTATCGCTGAAACTTAGTCCAAAACTTAACCACTTCCACGGCGTCGTCTGTGACTGCGCATAAACCGCATATTTTGGGGCACAGAGGATATGAAAGGAGTTGGTCATATTCTTACAATATTTGTAAGTATGTGAGCACCATGTTCCTATTTATCAAATGAATGCATTTACCTGTTAGTGCTTGTAATACTTTATACCTATACCTAGTATAGTTGTGTTAGTCTGGGTGCATCGTCGTCACGTATATGAATTAATGTATGTGTGTCAATGTTATAAAACACGTTTTTTAAAAGAGTAAGTGTGTAGTTTCTTGTCCATTCTTCTCTATAACAAGCTATTTTACCGAATGGACGGTAGAATCAATTATTATTACCTTTTTTTTTTCTGACTTTCTCTTCTATTCTCATCTTAGCTGCATGATATTGCCTTTCATTGATACCGTTTAAGACATCCCATCTCTTTTTACCGACTTCATAACTCACTAACTTGACTAGAACAACAAATCCATGGTCGGTTCAACGTCATAAGCATTTTCTCTGCTTCTATATGTACGTAGATGGAATGCCTAATCCATCCATCTTTATTTACATGGAGATCTATACTATTATGATTTATATTTGATTCATGTTCTTCAGAGTTTCCTACGTGCCTCAGAAAGTACGTTAAGCCGTAATTCCCGGCTGTCATTTGAAGATCTTCCGACAGTCGTTACGGATAGTCGAATGCCACAAAATCTGATATCTGACTCTCCGTGACAGTCTTGCCTAGTGGGTTGTGGAGGTCAGATAGGCAGTAAATACATGTAAAATACTGCTTAGCTGCATCTTATACTGGCAGACGACCCAACGTAGTTGGGAAGACACAAGTCAATCCAATGTGTAAGAAAAGTTCAGTGGTTACTTTGATTGTTACATCTTTGTTATTACGATTCATGTTTTTTAGGGTCTGTAATCCGTACCCGAAGGACCAAACGGAGCCCTAATGCTGTCACTCACGTATCCGTCTGTGTCTGTCGTCTGTCACACATATTGTACCGAAGATCTTTTTAATTTCCCATTGACCTATGAACTTGAAATTTGGTGATAATGTTTATTATTACGTATATTTTATTAACAAATACCAATATATTGATAAATTGGTGCGGTATCCTAAATGTGCGTAGTCCGACACGCATTTGGCTGGATTCTTCTAAGATTCTACCGTTTCTTGGTTGTTGAGACCAAATAACTACTTTGGAATATGGTGCTTTATAATATTATCAATCACTTTTGTATAACATATTTTAAGTAATAATTGCGCAATTATACGACTCTAAAGCGTCACGATGATAAATAATATTACACCATTGATCATTTCAGTTTTCTTATCAAAGGCAAATATACTTATTCAGTTAATTTTGTCAAGAATTATACGCAGCTGGAGTTGTTTGTTTTATATTATGTATGTTTAAACAACGTTACATGTATGTGTGTAATATTTGATTGCGTTTATTTACGCTTTAAAACATATTTCGTTTATTTAATGGCTGTTATACATATATGACTTGTCAAAAATTCGCTACGCTATTCTCTCTTGATGAAGATATGCCAGCTGAACTGCACCTTGATTGCGTAATACATCAAATCACAGATTCTATCACAAAAAAAAAACGTTTTTACAAAATATACTACCGACTTCGAAATAAGAAAACTACAAAGTGAAAAATAATTTTATTTTTGGAAGTCGGTGTCTTTGGTAGGTACCAATTTTTTGCGTTATGGACACCGACTTCCAAAAATAAAGTTATTTTTTACTTTGTAGTTTTCTTATTTGGAAGTCGGTAGTATTTTTTTGTAATAAAGTTTTTTTATTTTTCACTTTTTAGTTGTACCTACCTAACAGGCAAGTACGCAAAGTACCTATAATGCCAGAATAGATTACCCGAATACCATGAAACTGAACATAACTGGTGAAATGAGAGTGTACCAAGGTGATCTGCGTACCCCTTTAGAGCGTACTGGCGTGATGTTATGTTATGAAATGGTGTAAACAATAAACAAACATTTTTTTTTTTATATTATCTATCGGCTCGCGTTTGACCACTATCTCGCCTGATGTTAAGCGATGATGCGGTCTACGGTGAAGCACGCTTACCTAGAAGAAACCTATTCACTCTTGACTTAAAGACCCCAAGGTTGTAGCTATCAGGGAACAAAAACTCCGGAAGGGAGTTCCACTCCTTAGCTGTGCACACAATGAAAGTATTAGCAAAACGCTTTGTGCTTATGGGAGGGATGTCCACCATGAACCGATGGCGCATGGCCGTACGTCTTGTAGTCCGATGATGGAAAGGGCTAGGTGGAATCAAATTGTGCAGTTCCGTCGCACACTCTCCGAAATGTAACCGATAAAAAACCGACAGCCTGGCAACTCGGCGTCGATGTTCGAGGCTCTGGAGCTTTGAGGCGATCAGTGCATCGTTGCCACTAAGCCTTTTGGCCCGTCTGTCAATCGACTCAAGTCCAACAAGCTGGTATTTGGCTGATCCATCCCAAAGGTGAGAGCAGTACTCCATGCAAAACCGAACTTGCGCTTTACACAAGTTGAGCAGCTGTTCAGCCGTGAAGTACCGTCTCACCTTTGCAAGAATCCCCAACTTTTTTGCAGCTAACTGAGCTTTCGCCTCAATGAATGGACCGAAATTGAGGGTCGATGTCAACGTAACACCGAGACGTTCGAGATGGTCCGTCAACGGCACGGTTACACCACGGAAAGATGAAGCTGGGTGGAATTGGCTCTTTTTAGCGGAAAAAAGACACGCCTGGGTCTTAGCATATAGTTCGATCATGCATGGAGTACTGTTCTCATCTCTGGGACGGATCTGCCAAATACCAGCTAGATGCACTAGAGTCGATCGAAAAGCGGGCCAAGCGGCTCATCGGCGATGAGGCACTGGTTAAGTCAAAGCTCCAGAGCCTTGAACATCGTCGCCGAGTTGCCAGCTTGTCGGTTTTTTATCGGTTACATTTCGGGGAGTGTGCGAAGGAATTGCATGATCTAATCCCACCCAGCCCGTTTCATCATCGGACTACCAGACGTACGGCGATGCGCCATCGGTACATGGTGGACATCCCACCCATACGCACTAAGCGTTTTGAGAATACTTTTATTGTGCGTACAGCTAAGGAGTGGAATTCCCTGCCGGAGTCTGTGTTTCCCGATAGCTACAATCTAGGGGTCTTTAAATCAAGAGTGAATAGGTTACTTCTAGGCAAGCGTGCTCCATCGTGGACCACATCATCGCTTACCATCAGGTGAGATAGTGGTCAAGCGCAAGCCTATAATAGATAAAAAAAATAAAAAATAAAAAAAGTAGCATTGAAACTGACCAGATTAACATCACCCTATTCGGAGACCGCCTTCAAGGACAGATTCAAGCGTTCAACCATGGCCTCCCGGAGAGACTGAATCTGAGGCCCAGTAGCCCGTGCGCCAGACACGTATCTCTCAGCAACAGTGCTATCGTCTGCGTACCCAAAGGTTCCGGGTTTTAGCAGATCATTAATGTGCAGCAAGAATAATGTTGCCGAGAGCACTGACCCCTGAGGGACTCCGGCTTTGATATCTAACTGACCGGACGAGCAGCCGTCGATAACTACTCGGATGGATCGATCCCTCAGGAAGTCCGCAATCCAATCACACAGACCACTGGGCAGACCGAAGGAAGGAAGCTTTCCAATGAGGCTTTCGTGCTAGACCCTGTCGAAAGCCTTCGAGATGTCGAGGGAGACGGCTAGCGCTTCCCCGTGTCTCTCGATGGCCTCACTCCAGATGTGAATGGCATACGCTAGAAGATCCCCAGTGGACCGATCGAGTGGACCGACATGCGATTGCAGCAACCCCGAGAGATTTTCCATTATTTATTGAAGAGTTCTGTTGTATATCTCCGAAGTTCTTCATCAGATCTTCACCAAAATCAGAACAAACTCTTTCAAACAAAAAAAGAATTTTCACAATCAAAATTAACGGAGACATCGGTGAAAAGAAAAGCCTAACATAAAGTCGAATATAGAACCTCCTCTCTTTTGGTAACTCGGTTAACAAAAGGAGTTCCTAATTCAATGCTTCATGTGTTTAAAATTCCGTGTACTCGAGAACATAAAACACGCAAAGAATAATGTTGCACCATTGTCGAAATAAAAGAGTTCGCGATGAATGCATGTGTTACGCTTTTACACTGCTGGTGACTTTATCTGAAATAATTACCGTTATATAAATTCCTTCAGTATCTTGAAAGATATTATATATTGTGATTCAGTATCTAATGCATTGTTGACTTTAACGTATGTTGTTAAAATGCATCATCACATTGCATCACGTTGTAATTGCATTTCATATTACCGTAATTTTTCCGCCTCTTTGTGGAAAATCAGAGATATTTGTAATCTTTGTTCGAGTAGTGAGCGAGTTTACTCGCTTTCACAAACTTTTATTTTCATATCGCTGTTTTAAACTACTTTGACATTTGTATCGCCCACTGTGTGTCACCCACTTAATATTTCAGTAAGCCTATTCCGTTATTTTGTACACCTTTAATTTGAATTTATTTCGACCGTTTCAATACTATCCAATTTGAATTGTTTAAAAATTATTGTTTACACAATAATGTTTCCATTATTAGTATTTCTGTTGCGTCCTAACTTAAGATTGCTTGCTTGTATAAGGCCAATATTAATAGAGTAAATAATGGGCGATTACTCAGGGCTATTCGCTCGCCAGGTAATGCCTCATTTACACCAGCTGGTCTATTCTGTAAAATCTCACCACTGGAAACTTAGGTGAAATGAGCTTAACGTGAGTATATTTCCTCTTGATGGAACGATACAGCTCTCTTCTGCACCTAAGTTTTCACAGTGGAAATTTAACAGAATACCAATATAGAGTCAACTAAAAAAACAGCGTTGAAATGGGCAGCCGAAGTCTTCCAGCCTACCTTGGTAAACAACGCTCCGGCAGAGCCGACATAACATGCCAGAGTAGTCTGCTAAAGTCGACAGATGACCAGGTCTATATGAACTACTAGCTTCTACCAGCGGCTTCGCCCGCGTGAAAGTCGAAATTTTCTCCTTATCCTATGTGCTATTCCTAATTATAATCTATCTCTGTGCCAAATTTTATGCAGATCCGTTCAGCCGTTCTGGCGTGAAGAAGTAACAAACATACAAACACACTCACAAACTTTCGCCTTTATAATATTATAAAGTGTGATTGAGAGGCTAAATGACAGATTTCATTCATTTCAAATTAAAAATGGCAGGGTTTCATACAAACTTTCATCCCCTATTTAACTCCCTTAGTGGTTGAATTTCGAAAAATCCTTCCTTATTCCTTGTCTACATTATAAAGGGAAACTCTGTGCAAAATTTCAGTTTTCTAGGTTCAAGGATTTGGGCTGGGCGTTGATGAGTCAGTCAGTCAGGACTTTTCTTTTTATTTATATAGATTACTGCCGATACATAACGCAAGAGTACTTTTTCTTCTAGGGTTCAGTCGCTACAATCTCTATACGTTCCTGCTATGTGCCAGTATAATCATCGGTATGACCTTCGAGCTCTTCTCCGTCTCCTACCTGGTCACTGCCAGCGCCTGTGAGCTCGGTACAAGCAGTACGCAACAAGGACTTGTGGCATGTGTGCCTTTGATTGGTGAGTTTATTGTAAGCCTTAGCGGAGTTAAAGCATAACTGAGAGTTTGATTGCTCATGGCATCTTAGTTGTACCGCAAATAGGTTTGTCTTACTGCCTCGGAGTACCTCAAGTCTTCATGATATTGATGTTTCTTCAATTACAGGACCGTTGACCTTTGATTACTAGTCATTGTTCTCTTGCGTGCCATGACATATATGACCACCAAAGACTGTCACAATTCTCCTCAAGCCTTCAAATAAGCTGTCCTGGATCAATGTATCTGATATCATATCAAATCATTTCCCTTGCAAAGGAATATAAAGCTCGTTTATAATTTACTTGAGGCTCCTATTCACTTGACACCAAAGTAATAATTTTGTTCTTTTCAGGAACAATCGCTATGTCCCACGTATGGGGTTACCTCGCAGACACAAAAGGTAGACGGAAGATCCTCATTATCTCCATGACCCTGACCTACGTAGCTGGCACATTAGCTGCCTTCTCACCTCACTGGATAGCGTTGGGATTCCTAAAGTTACTCTCATCGGCTTCGTAAGTATCTTCCATTGTTTGGGAAGCTTTAAGTTTTTCGTATAAACATACAATAATGCGGCCACTGTCCTGCAGCAGGACAAAGGCCTCTTCTCATAGAGAAAAGACATGAGAATTGATCACCACGCTTGCTTAAAATGGGTTGGCAATTCAAACTTTTTTTTTCTTTTTCTTTATGTTAAGGGCTTTATCGCTGAGCGATAACGTCGCCCTGTAACATCAACATAATCACTTAATATCTATTTTTCCCCCTTTATCCCTCTTTGTCTCAGTTTACAACGAGCTTAATTTCAAACTTCCTGACGATGTTCTCCTTCATCGTTGTCAGTGATGTCCAAGATAAACTTAGAAAGTACACACGATTACAAAAAATCACATTGGTACTTGCCCGTATTTGAATCCACGACCTCAAGTAAGACCACCACGACACTGAGGACATAAAATTCTTCGTATAAATTGTTATAAGAAATGAGAGGTAGCCATGAGTCCTCTTCCATTATGTCCTCATTTTGAGGTGTGTTGTTGCGGCTATCGAGTTATCGACGTAGATCTGTTTTGGTGGACCAGTAGTAACGGCTGTAGATTACATGCTGTAGGGTGTGGATTCGGCATTGTATTTAAATTATTTCATTACCACTCCTTTCAAAACGGCCTCAAACAATTCAAAGACAAGTGAAATCCAACCACTCACGCTAGGGCCGCGTGGTGGATAACAGCCCATTTCTCATAAAGATGAGAAGTGTGTTTCAGCAGTGGGAACTTTAGAGGCTGATCTGGTTTCGCTGTGTAGATTTAGGATTCTTTATAGTAATGAGCACAATGTTTTCTTATTTCTAGTGTGTCTGGTGGTTACGCTTTATCAGTGACGCTGCTGAGTGAGTGCACGCCTATGGCGAAGAGAAGTTCCCTGGTCTTATTGACCACCACTGTTCACTTGGCCTCTATGGGGGTCATGGCAAGTAAGTAAAATACTTTTTAATATCTACTTATATTTCAAGTTATTACGACTGTAAAGTTTTACCAGTTAGTGTAATTTGACCCAGTATATCCGATGTTTTGAGTTATAACTATACTCTTTGATATGCTTTCTGTATTCAAGCCGAATATAGCTCAAAGTGGCATTAGTCTTTTAAAGAGCATGAAATCAATTACAGGCATGCTCATGTTACGTTCAAAACTTTTTTTATACTTTTAAGTTTTGGATGGGCTTGTTTTTCTCTTCCCTTACTCATATCAAAATGACATATCAATGAAGAAATTTTACTTACTTTTATTAAAACTATTCCCATTTAGCGTCTAATTAGCAGACACAATAGAAACAACAATAGCTTACGCACACCTGGTGTGCAAACGACGTTTGAGGGGTCAAGCTCACTTTACTTTATGCTTTTCAGTTATAGCAATTCCAGTATTACCTCTGACATTCTCCTATTACATACCATACCTGGGCATCCACTTCAACTCCTGGCGAGTTTTGGACCTGATCTACGCGGTGCCTTGTGCCATCAGCGCCATTGGAAGCTACTATGCTTTTGAGAGTCCTAAGTATCTGGTCAGTGTTGGTAGGGATGAAGATGCCCTTGCAGTTTTGAAGGGGATATATACCATGAATACTAGGAAAAGTGCTGATAATTATAAGGTTAGTGTCTTAATTATTAATGGTCCAAGTATGTTACATCATCATCATCATCATTTCAGCCAAAAGACGTCCACTGCTGATCATAGGCTTCCCCCAAGTGACACCACATCGATCGTACGGGTGATTTAAAAATATCATCGCGGTAATTAAGAGATTTTAAACTGGTTGCTTCAAATATCCTTGTTCAAATCAATATCGAAGAGTTGGTTCAGATAATCTACTGTAATCTTCAGTCTTCATTGAACCTAATTACCCACCTATCATAATGGTCTCGATTTACTGGGTTAAAATATGTATTTTCTTTTGACGAAATATCCCTTCAACCCAAATATTACTACTCAGTATTTCTTATAATGGTTAATTTTCGATTTCAGGTTGATGCTTTAGACTTGGATGAGGAACATAATTCAGCTATTCACAAAGGTTTCTGGGGTTCCATAGTGGCACAGACAGTCCCGATGATCAAGGCACCTTTACTGAAGTACACCATACTTCTATCTTTTCTATTCGTTATCAGCTATATCACGTAAGTACCAACACTTCATACCATTACTGAAATGAGTGTTATAAAAATGTGAATTCTGTCTAAAACGCTGCACCATGGTATTCAATCTTGGAGAAAGACTAAATATACCACTTTTATCTTGGGAGTATGTTCTCTTGTAGATAATTTCCGACTTTCAGTCGGGTGAAACCGCTGCCGAATTTATGAAAGAGGTTGCATTTTAGAAAATTATATTTTAATTGAGGATTTCCTTATTACTCTTACTTGTGATAGTTTCTATTTTCTGTTTTAAGGTGTCTACTAATTTCACTGGTTTTATTTCCAGAATGAACGCTTTCTTCATATGGCTGCCTTTCATAGTAAACGCCTTCATGATATCAGTAGTGGGTGGAGAAAGACACCTTACCATCTGTGAGATGATCAGGCTTACAGCGAATACGACTTCTACCCAAGAGGTAAGTTCTACGCGTAGTTAAAAAATCTTAAATTTTCTCTTATCATCAGCAATGGTCGTATCATCTGCCTAGCCTTTTTTCCAATTATTGTTGGGGTCGACTTCCAGTCTTACCGGATTCAGCTGAGTATCAGTGTTTTACATGGAGCGACTGCCTATCTGACCTCCACAACCCAGTAACTGGGTAACACGATACCCCTTGGCAAGACTGGTGTCAGATCTCAGGCTTCTGACTACCCGTAACGACTGTCAAACTTCTTCAAATGACAGCCGGGACCAACGGCTTAGCGTGCTTTCCGAGGCACGGCGGAAACTCGGTATGTTGAAAAGGTCACCCATCCACGGACCGACCTCGTCAAGCGTTGTTTAACGTTGATGATCGACCCGTGCGGCTGTAATTATTTAGCCACGAGCTCCTCAAGCAATGGTCTTATGCAGGCCTATAAAACGTTTTTAGAGAGGGAGCTGGCTGGGTTTTTGAACAAGCATATTCAGGGAAAAAAGTAAGCCAGATCTTAAAATGTCTCACTTCATAATGTGGCCGACCATAAAATGAAATGGTTGTATTTCATGACATTACCAGCATAAACTGAAGTTATCGTTTAAACGTCAACGTTTGAAGATATATCAAACCACGTTTGCCTTTTCTACGTTTTTATTTTCAATTATTACATTATTATTAGCTTGTTATTACAATAATTTTCCGCCGCCAGACTGCGTCACAAAAACAAAACGATATCAGCGCATCTAACGATGGATAATGTAACAATTTTTTAATATGGTCACTAATGTTTAACCATATAATGATGTAGCAGTGCGTTTAGCTGTTCATATCGTCAAACGCTGATTATTCATCTGGCCTGACCACATGATGATGTATGTGGGCAGCGGATGTTTTCCATTTTATAAAATGGTCGGCCACATAATGAAGTGATCAGTTTGTTCTAAGATCTGTCCATGATATAGATTACCTTCTCGGTGTTCTCTCAGCAAGCTGCACCTACTCAGCAGTCAACTTTTCGCTTTGAATATGCTTTCTCAAAAACCATATCCAGCTTCTCCTCAATTTACTTCATCTTTGTAAAAGTGTGTGTTTAATGTATTTTCAGGTGCATGACTGTTCTATAATGAAGTGATCAGTTTGTTCTAAGATCTGTCCATGATATAGATTACGTTCTCGGTGTTCTCTCAGCAAGCCGCACCTACTCAGCAGTCAACTTTTCGCTTTGAATATGCTTTCTCAAAAACCATGTCCAGCTTCTCCTCAATTTACTTCATCTTTGTAAAAGTGTGTGTTTAATGTACTTTCAGGTGCATGACTGTTCTATGAATACTCAAGCAATGACGTTAGTATTCGGTATTACTATGGTTCTGGCTTTCTGCAACATCTTCATGAGTAGCATCATCAACTGCATTGGTAGGAAACGACTGATGATCAGTATACAGGTAAATTTCCTATTTAGGGTAATACATAAATCTATTCTGATAAAATACAATTTTATTTCATCTTATTTTTTATCTTCATTTAACTTATGTTTCAAAAGTATCTTGTGTTGCATTTGGTTCCTTAAATATAATTGATTTTAGCGATAAGCCTATATTCTCCTATTTTACCTATATTATCTTGCATTTCTTATTTGTTTTCATACCCAAGTTTTTAGTACTAAAAGTAGTCACATATATATTGCTTATATCGACGGTCATCTGTTTGTCATTTGTAATTGATTTTCTGTTTTATCCAACAGATGTTAGCTGGAGTAGCAGCCTTAGCCATCAACTTTAGTCCCTTCTGGATCCTAAGTGCTGTCCTGTTCATGGTCTACTTGTCAGCCATCTTTAACTTCGGTTTCATGAACACCTACAGTGTTGATATCTTCCCTACTTATGTCAAGTAAGTTACCTATGTATATTCTAGCTTGATTTATTGAATGCTTAGAAGATTTCTTTTAATTTTGACTTTATTTATTTGTTTATCCTCGCACTGGAACATCCCAAACTTATATACTTACTATAAATCCAGGTTTCCTCACGACGTTTTCCTTTCACCGTTGACAGCGATGTCCAAAATAAACTTAGAAAGTACTTATATAAATTGAAAAAGTTACGTTGTTACTTGATCATGTTTGGTATCACTATAGTTTTAGCTATCAGCAACTTTATTATCAATAACTGTAATTATTTCTCTGGTTACTTTTCAGAGCCATGGCTGTCTGTCTAACCCTGATGGTTGGTCGTGGCAGTGCTGTGATCGGTATCAACATCCTCAAGCGACTGCTCGACGACAATTGCGAAGCTGCCTTCTATATCTATGGGTCCATTACTTTTGGTAAGTTTATACCTTCTGCTCGCGGCTTTGCCTGCGTGAAAAGTGTTTTGTTATCCCAAGGGATCGTTATATCAAGTTTATCGGGATAAAAAGTATCCTATGTGTTACTCGAGGTTATCAACTATCTGTTTGCAAATTTTTATGCAAATTTGCGTTCAACTGTTTTTGCATGATTGTAACACGAACAGACAAACTTTCACATATATAATATTAGTAAGATTAGGATTATTCTGTTTCACAACACCAAATAGTTTCACGTTTCATTGACCCCTTTACGAACTCAAAATAACTTGCTATAAAAGCCTTTTTACCCGACTACGCTGAACGCAAAAGGAGAGTTATAGGCTAACATGACGTCATCTTGGATTGTGATACGGTAATCAATTCATTTTGATAATCGCTGTTTGTTTAGGTTTAAGTACTTTCGTTCTAAGTTCTTGTCGTTACTTCGAACAGACCATTAGTTAGTTATATTTTTGTTTCAAGTTCTCACCAAATAAATTACTTTTTTCCAGGTGGTGGCGTCTTCGCATTCCTTCTACCTTCAGACGAGAAAATACAACAACAGAAGAAAGCATTAAAAACTTGAGCATAGCCGTCGGAAAGCTTATTAAAGTGCCTGTATTTTTATCTCATAATGAATTATTGTTCAAGTCGCAATTTTATTGCTAACCATATTTTAAAAGGCGCTTGAATATAATACACAATCTTCAAGTAGGTACTATTTATATAGAAGGAGATCCCACTGCTAAAATCTATAGTCATTTGGTTATTGATTAAACTTATTTTTTATGAAAAATACTTGATAGAAGACAAGATCACAACACGTTTACCTGGCAATATTGTATTGTATAGCTATGCTATCATTCATGAAAATAAAGTTTTATCGGTCATTAAATTAGCTGCAGATTTTAGCAGTGGGATCTTTGGCTATAAAACTAACTTTAGATTGGTAGGTATCGTCGAATTCTTATTGTTTTAAGTCCTCTGAGGAGATAATTTATTTAGGTTTAAGTGTTACTATAAGATTAGCTAGTTATTGTTTTGTGATACCTACAAGAGATTATTAACTAATAGTATTTGCTGTGAATGTAATTTATGTTTGTGGTGAGAAATAAAAATATTTTATTGTTACAAAATCGCTTGTTTAATTTTTATTACCCGGCTGCAAGTAGTATCTTATATGTATGTATGTAATATTCTTTATGACCTCGTATCTTTCACTTGACGGATTTTTATAATTAAGACATCGTTAGATAGGTCTTGGCCGCCCAAGTGTTCTTAGATAAGTGCTGTTTAAAAAAAAGAAACTTGGCGGATTTTGGGCGCCATATTGTAGAGGTTGAATTTTTGTTGATGATGAGTGAAAATGAAGGGTTTTTAAAGGTGATTACAAAAATATATAACACTTATGTTTTTAAAAGTCATTCAAAAAAAAAGTTTAACTATAAAGTTGTAAATAAAAAACCGGCCAAGTGCGAGTCGGACTCGCACACGAAGGGTTCCGTACCATTATCGCAAAACACTGCAAAAAAATCACGTTTGTTGTATGGGAGCCCCCCTTAATTTATTTTATTTTAATTTAATAATTGTTATTTTTTGAAGAGAATATACAATTAAATATTCTGTGAATATTTCAAGCGTCTACCTGTTGCCGTTATTAATATCGAGCAAAAAACGGCAAAAATATCACGTTTGTTGTATCGGAGCCCCCCTTAAATATTATTTTTATACTGTTTTTAGTATTTGTTGTTATAGCGGCAACAGGAATACATCATCTGTGAAAATTTCAACTGGCTAACTATCACGGTTCATGAGATACAGCCTGGTGACAGACAGACAGACAGACAGACAGACGGACAGCGAAGTCTCAGTAATAGGGTCCCGTTTTTACCCTTTGGGTACGGAACCCTAAAAAGGTAATAAAATCAAAAAACATATTAATAACATATTCGCGAGCTGGCTGATAAAACTATAAATATCCTCCGACTGCACAGCATGATTTTCTTCTTGTTTATATCTTTGCAGTCGGGTTTTTTCGTAATGCCTGTAATGCCTGTGTCCTACCGTAAGGAGTACCTACTTTCTGTCTGTCTCAAATAAAAAAACACAACTACCCTCATAATCTCTTCATTATTAGATTGTTCCCTTTCACTCGTTCATTTCAATCAACGCTTCGCCTGCGCGAGCGCAACCATGTCCATTTTCCATATAATTTAGAACTCTTGTAGCAATAGTATAATTTTAGAAGAAATTAAGATAAAATAAGCAATATAAATATGAACAAGTTTGTTTTATTGTTGTTCGTGTATGTAGTGGTAGTGTGTCCCATAAGAGTGGCTGCCCACGCGCATGAACGAAGCTCTGAGACACATGGACAAGGTAAGAATTTGTGAAAGATGTAGGAAACGTGTAATGATTCTTGTGGAAGGCTTATATCCAACTGCTGTGAACGTTTTGTGGCCAAAATGATGATTATTTAGACCTGAAACAGTTTGTAGGTTATGATAGTTGAATTTCAATGCGGCTGTGAAGTTCTGTTTATAACGAGAATGGTTGGGGGTTGGGGGTACCTTATTAGAATATTCAACAAATCTCACAAAAATCCTTTGCTGAATGGTATACCTAATTATTCTAAACAGTCTCGTGCGTTTCATAAATAATTTGTTCCAATTTAAAAAAAAAACCTATTTAAAAAAAAACTAGCTTAACGTGCATTGTCATCCAAACCAAACGTGTATGCAAAATTTCATGTTAATCGGTGGAGGATAACTGCTTTAAAATTCAGTTGCAAGATTTGACCCGAACATACATTGCACGTTAAGGTTGTAAAATTGTAGCATATACACTAACGAGCGATGAAAAAGTTCCAGTGACATAGCACCAAATTACTCCTAAACGGAAAAGGGGTCAGTGGGTCATCTTAGGGGCGGCGTTTTACGAGTATACGCTTAGGGCACTATGAGCAGCAAAGAAAACCAAAAAAAAAGTTTTTGGTTAAAAAAAGTTTTTTTGACTTATTTTATTTTATCGGATATTCCCCAAATTTATTGCAGTAGCGGGTTGACCTTGACCATAACACTCATTAAGGTTCTGAGAAGCATAGCCCTGCGACGCACCGTTTCCGAATTATGGGCCTCCGAATTTTAGATTATTTTGCATAAAACGCATTATATTTCCAAAATGGTAGCTCGGATGAAAATCTTTTCAGGTAAGAAATTATTGCTCTAGTCGATTACCATGAGATGGTGTAAGAAAACCAGAGAAAATTTGAATAAAAAAATACTTGGGAAAAGTGTCGATCTTTCACCTTGCGTAGCTATATAATTTTTCTAAGTCCTCGCGCCATAGTGCCCCTATACACTCCAACCGGAAAAGGCTAACTTAATGAAGCCGTCTGCAATATCTTCAATATTTTTTATTACATTTAACAGCGCATCAGAATATTACCAATTGAAAACGTAAATATTGTGTTAAAATTTTAAATTAAATGTGAAAAAATTAAATTAAGGTGTTTGTCGGCATTTTGTGGGTGGAACTTTTTCATTGCTCGGCAGTTTAATATGAAATCTTTAGTTGATTTGGATGGGTGAACTATTTTTCACGTTATGTTATGGGAGAACTTAGCATGCGCGTGTAAAAGATTCTATGGCTTCAAGAGTATTATTTGAATAGGCTTAACAAATGACGTTGCGATTCGCATATCATACTTTTTAAAAGCTAATTAAACAATCTTAACCGAATGAGTGCCGTAATTTCCGAAACAATAGAACAGCCATTGTGTCTTGTGTGTATCCACGTTTTAGGCACTCGAGGGTTTTCATCAAATACTCAATCATGTTACATTTAGCAAACCGAGTTGGGTCCATGTGGTGGATGATTCAGAGCAGTGGTGGCCCAGAGGTATCGGCTGCGACTTACAATTTGTAGATCGTGGGTTCGAGCCCAGGTAGGCGCTTTACTTTGTATAAATTATTTCATCACCACTGCTCCCAAAACGATGAAGGAAAACATAGTGAGGAAACCGGCATGTCCTAGAACCAAAAATTCGAAGACATGTGACTTCCACCAACCCGCACTGGACCCGCGTGGTTTATTACGGCCCATTCCCTCTCACAGGAGAGGAGGCCTGTGTCCCAGCAGTGGGAACATTAATAGACTGATGATGTGTGATGTGTGTGGATGATTCAAACTGGGGCCCTGTGTCCCAGCCGTGGGTTCACTATAAGCTTATATTCCTACTTCATCAAGATAATATTATTCCAGAGCACATTCATCACAAAGAGCCTCCCTGCGCCATCTGCCCTCATCACGGCAGATGCGTGCCCAAGGTGCAATGTCCAGCTCACGTCAGAGCCAGCTCCTATAACCCTGCGTGTCACCTGGGCGAGACTGTTGGAGTGTGCTGTTTCACTGGTAGCTCACATGCAGGTGAGATATAAAATATTTCGAGACCATAGGTACTCGTGGCCAAATAATCAGGCACATGGGTATATACAAGGTTAAGCTACCTTTGCCATGGTCGATCTATTGATAGGTGACCATACTTTGTACCGAGTCTCCTCCGTGCCTTGGAAAGCACATTAAGACGACGACTAACGCCAACGACCTTGAGGGAACAAAACGCGCGCTCGTTTCACACCCGCGTGACCCAAAATTTAGTAGTTTTTTTTGAGTGTGGAACGTAAAATAGAAACACGCTTGTTCGATACGACTAAATCTCTATTCCTAGACAGCACGTTTCGCCGAAAACTTTGTTGATAGATAACATTGTTCGTAGATATCTCGGTCCATAGGAAGCAATGTTGACAGAGATCACTGTTCATAGATAGCACTTCTTGCCGTAAACTTTGTTCTTAGAAACCACTGTTTCCAGATACCTTGGTTCACAGAAAGCGCCTTTGGAGAAGAAACTTCTATTACCTATGCTTTCTGTATGTAGTCGTATCGAACAAGTTTTTTGTACTTTCCTTATTAATCTATGACTTAAAAAAAAGCCATAGATCAAAATAAAGATAATTAAATTGTCTTTGAGATGGTGTCGATTTCATTAAAATACGTCCAGCAGTTTTGTTGCGATTGTCGTGTTTTTGTCCGTTTTAGACAAAACTTTACAAATTAATTACACTATGTTATACGAATATAACTCAAAATTTTCTTAGATCAAATTATTAAGAAAATGATCTAATATAAGCGGCTAGGTAGTCAAGTAGACAAGCAAGTAGACAAGCCGTTTAGACGTGATTCTCATTTTAAAATCAGCTACTCAGGGGTATCTGCGCCTTAAATAAAAACTACACAAATGCAACCTCGTTACAGTATTTTGTCAATGACGTGGCAAACACCCGCACAAAGCACCCGTGACAGACGCGGCGTCTGAGCTCAATCCAATATTGCCCATGAATCCCTGTAAAATCGTAATGTCAATGTGTGCGTGTAAAATAGTGCTTTGTTCGAAGTGGCCTCTCTGTCTGCGCTTACGTACTTTGTGGCATAGTCGTGGCTGAATACTCAGTGGCACGTGTGACCGAAAAGCCCAGGTAGTCGGCGGTTCCAGCTGTCATTCGTAAATCACACAGTCGTTACGGGTAGTCAGAAGCCCAAATTTCTGTAAAGCAGTATCCCCAAAAGGTTTTACCCAGTAAATAGGTTGTGGAGGTTAGAAAGGTTATAACGGTAAAATACTAGTATTCGGTTAGTTATGAAGCCGATCCTAGCATAGTTAGTAAAATCTAGACGTCACGGCAGATACTTGCCCAAGGAGCAATGTCCAGCTCACGTCAGAGCCAGCTCTCTATAAACTAGCGAGTCACCTGGACGGGCACTGTTTCACTGGCAGTTCTCATGTAGGTAAGCTTGTTACAAAACTAGCTCATCATTTTTAACCGACTTACCAAAAAAGGAGGAGGTTCTATGTTCGACATTAAGTATGTTTTTTTTTTTTTTATGTATGTTCATCGATATCTCCGTCAATTGTGGACCGATTTTGAAAATTCTTTTTTTGATTGAAAGGGTATATTCCGATATTGGTCCCATTTTAATTTGGTGAAGATCTGATGAAGAACTTCGAAGATATACAACAGAACTCTTCAATAAATAACGGCAAATCTCTCGGGATTGCTGCAATCGCATTTCTGTTTATTGTTTATACCATTTCATAACATAACAACACGCCAGTACGCTCGAAAGGGGTATGCAAATCTCTCATTTCACCGGTTATATTCAAGTTTCATGTTATTCCGATAATCTATTCTGTCGTTATAGGTACTTGCTTAGCTACGTCCCTATTAAGTCACATCACATCATCAGCCTATTAATGTCCCCACTGCTGGGACACAGGCCTCCTCTCTGTGAGAGGGAACAACAATATTAAGTAGATACAACTAAAAAGTGAAAAATAAAAAACTTTTTTACAAAAAAATACTTCCAAATAAGAAAAAAATAAGAAAACTAGAAAGTGAAAAATAACTTTATTTTTAGAAGTCGGTGTCCATAACTTAAAAAATTGGTACCTACCAAAGACACCGACTTCCAATAATAAAGTTATTTTTCACTTTCTAGTTTTCTTACATTTTTCTTATTTGGAAGTCGGTAGTATTTTTTTGTAAAAAAGTTTTTTATTTCCAATTATTTTGAGGCATATAGTTTTGGTAAGACATTTTTTTGGGACTATCCCACCGCACTATTACCTAATGAAAGCCAGAATCAACAGTAGCGACCACCAGAAAAGCGCCGAGGCAATGAAGCTCGATGAAGTCTCGGAATGTAACTGTCTTGGATCCCGCAACGAAATTAATCAGAAAAGAATAATGGAGGAGTCGAAAAAAACTCAAATTTCCACTTTCCTCCATATCAAGCAGGAGACAGAACAAACAAGGCCATTAGGCACAAAGGGTCATTTACAACTGGAATAAGCCCAGTGGCCTAACACCACGGATAAACATGCTAACATTGTGAGCTGTTATATTTGATTACAATAATGGGTATAGTAATAACGCTTGAACGCACGGATATTGTTTATGTCTTGGTTAGACTGTAGGATGTCGTTAAATATCAGTATTTTTATGGAGCGATTGCCTATCTGAACTCCACAACCAGTTAGGTACTGAGTCACAGAATACCTCTTTGTAAGCCTGGTGGTCACACTTTCTGAGTACCCGAACGACTGTCAATGATCTAAGAACGACAGTTAGCCTGAAGTCAAGGCTGGCTACTGGCATTATGTCCAGAGTACACAAAGAGCCTCGCTGCGCCATCTGCCCTCATCACGGCAGATTATTTGCTCAGCTCTTGTCAGAGCCAGCTCCTCCCAGCTTGTAATCTGAGGCCCAGTAGTCTATGCTGAGGCCCTAGATAAGTGACATTCTATCATCGAAGGCGTGGCGATAGCGGTTGTCGAAAAGGCAAAATTGTATGGGATTGACAAGAAATATCGAAAAATCACGTGATCAATTGACATTTCGATTATCTAATTCGCTGACATCGAATCATACTAATTGTCTAGAGCCTCTGGAGGTAATGCAGGTGAGTTGAATAAAAAAATACCTTCTTCAAAAAAATACCCTCCATATTTTGAAGTCGGTAAAAAGTAAAAATTTGTAATAATGCGATTGCTGTGATTGATCTATCCCTGTGTTTGATTCAGTCGGGCAAGGTTTTCATGAGGAAATTCAGTTCTCAGTAGGAGAAATCCGTGTACAGTTGTTAATCATAGGCATATAAACATAACTATATAATATTTATGGCATTTCTTATCCTAATTCCTTGTAAATATAAAATGTTAAAAAAAAACGGAAAAATCTTCACTTTCGGTTCAAGGAATCTGGCTATTTATTTACTTGATTAAAATCCAAAATGTATTTTTCCAGCGGAATCCGAGCGCAAATCCCGCTCAGCCACGTCGATCAGCCCAGAAGACGTTAAGACTTCCCACGCCCAGTCGAGACAGAAGCTGTCCCAGATGATCACCTTAGCCGTTAAGCTTCTGGAACACTCCATGCACACCATCGTCAATAAGACCTCACCTAGTTATGGACATCATTTGGTAAGAAAACATGTTTTGTTTTTGTTATTTATTCTGTGGTTTCGATCCTGAACAACTTTCTCACTCACTTATGGAAGCTACTTCTTGCTGGTTATGTCATGGTTTGGCATGGTCATTGGTTATGACTAACAAGATTGAAAATACTATTGAACAAAATAAAATAAACCGACTTTCTTAACAAAACACTACAAAGCGAAAAATAACTTTCTTTTCGAACGTCGGTGTCTTTGGTATCTATATTTTTTTTCGTGTTTGTCATCGACTTCCGAAAAGAAAGTTATTTTTCGCTTTGTTTTGGAAGTTGGTTTATTTTTTTGCTAAAAGTTTTTGTATTTTTGGTACCTTATATTACGGTATATTTATGAAAATCTTTTATATGCCCATAAAAATATAAAATTGTTTAAAAAATACAGTGATATCCATAACATAAATACTAGGAACAAACACAAATTTGTAGTACCTACAACAAGGTTCAAGAAAATAGGTGGCTCGTTTAGATGTCAATGTGTACACTTTTATAATAAGCTTCCAAGCGACGTACAAGGTCTAAGTGTTAATAAATTCAAATCATTAATTAAACGTAAGTTGTGCCAGAAAGCGTTTTATAACATTAAAGATTACGTTGAGGACAAAAAGGCTTGGGATTGAGCTGCTCCAATTAATTTAGTTTTTTACTTTTTTTATTTTGCACCGTCAATTTAGTTTTTTATTTTTCTTGCAATGACAAGAATATTTACTTTTTAAAGTATTTAATTATTTTATTTTAATTATTGTGAATGTGAAGACTATGTGGATCATTCTTTTTTTTCAATTTTAATTTACCTTGGTTAGTTTTTAATCATGGTCTGGCAGTTTGAGTATTTATGCGGCCTACCCGAATGTCCTTTCTTTGGTATTGTTCGTCAATTCGTTGAGCTCCTTAAATTCTAAGTTGAGCTGCACGGTTATTGACAAATGCGTGCACTGACTGGACAGGTCCACTCAATCTGGCTGGTTCTTTCCTCAAAAGACCATTTCAGACATCAGTCTTCATGGTCTTCACATGATCTAACCAAGATTTTGTCTGGATTTTAAAAGAGACCGTGACCTCTGAGTTTGTTTCGGCCTTTCTTCTCAAAGTAGTCCGACAGTAAACGCCGACCTCATCTAGTTTTAAAAAATATGATCGACTTGTAAAAGTGTTTGTACAAACCAACTTGCAGAAATAAAATCATTTATCATTTAATGAAAATACATGATATTAATAATGTTAAAGATAACTTAAAAAGTACTCGTCAGCACAATAAAATCCTTCACAGTTTTATACTGAGTTATTTTTAATAATTTATTTTCTTTTGTATTTTCTTCAGTCACTAGTAACGCACGATGAACGTGCCGCCACTTTAGGTCGTGGTGGTTTGCTGAACTTGTTCACTGCACAGGAGTTGAAGTCTCGTCAGGCTATCTCTGAAGATGAACTCGCCTTGGGATTCACTGATCACACAGATGGTATGCTAATTCTTAATATTTATGCAGATAGTAAGTAAGTCTTATTCACAAAAATCGCCGAACTGTGTCGCACTAGCTATACTTACAACTGATTAGCAAAATTCACGAAAGATAATTGGAATGAAGAATTTGGGTTAACAGGTGCTTAGCAGACAATCATTTAAAGGGTAAGTGTAACTATTAGGTCAATAATTTACCTATTTTATGAATAATCTAGCTGTCCCCCGCGGCTTCACTCCCGTCAACTGGCTACCTTACCCTATCCTACCTACCTACCTTACCCCACCCTACCTACCTACAAAATCAAATACCTTATTTCAAATAAACCTTAGAAGTACTTATTAAATGTCAAAAAAAAAATATGATGATCTACCCTGATAACTACCTACCCTATCGTACCTATCTACCCTATCCTACCTAACTACCCACCTAACCTACCTACCTACCCATCTACCCACCTACCCAAGTATCCACCTACCTACTTACCCACCAACCCACCTAATCTACCTGCCTACCCTACCCTAGCTACCTACCCAAAATTTTTTTTTTCAATACTTTCAGAGGCTATAATTATGATTCGTTAATTAAATCTTTTGCATAGGCTTCTTTCTGTTACGCGGTCGTGACTTTCTTTTACGAGCTCGATCATTATTTTTGCAGTTGAGTTTTAAATGTATATTTTAAATACAGTTGTTAAACATGGCGTACTTTCAGAGGCTATAATTATGATTCGAAAATTAAATCTTATGCATAGGCATCTTTCTGTTACGCGGTCGTGACTTTTGTTTACGAGCTCGATCATTAGTTTTGCAGTTTAGTTTTAAATTTATAAGTCAATTTAAAAAGTTTAGTAACAAAGAGTTTTCATACATAGAATAAAATGGGATAGATTTTATACGAGGAAAAATTAATGAGTCCGTACGTTTTAGCATTGAACTCTCAAAAGTCTTTTTAATGGTTGTTTAATATATTTAATTACCAGTTTTAATTTAGTTATTTTCACATCAACTTTTGTCTAAAATCGAATAGGCTGTATAGACTGTTTTCGTTGTAAAAAATGTCCAGTTGCAAAAACGCGCCTTTAGTTATGTCAAATTAAAAAAGTTTTGTAGCAAGGAGTTTTCATACATAGAATAAAATGGAATAGATTTTATACGGGGAAAAATGAATGATTCCGTACGTTTTAGCATTTAATTCTCAAAACTCTTTTAAATGGTTGTTTAATATATTTAATTACCAGTTTCAATTTAATTATTTTCACTTGAACATTTGTCAAAAATCGAAAAGGCTGTGTAGGCTGTTTTCGTTGTAAAAAAAATATGTCTAGTTGCAAAAACGGTTAATTCACAAAAAAAAAAAAAAATTTTTTGTGAATTAACAAATCTAATTCTTTGATTTGTTTTTACTATTTCCCACAACTGTATTGAAAAATATCGTGTGATACACGGGCGTGTAGGTTATTGCAAACTCGTGTCATTAAAAACCCTCGCCTTCAGCTCGGGCTTGTTAATGACAGCTCGTTTGCAATAACCTACTTTCCACCCTTGTATCACAATGTAATATTGTATAAGTCAATTTAATAAAGTTTAGTAGCAAGGAGTTTTCATACCTGAAATAAAATGGGAAAGATTTTATATGAGGAAAAATGAATGAGTCCGTACGCGTTAGCATTAAATTCTCAAAAGTCTTTTAAATGGTTGTTTGATATATTTAATTACCAGTTTTAAATTAATTATTTTCACATAAAAAAATGTCAAAAGTTGAATAGGCTGTATAGGCTGTTTTCGTTGTAAAAAATATGTACAGTTGCAAAAACACGCCATTTTCTAAAAAAAAATATTTTTTTGTGATAAATTGATTATTTTTTTTGTTAATATGAGTTCAAGTACAAGTGATGAAACGGAATAACTTTTTATCTGAGACGAAATTGCGCAAGATGAAAATATTTCACCAAAATCTCAAGTAAGATATATGGCGACTTACGATAATTTTATTTTAAGGAATAAACAAATGTAATTATTTGATTTGTTTTTACTGTTTCCCACAACTGTATTGAAAAACGTCGTGTGATACACGGGTGTGTAGGTTATTGCAAACTCGTGTCGTTTAGCTCGTTTGCAATAACCTACTTTCCACCCTTGTATCACAATGTACTATTTCGTTTTAAACCATCTTCGCATTAGCCTTTACAGTGAAACCGGTTAGAAACATTTGTCGTGTTCTATATATTAGGTTGATAATTTGACCCACAATGCCTTATATTTTCGACATTATACAATATTTCATAAATTTATATAATATTCTTATAATGTACTTACCTAGTTTTGATTTGCATGTACCTAGCTTATTATTTAATATTTCTACACCAGCAATGGTAGTATGTGTGAAACAATGTTTAATGTAAGATCTCAATGTACCATATACTGAGAAATATATACGTACTAACTTACAAATACCAATATTTAAGGCTAACCAAGAACTTTGGCGTAATACTATATAACCATATGTTGTATGCTCCATATCATGAAAATTGCTGATCCGATTTTGATGAAACTTGCACTAAGCCATAAGTTGAAATATTGAGTATCTTTACTTTATATCCAAATGTAAATACTGTTGAGTTTTTTTTCAGCGTTCTTGAACAACTTGTTTGACAGACAACCGAACTCATTAGCGAAAAACAGCACGAATGTGTAAAATTTTGTTGTTATGGGTATTTTGTCAATCCTTTAGTTAGATACCTGTAGAATCTAGCAATTTTTTTTGTGAGGTGTATTACAACTAAAATGAGTGAAACAAAAACATTTCACAAAAAAAAACTGACTTTAAAAGCAAAACACTAAAAAGTGCAAAATACCTGTCGTTTCGGCTGCCGAAAAAAATTGTTCAATGATTGTTTCTCAACCATAGGGCTATTGTTTTGCAATTTTTTAACAGGTCTCATCTGAAGTTTTCTAACAAACAATACATGTATTTTACCCGAAGTTATGTTTCAGGACCATACTGCCCTCCACAACCGTCCTGCTCGACTCCCACTCGCTACAGAACTGTCGGAGGAGAGTGCAACAATCCCAGCGCCTCCATGTGGGGTGCTGTCTTCACAGGTTATGAGAGACTTCTGCCTCCTGATTATAGTGACGGTTAGTTGATAAAGTCAATTCTTCAAAATAGACTGGAAATGAGCATTTTGCAGGATAAGCTCCGGATTTTGTAACATATTGTAGTCCAAGCAATATTTGAATGAAGTTACTACTTTTATGACCCGATGCTTAAAAACTATTAGCAACACATCAAATTGTTATTCTGTAATTGGTATTCTGTAAAAAACTGGCCAAGTTGTCGGACTCACGCACGAAGGGTTCCGCAACATTATCGCAAAAAACGGCAAAAAATCATGTTTGTTGTATGGGAGCCCCACTTAAATATTTATTTTATTCTCTTTTTAGTATTTGTTGTTATAGCTGCAACAGAAATACATCATCTGTGAACATTTCAACTGTCTAGCTATCACGGTTCATGAGACCTGAGAGACATGAGGCCTGGTAACAGACAGACAGACAAACGGATCGTGGAGTCTTAGTAATAGGGTCCCGTTTTAACCCTTTGGGTACGGAACCCTAAAAAAGATTAACTTCAATTTTCTGCTAGGATAGAAATAAATAAAATTGATGAAGGTTTTCTAAAACCCTCATGTTTCAGGAACATGGGCCATGAGAACAGCTAAGTCCGGTCTTCCTTTGCCAAGCGCGAGGACAGTCAGCAGCGCCCTAATCCTGGACGGAAGCCACCCTAGCAGCACTCACAACATGATGTTCATGCAGTTTGGACAGTTCATCGCTCACGACATCAGTGCTGGAGTTGTTTTCACTGCAGGTGAGGATATTTCTGTAATAATTTAACACAGCTGTTCTGTCTAAAATTCAAAATCATCATCATCATTTCAGTCGAAAGACGTCCACTGCTGGACATAGGCCTCCCCCAGGCGTCACCACATTGACCAATACCGTGCGTCTCGCATCCAGCGCCTTCCCGCAACCTTAACCAGGTCATCAATCCACCCAGTGGGAGGCCTTCCAACGCATCGTCTTCGGGTTCGCGGTCGCCATTCTAGAACTTTTCGGCTCAGTCGGCCATCCGTTCTACGAGCAATGTGTCCTGCCCACTGTCATTTAAGTTTCGCAATTCTTCGGGCTATATCAGCAACTTTGGTTCTCCTGCGGATATCCTCATTTCTGATGCGATCACGCAAGGAAACTCCGACCATAAACCTCTCCATTGCCCTTTGAGTGACTTTATTACTTTATTATCACTTAATCTGGTCATAGACTTTTGTCTTGAGACACTGCGGTAAATTGGACGAGAAGATACCGCGCAACTTCCCGAACGCCGCACATCCGAGTCAGATTCGACCGCTGACCTCTTTCTCGAAGTTGGCCCTACCCAACTGGATTGTTTGTCCCAGGTAGACAGAGTCGTCCACTACGACTGTAGAGTCTCCGACCTTGATAGGAGTGGGTGCAACATGGGCATTCAACATCACCTTGGTTTTGTCCATGTTTATTTTAAGACCCACTCTTTCAGAAGCTCTACTCAGGTCATCGAGCATTGAACTGAGGCTCTCCATGGCCTCAGCCATGAGCACTATATCGACGGCAAACCGAAGGTGAGTGATGTACTCGCCATTAACGTTGATGCCCAGCCTCCTCCAGTACAGAACCTTGAAGAAGCCTCTAGCGCAGCAATTAACGGTTTCGGCGAAATGACGTCTCCCTGTCTCATGCCACGCTGGAGAAGGATTGGTTTCGAGTTCTTATCCTGAAGACGGACTGACATGGTGGCGTTTTTGTAAGAACACTTCAACACCTCAATTCAAAATTATTCATACTTTTGGGAGTTTTTTCTGCTGATCATAAAGCTATTCTGATCATAAATATTCGTCTACATAATTTGGAGTTATTCAAATACACAGTGAAGAGTTTATACATACATACATACATAAACTCACGCCTTTTTCCCACGGGGGTAGGCAGAAACTACAGAACGCCACCTGCTACGTTCCTTACATACTTCTTTTGCTTCACTCACATTCATACATCTAGTCATACACACACGCCGGTTATGAGTACTGCGCACCTGGCCTTTCTGAAGAACATCACCTATAAGGTCTATGTATGTCTTTCTAGGGCGTCCCTTCCCGGCGTTTCCATTTGAAGAGTTTATCTATGAAAATTATTTGACGGAAGTTATTTGAAGAACGTGCATAAATGTTGTCTAGTTTTACTTGAGCAACACACAGAATTTCAGAAAGAAATATATGCAAGCATCCTGTTGATTCCAAGAGAGGGCTAAGCATTGCAACGATTGAAAAGAGTGTCCGTGGAGTTTCTTACACATTCTTCTCCATAGAGACCTAATGACGCTTGCGAATATGCAACTAGTTTGTTTGACAACTCCACAGACTACTTAGAGATAGGACAATTCAAAAGTACCTTTATGGTTTATTTGAAATAAACTATATGATTTTTGGTTTTGATTGCGTACCAAGTAGGCCGCTGCAAATATAGTTTGGTGAGGTGGAGGTTTATTAATCCAGTGTGAGTATGGTGCTCTTGTTCAGACTATGCTGGAGTGCCCCAAGAGTCTATTTGCCTGTACTCTAGATGACCTGAACGACGCTACCGACGCTGCAATAGACTTGGCCACCTTTTTTGGCTTAAACAGTATAATTTGACACTAGAAGAAGAAAAAGATCGTTTTATTAACCTGATTTTACCTTCCTTTCAGAAAACGGCAGTGCAATCTCCTGCTGCATGAATGATGGCGAAGAAGTGTTACCTCCAGAACTGCAGCACTTCGCGTGTGCTCCAATAGTGGTAGCTCCTGACGACCAGTTCTACGGACAGTACCAACAGAAATGTATCAACTTTGTGAGGACTCAGATCGCGCCGGCTAGTGATTGCTCTGTTGGTTATGCTAAGCAGGTGCGTTTTCTTAAGGGTCTAATTTTGAAAATGATCTCTAGTCTATTAGATCGAGAATATTTGGACCAGCCCGTCATTAGTAAATCGACAGCCTCGCTGATTCAGTGGTCGTAAGTGCAAATGTTGAACATCGGTTAAAGTTTCGTTGAATTTGTCCATCAGGGATTTCTCAATAGCCTGGTGTCTGAATTTCTGCACGGTGGTAAAACGATCATCTTTTTTACTGGGATCAATATATACCACTGCCTCAGATAATCCGCTCCTTTGGTATTCCCTATTCTATGTATTGTGTTGCGCTTTACTTAAGGTTGCTCTAGTCAGTCATTCTTCCATAAAAACGTAGTATGACACTGTTTGACGGTGTAAGCTCAAAATAAAAAATTATGTCAATTTATCTCATCATTATCTAGCCCTGTATGGAAATAAAAAAGTAAAAGCAACGGATATTTGAAAGTTATGAGCGTCGAAAGTAACATATTTCAACACTAATTTGAACACATTTTTGGGCGGTAATAAATACCATAAAAAGAAGGAAAATTGCAAAACAGTCACCATACAGGGATAGATTAGCAGTAAAAAAACGCAAATAATTTTATTTTGAGCAAATACATTCAGTAGTTTTTTCGTGATACTCCCAATGGTGTTTATAAAATTTCGGGCGCTCCTTTTCGTTCTAAATCATCATCCATTTATTATTTTTATACCATGAGTGTGTCTATCTTTTTCGAACGTGTTGTCGGATGAGACAGCATGCACTTTAAACCCGGCCACAAAATAGTTCGTGCCGCCGACTATGGCAACCTTAAGTGATATATTTAAGTAGACAGAAACCCACATCACATCACATCATCAGCCTATTAATGTTCCCACTGCTGGGACACGGGCCCCCTCTCTGTGAGAGAGAATGGGTCGTAATCCACCACGCTGGCCTAGTGCGGGTTGGTGGATGTCACATGTCTTCGAATTTTGGTTCTAGGACATGCCGGTTTCCTCACGATGTTTTCCTTCACCGTTTTGAGAGCAGTGGTGATGAAATAATTTACACAAAGTAAAGCGCCTGCCTGGGCTCGAACCCACGACCTACAACTTGTAAGTCACGGCCGATACCACTGGGCCACCACTGCTCAACAGAAACCCATTTTTGGTTAATTCTTTAGATACCTACTATGATCATATTTTATGTAGACTTTTTATCTGTATATCTGACTATCTACTAAATTTCTGTCATATTAGATGAATGGCGCAACCCACTACACAGACCTGTCCCACCTCTACGGCAGTTCAGAGGAAAAGCTCTCGTCTCTCCGAGCGCCAGGTGGTCTGCTGAAGACCTTCAACGACTACGGCAGGGAGCTACCGCCTCTGACTGAGAGGCAGGAGTGCTTAGCAGTGAAGGAGGGATCGGCTTGCTTTGAATCAGGTACCTTCTTAATCTTTTTAGAGTTATGGTTATAAGTCTGTGTGTTTATTACCCGGCTGCAAGGAAAGGTTTATATTTTTCGGGCGTATCTTATATGTATGTATGTTTGTAATATTCTTTATTACCTCATATCTTTAAAACCACTTGACGGATTTTATAATTAAGACATCTTTAGATAGGTCTTGAACTTATATGTTTAAAAGTCATTAAAAAAAAAGTATAACTAAAAAGTTGTACATAAAAAAGTATACAAAATCTTTTGATTTTGTATACTTTTTTATGTACAACTTTTTAGTTATACTTTTTTTTAGGCTTGCTTTGAATCAGGTACCTTCTTAATCTTTTTAGAGTTATGGTTATAAGTCTGTGTGTTTATTACCCGGCTGCAAGGAAAGGTTTATATTTTTCGGGCGTATCTTATATGTATGTATGTTTGTAATATTCTTTATTACCTCATATCTTTAAAACCACTTGACGGATTTTATAATTAAGACATCTTTAGATAGGTCTTGAACTTATATGTTTAAAAGTCATTAAAAAAAAAGTATAACTAAAAAGTTGTACATAAAAAAGTATACAAAATCAAAAAACCCGACTGCAAAGATGTAAACAAGAAGAAAATTATGCTGTGCAGTCGGAGGATAAATATTCGCAAACCGGCTAACCCCCTGATCCTCCGACTTTTTCATTCAAAGGCAGAGTTGAACCTGCCTTCATTCATTATTATTATTCACCTACATTCATATTTTGCTAGTTATGACAACAAAATTGAATACCTACCCTCCATAGCTAGTTGTCCGTCATATCTTGTCAAAAGCAAGAAATCCCACAGAAACATTATTTTCCTTTAGTATTACACCAAACCAATACCAAGGTAAACAATACATTAACCCTCTTACTAATAAACACGGAATAAAGTTATACCAGGTATAAAAAAGGAATAACCATACATTTTCATAGGTTTATACTTGGTATAACATTATTCTGTGTTCATTAGTAAGAGGGTTAGTTAGGTGACTGATCAAGGGATGGTCATGCCAAAATAAAAGATGATATAATTGTAGATGACTATTCACTTTCAACAATTATTAGCAATCCCAATCAGGTTGTGTTAATTGAGAATTATGGTTTATAAAATTCCTTCTTTATTTTTTCTAGGAGACAACCACGGCAACCAAATCATCTCTCTAACAGTCCTTCACACGATCTTCACGAGGGAACACAACCGTTTAGCTAGAGCTCTGTCAGCCCTCAATCCTGGCTGGGATGAAGATACAGTGTTCTGGGAAGCCAGAAGAATACTGCAGGCTGAGTTCCAGCATGTCATTTATAATGAGTGGCTGCCTTTGCTTCTGGGTAAGTAACTTTATATTAAGTTGCAATTTGAAAAATAATGGTATTCAGCTCCGGTTACAATGGAAGCTGACGCCAACATGGCTAAATATTAAGCAGACGATGATGAAGGTAAACAAAGGCGAAGGCCGGAATCTCGAAAAGCAATCCAATTATTTCGGCCCCTCTTTATATCTGAAAACTAAAACAGAAACAAACAAACTTAAAACAGCTTGTTTTGAAAAATGGGATCTTTACTTTCTAGAACTAAGTAAAGTCCTTTGGTCAAGGTACAAGGTCATACAACACTAGCATTCCTTGGTTTATGGACACCAAAATGAGCAGAACTTATATTGTAGCGGCTCTAAGACTTCGAACTTAAAAGATTTGGTCATGTGATGAAAAAACTAGATACCCCAAATTGTGATGTGTATGGAGTTATTGATGATGTCCAGCATCTTTTGGTGGAATGTGTAAAGAACTAGACGGGTAGGGAGCGATTGTCTAGATAACGTAGAGTTTTATTTATTTGTTATATGCTCACGTTTGTCCACTATCTCGCCTGATGTTAAGTGATGATGTGGTCGAAGGTGAAGCACGCTTGCCTAGAAGTAACCTATTCACTCTTGACTTGTAGACCCCTAGATTGTAGCTATCAGGAAACAAAGACGCCAGGGAATTCCACTCCTTTGCTGTGCGCATAATAAAAGTATTCCCAAAATGATTGGTGCGTATATGGGATATCCACTATGTACCGATGACGCATCGCCGTACGTCTTGTATTCCGAAGATGGAACGGCCTAGGAGGAATTAGTTCATGAAATAATAATTAAAAAAAAATGATTGAGGTAAATTACTTTTCCGAATTAAAATTACCTACTCTGTAAGATACCTGCAGTTTCTTAGAATTTATAATTCTATTTTTGCAGGTCCTCAAATCTTCAAGACGTTCGAGCTCTCACCGTCTACAGGGTACTCCTCCTCATACGACCCTCACACGAATCCGTCACTATCAGCTGAGTTCTCCGCCGCTGCCATGAGATTCGGACATTCTGTAGTCGATGGTCGAATTGTGTAAGTTTTGTTATAACAATCTGAAAATCATGTCAGTTTGTGCCTTCTCTGTATAAGAAGAGGTCCAGAAGTGGGATTAACAAGCTGACATTATTTTTAATTAGTCAGAAAGATAAACATTCTTGAAGCTCATGGAACTGTAAAAATTATGTTAAAGTTTAAATTATCTTTTGAATCCAAGCCAAGTCTATAAAATGATCTGACTATGAAATAATTATGATCTGTGTTGCTGGACGTTTCAGCAAAAATTATAGTAGTATTCAGGAAAATCTGCGATTTCTAAAAGGATGTTGATTATAATTATCATTATTTTCTCCTTCAGTGTCCCAAGTTCCCAAATGGGTTCGATCTACGAGACCATATCGATCCCGGAGCTGATGTTCCAGCCGACGAGGATGCGCCTGCGCCACTTCCTAGACAGGGTGATGATTGGACTGTCCTCGCAGCCAATGCAGAGCGTGGATCCTTTTGTTACTGAAGGGGTAAGATCATTTTTAGGGTTCCGTACCCAAAGGGTAAAAACGGGACCCTATTACTGAGACTTCGCTGTCCGTCTGTCTGTCTGTCTGTCTGTCTGTCTGTCTGTCACCAGGCTGTATCTCATGAACCGTGATAGTTAGACAGTTGAAATTTTCACAGATGATGTATTCCTGTTGCCGCTATAACAACAAATACTAAAAACAGTATAAAATTAATATTTAAGGTGGGCTCCCATACAACAAACGTGATTTTTTTGCAGTGTTTTGCGATAATGGTGCGGAACCCTTCGTGTGCGAGTCCGACTCGCACTTGGCCGGTTTTTGTACTATTGGTTTTATGGGGCCACGGTAATGGTATATTGGAGGATGCTATTGGTTAAGGATGGAACTATTTATCTTTTTTTATTCATTGTCTTCATTTGTGAAAGTGGTGCCCGTCTTGGAATACTTTGACGGAGTCACTGAGGACCACGCTACGCCGCTATGTCTTCTGCCCTTTTCAGGACAGTGTTCACCATGAGTCCTATAATCGCTCGTATCTGGTCTGACCAGCGAGTAGGTGAACTGCCGCGCGTCTTTTATCATCCACTTTGCCCGCCACAACCAGTTTTTCGAGGTTTTCTGGCTGTCTCCGAGCGATATGACCCATCCAGGACTCTCTGGTAGCATATCGTGGAACTAATTATATAACTAAGCATTGTTATATCCCACTGTTGAGATTGGGCTCTCACTAAACCAATCGACTAACCTGATATAAGGTAATGCTTCTAAAAGTTTTTATTCCTTTAACAAACACGTCTCAAGAAACTGTTGCCTGGTACATAATTCGTCTAGCAGTTGCAACGAAAGCGCTATAGCTGGACATGAGGTCAGCTGCCATCGTTTT
The DNA here is from genome assembly GCA_945859665.1 of Anorthoa munda. Classification (NCBI taxonomy): domain Eukaryota; kingdom Metazoa; phylum Arthropoda; class Insecta; order Lepidoptera; family Noctuidae; genus Anorthoa; species Anorthoa munda. The sequence continues at coordinate 3,360,358 of OX243901.1, read as the reverse complement.
CTAGGTTGAGCAGTGTTATTGAGGTGAATCTCTGGAAAAGTGTGGGTGTATAATATGTACAACTGTTGGGGGAACACAGGCCAGTACGTAATGTGAACTGCTGTCCTGGAAACTTACACAATCTTAATATTGTTCCAGCTCTCTCGATACATGTTCCACGGCGGCAATCCCTATGGCGTAGACCTGGCGGCCATCAATATCCAACGTGGACGCGACCACGGTCTGAACTCATACAACCAGTACAGGAAACTGCTAGGTCTTGATACGTACACTGAGTTTCAGCAGTTTGTACCCAGTGTAAGTTTAAAAAAAGTTTCGTTATTCAATATCATTGATAGATCATGCATATGCTTTAGCACAAGATATAAAATGCTAACAACAAGTTAAAAGCAACTAAAAAATAAAAATACCAATTAATTTTGTATTTTAGTACTTAACTATTTTGCCATGACAGTTCCGTCTGCATGGGGCATACAGGCGGAACTTGGGCATAGGTCACCTCTAAGGGGGGTATTACACTATCATATATCTAGCATCATAGATCTATGAATCATATTTATATGATATTGTAATATAAACATTATGAATCATATCGTCTTTGAAAAAGATTTTTGACATTAAATATTTTGAATAGGATCCTATGTATAACCCTAGATATACGATAGTGTAATACCCCCCTAACTACCTCTATTTCGATCTATTCAGTATATCAGTCATAATTAGAACAATCATTGATGAATACTCGACTTATTACTGTTGCTTAAAAAAAATGAATATTTTATTTTTGAAAATGGAACTAAAAGCAGCGATCTCTTTGGTAGAATGCGTAAAGAAATTTAAAAAGGCTTTGGTGCGAAATCTTTAGTATTTTTCTCTACAATTTGAATTGATGATATATAATACAATTTCCTCCACAGGCAGCTCAACGCCTAGTTGCGGTATACGAGCGTCCAGAAGACATAGACCTCTGGGTGGGAGGGCTGCTAGAGGAGCCAGTGGAAGCTGGCGTAGTGGGCCCTACCTTCGCGAATATCATCGCTGATCAGTTCGCGAGGCATAAGAAAGGAGATCGTTTCTTCTATGAACACGGACCTGATATTAATCCGGGTGCTTTTTCGCCAAGTAAGTAGAAAGAGAATTAATATCTAAGTATTCAACTTCTATTTACACTGCACTCATATGATATTCGTAATAGCCTAAGATCTCACTCCGAAAATCTGCAGGTAAGTTGTTTTTGATATAATTATATTTCATGAATATTAGAACAGATTGCTGCAGCTATGCCTACACATATCTAGTCGCAATTACCTTAATTTGGTATGTTAAGTATTCTACAGGCATTTTTTTTTATAGATTTAGTTTCTTTAATCTATTATACAGGGTGGGCCGAAAATCGTGGATCAAACGAAACAGTGCGATATTTGGGGCTATTTGCAGTAGGTCATAAAGAACAATTTTTTGCCCCCGAATAACCCCAACTATCACTAACTACATATATGTGTCCGGCGGGCTAGTTGTAGGTTCCGTACCCAAAGAGTAAAAACGGGACCCTATTACTAAGACTTCGCGATTCGTCTGTCTGTCTGTCCGTCCGTCCGTCTGTCACCTGGCTGTATCTCATGAACCGTGATAGCTAGACAGTTGAAATTTTCACAGATGATGTATTTCTGTTGCTGCTATAACAACAATAGAAAAAACAGTATAAAATAAATATTTAAGGGGGGCTCCCATACAACGTGATTTTTGGCCGTTTTTTGCTCGATATTAATAACGGCAACAGGTAGACGCTTGAAATATTCACAGAATATTTAATTGTATATTCACTTCAAACACATCATCACATCATCACATCATCAGCCTATTAATGTTCCCACTGCTGGGACACAGGCCTCCTCTCTGTGAGAGGGAATGGGCCGTTATCCACCACGCGGGCCCAGTGCGGGTTGGTGAATGTCACATGTCTTCGAATTTTGGTTCTAGGACATGCCGGTTTCCTCACGATGTTTTCCTTCACCGTTTTGAGAGCAGTGGTGATGAAATAATTTACACAAAGTAAAGCGCCTGCCTGGGCTCGAACCCACGACCTACAACTTGTAAGTCACGGCCGATACCACTGGGCCACCACTGCTCCTTCTCACTTCAAACAATAATAATTATTAAATTAAAATAAAATAAATTAAGGGGGGCTCCCATACTACACACGTGATTTTTTGCAGTGTTTTGCGATAATGGTACGGAACCCTTCGTGTGCAAGTCCGACTCGCACTTGGCCGGTTTTTTGAAGTACTTTCTGCCTTCTGATTACGCTGAAACTTGGCATATGTACCTACTTATATAACATTGGAATCAATGCAATAAGGTACTCCATAGAGTTGGAAGGTAGCCATGGCAACTTCTCAACCTAACAAGATAGCACCATCATGTTTGGGTTCATTAAATAGATTATCACTTAAAGCTTGTTTCTAAAAGATTTAACTTTTTCCATTACAATTTAAGTACCTAAGATAAAATTTTATTTTTAAATAATTCCATAACCTTCCGAAGTTGCAGATTTTAAACACTATGGAGGTTTTACGCCACTTAATAATCAATAATATAAAACTAGTTTGCTATAGATGAGTTAATGATAATGAGATGTAAGAGGCCTCGTATTCAACTAATTTTACATTACAGCCCAATTAGAAGAAATAAAGAAGGTGACGTTGTCCCGCCTTATCTGCGACAACCGAGACGGCATAGAATTGTTATCGCAGCCGCCTTCAGCTTTTCTTAGAGCAGATCTACCTGGGTGAGTATTGCTACTTTAAAATTTAAGCAGATTTCCGTCTTACTGCCATTGCCTACAAATTCAGAACTGTTTATATCTGTTTTAATTGGATTTGAAAAATAAATATAAGTTCAATTACAGTTTTGAATATTTTTGGTATTACCAAGAAAACTGTTTTTGATTTCCAGCATTGTCCTGACCAACCAATTTATTTGGGAGGCGCTTTTCCTTAACTTTGCCATAAGCCCTTACTTACCAGATTTTGATCCTTATTAGCGACACTATCGAATGGTGTAATAATACAGAATGTGTTTATTTTTCAAAATCACCGGGTTCGATTCCTGGCTAGGTTGAATGATTTTTCAAAAATTTTATGATGCTGTTTTTTTTTTTTTTTTTTTTTTATTTTTCTTTTTTTTTTTTTTAATAAAAAAAAATGCCCCACACTAGGAATTTTTTCCTGTATCTTGGGTGCGTTTACAAACATATAAACTCACATACACAAACACCCAGAGCCGGAACAATTATCTGTAGGTCATACAAATTTTTGTTCCGTGCGGGAATCGAACCCGCGACACGCAGCGCAGCAGTCAATTGCTCAACCACTGCGCCAACCGTGCGCCCAAATGCTGTTTTAGATTTCATCAAAATCGGTCTCGTGACTCCTTTGAGTGTTTTCCGCTATTCCTTATAGTTTTGGATTTGGACATCCAAGCCCACTTAAAAAACTCACCTGTAGAATGGGGGTCCATTTGCCGTCATCACAACAGTCATTTTCTTTGAAGCAACATAATCTTTTACACAATCCACCCTTTGTTACTTTGTTCTTTTTCTTTTCTTTATTTGCCTAAACTTCACGGTGGGAAGTAACACAAAGGGGGTATACCTCCTCTGAAATCCTGGAATAATAATCGTGATTTTTTTTTTTTGGGACAATCCCACCGCGCTATTCCCAAACCACTGCAACTCCTGACATATTAATCTCATGATTGAATAGTGACGATATTTTTATTGGACCCACTATATGTTGATTGCGTTTTTGAAGTTTCTGTATATATATTCTACCCATTCGGATCCCTGAGGCCTTAGTGCGAGTTTTACTCGCGCTCTATCGCGTTAACGTAAACGTCAATTTGTATTAAAACTGGATAAGCGCCGTGTGGTGAAGGTAAGGAGAAACCCCTTTTTTTAGGGTTCCGTACCCAAAGGGTAAAAACGGGACCCTATTACTGAGACTTCGCGGTCCGTCTGTCTGTCTGTCTGTCTGTCACCAGGCTGTATCTCATGAACCGTGATAGTTAGACAGTTGAAATTTTCACAGATGATGTATTTCTGTTGCCGCTACACAGTGTGTTATTTTGCCTTAGTTGCGGACATGCTTGTTTTTTTTTTTTTTGGAAAGCTAATCAATTAATCATACACCACATTAAAACTCCGCCGGCTCTAACTACTATACTTTAAGAGAAATTAAGAAAATTGAGAAATAGCCTTAAAAACCATAGAAACGCAATATCTCGTTTTGGGATTAAATTTTTACACTAAATATTTTAAGGTATGATAGGAATTTACTATAGGAACAATTTTTTTCTCGAAAACTTTAATAATCTTGCTCACCCAGGCGTAAATATTTTTTTGATATGATTCTGAAATAATTTTTTTTCTGGCGGGTCTCTTCATGGTCGCGTTTTTTTTAAATGTATACATGTTGATTACTATAATAACTATCGCCAAAAAAAAACCAGACGCAACAAACCTAGGATTTCGGAAATATATTTTTTTTTATTGTGGGCTAGGGTTGTCAATAAACCTGTGAGCAACATACAATTACTTTATAAAAACATTATTTTTGGACTCAGGTATTAGCAATTACCGGTTCAAATTGTTACGCGCCTAGTTTACATAGTTTAAGTTTATAATTATGAAAAATAGTTGAGGAAAGCTAAAATAAAAAATTAATAATAGTTGAATTTTGACCACTTTTGTTTACATAGATTTTCTATCTTCGATGAAGGATATTATGCGGAATTGGGAAGGGATCCGCTCTCATCAGGCAAATGCTAAAAAACAATTCCTATACATAATATCTGGAGAACCGGGGCTGAGATGTCATGGGGCCGTCAAAGAGCCATGGCACTGCTTTGTCACAGCAGGCCCGTCCCGTCCTGCTGGGGGATGTCCGTCTGGGCCCCGACCAGAGGACTTAATGCAAGGGGGGCATGAGGGCACCAACCTTCATACTGGTCAGCGAGTGGCAATTATTACCGACGACCAAAGCCTGAATACGGATCCGAACAAGCTTACGAAACTGGATATTTATAATGTTTTAGTAGAAAAGGCCCGACTATATGGGTCAAAACATAGACCGGGTGACCTTGAAATGAACGAACGATCCATGATTATTTTAAATGGATTATATCCAACGGGTATTCCTAACAATGTTGATGTACAAAACAAAAGTCTTTATGAGAGTATTTCCAAATTTATCTGTAAGTGCGAAAAAGCAAATGCGAGTGCGAGTTTGAAGCAAATGATATCACGCTGACGACTGACGAAATGGTAATTAAATCTGATAGTGAGGTTATGTCATAACCGTTCAGAGGATAACTAGAGTAAAAGATTTTTTTTTAAATTTGCCTATATTACCCCACTGCTGGGCAAAGGCCTTCCCCATAGCCTTCTCCGGCCAATCCGTCAAAAACGAGTTCAAATCGATTGAATTAATCAACTGAAATGTTTACTAGTTTGTGAAAACCCTATTACCATTGAAATTTAAAAAAAACTTAGAAACGCAATATCTCCGAGATCTCGCTAGTTAAACATTTAGAATTTTCTCAAGTTAAAGGTACTATAAATAAGTATATTATGCTAACTAAAAAAACGCGACCAGTTAATAGTTAATTTTATATAATTTTTTTTTGTTTATTTATAAAATAATTATTTACTCTTAGGGACTTGGGGTTAGGGACTTGAAATTTTCAGGCCTGATATATTTAAAACCAACAATTAACCTGTGTTTATACAAAAGGTTGAGATTTAATTTATTCAAGAAATATAGACGAAAAACTTTTTCGAGCAGATCAATGACCTTTCACAAATTTATTTTTATCTCCTAAATTAAGTGAAATATCAAAACGAGAATTTTTTTTAATGCTTTATTAGGATTAAATCTATGAAGTTAAAAAATAAAACTGGCATGTCCGCAACTGAGACAAAATAACACACTGTGCGCTATAACAACAAATACTAAAAACAGAATAAAATAAATATGTAGAGACGACTGTGTAATTGTCAGGAAAAGCCATTATTGCATGGGTTCTTTCGGGCTAGATGTTAAGCAAACCAACTTCTTTGCTTGTATGTAGGCTCACAATGTAACTGATCACGTTATGTATTGGCGAATAACTTAAACGACATTCCACTATGACACGTAGTTTGATCTACACGAACAATCGGTAACTCTCACTGTTTTTTTCTCCTCAGGTTTTTATCACGAATTCACAACTCAATCCAACCCGCCATATCTCTCTCGATCCTTGTGTCATCCCCTGTTGTTCGCGCCATAAACTAATGTCAAGTGTTAACGTCAAGTTGCCATCTGTCAAAGTCATTTGAAACCATAGCGCTCTTCAGAACGATATCTTAGAAATGCCGACACGGCCTCCTGACATTTTGCGAGGCCTCGAGCATTTAACAATTCTTATAATGGCTCGTCAAATATCACACACCAAAGAAAGTAACATTCCATTTGGATCCGCTCGTCCATTCCTGACATGCATACTCTGCGATATCATACGGTGAAGACCAGGCGCACAAGATCCTTTAGATCAACCAACAACTCATCATATCATGTGTGGAACGGGCGCACAAGGCCCTTTTCAATCATCCAACGACTCATCATACCACGCAAAGTATACCGGGCGCACTGGGCCCTTTCGACCAACCAACTATTCACAGCGTGGCATGGACCGGGCGTGCTGGGCCCCTTCGACCATCCACCTGCGCAACGCGTGGCGTGGACCGGGCGTACTGGGCCCCTTCGACCACCCACCTACTCACAGCGCGGCATGGACCGGGCGTACTGGGCCCCTTCGACCATCCACCTGGACAACGCGTGGCGTGGACCGGGCGTGCTAGGCCCCTTCGACCACCCACTTACTCACAGTGCGGCGTGGACCGGGCGTGCTAGGCCCCTTCGACCACCCACCTACACAGCGTGGCATGGACCGGGCGTGCTGGGCCCCTTCGACCATCCACCTGTACAACGCGTGGCGTGGACCGGGCGTACTGGGCCCCTTCGACCACCCACCTACTCACAGTGCGGCATGGACCGGGCGTACTGGGCCCCTTCGGCCATCCACCTGGACAACATGTGGCGTGGACCGGGCGTGCTGGGCCCCTTCGACCACCCACCTACTAACAGCGTGGCATGGACCGGGCGTGCTGGGCCCCTTCGACCATCCACCTGTAAAACGCGTGGCGTGGACCGGGCGTGCTGGGCCCCTTCGACCATCCACCTGTAAAACGCGTGGCGTGGACCGGGCGTGCTGGGCCCCTTCGACCACCCACCTACTATCAGCGTGGCATGGACCGGGCGTGCTGGGCCCCTTCGACCATCCACCTGTAAAACGCGTGGCGTGGACCGGGCGTGCTGGGCCCCTTCGACCACCCACCAACCTACCTAACGAACCTGGCTTGCAACAAACGTCAGGTCGGTCTCGAAGCACCAAGGGTGCCATACCTTCCAGATGCTTAACACATCATACTATGTCACATACTCCAAACAACAGGTCACCAAAGCACCGGAGGCACCAGGCTCCCACCTTCCATCAGACATCAAATCAACAGGTATTATGGGTGCGTTCACAAACACTCCAAACTCACAAACAGTCAGATCCAGAACAACCACCTGCAGGCCACGCAAACATCTACTCCACATGAGAATGGAACCCGCAACACATAGAGCAGCATCCAGTGGCCCAGCCACAGCGCCATCACAATGGTAGTAAAAATTAATGAACGGCATAAATAACCCCATGAAGACACACTACCAATATGAAGAAATTACAAAATTTCTGTGATAAGTACTGTCACTAAAGCACTAACCACTATATTATGACATATTCGAATATCTTTACATAGAGACAATTTTATAACACAAAATAACATGTCTGCACTCACCAATCGATGTCTGCAAGCAAAGGTGTATAGCGCACCCTTAACTCACCAACCAAGTTCAAGCTTCAAGCAATAGGATACCACTACATGTTGTCCAGAGATTCAACCCTAGACCCCAAGTAATAATTGTGGACAAGGCAGTCAAACAATTAGGTAACAATCACACAGCAATTAAAAAAATCAATCATCACATAAATTGTAAAATGAATACACCGTCAATGAGTAACAGCAAAGATTATCATACTATGTTTCTAAGGCACAAAAGTTAGACTTTTGTGAAAACCATAATAATCTACAATTTGAAACAACCTTGAATCTGTAATGTGCAATCAATTGCTTTTTCTTTTTCTCCACTTATTTTCTTTTAACAGACAAAAACATTGTATATTGTAGTGTACAAGAAGTTCAACGGCTTTACAATGTAATTTTTGTTTAACCAACTGCATTGGAACCACAAAAGGGTGGTAAAGTTTCTTTTTTCCATGAACATAAAAATAAAGTGACCTTACCAGCTACTGTAGATACTTTCCATAACCAGATGTTTGTTAAATCTGAACTTTCTCATGCGCAGCAGATTCTTCAAATACCATTACCTTTAACACAACATACTACCAGGCAGGTAGCGTTAAGAATCCCATCACTTGAGGTACTTTTCAAACTTGTTAACCATGTTTCCAAAATAGTCATGATTCTCTCCGGGCCATGATTTGCAAAATCAAGTCTTGATTTTAGTTCCTGGTTTTTCTACCAATTAATTGGAATCTTTCCAGTATTCTTTCAATTAAACTGAACAGCTGAGCTCAAAAGCCTGAAGGATTAATTTAAAACAAACCATTTTCAGGCACTTTTCAACTTAACTAACATTTACCGGTCTTAGTGCAAATGATAATTATGTGACTTTAGTTATCTTCATTTGTTTAAACTAGTTACTATTATTGTAAACTCTCCAAATTTAATTGAGCAAGAAGTAGACCTTTCAATAAGCTTTCAAACCATCATGATCAAACTTTATGGTTGAGGAATGTTTTTCAGTCACTCCTTGTGCTGCAAATAAGATTATATTCTGACCGAATACCCGTCTCACAAGTCTTCATGTATTTGAAGTTTCCCGCTAGGTACCAACTTTCTTTCAGTAGGTAATTTCACTGATCACAAGTTGTTCGATTGTTATTTCACTAGTTTCCTAAATATCAAGCCCTTATATCCCACTTCTGATGTAGAGACGACTGTGTAATTGTCAGGAAAAGCCATTATTGCATGGGTTCTTTCGGGCTAGATGTTAAGCAAACCAACTTCTTTGCTTGTATGTAGGCTCACAATGTAACTGATCACGTTATGTATTGGCGAATAACTTAAACGACATTCCACTATGACACGTAGTTTGATCTACACGAACAATCGGTAACTCTCACTGTTTTTTTCTCCTCAGGTTTTTATCACGAATTCACAACTCAATCCAACCCGCCATATCTCTCTCGATCCTTGTGTCATCCCCTGTTGTTCGCGCCATAAACTAATGTCAAGTGTTAACGTCAAGTTGCCATCTGTCAAAGTCATTTGAAACCATAGCGCTCTTCAGAACGATATCTTAGAAATGCCGACAAATATTTAAGTGGGGCTCCCATACAACAAACGTGATTTTTTCACCGTTTTTTTACGATAATGGTACGGAACCATTCGTGCGCGAGTCCGACTCGCACTTGGCCGGTTTTTGTACACATTTTGACATTAGAGATCGTTTACGTTATCACGAGTGAGTACGTTAAAAAACTCTGAATAAGCACACTGGTTATTATATAGATTGAAAAGTGACTACATCATTCTATCTTTTATTCTATTGTAATAAATTATTATTTACACTTTCCAGGAATGAACCAGTACCGTGTGATAGTCCCAGAATACTGTCTATGGATTTGAGCAAGTTTAAAGAAAATTAAATCTTATTAACAAGTTTGTGATAAAATCTAAAGTTTTATAATGTTCTATGAATCTTCTACAATACCTATTTGAACTCTCATCTATTTACTCAGTATTTTTTAGAAGAAACTGGCATTTTTGTCACTGGTAGGTACTGTACATACAACAATTTATTATTCTACTACATTGTCTATTATGTAACACGTTGCCTAAGAAATTCGTTTCGAAATATGAATATTTAGACACAAGATTATAAAATTAAACATAATACCAGTTATGAAATGACTTTTGTATGGTACATTATGTAACTTGCAGAATGATACTGCACCTGTTACCTCTCGAAAAAGCGCGCGTTGATTGTGTGTATATAGTCTGTGGTTTTTAGTCTGAACGTTTCTAATCAATTGTTGTCAGAAATTATTTGCATTTAATTAAGTAAGTCCATCAAGTAGTAGAAAAAAAAGCTTTCGTGTCTCGCATAAAAAGGATTTATTTTAACACTCGCATGTAGCTTACTGTACGTAACTTAGCAATTGGCTACATCGCTCGTGTTAAAATCTCTACTTTTTATGCTCGACACGAAATGTACTATTAATTTATTTATATATATGTTCTATGAAATGTACTATTAATGTTCTTACTAAGTCAATGATTCTAATTTAATAGTCAATTTTCAAAGATTCTTCATCTTGCCCTTGTCCCATATGTTACTTAGGGTCAGCGCAACACATTTTCTTTCTACATTCCGTCCTATCAACTGCCACGCTATGACTCCCTTTTCTTTCTAAACACTCCTAACACAATCCATTCATCTTTTTAACCGACCTCAAATCATCTAAATGTTTTGTTTTTGTATATTCGTCAGCAACATCATCGCTATAAATTATAAGCTTCTTTAATAAAACTTTAGGCATAAATAATAACTCGTTCGCATCTGGAACACAGTCAGAGCTAGCAGGAGATTAGGGCTTCAAAGAGATAAACCTCCTATGGAATTATTGGCATCAAGCCCCCATCAGCGTCAAAACTACCACAAGGTCAGGGGGCTGACCATAAGCTCATAAAGTAAGGTAATTTAGAGTGTGTGTAAGGGACAGATACATATGTCTCTTACACATGCTCGAAATAACCTTACTCTAAGAGCTTATGGTCAACCCCCAGGGCTCCAGAGATATGAAAATAGCTCTTATGGCGTCAAGCCCTGATGCGGGTTAAAGCTACCAGGAGGTCAGGGCTTCAACGAGATGAAACTCTTATGGCATTATGCCCTTATGCAGCCGTTCAATTCAAACTTTCTAAATATAAGTTCTCTGCATCCATACAATTATACCGCTTGTGTAAAAAAAAATTATAAATAATAACTGGTTTGGAATCACGGACGGAGTCAAAGTTACCAGGAGCTCAGGACTTCTAAGATATGTACCAATGTATCTCTTGTGGCATCAAGCCCTTATGAAGCTGTTGTGAGAAAAGACTTTCTGGTTACAAGATCTCTGACGTCACAAAACAATACCGCGTCAATGGCCTTAGGTACGTGTTAGATAAAATACCAAGTATAACAAGTATAAATATTATTATCACACTTTTTAAACACATAGGAAGTTATAATTGTTTCGAAAGGACCATTTCATTCATCTGTTTCAAAACATACTTGATCGATTGTTCGCCATATTTAGATATGTTGGTAGGTAGGTACAATGTTATTTTTTCCATTATCACAACAGGGTGTTCAAAGTTTTTGTTCCATACTATGGTATTAAGTTGGGATTGAAGTCATATTTTTTATCTTTTTTCTTTTATTTTTCTCTCGTTTTTCTTGTTTCTTCAATTCTAGTCTTAATTAGATAATAGTCTATCTACAGCTCTCTGAACCAATTGATCTAAATTGTCTTCATCGATTAGTTAATTGTGATTTCTGCACTATAAGACCCTAATTGATTTTTACAATCAATTGATTGTGTTGCAAAAACGATCTTTATTTTTACTGTTACAAAATTCTGCATGTTTTTTATAACTTTTTGTGACAAAATCAACAATCTTGTAAATAGAACTAGATTATTTGTGTCATATTATACATTTGTGGATACAATATTTTTGATGTGGTTTTGCTTACTGTCATCTGTTTTTTTAGTTCTAGCTTCTCATTGGTGCCCGAACAGTGGGAATCTAGAACTGGTCGGGACATGAGGAATGTTGTATCCATACTTAATGGTGCTTTAAGTGATTATGATTGAGGAAGTGGTCTAATAGTGCAAAACATTAATGTCTTGTGGTCAAGAGAGCTTTATTACGCAATGTACGGCTTAGGATTGATTCAAAATGATTTATTTCTTGCAATAATCTTGTTCTATTTCAATAACGTATGTCTTTTCTTCTTATTTTTTAAGCAATAGTGGATTTCAACTTAATTTTTGTCTGGGAAAGTACCTGATTGGGTGGTTTTTTCCGTAAAAAATCTATGAATCGGGGGCCCGATTTTGTTGGATTTTGTGATGGTAGAAAAATTAATCGAGTACCTACCTACATTATTTTAATGAATGTCTTTTTTCCATATAACTAAATTTAATATTTTTATTGTAAATGCTCGTGATTATTCTTATACCTACCAGTGATAAGTTTTGGGAAGACAGTGTCTCACTGTAAAGCGGGTTTCTTTTACTTTGCAAAGTAATTATTACTTTATTAGTTAGTTACTTATTATTAGTATTTTAACAAATAAAATTAGTTTTTAAGAATTTTACGTTAGATGAGAGTTCAAACGAGAAAAACAAACAAATAATAATAAAAATAATGTTGTTATAGCTGCAATATTACACCACTGAAATACTGTTTTATTTTTGTTGGCGAAATGAAATGTTTATTATAAATAATTTTACATAGTAAAATACACCTGAATGCAATTTAAAAGCTTTTAACAATCTTGACTTTTGAATTAGGTGAAAAGCGGTAGAAGTGGTGTCCAAATTAACAATAATAAAATGTGAAAATGTATAGTAAAATGAAATCGTGGAAAATGAAATATGAATATTTATCTGTAAAATTAAAATTATATGTAATTTCAATTACCTACACCAAATGTAATATATTTTTATAAATTTTATAGAAAAGCACACTGATTCAAATGAGTAAAATTGTATAGCTTTGATTTTCATTAACATTGCATGTTTTCTATCAAATAAAATATTTTGTACATAAAGTATTGTAAATGAAAAGTTTCTGCTGAATATCAATCAAACAATCATGTTAAAAGAAAATTAGATATTTGGTCTTATATTAATTGAAATCATACAGAGTGTCATAAAAATGTCAAAGTCAAGTAACATAAATTAATTTATTTAATTGGTCATCTTAACAATTAAAAATAATATATGCAAAATAAAAACTAGAACAATAAAAATATATAATTATTTTTGTGACAGCCTGTATAAAGGAGCTCCTGTAATAAAAGAAATCATGTATGCTATTAATACAATAAATAAATAACTTCTCACACACATTTTATTTTTATATCAAGCAATACACTGCAATGCAAAAATTAACGGCTAAATAATAAAATATACCTACAAACTATTTACATCTGCTTCGTTTGCGTTGTACGCTAAGCATCCACCATTATTATTTTATTTTATTTACACTATGTCATCAACTCCACTCCTATCAAGGTCGGAGACTACACTAGAAGCTGTGGGCGACTTTGTCTACCTGGGACAAAGGATCCAGTTGGGTAGAGCCAACTTTGAGAAAGCAGCAAAGGCAGCGTTCAGGAAGTTACGCGGTATCTTCTCGTCCAACTTACCACAGTGTCTCAAGACAAAAGTCTATGACCAGTGTGTGTTGCCAGTGATGACATATGGCTCTGAGCCGTGGTCGCTTACAATGGGCCTCATCAGAAAGTTTACAGTCACTCAAAGAGCAATGGAGAGGGCTATGCTCGGCGTTTCCTTGCGTGATCGAATCAGAAATGTAGAGATCCGCAAGAGAACCAGGGTTACCAACATAGCCCGAAGAATTGCCAAACTTAAGTGGCAGTGGGCAGGGCATATTGCTCGCAGAACGGATGGCCGAAGGGGCAGAAACGTTCTGGAGTGGCGACCGCGAACCGGAAGACGTTGCGTTGGCAGGCCTCCCACCAGGTGGACCGATGACCTGGTGAAGGTTGCGGGAATCTACTGTTTGCGGGACGCACGGGACCGGTCAATGTGGCGACGCTTGGGGGAGGCCTATGTCCAGCAGTGGACGTCTTTCGGATATGATGATGATGATGTCATCAAAAATAGAAAAAAATCAAATCTGTTTACGCAGAATACCGCGCCATTTTAAATTTAATTCACAATATTTTTGTATTGATTTTAAGGTTTGACTTATTAGCACCACAAGGATCGATCAAACCAAAACATGAAAAGATGATATGTTTTGTATTTTAGGTAACGCTTCCTAAAATAATACAGTAAAATTTAGAACGAAGCATCATGCAAAGTTATAACAAAAACAAATGCCCGATAATATTTATGTTTGCGTAGGTAACTCGACAAAATGTACCGAACAGTTGATTTTTATCGCCATTTGAGGTTGTCAATAATGATGGGTATGTTGGTCACTTTTCAGGAATTGCGCTGTTTCTGTTACATTTTTCATCTTTGTATATGGAATGCAGCCGTTGGTCCCGGATGTCATTTAAAGATCTTTGACAATCGTTACGAGTAGTCAGAAGCTTGAGATCTGACGCCAGTCTTGCCAAGGGGTACCGTGTAACTCAGTTACTGGGTTGTGGAGGTCAGATAGGCAGTCGCTTCATGTAAAACACTAGTACTCAGCTGAATCCGGTAAGACTGTGGAAGCCGACCCCAATATAGTTGGGAAAAGGCTAGGCAGATTGATTGATATGGAATGCAGTAATATTGGACAGAAATTGAAAACAAAATCTATTTTACCAACTGTTCGCAATTTTGTCTTTATTTACCGGACTGCGGGAGGGTAATGTTTGTATGTACATTTCTTTAACACGGTCTACAGCCCATCGGCTTGACTGATTACGACATTATGAGGTATCGTTGGGTTTGCCTCAATAGTGGAAGTGACAAAGGCTTTAATAATGTTCAAACATGGCGTCCCATCGTCTCAAAAAAAGGGGCGATACCATTTTTATTGTTATCGTAACAATATGGGTATCAAGTGAATGCTATTAAATAAACCATTTCAAAAATATATATAATAATATCGTAACACTTTTATGTTACTATTTTGGCACAAATTCAAGATAAGCGTAACTTCGATAGCTAAATAGGTAAATACGTTTTTTAAATGGTGTCGGCGATGCTTTCCGAAGTATAAATTGTCCAATTTCTTAATCCTTCATATTCTTATTTTTCCGAATTCTTATTTTTACATATTCAAAATTTTTATATATATTCAGTTATTTACACTTTCTCATTATTACATGTTCCATTTTATTCCACATTCTGTATTTTCCACATTTAAGTACAATCACAATAAAAACTTTGTAACAGATTTTGTTCCACACACAATTCATCTCGTGGATGACCAAAATCTGCTTTGATTTGTGGAGTTGTTCTAGTGAACGCCATAGGACAAGAGGACGATTGAGAGGCTTGGCACTTCCGTTTAAATAAAAAGGTAGGCAGAAGTAATTTATTTATTCTTTTTCATACATTATCTGAAAAAAGAGGCATCATATTTTTTTTTATTAGCCTATATTGTCCCACTGCTGGGCAAATATTATGAAAAGATAATTAAAAATTGCCAGATACATACGGAGCAAAGCCATTGATGATTTATTAAAAAGCGCAATATAGCCTGAAGAATGTTTAAAGAAATTATATTATAACACGTTAGTTCAAGTAACAGTATTGATACGTGAACCACAGAACTTCTTTAAAAAAACAGGTTCCTATTTATTTCAGAAAATGTTCGAAATGGAATGAATGGTTTTCACCCATCTTTTTATACATGTACATCGTAGTATATAGTTCTTTTTTTTCCTCCTCATTTTGCTCTAGGCCTCTTTCTTTTACTTTCTTTGATTTACTGGCTGAAATAAGTGGTTTTGATTTTAAGTTTTTTTAACTTATGACAATCGCGTTTATTTTCCTTTTTATATCGAACTGTACTCATTCGGAAAATTTGGTGTTAGGACAAAAAACAATTAGGAAACCTAGGAATTCGGAAATATAAGAATTTGAAAAAAAAAAATAATGTTACATAATTTAAAGAATTCGTAAAATAAATAATATGGGAAATCGCGAATTTGGATTTTGGCGCTGACACCTTTTAAATCACAAAATATATTAAGTACCTATTCATAAAATATTTTACCACATAATTTATTTAGAGATCTTTATTTATTTATTTATGTACACTCAAAACACTTAAAATAGAAAGTACATATAAATATAGAATAGTACAAAGGTGCTGCTTATTTCTAAAGAAATTTCTTCCAGCAGACTTACGACAGGAGATTTTTAGGTAAGAAACATAGACACAGTGTGTATAAGTACAAGGAAAGGTAATAAAACTAAACTAATACAAACATTATATATGAAAATACAATAAGTGCCTAAACATTATTATATATATAAAAAATATAAAATATACATCACTACTATAAAATTAATAAATACCTATAATATATAAGATTACGGGATAGAAGAAAGATAGTGTTCTTTGACTTGCTTTTTAAATATAGATATACTTTTAGCGTAACGGATCTTAGGTTTTTTTTATTTTTTTTATTGTCTATAGGCTTGCGCTTGACCACTATCTCACCTGATGGTAAGCGATGATGAGGTCGACTGTGAAGCACGCTTGCCTTGAAGAAACCCATTCACTCTCGACTTAAAGACCCCGAGAAGAAGATTGTAGCTATCGGGAAACACAGACTCCGGCAGGGAATTCCACTCCTTAGCTGTACACATAATAAAAGTATCCCCAAAACGTTTTGTGCGTATGGGTGGGATGTCCACCATGTACCGATGACGCATCGCCGTACGTCTGGTAGTCCAATGATGGAACGGGCTGGGCGGAATTAAATCATGCAATTCCATCGCACACTCCCCGAAATGTAACCGATAAAAAACCGACAAGCTGGCAACTCGGCGACGATGTTCAAGGCTCTGGAGCTTTGACTTGACTAGTGCCTCATTGCCGATTAGTTTCTTAGCCCGCTTTTCAATCGACTCTAGTGCATCAAGCTGGTATTTGGCAGATCCGTCCCAGAGATGAGAACAGTACTCCATGCATGATCGAACTTGCGCTTGATACAAGTTGAGCAGCTGTTCCGGCGTGAAGTACCTTCTCACCTTCGCAAGGATCCCCAACTTTTTGGCAGCCAGCTGAGCCTTTGCCTCAATGTATGGCCCAAAATTAGAGTCGATGTCAACGTAACGCCAAGAAGCTCAATATGGTCCGTTATTGGCACGGTTACATCACGGAATATTGGAGTCGGGTGAAATTGGCTCTTTTTAGCAGAAAAAAGACCTTAGAGGTGGAAGTGAGTTCCACAGTCGTACTGCATGAACAGAGACGGAGTGGGTATAGAAACGAGTTTTATGGGATGGGAAATTGAGATGGAGTTTTAGGCGGGGTCTACACAAGACAGGTTCCAGGATATGCAGGGTTAAAAAGGACGTTGAACATTTACATAATATGCGAGTGTTCCTGCGAAGACAGATAGGGAGCCTCTTGAGATCCATGCGGAACTGAGAGACATTATCATATTTCCTGAGACCAAAAACAAATGAATACACAGGTTTTGCAAGCGCTCAAGCTTATTTAAGAGCTCCTCAGTAGTATCCAGATAGCAGGCATCGGCGTGGTCTATGATCGGATGAATTAAGGCTTGGGCTAAATACGTTTTAGTATTCAATGACAGGAAACTTTGAAGAGTTTTTAAAGAGTGGAAGGAGAAATATTGTATATAAAATGATCTTGTTCATTAATGAAACTAAAAGTCTGAAATAAAATCTTTTTATGAATTAAACATGGACTCGTCTTACGGGGTTGTCACATAAATTGTTTCTCTGCTCGCCACAGGGCATGCAGTTCGAGTAAAAGTTAGAAAACATAATTATATTGAATATTAAACTTAGACTGTTATGGCTGAGCTTAATGTTGTGTATTAAAAGCTAGTTTTTGTTGGACTTTCTCCTTGTTGACATCCTTAGATGTGAATGGTTTATAGCTGGGGACGATACTGTAAATTAATAACAGAAGTACTACTTAAATTGCTTTTGGAACTTTTGATTTCATCAGTTTTTCTTCAACATGGCCTCTCCTCATTAACAATGCCTCTCCAGTCACACGTCATTTATTTCGATACTCTGCAACTCTGATCCAGCAGTTACCAACAAGTAGACAATAGTGAAGATCGTGACTTCAATTAGCCTAAGGGCGTTCCATTTAATCTACGCTTATCAACCAATTTTTAGTACCGACGATTTCTAACGTAATATCAAAGCAAAAATTAGCAGAGAAGAAGAAAGAAAGAAGAAAGAAAACATTTATTGCCAACTGTAACATAACATGAACAAACACAAAGGTAACAGTAAAAGAGGAGAGAGGAGGAGTGGAGGTATTAGTAATTTTTGTTCCTTTACAGTCGGTTGCGAAAATGTCACAGTACTGGACATTGTGCGAATAAGACATTGCGCGAATAGGACTTTGTGCGAATGGGACTTTGTGCGAATGGGACGATCTGCGTCAATGGGAATTTTTGTGAATGGGACATTCAGCGTCAGATCCGGAATAAATACAGTCTTTTATTCATGACTTTAAACTGATAATGTAGGCAACATCATTTTAAATTGAATGTATTTTGCGAAAAGATGATGACCAAAGAAGTCAGGAAGAAGGAAAGAGGAAAGGAGGCACAAGTCACAACAGTTTTACAGTAGACTTTTCTTTTATCTCATTTTCGGTCCATCCACCAACCTGTACTTCTGCAACCTTCCCATAAACTGGCCCCTGATGATGACCCTTACCACGACGCACGACACATACTAAGGACATACCTAGGTATCACTAAAGAGTACTAGATATCACTCAAGTGTACTAGGTATACACAAGTGTTTATTCTTTCACTACCAATTAGATGATTGAGACACGTGGTGGCGTTTACTTTTAATCTTCGTACCAAGTATCAATTATTGATACTTGGAAATTTATTTTTACTGTAGACTAGCTTCTTTTTCACGGATTCTTTTACTATGGGACCAAGCCAGAAATCACGAAAAGCCAAATCTGCTGTTCAGTACGTTTTGTCGAGTTAAGCTTACATAATTTGTTTTTTTTTTAATAATAGTTCTTTACCTATGAAATTGTATGAAAACTTTGGTCGACAATGTCGAATTAAAGGCGATTGTGGAAGCTGATGATAGTACTCAATCTACAGCTGAATTAGTAGGAGCTTTCGAGGGTCATCACAACAATATTGGTCCAATTGCGTCAAATTGGCAAGGTAAAAAAGCTGCACCACGAACTCAATGATCGCCATTGCAAAGTACGTTTTAAGACGTATCTTGTATTGCTCAACAGGCACACAAACGATTTAGAACCGCATTGTTTACTTGCGACGAAAAATGGATTCTGTTTGACAATCGTATGCGCTCAGCAAGTTGGTTGGATCCTGGTTCAGCACCTAAAAGAAAACTTACCCCTAGAAAAGTGACGTTCACTGTTTGGTGGTCTAGGGCCGGTGTGATTCATCACAGCTTCTTACCAAACGGGATGAACATTACTGCAGATGTGTACTGTGAAGAACTGAACACAATGATGGAGAAGCTTGCACGTCTCCAACCAGTTTTGGTCAACCGCTCGTAACCGCTGCTCCTGCACGACAACGCGCGACCATGATATCGACCATGATGCAGTATGAACTGCACAGCAGTTGGTCTACAAGTTACCAGAGCTGGGGTTCGAAGCTCTCCGTTATAGTCATACTCACCAGACCTTACGCCTACAGACTTCTACTTTTTCCAGAATTTGGATAACTTCTTGGCGGGAAAAAATTCAACACCCGAGAGGCAGTACAAAAGAAGAATTTGATGCCTCTCGTCCAGATGATTTCTTCAAGAAGGGCATCAATAAAATGCCACTGCGTTGAAAAAGATACATCGATTGCATGGGTGATTACATTGATTAATAGAAATAAAAAATATAGAAAAAAATACGTTAACATATTTCATAGGTAAAGACTTAATATAAAGGTAGCCACTATCATCATCATCATCCTGCAGCCTGACTTTGCCCACAGCGGGGCAGAGGCCTCTCTCTCTCTTTTTTCTTGTGCCCACGCCCACCCACGCTCCTGTGCCACTCTTGTCCAGGTACCGCGATGGCAACCATGTCATCTGCCCATCTTGCTGCCGGACGACCAACTTTCCTTCAGTCACTCCACTTATCATCACCGTGCCTTGCCAAGTGTCCTGTCCAACTCCATTTGTGTTCCATAACACGTTTTCCGATATCAAAGACGATCTCGACGTTTGGAACTCGGTCTAATAGCGTTATCCCAAACATGGAACGATCCATGGCTCTCTGTGCAACTCTCATCCTATACGTGAGCGTCCATGTCTCAGCACCGTTGTAGAGGTGGGCCTTCATTTAATTTGCGGATTGTAGAGCCACTATAAAAAAAAAGAATTTAATTAAAAAATTCAAGAAACCCGACTGCTTGAAAAGCAAACTAAAAAGACGTAAACAAGGAGAAAATCATGCTGTGCAGTCGGAGGATACGTATTTGCGAGCTGGCTGCCCAAAACCAAACGTATACATACATACATCACACACACACACACACATCACCACACACATCACACACATAGACACATACATACATAGACTGATTGCTTATCAGTCTATGTATGTGTGCATTACCCTCCTTCGGCAGTCGGGTAAATAGACATTTATTTACGCAACATAACATACCTTGACATTCGATAGAAGATTTTTTGATGCAATTAGTTCAGTTCTTCCAGACGTTATACAATTTTACATCATAATTTCTTATTTGGTTTAGATTCAACATTGAGAAGATGGTATGATGGTAGTACTTACATATATTTTATTGGGTGTTCAAAAAACTATGTTATTGTAGGTCTGAATTTAACTTTTTGTTAAAGTTAAGTCCAAAAATCCAAAAGGAAACGCATTACAAGTCTGCGCAGGTGTTTCGGAAGATTATATTATACAAAAGTAAATTTGAATGAAACAATGCGAAGGTATGAACCTTTGTCCTATTAAAAATATTATGTTTCGGTATCATAATACTAGTAACGTAGGAATCATAGGTACACGAAATGCTTATAAGTCCAGAATCAATGGTGATTGATGATTGTCCTTTCATGAGGATGA
This sequence comes from Anorthoa munda, assembly GCA_945859665.1. NCBI lineage: Eukaryota > Metazoa > Arthropoda > Insecta > Lepidoptera > Noctuidae > Anorthoa > Anorthoa munda. The sequence continues at coordinate 3,339,132 of OX243901.1, read as the reverse complement.
GAGATGGTAATCTGTTTATCAGTTTATGTATGTATGTATGTTTATTCCTATGTGGCGTTCTCGAAATCAAACGCGTAGGCCGATTTTTATTATTCTTACATCAATCGATTCGTCTTAACCTTGCAAGTGTCACTAAAGACATGGCAGTACTCAAAAACCACCACTGCGACCACCAGACGTCATACTGTCGAGCGAGTGTCACTGGCTATATTAAAATTGGAAAATAGAAAAATGGCGGCTTTTGAGTGCCATATTGTTGGGGCCCAATGTGTCGTGTGAAGAATTAAAATAAAAAAACCAGCCAAGTGCGTGTCGCGCCACGCGCAGTAATAGGGTTCCGAAGTTGCATAATAATGCGGACTAAAAAGAGGGTTTTGTTGTTGTTACATGAACATTAGAACGGTTTCATCGGCTCACAAAGTCTAAAAACGGGCCCACATAGGATTTTTTAATCTATGTTCTCGATTTTGACCACTATCTCGCCTGATGGTAAGCGATGATGTGGTCTACGGTGAAGCACGCTTGCCTAGATGTAATCTATTCACTCTTGACTTAAATTAAATAAGGACTAAATGGTAACTGAAGAAGGAGTTATAAAATCCAACTTCGCAACTGAAGTTAGAAAAATATTATCTATTTGAGTACCACCGCGGGTGCAAATTGCGAAAGGAGCGCGCGTTAGAGCCACGGGGAATAGTATAGTTCGTTCCTGGATCCTTGCGTGCACGCTCCTTGTTTATTTATCTTACGGAATTTGAAAAAAATCGTATGTATTCACCTCTAATCTCCTCTAATACCGCAGATTAGAGGTGAATCCTCTAATCTGCGGTATTCACTATTTCATTCTGGATAGTTATACGCTACGCAATTAGTGATGAAGTCGCGTCGAATATTGACTTTATAGAAGGATATCGACAAAAGAAAATAAGTAATTACGTTCTGGTACTGCCAACGACTCCGGCCACTCCAATGCGTTATTCGAGCTTAAATATTATTCATTTAGAAATCATTATTATTAAGGATTTTATGATTTTATTTTTGTATATTTTACATGGTTCATAAGCATATGTTTACTATCTGTTTTACACAGCTAACAACGTTATTTAAGTAATTTTTCAATGGCATTTGTACAAAAATTTTACTGTGCCAAATATATTTTATAAGTTGGTCGACCATTACTCGTAAACTTGTAAAGCCTGTTATGATTTCATTTTTGTATATTTTTACATGGTTCGTAAGCATTATATTTACTCTGTTTTACACAGCTATCAACTTTATTTTAGTAAAATTCCTAAGGCATTTGTAAAAAAAAAATACTGTTTCAAGTACATTTTATAAGTTGGTCGACTATTACTCGTAAACTTGTAAAGTCTTGTTATCCGTGATAATTTTCCTTTTAATTTCGTTATATTTACTACTGCCGTGAATTTTTTCACATAGCCAAGAGCAACCATTTCGCTGGCAGCGGGGGGGGACACTTGACTCTAACATAAATTTGCAACATAAAGCTTAATTTTACGCAAACGAATCTCTGAATCGAAAAATGGTTTTAACAAACCCATAATATTTTTGAATGGCCTATTCAACGATACCCCACACCGTGGAATAGATGAGAAAAAAAAATACATCCCCACTTTACGTCTATGGGAAGTACCCGAAAAAAAAATATTTTTCGTAATTTTATGTTACCACTTTGTCGAAATTATTAATATGTATATACATGCCAAATTATAGCTTTCTACTACTTAGATTCTCTGAGCTACGCTGCGGACGGACAGACGGACAGAGCGAAACTATAAGGGTTCCTTGTTGACTTCGGAACCCTAAAAAGAAGAAATTTATTTAAAAAAACTGACTGCTTAAGAAGCAGTTCGCTTCTTAAAAGGCGTAAACAAGGAGGAAAATCATGCTGTGCAGTCGGAGGTTACATCTGGTATTAGTCAGCCAGCTCGCGAATATGTTGTTGTGTTTTTCTTATTTACGTCTTTTTAGTTCGCTGCTTAAGCAGTCGGGTATTTGATTTAATTTCAACTTTTCTTCGAAGTTGTAAAAAGCAATTTCATTTATGGCCATAGGAGACACACTAGAGCGCAAAATCAGCGCAGCAGTTGCGACTGGAGAAGCAATTACTAAAACAAATTGAGCACACAAAATGTGCGCTCAGCGCAAGTTTTGGTTATCTTAAGACGACGACTAACGCCAACGACCTTGAGGGAACAAAACGCGCACTAGTTTCACACCCGCGCGACCCAAAATTTAGTAGTTTTTTAAACTTTCCATAATATTCAGTGACTTTAAAAAAAAAGCCTCAGATCAAAATGTAGATAATTAAATTGTCTTTGAGATGGTGTCAATTTCATTCAAATTCGCCCAGCGGTTTTGGTGCTATTGTCGTGTTTTCGTCCGTGTTAGTCACAACTTTACAAATTAATTACACTATGTTATACGAATAAAACTCAAAATTTTCTTAAATCAACTTGTTAAGAAAATAGTTTAATGTAACATATATTTTTTCCAAAAAATTACGAGTAGCCGTTTAGACGTGATTCTCATTTTAAAATCAGCTACCCAAGGGAATCGGCGCCTTAATAGTAATCAAACATTTGCACGGGCCGTCATTTCTTATGAGTATATGATGACACTTACTAGCACACTTAGATTGTATATAAATGTATGACAATGCCATTTCTAGTCAATAGCAGCGGCCACCGAGGCATCTCAGTGCTCTGTGGCAGACACGATAGACATTTTAGTATCATTGACCGGCGAATTTCGGAAGCTCTATACGGATCCTATAAAAAGTTATGTCAACAATTTTTCGTCAAAACGCGATGCATTTTTAATGCAGTTGCCAAATCGCGGATGCTAAAATAATCTTATAAAATAGCCCTTCATCATGATCAGCCTTTTAATGTTCCCACTGCTGGGACACCTCTCTGTGGGCCTCCTCTATGTGAGAGAGAATGGGCCGTAGTCCACCACGCGGGCCCAGTGCGGATGTCACATGTCTTCGAATTTTTAGTTCTAGGACACGTTTCCTCACGATGTTTTCATTCACCGTTTAGAGAGCAGTGGTGATGAAATAATTTACACAAAGTAAAGTGCCTGCCTTGGTTTGAACCCACAACCTACAACTTGTAAGTCGCGGCCGCTACCACTGGGTCACCACTGCTCTCTTACATTACATTACTTTAATATTTAAACCAAGTTATTTTTAGGCACGCATTCAGAATCCCTTAGCAACAGTCCTGACAGGTGTTCATCCGACCAGTTACAATCACAGCATGCAACAGGGATCAGTTCCCTTCAGAGTAATATTAAATCAACAGAGGTACTAAATTAAAGCTGTTCACAATGTAAAAAGTACAAGAAGTACGGTTTTGGGAACTTGATAAAGGTGCTGGCAGACGACCGGTTAGTTTCTGCAGCGTTGTTTTTTACTATAATGCTCACGATGATTTTTAGAGGAAGGAAATTGATTTATGGAAGTACTCGTAGTCTTTATTTTTTACTTTTAAAGTTAAGTCTTAACTTTTAAGGCTTCAAAAGTTTAGACCACTTCCTTACTACGACTTTTCAAAACTATCATGGTTCTTGTATGTGAGTGAGCCGGAGGTTTGAAGGACGAAGAGCACTACCCTTTTTTTTCACAACGGAATCGTGTTGGTATATAATATTACGTTATATTACGGCCCCAGGTATCAAAAGTTCTAAACGAAACAACAAGATTACTGACCAATTTGACATCGATTAATCTTGTTGTTTCTTTGAGTGTGTACTAAAACTTTTAAGAATAGACAGGCACATAATTAAGATCTTTGTAGGATACCAAGAATAAGAACGAAATAAAAAATTGTCACAGATACGTTCATAGATATATTTATTTATTTATTATATACTTTATTGTACACCACTTAAATAATAACAGGACAATGTTTTAAATATAAGTGTACAATGGGCGGTTCTATCGCACAGGGCAATCTCTTACAGACAACCTTTGGATGGACTGAACGAGAGAAGATAGACATAGGGCTGTCAGTGTACAAAAACTATCTTAAATATTATTACTTAGATATTACATAAAATACATACAAACCAATAAAATAATACACTAATAAATATCAAATATAGAACAGAGAAAGGAGAACAATAGTTACAGAAAAAGGAAATGCTCCTTCACCATTTTTAGGGTTTCGTACCCAAAGGGTAAAAACGGGACCCTTTTACTAAAACTTCGCGATCCGTCTGTCTGTCTGTCGGTCTGTCTGTCCGTCTGTCACAAGGCTGTATCTCATGAACCGTGATAGCTAGACAGTTGAAATTTTCACAGATGATGTGTTTCTGTTGCCGCTATAACAACAAATACTAAAAACAGTAGAAAATAAATATTTAAGGGGGGCTCCCATACAACAAGCGTGATATTTTTGCCGTTTTTTGCTCGATATTAATAACGGCAATAGGTAGACGCTTGAAATATTCACAGAATGTTTAGTTGTATATTCACTTCAAAAAATAATAATTATTAAATTAAAATAAAATAAATTAAGGGGGGCTCCCATACAACAAACGTGATTATTTTGCAGTGTTTTGCGATAATGGTACGGAACCCTTCTTGTGCGAGTCCGACTCGAACTTGGCCGGTTTTTTTAAATGTAGGCAATGTTTGCGCATGTCTTACCTCAATAGGTAATGCATTCCACAAATGAGCTGCTTGAACCGTGAAAGATTATAGATATACCTATATATTTAACCTCTAAGATTCGACCGACATACGTTATTCGAGGTCAACAGTAAAAGCTATTCTCATCATCTCTTATATTTAAACCTATAAAACATTAGTTATTTTAAATATCCAATAATACAGAAATTGAAAAAGCCATTAGATAACACGCATTCTTAAGATAACGAAATTATCAGCAACATTTACAGTGAATTATTAACTAATTTTAAAACTCAACTTGAATTCATCAGACATTCAGATCGAAGAACGATGTAACAACGTTGTGATTTAAAAGAAGATGTAGTGACAAAACAAACATTGAAAACAGTGTGCTTAGATGGTTTGGTCATGTTGAGAGGATGTATGGAAGAAGTAACAAGGCAGACGTTAGTGGAAACGACAGGAAGGGACGCTCTAGAAGAAAGTACACGGATCATATTGGTGATGCTGCGTGTCGCGGGTTCGATTCCCGCACGGAACAAAAATTTGTATGACCTACAGATAGTTGTTCCGGCTCTGGGTGTTTGTGTATGTGAGTTTATATGTTTGTAAACGCACCCACGATACAGGAAGAAATTCCTAGTGTGGGGCAAAGTTTTTATTAAAAAACAAAATAAAAAAAAAAATGTTTTTCAAAAAGGCTGGGTGCGCAGTACTCATAACCGGCGTGCGAATACACGTATACACGACTAGATGTATGAACGTGAGTGTAGCAAATGGAATATGTAAGGCGTCGAAGCAGGTGGCGTTCTCTAGTTTCTGCTTACCCCCATGGGAAAATGGTGAGTTTGTGTATATATGTTTTAAAACTCATTAAACGAGGTGCTCAGACAGAACATTGTCTCGATCGGTTAGGTACCATCTGAATGAGAAAAATGATTAAATCTCTTCCCGCACGGTAAATTATACCCGTTTGCTGTATGTAATGTAAAAAGTACAAGAGCATCGGTTTTGAGAATTGTTTGTTAAGGCGGTTCCAGATAAATGGTGCGGTACGCTGCTGTTTTTTCTTGTTCATTTGGTAACACACGTGAAAAGTGAAGACTTGAAAACAGCGCAAAGAATGTCCGGGAAGATATTTGGGATGCCATGCCCAGCAATGGGACATTATAGACTATTAAAAAGTTACTTCAAAATTTCAAAAAACCCGATTGATTAAGAAGCGAACTAAAAAGACGTAAACAAGAAGAAAATCAACCTCTTAAAACCCTTTATGTTGATACCCCACACGATCGACAAGGAAAAAAAAAGTTGGGCACCCACAATATGGCGCCCTATTTCCCTATTTTAATGTAGCCAGTGACACTTGCAAGGTTAAGACGAATCGAAAGACGTAATAATCATCAAAATCGGCCAACGCGTTTGGTCTCTAGAACACCACATAGGTTCAAACATACATACATACATAGACTGATAAATAGATTACCCCTCTTCGACTGTCGGGTAAAAAGAAACATAACGGTGTGCAAACAGGTAAGATATTGAAGTTGGCCGAGTTTCTGTGTCCTGAATTCTTGACCTTGAGTCTTCAAATTTGGAGTGAAAAGAAACAATAAAATTTGTAATGGAAGTTACTGTAACATTAATTCATTACTAAACATTAAAAGGAAATTATGAAAAGCAAGCTCAAAAACATATTAACACAATCTAATTATAATTTACCAGCAATAAAAGTAATCAATATCGCCTACAATTAATAATAGTTCCTTTTCGCAAAGCCAAGTGTACTTGAACTTGATTTGAACCTGCGACCTCTCGAGCGGTCAATGCCAATGTGCTATTGTGACGACTTTTATATTTTGTTCAAGCACAGTATAAAATGAAGGACCTATTGTGCTTACTGCTAGTTCGCTGGACTGTGGTAAAGATACAATACAATTGGGGCATTTTTGTGCATCGGCGTCTGGTTGGTATAGGAATTATTATTACTGAAAATTTGTTTTTTGTCCGTCAGGTAGATTGATTAAAAATATTAAACACGTATTTTTTCTTATGACGCTTAAACATAAAGTGACTACGATATAATTAATTGAAATATCGTGTGACGTCACGCCGTTAGTACACTTTATACTGACATAGTGACGTCACAAGCCCCCACTCTTGAACTTTGATGCGCTTTATCTTTGTCAATTTTTATTTATTTGATAAAGCAAAAAATACTTGTCCATTATTATTTGATGATCTCACTGACGGACCAAATAGAATAATAATTTTTATACCCGAGAAACATGGCTCTAAAGCATAGCTTTCCAATTTCAATCTATGTGATATAATTAATTTTTAATTTAATAATGATTTATGTTAATTAATCTTAATTTACTTGACAACACACAATAAGAGATCTGTAGTTATTGCCTAAGAACTTTCTGTTAAATGATTTTTGATTTGATTGTTGATTTTGATTCTGTGTCTTATAATAATCTTTGTTTGTAAAGGAGATACCACGAAGACAAGTTTAAGTTTGCCCTAGTCGATCATTCTTCCATACAAACATATTCTGGCGATTGTTTGCACTGTTTGATGGTGTACGTTCAAAATAAAAAAATATATCAATTTGTCTCATCATTATCTAGCCCTGTATGGAAACCAAAATTAAAAAAATATATGTTTGAAAGTTATAAGCATTGAATGTTCCATATTTCAACATTAATTTCAACGCATCATCATTTTGGGCGGAAATAAATACCATAAGAAGAGGGAAAATTGCAAAACAGTCACCTTACAGGGATTGATCAGTACCTAATTCAACAATGCAAATAATTTTATTTTGAACATATAAATTTAGTAGTTTTTTCATGATATCCATATTGCCAAAGGCCTGTGTATAAAATTTCGCGCGCTCGTTTTCGTCCTATATCTATCATCATCCATTTCGCTACAAATTTGCAAAAGTGTGTATTCGTATGTGAACTAGCTTCTTACTGCTCATCAATCTCTTTCGCACGTGTTGTCGAATGAGATGCATTTTAACCCCGCGCACAAAATAGTTCGTGCCGTCGACTAGGACAACCTTAAGGTCGTCAACTGAAGCAAACAGTGGAATAATCAAAAAAAGACAAGTTAGATTTAGAGAGAATTGATTGTAAAGACGTTCCAAGACGAACTGTGCTTTGCGTTTTATTGTCAAACGTTTCGTCGGCTATTTTGAATGTTTTTTATTTTTGTCGTTGTGCACTTTTAACCGCATTTAAATATGATTTATTTATACTTTGCAATCGTTTAATACTACTCGCAAACAAATGAATAAATTAATATTAGTGTAATAAGAAAATTGAGAGGTAGTTCTGACTGATATTATGCAAAAGGATCCAAAAATTAGACAAAGATTTTTGATATTCTGGTTCATCGTTGATGAATGATTTACCTACTGATCTTTTTCAATGACATAATGTAGGCCAAGACCATACACATTTAGTAGAATTGACTGTATTTTAGTGGGAGTTGAACGTCTCAAGTAGGTACAAAGAAAGTCTCTTGATGTACTCGTATTAAAGTTTTCATAGAGACTACTTGACCGGATTTGATAACTTATAAAAAGTTTAAAGTTGTCTATCGAATATAATAAATAAATTCTAGCAGACTTTTTTACAAGATGAACATCCTTGTAGCCTTAATACCTCAGATATTTTATTTTTATTTTATTTTACTTATTTGGCGCGAACAAACAGTGACAGATTACCTTTTACAACTTACAACTCATATTACAATAACAACGACCAAATGTGCAACCAATCATATTTCCCACGGTACACACAAAAAAAGTTTGCTTGCGATTTACATTGAAACCCTACAATAATCAAAATAATATCAAAAAAATAACGCGTTAGCGCGCGTGCGTAATACGGCGTGAATTTATGTATGTATAAAATAACCATTATTAAAATTAAAAACTAAATTAAAACATTAAAAATCAAATTTAAAAACATTAAAACTAAAATTAAAAAGCACTTAAAAACAAATTGAGAAAAACATATTTTTTTTAATCACTAAATATAAAAATAAAACAAAATAATAAGTCAATAAATATTAATTATAAAAAAAGAAAAACAATATTAATAATTAAAAAATATATGTTAAGTTACATTTAAAATACTCCATAATAATACTCCAAAATAAACCATTAAAACATGCCAAATAATTAAAATTTCTATTGACTAAGTGTACGAGTATTTGTTTTTTTTTAATAATCATTTTCGGATGAAAAAAATGCATTCAGATTTTTATAGACACAGCTGAACCTCTATACTTAGTATTGATTGCTTACTAGCTTTTGGCGGGATGAAAAGTATCCTATAATTTAGAACATGACCTATCCTTGGCGGGATGAAAAGTATCCTATACTTTAGAACATGACCTATCCGTGTGCCAAATTTCATTTAAATCCGTCCAGCCGTTATGACGTGAAAGGGTAACAAAAAGACGGGCAGAATACATACAGACAGAATTATTTTCACAATTATAATTATAATATTAGTATATATGGTGGCAAACATAATTGTAAGGACCGTAGCAGGTTATCTTATGTATTCTCTGAATCCTCATTAGAAAAAGGCTACGATAAACGGCCTGTATTTCTTATTCATTCCAGCAGTAACATAATATTACATTTTTATCACCATCCTATTTCTTGTCAATGTAGCAAGCTGGCAGTAAGTCAGTAGCCACATAAAGGAGGCTATTTATAAAATTAGTTAGTACGAGAAAGCGCAAGACTATAAATAGACAAACATCTTTTTATTCTAACGCTGGAGAGCATTGCCCGAGTGCCAGGGCCGTCTGTAGGTACACACGCACAAGAACTGTAAATTAGGTAAAAGCTTACTTTACTGTAGACACTTAGGAGGCTAGCAGAAGAATACACAACAAAACACACACACAACACAACAACAACAACACAACTGGGCTGGGCGGCGTTTGGTAAACGTTGTCGAGTCTTCTCGTTGCGCATCCCACAAAGCCTGAAGACTAAAGTCTTCAACCAGTGCGTCCTACCTGTTATGAATACGGCTGGTTCATCAGTTCAAAGTTGCTCAGCGAGCTATGGAAAGGGCTATGCTCGGAGTCTCTCTAAGGGATCGTATCAGAAACATAGCTCACAGAATAAGTAAGCTGAAGTGGCAATGGGCCGGCCATATAAGTCGTAGAACCGATGACCGTTGGGGTAAACGTGTTTTTGAGTGGAGGCCGCGAACTGGTAAACGTAAGGTAGGACGCCCTCAGGCTAGATGGAGCGACAACCTTTGCAGGGTGACTGGTAGCAGCTGGATAACAGTTGCCGAAAATCGAACCAAATGGCCGTAAAATTGGAGAAGCCTATATCCAGCAGTTGACTGCTATAGGCTGATGATAACATAGGACTAACAAAGGAGGTTTTCCCTATAGAAAATTCTTCTATATCGTTTTGTTCTACAATCAAAATGTGGATTACTGCATTCATTTGTTTCGTCATTATAAAGATAGCTCCTCAACTGGAGCATTCGCATGTAACATGTCAACATTTCAGATTCGATTTTGAGCATTACATTACAGTACTGCCTCCCTGACTTGACGAGCATTCGCCTGTAATATAACATGAGATTCGATTTTGAGCATTTAGTTGATACCACAATGTTTTCAAGTGGTGCGCATTGACGTTAAAAGTTTTATCAAAATACATCACATTGTATCATCAAGTTGCGCACTGTAATGCTCGGTTATCTTCCCTGACCAATGTAATGCTCGAATCTGTAACATTACAGGTTGCGCATTGTAATGCTCGGTTCTCTACCCTCACCAATGAGACCCAATGTAATGCTGGACTCTGTAACGTTCCATTTCAGACGAATGCTCCAGGTGAGTGATGATAGAGTTATTTGTAATAGTCTTTTTCACGGTATAACCAAATGAGGCGGATAAAGCGATAAACAGAGCTATTATTGGAAAACACCATGGTCAGTTTGTGGTAAGGGCCATGCTGTAAATTATGAAACCATCATTTTGGAGTGCGATGATGATGAAGCCTTAGCTCTTCTGATTATGTTATGAAAAATTATTTAACTTCTTATTACAAAAAGGGGACTATATTTCTTGTCACCAAAATTTATATTTGTCATCAAGCTGTATCACCTAATAAATAGATCTATCGCCACGAAATATTTTCGTTCTCAGATAAAAAAAAGTGTTCCCAGGTATAAATTATCAAATTAATGTTAATATATATGTAAAATAAGAGATGGATTACCAATAAAATGTTAGTGCATTAGATGAATATAATCTTCGTTCTTATAATAATAGTTTTATTACTTAAATAATAGGTTTGTGCTCAGAATGGTAGATCTGTCACCAAATGTCCAAGAGCAAGCGAAGCGAGCTCGGGAGCTTAGGGCACCCCAACACGGACAGGTTAGGTTCGAAGGAGATGACGGGAGCTGAAGTGAGCGAGCAAAGCGAGCAAACTCAGCTCCCGTCATCTCCTTCGTGTTAGGTTACTTTAGACCCTGCATACAGAAATAGGAGCAACGCGCAGCGGGGCTCCGTCGACGAGGACAAACCTATTATAATACATACAAAAACATTTATGTGGTACTAGACCCTATATCGCCATGATTTTAGGTGATTTATTGTGGAATTGATTTTATATTATTTGGTGACTACATTTTGGTGACAAATCTACTATTTTGCGGGCAAACCCTATTATTTAAGAAACACAAAACGAAATAAATTGGCGATAGCTTAAATGACACCCTTACAAAAACATGGCAGTCTGACAAACGTCGAAAATTAGTGATGAAGGTTATGTTCTGATTTGTGCAGCGTTGTGCTGGAAACTGTCCCCATTATTTTGTTATGAGCAAAGCGGAGCGGAGTGGCGCGAACCGGAAGATGTTGCGTTGGAAGGCTCCCACCAGCTGGACCGAAGACCTGATGAAGGTTGCGGGGATGCGGGACGCACGGGACCGTTCAATGTGGCAACGCTTGGGGGAAGCCTATGTCCAACAGTGGACGTCTTTCGGCTGATTTGATGATGAAGTGGAGACTAGTTACTGTAGAAAGATGAGCTAATAAATAAGGTTGTAAGTGAATACCCTGGTTTCATACTACTTAAGCATCAACACTCGTACATGTTTATTTTTTCTTTATTCACCGTTGACCTCCACTCGTGATCAATTCAAATCAATGCTGAGTATTCTTGTGGTCAAGGGTGGAAAGTACAGCTTTCAGCTGCTTAAAGCGGCTGTACGTCAGCTGTTTAAAGCGGCTACATGTTGAATACAAGCGTGTATGCTTAAGTGGTAAAAGTTTAGATGTATACAGACACAGATCTGTCTCATTCATATTGATTCGAGTACCTAGATTCACAATAGGAGAAAGGATTAGAAAATTTCTATCGCGTCTGATTTTTAGGTCCATTTGAAGTGGGTAGTAGCCTAACTTGATAGGTCAGAAGAAAGACCGACGGTGGTACCTACGCTATACCAATGGGTGTCCAACAATCCAAATATTTCACAGCCGCGGCGGGTTCGCGGTGAGTGCTAACGCGTGCCCGTGTTCCCGCCATAAGCGGCACAGGAGGACACCGTGGAGTTTTAGTGGGTGAGAGTCCCACATAACTGCACTATCTCCCCGTGGTAGTGCAGTATGCATGAGCAAGACAAAAAAATAAAAGAAAAATAATAATCAAATCAAATCAAATAATTTATTTGCTAGAATGAAGATATACAAAAGAATAAAAAAAAACAATACAAACAATAAAATAGAAAGAAATATATTGCCATATACTTACAGGTAAAGGTGAGCATTTTTGCGAGCATTATAATGTAATGTAACGTTATTCAAATGGGACTATTAGGTACTTACTTATTTGACTTATTACCCACTCATTTGACTGGGGCAAAATATGCTGTCAAATTGTATATATTGACGTAGATAATAATAATATACAGATAATATAGCATACAGATGTCACATCCCATATAAAGAAACCGTGTTGATGTACTGTACTGATTATACTGATTATTTTTTGTAGATAGATCGCGTTCAGTTCCGTTTCACGGAAATAGATGGTGATCTATCTATCACTTAGGAACGGAACCGAACGCGATCGATTTACATAAAACAATCGGTATAATCAGATGAAAAACGCTAGTTACGTCGGCACGGTTTCTTTGTATGGGATGAGGCATCTGTATGCTAGTATTATATTATCTGTGATATTGAGTTCGTTTCGATTATCCTACCTATACTAAATACGGTTTAAATTCCTTGGTTCACAGGAGTAGTAACTACTATCTAATCAAACGCTTGCCTTAGTTCCTAAAACACTTCCTTCCCTGAACCTCCACCGACGGCCCTGGCTAGCCATCAGTCCTATGTGGAATGCAGCCCAAGACTAGTCCTAACGTATAACCCCAACTTATAGTAAAGCCCCAACGTCCTCGCGTACGGTTTATATTTATTACCCATTACCACACTATGTTTTACTATGGAAGAAGCTCATGTCTAAATAATAACAATCGCACGGGGAGAAAGTCGAGGTTAAGCAACACTTGCCGAGGTCGGTCCTTGGATGGGTGACCATTCCATACCGAGACTCCTCCGTGTCTAGGAAAACACGTTAAACTGTTGGTCTCGGCAGACATTTGTAAATCTTTGAGAGTGGTAACGGATATTCAGAACGCAGATCATCTGACACTAATCTTGCCAAGAGATACCATGTTACCCAGTTCTGGAGATCAGATTTCCAGTCGCTTCATCAAAACATATAATAAATCTGTAGAAGGTCGTTTTTGAACATCGAAAACATTTCCAAATAAAATAGTCAGGGTGTTAAAGTATAACCTACAGAACCCATTTCCAGCATTTTTGGATTTTTTGTCTATTGTTATTTTAAGGTTAAATAACTCTATTAAAAGTAAGATGAATTTAAAGAAGTTCAAGAAGTATAAAAATCTTTTTACAAACAAATACTACCGACTTCCAAATAAAAAGACTAAAAAGTGAAAAATAACTTTATTTTTGGAAGTCTGCGTCTTTCTTAGGTACCAATTTTTTGCGTTATAGACACCGACTTTCAAAACTAAAGTTATTTTTCATTTTGTAGTCATTTTTTTTAGAAGTCGGTAGTATTTTTTTGTAAAAAGATTTTTATGTTTCACTTTTTAGTTGTACCTTCCTAATAGGCCAGCTTTTTTTAGTAAGATACCTATAACGCCAGAATAGATTACCCGAATATCATGAAACTAGAGCATTACCGGTGAAATGAGAGATCTGCATACTCCTTAAGAGCGTACTGGCGTGATGTTATGTTATGAAATGGTATAAACAATAAACAGACATGCGATTGCTGCAATCCCGAGAGATTTTCAGTTCTGCATCAGATCTTCATCAAATTAAAATGGGACGAATTTGGGAACATACTAATTTTCAAAATCGGTCCAAAATTGACGGAGATATGCGTGCAAATACAAAAAAAAAAGCAAACATAATGTCGAACATAGAACCTTCTCCTTTTTGGTAAGTCGGATAAAAATGTCGGATATTCAGTTACTCGGACGGTCTAACTCCATATTCGATAGATGGCGTTGTGCATTTGACGTAATTTTCTGAATGGCATGGCGGTGATAGGATTCTCCGCGAAAGAATGTCCCTACAAAAATAATGGTTTATAGGAAGGCAAGTAGGGTAGGTAGAAAGATAAGCTGGGTAGGGTCCTCACTACGCAATTGACGGGAACGAAGTCACGGGCACACAAGTTCGCGACTTACAAGTTGTAGGTCGTGGGTCGAGCCCAGGCAGGCGCTTTACTATGTGTAAATTATTTCATCACCACTGCTCTCAAAACGGTGAAGGAAAACATCGTGTGGAAACCGGAATGTCCGAGAACCAAAAATTCGAAGACATGTGACATCCACCAACCCGCACTGGGCCCGCGTGGTGGATTACGGCCCATGCCCTCTCACAGAGAGGAGGCCTGGTTACTTTAAAATAATTATGGTACTCGGTTGCATTCGGTTGGTCTGGAAGTCAACTCGCCAAGCCATGGGCACTAGAGTTGACTACACTATTTTTAAAGCTACGAGTATTATAGAAATCTTTGCCACGTGTAATATAAGTAAATTGGACGTTATGCAAAAAAATGATGATGATGATGATATAACTTGATACATGAAAGTGATACATTGAAAGTGGCGCCAGTGATAGAAAAGTTGCTCAATGCTGGTCCTGCTCCGCAGCCACTAGGGCGCAAGAACAATTAGTGATGGGCAGAAAAGTATCGAAGTATTGTTGGACATGCTGAAGACTGTATGCAAATTTTTGTATTGTATAAACTCAATTTCTTTTAGTATTATATAATTGCACAGCACATGTGTGAGTACTATGTTCCGACTGTAGATAAATCTACCATTCACTGTACCTTTAGGTCGTTCGTTGACTTCTGTGTGCCCTGGCAGTTGAGTGTGTCATGCTCTCTCTAATTTCTCTCTGATGGTGGCACATGTGTTGGATCATTCGGTTCCCTTCATGATGGTTGAGCTGAGTGGTGCCGATCCATGCGTCATGTTCGTGAACGGGCGCCATCAGTTGGGATTGGTCATAACTTAGCTGTCTCGGCCTGTTAAAGTGCTTTTTTTTAATTATTTGTTACTCTAGACGCTTTTACGTACACGTCTTTTTACATCGTTCTCACATATATGTATTTTTTCAACAAGAATGATGTAACCAAAAACTTGTAATTAAAACTGATGGAAAAGAGTGTCCGGGGAGTTTCTTGCAAATTCTTCTCCATTGAGACCTACAGACGCTTGCGAATTTGCAACTAGAGTCATCTTTTTATTAATTTTTTGTTTGACAATTCAAAAGTACTTCTAAAGTTTAATTGAAATAAATACCTTGATTTTGATTTTGATTTTTGATTTTGTTGAAAGGAAACAGTTTGTCCTGGTATGGTCATGTGATGAGGAGGGATGAAACGCATGTTACTAAAAGAGTTATGGATATAAATGTGGATGGATGGAGAGAGACAGGAAGGCCAAAGAAAAGATGGATGGACTGTGTGAGGAGTGATATGAAATAAAAGGGAGTCAGTGATAGCGTGACGGGGGACTGGAAGAATAAAACGAGTTGCGCCGACCTCAAGTAAAATCGGATAAGGGCAGGAAGATGATGATAAATTTGATACATAATCTTCTATTGTCTGTCTTACATAATATTGTGTGTCCTACTAATAATATAAATTTAAAATAAATGAAGAAAGAAAAGACTCATCAAACGTGCTTTAACGAGTGAATGGATTTGGATGAAATTCGGAACACGGGTACATCATTGGTTGAATCAGAACATAGAATACTTTGAAGCTTATTGCAAAGGCTTGTCTACACTAATATTATAATGTTTGTAAGTTTGTTTATAGGAAGTAATCTCTGGAACTACTTACCGATTTAGAAAATTTATTCACCAGTAGAAAGCTATATTGTTCCTGAGTGGCATAGGCTATATTTGAGTGTAGTTTACCACCCAGCGGAGTTGGCCCGGGACAGCTGGTTGTAAATAAATCTTCTACTGTATGAGGTACCATGATTACCGAAGAAACCCCGTTGAAACAAAGGACATTATGTAGTAAATTGAACATTATTGAAGAAAGATTTCTTTGGCGTGTTGTCAAAAATGAAGAAAACAACATTATTCATTACGATCGCAACAGTATCTATGCATTTTTGCAATTGCAGTACCTAAATAATAAACGTATTGAATAGAATTTATACCTAAGTAGTTTCTACCAGCGGCTTCATCCGCGTGAAAATTATCTTCAGGGAAGATACTCTTGGGATAAAAAGCATCCTTTGTTCTCCAAGATATGATATATCCGTGTGCCAATAAAATATTCATGATTTTAGTATAGACAAAACTCAAAACTTACAATACTATTCTCCAGCTAGAAAAACAGTAATGTTATAACTAAATTAATAATTTACAGGATATAATTTCATAATAAATATTATCATACGTCCGCACCCCGGAAATCTCTCTATGTCTAATATATGAATGGATTTTATTTTAAAATACTATTATTTTGTATCATCAAGGAATAAAGTGTTAAAAGTTATAATTTATTTTGTTTTGAATTTTAATACAATGTGAGCACAAAATTAATCATACATATGATATATTTTTTGAATCAATACACAATGAACACTACTAAGCTAAACATTCTCATGCTAGTATTCGAATATTACAAATCGATGATTATAAAAACTAGTTTTAATAGCAACCTAACTAACTTAAAATAAAGCTAGCTATGTAAACATCAAGTCCATTTCATCCATTTTTGACGCCGGTTGAAAAATAAGACAAAAAACTTTTTAACAAAAAATCAAACCGACTACCAAAACAAAACACTTCAAAGCGAAAAATAACTTTCTTTTCCGAAGTCGGTGTCGAATAACGGAAAACAATGGGTACAAAAGACACCGACTTCGGAAATTTGATTTTTTGTTAAAATGTTTTTTATTTTCTTGTTTTTAGTTTTGGTAGGTACCTCCAATTAACATGAAAATCATTTATAGCCAAAGTACATCTTATGACGACTCCAATAAGCCCAAACACGACTAGAATACATTGTTTTATTTCGGATTTCCAGTGGCCATTCTGGTCTTCTTCATCAGTTCCACTTCACCAAATGATACTTTCTGAGTGCAAATGATTGCATTATTGATGAAAATACCAAAATCGTTATATGTATGTATGCCTATAATATTTGAAGAGTACCCTCGATTTCTCTAGGATCCTATCATCAGATCCTAGTTTCCTTATCATGGTACCACCCTTGGGTGTTCCTTTCCAATAAAAAAAGATTCATCAAAATCGGTATATAAACGACGAAGTTATCTGCGAACACACTTAAAAAGATATATATATACGGTCGAATTGAGAAACCTCCTCCGTTTTGGGAAGTCGGTTAAAAAGGAGGCTTAGGTATTTTCTGGCGTAATCGCAGTCCCGTCTGAACATAACCTAAGTCCAAATCGATTAAACGCAAACGTATGTACCTAACCGTGGGTTCAGTTTTTGGGCACGGAGCACAAACACATACATACATGTCAAATTGGTTTGCTCTTACTTTTGCTTCTGCGAATACCGCCGACTGAGTACAGTTACTCGCAAAATAAAATGATTTATATTGTTGAAATGTTCTGCTTTTTGTTCAAAGTTAAATTTGTATTAATCTTTATTGAAGTAAAAAGACCCGAAAGGAAGGTATTGAAAGGATGAGTTATGACTGTATTTAAGGGTACTGGGAGATCAAGATTGAGGTTATAATAATTCGGGTATTCTTAAATGTATGCTTATGATATCAAAAAGAGCGGTGTAATAGTAATATTAAGTTTTTTTATGTATATCGTGGTAGGCCCAGTGGCTAAGACATCGCCTCTCGTGCCTGAGGTCGTGGGTTCGAATCCGTGCAAATACCAATGTAACTTTTTTAATACATATGTACTTTCTAAGTTTATCTTGGACATCACTGACAACGGTGAAGGAAAACATCGTGAGGAAAACCTGGACTTATAGTTAGTATTTGTTAGTATTTGTTGTGCTCCATTGGTGTAATTGCTGCAAGGCGTTCCAGTGCGAGGATAAACAAATAAACAAACAAACAAATGTTCATATTTATCCCATGTCAGTAGCCGTGGTAGGCGGCATCTATAGAACGCCTACTACGGTATTTACAAATTAAAATTTATGTAATTAATAAAATCTATACCAATATTATAAAGAGAAAAGATTTTTTTGTTTGTTTGTTTGTACCGAATAGGCTCCGAAACTACTGGACCGATTTTAAAAATTCTTTCACTTATGGAAAGCTACATTATTCACGAGTAATATACGCTATAATTTTGACGGGAGCGAAGCCGCGGGGGTCAGCCAGTAATATATAATTTAGTTTAGAGCAGTTCACAAACAGCAGCTCTAGAATAATACTGAAATAGCAGCATAGATAAAAATTTGAAATGATTTGAACTTCAAAAGTTATTGACCCTACCACGTTATAACTTAATAACTGCAAAGTAAAGGAATATTGTACCAACATACAAGAACAAAGCACTTACCTTGATTACTAACACAGTATTGGATAACGTTGTTTACGACGCAAAGCAGACAAACCAAACAGATACCTAATTAGTTTTCTTGTAACTATGACAACTTTTGCATACGTAAGGTATTTTTTTTTTGCAGTCGCTGTTGTCATTTATTTGGCCGAGTTTTGCAAACTTACACAGAACTCGATCAATAAATGTAAGACCATGCATAGTTAGCAAGGATATAAAATAATGTAGGTATATATTAGTAGGTAGGTAGGTAGGTAAATATAGTAAGTTTATGCTCTGTACCAAATAACCAAAACTATTTGCTTATAGATTAGTCAGAAATCAGGACAGATTAATTGATCAATAGTGTGATGTAATAGTAAAAATAAACTTGAGTCCATTTCTATAATTCTGGGGTTTATTTTTGCAATATACTAGTATTTTCAAATAAGTACGGCATCACACACGATTAAGCAATTAAACACGATTATTTTACAGATCCAATTAAAATACATACCCAAAAAATAACCACAACCATTTGCAAATTCCACAAACCACTTGTGTGCGCGACAGTCCAAGTTCAAAGTCAAGGCGTGCCTCGCACGTTATTGCATGCTCAATTCTTGATTTACGATGCGACTGTACATATGACTTGTGTACGCTACTGTACTTATATGTATGTATGAAAGTGGGATGGAATTTTATCGGCGAGTTCACGGTAACTTGTGTTTGTGGATAAGCAGATTAGGAAGGTATTACTGAAGTAATTGGTTGCCATACTGGGAAAAGTGCCTAAACCTAATCTAGGGGCATGGCAGTGCCCACATCAAGTACAGCAAACAAAGGCACAGCCGTATCATCCTTTTCTCGTAGCCTGCGAGGACATTTTCGACCTCCTGTAACTTCGTTAGAATTAGAATAAGAACTGATTTATTTGTAAGAATTTAGTTTTACATAGCATGGTGTTAATATTTTTGTTAGTTCTATACATTCTACCACGAAATATATGGTGTACAAATATTTAATTGTCGTTCTTAACTAAGTACACAATTAATTTTAAGATTTGCGATTTACAGTTATTCCGATATGAATAAGTATTATTAAAATAAGGTGATTGTTACTTTAAAATGTCAAAATCAAGTTTATGTCATCTTGGATTTTTACAATATTCCATATATTCGCCAATGTCATACAAGCAATTATCTAATAGCCAACTTGTCTTGAACATGGGGATGGGAAGTGCCTTAAATGAATTAGGTAACTTTATTTTATTTTATTTGGGAAAACAAACAATCGTACATTGTATATTATATCCAGATGCACACTATGCTATGAGTAAATGTACAATCCACTACGCTTCCACATGTTACTAACTTATATTAGATACAGTTTTGAAAAAATTAAAATACACAATTATATATAACAACAATACAACTTTTTCGCTATCTTAGAATCTAATTGTTAATACATACTTAAATAATACGTAATAATTAACATCAAAAATTTTGAGCCAGGCGTTAATAATTTGTTTTTTAAAGTTATGTTTGTAACTTGTTATACACCTGAATGACATATACATTCCTCCTAAATATTTGCAATCTACATTGAGGTATATTTAATTTGTATTTGTACTTATTTCTAGCAGTAGCCTGCGATTGACTTCAGATTGCATGCGAAAATCGTGCGGATATTGTTTTACAAGCATACATAGTTCTTTGATGTACATGCAGGGTAAAGGTAATATGTGTAGTTTTTTAAATAAAGGTTTACAGCTGTCCAAAAACCAGACGCCAGATATTGCCTTAACACACTTCTTTTGTACCCGACATGCCATTGAAATTTCAACTGAATTGCCCCTTAGTATCAGACCATATGATAACACATACGATACGTGTCCGTGATATGCAGTCGTTGTGGATAATGCTAGAAGTCTGAATGAAGTTTCATCTTTTATACTGAATAATAAAATATTATAAAGAGGAAAGATTTTTTTGTTTGTTTGTTTTTACCGAATAGGCTCCGAAACTACTGGACCGATTTAAAAAATTATTTCGCCAATAGAAAGCTACATTATTCCTGAGTGACATAGGCAATTTTTTAATCCAGAAAACGGGTCCTGTGGATTGGTCCACGGGAGCGAAGCCGCGGGCAACAGCTAGTACTGAATAAAATAAAATTCGATCTTACAACTTTTTGCGGTAGAAGAACACGAGACTTGTGTCTTTACCCGACTGCACAACGCAAAGGAGGTTAATGTGTAGATTCTTTTAATTACCTTTTTTACATATTAAGTTTTAGATGGCCCAGAATCTAGGGTCAGTATCACACTTTATTTCAAATGCTCATTAAATGAAGTGTATTGGAGGAGCTAGTGGCTATTAACTGTCACATGGGTTGATCTTCAAGGTTAAGCAACGGTTGCCGAGGTCGGTATGTGGATGGGTGACCATCTTGATAAACCGAGATTCCTTCGTGCCTCGGAAAGCAAATCAAATCATTTATTGGCAAGTAAAATTTTGCTTAGAAAAATTAAGTCCGTTTATTTAAACTTGTATGGTAAAAGTAAAGACTTATTATTGCAGATCACTAATAAAGTACTCTTCTTTAAGTATTCTCTAATATTTCATTTTTAATATCAACTCCTGAATTTTGCCTTCGGTCTATATCTTCATCATCACCATCAGCCTTATAATGTTCCCACTGCTGGGACACTGGCTTCCTTTCTGTGAGAGAGGTAATAGGCCTTTTTCCACCACGCGGGCTCAGTGCGGGTTGGTGGATGTCACACGTCTTCGAATTTTTGGTTCTAAGACATGGCGGTCTCTTCACGAAGTTTTCCTTCACCGTTTTGAGAGCAGTGGTGATGAAATAATTTACACAAAGTAAAGCGCCTGCCTGGGTTCCTGGGACCTACGACCTACGACATCTAAGTCAGGGCAGTTACCACTGGCCCACCACTGCACTGCGGTTTGGTATACATTAAAGTATACAGCGTGGAAAAAATCAATGGGCCCTGAAGTGAAACCACTTTAAACTCTTAAGATAGATTATTCTAATTAAATGAAACATTCCTTTATTTTTTTAATGCACCGTGTCGTGGCAAATCTTAGCCCTTGTGTACGAATCTGTAGCAGGAGTTAGTAGCTAAGTAATACAGTCACACAGGTTGATCTCCAAGGTCCGTGGATGGGTGACCATCTTTACCTAACGAGATTCCTCCGTGCCTTGGAAAGCACGGAACATTTTAAGGCTGATGATGATTTGTTTCGTGCGTAGCGCAGTCATCATAATGGACGGTCATGTCAATATTATCATGCAAAGATAAGTACACGTGCGTAGTTTAGCCGGGGCTACTGTTGAGTGGCTCTTTAACCCTAGGTACTGTATTAAAGCTAGTAGTACGCTGTAGTAGGCTCTTGAAACTAAATGATGACTGATGAAGACTTAGCTAATAAAATTTTTATATTAAATATAAATACAACCGACTTCCAAATAAAAACACTACAAGTACTTCAATTTCGAAAGTCGTTGTCCCTGTTTTTTAATTTTTTCTTTTTTTGACGTCGACTTCCAAAATTACAGTTATTTTTCACTTTGTAGTATTTTTATTTGGTAGTCGGTTGTATTTTTTTTGTATAAATAAATAAAAAACCGGCCAAGTGCGAGTCTGACTCGCACACGAAGGGTTCCGTACCATTACCGCAAAACACTGCATAAAAATCACGTTTGTTGTATGGGAGCCCCCCTTAATTTATTTTATTTTAATTTATTAATTATTATTTTTTGAAGTAAATATACAACTAAACATTCTGTGAATATTATCAAGCGTCTACCTGTTGCCGTTATTAATATCGAGCAAAAAACGGCAAAAATATCACGTTTGTTGTATGGGAGCCCCTCTTTCATATTTACTTTATACTGTTTTTAGTATTTGTTGTTATAGCGGCAACAGAAATACATCATCTGTGAAGCTGTGTCTAGCTATCACGGTTCATGAGATACAGCCTGGAGACAGACGGACAGACGGATCGCGAAGTCTTAGTAATAGGGTCCCGTTTTTACCCTTTGGGTACGGAACCCTAAAAAAGAATCATCAAAATCGGTTTCCTAGTAAAAAGTTCAGAGGTGACACATAAAAAAAAAAAATACTGTCGAATTGATAACCTCCTCTTTTTTGGGAAGTCGGTTGAAAACACAAAAAAAAACTCATATAGTTAACCTAGCCGACCGAATCCGCAACACAATTATACGCTCCAAGACAGGCATCGCTGATGTTTGAGACAAGTCTGCGAGACTAAAATGGAATTGGGTGTATTTTTATTATTGTATAGGCTTGCGCTTGAACACTATCTCATCTGTTGGTAAGCGATGATGTGATCGGCGGTGAAACACGCTTGCCTAGAAATAACCTATTCACTCTTGACTTAAAGACTCCTAGATTGTAGCTGTCGGGAAACACAGACTCCGGTAGGTAATTCCACTCCTTATCTGTACGCTTATTAAAAGTGTGTGTAGTGGATGGTGTCAGATGGGCCAGGATCGCCATACAGTGGGTACCTGAAGAGAACCGAGGTAGGTCTAAAATACGTTGGCGTGACGCGTTCCTGCCGGATTGGCCAGAGCAGGCAGGAAATACAGTTGTCTGGAATGATACGGGGGAGAACTCTACCCAGCTGAGGGACAACATAAGTAAAACACGTGACAAAAAAAAACTTTTCCTAAACGATAACCACACGTGCAAGTGCGGAATGATCATCATAATTAGTCGTAAATAATGTCAATTTGCTGCTCAGTGTGTTACAAAAACGAGAAGATTGGTCATTTCCCTCACGTCGTACTGAGTTACTGACAATACAGCGGGAGATGGGAATCAGCTCATAGCTCGAAACTACACTTAGTAAATTGGTGTAGACCGAATTCTGTCTTTGGTGTATTAAGACGCAGATACCCCTCAGTAGCTGATTTTAAAATAAAAATCACGTCTAAACGACCAGTCTTAATTTTTTTGAAAAATATAACAATGTTAAATTAGACCATTTTGTTAATAATTTATTCTATAAAAAATAGTTTTATTCGTATAATATAGTGTAATTAATTTGTAAAGTATCTAAAACGGACAAAAAACGTCAATATATCATTTAATTATCTTCATTTAAATCTAAGGCTTATTTTAGTCATATAATGTTTTTGAACTCCACGACCTCATCCCACCGTCCCCCTTCTACCATCGGACATCTAGACGCACTGCAAGTTACTATCCTCACCTAGTTGCTATTCCACCAATTCACACCAAGCGCTTCCAAACATTATTCTTAATGCGAACAGCAAAAGAGTGGAACACTGCCTGCGTCTGTGTTTCCGAATGCATACAACCCGAATATCTTCAAAGTTAGAGTGAACAGGCTTCTTCTGGTTAAACTCACTCCATCGTCGACATTGTCTCTTTCACCTCTGACCTAGACTAGAGTCAAGAGCAAACCCATCATTGAAAAAAAAACCGGCCAAGTGCGTGTCGGGCCACGCGCAGTAATAGGGTTCCGAAGTTGCATAATAATGCAGACTAAAATGAGGGTTTTGTTGTTGTTACATGAACATTAGAACGGTTTCAGCGGCTCACAAAGTCTAAAAACGGGCCCACATAGGTGATGTTTTTTTTAATCTATATTCTCGCGTTTGACCACTACCTCGCCTGATGGTAAGCGATAATGTGGTCTACGGTGAAGCACGCTAGCCTAGATGTAATCTATTCACTCTTGACTTAAACTAAATAAGGACTAACTGGTAACTGAAGAAGGAGTTATAAAATCCAACTTCGCAACTGAAGTTAGAAAAATATGATTTATTTGAGTACCACCGCGGGTGCGAATTGCGAAAGGAGCCGATACGAGCGCGCGTTAGAGCCACGGGGAATGGTATAGTTCGTTCCTGGATCCTTGCGTGCACACTCCTTGTTTATTTCTCTTTCGGAATTAGAAAAAAATCGTATGTTTTTCACCTCTAATCCGCAGATTAGAGGTGAATTCTCTAATCTGCGGTATTCACTATTTCATTCAGGAAAGTTTTACGATACTCAATTAGTGATGAAGTCGGATCGAATATTGACTTTATAGAAGGATATCGACAAAAAAAAAAAAGTAATTTGCTTGGAAATCGAATCTAATTAGACTACTTTTAATTACAAAACTCACGTAAAATACGCGCTTGGTCGTGGAGTTGCGGAAACCAGCCCGTTTTAACCTACCTACCTAATTACAAAACATCGAAAATACTTCTGCACTAACACAAAATAGACTCCGCGCGCATGCGCCGTATGGACTACGTTCTGGTACTACCAACGACTCCGGCCACTCCAATGCATTATTCGAGCTTAAACATTATTAATTTAGAAATCATTATTATTTAGGATGTTATGATTTTATTTTTGTATATTTTAAGCATATATTTACTATCTGTTTTACACAGCTAACAACGTTATTTAAGTAATTTTTCAATGGCATTTGTACAAAAATTTTACTGTGCCAAGTACATTTTATAAGTTGGTCGACTATTACTCGTAAACTTGTAAAGCCTTGTTATCCGTGATAATTTTCCTTTTAATTTCGTTATATTTACTACTGCCGTGAATTTTTTCACATAGCCAAGAGCAACCAATTCGCTGGCAGGGGGGGGGACACTTGACTCTAACATAAATTTGCAACTTAAAGCTTAATTTTACGCAAATGAATCTCTGAATCAAAAAATGGTTTTAACAAACCCATAATATTTTTGAATGGCCTATCCAACGATACCCCACACCATGGGAAAGATGAAAAAAAAAATACATCCCCACTTTACGTCTATGGGAGATACCGAAAAAAAATTTTTTTTCATGATTTTATGTTACCACTTTGTTGGAATTATTAATATGTAAATACATGCTAAATTATAGCTTTCTAGTACTTAGATTCTCTAAGCTAAGCTGCGGACGGACAGACGGACAGAGCGAAACTATATTGAGCTGACGAATGGATTATGTTACGTAGTACCAAGAACTGTTTTTCGACGGGAGTTGCGCGCACCTCGACTATTCTACACTGCGCGATGTAGAACGAATGCTGGGGTGCGGGCCCCTATCCGCCGACTATTAGAAACATATAACTCACAATTTACTGATTTTGACATTTTCGCGCTGTCGCTATCTAAATTTAAAAGAATGGTTTCTCAATTTCTTGCAAGTCGCCTTTAAGATGTAGGCTCTTGTCATTCGCTTCCTTCAATACATGTATGCAGTGTTTTCTCTGCTAAATATCATTATTTTATTTTATTTTTCTCATTTAACACGCGTTCGTTTTCATACTCCGATATCACTTCGTGGACAATAGTGTGGGTTATACGTTTTCTCGACTGTAATGTAACTACTTTTTCTATATGCTGTATTGTATAACTGTTTTTTGTCCCAAATAAATAAAATAAAATAAAATAAATAAAATAAGGGTTCCTTGTTGACTTCGGAACCTTAAAAAAGGAATGTACAAAAAGCTACTGAATATTGGGTGTCGCGGGTGTGAAACGAGTACCCGTTTTGTTCCCTCAAGGTCGTTGGCGTCTCATGTGCGGCGTGACGAGATTGGATAAAGTGAGAAATGAGTATATTAGAGACAGTATGAAAGTGGTGCCAGTGGCAGAAAAGTTGAAAGGAAACCGTTTGTCCTGGTATGGTCATGTGATGAGGAGGGATGAAACGCATGTTACTAAAAGAGTTATAAATATAAATGTGGAGTAGGAGGAGTGATATGAAAGAAAAGGGAGTCAGTAATAACGTGACGGGGGACAAGACGCTATGGAAGAAGCAAACGTGTTGCGCCGACCCCAAGTAACATGGGATAAGGGCAGGAAGATGATGAAAGTCGTTAGCGACTGACGTCGTCTTAAGTTTGGCAAATCTTCGGGCTATGTCGGTAAAGTTGGTCCTCCTGCGGCTATTTTCGATTCTGATTTTACCACGCAAGGAAACGCCGAGCATAGCCCTTTCCATTGCCTTTTCGGTGTCTAGCCATTCGATGAGCGTGAAAATTACCCCAAAGAAACCCGGATAAAAAGTATTGTATATTAATCCAGGTTATAAACTATATATGTGACAAATCTCATCGGAATCCGTTCAGGAGTTTTCGCGTGAGAAAGTATCACACATTCATCTATCCTCATAAACTTTCGCGTAGTAGGATCTGCCTATACCTTGTAGTTTTATATAGGAATATGCTAATCGCCAGCCAGGTGGGCTGATGATATTTATAAGAGTTAACTGGGATAGTCTGGATGCGGAAGGCAGAGGACTTTGTGATATGGCGCAGTTTGGGAGAAGCCCATGTCCAACAGTGGTCTGTTGAGTGTGTTAGTTTTTTCTTTCTTTCTTGAGATTAGGCTAATAGGGTCCTGTGATTGGAAACAATTGCTGCCATCCAGTAGCTCCAGATTTCTAGATAAGTAGACTTGAAGTTACAACAACAATAAAATTATATGAATGTATAATAAGTTGGTTAACTCATGCACAACGGATATAATAATATGAAGAGACATGACTCATGACGTGACAGATTTTCGTGAAAATCTCCTGTGCTTTTTACGCACACGCACGTGGCGCGAACGCACGATTCATTTTTATACTGTGTTTCCAAACCACGTTCTAGTGTTCAGATCAAATCTAACTAAATATATATATTTATCACACTAATATTATAAATGCGAAAGTTTGTGAGGATGGATGAATGTATGTTTGTTTGTTACTCTTTCACTCAAAAACTACTGAACGGATCTCGATCAAATTTGGCACAGATTATAGTCAGGAATAGCACATAGGATACTTTTTATCCCGGGAATATGTTCCCTCGGGACAATTTTCGACATTCACGCGGGCCAAGCCGCTGGCAGAAGCTAGTAATATATAAATGCGAAAATTTTGAATGGTTGTATGTATGTTTGTTACGCCGTGTACGCCAGAACGGCAGGAAGAATATGAATGTAATTTAGCGCAGAGATAGATTATAGTCAGGAATAGCACATAGGATACTTTTTTTCCCATAGAAAAGTCCCTCGGCATAATTTTCGAGATCCACGCGGGCGAAGCCGCTGACAGAAGCTAGTTGGAGATAAAAATCAAATTACTGTAGTAATGATGCATTGATTGTTTTTTTATTTACTTAATAATTAGGTAACAAATTAATAGGAGCTCGTGGCTAAATTATCGCAGCCGCACGCGTCGATCTGTGAGGATAAGCAACACCTGCCGCGGTCGTTCCGTGGATGGATGACCATTTACTATACAATTGAGACTCCGCCATGCCTTAGAAAGCACGTCAAACCTTTGGTCTAGACAGTCATTTATAGATTACTAGCTGACCCGGCAAACGTTCTTTTGTCATATAAATTATTACAAAGACTCCCAAAAATTTTGCACGCACTGAGTGTAGTATTTTAATTGTCTGTTAATAATGGAATGGTATAAACAGGTAACACAATGGTTGTTATTGGCGGGAGCTCGTGACACGTGTTGAATACTATTGATTTATATGAGATAACGTGAGAACTATCTTGAGCAAAATGGCACCTACCTACCCTACCGTACATACCCACCTACCCTACCTACCTACGGTCTACCCTACCCTACATACCTACCTACCCTACCCTACATACCTACCTACTCTTAGCTATCTAGCAATTTTTTATATACCATCTTCGCATTGCCTTTCTAATGAAATCGGTTTGGGGCATATCGGTTGAATGGTTTCAAAGTCTATAACGGACATAAGGTTTTTCGTGTCTTATATATTAGAATTATAGGATGAATTTCAGAAAAAACGACAATGCCATCTACTGGCAATACCGGAACCAGCATACAACGCCATGTTCTTTTTTTTTAGTGTGTGTTTGTGAGATGGCGCTGTGCTCGCAAAATATATGGGAAAATATATTTTTTTATTGTAAATTTTATCTATGTTTTATTACTTATTATCCTATTCCGGAAGTAGATAAATCCAAAAACACAAAAATCATAAAAATTGGGCCAGCCGTTCTTGAGTTATAAGTGGTGTAACACGAATTTGTTTTATATATATAGATATAGAATAGAATATACTTTATTGTACACCAAATAAATAAATAACACATATCCAAGGCGGTCTCATTGCTGACAGGTATATCTACCAGATAACCTTTGGATGGACTTAAAATAAAAATAAAACAAATTCAAAATATCAAAACACCCGACTGCTTAAGAAGCTAACTAAAAAGACGTAAACAAGAAGAAAATCATGCTGTGCAGTCGGAGGATACATATTTGCGAGCTGGCTGACTAAAACCAGAGTTAACATTTTTTTTTCAATACAGTTGATAAACATGGCGTACTTTCAGAGGCTATAATTATGCTTCGAAAATTAAATCTTATGCATAGGCATCTTTCTGTTACGCGGTCGTGACTTTTGTTTACGAGCTCGATCATTAGTTTTGCAGTTTAGTTTTAAATTTATAAGTCAATTTAAAAAGTTTAGTAGCAAAGAGTTGTCTACACCTGCCCAGCAGCTAAAGCCTTTCGTTAGAAATCGTGTCAACGAGATACAACTACAAGATCTCGTTGACACGATTTCTAACGAAAGGCTTTAGCTGCTGGGCAGGTGTAGACAACCATCCCAGCACTATTGTGGAATCACACCAATAGTGAAATCGGTGGATATGTAACGTGAGAGAATCTCTTACTTTTGTGCACAACCTGGAACCCAACAGAGCCCCACACAGTTCAACCCGGGGAGCATGTCTATGCATGGCCTGCCTGCGATTGGTTGGAGGCGCGCGGGGTATGAGAGGGCGCGCGGGAGGCGCGGGCGGCGCTGGCACGTCTCCCGCTCCGAGCATCGCGCACTCAAATTCTTACCACGACGAAGACACTACATTTTAATTCGGATATTGTATTTTTGTAATTACACCAGGTTATTATAGTTCACGCTTTTTATTTATTCGCTCCTGTAACTGAGCAATCGACGTAGCATCGTCAACATATGATCCGGCTCGAAGGACCATATGTTGACGATGCTACGTCGATTGCTCAGTTACAGGAGCGAATAAATAAAAAGCGTGAACTATAATAACCTGGTGTAATTACAAAAATACAATATCCGAATTAAAATGTAGTGTCTTCGTCGTGGTAAGAATTTGAGTGCGCGATGCTCGGAGCGGGAGACGTGCCAGCGCCGCCCGCGCCTCCCGCGCGCCCTCTCATACCCCGCGCGCCTCCAACCAATCGCAGGCAGGCCATGCATAGACAGAGTTTTCATACATAGAATAAAATGGGATAGATTTTATACGAGGAAAAATGAATGATTCCGTACGTTTTACCATTGAACTCTCAAAAGTCTTTTAAATGGTTGTTTAATATATATAATTACCAGTTTTAATTTAATTATTTTCACACCAACATTTATCTAAAATCGAATAGGCTGTATAGACTGTTTTCGTTGTAAAAAATGTCCAGTTGCAAAAACGCGCCTTTAGTTTTAAGTCAATTTAAAAAAGTTTAATAACAAGGAGTTTTCATACATAGAATAAAATGGAATAGATTTTATACGAGGAAAAATGAATGATTCCGTACGTTTTAGCATTTAATTCTCAAAAGTCTATTAAATGGTTGTTTAATATATTTAATTACGTTTCAATTTAATTATTTTCACATAAACATTTGTCAAAAATCGAATAGGCTGTTTTCGTTGTAAAAAAATATGTCCAGTAGCAAAAACGAGTGAAAAATTTTTTTTTTGTCCAGTAACAAATCTAATCCTTTAATTTGTTTTTACTATTTCCCACAACTGTATTGAAAAATATCGTGTGATACACGGGCGTGTAGGTTATTGCAAACTCGTGTCATTAAAAACCCTCGCCTTCGGCTCGGGCTTGTTAATGACAGCTCGTTTGCAATAACCTACTTTCCACCCTTGTATCACAATGTACTATTTTCAAATTAGTTACATTAAGTGTTGTATATTTTTAATCACCTCTTAAAACCCTTTATTTTGATACCTCACACGATGGGCCATAAAAGAAAATGATCCCCCACAATATGGCACACAAAATCCACCATTTTCTATTATCCAATTTTAATGTAGCCATCGATTGACGTATGAATCATCAAAATCGGCCAACGCGTTTGGTCTCTGGAAAGCCACAAAGGAACATACATACATAGACTGATAAACACATTACCCTCTTCCGGCAGTGGGTTAAAACAGAGGGTAGCCTATGGTGTCATTAAAAAATACATTGAAATGATTTAGCTATATAAAATACAATACATGTTTATGTATTGTATTTTATATGTATTGTAAGTTTTTACAAATAAAAAAACATACTTACATAATATTACACATAACAAAAAATTTCAAACAATGATAGAGGAAATTTATTTATAAAACAAAGGTTTAAATATGTACTTATTTAAACACTAAACAAAAGTAAACTATACAAAATTATACTTAAACTAACTGCTTACACTATATACAAAAAAATACCGGCCAAGTGCGAGTCGGACTCGCACACGAAGGGTTCCGTACCATTATCGCAAAACACTGCAAAAAATCACGTTTGTTGTATGGGGGCCGCCATTTTTTTTTTTTATCATTATTACTTTTTGAAGTGAATATACAACTAAACATTCTGTGAATATTTCAAGCGTCTACCTGTTGCCGTTATTAATGTTGAGCAAAAAACGGCCAAAAAATCACGTTTGTTGTATGGGAGGTTTGATGTATTTATTTTATACTGATTTTAGTATTTGTTGTTATAGCGGCAACAGAAATACATCACCTGTGAAAATTTCTACAGTCTAGCTATCACGGTTCATGAGATACAGCCTGGTGACAGACGGACAGATAGACAGACAGACGGATCGCGAAGTCTTAGTAATAGGGTCCCGTTTTTACCCTTTGGGTACCCAAAAAAAGGACACTTAGGCGTCGAAGTACTCCTCCACATCGCTGTCATCCGGGAACGTGCCCAGAAGACTGGCAGCATGCCACGTTGAATGGCAATGCTGATTCTTTGCGCAAAGAATCAGCATTGCCATTCAACGCCCATTGCTTGCATTGGCATTTCCAGCCCTCTGGTCACGCACCGTAACAGAACGTAGCCGTAACCTTTTTCTTTTTTTTTCAGAGGAAATTAGATAGAAACAGAAAAGCATTAAAGATAAAGGAAATGGTTCTTAACATGATTTTTAAAAGATGCTAGTTACCCACTTTTTATCTGTCCAAATCGAAAGACCAAATGTCTGGTTGCCTGTGATGATTTTAAACACTTAACAAATAGAACAATTTTTTTTACATCAACAACTGTTTTTCTCTTGATTGTACTTACCTTCAAAAAGAGTAAGGGGATCAGATCGGAATTTCAAAGTTTATAGTGCACCAGACAGGAATTAAAGAATAATTATAACCAGCAGGGGATCAGATCAGAGGATTCGACCGGAATAAATCATATTTATTTTACAGTCATTACGGATAGTCAGAGGCCAGAAAATCTGACTCCAGTCTTGGCAAGGGTTATTGGGACAATCCCAACGCACTATTCCCAAACCACTGCAACTCCTAAAAGACAGAATCAACAGTGGCGACCACCAGAAAAGCGCCGAGGCAATGAAGCTCGACGAAGTCCCGGAGAATGAATTTAACTGTCTTGGATCCCGCAAATTTCCACTTCCAAATCAAGAAGGAGACAGAACAAACAAGGCCAATAGGCACAAAGGGTCGTTTACAACTGGGATAAGCCTAGTTGCCTAGCACCACGAAGCAAGGGGTTCCGTGTTACCCAGTTACTGGGTTGTGGACACTAGGAATTTCTTCCTGTATCGTGGGTGCGTTTACAAATATTTAAACTCACATACACAAGACACCCAGATCCGGAACAACTATATGTAGGCCATACAAATATTTGTTTCGTGCGGTAATCGAACCCGCGACAAATAGCGCAGCAGCCGATCGCTCAACCACTACGCCAACCAGTATCATGTTACAGCTGACAATGAAAAAAATCGCTGATGCATAGAAGATTCACTTTCAGCGTTGTTGGGCGTAAAATCGCCATTTAGGCAAGTTTTTTTACAATCGATATTACGCCTTATTCTAGTAAGGATAAGGTTCACCTGAAATTCAGTAGCAATTTTGTGAAACAGCATCAATTAACGAATTTAAACTATTTAGTAGTAAAAAGTGTTAACTGTTTCTTCCGTAGAGGAAGTCTATCACGGATGCACTGCATTTTTTTAGCTTGGTTTCAGCTGCTAGAAGCAATTAGTTCTTAACAGCTAAGGGATTTAACCTCTACAAAATATTGAATAAAGCTGAAGCAGCGAGTTGATAGATTAGACAATTTAAGAACAAGGAAAAAATCATAATCCATTATTTACCCGACTGCCGAAGGAGGGTAATGTATTTATCAGTCTATGTATGTATGTTTGTTCCTATGTGCCGTTCAAGAGACCTAACGCGTTGGCCGATTTTGATGGTTCTTACATCAATCGATTCGTCCTAACCCTGCAAGTGTCACTGGCTACATTAAAATTGGAAAATAGAAAAATGGCGGCTTTTGGGCGCCATATTGTGGGGGGCCCAAATTTTATTTTTCGTCCAACTCCATCGTGTTGTATATCAAAATAAAGGGTTTTAAGAGGTGATTTCAAATATATATAACACTTATATATTTAAATGTACATAATTCGAAAAAAAAAATATATATAAAAAAGTTATAAATAAAAAAGTTAATTTAAAAAAACTTACTGAATTGGATGGATCAGATAGATGTTATATTAAACACCATTAAGAACTCAACTATTAGTAACCTTTCTGCCTACTAATATAGAGATCGGACGTTTGTATGTTTGTTAATCAATCACACCTAAATGGCTGATCAGATTTGGACGAAAGACTAGATTATTTAAAATCAGTATATTTTTTTTATTTAAATCAGCTCGTGGCTAAATAATAACAGCAACACGGGTCGATCATCAAGGTTAAGCAACGCTTGACGAGGTCGGTCCGTGGATGGGTGACCATTTCAACATACCGAGTTTCCTCCGTGCCTCGGAAAGCACGCTAAGCCGTTGGTCCCAGCTGTCATTTGAAGATCTTTGACAGTCGTTACGAGTAGTCAGAAGCCTGAGATCTGACACCAGTCTTGCCAAGGGGTATCGTGTTACCCAGTTACTGGGTTGTGGAGGTCAGATAGGCAGTCGCTCCATGTAAAACACTGGTACTCAGCTGAATCCGGTAAGACTGGATGCCGACCCCAACAATAATTGGAAAAAGACTAGGCAGATGAGTATATAATAATTAATGTCTTTTCTCGTTGGTAAATTTTCGAAATTCATGCGAGACTACTGACACGAGCTAAACAAGTCATCGTGTATTTCTTGACGACGAAAACGGTCGAGATATAAACGGTCGAAAATTTTCCGGATTTCATCGTGACAAACGAAGACACGAGTAAAAAAATATGTCGGTGTCACTGATCGTGGTCGTTTCTATTTTTGTACTCAAATTATGATAAGTAATCATATTATTATAATTCGCGAATGTAATCACTGTTTTGTCTATGGTTTTGTCTATTACAACCTAATTTTCCAGTCAAGTTTCGCCGAAACCACGATTCTGTTGTCATATTTTTAAAGTGCTTATTATTGTTTTTATTTCGTAGTTTGGTTATAGAGCTAGGTAAAATGAAACACGTCTTGTAATTGAATGTGTTCTCTTTATTTTTTTTAATATGGCTGACAAAGGCGATGTCAAACAATCTGCTTATGTCTTAGTGAATTGAAAAAGCAAGTGGGCGTATCACAAAAAAAAAGAAAGCTTCAAAAAAAAGTTTCAAACTCTCGTCAAATTCTATGATAGATGGAGATCTTTGATTGTGATTTATTAATGTTCCCACTGCTGGGTCACAGGCCTCCTCTCTGTGAGAGGGAATGGGCCGTTATCCACCACGCGGGCCCAGTGCGGGTTGGTGGATGTCACATGTCTTCGAATTTTTGGTTCTAGGACATGCCGGTTTCCTCACGATGTTTTCCTTCACCGTTTTGAGAGCAGTGGTGATGAAATAATTTACACAAAGTAAAGCGCCTGCCTGGGCTCGAACCAACGACCTACAACTTGTAAGTCACGGCCGATACCTTGATACGATATCAACTATCTTGCCGCCTAAAAATTTAATACTGAAAATCGTAAATAACTAAACAACTTAAAACCTTAAAGCGACATCTACAAAGTAAAACAACTTCTTACAAATTTACAAGACCGCACCAGACCCCACAAACTAAACAGGATATTCCCTTATCAGCAATCACAAATCCTATTGCATCTACAATTTATAAATTCTTCACAGGCGCCATTACTACTTATGGCAACCGTTAATCCTCCTGCAAATTACAACGACATGCATTACCAGTATCTGAGTGCAATTTTATGCAAACCAACTATAATTATGTTGAACATAAATGTGTAACTGAAGTGAAATGGCGACTGGTCGTCAGGAAGAGAAAGCTGATTAAAGATAGAACGAAATAATTTATGAGTGGTTGATTTGTTTATTTAGATCTCTGTAAACGTGAGGGAAGAGGGTTGTATTGATAAGAATGAATGAGGGAGCATAGTTTTAAAAGTAAAGAAGTCAAGAAAGATTCAAAGATGAAATGGCAAGAAGGGAAAAAGAATGAGACATGTATGGAAAATAAAGATATGCTGCATCGACCAATCAATATGAAATGAGCCCAAAGTTATGATGATGGAAAGTGAGTAGTTAATTGGCTAAGCAGTTGATGTACATACATACAGGAGATATTAGCCTTCAAAAACCTACATATTGTTTCTCATTGTTTAAGCTGTAAAGCAAACGATTAGTCATCATAAAGAATTACAGAAAAAGGAAGGCTATCATAAAATCAGTGAGCCAAAGCAAAGATAGTAAAATATTAATTACTTATTCGATTATTTGATATTGATGACTTATTGATTAGTTAACTGCTCGTTTGATTGAAATAACCGCAGTTTTAATCAATACACAATTAATGTATCCCATGGCTTATGTTATAATTCCACTTCTCAGAACCGTGTTATAGAAGTTAGTAATTACGGTGTTCTTAAGAAAGTGTGGCCATAGGAAGGCGTTTCCTGCCTAAGTGACTATCTGTTACATCTACTAGAAGTATAACTATAATTTCTTAAAATTTTTATGTTTTTGTATAATATATAGTTAAGCTGTAAGTCTACCTGATGGTATCGCTAGTACCAATAAAAGAGATATCGCAGATGTAAACTCAGAGACCAAGCCGAAATGTACCATAATAGTAAAAATACCAGCCAGTAACTGAAGAACAAAGTCCTGATCTCTTACAGAGAAGGTGATCATCATCATCATATTAGCCGAGAGACGTCCACTGCTGGACATAGTCCTCCCCCAAGTGTCGCCACATTGACCGGTCCCGTGCGTATCACAACCAGCGGATTCCCGCAACCTTCATCAGGTCATCGGTCCACCTGGCGGGAGGCCTTTCAACGCAACGTCTTCCGGTTCGCGGTCGCTACTCCAGAACTTTTCTGCCCCATCGGCCATCCGTTCTGCGAGCAATGTGCCCTGTCCACTGCCAATTAAGGTTGGCATTTCTTCGGCCTATGTCGGTAACCCTGGTTTACCTGGTTACCCTGGTTTACAGAGAAGATACGAGCATTAATCACCAAGCTAGCTAAAGGCAGGTTAGTGATTTGTCAGTGAATGCAAGCTAAATTAAAAAAATGCATGTGAAATATGTTAGGTGCCTGTAGTATTAGATATATTATCTAAACATTATTTTAATTAACATTATTTGAACATTATTTTTATTCTGTAAAATTATCACTGTGAAAACTTGGTGAAGTGAGATGTCCATAGATATAAATATAACTAGATATCGCAAGTCCCTCCATCTGTATGAAAACTAAGCGTGCCACTTTTTCACAAACAATATAAGAACAACTTACTTACCAATGAAAGAAAACATTTCCAATGCCTCGGCCAACTTTTTCTATGCATTATTTACAGCTCAATATGGCATAAAAAGGCATTTTAGATTTCGGTGCATTTCCGGTGCCGATAATGCTAAATGAAAAGCTCAAATTATGATCATTGATCGTAACTTTACTCCGTTTTTTGGCACGTGAAGATCATACAATCGCGTCATCTAGTTAGATTTATGTGTGAAGCTGTTAGTCTCTAATGGATTCTAAAATTCTAGTTTGACAGTTTTTAGGTGAAGTGAGTGGTTAATCCCAAGTTGGTCTTAGAATCCTAGGGTGGTTTGACAGCTGTGGTAAAGCACACATCCTTACAATACCATATCTATACGATACCTTCACCAAAAAAAATTACATGGAAAAGTTTATTTACATATCATCCCCGCCTTCTCTGTGAGCGTGTAAGTCTGTGGAGCGACAGCGGTAGTTTTCGACCGCAGTTTGTTGCCGGCGACAGAGTGCGGCGCGCGGTACCAAGCGCTCGAGCCCATGGTTTAGTGCGAACAGTGATTAATATACTACACTATGGTCTGCAAGATTTTACCGAAGATTCAGAGCCGTAAGTATTTTTTTTTTATTTTAAGATATTCCCGTTTAAAAATTAAAGGGCCTTATTTATAATTTTAAACATTTACTTATTTTAAGACCATATAATGTACCATATTCAGACAAATAAATGATTAAGACTATAAAAAAAATCACGAGTCTTATGCATAAAAAACTCGAACATGTTTCTGAACTGCTTAAAAGGTTCTAAATTCAAATTCTGTTTATTTATTTTTTATTAATGATTTGTTTGATAAACACCGTTGAGATTTTCTTAAATAAGTTCCATATGATTAGTTTAAACACTGAATAGCAGCTTCTAAATTAAAATTGTCTATGTATGGAGAATTTGGAACGAAAGAAGTTGTGTTTATTCAAGAAGATTTTTGTTGAAGATTGTTGTTTATTGAAGAAGAAATAGAAATATATATTTTAGTTTACTGATTACAATCAGTATTTAAATTAACTAAATAAATCTTTTAATAGTTTTTTTAGGAATTTAGGTAATGTTTTCTAAAATTTTACCTAATAAAGAAACAACAATATACTTCAACCTACACCTTCTTGCTTAACAAACGTGTAAGACCGAGGAATCGAACCTGTAATAGTGAAATATCCGTAGATTTCAACGTTTCTACGTAACCGCGTTATCGTAAAACGCTCACAGTTGGTTTAAAATGGAAAATATTCGATAAAGCAGCAATAAAAGCTATTGAGCCGGATTTTAGTTGTAAAACGTACCTATTAGAAATTGTAATTTACTGCTATCACCAAATATATTATTATAGGCAACTACAAATTTCTAATTGGGGATTAATTAAGGATACATTGATAAATTATTACTTTTATTAAATTGAAGCTGAAAGTGGTGTTTTATGAGTAATTCTACGCTACGCTACGCACAGCTGTTAAAAAAACAGAATGTTATAAAATAAAACATATCGGCAGTGAGCCTTTTTCCAATATTTTTACATATTTACAATGCCGTAGTTTGACGTCTCTACGTCAGACTTCACACTTTTTTATATATTTTTATTTTATTTGATGTATTATGAACCTATTACCTATATTATGTGTCTTTTAGTAAGTGCTAAATAAATGTATTTTCTTTCTTTTTTTTTCTAGTTAACTATAATATTATCTTTTGTACCTAAGTTTTGCTTACAGTTCAGAAAGTACGAATTGTTTTTAGGCATGTGTTAGTGATACATTTTAGTAGAATTGAATTAGGTACTTCATATTATTATAATTACTTAGATAAGTTTAGTTATTTGTTAAAATTCTTAAAATTGTACTAGTTTAAGAATTTTAACAAATAACTCAACTTATCTAAGTAATTATAATAATAATCGTTTATTTGCACATTTATATATAACGGAAATAGGAGGGCTATCTTCAATAATACCCTCGGTCTGTGGGCATATCGTGGGTATGCAATGCACAAAGCAGGTAACTTATGCCGTTTTAGAGATAGTTCATGTTCCAATTTTATCAAAGCAGCGGATTCGGCCACCAATCGTTTCGCTTTTCCCCAACTAAAACACACTTGTTCAAGTTCACACACGCCACTTTAGGCTACTTCTCAACTCCTTTTTTCTCTCAACTCCTTTTAAACTCCCAAAACAGCGCGTCCGCGCGTATCTTTTTTAACTTCACGACACAATATGGCGGG
The DNA here is from genome assembly GCA_945859665.1 of Anorthoa munda. Lineage (NCBI taxonomy): Eukaryota > Metazoa > Arthropoda > Insecta > Lepidoptera > Noctuidae > Anorthoa > Anorthoa munda. The sequence continues at coordinate 3,300,075 of OX243901.1, read as the reverse complement.
AGAACCCACTCAGAGTGCCTCTATGACACCCCTGCTTTTTATTGGCTAAGAGAATCTCTTCCGGCAAATTACTGCTTGTATTATCCAATCCAAATCGAGTATTTTGACATAAGAAAAATAAAGTGTTGTCAATCGAATAAAATCGAACTGAGAATTGATCAGAAGCTAAATGTTGCCAATTAAACAAACCTGAAGTAATAAGTTTACAAGCGATATACCTTCCTCCGATACGGCCATCTTGACATTCAAACGGTCCCACGTTTGATGTAAAGCGACGAGCAACATCGTTACTCAATAAAAAAAAACAAAAACCAAGATAAAAAAATAGGTAATAGGTTAAGTTCGGCCGCTCCTGACCAAATAAAAAAAATAACGTGGTCGTAACATCTTCCACATGAAACCTTCAATCAACACCTTATATTACCAGCCTACAACAAAACTCAAGTACATCTTTACTCAAGAAAACTGAATTCTCATAGCTTTCACACTGTTCATTTGTTTTCTCCATGTAAATCTAGGTCTCCACACCATACACCGTACACAACCATCGTCGTACTATCGAACCAGCCACCTCACCATTTAGACAACCATATTAACACATTCTAAATGGTTACCGAAGCACCAGAGGTACCAGGTTCCCAACAAACGCCAAGTCGGTCTCGAAGCACTAAGTGTGCCAGAAACCACCCAAACGCCCAACACAACATACCATGTCACATACACCAAACAACAGGTCACCGAGGCCCCAGAGGGACCAGGCTCCCCCAGACATACAACAGGTCACCGAAGCCCCAGAGGGACTAGGCTCCCCCCAGACAACAGATCACCGAAGCCCCAGAGGGACCAGGCTCCCCCAGACAACCGGTCCTCTCGAGGCAACAAGACTGCCAGATACCCATGCCACATACACAAAACAACAGGTCACCAAAGCTCCAGAGGGACCAGGCTTCCCCAGACAACCGGTCCTCTCGAAGCAACAATACTGCCAGATACCCATGCCACATACACTAAACAACAGGTCACCGAAGCCCCAGAGGGACCAGGCTTCCCCAGACAGATAACAGGACTCCAAAGCCCCAGAGGGACCAGGTTCCCCCCTGACAAATCCAGCAATGTTTCTTGGTCCCACAGCAATCGCTGTAGCTCCTGATGGTCAACCCAGTGACCACCCTGCAACCATAGTCATCCTGACCAGGCCTCGTAACCCACCACGGTTACAGCAGTCATCTTACTGACCACTCACCTCGTAACCCACCTCGGTTACAGCAGTCATCTTTGACCACTCACCTCGTAACCCACCTCGGTTACAGCAGTCATCTTACTGACCACTCACTCACCTCGTAACCCACCTCGGTTACAGCAGTCAACTCTGACCACTCACCTCGTAACCCACCTCGGTTACAGCAGTCACCGCAGCGACTCCTCATCACCGTACAGTCAGTCCTTGACCATACACACGACCTCACCATTGCTAGATTGATTTCAATCAGTCTTCAACACAGTACATTCAGTTACTTCAATGGGTACTTGATCTTTCAGCTTTCCTCTAACTCATCATGAACCAAAGCTTTTAATTCAACACATAGCTGCCACCATTCAGAACTCCAATAACCATAAACAGCACATTTAAACCAAAATCAAATTTGTTATTTCAATCTTCATTCTCAGTACTGAATACAAAGGCAACCTCATATTCAGGATTTCTAACCCTGCCAAAAGCATATTCAAGAACTTCATTTTATGTTCATGATTTCATACCAAACCCTCAGTGCGATTGGTATAATAACTAGCAACATCAAACATTACCAATTTTGCAAACTAAATATGAAAATGAAATCATGCACCGCATGTCACCGAGTTTACATCTGCATTAACATTATCTTATCCAACTTGCTCAGATAGCAAATAAAACAAAATTATGTTAGGTATGTTCACAATGACCAGCACAGAACATTCAACAAGTAAGAACACCACAACCATTACTGACAGTATACTTTAATTCATTATTCCACATTTATTATTCAAGGTAGGTACTAGCCTACATGACACCACACAATCACACAATTCACAAATTCACACCTTTCTTTAAAGAGATGTTACAATTATTAAAACTTTTGATCAATGTTCAAGATTACCGAGGCCAAGCATCGTTGAACAACACAGAACAAGGAAACCATTCCTAGTTTCCACCAAAAAACAAAAGCTCCTGTACCAAGTAAATCAAATAGAACCCAAGTGTCCCATTCATGGTCCACAATCAACAATAACTTAGCAAATACATTTGCTACACACAATGCACTTTCAACTTAAATGCCGAATCAACTCTTGACTCCGTCATCTCTCTAACCCACAAAACTGAGAGACTGTTCTATGTAAATTAAAATGTTGCCAATTGAACATCTATCTCATCTTCAGCCACAACTTCAACAGTTCTTCGAGAGGGTCAATCCCTCGGGCATCCCATAATACCTGAATACGTCTTCTAGACACTATCTTAATTTCTAGTTGCACTTTTCATTTGCCATAGTCAATTTAAATCGTTTTTATTTGTAGGTATCGTTAGAATGACATGTTATCAGTTGGTTAGTTCCCTACATAGTGATTTATAACAACTACAGACATTAACTTTACCTTTATTCAACCGTTGGTAGCAACAAAACTAAACGCCAACTGTCTAGGCTATAGTAACGTTAATCCTCGTGATATTTCCAGGTTGTAAGATTGCAAAACGAGTCAACCAGCAAACTATTTCACTAAACTTTAACACCGGTTTGAAAATAATCTTGATCACATAACTCTTAACTGAAAGTTATCGCAACTCTTTGAATGATAATCTAGTCTTTATCTAGTAACTTATAAGTTAAAAATCATATCACAGATAAAAGTTATTTGTTTTTGTTTTGTCTTGTCCGCCTTTTTTCGAACTTTTTCGAATGTTGACACTTTCATGTCACTGTCTAATAGAGATGAGCAAGGGATGGCGATCTGTTATCGATTAGTCGACGAGGCGATCAGTTATCAATTAATCGACGAATCGATTTAAATAAATTATTTTTCAAACGATATCCATTACTGAATCTATCCAGCGAATCGATATTTCACGCTAGAAAATCGAGATTAGATTTTTCTGTTTTGATATGAACCAAAATATTATTAAAAAATAGTTGAATGTGTTACACAAACTTAAGTGAATTCAACGTTAACAAAATAAATATCTTTCCCTTTTACCTGATACTTTAATTTAGTTGTAAAAACAATCCCAATCAGCCAAAGATGTGAAAAGATACACTATTATTACGATTTTTCTTTTTACTTTCCATAACTGGATTCACACTTGCATTAAAAATACCAACGCGAATAGTACGTTATTTTCAAAGAAAAGCATATTCACAAATTTCCTTGAAGATCAAATCAACAACAAACTCAGTGGTAATAATATTTACGGGCAATCTGAAGTGACACCTATTAATAAAGAATGCATGGCTAAAATGCCTAGTATCTTTACTTCTCGATTATCAGTAGTGAGTAAACTAACAACCTATTCATAAATGTGTGTACTCTTGTGACAGCACTAGTGGTCACAAAACCGTATATTGTTCTAACATCATGCAACATAAAATAATGTAATGAAATCTAATTTCTTTCCGTTTTGTTCTCACATTCCAATGCTCCAAGTACATTAGAAAGATGAAATTGCGAAAATCGTTTCATTGTTTATTTTGTTGGTAAATAAAAACGATTAAATACTTGAAACAAAATATTTCAAAGCTTGAGCCCGTCAAAGATTTAAAAGATGGCGTGACATGCACGGACTTCTCATTCTGTCTATGCAAAAATTATTTGTTTGTTTTTAAATTGATCACGAAAAAACAACATGCTCGTATTCAATAAGCTGCCCCAAGCAGTAAATCACGGCATAATGGGGTCCCGAATCCAATTTCGATGATTATTGAAAGAAACATACAGTATCAATACCATTACATAGATGGCGCTGTTTGATTTTTCTACTCTTTTCATGTAACTTACATTAAACATTTCCATTAAACAACATAATGCAATAGTTATAGATTGCAATTAATGCAACAATTAATTATAAAACTTAGGTACTTCCAAATCCAATACATACTTCGGCTGCCACAAATGTATGCCAATGCACAGATAGTTGAATGCAGATCAAAGTAACATACCTTTAAGCCTGTACTCCCGGAAAGGTCAGGCAGCAGTGCCAACCATGCACATGTCCAGACTCCTAGGTGCTATCAGAAAATATTAAATTGATTGATCACCGCAGCGGCATGTATAAAACCACTAAATTTCCTCTTTCATAGCGCTGTAGACTGCAGGTTGTAGGTTGCCTCTTGAAATGGAACCTGAGCTCCACACTTATCTTGTAGCCCTACACACAGCCGGTCACAACAGGTCTTGTGGTATCCACAGCCATGTTGAAGGGCTCAGACGTCCGTGCTATTTGTTGCATTTTGTGTGAATGGCTGAAAAATTTATGTCTATGAGCAAGTTTTTCACAAGCATAATGTTTTATTGAATCAAGTAAGTTGTAGCTTAGGATGTTTGCTCTCTTGCACTGTATTTGCACAAGTGGTCTTAATCTTTTGCGAATTCCGCTGACAGTACGAATCTGGCTGAGTTTAATTTAGCATCATAACGAAAATAACAATTTATTTTAAATTTTAGCCACTATAAACCAAGAAAAACAATTTTGTGGCTAAACTTCATAAGGCATTAGATCGGTACATATTATTGTCGGAATACTTAAGTTTATACTTCCCTGAACATCACCACCACAGTTGCGTTTCCCAAGTATCTAGTCAGGATTGGGCATCGATGTCATCATTAACTTCATCATTATCTGCAACTCGACTTCGCATATTGTCTAGGATAGGCCACACTATACGGTTGAACTCGGGCAACATGATATTCCTGTCTCTAGTAGCCGGCAAGTTGCAAAACATCTCCATTAGGTAGGTAGGTAGGTACTTCCATGCTAATTTTCGCGCACCAGAGCGCGCCAACCATTACTCGTCTCATTTGGTCCATTATCGCTTTGTGCGTGCATTGTTTTCACTTCTGATAACGGAAATAGGAGGGCTATCTTCAATAATACCCTCGGTCTGTGGGCATATCGTGGGTATGCAATGCACAAAGCAGGTAACTTATGCCGTTTTAGAGATAGTTCATGTTCCAATTTTATCAAAGCAGCGGATTCGGCCACCAATCGTTTCGCTTTTCCCCAACTAAAACACACTTGTTCAAGTTCACACACGCCACTTTAGGCTACTTCTCAACTCCTTTTTTCTCTCAACTCCTTTTAAACTCCCAAAACAGCGCGTCCGCGCGTATCTTTTTTAACTTCACGACACAATATGGCGGGAGAACCCACTCAGAGTGCCTCTATGACACCCCTGCTTTTTATTGGCTAAGAGAATCTCTTCCGGCAAATTACTGCTTGTATTATCCAATCCAAATCGAGTATTTTGACATAAGAAAAATAAAGTGTTGTCAATCGAATAAAATCGAACTGAGAATTGATCAGAAGCTAAATGTTGCCAATTAAACAAACCTGAAGTAATAAGTTTACAAGCGATATACCTTCCTCCGATATATATTTAAAATTAATATAGTTAAAAATAATAAATTGAGACAAAAAAAAGGCGAACTGCTGCCTCCCAAACAAAGCCAAAAGCCTGTCCCCAGAATAATCTCTAACTTATTATCCAATTCCTACAAATGCCTTAAAAAATATATATATAATACATAGTAGAGACATTCGTAATATCAATGCAACCGCAATACCAGGTTAGTTTTCAAAACGTTATCTTTCAATACATAATTAATTTATTCAACATATGATTCATTACATTATACATTACTACACCACAACATAAAAACGAGTTGTTTACACTATTCATTGTTACCATTTCATTGTCATTCATCGTTATTATAAAACAGGGTTGCACTTGCAAGCCCGCTTCAATAGTACGAGATGCCTAGAATGGCTGTGAGCAGCGGTGGCTCCGTGGTAACAGCCCCGACCCTTCCGTAGGCTTATGCAAGAGCAAAACGATAGCGATCAAACGCTTTATGTCATAAAAGTTGGAATTATCTGTAGTGTAGATATGCTAGGTCCTACTCAATCGTTTGCTAATCGCTCGCTGTTTGTCAAATGCACTTATTTAAAAAAAAACCACCAACAACTCTAAAACTTTTGTATTGAAGAGCAATTATTGCGAAAAAATCGCTATCGTTTTGCTCTTGCAAAAGATACGTAATAGCCTGCCGGTCTCCCCGGTGTTTTGCCTTCTCTGGCCAATCTCCAGTAAACGCTTCTCAGTGGTCACGCCAGCGTTTTCTTGGACTTCCTCGGCGACGACGGCCTGACGTCTTCTGACTCCCACAGCGTATGGACTCTGGCCCAGCTATTCTGATGCGTTCTACAGATATGACCCGCCCAATCTTACTTTATTTTACCTAATCTATTTCAGAACCAAAAATCTAGAGACATGTGACATCCACCAATCCGCACTGGTTTTTGGTCCATTTCCATTCTTTCATTCACGTACGGATGCACCGTTGGTACTTGGTAGACATCCCTACCACACGCCCTAATCGTTTTGGGAATACTTTAATTGTGTGTACAGCTAAAGACTTGAGTTCCCTGCCAGAGTCTGTGTATCCTGTAAGCCACAATCTCGGGGAGTATTTAAATCAACAGTGAATAGACAAGCGTGCTCCATCTCCATTGGTTGAGATGGTGGTCCAACGCGAATTCTCGCGCTTTCCTCTCAAATCTGATCTTTATAAATGTACATATATTTAGTATGTAAATATTTTATAGCTATGTATTTATTTAAGTATATATCACTTGCACTATATGTGTATGATTTTAAATCTTAGGTTAGTTGTTCACTTTTCTTCTCTTCCTGTTCTCATACACTATTGGTCTATCTATATTTCTTCTCCATTTCTCCTTTTCGCGGGTCTGCTGGTAGAAATTTCTTAAGATATAAACAGTACTTCTGTACTCCTTTGTCATGAAGTGTTTTCTGTTTGTACACATCATCAGCCTATTAATGTTCCCACTGCTGGGACACAGGCCTCCTCTCTGTGAGAGGGAATGGGCCGTAATACACCACGCGGGCCCAGTGCGGGTTGGTGGATGTCACATGTCTTCGAATTTTTGGTTCTAGGACATGCCGGTTTCCTCACAATGTTTTCCTTCACCGTTTTGAGAGCAGTGATAATGAAATAATTTACGCAAAGTAAAGCACCTGCCTGGGCTCGAACCCACAACCTACTGTTTACTGTTTGTACAGTAATAATAAAATAAATAAATAAAAAAACAAAATCAACTGAAAACTGTTTCCTGATCAGCATTTTCTGCCATAATTATGGCATATTAATACTAGACCATCTTCTGGACATAAACAATGTACCATTTGAATACTACACACGACGGACTAAATTTCATAACGCATTAAGGTATTTGAGTGCGTATCGCAGATTGTCGGTCACTTAACCAAAACAATCGTACCTACTTTTGCATAATATTTAAGGCTGACTCATAAAAATCTGTAGAAGTCATTGGAAATAAATTTAAAGGGGGTACCGTTATGTTGTTCAATTCATATGTATCTCCCACACTTTAAAATAAACCAATGAATCTACTTTATTTTTTTTGTCCCATGGCTAGGCAAAGATCATGGGAGGATCTCTTGGCTAATTAATAACAGCTGCACTGGTCGATAATCAAGGTTAAGCAACGCTTGACGAGGTCGATCCGTGGATGGGTGACCATGTCAACATACCGAGTTCCCTCCGTGCCTCGGAAAGCACGTTAAGCCGTTGGTCCCGGCTGTCATTTGAAGATCTTTGACAGTCGTTACGGGTAGTCAGAAGCTTGAGATCTGACACCAGTCTTGCCAAGGTCAGATAGGCAGTCGCTTCATGTAAAAATCCGGTAAGACTGGAAGCCGACCCAATATAGTTGGAAAAAGGCTAGGCAGATTGATTGGCTGGGCAAAGATCAGTGACCCACTCTTTCAGGTGTGTTGTCTTTTTTCTCAATCCATCGTAAACACATAAGTTCCATTTCAATATTTTTTGAAACTTAATAAACATTCGTGGTTTAAAACTATTGAGTTAGGGTCTTTATAGTTTTACTTATGCTTACCGCAAAAATGGAAGGCAAGAGACCCATGGAACAAATCCTTAGACCATAGTCTGACTAAGTGAAGCAACAACTAACAAAGATCTCAGACGCACGACAACAGAACAAATGGAGGCAGATCGTCAGAAAGTTTAGTTTATACTTTACTAGCGGACGCCTCGCGGTTTCACTCGCGTAGTTCCCGTTTCCGTGGGAATACAGGGATAAAAAGTATGTCACTCAGGGATAGTGTAGCTGCCCAACGGTGAAAGAATTTTTGAAATCGGTCCAGTAGGTTTTAAGTTTATTCGTTACATACAAAAATACAAATCTTTCCTCATTATAATATTAGTATAGATATAGAAAGTATAGATTAAAGTCAAAGTCAAAACAAATGACTGACATACATATTATTTTTTCTATATTGTGAGCCATTTATTACAACTAATTCATGTACATAATACTTTTGAACTGTCAAGAAGTCGGTCAGTTAAAATAACATATCCAGTGAGTTAACCGGTATATCCTAGAACAGTGGTGGGCAAACTTTCTTAATGGGGGGGCCAGAAAGTTGAAGAAATTTCAGAGGAGGGCCAGAATTATAGGCAAAATTTGTGTTGAAACTTTTAATCATATAAAAACATTAGACACTTGCACTAATCATAAAAATTACAATGTAACTTTTAATAGAAAGCTTTGCTATGGTAGGCGTGTGAGACATATGAAATTGCTTTTGATTTGCCATAATATTTTCGAATGCAGGTTCGAGCTGTGACGAAGTAACTTTTAGCAGCGCGAAATCTATTATTATACTAAGTAGAATCTACTTTATACTTCTGGACCGTCAAAATATAATTATCGCGGGCCATACACTATTCATGTCGAAGAACCGTCGGCGGGCCGAATTAAATGCTTTCGCGGGCCGGAGCTGGCCCGTGGGCCGTACTTTGCCCATCACTGTCCTAGAACGAACAAAAATACGATGACAACTATCAATTTGCACTGGTCTCGCCTGTGTCCCTACAGTGGGAGCATTATCAGCTGATTATGAAGCTAGATGTACCTGCCAAATCGTAGACCTCCATGGTTGAATAACTGATATTCTTTCTTGCTTTCATGGATAAGAACGTTTAAGGTTTTGTCCATTGGATGCATTTACATTTTGTTGTAGCAAACCTATGCACTGTTAAGTTTCAATTTTAAAACAATGGTATCATATATTGTAACAATTCTATTGTAAGGTTAAGTGCTAATATCAACTTCCTTTCATTTTACTGCCTCAGTGGAGCCAAGATTGGGTGATCAAATCAAACTTCTATTGAATATAAGTGCAGGACACGAGGTTTGCTCAAGATGTTTTCCTTCGCCGTTATCAGTGATGTCCAGTGTCAAAAATATATCTATACCAAAATTATAAAGAGGAAAGATTTTTTTGTTTGTTTGTTTGTACCGAATAGGCTCCGGAAACTACTGGACAGATTTAAAAAAAATCTTTCACCTGTAGAAAGCTACATTATTCCCGAGTAACATAGACTATAAATTATAAAAAAAAAAATTAGATCCTTATCAAAATTGCAATAAGGTAAACCAAAGTAGATAAATTTTGCGTATAAAATTCATTATTTGGCGTGCGCTGAGAAAAGTATTGATGATACATAAAAATTATGTACAACATGATTGAAGTACTGATCATTAACTACAAAAAAGTCTGCGAGAGAATATATCTCACTATCATATTTAAGTCACAATAGCAGCTTTTGTGTTCTAAAATTTAATTAGATTAAAAAAAAATGGTAGGTAGGGTAGGGCAGGTAGGGTAGGGTATTTAGAGTAGCTGAGAAGGTAGGTAGGTTAAGTGGGTGGGTAGGTAGGTAGGGTAGGTTAAGTAGGCTATGTAGGATAAGGAAGGTATGTAGGGTAGGGTAGGTAGGTATGCAGGATAGGGTAGGGTAAGTAGGTTGATCGGTAGGGCAGGTGAGTAGGTTGGTAGGTAGGTAAGGTAGGCAGGTTGCTGGGTAGATAGGTAGGTGATAGGTAGGTAGATGGCCAGTTGACGGCAGCGAAGCCGCGGGGGTCAGCTAGTTCTTTATAAATTCACAAATGGTGAATAATTTTACAATGACACATTAAATTACCCGTTCCCAGCAGTGGGACGTTTAATGGCCGATGAAGATTGTGATACAAAACTTTAATCTGCGTGACTGTACTTTGTCATTCGGGTATAATGAGAACGTGTGTCCAGTTGGCGAAAACATAAAAGTGATTAAAGTTTCACTATCTGGACACGCGTAAAAATGGCGTGTCCAGATGACGAAATAATAAATGATACTAATTTTGAGTTTCATCAACTGGACACACGTGTGTCCAGTCTCTTGTGTCGAGTTGGTGAATAACACAAAAATACATATAAATTTGAAAAGTCACTTTTGGCCCGGATGGATCTTATAGCTACTGAGGCCACCACGACATGTAAACATTTTAAAGGCATCTCAGTTTCTGTGACATTAAGTATATATCTAAGCGACACATCATTATCAATCTAACCATTTAAAAACTGTTTCCTATTTAACTAAAAATAAGTAAACCACATGCATGTGATTAAGTTATCATAAAAATGATAATGTGAATGATCATCAAAATACCCATTGTATGGCAATTGTAAATCGATTGTCTTTAAGGCCCTTTACTGATGACTGTCTACAAAAAGTTAATTAAAAAAAAACAAAAATCCCGACTGCTTAAAAAGCGAACTAAAAAGATGTAAACAAGAAGAAAATCATGCTGTGCAGTCGGAGGATACGAGTTCGCGAGATAGCTGACCAAAACCAAATGTATCCTCCGACTGCACAGCATGATTTTCTTCTCGTTTACATCTTTTTAGTTCGCTTTTTAAGCAGTCGGGTTTTATTTATTTTTTTATTTATACCTTTTTAGTTATATTTTTTTAGAATTAGGTACATTTAAACATATAAGTGTAATATATTTTTTAAATCACCTCTTAAAGCCCTTTATTTTGATACCCCATACGATAGGTCTGGAAGAAAAAAAAGATTGGGCCCCCACAATCCGCCATTCTTCTATTTTTTTTTCAATTTTAATGTAGCCAGTGACACTCGCAGGGTTAAGTCGAATAGATTGACGTAAGATCCATCAAAATCGTCCAACGTGTTTGGTCTCTAGAACGCCACATAGGAAACATCTAATCTGTACACCTACATAATTAGCAAATAAACGATCAAATCAAATTAAATCATATATTTGTATTTTTCATTTATGTTTATTTGTATGTTTCAATACAATAGGATGTTATAATAAGGTGGTCAGTTCGCTACATTTTACTTGAGAGCATACAAATAATAACAAATTTTATGGTGTCGAAACAATAGACACAACTATGAAATAATTCAATTACTTACACAACACACTATTCCTTACTTACTAACACACAATTACCAATGTCAAAATAATAATAATAATCTAAATGTAATATTGTAATAAGCTGTCAGTGGTGTCCTCCATAAACTCAGTTGTGGAGTAGTAACATTTTTGAATTAAAAATTGTTTCTTTTGCTTTTTACCCTACGGCCGAAGGAGGGTAATGTGTTTATCAGTCTATGTATGTATGTATGTTTGTTCCTATGTGGCGTTCTAGCAACCAAACGCGTTGGCCGATTTTGATGATTTGGTGTATTTGCTTTTTACCCGACTGCCGAAGAGGGTAATGTGTTTATCAGTCTATGTATGTATGTATGTATATATGTATGTATGTATGTATGTATGTATGTATGTATGTATGTATGTATGTATGTATGTATGTATGTATGTTTGTTCCTATGTGGCGTTCTAGAGATCAAACGCGTTGGCCGATTTTGATGATTCTTACGACAATCGATTCGTCTTAACCCTGCGAGTATCACTGGCTACATTAAAATTGGAAAAGAAAAAAGTGGCGGATTTTGGGTGCCATTTTTTGTGGGAGATTTTTTTTCTTCCAAACCCTGGGGAGTATCAAAATGAATTTAAGGTTTTTAAGAGGCGATTTCAAAAGTGCTATAAGTGCTATCACTTATATGTTTAAATGTAACTAATTCTAAAAAAAAGTAACTTAAAAGTTAATTTAAAAAATCAAAAAACCCGACTGCTTAAAAAGCGAACTAAAAAGACGTAAACAAGAAGAAAATCTTGCTGCGCCGTCGAAGGATACATCTGGTATTTGTCAGCCAGCTCGAGAATATGTATCCTCCGAGTGCACAGCATGATTTTCTTCTTGTTAAGTCTTTTTAATTAGTTTTTTAGGTTTTTGTTTTTTTTATTAAACGTATTATTATTAAGATTCTTAATCTGTCGTGGAATTCATTTAAAAATAAGTGGACTGCCATTCGGTAAATACTTTTAAGTAGGAGGGCTGTTTTACTATGATCAACACAAAGAATGTTCGAATCCCTTTTTAGGGTTCCGTACCCAAAGGGTAAAAACGGGGCCCTATTACTGAGACTTCGCTGTCCGTCTGTCTGTCTGTCTGTCACCAGGCTGTATTTCATGAACCGTGATAGTTAGACAGTTGAAATTTTCACAGATGATGTATTCCTGTTGCCGCTATAACAAGAAATACTAAAAACAGTATAAAATTAATTCAAAAATTAAGCCCACCTTAAAGGGCTAGAAGTTTAAATAAATTTCAAAAACGTCTTACTTATTTTATAGAAGTAACTTCTCCTCCTCGTCTTTGCCCAATCCACTTCCCATTTGAACTCTTGTGTTTCATAGTAACTAATTTATTTGTTTTGTTTTTCTAGCCTCGCGGCGGCCGGCGAACAGTGAATCACAACAAGATGTTATGCCAGAGGTAGCTGACTATGAAACGGCGCTGGATATCGCTGGTAAGTTACTAAAAACCTAATATTTTATTTCTACCTAATGTTATTTATTTACATAGATAAAAAATATACTTGTATAAGCCATCACCAAGTAATTAATCAGGGCACTAGTCAAATCGGGCAATGTAGTGAATACTGATTTAAACAACTATATTTATCACATTGTCTGGTCATTATGAATATTGCTACGTAATAGTTAGGCAATTCGATAATTATGGTCCAAGAGCGAGCGAAGCTAGCTCGGGCACTTAGGGCACCCCGACACGGATAGGTTAGGTTTGAAGGAGATGACCGTCGACGTTGTTGCTTAAGGGTACACTAGTCGAAAATTCTTCCATACATACGTAGTCTGGCTTTTACTCCACTGTTTGAAGATCTACGTTCAAAATAAAAAATCATATCAATTTGTCTCATCATTATCTAGCCCTGTATGGAAACAAAAAAGTAAAAAAAAAAATTACTTGAAAGTTATGAGCTTCGAAAGTTCCATATTTTAACACTGTTTTAACGCATCTTTGGGCGCAAATAAGTACCATAAGAAGAAGGAAAATATAAAAAACGCCTTACATACAGGGTTAAATTAGTAGTTCAACAATGCAAATAATTTTATTTTGAACAGATACATTCACTCGTTTTTTCATGATATCCAGACTCCCAAAGGTTGTTTATAAAATTTCGCGCGCTCGTTTTCGTTCTAAATCATCATCCATTTCGCTACAAATTTGCAAAAGTGTGTATTCGTACGCGTACTAGCTTCTTACTGCTCATAACAGCATCTATCTGTTCCGCACGTGTTTTCGGTTGATATAGCACGCATTTTAACCCCGCGCACAATAGTAGTAATAATTCGTGCCGTCGACTAGTGTAACCTTAAGGCGCCGATTACCTTGGGTAGCTGATTTTAAAATGAGAATCACGTCTAAACGGCTAGTCGTAATTTTTTGGATAAAATATATGTTACATTAGACCATTTTCTCAATAATTTGATCTAAGAAAATTTTGAGTTTTATTCGTATAACATAGTGTAATTAATTTGTAAAGTTATGCCTAAAACTCTATCTACACATAACAGGGGCGTGCCCGGGACGTGACAGGGCCGGGTCCCGTCAGGGGCTCAAAAAAATATCGGTGGGAACATTTTATATGACATCGTTCACACACGTCCGTGCACGGGCCCGGGCACGTCTGTCCACGTCCCGTACACGTCCCGGGCACGGCCCTGATATGTGTGGATAGAATTTTAAACGGACAAAAACACGACAATCGCATCAAAACCGCTGGACGTATTTTAATGAAATTAAAACCATCTCAACGACAATTTAATTATCTACATTTTGATCTGAGGCTTTGTTTTTAATGTCGTAGAATAGTAAGGAAAGTAAAAAAACTACTTTTATTTTAATTTTTTATTATATTTTCTCTGCTTGAGGTACTCTACAACCGCTTATTTTAATTGGTTGTCCACTAACGAAGTAAAAGTACTATCACATACATATTTTTGTCTTCTGCTCTTTCAATGCTAACTCTCCGAAGGGCAATAATTCAGGAAAATCAGCAATAAGTTAGATATTGGTCTATATAATTCGTCCAGTAACTAGATTTTTTTTAAGTACCTATTGGTTTTTGTGATCTTGGTGATCCATGATCTTGGACCTGTAGTGGTGACCCAGTGGCTAAAACCTCGCCTCTCGTGCTTAAGGCCGTGGATTCAAATCCGGGCAAATACCAATGTGATATATTGTAATTTTACACACAGTAATCGGCATTTCGTTTAATTTGTGATTGTTTTGTTTGTTTTCATTTGGTAATGTCGCAACATATTACGCAAGTAAATTGTCTTTGGCCTCTCACCCGCAGATAACTGTGTATTGCTCTCATCAAGCAATAGACAAAATTGACATACATTCATAATTTTTTGTTTTAAATACGAGGCTTTTGGCTAATTTGTACCTTTAGTGAATGCCACTCTTTATTTTGTATTGTGCGTTTAGTTTGTGCAGAATAAACAATTTTTCTTTCTTTTTTTTTCTTTTATATAAGTCTGAAATCGCCAACCCGCATTGAGCAAACGTGGTGATTATTGTACGTGCCTTCTCTGTATGAGAAGAGGTCTTTGCCCTGCAGTGGCACAGTTACAGGCTGGTATTATTATACCTATTGGAACATACAATATCTATATTATTACGTGCTGCTAATTATTACCATTGATAAATGTAAAGTGCATTTGTTGTAGGAAACCGTTATCGACCAAAAATGCAATGGAATGTCATTAATTCATTATTATTCTCTAATCACGATTCGTTGCCAAAAATAGCGGATTTGTTTTATTTTTACGTTGGACACAGTAGGAATTTCTATTGTATCGTGCATCCGTTTTGTCTCGTGCGGGAAATGCACCTACGCCAACCGCGTCTCCAACTGATTTGTTTAGTTAACAACTTTCCTGTGCGTGTGTGTGAGCTAGTTGATACTACGCAACATAATGCCATGCCATGCCATAGGTCAGGGAGTTTCCATCATGCTGAAACGTCTAGAAAAAACTGGGCCCACCTCCTGAAAAACGATTAATGTGAGAGGTTCAAAAAGGGAAAATGAGCAATTATGATGTGTTGTGTGCTCAATAGATTCTTCATCAGTAACAATGAATGAATCATGATGCATCTCAATTATGCGGTGGACAGGTATTCTGCTAATAAATAGACGCAAATACGACCTTTTATCAGGCTCTTTAATAGGTCTAAGAATCTTTTCATGATATCTGCCGAAATATCGTGTTCTTACAACCCAACTTTTGCCCCACTATGTATATATCTTCTATATATATAAAAATGAATGCCTACTTCCCTTGGTCACGGCATTACGCGTGAACGGCTGGACCGATTTCGCTAATTCTTTTTTTGTTGTGTTTGCTATTGTTAGGAGAAGGATATAATGAAAAAAAAAATAAAGAAAATAATATTGGTACCTTACCTTAGGTAGGGTAGGGTAGTGTAGGTAGGGTAGGGTAGGGTAGGAAGGGTAGGGTAGGTAGGGTAGGGTAGGTAAGTTTGCCGGGTCAGCTAGTAGATTATAAAGTTGCTTCTAGTCTAGTGCACCATGCGTGTAGCACCATTCGTGTTGCATAGACGAAATTAAACCCTCGAAAGCTGCGACGTACAAATTCGAGGTCCTTTTGTGTTCCATTGGTTCTCGGCTCGCCTAGCGTAGACTGCTTAAGAAACCATAGACCGGTACCGCACTTAATTTCAGATGTAGGCCTGTGGCTGCGTTGAATGAACATGATACTGGCAAATAACCCACTAGATGTTGGTGAACCATGTTGAAGACCATTGTTAAATAGGACCTTGTTATCTGGGGATATGTTGAAGTCATTTGCCGATAGTATAACAGGTAATGTTGTTTCACTGCCTGGCACCGACTCAGGAACAGAAACGGCTTTCTGCCAGTCATACTTGTATTGTATATCAGGGTGATGACCTCGCGACTCAAACATTCTTATGGATGTCAAACTGTTTGGCCTCTTCCCAACTACATATTTATTGGGATTAGTACTAGATAAACAGATGTAGTTGAATATCAGTATTTTACAAGGAGCCTATCTGATCTCCATAACCTAGTTACTGAGGA
The DNA here is from genome assembly GCA_945859665.1 of Anorthoa munda. NCBI lineage: Eukaryota > Metazoa > Arthropoda > Insecta > Lepidoptera > Noctuidae > Anorthoa > Anorthoa munda. Next base: position 3,283,407 of record OX243901.1, on the reverse strand, counting down.
ACTCGATACCCCTTGGTTAGACTGGTGTCAGATTAATTGGGCTTCTGGCTACCAGTATCAACTATTAAAGTTACGGATGATAGTCGGGACCAACGGCTTAAGCGCTGTCCAAACATTTCCGGTTTCCCGTCCCTGACGGAACACTTACATACGATTTGTATGAACGATCCAGATCTCCCTGACACGGAGATGTGTGTACAAGTTCGTACAAATCGTATGTAACCGATTCCTGCCGTGTTCCGTCACTTGTTCCCGCGTAAATGTGTGGAAAGCGTTTTAACGCTATTGCCGAGGCATATATATCCACGGCGTTTTTTAACCCGGAATATGGATCCACAGCCCCACTGTTATTATTGAGCTACGCGACTGATAATGATCTATAAATGACAGGCCAACGACTTAATGTGCTTTCCGAGGTACGAAAACAACCTTTACAACAAAAAATTTACCGAAGAAATAATGAACTCGAAAGAAAAAAAACTTTTCGTCTAGCATTTTGAGTTCGCGCTAAACAAACTATCAAAGAAGATCAACTTCACTATGCTTTATAAAATTAATTGCATGTTTGTTTGTTTGGTGCTGCAACACTAGACTAAAAGATTTTTTTTAATTTTTGCTTTTTATTTCGTTATTTTGCCATTTTTTTCCCTTCTTTTGTTTACTTAATTTCATCAGAATTGGTTCACAATTGAAAAGTCAGTGGGCAAGTCAATAAATCACGCACGGTTGGCGCAGTGGTTGAGGGATTGACTGCTGCGCGGCGTGTCGCGACTTCGATTCCCGCACGGAACAAATATTTGTATGACCTACAGATAGTTGTTCCGGCTCTGGGTGTTTGTGTATATGAGTTTATATGTTTGTAAACGCACCCACGATACAGGAAGAAATTCCTAGTGTGGGGCAACGTTTTTTTAAAACAATATAAAAAGTTTTGCGTGAATATACACAAAAGCAAAACATTTTGAATTGAGAACTTCATCCTTTTTATTTCGTCGGTTAAAAAGGTCTCAGTACGTGTATGGTTGTCACCTGTCCTATCCACGTGGTCGGTCAACCCTTATGGCTATTACTATATAGCCAAGAGTCCCGCACACCCCCATATTAGTGGGGCTGTGTGTATCATTGACAATGACAGTGTTATATTTGTAGTACCTACGTCAGTGGGCATCTATTTCCTACTTCAAACTTACACGTGCACATAACTACTTTATGGGTCAAAAACTTTCCTATTTCTGCTTGTTCTGTATCCGCAAACGTGCGTTAAGATAATTAACTTATTTCTAATTACGTATGCCTCCATTACGTCCTCTTACAAGAGAAATCGTACTGAAAGGTAAATTGTTTCACGCCGTTTAAATAAAACGAGGCGTGTAGCATATATGATTGGAATGACATTATGATTTTGTTGTTATTAATATTATGGTAGATTGAATAATATAAAGCGATGAAAAAGATGGCAACACCTTTCCTACAACTGACTTTTTATATACTGTTGGAACACTCCTACATGGAATTAGGCTAGCAGGAATTTAGACATTTTGTGTACAGCAAGAATGTGATTGTAACTCAAAACTGCCAAATAGTGAGTTACGATGTTATTCCTTGCAGGTGTCGGTATGTTGGGGTTCCACAAAATGTTGAATGAAATTATTCCTTTAAAAATGTCATATTTGTGTGGTAAGACAACCCATTATTTTGTTTTTAGGACGTTAGGAGGATCGTTTTGCTACTAGGTAATTTTGAGAAAAAGACATTCTGCTCGTAGGACGTTTTGGTAATTGGACGTTTTGATACGGAGTCAAAAAAAGACTAGACCAAACACAGAGTTAAATAAAATTTTAGAGGCTTTACTATCTTAACTAATAATTGTACGTCAACACAATAGTTGTTCGAATCGGTAATCCAGTAACTCTACAAAATGCTATACAATCATTTAACGAAACATCAATATTTTCACGTTTCGATCGGAACACGTGGCTCTGATAGAGACCGGTACCTATGACAATATAATTATAACAAATATCTAATGTAAATAATGACTTATTTGATGAGTTCGTGGTTGGCGCGAGTAATACGTAGGTCCACTCAAAAAGTATCGCACGGCAAGAATTAAATTCGGCGTTTTTTCATAGTCTGTAAATGCTAAATACTCATTAATAATGGGTGCTAATTAAACAGGCTTCTTTTTAATATCATTATTCGCCCCCAAAAATGTATGTTGCCTTCTAAATTACTAAGTCAGCCACAATTAACGAGCATCTAAATAATACTATGTTAGCCACTAGTTATCTTCTATGTAAACCACTCTAAATACAACTCAGCATGATGGTTATTTTTTAGCATCAAAATTTTTAACATGCATTCTAACAGTAAATTTCTAAAATACTATTAAATGACATCAAAAAATATATTTATTTAGCTTCTAATTTTTTAACTCAGTACGTTTAAAATGTAACTTACGTGTAAAATTTTTAACATGCATTCTAACAGTAAATTTCTAAAATACTATTAAATGACATCAAAAAATATATTTATTTAGCTTCTAATTTTTTAACTCAGTACGTTTAAAATGTAACTCATCCCATATTAATTGATCGTAAAAAAATTGCAAAAACATTTCATCAAATAGTATATTGGCCACTAATATTACCAGAAGCTATTGAGGAGAGACAAAATAAAAGACTATATTTTTTGGTTTTAATATAGAATAGGTGCAAGTTGGATTAGTATTTATGCGACAGAGTCGACGGAGCCCCGCTGCGACGGGGCTCCTATTTCTGTATGCAGGGTTTAAAGTAACCTAACACGAAGGAGATGACGGGAGCTGAGTTCGCTCGCTTTGCTCGCTCACTTCAGCTCCCGTCATCTCCTTCGAACCTAACCTGTCCGTGTCGGGGTGCCCTAAGCTCCCGAGCTCGCTACGCTCGCTCTTGGACTTATTCATTGACCGTCATTTATTATTTTAAATATAATCAACTCGTCGAATCGAGATGTGATCAACTCAACTCGTCGTCACATGAATCGAATGGCGCTCTCTGATTGGTGCAAATGGCCGGTCGCTGTCGTCTCGCGTACTCGCGCCAAATCATGCAGTGGCTATTTTCACGATAAAAGAATATGATGTATTGTTTTACATGCTAAGTTATAATAAATTATGCTTTCTTTCTTTCTTCGATAGAAGCTTGAATTATATTTTTTTGAGGATATTGCGTTGAAGCTGTAAAACGTAAAATGGTGACAAGATATAAAATCCGTGGCCGAGTTAGTAAATTACGTGGCAATGTATAAATAAGAAGGACAAGTCACAATAATTGATGATCTTTACTTGACGCTTTCTGTAGAATATTTAGTTGGCGTTGCAAAAAAGACGAATTAGTTTATTAGAGGCTATGTCATTTTCCCGTTGCTTAGTTATAAAATTAGAAGTTTAATCACGTGTCCAATAAATAATTTTGTGGCTAGACTTATTATTTCCCATTAATAATTATTACAACGTAGTAATTGAATATATTTATTCATCTTTTATTAGCCCACTGCAGGGCAAAGAACCTTTCCTCTTCCTTTTCACACAGTTTTGTCTGTCTGTTACCTGCCTCGTTGGTCAAATTGGGATGTTGCCTGGGTAGAAAAATGATAATTCAGTCCGTCAGTGAGATTATCAAATAATATTGACAAGTATTTTTTGCTTATCCAAATCAATAAAAAATGACAAAGATAAAGCGCATCGAAGTTCAGGAATGGGAACTTGTGATGTCACTATGCCAGTATAAAGTGTACTAGCGGCGTGACGTCACACGATAAAGCGCATCAAAATAAGAAAACTACAAAGTGAAAAATAACTTTACTTTTGGAAGTCGGTGTCTTTGATAGGTACCATTTTTTTTGCGTGGACACCGACTTCCAAAACTAAAGATATTTTTACTTTGTAGTTTTTTTATTTGGAAGTCGGTAGTATTCTTTTAAATATATTACCCGAATATCATGAAACTGAACATAGGTAACCGGTGAAATGAGAGTGTACCCCTTTCGAACGTATTGGCGTGATGTTATGTTGTGAAATGGTATAAACAATAAACAGACATGCGATTGCAGCAATCCCGAGAGATTTGCCGTTATTTATTGAAGAGTTCTGTTGTATATCTCCGAAATTCTTCATCAGATCTTCACCAAATTCGGGATATACTATTTAAAAAACAAAAAAATAACAAAAAACGGTCTACTATTGACGGAGATATCGGTGAACGAACATACATAAAAAAAAACCTACATAATGTCGAACATAGAACCGCCTCCTTTTTGGTAAGTCGTTTAAAAAGTTGATTTAAAAAGTTCTCTTAAATAAAGGCGCAGTCTCTGTCTCCAATAATGAAATGCACCATTCAAAACTCATAACTAGCAATGGAAAACTGAAACCTAATCGGTCGGAATAACAGTAAATAAAATTATGATTGATTGCTTACAGTAGCGGTTACCTAGGTACTAAACAGCTATGTAACTAGTTTCAAACTGCAAAACAAACATGCCGACAGACATAACATTTGTGAGTTTGATACACATAACGTTTGAGAAGCTAGGTACATTTCTACTGCCATTTTGAGCTATACTTAATGATTCTTAGCACCTACGGAACCTAGGGGTCTTTAAGTCAAGAGTGAATAGGTTACTTCTAGGAAAGCGTGCTCCACCGTCGACCACATCGTCGCTTACCATCAGGTGAGATAGTGGTCAAACGCGAACCTATTGTTGATTAAAAAACTATTTCAAAATAATATGACGTATTCCACATTCAAAGTGAAAGTTAAAAGTCAAAAATATGTATTTCAACTAGACCATTATCCGGCACTATCGAACGTCAACAATTAAAATATACAAGTAATAATAATTGATTCTACCGTGCATTCGGAAACAAGAAACTCCATACATACTCTTTTAAAAAAATAAGTGGATTACAATATTTACATACATTAATAAATTCAGATATGTGAGGACGATGCACCCAGAATAGCACTACATACTGTACTACGTATAGGTATAAAGTATTAAAAGCATTAACAGGTAAATTAATTAATTGAATAAATAGGAACATGGTTCTCACATACTTACAAAAAATTAAAACATGGGTAAAATACCTAATTCAACAACAACGGGACAGTATGTGGGTCAATTTCTTAAACAAAAGAAAGGTATCTATGAATAGGTATATATTTCAATTTATTATAGCTTTTTTAGCTTTGTATTTTATTTGATTGACATTGGTATTTTTATTAGATTTTTATTTTTATTGAATTTATACTAACCTAGGTACCTCTATTAATTACTATACTACATTGCTGTGGCTGACATATTGTACTTTAATATTTTATTTGACTTTTATCTGGACTTTAATTGACATTTATTATTTTATAATTGGTATTCTATAGCATCACATGATTATATATAGCATCATAGCTGTGCTTATAGCACAGGAATCCTCCTAGTTTAAGCCCAGTTGCACATATTTTGTATCTTGCCACTAACTTAATGATTCTAATTTAAGGTACAATCATTGTAAATAGGTTTAAGTCTTGAACAAATAAATATTGTTTATTGTTTGTTTATATGATTTTTCTAAGTTATTCTAATTGAATTTATAGTAAGCTAGGCATTACTGTACTGAATTGTTGTGCCTGACATATTGTATTTTATTTTGTTGACATTGCCATTTTTATTTGATTTTTTATTTTGATTAACTTTTTACGATTTTATTTTATATTACTTTCATCTAAATTCTAATAATTGACCTTTATCATTTAATTACAGTTAAAATATTTTATTTGTTTATTTATTTATTTTTTTGTTTGTTTTATTTATTTTTTGTATTCTAAGTTATGTTAAATGAATTTATAATAAGTTAGGTTCATGATTATTATTATACTAAATTGCTGTGCTCGCCATGTGGACTATAATACTATACAACATATTTTTAAATACATGTGAAATTCAATAAATATTTGAATTTTCTCTTAACCTAATGTATTTGGGCTCGGCGCAACTTGTCTTCTTCACATACTAGGTTTAACTTTTCAAGGCATACTAAGTTTCACTCAGTACATCGGCTGCCACTTTTTTGTTCTTCCCCTTTCTGAAAATTGCCGATGAAGCCGTTGACGATCGAGCACGCTTGCCTAGAAGTAACCTATTCAGTCTTGACTTAAAAACCTCTGGTCATGGATAAGAGCCATTCACCATCCATCATATTTACTCAAAACTTTCCTCACGACACCTCATTGTTCCATAGAATAAGCCCGTCAAGCATAATTCTAGCTTAAAATAAAATGATAACTACACAAATACTAGAGAAAATTACCAGCAATAATATGATGTAAGTTATTAATAGAAAGTAATATTAGTAAGTATACTATTAACTATAAACTGAAAGAAACTTGTGTTTGCTAAATGGAGAGGGGAAGTCAGTGACCCCTGTATGCCTGTTGCATAGACTACTGGGTAGTGGTCATATTTATTATTAATAATTAATAATAATCAAGGTAATTTGAAGGGGTCAAAACATCTATGAATACGTCAAATCACGTATTAGTATCTAATTAGGAATGAAAGTTTTATTCGCTGTTTGTGTAGACACAAAAGGTAAGGTAAGGTCCTTAAGGTCAACCCCTGCAGAGTTATGATTTATTTTGTGTTTAATTTGTTTTTATATTGTTCACAATCGTTATTTTATTTTTTCGTCCTAGAAAGATATTAGAACCACTCATGGCCATGTGTTATACTTTTTCAGAATCCCTATTTAATGCGCCAAAACTTGTAATACAGGGTATTTTTTTTTCACAGTGGGGTCTGAAGTAAATAAAAAGTTATGATTTGAGAAAAAAAAAACAAAATCTTAATATTATCTTCAACACACCCAATAAACATCCATAAATAGCTTGTCCAACGCAAGAACTCATCAGTACCAATCTAGTGAAAATTATAAAAAAGATACAGGATGTAGATTCCCAATAAACAACCATTTATCCTCATCAGTAACAATCTAGTGAAAATTATAAAAAAAAAGATACAGGTTGTAGATTTTATCGAATTTGTAAAAAAAGTAAATTTTCTCAGAAAAACACAAAATAAATTATAACTCTGCAGGGATTGACCTTAATGACCTCCCGTAGAACAATTTTTTGCAGCTGATGACTCCATCTAACCCCTAGTTGCGTTTGATCCACGAGTTTTTGGCCACCCAGTATAAATTTACATAGTATAAAATACTTAATTAACAATAACTACCTATACACACTTAAATAAAAATAAAACTACGAACGCGTATAAAAGGGCAGAGGTCATTGGGCGTCAAAAAACGTGAAGAGTCGAATAACTGTTTGCTGATATATCGTAATACTCGATGAGCACTCGGACCCCATGGACCTAATGTTTCAACCAAAGTAATTAAAAGTGTTTTTTGAACAATCTTTTATTAGACAAAAATGTACGAAAAGTAATATCGCTGCCAATAATTGGGGATCCTCGAGAAAGTGAGACGGTACTTCACGCCAGAACAGTTGCTCAACTTGTAACAAGCGCAAGTTCAATCATGCATAGAGTATTGCTCTCATCTTTGGGACGGATCTACCAAGTACCAGCTGGAAGCACTTGAGTCGACCGAAAAACGGGCCTAGAGGCTCATCGGCAATGAAGTACTGGACGAATCTAGGCTCCAGAACCTTGAACATCGGCACCGAGTTGCCAGCCTGTCGGATTTTATCGGTTACATTTTGGGGCGTGTGCGTTGGAATTGCATGAACTAATTTCTCCTAGCCCGTTCCATCATCGGATTACAAAGACGTACGGCGATGCATCATCGGTACATGGTGGACATCCCACCCATACGCACCAAACGTCTTGGGAATACTTTTATTATGTACATTGTCGGCCTTTTAGATTTCTAGATGCTTGATAACATTTGATAACTTATTATCTCGTTTTACTTTTTATTTTTAGTTTCTAACGTCTTATTGTCGGGCCTACGTTATCCCCCCATATCTAAGTAATGCTGTAACATGGAAATATTGTAAAAACAAACCATATTTTTAAAAGAGTAACCATGGCGTTTCTTGCCGGTTCTTCTCCATAGAAAACGACCAACCCGAACCGTGCGCCTTTTGTCGACGTTTTATAAGTGCCCATATAGGCCTAAGTAAAATAAAAAAAATTGGTTATGATTTTTTGATTTGATTTTGTGCGTACAACAAACGAGTGGAATTTCCTGCCAGAGTCTGTATTTCCTGATAGCAATAACCTGGGAGTCTTTAAGTCAAGAAAGAATAGGTTTCTTCTAGGCAAGCGTGCTACATCATCGCTTACCGTGAGATATTGGTCAAGCGAAGGTACATAAATCTATTCATGTATAAGTCCAAATATGCTGGTGCTATCTTGTCTAGTTGAGAAATGACCTTCCGGCTTCATCATGAGACAGCTCCATAGTTCCATACTATTTCATTGTTTCCAAAGGTACTTGTACATATAAGTACGCTTTGAGCTTCAGCTTAATGGGATAACAAGAAGTGCTTGAAAAATCAGTTACTAGTTGCCAGACTCACATACGAGAGCAATCAATCTGCCTAGCCTTTTCCCAACTATATTGGGGTCGGCTTCCAGTCTTACCGGATTCAGCTGAGTACCAGTGTTTTTACATGGAGCGAGTGCCTATCTGACCTCCACAACCCAGTAACTGGGTAACACTATACCCCTTGGCAAGACTGGTGTCAGATCTCAAGCTTCTGACTACTCGTAACGACTGTCAAAGATCTTCAAATGCCAGCCGGGACCAACGGCTTAACGTGGTTTCCGAGGCACGGAGGAAACTCGGTATGTTGAAATGGTCACCAACCCATCCACGGACCGACTCCTCAAGCGTTGCTTAACCTTGATGATCGACCCGTGCGGCTGTTATTATTTAGCCACGAGCTCCTCGACTCACATACGAGAGCAATGTAATATAAAGTAAAGTTATATGGATCAAGGGCTTGATCCAGAAAACGGTACTCCTGGACATGGCGCGTATCTATAGTTAGGAGGTACCTCTCTCAAGAACCCTGAGGTTCCTCTCTCAGGAACCCTGGTAGCTTGGACCCTGTTCCAGATGTCGGTGGGCTACAATATTTTTATGTTTTTAAATTTTTTTTTTTTTTTATAGAATAATATTTAAAAATAATATTATGTATGTCATGGACCAAGTGATTAATCAGTGCACTATTTATAATTCCCGGGCATAATGAATTAATTTAAGTCAAATCGGGCAATGTAATGAATACTGATTTAAACTTCTATATTTTATCAAATTGTCTGGTCATTATGGATATTGCTACGTAACGGTTGGACAATTCGATAATTATGGTCAATGAATTAGTCCAAGAGCAAGCGAAGCGAACTCGGAAGCTTAGGGCACCCCACACGGATAGGGTAGGTTCGAAGAGGATGACGGGAGCTGAAGTGAGAGAGTAAAGCGGGCAGGGCAAGCGTGCTCGATTATCAACGGCATCATTGCTTACCATCAGGTGAGACGATGGTCAAAGACGAGCCTATCAATATTAAGAAAGAGGAAGAACAAAACAGCGGCAGGAGATGAACTGTGTGAAAGTTAGTGTGCCTTGAAAAGGAGTGGCTTCTGATGTGACCATTGATAACATTAGAGACATAAATAAATTATTTAACTTGCTTCGAATTTTTACAGTAGTGCCAGCGTTCTGGGCACTTTTCCCATTGACATCGATGTGGACGAATTTTTTGATGCACTATGCTTTTTTCCGTCTCCCTTTTGTATTTGTATATAGGTTGGTTTTTTTTTAAATATTCAATTGTATATATGTAAGAGCGGGAGTACTCAGGGTTCTCAAATGATAATGATCAGACATCTTGTAAAATGCTTTTTATTACTCACACCAATAGTAAGTCACACAATTTAATTTTATAAGTGCACAGTTCAAAATACAATTCAATCCTGAGTTCTTTAGACTAGAACCAGCCTATTTATACGTTTAAACAAATAACAAGACGTCACACAGCAACAACTACCGGTGATATTCGTTTATCAATTAATTTTAGATTTACTTTTGTAAAAATACAGTAATTGTGTACAATATTCGATTAGTAATTAATAACACTTTTTACAAATATTCTGAATAGATTTAGCTACCAATTATTTTATTTGAATGAACTAACAGTCAGTGATCTACCTTCCATTTATGATTTTTAAAATATTACTAAATAAAAACAAATCGTACATTAACAATATTTAATTCGTGTTTCCGCCGAGTTATCTGCCTTTTTAGGGTTCCGAAGTCAACAAGGAACCCTTATAGTTTCACTCTGTCCGTCTGTCCGTCCGCAGCTTAGCTCAGAGAATCTAAGTACTAGAAAGCTATAATTTGGCAGGTATATACATATTAATAATTCCGACAAAGTGGTAACATAAAATCATGAAAAATATTTATTATATATATTTTTGTACAAATGCCATTGAAAAATTACTTAAATAACGTTGTTAGCTGTGTAAAACAGATTATAAATACTTATGCACATGCTTATGAACCATGTAAAAATATACAAAAATAAAATCATAACATCCTTAATAAATAAGGGAATAAATATAATGACCACCAAAAAAAACTTTGTGACGATAACCCCTAACCACCAAATCTAGTAATATACTGACAAAAATAGTAAATGATCACCAAATTTAGTAAATTGATCACCAAATTTTAATAGCAAATTATTGCGCTATTTAATGTTGTAAAATAGGTTAGGTTAGGTTAGAACTGTGACCAACCGCGCGCGAGCCGAGCGAGCAAAGCGAGCGGTGCCGCGGCAGCGGCCGGCGAGCGCTACTTCCAAGTTGCTCCCAGAAATTTTATAATCTTTTTGGTCATTGGTTTAATTTTGGTGATCATTTACTACTTTTGGTGATCATTTACTACTTTTGGGTTAACAATGATTTATTTGGAGTCATTTTGCCTAAACAGGATAGCGAGATGTTAAAACTTTGGTTATAATTTTACAATAAGATGCGGGTTTAATTTTGGTGATCATTTACTATTTTTGTCTGTTATATGTTACTATATCTGGTGGTAAGTTAAACATAAGCCAATAAATAATAATGATTTCTAAATTATTTATTTATTTATTTGTTTATCCACGCACTGGAACGCCTTGCAGCAATTACACCAATGGAGCACAATCTTATAATAAACTCACGATGTTTTCCTTCACCGTGGTCAGCAATGTCCAAGACAAACTTAGAAAGTACATATGACTTGAAAAAGTCACATTGGTACTTGCCCGGATTCGAACCCACGACCTCAAGCACGAGAGGCGAGATCTTATCCACTGGGCCAATAATGTTTAAGCTTGAATAACGCATTGGAGTGGCCGGAATCGTTGGCAGTACCAGTCCGTAGTCCATACAGCGCATGTGCGTGGTGGAGTCTATTTCGTGTTAGTGCAGAAGTATTTTCGACTTTTTGTAATTAAAACTTAAAAGAAAAGTCAAATTAGATTCAATTGCCAAGCAAATTACTTATTTTCTTTTGTCGATACTTTATAAAGTCATTATTCGACCCGAATTCATCACTAATTGAGTGGCGTAAAACTTTCCAGAACGAAATAGTGAATACTTTCGAGGATTCACCTCAAATCTGCGGTATTAGAGGAGATTAGAGGTGAAGACATACGATTTTTTTCTAATTCCGAAAGAGATATAAACAAGGAGCGTGCACGCAAGGATCAAGGAACGAACTATACCATTCCCCGTGACTCTAACGCGCGCTCGTATCGGCTCCTTTCGCAATTCGCACCCGCGGTGGTACTCAAATAGATAATATTTTTCTAACTTCAGTTGCGAAGTTGGATTTTATAACTGGGTCTTCAGTTACCAGTTAGTCCTTATTTAGTTTAAGTCAAGAGTGAATAGATTACATCTAGGCAAGCGTGCTTCACCATAGACCAAATCATCGCTTACCATCAGGCGAGATAGTGGTCAAACGCGAGAATATAGATTAAAAAATAACATCATCCTATGTGGGCCCGTTCTTAGACTTTGTGAGCCGCTGAAACCATTCTAATGTATATATAACAACAACAAAACCCTCTTTTTAGTCCGCATTATAATGCAACTTCGAAACCCTATTACTGCGCGTGGCCCGACACGCACTTGGCCAGTTTTTGACGTTTGATTTCGTCTGTGTTACCATTTTCATTTACCAGCGCTATCATAAATGCCTGAACTAGGTAATCCTGTGTATCAAGATCATTTAATCTAATTTCCCCAGTATTGCACCTCTACTCACAGATTTATGAATCAAATATGAAATCTAAGTGTCATAGATAAAGAAGACTATCTAGTTTACGTGTTTAAGCCTAGATATAACGGCTCATCAACCCAGTTTTACGTGTAAGGGAGTAGGCAGAAGACTGATGGGAGAACTAACTGGTCGGAGCAGTTTATACTGTGATAGACGTACGAATTTAAAGTACACTATTTTTAAATTCACGAACTAACTCGGCTCAATGTCGTGACAAACGTGAAAGATTGGGAATTATTTAGGAATACATTATAAAAACCATATCACATTTTAAAACCAATAAAAGAAGACGAAATCGGTTAATGTGGTCACCCACATTGGCTTCCCAAAAGAGAGTATTTATCATTTCATATTATTCCAATGATCTCCAATAGATCATTGTATTCCGCTTGAAACTTCTTTATCGACGTATGGGAGAAGTTTTGTACGTAAAGTCCGTCCAACGAAAAAAGTCCCGCGTTAATACATGGAACTAACAAGATTTGTTAGAGGACAGCGTACAGTCGCATAGAAACTAGCGCCGCGTCTACGGGACTTCATTCGTTGGACGGACTTTATCGTCACGTTTTTCGGTTACGCGCCATGTTGCTTTTTTTATCAAAGTTTAGTAAAAAGACTTATTCAAATTTAAGTGAATTTACAAGAAAAGTGAGAGTGGTTATATATTTCGTTTTATAAATTCAACACGTATGAGCATGATTTTAATGATATTATAATAGGAACAATGATAAAATAAATTACTCATTAATTGTATGCATGTCTTTAATAATAAAATAGCTTTAATTTAATACGGAAAAAATTGTTTTTCTTAAGGCTTAAGCCTTAACTACCCCATTTTCGTGAAGTTGCAAATAGTAGAAAAATGATATGTCGTAAAGAAGTTTCACTTCTTACCTGTGTACTCTGGTACACACACACATTTTTACTTTAAAATCATTGCTTTTAATTTGCCAAAGACACGAATTATTTCGCAAACCTTCAATGTTTTAGTTATTATTATTTTTACTTGTTTTAAACATAGGCAACTGATCAATGAATACTGTTGATTTATTATTCTATACCTTTTCCCGGCGACTTTGCCCGCATCGCACGGGAACGTATCTACTATGAGGACATGTAGTATCTTAATCAACATATAATCATCATCAATACATATAATAAATCTGTAGAAAAGTATTTTTTGTTCATTGGTAATATTTCCAAACAAAATAGCCAGGGTGTTAAAGGACCAACAGAACCCATTTCCAGCATGTTTTGGTATTTTTGTTTGTTTCTGTTTAGTTGTGCACTCATCACTTAAAATGTACGAAACCAATGTAGATTACTTTTATACATAAAAATTGTGCGTAATTTGAAGTATTACTTAGTATTTGTTTCATCGCAATCAGTCCACTTCGTCAAAAGATTTAAATTTAAAGTTTTCAAGAAGTAAAATTTTAATATCACAACACACGCAATTCAGATCGTAGATTTAGATTTTTTTTGTATGATTTAGCTACTCGGATAGTTGAACTCCATATTCGATAGATGGCGTTGTGCATTTGATGTCTATTTTCTGAATGGCGGTGTTAAGATTCTCCGCGGAAGAATGACCCTAGAAAAAAAGTGGTAGGTCGGTTGGTAAGTAGGGTTGGTACGGTAGAGTAGGCACAGCTAGTTTTGTACTAATTCAGGCAATTGGACGGTACTATCAGTGTGCCACATTTCGATCCGTTCAACCTTCGATGCGTGATCGATTAACAAACATCCAAACATAATAAATTTTTAGTTTTTTTTTATAGATAGTATTAATAGGATAGGATACTTACTGACGGGGTCCGCGAGGGCCGATGCCTGTCTGGGTGGCGGATAAATTTGAAAAAGAGTTACCGCGACACAAGCAACTGAAGGAACACGGGTAGGTTTTAGTCAGTAAAACTCTGACACGCCCTCTCGCTTCACCCAGAGTGGGAGAAGTCATTGAATGATTTCCAACCCAAAAAAGAAAAAGTATAGTATGCTTAGTGGTAGGATGAATAATTAACTACTAAAACTTGTATAGTTTGTGAAAGTTTGTCAGGTATTTTGTTTGAACCTTATTTATGGTCATTAGACCTTAATATTTTGAAATCACAAAAATCTTATGCAGATGATACAGTACATCAATACCTTTTAAAAGCACAAGAAAAACCGCGCGTGCCGTTTGCACGTGTAAAAATTCATTCGTCATCATACTCTCACTAACATTTATACACAGTAAAAAACTTAACCCTGCAACAGTCGCGCGGATTACAATTGTAATCTACTGATGCAAATATAAGTACTCCCAAAAAACTAGTTAACGGGTGATACTACGGGGACTTTTAAAATGTTTCACGTATAGCAGTCTCCAGGAGCTTGTGAAGTCCGCGGATTACTACTGTGATCTGCATTCTGCACGACTAATTCGAAGATTAAGAGATTTTGTCGAAAACACTAGTATGGATTTATTTACTTTTGTACATTGCCCTCATTATTTTTAACTTTTAAAGTAAATATCATCTACTATTGGAAAAATTGGTCTAGTTACTTGTTTTGTATTAAAAGCTTTTATTTTACTTGTCTTGTTGTTTGGGTCAAATCTTGCAACTGAATTTTAAAACAGTTGTCCACATCCAATTGAACTGGGATTTTGCTTACACGTTTTGGCTTAGGTGGCAATGCACGTTAAGCTAAAAAGCTTGTCTATTTTTATTTTTTTAAATTGTTTAAAGGTAATTTTAAATTAAAACCATGTTTGATGATGATTACTTTTTTTCATTTTATAGTGTTAATGTCATGGACCAAGTTATTAATCAGTGCATTATGTATAATGCCCGGGTATTATGAATCAAGTCAATTCAAATCGGGGAATGTAATGAATTGAAACTTCTATTTATTTATCACATTGTCTGGTAACGGTTGGGCAATTTGATAATTATCATCAATGAATTAGTCCAAGAGCGAGCGAAGCGAGCTCGGGAGCTAAGGGCACCCCGGCACGGATAGGTTAGGTTCGAAGGGGATGACAGGAGCTGAAGTGAGCCGTCATCTCCTTCATGTTAGGTTAATTTAGACCCTGCAGACAGACCTCCAAACATTATTAAAATTTTACACTCTCTGTGGTGCAAGAGTTAAATCTTTTCTGTCTGACTATACATCGACGTTTGTATGCCTAACAAAACAGATATCTCAAGGTATTATTCTTCGGGTCGAGTAAGCGCAGAGCCTTTTTTTCTGCACTCATGTTCATACATCTAGTCATACATGCACGCCATTTATGAGTAGGTACTGCGTTCTGAAGAATCAATAAGGTCCATGTATGTCTACTTTTTTTTATAAAAGCAATATAGACACCTGATTGATTAATACATTCTCAATTGATTACAATTATATGATCCGCAGGCCCTCAGCAGGGTTAATAAAAAGTGTTAGCATACTTCATACAATAAACTCAATACATTAGCCATAATATTATTGTTCCAGCTGTTCATAATGAAAACCTTGCCATTGTATAACGATGGTAAACGCGAACTGGTTCCATACCTTTCTATAGTAAGGTTATTTATAATAATCTTAGCGTAAGAGTGTAGTAAAGTTTGATGTCTTTTGAAAAACAAGGGCAATGCCTGCACTGTGTAAACTGTCTTTGGATTTGCACATTCATGATTTTCCGTTGTTAAGTTGTTGCTGATTTTTATATGTAAACTAGCTGACCCGGCAAACTTTGTTTTGCCATAAAAACACTAAACATTCATCTACCTTTCCTACCCTAACAACCCTACACTACCTACCCTACCCTAACTACCCTACACTACCTACCTTACCCTACCCTACCCTACCCTACCCTACCTACCCTACCCTACACTACCTACCCTACCCTACCCTACCCTACCTACCCTACCTACCCTACCCTACCCTACCCTACCTACCCTACCTACCCTACCCTACCCTACCTTCAGTAAAAATTAAAAAAAATAATTAAGGGTAAACAACCCTTATCACTTAGGGGTTTGGAAAATAGATAGTAGCCGATTCTCAGACCTACTGAATACGCATATAAAATTTGGTAAAAATCGGTAAAGCCGTTTCGGAGGAGTAACTAACATTGTGACATGGAAATTTTATATATTAGATGTGCGAAAAGGAACGATGAACCAAAAATCCTTATTTCATAACAGTTTGATAGACCTACACAGGAGCAATGGTGGCCCACTGGCATCGGTCGCGACTTACAAGTTGTGGGTCGTGGGTTCGAGCCCAGGCAGGCGCTTTACTTTGTGTAAATTATTTCATCACCACTGCTCTCAAAACGGAGAAAGAAAACATCGTGAGGAAACCAGCATGTCTTAGAACCAACTATTCGAAGACATGTGACATCCACAAACCCGCACTGGGTGCGCGTGGTGGATTACGGCACATTCCCTCTCACAGAGAGGAGGCCTGTGTCCCAGCAGTGGGAACATTAATAGGCTGATGATGATGATGAGACCTACACGTCTAGAGGAGGCCTGAGGGCATAAAAAAAACAGTAAGAAGCACATCACATACAGTCATGATACTTCATGTTCAAGTCAATCATTTACTGTTTCGGGTCCTTGAATCAGCTGTTCAGGGGTATCATTGAAAGGCTTTATTCGAAGCTCTTAGCTCTTTACTCTATTTATTAAAGAAGAATTATGCTTAAAATCACGTTAATTTAAGGTCATATTATTCCTCTGCAGGCCTAAGGTCTAGTGTCTGCTCTTCTTTCACTTCTCCCTCTAGAGTTGCTAATAATAACCAGTCATTAAAAGAGAATAGATTTACCCAAGATAAGATAGCAATTATAGTTAACCAGTAGAAGTGGAAGGAATATTATCCCACTTCTGAAAAAAGGTTTCGCTCTCCAATGACCGTACAGTCTTCTGGATATAATCAATCTTTAAAATAGTTCGCCCGTCTAATTGCGTAAGTGAGTTCGGCAGGGCAAAGGGAAGAACTCCATGAAAGAGTATGACACATTTCCTTTACAAAGGATAAATATCCTCAATTATTATATTCCTATTCCTCAACATAAACAATTTAGAAAGGATACATCCTCCAGCTCCACCCTATGAGTTGAATTCACGTATTCTTTTCATGACCTATCCCCTTTCGAGTGTATTACACAATACGAAAGACTTTATTTTAAAGGTGTCGTCTTCCTTAAGGTGAACGCGCACCTAGACGCACCCCAGGAGCCGCACGCGCCGCAGTCATCGCATTTTATATATCTATACTAATATATATTTATATAATCTATACTTCTATACTATCTATACTAATATTATAAAGAGGAAAGACTTTTTTGTTTGTTTGTTTGTACCGAATAGGCTCCGAAACTACTGGACCGATTTGAAAAATTCTTTCACCAATAGAAAGCTACATTATTCCTGAGCGATATAGGCTATTTTTTTATCCCGAAAACGGATCCTGTGGGGTGGTCCACGGGAGCGAAGCCGCGGAGAACAGCTAGTCTTTATATAAAGTCATATATCAGATTCGGCACGTTCGATGCTTGCGGCGAGTGCAGTGCAGGCGGCGTGGAGACGTCATCCGTATAAAAAAAATTAATACAATAAGCTGTACAGACGTGGATATGACGCGTGCGGCGCGATCAACGCGGATTGCGCGGGGCCTTGAGAAAATGCGAAGACTGAGGCGCGTGCGGCTCCTGCGGCGCGTCTAGGTGCGCGTTCACCTTTACCTATACGTGACTTCACCTTACCTACCTACCGTACCTTCGTCACTTACGCAATTAGGCTGCTGTTCGATTTTACCTAGATAAGATAAACATTATCACTATCTTTAACACGGGCCAAAACTATAACTAGTTCGGTCTAGTAATAGTTTTGCTAACTCGTCATAATGTATTAGAAACAGCATCTTACCGTTGTTATGACTCCGGCCACGTCCGTTGGCTCGCATTCCGAGCCGATAAGTGTAGCTGTGATATATAATCATGCAATAATATAGATTACAGAGATAGTGATCTCTAGATGATAGAGAAATTGCGTAGATTTTGATAAGTTGTTGCTGATTTGCTAAGATGAATGGGCTGTTGCAAATTCAGCAGAATGTTAGACTAAAGACAGTAAGCAATCATGTTGAGATATGAGCCTTTTTGGTCCCGCACGGGGTTTTATTTTTATTAGTGTTTATTTTTGCTTAATTCTCGTGTCTCCTGTGCGGGTCACAAATAAATATATTTTCTTTAATTATTCTATATCTCATGATGAAATGATTATCTTATGAATATGTCTAGGCTCGTAGCTAAATAATACCAGCCACACGGGTCGATCTTCAAGGTTAAGCAACCCTTGACGAGGTCGGTCCGTGGATGCAATGGGTGACCATTTCAACATACCGAGTTTCCTCCGTGCGTTTGGTCCCGGCTGTCATTTGAAGATCTTTGACAGTCGTTACCGGTAGTCGGAAGCATGAGATCTGACAACAGTCTTGCCAAGGGGTACCGTGTTACCCAGTTACTGGGTTGTGTAGGTCAGATAGGCAGTCGCTCCATGTAAAACACTGGTACTCAGCTGAATCCGGTTAGAATGGAAGCCGACCCCAACAACAATTGGAGATTGCAGATTGATTGATGTCTAGGAATAATATCTGTTTAGAAATAGTAGATACCTATCAGAAGAAATATGGATTATCTATTTCCTTTTTTTAAATTTATACCAGAATAAAAGTTAAACTAGAAATACGCTTCCTGGAAATCTAAATCAAATTTGATTTCCAAGTCCTTTCAAAGCCAATTTATTAATTTGTCGATACTGTTCCGCTACTTAGCAAAGTTCTATCCCAAATAATTCCAGGTATCCTTTTCCTTCCTGGCTGGAGCTGCGATTATTTAATAATAATTAATTTAATTTTCAGACCAGAGCTCATAGTAAAATTACACATTACACACAAAAAGCAATTACTTTCACACACATACAATTGCGAAAGTACACGAAATTTCAAAACTTATCTTACATTTATTTGTGACCCACACAGGAGACACGAGAAATAAGCATAAACAAAAAATTTAACAATAAAACCCTGTGCGAGACCAAAAAGGCTCCTATCTCAGCATGTGCAGCGATATCCAAAAATAAAAGAAAAATGAATTTGAAAGACGCTCTATGAGTCGTCATCCAGTGCCACATCAATGGCTGTCTAGTCTGTCGGCCACAACAGTTACAAGGCTGTTGGAGCTATCGCTCACTCACCGCTTCAGAGGTGCTATCCGAGTCCGCTTAATGGCGTGAAAGTCTGGCACACCTGACTCCGCGAACATGCCCGATGCACTGCAAAAGCGCGGTAGTCCCAATATTAACCTGAAAGCGTTGTTGTATTGGACTCAGAAAGCATTGTATGATGCTCTTTATATAACCGACCAATAGGGCGCACGTGTACAGAGATTGACAATACGCCCTAAAGAGCGTATTTTTTATCTCCCTCGTACAACGTGCAAACCAGCATGTTACATCTAACTGCCCATGCCCTGCATTCCCTCTCCATGTCTGCATCGTCGGACAGACTATCGATGACCCAATGCCCCAGGTACTTGAACTTCGTCATTCTGGAAAGTGGAGCGCCCCCCAGGGTGACAGGTGGAACTTTGTCGTAACATTTGTTACCAGCTTTACTCTTGGTTGCGTTGTACCTGCCACCGTATAGACTTCACTGATATAGAGAAGCCTCCTAAGTGCATTATGCACTCCATTTATACAACGATACTAATTTCTTTTCTCTTGTCTTCTACAGGTTACGGCCGCTTCAGCAGGAGTGCGCTAGGCGCTTGTGCCTGCTCCTTCTTCGCGTCAGGCGTCCAGAACTGCGTCATGTCTTACGTGCTACCAGCCGCTAGATGTGAACTAGAACTTACCACCTACCAGGCAGGACTTATCAATATGGCGTTTATGAGTGGTAAGCACTTTTAGTAATTTGATGGTATGCTTAGTCCTCCTGGCTGAATGTTGGCCACAGTGACCAATCTCTGCGAATAAGCCGTTATAGCGGGCGAAAATAGATCTTTGTCTATGAAATTGCCGTTCTGTAGTACTGGCCATTTCAAATCAAAATATTTTTGTTTGGCTAATACGAGTAATTCGTATTTTAAATTAATTTTATCTATGTTTTCATCACTTTAAAATCTTTTTCGTCACCATGGATAACGTTAAAAATTCGAGTAATTATAGAATATGTGTAGGGTTCCGTACCCAAAGGATCCAAACGGGGCTCCGTGCTATTGCTTTAACTTATATGTCTGTCTGTCTGTCCGTCTGTCTGTCCCAATCCCAATGGGATAGGCCAAATTCTTTTTTCCGAGCTCTTCTTCTCTCAACTAGATAAATACTACACTTTTTTTTAATATATTGGAAAACAAAGGAATGAGAAGCCACCAAACTCAGATTTTTTAAAAAAAATTTTTTTCCAAAGATCTTTTATCTTCACATTGGCCTATGAACTTGAAATTTGGTGATAATGGTTATTATTACGTATATTTTACTAACAAATATATTGGTATTGATAAATCGATTTTGCGGTTTGGAACGGTACCCTAAATGTGAAGTCAGACACGAACTTGGCCGGTTTTTTTGTAGCTTTCCGTTTATTAGAGGAGAAATTGTTTGAAACCTATGCGGGTCAAAGGTATTTGCCTTATACCGTTTCAATCAAAAGGTGTTAACACTATCACCATTAAGTGTACCTGTAAAATGCAAATCTAAACATTTAACATTAACTTCAACAATCTCGATACCGCTACGTCAGGCGCCAGTGACGTCTTAAAACAAAGCAGTGGCGTCTTAGCCCAGTAGAAATCGACATTATAATCGCAAAATAAGATAGATATAGAAATTTGGTATTAGAGAAGAATGCTTGGCATTTCTTGGACAGAATGCCGCACTAACGTCTCCATACTCCAAGAACTCGGCATCAAGCAGCTTCTATCAGCAATAGTCTCGCATATTGAAATTCTTCGAAAAAAAAGAACACCAGCGATCGGACAAAATTCATCGTGACCACGACCGCTCTGTCAAGAACGAAAAGAATAAGAAGAAGATACCTAATCCCATATTTTTTTGACATTTTTCCAATTACTATCACGACGTTTTCTTTGATAGAAGCTCACTTGTTTTGCCTCTCTGGGTTCCATTCCCGGGCGGGCAATGGTGGCCGATGTTATTGGGTTTTTCCATGGAGAGTTTTGGTTGATTGCAATAGGCTCGTCCCTACTTGGGACTTAAAATATCTGGCGAAACGTGGGTCTACTAGATGCACCTCTGCCCACCCTTCGGGGCTTGCATTCGTGATTTTATGTCAACAATCTCGATACGGCTACGTCAGGCGCCAGTGACGTCTTGAAACAAAACACAATCGTCAAGTTTTTATTTCTCTTAGAAATGGCATTTTAATGTTGACGTTAGAGTTTATAGCTTGTTCACTAGGTAACAGTTTTATATGCAGGGGAAAGGTTAATGTAATTTTGATTTGTCGGAAGACTAGACTAGTCTGGTCCTTTCTGCCATTTATTTAATATTGTTTATTTTAGTATTAGCTTCTGCCAGCGGCGTCGCCCGCGTGAAAAGTGTTTTTTTTATCGCAAGGGATGAAAAGTAGCCAATGTGCTTATCTATCTCTGTGCCAAATTTCATCCAGATCCGTTGAGCCGTTCTAGCGTGATTGAGTAACACACATACACCCACACGTCCACACACACATCTATCCAAACTTTCAAAGGCAAACGGACAGACTTGTATGGGAATTTCGTTGCCTTATTAATTGGTACAAATTCTATATCCGAACAACAAAAAAAGTATGCGGTACGAAATCTGCCGTTCACCTTAAGATTTGAAACGCCCGCGTGATGGATTGTGGCCCATTCACTCTCAAAGAGATGAGGCTTGGTTTCCAGCAGTGGGAAAATTAAGAAGAAATTAGTCCCTGTATTACTGAAAACTAGCGCAGTTTCTAACCATACTCAGAGTCATTTATATCAGTTTCTCTTCTACTCTATAAGTTTATGCTTGTTCCCATTAGTTTAGTTTAGTTTTTTAATAAAAACATTGCCCCACACTAGGAATTTCTTCCTGTATCGTGGGTGCGTTTGCGTTGTGTCTGTGTCCAATAATATATGTTTTATGTTTCTATTATTTTGTGTCAATTTCGTTCGACTAATCGGGTTGTTATTCTAAAATGCCACTGAAGACGTTAAAGTTAAAATAATCAAGGTCTCTTAAATGCTATCACGCAACGATAATTACTTCTGTATCTACTTAACTGGTTCTAAATAAAAGTTAACGCAGACTAACCAGAAGATGAATAATTGGAAAGCATTCTGTTTTTATTCTGAATATTAAAGTTAGGTAACGGTTGTCCTTTCAAGAGTCATGTCAAGTCAACTTATTCTTAAAAGTAAACCGTTAATTAATAATAAATAATCTCATCATTCGAGTATCCATTACTCGAAGTGGTTAGACTGGTTAAACTAAATAAAATATTTTAATTAAAGATAAATCAATGTTGCGATAACCCTTAAAAGAAAGCATAATAGCGACCGATGAATACACATTCTTAGCGATTCGTAATCATCCTTTGGATACTGTTGGAGTTCCATACCCTGAGCATTAAGGAAGAGCATCTTTTACGCGAGGACATTACATTCTTGCATCTTTGAACACTCTTGACGTACTATCTAGCAACAACACCTACAATATTATCACACTTTTCATTTTTATTTTCCCCAAATCCAATTCTGTGGAATACCCAAAAAATCCGCTGAAATTTACGAATTCCATCACGTTTTCGCGGAAGTCTAACACTTACGAGTCAAGTTTGATTTCTGATTAGAGCCAAATTATAGGCTCGTTGTTAAAACAAACACAGCAATGCGTATTACAATCCTATCTAATTGGGTTTACGAGAATATCATTAATTCACACGTCAATATTAAAAAGACAATTGCCTGTTGTCAGTTGCATCACTGATGTCAGTTTGGATGTTTCAGCACTGTCATAATCATAGATGAATTCAGTCATTGACCGATATATTATAAAGTTGATCGAAGCCAGCTAGAAGCTAACACTGATATTGCAAAAAAGAAAGAATCTTGCACGACTTTATTTTAAATCATGTGATAGCAAGAAAGTCATGGCTAGACCATAGATGAAGTCGAAAGAAGACTGCATTTACAAATTGGAGGAATGTATCTGGATAGAGATAGGCCGAAACAAATGGAAAAAGAATAGCTTAAGGAAGTCTACATTGCCACTCCCGTATATTTTACATTTAAAGCAGATTATCCCGTGAAAGGCCTCCCACATAGCGAAGGCCAAGGAATGCCACTAGATGCACAAGTCCGTTCGATGTGCGTCGCTTATGTCTCTAACGGCTAAAATAATGATTGAGTACGTATTAAACTTTGGAATAAGAAGGAGTCTTTTGTACCTATAAGTACCAGACTCGCATCAATCTTACGAGTAATGTGTACCTATTACCCTGTGCTCATGCACGTGCCTTCACACTATGGTTGAGCTAATCACTGTAAAATATAATATTATCATGAACGTCAAGCCTTTACATATACATCTCAGTTATAAGTAGTCAAATCAAATGAAATAGTTATGACTATCTTTTGAGATTTCCAATAGATAAACTAGAATATATAGCTATCTAATATTATTTGAATCGGGATAAAAAAATATACTTACCCTCTTACAAATAAACGCGGTATAAAGTTATATCAGGTATAACAAAGGTATAACCATACATTTTCATAGGTTTATACTTGGTATAACTTTATACCGCGTTTATTTGTAAGAGGGTTAATGTTTATCTCAGAAGTCACCCAGGATATTGAGATGACCATTTTATAAGAGAAATATGAAAGTAGAAGACATATTGATAATACCCCAAATATATTGGTATAAGGGCAAGAAAAAATAATAGAATAAGTATACTATTGTCATGAGACCGAACATGACGTCAATGACAATGACTTCTGCGAATTCAGCAAATAATGGAACAAGTTATAAACAATATTATGTCGTCACTGAGATTTACGTAGTAAATACATGAAAATATTGATGACAACATTTTCTCCATAAGCGAGCCTCCAATTTAAGACGTATATGGATTTGTTAGCAAAAATATATCAAGTGTTATTACGATTTACTGGTAACACCCCTGATAAGGCGTGGCGCCGTAGTTTTTTAAAGAAGAACGTAGTTAAAAGGTTGTCACGTGTTTATTAATTAAATGAAGCTTTGTAGGTGAAAATAATATATTATAGTGTTATAGTCAGAATTTTATTGTTAAAATGTTTTCTAACTAAGAATACTCGTAGAATCGAAAGGAGTAAACTAAGAATTGAACTAAGGAACAAACTGGAATAATTAGCATATTATAAGGATCGAGCGATAATGTTCATGAAAAGTTTTTAAATGAAGTTACTACTGGAACAAAACTTGCCTTTCTTTTATTTATTGAAAAAAAATGCCGCAAGTTTAAAATATTCAAGAACTGCTCGACCGTAGAGGCTGTTTTTTGATTTCGTATTTGTCAGAGCATCGTTTGTATGATAATTTTTTTTTTGAAAATTCACCGGTCAATAAATTACCAATGCAAAGCTGGGGCGGGTAGCTTGTAGGAAGATAAAAGACACGCTAAATTCAAGCCGGTTCCTAGATTTAAAAACCATACGAGTTAAGAAAAAGTGGAACGAAGTAAATTGGCCGCTTATGTAGTTCGGTCCGATTACTCGATGGATTGATCAGAACAATTAAACAATCGGTTTGCCCACAAGGCTGGTTTTTATGTTGCGTAGGTCTGTGTGTAGGCACATATGTAGCCAAATTGCAGATAAGAATTGAATGTAAAGAATGTATGATTCATGATCTCCTCCGGTCCTTATCTTAATTTAGTTAGGGTCGGTCTGTAAGCATGATTATGTGTTCTTCCTCCATATCCTATAAAGCCTTCATCATATTTAATGTGACTATGGAGAGGAAAGGGTCTTCTCATACAAAGAAGCACAATGAACTTTATACGTTTGATGTATTTCAGATAATCTTGCTGTACTTAGAGCTATGTACTTTTAATGTTTTTCTCTAGACTTCATCTGCAGATGTTATCTTTCGATTAAGAATAATGTCTTTTCAATTATTTTAACCTCTAGAATTCTAGATTATTCTAACCAACTTCAACCTCTAAATTATAATTTCCAACATTAACAAACATAACATTATGCTAGAAAGAAGTGGTGAGGTGGCTTAGATGCGTGATATGAGGGCTCGTTCGAAGGACAAGTGACGTCAGTAGAGTATCTGGGAGGACTTGGCGAAGGCTTTTGTCCAGATTTGGGATGGCAACGGCTATATAAAAATCCCTAAGGTAAACAGAACTCCTTGAAGAATAATTCGCCATTTTTGATTACCAATTTAAAAACTCGTGATGCTTCTTTCCTTCTCCACTAACAACTTCTTCTCTCTCTTCTCCAGGTGGTGTAGCCAGCGCCTTCTTCTGGGGCATCGTGGGCGACGTGTTCGGCAGACGGAACGTTCTCAGCATGACTCTCCTGATGGACGCCGCCATCACGCTGGCGCAGAGCACCGTGTCGGACTACCGGTTACTGCTTGCTGCCAGGACTATCAACGGATTTGTGATAGGTATGTCATTGAAAGATATTGAAATAATGGATACGTCTTGCCGGAATCTTACCTTTACTTAGACCTTTTTTGAAAACCAAATTAAGATAAGAATTCTAATCATCATCAGAAACAAACGACAACTACTTTGATCATCAATCATCTTCTTCTTATTCGTTGTCTTCATTACTGAAGGACGTGCCCGTCTTGGTAAGCTTTGACGGAGTTATTGACGAGCTGCTTCCAAGTCACTCCTGATTTTCGGCTCGAAGTCTAATCAAAGGATCTTCTTTCTCTCAATTCAAAATCTAATGACTTTCTCGATATTTTGAGTAGTTAAGTACTTATAGCTAACAAAACAAATTGTACATGAGTAAATACGTTGACACAGTCCAGATTTTTTAAATATCGAAGAAAGAATGATTAATTCTTAGTTGCATATCACACGAGTGGGAACTCGTGTGACATGAAACGTTTCAATATTTTCGAAGCAATGGCGAAGTTGTTGGTCAGGTGGACACCAGTAAATGGTTACCATCAACCTTACCAAAAATATTCATGTACTAATCTGCTTCCTTCAGGTGGACCTGCAACGCTGGTGTTCTCGTATCTGTCAGACCTGGTGGGACCTAAGAGGAGACATCTGTACCTCAGTGTCGTGGGGATGAGCTTCATAGTCGCGTGGCTGATATTACCTGGTAAGTCCACATACTTATCCTATCCTACTAATATTATAAATGCGAAAATTTTGATGGATGGATGAATGTTTGTTGCCCTACACGCCGGATCGGATGGACAGATCTGTATGAAGATTATTGTCTGAAATAGCAAATGGGCTTTTTATTCCGGTATCATTTTCTCTCGGGATAGTAAAACACTTTTCACGCAGGTGAAGCTGCGGGCAGAATCTACTTTTTAGGGTTCCGTACCCAAAGGGTAAAAAACCCTATTACTATGACTCCACTGTCCGTCTGTCTGTCTGTCACCAGGCTGCATCTCATGAACCGTGATAGCTAGACAGTTGAAATTTTGACAGATGATGTATTTCTGTTGCCTAATATTTAAGTGGGGCTCCCATACAACAAACGAGACGTTTTTCCCGTTTTTTGCAATAAGGGTACGGAATCCTTCGTGCGCGACTCCGACTCGCACTTGGCAGGTTTTTCATAATTATCAAATTGTTAAAAGAAGCAGCATTGGGCATCATAAAAGCCGTCAACATGTTTGTTACCTACTAGAAAAAATGGCCCATAGGTTGGCAGTATTACAACTTTGAATGGGAACGCTGATTCTTGGCCAAAAATAGTTCAGTACTCAGTGTTTGAATTTGTTAACCAATGAGAAAGTGTCCATACCTACTGTTAATGCTGATGAAAGTAATATAGCAAGGTTAAATTCTCAAGATGAAGAATGTATGTAAGATATATAGGAAAAATCCTACAGTGACTCAGTGAATAAAAAACCGAGACTTGTTCTTATCGACAAAAAAAACGGAATCACTTTCACTTAAGAGATTAGATCCAGGACCTTATGAGGTTAGCGGACCTAACCGGTACTTACTCCGAAAGCCTAGATTTAATAACAGTGTAAATTCAGACGCACAGAATAGATAGTTACAGAAGGTCAACTCCACCCATCGAGCGAAAACGCATGCACAATGTATGTGGGCTACGCTACAGTGGGCCTTATAAGAATACCAGCGGAGCGTTATTTTGTTTTGAGATATCGTTGCACATGCTGACATAGGAGCCTGTTTGGTCTCGCGCGGCTCTTTTGTTGTTTTTGCATATATCTCGCCTCTCCTGTGCGGGTCACAAATAAAAAAGAAAAATATATTTCTTTCTCTATGCTGCCTGTGAGATACGCAGGTACAGTGAATGCAGTACCGAGTACCAGAGTATTTATTCCTACCATATTTTGCTGCGGCGTTTCCGAGGGCTTTCCACATTAACCCTAGCGATTTGTACGGGATTAAAATTAGCCTATGGCACTCTACGATAGCTATCAGTGAATAAATTTTCTTGATCGGGTGAGTCTTCCTGAAAATTCCTCCAAATCATTTTATTTTGTTGTCTCTATGGTAATTCTGTTTTGCATAAAATAAGTTTTGTTAGATAGTTGAGATGACTTAGTTTGAGATCGTATTGTACACAAAAACACGTACGTAAGTCGTAATGTGTGCGTGCGCTTGTTTTCACTCGCTCTACGTAGCTAACCTTCTGTACTCACTATTCTGTGACAGACACCTAGACAGTTGAACCGATGACCTAACGGCTCAATACTTAAACATATATGTACATACCAATCATGGGTCAGTGTTACACATTTGTTAGTCTAAAGTGAGTTCGCAGGCAGTTCCGTATGGGAGAAACCGATTGTAACAGTTATTCTTGTATTTTTTGTTACTAGAAGTTTTTTTTTGTATTGGTAATAAGTAGTTACTTGTCTAATGGAAAAGTTCTGTGTTTTAACTTTCACTGATTGTAGGTTGGTATTAATTAAACTCCTTGGGAGTTCTGCTATTCCGGTATAAGTATCACAGTTGTTGAAGATATTCAGAATTTCAAAGATTAAGTCTTACAGTAACTGTTGTTGATTACGTTGAAAGTACCTATGTTTATTTATTATTTGAGGCATCTTCTCATGGATTTATTTTATCATATTCTCGCCTATCATCGGGAAAGGTGAAGACCACTCACTTGAAACACGGTGCTCGAACAAATTCCTAGCATCAGTCGATCAGGGGCCAGTGCACGATTCTCGCAGAATGGATTGCCAACGGGGTCGAAAAATTCTGGAGTAGTGACCGCTTACCGTAAGACGCAGTGTTCAAAGGTCTCCTACAAGGTTGACCGTTACCTGATGGAAACCGCAAAAGTGCGCTGAATGTGAGAAAATTAGGACCTGGTGAAGTGGCGACGCTTAAGGGATGCCTCTCTCATGCTGTGGTCAACATCCGGCCAATGGTTTCTGACTTAATACCGTAGGGACCCATAGAAACTTTGGAACAGGCTAAACATAATTATGATGTACTAGCTGCCACCTGTGGCTCCACCCACGTAGAATAAACAAGTACTTCCCTCAATATCCTTATAAATAAACAGCTTATGTGTTATTCTGATGTATAAGCTATATTACTGTAAAGTTTCATCAAAATCCATTAAGCAGTTTTTGCGTGAAAGAGTAGCAAACATCCATCCATTCATTCTCACAAACTTTCACGTTTATAATTGTAAGTAGGATAAGTTTTATCTTTCATGTACAGTTAGTTTGCTGATCTTAATGATAAGTTGCTAGTAATCTTTCAAGGAATCTATCACTACGATCAAACTTCGTTTGCATAATCCAATAACGAGTGTTTAATTCAATGAAACCGAATGAACTAAACGTTTATTGTTAAACTGTATGTATGTTTGTGCGGTCAGGCGTGATCGTGAATGGTAAGTATTGTGATGGACGTATGGACGATGGATTAGATTGGGGACGATCAATCCTGTGCCTAGACATCACATTGATGATCTTAAAGTTATGTATGCAACGATATGTCTTAGTTTTAATCTCCGACGGAAAAAGAAGGGTGTTATAAGTTTGATGTGTGTATCTGTGTATTCATGTATCTGTCTTTGGCATCATAGCGCCTAAACGGATGAAACGATTTTGATTTCGTTTTTTGGCTTGAAAGGTGACTTTATCGTGAGTTCTTAGATGTTGTTTGATGAAGATCGGATCAGCCGTTGCTGTGGGCGTTTTACTTCTTGAATCGGGGTGTTTTCGCAAGATATCGTGTCGTAATTACGTGCTCAATAATATATTTTCGATTGAAGCGTGTCTACTACTAAATAAATTATGTAGCAAGAAATAAAAATGTGTCGCGGTTTTTTTTTACTTACTGGATAAGTATTTTGTTTAGAATTTTATAGAGGTTTTTTAATGTTAAAGATCTTACTTTCAAATTTCTCTTTTTTGCGTCTGCCGCGATGTTGTCGGACATTTTTCGGTACTTATATTGTGTCTGTTATTATCAGTGATTCAGTGAATCGCTGATAGGCTTCATGACAGGCACTAAGCAAACCACACCCTTCAATTAATCAATTGCTTCGAAATTGGTTTCAAATGCCGTACAGTTGCTGTTAAGAGACTAATTCTATTGTTGCCGCTCTTTATGTCTTTGCATTTGTTTATGTCGAGCAGAATTCGTTCATGATAATTTAGGAAATGAGAGCAAGATACGCAGAGTATTGTGTACTTAGGAAATTAATCCTTGAGTTTTAAGGGCCTACATCCGCTTTAGTGCCGTAAATCGGTTACTTTCTTAAGCATACTCCTTAGTAACGGCTAAGTTAAAAAATTTGAAAAATAATATATTTTGTAGCGTGAACTACAATAAATTGATAATGATAGGTGATAATGTCGTGTTATTGTCGAGATATAGGGGAAAGGGCAGTATTTGGGGGCTGAGTCACCCGCGTCCGTAGGTGAGTACCCCTTTTGTTACCCTACACGTGGTCCCCGGGTGGTGCTAAACAGGTGACACAAACTGGTGGTAGGTTTCGGCCGAAGGCTTGCGACCACCCACCGAGCAAAGACGTACCGCCAAGCGGCCTAGCCGTGTTCCGGTACGATGCTCGGTGTAGCCACAAGAGGAGTTGGGTCGAGATAGTTGTTCCATTGCAGGCAGACCAGCCTGACTCGCGTTGTTATGGGCCAATCGTGGGACTAGTCGCGGAGGGTAGCGGGATCCGAGGCACGGTGCGCCGCTGGCCGACCGCAGGTAGTTGGGGGCCCAAGTAGTGTGCCAGCCACACACGAAAGGCTGCCCCGCCAACTGTCGAAAAATCCCGGGATGCGCCATCGTGCTGGTTGGCGACCAGATGAGAGTGCCCGATGGACATTCCCGGGGGGGCTCGGGCGTCCCCGCAGTCTCCAGACTAGTCCCCCAATGATGACGTCCTATCTGCGCGTGTCTGAAGGTTGCCAGCGTGGAACCTCATCTCACTTCCTTCTCCTCACCTTCCTTCACTCACTGCAATAATGCCAAGGAACAAAAAGAGAAAAGCTGAACAGCGGCAGCACTCACTCTCACATAAGGTTCACCTCAGTAACATCCGAGGTCTTCACTCTAACCTTGATGCAGTCCACCATCATCTGGAGACTGATAAACCAGCGCTTTTGTTCCTTTCGGAGACGCAGATCGGATGTCCGTCAGATGTGGCGTATCTTTCTTACCCAGGGTTTACCCTGGAGCACAGGTTCAAGCCACGTGCGGGTGTATGCATGTACGCCCGTGACGACATCTGTTATCGGCGTCTCCGAAACCTTGAAGACTCTCGATTCTCAGTGCTCTGGGCCCTGGTTGACACAGGCCTAGATAAGATTATCTATGCTTGTGTCTATAGGTCGCACAGCGGAGACATGGAGACAACCGGGCTTATACATTACCTTAGTGAGGCGGCTGATGAGGCTCAGCAACGGTACCCAACCGCCCAATTGGTGATACTGGGGGACTTTAATGCCCACCATCAGGAGTGGCTCTTCCCGTACCAGTACACTGACCATGCTGGGCGAGAGACGCGAAAGCTTGCGCTAGCGTTAAATCTTACTCAGCTGGTCCAGGGGGCAACGAGGGTGCCGGATGTTGAAACGCATACGGCTAATTGCTTGGACCTTCTGCTGACCACAGATCCAGACCGTTACTCGGTGTCGGTATCTCCACCTTTGGGTAGTTCCGACCACTGTCTGGTGAAGTCTGTATCCGTCTACTCCCCGCCCGATCCCAGCCCAAGAGGCACCCGGCGGGTATGGCGGTACAAGTCAGCAGATTGGGATGGCATGCGATCTTTCTTCGCATGCTATCCTTGGCAGCTTTGCTTTTCTTCGTCTGATCCCACGTCGTGCGCGGACGGATATTAATGCCGGGGTCCCTCAGGGGTCGGTACTCTCAGCGACATTGTTCTTGCTGCACATAAATGAACTGCTGAAACCCGGCACCTTTGGGTATGCAGATGACAGCACTGTTGCTGAGAGATACTTGTCCAATGCTCGTGCTACCGGGCCTCAGATCCAGTCTCTCCGGGAGGCCATGGTGGAGCGCTTGAACCTGTCCTTGCAGGCAGTCTCCGAATGGGGCGATGCCAATCTGGTCAAGTTCAATGCCGCAAAAACACAGGCGTGTCTCTTCTCCGCGAAAAAGAGCCAATTTCACCCGGCTCCATCTTTCCGAGGTGTAACCGTACCGATAACAGACCATCTTGAGCTTCTTGGCGTAACGTTGACATCGACACTTAATTTTGGCCCATACATTGAGGCAAAGGCTCAGTTGGCTGCCAAAAAGTTGGGGATCCTTGCGAAGGTGAGACGGTACTTCACGCCAGAACAGCTGCTTAAGTTGTATCAAGCGCAAGTTCGATCTTGCATGGAGTACTGTTCTCATCTCTGGGATGGATCTGCCAAGTACCAGCTTGATGCTCTAGAGTCGATCGAAAAACGGGCCAAGAGGCTCATCGGCAATGAGGCACTGGTCGAGTCAAAGCTCCAGAGCCTTGAACATCGTCGTCGAGTTGCCAGCTTGTCGGTTTTTTATCGGTTGCATTTCGGAGAGTGTGCGATGGAATTGCATGATCTAATTCCGCCTAGCCCGTTTCATCATCGGACTACAAGACGTACGGCGATGCGCCATCGGTACATGGTGGACATCCCACCCATACGCACTAAACGTTTTGGAAATACTTTCATTATGCGTACAGCTAAGGAGTGGAATTCCCTGCCGGAGTCTGTGTTTCCAGATAGCTACAACCTCGGAGTCTTTAAGTCAAGAGTGAATAGGTTACTTCTAGGCAAGCGTGTTACACCGTCGACCACATCATCGCTTACCATCAGGTGAGATAGTGGTCAAGCGCGAGCCTATCTATAATAAAAAAAAAAAAAAAAAAAAATTAATGAAACGACCGTTTCCGCCGAGTAGCTTGTCAGTACTAATTTTATTATAAGGTTTTGCATTAAAGTAATTTGTCGAAATATGATACGATGACTCGTACATATTTAATATTGATTCATGTACATTATTTTTAACACAAGGTTTTTTCGTGTAACTTTAAAATAATTTATATTAAATAAATAATAATAATATTGAATTTATATTTTTTTTCTTTTTATTGTTTTGCTTTAAAATAAATATTTTTTTCGCAAAACGACTTGGATGTTTAAAAATATTTTTACACAGAAAAATTGATGGCTGGAATTTCTTCATAACTAACATAGCATATGTAAATCAAATAATAGTTTGCAAACAAAACTGTTCAAAAGGAGGTTCAATATTGATATTTTGGCATCGAGCGGGCGCACGGCCAGTACTGCGTTAACATTGGGACGTATATATAGACTTAAGCTGTTCGTGTATTTTCTTCACATCATATTAATAAGGATAAGTAGGGAACAAAATAAGAAGGAATATTACGAAAATGAATCCTATTTTCATGGTGAATCCATAAAGAAAATTTATTTTTAAATTTTTGTTAATGCGATGTATTTTATTTAATTTTTATTATAATAAGCGTAGAACGATTTCACGGGAGAGAGTAATAATATTATGTTAATTAAATAAAACAAATTCCTTATGAATTAAATATAGCTGTAATATAAACATTAAACTACACTGGCCTTCAAAACTTAGTACTTCACGTTTGAAATTGCAATTTCTCCTAAACTATAGAAGTCAGAGTTTTGAAATAATAAAAACATTTTAGTCATAGAAAATTAAATGAACTTCCTTTTAATTTATAGATTTTTTATTATTCATTAGTAACGTTTTTAACTTAATAAGGAATAAAAAGGATAATTTTAAATGTTAATAATACACAAGTAAAATTGTAAATTATTTTTAAATTTTGAAATTTTACATGTTTATTATTACGACACATCCATGTACAAAGGTCCATTTGAGGGACTAAGTGCGGAAACCAAACCCCCCTAACATAGAAAATAGAAATTATGATACATTTCTATTTCATGATACATAATTTATCTATTACATAGTAGGCGGTAATACGCTTCGATCGGCAATCTATTGAACACGTAATTATGACTCGATATCTTGCGTAAACACCCCGATTCAAACAGTGAAACGCCCATAACTTCTGAACGGCTGAACTGATTTTATACAAACATAGCTAAGAACACTCTCGACAAAATCACCTTTCAAACAAAAAAAAACTACATCAAAATCGGTTTACTCGTTTGGACGCTACGATGCCACAGACGCACATATAAAAAAAAACACAGATACACAGCAACACACGTCAAACTTATAACACTCCTCTTTTTCCGTCGGGGGTTAAAAGTTGTTATAAGAAGTTTTTCAGCAGAGCCCGAGGACACACGTTATTAAAATTTAATGGCGTAAAATATACTTATAAATGTTGTTTGAGTTTTTGTAGTAAGTTAAAAATGGTTATTTATTGGTTGTTATCTTTTTTAAGTTAAACACGTTACTTTAATGTGATCAATACTGTAATACAGTATAATGTTTATTCTATAATTTCAAAAGAAGTGTATGAAATTTTATATAAATGGTTATTTCATTCAAAACTCTGAATTCTATAGTTTAAGAGAAAATGTAATTTCAAAAGTGTGCTACTAAGTTTTGAAGGCCGGTGTATATAGCCTAGCTTCTGCCAGCGGCTTCGCCCTCGTTAAGTGTTTTCTTCTCCCCAGGGAACATTACATTTGGCATATGAATATAATCTATCGCCGTCCAGCCATTCTGGAGTGATTAAGTAACAAACATACATCCATACATCCATCCAAACTTTCGCATTGAGAATATATTCTTACCATCAGGTGAAATTAACGGTCAAGCGCGAGGCGTTCCAAAAAAATATTTTATCTGATTTTGCAGCGTTTTTAGGGTCCCGTACCCAAAGGGTAAAAACGGGACCCTATTACTAAGACTGCGCGATCCGTCTGTCTGTCTGTCCGTCTGTTACCAGGCTGTATCTCATGAACCGTGATAGCTAGAGAGTTGAAATTTTCGCAGATGATGTATTTCTGTTGCCGCTATAACAATAAATACTAAAAACGGCATAAAATTTATATTTAAGTGGGGCTCCCATACAACAAACGTGACTTCTTTGCCGTTTTTTGCGATAATGGTACGGAACCCTTCGTGTGCGAGTCCGACTCGCACTTGGCCGGTCTTTCTATATACATTTTCAATCAATCTACC
Source organism: Anorthoa munda (assembly GCA_945859665.1). NCBI lineage: Eukaryota > Metazoa > Arthropoda > Insecta > Lepidoptera > Noctuidae > Anorthoa > Anorthoa munda. Next base: position 3,248,188 of record OX243901.1, on the reverse strand, counting down.
TAGCCATTTCCCAAAAATGTTGGGGCTGGCGTATTTTACATGGAATTACTGGCTATCTTACATCCACAACCCAGTAGCTGGGTATGCAGTTTTTCTGGTTTCTCCCTACCTACAGGTAGGGAGAAACCAGAAAATCCAAAAACCAGAAAAAGTTGCTTAACCTTATAGATCGACCCGTGTGGCTGTTATAACTTTCGTCAAATTATGCCCTTAAATGATTTTAAACTTCTTGTACCTTCCAGGCATTGCGTGGCTAGTGATACCATTTAAGATGGCTAACTACGATTCCCTCTGGCCAATCCACTCCTGGAGACTGTTCCTGGCGCTCTCCAGCATACCAGGGTTCATATCCGGAGGATGGGTGCTGTACCTTCCCGAGAGCCCCAGGTTGCTGTCAGATACTAACAGAAGTGAAAAGGCTTTGAAGATCCTGGCTTCTATTTATAAAGCAAATCATGGTGGCAGTGCTGAGTACAAGGTAAATATAAGCAAAGATCTCAGATCTCTTAGACTTTTTCTATATCTTGTATGACTGATGCAGTTCCCCGACCTACCCGAATGTCCTTTCTTTGGTATTGTTCGTCAATTCGTTGAGCTCCTTAAATGGCGAGTTGAGCTGCATGGTTATTGACAAATGCGTGCACTGACTGGACAGGTCCACTCAATCTAGCTGGTTCTTTCCTCAAAAGTTCACTTCAGACATCTGTCCACATGGTCTTCACATGATCTAACCAAGATTTTGTCTGGACTTTAAAAGAGACTTTGATCTCTGAGTTTGTTTCGGCCTTTCTTCTCAGAGAAGTCAGACAGGAAACGCCGACCTCATCTAGTTTTAAAAATAAGATCGACATGTAAAAGTGTTTGTACAAACCAACTTAAATGCAGATATAAAATCATTTATCATTTATCCCCAACTCTCTGTGAAAACTGCCACTTGCTATATACTACCAAAGATATGCATGTCTGGAGTGTTAGCTCGTGGATCAGATTAGTGGACTGTATAAAAAGGCGGTTGGTTTTGAAGCCGTTATATTTAAATTACATTAAGACTGTCCCGGACAAACAATGTGAGATTCGTAAGAGGTGTCGACTGGTGCGGTGGAGTCCGTGGTAGCGAGTGATCGCAGAGCCGCGCCGCGTCGCCGCCGCACTGCGCACTCACACACTGATGCGGTGTCGGTCACGCAGATGTGTGTGCAGCGTAGACGGCGCGCTCCGGCCGGCCGAAGTGTTGGGTACATTTCCCAACAGGAGCTTACATCAAATATGGAATCTCTAGCCTTGGACATAGAACAGTTCAAAATACCAGTCATTGATGACGAAGCCATCTGCGGTTTAATACTGAATATTCTGGAGTAATTAACTGCAATGCACTCAAAATAATGTGTATTATTATTTATTTATTTCCACCTCATGTACAATGGTGATACATAGGCGGACTTAATGCAGCAAGGGATTCTTTACCCGTCAACATTTGGGTTAAAAAGGACACAACAGTGGTAGGTACAAAATAAAAAATATGAATAACAATTAAAATCGGATAATTAATAAACTAACTAATAAAATACATAAATAATTTCTAAAACAATAGACTAATAAATATTATAATATAATTCAAATTGTAAATGAGACAGTTTAAAATATAATAACTATGACGAAGACCGAGCTATGTATGAGAGGACAAGTAATAGTTCCGGATTCTACGATTAAATGAACATTTTCTCAAACATGCTTGGAAATTTGAGCATTATTTTGACAACCTTCTTCGAGATAAATCGCAATTGCAGTACTGGCCAAATACAAGCGGGCAGCGGCCGGCAAAAGTTGTATGAAAATCCATATATGTCGTGTCTAGCGGCCAAATAAATTACATAGTAAACTCATATCTGTCGTGTTTAGCGGCCAAATAAATTACATAGTAAACTCATATCTGTCGAGTTATTTAAAAATGGAACGATCTTTTACTCCGAAACATGGCAACCAAGGAGGTAACTTATCAAAGGTTTTATTTAAATTTCGAACTGGCTTGCATATAGACAGCTGTTTATAGAAAAAAAAATAAACACTTTAACACGGGAATAATTAGGTTGTTCGTCATTGATTTTGAAAAGTAATTGTATTTGACAAAATGAGTTTTAGGTGATACTTAGTTTTAATTTCCGCGCATTATTTGAGAAAAGTACTATACAAGCCTTGGCCACAACTAGGCATTGCTGGACTTAGGTATGGGCCTCGGCTTCGCCTCGGCCCCCATTTACACGTTCGTACATCAATGCCACTTTTGCTGGCCGCTGCAGTAATGTGCGCAAAGTAAGCACGTGCCAAAGTTTTCTAGTTGAGACAGTGTAGGAATTAGATAGAAACCCAGTGCGACGAGAAGGAATATGGAGAAGTAAGTTTTTGGAAGCTCGATGGTTAAGACCGTTCGAACTGCCCAACGCTTTAAAATATTGTTATAAATAATCGGGACTACAAGGATCGTTCATGATGGCGAAGATTATGCAGAGGGATCTAAGGGATCTCCTTACTGTCGAAAAATGTTCAAAAACGAAACAATTATTATTTTAAACGTTAAAAATAATATGTCATGTAATTAGAACACAAACTTATTTACTTGCAGATAAAGAAACTAATCCAAGACGAGGTGTTCGTGGGCAAGACCCTGAGTAGTGAGGAGAGCAGAACCAAGGTCTTGTTCCTGAGCGTCATCAAGGACCTTAAGACGTTCGTTTCCAAGAGCTACGCTGTCAAGTCCAGTCTGATACTCTTCATGTTCTTCGCTAATATGTCAGCGTAAGTATTGTCTACCAAAGCTTATATATTCGACTGTTAAACTTAGAAAGATATGTGTAAAACTAAACTATTGGTTCAATCACTCATTTTACTTTTATAATAATTTCAGAGGCTTTGGCCTAAACATGTGGATTCCAGAGCTCCTCCTCCGCATCCAGGGTCGAGAGTGCAAGCTAACAGCATCAACAGCTAAGCCAGAAAACGCGAGACTCTTCAACGCTACAGCCCATTGGAAGGACTTGAAGTATGATTCCTATGGCAAGGAGATTCCCATCCCGGGGTTCAATGATACCAGCTATGATGATCATTTTGGACAGAGCAGCACTTGTGATGCTACTATTGATCAGGAGGTGAGGGTCGTAATTTTATGAGATTCCATAGAAATATTTAACTTTTCTTTTAATTTTACCGTCATTATATCAAATAAGGAAGAGCCTTTTTAGTAGCCGATTTCCATACCCGAAGGATCCAAACGGAGCTCTATTGCTGTCACTCACGTATCCGTCTGTGCGTTTGTTTGTCCGTCTTTCTGTCTGTAGTCTGTCACACAATTTTGTTCCGAGGAATTTTGTAACTTCCTATTGAGCTTGAAATTAGCTGATCATGCTTATTATTACGTATATTTTACTAGCAAATACCAATATTATATTGATTAACCAGAATTTTCTTTGGTACGGAACCCTAAACGAGCAAAGTAACGCACATGGCCGGTTGTTGTCTCACAGCGGGATAAATGGAATTACATATTGGGAATTACAATATAGTCCCTACTATTATCTGAAGAATAATGAATTAGACATTGTCTTAGGTGAAAATATATTTGCACAGTTTAGTTTTGTTTAGATTTATCGAAAATGTTGGATCTTGTCAAAGATTTCACGTCTAAGAGGTCTGATACAATGGAGATTGTTTGCAACGTCATAAGGTTTACTAAGTTCCATCCAAATCCACCTAACCTAAGCTTTTCCTGGACCATATGTAACAAGAGCCTTTTAATCTTCCAGGTATTCACTTCAGGCCTCATAGTCGGTGCATGCTGTGTCCTCGGCAACGCTGCATGTGCAATCCTATGCGCTCGAGGTGGTGCCTTAGGCGTTCGTCGTGCAGCCATAGCTTGTACAGCTGTATGTGCCCTCGCTAGCGCCTGCTTAGCAGCCACAGCCTGCTCCTGTTCGAGTTTCAATAAGATAGCGGTTGCAGCCGCTGCAGCGCTGAATGCAGCGTCCTTAAACGGAAATGTACTCTTGATACGGCTGCTGTTGCATGCTCTACCGGCGCGGTTGAGGTAACTGATATTGTTTTTGTGATTTCATCTAATTAAAATTTTCCATCTGAGTAGATCCCTGTTTCGAACTCTTTGAAAGCAATAAAATAAATAACACTGAAGTAAAACGCTATGCAAAATAAACGATTGGATATGGAGCTCGAATGTTATTCTTATTTAATAGATATATTTTATTATAAATTATCTCACAGAACCGTAGCACAGGAGTTTAAAGTATCCAGATGCAGGTCATGGTCTATCCATGTTTAAAATTTTGTCCAAATCCGTCCAACGGCTGGTTGAGACTCGATTAACAAATATCGTCATATTATATTAGTACAATTAGAATTGGCTAAAGCTAGATACAATAATTTGCAGTATGAAGCTATCGGATATGTTCCTTCTCTCTTTTGTCTTTAACGATATCTATAACATATTCTTCACTCCCTTTCAGTGGTCTCGGTGTGTGTTGGGGAGCCTGGTGGGGCCGAGCTGGCGGAGTAGCATCAAATCTGGCAGTGGGAGCGTTACTAGACTTCTCCTGTCCAGCACCTTTCATAGCAGTGGGAGCTTTACTTGCGTGTAAGTATTTCATTTTTACTTCCTCATACTTCTTCATTTGTACCAGTTTATGTAGGGGTTACCATGGGTTAGCGTAACATTTTTTCGTTTTACATACAATCATCTCATCAGAGATAACATCTCTATCATTTATCATCTCAAGATATTAAGCCGCATCATCATACAATTCATCCATCGTTTCTTTATGTCCCCTTCTCTTATACTATCCTTATTCTTACTCCGACCTTCATCTGTGACAGAAACATAGTAGATAAATAAAGATGATGTTAATGGCATTTTCTTTAATATAGTTTGGTTATTTATTAATAATGCTGCTTGAAGTCCATTGTAACTTACCCAATGATTCTTCCACAGTATCAATCGGTGCCATCATGGTAATAAAACTTGGAGAAGAAAAACAAGACATAAGTCAGAAGACAGAAGAAGAACCAGACCTAGGACAGGAGAAGAATACGGGACTAGACAGATATATATCCACGTATATGTAGCTTTAGGAAACAATAGTCAAGCCAAGTATAATTCAGTAAAACTGATAGGTGACATTAATTGTATTAATGGTCTATGTAAAAATTACAAAACGTAATGTTTTTTGTATGATTAGTGCCAGTCCGTCCGTACCTATAGCAGATTTATATTTCTGATTTTATGATATGATGATCACTACCTAACTTTAAACAAGTTGAAAATATTATTATAGCCATTTTTAATCCGCTCAAAAAGAAGATTTCTAAAACTGGGAAGATAATTTATATTCCATGGTATATATAGATTTGATTTAAAGTCCTTAAGTTGACAATTCTCGTATTCTAAGGAACTTTCGCATTTTCAAATCAGTCGTAATATCTAAAATGACAAAGATACTTGTACACCTACATTTTGACAAGTATTTAATATTGATTGTCACCGAGATGAAATTACAACTTGAATGTGAAGGCTTTTGAGTAATAAAATTGGCCTATATGTGTAAAATTTTAAGTTCCTAAACAGATATTATAAGGTTTAGAAAAAGTAATTATAACCCGACAGGGAGAATGTTCCACCAACACCCTACTGCCCTTTTTTATAGGATGTACCTATTAAATTGTTTAGCAAGTATGAATCTCGAATCACATAATTATTGCCTTAAACTTATCTAGGTAAGTTAATGAAAGTACTGTGTCTTATAACTTTAATATAACGTAAAAGTAGACCGTTAGGGTTGTACATACTAAACATGATTTGAACCTTCATCAATATAAGCACACTGCAGGGGAGTCTTGAAGTCCAAAAAAATATTGTTTAGAAAGGAAAAATAAACTGGTAAAACCACTTTTTCATCATCGTATTAGCCAAAATAAGTCCACTGTTGGAAATAGAACAATTTAATCGATTTAGGAACCATCTTATAAATTTTCAAGAATCAGTTAAATAAGTTGAAAATGACGTTATTTGAAAATCAAGTAAATTCATACATATCAACAATTTTAATATAATATGCATCAGCAAATGACACGAGAAAAATTTAATTTAGAATTAGAGATAAATTCAATTCATCGCCATAAACTTAAGTATCGCAGTAATGGAGTTGATTTTTAATGGGTTGCAATGTAATTTGAAATTTGTAATTTATGACAAATTTTATAATTATCTCAAATTCTGAATTCAAGATAGGTAATTTAATTTACGTTTTGTTCCAACAATGTAAAAGAAACCTAATTAAGTAGAATAAGATCTCGTAATTTTAAGGTTTTTGTATTTATTTTAGGTAATTATCAAATTTAATGTAAAATATATTTAAGTGTCTTTTTAAAAGAAACAAAAATTATGAAGGCTCTTATCACAGACGCGACGTGACAATGCGACACAATTTAACAATCCAAGTATGATAGGACACAGGATTTCTAAATATATTGGTATTTTTTTTGGAATATATCAAGGTAAAATCTAACCATGAAAAAATAAAAAAATCACTATGCGTATTTTTATTCATAATTTACTGTTGAGAGCAGTTCTTCAGTATTTATATTTTTGATCGCATAACTCGACAAAATCTAGGGCATGAAAAAAATTTGTTGCTTTACGTCTGTCTGCGGAAGACTTAACAAACGAACGTAGCGATTAGCCCCTATGTGTAGTTTTTTCTACACCAGTGGCTCTTAACATTTGGCATTTGATGTCAGCGATGGCGCTAGTCCAAATGCCAAAATATAAGGGATTAATCACGTGACATTTTTATAGTGATAAACCCATACATGTTTGACATTTTTACAATCGTTATCGCGACGCTTTTGTTGATAGAATATCACTCGTCTAAATCTAGAGCCTCAGAATATTATTTGTTCAAAAACATTCACAATTTACTCTGTGATTTAAATAAATTATGAGCGAGTTCAACTTGATGACGTTGAAAACGTGGATAAGAAAATATATGATAAGTGTATTATTTTAGATAACGCTTTACAAATAAAAAGTTAAATAAATGCCATTATTTATCTAATATATATTCTTTTATTTTTTTATAAACGGCCTTCTAAAACTACTTTAACATGGTATTATATTTTATAAAAGATAGCTTGATCACTCTGCGACAGTTGTTAGTATCAATACAGTAACAATAGTGCTTGACAGGCTAACAATAACGTAATATTAACGTATACGTCAGTTTGACATATGTCGCAGAGATCAAGCTATCTTTTATAAAGTATCGAGAAAATATACTTTGTATATTTTAAAACACTTTTCAATAGGTAGATTAGGATATGGAAATAATTTTAGTTTTCACAAGATGAAATAATTGTTTTTATAAACAGCCTTCTAAAACTACTTTAACAGGATATTAAGGAAAATATACTTTTGTATACTTTAAAGCACATTTCAATAGGTATATAGAAATAATTTTAATTTTTCATAAGACGAAATAGTTGACTTTACAAAGACAACTAAACATTTTAATAACATACATAATGGTAATCTTAACATAATTAAGTAAATAATAGAACTACGAAATAATACAAAAATATTTATAAAAATATAATTCCATCATATCTCTTGTATTGATATATTAACACAGACAGTTCTTTGCTGTATACTTACTTGAAATAATTTTTCTAATTAATTTAATGAGGAACTATCACAACCTGGTTTTATTATCATTATAATTATAAACGGAGGTCGGTTCAGTTTTAATTTCATAAACATTTTTACAGCATCCAAAAAAATAGCATCACAAACCCTTTCGATTAGTTTGAAATTAGTGTGAACTAACTTATTACCGCGGCTTTCTCCCGTGGCAGATCCAACAGAAACCGTGCATTTTCTCGAGTACAAAAAATCTACAACATTCAAATGTTTTCACTGTTCAAATTTAACACTAAGCTTCCGACTGAAATTTTTTTCGTAATCAGTACATCGATGGTAAGCTTTTTGAAACAAACTGTTTTTCCTCTTTATAATATTTTGAACTTTGTGTACTTCATTCTGATTGATTGTATTAAGTTCAGCACCATTGTTTACTTATTCAGCCTAGAAACTCACAATACTTCATCAGTTCGTCAGACGTTCTATTTTTCTTACCTATCTGCTTACTACATAAAATAAATCACAGATATAAGCTTTCATCACCACATTACATATCTATACAGTTATACTGCGTCTGGTTTGGTAACTGCTGGTTTGTCCGGTGGTAAAAACCATGCTGCTACAGCACTACCTGAAATAAGAAATTATATGAGTTGAAAAACTACAAACAAGGGTCAGTTGATAGAGGACAAAATATTGCGAACATAGTGGTCCATTGCTGGTCAAATGGAAATAGGCAAAGCTGGGCACTAGAATCAAACTATTAGTATCTGGACGTGCTCTGCTCGGGTGAAAATATAGAAAACGACGTTTTCTAAAAATTAAACCTAGCTAGATCGACCCCGAAACCCCCTGCATCCTAAATTCCATGAAAATCGTTGGAGCCGTTGCCGAGATTCAGATTTAATATATATATACAAATATACAAGAATTGCTCGTTTATAGGTATTAGATTAAAATTTTACCTTTAAATTTTGACATTCAAAAGTTTAATTACCTAATTTAAATAAATGATTTGATTTTGACTTTGGCGCTACAACACCGGTTTTTTGCCTTTCATCCAGTCTATTCCAGTAACCTTTATCTCACATGTAATAGTTTCGTCTACTTTCATCCTTATCTTATATTTTACTGCGGTTTTCCTTAAAACGGCTGCTAATTTAGTAGACCTCTGCTGGGTTCTGGGATTCATCAATCAATATATAAGATTACTTACTTAACACAAGTAAAGACCACAAGTAGAAGGTGATCTGACAGTGGTTGAAGATCAGGTTCCCAACCACGTTGATACCGATAAACGTGCTGCTCCGACCCACCATGATACTAAGGCAGGTGGCCATTCCCCTGGAATAATAAAAGATTTTGTATGAAAACATGAACAGTAGGAAGGACACCAGCGCCTGTAGCCAAGTTGGCAATCTACAATCGATAACGCTAGTAGAAAACGAATCAATGTATGGGAATGACACATCTGATCGTAAAGTCACGTGGTCGGACCATACAAATAGAAGGCGTTAACGATTGTAGAAAGAGATTCGATACGAAACGTTTGTAACTTGGCTAGGGGCGCATGGTAGAAATTCAGAATAATGTGTATAAAGAAAATGTGCCTTGGAAAAAACTGTTAGCATGAGTAAAACCAGACAAAGACTTACTTTCCGATTGCGTGATTTGGTGTTTCGGTCCCATTGAGAGCTATTTACTAGTAGTTTTGTAGTTCAAGAAGAGCTACACTCATTACTTTAGAAGCAGAGAAAACTAACTATTATCTCTCGATGGGACTGCCCTGTGACTAATTAGGACAGTGGCCGGCTTTCCACAAGCAAAGTTACGACATCAAGTGTACAATATTAAAAAAATAAATAAATAAAGTGTACAATATTTTGACGCATTTTAGGAACTAAAAGATAAATTCTAATGGAAATGGTGTTAAGCTGCAAGTAGAAAATTGTTAACTTACCTAAAAGAAGTAGGATAAATATCCACAAAATAAGAAGCCAGGATACCCATTCCTAAGCAAGTACAGGTGAACACCATGAAGAAGAACACGCTAGAGATAGGTTCTGGCACCAGGTTGAGCATGGTCCCGCTGATTGAGGAGAGGCAGAGGATGCAGATCAGCACCACCCTCCGCCGGTTTTGGAGGTAGGAGATGAGGAAGTTGAAGAACGCGAAGACTGATTGAGAGGCGATGAGGGTCAAGATCACATTGTGTTCTACTTTACCGGTGCAGACTTTTATGGTCTGGAACAAAAAAGTGGTCTTTAATATGCCAATTTTTCAAATTATAAAAAAGTGACTATAGCTGCATAGCTATAGTCACTTTATAATAAAAATAAAAACAAAGTAAAGAGAAAGAAACCACGCCGGTGGATGTCGGCGTACAACAAAAGCCGTTCAAGGTATGCAACTATAAAATTATATTGTTACTTATAATTGTTAGTCATTGTCAGTTTAGTTGCGGAAATTGGTGAAGCGCATCACACCGCATCTTTGAAGTTACCGACTCGCGGCGGATCCGCACGCATCGCTACCGACTGGTCTGCGCTTCCACAGACGACAATCTTCCCATGGTGCGTCGGTGCGGGATGTTCCGCGTCCGTCCGCAGAATCACGCACCGTGGAATGCATGCCGGCTTTACATGGTACTTAAACATAACGGTTAATTATAGGTGGTGTGGGTGTGGTAAGTGCTCTTCTGTCCAACCTTTCTGGGATTACAGGCGTGATGTTATTCATGGAACAGAATGCCACTTAGTACCTACATACTCGTACATATAACGCAAAATATTTTTACCGACATTCTTTCTATACGTTTTGATACTCACAATGTCTTCGGTAGTATTCATGCTGATCAGCTCACAGATATTGCCCGCCCCGGTACCAGTCTCCATGGACAGTCTGATCACGTCGAGAATGTGTGGAAGCCATACTAGGAAGCTGTTGTTCCTGTTAACGATAAAAAAATATTTTAGTACCCTTAGAATGTGGCAACATGTTCAATTTGTATAGGCTTTTCTCTATGTTAGGGTCGGCTTCCGGACAATTTTGGCTTCTTTAGACGTATATATTTTCCAATGTTAACGCAGTAAAGTCCTCGCCAAACTTCTTGGCCGCCCTGAAGTTGGTTTACCGCATGCGCGAGGCACGAAACGGTGCTGTTTTTTTTTGAGATTTACTACTGCGCAGTCATTGTAGCCAACTTCAGGGCGGCCAAGAAGTTTGGCGAGAACTATACTGGTCGTGCGCCCGCTCGATGCCAAAATATCAATATTGAACCTCCTTTTGGACAGTTTTGTTTGCAAGATATTCTTTGATTTACGTATGCTACTTTAGTTATGAAGAACTAGCCATAAATTTTCTGTTTGAAAATATTTAAAAAATCCAAGTAGTTTTTGCGGAATATCCAAAAGTAGCGAAAAATTTCATGTTATTAATTATTTTTTAAAGCAAATCTATTTGTTACACGAAAAAAACATGTTTCACAATCAATGTACATGAATCATTAATAAATATATATATTTATTTTGTAACCTAGCCGTTACTAAGGAGTATGCTTTAGAAAGTAACAGTTTTTTGACATTAGAGCGGTGGAAGGCCCTTAATGGAGTATCTGGTATAACGTAATAAAACGGTATAATATAAGTAGTAACAAGTATAATAACGATTTTATTAGTTTTCTATGAAATAATTATCACACACAATTTGCCACAAACGGCCTTCCTTTGTTTGTGCCAATCTCCACGATCCTCTGCTAATGTTATCCCCGTATGGGTGATATTATTGTAAGGGATAACAATAATATCTTAATATACCTTCGCGCCGCCGGCACTCTACTTATTTCTACTTAATCAAGTCTTTGAATATGACCTACTATACTACTTGTCACTGCCATTCAACTGTGTATACGAGTATTACAAAGACGTATTCTTCATTGCTGAAGGTCGTCCTTCCTAGAAAGCTTTGATGGATTCATTTACCAGCTGTTTCCAGCCTACTCTGTCTGCTCTTGGCCTCGATGAGTCCTGCAGCCTAATTGTGTAAGTGAATTCGGCAAGGTAAATGGTTTGACCCCAAAGAGTATAAGAAATACTCAAAAGAAATACCAAAAAATATTAGGCTGCTGTTGTGGCCTTATTTTTATCCGACCATATGTTTATTATACATAGTTACAGTATAAAACCTGTCTCTCACGTGATGTACACTACGGCTACAATGTAGAACAGCTGAGCACTCCTCCAGATGTAGGTGGGTCTGAAGAGGGGGGCGCTCTGCTCATACATGGCCCGGATGAGGGACATCTCCTTCTTGGGGGTGTAGCCTTCTGAGGTTAAGGAGTGGACCTGGAATCGGAGATAGAAGATTAAGAGGCTGATACAATTTTTGATTAGAATACTGTAAATGATTCTTCCAGAGGTTGGAAGTACCCTGCTATAGTTACAACATTTTGAAAGCATAAATGCATTAAGTAGATGTAGTAAATAACGTGATGAATAGCTTTTTCTATGTTTGTGGTGTATAATTAGAGAACAATGTTCAAATGTACATGTTTTCTTAATGCGAGAAACTAGTCAAGGCGCATGTCTCCATAGCCCTGTATTCTAGCCTAAACACCATTCAAAAATTAGCAAAAGTGTTTGACACGTTCTGAATTCGATTTTTTTTGGGACAATCCCATCGCACTATTCCCAAACCACTGCAACTCCTGAAAGCCAGAATCAACAGTGGCGATCACCAGAAAAGCGCCGAAGCAATGAAGCTCGACGAAGTCCCGGAGAATGAATTTAACTGTCTTGGATCCCGCAACGAAATTAATCAGAAATGAATAATGGAGGAGTAGGAAAAATATAAATTTCCACTTCCCTCCATATCAAGCAGGAGACAGAACAAACAAGGCCACTAGACACAAAGGGTCGTTTACAACTGGGATAAGCCCAGTTGCCTAGCACCACGGATAAAAATAAGAATTAATATTAATGGGTCCTAACATTGTGAGCTGTTATGTTTGATTCCAATAATAGGTAAGGCAGAAACGCTTGAACGCACGGAAATTTGTTCTAGTTTCCACAAGATCCGTATAGTAAACAACTCCTGAGGTAGCCTCTATATTATTCAACATAATATTACGTTCATTCTGCCAAAGAATACACTCCCATAAGATATGATGTGCAGATTGTTTATATTCGCTGTCAGATGTAGAACTCTGATATAAAGGCGAGGCAACGAGCTTGAAGAAAAACAATTTATTTTACCATGCCCTGTGAGAAATTGGGCAACACAGTGATCCACCTCCAGCCACGTCGTGGCCAGCCGCACGCGAACGGATGGAAAGAATTGGTGGAGATGTCGGCTCTTGATGGAATTATCCCACCTACATTGCCATTCGGATAAAAGTTCCTCCCAGACGTCAATAGGTGGTTTAAATAATCTAGAGATTTTCTCACGGTCACTCCGCGTTAAAAAGTTCGCGTCCATGGTATCTCGTTAGGAATAGTACATTGCAGCACGTCGCTGCACTTCAAGGTCGACCGGATGTACGCCAGCAAGTACCGGTAAGACCTCAGTACTAACCGTCCTGTACGCTTTGTATAAGAATATCAAAGCTAAACGCTGACTCTGAAGCAACTTACTTCGCACCGCCCCTATGGTGGCTCTATCAGCCCAAACAGGTGCCCCATAGCAAATAAAACCCAAGTAAGTAGCCCCATAAATAGTTTTTAAAGTTAAAAAAGACAGACCCCACGTAGATTTAGATATTCTCGTTAAGGCATAGTATTACTATTTTAATATGATCTGTAAATGCAAAATTCCTCTCTAACACGAGACCAAGATAGCACACGGACTGCTTCCTTTTTACGGGAACGTTATTAAATTTAATAGTAGGACACGATTTAAGATTACCCTTTAAAATGAGTTGATAAGTTTTGTGCGGAGCAAAGGTCAGGCGGTTTCGATCGCCCCACTGAGATAATAATCGTAGGCACAGATAATATAATACTAGCATACAGATACCTCATCCCATACAAAGAAACCGTGCCGACGTAACTAGTGTTTTTCGACTGCTTATTCTGGCAATTTATTGTACATCGAACGCATTCGGTTCTGTTTCACGGTGATAGATAGATGGTGTTAGCAGCGACTTGCAAGTAAAAGGGTTTACTAGGTTCGTGAATATTTTTTTCTTTAAATACAGTGACGGTTTGTTTTCTAGTATTTATTTGCACGTTTTTACAGTTTTTTTGCACCAAAATATGTTAAAATGCAAACTTTAACAATCGAGTGGAATGCCTCAGAAATTTAAAACTGCGCCATCTATTGGCATCAATTTTAAATGATCCGTCTAATAATCTTTGAAATGTGAATTAAGAGCTCAATATTCCATAAATTTGTACTTAGAAGAGTTGATTTAACAAGAACATACAATTTTTGTGTTCAATTCCAGATAATGTAAATTTTACACACATTCAATAACAGATCGAGGTGCATATCGCGCCATCTAGTGAAATTTATTTGAACCAAATTTTCTTTCTTAGCAATGAGACCCCGTGTCGTAGGCAAGTGTCAGCTAAGTTCTCGAGTCCAGCTCGAGTAATTGATTGAATGAGCAGAAGAGCGTCGTCCGCGTAATCGGTTAATGAACAGCCGTTTGGAAGAGGAATCGCGAGGAAATCATCAAAGCCTAAATTCCATAAAGGCGGACCAATAACCGAACCCTGAGGACATCCCATGGTGAGAGACTTCGACATGGAATGATGGCCGAGTTTAAGTTTCGCGGAACCATTTAAAAAGTAAGAGTAAACTAGATTATATATATATTTTTTTTATTTTTTTTTATTTGATATAGGTTCGCGCTTGACCACCATCTCACCTGATGGTAAGCGATGATGTGGTCGACGATGGATCGCGCTTGCCTAGAAGTAACCTATTCACTCTTGACTTAAAGACCCCTAGATTGTAGCTATCGGGAAACACAGACTCCGGCAGGGAGTTCCACTCCTTCGCTGTACGCTGTGTTTCTATAGCAGCCCCGAATTTTCATTTTAAGTAATAGCATTGGCCACCATGCGTTATCAAAAGCCCCAGAAATATCTAGAAAAATCCCAATACTTAATTCAGAAACCGGTCCTTAAAATCACTTCTAAACAAGACATGTTCAGTGTTTCAAACATATTTTCATCATAACAGTATCCCCATAACAGGGCAAAGAATTTCGTAATATACGCTTATTTTGTCGACCAAGCTTTGTTATCATATCATTTACCGTATATTCTTCTTTAGAACCCCTATGATTGACAGCATAAATATGCTTCAGCACATCCAAAGCCTCATCGCTTCTTCCGGAGTTAAAGAGGAACTTGGGTGACTCGCAGAAGAAGTAGATGGCGAGGGCTCCGAGACCTGATGGTAAGGCCAGGACCACGATGAGAAGTCTCCAGGGTTTGTACACGATGTTCAGCCAAGAGAGTTCCACTGCGAAGTCTAGTTTGAGGGTTGGGTAGGTGAGAACTAGAAAAGGAAACGTTAATGGAATTTAATTAAACTCACAAATAGTATTGAATAGAATATACTTTTTCTCAAACATGCTTATAAATTTGAGCATTATTTTGACAACCTTCTTCGAGACAAATTGAAATTGCTGTACTGGCCAAATACATACGAGCATTGGCCGGCAAAATTTGTATGAATATCCATATCTATCGTGAAATCAATCTGTATATATGTCGTGTAATTTAAAAATGGAACGATCTTTTACTCCAAAACATGGCAACCAAGGAGGTAAGATATCAAAGGTTGTATTTAATTTTCGAACTGGCTTACAAATATAAAGCTGTTTATTGAAAAAAAAAAACGGAACACGCGGGCAAAAATATTGTTGTTGTTGTTCGTCATTGATTTTATAAATAATTGTATTTGATAAAATGAATTCTAGGTACTACTTAGTTTTAATTTCCGCGCATTATTTGAGAATAGTACTATACAAGCCTTGGCCACAACTAGGCATTCATGGACTTACGTATGTGTGCCTCGGCTTCGCCTCGGTCTACATTTACACGTTCGTCCATCAATGCCTCTTTTGCTGGCCGCTACAGTAATGTACTATATTGTACACCAAAACAGTGACACACCTAATTTACAAAAAAAAATTTTGGCGAAATAAACAAAATCTAATGTTACCTATTAGTCCAGGAAATTTAGGGGTTTCACCTCGGAATGAGAGATAGTCGGCTATAAACTTGTGTAAACCTTTATTTTGACACCATAACACTTGTCTCAAAACGTACTTATCGTAGGGTGTCCGCCTCTACAGATATTCCAAGGTATTTTTTAGGGTTCCGTACCCAAAGGGTAAAAATGGGACCCTATTACTAAGACTTCGCGATCCGTCTGTCTGTCTGTCCTCATGAGATACAGCCTGGAGACAGACCTCCAGGCTGTATCTCATGAACCGTGATAGCTAGACAGTTGAAATTTTCACAGATGATGTATTTCTGTTGCCGCTATAACAACAA
The DNA here is from genome assembly GCA_945859665.1 of Anorthoa munda. Lineage (NCBI taxonomy): Eukaryota > Metazoa > Arthropoda > Insecta > Lepidoptera > Noctuidae > Anorthoa > Anorthoa munda. The sequence continues at coordinate 3,231,982 of OX243901.1, read as the reverse complement.
ATACTAAAAACAGTATAAAGTAAATATTAAAGGGGGGCTCCCATACAACAAACGTGATATTTTTGCCGTTTTTTGCTCGATATTAATAACGGCAACAGGTAGACGCTTGAAATATTCACAGAATGTTTAGTTATATATTTACTTCAAAAAATAATAATTATAAAACAAACGTGATTTTTATGCAGTGTTTTGCGATAATGGTACGGAACCCTTCGTGTGCGAGTCCGACTCGCACTTGGCCGGTTTTTTGGACTATATATGTTACTTCACTTGAAGAAATATAATAATAAATAAATAAATGGATACTCTCTGCTAGTAATTGGTGGTAAGGATTACCTTGCCATCCATTTCCAGGTTTCAAACCATCCATTCTTTGTTAAATTTCGAATCAATTTTCTTCTACATCTTTTTTATTCGAGTACCTTTACCTTTTTTTACCATTTTTTTTTTATTATCTCTGCTATTATTCCATACTTCTTATTCTTCTTTATATGCAAAATAGATTTTCTATAGATAACTGTTTTGGCAATCGTTCCACGAAGTTCAGATACATCCAGTCTGTCGAATAGTTGGGCAAATGGTATACTGATGTTGAACTGAAGATCGAATTAGGAAATCTAACTAAAAGACATTATGTAGCAGGCTATCAGAGCTCATAAAATTAAAGTAGAGTCAGACACGTACCACCAGCAACGGCTGGAGACAGCAGGATGAGACAGGTCATAAGTAGCATGTACCGGTTCTTCACTCGCTGGATACATGACTCTCCAACCAGGGTGTAGGTTGCCGAGTTAGCTGCACAAGCACTGGAAAGTTGAGAAAATATAATTATTACTAGCTGCAGCCAGCGGCTTCACCCTAGTGAAAGCATGAAGCAATCCATCTCTTTACAGTGTCAATGTCTATATCCTGTAAAAGAAAAGTGGCATCATAATTGGTTCAGCGGTTTTGGCGTGAAAAAGTTACAAGCGATGGTTGCTTTCTCTTTTATAATATTAGTAAGTATGTATTGTTGATGTATGATCAAAACCACTTTTACGTAACGGTTTTGTGCATTTTAGCGTACACACAATGCTATAAGCTATCAGCACTGCTATTCCCTAAGGATACATAGGCTGGCCTTACATTGTACAGAAATTACAGATATAAATCTAACAAGTTGACGCGATTGTATGTAATTCACGTGCCAAAAAACGGAGTAGATTACGATCAATGATCGTAATCTGAGATTTTCAATTACCATTATAGGCACCGGAAATCCACCGGTATCTATAAAAATGCCTTTTTATGCCATATTGAGCTGTAAAGACTGTATAGAAAAAGTTGGCTGAGGCATTGGAAATGTTTTCTTTCATTGATAAGTAAATTTTTTATTTAAATTTTGTGTGAAAAAGTGGCACGTTTGGTTTTCATACAGATGGAGGGACTTGCGTTATCTAGTAAGATTTTTTTTATGACAGAAATCCTATACAATACGAGGTCAACTTATACTAGTAAAATTTCTATTAACTAAAAACATAGAGAGAGCAGTGGTGGCCCAGTGGTATCGGCCGCGACTCACAAGTTGTAGGTCGTGGGTTCGAACCCAGGCAGGCGCTTTACTATGTGTAAATTATTTCATTACCACTGCTCTCAAAAATGGTGAAGGAAAACATCGTGAGGAAACCGGCATGTCCTAGAACCAAAAATTCGAAGACATGTGACATCCACCAATCCGCACTGGGCCCGCGTGGTGGATTACGGCCCATCCCCTCTCACAGAGAGGAAGCCTGTGTCCCAGCAGTGGGAACATTAATAGGCTGATGATGTGATGTGTGTGTGTGTGTGTGTGTGTGAAAAACATATATATAAGCTAAAAATATCTATCAAAAAGTTAGACTAGAACTAGACTGTTTATTAATGTATATGATAAATGATGGACAAGGTCAATAAATATGTCAAATAATACACTTTTAAAAATACAATCCATCAATGTCGTTTCAGTATTCCAAGGCAGTTAAATTATAATGTCTGCCGCCTCTTCAAGAAACTAATAAAAATAGAAGACAAAAATATGATGGATTGACGTATTATTAAACAAGCGCCGTTCTACGATTATATCTTTAAGGAAACATCCGTTCCTGTTACGTATTTGTTATAGTATTTAAACCTACTACTTAATCCAGAGCTCATTTCCGTATTGGAGTTTTATGTTGTCTAAACCCGAGTTTCTCACCTCTAAACTATCGCAGAAACAATGTGACAAATTATCGACCACGCGTTAACTGCTGTGATTGGCTGTTGAAAATCATACTACAAATCAAAGCAAACGCGTGCTTGAAAATTTTCACATTAATTCTGCGATAATTTAGAGGTGAGAAACTCAGCCTAAGGGTGCGATATTTAAATTATTTATTTTTCTTTCTTTCTCTCTTTTATTTGGGATCAGCGGACCATTTGTCTTCTTCCGTATTTCTCTATTAGTACCTTTATCATAACAGTGGTCACTCCCTTAGCCACATCATCTTTTAAATAGTCCATTCATCATTTTACATCATATAGTTATCCCAAATAAATTCACGAACTTCGTCAATAACCATCCTGAAGCGTCCAAAACAAGCCAAAAATAGCCTGCATCGAAAACTTTTCCACTGTCTGTTTTCTCGAATCTTCCCTCCAATGAGCATTTGACATTCATGATCAAATGGCGAAATGTGGCACATCTGTAGGGTTACCCATTTTTTTAGAAGGGATAGAGTATATCTGATTTTAGAGAAGGTAAATAAACAGTGTCTACAAATTATAATAAAAAGTACATGATAAGTATTGTATTTTTTTGAACATTATTTTGAGGCAAAATTAAGCATTTTTTGTTGATTTAAAAGAAAAAAATGTTTATTTTATTTGCGTAGATTGTAGGTACATGACATAAAGTTTAAAAAAACAATTGTGATCCTTGTACAATCTATCAGATTAGGCATGCAAACATGAATTAAGTAAACGAGTAGGTAATCAAAATACAAAATTATGAATTACAGTTCAAAACGGATACAATTAAATAAGTTGGTATGTCGTTGAATTGCATAAAACATTATGATTATATTAAATTAGAAATTTACATTACAATAAATTTTAGTAATTGTCATTTAGAAAATCGTTAATCGAGTAGTAACACTTTTCAATCAATAATGCTGTTAACTTCTTTTTAAAATTGCGTATTGTCTTATCTTTTATTATGTCAGGTAATTTGTTATATATTGTTGGTCCCATACTAATAACATATTTTTTAAATAAAGCAGTATTGCAACTCTCAACTAGTAAAAGATTTTTGTACTGGCTTCTGATTGGTCTCTTATTAGTTTGCGAAACTGTAGTAAATAGATGCTTGTTACGTTTAAAAAAAATTGCCATTTCTAAAATATACATTGCCGGAAATGTTACCAGCTTTAGGGACTTAAACACTGGAACACAACTGTCAGTCATTTTCATATTTAACATCGACCTTAACAAACGTTTTTGAATACCTGTGCCCGCAGACAAGAATTTCCCCAAAAAACTATACTTTATCTCAGAATGGAAGCTACGAAACCATGCAACCAAAGTTGTGGTGATGTTAACCTTCTTAGCCAAATTGAATAGGACAGAAGCAGATATCCTTAATTTTATACAAATCTCTTCTACTTGAGGTTTCCACGTCATTTGACTGTCAAATACTATGCCTAAGAATTTTGCTTTTTGTACTTGGTCTATTTTAGTTTTATTAAGTTAAATTTCTAAATTTGGTATTGATGTGCGCTGATAGAAATGTAGTATGTAAGTCTTTCATAAATTAATTTCTAATTTATTGTCGTCAAGCCAATTCACAATGTCCCTGAGTATACTGTTTATGTCCTGTTCATATTTATTTGAATAAAAAAAAATGCTGCTGTATTTTGTTTGCTGTATCAGCAAATAAAATCATTGGGTCTTTAATGTGCCGCGGTAAGTTCTTTATATATAGCAGAAATAAAAGAGAACTTAACAACCCGCCCTGAGGTACGCCGCGTTTTTTGACATCTCTGTATTTGGATAAAATATTTCTTTTCGCATTTGCTCTTTATACAAATCCTAAATATTTCCGTGTTTTGAACGTACGTAATTGTTAAATTGCTAGAAAAGCCGTACGATTGATAAACATCAATTTTTCGCTTCATGATCGGACATAATCTCTCTCAGTGAAATGACAGGAACTTAATTTAATGAGTTCCTGTCATTTCACTGAGAGAGATTTTGTGACAGAAATTCAAAATCTAGATCAAATAAATAGAGTATCTACAAAAGCTATAAAATATCTTGGCACATGCACTCTATTGCTTTGGTAGATTATAAAGTAAGGTTAAGCGAAAAAGAGTACAATACTCTTTATTAGAGTATCTACTTAATCAAACTGGGCTGGTTGACAACCCTACACAAATGGTAGTCGGCCACTCGGTATCTCTGTATGCTCCACACAATTAAACGGGTCAAATTAATAAGTTCCGTGCAATATGGGAAAGGATGACAATATTGATTGTTTTGATACGAACGGATTTTTCCATGAAGTTAAAGATGGAAATTTCTTTTCTTTTGTAAATGGTTATGGAGTTAGTATGCAAGCTCAGTTGTGTTACGTTGCTATGGAAAAAATATTGTGTTGTTCTTCAGACAAAAATGGCCGTATATAAGGCACTTAAATATTATGTGTACATCGAGCTATGAAATAATGCTCGGAGGGGCATGAAATAATGTCCTTATAATATGTGGACACCGAGTCATGAAAAATGCTCGGGGAGCATGAAATAATACCCTTATACGCGTAAAACCGTATATTCCGTATGGTTTCGGACGAATAATGGCAGAGAAGAGAGGGGCTAAAGAATTCGCGGGTTTAGACTTCAACCGAGAATAGGATGCGCAAGCTACTGATTTTAAAGCTAAGTACTTCATAATACATTGTTTCAATCATCTACACTACGTAAATTAAAAAAATCAGAAACCCGACTGCTTAAGAAGCGAACTAAAAAGATTTACCTAAACAAGAAGAAAATCATGCTGTGCAGTCGAAGGATACAAGGTTTTGGTCAGCCAGCTCGCGAATATGTCATATTCGCGAGCTGGCTGACCAAAACCTTGTTTATCTTTTGACTGCATTATTCAACAATACCCCACTTGACATAGTCCGCTGATTTTTCATTTTTTTTTTCATTTTGACAGTTTGGTGGTCGCTGTGGTGGTTTTTAAGTACTTTCATTTCTTTATTGACACTCGCAAGGTTAAGACAAATCGATTGACGTAAGAATCATCCAAATCAGACCACGCTTTTGGTCTCTAGAACACCTCATAGGAACATACATACATAGACTGATAAACACATTACCCTCTTTCGGCATTCCGGTAAATAGGTATCTATGGAATGTGGCATTAAATTAAAATAGTCGACTATTACTAAGTTTTAAAGTGGTGAATTCACCTGCAGCCTCGTTACCATAGGTCTGCCACACGTCTGCAGAAGTGAGGACCGCAGGCATGCCCGCGCAAATCAGTCTAGTAAATGCCCCACTTAAAGGGTTATGAACCAGACATTCTATTTACTGTATTTCTAGGAACTCGTGAGTGAATCAAACTATACAGATACTTCCTGATTATGCAGCATGCACACTAACTACTATAAGGGACCTTACTGATGGCGAGAAGAAATTTAAATTGCGCCGATAGGCGAAATTGTACAAGTATTTTCTAAGAAGATTTCAAGTGCTAATCGTGTTGCGTCCATGTCAACGTACTTACAATTTTGTTTTTACTCCATTTGAGATAACATTAGACATTTAAATTATCCCATTTTACAGCTCGTTCAACCGATTTTGACTTCTATTGCGTTGGTGATATGATAAATGGCAGCTGTATTAAACAGTTAGTTTTGGTAATAGGTTTTTGCTTTTTATGCCATCCTTATATTTACGGGATAGAAAACTCGAAATCGGTTGAACGGACTATAAAAAAGGGTTGTAAAAATTTATAATGTTATTTCAAATGGAGTATAGTAAAAATCGAGCCATCCGAAAGGTCACCTATATTACAAAAGTAAATAATTGTAACTTACAAGCAAACACAGAGAAACTTGACAAGTCCCAAGAACAACCAATGAGGAGAGAGGCTGCTGATGCAGGACAGTATGAAGGACAGCAGCAGAGGAATCACCAAGGTGAACCGACGACCCTTGGTGTCAGATACGTAACCCCATAGGTAGGATACTAGGAGGATACCTGGAAACAGAAATAAAATTTTGTGTTAGAGTCATCATCATCATCAACCTAATGTTCCCACTGCTGAGACACAAGTCGCCTCTCCTCCTGTGAGAGTGGGAGTAGGCCTTAAGGGTAAGCGGCACGAACTAGGATAGACGCTGTGATGAGCAGTAAGATGCTAGTGCGCGTACGAATACATTTTTTCATTACACAATACGGGTACATGATTTAAAAAGAAAATGAGTTTGCAAAATTTTATAGACAGTCCTTTGGAATATAGATATCATGAAAACCTGAATGGATTTGTTCAAAATAAAATTATTTTTGCATTTTGGACTACCTACTAATCTATCTCTGTATGGTGACTGTTTTGCAAAGTTAGTGTTGAAATATGGAATTTACGACGCTCATAATTTTCAAATTTATGTTTTTTTTTACTTTTTTGTTTCCATAAAAGGCTAGATAATGATAAGACAAATTGATATAATTTTTTTATTTTGAATGAACACCGTAAAAAATACTATAAAACAAATATTCGCTGTAAGTATTTAAAAAAAAAGTATTCACGAACCGAGTAAACCCTTTTACTTGAAGTCGCTGCTCACACAATCTTTATCCGTGGAATGGAACCGAACGCGTTCGATGTTCTTCGAAAAATAATCAGTTTAATCAGACGAATAACGCTAGTTACGTCGGCACGGTTTCTTTGTATGGCATGTGACATTTGTATGCTAGTATTATATTATCTGTGCACTAACAGCCAGACCCGGAATAACTGTCTGTAGTCCATACAAATACGGACGTGTCGCCGTCGTTTCGCTTCGAATCTGTCTGACAACAGTCAATTGTTTTGTTATTCTTTGTTATAATTCAGGCAATTGATGATGCATTGGTAGGTGGACAATTATCTGAAGGAAGGAAAAGTATGAAAATAAATCAATTGACACGTGTGAGCATTCCTAGAACGAGACTCGAGAGTGCAGAGCAATTTATCTTTTTATTACGACTTTCGAGTTATTAAGTCACGATACATACATACATACATATATACATACATAGACTGATAAACTCATTACCCTCCTTTGGCAGTCGAGTAAAAAGAGATTGATGAGAATATTGAGATGGATGTGCGGCGTGACGAGAATGTATAAAGTGAGAAATGAGTATATTAGAGGTAGTTTGAAAGTGGCGCCATTGGCAGAAAAGTTGAAGGGAAACCGTTTGTCCCGGTATGGTCATGTGATAGAAGGGATGAAACACATGTTACTAAAAGATTTCTGAATATAAATGTGGACGGATGGAGAGGGAGAGGATGGACTGTGTGAGGAATGATATGAATGAAAAGGGAGTCAGTAATAGCGTGACTGGGGATATAGAAGAAGAAAACGTGTTGCGCCGACCCCGAGTACCATGGGATAAGGGCAGAAAGATGATGATGATGATAAGGAAAGTTAAAATAATCTTTTGCCAAACATGCACTTACTTACCAACAAATGGTAAAGATGTGAGGATTCCCTTCTGCGAAACAGTCAGCTCCAAGTCGCAAGCAGCTGCTACCACCAGGCTGAACCCAAACAGGTCTACGCCGATGGCCAGGAGTATGAGGGAGCAGGTCATTACTAGCAGGATGTTGTACAGCCCATTGCCTGGATAAGAAATCACGCAATGATGATAAATGAAGATAACAGATGCAAGGTCGTCTTTAACTATGCTGGGGCCCTTGGGCACACAAGAATTTGGGGCCCTTTTGGAAAGTAAAGAAAGCGAATTATACTAATATTGTTCTACTATGATCTTCTATTTAGTATGGGTAATCAAATATATAATATAATATGTCATTAATGATATTAATATGCTGGTTTTTTGGTTACGATTCTGATAGTGGTTTCTTTCGGGATTTCTGTTAGGCAAAATCTTCTATTATATCCTTAAAGACAATTTTTTGAAGGATGACATTATGGCACATAATTGACCAATTACTCAGTCGTTCTTGTAACAATGTTGATCAATTTTTCACTTAAATTATTTTATTAGGTATCTGTTATTGATATTTAACATGCATATTATGACAATTCTATTTAATGTTTTTCGCCTTGGTTTTAACTTTTTACCTTAAAATTAAATAAAGCAGTCGAACTCGGATTTTATTTTGTCTTACTTTTACCTTTTTTGCATTAATTAAGCCAAAACCAAGTAAAATTTAGACTTGAATATTACTTTTTTGGCTTAAAAAGATCCTAACTAAGCTAAATAAGTCAAAATCAAATCAAATGTTATGGAAATGTTATACTTTTAAAAGGCATAGTTTGACTTGATTTTGCCTTATTTTGGTTAAATAAAATCGTCATAATTTTGACTTAAATTTTAAGACAAAAGTAAGTTTTATTTTCGACCCGGGTGCTTTGCTTGTTTTGAGAATAAATGAGAGAGAAATTGACGGTCCTTCGGGGCCCCCTGACGATGGGGGCCCTGGGCACGGGCCCCGTGTGCCCTTATGGTAAAGACGGCACTAGATGGAAGAGCTGATATATAACTTGGTAATCCATATGGTCTACTAGCTGCTGCCAGTGGCTTTACCCATGTGAAAGGCAGAAATTATCTCAAGGGAATGTACTCCCGGAATAATGTATTCTATATCTATGGTCAAATTCAACAAAATTGGTGAATACGTGAAATCGTAACAAACTGATAGACAGCCAAACATATAGAGTTACTTTTGTAATTATGCATTAGTTTATAATCATCATTAATTACATTTAATTTAGCCAATTATACCCCACAGCTGGGCAGTTGCAAAATTTACCATCACGGCTGCTTTTGCCGAAGCTTTCGGCAGATGTCTACAGATTACATGTACCATGTAACAGGGGTAAGCAAAGTTTATTATGAGATATCTATTGTCTATTTCATCATTCATCCAATACCTAAATGTATCTAATGTTGAGTAAGGCTTCAATTTGTGTCAATTTATGTTCCCAATTCTAGTCCATTAATTCTCCAAGTTCAAGTTCATATTATTTTATTTATATCGATGATTGAAAAGCTGCTGTAAACAACTTCTCTCAGTGATATTTACAAACTTTTTTATTTACAAGCAGAATGTGTAGCCATGGAATGTTTATTTCAGCAAATCAGTTCTGTAGTTTCATCAATACGACCCAAATAATTGGAGCTGATACACTTTCGCAAATATGCGAGTGTTTTACGAAAGAATTCGAATAATTTTCACTTGAATCGTAAAAGCATAACTTTCAGAAGAACAGAAACAAAACAATCTAAATTTAATAAAAACAGAGCAATGACCCGAAAATGTGAATACAATTTTCAAACACGTTTTCCTCAATAAAAGAGATTTATAAGTTACAAAAGAGAAAGAGACGTCAATGCAACAATAGAACACATAGTTTTATACGAGAAAGTGTTTACACAACAAACTGGGAACGAGAAAAAGAAACACTTTTGGACACTTCCCAAAAACAGCGATATGACAAGCAGAAATTACGAAAATTATCGCGAAAACTCCACCAAGACTGACATACTAGAAACAAAGGATAGATTCAAAACTTTTATACCAAATATAAACCATAAAATAATTACCATTATATTCACCGTCACTCAAAAAAGTTTGTTATTTTTTTGTTTTTCTTTCTCATACCTGTCTTATCCAAGGCCTCTTCGAAGGACACTGGGGTTCCATCATCGTGCTCACACTTGGTGGTCATGGTCAGACGTGCACCCACCGCACTTCCTAGGCAACACTGGACTGAAAGCTTCACACGCGCGTGTATTTCAAAGTCAGCATAGGGCTGTCGTACAGTTGGATGAGAAAACGCCCGAGTTGAAATTGGCAGTAGGTGCGGATACGGATGCCAAATGACAAAATATTGCTTTTCACCCCATCTATTCGAAAAGAGACGAAAGGTTCCTTGATAAGTGCGAGCAAAATGGGTCATTCCAGCGCACTTAATAACGGCGAGGAAATGACTTTTGAATTTGGAACACTATTTAATTAAAAGTTTGAACGCTGGTTAAGGTAAAGTCCTGGCCGGTAATAAAAAAAAGCATGCCTGCTTACGCGGCATTGGTTAACCAAATATATAAAAAAAATACACGGGCACTTATTATTCGATTTTTTCAATGATTTCGAAAGTATTTACGCAAGTAATATATATCTCCTTTGATCTTTTTTTATCGTTTTTATCAAAATTTTACAGACAAATTTACACATACACACACACAAATTGAACAAAATACGAGTTCTAGCAGTGAAAGTGAAATATTAACACCAGAAAGAGTAAAATTAAACGCGGAAACTGTCATAAACAATTTACTACGCTCAGGATTCTATCACAGCTAAGTAAGCAACTACGGAACCCTATTACTGCGCGAGGCCCAACACGCTTTTGGGCGCTTTTTTATATATAGAAACCTTCTATGAAACTATCTGAAGATCATGTTCGATAGGATCTTCAGGAAGTTCAAGTAACTTGTAATACCGCATTTACACAATCGTGTTCGCCATTCGCCTCGTTACTCGACGAACATTCGACGAAACATTCTTATACGAGTGCCGTCGCGAACACACATTCGCGGAGTGAATTATTTTGACATTCGCACCCGAACATGAAGGACGTGAAAATCATTGCGGCATGCACGCTACATCTTGTGAGTTTATAAAATTATATAGATTACCTGCGTAAAAAAGAACCGTCGACGCAGACGATGGATAAAAAATAATGAAAACAGGCCATTAATGAATTCTTCTTTAATTTAATTTGCTGACTGGCAATCCCTTAAACTAGTTGATATACGGTTCCATGCATCGTTTGTCTATGTTTTATGATTGAATTGTTTTGGGTTCCAAATGAGCTCTTCCTTCTGATAAAGTTCTAGGATTTCTATAATGCTACCTGCTACGATCCTTACATACTTCTTTTGCTTCACTCACATTCATACATCTAGTCATTCATATATCTTTAAGTAATATTTCAAGTTACGCACAATTTTATGTATAAAAGTTATCTACATTAGTTTTGTATATTACATGTGATGCGTGCACAACTAAACAGATAAAAATTCCAAAAATGCTGACAATGGGTTCTGTTGGTTATCTTTTAACACCCTGGTTTTTTATTTTGGAAATATTTTAGATGTACAAAAACGACTTTTCTACAGATTTAATATATATATTGATTGATTGATGATATTATTTGTATTGATTCAAAGAACATGATCAAGCTTTTTCTACGCTCCCTGTGCGCTCCTCCTAACGATCGATCGTTGCACGCAACTTCAGATCAACCACTGAAACATACGTAAACAATGAACGAACTTCATTATACATAATACATTGGTTGCCAACCAGTAATTAACTGCCCAAACTCTCTAATTTAACACGCAATGGATGGTCTAAGGTGGTGACGACAATCTTACGTACCATGGCACCATGCCAATAAGGAACCAAATGGATGAGCAAGGTCATATGACGAACTGTTACGTATAATTTATTACTATTGGACTACTTTTTACATGAAATAATTAGCTTATTTCGGTTATAAAAGACAGTTATATAGAAAAAACTTTTTAACAAAAAAATCAAACCGAGTTCCAAATCAAAACACTACAAAGTGAAAAAGGATTTTTTAACTATCACTTTTTGGTTTTGGTACCTCAATTTACCATTAAAATCATTTATAGCCAAAGTACATCTCATGAAGATTCCAATAAACCCAAACACCACTAGTATACATTGTTTCGTTACTGAGTTATAGTGTCTACCTTCCGGCTTCATCATCAGATCTGTTCGATAGTACCTACCATTTTCATCATTGTCGGTTAACTATTCGATATATCTTATACCCGTGACATACTTAGCATTAAGGAGTTCCGGTGGCCGTCTGTGGTCTTCTTCATCAGTTCCACTTCACCAAATGATACTTTCTGAGCGCAAATGATTGCTTTGTTGATGAAAATACCAAAATCGCTATATGTATGCCTAAAATTGCTGTATGTATAATATTTGAGGAGTTCCTTCGATTTCCATAGGATCCCAACATCAGATCCTGACCTGATAACCATGGCTCCACCTGGAAAGTATACCCTTTCAAACAAAATAAGAATTTTCCAAATCGGTGCAGGCGTCTTTGAGTAATCGGGAACAATAAATTATAAAAAAAGATTCCGATGAATTGAGAAGCTCCTCCTTTTTTTGAAGTCGGTTAAGAACTTTCGCATCTAAAGCTTGAAGGACCAAGCTACAGTTATGACAAAGTTCAGCAAATTTTTTGATGAAATTAAATCATTGCATCATTGAGGAAATTAAAACTAATGCCACCGTTCAGAAAATTAAACAAACAATTAGTGGGAATATTGTAAGATAGGTTATTCAAACAATATTTCCACAGGTCTTAACTTAAGAAGACGCCTGCATTCGCTCTTGACTTAGGATTCGAATGCTCGCAGTCCCTTTACTATTTGTGAGTTAATTCATTACCACTGCTATTTAAACGGTGATGAAAAACATCGTGAGGAAACTGACATTATTCTGGCACCAAAAATTGAAGACATGTGACATCTACCAATCAATGGTGAGCCTGCATCATCGATTACCGACCTCATCTCAGTGAAAGGGATGTTATAGAGAGGAGGCTTGTTGCCTGGCAGTGGGAACAGAATATCTTAAGGTGAGAATAGACAAGAGCATTTAAATGTAACAGTACATCGAGCATACGCCGCCGCCGTTTACATCGAGCGTCATGTTCCAAGTGCGGTTAAATACGGCGTATGCTCGATGTTCTGTTACAACTAAATGCTCTAGTCTATACTCACCTATGAGTTAATCAGGTAAGAGTTTCAAACACCACCAACGCAACAGAGGTGGTCTAATTGCCAGACCCAAAATACAAGCACGAATAAAGACTTATTTCTTGATAATAAAATCTACGATGTAGAAAATTGGTTATTGACCTAACTAATAAGTAATGCAGTTTTCTCTATAAATTCTTCTGCACTAACAACGAAGGATGAGAACATCTCGCTCAAGTTTAAGGGGTCAATCGATAACGAGGAGATAAACCATCTCATTGTTGTCCTCTATAAAATCTGGCTTAATGCCAAGATTCGATTTGTATAAAGAAAGGTCTTTAGCACAAAACTTTATGAGGCTGTGACCTTCTTAAGGTAACAGGGGAAATCACAAGTATTAAAAAAAAAAAAAATGTGGTAGACAATCTGCCTAGCCTTTTCCCAACTATATTGGGGTTGGCTTCCAGTCTATCCGGATTCAGCTGTGTACCAGTGTTTTACGTGGAGCGACTGCATATCTGACCTCCCAAACCCAGTGACTGGGTAACACGATACCCCGTGGTTAGACTGGTGTCAGATCTCAAGCTTCTGACTACTCAAAACGACTGTCAAAGATCTTCAAATGACAGCCGGGACCAACGGCTTAACGTGCTTTCCGAGGCACGGAGGAAACTCGATATGTTGAAATGGTCACCCATCCAAGGACCGACCTCGTCAAGCGTTGCTTAACCTTGTAGATCAACCCGTGCGGCTGTTATTATTTAGCCACGAGCTCCTCCTCAAAGGTGTATTTTGTATGTATGAAGGTAACTAATTATATACATACCTACAAACACACCTATATAATTATAAGGGGTGCTAGAATAAGGCACTAATAGTAAATGATACCAATTATGAACATTCTCAAACCAGAATGAAATGATACCGAATGTGTTTGATCATGTAAACATCACAATGGGACATTAAACGTTCATAGGTTTAAACATGGCTTTCTCTTCTCGTTTCAAAGTATTTTAGAGTGAGGCTTATAATCTTGGGCAGGTTTTGTCAACAAAGTAAGGGACAAAAGACTAAATACGTCCAACATGAATAAGGAGCATTTCAATTATATTATTGGGGAACCTTTACAAAACTGTTGACTTTACAATGTATCTGAATATATAAACAGACTTGCGATTGCAGCAATCCCGAGAGATGCTGCAATCGCTTGTCTGTTTATTGTTGTGCTGATGCGTGTGACTGTTTTTTTTTTTAGGATTCCGTTTCTCATAATCTAAAAACAAGGAACCCTTAAGTGATCCTACACGTCTGTCTGTCTATCCGTGTGTCGGGAACGCCTGCAGGTATCAAGTTGAATTTAATATACGGTTTCAGACATTTATTTCACTCAAAAAGAATACAATTATTCACTCCTATGAGGAAAAAAAAAGATACATTATAATTAAAATAAGCGACGGTTTCACTTGGTAATAAAAAAGGTGAAGTTATAAAAAACTGTAAAACTTACAATTTATACAATATTCAGGTGGTGCTTTAATAGCCTTTTAAAAGTTGGAAGTGATTTCGATTCTTTGATTACTTTAGGTATAGAGTTATAGAGTTCAGCCCCTTCATATACGATAGTCCTCTTACCGTAGTTTGTTCTCGGTGCTCTTAAAATTATGTGGTTAGCCTGCCTCGTCATACGCTTTTGAATTGGCATTCTTTTTGTAAATGTTATTTGTGTATGTATATCTCTATTCATTATCTTGCGTACAAGTATGCAGGTGTTATATTTATAAATTTGATCAATATTCATTAATTTTGTTTCTTGTAAAACCTTTTGAGAAGATGTTAAATAATCATAATTGAATAAGACTTTAATAATTTTATTTTGAGATGTTTGTAGCTTTTTAAGGTGAGTTTTGGCAGCACTTCCCCATATTTCGATTAAGTAATCGAGATGTGGTTTAACCATCGAATTATAAATAATATATCTGACTTGTAGTGGGACACATCGGACAATTCCTCTAAGTGCACCAGTCAGTGATGATATCTTTTTTCTTACTTTCTCGATGTGAATGTAAGAAAAATGTGGTCTCATTGTAAGTTTATCATCAAGAGTAAGACCTAAGTATTTCTCAGTATTTGTCTTCAATAATGGTTGACCATTTATATTTAAATCAAAATGTGTATTAAGTTTTTTATTTTTGGCACTAAATATCATGTATTTGGTTTTGCTAGCATTTATAGTAAGCAGATTACATTGGAACCAGATAGATAGTCTATTAAGATCACTCTGAGCTTGCTTAACAATCTCCTCCATATTACTGCCGAAGTAAAAGAGACTAGTATCATCGGCATACAGTGAAATAACTCCATTAAGTCCAATTTCATTAATATTGTTGATGTAGATAAGGAATAATAGAGGCCCTAATATAGAACCTTGAGGTACTCCACAGGTAATGAGTTTGGGTTCACTTTGATATTCACCAATACCGACTACTTGGTACCTATTAGTAAGATAAGAATTTAATATATTTAATGCAGAACCAGTAATACCGATACTTTCCAGTTTTTTAAGAAGAAGTTTATGACTTACAGTGTCAAATGCTTTCTTTAAATCAATGAATATTCCAAGAGCTATTTGTTTTTTATCAATGTTAGTTTTCAAGTTTGTAATAAGGTCAATAGTTGCGGATAGGGTGTTTGATTTCTGTCGGAAGCCATATTGGTTTTTGGAGATAAAAGTTATAGAATTTAAATAGACTTGCAACCTGTTATGAATATTTTTTTCGTAAATTTTTGATATAATTGGTAAGACCGATATTGGACGATAATTACTTACATCTGCGTTGTTTCCGGTTTTGTATAACGGTGTGACTTTGGCGATTTTTAATGTATCAGGAAATAATCCTTCCTCTCTCTCTCATCTCAGGAAATAATCTGAAGGCTTTTGTTAATACATTTTGTTAGGTCTTCCAAAATTAAATCTTTTATACATTTGATTATTTTAGTACTGATGCCATCGATGCCTGTGCTAGTGTTAGTTTTCAATTCGTCAATAATTTTAAAACCTCTTTTGTAGTGGTTGGTGACAACTCCTTAAGTTCTACACCAGTCTGCATACTTTTACTCAGTCTCGAAAGCGTGTTAGTTGCATTTTTTTATTACATTTTGGGATTTCGCTTGCTAGCACTGTACCGATTGTTGAAAAATAATGATTGAAACTCTCGCATATAAGTTTTGTATCGGTAATCGGACCTTCAACTTTTGTAGGGGCTGGGTTATTTTTTATTTTATTGCATGTTATATTATTAATCAACTTCCACATCTTAAGAGGCTTTTCAATACAATTTTTGAAGGATTTATATAATAAGAACTCTTTGCATTCCGAATAACAGCTGTCACATTATTTCGTTCAGCTATAAAATTGCTTCTTATTTCTGTATCTTCGGGATTCTCTTTTAATTTCTTACCAAGTTCATTTCTAGTATTAATAGTTTTAATTATATCTTCGTTTATCCAATCTGTTTTCGGTGGGTTAAGAATCTTCGTCTTTTCAGTTTTATTTTTGTTTATCATAGATTTTAAGTACTCTTCAAGTGCCAAATAGTCATCATTTTCATTTCCAAACTTGTTTTCATTTATAGTTGAGACCACGGTGAGATTGTGGTCAAACACAGGCCTATAGACCAATCTTGTAAAGAATTGTATAGCCATCCTCCTTTAATAAATATTTATAATCTTTCACGTTTCTATCCGGTTTAAGAAGATCCCCGAATATGATAGCTCTTTTCATCTTTTGTAAGTAGCATGAATAGGTGTCTAGGAAGCTTGTTACATTCGTCCGTTCCGGTTTGTAAACAACTCCAATATCCAGACAAAATTTTTCCAGGTGGACCCAAAGGTAATGGTTGTCATCTTCAGTTTTTCCTTCGATGAAGGTTTGCTTCAGAGAATTGTGTACGTAAATGGAAACTCCTCCTCCTCTGGTATTTGTTCGGAAATTGTAGTAATGGGTATAGGCTTGTACTTGCAGTCTCTGAGCCTCTTCGTCTGATTTGATCCACGTCTCGGTTAGAACTATGACATGTATAGCATCGCGGAAGGATTCTACAATACATTTAAGTTCATCATGTTTGCCTGGCTTGACAATGCTTCGAGCATTCGTATACAGGAATTTCAGAGATTTAGTAGTAGTGATAATATTATTATAGTTGTCCGTTATTTGATAAGTAATGGTATTTTGTGTTTCAACTTGTGGGCTATTTTGTGTTGTCATTGCTGTCAGTTTTTTGATTCAACCTGGATAATCTTTGGAACGCCTTTTAGGTATTTAATACTTAAGTTAATCAAACTCCTAGAATAGAATAGAATAGAATAGAATAGAACAGAATAGAACAGAATAGAACAGAATAGAACAGAATAGAACAGAATAGAACAGAATAGAACAGAATAGAACAGAATAGAACAGAATAGAACAGAATAGAACAGAATAGAACAGAATAGAACAGAATAGAACAGAATAGAACAGAATAGAACAGAATAGAACAGAATAGAACAGAATAGAACAGAATAGAACAGAATAGAACAGAATAGAACAGAATAGAACAGAATAGAACAGAATAGAACAGAATAGAACAGAATAGAACAGAATAGAACAGAATAGAACAGAATAGAACAGAATAGAACAGAATAGAACAGAATAGAACAGAATAGAACAGAATAGAACAGAACAGAATAGAACAGAATAGAACAGAATAGAAAAGAATAGAATAGAATAGAATACTCTTTATTATGTACACCATATAAGTTACAGAAAGTGTAGAAAAAGAAAACATTACACTGGGTGAAACAATGGGCGGCCTTATCGCTAAAAGCGATCTTTTCAAGACAACCTTTGGATGGACTTTAAAAATAAAATGAAAGACAGTACTGTAGGTAGTCTTTGGTGTACTATTTATGTATAAAATAAATATATATATATATATATTATATAGAAAAATAATAGATCAACGCAATCAAAAGATACCGCCGTTTATGTTGCTAATTCGACGAATCGCAAGGGAATCAAAACTCATAGAGTACTACCCATTGACCTAGAATTATGAAATTTGGCAAGAAGCTATGTCATACAGCACAAGTAAAGGAAAAAATCTTAAATCCGTAAATTTGTAGCTACTTAAAAAAACGGTTACTAATTTATTTACAGTTGGTAAACTGACCTATGTCGACATATGTCGATATATGGGGAGATAGGGACAACCAGCCAGTGTTGCCAGTGTTCACCTATGGAACCGAGGCGTGGTCGCTCACAATGGGCCTTATCAGAAAGCTTAAAGTCACCCAAAGGGCAATGGAGAGGGCTATGCTCGGAATTTCCTTGCGTGATCACGTCAGAAATGATGATATCCGCAGGAGAACCAAAGTTACGACATAGCCCGAAGAATTGCCAAACTTAAGTGGCAGTGGGCAGGGCACATTGCTCGCAGAATGGATGGCCGTTAGGGCCGAAAAGTTCTGGAATGGCGACCGCGAATCGGAAGACGATATGTTGGAAGGCCTCCCACTAGGTGGACCGATGACCTGGTTAAGGTTGCGGGAAGGCGCTGGATGCGAGACGCACGGGATCGATCAATGTGGCGATGCCTGGGGGAGGCCTATGTCCAGCAGTGGACGTCTTTCGGCTGAAATGATGGTGATGATGATGATGAAGGACAACAGTTTTCCAGCGGCAAGGTTAAGTTTGTAGCAATGTACGGTGGTTTCGAACTGTTTATGAACTTCAGGAACATAATTTCTTTAGTAAAAGTCATAATTCGAGGTTTGGCTTTCGCCTATTTCCTCCAAAAACAAACAGAAGACAAATTTAAAAAATATTCCATAAATTGAATAAAAAAGATAAATGTTGTACCTCTATATTTTTCTTTTTTCATTTATAGTGGTCTCGTCCGTGCCTCGCACGGGGCACCGCCACGTCTAGCATAATTCGTCCTTTATTCTCACATATATTTGCTACTAAAGAAACATATTTTTCAAACAACCTTTTTTTCCTTACCGTACATCCAAACCAAAAATCAAAATCATATGTTTTTTTATTTCACATAGGCCTACATGGGCACTTATAAAACGTCGACAAAAGGTGCACGGTTCGGGTTGGTCGTTTTACTATGGAGAAGAACCGGCAAGAAACTCCACGGTTATGCAAAATTTCATATTAATCGGTTAAGGATAATTTAAAATTCAGTTCCAAGATTTGACCCGAACATTACATACATACATAAGCCCATTGAGATGACAATTAAAAGAGAAGTATGAAAGCAGAAGACATGTTGCGACAACACCAAATAAATTGGCATAAGGGCAGGAGAGAGGTGAAGAAAGAAGGAAAAAGAACCAAAAATGCAGATTGACTGAGGAAACAAGATCAGTCCACCAGACCAGATGAACTGATGAACTGATAGTCTGATCAGTACCCGCTGATAAGCATATAACTTATGGGCTAGTGACCGTTTCTTGTAAATAAGAAATAGTTATTAGCACATATACTGTGATTGTTCATACATAACTGTGATCTTTCAACTCAAGGCTTCTCAGTACTGATGCAATTTATTACTAGGTAATGGATTCTACGCATCCCCGGAAGACTATTAAGGAAAGTATTTATATGCCTAAGAGCTAGCGATATCTTGAATAAAAATCTTCCTTTTTAAATTTCAAAGGTTAAATTTCTTGCTAGTCAGCAAGAAATTCGTGATGACGTCATTTAAGCCGAATGACGCCTTCTACTAGCCGCCAGGCTTCTCCCAAGCGATCTATTGCTATCATGCTCCATTTGCGTGAATAAAACAAGGGCAGGAAATATTTCTTCTTCTTCTTCCCTTATCCCCTGTTACTTGGGGTCGGCGCAACACGTTTACTTATCCCATAGGTACCGTCCTGTCCTTCGTCACACTATCACTAACTCCCTTTTCTTTCATGTCACTCCTCACACAGTCCATCTACCATTTCTTTGGCCTTCCCCTCCCTCTCCATCCATCCACATTTATATTCATAACTCTTTTAGTAACATCGTTTCATCCCTCCTCATCACATGACCATACCAGGAAGTATTTATAAAGCTTTATATTTTTTGTAAAAAAATGTGTTACTTTTTTGGTGTACTATAAATTATATTCTATTCTAATGATGAATCACCCAGTACAAAATTAAATAGAATACTAACAAAATTTATCACCAAAAAGATTCCCAAAAAAAGTTATAATACCGGTATACCTATATAATACCTATATAATCTACTCTGTTAATGAGGAAACCCAGTTGCCTGATCAAATATAATTTACTACCTATATATACTCCAACTCCAACCCGTCGCGAATCTAGCGAATGACCCTAGAGCTCGATTGACCCGACACTATACCGAAGACATTCCGGACGTCAGCCTGTATGAGATTAGGATGGCTCTGAAACAGCTTAAGAACAACAAGGCACCGGGTGACGACGGAATTACGGCCGAACTCCTGAAGGCGGGTGGAAAACCGGTTCTTAAGACCCTTCAGAAGCTGTTTGATTCCGTCATATTCGAGGGCAAAACGCCACAGGCATGGTGCAGGTGCATGGTGGTACTCTTCTTCAAGAAGGGCGACAATGCCCGGCTGAAGAACTATAGGCCCATCACACTTCTTAGCCATGTCTACAAGCTGTTTTCAAGAGTCATCACGAATCGTCTCGCGCGCAGGTTTGACGATTTCCAGCCTCCCGAACAAGCCGGATTCCGTAAGGGCTTCAGCACACATCCATACGCTGCGCCAGGTTATACAGAAGACCGAAGAGTACAACCTGCCTATCTGCTTAGCGTTTGTGGACTACGAGAAAGCCTTCGATTCGATCGAGACTTGGGCTGTATTGCAGTCTCTCCGACGGTGCCAAATTGACTACCGGTACATCGAAGTGTTGAAGTGTTTATACAAAAACGCCACCATGTCAGTTCGACTTCAGGATCAGACTTCGGCACCAGTCCTTCTGCAGCGAGGTGTGAGACAAGGAGACGTCATATCTCCGAAACTGTTTACTGCTGCACTGGAGGATGTCTTCAAGGTTCTGGACTGGAGAGGGCTAGGCATCAACGTCAATGGCGAGTACATCACTCACCTTCGGTTTGCCGACGATATAGTGGTTATGGCTGAGACCATGGAGGACCTCAGTACAATGCTCGATGATCTCAGTAGAGCTTCCGAAAGAGTGGGTCTTAGGATGAACATGGACAAAACCAAGGTGATGTTGAATGCCCATGTTACACCCACTCCTATCAAGGTCGGAGACTCTACACTCGAAGTTGTGGGCGACTATGTCTACCTTGGACAAACAATCCCATTGGGTAGGGCCAACTTCGAGAAAGAGGTCAACCGTCGAATCCGACTCGGCTGGGCAGCGTTCGGGAAGTTGCGCGGTATCTTCTCGTCCAACTTACCACAGTGTCTCAAGACGAAAGTCTATGACCAGTGTGTGTTACCAGTGATGACATATGGCTCTGAGACGTGGTCGCTTACAATGGGCCTCATCAGAAAGCTTACAGTCACTCAAAGGGCAATGGAGAGGGCTATGCTCGGAGTTTCCTTGCGTGATCGAATCAGACATGTAGAGATCCGCAAGAGAACCAGGGTTACCGACATAGCCCGAAGAATTGCCAAACTCAAGTGGCAGTGGGCAGGGCACATTGCTCGCAGAACTGATGGCCGATGGGGCAGAAAGGTTCTGGAGTGGCGACCGCGAACCGGAAGACGTTGCGTTGGAAGGCCTCCCACTAGGTGGACCGATGACCTGGTGAAGGTTGCGGGGATCCGCTGGTTGCGAGACGCACGGGACCGGTCAATGTGGCGGCTTTCGGCTGATATGATGATGATGATGATGATGATATACTCCAATTTAACATTTACTTTTTGTTACTGGTATATTGTGGTACTTACATACTTTACCAGTAAGAACTAGTACTGGAAGTGGTGGGTTCCCAAGAGGGAATCAGTGTAGTCATAGCCGGGCTTTCGCTCGCATCGACTAATGTAACTTGTTTTTCTCAGAATCACACAGTACCTACTGTAATACCCATAAACAAATATTTTTGAAGTTTGTTCCGTCAGAGGACAGACGCAAGAGGAAAAAGCTTCTTCTATCAGCCAGGTCTTAATAAATTGATACATATTTGCTGAGAAATAAAGTTGAACACACTTTTAGATTTAGATGTTAATAAAAAAAGTTAATTAAAAAAATCAAAAAACCCGACTGCTTAAAAAGCAAACTAAAAAGACGTAAACAAGAAGAAAATCATGCTGTGCAGTCGGAAGATACATATTCGCGAGCTGGCGGACCAAAACCAGATGTATCCTCCGACTGCACAGCATGATTTTCTTCTTGTTTACGTCTTTTTATTTTGCTTTTTAAGCAGTCGGGTTTTTTGATTTTTTTAATTAACTTTTTTTTTTTTTGAACTTTTTAGTTATTTTTTTTTTAGAATTAGGTACATGTAAACATATAAGTGTTATATATTTTTGAAATCGCCTCTTAAATTCCTTTATTTTGATAACCCACACGATGGGATTGGAAGAAAAATATTTTAATCCGTCGTTTTTGTTTTTTCCAATTTTAATGTAGCCAGTGACACTCGCAAGATTAAGACAAATCGATTGACGTAAGAATCATCCAAATCGGCCAACGCGTTTGGTCTCTAAAACGCCACATAGGAACAAATATACTGATAAACACATAACCCTCCTTCGGCAGTCGGGTAAAAAGCCAGGTTTTCCCGAACATAAGAATGACAGGTCGACGCTCGACAGCCCATATGAAGTCAGTCTTTCAGTCTTTCAATCTGCTCCTACATTGTTCCCGGTTCATAGAACGAACATCAATTGCGTCCATAAATAATAACTGTCAAGACAATCATTAGGAACACATGGGATTAATTAATTTGTTTTTCTTCAGTAATTAAACCTCAGGGCAATGAATTTAAATAGTTTGCACGTGTTTATTCAGCAGAATAGAACTGACCACTTCTTTTTCTATTGCTTAATAAACCAACTACCAGAATGGTATGGTAATGGGCGGTCCATTTAGCATTTATTTAACACCGGCATCACACAGGGGTGACAGGGGATTGTTGATGAGTAAACGAACGTTGCAAGTAAAATAATTCTCATATTATGCCTCTCATTTCCGTGATGACTGTCTCATTGCTTAGGGCTCCCACACATAACTGCGATGCGATGCGATACGACGCGATATGCAAAATCTATATATTTAGTACGTGCGAGCTCGCAGATATTTGCGATGCGTTGCGAATTCGCAGTTATGTGTGGAAATCCTTACAAACCTCTATGCAAAGATTATGTATTTACTTCGATTAAAACTTCTTAATTTTCATAAAAATTTTGAAATGAAATAATTACGAAGATATCGACGCTGGAAAGCGATTTTGTTGTATCTCGAAAAATTGCTAAACTTTTTTAACAAAACCATCAAACTGCTTTATATTATTCAATGTTTTATAGATACAGAAAAAATGCTATAAATATTTTTTTTGCCAGTCAAGATACACGGTCTTCGTTACAACTACACTAATATTGTTGCTTAAAATTAAAATACCAATTGCTGTAAATATTATCAAATGCATGTTAGTCTGACTTTAGAATGCTACCATATGTGGCATCTGATAAATTTCATTTCAAGAAACACTTTTTTCAAAAATGTCCTCTCCGATTCAGCTTTTTTACGAGTGAATTTTTTAAATAGGTTTTGGCTTTGGTGTAAAATTCAACTTCCGATTTTGGAGGCTTTTTTCATACTGTGAGTCGATATGTCCAGAGCGCCTTCATAATATTATTAGTAAAGTGCATGCGTCAAATCTTGCGAACAGTTTTGCATCAGGCGTTTATGCTATACCTAGTACTTATTTATTTATTTCATTATAATGTCATCATATACAGGTTTTATTTATTTTTCAGCTATTTTTGGTGGTTTAGGGTACTCATAAACATAAACATGGGATTAATTTTGAAATATGAAATAAAAAATCAGCCAAATCGGCTTGTACAATAATATTATGTTTACTTAACTAGAAAACATTATCACAGCAGGTTTTTTTTACATATTAAAATCTGCACAAGAACAGTCCTATAGCACTCAAGGAAACAGTTCGATTATTTTAATTATACATTCCCCAACGTCCATACTACGTTGAATACACCGGTTCTCGTCCGATCACCGAAGTTAAGCAACATCGGGCGCGGTCAGTACTTGGATGGGTGACCGCCTGGGAACACCGCGTGACGTTGGCTTTTTGCTGATTTTGCTATTTTTTATAGTTGTAAGAATAAATTCAAACACGAGTAATTAAGTATTGATAGATAACTAAGCTGCAGCTAAAATAGGGTTATCAGTTTGTGGAAGTTTAAAATGTGGGATTCTCACTATCCAAGGCTTGGGAAAAGTATAAGCTTAAGTACAATCAGAAATCAAATCTCGTCATCGCTTACCATCAGGTGAGATAGTGGTCAAGCGCGAGCCTATTAATAATAAAAAAAAGTCAACGTCAATTCAGTATGTTCACTACCGGAGTTGTTTTTGATCCTCCTTATAAACTAAATTCTGACTCAAATTGGAAGCTAATAACTAAAATTTATTCATTAGTTCACTCATACACACACAAAACACTAAAAAGGCAGTACATTTAAAGAAGAGCTCAAAGAAGAGTATATATATATATATATATATATATATACGGATTTAGCTGATTTTAAAATAAACATTGCGTCTGAAATGGCTGGTCGAAAGTTTTAAAAAAAGGTATTATTATACCTACTGGAACATTTCTTTGATATGTGAATAGTGTTATGTTAGTATTACAATTTTTACCTGTGATAGTACCTACATAATTTACGTTAGATAGGATCTCTTGTGTAATATTGTATCAGTAAGTAGTTAATTTGTAAAGCAATGTCTGACGGGAAAATAAAAACGACAATCACACCAAAACCATCACCCCAATACAAACCCAAAAAATAATAATAAATGCAAAGTTGTATTTTCGACTAAATTTTGGGTCGCGCGGATGCCATGCGGAGCGTGACGAACGTTACTCCCTCATAGTGCTACTATTCGTGAAACTAGGAATATTAGTTTTAGAGAATTCCTAGTTACACGTGCTACGACATAAATGATTATGTCTAGACAATTGTTTTCTGCCATTACTGATAAGATATGAATCAATCTATGAACAATATAGACATTTGACTGTTGTATCTCGAATTGTATATTGACGGGTTGGTTTAAAACCCGATAAATGATAAATGATTTTATTTCTGTAAGTTGGTTTTAACAAACATTGGTTTTTACATGTCGATCATATTTTTTTAAACTAGATGAGGTCGGCGTTTCCTATCTGACTACCTCTGAGAAGAAAGGCCGAAACAAACTCAGAGATCACAGTCTCTTTTAAAGTCCAGACAAAATCTTGGTTAAATCATGTGAAGACCATGTAGACTGATATCTGAAATGATCTTTTGAGGAAAGAACCAGCCAGATTGAGTGGACCTGTTCAGTCAGTGCACGCATTTGTCAATAACCGTGCAGCTCAACTCAGAATTTAAGGAGCTCAACGATTCGACGAACAATACCAAAGAAAGGACATTCGGGTAGGCCGCATAAACTACTCAAACTGACAGACCATTATTAAAAACCGGCCAAGTGCGAGTCGGACTCGCGCACGAAGGGTTCCGTACCATTATCGCAAAAAACGACAAAAAATAAGCACGTTTGTTGTATGGGAGCCCGCCTTTAATATTTATTTTATATTATTTTTAGTATTTGTTGTTATAGCGGCAACAGAAATACATCATCTGTGAAAATTTCAACTGTCTGGCTATCACGGTTCATGAGATACAGCCTGGAGACAGACGGACAGACAGACAGACATACAGACAGACAGACAGACGGATCGCGAAGTCTTAGTAATAGGGTCCCGTTTTTACCCTTTGGGTACGGTACCCTAAAAACTAACTAAGAAAAATTAAAAAAAAGGAATGATCCACATAGTCTTCACATTCACAATAATTAAAATAAAATAATATAATACTTTAAAAAAAAAGTAAATTTAAAAAATCAAAAGACCCGACTGACTAAAAAGACAACAAGAAGAAAATCGTGCTGTGCAGACGGAGAATACCATATTCGCGAGCTGGCTGACCTAAACCAAATATATCCTTCAACTGCACAGCATGTTTTTTTTTCTTGTTTACGTCTTTTTAGTCGGGTTTTTGATTTATAACTTTTTAGTAGCAAATCTTTTATTTTCCTAATTACTTTTAAACATTTAAGTGTTAAATATTTTTCAAATCACCTCTTTAACCCCTTTATCTTGATACCCCCACGGCGGGTTTGAAAAAAATAATATTGGGCCAGCCTCAATATGAATGTAGCCAGTGACACTCGCAAAGTTACGAATTGATTGACGTAAGAATCATCAAAAACGGCATACATACATATACATAAATACATTACCCTTTATTGCGTCGCGCAATAGGGTAAAAAAATGTACCGCGACACGAAGAGAAGAAAAAAAAGAATTAGGTAACTACAAATTTTATGCATTTATGTACATTATATAATTAATACATAGATTATCGTTATCATCTCATTATCATCCCAAATTATATTGGTTTGCCGCAACATGTCTTACTTAATACACAATTATATATACATGCCATAATATCGTTTTGCCAGAAAGCGTTTTATACCATTAATGATTACATTGAGGACAAAAACTCTTGGGATTGAGCTGCGCCAATTAATTTAAAAATTTTATATTTTGCACCGTGAATTTTGTTTTATTTTCTTGCAATGACAAGAATATTTACTTTTGACACGACTGCCGAAGGAGGGTAATGTGTTTATCAGTCTATGTATGTAAGTATGTATGTAAGTATGTATGTAAGTATGTATGTAAGTATGTATGTAAGTATGTATGTAAGTATGTATGTATGTATGTTTGTTCCTATGTGGCGTTCCAGAGACCAAACGCGTTGGCCGATTTTGATGATTCATACGTCAATCGATTCGTCTTAACCCTGCGAGTGTCACTGGCTACATTAAAATTGGAAAATAGAAAAATGGCGGATTTTGGGCGCCATATCGTGGGGGACAAAATTTTTTTTTACTTCCAAACCCATCGTGTGGGGTATCAAAATAAAGGGTTTTAAGAGGTAATTTCAAAAATATGTAACACTTATATGTTTAAATGTACTGAAATCTAAAAAAAATTTTTATCTTGTTTAGGTACGTCTTTTTTGTTCACTGCTTATGCGGTCGGGTTTTTGATTTTTTGAATTAACTTTTTATAAGTGGCTAAGCTTATTGCAGCGTCGGTGGCGTGTTCAGGTCATCTAGGTGCAGGTAAACGTATTGAATACATCAGCTGTATATGTGTTCACCCTCAAAAGTTGGAGCGATGATCTTTGCCGGGTAAGTAAGAAGAATAAGAATAAAAGCCAGCTAAGCAAAAAAGCAAATAAGCGCCAGCTAGATCGGGGTACCTAGTCGAGAATGCAATTAAATCGCGTGCAATTTAGGACGCCTTTATCCAGCAGTGAATTACAATGGGCCATAAGATTAGTAATCTTACCGTCTATAGAATCTCTAGTATCCGTTTCAGGAAGTAGTAACACGTTAAGATCGACCACGTGAACTCACAGGGCGGTCTGTTCTTCACAAAATGCCATAGTAACATCAATCTACCTAATTAAGACAATCTTGTGTCCGCTGTGCCTATAATTTTTTAATGAAATCTTCCTCCGTAATATTGACTAAGTACTTCGACCTATATATCAGAATTATTTCCTTGGAATTATTAGGCGATCTTATTGGATAATTAGGCATAGGTTTTTGGGTGGCCTCTACTTCAATAGTTTGTAAAATGTTTCCGTTGTGCTTGTGAGTTAGACCAGAGCAAAGGCAAATTCATTTTGAAAATCATAAATTACTTAATTATGTGCAATATGTAAACAGTAAGTAACTAATTACTTATTGTTAAACAATACAAACTTAATTATTAAATTGTGTTTATAGACTACATGATTTAAGGCAATTCTACTTATTTAAATCCATAAGTTAAGTATCATTTTGTATGTTTTCTAATTAACAATACTTAAAACTATTGTACTATTCATATATCTTAATAATTTCATAACAAAGTCCAAAAAGTTATTCGTTTCAAGATATATATTAAACGCTTTAAAAATAACACATTACATCATCAGCCTATTAATGTTCCCACTGCTGGGACACAGGCCTCCTCTCTGTGAGAGGGAATGGGCCGTAATCCACCACGCGGGCCCAGTGCGGGTTGGTGGTTGTGATGAAATAATTTACGCAAAGTAAAGTGCATGCCTGGGCTCGAACCCACGACCTACAACTTGTAAGTCGCGGCCGATACCACTGGGCCACCACTGCTCTCCAGAAATCTTAAAAATAACTTGGAATGTTATTATCACCTTCTGTCTATAATTATGGGCTAGTTTCTTGCTATGCCAACATAATTTAATTTTATTCGAAACGCATCGTTCTTTTAATGACGTCATAAGAATCTATGGCAACCGTTTAATAATTTTAGCAGTAGACTCGCCAACGTCCATACTACGTTGAATACACCGGTTCTCGTCCGATCACCGAAGTTAAGCAACATCGGGCGCGGTCAGTACTTGGATGGGTGACCGCCTGGGAACACCGCGTGACGTTGGCTTTTTGCCGCTTTTTACTTTTTTTTTTAAGTTTGGTTGTGCAGAATAAACATTTTGATCATAACCAATGCTTTTGATTTTGAAACGACTTACAGATTGTTAGAAAAGTGTAAAATTAAAGCTGTTGTATTTTATACTAACCTAGAGGGCAGCACTGACCGCCCGAAAATTGTTGGTTAGGAAATTAGATAGATGTGATTTTGTGCTTTGGTTCATTATTAAACGTGTATTAATTAATTAATAAGAAAACACAATAAAACAAACGCTATTACATACTCGTAACCCAATCAGTGTTATGTAGACTGTTAATTATTCTTTAGTGAGTGAACAAATCCAGGCTCCGTTAGGCGAGAAATAATACAGCTTTGTACTACTTGTACACTTAAGCGTTTATTCTATGAAAACGATTCACACCCAAAAAAATAAAACTTAAACTACTTAACTAACGGCGGTAACGAAACCATAGCGAGATCTAATTCGACGCCAACGCCATCTATCGAGCGCCTAGGTCAACTTTGGACACTAAATGAATTAATATTAGATCTCGCCGTGGTTTCGCCACATACATTCTTGAACATACCGCCCACCAAGGACATAATGCAGAATGTCCTTCAAACCGCCCACCATGCCACAGTCTTAAAGTAAATAATATAATAATACACAGAAAATCTTATTTTGCTAGGGGCAATATCGATAATTTTGATGTAGGCCTTTTAATTAGGGAATTTTTGGTACGGATGGTCACCACCCGTGTAATTTTATCTGGGCCAGGGTGTTTGTGCTCCACTTTGCCCAACAACCACTTTCCAGGTGGTAAATCGGCCTCCTTAACTAAAACTACGTCGCCTAGTGATGGTTCCGGGTTCTGGTATTCCCATTTATTCCTTTGCAGAAATTGATGTAGGTAATCCTGCGACCATCTGCGCCAAAAGTCCTGCATCATTCGCTGGTGAAGTTGCCATCGACGCAGAGTATGGATATTTGAAGTTTCATAATTGGAATCTGGTACTACGACGAGTGGTTCCCCCACCAGGAAATGTCCAGGAGTCAATACAAAAAGCTCATTTTGATCCTCTACGTGTGACATTGGCCTCGAGTTTAAACAGGCCTCAATTTGAGTTAACACTGTGGCCATCTCCTCGTAAGTCAACGTAGAGTTCCCTATGACTCGCTTAAGGTGAAACTTCATGGACTTTATGCCTGCCTCCCAAAGTCCCCCAAAATTGGGCGCGCGAGGAGGAATAAAGTTCCAATGAGTCCCGTTGTTCGCGAGATATTCTGCTAGTTCCGGTGTGAAGTTTGATTTTTCTTCATCAAACAAGCACAATAGCTCGCGAGCCGCTCCGACGAAATTTGTGCCGTTGTCGCTATACAACTCGGCACATCTACCCCGTCTTGCAACAAACCTTCTAAAAGCAGCCAAGAAACCTTGAGTGCTTAATTCGCTGACCGCTTCGAGGTGCACCGCTCTTGTCGACATGCACACGAACAAGGCAACATAACCCTTATAAGATTTATTGCCCCTACCCTTTGACACTCTTATATTGATAGGCCCTGCGTAGTCTACGCCACTGGTGAAAAAGGGCTTGTTTGGAGTCACACGTGATAAAGGTACTTGTCCCATGAGCTGAGACGTGGCCTTAGTTGAGTACCTAATACAAGTGACACAGCTTCTGTAACACTTTTTAGCCAAAGCCTTGACCCCTACAATCCAGTACCTTGACCGACCGTACCACCTTACCGTGATCATAAGTTGCGGACCACCGTGAATAGTTTTTTGATGCGCTTCGGCAATCAAAAGGCCTGTTAAAAATGATTCCTTTGGTATAATAATCG
This sequence comes from Anorthoa munda, assembly GCA_945859665.1. NCBI lineage: Eukaryota > Metazoa > Arthropoda > Insecta > Lepidoptera > Noctuidae > Anorthoa > Anorthoa munda. The sequence continues at coordinate 3,201,333 of OX243901.1, read as the reverse complement.
GAAGTTTCTCATTAAATGTTAAAGAAGACATTTCCAATCTACCGCCAACTCTTATTATACCAGTTGCATCTAAAAACACGTTTAAGGACCTTAGCTTCTTCTTTTTCTTATCTAAACTTCCCTTTCTTTTCAGTTCTTTCAATTCTTCCGAAAATCCTTCTTCTTGGCATCTCCTAACACAAACCTCTATTGCATCATCAACTTCTTGTCTGGACAAGAATTTTGTGTCGCGCCTAATATTTACCTTTCCTCTAACATTCAACCATCGTCGGCAGTAGGCAACCACTCTAACAAGCCTGGAGAACGAGGAAAACCTTTGCCAAAAAGCAACGTCAAAGACCGCTGTTTGTACTCTAACTTCTTCGAGGTTAGTCACAAGATGCTTAGGCCTTTTAAAACTAATCAACTCCTGTCTTAAAAAGTCGGGACCTTCAAACCATATGGAAGTTGTTGAAAGCTCTGCAGGAGATATACCTCGCGAGGCACAATCCGCTGGGTTTTTCTTGGTGGGTACATGAGACCAGTGCTGGGTGTCCAGAGTTAACAAAATTTCTGAGACCCGATTCGCCACAAAGGTTTTCCAGCGGCTCGGATGATTATTTAGCCAGGCCAGAACTACCTCACTGTCGGTGAAAGCATGCAACTGATCTTTGGCTATTCCCATAACTTCAGCTACTTCAACAATGAGCTTAGCCAACAGTACCGCCCCACAAAGTTCGAGCCTGGGTATCGACACTTGCTTTATAGGCGCGACCTTCGTTTTAGACGTCAATAAAGAGACGTGGATGTTTCCCTGGTTATCCACTACTCTGAGGTATACGACAGCAGCATATGCTACCTTTGAGGCATCCGAAAACCCGTATAATTCGCGTTTATTTTTATGACACGTGTGTAACCAACGTGGGATTTTTATCTCAACCAAAGCAGCCAAGTTTCGACGGTAAGTAAGCCATTCACTTAGTAAATTATTTGGAACTTCTTGATCCCACCCTATTCCAGCCAGCCACAGCTTTTGTATTAATATTTTAGCTACTATAATACTGGGCGCTAACCATCCGAGTGGGTCGAATAAACGTGAAATGTCCGAAATAATTTTTCTTTTTGTTGCAGGTTCAACTAGCGGCGTGAGAACGACGGAGTACTGAAAGAAGTCACCACTTGGATTCCAGGTAAGTCCCAAAATCTTGGTTATGTCATCAACCTTAATACTTAAACCCTCCTCCTTGCCACCTTTTTCAGTCCATATCTTATCTAGCAATTCTCGACAATTGCTTCTCCATTTCTGCAATTGGAAACCTCCCTTGGCTAGCACCGTACTTAACTCTGAGTAAATATGAAAAGCACCTTCCATATCTTCAGCTCCCGTCATCACATCATCCATATAAAAATCATCCAAGATGATTTTTGCAATACCAGGCCTATCCAAGCACTCGTCATAGGCCAGCTGTTGCAACGCCCTTACCGCCAAATATGGTGCTGATGCAGTACCGAAAGTAACGGTAATCAGCTCATACTCCTGGAGCTCCCTTTTCGGACTATCTCTCCAAAGTATTCTTTGGAATGGCGTATCTTCCCTATTTACCAATACTTGCCTATACATTTTTATTATGTCTGCTACCAGACCTATCTTATGCGATCTCCAGCGTAAAATGGTATGACGGAGTTCAGATTGCAACGCCGGGCCAACCATCAGTTCATCGTTAAGTGCCTTGCCCTTGGTTCCCTTACAGGAAGCATCAAAGACGACTCGGACTTTCGTCGTGTCCTTATCCTCCCTGACAACTGCATGGTGAGGTAAATAAATTGCTGCCTTATTACCCTTTTCTTTATCGGCAACCTTGACCATGTGATTTAATTCTATATATTCTTGCATGACCTTTGTGTAATCTGCCTTTAATTTTGGGTTTTTTCCTAACCTTATCTCTAAACTTTTTAATCTTTTTTCAGCAATGCTCCTGGACTCACCAATCCTGCTGACCGGTTCAGCTTCACGTAGCGGTAATTTCACAATATACCTGCCTTCCTTATTTCTCATCGCGGACGCTGTAAATAATTTCTCGCATTTAATTTCATCCTCTGTGAGCATTTGTTTTGTTTCTGATGTTTCAGCTTCCAGTTCCCAGAACCTTTTCAGCATGGTGTCAGCATCAAAACTTGAATGCATCACATGGATGTGAGAATGTATATTGGATGAATTATCTACCTCACAGACCCCCGATATTATCCACCCAAACGCAGTTTCCTGCGCCAAGAGAGAACCGCCCAGATTTCTTTGAATGCCTTCTTGAATGATTTGGCTGTATACCTCAGCACCTAGTAAGATATCGATCTTATTAGGTCTGTGATATTCCGGGTCAGCCAAATTATCGACTGTCAGATTTACCCATTCTACCCTGGTTACTTTGGTAACTGGGAGAAGGGACGTAACTGATTTCAAGATATAAGCATCCACCTTAACCTGAAACTGGGGGTCTACTCTCGACCTTATATTAATTTTGACCGTGGACCGTGAAGTCACACTTTTGTCACCACCTACACCTACTATAGTGTGTTTGGCCGCAATCTTTTTTAATCCTAAGTACTGAGCCATAGCTTCTGTAATAAAAGATCCTTGCGACCCCTGGTCTAATAATGCCCTAACCGGAAGATAAGTCCCGTCTTTCGACTCAGCTTGCACCACAGCTGTAGTTAATAAAACCGTTTTACAACAGTTCCCTGTCGAAAGACAAGACACAAGTGGCTTATTAGACCCCTCCGCTTGCGCGGAAAACGTATTGCTGTCGGATGCAGCATTTTCCTCGACCGACTTTTTACCCGTCGACGAAGCTCCCTCGTGAACCGTCTCAATTTCTGCGCTAACAGACCCAGAACCACCACTAGGGTGCAATAATGAATGGTGGCGGCGTTTACACACCCGGCATCGGACCATGTTTTTACAAAATTTGGCAGAGTGGTTGCTGTTTAAACACACAAAACATAAATTTTTCTCCATTGCAATATCACGTCGTTTGTCGTTAGATTCTTTGGCGAATTTTTTGCAATCAGTTATTTTATGATCTGCAGCACAATACGCACACGACGCAATTTTATTCTCTTTCACAATGTGATAAGATTTGGTACTTTTGCTTTCTACTTTGTTAAACCTTGTATCTAAATTTTCTAACCCTCTAAAACGCCCTATCAAAAAATCAGAAAATTGCCCAAACGTTGGAAAGTCGTCAGATGGATCTGAGGAAACTTTTAATTCCCATGCTTTGCGGGTATCTTTGTCTAATTTCGCACTCATTAGATGGATAATCAAAATATCCCAAGATGAAATATTTACACCTAGATTTCTTATAAACAATCTGATGTGGTATTAATTAACTTCTTAATTTCAGAGGCAGATTCAGACACCAAACCTTTTTGATTTAGCAGCCGATTCAAAATGCCATTAGCCAAAAACCGCTTATTGTTGTACATACTATCCAATTTTTTCCAAGCAACTTGATAGCTATCAGATGTCACTTTAATGTTTCGCAATAACTGTTCTGCTTCACCAGTTAAATGCCCCCTGAGATAGTAGAACCTTTGAGCATCGTCCAGAGACTTGTTTTCATGCACCAGCCCTAAAAACAAAACTCTGAACGTCTGCCACTCCGTGTATTTCCCGGAAAACGTTGGTATTTTAATTTCTGGCAACTTGAAACGTCTAGCTAAACCTTCACATTGACTACTAGAACTTGAATTTAACTCTGTCTCTGGTGTTTTTAAATTATATAACATTTCCTTTAAATCAGTCTTAAATTGTACATTTATAATTCTTCTACCTCATCATAGACACTATTTTTATGATAATCCGAACTATACAAATCACTTCGCTTAACTTGACTAATAATTTTAGTATGAGTGCTTGTAAATAGGTTCCACTGTTGTTCTAGGTTATCTAGTCTAGTTTCAATATATGGAACCGTTAAACGCTCTTTAGGAGACTTTTTAAAATTAGTCTTAACTTTTAGCATTTTTGCTCTAATATCCTCCTGTAAATCGTTGAACGCTTCCATTTTAAATTGTTTATCAAAACTCTGTAATTAACTTAACAAACACTCAAATAAAATCGCTTCAAAATACCACAATAAAATGTAAACAAAACTAATCAGAAAAATGCGCAGTCTATTTGCTTTTACTTTCAACAAATGTACACAAAGTTAAAACACAAATTGCCCAAAATTTTACAAGTCTTTTTGCAAGTAATTCTGGTAAAAATCGGGCATGGTTTCCCCGTCTCAACCAATTATTGCTTAAAACTATTACAAGTCCAAACAAACTAAATTCTTCTAAGTTAAATCTCAATACTATCTTGAAAGATTCTTGAATTTTTCTAAGTTTTCTAAGTCTTTACTTTAAGGTTCAAATTTGCATGTACTTCTCAAATTTGTTTCTTCTAGTAAATAAGAGCGAAAATGTACTCACAATTAAACACTGCACTCACTGTCACTGATTTTCTTCGACGTCACTCGCCTGCTACAAGTGGCGCCCTCTGGCGATCCGCAACCTGCCTTTCACCTCCTCCCGAGTTCACCGCTCCTCCGGATGTAGCCACCCGGCTCCACCACTGCCTTGACGCCTTTCCAGCCGCCTTGCTGTAGGGATGATCTGGACAGCGATCCACTGCCAGTAGCGACGAAACGGGTGGTAACCACTACCACCACCGGTGATTACCAAAAACACGCCCAGCCAAATCCGGCTCGAAGGACCATGAACAAATCCAGGCTCCGTTAGGCGAGAAATAATACAGCTTTGTACTACTTGTACACTTAAGCGTTTATTCTATGAAAACGATTCACACCCAAAAAAATAAAACTTAAACTGCTTAACTAACGGCGGTAACGAAACCATAGCGAGATCTAATTCGACGCCAACGCCATCTATCGAGCGCCTAGGTCAACTTTGGACACTAAATGAATTAATATTAGATCTCGCCGTGGTTTCGCCACATACATTCTTGAACAGTGAGTGTAATTAGTAGAAGTAAACAAAACTCTGGTTTACTGATAACGACCACTTTGGATACTATTGGACAAATACTTTCATTATACCTACAACACTTTAAAAAAATATGAATGTGAGTTCTACGTAGGTACTTCCAAGTTCGGCAAAGACCATTAAAATTGTAACCTTTAATTATATATATAAAAAAAAGTAAAACAGCAAAAAGCCAACGTCACGCGGTGTTCCCAGGCGGTCACCCATCCAAGTACTGACCGCGCCCGATGTTGCTTAACTTCGGTGATCGGACGAGAACCGGTGTATTCAACGTAGTATGGACGTTGGCGAGTGTATAGTTTAAATTGTTGATCTAATAAATCCATGAATAAAGAGTGACGTCATATTTTAATGCCATTTTAGCCGGACCAATTTCTGAATGAATGTATGTGGACTTTAGTACGTATAAAATGCATCTTTAATGACAAAGGTTTCGCAGGTTTTCTGGCTCAATTAGAGTTCGACAAATACCCAACTTCAAATCCTTAAATCAGAAATAGGGGATCACACAGTAATAAAATATTGCAAAAAATATGAAACGATATCACAGTAAGGTACCTTCGATCCGTTTCCGTGAAATTTCGGATCCGAAGTAGCTGTAGTACATACTTCTTATAGGGAAGCTTATGCACTGCATCCGAGCTCTATAGTTCATATTTTTTTCTCTTTTTAATAACCTGTCATAATTCAGAACATTCGTTCATAATTCGGAATTCAAATCACGGACACGGACGTGTAGAGCGTAACCGCCCTAAGTAATTCAGAGTGATTTTATCTAAACCACTTTATAGGGTTCCGTACCCAAAGGATAAAATTGGACCACTAAGACTCCACTGTCACGTGTCCGGAGTCTGTCACCAGGCTGTATCTCATAAACCGTGATAGATAAATGTGAATGATGAATTTCTGTTACCGCTATAACAACAAATAATAAAAATAGAATAAAATAAATATTTAAGTGGGGCTCCCATACAATAAACGTGATTCTTTTGACGTTTTTTGCGATAATGGTACGGAACCCTTCGTGCGCAAGTCCGACTCGCACTTGGCCAGTTTTTTTAACTATTGTGCATAGTTATGGCATTGCATATTTTGACAAATCGCTACGTAGCCATAATTCTGAATCTCATCAAAATACTAAACCGAGAAAATAAATTAAAATGTTGAACATTACTTATTTTCACGATGACGTTTCTCATTTTACAAAGTCAAAGATTTATTTGCAGATAAATATGGTTACAAAAGTTCTTACAATGTAGTATAATAGTAGTTATATATTTAGATATTTAATCATAGCATACATAGTGACATGCAAATACATGCCGTGATAACTATGTACATGTCTAAGAAATTAATATCATAATCCCAATACACTATAACAACGAGTATCATTCGTAAGCATCAAGTTTAATCATTATTAAGTATTTTATAGCTGCAAAATCCGACTTAGATTGTCACGACTAGACTCTTCACCTGTATAGCTCGAGCATGGAAAGCTTGTAAAAACATTGATTCAAAATCATCCTATAATATATTCTCACTGCTGGAAATGGGGCACAGGCCTTCTCTCTGTGAGAGCGAATGGGCAGTAATCCACCACGCGGGCCCAGTGCGGGTTGGTGGATGTCGACAATTCGCGTTGACGTCACGGTTGGCGTAGTTGTTGAGCGATCGGCAGCTGCGCTGCGTGTCGCGTGTTCGATTCCCGCACGGAACAAATATTTGTATGGCATAGTTTTTACTCACGCTCAATCACTCACATTCGCTGCCTAATGACTAAAACAATTAAAACGCCATTGTTTCTGACTCGGCAGCCGAGTCCTTGGCACAGAATGTGTTGTAAACGTCAATTTGTATTGAAATTGGATAAGCGCCGTCTGGTAACGGTAACGAGTGACCTCTTTTTTTGTATCGTTTACGTTATCACGTGTGAGTACGTTAAAAAACTCTGAATAAGCACACTGATAGTTGTTCCGGATCTGTGTATCTTGTGTATATGAGTTTAAATGTTTGTAAATACACCCATGATACATATACATATATTATATAATATATATACATATATTTTTTTAAAACAAAATACAAAAATCAAAAGTTTCAAAACATTTATTAGGGCCGTTTTATCTTTGGACGGAAGATTGGACTGGGCATAGGCCTTCCTAAGCATCGCCAAATCGACCGGTCCAGGTCAATCTCACATCCAGATCCAGCGAACTCCCGCGGCCCTCACCAGGTCATCGGCCCAACTTGCGGGTGGCCATGAACTTACACAAGTACATAAAGAACAATGTACATACCTACCGTGTCATAGACCACCTGTTACTACGTAAACATACCGTTAGTCTGGCGGTCTGGCCGTGAATAATGCGTGCGCGCAGAATCTTGTATTGTTCTCGCCAAACTTCTGGGCCGCCCTGAAGTTGGCTTTCCGATGCGCAAGGCACGAATCGGTGCTGCTTTTGTATGAGATTTATTACTGCGCAGCCATTGTAGCAAATTTCAGGGCGGCCAAGAAGTTTGGCAAAAACTATACTATTATTTATTCTGTGGTAGAACGCTGGAACTCTCGCTCGCACTCGCTGGATTTATAGATTACTAGCTTTTCGAAAATTAACCCGAGGGTTCCCATTTTTTTGGTTTATGGACACCGACTTCCAAAAATAAAGTTATTTTTCACTTTGTAGTTTACTTATTTGGAATTCGGTACCTAGTATTTTTTTGCAATAAAGTTCTTTTATTTTTCACTTTAGTTGTACCTACCTAATTGGCAAGAAGTTAAGTAAGGTACCTATAATGCCAGAATAGATTCATGTATCTGAACAAAACCGGTGAAATGAGAGTGTACCAAGGCGAACTGTACACATCGTACCCCTTTAGAGCGTACTGGCGTGATGTTATGTTATGAAATGGTAAAAACGATAAACAGACTTGCGATTGCAGCAATCCCGAGAGATTTGGTCGGTCCACAATTATTGACGGAGATATCGGTGAAAATACAAAAAAAAAAAAACCGGCCAAGTGCGTGTCGGGCCACGCGCAGTAATAGGGTTCCGAAGTTGCATAATAATGCAGACTAAAAAGAGGGTTTTGTTGTTGTTACATGAACATTAGAACGGTTTCAGCGGCTCACAAAGTCTAAAAACGGGCCCACATAGGATTTTTTAATCTATATTCTCGCATTTGACCACTATCTCGCCTGATGGTAAGCGATGATTTGGACTACGGTAAAGCACGCTTGCCTAGATGTAATCTATTCACTCTTGACTTAAACTAAATAAGGACTAACTGGTAAACTGAAGAAGGAGTTATAAAATCCAACTTCGCAACTGAAGTTAGAAAAATATTATCTATTTGAGTACCACCGCGGGTGCAAATTGCGAAAGGAGCCCATACGAGCGCGCGTTAGAGCCACGGGGAATGGTATAGTTCATTCCTGGATTCTTGCGTGTACGCTCCTTGTTTATTTATCTTACGAAATTTGAAAAAAATCGTATGTATTCACCCCTAATCTCCTCTAATACCGCAGATTAGAGGTGAATCCTCTAATCTGCGGTATTCACTATTTCATTCTGGAAAGTTATACGCTACTCAATTAGTGATGAAGTCGGGTCGAATATTGACTTTATAGAAGGATATCGACAAAAGAAAATAAGTAATTACGTTCTGGTACTGCCAACGACTCCGGCCACTCCAATGCGTTATTCGAACTTAAACATTATTAATTTAGAAATCATTATTATTAAGGATGTTATGATTTTATTTTTGTATATTTTTACATGGTTCATAAGCATATATTTACTATCTGTTTTACACAGCTAACAACGTTATTTAAGTTATTTTTCAATGGCATTTGTACAAAAATTTTACTGTGCCAAGTACATTTTATAAGTTGGTCGACTATTACTCGTAAACTTGTAAAGCCTGTTATGATTTCATTTTTGTATATTTTTACATGGTTCGTGAGCATTATATTTACTCTGTTTTACACAGCTATCAACTTTATTTTAGTAAAATTCCTAAGGCATTTGTAAAAAAAAATACTGTTCCAAGTACATTTTATAAGTTGGTCGACTATTACTCGTAAACTTGTAAAGCCTTGTTATCCTTGATAATTTTCCTTTTAATTTCGTTATATTTACTACTGTCGTGATTTTTTTCACATAGCCAAGAGCAACCATTTCGCTGGCAGGGGGGGGGGACACTTGACTCTAACATAAATTTGCAACATAAAGCTTAATTTTACGCAAACGAATCTCTGAATCGAAAAATGGTTTTTACAAACCCATAATATTTTTGAATGGCCTATCCAACGATACCCCACACCATGGGATAGATGAGAAAAAAAAAATACATCCCCACTTTACGTCTATGGGAGGTACCCGTAAAAAAAATAGATTTCATAATTTTATGTTACCACTTTGTCGGAATTATTAATACGTATATACATGCCAAATTATAGCTTTCTAGTACATAGATTCTCTGAGCTATGCTGCGGACGGACAGACGGACAGAGCGAAACTATAAGGGTTCCTTGTTGACTTCGGAACCCTAAAAACAAACCTAAAGTCGAACATAGAACCGCCTCCTTTTTGTAAGTTGGTTAAAATAAAAGTAAAAAAACGTGTATTTGAAAGTTATGACCATCGAAAGTAATCACTTAATCTTAATCTTATTTTATCACTAATTTCATGCATCTTTAGGTGGAAATAAATACCATAAAAAGAAGGAAAGAATAGTCACTATATATGGATAGATTAGCAGTTAAAAAATGCAAATAATTTTATTTTAAACAAATACATTCAGTAGTATTTTCATGATACTCATACTCCCAAAGGTCTGTTTATAAAATTTCGCGCGCTCCTTTCCGTTCTAAATCATCATCCATTTATTATTTTTATACCATGACTGTGTATTCGTACGAAGATGGAGGAGCTCGTGGCTAAATAATAACAGCCGCACTGGTCGATCATCAAGGTTAAGCAACGCTTGACGAGGTTGGTCCGTGGATGGGTGACCATTTCAACATACCGAGTTTCCTCCGTGCCTCGGAAAGCACGTTAAGCCGTTGGTCCCGGATGTCATTTAAAGATCTTTGACAATCGTTACGAGTAGTCAGAAGCTTGAGATCTGACGCCAGTCTTGCCAAGGGGTACCGTGTTACCCAGTTACTGGGTTGTGGAGGTCAGATAGGCAGTCGCTTCATGTAAAACACTAGTACTCAGCTGAATCCGGTAAGACTGGAAGCCGACCCCAATATAGTTGGGAAAAGGCTAGGCAGATTGATTGAGTGTGTATTCGTACGCGCACTAACTTCTTACTGCTCATCACAGCGTCTATCCCTTTCGTACGTGTTGTCTGTTGAGATAGCATGCATTTTAACCCTGGCCACAAAATAGTTCGTGCCGCCGACCAGGGCAACCTTAAGAAAAGACTTATCAAAAATTCTTCCTTTGTGCTTAGCCTTGTGCTCATGCTTCTAGACCTAGCATCAGTTCAGGCTGTGCCTTGTCTTTTTGCCTGACAGTAAATAAATGAATGAGTTTTAAATCCAAGACATAACACTGTATGCCAGTCCCCTAACCGCTAGGCAGACGTGTTCCTATAAAACACCCCTGATTCACCAGTAATGTTTAAGGCCTTTGAAATAAATAGCGAGAATAATGTCAAAAACAGGCCCAAAACCCCGTGCCTGTCGAGTGCTTCGTGTGCGTGCAGCAGTAGCGCTTAGGATCATTTAAAAAAATTAAGATTTTTATTCATCAAAATATGTGGCAGTTTAAACGATCCACAGTTTGTCTGACATTTTTCCTAAGAGAAATGCGGCCTAAAATACGGAACTGACAAGATCCGGCAATACAGAGTACTGACCGGCTTATCCCTTAACAGGAGTTTGAAAGTATAATTGTACAGGTAGTTACTTGTAGATATAATCTGGTGACCAATTAAGATACCGATCTCCTTAAACAGATAGACCTGCCTGTGACTAGTAACGGCTAAGTCAAAGGCTTGTAATGAGGATAGGTTGTGAACAGACAGACGACAGACAGAAAGACAAACACAGGTGCACTCGCTGTTTTGTCGAAGTCTGATGGGTATGTAATCCGACAAGACCGGAGAGAGATCAGGAGAGGAGCAACGGATTTATGTGTTTGTCGAGACACGGAGGTGTCATACTTCCACTTTGCACAACTCGAGAAATAAACTAGGACCCCACGCTCAGCAGCCGCGCATATGTATGAAAGATTCGTTTGCATCGTCTCCATTCATACATCTTATCATACACGTGCCATTAATTAATATGCGTCTTCACTAATTTACTCATCTGTTTCAGTAAAAATCATTTATCTGAGATGCAAGTGGAAAAATGCCGCAGTTATTTATAGTCTGCAGTTCAACTCTTTATACTAGTCTAGCAAAATACTTTATCATCATTCACAGCCTGACATCACCCACTGCTGAATTTCTTAAGGCTCTCTTTTCTTAAGCAATTCTCACCCACTAAAATGCCCTGTGTTCCTACCTTCGCCTTGATGGATGAGAGAGGAGAACTGCTACGCACTACGCATGACATTCGTGACCCATCCGTGGTCCTCTTCTGGGCTCCCTCTTCTTTGCCCGCCTCCGGTCTCACTACTCCTTCGGCGATGACAACTCTAGGGACCGTGCAGCGTGGACGATAGAATCCCCGTTCCATCGTCCGCTGACCCCCGTTATGGCGGCATCAAGTCGGCGTTTCGCCGCCTGCGCTGTCCTGCCCTCCTGCGACGAATTGGGTCAGCGAGCGAGTCTGCCTCCCTGACCCGCTCCACCGCTTCGTCCTCGCAGAAAGATCCAACCGCCTCTCATGCCTTTTCCCTGCCGAACATAACCCTAACAATGGTCGGCAGCGACAGGTCTTTTTCACCCTCTGCCGCCAGAACACGGCGCTGCATCTCCCAGGTAGGGCACTGTTTGAGAGTGTGCAGGTTCGCGTCCTGGCTGCAACCGCACAGGTAACACACGGGCCAAACAGCCATGCCCCGACAATACCTGCATCTACCCACACAATACCTACCTTGTCACCTCCTTGTACTCCTCTTGAATTGGTTGGGTAACCCCAAAAGTCCAGAGGCCGGCCTCCACCCAAGTAGCACAAAACTGCATTATAGGATGTCACAAAGGGTAACATCGGTAACTTAAGCATTTATGAAGACTTATTACAGTACACTCGAACTGCAATAGCTGAAAATTACGCTTTCGTCTGTATAATAATGCTTTTATGCGTCACGGAGACAACACTGTAATGCTGCAACACGTTAATATAGATATGCAGTTCAGTATTAGTACTGTAAGCTGCAATTAAGCATTTTGATGGACTTTAACTCAGCAATATTCTGAATTGAAGGCCACAAGTGTACCCTTACACCGCTTGCATTTTAAGAAAGAACATGTGAGCTACTATAATGCAGTCAGTAAGTCTGTGACTTCTATTAACAATGATATAATGCGTCTTGCTGCACATAGTTGAACTTTAGTAGCGTTAATCAGCTTGTTACACGCAATATTATAATAGCACTTATATAGCCCACATGATCACTATGGGTGAACTTATATGATGCTAAATTAGAGCAAACTGCTATAAATTAGCTCACACGTTACCTATGATCCTGGTTAGAGCTGAATACGTGTACTAGCGTCGGCAATTAATCTACTAATGCAGTTAAATAAGATCTTGTAGACTTATCTTTTCAGCACCCCAGTTTGCAAAAAAATATTACGAAAATCGGAGGAGTGTTTCTTGGGATGATGTAGGTAACCAAATAACATAAAAGGATTGACACAACAGACGTATAATTTTGTAAAATAAATCCATGGATCCCTAGAATTCCTGCTGAGACTTTAGTGGTTCAATGATGATTACCAACAATATTTGCGTACATGTTACCCAATATCAAGCTTTACAGGAATCTGTGGCTGACTTGATTCACACAAGAACTACTCGTATCAGCTCGTTGCTGATTTATGTACCAATAGTGGATACTTAAACAGCACATACCGCTTAATTGAGTTTAATACAGTGCACATTGCTTGTCTGCCATTTTTTAGGTTCTAACCTAAAAAATGGCACCTGTAAAATAATATATTAACATTTTTTCTTTGTTAAATAACGAAAATAACAACTGGATTTCAATAGAAAATCTAATGATTTTATACGCAAACAGCTTATTGTCAAATTACAAATGCAAAATAAAATTATTTATTTTTTATAATATATCATCAACTTATTTTATACTATAACTTTCAAGTAAACAGTGATATTTTGAGAGCGCGTGAAAATTTTCACCTATATTCATATACTATTTGACAATAAACTCTCTTTCCCCTTCAAATTTCACGCACAGGAGGAAAAAGCAAAGTTTTTGTTACGAAAAACAATATTTGTCTATTTCACCACAAAATGTTTAACAGAAACAACATATCAAAATAATAAGGAGTAGGGTGAAAACTATTCACAATTTTGCCACTTGTGAATTTTCAATTCTAAAGAAGCATTATAAATATTCTGGTGTGTACCTTGTGCTGAAAAATAGGTAACCATAACTCTATTAATCGGCCATTGTGCTATATAAAAGGTAACAAATACTCTAATAATCAGTCAATATTCAGCTCTTGGGATGACTGTTACCTTTAATAATGCTCAAATAATGCTGATATAATGCAAATAGTTACAGTTATTCAGCTAACAGCTGTTTAATTTGTGCCCAAATCAGAGTTATATCAGCTGAAACAGCGCCTTTAATGCTCTTATTCAGAAGGCTTGTTCAGCTTAGGATTCTATTGTGGACAGTGATTCAGCTACTATACAGCACTTTTGTGTTACTTGGGTGCAGCCTCTACACCCATAGCCACATGATGACAGTCTGCGCCGCTGTGCGCCAAATTCCTGTCCTATACATTCAATAGTTTTCTTCCAGTCCTTGAACGCCACTCAGTCAACGCAGCGCCTTACTCCAATAATCACCGCACCTTGCCATTTATCCTGCCCAGCCCCAATATTCAAATTAAGCAGTATATAAATTGTATTTCATTTTGAAATATCTTAGGTACCATAAATTTAAATCTAAGTGGATAGTATAAACTATATTTGGTTCAACTTAAGTCAGTTTATTGCTTGTCTAGTTTAGAGAACTAGACAAGCAAAAAACTGACCTGAGTAAAAAAAATATTTTCAATCGGTTGTTAAACCGCATTCCTAGGTGCCATTAATTTAAATACACTAGTATTAACTATTTACTTAATAAATCTTAATTTCAATGGCAGGTGGATATTGACACGGAGTTACGAATAGCTTATGAACCAGTAGAAACTTCCTAGTTGAATAAAACATTTAAACTAGGTATTTCATTTATATTTAAATAATTTGGAGGTTCGTCATGTGAAATATTGATACGGCTGTACGCATTCGCATAGGCCACTAAAATCAATGGTCAAAGTGGAAAAATAACTACTTGGCTTCACTGAAGGAAATGCTTTGTATTGATGGAAAAGAGAACACTGCTGCTTATCCTATCTTCTAGTAGCCTTTTGCGATACAAATTGCGATTCAGATTATTGTCAATAGCCTATAATTTGGCCGAACCTAAAGCAATACTTTTTTTTCTTTTTTTTTATTGATGATTTATTGGACATATATCAGTAACACATTCTAATAAATTATAACAATAGATATACATTTTAAATCTAGGTTTTAAACCCACACCAATGTTTGCAAAATAAACTAAGTCAGAATTCACACAGGATTTATTTCTAACAGCTCCCTAAATCTATTGCCATTGTAGATTCAAGTGTAAATTTAGGTCTATTGTCTATGAATGCCCCAATTTGCTATATTTGATAGCTGTTATCTATATCACTGTGAAATAAACTGTGTCGAGGTGTGAATCAGTGATGTCAATTTTAATAAAAACAAGTGCGTTCGGTTTTGAATTGTTTGCTAGTGCAGTGGACCTTCAAGGTAAATAGCACTGCAGAAATTAATCCCAGGTTTACTAGGACTAATAAACAAGTTTTGGAATGACAAACAGGATATATCATCTTAACTTAAATACCCTATGTCCTTTAGACAGGGCAGAGACCTTCCACAGCAGTCCTCCATCGGTCTTGAACTTCACGCTCCATCTCACTTCACTCCTTTCGACGCTCAACGCTTCTGCCAACAGTTTTTGACGGCTGTGTTTTGCGGGGACGGCCACACTTTCTTTACAGATATCAATATAACGCTAAAGAAACAGTTAATGATAAATGACTTTTAAATATAGATCTGTAACACCAAAGCATCGCAAAGTGCGTGATATCATTAACCCTCCGTGCACCATGTGGGGTCTAATAAACCCCAGCAAAACAAAAATCTCTGTAACTCTTTAAATATTCGAGTGTTTGCGCTGATTCTTTCAGTAGCTGGGGTTGCGGCGTACCTAAGCCACCTAGTGACAGAGATTCAGTGGACCCGTTGCGGGTTCAGCAGACAGACGTATCCAAAGTGCTTCAGGGACTCACAAACCCCACGTGGTTTGGGACGTCGTGTCGTCTAAAGCATCAATAGTAAATTTGTATGAATTAGTATGGAGACTGAAAATATTAAGCTGCTTCTCACGTTTTTAATTCTTTATCACGTTATTCTTTAAAATAAAGGGAATAAAGTTTAATTACATTTTCTTAATACAAGCTAAGCCAAAGAAGAATATAATTTTTAGTTTATGAAAAATACATGTTTATAGTTTTTTTCTTCTAATTGTATTTAAATGTTTATTCTTAACAACATTTTTTTTCAATACAAATTAAGAACACAATTCACACAAAAATAACCAAATAATTAAAAACTACACATTTTATTCCTCGATAATAATCAGGGTCTAGTAAACCCCTCGTGGGGCCGCAGGACGTAACTTTTATACACGTGGTGCGCAGAGGGTTAAAGAGCCAAACCAAAAAAATTAGACATTTTCTGCTGTGTTTGTTTTGACCCATCATCAAAGCCATCACATCTTGCATTTGAGAAATCTTGGTATGATTTAATATTACTTTATAACAGAACTAATATTCTTCGAACCGTCCTCGTTGCTGGAGACTTGTTGTACCATATTTTAATCCCAGATAAAACACAATTTACTTCAGACGGACGTTTTGGATGACTGTCTATTTGTCATTCTTGCCGTTCAAAAACTGCGGCATGCGGCGGCTTCTCCAGACGAGCTCTTTCAAAACGAACCCAAATACTATAGAATTGTATAGTTGTATTGTATTACATTGTCTTTGGCGGCGTGTGGATGCATGACATGCAATAATCAGGCACTTATTGTCACGTCTGTGATTCGCAAGGGGCGCGACACATGTGAGAACTAAGTTTAATCTTTATTATTTGCATAGAGCTGCGGCACAGATAATATAATACCAGCATACAGAAGCCTCATCCCATAGAAAGAAACCGTGCCGACGCGACGTAACTAGCGTTTTTCGTCTGATTAAACTGCTATTTTTTCTAAGATCGCGTTCGGTTCCGTTCCACGTATATAGATAGTGTTTGTTAGCAGCGACTTGCAAGTAAAAGGGTTTACTCGGTTCGTATATATTTTTTTTTAATCTAGCGATGTTTTGTTTTATAATATTTTTTGCACGTATTTACAGTTGCATTGTACCATGTGAATTAAGAGCCCAATATTCCTTAATTATGTGCTTAGGAGACTTAATTAAACAAAAAAATACAATTTGTTTAATCTTCTCTAGAAAATCTCAATATTTCACAAAACTCAATAACAAATCGGAACTTATCACGCCATCTGGTGAAATTGCACTAGATGACACACTTGAACCAAATAATAATAGTGCCCGTGGCTGCAGTTATCCATTCATAAAATCGGGCAACAAATATTTTTAAAATCAATCCAGCGGATAAATTGTAAGACGAATTTGTTGGATTCTGTATGAACGTCATGAGGAAAATGTCAACCCTCAGTCGCCTTAAAAATTAAAGTATGTCCAGTAGTATAGCGTATGTGAAGCAAAAGGAGTACGTAAGGATAAAGTAGGTGGCGTTATGCTTGCTATGTTATTGCTTATCCCCATGGGAGAGAGACGTGAGTCTATGTATAAACTTATGGGTTAAAAAAACTTCTAGAGGGAAAATTAACATTCTTCAAGATTTATTTGTCTTAACGTCGATAACCGTCTTGCTATCAGGCGAACCACTGGTCTTGCAACGTCCATCATGTTTCAGACTTACTGAATAGGTAGATAAGGATTAAAACTGAAGTATGTAATGTAGCCCCCCAGACAGGCACATTGCTAGCAGAACGGATGACCGTTGGGACCGAAAAGTTCTAGAGTGGCGACCGCGTACCGGAAAACGCAGCGTTGGAATGCCTCCCTCTAGGTGCAGCGTCGACGTCGTTTGGATGCGAAATGCACAGGACCGATCAGTGTTGCGACACTGGTGACGCTTGGGGGAGGCCTATGTCTGGCAGTGGACGTCTTTCGGCTGATATGATGATGTAGGTATACTAATATTTTTTTAAACTAACTAACTTTACCACATTGTTTGCATCTTCGGAGCGCGAACTTGCTGAGCTATTTGTGAGGATAGAGCGTGAAAGCGAGATGGTTGGACTGTCGATCAACAAGTCCAAGACCAAAGTCATGATCATCGACAGAGCTGGACTAATAGCACGCACGGGGGAACTTGTAGATCTAGAGTTCGTCAATGAGTTTGTGTATCTGGGCTCCATGATCAGCGATCAGGGGGGCTGCAGTCGGGAAATTCGGAGACGTACGCAGATGGCCAAAGTTAGTATGAGCAACATGTCGAGAATATGGCAAGATAGGAACATCTCTAATAACACCAAGAAGAGACTCGTTAGAACCCTAGTGTTCTCAATTTTCCTTTACGGCTCCGAATCTTGGGCAATTCGCTCGGTGGATCGAAGAAAGATTGAGGCTTTCGAGATGTGGTGCTGGAGGAGAATGTTGCGCATATCATGGACAGCAAAACGCACAAATAAGTCCATTCTCAACCAGTTAAACATCAAAACCAGACTCTCCACGATCTGCTACCAAAGAGTCCTAAGTTACTTCGGTCACATCGCCCGGTTACAGCCAGATAATCTAGAAAAACTGGTTGTTGTAGGAAAAGTGGATGGGAAAAGGCCACGCGGACGCTCACCCACTCGGTGGTCAGACCAGATCAGGGCGATTACGGGCCTCACGGTGACCACTGCCCTGAGAAGAGCCGAAGACAGAGTGGCTTGGAAGTAGCTCGTCAATGACTCCGTGAAAGCTTTCCAAGACGGGCACGACCTTCAGTAATGAAGACAACGAATAAGAAGATAACTAACTTTAACTATTAAATGGTTTTAACTGACCTAAGATACTTTAGCTTCGATGATCACGTAATTTAACCACTTATACAATACAAATACATACAAATAGCCTTTATTTCTGATAATATAAATACATTTTAACAATTATTATTATTACAGATTTTTATAATTTATTATACACGCTATATATCATTTCATAATTTCATGAATGTCAAATCATTTCATGCTATCAATTCAAAATTTGAAAATTAAAGAATTAAAGAATTATATTTTATTTAATTCAATTTCATTCCTATGAAATTGAATTCTTTGGTGCAACCTCTGTAGGTGCATATTTAACCACTTACGCAGTATCAATTTTATGAACACCTCTGAACTAAAACAGAGTCGTCTCGAATTTTAACCAGGCTTCAACCTTGACACGCTCAGATAACTTAGAATATGCTAATCACGAAGCTATACTAGGCAGTTTTGGATAAGAATTTAAGATGTTTTGCTCAAAATTTATTAGGCATTCGTTCTGTTTATTTCGTTTACGTAATAATGATTTTGTTGTCATGGTACCTGGTTTCTATAAAGATGTTTTAGTTTTGAAGGCTGCATGCTTCCCCTATTGGGCCTGGTGCTGTAACTGGAGTGCAGGAGCATAGGGCTGCTTTTCGAATCAGGAATCAATCAAAGGTACTCGTAAAGGCTGCTGCATGAAAGTTGGACTAAAAAAATATGCTATGTTCACGTGAATTGTATAAATGGATTACAAATGGTATTGAAAGAAAAAAAACAGGAAAGAAAGAAAAATAATTTATTTGCACCAGGCACGACGAAAATGACGACGACGACGTTTATGGAATATGTGGCAAAACGAAATTGGTAAATGGATCGTTTCGTGATTATCAGAGTCTGTTTTACAGAAATACTCTAAGACAGGAAACTTTATTTGACAAAGTCAAGGTTTTGGATATCTGGGGGTTGACCATAAGCGCTTAGAGTAAGGTTATTTTGAGATCGCGTAAGTGACAGATGTGTACAAGTCATATATATCTGTCCCAACAGACGTGATCATGGTGCTTGCAACAGCACCGAAATATCGGAAACTCGAAACAAACAGTAAACATGGTAAATATCCCGTTTCTAATGTTAATGTTAGTGTTAGTGACCATGACAGTTTAAAAACTTATATATCTGTCCCTTACACACACTCAAAATAACCTTACTCTAAGAACTTATGGTCACCCCTCTGGATAAGGATAAAGGTTTCTTTGTTATTGTTTTAATCTGGCATCCTTTAGCTCTATGATTCTATACCGAACAGTTGCTGTAACCCCGTCCCTTATAAAATAGGCCATTATAAGAAGAAAAGACATATATATATATACAGATATTCGCACAGCTGCAGTTATACAATAAAACAATATGTTGGCCTCAAGGACGGCTGATTACGACTCATATTATATCACACACGAGTTCACGTACTGTACATACGCATAATAATGGACGGATATGATGACGTCACTGCCACTATCAAGAATTATTTCGTTACAATACAGTGATGATAGCAGCCTCTTATCACCGTGATACGACCTGGATTGATAACCTCTGTGTTATGATGGGCGAAATCACGACACTTGTTTCGGATTTTTAAGTAACTAAAATGTGTCTCAGAAATTCCTGATTATGGTGTCAATAGGGTAGTTGATAAAAAATATTTATTTAGTCCGTCTGTTAGATAGCCCAAAAATATTGGACACGTATTTTTCCTTTTGCCACGTAAACAAAAAATTACGACGATACAGTGCGTTGAAATATCATGTGACGTCACGGTGTGCTACACTACAATACTGACAAAGTGACGTCACAAGCCCCCACTCATGAACTTTGATGCGCTTTATCTTTGTCAATTTTTATTTATTTGATAAAGCAAAAACTACGGGTGCAATGTTATTTGATAATCTCAGTGATGGACTAAATAGAATTATCATTTCTCTACCCAGGAAACATCTCTATTATTTTATTCACACGAAGATTATGGATAGAATAGTCAAGGATAGGATAGCTCAGGATCTGGCAAAAATATGAGCATCTTACCGTGGTGTTGGTGGGGTTGACAAACTAAGAGACTGGAAGACGCTGGCCAAGTTTTGGTAGATTTCTATCTCATATTGTCTTGGCTGACGAAAATTTCTATGAAACCGGTTCATTGAAATTTGGAATATATCTTGGAGTAGGAGCCTCTGACTGAATGGAACCATAGAAGTCGCTTATTAAGGTGGTTGCTCGTTGTTTACTGTTTTAGGGTCTTTTGTAACAGAAATGTAGCGTTATTTCTACCGCTTTTATCTCAAAAAATTGTTTTGTGGCAAGTTCTACAACGGGTAAGAGGAGTTACATATGCAAGACATCACAATAACTGCAAAATTTTAGACCTGTCACGTTTTGTATCTAAGGTCTTCAAAAATTCAAAATGGCAGCTGTAAAGTTCGCTTCTTTCTGCGCAGTACCTCACCCCTCACCGCCCGTTGACACATGAAATAGCTAATTTCCAGTGACTCGCAGGTGTTTCGAGCCGCCATTAAGTTTAAATCAAACTACACGTAATGGTTTAATTTAGGCATCAGATTTTTTTTTTTATAATTTTCCTTACACATTCCAAGTCCACTGAAGATTCGAATGAGGAAAATAAGCTCCGTAAAATCTTCGGTTGCGTAATTGTGTTGTGATGACTGTATTAGTAGGTATCTACGCATGCATGTAGTACATCGAAAGATTAGGTACTTGCAATCAATACCTACCGACATATTCTGTGAATGAATCGTTAAGTATTGTCCGATAGTAGCAAGTTATTACTTTATCTTTATATCAAACAAAAATAATGTCCTACTTACTACAATTTATTAATGATGTTGTAACAATAACAATTCCTTAATCACATTGTTTTGTAGATTTAAAAATTACTAATTATATTTTTCATCCATTAAAAATAATCCCAAAACAAAGTCTTAATTACCGACCTATTAATTAGAAAACAAACATTTCGGAATGACCTGGCGGCTGGCAGCTCTATATAAATACCGCGATGCGTTTGCGCCGATGCCGTGCCTAATTTTAGTTAGTAGTTCATTCAGTACATCATTCACCGCTACCGAGGAAGGTCGTGCCCGTTTTATCCTCTTAGAATAATCCGTTTTTACCGTAAAACGTGGTTTCCTGAATTAAAATGCGTTAACTATAAGGTTATAGTTTATTTTTAGTGTTTTTTAAATTTAATTTTGTAGTGAAAAGTGGTGTTTGTTTAGTTGTAACTTTTCAATCACATGTTCATTGATAAGTGCAGTTGAATCGTTTAAGTTTCAACCGTGTGTAGTGTGAGTATTGAGTAAACTTTCATTTTTACGTTCACCAATTTTTGTAGTAAGTTACTTTACTGTTGTTTTTCATTCGTTTGTTTTATTTGATGTAGCATCAGCTGCTTTTTAGTTGCGTGTTGATTTAGCTGGATCTTGATGATACAGCATTTCAACAACAATTGTAAAAAATATGTTTGGCTTGTATTCAATTATATGCATTAAAGGCTGATGCAAGACCGGCAAAAATTGCCAAAGAAAACAAAAAAAGGCAGGTGGAGTACCTGCTTACAAACAAAAATAACACGTGTTTTAAAAAACATTCCCTTTACTTGAGGCTTATGAATCTTTGAGTTGCAGTATTTTTTTCTGCAGTCATAATTGAGAATTCAGTATGATAACAAATAAAACCTCCTTTAGTCCAAGTAAATCCGGGTGTCTTTTAACTTCTCAATAGTCCAATGATGATTGACTTTACTTTGATAAATTACAGTATGTCCTACCCTCATTTTTTCAATCTAATGAATCAAAGTCGTAATTGTTATAATCACATCTAATTATTTTTTCCAAGGATGTTGTGATCGGCTTCTACGGGTTTTATTAGATCTATCTCTCATCAAATATCAATACAGTTTACTCTAATCCAGACTGGAGTTAGCTCTGGTTTCTATCCATATCAAATTTTCATTATTTTCTTAAACTTGACTATATTTATTTTCAATTAGGTAATTTTCTCAACCCTTATGGATATACCACAACAGGTGCTGCACGTAAGGGTTCTGGAGTGGTAATTCAAGTGGTCCAGGGGTCCCCTGGTGGTTTTAATGAGATAAAAAGCCCAAATACCTTGGTGTTATCCCCAGCAGTAGGCGTCCCCACGATAACAATAAAATAGGCCCTTCACTCTAAGTTCCGCGCAACTTAGTTATGAACAATTAATAACTAAGATGTAATCTACTTTACAGTTATTTCTATTGTCAAAGTGTCATTATCAAGTATATTTCGATCATAAAATTAACATACAATACCGCAATCAAATACAATGTTTTTACTATGTCTGCCACGCGATTTTAGACCTTATCTTCTAAACGAACGCCCTTGTCATGTCAACATGACAATAGTAATCTTATCATAAATAACTCATGAAATCGAACTGAAGGATGTAGGTTACTACGTTAGTAAATACGGGGGTCAATGACCTAAAATACATTATGTATGATTTCACGTTTAGGTAATTGGCGTAGAACGGTGAGCGGTTAGGAGAAACGAAGGTTTTGTATATGCCAAGGTTGTGAGGTTCGCTAGTTGAAATAAAGATGCAAGATGCAACTAGGTAGCAGGATTGAAAAGGATTTGGAATAAATTGCAACTCATCGTCATTATTTCAGCCGAAAGACGTTCACTGCTGGACATAGGCCTCCCCAAGTATCCCCCATCGACCAGTCCTAAATTGTAACTAATGAGATTCAATGCAAATAATAAATACTATAAATATTAAAAATGCGAAATTCGGTATGATGGGGGTTTAATAATAAATCATGTCTCAAAGGCTGAATGGGTTTTAGAACGGGTCACGGGTAGAATTAAGCTTTAGTACACAATAGCATTTTTTTTTCCATGCTCGTACCCGTGGGATAAATTTCGACATTACTGGAGACAGTTAGAGTACTTTCAATGAACGAATATTCTGGCTAATGGTGGGAACATTAGCCAGAATATTAAAAAAATAAACATGGTTTTTAGCTTACCGTGCAATGTTATCCAAATCAAATGTGTAACTATGCAAAATTTCAGCCCAATCGGTTGGGGATAACCATAGACACGGTAATCCACAGATATCCGAGGGATAACTGTTTTAAAACTTAGTTGCAAGACCCACACATACTAACTAACATGGCAAGTTAAATAACAGCTTATAAAAAACAATGAAAATACTGCTCCAATAAAACGAAGAAACAGGAAAATGACGAAAAACCGTAGCAAACAAAAAACAAACCACTGCTGCTTTATCATCATATGTATGTGTTTATGGAATACCATGGATACCTTCTAGTCACGCGATAACTTACAACTTAGTTGATGCATAGTGTATTGTTTGAAATAATACAGTGCAGCTACAGATTAGAAGAAATAAGTCAATTAGGAAGACGTAGAGTTGCAAGGTCTTCGACAAGGTGGGTTGATGACTTAGTGAGGACCGCGGGAGTCCGCTGGATACAAGCACCCAGTCGAAGTGTCGAAGTGGCGACGCTTAGGGGAGGTCTATGTCCAGCAGTGGTCGTCTTTTGGCTGAAATATTGTTGAAGTCAAGCAAAGGCAGCTTGAACTAAGTACTACGAATCTTTGTCATTGTGTATCCTAATCCTAAAATGGCTGGAACTACAATCTCGCATACACTATTACTGGCAGTGGCGCCATAATTTCATTAAACTTTCCGATACATTGTAAATGGACAGTAAAATACGAAAAGCCTAAGGAAAATCCGTTTAACAGATTTATGGCTTTTTGATAGAAACGTTGATAAGTATAGTGATAAACATTTATATTACTTAATATTATTTGTGAGACATTGATGATGACTGATCGTGGTAAAGATGATAAGTTTGAAGATGGAGAAGTACCTGAAGTCTAGGATTCTTTGCAAGCACCTTATAACAGAAAACAAAACTAATATCATTGATTCCAAATAAATAGGGATAAAGTCAAGATAATGATGATTATAATGAGGATTAAAGATAGAGACGGACAAGTTTATAGGTCTTTACAATACAAGTAGTGCCAAGGCTATGTGAAACCGCAATAAAACTGCATTCGTACCTCATTTACGTAGAAAAGCAAACATTTTTTCTTCAAAGCATTCTGAGAAGTATTTACACACATCTTAAATTATTATTTCAATGATAAGATAATAATTCTGTTGGTAGTAGTATTTTCTTTACAAAAGAAGAATATTTTTAGCACCAAGATGAAAAAGAAATTGGTAAAATATCTGTTTAGCAATAATAAATAAAATAAAAACCGGCCAAGTGCGAGTCGGACTCGCACACGGAGGGTTCCGTACCATTATCGCAAAACACTGCAAAAAAATCACGTTTGTTGTATGGGATCCCTCCATAATTTATTTTATTTTAATTTAATAATTATTATTTTTTGAAGAGAATATACAACTAAACATTCTGTGAATATTTCAAGCGTCTACCTGTTGCCGTTATTAATATAGAGCAAAAAACGGCAAAAATATCACGTTTGTTGTATGGAAGCCCCCCTTAAATATTTACTTTATACTGTTATTAGTATTTGTTGTTATAATGGCAACAGAAATACATCATCTGTGAAAATTACAACTGTTTAGCTATCACGGTTCATGAGATACAGTCAGGTGACAGATGGACAGACAGACAGACAGACAGACGGATCGCGAAGTCTTAGTAATAGGGTCCCGTTTTTACCCTTTGGGTACGGAACCCTAAAAACTAAATAAATAAAATAAAAATCGTTTATTCTTAGGCATGTCACCCATATTAAAATTTTCAATTAATACCATTTACAATTAAAAATAATCAGACATCACAATAATACAAAATTAAAATTAATAATAGAAATAATAAAATTTAAAATAATCAGACAACACATGTCATAATTAAAATATATCATTATACTTACATGTAATGATCAATAGTTTATTTATAAACAAAGGAGCTTCATCGTCGACCCCATTTTTTCACATATCATCAACAATACAACAACATTACGCTCCTTCATTAGACTAAATTTATTTGTGGTCGGTACAGTATTACGTCTTTTTCTTCCTTCACTATAGTCATATCAGCGTTCATTTTCATCCTTGCGATGATCTTCCAGACAATCAGTCCACCTAACCGTATCGTCACTTACCAATACGTCAAAATGATAATGATCAAACCGCAAGTCTAAACAAAGCGAACACAAGAACAACAGAGGCTACCTGCCATATTCCAATAAAATTTGAAGCTGATCGGTCATCGATCTAGTTTCACGACTCTGTTTTTGAGAAACTCCTCGGTCAAGAATTCCGTCAAAAACTTCATATGCATACCATGTACTTTCCACTGAGTAGTTTCTTGTGGCCTGGCTTGAGATAACAGTAGCTTCTTTTGTTGGAGCTGTGTCAATCGCAGAAAAAAATCCTTTTTATCATTGTTTATAAAAAATCACAATCTAAATGCATAATTAAATAATATTACGAGCATGTAGATTAAATATGTATATAAATACTTGTGATATCTAGTTTTTATTCCTGTCTGTTCGAGGACTTTAAGTTATTACTTTCCAACGTTGGTTATTGTAACTCATAAGTATCTTGCAGAAACAACCCTCAGTTTCAAGAAAGTGCAATCAGTTCCATGGCTACTGTTGAACATCCATCCGTATCAAACCAACTATTTCTTTTTTTCTAGATATAGGCACCAATTCATCACAGCAATCCTGGAAAAGAAACATCACATCACATTTCGCAACCAAACAAATCCACGAGAGAGAGAAGAGTGATGACAAATTAAACAGAGAAAGAGATACATACCTAGAGAGAAACGTCAAGAAAATGACAGACAAAAGCAAATACAACGGGGATGGAGATGCGGAGAGCGCAGAAAAACTGAATCCAGCAACCGAACACAGTTTTGAAGATGCCTTCGAACAAACAGGTAAGAAACTGTAGATACAGTACTCTCTAATCTTTTTGGCTGGCTTTAACGTAGGTGATGCGCATGGTATGGCGCGCTACTGTTTTAGTACGGAATTTACTACAGCGCAGCGTAGCCATTGTTAGCCAACTTCAGATCGGTCAAAATGTTTAGGGATTACTGTACTACTGCATTTATGTTTAAGTATGCGGCTTCTGTAGCCAACTATTTCAAATTGACCTAGTACTTATTCTGTTGTAAAGGTTAGTCTACATTGTAAATATGTTACTTAACCGCGTGAATTTGTTATGTGTCAAATATGTCACGTTAATTTTGAAGTGATGTCATAACACTTTTTAATGAGTTACTTTACTTAATTGGTAATTCGCTACAACTCCAGAGAAACGGAATTCGCATAAATGCGTTTTACTCGAAACCTTCCAACTATGAATATTGCATCAAACACAAGCCTTATATATTATAAGCCTTATTTTGTACAATAATTGTATTTATCGGTAGTCGGTGAATAGTACAAATTTACTACATAGTGCGTAAAATTAAATATCTGTTTTTGCAATTAAAACTACCTCAATCAAAGACAATATTGTACTAGAAGAGATCAAACAAGATTTAATAATTGTTGTTTGGTCTTTAAACATACTAGATAGGTAATTCTTAATATTGAATTTAAACATAAGTCCATCCAGAGTCCTCAGCATATGGAGGAAAATTACAACTGTTTCTTGTTATTAATAAACTTCATCTTCTTCTCCTCAGGCCATGGCAGACTGAACCACCTGGTGCTGTTCACCAGCGGCCTGATAATGCTGAACGTCTCCATGGAGTCAGTGGGCATGAGCTACGCCATCACAGCGGCCGAGTGTGAACTCAAGCTGACCACCAAGGACAAGGGGCTGGTTAATGCTGCTGCTTTTATTGGTAAGACAAATGCAACTAATATAAAGTAAAAGAGATTTTTTCAACAGACAGAAAAGTTGAAAGGAAATCGTTTGTCTTGGTATGGCCATGTAAAGAGGAGAGATGAAACGCTTGTTGCTAAAAGAGTAATGAATTTAAATGAGGATGGATAGAGATAGAGAGGGTCTCGAATGAAAAGATGGATGAATTGTGTGCTGATGAAAGAAAATAGAGTCGGTGATAGTCTGCTATCACTGACTATTTGTGGTTAGTTAACCATCTGTGGTTAGAAGTCGGAATGGAAGAAGAAAACGTGTTGCGCCAACCCAAAGTAACATAGAAAACCGGTCACGTGCGAGTCTGACTCGCGCACTGAGTGTTCCGTATAAACAGCTACATTCACCAAAATCAAATGGGTACCATTACTAACTTTCATAAACAATGAAAGCATCGAACATTGCTCTAACGAAAGGACAAAATTAACTTAGCCGATCGAAAACTGTTGCCCCCATACATCAATATTATACAAATAGCCAACGTCACGCGGTGTTCCCAGGCGGTCTTCCAAGTACTGACCGCGCCCGATGTTGCTTAACTTCGGTGATCGAACGAGAACCGGTGGTAAATTTTACTAACGCTATAATTGGTACCTAGAAGCTTGTCCTTTTTTAGACAATGTTAATACATATTACAAATTATTACCTACATATCCGCTTGCTACATATTTCTAACATACTTAGCTGTAAATTATTTAATAAAAGCCATTTAATTTATTACAGAGATAAGTGTCTGTCTGTGATAAAAGAAATATTGCAACATTGACTGGTACAAAAACGATTATTATCGATCACAGTTATATTACAAAACCAGTTTGGGTACTAAATCTAATATGTATCCCCAAGTATTATCGATAAGTTATTACTGGATTAGAAGATTTATGAGAATGGATTTGTCAAAAATTGACAGCTTTTTAATGTCGAGGCGACTGAGCTGATTTATTTTTATCTGTTTTGATTTTTTTGGTCCGTCTTCTACCTTACCGCAGTTTTTTACATCTACGTACTTTAGATTAGAACTCTTTCAGTTTATTGATATCAATTTCCTCTTCATAAGTCACCTTGAAGCTCAGCCCAACAATTATCAGAGTAAAGCCTTGGCAGACGATGACAACATTTTTAAGCCAAGAAAATATATACCTAAAACAAAGTTCTCGAGCAAAACACATTATAATAATTTTGGTTTTACTTATAAAGGTTCTTTCGATTACGATGTTTGGCGCCGCAGCAGTCCCCTATATATAGAGCCCTAATCGCCACTTCCAAAGATCTGTCCACGCCCTAACACATTTTTCTTCCACCAGGTATAATCAGTACCTCCTTCCTATGGGGCTACCTGGGTGACCGCATTGGCCGGCGCGCGGTGATGTTACCAGCCATCCTACTGTCTGCAGTCTTCTCCATCGTGTCATCCTTCTCAACCAACGTGTGGATGCTGTTGGTCTTCAGGTTTTTTACTGGATGCTTGTAAGTTTTATTTGAGCAACTAGGCTACTAACCTTACCCTTCGCCGCACGAAATGCGATACGAAGTTAGGTCGAGCTAATTATGTCATCAACTTGTATGGAGAGATTCAAATTGGTACGAATAGTGGCTTAGGTAACTTCATAGTTATTCTAACAATAAATACGTCAACTATAGTATCACGCGTCCTGCGCAAAATTCTCCCCACTATCCATGGCTCTAACTTTATTTAAACAAGGTTACTTTATTTTGATCTGATCCTCTGAAGCCGGGACAGATTTGGTAGAATAACTCGAGTATAGTTCTCGCCAAACTTCTTGGCTGCCCTGAAATTGCTTGCCGATGTGCTAGGCACGGATCGGTGCTGTTTTTATATGAGATTTAGTACTGCGCAGTGCGCAGCCATTGTAGCCAACTTTAGGGCGCCCAAGTAGTTTGGCGAGAACCATTCAGTCGGGTAAAAGTACGCGCTTAAAACGTTGGTGTCAATTTAAACGCGCGGGTCAATTTATCATTATTTTCAGTAATGTGTGCCCAAGCCCTTAGGTCTGTTATGAACTGTCAACTTCAAAATAGCCAGCAATAAAAAATAATCTAATTTTAGTTGGATTTAGAATTTGTCGTACAAGGCCATAACATAAATCCACGTGTATGAACTACACACCAGATACCAATTAAATTAATAGATAATAACATTATAAATGAATAAACCTTATTAAAATAACAATTAATTCGTAATTGAATTGATTCACCGACCCGGGTTAACGCCCGTACCGTAATAATCCATTAAACAGATATTATTTATTGTTTGTAATAAAATGATAAGACATTTTTATTATTATATTTTTTTATATTCTAATAAAACGCGGACAATCTCAGACAGTGAACGTGTTGTATAGCTCTTTTAAAAATTAATGGCAGCTTGGAACACGAGACAAGTTGCTGTCGATCGGAAGTCGAGTTCTTGTTTTTTCTTCTTGACGTGGGCTTTCCAGCGTAACTTTGCATCAAGGGTCATACCGGCTGTATTCTCGTATGGGACTTGTTTATTATTAATATAAACCGGCGAATACTGATGTTTTTTGTTGGTAAAATCTATATGAACAGATTTGGATCCATTTAGTTTAATCCTCAATTTTTTTGTCCAGCCAGTCATAAACTTGATTAACAGCCATTTTAACCTTTCACATCGCTATCACTGCGGTGAAACAGTCGAATGCCTCGGACCTCGTGGCCTTTCCTGTAGTAAGAGTGCAGGTCGGATTGCGCGGCACGCTAGCATTAATGATCTCATTTGTCGTGCTCTTGCCACCGCCGGGGTGCCAGCTGTCTTAGAACCAAATGGCCTGGCACGCGTCGATGGGAAGAGACCAGATGGTATGACCATAATGCCATGGAAGTTGGGTAGGTCTTTGGTGTGGGATGCAACTTGTGTCGACACCCTTGCACCATCCCATATTCCTAGCACGGTGGGCTGCGCTGGGGCGGCTGCTGCAGGTGCTGAAAACCTCAAACGGCGCGAATACAACAACTTAATTGGTAATTATGTGTTTGAGCCGTTTGGGGTTGAAACAATGGGGTCCGAGTGCACACCTATTATTTCGGGATATCGCCAAGCGGTTGGTCGACTCTTCACGTGACCAGAGGGCTGGCCTTTTTTTGGCCAAAGAATCAGCATTGCCATCCAACGTGGCAATGCTGCCAGCCTTCTGGGCACTTTTCCTGTTGACAGCGATGTGGATGAATTTTTTGACGTCCCGTAAATAAGAAAACCTAATATGTACAAACATATAGTATAGTATAGTGTAGTAGTAGTGTATGTAGTTCTAATATTAGATTGTAAATAATGTACATATGTAAATGAAATAAAAATAGTTTATTTTGAAAATTTGAACCTTTTCTACTGCTTCTACGTGGCTGTTTCCTACAGCCATTATGGCTGTATCATCAGCAAAGGTCCCAATCGTGTTTTGCTCTAATTCAGGCATATCACAAGTGTATAGTAGGTACAGGACCGGACCGCCTTCCTTGCGGTACGCCAGCATTTATTTGTTGCAATTCTGAGTAGGCATCTTCTTGTATTATTCTAAAGACTCGTTTTATAACTTAGGTCTCTAACTACAACTACGAAATACGATGAATGTCGTGGGTTCGATGCCACATAATAATATGAAGCTTTATTGAAGACTTTTTAACCTCTGCAGTATTATGAAGATTGCATAGAAACAGTCATTTTTTGTGGACCTACGTCAGTTTTTATTACCTACTCTTGAAGGTCAACTTTAAATTCATTATTAAGATAAGGTAGCTACATGCTATTTATAAAAATCACAGACGGCAGATATGTGCTCAAACTTGACACAAAAATCCTTAGCAAATAGAAAAAGTTCGTGAACAAGTACTTCAGAGGATGAGTTGTTCAACACATTCCTCTGCCTTCCATCTAACAAGTTAAATAAAAGACCATATCTTCTACTCCAGGATATCAGCATCCAGCGCTACAGTGTACGCATACCTGGGTGAAATGCACGCCAATTCCAAGCGAGCAGCAGCTATCGCCTGGAGTTCTGCCTTCATCTCCTTCTCATTTATTATATTACCAGGTAAGCACTGATTTATCATCTACCTTGTGGGAGGTATTTTAACGTAGTGTCCGATGACCTGGTGAAAGTCACGGGAAGCCACTGAACGCGAGATGCTCAGGATCAGTGAATGTGACGTCACAATGGGATGTGTATTTTCGAGCTGTGGATGTCTTTCGGTTGCAATGATAATGATGGCAATTCTATTCCCTTATGCTTCTTATTCTTCTTGTGTCCAGGGTCTGACGGACGTGTCAGCCTTGACACAAATAAAAGCATACTTTGTTGCAAATTATTTGTTAAGCGCAAGATACTTTTGGCGTCCCCTGGGCAGTTAGCCCCGTCAAATTTAACAAGTCCATTTTTTTACCATAAGCAGGCAGCTTCTGCCGTGGTCTGAAGAAGACTGTCACTAGACTCCTCACGACAGATTGCAAAGCATAAGAAGCCCAAACAAAATGGGTCAGCTTTCTTGCACCAAGGCAAAAACTCACATTAAAAATAATTATGTAATTAACATACCTTATCTAGCTACATAATTACTACGGAGTTAACTTGAACTTACAGTTATCTATCAGTCACTGAACGACACATTAACTGTAGAGTAATTTATCTAGGTAATAATTTAGGTCTAGACATTTTGTAAACACGGTAGGTCGGTGGGACTAAAATTGTCAACAGATGTATGATGTAAATATAAATATTATTTTAACCTGGTTCTTAGAGCAAAAACATACGTATTTAGATGTAATAATATTTGTGTTTTCATCCATAATTTATGTAAAATCTAGTTCACAATGTAAACAAAGGATTCTTAATCAGAACCGTACCGAAATTAGAAAATAATTCTCAAAAATTAGAGTCTAACGCTCTTACAAATAAACGCGGAATAAAGTTATACCAGGTATAACAAAGGAATAACCATACATTTTGTTAGGTTTATACTTGGTATAACTTTATGCCGCGTTTATTTGTAAGAGGGTAAGTGTAGAAGGTTAAAAAATATTATTATTTAAAACATTGTTTGCACAGTAACTACATTAAATAAACTTGTGTGCACGTCTTCAAGATCTTTAACACATTCTAGCAATAGATGCATCGTTGTTAAAATACCTGCCTAAAAAAAAAGGATATTATAAATATCTTATTCTTAATTCCTAGGTCTCGCCTGGCTTATAATCCCAGGAAAATGGTCCTTCACGTTCGCTTACATGGAGATAGTCCCCTGGAGGGCCTTCGTCTGGCTTTGGTGTGCCCCAGGGTTGGCAGC
Organism: Anorthoa munda; assembly: GCA_945859665.1. Lineage (NCBI taxonomy): Eukaryota > Metazoa > Arthropoda > Insecta > Lepidoptera > Noctuidae > Anorthoa > Anorthoa munda. The sequence continues at coordinate 3,168,664 of OX243901.1, read as the reverse complement.
CGCAGCCATCCTGCTATTCCTGCCAGAGAGCCCGCGGTACCTACTAGCTGCTAAGGGCCCTGAGGCAGCCCTGCCAGTCCTTGCCATGATGTACGCCTGGAATAATGGGAGAAGTCCTGAAGAATTTCCTGTAAGTATCTATCGATTGCTGCATTAAGTCTTGGGTAATTGATGAACATAACAAAGTTTTCTACCGTCCGCGTCGTGAGGAATCTTGGATTCAGCAGTCTTAAAGCAGCTGCGGAACTAAGCTCAAAATAGCAGTGAGCGGGCTCATTATATACTGAATCGTTCGTCGACCTCGGCAGACGACTTCGTCGTTCTAACGGTGGCTCCGTTTCAAGTTGATTACCTGCACAGAGCACGTCATCGGCTTGCCAGCATCCTTGCTGCTCGATGGCAAACTTGTTCGACTTCGACTGCGAACTGAATCGTCAGACAGCAAAGCGCTTACACTGGGTCGGTTATCTACCGAAGTCGTCCTGTCGTCCTAGTGCAAGTTAGCCTTCATGATCAAAGATCGATCAATGCTCGTTCCTTCTCTCTTTAGGCACTGGCCTTTGATGTGAATAAATATGTGCAAACCAAACAAATACCGCCAATCGATTAGACTCAATGTACCTACATAATTAACGATATATTTACATAACCAAGCGTGAAGTCAAGTTAATCGCTCATTAGCAATAGCAATCAGTAATTACATATAAGAGCAGTTCCGGTTGAAACTAGATACGAATGAATAGCGCAGTATCTAGTAGGATGTTGATACGATGCGCCAGCGCCAGTATCACTGAGATATGATGCGCTAGACAGAGCACACGATGTTATCGTATGATATCAGATACAAATTAATAGTCATGCAGAGTTAGAGCAACTTAAAATAAAATGTAATAGGTAATTTATTTAACATATTAGATTTATAGATAATATAGTATCTTCAAAGTTACATTTTGTGCCTAAAATGTCTTCAAATTAAGCACAGTCCTTTGGTGAGACAAACATAATGCCGGACACAGAGAGCTAAAATCCTCCAGAGGTAATAGGACCTCAATCTTCATCTGGTCTGCGTCCTGTGTCATAGATTTCTCGACTAATGACCATCTGTCCAATGTTCCAAATTAAAAATCAATTCTAACGTTTTTTTTTTCGTTTCTGTCTTCCTCTTGCCAAGTCGTGACGACATTTTCTGCATTTTTGCCATTAGACCGAGCACCCATTGTGGTTGTTAGTTAGTGATCTTACTCGTATAAACTTCTTAAAATATTAGGTATATTTTAAATTTTCAACTTCACCTTTCCAGGTGCAGAAACTAATAACAGGCAGTGAAGAAATCAAGGCTGGAGGCTTCGCTGGTGCAGTTAAGAACGTAGGCCTTATGTTTAAGGTGCCACTCCTCAGATGTGTGTTCATTTCGCATATATCGATGTTCGCAGTATTCATGGTGTAAGTAAAATAATATACTTAGGATCCGTATTTGTATGCTATGTTAGCAAGATCTTTGGTCTAAGAGTTGATTTGTAGGTGCAAGCTGTCCTAGGTGGTTGAGGATCCCGAGTTCCCCTCTGTCTAAAACCAAGATGCAGATCAGATGTTAGCACGTTGTTTGTGCTAACCTTACAAGGATATCTTATCCTTATGAACTAGCCCCTATAATTCAAATTAGAATGGTCCAGGTAGTGATTGAAACGATACTTAAGAGAGTCTGATGCATCCTGGACTATCAACCCTGCAGACTGGAATTATTACAGCTTCGGCAAAAATATAAAAGGAGGATATCCTTAGGAGTCTGCAGCGAAATACAACGTGACTAGTTACTGCCACCGTGTGTCATTCTACTGCGAGGCTTAAGCCTCACAACTTGACTTCTAGCAGTTTATCTACAGAGCTGGAGTAGTTAATATAATATGACTAAATATTTATTTTATGGTTTCCAGGTCGAGTGGTCTCTACGTTTGGGTTCCAGATATACTGAACAGTATTTTAAGAAGTAATACAAATCAAAGCATCACGATATGCCAGATCATACGTGATAAATTTGATAATACAAGCGTAAGTACCTAATTTCAAAGTCCTATATCAAAGAAACCCCGCGCGGCTTAACCTACATTTTTTCAAATCCAAAGACACCGTAATGACTTTTCGTAGCGCCCTGTTTTATTACTTCCAAATACATTACTGCGAACATAATCCATCATCTGTAAAACAAATCCTTTTCCATTTTCTTATTTTTCTTAGTCTAGTGCCAAACCATATGAAAATTATAACTGTGAAACAAGTCTCACTTCAATTCTATTTCATCATAATCATTCAGTAAGGTGTAATATTGATTTCAAAATTACATCTTATTGTGTTACCAAACCAGTTCGATCGATAGTGGAATGGTCAGTCGTTCCCACTACAACAAATCTAAGCCACCGCTAAACCAATCGACCGACGTCGCTCAATATGTCATCGATCAACGATTTGTGAATTAGTATAGCACCCTCAGTTTACATATGTGCAGAATTATTAACCTAAGTAATGTTTGTTATCTTGCAGATGTTGTCTTCTGATCAAGCAGTGTGCGAGTCAGAAGTGTCAGTGGCAGTGTTTCCCATATCAATGTCCATGGGAGCGGTGTTCGCGCTCACGTACTTAGCCATTGGCTTCCTCATCAACAAAGTTGGCAAGAAGACGTTATACAGTGAGTTTCATTTAGCAATTACTCTTCTTAATGTTGAAGCATTTAAAATTTAGAGACCCATGTTGAGAAACCTGGGCATAAGATTCAATAATTACTGATTTGTTAGTAGAAGTTAGGTGAAGTTAGTCTGGTCACTTTTGAGAGCCAGGGTCTGCAAAGTCTATGCCTATTGCTTATTTTGTAGCCTTTTTATGAAAGACCAAGGTAATCGTATTTATGAATATCCTTTTTCCAAGTAATCATAAAACAAAGAATTGACAGTTTGTATGTGTTCTGGTGAAATAACAAGCAAATCTCTGAGAATTTTGACTTTTGTTAACGTATCTTCAAATAATTGCCATCAGCAAAAACTGTTCTTCAGGTTGAACAACTTAAAATCATTGATAACAAAACTTATATTCATCCTCTTTTCAATGAATCCAGCATTTCCAGATAGTTGATCTTCATCCATGTCACAGATAATATAATACTAGCATTCCATGTTAACTTTCCCTTTTCTCTTCCAGGTGGTATAATGTTTATCTGTGGCATCGCGACGATTGCCGCAGCCTTCGTACCCGATGGTATCGCGGCGACAGTCCTGCTCATCATCTCCTTATGCTCGGGCTGTGCTGCCTCTATACTGGCAGCCATAGCTGTTGATGTATTCCCTACACAACTGAGGTTGGTAAACGGTTAATAGACATTCGAGTATTATACCAAGGATTTACCAAAAATTAATAATAAAAATATATTAAAATAACAAAATGAAAAAAACAGCAAAAAGCCAACGTCACGCGGTGTTCCCAGGCGGTCACCCATCCAAGTACTGACCGCGCCCGATGTTGCTTAACTTCGGTGATCGGACGAGAACCGGTGTATTCAACGTAGTATGGACGTTGGCGATCACTTAACTAAAATTTTCAATCTGTACCTGTTAAATGGAGTGACTTCATTCTGTGTGACGATCACGTGACTACTTTGGTTTTCACTAAGAATCAACACGAGAATGGTATCATTTTCAATGCAAGTTTTACCAGCTCAATTATCCTTTTTTAACCACTTAACTTACTTTTATTTATTTTTTTTAACTTTTATTTTTTTAATTTTATGTGGTAGGTAATTCTATTTTTCAAGCAAATAATCTTTTATGCTTCCAGGGCTATGGCGATGTGTGTGATGTACATGGTGGGTCGAACCGGTGCTGCTGTGGGGTCCAACTTCCTCGGAGCCACCCTGGACCTGCATTGCCATGAGGCTTTCACCGTTTTTGGAGTTTTTACTGCAGGTGAGATCGATTTGTTTGTGTTATTGGTTTTTACCTCCGATCTGTTTCAATTTTCGATGGGGTTTGAAGGTTTATTATGTGTGAATTTTGGAACATAGTTCTAACGTCTTCTAGCTAGAGGCATCTTCAGTGGCTAGAGAGTATTCGGTTCATTCTATCTATAGGTACCTAAAACTAGATACAAAGGTAAGTCGTTAGTTGTTTTTTTCTACTACTGGTATTTCATCTCACTAAAAACGTTCTTAAGAACCTACCTGGATGCTGATTTTCAACCTAAGTACTTATAACTTTTTTTTTTTGCCAATCATATGGGCTGGTTGCTCTCAAGCTCAAGAGCTATAAAAATACCTATATAAAGTGTTTTTTTTTCTTGTTTCAGGCTCAACCATTCTGATGTTCTTCTGGCCTAACCCTCAGAAAGTTCGAGAAGAATTGGAAGGAAAAGGCTTCACCTACTAAAATTCTATGTAGTCATAGAAAACACTCACAAATTGTTCCAAAAAGAGACTGATAGAAGACAGTTTATGCATTTGTAATATTTTATGAGGCATTTAGATTACTATATTATTATTTTTTGTATTTAATTAATTAATTAATTAAAAATGTTAGTTAATAGTAATTGTTTTATTTGAGTTAAAATTAAGTGCAGCGCCATCTATCAAAATATAAACACACCTTTATAAACTTTGTTGGAGTGTCGCTGCTGCCGGCGCGCCGCCGCTTACGTACTTTGTGCTGCTGCGGAGGTAAGTAGTTTCCAAAACTTCCGATAGATGTCGACACTTAGATTAATAAGAAAAGTTTTGTGCTCTATCGATACTCGAGAGTTATCAAACAGTAGGAACATGAACGACTAATATTGATCACTAGTAGATAGGTAGGTAATAGGAAACAAGATAAATATTTTTCTTTAAACCCCCGTGGTTTATTAACCCATGAATAATAAATTACACTGTCGATTGTCGATCGAAACACACACGTAATTATAACACGATATCTTCCGAAAATACCTTGATTCAAAAAGTAAAATGCGCATAACTTTTGAATGTCTGAACCGGTTTTCATCTAACATAGCTAAGAAGACTTTCGATAAAGTCATCTATAAAAAAAAACTAAATTAAAATTGGTTCATCCGTTTAAGAGCTATGATGCCACAGACAGATACACAAACACACAGATCACACTTTAATAACACCCGTCATTTTCCGTCGGGGGTTAATAAAAGGGCGCTATTGGTTTATCAACACTAGACTCCGAGCCAAGATTTAAAATATTTAGGCATTGTAAGTGAAAACAGGTACTTACTAATTGTCTTATAATTCTGAGATAAGACTATTCGACGAGCATCCAACTTTTTTGTAGCCTTATAACTTAAGGCGCTTCCCCTTGAATAGCTGATTTTAAAATGAGAATCACATCTAAACGGCTAGTCGTAATTTTTTGGAAAAAATATATGTTACATTAGACCATTTTCTTACTAATTTGATCTAAGAAAATTTTGAATTTTATTTGTATAACATAGTGTAATTAATTTGTAAAGTTATGTCGGACAAAAAAATTACCATCGTACCAAAAGCGTTTTGTTCCCTCAAGTTCGTTGGCCACTGTCGTCATCTTAACGAATGACCTGATCCAAAATTCTTCAAAATAATTGCCAGAGCAGATTATGAGCATCAAAATTAAAGGGTGACAAAAGGGTGAAGTGACAAATGTAGCATCATTATTTAACGATTTAGATAATGTTTATCCTATAGTCGTTCATCACAATCGGCGCCTGCGCAACCCGTTGACACGTTTTTGTCACCCTGTTAAGGGTTACACAAAAAATATTAAGTGGAGTAAGATACATTCTTTCTTGGCGCCGAGGGCTGCAAAATAAGCGTGCCCTTAAACAGTTGGACTAAACTTTCCATACTCCTTTTGTAATAATCAGTTTGATGAAGGTCCTCTGCAAAGCAAAGGCTTCTTCTCCAGAGAAGAAACGAACATTGACACCCGCAGCCTACTTGCGTGAGTGAATTTAGCCAAGAACACGTTTAAGAAGGTTGACGACACCTTTAAGATAATGACTTTGGTATTGCGTAATACACTCGAACGGGGATAGGTCATGGAAAGGAGACAAAATAAACTCATACTCGTAGAGTGGAGAACTTATCCTTTATAAATTACTAACTGTTCCCCGCGGCTTCGCTCCGGTGGGCCACCTCACAGGACCCGTTTTCGGGATTAAAAAATAGCCTATGTTACTCAGGAATAACGTAGCTTTTTATTGGTGAAAGATTTTTTTAAATCGGTCCAGTAGTTTCGGAGCCTATTCGGTACAAACAAATCTTCCCTCTTTATAGTATTATTATTATAGTATAGATAGATGTAGATTAGTATATAAGTATAGATTTACGCAATACCGAATATAACGAATAAAATTAAAGGCTATGTCTCATACTCTTTCATGGAGTTCCCTTTGCCCTGCCGTACTCAATTAGGCTGCAGCTTTAGCTAGCTTACCTAGCTCAGGGGTCAGGGTTTCACTCTATTTTTTGTAAATTTTGATGCTAATAAACAATTTATTTATACACCAAACTTCAGCGGGGACTGTTCGTACTGGCTGCGAATCGTCGTTGACTTGACTCTAGTGTCTCGACGATACTCCTATCCACGGAATAGAAAAGCGATATTTTCCCTAACACTGGCCATTAACAAAAGATTTGTATCTTAGAAATCGATATGAACACGTACACAATATAAACAAAAAGAGGTATATTATTGAGTACAAATCTGGATCTTGTCATCTTGTGCATATAGATCGGAGTCCTTGCCACCCGATGTCCTAGTAGAAACAATAAATTAACTAAACCTTACATATAGTAGGTATGTCGGCTTTACTACTTAATTTCCCATTCCTAGAAATGAACTTAAACGAGTTCATAAACTTCGTAAAAAAAAAAAAATCCGCTCTCATTGCAATCGTCTAAAAACCTCACTCCTCTAAATACAAATAGGTACCTTTAGCCTATTCTTCCCACAACAAACCGTGTCGGCTTGCTATTTCCACAAAAAAAACTGACTCCAATCATCCGAATCCGTCTCGTATCCCAAAAAATGTTTTGATAGAGTATTTTATGACAAAATAATAGCCAAAGTATCACTGCGAGAAAAAAATGGACGAATTATTGTGGAAAAAGTTCGGATCTCAGGATTCTCAGGTAGTGCGTTGAAATCTTCGTAATGTTTTCTGAGGGTCGGAATTTCGCCCCGAACTTTGGTGAGGATTAGGGGGTTTCCGCTAAATCTTTTGCTTGTAAATTAGAAAAGACTAGATAATTATTTAGATGAAGTACAGGTTCAAACCTCCGCAGACATTATAGGAATCGAATGAAGGTAAAAAAAAAAGAAAATCTATTAAACTTTGGATTGCAAGCAGCCGATTGAAGTAATAGATATGGCGTTTTAAATTTTTAAAGTCTAGCCCATCTTAGAGCTTTCACTCAATGTGTAGGTTAATATATCTTAGGTAATTTGTCTTTTAAGAGGTTACTTCCATGTAATGATAGTGATCACCGGGGTGGTTTTAGCGGGGTAAAAATCGCACACTCCTTGGTCTTTTCCCCAAAAGTTCAGACGCCTTTCTAAGGTTTCCTCCCAAAAACAAAAAAAGTTCATTTGTTTCAGGGTTCACGATTAATTTCAGACAGCAAATAGGTAATACAGACTTAAGATTACGTACTGCGTTCTCTTCAAACTTTAAGGTGCCTCCGATAACCTGCTCATCTTAGCTATATTCCGTTTTGCGAATTTGCAACTAGAAATGATGGATGGATTTTATGAAAATGACAACACACTACACTACACACACTATTACACTACCAGTTACTACTACACTACTATTACTATTGACATGACGCCGAATAGATAAGAATAGAACGCCGGAACAGCTCTTCAATTTGTATCAAGCGCAAGTTCGATCATGCACGGAGTACTGTTCTCATCTCTGGGACGGATCTGCCAAATACCAGCGCGACGCACTGGAGTCGATCGAAAAGCGGGCCAAGAGGTTCATCGGTGATGAGGAACTGGTCAAATCATAGCTCCAGAACCGTCGCCGAATTGCCAGCTTGTCAGTTTTTTATCGGTTACATTTCGGGGAGTGTGCGTTGGAATTGCACGATCTAATTCCACCTAGCCCGTTTCATCATCGGACTACCAGATGTACGGCGATGCGCCATCGCTACATGTTTCCCATCCATACGCACAAAACGTTTTGAAACACTTTCATTATGCGTACAGCTAAGGAGTGGAATTCCCTGCCGGAGTCTGTGTTTCCCGACAGCTATAATCTAGGAGTCTTGTAAGTCAAGAGTGAATAGGTTATTTCTAGACAAGCGTGTCTCACCGTCGACCACATCATCGCTTACCAACAGGTGAGATAGTGGTCAAGCGCAACGTATATTAAACATTTAAAAAAAAAATAGGAAGAAAAAAATCTGCGCTTATCCCAAATAAATTAGGATAAGTGCAAGAGGATAATCACTTCTACAATATCATCTACGAATCAAACCTTACAAAAATGCCAATATCAATAACGAACAGGAAAAACAATAATTTTATTTGCCCCACCATAGCTATTTGCGCCCCACAACCGTCCCATAAGCCACACATATGTTACTAACGGTTGTCCATGGGCCGCTAATTAAAATTGTTGAATATACACCCAGGGGTGATGTACACCCCTGTGACTTACAATTGACCCTGAATTTACCCCTCTTTGTTTAGTAATTATGTGTTTGACTTTTGGTAGCGACTTTGACCCTGTTAAAGTTTTTTGTTTTTTAATCACCTTTAGCAGATAAGTACCTAATTTTAGGCGAAGTCTTCTCAAGATTTCCAAATCTGGAAATAGTGGTTTTACTAGGATTATCTTGGATTCTATCTTTTAGTTAAGAAATAGTCGTGCAAGAGCAAAAGTGAATAGGAAATCAATGTTCCTTCTTTCTTCTTAAGGTTACACTAGACGATAGCACGAACTATTTTGTGGGCGGGGTTAAAAATAAACGGCGGGGGTAATAAATAACTTTATCAACACATGCGGAAGAGATAGATGCTAGGATGAGCAGTAAGAAGCGTACGAATACACACTTTTGCAAATTTGTAGCGAAATGGATGATGATTTAGGAAGAAACCGGGCGCGCGAAATAAACAGACCTTTGGGAGTCTGGATATCATGAAAAAACGGCTAAACGTATCTGTTCAAATAAAATTATTTGCATTGTTGAACTACTAATCAATCTCTGTATGGTGACTGTTATGCAATTTTCCGTCTTCTTACGGTATTTATTTGCGCCCGAAATTGCGTTAAAATTTGTGTCTTATGTGGAACTTTTTTATTTTGGACGTACATCGTCAAACAGTGGAGTAATCGCCAGACTACGTTTGTATGGAAGAATGATCGACTAGTGTAACCTTAAGAAGTCTGTGACTAAACATAAAATTGAACGTTTACAATAATTACTCCTTATAAGCTTAATTCCAATTGGTTATTTCACTATCATAAATTACATTAAGTTTCATGACTGTGTTTACCGAGAGTAGAAACAGAGTCGAACAACTAGAAATATGGTTCTAAACCATTATTTTCTAAAACTTTATTTTAGGCCGAAAATCAAACCACTAATGATTAAACTAAACGAGAAATAATTTCGCTAATCAAGATAACAAAGTATTTACCACTCTATCTCTCGTAACTACCAATAAACAATGACTAAGTTTTCCTCCTGTTAAAAACTGATTAAAAGTACGTGAATAATGTACCCAGATTCCCTTTAACAAAAGGTAAACAGCACCCAATCTGCCGGCTCCCTCAAATCGTTTGATGGTTGATATTGGTTACAAAAACCAGCGGATAGCACGTGCACGCTCAGGTGGTCGTCACGTGGTAACCGACGCGCCATATGTCACCGGTTCGACTCCCAGTTGGTCAGTTTACGGGTTTCTGGAAAAATGGTCCTGTTTGTTGATTAGAATTTTATTGGTGGTTAGATAATATGGAAAGCTGAAGGTTCTAGAATTTTAAGTATTTACTATAAAATTTGCATTAATTGATCAATTCAGCCTGTAGTTAGTCCACTGCTAGATTCAGGCCAGATGGAAGCTGCATAGAAGAATAATACTAGGATTAGTATAACATAGGTTTTTCTGAAGACATCCAAAGACATCTTAATTTCTTCAAAGATGTACGATCAAGACATAGATGCATAGATGCCAAAGGATAGTATTTTATGTCTGTGAAATAATATTGTGTTATAATTAACTTACAAAGTAATATATTAATTTATAGTGTGTAATAATCTCAGTGCTACAAATGTTTGTAAATGTTGAGTAAGCGTAAAAACTATAATAACTACATAAATGTAGTTGTAAATAATTAGAATAAGATTTTAAAAATCGTAATCGTACTTTTAAAACTCAATCAATAGGAACTATGGGATTCAGAACTGTAATGACTTTAAGGTGCTCCCACACTGCTGTTAAAAATGTTTACAAACATTAGTAAACATTTAATAAACAAACATTTTATCACAATGGTAATGTTAGTAAACACAAAATTGTTAGTTAACAAATTGTAAAAAAAATGTGTAACACTGTACTTTCCTCTGTTAGCGTCGGCGCATCCAGTTAGAGCGCTTTTTCTTTTTTTTAAACAAAAAATAAATCAATGAACAAATCTTCTTCCATTTTCGTTTAGACGCCTCGGAACGTAAATCCAAACTGCGAGGCTGCGAACCGATGTCATGTTTTCAAATGTTATAAAGGTTTGTAAACGTTTGCCACCAGTGTAGGAGCACTCAAAACATCTAACAACTCCTAACAGAATGTAACAATTCCTTACATTTGTTAGTAAATGTATTAGTGTCAGAAAATGTTTGTAAACATTTTTAACAGTGTGTGGAAGCACCATAAGATTTCTATGTGAGACTATTTCTGAGGTCGTAATTGACACAACTTGTGCAAGAAACCATGATTTTAGGTGTGCAATGTGTATTGTAATAAATACTTTTGGGAATTGATGATGAAGCTTTATTGCATTTCGAAAAACCCCTCTGGCCTTTTTACCCGCCTGCAAGGAAAGGGTTATGTTTTTCGCGCAGGCTTGTATGTATGTCACATCACATCATCAGCCTATTAATGTTCCCACTGCTGGGACATAGGCCTCCTCTCTGTGAGAGGGAATGGGCCGTAATCCACCACGCGGGCCCAGTGCGTGTTGGTAGATGTCACATGTCTTCGAATTTTTGGTTCTAGGACATGCCGGTTTCCTCACAATCCTTTCCTTCACCGTTTTGTATGCATGTAATATTCTTTATTACCTCATATCTTTCAAACTAATTGACGGATTTTTATAATTCAGACATGGTTAGATATAGGTCTTGACCGCCCAAGTCTTCTTAGATAAGTGCCGTTAAAAAAAAGGAACATGGCGGATTTTGAGCGCCATATTGTGGGGGATGCAATTTTGTTTTTCTTTCAAAGCCATCGAGTGGGGTATCAAAATGAAGGGTTTTTAGAGGTGATTACAAAAATATAAACCACTTACATATTTTTATAACTAAAATTTTAAATTATAACTAAAAAGTTGCAAATAAAAATATAAAAAAATATCAAAAACCCGCCTGCTTAAAGAAGCGAACTAAAAAGCTGTAAACAAGAAAAATCATGCTGTGCATGTCGGAGGATACATATTTGCAAACTGGCTGACCACCTGATTCTTCGACTGCACAACATGATATTTTCTTGTTTAATTTTTGTTTTTTAAATTAAAGTGGAGCCAAATTCACAAGATTAATATCCAACGTCCATCGCTAAATGTATTCAAATGAAGATAGTTATTCAAATGGTCACTACGCATCTGTTCGTGAATTACCGATGGTATCAGGGTTTACACCAGTAATGTTCATCGTATGACGTCACCAGACCATGACGCATTACTCACATTACCATATCAACGGTATTGGGCTCTGTTGGGGTAGGTATGGCCGGTGTAGCGTAGGGGGTGTGTAGAGAAGTCCCTTCACAAAGTTGACTAGTGAAACTTGTCGCAGAACACAAGCATTTCTTTATTTTTCCTTGATTTTTGGTAAGTTAAAGAAAATAGTGTAGCAAGAAAGTAGCTAAGCAAAGTAAGCAGGAAAGCAAAAGTGAGTAGGCATTGCTTAATAATCTCTTTCAAATCCAAGAAACCTGCGATATAAAAGATATTACTTATGTAGCCACTCTAGACTGAATACACGCTAACAGATTGCTTAGGTCGTCTGGCTAATAGCGAAATAGAACCTGAAGCCTTATTGCGTAATGAATTCGGCAAGGCAAAGGGCAAAAGGTATGAAAAATCAACCAATCACATGCGATATGATAGACGTGATGTGGATTTCCATCTATGTGATTGGTAGATTTTTAGGGTTCCGTACCCAAAGGGTAAAAACAGGACCCTATTACTAAGACTTCGCGGTCCGTCTGTCTGTCTGTCTGTCCGTCTGACACCAGGCTGTATCTCATGAACCGTGATAGCTAGGCAGTTGAAATTTTCACAGATGATGTATTTCTGTTGCCGCTATAACAACAAATACTAAAAACAGAATAAAATAAATATTTAAGGGGGGCTCCCATACAACAAACGTGATTTTTTGCCGTTTTTTGTGATAATGGTACGGAACCCTTCGTGCGCTAGTACGACTCGCACTTGGCCGGTTTCATTCATACCGAATTCATTACGTAATAAGGCTGCTGGTTTTGCACTTTAAATGTGCCTGACTGGCGGCACAGTGTATGTTATTTAGTATGCCGTAATTGTCAATGCAAACTAAATAAAAAATAAGCTCATTGTATGTTGTTATCATTTGAGAACTCTAGTATTTGTGGTGAAATATGGTGTACTTAAATGTAGATACTGCATGATCTTCTTCCCAAAACCCTAATTGGTTTGGCTCCAACTTATCCCCTTAGCCAAAATTCACACACCTACTTACATTATAAAGTCAAGTACAGACACGCTACCACCCGTGGGAACCCCACCACCTGTCGCCATCTTCAGCCACTTTCCCATAAGGCACGCTCACCCACCGTGAACTTACCCTGTTCTAATTGCAGCCTGTTACATGCAGTATCAGCTGGGAGTAAGGTGAGAATGTAGGTTACCTAGTAAGACTGTGAACAAATTGGGTGATTAAATGACTGGAATTTTGATTTTTGTGAGTTTTTAGATGGTTTTCTGATTTATATGTGGAGGAGACCTTTACAGCAGTGGGACCAGGTCCAAATTTAGGGCAGAGCAACAGGGGCTCTAGCCTAGGGTCCTCCACAAGTAATTTTTTTTTATCCGAGAACGTATTTTACCGAAATTATTACTTAAAATTTTTTCGACATAAAAAAATTCTCGAATAGTTCTAATCACTTAATTTTTTTTTTTTTTTACTTTTTGAAAATATAAAAATATATGGAAGTTGCCCCAGGGCCTCCGCACCTTTAAATACGGCCCTGAGTGGGATTAGAAATTTAATAAATAACTAGCTGACCCGGCAAACTTTGTTTTGCCATAAAAACACCAAACATTCATCTACCCTACCTAACCTACCCTAACTACCTACCCTACCCTACCCTACCTACCCTACCCTACCCTACCCTACCTACCCTACCCTACCTACCCTACCTACCCTACCTACCCTACCCTAACTACCTACCCTACCCTACCTACCCTAACTACCCTAACTACCCTACCCTACCTTACCTACCCTACCCTACCCTACCCTACCCTACCTACCCTACCTACCCTACCTACCCTACCCTACCCTACCCTACCCTACCCTACCCTCCCTACCCTACCTACCCTACCTACCCTACCTACCCTACCCTACCCTAACTACCCTACCTACCCTACCTACCCTACCTACCCTACCTACCCTACCTACCCTACCTACCCTACCTACCCTACCTACCCTACCTACCCTACCTACCCTACCCTACCCCACCCTACCCTACCCTACCCTACCCTATCTCTCAAGTTGGATCGAACTGCACATGGTGTGCGAATTTTATTATAATCGGTTAAGTGGTTTAGGAGTCCATTGAGGACAAACATTGTGACACGAGATTTATATATATTAAGATAAAAAAAAAGTTGGTCTGAGATGGAGAGAAAAAGCCAAAGTGATCTTCTAGCTTTCCTTGGACTACAGACTATGCTTTTCAAATGATTCGTCTTGAACTGTATGAATTGTAGTCATTTCATTATTTAGACTGATCGTGAATGGTACTTACATTAATAGGTTCGTTGCCAAGGATACGCCTCGCGCGAGACCCAATGAATTTTCAATTATTTCAGTAATTACGGTAACGAACGTGTTAAGACGTTATTTTTAGTCGCATACAAAGATTAGGCCACTTATGCCCGTTTTACCAAACATACGACGATATATAATTAAATGATCGTCTAAAAACTATTGCAACTCTCGGCGCTCTGAGTCGATATCCTACAGCGCGCTTTTATTTCTGCACCCATTTAGATCTTGAATAGTTTCACTGGCATTTACGTACAGTAGTCACAGCGGATCTTCGTAAACTGCATTCACGGATCCCTCTCAAGCACAGAGATCAAGTTCTTCCTTTAACCTTTCACCAGCTTTTGCGAGACCAATTCAACAGAAACAATACACTGCACCGTAACCTCCATAAAAGTCAGCAGGATAAATCCCAAGACCACTCTCCAGACCCAATTGACCCATTTACGGAAACATAAAAAAAAAACCTTTTTCTCGGCAGAAAGGCGCAATCAGGCTCACTTGGGGCGCTACCGACATAATCATAAAGGTAATCGATTAAACAAACATCCGCTGGACTTTGTGCCATAAATCATCCATTGATTGGATGTGCTGGATAAAGAGTAGGGAGCAGGATGGGTGGTGATGTTTTGTGCCTAAGAGCTGGTGTCCTCCGTGAGGACATTATCATCTTCCAGGCAACCTGGAATTTGCAGTGATTACCTGGACATGACATGGGTTGACATTGGTGTAACAAATAACATTACGATTATTTACTTTATTGATACCGTAATATTATAATAGATACACAAATACATACATATGCTATATAATAGATAGTTACATAAATACATACATACTCAATGAAAGTAAATGTTGACTAACGACAATCACAGCGACAGGTAATGTTCGTTTATGAGTATTTTAAATACAGGTAACTAGTGAGCGCATTTTATTGGGTCGGGTAATGCATTCCACAGACGAGCAGCTTGGACAGTAAGTAAAAGATTTACCCAAGAAGGTGGTGGAATGCATTGGCATTTTAAGTCGCAAGTTAGAGTCGTTAGTGAGAGATTTCGTGTAGGAATTGCAGATAAACTGAAATCGATTGGAAACATATGTCTTCCCCATGAGTCTTCACATTGATCGGTGCTATGCTTCTGGCATCCGGTCGATTCTCCTTCACTAAGTTGCAGGAATAGTCCTAAATATAGAGCTAAGTCCTAAATATAAATCTGACTAAATCCTTTCTAACTTGTTATTATAAAAGAAACGCATTATTTTCAAAATGGACAAACATCTTCAAATGTAACTCTCTACAAAAACTTATTCTTTGGCGAGTTGCGCGCGCGCCGCTCCCAGTTTCGCCAACCCAATTAAACGGTCCCCACGATCGGTGCTATATCGTATCAGCCCAGTGTTGAGGCTTTATAGCTTTATAGCCTCCTCATTTAACTTAATAATGTGCCTGCTTTAGTATAGAGCCTGAATAATAAGGCTGTAAAGAATTGGGCACGATGATGTGTGAACAGAAGATCTTTTTATTTTAGACTAGCTGTTGCCCGCGACTTTGTCCGAGTCAAACTCGTAAAAAATATATTTTTATTTTTTTAGTTTGCCGCCGGAACTATAAATTTTTTCGTGATCAAACGTAGCCTATCTACATCAGCTATCTACCAGTGAAAGTCCCGTCACAATCGGTCCAGCCGTTTCGAAGATTACTCGGAACAAACAGACAAAAATCTTAAAAAATACTTATTTGTTGTTAGTACCGTATATACTTTCACGTGCATTCAATAAAACGTTGTTATTTTGATATTACATACAGACACTTCAATTTTATTTATTTGTATGTATAGATGTATAGATTA
Organism: Anorthoa munda; assembly: GCA_945859665.1. Lineage (NCBI taxonomy): Eukaryota > Metazoa > Arthropoda > Insecta > Lepidoptera > Noctuidae > Anorthoa > Anorthoa munda. Next base: position 3,152,539 of record OX243901.1, on the reverse strand, counting down.
AAATGGTAGTCTGGAATCTGACTACAAAACAATCTGCATTTCTGAAGGTCTGGAGGATCTAAACCGTCAGAAGGAAAACTATTATTTATTAATTTATGTAACTACACACAAAACACTTAACGAGAAAAGAAAGAATACAGCCAGAAAATTAGTATCAGGAAGGAACTATCAGTTTTCGTTCAGGCAATTATTGGGTCTTCCGGAAGCTTTACACAGCAACATGTTTTTTTCTAAGGAACTCAATTTCTTATATCATATTTAAAGACAATTTTATAGATTTCAATTAACTTAGGTCCTTACCTAAGTTTAATTGAAAAAAAAGCTTTTTTACAAAAAAATACTACCGACTTCCAAATAAGAAAACTAGAAAGTGAAAAATAACTTTATTTTTGGAAGTCTGTGTCTTTGGTAGATACCAAATTTTTAAGTTATGGACTAATGATGAATGAAATAAGTTGGTAGTATTTTTTTGTAAAAAAGCTTTTTATTTTTCACTTTTTAGTTGTACCTACCTAATAGGGAAGTAGTTAAGTAAGGGGAAATTATAAGTCTAGCCACAAAATTATTTATTGGACACGTGATTAAACTTCTAATTTTATAACTAAGCAACGGGAAAATGACATAGCCTCTAATAAACTAATTCGTCTTTTTTGCAACGCCAACTAAATATTCTACAGAAAGCGTCAAGTAAAGATCATCAATTATTGTGACTTGTCCTTCTTATTTATACATTGCCACGTAATTTACTAACTCGGCCACGGATTTTATATCTTGTCACCATTTTACGTTTTACAGCTTCAACGCAATATCCTCAAAAAAATATAATTCAAGCTTCTATCGAAGAAAGAAAGAAAGCATAATTTATTATAACTTAGCATGTAAAACAATACATCATATTCTTTTATCGTGAAAATAGCCACTGCATGATTTGGCGCGAGTACGCGAGACGACAGCGACCGGCCATTTGCACCAATCAGAGAGCGCCATTCGATTCATGTGACGACGAGTTGAGTTGATCACATGTAATTGTTTATTGTCGTTCGTGCGTTCGTATTGCAATTGTTTTCGCTGTAATTAAATTAAAGTTTTCGATGAGTAATAATTAGTTATGACGTTTAAAAGTGAAAATGAAGTACCACTGTACTGTTCTGACGAGGAATTTTAAATAATATATTATATTTAAAATAATAAATGACGGTCAATGAATAAGTCCAAGAGCGAGCGTAGCGAGCTCGGGAGCTTAGGGCACCCCGACACGGACAGGTTAGGTTCGAAGGAGATGACGGGAGCTGAAGTGAGCGAGCAAAGCGAGCGAACTCAGCTCCCGTCATCTCCTTCGTGTTAGGTTACTTTAAACCCTGCATACAGAAATAGGAGCCCCGCGCAGCGGGGCTCCGTCGACTCTGTCGCATAAATACTAATCCAACTTGCACCTATTCTATATTAAAACCAAAAAATATAGTCTTTTATTTTGTCTCTCCTCAATAGCTTCTGGTAATATTAGTGGCCAATATACTATTTGATGAAATGTTTTTGCAATTTTTTTACGATCAATTAATATGGGATGAGTTACATTTTAAACGTACTGAGTTAAAAAATTAGAAGCTAAATAAATATATTTTTTGATGTCATTTAATAGTATTTTAGAAATTTACTGTTAGAATGCATGTTAAAAATTTTACACGTAAGTTACATTTTAAACGTACTGAGTTAAAAAATTAGAAGCTAAATAAATATATTTTTTGATGTCATTTAATAGTAAGTATTTTAGAAATTTACTGTTAGAATGCATGTTAAAAATTTTGATGCTAAAAAATAACCATCATGCTGAGTTGTATTTAGAGTGGTTTACATAGAAGATAACTAGTGGCTAACATAGTATTATTTAGATGCTCGTTAATTGTGGCTGACTTAGTAATTTAGAAGGCAACATACATTTTTGGGGGCGAATAATGATATTAAAAAGAAGCCTGTTTAATTAGCACCCTTAAGTAAGTACCTATAACGACAGAATAGGTTACCCGAATAACATGAAAAATGAATATAACCGGTGAAATGAGAGATCTGCATACCCCTTTTGAGCGTACTGGCGTGATGTTTTGTTATGAAATAGTATAAACAATAAACAGACATGCGATTGCAGCAATCCCGAGAGATTTGCCGTTATTTATTGAAGAGTTCTGTTGTATATCTCCGAAGTTCTTTATCAGATCTTCACCAAATTAAAATGGGACCAATTTCGGAATATAATCTTTCAAACAATAAAAGAATTTTCAAAATCGGCCCACGATTGACGGAGATATCGGTGAACATAAATAAAAAAAAAAAAAAAAAAACTTACATAATGTCGAACATAGAACCTCCTCCTTTTTTGGTAGTCGGTTAAAAAACCTATTATCTTCAAATAACTAAGCCCGTTTGTCTTTTTAACCCCCGACGGAAAAAGAGGGGGTTTGCTGTGTATCTGTGTATCTGTGTGTCTGTCTGTGGCATCGTAGCGTCCAAACGGGAGAATCTATTTTGATTTATTTTTTTTGTTTGAAAGGTAATTTTGTCGAGAGTGCTTTTAGCTATGTTTGAATAAAATCGGTTCAGCCGTTCAAAAGTTATGCGCGTTTCACTGTTTGAATCGGGGTGTTTGAGCAAGATATCGTGTCATAATTACGTGTTCAATAGATTGCCGATCGAAGCGTGTCTATTATGTACTAGATAAATTATGTAGCATGAAATAAAAATGTGCCGGGGGTTTATAAATTTTTTAATTTTTTCTTGTATTTTTAGTTGTTAGCTTGTATTATAACTTTTGGTATCTGTTAATTTTTAGTTAGAGAAAGATTCAAAGCAGGATGTTAAGGGTTTACTACCGTCAAACGTAACACCACGTAACACCAACTAGGCACCTCCTCTTTAGTAGCATTTGCCCATTATTTCACCAAAATTATTTACAACCTAGCTATTTCACGGAAAACCTATGATTATAGCAAACAGCAGTCGAAATTGACCGAAAACAAGCAATAAAAATAACCAATAAAATTGTTTTTTTTTTCAATATGGCCGTTGTAAGAAGCGCGGCAAAACGTTATTTGGCGCCATTTTTTCTTCTTTTTCTATAACAAGGAGATTAAGTAATATTGTAAAACCAACAGTGGGCGTAAAATCCTTTGTTTTTTGGACAAAAAAATGTGTTTGGCGCCTCATAAGGTTAGCATTAAGTCATTATAGGCTGTTGTTAGGTCAGGTCAGTTACGATGAAATTTTAGAAAATTAGTTTTTTATAATGTTTGGTAAGATTTAGGTGAGACGGTGTTGAAGAGGATTCTTTAAACAAACTGGCTGATGAAATACTGTCGATAGAATATATTTATAGCCCAACTTTTTGCTTCACCGTAGTCGGGTAATAAAATAATGTTGACGATTGTAAACATTTCAAGGTCATAAAGCAGTCATCGAAATAACGCTTCCTCTCAATTCCTTTTTTAATTTGATAAACAATTTTGTTTAGTGGTACAGTTTTCTTCCGCTTTGCTGTTCGGATTTCTCTCAGGTTATTGAATGTTCTCTGTTCATCTTTTATTTTATTACTAAAACTACCTCTTTTAAAAGGATTGCTAGGATACGAATTATTCCAAATTTCACTATTTCTATCGATTAACTTTAATGAGACCATACATAAAAGCAGGCTTCCACTTTTTTACTCAATAAAAAACAAATTTGAGGCAAAACAAACAAACCGACAAACTATAATTCATTATTACACGCCAAAACTATATTGCTAACCGCCAAACTCTAACCGAAAAATATCTATAATCGGGAATCGAACGCGCACCCAATAATCAGGCTTAATCACCGAGCTTGTTTGCTCAAATCGTGTTAAGCACAAAAAATATTTAGGCGATTTTAGTTTTTTCCATATCATAATATCACGCCTTTATTGCCAGAAGGGTAAGTCAGAGCGGTATTTACTTCCTTATTTCGCCAGTTATGTTCAAGTTATTTTATTTGTCATTTATTTCGTTACAAAATACATTGTGTCGAAATTTGTGGTAAGTAAAAACACCAATAAAACATTACAATAGATAAAAATTAAATAAAAATACATTAAATAACAAAATAAATGAATAATTTAATAGAATTTCAAGAATAGAAATATAAATAAAATAAAATGTCAGAGTTAAAAAAGCAATAATAATTATAAAAGATCAATAAATACGTCATATTCACAAAAGCAAATTAAAAATCAATAATAATTAAGTCCCATGTAGGAGATGTAGCTGTTTTTATCAAGCGGCCACAAATCTCCAGTGCTACTGAGGAATACCAAAAGAGTAAACAACGCCAGCATTAATGACATCTTACGTCGAGCTCTGTCACCGCCAGGGTGGTGCTGCTTGCTGCAGCTGTTTTAGAACCCAATGGCTTGGCACGCGACGATGGGAAAAGACCAGACGGGATGACCATAATGCCGTGTCGATACCCTTGCGCCATCCCATCTTCTTAGCACGGCGGGCTGTGCTGGGGCGGCTGCTGCCGGTGCAGAAAACCTCAAACGGCGCAAATATAACAATCTTATTGGAAGTTATGAGGCCTTTCAACGGTACATCTTCCGGTTAAAATTTCGATTATGGGCCGTTGATTTTGGGCACGGAGAGGGTGGAGGGGGGAGGGGGTAGGTTAGGCTACCCCCCAGTACCATCCCCACTACTCGGAGCCCCATGGTTATGGCGATATCCATGGTTAAAGTTTTCAGGTTAGAATTAAAATTTCCATATATATACATCGATTTAAGGGGCGCGGAAGGGGGAGGGTTAATGGGGGTAGAGGGGCTACCTCACTGTACCATCCCTACCTCACGGAACCCCATGTTTATGGAGATATCCATGGTTAAAGTTTAAGATTACTATTTATGCAACAAAGTCGACGGAGCCCCGCTGCGCGGGGCTCCTATTTCTGTCTGCAGGGTCTAAAGTAACCTAACCCGTGTCGGGGTGCCCTATGCTCCCGAGCTCGCTTTGCTCGCTCTTGGACTAATTCTCATTTTTTTTCCCCACGAAACACATACAAAAAAACATAAAATTTCCAAGTCTTGAAAATTTGTAAAAAGCTTTCTATTTATGAGTACAACCTACAAAAAAAAATGAACTTCCAAATCAACAGCCCATAATGGAAATTTTATCCCATCTTCCGGTATGCTTTCGCCACTCCAGAACTTTTCAGCCCCATTGACCATCCGTTCTGCGAGCAATGTGCACTGCCTACTGCCACTTAAGTTTGGCAATGCTCCGGGCTATGTCGTTCCCCTTTCGTAGCCCTGGTTCTCTTGCGGATGTTGCATTTTTGATTCCATCACGAAAGGAAACTCCGAACATAGCCCTCTCCATTTCAACACACATTGGTCATAGAGTTTCCTCTTGAGACACTGCGGGTCTGCGGTAAGTTGAACGAGAAGATACCCCTCAAATTCCCGAATGCTGCCCAGCCGCGTCGGATTTAACGGTTGACCTCTTTCTCGAAGTTAGACCTAGCATATTGGGCCGTTTGTCCCAGGTAGACATAATCGTCTACAACTTCGAGCGTAGAATCTCCGATCTTGATAGGAGCTAAACATAAAAACTTCAGCGTAAACATGCTATTGTAATCATATTTAGGCAACAAAAAACTTCAATGTCAGTTCGGTATATTATCGAGTTGACCAAAAAGAGCTCACGCCGAAATCTTCAAAAAATTCATGAAAAAAATTCACTTATCTTTTAAAATTCTAAACCACGTACGTAATTATCGAAAATACGACCCAAACTGTTACCAAAATAAATATTATTATAATATCAGTTATTAAAACCAATATTTTTCTAATAACTGTAAAAACTTTTCCAATTTATTACTTTTTTCTGCTCTATGACAAATTGTTGTTTGCTTTATGAAGCGTTATAATTATCTGTGATTTGCAAAGTTTATTTTACAGCTACTTTTACTCATAAAAATACCAGAATAAGGTCTAATATCGCCTAAACTAAACTGCCTTAAAAATTTTGAGCTGATTTCGCACAAAATTTTGCCAACATCACAACTTATACCATTTTGAATTTTATCTTAACCTACAATAGGGTTTAATTTTGAATGGGTAAGTTAAAACAAAGCCAAAAAAATCGTGTTTGCAATATACCTTTTTGCGGTTAGCGACAAAGACATTTTTTTTCTAAATCCGTGCGGTAATGCGCCTGCGCTGACTTGCCGCTCTATTGTTTGATCTATTTGTCATATTAGTATTGCGGTACCTTTTGTCTTCTTTTTTGTTTCTTATAATTGTTGCGGTTATGATTTTGCCCAAATTTTTGCATAGATACCTCCGGTTTCCGTATTAGGAATGATTAGGGGAGGATCCGTTCGTGTGGGTTCGTCGCCAATAGAATGACAGGCAATTTTGGGTTGTTTGTTGTTGGCTTCTGAAAGCCGTAAATCTCTTGGAAGTTGTATTGGTTAAAGTGAAAATGTATGGTCAATTTTCGAAATTAAGGATCTGCGTCCGATAAATATTCTTGATACAGATAGATACTTACTATCGTGCATTAAACTAAACGAAAGATGAGCTCTGGCCCCTTCCTCTAGACTTCAAAAACCTTGCGTTTTAAAGTTCTTCTTTCATAGAAGTATTTTTATTTCAAAAACAACTAGACACTTGATGTCTCTTGTGTACATTTCAACAAAATTAAATCGCCTGCTGCATTGGCGTTCACTTATCCTAGAATTAAATCGTCATTATTATGATCTGATTTTTTCGCATTTTCAGCGTTGGTATCTCCTTAAAAACTGTTTATATTTATTAAGTTGTACAATAAACATATTGCAGGTTAAACAAAAACTAATCTTATTTGTGCGTGACAAAACTCTCTCTTGTGTTAATACAAAACACATCAACGATTGTACGAGTTTAAAATATTTTGCTGTTGCTCATGGAAATGGACTTTGACCGACCACATTGAAGTACTCTTTGCACTTACGTACCACCTCTTGTATTCTCTCGACCAATACACTTGCTCCAATTTTATCACACAATGTGTGTTCCAAGTCTTTCATTATACAAGTTGTGGCTAAATGAAGGTTCACAAAAACCACCAAGTTTTTTGAATTTAAAAGCTTCTTTTGTGGCATCGCGTGATTGGTACATCCTTGGGAAATAAGTGGTACTATTCATTGATATACTTTTACCTGGCAAGGGCAACTGTACCGTTTTGTGAGTTTGAAGGTAAGGTCAGAACGTGGAGAGGAATTGAGAGCGGGTTTTAGTACCAACGGGCTTTTGTTACTGTTCCGCAAATCTATGATGTAAAATTTTCTTGGTTTTCATCATTATCACATCACACTAATTAATATTATAAAGGGGAAAGTTAGTGAGTGTGTGTGTTTGTATGTTTGTTACTTTTTCACGCACGAACGGCTCGACGGATCTGGATTAAATTTGGCATAGAGATAGATTGTATTCAGAAATAGCACATAGGATACTTTTTATCCCAGGAATATGTTCCTTCGGGATAGTTTTCAACATACACGCGGGCAAAGCCGCTGGCAGAAGTTATTAATTTTATAAACTACTTGATTGAGATTCTATCAGCAATTAACATGCTTTACAAAAGTGTAATTTATGAAACATTTATTTTTAATTATTATTATTAATAGGCGCGCGTTAGACCACAATCTCACCTGATGGTAAGCGATGATGTCGTTAACGTTGGACCAGAAGAACCTGAATAGGTTACTTCTCTTGAATTTAAGACCCCCAGGATGTAGACATCAGGCAACACCACAGATCATAGAAACAACTTCTATGATCTGTGGGCAACACAGACTCTGGCAAGGCATTCCACAACCTACTTAGCTGTACGCACTATGAAAGAATTCTCTGCATTGTATGGGTGGGATGTCTACAATGTACCTAACGATTTATGAGTAGGAAATTAATTTTGTGTTGGAATGTGTTAGAAAAAGGACCCTATTTGGTCGTCTATAACCGTTTAATTTTCGAATTAAAAAAAAAATAACTTTCAGTTACATGGATATGTTTGGATACATTTGAAAAGCAACATTGCTACGAGCTACGGCAATGTTGTAGGTCTACGAACAATGTTTTGACACTTACTACGGAAAGTTCGCAACACTTCGCGTGGTTAAGGTTACACTAGTCGACGGCACGAACTATTTTGTGCGCGGGGTTAAAATGCATGCTATATCAACAGACAACACGTGCGGTTCAGATAGATACTGTTATGAGCAGTAAGAAGCTAGTACGCGTACAAATACACACTTTTGCTAATTTTTTGCGAAATGGATGATGATTTAGAGCGAAAACGAGCGCGCGAAATTTTATAAACAGACCTTTGGATCCTGTATGGAGGCCGTTTTTCAAATTTCCTTCTTATTATGGTACTTATTTGCGCCCAAAGATGCGTTAAAATGAGTGTTAAAATATGAAACTTTCGAAACTCATAACTTTCAAGTTATTTTTTTTTTACTTTTTTATGGAAAGTAAAAAAGTATGGAAGAATTTTCGACTAGTGCTACCTTAACCTTATTTTATAACTTATTTATTTTACTTTGGGATGTGTGTTTATGCAAATATACTAAATAAATACAGCAGTCTGTTCCTCTTGTTTGTATATTTTATTATGATTCCGCTCCCGTGTTCCAAATTAGATATATTTAAATTAGCCCATTTACTTTTCAGCAACTGCCATAACTTCTTACTCTCTAAAGCAAAACACCCTAAACGTTTTCTAACAAATTCTATTGGAATTTTAAAGAGCTGGTAACGCAAACGCAACGTGTTTTTCTTAGTTTGGTTAGACGGAGGTGTGAATTGTCCCCTGAGGGTAAAATCAACACTTTCGTTTGTTATAAAAACATAATTGTGTTGGATCAAAGTGATTTAATATTATTAAAATAATCGATAACCAAGTGTTTGTCTAATCTTCTGGTTGTGTGGTTCTTGTAAATTGCTGCAGGGTGTTAAATCAAAATTACGGGCGAAGATATTGAATTTAAATAATATGGGCTACCTACTAAATTATAATTGGTTTAAAAATACAATAATAAAGTGTGATTGAATCGGTCATTACATATATATATACATCCTCATATCCTCAACAAATCTTGGCATGCCCTTAACTTAGATTATTTTTCTATTAATGGCAAGAATCTTATAATTATCATTACTAGATTTTTTAATTTTTTTCAGCCTTGGATTTACAGGTTACTTTTGCATTTTTAGGTTCACAGGTGCATGACATTGCGACGATGTATTTTCATTTTTAGGGTTCCGTACCCAAAGGGTAAAAAATGTATGAATAATATCTAGTACTTGTTTTTAGTTAATATTTTTTTGCAATCGGGTTTTTTTTAATAATAATTTGTTTTATTACTTTTCGCCACAACACAGACGCCAAAACAAACCAAACCATAAATTAGAACAAAAATATCAAGCCACGCGTATAACATGACCTCATATTCGGCCAGTGTTTGACCATGCCATTGTACCATTCAAAGCGTGCTCCCGTTTCCCGGTGTTTCATATAATATCCCTTACAAAAGATTTGTGAAAAGCCTCCGGTTGTATTAATGCAGCCTTGTAATGTGCTAAGGTGTGGTCAGGGTGAGGGTGGAAGCGGATAGTACTACGGCAAAGATATTTCAATTCATCTATGATTTTGGGAACCAAAGTTACCGACATAGCCCGAAGAATTGCCAAACTTAAGTGGCAGTGGGCAGGGCACATTGCTCGCAGAACGGATGGCCGTTGGGGCCGAAAAGTTCTGGAATGGCAACCGCGAACCGGAAGACGATATGTTGGAAGGCCTCCCACTAGGTGGACCGATGACCTGGTTAAGGTTGCGGAAAGGCGCTGGATGCGAGACGCACGGGATCGGTCAATGTAGCGACGCCTGGGGGAGGCCTATGTCCAGCAGTGGACGTCTTTCGGCTGAAATGATGATGATTTATTTTGGTTTGTACTTGAAAGTTCAATTAAAACGTTCAGGATGTTTTGTAGGTGACAGGACGGATTGGCGGCAGAAAACACCTTGGGTGAGCCCGTGAAATGATCTGTGGTGAAGCATGATGATGATGATTTAGGTACTCTGATGATTGTTCATCAATAGGTGGATATAAAGGTACGAATTAATTAATTTAATGTAATATTCGCATAGTCGCTGGTAAGAATTGATAGTAGCATATTGACAGTAGCAGCCATTTTAATTTATTTTTTGGGGTTGGGATTGATCCAATGACTTCATCCGCTCTGGGTGAACCGGGTGGGTGAGTCAGGTTTTTACTGTCTAAGACCCACCCATGTAAGGAACACTTGCCTGGACTACAGTTGCTTGAGCCATGGCCGACAGGCAACGGCCCAGGCGGACCACGTCAGTTTTTGCCGATATCTCTTTGAGGCGCGCATGGGATAGTACGCGCCGTCAACTCGGGCCTGATCCTTATCGGACGGCGAGATACCGATTACTCGCCGTCCGCAAGCTGCGCCTACGGTGGCCGGGAATCGGCTTGCAACTCCAGATGCCCAGGCCGTCTACTGCGGTGGCTTGGGGCGTGACCCTCACGCGTTCCGCCTACTCTTTCGCGAGTATTACTGCTTAGCCGAAGGAGGTGGGGTGAGGAGATGGTCTTCATTTTACCGCTTCCTCAGTAACCTCACCCTGAACTCACTCCCCCAAAACAGAACAGCCCTAACTTTGCCATTACAAAACCATGTTCCCATCGAACTTCAATCTTCATATCCTCTCATAAGATCTACACTCCAATCTTATAGCACAAATCGTCTTTTTGTTTAATTATGGGCAATTATATTTTCGTACAAAGATGCAGGGTTTAAAATCTGTTTTCTTAAATTGTAAGCTTCGTTCAGAGACCTAAATATTACGAAAAAGATGGGTTTGCAAGAGCATATTCAGATTTCTTGGTCGCGTGTCTTGGTTCACAATGATATAGTCAATTGCTTGTATACAGTATTGTTTAATTCTTTAGTTACGGTCTCTTTAAAAGAAAAACGTTTAAAGACTTGCTTGGAGCATTGGGTCTTTAAACAGTGGCACGAATATTCAGTCAAAAATGGGTCACCTTGGGATTGTCATTCTTCACGGTGATATCTTTGGTACATGGGGATTTTTAATGAGTAACACAGTGATTGGAAGACTGAAAAGCAACCGGTCTGATGGGCAATCAATAATTAAACGCAGCCCATAACAGCCAATGATATGGTCAAGTGATCCGGAAGAATGAGGTTTTTTTATTATTGTTAGGCTCGCGCTTGACCACTATCTCGCCTGATGGTAAGCGATGATGTGGTCGACGGTGAAGCACGCTTGCCTAGAAGTAACCTATTAACTCTTAATTTTAAGACTTGAGATTGTATTTATCGGGAAACACAGACTCCGACAGGGATTTCCGCTCCTGAGGTGTCATGAAGTAGCTAAAAGTATAGAGGAAGACAATGAAAACAATGGATGCGCAGTGTTAAAGATGATAATATGGCAAGAAAGGGAGAGACAACTGATATAACGATTAATAGAGAAGAATAGGAGAAGAAGAAATGTGTGCCGATCCCAAATAAATTGAGATAAGAACAAGATATGATATGATGATGATATGATATGTCTGTAAACGTATCTATCGTTTATAAAAAAATAACTTCCTTTTCGGCAGTCGGTGTCTTCGGTACCTATTTTGTTTCGTTTTTGACTCCGATTTCGCTTTGTATTGTTTTGTTTTGGTAGTCGGTATATTTATTTTTATTAAAAATTGTTTATTTTTGTTACTTTATAAATCTCTTTGTAAAAATTAGTAGTAGTACTAGTAAGTCTTGATACTTTGTAAAAACGTCATATCTTGATTAAATCATTTAAATGACATGCGAAGCACCAGCTTTCAAATGGGCGCACGGATAGCGGTTTGGCGCAGTGGTAGAGCTATTTACTGCTGCGCGCGGGTCACGGGTTCGACTTCCGCACGGAACAAATATTTTTTATGACCTACAGATAGTTGTACCGGCTCTGGGTGTTTGTGTATATGAGTAACGCACCCACGATACAGGAAGAAATTCCTAGTGAGGGGCAATGTTTAAAAAAAAGGGAAATCCTTAAAATCGGTTCATAATTGGCAGAGTAATCGCGTAACAAATATACAAAAACATACAGTCGAATTGTGAACCACCTCCTTTCTGAAGTCGGTTGAAAATCAAGAGAGACATATCTGTTTACCTACCCCGTTACAAAAAACGCACATAGCTACAAATCATTAAATCTAGCTATTTGCTCCCGTTATCGGCAATTTGTCGTGTATCTAGTCCACAATGGCATTCCAGCGAAATGACCACTCGTTGTACACAATCACTGTGATGGCCGGCCACCGTGACATTGGTGCACTTAATGTGCTATCGGTACTTCTGGCTAATGGAAAAAGAAAACCAACTAAGTTTTTACCCGACTGCCGAAGGAGGGTAATGTGTTTATCAGTCTAAGTATGTGTGTATGTATGTATGTATGTATGTATGTATGTTTGTATGTATGTATGTTTGTTCCTATGTGGCGTTCTAGAGACCAAACGCGTTGGCTGATTTTGATAATTCTGACGTCAATCGATTCGTCTTAATCCTGCGAGTGTCACTGGCAATAGTTAAGATGGAAAAACAAAAATGGCGGATTTTGGGCGCAATTTTGTGGGCGAAAAAAAATTTTGTCATCTGGTTTTGGTCCGCCAGCTCGCGAATATGTATCCTCTGACTGCACAGCATGATTTTCTTCATGTTCACGTTTTTTTAGTTTGCTTATCAAGCAGTCGGGTTTTTTGATTTTTTTAATTAACTTTTTTTTTTAAATACTTATTATCTTTAAGTATCTACAATAGAGAGAAACCGTGCCGACGTAACTAGCGTTTTTCGACGGACTAAACCGATTATTTTACTTTAAGTACTTACATCGAACGCGGTTGGTTCTCGCCCAAGGTGATGTAAAAGTTACGTCAGAAAATATCAGTTTTGAGCCCTATTGCTGTCACTCGCGTATCCGTCTGTCTGTTTGCCCGTCGTTTGTCACAAAATTTTGTGCGAAAGAATTTTTAAAATTTCCATTGCCATATGAACTTGAAATTTGGTGATAATATTTATTATTCCTTTATTTTACTATATAAGAGTTGGAAGGCCTCCCAGGTGGAGCGATGACCTGGTGAAGGTTGCGGGGTAACAACTAACAGATACCAATATATTCAACATTTGGTACGGAACCCTAAATTTGCGAACTTGACCAGTTTTTTCTTCCAAGCAAATACTAGGTAGCAATCTTACTTCGATTTAACTTGCAACCATTTCCAAAAACCCTCAAAAATATACCCCCCAAGGCGTTTTACGGTTTTACTAAATGATACTGTTAAAAAACTGCATCAAACCCGTCAAATTTAACAGTTTCACCGCGCCGCTCTATAATTTCGCTAAACTCTATCATTTTGTGTTTAACTGTAAATGGCGGCAAGATGGCGGGGCTTCCGTTTGTCTATGGATTTCTATTTCCTGTTATATGTCACCCTGTGTGGTTTATGCTTGATTTGATAAATGATCTGCGGGTTTATGTCGTTCGGTGTCGCCGTGTGGGGTAAAAGGGTTTCTTAATACTACCCTTCGTGCCGATTGACCACTCAAATGTTACCATTCCTAAAACTAAAAAAGGTTTTTACCAAAAATACCGTCGTGGCTAAAACCTCGCCTCTCGTGCTTGAGGCAGTGGGTACAAATCCGGGCAAGTACCAATGTGACTTTTTCAAATTCATATGTTCTTTCTAAGTTTATCTTGGACATCACAGGCAACGGTGAAGGAAAACATCGTGAGGAAACCTGGACTTATATAGTTAATGTAAGTCTGAAATAGCCAAGTCAGAGGCCTGTGGGGTTCTCAGAGGCGGCTTAATTAACTCTGACACCAGAGGTCCACATCCTCACAAGGAAAGAAGAAGAAGACCAAAATTAAGGATAGGCAAGGTTAAGGCATACCGTCATCAAGAAACACAATACTCAAAGTATTGTGTCTCACAAACATTAAGATTTGTTGGGTATCAATAAAAATAAACAGGTTAACTTTAACTTTATGCACGATAGACACTTGCACACTAATTGCGTATCTGTTTGAATAGCACGGATCACATTCCTTCCCTTTTCATTTTGGTAGACGGATTTTTGAACATATTATGAATTAATGCAAGGAAAGTATACGGTGCGCTACTCTTTGAACTTACACAATTAGGGTGCTGTAAAGCTTATCTTTAAATCATTTTCATATCCCTTCCCTTGAACAATGAAAAATCTTTCCCATTTAACACATTATTCTTTTTTAGGTTTTTACCCGGCTGCAAGGACAGGGTTATGTTTTTTCGCGCGTATCATGTATATTTGTATGTATGTATGTTTGTAATATTATTTATTACCTCGTATCATTCAAACCAACTGACGGATTATCATAATTAAAACATCGTTAGATAGGTCTTAACTACCCAAGTGTTCTTAGATAAGTGCCGTTACAAAAAAAGCAACATGGCGGCATTTTGCAAACTAAAAAGCTGTAAACAAGAAAAAATCATGCTGTGCAGTTGGAGGATCAGGGGGGTGACCACAAGCTCTTAAAGCGGTATCAATTTGACCTTATGTCGCGTTTTCGTACCATGACGTCGTTTAAGAAAGCTCACTTTGATAACGCTACGAAGTTGTTTTTGTTTAGGCTTTGATAATGTTTGTATGCCGATTTTCTTATAGTTCATTCAAAAATCAAACCACAACGTGCTTTTTGACAACTAGCGATATCGTTTTTACTACAAATTTTGGTTTTGTTTGACAGTTAATAAAAGTTGCTTTGGCGGGCTCGAAATACTATCATTTTCCAAAATATATACAAAAAATATCACTTCAGTGATACAACCGGTAAGTAAATCGTATTTATTTACGCATTTATTCAATTCATAACCTCTGCCAAGCCCTACAGAGGTACAGGCATCGACATGTTATGTTATTCCCTACCTACGTAGGTAAACTTGTCCATTGATTTGTGTATCTCATTCTCATGCGATTTTAGTGCATGTGGACTGAATTTCTTGTTTGATTCTAGATGGCGAATGCATTATTAATGGCGAATAAACCCATGAAATCATGGAGGGCAGTGCAGACGCTACGTGAGCCATCGCAACCTACTACCGCCGCGCCGGCAGCTTGTGTCTACTGACACTGTGATGTAATTAAAGGCACTGCATTAAAGACACGGCATTGTATAATACTGTTCCAGTTCGAGGATATAAATAAGAAAGAAAAGAAAGCTGATAGAAGGCAACAAACCCATCGTGAAGCTTAGGGAGCTGAAATATAATAATGTGAATGATTGGTTATAACCTGTAAACTACGTACGAAGAAGAATGCATTTTATTAGCATTTGGTGTTTTGTGGTGCTTGTGCTAGTGTCTCACGTTATTTATTGCTTATGGCTGCTTTGCTGTATTAATCCTTAATGTGCTTGTGATGACTGCCTAGTACCATTGTGTGTGATAAGTGTGGTATCCATGGACATAATCTCAATGGTAATAACTGATAACCATCTGCATCTTTTTACCCGACTGCGTTAACAATATTGTGTGTATGTGTACCTATCTATCTACTGTGTTGTAATAAATGATTTTGCAGCTGGAGAATCAATAGAATACCTACATATATAGCCCACGTTTTGGACATTATTTATTATTATCATCAAACTCCATTCTACTAACCCTATAAATATTCAAACAAACTCACGCCTTTTTCCCATGTGGGCAAGCAGAAACTACAACGCCACCTGCTACGGTCCTTACATACTCCTTTTGCTTCATTTACATGCGTACATCTAGTCATAAGAGCACACCGGTAATGAGGACAGCGCTCCTGACCTTTCTGAAGAACATTACCAATTAGATCCGTGTATGACCTAGGACGTCCCCTCCCGGGTGGTGTTTTCACTCACATCTGCCTTGGTAAATACCTTTTCTTAGTCGCCTTTTATTCATCATATGTATATAGGTATTATAGGTGGTAGGTTTATTATAGATATTTACTATAGATACTATATAATACGTATGCCTATTTTAACTATATACTTATACTAGCTGTCCCACGCGGCTTCGATCACGTCAACCTACCCTATATACATGAATGTAGCGTAAAAACTTTAACTGCTTCCGCAGCGCACGCAACGGAAGCTCTCAAAAAGGAATAATTTTGCCCGTTTTTGCAACATTTTTCATAACATCACGCTCGAAGGAGTGGAGCATACCACTCCTTCGAGCGTGATGTTATATACCCTATAACCTTCCTCGATAAATGGACTATCCAACACAAAAATAATTTTCCAATTATTCCAACCAGTAGTTCCTGAGATTAGCATGTTCAAACAAACAAACTCTTCAGCTTTATAATACAATATTATATAGTACTAGTACTGTCACACGCGGCTTCGCTCCCGTCTATTGGCTTCATATCTACATACATGAATGTTGCGTAACTTTAACCGCTTACGTTTTAGCAACATTTTTCATTTATGCTCCGCTCCTATTGGTCATAGCGTGATGTTATATAGCCTGTAACCTTCCCCGATAACTGGACTATCCAACACAAAAATATTTTTTCAATTCCAGTAGTTCCTGAGATTAGCGCGTTCAAACAAACTCTTCAGTTTTTTATTATTAGTATAGATAGATATACTAGCTGACCCCCGCGGCTTCACTCCCGCCAACTGGCTACCTACCCTACCCTACCTACCAATTTGTTAAACTATTTATTTGAATAAGAATTAATACTAAGTACCTATACGAAAGTACACAACTTGTTTCTACCGGTGATCTAATAAAATTTAGAACATAAAAGCTGCTATTGTGACTTAGCTATGATAGTTAGATATATTATCTGGCAGCCTTTTTTGTAGGTAATAATAAGTACTTTAATCATGTAGTACATCATTTTTATGTATCATCAATAGTTTTCTCAGCACATGCCAAAGAATGAATTTTATTATGCAACGTTTTGCTACTTTGGGTTACATTATTGAAATTTACATAAGGATTTCTAATTTTATTGAATATAAATTATAGCCTATGCCACTCAGAAATAAAGTAACTTTATACTGGTGAAATCATTTTCAAAATCGATTTAGTAGATCCAGAGATTACTCCCTACAACCTCACAAACTTTACCTCTTTCTAATATTAGTATAGATTTGTGTACACATTTTTAACCGACTTTAAAAAAGGAGGAGGTTCTCAATTCGTCGGAATTTTTTTAGGGTTTAGTACCCAAAGGGTAAAAACGGGACCCTATTACTGAGACTCCGCGGTCCGTCTGTCTGTCACCAGGCTGTATCTCATGAACCGCGATAGCTAGACAGTTGAAATTTTCACAGACGATGTATATCTGTTGCCGCTATAAAAACAAATACTAAAAAACCGGCCAAGTGCGAGGAACCCTTAGTGCGCGAGTCCGACTCGCACTTGGCCGGTTTTTTAGTATTTGTTTTTATAGCGGCAACAGATATACATCATCTGTGAAAATTTCAACTGTCTAGCTATCGCGGTTCATGAGATACAGCCTGGTGACAGACAGACGGACCGAAGTCGGTGTCGAAATACGGAAAATAACAGGTACCAAAGACACCCTTGCTGGTGGACTTAATGCCTTGGGCATTAAGTACACACCTATGTCACCTATGGTATATATATATAAGTAGGCACCTATGGTCCTGTATGTCGCTGTATGTGGTCTGTTGTCGTTATATAAACAAATCTTGTAAACATGACCAAACCATCTAAGCACACCTTTTAAAACACAATGTTGTCTTATTACATCAAAAACTACAAATACTTCAATAAAATAAAACATAACACTGTTTTTAAACACAATTATTTATTAGGTAGGTCTACATTGAATAGAAAATGCATTACTGATTAAGGGAACAAGTGGTCAGTGGGTCATCTTAGGGGCGGAGTTTTATGAGTTGGAGTATACGCTTAGGGGCACTATGAGCAGCAAAGAAAACCAAAAAAAAATTTTTGGTTAAAAAAAGTTTTTTGGACTTGGTGAATTTTCATGAAATGTTTCTTTTTTCCGATAATTCCCAAATTTATTGCAGTACCGGGTTGAATTTGACCATAACACTCATTAAGGTTCTGAGAAGCATAGCCCTACGACGCACCGTTTCCGAATTATGGGCCTCTGAATTTTATTTAATTTTGCATAAAGCGCATTATATTTCCAAAATGGTAGCTCGGATGAAAATCTTTTCAGGAAAGTAATTGTTGCTCTAGTCGATAAAATCAGAGTAAATTTAAAAAAGAAATACTTGGTAAATTTTTTTAAGTGTCGATCCTTCACCTTGCGTAGCTATAGGGGAGTGGACTTAGTAAAATTTTCGAAGATTTTTATTTAACACAATTCAGCCATTTTTTTTTCGCCAGCTTATTAACCTTGTCCATAGAAGCCATTTAAGCTCTGAGACACATGGTGCTATGACGCACCGTTACCGAATTATGGGCCGCCGAATTTTATTGTATTTTGTATAAAAAGGTCTATATTTCCAAAATGGTAATAACTATAGTGTTCATGTTGGGATGCTGCTAGCATGGGTGTACCACAGGGGGAGCTAAAATTTAGTTATTTTTTGCCTAGGACACGCCATTTTCGAGATATTCGGATATATAAATAATAATATTCGGAGGCCCATAATTCGGCAACAATGCATCGTAGGGCTATGCTTCTCAGAACCTAAATGGTTTTTATGTTTAAGGTTAACCCGAAACTGCAATAAATTTAGAAAATTTCCAACAAAAAAAAACGATATTTTTTTTAAGTCCTCGTGCCATAGTGCCCCTAAGGCTACACTCCAACCGAACAAGTCATAGTTAAACTAACATATATCAACGAGCTCCATGCTGGACACGTATCATTGTTTTCTTACACTTGAAGGAAGATAGAACATGCAACAGATGGCAAAATTGTGGTGAACGGTGAACCATTTTTCATATTTAAAGGATTCCATTTCTGATTGATAATCAATGGTGAATGGTGAAGAAGATGGCTTCTTTTCTTCAACTCACTGCCATTCAAAAAGCCAGTATCTGATCCTGTAGACAAATAATAAAATATGAGTTCTGAGTTTTGTAGAGTAGGCAGGTGCTAGCTGATAAACAAGAATATAATAGAAATACATTTATTTGACAGCCAAAATCCACTAGCAACAGAGTAAATTACAGTAATGAAATACAGAGACAAATTGCACTAAACAGGCCATACTGAAAGGGTTACCAACTCAGCATTTGCTGTTCGTCAGACACCCAGCACTATTTTTCAGTTGGCACCCTGAAGAAGAAACCCCAGACCGATGGTACCTACAAGATTTAAACTATTACATCCAATATTATGGTGATTGTCTCGGGAACCAAAGTCCCTAAAATGCACTTGTTTTTCTATTGTGTCTGCTAATTAGCACTCAAGGGGTTAACGTAAGTTTTTGCATTTAGAATTGCATAATAATAATAATAAACACTTACCAATATGCAGTAATAGCAGATTTATTAATCCTGTGGATAAGTCTTTACAATGGGGTGTTTAACAGAACATAATTATGGTTTGGTCCTTCCATACTTTGATAATAGTGTATCCTATAACAAAATTATAATATTGTGTTAGTTATTAACCAAAAACTGGTGTACGTAAATAATGAGTAGGTAAGTATATTGTTTTATTTTCTACAAAATAACCAAACTATTGAGAATAGGAATATAGATAACCTTCTTTAAGCCAAGTTTCATTTGTATATGTATAATAATTTTTCCTCAGTTCAGCCAAAATGAGAGCTGAAAGAAGCACAATGTTCTTAAATTATTCTTCACGCCAGAGGACTATATCATCTCTGTCAAGCTTTTCCGGTTGCGGTTAACTTATTTCCAATTACAGCTACTTCATTATTTGTAGGTGCCGTTCTCTTGAAGTTGGGCAACAAATCATTAAGTATTTACAGGATCCAAATAAAATTGTAGGCAAATCATTATTTAAAAAACGAAACATTGACTTTGCTCCAAAATCCATATCGTCCAATTCGTCTAGGCTACTCCTCTTTCTCACCACGGAGAGTTTTGAAGACAGTAATTCGTGATAACCTTGTGATAGCGCCAGTTTTGGATAACAATCTTTAGGTCACGATTACATATTTGTAGATATTTGTAAGCGTCTCTTTATTCATAGAATACAAGGCAATCCTTTTGTCACACATCTCACAACAACCACACAACAACTTTATTGTAAATTACTTTAAAACAACGAAAATAACAAAGCACGCTAGTAAACAGGACCAAGATGTCAGGTTATAAATAATCCAACATATTTAAAAATACAAGCTTACAACGTAAACACGTTTAAATTTAGTTACGAGTGCAACCTCTTTAATTTGTTTACATAATAATGTGGAAAGTCAAGCCACAGGTAATAAATTATATCAGACTCAGGCTTTTGAGATGCTTTATAATGTCGGCTATTGGTTTTGATTTTAATATTACTTTTTTGTCTTTAAACTTATTATATTGTTGTAAAATACACTTAAGAAAATAATAGTTTAAATGTTTGACATGAATGTATAGTATAGTATATTATTCTATTTGGATTTTATATGAAATAAACATCTCATGATAATTTTTATTTTAAGTTTTAGTGATAGCAAAAACGACATCCTAAAAACCTTTTTTTTCTTCGCTAGCAATCCTATATCGGTTCATAGATAAATATTTCAAATCATTCGTTCTTTCCCAACACTACCCGGCATTAAATTGATATCGTTTAACTAAGGTGAGGGTACGATAATGAGAGTTCTCAATAAGAGCTCGAAAGAAAGTGCACTCAAATTGAGGTTGTTTTGTAAAAGATGGGGGTAGGCCACCAGGGGGTCAGCCAATTTGCGAATATGTATCCTCCGACTGCACAACATGATTTTTCTTGTTTGCAGCTTTTTAGTTCGCTTCTTAAGCAGGCGGGTTTTTGTATTTTTTTTTAATACTGATATCCCTTCAAAGCCGACCTCAAAACGGTACCTATGAATCGCTAATCAAAAACAAAGTTTCACCTAATTTGATAAATATCATAATGTCTTAATCCAGCAAAATTGATTGGCTCCCATAAATACATCTTTGATAAATTAATATTCATAACCCTAAAACGGTCAGGGGGTATATTTGGCCCATTTATTTATTTTTATGTTATAAATGTTATTGTTATGTTGTTATAAAATTATGCAAATGTTATCAATCAAGTTTGGCCACACACTGAGTCGAGGGAACTGTTTTTGTGGAATTAAGTTGTTCTTAGTTGAGATTAAGCTTCCGTTTATTATTTTGGATTATATTAATATGTATAGTTAACAACGATAATGAGGTCCTGTTATTCGATCTATTTTCACATACTACTTGAACAAGTGTGCCTTACATATCGTAGGAGGCCCCGTTAAATAAAAAAAATAAGGTATAATAGAGGTTGAAAGATTGTGTGGAACTTCATCATTTTCGCCGATAAAAAAGCCCCATCGGGCGCATGGTATGACAGAAATAATTTTAAAACCAATCTTGTATTCCTCTGTGAATTATAAAAAACTGGCCAAGTGCGAGTCGGACTCGCACACGAAGGGTTCCGTACCATTATCGCAAAACACTGCAAAAAAAATCACGTTTGTTGTATGGGAGCCCCCCTTAATTTATTTTATTTTAATTTAAAAATAATTATTTTTTGAAGAGAATATACAACTAAACATTCTGTGAATATTTCAAGCGTCTACCTGTTGCTGTTATTAATATCGAGCAAAAAACGGCAAAAATATCACGTTTGTTGTATGGGATGGGCCCCCCTTATACATTAATTTTATACTGTTTTTAGTATTTGTTGTTATAGCGGCAACAGGAATACATCATCTGTGAAAGTTTCAACTGTCTAACTATCACGGTTCATGAGATACAGCCTGGTGACAGACAGACAGACAGACAGACGTACAGACAGACAGACGGACAGCGAAGTCTCAGTAATAGGGTCCCGTTTTTACCCTTTGGGTACGGAACCCTAAAAACTAACTACCGCTGAAAAGCCACTTCGCCCGCGTGAAAAGTGTTTTATAATCCCAAAGGAACATTATACCGGGATAAAATGTACTTTAATCCATCGCCAAATTTCATCCAGATCCGTTCTAGCGTGGTTGAGTAACAAACATACATCCACACACACACATCCATTAAAATTTTCACATTTATAATATATGTAAGATAAATTTATTTATCATGCTATTGAAAATAGACAGAAATTTCAAATAGAGTATGAGACTAGGAAATTGTCTCGCTTTAGGTATTCTTATTATTTTTATCCTTGAATAGGTATTTGTCAACCAATAGTATAATTATATTATATATGCCACATTATCATCATCATACCAGCCGAAAGACGTCCACTGCTGGACATAGGCCTCCCCAAAGTGTCATCCCAATGACTGATCCCGTGCGTCTCGTATCCAGCGGATCCTCTCAATCTTCACCAGGTCATCGCTCCACCTAGTGGAGGGCCTACCAACGCAACGTCTTCCAGTTCGCGGTCACCACTCCAGAACTTTTCTGCCCCATCGACCATCCGTTCTGCGAGCAGTGTGCCCTGTCCACTGCCACTTAAGTTTGGCAATTCTTCGGGCTAGGCAGTATCCTTGGTTCTCTTGCGGATGTCTTAATTGCTGATTCGATCACGCAAGTAAACCCTTTGGGTGATTTTAAGCCTTCTAATGAGGTCCATGGTGAGCTACCGCCTGCCAAGCGTCGCGATTACGGCAAAACCCTCCTAATAATGAAATGAGCGCAACACAGAAATGCCACATTAGACTAAAGTATTTTTTCAAATTACGTGCTAGTTGCTACCCATTTTAACTTCTATCCAATCATTTTAGAGTAAACATATAACGGTGTAGAAATACCGTCTGACAGTTAATCTGCTATTACAACAATCCAATCGGAAGTGAGTCCGGAACGAAGGCACATCTCCCGTAACGGGACCAACCCTTGCACCGCGATCCCGTTTCCAATGGGATCTTTTCTGTTACTTTTTGTCTTTTTTTTAAGTTTTTTGTGGATTAAATTTTTCACAGTCAACTTGATTCGGTGTTCCGTTACGTTTGTTGGTTCGTTTTGTTATTGTATACCGGTAAACATTGAAATAGGATATGAAAGAAAAATAAAGGAACAAATCAGTATTTTTGAGGAAATATCCTACTTGGTTGTCAAGTTGCTCTGCTATTATTTTTGTTCAGGACAAGTTCACCTTTTGAAAGGAGTTAGTATAATGATTGATTGTTTTTGAAGATATATAAAGTCCATATAACAATATACCACACTATCCACCATGTTACATAACATCTTCTAATATATAGAAATCAATGCTTGTTTGTGTGCTGCCATACCGTTCATCCGATTGCGATAAAATATCAATATATTGCATGCTTTTACGCGAAGGTTATAGGTATGGTACAAGCGGTATTAACCAGCTATTGGATTATTATAGGAGATAGGGGTTCACATCCAGCCAGGCGCTTTACTTTGTGTAAATAAATTATTTCATCACCACTGCTCTCAAAACGGTGAAGGAAAACATCGTGAGGAAACCGGCATGTCCTAGAACCAAAAATTAGAAGACTTATGACATCCACTAACCCGCACTGGGCCCGCGTGGTGGATTAAGGCCCATCCCCTATCACAGAGAGGAGGCCTGTATCCCAGCAGTGGGAACATTAATAGGCTGATGATAAGATGATGATGATCTAGGCAACAATTTTTAAAGGTGACACATATACCTTTAAACATAGTCTGTCATATGTGTAGTGGTGGTAGGGACTCCCTTTTCCGCAATTAGACTCCCATTTGGTCCGTTGTGCGTGGGGGCTGTACTGGCTAACACAGCCAGCCTAGCTCCGTCCAAAAGCACAGAAGCTTCCTGGGAGCTTCACAGGCTTCACGGAGCGACCTCACTGTTCCGAGGCTTTCTTCGCGTTGAGATGCCACGGCCTCGCATTCCAGGATTACGTGGGTGGCTGTTTCTCGGCGTTAAAACAGCCCCTGCAAAGTGGACTGTCCGTGGCGCCTGTGTTGAATAAATGTTTGTTTAGAAGGGTGTGGCCCGTTATTGTCCCTATAATTATTTTCAGGTTATTTCTACTCAGGCTGAGAAGTTTTTTATATGTTTAACTAACTATTGTTTAAAAGTAATGAATTTATACACTTTCGTCTAAACTAACAAAATAGCAATGTATACAAATTAGGGAACAAGGTAAAACTGAACCTCCAAAATTACTCTAAACAACACAAAATATGTTTCTATTATGCTAAAATTCGTATTACATCTTAATCCTACCAAACTACGATCGTCAAACTAACTATCGAGATTAAGTAATTTCATTTGACTAAGACAAAAAGACAAGGGTACGGTAGACCCTTAACATTTTTTATGGGTTGCGAAATCCGAGCCGCAGTGAAGGGTTAATGACGTGTAAAATGATCGTTGAAAAAAACAATGTTCTTGACCTCGTGAGGGTTTGGGAATTTATGTAAGTTCAAGCTAGTTTTTGACTGGGATAGGTAGATCTAGGTGTGTTTGTATTAATTGATTTTGACAATATTAGTAGGAGGTTTAAAAGATAAGCCTCTGTTTACTTATTTTTGTGGAATATAATTACAAAAATATATTTTAGTTTCTGATTCAGTGATAACTTGTGGTTCACATAAGGTTTTTATTTAATGACCGGAGATACATTATGTAAGTGTAAATTAAACTTAATAAAAATACTTAATATGTAAATATCGTAGTAGGTGATGGCGTTCTGAATTCTATGACAAAAAAACAAATTGTTTAGAAATTGCAAAAATAATGTAAATACTTGCGTGAGCCGAAAGAAACCTTGTCTGTTAACATATTTTTTCATAAGAATATTGTTTATGTAAATAATTATTTACAGTAATATGCTGAAGTTAACATTTTACACAACCCTCTGGCTTATAGAATCACAAATATTTATTTCATTATCATTCTGCTGCCTTTTGGAAGTCAATTCATCATCATCGTTTTGATTTCTACATCAAAATTAGCTGCAATTGTATTGGAGACCTACATTACCTACTTGGCCCATTAAAAAACTATGTGAATGGCCAGGACAGTTTAATAAGCGCCCAGTAGCTAGGTCAGTGGTCAGTGAACGAGTTCACCGAGGGAGCTGTGATTTGCGTACGGGGAGGCGACTCGTGGAAATGATTGGACCACACCGGGGGTACGCGGATGGAGTGACGTGGATGGCGGTGTGGAGGATTTGATGTGGCATATATTGTCATGTCTGATATCCTGCAAGATATAGGGGACTGCATTTTTATGACAAGCTCAGAAGATACGATAATTCATGACGTCTGACTTGATTAGTTTCATGGTGACAACGCTTTGTTTGCTAGGAATTGTTGTAACGACTTTGTGATTTCAAAATATGTGTTAAGGATTTTTTCTTGAATAAATGAAGTGAATTGTTGCTTTAAAATAGTTTACGTGATACTGAGTACAATTTTGAACACATGTGCTATGTTTGTTAGTGTTTTGTCTGAGTTTTCAAAATGGGTCACACAAATACTAATGAGTTTTACCGACTCCGGATAAGTTGTAGATGCATAGGTAGGAATTATCGGTATTCCAGTTTCTTATTCAGCATTTACGAACCTATATGTATAAATTTGATTGTTATGAAAATTATTATACCTATAAATTTTTTTTAATAATTTGCAAACATAAATGAGGTTCCCACTAAATACCGCATCTAAATCTTCCCACATCACTGCCCAAACAGCCCACCAACACGACAGTTTTGAATTTCACCCAGAGTGGGTGCATCTCGTGAAAAGTATCGCGGGTTCGGTTCCCGAGTCGGGGCGGTGTCGAGTGGTGACTGGTTCACTCCGTCCTGGTATTCCAACAGGATAGGCTTGAATTTAAATGTTTGGTCTGGGAACACATTTAAGGTACAAACAATGGAGAGTAAGGGAGGTCTCAATTACTGGGCGAATGCTGTGTGTCGAAACCAAATAAAACGAAATAAAATGAAGTAATAAGTAATTGCTTTTTTAGGGTTCCGTACCCAAAAGGTACAAACGGGACCCTATTACTAAGACTCCGCGGTCCCTCTGTCTGCCTGTCTGTCACCAGGCTGTATCTCATGAACCGTGATAGCTAAATAGTTGAAATTTTCACAGATTATGTATTTCTGTTGCCGCTATAACAACACATACTAAAAACAGAATAAAATAAATATTTAATAAAATAATTGGGGCTCCCATACAACAACCGTGTTTTTTTGCCGTTTTTTGCGATAATGGTACGGAACCCTTCGTGCCTTGGCCGGTATTTTTTTTTTAATTTTTGATCTTGTTCATTGTTTGTTTTTTTTTTTACTACTAGCTGTACCCCGCGGCTTCGCTCCCGTGGACAACCCCACAGGAGCCGTTTTCAGAATTGAAAAATAGCCTATGTCACTCAGGAATAATGTAGCTTTCTATTGGAGAAAGAATTTTTTTAATCGGTCCAGTAGTTTCGGAGTCTATTCGGTACAAACAAACAAACAAAAAATCTTCAAAATATTAATATTAATTATTATAGTATAGATATACCTAAAGGAAGAGCAGTGGTGGCCCAATAACGGCCCGGCCGTGACTTACAAGTTGTAGGTTGCGAATTCGAGCCCAGGCAGGCGCTATACTTTGTGTAAATTATTTAATCACCACTGCTCTCAAAACGGTGAAGGAAAACATCGTGAGGAAACCGACATGTCCTAGAACCAAAATTTCGAAGACATGTGACATCCACTAACCGGTGTGTCTGCGTGGTGGATTACGGTCCATTCCCTCTCACAGCTCTCTGTGTACCTTCAACTACCTTCTTCTCTCTGTCACCTTCAAGTACATCGGACCACATGGGAGTCTAAGTGCGGAAAAGGAGTTCCCTCTATACTATCTTATCCTAAACTTAAGGGATTTAGCTAGAGATATAGCTTGAGTTTTGTCAATCGTTATCGCTGTTAAAATGCCAATTAGTCTAAGCACTCTTATTAGATAGTGTTTTTTCCTATAAAACCACTCTACATCATGTCGATCTAAACTGGTTGATTTTAGATTAAGAATATAACAATAATTGCGGATTGGTAAGCTGTTAGCTATTATTTCTTAATATATGAATTTAATGATGCAAAGTACAGTCGTAAAATACCTTAATAAAAGTTTAAAGAAGAAAAGGGCATCTATAATATTTTCTTTATTCTATCTACGCTCCAAGGAAAACTATAGATCTATTTATATCAATATTATTTTGTCTTAAGTTTTATCATTAAATTACCTGAAATACTATAAATAAAATTACTTTATAACATCAACTGACTGGTACAACCATTGTAATATATTTACAAAACATTTAATAGTTACAAACTTAACAACAAGCATTGTGCTATAAAAATAGAGTCGCGGCGTCAAACGCTACCTACAATACACACGGCGCCCGAGGGAGGAAATAATTAATGATGATTGGCCTTAAATTACCCTCTCGGGACCTCGTGCGTCCCTCTCACACCCCCACATCCCGACGAACCTTTTCGCACAAACAGGGAGCCTATATAAGCCGGACAGGTAGGCGCCGAAGGTAGACCCTTGTGGGACGCCGAACCGTTCGCACCTGTACTAACCGTGATCAAAAATGACGACCGAAACTTACGGACACCGACTTGTCTACGAGAAGGACATGTTCGCGTCTGACGTGTTGATGGAGTATTCAACTGAGGAGTGCTACTTGAATTGGCCGAGGTCTCCTGACTCTGGGAGATCTAGCCTGGAGCCGACGCCGTCTATTGATGGCAGCATTAATCAAGACTCGTCACACATCGCGTACAGAGGATTGTCGCGAGATGTTTTGGACGACAGTGCTGAAGATAATGAAGTTCTGGAGTCTGGGAAGAGGCGAGGACGAGCGACCAGTGCAGCAGTGTTGAGGAGGAGACGCTTAGCAGCAAACGCGAGGGAAAGGAGGAGGATGCAGAACTTGAACAAGGCGTTTGACAGACTCCGAGGTCACCTACCATCTTTGGGCGCCGACCGCCAGCTCTCGAAGTACGAAACCCTGCAGATGGCTCAAACCTACATATCAGCACTTTACGAGTTACTCCAGTAAGTTGAAATCCATACCGCCGCTATTTGCCAAATTAGATTTAACTACAGGGATATTTATTTTAAGTTTAAGTACCGTAATACTCGTTACCACTTAGGTTAATCTGCTTCAAGTTTTCCGAGTTCAAAATTAACTTTTAAAGTGTCGAGTTTCTGTATCGTGTTACGTTTAAATCTTACGCTTATTATTTTTTATATATTTTGTGTAAGTTTTTTACTTTTTGTTAAAGTTAAAGATTATGTTTACATTGAAACGTGAATGTAAGTTGAAGAAAATAATTGTCCGTTTTAGGTTATTTAGTGTCATTTGAAGATCAAATTTTTACACAGATTCAATAGCAGACTTACAGTAGCAGAATAATAGAAAAAGACGAAGAATATTTCTCATAAAATCTATAAAACTTTTAGACCCTTTAGTTTAGTTCACCTAGATCTTAAATCAAACAATGTAAACGAGTCTAGTTTTTAGTTTTAAGCACATCTCAGCAGTGTAATCCGTCCTACCGACTTAGCATAGATCTTAAGTTAATTTGTCTTAGATTTTCATCTTTGCCTTTAAAAGTATTATGAATTTTGTCTCGTATTTAGAGCCACTTAAAGTGTAAATATTTTAAGCTTATTAAAGTGACAAAATGAAGAATTTGTATATATTTTTTTTAATTAGGTCTAAGTTGGTTATAAAATTGTATCGTCATTAAAATGTTACCCAAGATTTAACCAGTATTGTTTGAACAATGTAATGAATTGTAATAAAATAGATACTTATGTAAAAAGTCTCGAATGTATTGTGACTGTGAGATTATTATGTTGCAAGAAACTTTCAAATATCAAGACTAAATTCAAAGAGTTTTAAAGTTTTTGTATTAAGTAAGTTACCAGTTTATATTGTATGAAAGTTGTGTGTAAATGATTTTTCTTTCAATTTGTTCTCAAAGGATTTTTCTCTGTGTTCAAAAAAGTTTGTCACTTTTCTAAGTACGCGTCGATACGAGAGCTTGAAACAGTATTAAAAATGTTAATAACTAGATTGTAGATTGTTTACGTAGTTCTAAGTAGCTTTGAAATGTTTTTTCATGTGTAAATATACAAATTATGTTTAAAAACTTTGATGTTTTCCTTTATTTATCCAATCATTTCATTTAGGTACACACACCGAATATCCTGGCTTATAACATCTGCCTTGACAATCACACACAAAAATTCATTTCTAAAAAAAATAGCATACTACAATCAACCAGTCTATTCTGGAAACATCTCACCGTAAAAAAAATTGATGGTGTTTTAACAAAATAGCACCAATAGAATAGAATAGTATATACTTTATTGTACACCATAAAAGTTACACACATTTACAAGAAAAACTTAACTCAACTCACTCTAATTTTCATTTTATTTATCAAAATAGTATTACAAGAATTTTAGACGAAATACCATTTTAAACTTTTACAAGTGGTAGTCAGTTATAACTGATCTAAAATGCACATAGTTTTTAATTATGTATGTGTGAGAATTACAGCAATATTAAAAATGTTGAGAGTAAACCATAAAACCATTCATAAGTATAAAGTCCAAAAATGAAATAACGTGTAAAAGAGATCATAAGTTTGAGACAGTTTCCAGTCACCTTGACAACAAACTGTGCTTTTCAGATATGATATTAGAACACCAAGTAAAATACTTAGTAAGTATAGTAAATTATTTAATCAAAATAATCTACTCATTCATAAGTTTATTTGATTCTTCTCGAAAATTGTAAGTGCATTTCGCACTTTGTGTAAAACGTAGACATAATCAAAAAAAAATGTGGCTTTGTGATAGAATCAAAAGGCTCATGCAACAGGTATAAGAAAATATAATTGTAGAAAATGCTCATAAGTATAAGTACATAGTTATCCGCTACTTGCCGCATATTACATAGAAATCCCGTTATTAACTTATTTTTAGGGTTCCGTTCCTCAAAAGGTAAAAAGTAACCCTTATAAAATTACTCTCATGTCCGTCTGTCTGTCCGTGTGTCACCACTGATTCTCTCAGGAACGGGTGAACCTAGCAAGTTATAGCCATACGCCAGATACTGAGGTCTATAGTCCCTAATAAATCAAGATCCTGAGTCACACGATAAAAATATATGCGAAAATTTAGATTTTAGCGAAAACTTGTAAGTACCAAACTTTGATAGATTAGATAGGTATTAATCGAAAACAAAAGCAAAACGACCTAACTAAAGATTACCCCACTGCCCTTTTCCCCTGGCTTCACAATCCCTAAGCATAGGGTAATACTACTTTTTGTTCCCCATCGCAGACGTAACCAGTCTATCGCTGGTGCCAACCCCGGAGTGACAGGACAATCAGTCAACATCCAGGGTATGCAAATTAAGCAGATGTTTTGGAAACCAACTTCACATGCCCCTTGGAACGGCAAAAAGTATGCGGTTTTGAACTCTATGGCGTAGGGATAAGGAGGTGTAACGTGGATGGGAAGATGCTGAGGAACAGTGTCCGGTAGATGACATTGTTTTTTAACAGAAATAGGGCAACGTTTGTTCTTTTGTCTATATGTACTGGAAAGTAAGGTGTAGCTAATTCTTTTACGCTATCGATAAAAATCTAAGGAGTTTAAATTACTATGTAGATTTGTTAAACTATAAAAAGGATAATTTGAGTATTGTTTACAAACCCAGCTAAAGCTTTAACAAACTTGTTGATATGAAAATTTGCTGGACTACAATAGTACATTGTTTACCGAGAGGAGAAAGTGACCGATTACCGTCGAGGGTGTCGTTTGAAGCCCGAGCCGTAGGCGAGGGCTTTAAAACACCCGAGAACGGGAATCGCACTTTCTCTCGAGTGATACATAGTGCTTTATACTACACCTACGAGGAAAATAAAAAACTAAATCTTTACTAATTGAAATTTATATTGAAATTGAAAATGGCGCCAATGGCGTCTGCAATTTTCACATGTTCTTTTTTCAAATTGTTTGACACCATCCAACACACAGCTAGTGGCCAGTGTCATTTTGCGAACTTGGAGATAAAAACTCACTGTAAAAACTTTTTGGCTTTTGATATTTAGGTTACCAGCGCATAGTCTTACCCAAAATTAAAAAAGAAAAACCACGTAAGAAATGGATTTTCATACACTTTTCTCTCCCGCTCAGATGCGTTTTCTCGCCGCATATTAGTTCGATCTGCAATGACGTACTTTCTACCGTAAATTTGATAAAGTATTAAGGTACTTTCCGAGCAGGTGTAGTATAAAAAAAGCAAGCCTGCTCCTTTTCATGATATGGTTGATTATAAATGTAATATTTTCTCTTAACATACTTATCTAATATTTTAACAAGCTTAAAAAGCGTTTGTACGCATGAAGTATTAAATAAAGTACCTGGGAGACCAAGCTCTACTTGGGTAAAAATTGAAAAAATGACGTTTTATAAAAATTAAACCTATAAGTTAGATCGATTTATCACCCCCGAAACCCGCTGCATACTAAATTTCATGAAAGCCGTTGGAGCCGTTGCTGAGATTCAGATTATATATATACATATACACAAGAATTGCTCGCTTAAAGGTATTAGATAAATAAATCACTAAAACCATAAGCCAAACCTTTGCTTGTTATTGAAGCCAAAATAATTTTGTAAGAAGGTAAAAATAAAATAATGTGAGACGGTTTAACTTCATCAAACAGCTATGACCAGCTAAAACTTATCAAAATCTCTATAATTTCCAAAAAAACTAAATCAAAAACTAAGAATTCATAACTATTTTATTAAAACACACCGGTATATAATTAAAAAGAACGAAACGTGTGAACGTAATAGCGGGTTCCGTCCGCTTTTTAACAGTTAAATGTTACGTCTTAATTCCACATGTCAAATGTCAAATTTGACAAGCGGGATATGCGCAGGAGTGCAGTGTCATGCGCGATTCTTTGCGGAGATCGTTGGCTGAATGATAAGCTATCATTATAAATGTCATTTATAAGATTAATTTGATGCCGATGTGACTTTTTGCATGAGAAAGTAGTTTTTAAGGAGTTGAAATTTGGTATAGCTATCTAGTTAACGTCAGTTAATAATTGAAGGGGTGCGAAATTAAAATTTATCTTTTGAAACTTGTCTTTACATCAAACTCTCAAGTTGGTGTTTAATTTTTCCATCAAAAGCCTCCCTTGAATGCCTGATTTAAAAAAAAAAATATAACACTAGAAATTAAGAATAGAATCGTTGCTGTGTGGACATGTGTCTGGTCCAGGGATGGCGAACCATCGACATAGCGCATGCAATAAAATAATTCAGGCATGTCAAAATAACGATTTTCATATCAGAATGAATTTTGCTTAAAGTTATACATTACTAGCGGACGCCTTGCGGTTTCATCCGCGTGGTTCCCGTTCCCGTGTGTATACAGGGATAAAAAGGAGCCTGTCACCCGGGGATAGTGTAGCTTCCCAACGGTGAAAGTATTTTTGAAATCGGTCCAGTAGTTTTTATGTTTATTCGTTACATACAAAAATACAAATCTTTCCTATTTATAATATTGAGTATAAAAGTATAGATGAAACTATAAATATTAAGCATAATATAATTTCAAATGTAGAAATGGCATATGTTTATTTTTTATTTTTAATACATATCACTAAGTCAAAAACCTTTGATGGCATACCATGGCCACATTACTTTTCTTTTTTTTTTAGCCTATAGATTAGATATACATCAACCACCCAACTCGCTCAAAGACTTGGGTTGAGATACACCAAATCTATAGGAGAAACATCTCTTATAACCACACTATGTTCCCTAAACACCGAACAACCATTACGAATTCAGCTCACAAAACCTTCTTAAACGCAAAAGGAATAAAACTTCAACGATCTTTGCTCAAAAAAAAAGTAAAGTTCACTCCCCTATTTGACATTTCCAGCGCATGTGCGTCAGCTCTATGAAAGCAAACGACGCGATTGGTTAAACGCCGACCAATAAGCAGCCTGCTCATAGAGCACGATTTGAATTCAATTGTCGAATGTACATTCGATACATAGATAACGGAGTTCTATAGTTCTTTTTGTGGTTGGTTTATTTAAATACTGGCAAGTTTCTTTTATGAGTATTCTTTTTTGTTGTCAATGTTCTATTTATATTTCAGTCAACAATATTGACATGTATTCCATCTACTATTCAAAAGTAAGTTTTTAAAAGCGATTAGGTTTAAATTAAGTTGTTAGCCGCAAATCACCCCTTCTCATAAATACTAAATTATTCATCCCTTACTTTAATAACACATCCCTTTCATCATTCTTTTGACACCAAAACGTGTTAATTATTGCTAAATTATAACTTTTATTTTATAATTGCTGACGTTTTGGATTATTTGATAATTACAATTTATTTGATCGTCTCACTCGGCTCAAAAATTTTACTTTTGTCCTATCTGTGTAGACACTGATGTCCGAAGGTTTCTGAAGGGTGAGAATCTTACTGTTCTGGTTGATATTGAATAAAAATTAAAACCTAATAATCCTTAGTTACATAGTATAAAACAAAGTCGCTTCCCGCTGTCTGTCTGTCCATATGTATACTTATATCTTTAAAACTACGCAACGGATTGTGATGAGGTTTTTTTAATAGATAGAGTGGAAGGTTTATATGTTTAATACACGCGGGCGAAGCCGCTGGCAGAAGCTAGTAATAAATAAATAAAATTAATGGTAGAGCAGCATAAACGCCATATTTTATAAGGCACATCTTATATTATTATCAATAACTCACAATTCACTACTATCTCTTCTGATGGTAAATGATAATTTGGATAACGATGGACTCCGCTTGATTTAATTATTAGGAAACACAGACTTTCCAAATTCCACTATTGTGATATTCTCGGATTAAAAAGTACACCTAAGCATAATTATATAGAAATTTAAATGAATATCTAATGAAGTATTCATATCGCTTGGAATCCGGTTCACTTACAAAGCACAAACAAGTGCGAACACAAACCCTTGTATCTATGTATTTAAAGAATAAACGACTCCGAAATAAATGGAAGTAACCAAATCGATCGGAACAATTACGACGAAGGATAAGAAAATTGAACTTAATCCCGAGCTCAACACACAGACGTACGGACGGACAGACAGGATATGGTGCAATTACCTTGTCCGGGTTCCTTTAAATGCAAGTGAAATTTCACAATTAGACGAGTTGCTAATGTTGCTGTGAACTTGTTGGGAATTGTAAGTGTTTGTCTTGTGAACGAGGTTATAAGGATAGTAGATAATGGGGTTGGGCTGTAGGTACTAGGAAAGATAGGAGTCAGCAATTATGAAAAATATAAAGTAAAATTAAGGAATTACCTACTAATCTATTGAAAATAATGTATTATGTATGGTTTAAGTAAGAAGTCTAATATTGGCTCTTGTTATAATTTCGTATCTAATGGTTTAATGTAACATTTGCTATTTCATAGTAATTTTTAACTTAAAAAAAGGAGGAGGTTTTCAATACGTCGGAATCTTTTTTTTTTAATGTATGTTACCCGATCGATTACTCAAAGACGCCTGGACCGATTTGGTCATCAGGTCAGGATTTGATGATAGGAGCCCGGAGAAATCGAGGAAATTCCTCAAATATTATTGGCATACTTATAGCGATATTGGCAAGCATTTGCACTCAGAAAGTATCATTTGGTGAAATGAAACTGATGAAAAAGACCACAGAGGGTCACTAGAACTCCTTAGTGCTGAGCATGTCACGGGTATAAGATATTTGATGAAGCAAATACTTATAAATAATTGGTACTTATGAAAATGGTACCATCGAACTGATCTGATGATGAAGTCGTAAGGTAGGCACTGGAACTCCGAAACAAAATAATGTATCCTAATCGTGTTTGGGCTTATTGGAATCGTCGTAAGATGTACTTTGTCAATAAATGATTGGTAAATTGAGGTACCTACCAAAAACAAAAGAGAAAAATAAAAAAAACTATTTAACAAACAAATTAAACCGACTTTCAAAGCAAAACACTACAAGGTAATAAACTTTCTTTTCCGAAGACAGTGTCAATAAAAGAAAAACAGTAGGTAACAAAGACACGGACTTCGAAAAAGAAATGTATGTTTCACCTTGTAGTGTTTTGCTTTAGAAGTCGGTTTAATTTTTTTGTTAAAATGTTTTTTTTCTTGTAAATTTGCTTATGATAAGTACGCTTCACGGCAAAAAATTGAGAATCTAGATAATATTGTAACATCTCACACACCATGTACGAGTACTTACCACCTAAGTTCACAAATACAGATTCTGATATCGATTTTTTTTTCAGTGATTGTGACCTAGACTATCGCTGAATGAAATATGCAATTTTATCTACCCCAAAGAAAATAACAGTTCCAGTGAAACGGATAAAGTTAGTACGATTAAATTGAATAGGACATTAAAAATATTTTACTTTTGAACTGATTTTGTAAAACAAACCAGTCGAATTTTACAACATGAAACGTTATAGGCAGTTACTGACAACCGGTAGGGCAACTGAAGCCTAGAATTAATTAGAGTCAAACTTAGATAAATATTTATTTATTTATCAGGAACAATTTACATTGTGTTTGATACATTACTTAACATTACATTACATTCATCATTATTAATATTATTAATATAAATTCTAAAAGAACATGCACATAAAATTAAAAAAATTAAAAGAAATAAAACATAACCAACTAAAACAATTACAATAAATAGAAAACGTCAATATTATTACTAAATTACAATTCTTCTATTGAGTACAAGTTTCTATCCAACAGAAATGCTTTTAGCTTAGCCTTAAAAGAGCTAGTGTATAACAAAAATTTTAAATCCGCCGGCAATCTATTAAATATTTGTACAGCTTGGTAATGAGCTATACTTGATAATATTAAAATTAGGTTCAACTTTATTTTTAAATTCCTTTCTACGAGTGTTTTCCCTAGCTATTCTTTCTTCCCCAGATTCGTATTCATGGACATATTTTTTAAAATTAACTAACAACACAAGTATGTATAAGCTGGGCAACGTTAGTATATGTAAATGCTGAAAATGAGATCGACAGCTTTCTCTTTGTGTAATTCTGACAATTGTACGTATTATTGCTCTTACTTAATAAGGCTAATGCAATTTTTTAAAGTACCTCTACAAATGATTAAAAATTAATAGTTTTATAAGGAACACCCATTCAGTAGCAAACATGAGTTATGATGAAGTTGTTAGAATTAATTCACGTAGCGGAGGAAAGGCGGGGCCAGCTACATCAATATTGTAGGAATTAAAAAAGGAAAGAAGTTATTGTAAAAAAAGATAATATTTCGTAAACTGAATTAGTAAAAAACGGAGAAAACTAAATTAAGAAGATTGAAAAGGAAGACCTCTTAATTAAAGATGAGTTATTTCTTTTGATAATGTTTTATGATGAATGTGTTTTTTGTTTCCTATAAGAACTGTGGTATATTTGTATTTACTGTCATTGCTAAAGAAAGAGACTTTAAGTCTACAGATTATTATTCTTATACCTAAATCTAAGAGAAACAAAATAATGTTTGTTTATCTCTAGAAGTAATAAGGCAACAATGAAAAAAAAATTGATTTGAAATCTACACTGTACGGTTCTTGTGGGTCTAAAAGCTAGTCCATCATAAAATTAATAACACACATCACATCACATCATCAGCCTATAAATGTTCCCACTGCTGGGACACAGGCCTCCTCTCTGTGAGAGGGAATGAGCCGTAATCCACCACGCGGGCCCAGTGCGGGTTGGTGGATGTCATATGTCTTCGAATTTTTGGTTCTAGGACATGCCGGTTGCCTCACGATGTTTTCCTTCACCGTTTTGAGAGCAGTGGTGATGAAATAATTTACACAAAGTAAAGCGCCTGCCTGGGCCCGAACCCACGACCTACAAGTTGTAAGTCGCGGCCGATACCACTGGGCCACTACTGCTCTCGGCCACCACTCTTCATTAATGCAAAAATAATAACATTCGTAAATAAAAGTTTAATAATATGCATTACCATAAATCATGGTGTTTTTTAATCAATCTGATTGCACCTGATATTAATTTAAAATTATCTTAATTTTAAATTAATATCAGGTGCAACTATCACTCTCGTTTCTGCATTGCAATTAAAAATGCAGACATTTTTTATTAAGACTTTCTTCACCTGTCAACGGTGTCCCTACAAATTACGACAACATTTATCTACGAAATGATCACCAAAGTTTTGCTTACCGTAATTTATCGCATATAAAACTAGTATAGATACTATCACGATACAAATCTCAATAGTAAAACAAATAATAAAAGAACAAGTGAGAACGAGACAGCGCCATACACGGAAAAGGGAGACACGTACATCTTCTTCCGGTTGCGTCGGCGCAGGTGACACAAAATTTATTCCGAATTTGAAAACCGAAATATATATTATATGGGATACAAACGGCTTTTTAAATATGGACATCCTTTATTCGGCGGCAACGCTTGACATTTTTATATTTGTCGTCGAGGTTATAAAAAGGTATTTGATTTATGGCAAAATAATGGTGGTTTTGGGTGCGCGTGACGCCACAGAATCTGATTAGGCAGATATGATGCTGAGACTGGGATACAAATTTTTGGAAGGTCAGACGGATTTTATACAGTGTGTACTTTCTTCAACAAAATTTGGTTTTCAAAGAACCAAAAATCTGAAAAGCTACGGCAGAAAGAAATTCAATAGGTTTTACATTTGTTATTATCCGACTATTTCAGTTCAGTTTTCTAAACACTAAAAAGTTTTGTAAAATATTTCCTACATTTTACAAAACTTTTTGGTGTTTAGAAAAACTTTTCAGCAAAGAAATGGCGAATGACAAAGATATCCAAGTAGTCTGCACACTGGTCAGCAATTTGAAAATTTGGGTAGTCAAACATTTTAACAAAACACAGACGACTTCCAAAAAAAAACACTACAAAGTAAAAAATTACTTTTACAATTTTACTTCGATTATTTTTCACTTTTTAGTTTTGGTACAAATGAACACATGATTACTTAAATTCTATAGTAAGAGTACCTATCATGCACAAAATTATGCCATAATAGATTACCGGAATAACATAAGACTTGAACATAACCGGTGAAATGAGAGTGTACCAGGGTGAACTATACACAACTGCGTACCCCTAGAGCGTACCGGCGTGTAGAGTACCGGGCGTAAACAATAAGCAGACATGCGATTGCGGCAATCCCGAGATATTTGCCGTTGTTTATTGAAGAGTTCTGTTGTTTTTCTCCGAAGATCTTCATAAGATCTGCACCAAATTTAAAGAGAAGCATCAGCTTTTAAATAAAAAAAGAATCATCAAATTGAAGTGGCAAACATAAAGAAAATACAGTCGAATTGATATCCTCCTTTTTGAAGTTGGTTAAAAAGAAGAAGTAATGAAATCTAAAATGCAATTTTCTTAGAATATTCAAAACAGAGTTGCATTTTTTCACAATACTCCAAAGTCTATAAATAAATCAAAGCTGAGATATCACGAGACGCACTTCCAGCTTCAGTGGGAACTCATAAATCTGAACTCCGATATAGATATGAGATTATTGAAGTTTTTGTGTAAAAAGATGACTTCACCTTTGTTTTGCGGTTTTGACAGCCTTTGTTTTCGTTAAAAAATATAAAAAGGCAAAACATTTTGATAGGTAGTGTCATCTAGTATTGGAGGAAGGTGATTTATGTCTTTTGGAATAGAAACATTATTATTTTTATTAGCTGTACCTTTGATTTTGGGGAAGGCTGGAAAAGCATTTTTATCTTCTGAAGGTCCCAGCATTATCATAGGATATCAACTGCTGAAGGATAGCTATCAACTAGTGCTCATGTTTCTTCACTGTCGAAATTACTTTACCTCAAATAAACTACCAACACATAGATTTGCAGTTACCCGTTTAACCAACACATAGATTTGCATTTACCCGTTTAACCTCTTTCGGTGTGACCTTTTCCCCTGCAAGTATGTATGACTTCAGCCATCTTTTTGTTAGAAAGAGTTTCCTCAATATCAATGCAGCATGTAGGTGTTTAACTCCTTTTTACACGACTACATCAAAACTAAAAGGAGGATTTTGATTTTTAACCTACTTTTCAAAAAGGAGGAGGTTCTATGTTCGACAATGTATTTTTTTTTGTTTTATGTTTTTTCACCGATATCTCCGCCAATTGTAGACCGATTTTGAATTTTTTTTGTTTGTGAGAGTATTTTCCGAAATTGGTCCCATTTTAGTTTGGTGAAGATCTGATGAAGATTTTCGGAGATATACAACAGAAATCTTCAATAAATAACGGCAAGTCTCTCGGGATTGCTGCAATCGCATGTATGTTTATTGTTTATACCATTTCATAACATTTCGAGCGTACTGTCATCACGACAGTACGCTCGAAAGAGGTACGCAGATCTGTCATTTCACCGGTTATGTTCAAGTTTTATGTTATTCGTGTAATCTATTCTGGCGTTATAGGTACTTACTAAACAACTTGCCTATTAGGAAGGTAAAACTAAAAAGGGGAAAAATAAAAAACATTTTTGCAAAAAAATACTACCGACTTCCAAATAAAAAACTACAAAGTGAAAAATAACTTTATTTTTGGAAGTCGGTGTCCATATCGCAAGAAATTGGTACCTACGAAAGACACCAACTTCCAAAAATTATAGTTATTTTTCACTTTGTAGTTTTTTATTTGGAAGTCGGTGGTTTTCCTTGTTTTTATTTTTTTATATTTCTGTCCTTTATTTAGTCTTCTTTAGCTTCAGAACAGGGTTCTCCTATAAAGCCTCTGTCATAATCTACAAGTATCGTCACCGCATTTATATTAATTCTAATAAAATTTATCACCATCATATCTATCATTTCCATCTATTCTTTCTCCTAAACTACATTTTAATCGTAGGTAGTCAAGAAATATCCCACAGAGAGAAAGAGCTTCTTAAAAAACAAAATATAGGCATATTTCATACGTCGATGATAGAAAATGTATTAAAAACATATTATTTAATAGAGAATTGACATATTTCCACCGTTTATATTAATTTCGTTACGGGTGACAAATTAAAACCACTTAAAATGACATAAAATGCAACCCTTTTTATTGGGAACCCAAGTTTTTTCGGAAAAATGTCCCATGAGTTTTTGAGAAAAAATTAAGTAGCTGATTTGAATTTTGTATGATTGGGACGTTATTAGTTTTTGATTATTTATTACCGTAACAATATTTTTAATAGTAGCCTGGGAATTTAAGAAAAATTATGTGATTCAGTTTGAACGGTAAGGTTCGTGCTGCTAGCTATTTCGGGTGCTAAATGATAAGTCTGAGCTAAGATTCAGAGTACGTTTATTCCGAAACTTTACGCTAATTAATGCTAATGATGGTAATGAGTGCTACAAGTATGCCGGTCGATCGCGCACTGGCTCGCGTAGCTCACGCTTTCCGCTGGTGCGGCCGCGCGACCTACTTGAGTCAAAACTGCTGATGATGATGTGTTCGATGAGTATCGAACATGCTCCCGAGTGGAAGAAATGGGAAAGATGAGATGAGATGATTACACAATTAAGAGGGTTAGTAACACATAGGTGAACCAGTATTTGTTTATGCTAAATGAAGGTTAATACAATGCTGAATGTTCTTATCCTAAGTGATAGCTAATCTCTTTCTAGATCTACCGTAAAGACCGATTGTCTTTTACTGATAGGTGACGTTGATTTGTCTCTTTTGTACCGTAAACTGGACCACCGTTTGGTCCCACAAACACTGGGCCCTTGCTCGGGCACGGGTGATTTACGCGCACTAGCACTAACACTCACACTGCTGGTAGGCGCCGCCCGCGGCGCGGCAGGTTCGCTTGGAGCCTGCGGGTCACGCGCGGGCGCGGGTGAGGCTTGCTTGCCTCGCCACCACAGGAACACCAGGAACGCTACGACGGCGACGACTGCTGCTAGCAATACGTATGATATGGCATAGTGATGTATATCATGCGTAGTTAATGTTCCTTCTTCTAAAGCTGCTTTCTTCATAGCGGCTATCTGATTGCCGAGACTTGTTAGTGTGTTGTTGATCTGTGCATCTTCTGTTGTTGTTTCGAGAAGCGGTAGCGTAATATTGACCAAATGATAGTGCTGTATTGGAGCTATGTTCGCTAATAATAGGTCAGGTTTTAAAGTCAGCTTGTTTTCCTGCTGATATGAATAAAGTGTTATGTCACGGCCCTTAGCTATGCATTCTTTATCGAGTTGAATGAGCCCGGCCTTGCTGACACGGCGCGTTCGGGTTTCATTGTCACATATGATTGTAAATGAATAGGTATCGCATGCGAAATACAAATAAGACGATAGGTCGTGTAATTGTAACCACATATTCTTGCAGGTTTCTTTCTTAGACTGGCAGATACCTATTTGTTCGGTTTGACAGAACTTTTCTTCTAGACCCAGTCGCTTGACTGGACCTCGTAGCTGACAGATATAACTTTCCTCCTGATAGGTGCAGGTTTGAAGATCGTCGTTC
The DNA here is from genome assembly GCA_945859665.1 of Anorthoa munda. Taxonomy (NCBI): domain Eukaryota; kingdom Metazoa; phylum Arthropoda; class Insecta; order Lepidoptera; family Noctuidae; genus Anorthoa; species Anorthoa munda. Next base: position 3,110,671 of record OX243901.1, on the reverse strand, counting down.
TTGACTTCGATATAGGAGTCCCTCATCAGATTAGTTGCTATGTAATCTGTGAGGGGAATAATGCTGATCATGTCCTTTCCCACCTGGAGAGGAACAGGTATTAAGCGGTACAGTTGGAAACTGTCTCTGCTAATGAGTGGCACGGAGATCTCAAACATGAAGTACTCTTTACTCATTCTCGCCTTGATCTTTAGGTGTTTGTAGATTTCATATAAATCGGCCTGGATGTTGTTGATAGGTAAAGTAAGTTCTTTTGATATTTGACCGGAAATGATTTGAAGTTCGTTGCTGAGCTGCTCTGGAGTAAGTAGATGCATGTTAATTTTACTATGATAAATATCCGCTAAGGTGTCGATTAATGTATCTTGGACACGCTTTAAGTTGTGTATCATGTTTGTCGTAGCCATGGCTGCGAGAGTGAATTCTTGTAACATTGATGTACTTTTACCTTGCAATTGTATCTGCTTAGTCGCTTGATCTAAGAGGTTTAGATGTCTATTTATGAGCTTATACTGAGTATCAATAGTCTTCTCAGTTCGTTTCAGAATATTATACTCAGCTTCTACCACTGATGTTTGGTTTTTCCAAAGCTGTAATAGGTGCTTTTCGTTGCTATTTATAATTTCAATATCACGTTGGTATTTATCAGCGAAACTTTGGTCGAGTACTCCAAATAATGTATTGGCTATGGAGCCGACCGCGTTGACAAGGCCGCGTCGGGTTCTTGACCGAGTGCCGAAATGCTGATTTAGCAGCAGCTGATTGTGATATTGGAGCTCGTTGTAATCGTGCTGCACTTGTAATAAAATCATGTTACAATGGCTAGGCTCTTTGATTTGTTCACATGTCTGCTCTAGATATTTAATGAAGGTGTCCCCGGCTTTATCACCTTGCCAATAAGGTTGCATGTTGTAGTAGGACACAATTTTCCATTGATCCCGTATTAGATTTAATTTACCTATTGGGTCGTAGTATAAGGATTGATTACCGCTAAATTGGGTAATGTGGTTCGATGCTTCGCTGCTGCTCCAAATGCTGATAAAAAATAATAGTGATAAAACGATGTTGACGAAATTACGATGCTTTCTCGTACTTGCTTTTGTTTCATCCTTTGTGATCTTGGGTTTGGCTTTTTTACTCTGCTCTTCAGCTTCCTTTTCTGCGTCCTCTTGCTCGATTGGTAAGACGGACAATTTGATAATAGGTCGCTTTATTAAACCGTTCTTCGTCTTTAATGTCACAACCCTTACAAACCCGTCCTTCCCTTGGTGTACCTCGACAACTCTCCCCACTGGCCATTTTCCAGAAGGAAAATTATCATCGTGGATGGTCACCATATTTCCGATCTTAATGTTGCTTTTTGGCTTTAGCCACTTGCTACGAACAGATAATTGGCTAAGATATTCAGTTTTCCACCTCCTCCAAAGGTCTTGGAAAATCTTGTTTATTAAGTGCCATCTAGTCCTAGCGTCACTGGCTGTTTCAATAACGGTTAGACCTGCTCTACCGGTTAGGAAGTGCGCGGGTGTTAAGAAATCTAAATCGTCTATGTCTTCAGATATCGGACATAGTGGTCTAGAGTTGAGACCCACTTCTATTTGCGCTAAAATGGTGCTATATTCTTCATACGTCAATGCTTGGTCCGCTACAACTCGTTTGAGGTGTTGCTTTAGACTTCGTATTGATCGTTCCCATAATCCTCCCGCACTAGGCCAGGAAGGGCAATTCCAGTGCCATTCTATATCCATTTCCGTTATCTCACTATAAAATGAGTCACCGAAAACTTGTTTTAGCTGCTCGTACTCCTCCTGCATTACTTTGTTAGCTCCCACAAAGTTAGTGCCGTTGTCCGAGTACACATGTTTCGGGGCTCCTCGTCGCGCTGACATTCTCCTCAATGCTGCGATAAAGGAAGTGCTGGTCAAGTCCGACACCAATTCTATGTGCACGGCTTTCGTAACCATGCAGACGAACAAAGCCACGTATCCTTTCGTTGTTTTTATTCCACGCCCTTTATTTGCCTTCACAGATATGAAGCCCGTGTAGTCTACACCTGTGTGATAAAACGCTGGAGCTGGGTTGGTGCGGAAATCAGGTAGATCTCCCATAATCTGCTGTAGCTTCCTGGGTGCCTGTTTCCTACAAGTAACACATCTATGAAGTTGCGTTTTGATGGCTCGATTTCCTTTAATTATCCAATACTTTTGTCTAAGAAAGGACATAGTAAGTCGAGCTCCTCCGTGAAATGTGAGCTCATGGGCTTGCGCGATGAGAAGCTCAGTCAGTCGACTGTTGTATGGAATGATGATTGGATGCTTCATTTCTATGCTTATGTTGGCCTGCCTGAGTCTTCCCTTTGCTCTAAGGATCCCGTCCTGATCTAAGTATGGATTAAGGTTGAGTAGCTTGCTATCAGATTTTACTTCCTGGTTTTGCAATAAGCGTTCAATGTCTGTTTTAAATTCAGCGCGCTGTACGTTTTTTATTATTATAAGTTTTGCTGATCTAAGCTCGTGTAAAGTGAGATGCTTTGTTTTCTGTTTACTAACGACAGGTGTCAATGCCCGCCGTACCCAGGCTAAGATGCGTGTTGTTTTTGTAAACGAGCTGTAGCGATGTAATAGATCGTCGACTATGCTGCTATCCATGATAGGATTTTGAACAATGTTTACCTGCCTTTTTATCTCTTCGTTAGTAGTATACTTCGTTTGACCCGTAGGTTTGAAGTGCGATGAAGATAAGAAGGTCGGTCCTTGCCACCACAATTCGTGTTCTAGCAATTGTGAGGTCGTCAGGCCTCTACTAGCTGCATCCGCTGGGTTTTCTTTGGTGTTTACATAATGCCAAGTGTTTGGTGGCATAATGCTAGCAATTTTCTTCACCCTGTTCGCTACGAAAGGCTTCCAGCGCTCCGGGGATCCTTGAATCCAGCTAAGGGAAACCTTAGAATCGCTCCAGCCGTATATCTTCACGGCCAAGCTGTTGATGCTTTTGACGATTTTTGACATGAGTTTCGTAAGTAGTTCGGCCGCACATAATTCTAACCTAGGTAGCGATACAGCCTTGCTAGAGGGCACTAACCGCGTTTTTGCTGCTACTAGCACTACTGATGTAGAGTTATTGGATACGATTCGTGCGTATACTACACAGGCGAAGGCTTGAATTGATGCGTCGCAAAACCCATGTAATTCTATGACGTCATGCTCTTTGCTTTGTAACCACCGAGGAATGTGGAACTGATTTAATAGATTTAAATCTCCCTTCAATTTGATCCATTCTTCTTTGGTTTTAATAGAAACTTCGTCGCTCCACTGGACCTCAGAATCTTGCCATACTTGCTGGAATAAAATTTTCATCTTTGTGGTTAGGGGCGCTAACCATCCCAAAGGGTCGAAAATCTTAGAGATTTCGGATAGAAGCATTCTTTTGGTCAGTTTTGCTGTTTGTGTGCTGTTTGAATCATATTTGAAGATGAATTCGTCCTCGGTTGAGTTCCATTGTAGCCCCAAAGTTTTTGATGAGCTTTCAGTTTTAAATGTAAAGACTGCTGGCTGTTTGTCGGCAGTTTGCTCAACTGTTTCAAGCAATCTTTTATCGTTTTTAGGCATGCGTTTACTTCCGTAATCCTCCGCTTTCCTTCTTTGATGCTATGCGCTCCCGATACCCAATCATCCATATAGAGCTCTTCCTGGATGCATTTAGCTGCTCTGGGATATTTTTGCTGCTCATCTGACGCTAATTTTCGCAGAGTCATCATTGTCAGGAATGGTGCTGCTTTAGTTCCATACGTTATGGTTGTTAATTTATAATTTCTTATAGGCTGATCCGGACTTTGTCGCCATACGATTTGTTGTAGGCTTTGGTCCTGCTCATCGACTAAAATCATACGGAAGCATTTCTCAATATCAGCTATGAATGCGAAACGATATTGCCTCCACTTCAGGATAAGCTCTAACAGGTCTAACTGGAGGTTTGGACCCCTGTACATTAGATCGTTTAGGCTGTGGCCTAAAGTAGTTTTAGACGACGCGTTGAATACTACGCGCAACTTTGTTGTGCTAGATTCTGCTCTCAGTACCGCATGATGAGGAAGGAAACATTCTATTTCCGTCTTCTGTTTGCTGTTAGAAGTCGCTAACTTCATGTGTTGCAGCTGCTCATATTCGCGGATAAATTGCTTGTATTGCTTCGCTAGGTCTTCATTCTTGCTAAACTTACGTTCTACATTTTTAAATTGTGCTATCGCTATCTCTTTCGAAGATCCTAGCTTCTCTTCTAATTCTGGTTTCATGGGCAACCTAACTACATAACGACCGTTTTCTAGACGTTTCGTCGTAGTTTCATAAAAATCTAGGCATTCCTGATCTTCTACGGACATAGAATTCTGTTCTTGAATGTCTTCAATTGTCCAGAATTGTTGAATGTCTTCAACGTTATGCAAGATCACGTTGCATTGGAATGAGGTGCTTGTATTGCCACCGCACAGCAACCATCCTAAATGAGTTTGCTGTGCTAGCGGTTCCGAGGACGTTTGTCCGCGAATTAATCCTTCTAAAAGGATGTTGGCGTAGATTTCTGCTCCTAGGAGAAGATCCACCGGACGACTGATGTTATAATCTGGATCTGCTAAACAAAGATGTGCTGTATGTTGCCAATATGGCTTAGCGAACGTTTCGTTTGGCAGATTTTTTATTAAGTTGTTCACTATGACAACATCAGTAGAAAACTTAAAATCGGTGTAAGTCGATTGACAAGCGATCGTTAGTTTTCCTTTGCAGTTGTTTTCACGTTCACCTACTCCGAAAATAACCCCTTTACAAGATTTTCGCTTTAATCCTAGCTGCTGTGCTGCTTTCTCGCTGATCACGGAAATTTGTGAGCCCTGATCGATCAGTGCTCGCATGACGTGCTGGGTCCTGTCGGCTGCTGTGACTTTCACCAGCGCTGTGGCTAGCAAAATCTCCGATGTTACTTGCTGAGAAGGACATCATATCATATCCGGCTCGAAGGACCAATATGAACGGTAAGGTTCGTGCTGCTAGCTATTTCGGGTGCTAAATGATAAGTCTGAGCTAAGATTCAGAGTACGTTTATTCCGAAACTTTACGCTAATTAATGCTAATGATGGTAATGAGTGCTACAAGTATGCCGGTCGATCGCGCACTGGCTCGCGTAGCTCACGCTTTCCGCTGGTGCGGCCGCGCGACCTACTTGAGTCAAAACTGCTGATGATGATGTGTTCGATGAGTATCGAACACAGTTGGTCTTGTCAAGTTTTGGGAGCCTTGAGATTCTTGTGCAAGGTATTTTCTGTACAATTTTACTGCATAAAATTTTTACTATTTCAAGATTTTATTTAGTTAAAGCTATTTAATATATGCACAAAAATTGAGCTGGCCAGGTAGCTAAATACTTGTAGGTCTTAGTTTGAAGTTATTCGTCACGTAAAGAAGACGAACAATCGATAGACCGCTTCAAGTTAACTTTTTTTACACTTAAGAATTTCTAGTAAGATAGTGCTAAAAGATAACTTATAAAAACCTATAGTTAAAGTTAACAAAACTCGTAGAAAACTCGCTGAAAAGGTATCAAACGAAAAACAACAAAACTTCCCCTCTTCAAAAACAAATTTATAGTCCATCCTCCAGAAAGGAAAGCAAAAAAATATGCAAAAATCAAACAAGACTTAAATCAGATGCTTAAAAACTTCTCACGACATAAATAACATTGAAACGAGCGTCCATCTTTATCCGGAAGTGGCGCAATTTGTCGAAGCTTACGCATCGAGACGACTTCCTGTGGATACGCTTGCGCCGCTGAAAATAAAACTGCCTACACCCTGTCAGCTCGTCGTGAAGGTATCCGGTCTTATTATGAGTTGAATTTAAAAGTGTTATTGTGATTTCTTATCTAAGAGTTTGCTAACTTTATGTGTTGAGGGGATTGGACTGGGAGATTGACTTTGACCTCGAGATTTTTCTAGACAAACAATATGTTGAGATTACTAGGGTCTCATCTTTCTTAACAACTTCCCTGTCCAATAATTCATATTTGAACCATGTGGATTGTTTAACTATTTTGTCTGCTAATTGTACAGGGAAGTTGTTAAGTTTCATAAGATCTTTATTTTTTCGAAAATCATGGTTATAGTCATAGCAATTTTTCGGTTTTAGCTAGAAGCTTCTTTTTCAGCCCTATTGCTTATTGTAGGTGCGACACATCATCAAGTCAAAAATGGCTAGACAAAGTAACATTGTATAAAGTCAAAATAGCAATAACGATTGTCAGAAAAAATACAATTAATGGGCCCTTACATTTCGTCGTTTATACTATCTCAATCGCTAATAGAATATAATTATATTTTTTTGTAAAGCTCGAGCACCTACAGTTAGGTTCAGTTAGACTCCTTTGCAAAAAAAATGTGATCATGCAAAATAATATTTACTTAAATAGATCGACACACGCCAAATCTACAGGTGCCTGTAACGGTTCAGCCATTAACCCCCATTGATAACGAGTACCATTCCCCACAACTGTCTCCCACTACACTGGCTCTGGATAACAAGCAGCTGATACGTTGCATTGTTCTCCTGCAAAAATGTTTTTTTTTTTATAAGTTTATCTCGATGTAATTTGAAGGAAATTTGACTTGTTAGCAATCCTAATAATCCTCATTGGCCAGCCATTAAGTAATTTGATATTAAGTTGAATTAAGTGGAGGCACTCACGCGGCGCTACCAATGAAATCTATATGGGAAATGTGGCAATGTCTGAATGAGTAAATTTGCAATACACCACTTTTGAGGGCAATTTTATTCCATTACAGAGAGCGAGGTTGGTCATTAGATTGCAGAACTATAAATAATGAATTATAAGTATTATAAAACTTGCCTTTTTATGTAGTAAATATGTCCCAGAGTTATTTCTTTGAGATATAGCATTCATCTTCTACCACGCTTTTACCAAAGGCAGACATTTTTTTTTTATAATTCATGTTATTTTTTCCTGATAAACAATCAATTGTCTACGAATTAGCAACAATATCTTGTCAAAGACAACTTTTTAACAAGAGGTAAATATTAACAATAATATTGGGTGAATCCGCATCTCACAGCTAGTGTATCCAATCATCCAGTTGTTCTGAATAAAGTCTGCACGATTTTGATTTGATTAGTGAACGGGTGGTCCGCCTGTCCGAATGTCCGCCTGTCCGTCTGTTCGTCTCTCTACCGCAGATCGACCGCGCGTGTCGCTAAGATGAAAGGCAGATTAGAATGTCTATATAGAGACCTTCTAATACGGGGATATTAAGGTTTAGCTAAATTAATACCCATGCTTTGTATTGTGAGAGATTAGATGAAGGTTCATTCAAAAAGAAAAAAAAATGGGCCAAGTGCGAGTTAACTCGCACACGAAGGGTTCCGTACCATTATCGCAAAAACGGCAATAAAACACGTTTGTTTTATGGGAGTCCCACTTAAATATTTATGTTATTCTGTTTTTAGTATTTGTTGTTATAGCGGCAACAGAAATTCATCATCTGTGAAAATTTCTGCTATAACGGTTCATGAGATACAGCCTGGTGACAGACAGACAGACAGACGGACCGCGGAGTCTTAGTAATTGGGTCCTGTTTTTACCCTTTGGGTACGGAACCCTAATAATGGATAACACTTTTTTAGTTTCTAATCACAGATTACCCCTCAATCTGCGTTTCTAGTGATTCAATCCTCAAAAAGAGACTACTTTGACCACTGGTACCTACTGGTACCAACTGGCTTTTAATCACACTGCTACTGTAATGATTTACTAGAATTACTATTGTTAAAATATTAATTCCAGCAAACTAATTGTTTTATCATGGTGTTATTTATGAAAATATTTCCGTAGAACGTTGTCCAAGTACACAATTATCTGTGACAATACCAACATCGCACCTGATGCTGGCTACTACTGGGGACAAAATATTTGAAGAGTTTTCCACCGACTGGAAGAAGAAGTACACAATAAAATGATACTGGGCTGCAATAGATGGGCGGCAAATGGTGAGTCTTGTGTGAACTTAACTATTTTCTAATTCATCCGTTTTCCCTTAATATATTTTTTTTCTTTTATTTCTCACTTAAAATCTTTTAACCTCTGTTAAAACTACTCTGTGGCTACTAAATAGTAAGTCGGCACGCGTACCCGAGTGCGTGCTATAGCCGTCGCCTGCGGCGCCGCCTGCTTTAACTGCTAACCGCCCACTAAGAACTTACGAACACACGGCATTTGCTACCAACCTGTTCCTTTGATACCAACCTCATTAGGCATACTGACTCATTTGTCCTGAGGAATTGGAATTCATTTCCTTGGTTTAGGATCGGGCTTGACATTATGTTTTTATACCTGGGAGGTGACCATAAGCTCTTAGTGTAAGGTTATTTTAAGTGTGCGTAAGGGACAGATTTATATGACTTGTACGGGGCAGACCAGGAACGACAAATTGTTCTCTGTGTTATTAAGTTTCCCTAACATGAAAAGAATGGTTTCAGCTAACAGGTTTTTACCTGACTGCCTGTTTGTATGTATGTTTGATCCTATGTGGCGTTCTAGAGACCAAACGCGTCGGCCAATTTTGATGATTCTTACGTCAATCGATTCGTCTTAACCTTGCGAATGGCTATATTCAAATTGGAAAATAGAATACTGGCGGGTTTTGGGCGTCATATTGTGGGGAACCAATTTTTATTTTCTTACCATCCTATCATGTGGGGTATAAAAATAAAGGGTTTTAAGAGGTGATTTCAAAAATATATAACACTTTTTCCGTCGGGGGTTAAAAAGAAGTTAATTCAAAAAATAAAAAATTCCGATTGCTTAAGAAGCGAACTAAAAAGACGTAAACAAGAAGAAAATCATGCTGTGCAGTCGGAGGAGACATCTGGTTTTGGTCAGCCAGCTTGCGAATATGTATCCTCCGACTGCACAGCATGATTTTGTTCTTGTTTACGTCTTTTTAGTTGCATCGGTCTTTTGATTTTTTTAATAAACTTTTTTTGACAAACTGCTAATAGACACATTGATACAAACTCTAGTAGAGACATGTTACCTGACCGGTAATTCTGTAGAACTTTCACTCAGGATTTGTCCACTGATGTGATATCGCTTGAGGGACTCGTGGCTAAATACAGGTCGGTCTTCTTGCCGCAGGCGGTGTGTGAATCGGTGACCATCACAGATATAAGTGACCATCTTACTTTACCATGTAATGGATGGCCTGAGACACTGAGTGCTTAAGGCGCAGATTCCCTTGAGTAGCTGATTTTAAAATCAGAATCACGTCTAAATGGCTAGTCGTAATTTTTTGGAAAAAATATATGTTATATTAGACCATTTTCTTAATGATTTGATCTGAGCAAATTTTGAGTTTTATCCATATAACATAGTGTAATTAATTTGTAAAGTTGTGTCTAAAACGGACAAAAACACGACAATCGCACCAAAACCGCTGGGTGTATTTTAATGAAATCAACACCATCTCAAAGACAATTTAATTATCTACATTTTGATCTGAGCCTTTTATTTTTAAAGTCATAGAATAATAAGGAAAGTACAAAAGTCAACTAAATTTTGGGTCGCTCGGGTGTGAAACGTGTGCGCGTTTTGTTCCCTCAAGGTCGTTGGCGTTAGTCGTCGTCTTAAGGTTGCCCTAGTCGACGGCACGAACAATTTTGTGAGCTGGGTTAAGATGCATGCTATCTCATCCGACAACACGTGCTAAAGAGATAGATGCTGTGATGAGCAGTAAGAAGCTAGTTCGCGTACGAATTAGCACATTTGCAAGTTTGTATCGAAATGGATGATGATTTAGGACGAAAACGAGGGCGAAATTTTATAAACAAACCTTTGGGAGTCTAGATATAATGAAAAAACGACTAAATGTATATTTTCAAAATAAAGTTATTTGCAATGTTGAACTATTAATCTATCCCTGTATGGTGGCTGTTTTGCAATTTTCCTTCTTCTTATGGTATTAATTACCGCCCAAAGAGGCGTTAAAATTAGTTTTGTAATATGGAACTTTCGATGCTCATAACTTTCAAATAATTGTGTTTTTGTTGCCATACGTGGCTAGATTGACAGGCAGGGGAGACAAATTGATATCTTTTTTATTTTGAACGTACACCGTCAAACAGTGGAGTAATCACCAGACTACGTTTGTATGGAAGAATGATCGACTAGTGTAACCTTAAGAGTGATCGGTTACGGCTGTCATTTGTGGATCTTTGAAGGATAGTCAGAAACCAGAAAGTTAGACAACCAGTTTTTCCATGGGGTATTTTGTTACTCAGTGACTTCTTTGTGGAAATCAGTTGTCGCTCCATGAAAAATACTGGAACTCAGCTGCATCTGTTTAAACAAGGTTAGAAGCCGATCCTGACATATAGGGAAAATGCTGACAGAATGATTGCTAATTCTTAAGGTTTAAAAAAAAATACTAAAAAAATATATATGTTTTAATTCAACTAAACCATACATAGATACTTTTGAATTGTCAAACAAAATGTGAATCTAGTTGCACATTCGCAAGCGTCAGTAGGTTTCTATGGAGAAGAATGTGCAAGATACTCCACGGACACTCTTTTCCATCAGTTTTAATTACAATTATTTGGTTACATCATTCTTGTTGGAAAAATACATATGTGAGAACGATGTAAAAAGACGTGCACGTAAAAGCGTCTAGAGTAAAACAAACAATTCCAAAATAAAATAAGTACGTTATTAAAAGCAGGCCGAAGCAGTTAAGTTATGACCAATCCCAAATGATGGCGCCCGTTCACGAACATGACGCATGGATTGGCACCACTCAGCTCAACCATCGTGGTTTCAGGATAAAAGGGGGGAGAAAAGGGTTCCAATATTATGATACCGTTTACATAAAATCGCTTTTGTCATGGCCTAATTATTAACAGCACGGTTTGTCCGACCGCAGAAACTTTCTCGGGAGCCTTCTCCCTAATGTCTGTAATATAGTAATTGTGTTGTACAATTTCCAATACCATTGTGTCAAGGCTTCCTGGGTAGATAGTCCTTTCTCTTCCTGAAGGTGGATGACAAAGAAATACATTGTAATTAGGTAATTATTTCAAACTTAATCTGGTATTTGGCTTGTGATAAGAAAGTTATAATATTGGATTTTATTGTTTTCTTTTTCTACCATGTCTTGTCATTGTCTTTTTGTATCTTATCCTAACAGTATCAGGAGAATCGCAGCGCCCGCTATCGATTTTTTCTTCTTTTTGTGTGAATTTCAATCATATTATTTTTTTACGATCAGTACGTAGCCATAGCTTTATCGTTGCCTTCATTTTAACATTTTTCAACTGGCTGAAAGTAAACTTCGTACCTCGAGATAACCTTGATTTGCATAAAATTGTGTTTTCAAAATGAAAATACGACGGAAAAATAATAGACCAAGATATGCCATAACCACCTAGCGTAACTAAGCCTCTATAAATAGAAAAATAAGGCTCCATAGATTTTAAAAACACAACTTTTATAAAAACTCTCACAATAACACGGAAGCATATTCAAAAGAAAAAAAAGTATTGTTGTGACCATAAACCCGGCGCCATATTTCTTGTAATACCTTCTCAGTACTTTACCCCTTTTAAAAGCCCACTAATGATCTCAAATTAGATGCCCAATAAGCTTCAAGACTAAATTGGCATACAAATACAAGTTTCTTTTCAATCTGTGCAACCGCAATCGATTTACCTGTAAAACTGCAGTTACCGCGGTGAGGTTGGCATGCTTGTCTTTACCCTTTGTTTGGCTAATCACCGGCTAAACTTGAATGCAGTGTTACCAACACTGAGAATTACGAAGTTACTGAGATGTTAATAGTGATGGTTAAATTATACTTAATGGTTAATTCTGAGTGCGGTAGAGTACAATGGTGGACCGGTAAAACAGTTCCGAAAATAAAATGGTCCAATGCTGTTTGCTGCAAATGCGGCTTACCTCTTCGTAAGGTTCAGTTGAAAACCAGCGCCGGGCAACTGGGAGTTGCCTGGCATTTTGCTGAACTGGACCTTTATGGCACAGCCGCGGGGCACACTATGTATGTAATTGTTGTAAAATTAAGTTACCTTTTATTTGTACCTACATTGTGTGTATCTGTGTGTGCCAAATAAACTAGTTTTCTTTCTTCTTTCGCAATATTTTTTAAATTGTGTGCTGATTTGATTTCAGAGTTTATTTTCAAAGTTCTGAAAAATGCAGTATACCTCACGTATTAACTCAGTTTTTTAGGGTTCCGTACCCAAAGAGTAAAAACGGGACCCTATTACTAAGACTTCGCGGTCCGTCTGTCTGTCAGTCTGTCTGTCACCAGGCTGTATCTCATGAACCGTGATAACTAGACAGTTGAAATTTTCACAGATGATGTATTTCTATTGCCGCTATAACAAACACTAAAACTACAAAACAAAAACGCAACAAATACTAAAAACAGAATAAAATAAATATTTAAGTGGGGCTCCCATACAACAAACGTGTTTTTTTTGCCGTTTTTTGCGATAATGGTACGGAACCCTTCGTGCGCGAGTCTGACTCGTACTTGGCCGGTTTTCTATTTTTTATCTAACTCCAAAAACTTAAGATTTTATGCTGCTTCATTCTTATTTCTTATTGCAATCAAAATCAAACAAACAAATACAAAAGCACAATATATGTAGGTACTTACTAACTACAAGGAAGACACTTAATTTATTGGGCTCTCTATAAGCAAACCTTTCCATTTTTTCTTTAAAACTGTAACAATTAAGTTACAAGAGTACTAAACTTAATCATTACATTTCTGTAACAATGTAAAAAAACACTTTCATTACTTCCCCGGCATGAAACTTTCACTTCTTTATAACAAAACAAAAGACACAAAAATAACGTTAAAAAGATTGTAGGTGCAGTAGATAAGTACGTAAATCCTAATCGCTGGATCTGCCCAGGTGTGGCCAACAGTGGGCAACTGGGCATGGACGAGCGAGCGGAACAGCACCTGCGCTTGCGCTGCGCCCTGTGACACGAGCCATCTTAGAGATGGAAGTGGGATATTATCGATGTTTTTGTCGATAGTCGATACAAGGATAGATCATTATTTGTATGTAGGGTTTTGATAAAGTTATGTCTGAAATAATTAATCGCACACACATACACACATCATCAGCCTATTAATGTTCCCACTGCTAGGACATATACCTCCTCTCTGTGAGAGGGAATAAAATTATATATTATTAAGATAAGATATTGTTCTTTGTGTAGATATTTTTTCAGCTTTAAGATGTCACTTACAATGTGTAATAGGAGTTCAATGAAGTGAGCAGTTGTTCATGAGATTTATAACTAGCTTTTTCCCTCGGCTTTGCTCCCGTGGCCTAACCGGGATTACTAGAGATAAAACATTATCCATAGTGTAGCTGAACAGTGAAATCATTTTCGGTATCGGATCAAGACTACCTTTAATAATTGTTTTTAGATTAGATAAAAAAAAAAGATGATCGAGATATCTACAAATACATTAATCAATGCACGTTTTTAAGAAACTGAAATAACTAAACTATGGCAGTTGAACATATTTCTGACTATAGCAGCAAAAAGTTTTAAATTGTTGCAACGTTCAACACATTATTTGATATCGATACAACCACAGTGACATCCCTACCCCACCCTCCGATTGTTAGGGAAGATACCCCGTACTTGTGCGTACGCGGGGCGCGTGCCACCTTTTTGCTTCGTATTGACTTGCATCACTTTACAACCGACACCACCCCACTCAACCCAAAGGATTACCAACCCAAATCTTCTTTCATTACAATTCATTTCCGTTTGAAGGTGGTGGGTAAACTATTGCCAACGAAAAGTCAACTTTATATCTTAGAAGATGAAGTGTATATTTGCTTGGATCGGGAAAGTAGGGTGATTTTTTTCAACAAACGCGAATAAAATAATTGTAGCAGGAATACACAGTAATGTTTTGTTAATTTGAATACGAAGGGTTCTTATTTTGAAGAGGGGTGCAGCGCACGCGCCGATATGGAGTTAATTATTTAGAACTAATTCATGGCTCCGAAGGAATTCCGTTGTATTTGAATATTGAAATTGGGACGTTTAAATTTTTTAAGGTTTTGGAATATTTTTACGCTTTTTTGCTTCACTTAATTCGACGTAGAATTTTAATGAAGCCTAAACAGCTGCTTAAGCATTTACGGGGATTATCTTCTTGGCTTATTTTTCTTCTATACCACTGATGGTCGAAAAATAAAAATTTGGCTAAAGACAACGTGAGACCACAGAACCCAGTAACGATTGTTCAAACAGTCTGATATTTCAAGAGCTTTAATGAAAATCCTTTTGACCTGGTTTTGGCACCTACACACTTTTTAAAAGATAAATAAAAAATGCTTACAAATTAATAAAACATCTTTATTTAAGACTAGCTGTTCCCCGCGACTTCGCTCCCGTGGACCACTCCACAGGACCCGTTTTCGGGATTCATAAATAGCCTATGTCATTCAGGAATAATGTAGCTTTCTATTGGTGAAATAATTTTTTAAATCGGTTCAGTGGTTTCGGAGCCTATTCGGTACAAACAAACAAAAAAATCTTTCCTCTTTATAATAAAAAAATATTGGCAGAAGGTCTTACGGTTTTATGGGACCACACATATACATGAAAGTCAATAGTCTTTACAAAATACTAAAACTAACACAAAAAAAATGCAGAGTGACGGTAACAAACTGGCTTCTTACATTGGACTACGATATGACGGAACGTCTCTTGGCTTAGTAAAAACTTACAGTACACATTGACAATTCACAAATATACACGTGCACTCACTAACATACTTATAACATACAGACACTTTCTTATAACACCAACACAACTGACACAAATCACAGCACCATGCATACCCATACACTCTTTTTTACCTATTTTTAAGATTTTAAATTGTGTCTTTTATAAAAATTGTTAACGGAATGAAGGAGCCTGGATCTCACGACACAGGGAATCCTAGTGTGAGGTCTAGGAATTCAATCCACTTGAATGTAACCTTATCAAATAAATTTATTCTATTCTATTCTATTCTATAATATTGGTACAGACAAGTACAAAAGTGACAGTGAGTTAGAGACAGATTGTGGTACATGTTAATGTTTTTAATACTTAATTTAATTGCACTAGGTGACGGTAGCCTTAGGTACCTATGGTGACCGTCACCTAGTGCCCTACTTGTGCAAGCAGGGATCTTCTGGCAATCTGGAATAAGCTGAAAACTTATATGACGTCAGTTAACCAGAAAAGGCAAACAAAATTGGCCAAGTGCGTGTCGAACTTTGCACGTTTAAGGTTCCGTACAAAACAGCAAAATTAAGTTGTCTGTAATAGGAATAATGAGGGAATTTCAAAGAAAAAACAGATTTATCAATATATTGGTATTTGTGAGTAAAAAATACGTAATAATAAATATTATTACCAAATTTCAAGTTCCTAGGTCAATGGGAAAATGTAAAATCCTTCGGAACAAAATTTTGTTATAAAAACTGATTTTGGTGGCTTCTCGTTCCTTTGTTTTCCAATATTTTTATAACAGTATTTATCTACTCAACGAGCTCTAAATAACGATATCCACCTCGATGTGGTATGTTAAAAATTTTGTTCACTCCTCCCTTTAGCTGTATAGGAGTACCATGTAAAATTTAAAAAATATATTTTTTGCCAAATTCCATGGCTTTGGGTCAACAATATTCTCATACTGTGAAAATTTGAAGACTGTAACTCTAACCCTTTGGCCGTAAAACCCGTGTGGCAGACGATGGACAGGCACCTCCTGCTGCGAAGCAGTAATGCTCGCGAAGGAGGAGACGGAACGCGTAAGGGAGACGCAACGGAGTCGCCCTCACACCCCAAGCCACCGCAGGAGACGCCCTGGGCGTCGGGAGTCGCAAGCAGATTCCCGACCACCGTAGGCGCGGGCTTGCGGACGGCGAGTAATGTGTAGCTCGCCGTCCGATAAGGATCAGGCCCGAGTCGACGGCGTGCCACACGTGCCTCAAAGAGATGTCAGCAAATTGAAGGGGTCCGCTAGGGCCGATGCCTGTCTAGGTCGCGGGTAATTTGAAAAAGAGTTACCGCGGCCCTGGCACAAGCAACTGAAGGAACACGGGTGGGTTTTAGTCAGTAAAAGTCTGACACGCCCTCCCGCTTCACCCAGAGTGGGAGAAGTCATTGGATGACGCTTCACAAAAAAAAAAAAAGACTACGGACAAACTGACACCTGACTGACAGTAATAGGGTTCCGTTTTGACCCTTCGGGTACGGAACCCTAATAAGTACTGTCTATTTACCATCCACGACAAAATTAATTCAATACGCACCATCACTTGATGAGTTTCGAACAGCCTCGATAATTTATAGCCAATATAAGGGCTGCCACCCCATCTTGTGCAGCCAATGAGCTGGAAACAATGTGGACACACCCTTAGCGGGTAATAACTGTGACGTCGTGAAATATGGGAATTTGTGTCTGTGTTGAATTTATGTAGTAGCGTATTGAATTGGTTATGGGGTGAAAGTTTGGATAGCGCATTGGCAAGCGCACTCTTTGTGCCATAGTGTTACAAATGACCATACAGCCCACTTTATGGTAAATGGTCAACACCGCTTGTGGACATCTGTAAGACCAGAAGCGTTGTCTACTAGTTTTGAAGAGCTGTCCTTATCACTTGTTAGGGTTCCGTACCCGAAGGGTCCAAACGTAGCCCTATATTGCTGTCACTCACGTGTCCGTCCGTCTGTCCGTCGTTTGTCATACGGGTCTGTATTTTCACAGTATAAGAATCTTGTTGACCCAAAGCCATACAAATTGTCAAAAAATATTTTTAAATGTTTTTATGGGCTGCTCCCATACAAGTACCTAAAGGGGGGGAGCACCTAAGAAAAAAAAATGTCCTACCTCATATCGTTGTTTAGAACTCGTTGAGAAAATAAATACAGTATTTTATTTTAAATATTGGAAACCAAAGGAATGAGAAGCCTTTTACTACAAAATTTTGTTTCGTAGAATTTTATTTATTATTACGTATATTTTACAAACAAATACGAATATACAATAAATAAGATTTTTTCTTTGTAATTCCCTCATTTTTAGGGTTCCGTACCCGAAGGGTAAAAACGGGACTCTATTACTAAGACTCACGGTCCGTCTGTCTGTCACCAGGCTGTATCTCATGAGCCGTGATAGCTAGACAGTTGAAATTTTCACAGATGATGTATTTCTGTTGCCGCTATAACAACAAATACTAAAAACAGAATACAATAAATATTTATGTGGGGCTCACATACAACAAACGTGTTTTTTTTGCCGATTTTTGCGATTTAGGTACGGAACCCTTCGTGCGCGAGTCCGACTCGCACTTGGCCGGTTTTTTCTATAACAACCTACTTAATTTTGCTGTCTGGTAGGGAACCCGAATGTTCGAAGTCCGACACGCACTTGGCCGGTTTTTATGCAATCATGTCTGTATATAGGGCAATCGCACCATGTTTCAAGAGAATTTTTTTCAATTTACCTTGTAACTGACTTAAACAAAAGGAGGTTGTTCTCAATTCATAATTTTTTTTTAAAGAACATATTTATGATATCATGGAAAAAGCTTCTCTAAATGAATTTTCAGTGTACTTTGCAATATATGATTCTTCTTCATCGTCCTATCAATGATTTTGACTTTGACTTTGATTGTAAATTAAACTATGATTGAAACCACATTACTGATCTATTCTATACCCTTCAAAAATAACTAATTAACCTTACTTATTTCAAAACGAACTACATAAATTGACATTGGAACCCCAAACGCTACCCATTAAAGAATTTTAATCAGTATATGATTCGAGGCACGTGCATTCTGATCTGGTCACGCGAACAGCCAATGATGGATATTTTGAAGGGAGAGATCGCCATCATGAGCTTTTTGAAGGGAGAGCTCAAAATTGATGAGATGATGTCATATATCATTACTGCAATGTCAATATTGAGTTTGATTAGCTCGGGGAGGGGATTGGCTTATTAAAACGTGATGAAATAAGTAATGTCTTTTTGACTATGGTCACGTGTTATTGTCTGTGGTTAAGGGAGTATCTGCGATCACGTAAGTCTGCCAGTGATTATGTTTATGATCATGATATTGGTCTTCTTGGACTTATTTTTTTTTTCTTTCGTTACCTGTCTTAAACTCGAGATCGAGCAAAGTTCAAGCAACGAAAAAAATTTTACATCAAACGCGCGTCAGGAGCTAACTCGTTATAATACTCATAGCAGATCTTTGTGTCTCTGAAATTGGCTGCAAGACCCGGTGCAGTAGCTATTTTTGTGTCAAAGTTGAAGATGAAGATAGCATTGTATAACTGCCTCTTTCACTCGCTTACGTTTGTCGCATCGTTCTATCTCGCTTATTCTATTTTATTTTATAATTTTATTTATTCGTAGGTTCGCGTTTGACCACTACCTCGCCTGATGGTTAGTGATGATGTGGTCGACGGTGAAGCACGTTTGTCTAGAAGTAACCTATTCACTCTTGACTTAAAGACCCCCTTGTAGTTATCAGGAAACAAAGACTCCGCCAGGGAAATCCACTCCTTAGCTGTGCGTACAATGAAAGTATTCGCAAAACGCTTTGTACGTATGGGTAGGATGTCCACCATGTAACGGTGGCGCATTGCCGTACGTCTAGTTGTCCGGTGATGGAAAGGGCTAGGCGGAATCAAATTGTGTAGTTTCATCGCACACTCTCCGAAATGTAACCGATAAAAACCGACAGACTGGCCACTCGGCGTCGATTCAAGGCTCTGGAGCTTTGAGGCGACCAGTGCATCGTTGCCGATAATTCTATGCAGTATACTCGAAGACAAACTGCTTTTTGCGCAATGGTTCGCACAGCCAACTTCAAAAATACAAAGATCCGCTGTAACTTCTATACGTTTGACGAATTTTGGAGCATTTGCTCAGTCTTTATCTGTTCTGCTGTTTTTGATTAAATAGATTTCAACAGATACGTTTCATTTGGGTTGAGACAATTATAATAAGTTTATTTCAGAAACCAGGGATCAGTATCTAAGATCACGTAAGTTAATACTTGTGGACACGCTAGTATCTATTTGTTGTTATGTTCACCCCTATGTGGTTTCCTGTCCAGATCCACAAAAATATAGATTGAATTTTAAATCGTGTAATCCGCGATTAAAACATCCAAATAAACAACAAACAAAATAAGTCCGCTGTGACAACAATATTCCATGTTCCTACCAATTAGCTGCACAATAACCAAGCAAATATTGTGGGCATCAGCAGGAGTTGAATACATTCGGAATCATTGCCCATAAGCTTTTTTGACCGTTTGATGGCTTTAGTTCTTGAATAATCCTTCAGAAAATACAGGTGTAATGTGTTATTATATTTACTCTGTTTTTTGCTTTTTCTTGTAATATGTAATACTTATTACTTCCTAGTTTTTGATCGATTCTCGATCTTTAGGACCCCTTATCAGCAACACGCAGGTCTACCGCTTCACCATATTATCCTCACCTCTGGTGAGTCCTTTTTGGGTAAGTTACAAGAAACTAAACTTTTACCCGACTGCCAAAGGAAGGTAACGTGTTTATCAGTCTTTGTATGTATGTACGTATGTTTGTTCCTATGTGGCGTTCTAGAGACCAAACGCGTTGGCCGATTTTGATAATTCTTACGTCAATAGATTCGTCATAGCCTTGCGAGTGTTGGAAAACAGTAAACTGGCAGATTCTCAATTTTTTTGTTTTAAATTTCAAAATAAAGGGGTTTAAGAAGTGATTTCAAAAATATATAATACATGTTTGAATGTACCTAATTCGAAAAAAATAATGTTAACAAAAAAAAAAAATACAAATCATGGTGTGCAGTCGGAGGGTACATCTGGTTTTGGTCAGCCAGCTTGCGAATATGTATCCTCCGAATGCACAGCATGATTTTCTTCTTGTTTACGCATTTTTAGTTCGCTTCTTAAGCAGTCGAGTTTTTAGATTTTTTGTATTATAACTCCATTTATTATAACATTAGACAAAAGAGGCTCGCAGAAGCAGGAGTACGAAACCTTTTAATTTCAAGTCAAGTTCAAACAATTTTAATAAATAATGTGTGTGATTTTTTTGTAAGTAACAATGTATGGCATACAATAAAGCGTATTCTATCTATCTATTCTTCACGATGCTTGGATAGGTACATGAAATGAAAATAAAATTAGTAACAATCAGTTTATTAAAAACAACTTTATCACAATATCTCCGTATTATGTTTTCAATAAACCAAATAAATACGATACAAAACACCACTTAACAATTTAGTCACTGCTACCATCAGTCATCACAAATTAGAATAATTAATTGACATGGGTGGTAACAAAAGTCAACAACATCATCATCATCATATCAGCCGAAAGACGTCCACTGCTGGACATAGGCCTCCCCCAAGCGTCGCCACATTGACCGGTCCCGTGCGTCTCGCAACCAGCGGATTCCCGCAACCTTCACCAGGTCATCGGTCCACCTGGTGGGAGGCCTTCCAACGCAACGTCTTCCGGTTCGCGGTCGCCACTCCAGAACCTTTCTGCCCCATCGGCCATCCGTTCTGCGAGCAATGTGCCCTGCCCACTGCCACTTAAGTTTGGCAATTCTTCGGGCTATATCGGTAACCTTGGTTCTCTTGCGGATCTCTACATTTCTGATTCGATCACGCAAGGAAATGCCGAGCATAGCCCTCTCCATTGCCCTTTGAGTGACTGTAAGTTTTCTGATGAGGCCCATTGTAAGCGACCACGTCTCAGAGCCATATGTCATCACTGGCAACACACACTGGTCATAGACTTTCGTCTTGAGACACTGTGGTAAGTTGGACGAGAAGATACCGCGCAACTTCCCGAACGCTGCCCAGCCGAGTCGGATTCGACGGTTGACCTCTTTCTCGAAGTTGGCCCTACCCAACTGGATCGTATGTCCCAGGTAGACATAGTCGCCCACAACTTCGAGTGTAGAGTCTCCGACCTTGATAGGAGTGGGTGTAACATGGGCATTCAACATCACCTTGGTTTTGTCCATGTTCATTCTAAGACCCACTCTTTCGGAAGCTCTACTGAGGTCATCGAGCATTGTACTGAGGTCCTCCATGGTCTCAGCCATAACCACTATATCGTCAGCAAACCGAAGGTGAGTGATGTACTCGCCATTGACGTTGATGCCTAGCCCTCTCCAGTCCAGAACCTTGAAGACATCCTCCAGTGCAGCGGTAAACAGCTTCGGAGATATGACGTCTCCCTGTCTCACACCTCGCTGCAGAAGGACTGGTTCCGAGGTCTGATCCTGAAGTCGAACTGACATGGTGGCGTTTTTGTATAAACACTTCAACACTTCGATGTACCGGTAGTCAATTTGGCACCGTTGGAGTACAGCCCAAGTCTCGATCGAATCGAAGGCTTTCTCGTAGTCCACAAACGCTAAACAGAGAGGCAGGTTGTACTCTTCGGTCTTCTGTATAACCTGCCGCAGCGTATGTATGTGGTCTACGGTGCTGAAGCCTTTACGGAATCCGGCTTGTTCGGGAGGCTGGAAATCGTCAAACCTGCGCGCGAGACGATTCGTGATGACTCTTGAAAACAGCTTGTAGACATGGCTAAGAAGTGTGATGGGCCTATAGTTCTTCAGTAAGGCATTGTCACCCTTCTTGAAGAAGAGTACCACCACACCCCTGCACCATGCCTGTGGCGTTTTCCCTTCGAGTATGACGGAATCAAACAGCTTCTGAAGGGATTGGTTTTCCACCCGCCTTCAGGAGTTCGGCCGTAATTCCGTCGTCACCCGGTGCCTTGTTGTTCTTAAGCTGTTTCAGAGCCATCCTAATCTCATACAGGCTCATAAGTCATAATTTTAACTATAATAATAAAATGGCCTTAAGATCTTTTTCCTCAAAAGGAATATTTTTGTTTTTTAGCCACTCCTGAATATCTGCCTTGCGTGTGGCTGTAGTTGGCAGCTTCTCCAAATTCCTCGAATGATATGGCGCATTATCCATAGCAATAACTGCACCACTCTCGACTTTTGATAATATTAATTAGAACCACTTTTCAAAATTGTGTGCATCCATTTCAGAATGGTAGTCTCCATCATCCTTTTTGGCTTCAAATATTAATTTACCATCTATCAAAAACCCATCCGTTGATCCTGTGAAATGAAATAAAAGCAAATCAATAAGTGTGTACCGGTGGCGTAGATTACTTGATCGCTGGAAATAAATTTTAACCTTTAAGAAGCAACCAAAATGCTGCATCATTACTGTCATTGAACAGGTTAATCTACAACCATAAACATCTTTCGCCGATGGGAGTCATTAAGACTTAACCAGTTTTCAGTGACCGAGAACGGAGTGATCATTTTATTAATGATTTGGTAAAGTCACATTAATAATAACATAACATAATTTTGAAGTTATCAAAAGAAATACATTTAAATCAAGTTTTACCAATATGGCCAATGATAAGCCGTCTTCCAATTTGTTCTTGATTAATTTGTATAAAGTGCTTCTTTTAAAATCAGGTAGACACTCATCGCTATTAACGGCTTCCAGAATCTTGTCCAACGTTGGTAACTCATTATCAAAGAAAAAAGAATGATTTTTCTTCTTATTCCACTTAACGTTATATCATCATAATCGTCAGATTTTGAGTATTTCCGTTGGCGAGGAGGGGGTGATTGCAGGCGACCTTCTGTATTGTACTCTTTCAGTACATTATAGACTGTTGCACGAGATATGCCTATAAAATAAGATTAATAATGTATGTTATTACCTCACAAAGCATGTTACTTTCAAATACATTTATTTATAATAATAATTTTATGATCCTTACCTGCAATTTCTGCAGTTTTGTTAATTAACTGCGTCCTATAAGCAGAAGTACCTTCGGGCTTGGACCCTTTAACATCTTTATAAATATTTATAACTGTTTTTTTTTCTGCAGCACGAATCGGTGTTTGCTTTGTTCTCTTTTTCTTGGGAGACAATATTTTAAAGTCGTGATCAACGTTAGGGCCACGTATTTTTCGCTGTTGACACTGATCAGCGTTACCAGCACTTACAGAGCTTACAAGTTGCGCTTGCAAGCCAATCGGGCCTGCACCGGGATCGTCCCTGTCCATAGTTCAACAAAACGTATCGCTTTGTACAAACAACACAAAACTAACACTAATAACGATAACAAAACAATAACAACAGAAAAACAGTAACAAATAACAACTAAACCACGAAAATTCAGCAATAACAACGAGAAAAGGCGTAGCAATCACAAGTATTTACAAGAGAATGACAGTATGACAATTGACAACTGCAGATTATTTACGCAATTTGACGGATAGATGACATCATAAACCGACAAAATAAAAAATCACGTGCAGCCACAACTTATGAACGGAACAGGTAACATTTTAGATTTGGTTGAGTTATAGTGACATGAAAAACGTTTCCGGTACTGTCCGCCCCTGCTTCTTTTAGATTTTAAACATTGACACGACTTTATTTTATGTAAAAACTAAATAATATTAAATGAAGGCCTTGTAATTTCAGAAGGTAGATAGGTTAAATAGATGCAATTAAGTGTGGCAGCTGTTATTTAAATTGATTATATTTAACTCCATATCAATCTTGACTGTAATAGTGTTTGTTGTATTTTTATTACAAAGTGTGCACCTAAAAGAGCCTTTTTTAACTTCTGTCTAATGCTATAGTAAATGGAGTATAGGTTTTTTTATTTGTTAAGTATTATTAAGCTTATAAACTGCGAAATTCCCTGTTCAATGCGGACTACTTAAGATTCTATAAAATATTAGTCTTGATAAAATGTAGTGTGCCCCTGGCAGCACGGGGTCGCGATAAGCAGCTCTTGTCAAACACTGTCCGTCGGCCGCTGAAAATATAAACAGATGTGTTAAGGGGTATCTTTCAACTGGGGTTTACCAAAATATATCTGAGTAGGAACCTGCTTAGATATATTTTGGTAAATATATTATTAAGTAAAGTAAAGAAAAAATATTCAGATTAATTATATTATTTTTAACACGCTTTTATTAGCTTGGTATGTATGTTTCTGTGTCTGTGTTCTGTGTAACGTGATTTTCACCCCCCTTCAAAACGTCGGATTAATTTGAAACTTTAGACACTTATCATAGACCGATGACAATGCAATAATTGAAATAGTTCTGGATTAAATTTCTGGCTTCTTCATGATTAGCGATTGAACTAAAAAGAACAAGAAAAATAAAAGTTTAAAAAAACCAAATAACACGGAATAAAAAGAAGAAAATAATTTTCAATAAATTTAAATTAAGAATAGTGTGATTAACAAAAAATATATATTTTATTATAAAAACGCTTGGGGTGTTTGATGTCAATTTTTATATTTTATTGACAGATATTGGTAAAAATAGTCATTTTGAAAATATCTTAAAAGAACCTTACTTACTGAGCTTAGCAAAACACTATTTAATGATGTATTAACACTACTACTTAAGCTGTTCGACTATCGAAAGTTTTTTGTTATCAGAAATCTAAGAAATACATTCAACACAGAGAATCTATCACTCGAATCCCCCATCTCCTTATCTTACCTTTAAAATCTAACTCTGTCTTTATTAAACTGAAGTCTGATTTCAGGGCAAAAACAGCCACTATGTGGAGCTGGAACCCTGATACACCCAGAAAGCTTCGTGTAAGACCATGCAGAAGATGAGGGGATGTGCTAGACTTAATAACCAAATGGTACATACCAGCCCTGGACAGAAACAGCTAGAAGTTATGGAAGACGTATTTTTCCAGCCGTAGCATGATACAAAGTGACAATAACCAGTAAGATGATGAGTACACGAGAGTAAACATATTTACTCCTCAGTCCCTATAAAACCATTTTAAAATATACCGACCGCGCTTCCCTTTAACGAACAAAGCGAACATTGTACAAACAGTGTTCGCATCCACATTGTCCGCCATGACGTCATCAGTTGTATCAACACCGCCTTTGTCCACTGCTGGACAACCCGCCTGTGTGCCCGTGCGGTAGGATGTTTTCTTTTTATTTTGCAGGTTTTATCGGCTTTTTGGAGCAGGAAGTTGGGTTGCTGCCAAACGGGGTAGTGTGGGAAATATTTATGTGTTTCGGAAAGGAAAAATATTAAATAGTTGGTACTACCCTATCAACTTTGACAAGTATTTTACTGTCCAGGCCGCTCGTCTATGGAATGCATTGCCTGTGATTATAAAATGCGTGCAATCACTACCGATCTTTGAAAGATGTGTAAAGTAGCACTACATGTCACTGTGATCCTATTCTTGTTGGAGCTGTGTTGTTTTCTTGCCTGTATGTTTATATGTATGTAAGTATTATGTATCTATTTTAGTATTTTATATTTAGTGCTTACTATGTTTGTAACTTATTATTTGATCTCAAATTGCACCAAGTGCAACCCCATGTCGTGTCCAGACTATCTCTCTCCACTGGGTAGCCTGGATGAGATAGCAGAACGGGATAGGGCCGCCTGTTGAATGTTTGTTTTTATTTTAAGGTTTCCGTATGTATTTTTTTTTAACTAGGTGTACAATAAAGTTTGTAAAAATAAATATAAATAAATAACAAAATAGTTGCCACTGTAGTCGTGAATTCTCTAAAATGTCTAAATAGAAAATAATTTAAGTAGATATATATCGACATCAATACAATCACAAATGAAATGTAAAATACAATTGGCTATTCTTAGTTCCTCTGTGTGCGCCAAACCCGTACCACATTAATGCACAAAAGTGTGTTTCGGATGGCTCCTGAAATTTTCAATAAACTACCTAAAGAAATAAGGGCAATGAATACTGCCTTATTTAAGAAAAATCTAAAGAGCCATTTAGTTGATAAATGCTACTATAATTTGAATGACTACTTAAACGATATATTTGCCAAACTCAAGACTTCACAGTGACATCAAGTTGTAGAATAATCAAATAATGCATAATAATGCATAATGCATATATGTATAATAATGCATGTATCTTCAAATAATTTGTCAATTGTTATTATTTATCAATGTTTAAGTTAATTTCATGTGTGTGTGTTTTATATGTTAAGGTTCTGGAATGGCGACCGCGAACCGGAAGACGTTGCGTTGGCAGGCCTCCCGCCAGGTGGACCGATGACCTGGTGAAAGTTGCGGGGATCCGCTGGTTGCGAGACGCACGGGACCGGTCAATGTGGCGACGCTTGGGGGAGACCTATGTCCAGCAGTGGACGTCTTTCGGCTGATATTATGATGATGATGATGTTAATTTATTGTAAACATACTAGGAATGACATTGAAATAATTTAATTTGATTATTATTATTATTGAATGAATTGAATAAATGATTATTGAAAAATATATATTAATTTAAATTTAAGGAGGACATTACATTAGTTTAATAACTTGAAATATTTTAGTCTGGTTTTATGTTTCAATGTCAATCTTGATTTTGATAAACCATGATTGTACACATTTTGCATGCCTTTCGGTCGAATCACTTGAAACATGTACCATTTAATAACACCATTGTAACAGCGTTTTCTGCAAAAAATAATAATTTGATTTGATTTAAAAAATAAGCCTATATACAAATACAAAAGGAAGAGGGAAAAGGGCTCATTGTGCATAAAAAAATTCTTCCACATCGATGTCAATGGGAAACCTGCCCAGAACGCTGGCAGTATCGCCACGTTGGATTGCAATGCTAATTCTCTGGCCGAAGAAAAGGCCAGCCCACTTCTCTTTCTCGTTCACGATTCGACGAGCTTAGAACGAATTTTTTGAAAAACATCGATGCGCACTCTGACCCCATGGACCTAATGTTTCAACCTCAAACGGCTCAAACATATAACTTCCAATAAGGTTGTTATATTTGCGCCGTTTGAGGTTTTCTGCACTGGCTGCAGTCACCTCAGCACAGCCTGCCGTGCTAAGAAGATGGGAAGGCGCAAGGGTGTTGACACATTTTGCATCCCACACCAAAGGCCTACCCACCTTCCAAGGCATTATAGTAATCCCGTCTGGTCTATTCCCATCGTCACGTGCCAAGCTTTTGGGTTGCCAAACAGCTGGTACCCAGGCGGAGACAAGAGCCCGACGTATGATGTCATTAATGCTGGTGTGCCGTGCTATCCGGCTAGCGCGCCTGCTCCTACTTTTGATATATATATCTGTTTAATCTTTATCCAATCATGTTGGGGTCAGCTCCCAGAATTAACGGATGCCCCTCAATATCAGTGGTTTACATGGTGAAACTGTGTAGTGACGCTTGAGATCCAGCGGTGGACGTCTTTCTGCTGAAATGATGATGACATGGCGAAACTACCTATGTGATCTTCATAACCCCATAACTGGATAACTTAACTATAATTTCAGATAAGTTATGTAGATGATAGAGTCTTTAACGCGTAGCTTTTTTGGTGTAGGAAAAAGCTTTTTAGCAAAGAAAACTAAACCGACTTCTAAAGCAAAACACTACGAAGCGAATAATTACTTTGTTTGCCGAAGTCGGTGTCTTTGGTCGAGTACATAATTATTGTTTTTCGTTTTGACGACACGGATTTCGGAAAATATAGTTTTCGATTTGTAGTGTTTTGCTTTAGAGGTTGGTTTGGTTTTGGGTTTAATTTTTTTTATGTGTCTCTTCGATTCCAATAAACGCAAACTCGACTAGGATAGATACATTGTTTTATTACGGAGTTCCAGTGCTTACCTTCCGGCTTCATCATCAGATCAGTTCGATGGTACCATTTTCATCAGTACCATTTATTTATATATCGCAAATAGGAGGGCTATCTTCAATAATACCCTCGGTCTTGTGGGCATATCGTGGGTATGCAATGCACAAAGCAGGTAACTTATGCCGTTTTAGAGATAGTTCTTGTTCTAATTTTACCAAAGCAGCGGATTCGGCCACCAATCGTTTCGCTTTTTCCCAACAAAAACACACTTGCTCAAGTTCACACCGTGGCGGGTGTTTAGACTACTTCTCAACTCTTTTTCTCTCAACTCTTTTTATCTCCAAAACTTTTTCTCTTTCGTTTCTTTTCTAACTTTACGACCTAATATGGTGGGAGTACCCACTCAGAGCGCCTGAATAGACACCCCTGCTATTTATTGGCTAAAAGAAAAAAAAATACTGCTTGTATTATCCAATCCAAACCAAGTATTTTGACATAAGAAAAATAAAGTGTTGTCAATCGAATAAAATCGAACTGAGAATTGATCAGAAGCTAAATGTTGCCAATTAAACAAACCTGAATTAATAAGTTTACAAGCGATATTTCTTTGTTCCTGATTATTAATCATTTACCTTCCTAAGATAATTATATATGTATTTGCTTCATCATAATCGCTTTACTATTCGAGATATCTTACCCATTCATGAATCATGACATACTTTTTAAGGAGTTTTAGCCATCTGTGGTCGTCTTCATCAATAAATTCCACTTCATCAAAATTTACTTTCTGAATGCAAATGCTTGCCCATAGTCCTAAAACACCAAAATCCTATATATCCTGCCTATAATATTGGAGGAGTTCCATCGATTTTCATGGGATCCCATCATCAAATTCTGACTTGGTGACAATGGGACCACCTCGAGAGTATACCCTTTCAAACAAAAAGAAAGAATTTTGCTTATCTAAGCAAAATATTCGGCTTTACTCCGTGACTGTACTAGTTACATTGAGCAGTGGGTCCAGCTGACCTAATAAAATGTGATTTGGTTAAGTGATCCCGCGGATCCATTCCGAGTGGGTCCAGTTGACCAAAGAAAAAAAGAAAGAGTTTTTTTTTTTTTTTTATAATTTATAGGCTCGCGTTTGACCACTATCTCGCCTGATGTTAATCGATGATGTGGTCTACGGTGAAGCACGCTTGCCTAGAAGAAACCTATTCACTCTTGACTTAAAGACCCCAAGGTTGTAGCTATCAGGGAACAAAGACCCCGGAAGGGAGTTCCACTCCTTAGCTGTGCGCACAATGAA
Source organism: Anorthoa munda (assembly GCA_945859665.1). Taxonomy (NCBI): domain Eukaryota; kingdom Metazoa; phylum Arthropoda; class Insecta; order Lepidoptera; family Noctuidae; genus Anorthoa; species Anorthoa munda. The sequence continues at coordinate 3,081,526 of OX243901.1, read as the reverse complement.
AGTGTTAGCAAAACGCTTTGTGCGTATGGGAGGGATGTCCACCATGTACCGATGGCGCATGGCCGTACGTCTTGTAGTCCGATGATGGAAAGGGCTAGGCGGAATCAAATTGTGCAGTTCCGTCGTACACTCCCCGAAGTGTAACCGATAAAAAACCGACAGGCTGGCAACTCGGCGACGATGTTCGAGGCTCTGGAGCTTTGAGGCGACCAGTGCATCGTTGCCAATATGCCTTTTGGCCCGTCTGTCAATCGACTCAAGTGCATCAAGCTGGTATTTGGCAGATCCATCCCAGAGGTGAGAGCAGTACTCCATGCAAGATCGAACTTGCGCTTGATACAACTTAAGCAGCTGTTCCGGCGTGAAGTATCGTCTCACCTTCGCAAGGATCCCCAACTTTTTGGCAGCCAGTTGAGCCTTTGCCTCAATGTATGGGCCAAAATTAAGTGTCGATGTCAACGTTACGCCAAGAAGCTCAAGATGGTCCGTTAACGGTATGGTTACACCTCGGAAAGAAGGAGCCGGGTGAAATTGGCTCTTTTTCGCCCCATTCGGAGACTGTCTCCAAGGAGTTATGCCCGAACGTATATAAAAATATTAACATCTGAATTGACAACCTCCTCCTTTTCACGTCGGTCCAACCGTCTTCCCAAGTCGGTTAAAAATCAAGCTGCAATGGACCAAATTGACGGATTTTATAATTTCTCTTTGAATGTTTCGTTTTTAATTTTGTACCTGTACGATCTACGTCAGCGTAAGACACCGCGTCTTGGCACCTACCGTGCACTGAGGGATCTGCAAAACCTATCCAACACGCTGAAGTCTTTTGAATTGCAATGATCCAGATATATTTTTTTATCTAAATGTGATTGAAAGGTTGAGAAAGTTGTCTTTCTCAACTTCTCACTTTAACGCACACAAACACCGATTACTACTATTTAAAAACATTTAAACTCGTTGCTGTACAAGTGGCTCGGCTGCGCGTCGAACCATACATTGTAACTTGTAATTTAAGTCCCGGCGGCAATAAGGCAATAATAACGCCACTTGATATTAAATCAACACGCTAACGAGAGTCGGAGGTGGACAGGGTGTGTGGTTTTTCGGAGGACCAAAAAATTTTAAAAGTATTAGGTATTTTTTTGATTTTAAGAATATTTTTCAGGAAAGTTCCTGAAAAGTGCTCAGTAAAGTTTTCACCTACAATTTGTTTTTTGTTATATTATATAGACTCGCGCTTGACCACTATATCACCTGATGGTAAGCGATGAAGGTCAACGGTGAAGATCGCTTGCCTAGAAGTAAACTATTCAATCTTGACTTAAAGACCCCGAGGTTGTAGAATAAAACAATTATGAAGAATAAAAGTCAACACATACAAGCCTGTAAAATAACTGACATAGTACGAGTATTAACTTAAAAAGTTCGGCAAATAAGCTCAAAAGTAAGTCAACTTGAGAAAAAACGATGTCAAACAATATCGCTAGTTCGTACCTAGTGCATTTAGAATCATTTTAGATAAATTGTTTAGTCGATACTTATAAAGCATTTCCTGGTTGGAAATGCTTTATCTTGGTGTAATAAATAAATAAAATTCATTTATTTCGGCACCAATCCTTACGCATACATATGAAATTAAAAATTTTAGATACATAAAAAATTATTGAACGATTAAAATTAGATAAAGATTACAAAAGTCATCAATAAATACATTAGAAATAACAATAACAAAAAGATTAAATACATTACACAGATATTTCATCTTAGTCTAAATTTAGGTTTGGATCCGAAGTGCTCAATATGCAACCTGGTCATGTACCGCATTATTAGGCAGTCCAGATTTAGATGCATCCTCCATTCAACAGCTGTAGGTAGCTGTTGGAACTGCCTCGTATGCAGCGCATCAGGGACACGACACACACACACATCATCAGCCTATTAATGTTCCCACTGCTGGGACACAGGACTTCATTCTATGAGAGGAAATGGGCCCAGTGCGTGATGGTGGATGTCACATATGTCTTCGAATTTACACGACATTCTTGCGAATAAGATAAGAGTTTCTAGACAAATTAACATCATCATCGATAAAGCTTGTCGAAAACTCAAAATTGACATATTATAATGCCAAAAATCACGAGGTCAATAATATTTTGCCATTTTGACATTCACTATAGTCGATAAAATGGCACGCTGTATAGACCCCAAGCACAGATTCACTCGATTTTAATCACGAAAGAACAACACCCACTATCCAACTTAGCAAATCATCTTTCAGAGAGACAAAAATAAAAAATATTTTCATGCGTCAAAATTATAATAAGAGTATCTTAATATCAATAATTGTTTACCAGTACGGAAGTCGCGTGCTTACCGATAAATAAACGGTACCAGGTTCGGTTCTCGCGTCAAAAAATTAGCCAAAAGTGTTGGAAATCACCCATCTGACGACCTCCCGACAGCTTGGTTATGACTAATTTGAAAAGTGCCAAAAGTGTGAAACTCGTTTTTTTTATGGTTTACATAATTATGGCGTGAAAATAAATTTAAGTTGTGTTAACGGTGGCTATAGAACTACAGAAAGCTGTGTCTTGTATGATCACAAGGCTAAAGCAATTGTATATGGTTGAAGATATAAACTACAGCTATAAAAAGAAGAAATTGGTCCACTTTTGGGCCATATTTTATATTCGTAAAAAATCCTGAGCAGATTCTGAATTCAAATTATCTATAAAAAATATATGAATTATTTTTCCCTGTTGAATATGTCAATAAGTTGCTAAACATTATCAAAGCATTTGTGTCCAGATTCAAATTATAGGATTTTTTATTTCTATTTCTCTTTACCTAATACATATTTTTTGAGCTCATAGACACAGATTACTCTCGAGGAGCTCGTGGCTAAATAATAACAACCGCACGGGTCGATCTTCAAGGTTAAGCAACGCTTGACGAGGTCGGTCCATGGATGGGTGACCATTTCAACATACCGAGTTTCCTCCGTGCCTCGGAAAACACGTTAAGCCGTTGGTCCCGGCTGTCATTTGAAGATCTTTGAAAGTCGTTACGGGAAGTCTGAGATCTGACACCAGTCTTACCAAGGGGTATCGTGTTACCCAGTTACTGGGTTGTGGAGGTCAGATAGGCAGTCGCTCCATGTAAAACACTGGTACTCAGCTGAATCCGGTAAGACTTGAAGCCGACCCCAATAATAATTGGGAAAAAGGCTAGGCATGATGATAGACACAGATTACTCTCATATAATTTGTGTTAGGATTCGCATTAAAATTCTGTGGAACAAGCACATGTTTGTTTCATTTTTTCACAATTTCAAGTGCAAAACTATACTATATAACTTTGTACTTGAAATATACCTCGCATAAAATCCTCACCCCAACTCATCACAGTTAAAAAACTCGTTCCCGATCGTGACAAATCATCGTCATTATCACTGTCTTCCAATTAACGAAGAATCTTAAAGAGTCACGATTTGAAGGTGTGAGGAATGTCCTTAAACATTTGACGACTAACTTAAGGCTATGTCCACTTAAAGATCTTTAAAAGCCTGTCCCTTACATAATAATTTCATTTAGGAACTTAAGACAAAGGTGCCGGGGCCTTGGGCTTTCGTGTGGGGTATGGTAATTGAAGGTCTGCGCCTGGGCAAGTCAGGACGAATGAATCAGGATGGCCAGTGTAGGTGAGGAGCGTACGAGATATTATTTTGAAATGTAATGTCTCCAATTACGTAATAGGACTATATGATTTGCTTAATAAATATAATATCATTTTTTTTTACTTTTGATTCAGTTCTGCGATAGTATGATAATAATAGCATTTATTTAACAATCTTACATAGAACATGTTTACTTTAATACAAAAGGTGAACGGCAGATTTTGTACCGCATACTTTTTTTGTTGTTTGGTTATTGAATTTGTACCACTTATTAAGGCAACTAAGCCATTTATTTTCATGTAAGTTTAATAATTTTAGAACTTCGGATTAATTAATAATCAATAAAAAGATTTTAATAAATAAAAGTAATGAAATCGTAAATTAAACGCAAATATGTTTTTAGAAGTTGCCTTATGTAAAATAACACAAATATTTAAATGATAATTAATTATTTAGAAATAGAAATAACATTAAATATAAGCAAATTCAACATTATCAAACTGTTGCAGTCCGCCGCTGGATATAGGTATCTCCTAATGCCCTCTTTTTCTGTCGTCCTCCCACCTACAACACTCTACCTTTCTTTCTTCTGTTCTGTCTTGGGAACCACTCGGACAGTATGTTACAAACCAATAAATAATGATTACTTGCTATTGCCAGCGGCTTCGCCCGCGTGGAAGTGGAAAATTATGCCGAGGGAACACATTCCCGGGATAAAAATTATCCTATGTGTGTTACAGCCTCAAACGGCTTAAACATATAACACTCAGTAAGTTTGTTATATTTGCGTCGTCTGAGGTTTTCGTGAGTGTTATTATAGAAAAGCCTGTTCCGTCATTGGTCGAATTTACTTGCCAAAAGAAAGCCATGTCTTCAGTACACGGCCATCAAAATTTGAGTCTGTTGAATCGATACGCAATCTGTCACCTACTCGTCAAAATATTGCACTGCATCAATTTGCCATGAGGTGTTGCCGGCCCAAAGCGTGTCATTTGCAATTTGGTTACGATATTTTCACATTAAAATTAAGACTAATAAGCCGCTCGCTCCAAAAACATAACTTCTTAAACACGTGCTACCAACGACATATGTGGCAGCCATCTTGGAAGAAAAAATGGCGTCAGATGGCGGGAAAAAACACTCAAATGATAGAGGAAGTGATTTTACGCGTACAATAATATAAAAACATATAGTTTTTATATAAAAAGGATGTATTAATTTATGTAATTGTTAACCCTTTTGATAAACATGTGTTTGGGTTAACTCCAGTTTAATTTCGAATTTGTTTTGATTGGTTGTTTTTGTTTATGGTGGTGTATCCGGTTGTTTGGACTTCCGTTTTATATGCTTCTTACGAGATAACAATGGGTGACTTAGGTTTTTTCTATGATTGTAGTCTGTTTAAGTATTTTTTAAGAGTTATGAAAAGGATAACCGCCCATGATCAAATTGTTGATCTTTGTTCACATGGACATTATTTTTTTATATATCGAAGGAAAGAAAAACGGTCAGTAGGTACAGCTAAATTGGGATAACATGGCGCTAGCAAGAAATATCTCACATATTTTATACTTCCAACCCAATTTCGTAACTATCTCAATAATGACGTCATAAAAATCATAAATATAAAAAAGAAACAATAACGCCGACCGCCCAAAACGTTTCCCATGACATAATAATTTCGTATTTTATATAAAATTTATGCAAACCCTATAACGCCGCCTTTTGGGCGTTAAATCTGGTCTTTCTTTCTTCTATAACTGCGCTTGCGCTACGGGGAGTCCAAGGAATTTTTTATTATTGAATTTTTGATGTGGCAATTTTGAATTCGATGTTTGAATTTTTCAGTGCCGCACTGATCAAGATTAAAAAGTTTATAATCGATTGCGGTGTTGCTTTCACAGTCTGTTTTAAATTTTCTTATAAAATAAGCAATGGATTACGATTTTTGGGATGGTAAAAATATGCGCCTGTTTCATTTTTAATAGTCAACTGTTTGTCATCTTTGATTGAGTCACTATTCATATTGTTTTTAAGGGTTGATGGTTGGCAAATTAATAAACTTTTTTTTGTGTTGGAATTCAAAAGTTTAGTGGGGTTTAAAACAATGATCAAAGTGGCATTTTTTATTGTTTTGAAAAATATATTACAGAAGAAAAAATAAATGGCAAAAAAAAACATCTTTGCATAAAGCGCTAAGAACTCCTATATCATGTATCTGGGATGTATATATGATTACTACTAATTAGGAGCAATTTAAAGAACTCTTCTGAGTGTGGCAGTAAGTATAAATTATATTGTGCTTCTCTGATCTTTACTCTTTTGAGGACAAAATGATCCCCAGCCTGAAAATTTAAAAAGCCCCAAATTACAAAATAGCCTGAGTTTTACTCAGGCTATTTTGTAATTTGTAACTTTCAAGTGCTTTTAGCCTAATTTGAATACCTAAATCATTTTTTTAAATTATTCAGCCAATAAAATAATAATATCTCCGCCTTTTAAGTTAACATAGGTTAAAAATTAATTATTTTCTTTGATCTACTTTTATGTTACTTCATAAAAAAATATTCACACCGGAAGAACCAAAAAGCGCATCCTTTTTGTTATCAATTGGCAATAATAAATCATTTTCTTTATAAAAATAACACCTATCAGCGACTAAACGAAAACAATAGTACAACTTTTTCACTCACACTCTTTCGCTCTGCGGGACATTTTTCCGACAACCTTTGTCTTGTGACCCAAAAACTGTTCTCTCTACTTTATTCCCATGGGATATGGTTCAATTTTTATTTCCATGAGTGTAAACATTTTGTGGTTTTTCTCTATGTCCTGTCAATAAAACTTTTTGGCGGCAAAATTGTCTTTTATATTACTACAATAGTGAGCATTATTGTTCTATTGTAGAATAAGCGAATTAATTTCTTTGTAAAGGATTTGTCTGTGAAAAAGGATGATTTTTAACGCTTTTATTGTAACAAAAGTTTATAATTAGCAATGTTTATTTGATAAATTTTTTGGGGTTTTGATAATGGCTTTTATTTTGAGGTTATAAAAGCACAAATGAAATTAATCAATTTGTGATTTTCGCTATATCAAAAAGTTGTATCCTTTTATATTATCTTTGTTCAGCAACTGCTGTTGCTTAAATTAAATAATTTTCTATTATATAAAAAAAGAGTTTGCTATTATTTCTTGGCATAGATCGTTAGTACAACCCTGCTAACTTTAAATTCATAATATGTTTTTATGGAATCTAACTTATTTCAATTAAAATAACCTTAAATTATTTCTTAATTGATTCCCCAATGTTCCCGTCATCTGTTAACATGTTAGAACCTTCTAAATAACTTCAAATATTTGTAGTTTTGTTAACACAACACTTGACGGTGTCAAGTGCACCCACTGTTTAGTTTGGCTACCGGCGTTTTTGCCACCCTCGGGCTGTGCTGTGCACACTTGAGGTTTTTATTATGCGTGTCAAGGACTCAAAAAGGTATTTCTCTGAGTATTTTGATTATTAAAATTAAGAATTTGGGGGTGAATATTGTAATTTAGGAGAAGTTGAATCTGTAATCAATGTATCATCAATCCAGACAAACACACACAATCACTTAAATACATACCAGCATCCATATTTTTATTTAATAATAATTGAATTGGACTTTGTTTATTGATAGGTATTTTATTTTGGACCTAATTTAATTTTGATTTTAATCGAATGAATTGGATTGTGATTGTAATTTTAATGTAAATTCTGTTTTTTAATTTTGATAAAATCAAAATTGATCTTGATTTTTAATTTTAGCTTTGAATTTGTTTAATGCTCACTGTGATTATAATTCTGATTGTCATTTTATATTTGATTTTAATTTTAATTTTATTGTTGTTTTCCATTTTAATTTTAATTTTATTATTGAGTTTATTTTAATTTTGATTACTATTTTGATTTTAGTCTAGGGTAATTTTTGAAAAATTATTTAAATTGTTAAATTATGATTCTAATATTAATTGCATTGGTGTCTATTGTAATTAATTATAATTATGTAACGTAACGACAGAGGTCACTGGTCCCTGCAACACAGGTGCTGTAACCTAGCTCAGGGGTCAGGGTTTCACTCTTTTTTGTAATTTTTGATGCTAATAAACAATTTATTATTATATATATTCTGTGAAATATCTTCTACTACCTTAATTTGAAAACACAAACAGGTAGGTAATAAGCAGTGATTACCTACCCGTATCTGTGTTTTCAAACTGAGAGAGCAAATAGATTAGTTTCTAAAAAAATACCAATACTTTGGCTCAAATGAGTCATCTGACCTCAGATCTTTTTAAGAGTATTCGAAGAGTCAAAGATCTTTCAGTGAAGTCTATATAATTTAATATGCTCTGCAATTGAGCGTAGTTTTCCGCCTGTGTAGAAAGAAGATAGCTAAAGTATTTCAGACCACCAAACTCCCTCAAAAAATAGACCTGTCAAGTCTAAATTAATTCATCAGCCATCACTCGTTAAGCTCACACTTTTTAGCACAAATCCCCACAGTCATGGTTCTTGGGTGGGTTTTTTACCTTCCCTACACCATAGATACTCCATGGGAGTTTTTATTTCACTTCAAAAACTGCAAGTCAGTGTCGGCAAAGGTAAAGAAGCTTCCTTCCTATAAACTTTTTTGGGAATCCGTGTTGAAGTTGTGAAACGATTGGGTGTTGAATTCAGCATGTTTGGATAATATTTTGGTAGTGATGGAATGACAATTCTATTGAATTTATTTAGGTATCAATTTGATATTTTTATTAGTTTCTAGTTTCTTCGAGTGTTGACGCTACAAAAAATCAAAGAAACCGAAAACTTATTGGGTTCTACACGTTCACACGGTCATCATACTGTCAAAACGGTTAAGGAAAACATCGTGAGGAAACAGGCATGACTTAGAACCAAAATGTTGAAGACATGTTATCACATACAATATCCACCAACCCGCTCTGGGCCCGCGTCGCGGATTATAGTCTATTCCGTCTGTCATAGAAATGAGGCCTGTGTCCCAGCAGTGGGAACATTAAAAGACTGATGATGATCTTCCGTGCAATTGAGCGTTCTATAGACATCAGTACGAGTATTAGCCACAGCCTGATCTGGCCCACAACTGAGAATAGACCTCTTTTTTCTTATGTCAATCAAGCTCAACCTCATCCATATTTATTTATAATATTAAAACTTCATGCAACTTATAAGTACATAGGTATAGACTTTCTCTACCAGTCAACCAAGGGTGGTGGCGAGATAACATAGAAGGTGCATAAAAGAAGAAATAATTACTAAAGCAAAATGTGCACACAAATATATATATAGATAAAATAGACTAGATACATATTATATTAACTATAATGAATACCTTTAAATATGTATATATATTAAGTAATAGAAAGGCGGTTTATTGAGACGACTCTGCTATTGGTTTAGAAAATAATGCCGCACTTCTAAATGAATATTAGCTGGTGGCCGTCCTGATATCAAGATGAAGTGCATTCCAGAGAAGAATGGACTGAATGTGAAAGGAAGAATGAATAAAATCAGAAGTACTTAAGTGATGTGTACATGTAAGTACCTCGTAGTAGATTCTACTTGCGATTGCATCAATATCGCCTCCCCATCTCGCCACCGGACGATGAACAGTTTTTACTAGTCCTTGAATGACTGTTGGTCACTTACTTACTCCAAATGTCATCTGCGTGTCTTGCCAGGACTTAATAATTCCCAAACACTGTCCCAAAACTACTTTTGGAACTGCTTATTGTTCGATTCATTCCTCATTACAGAAGCTCATGGTTTCCTTTGTTCTGCCACTTTAACTGGATCATCTCAAGTGGTCACTTTTTTTATCAAATATGGCACCTCTTTTTATAGAAAAATACTTATCATCGTCTGTGACCAATATTTTGCCCCGAGTTATAACTTAATTTACTTTAATTACTTTCTACCAGATATTTCGTAACTTTTTTATCGCTTTTATTGAGTGTGACGAAAAGGGTGGTCAATTTGGCGCCTGAAATTGGACATTAAGGGTTTTTTGGGAGCCATTTTTGGCAAGTTATAGCCCTTTATTATGATTTAGGTTAATACAATTTTTAGATTTTTTGGCGTATTTCGGGGTGGCCGTTTTTTGTTTGTTAATTATTGGAGGTAATTTGCGGTGTTTTTTAAGCTTTCATCTAGTTTAGGTAGCAGTTCAAAAGTATGGCAGGAGCATCTATTTTAGTACAGCAGTTTCATAGGAGATATGACTAGACCTTACCTAGTATCGATATATTGAGAAGGAAATTAAAGGTTCAGCATCGAAATAGATGAAGATTGAAAATAATCCAAATTAATAGAGTCTTTTATTAAAAAAACATGATAATTTAATATTACAAAGAGTGAATACAATAAAGTTAATGAATCAGAAAGAGTAATAGTTTCTTATGATTGGTTGAGACGGGAGATTTTGGACAGGATGTCATTATGTGCAGGTACAGTGAGATGCTAGGGTGCGGGACACATTGAGATGAGAACACGGAGAGAATTTAAGGCATGACTTATGAGATAATTGCTTGGCCAGGCATTGAGCACAGTATCTAAACAAATAAATCTTTATTCAAACTTCAAATTGGTAAACTATACTAATAGGTCTTATATCTAAGAACACAAAACCATTAATTTACAAGTATATTTTTGTTAATAGGTGAACATAATCTTAAAATAATAAATATGACATGTGTGTGCAAGCCAAAAGAGCAGGAGAAAAAGTGCTCATAGGAGGTGTACCAAACGTGTATTGTTAAAAAGTTATATAGTTTATGTTCGAGGCCCTCTCAAACAAATAATATTTTTTTGTAATCTTCAATTACACCAAGCCACTGTCTTTCTTATTTCAGACAGACATTTAAGATACCTACCCCACAAAATATTCTTCATTATTCAAACTGTTTATTTTTTAATTAAAAGAAATTCATAACATGACTGCAGTCTAATGAAGAGCTTAAATTGCATGTCAATGATCACAAATAAAATCGTATCATTCCAATCAAGAGTTCCATGAAGTTAAATCGTTCGATTTATTATGATCCTAGTTTAAATTGATTTGATTGTTATTTTAATTTTAATGGTATGTTGATTTTAATTGTGATTTTAATTATGTTTTAATTTTATTTAGATTTTTGTTTTAACTATGATTTTGATTTGATATTTTGTGATCTTGATTTCGATTTTAATCTGGAGTTAAGTTGACAGCATAATCATATGTGCCTGCTTGAAATTGGATGAGTATAAGAACTCATCTAATAGTAAGTAGGCGTCCAATGTCAATCGGTACACTAGTCTATATGTATATTGGATGTATCTTATATTTTTGTATCAATGTATTGATTTTGGAGAGCCAAATAAAAAATCAAAAAAATCATTTAATTTCTCACAAGGTCTACGCCTCCATCCCAGTGTACCCCGGACCTAAACACCGGATGTACTCGGAACTCTTCCTTGCCCTTTATATGATAATGATTACAAGAGTTTTTGAGTCGCTGTAAAAAATAATAGCAGAAAAAATACTTTCCCACAGCCACTGTTGTGTGGGAGACGAGGATTTTGTGGGTCCCAGAGTGTGGCTCACTTTCTTATTTATTGGTTGAATTGAAGATCTATGATGAGCTTATTAAATGGAAGACTTTACTCAAATAGTTTTCTTAGAATCTCTGGAGACCAACCGGAATAACTTTGGTATATATTAAATTTAAGTTAACCCTTTGACTTTTGAACTTCGACTTGTATTTATTTGCGGCGCGTCGATAATTACGTTTTAAAAGCAAGTTATTCATATCTCTGGTAAATAGACAAAACCTAAAGGTTTAGGTTGGTAGCGGGCTCTGAGTACTACTGTTTCAGTTTTTTTAGCTTTGTCCTGTTATCGTTTATGATTCCTAATGACACCAAATAATTATTTGACAACGAACATTAATTTACATAAATATACATATTTTTTTAATTTATTAATAATCAAGTATGCTTATTTTAACTACATAATTGTGTACTAATTTTACGTTAATAATATTACTAGCTTCTGCCAGCGGCTTCGCCCGCGTGTATTATACATTTGAACCTTCCTCTTGAATCAATCTATCTATTAAAAAAAAACCGCATCAAAATCTGTTGCGTAGTTTTAAAGATCTAAACATACATAGGGACACTTGATCGCGACTGACTGGCTGTTGGCTTTGGCGACTTGATCTCTTCACCGCCCTTGGTTGACATTAAATTCGCCTATGTATTTTTATGCTGCATGAAATTTTAATAAATAATTAAATTTATGGCTTTAAAATTATCAGTCAGAATAAATAGCAATGTTTCGTTAATTTTATCTTTTATATACATATTTGAATGTCTCCAAAGAACACTTCTTGAGCGTTCCAACCACCCATATTTCCCAAGTAACACCAGATCCCCTGACTAGTACACAAACAGTAGGCCAGTGGGTGACCGCAGGGCTTCGGCCACACATTGCCAGGCGCAGGCGCATCACGCCTCATTAGCTACTACCTTTTTGTTTTATAACACGATGTTTAACCTGTGTGGTTTTAGAAGGTGGTGACTTGATGTGGTGTATTGTTTGGGGTTGGTAGAGAGAAAGGATTTTTTTGTTTTCTTCCACTTCTTCACTTTCTTGTTCCATTGAGAAAGCTTTGGAATGTGCAAGAAGCTTCATATTTTTCTGACTGATAGGCTCCTTGGCAACTCTAAACTGCTTATAAAGGTTTTAATTGAAATTAATTATTTGAGTTTGACTAGGGATGATGAAAAATAAAACTATTTAGTAAGTCAGTTAGATTACTTAAAAATATTGAACAAGTATTTTTCTTTTGTCACGTAAACAAAGAATAACGACGATACAGTGCGTAGAAATATCGTGTGACGTCACGCCGTGCTACACTTTTCTGACAAAGTGACGTCACAAGCTCCCAATCCTGAACTTTGAAGGGCTTTATCTTTATCAATTTTTATTTATATGATAAAGTAAAAAATACGTGACCAAAATTATTTGATAATCTCAATGAACGACAATGATTTTTCTATCCAGGAAACATCCCTGTTACTGTTATAAACAAAAGTAAAAATATAAATTTACGTCATGCACCCGTCTCTAAAAAGAACTAGGGTTTATGTCATTTATTTACTCTGGGTTGATAGGGATCAAATGTTTGTTTTACCATACCTCTAATTATGACGTTTTCTAAGACAATTCTGTTGGAGCTCTCTGCCTGCATTTCCTTATAACAGTAATGAAATTCTATTTTATTTACACACTGTAAGCGGTTAACCGTTTGTCTTCTGAGTTACTTCTTTTATTTAGTGTTTTGGAATAGGTACAAATTATACTCCTAGGTGGTATACTTTATACTCTACCCTAAAAAGCTAGTCTATCGAACAAAGACGATGTCAACCTGACCTGCATCTGTTGTGGAGTTCTCACGATAAATTCAGCTTCACCCATTACACTGCTAATTGAACTCATTAACCTGCTGAGATTTGCACAAAAATCTCCCATATGGTAGTAATTTCGTGAAAAAATGATGCCCTGAGCAGATCATACTAAACTAGTAGAAAAGTCTCTTCATTTTTTAAACATTTACAAAATAATTAACTAACTGCGGTATCTGTTAACGGGTGACAATAAAACCCCTACGATTGTTGGCTGAGTAGGTAATATAATTTAAAAAATATAGTAAGAGAACTCTGTGTGGAATAAATCATGTCAATTGAAAAAAAACAATTTCTTCTATGCTGGGCCTAAAAACTAGACAGCTTATATTCAGCTGAATGAAATAGTGTTACATCAAAACAATCGTCCAAAACTAATAAACACTCTCTTAGTTATAATAACACTAGTTTGCCTGTGTGTTTAATGTAATTACAATGCCCTTTATTTAAATAGTTTTCTTATTTGTAAATTTTTCAATATTTTTATAAAACTCATAAAAAATAGAAAAACATTTAAAAATATAAAAAATGCTTTTTAATTTTTTGACATTTTGATTTTGTGTCATTTTAGTTTTATTTTATTTTTTGACATTTTAATTCTGTGACATGTTTACTTTTTGACAATTTTAATCGAAATTTTAAATTGTGTCTTGCTTATTTTATTTATACTTGAATCTCTGTTATTATTAATTCTTTAAATTGCTGATTACTGATTACTATTATTAATTAGTTGTGTACTAACAAAAAATGGACTCCAAAATTGTCTAAATTTGAAATAAATTTAATTTAATTTAGTGTTTATTGAGTTCCTACCTAAATCATGCAAGCAGAGCCAATAGACAATACCAATGTGATTCTTGATGATAATTTAATCTTAATAAAAATTGTGACCTACATCTGCCACAAAATTCACAAGATTCCTAACTTACACCAATTACACACCAAATTGAACACCTAATTAACCGGTCAGCTGAGATTTACAACAAAAAAAACACTCGCATCTGGAGGACATCTTGAATGAAAAATAATAAAAGGGCGGGAAAAGTGACAGTTGCGAGTCGACCGCAATGCATGGCAGCAGTTGGGAGGCTTCTCGCGCATGCGCGGACAGGTGGCCTGCAATTGGTTCGAAGTTGAATGTGGGTTCGCGAATTATATTTGGATTGTAGATATGTTTGTTGAAAGTAGAATAGAGCGTGTATAGGTAGCTAGGCTGTGGCGATAAGGAGGCTCTAGAGCCCAGCTAGCGAGGCTTTGGACTAATTGTAATAGTTGTCCAAACACAAAACTGCGGTGCGACGTCGCATCGTAAAAATCTACGAGCTTGTTGCTGTTACCTGCGTTGCGAATTCGCATTGCATCAATTCGCAGTTTTGTTTTTGGGCCCTTATATTGACCATGTGAAATTTTAGTTGCCTTTTGAATCGCATACATTTTGTATTTTTATACAAACGTTATTTTTTGTTTAGTGCCCCTGAACTTGACAAACAGTTATTTATCGTTAGAATAGTTTCTGTCCTACTAGCAACCGCTCGCAGCTCCACCTGGTATTTTTACTTCTTCCAATCATCATCTTCCTGCCATTTCATTCCCATGATACTTGGGGTCGGCGCAACACGTTTTCATCTTCCATACCGTCCTGTCCCCCGTCACGCCATCACTGACTCCCTTTTCTTTCATAACACTCTTAACATAGTCCATCCATCTTTTATTTGGCCGTCCCCTCCCTCTCCATCCATCCACATTTATATTCATAACTCTTTTAGTAACATGCGTTTCATCACTCCACATCACATGGCCATACCAGTACTTCTCCCAATATCTTTATAAATTAAAGCCAATGTGTTATTTTAATTTATAAGCCATATTTCTGTTCAGTTTCATCAAAATTCCTTGAGTAGATTTTGCGTGAAAGACTAACAAACATGCATCCAACCATCCACACAAACTTTAACGTTTATAATAGTAATGAGATGATCATTAGATACGTCAGATTTTCCAAAAAGAAAGAAAACGTATTTAATTGCCACAAAACGATAAACAAACATTACATTACAAGAACAAGAACAGTGGTAGTAGAATTCACAAACTAAACCTTTAACGATAGTCATACGTATTTTAAAACCACTCGTGCATTTCGTCAAAATATGGTGAATGGTGAATCATTGTATCGGTTGACTTTTGGGACAATATCTTAAATCCTCCTGAAAAGTAGGGTAAAATCAAGAAGGTTTTCTGTAAAAGATTGCCGCGTGCGATAATACCGCCCATTGTACACTTGTTTTTCTAAATGTTTACCCTGTAATTATTTAGTGATGTACAATAAAGTACCTTTATAAAACACTAGTCATACGCCCCGGCTTCGCCCGTGACAAATTAGGTTTTTTCGTCGTTTCTCACTCTTTCTATTAAATCGCATGAAAATCCGTTTAGCAGTTAGCAATATATTAATTATACAACGATTCCAGAACAAAGTGCTAAGGGCAATTGAAAATGCACCTTGGTACATAAGAAATGATGACCTCCATTGGGACCTAAATGTTGAGTTCATCGATAAAGTGAGCCAGAAATTTGCAGAAGCTCACGAAAAGATACTTCATCAGCATGTGAACGTCGAGGCAATCCAGCTTCTCGACCAAACAAACATAGTGAGAAGATTAAAAAGAACAAAACCGTTCGAGTTAGTGTTTAGTGTTAGTGAATGTGAATAGTGTAACGTACAAAAGTGCTACCAAACAAACACAAGAACGAAGTGTATTCTCCTTAATAGAGACAATAAGAAAAGTTATATTAGACACATACTTAATAAAGATAATGTAATAGTTTAGGTTATAATTAAATTACTTATTGGTATATTTATAAAGCTAGATTGTAATAAGATTAAGGTTCATCCTATCGATGCAACCAAGAAAAGGAAAAAAAACAATTGGTGAAAATCGCATGACAATCCGTTCAGCCGTTTTTGAGTTTATCGCGAACAGACGTGACAATGATAGTGATTTTTCTCAATAATAATACCTAATTACTTACTTCCTGACAATATAATTATTCTTTGTCACAATATTCTTCATACAAGACTGATGATGATGACGCTATATTTCCAACAATATATTTTAATTTGAAGCAAACGTAGCGTTAACAAAGGTATATGTTACAAAAGGGTGTATCGAATGGA
Organism: Anorthoa munda; assembly: GCA_945859665.1. Taxonomy (NCBI): domain Eukaryota; kingdom Metazoa; phylum Arthropoda; class Insecta; order Lepidoptera; family Noctuidae; genus Anorthoa; species Anorthoa munda. Next base: position 3,065,167 of record OX243901.1, on the reverse strand, counting down.
GACTTCCCATAATTTCCTAAACAAGGTTTCATGGCCGGAAGCTAGCAGAATTTGTAAGATATCGCACTTCCGGGTATGTTCATAATATTGTCGCAAAATATACTACACGTGAATACTCTTGATATTTTTGTTTACCTTCTTGAGTTTTTCATTACGATAACATAATTCGGGCAAAACTATTGGGACATATGTTCCAAACTTCCATCAGCGAGATTGAGCCAAATAGCAAAACAGACAATATACCGTTGGAGCAACCAAATCTTTTTGTGCTAAACACAGGGTTAGACGAACAACACAATATTTACAATTATTTACTGTAGCAGTAAAAATACAGGACTCAGAACTTCTAACATAAGAAAGATCATAAATTTTTGCAATTTTTTTTGTCATTTTGTGGATACTCAATCAGCTTGGTTTCAATGGAACATAATATGACCCAATTCATATAACGTTTGGATTCTTCATATTTCAGTCTCAATATGTTAAAAATACCTCTTGATCTCAATTATCGCCGAGATGAGATTGCACCTTGAATTTTTTTTATTGTTTTTTTTTTAAGAAATCGAACTAACCAGCCAGTTAACCAGCTACAAAAACAAATAACCTTCTTTTTAAAATACACACCTAAAACCCAAACCACATAAAAAACTATCAAGACGCGTCCATCGGAAGCTACACGTCCGTCCGATACATCTCAACAGCGGACGTCCAGCTATGCGCATACGCAGTTTGCATGCGCCATTGAACTGGACATCAATGATGTTGGCAAAAATGCCAACTTTAAAATTATAATACTTTATTATTTTTGTAGATATTTTGCAGTACCTTCAATAGGTAGAAAATGGGCGCGCAGTACTGTACATCCAAGTTTGTTGAAGCTACTACAGTAGGTATCATCATAAAAATATGATCGAGGTTTTTATTTCTTTGTTATTTTTTACCAACAGCTTCTGTACAAAGTGTATTATAACAATGAGTAGGCATAGGTAACAATGACAGACTTAGACTTAGTTTAAAAGTTATCACGATAAGATTGACTTGAATGGAGCTCGAGCGACAAAAATTCGCGTGGCAGGTAAAGCGGGGGAGCGGGGGGAGATATATACACGAACAGTAAACGAAAGTAACCTTTGTTGGTCCCGTTTGTTAATCAGTGTCATTGTATGTTTCATGGCTGTGCTGATCTGTTTGTGATGAAATTTGATATGGATAATCTCAAACCTGGGGAAGGACATAGGCTACTTTTTATCAACACAACACACAGGCGAAGTTTATAATAAAACTGTAACTTGATTGACTAACACATCCAGCGGTCGACGCACAACCGAAACCACTGAACTTAAATGAGCACTAAGAAAGGAATTTTGATAATTCCACCTCCAAGGGTTTCCCCCCTTGATATAATAGGGGTTCAAAGATTGTATGGAATCTATCAGTTTTGAATTTAGACATCTGAAATTTCGGATACGAGTCGAAATAAAAGATTAAAACAAAAAAGGTTTGTCACGAAACCTTATGTGGCAGACCAAAATCCACGCGAGTGAAGCCGCGGGCAAAAGCTAGTAATATATAATATGCCCGAGTCAAAGTCCTTCAGAAAGAGCTCTATAAGAACTTACTTACCAAAAGGCTTTTGCTAGTGTCACTTAATGTTCTCAAAGCTTGCTTAACTTTTTTCCATACAATTGCTAGTTCCTTCCTCACCGCCGTCGTCACGTTGGCCAATCCTAAGTAGTCCTAACAAGCTCAAAGTAAGCGGCGACATCTAAGTTTTTATCAAATTAGCCACACGGCTATACTTAGTAGCCGTAAAGCTATAATTTTCGACTTTACGGTTTCGGACTAATGCTTGCGAAACTCTAATTGAATTAGACGGTTTGGTTGATAAGGGGTGTTGTGGTTTTCGAGATTCGAGTTCTAATGACGATTGCGAGATTAAGTTTTATAATTTGGATTCTTTATGTTGAATTTTCAGGTAAGTTCGCAACTATTTTATATGCCCTGATATTACTAGACCTTCAACAATTTTACAACGATTTTATAACAATCAGAATATTAAAAGGTTATCCTAATTTTTTACTTACACTTCCATCTTTACTTTCTTTGTCCTTCCTCGCTCTCTACTTCCATTGAGAGGGAAAGGACAAATTAATGGCAACTTTCATAGCACTGACAGAATATTATATCGATCCCAATATCAAAAATCTCTGAGCGACAGGTCTTTCGAACTTTTTATAAAACATCAGCGATTTTCGAGACGCACCCTATTGGGCACGTCGACAGGTTGATCGCGATTTGATGACAAGCTTCGGTTCGTTTTTGCGAACATCTCTAATTCACTAATAGAATTTAATTTAGTGTAATTTTGCCGATTACACGCTATTTGTGACATTCGGATTATTCATTAGGACTTCCTGTATTTGATAGGACAAAAAAAAATGAGTTTAGGATAACAAGCTATAATTTTGGCGCTCATTACGGACGATATCAGGTCAGGCATGGAAATGGAAAAGTTAACGGTACTTGCTCTGTTTGATTTTAGCTATACCTTCAATACCGTTGACTTCGACATTTTGCTTGCATTTTGCTCTTTATTTTGCTCAGATATCTCCTCTGGTAATTGACTGGTTCTATAGTAACCTATTTAGCCGCCCGCAGCGTATTTGCACTGATGATTCTTTCTATTCTAGATGTTACGTCTCTGCCGGTGTGCCGCAGGGTAGCGTTTTATCTCCTCTTCTCTTCGTACTCTTTTTTCTTCTTTCTACTTACCTTTACGTTGATAATCTCCAGATTTATACCCAAGCCCCTCTCGGAAAGTTACCTGATGCCATTGAGATGATTATTATATACCTGGCTCGAATAGGTGACTGGAGCATTGAGTTTGGGCTGAATATTAATCCAACGAAGACCCAAGTGACTGTTTTTGGTAATTCCCGGACTGTCTCTAGGTTTGATTAGTCGACACGTCTTCCCCAGGTGTTTTTCAACAACACCATTATTCCTATAACTAAAACTGTGAAGAACCTGGGATTTTTTGTCTACAGCACTCTTTCCTACACAAAATAAAATTGCAGACTGTAAGTTTTAAATTCCACTCCTCTCGTTGAGTCCATCCAAAGATTGGCTGTAAGAGATTGCCCTGTGCGATAAGACCGCCCATTGTACACTTATTTCTGTAAATGTTTGTTCTGTAGGTTATACAACAAAAAATTAAAACTGTAGTACTTAGATTTAAAGACACTTTTGATGAATGCCTTTTTTTTCCTTACTAAATCTATTTAGCTTTTATATGCAAATAAACGGAGTATTACACTCAACTATCAACCATTTATCAAGTCCATAAAATTCCCATTGCTCCATTTTTCAGTGAGTACTATATCAAAATAACAATGTAGCCGCTTCGGGGTCAAAAGGACCCTTAAAATTTAGTCATAAATTGACCACACCACGCCTGCAGCAGAATAATATGATATAGTGTGATTTTTTGCCACCAAGCCGCCATGTTACAATTTATGATTTTATTTGGAAGCGCGCGGCAAAAACTTAATCGATGGGTCAAGTGGACCCCTTGAGTTGGCTAAGGGTTGACGGATTTTTTTAACCTGCGGTGATTTTTGGAATGTCTTTGTGGGAAAAATACCAAATTTAATTTTAATTCCGTGTGTAAGAATGAGTTGAGACTAGATATCTGATTTCTTTTTTATTTTTATTTCAGCAGAAGCTTTTTATATTTTACTCAGACCAACAATAAAATTAGCCAGGTTGGTATAAGCATGTAAAACATTTAATTTTTTTTTAATGGATATCCTAGGGATATTTTGTTTTTTCTTTTCTCCCATAGACCACCATTGCGTGCCATTTAAAGTTCAATCAATTAAAACCCAGCATCTATCAAGACTCCAGCGGAATGTACAAACGTCAAAATTTTGCTCAACTTAATTACAAAAGATTTAATACCTATAATTAAACAAAATGCTACCATTAGGTAGATATTGAAATAAATCCATAGACCTAGGGGTGGGACCTACCCGCCTACGCATCAGAAGTGGGATAAAAAAAATACATTTATTTTGATGTTTAGCAAAATGCTTACCGCATAATTATTAGATGTGTTTTTAAAGGTATAATTAAAAGTATATTTAGTGCAAAAGCTCAATAGAGCGATAAATCGATGTTTCTAATTCCTTTGTGCTTTTTTTCTGGATCGCATTGTATTGTGGCAAGTATTTTGCCACCTACATTGTCGTGGGAGATTTAGCGATGTTTTGATGTTTGGCTGTCAATCAATGTCTTTTAAAAAGTGGTTACAATTTTTATTGTTATGCAGCTGTAATTATGATTTATAATCGATAATAAATGGCCAAAAAATTCGTAATCTTATATCATACAAAACGTGCCGACTTTTGTAGACCTCTTAGAGATTTTTATAATTAATTACAATAAAATATATATATATATATATTAGTATGATTTACAAATGGAATTCAGAAATATTTGCAATTTATGATAACTAGCTAAGCAATTTGTGAATTATATGTTTAGTAACGGAAGTTTTTGTGCCTCTTTTACAACGCAATTTCTGTAGTCCATTTCACTTAATATCTCAAAACAACCAGATAAAGAGAACAAAACTGTGCAAACAAAATCGAAAGTCCGTCTCAATTAAACGGTTGGACACAAAAAAAGTGTCGCTTCACTAAAAAGACTGACCATTCTCACTTTTTGTGTCCAAAAGTACCAATAAAACCGAATTTATTGTGTCCACACAAATTAAGTGCCTTTGACAATTCATTGGTCTTCACTTTGAGTGACAATAGACAGGTCCACAGCCATTAGAAACTGAACTTTATGTCAAATATCTAAAGTTTCGTATTTATTGTTTCTATTTGTCAATTTAGGGTTGACCAAAGTAGCTACTTATCTATTAACTGATTTTAAAAGACTTCAAAAGCTTTGTAAAGTGATACGAGACATCTTTATTGACGTCAGTCAGTTTGTCAGAGATTTTAGTATCTTGCTACTTAAAAGGTGTAAAATGTTACGCCTTTTTTGTTGTGCCGCGTGACGCCAGGAATACTTAAATCAGGTTTAATTAAAGACACGTGCTCTTTGTTAATTCAAGACATGAAACATTAAAAAGTTATTGCGAGAAGTAATTGATATTGAATAACTACCTAGCTTTTGACCGCATGAAATTCATTCATTAATTCAATGGAACCTAGACACTAATGGGATAAAAAATAACCTATGTGCTAATCCAGGCCGTGTTCTATTTGTGTAACATGTTTTATTTTTTTATTTGTGTTAGGCTCGCGTTTGATCACTATCTCGCCTGATGGTAAGCGATGATGTGGTCGACGGTGAAGCACGCTTTCCTAGAAGTAACCTATTCACTCTTCACTTAAATACCTCTAGGTTGTAGATATCAGGAAAAAAAGACTCTGGCAGGGAATTACACTCCTTAGCTGTACGCACAATGGAAGTATTCGCAAAACGCGTTGCGTATGTGTGTCCACCATGTACCGATGGCGCTTTGCCGTGCGTCTCGTAGTCCGATGATGGAAAAGGCTAGGTGGAATTAAATTGTGCAGTTCAATCGTTCACTCCCCGAAATGTAACCGATAAAAAACCGACAACCTGGCAACTCGGCGACGATGTTCAAGCCTCTGAGGCTTTGAGTCGATCAACGCATCATTGCAAATCGGCCTCTTGACCCGTCTGTCAATCGACTCAAGTGCATCAAGTTGGTGTTTGGCAGATCCATCCCAGAGGTGAGCGCAGTACTCCATGCATGACCGAACTTGCGCTTTATATTGTACTGTACTATGCTTAATGAAATTCCATTGAGCCATTGAGGTGTCCAACAGACATTCACTAATAATATTATAGTAGAAAGTCTAGCCTTTAAACGTGCCTTCATTGCGCCACTTCTATGTTATTTTCTTGACTTTTCCCAGTCTATCACTTATTACAGTCCCTGAAAACTCTGCAAAACAATACCAACTACATTTTAGGTTACTTATCTAATGTTTACGGAGCTTGAAAACTAAAAAACAAAAATCGGTCCATTTGTAAAGACAAAAGCGATTAGGTAGCTCTGCTCCAAATTCCCCGAAGCTAAAAAGTAATAAACCTTTTTAGCGACATTAAAAAAAAGCGGAACCAAAGTGTTTTTTCGCCAAATTTTTATGGGTTATTAAAACAAATTAACGTCGCACAGTTTAGTTAAGAAAAAACGGAGAAATTTATTAGTTTCCTAAACAATAAAATTAGTTACTATCGCTATATCTAAATGGTTGCTGTGAAATACTGCCTACTACCGTACAGATGCGTCGTTAAGATATTTTCGGAGACACTGAAAAAAAACTGCAATTGTTGAGCTTTTGATTTTCTATTGCGAAATAAATACGACAAACAACTAGTTCAATGAGCAATGGAGAGGACTCTCGGAGTTTCCTTGCGTGATAGAATCAGAAATGTAGAGATCCGCAAGAGAACCGGAATTACCGACATAGCCCGAAGAATTGCCAAACCTAATTGGCAGTGGTAAGTACATGAAAACTTCTGGAGTGGTGACCGCGAACCGGAAGACGTTGCGTTGGAAGGCCTCCGACTAGATGGACCGATGAGCTGGTGAAGGTTGCGGGGATCCGCTAGATGCGAGACGCACGGAACCGGTCAATGTGGCGACACTTGGGCCTATGTGCAACAGTGGGCGTCTTTCGTCTGATATGATGATAAACTAGATTATGTACGCGCTTTGTTGTAGTCTAAAAAGTACCGGAAAAGCTTGGCTAGGTAAAGTGTGTCCGTAAAAGTGATATGCCACCAGGTATTTCATTAATTTTGTATTGTATGTAATTATTAATGTCATTAAGCGTGAAACCCATTAGATTTCAGTAGCCATTAGTTATTTATTACATATTGATGTTGCAAAAAAGGAACCCTTATTCACAGATCACTTCTTTGTCCGTCTGTCTGTGTGTCAAAAAAATTGTACACTGAAACGCCAGGAGATATCAAGTTGAAATTAATATGATATACTCAGGTTTGCAATCCCTTGCAGCTGTGAAATTAAACTTCTAAATCAACGCGATATATATCCGTTTATGTCGCATATTTGAGGAATCGTAAGGGAATCGAAACCTAGGGTACTTCCTGTTGACTAGAATCATGAAATTTGGCAAGAAGCAATGTCTTACAGCACAAGTAAAGGAAAAAGTCTAAAAACTGTAAATTTGTTACTGTAAAGTTCGGTGCTTTCATTGCTTATGAACTCAGTAATGTTACCTAATTATTTTGGTGAATGTAGTTGTTTACACGGAACCTTCGGTGCGCGAGTCCGACTGGCACCTGGCACCTTTTAAACGACTTACCAAAAAGGAGGAGGCTCTATGTTCGAATTTATGTATGTTTTTTTTTATATGTGTTCACCGATATCTCCGTCAATTGTGAACCGATTTTGAAAATTCTTTTGTTTGTATGAAAGAGTATGTTCCAAAATTGGTTCCATTTTAATTTGGTGAAGTTCTGATGAAGAACTTCGGAGATATACAACAGAACTCTTCAATAAATAACGGCAATCTCTCGGGATTGCTGCAATCGCATGTCTGTTTATTGTTTATACCATTTCCTAACATAACATCACGCCAATAGGCTCTAAAGGGGTACGCAGATGTGTACAGTTCACCTTAATTCACTCTCATTTCACCGGTTTTGTTCAGTTTCATGATATTCGGGTAATCTATTCTGGCATTATAGGTACCTTAACTTAACTACTTGCTAACTAAAAAGAGAAAAATAAAAAAAACCTATTTGGAACTTATTTGTAAAAAGTTGATTTTTTTAAAACATTTTCACATATTTTTTACCCTCGCACCTGTCGCCTTAAGAATCCTATCATATTCCTTTTATTTATTTAAATTCTAATTCGCATGGCGTGTCAAAAGTAGAAAATACCTAGTATAAACCCGTTCGCATGCTGCGGTACGGTGTCAACATGTAACCTCTACGGTACCCACCAAAAATATCTCTTTACGTGCAAGATAGAAACAAGAACTTCCCGGCTGTAACTTTTTCCAACATGTTGGTCAAATTAAATATTGTTTGCGGCCACACAAGTGAAGTCATAAAACATTCTGTAGGGGGTGGAGCGCCCGGGCTCTGCCCCACGCGCCAATACAAATGATATACACGTGCGGCATGTTTGTTGCTACTTTATGGTGCTTTTTGTGGGTAGCATTGAAATTGATACCTATGTTGATGTGGCCTAGTTGTAATAAAATATCTTTGTCTTTGATCTATTTAGTAGTAGTCTGAAACTTTCACGATTGGAATCTTCAAGTCCAATAAAGAGAAACTGATGTCGGTTATTACCAGTCGAGTTAGGGTTCAAGTTGGTTTGCCCGCAATGCAGAGATAGTTAGCGAAATTGGCGAAGCTAACTAGTGGAACTTTTCTATCAGATGCCTGCCATTTTCCTAACTTTGGGGTTGATTTCTCTCTCACTTTTTACAAGTGCAAAATTACCGGGTTTACTGCTTGATTCTGAATGTCATATGCCCGATGGCTAATTCCCCGTAGTCATCAGACTGAACGTCCGACATGCCGAAATTCCATATCATAGAGGTTTTTTTTTTTTTTTTTTCCTCAATTTCGAATAGCCATTAGATCGAGCGTACGTTTCGCCGAAACGCTATTTCAGCGATAGTAATATCCATCGAATGTCTATTGGCTCGACGTGCCTGTAATACAAAACCTATTTTACATAAAATATTCTAGAAGAGTAAAATAATAATAGATATTATAGTCCTAATAGAAATCTAGAATTCGAAACAACAAAACTGAAATCTAACAACCGATGAGTTTGGTAAGTTAGGGTTTTCTGGTTCCCACTGCTGGGACTAGGGCCTTCTCACTGTGAGAGGGGAATGGGCCGTAATCCAGCACACGGGCCTGTGCGGTTGGTGGATGTCACCAACCGCATCTCTTCTTCGATTTTTTGGTTCTACGACATACCGGTTTCCTCACGATGTTTTCCTTCACCATTTTGAGAGCACTGGTGATAAAATATTTATCACAAATTAAAGAGACTGAGAGCAGTGGTGGCCCAGTGGTATCGGCCGCGACTTACAAGTTGTAGGTCGTGGGTTCGAGCCCAGGCAGGCGCTTTACTTTGTGTAAATTATTTCATCACCACTGCTCTCAAAACGGTGAAGGAAAACATCGTGAGGAAACCGGCATGTTCTAGAACCAAAAATTCGAAGACATGTGACATCCACCAACCCGCACTAGGCCCGCGTGGTGGATTACGGCCCATTCCCTCTAACAGAGAGGAGGCCTGTGTCCCACAGCAGTGGGAACATTAATAGGCTGATGATGTGATGTGAAAGTGACTGCCTGGGCTCGAACCCACGACCTATAACTTGTAACCACCACCACTGCTTATATATCAGTGATATCATAATTACTACCTGTTCTTACTCTCTGCAAAAAAGAAAAACGATCATACAAATCGATTCTACATAAAACCGGAAACGCGTGCTTAATCCAACACCCCCAACAACCCAGTATCTAACGCACATGATCATCTTACATTCAAAAACAAGTAAAAATAAATAGACCCACCCTTAGCCCGTGGATCGGCGGCACAAAGAGAAGCGCACGAGTCCATATGTCGCGTGCCCTCGTTAGGGGGCTGTTTGAAAAAAGAATAGTTTTTTTTTTCTTTTTCTATTTTTCTTGGTAGCTATAGGACATAAGGGGTGATAGTTTGGATTAAATGTTTGAAGGTTAGGGTTAAAATGGGGTGAAATATATTCGCGGTTATTTTTTTTCAATTTGCTCAAATTTGGTCATGTTCTTTGTGTTGCATTTTTCGGGAAATGTTTTATTCATTTATTTTTATCTAAAATTACAAGTATTTTTTCAGTTCGTCAATACGATAAACTTGCTTACCATAACTTATCCAGCATGCATTTTATTTCATTCTAATATAGCAATCTGAAACACCTTAGAACGTTTCCATGGTTGGTTCATATTTTTTTCACTGAAACTCTCTGTCCCAAGAATGTTTTTGTTATTGGTTAATAAATTAAATCTTCAGGTCAATTTTACTTTGCAATTGTTAATCTCAAAAATAAACCTGAACGATGAAAAGTAAGTGGATACTAGATACGAACATCCTGCACAAGTGCACAGCCTACAAAACCTTGAAATCTTAAATCACAGAGGCCACAGATTCAAATAATGTTAAAAGGAAGCTATTTATTCCAACCTTTTTTCAGTACTTCTCAAAAATTATCATGGCAACAATCTTGTGTTAACCCCAAAATGGTTGAGTTTTACCCATAATCCATATGTTGTTTCGGAAACCGATTATCGTTCCAATATCCTGTTTATACATTCATTCGAATTTTGAATTTCGAATTATGTTCAAATTCGCGCCAAAGCCTACCCTACTTCCGGCGCTCGCGCACGTGTCTTCACCAAACAATACACTTTTTTGCGATACGACATTCAAATGATAGTACTACCAACTAATGAATCCTACTTCCATCCCTTTCTTTCCTACCCTACATCTTCTAAGTACGTACGAGACAGAAGATATGACAGTTGGCTTCGTATGGCGTCTGCCGCTACCATATGTTGCTTGAGGTTTCGAAAATTACCCACAGTTCATTTCCAAAATGGCGAATATTTACATCCGTCAGTTTTGTCTATTCATTACGGTTTGTATGACACGCGAACCTTAATCGGGATGACGGACCTTGTAAAATTGTGAGGGTTTCGAGAACTTGTTCGGTAGTGGAAGAATTTGTGTAAGTGCAAAGTAATTATTGGGATAATTACCACTTGAAAGAGACATTACTTCATGCTACAGGATTATTCTTTGGATGATGGTGACAGAGGACATTCATAAAGATTATTTTCTTTGAATTAGTATTCATAAATGATAAAAAAAAATTGAACATCTTCTCAGTTTTGATTACCTTTACAACAATATGGTCACCCAGGTATCTGCGACTGTGAGGAACTGTGCCAAAAACTTACGAAACTAATTGTCGTCAATAATGTTTTGGCACTGATTTTCTCAGTAATGTATCCTGGGTTAGAAAAGGCAATCCTTAGGCCCTGAAAACTGAAATTAACTGTTAAAAAATGGTAGAATTCGGGAGTTAAAATTAGTGAAAAAAAACCTCATTCAAATCAACAGAATTCTTCAAAACCCTATTTCTAATTTATTCTACTATTTGATCCATAACCAATCAAACGTAATGATGCCACCGAAACGTACAATTATTAACCCTTGAATGGCTCCGATCGAATTGAAAATTACCCGCTCGTGTCAATGCACAGTTATTGGTAAAAATAGAAAAAAAAGAATATAAGTTTTTTTGTTAAAAAGTGAAGGATTATTATAATTGATTACTTTTGTTTGTTTTCGTGACTTGATTGGCTACTTTTATTTTTTGTTTTAACCGTTTTAGAAGGCTGGCATTTTTGGACTTGTTTCGGTAACAAAAATGCAGTTTTCTAGTTATTTATTTTTTATAAGAGATCGGAGTGCGTTAAATTTCAGAATACGAATGCCGTCTTCTATAAAAAGTAACAAAAAAAGGCGCACCTGTTGAATAGGTGTTGCAAAATTAAATACTTGGTACTTATTTTAGTAATTAATCTACACTGAATCTACCAATTAAAAAAATTATAACAATCAGGTGTCTAGCACTGAGAACAAAAGCATTATACATATTTCCCTTTGGCTAGCCTTTAGTTTTAACAGATCATTTCCTGATCGGCACATCTTAACTTTTTTTGTAATGATTTCAAAGTTTACCCTTTAGTTAAATATGTATTCAGCAATCACAATAAAAAGGGTAACTTAACGTCTTTTAAACTACGTAAACTCTAGGGAGAAAGTTAAAAAAAGGCTATAATTTCGTAAACTTTAAACAAAATACTTTAATTTCGTAAAAAAGTATCATCAAGGTGAATAAAAAAGGTGATCAACTGGATCAAAGGTCCCGAATGTGGCTAAATAGTAGATCGTTATAGAACGAAGCGCGAACTAAGTATAGTTGACTAAACGGACGATAAACCCTTCGCCCTGTTTCGAGTCTGTAACAACGAAGTTTGATATGGTTTGCGTTTTGAGTAGGTTAAGAGAGACATGGAACTTTCAGTTTTACAGCTGTTAGTTAAGTTATGTTATGAATAATTCAATTATAATATTTAAAGGGGCTACAAGTATGTTCAATAAAAAATGTCCGAAGAGCAGAAATTACGATCGATTTATGCATTGTTTTATTTTAATTTTAGTGTTTATTCGAAAACTGAATTACTGAGCTATTTTATATAGTATTCTAATACCTATTAGAAAATATATTGAATAACTTAAAACCCAGTTTACACCTACGCCTTTTGTCTTTTTATAACAATCTTCCTTGACTTAACGTAAACGCAAACCCCAAAACCAAAGTTAACCCTGTTAAATCACTACCTCGAATCAAAAGTGGATGAAGTCATTTAGAAGCAAAAATCCCATGTTTGTTTAGCATTAAATATTATAATAGGGGCCTAAACGACCCGCCGATGGTAAATAAAGGGTTGACTCCGAATTTATTAAGTCAACATTTGGATGTTTTTTCGTCAAATATTTGGCTATTACATTTTTGATGTGTAAATAAATATAGCGAAGAGATTGGGTTGAATAAAATTGGTTTTACTGTTATTTTATAGTAAATCAGATTTTTTGTGGATAAATGAGATATTATATTATACTTTAATTTTTTGTTAACAATCAGAGTTTAAACCGAAAAGGAGAATATGGTGAAATAAATGTTGGTGCATTTTTTTTGTCATATATTGAAATCCAGTTTTAGTTGACCAAGAATGCACAAAACACTTTAAAGACAATAATACTTAATATTTACGCCAACCACTTACCACTGAAATGTCAGCGCCGAAATCAAAAGTGGCATAACTCAAAAAATGCCAAAATCCATCAATTTTCTGGACACGGTAGCGCGACATCCCGCAGTGTGGCTAGTGTCGGCTACCGCGGGGTTGCTACAATAAAAAAATCGATTGATTTGCAAAAAAAAATGGCGGACCTTTTCACTTTCTGAGCTTTCGATTTTGCACGCCCACTCAGCGGAAGCACCGTGATGTTGATATGCTTGGCGGTTTATTTTTTGTTGATGTTCGTCTACGTTGACGTAATTTTTTAAGAAATTGTTTTGTCAGCTTAGAAACTTATAGCCAGATATATATTACAACATTATTGAAAAGTCGTGCACTATAACCCCAGATAAGTCTGTTAAAACCTTCGATTGAGCTACGGACACTTATCACCCTGTCACTCATTAGCTGAAGTATAAACCATTCTTGTACAAGCTCACATTTGACTAATATCTCGTCTGATAGTAAGCGATGATGTTGCCGGCTAAGGAGCGAGCGCTTGCCTTGAATTAAATACCCCTCGATTCATTGCCACCAGGCAACTCTGACTCCAACAATAACTTAAAATTATTATGTTAACTAGCTTCTGCCAGCGGCTTCACCCGCGTGAAAAGTGTTTTATCAACCCAAAGGAACATTATACCGGGATGAAAAACATGAACATTATTCCAGTCTATAATCTATCTCTGTGCCAAATTTCATCCAGATCCGTTCAGCCGTTCTGGTGTGATTGAGTAACAAACATACATCCACACACACATCTATCCAAACTCTCACAATAGTATATAGTAAATTTAAAGAAGTTCTTTGTTTCGTTTTCCCCGACACGACACACAAATAATAAGCGGCGGCTGTTTCAAAAACACAAATGAAGTAATTATCAAGCACAGTGAGAATATTTGCAAATGACAAGCAATAAGGGTAATTTACAATGATATCTCCCACGATGCCGCGGAGAAGTCACAGGAAATCCTGATTAAATCATTATACAGATGTTGCTGATGTGTGACAATCAACGCTGCATTGTTAAATCTCCATCATTTCATCTTGTTGCTTGTAATGAGTCATTTGCAGAGATTTTTGCAGCAATGATCATGGTCATTTGTGTTAACCATAAAAGTTATAAGTAGTAATAAGTTCTGTCAGTTGCTTCTTCATTCGCAAGTCCCAAATTATCCCAAGGGAAAGGGCGAGAAAACGAATCCTAGTTAAAGATAATTATATTTGTGAAACAGAATTCGTGTTCTGTTTGATCCAAATCCATTGAGGATTTTACATTTAAAACATTCATACGGTTGGTACCAATAATAAAATACAAATAAAGAAAAAGAGTTTATGTGCAGTATTTTCATTTGCAAGACAATAGAAAGTTAACTTGATCATAGAGCCTCATACCACCTACAACGTAAATGTCTCGGTAGGTGGCTTTGATCGAGCCACAATTAAGGCAAATTCTTACATAAAAATAAGTCAATTAATAAAAAAAAATCCCAATCAATTGAATAAAAAACCTTTTTTAACTTTGGCAACCACGAATAATGACACCGCGGGCCGTCCGCGTTCATTTTGAATTTCGAACAATGGCGTCCAACAGTTCGCGCCCAAAGAATGACATTTAAAGAAAAATAGATAAATTAGAAAAAAAATACTTTTATACTTATGCCAGTTCTGACACGGGCTACCGAATTTACAGGTCAATTACTTATAGAATTTTAATTAAATTAATGGGCAGAGTGGTGTCGATTTGAAAGACTTTCTATAATTATATAATATATAAGTTGAATTTGGAAATTAATGACTAGAGATTTCAGAAAAAAAAAAACAAATTTAATCAACTTATTATACTTAGCTATTCGTGTAAATTATTTCGTCAACACTCTAAAAACGGTGAAAGACTGATGATGAGTTAGCTATTTAAAGATAAGTCTCTCACTTCTCTAAGCTCTGCTCATCCTCCGAGACATAAGAATAAAACCTATTTCAGAAGCATGTACAGGATATGAAATTAACGTACAGAAAAAGAAAACTACTGCTTTGGCAACACGTCAGAAATAAGTGACATTTCCACAGGAAAGAGAAAATGAAAAATGCACCCAATCTCATAAAAAAACAATAATATTATAATTCATATAATGTAATGCAGGATTCACAAAGAAACCTTGACCGTGCCAATGTCGACACGTGTTAGGGGCTATCTGAAAGTTTACAGTAAGTAGTTCCAGAGACTCCTCAATATCAGTTTTCTTTGCCATTTGGGGGTATGCGGAACAGGGTGTAAAGTCCCACAAACCTCCATAGAAAAGGCAGGATCCTTCGACCAGACGGGTGTTGTCTGGTCCGCGCAACTGCCCAACGGTTATTGTCGGACTGTTGTATGTGTTCAAATCGCGGCGAAAACTGCTTGATTTTTGTGAGGTCATGTCATTAGTTCGTAAGTGGCGGCGTTGGTGCCGCTACACCCTCATCCACTCGTGATCTATCCACACCTACCTAGCTTATCCCCAATTACGTTGTGCTCGGCTTCCGGTCCAGCAAGATGGAGCTGAATTCCAGTTTTACATTGAGCGACTGCCTTTTGGCAAGACTGGGTCACCAAAAGACAAGTTATTCTTAAGGAGCGTCCTCACTGGGAGCATTATTTCGTGAGCATTTGTAAACAAGCAATCGTAGGCGAGCAACAAATGCTTCCCAGCGAGTCCAGCATTCACTTTCGAGCAAAACTATGAACGCTCGAGTCGAACAAACCCTTGCGAGCTTGGCGCATTCAAATACGATCTCGATAAATGTCATTCATTTCTAACACGATAATACGATTGACACAAGAAGGTCACAAACACTTAAGATCAAGGAACTGTTCCTTGCTTTACAAGTGGCCAGCCATATTCCTACATACATACTTATTACTTATTCATTTCATTATCTGAGGACTCGCTTTCGAGCGTTTTATTTGCCTGAACATTCGAATGCAAGCCGTTTCCGCGAAAATCGTTGCGACGTCCACACCGGCCGAAGTTCGCACTTGCGTGTAAGCTTTGTAACGCTCGGCTCAACGTCCACAACACTCGAATATTCGACGTCGAATGCTCATTACACGTATATGCTCTCAGTGAGGACGTTCCTTTACCCGAAAGCCTGCAAGATACGCGCGAAAAACATTACCCTTCTTGGGTTAGGTTTTTCGCTCGTATCTTGCATGTATGTAAATTTGTTTGTATATTTCTTTATTACCTCATATCTTTCAAACCGCTAGACAGATTTTTATAATTAAGACAGCGTTTGATAGGCCTTGACCGCCCAAGTGTTCTTAGATAAAAGACGTTAATCAAAAAAACGTGTAAATAAAACCTCAAAAAAATTTAATAAAATCAAACGGCCCGACTGTTTAAGCGAACTAAAATGATGGGGTTTTTGAATTTTATTAATTTTTTGAGTTTTTATGGAGAAACACACGTTATAATTATCCTCTTCACAAGGTGCTGTCCTGTGTGGGAGGCTTATTCTTAGTTTTTATTCGTTTTCATTCGAGTAGATGGCGTCCGAGGTATCAAGGGAGTGCAATGAACTGGTTACCAACAGTCAGTTCGGGCGAGTGCTGTACGACCAGACACCCGAACTGATACCTCTCTCTTCCGAAGTCTTCGCCAGGTCTTCCGCGGAATCCGATGTAAGAATACAAACTAAATACTCTATATCTAGAATATAAACTCGACACCTTTTTCCAATGGGGGAAGGCAGACACTACAAACCACCTGCTACAATCCTCACTACCCATTTTGTTTCGTTTATGTTCATATACGTTAACATCTGGGTCATACATCCACATTGACTGGTCCCGTGCATCCCACATCCAGCGGATCCCCGCAATCTTCAGTCGGTCATCGGTTCACCTGGTGAAAGTTCTTCCAATGCAACGTTTTCCGCCGGTTCACGGTCGCCACTCCAGAACTTTTCTGCTTTATCGGCCATCCGTTCTGCGAGCAATGTGACCTGCCCACTGCCATTTAAGTTTGGCAAACGAGCAATATTTGTATATACATATATATATATATATATATATATATATATATATATATATGTATATATATTTGTAACCGCGTTCTCGAAAACGGCTCTAACGATTTAGATGAAAATTTCTGAAAACAAATATTTTCTGTATTCTCACCCGAGCAGAGCTCCGGCGCTCAGGTACTAAAAATTTATAACCATAATGACTATCGTTTCCTTACAACTTTTCAGTCATGGGTGAAACCTTCCTCTGATACACTAATCAACAAAAAATGGAGGCGGTTTTCAAGTCAACCTATACATTTATATATATATATCTTATTTTAAATCTATAAAGACTTCAGCTTACGTTGTTTAAATTAATCATTAAATCTGCCTAGCCTTTTCCCAACTATATTGGGGTCGGCTTCCAGTCTTACCGGATTTAGATGAGTACCAGTGTTTTACATAGAGCGACTGCCTATCTGACCTCCACAACCCAGTAACTGGGTAACACGGTACCCCTTGGCAAGACTGGTGTCTGATCTCAAGCTTCTGACTACCCGAAACGACTGTCAAAGATGTTCAAATGACAGCCGGGACCAAAAGCTTAACGTGCTTTCCGATGCACGGAGGAAGCTCGGTATGTTGAAATGGTCACCCATCCACGGACCGACCTCGTCAAGCGTTGCCTTGTTTACCTTGTTTAAATTAATGAGGAAGCGTATTTAACCAAACTCCTTTCCCTACAGAATGCTGAAGCAGGCTCGTGTTATACCCTAGCTTCTGATGACAGCCGGTACAACGATGAGACAAGGAGACCCAGCAGTACCACTGAGGATACTGGCGTTCAGAACAGCAGGTATTATAAAAAAAGCGCCGAAGGTGCGAGTCGGACTCAAGCACGAAGGGTTCCGTACCATTATCGCAAAAAACGGCAGTTTGTTGTATGGGAGCCCCACTTAAATATTTATTTTATTCTACTTTTAGTATTTGTTGTTATAGCGGCAACAGAAATACAACATCTGTGAAAATTTCAACTGTCTAGCTATCACAGTTCATGAGATACAGCCTGATGACAGACGGACAAACAGACACCGGCAAAGCTTTAAAGGCACTTAGTTGAAGCTTTTGAACGGGCACGACTTTCAGTAAAAAAACAATAAGAAAAAAATACCGGTCAAGTGCGAATGCGCACAGAGGGTTCCGTATAAACAGCTACATTCACCAAAATAAATAGGTTACATTACTAACGTTCATAATAAAAGCACCAAACATTTCTCTAGAGAAGAGACAAAATTAACTTTTCCGTTCGAAAGCTGTTGTCTCCATAAATCAACGTATTTTTTTTAAATTTTCAAAATACATTTTATAAGTTAGTCGACTATTACTCGTAAATTTGTAAAGCTTATTAAGCTGTGATAGTTTTCCTTTTAATTTCGTTATATATACTACTGCTGTGATTTTTCACATATCCAAAAGCAACCATTTAGCTAGCAAGGGACACTTGACTCCAACAAAAATTAGCCATTTAAAGCTTAATTTTACGCAAACGGATCCCTTTTAAAAATGGTTTTCACAGACCCGTAATATTTTTGAATGGTCTATCCAACGTTACCCCACATCATGGGATACACGAGAAAAAAAACATCCCCACTTTACGTGTAGGTACCATAAAAAAACATGTTTTATTTATGGTTTACCACTTTGTCGGCGTGATTAATATGTATATCCATGCCAAATTATAGCTTTCTAGTACTAAGATTCTTTGAGCTAAGCTGAGGACAGACAGACGGACATGGCGAAACCATAAGGGTTCTTTTTTGAATACGGAATCCTAAAAAGTATGGTTACCTTAACCTCGAGCTAGATACTTGACTGTTAATGTGGCAAGTGGAGAACTGCGAAGTAACGCAACATATAAGAGATCCATGTCTGTTTGGTTTTAAAGTTGCATGATTGAAAATGCTATGATATCTACCATAGGGTTTAAAATACGATGCATTATCATGAGGTGCCATTAATGTCATCAGATTTCTTCAATCTCTGCCCTTAAGGCTCGGCTTACAAGGCCCCGTATCTTACCGTATTAAGAATCTGCCTTCTGCCCAAGCGGCGAAGCTATTATCACAAAAAGTTTGAAACTTGGAGAAGCAAAAATTTTGAACTGCGATTGTTGCAAATCTTATGACTTAAGACCATTGACATAAAGTACAAATTACAATGTTTTGTTTCCAGTGTAGCAGTAGCACAGCGCGCAACCCTGGCGCCCTCTAACTCTCTGGATCGCACTGGACTAATGTACGTCATGGCAATGCTAATGCCACTTGTCAGTGTCAACACCTTGGATTTTGAGTGGAGGTGCACCCCGAGGTAAATTGAATTTTATTGTAAACTGCTTAGGGTCAACTTTTAAACAACAGTCTGATAATCATTTGTGATCTTTAAATACTGTGATATTAGGTGGTACTCAGAAAAATAATAGGGTGCAGTTTAATGTGAAATTATCAAAATCTCACTTAAAAACCCAAACATTTTCTTAAAAAGAAAAAAAAAAGCATAATAAAACTCGCTCTTACTGCCATCTGTGAACGTTTTGTGGAATCACTTAAAATAGGAACAAGCAACATGAAGGGAATGTTGTTGCGTCTCTGCTACGCTACGTAGTACTGCAAAAGATCCATAGATGGCGTTCAACGTGGCATTTTTGCAATTAATTTTAATATAATTATTATTGTATCATGTTAATAATGCAAGTATTTTGTTAATTGTATGTTGTACATAGTTGTGAATATAAATGGGAATAGACCCATTGAAGCGTGTGTGTTTATTTTAATACCACGCTAGTGTGGGTTTATATCCTGCCTACAGCCTGTACTGTAGTATTATATTATCTGTGCCCTGGCATTTTACTACCGTAGCCGTACTTAAAATAATGTCATGGCATGCCATGTTATTTAAATACATTGTTCAAAAGACTTATGCAAGGCTGAAAACTGTATATAAAAACCCTTTAGTACTTATTTTTACCAAAGATGAAGCTAAAACAAGAGGTAGGCAGCAGGCAGCGGGTGAGCGCGTGCTTATTTACCTAAGCTTCACATTTGTTCACAAGAAATAATACTACAGTCATGTCTTTCTGAAAGAAGCTGGCCAAGTGCGAGCCGGACTCGCGCACGAAGGGTTTCGTACCATTATCGCAAAAACGTCAAAAATATCACGTTTGTTGTATGGGAGCCCCACTTAAAAATGTAATTTGTTCTGTTTTTAGTATTTGTTGTTATAGCGAAACAACAGAAATACAACATCTATGAAAATTTCAATTGCCTAGCTATCACGGTTCATGAGATACAGCCTGGTGACAGACAGACAGACAGACAGGCGGACAGTGGAGTCTTAGTAATAGGGATCAGTTTTTACCCTTTGGGTACGGAACCTTAAAAAATACAATACTAAAAAATACCGAAAATATTCGTTTGTGTATCTATCTGAAAGTAGTCCAGTGATCGGATTGAATAATTTGTTGTTTTTAATGTTTTATAGGTTATATTTATTTATCGCGCTCGCCGCTTTACAAGGAGCTAAAATAAGATTATTTTAGTAATTCCGAGATGCCGTTTTTGGGTAACTCAGTATCGGAATTGAAATATAGGAAATTTCGTTCCGAGATTCCGATATTACGAGATTCTGATATTCAGGCCCGCCGCTAGCTATTAGAACGCCCGTGTGCAATACCGATTATACCGCCCCTGTTTATCTACGACTACCCACGCTGAGCTTGTCAGAAAGGCTGTTTATTGTTGTATCATAAGGGTGTGATAAAAGAAAAGAATAATGAAGAAAAATATTTATTTTTGTTTACTTAAGTGTAAAACCGTATAAATTGTTACCTAAAGGGGCGTGACCGTAAGCTCTTAGAGTAAGGTTATTTTGAGTGTATATAAGGGACAGATGTATATGACTTGTATACATCTGTCACTTACGCGATCTCAAAATAACCTTACTCTAAGAGCTTATGGTCACACCCCAGAAATCGAACTCTTCTCGCCTTTATATGTGCGAAATCTGCTATCAATTTTCTTGTATCCAAGCTGTCTAAAACTTCATGTTCAATTGAAACTATAGCTAAATTACTTAACATTTATTGGAGCATTGTTGATCTTAAATAGTTTTTAACTTTAAAAAGGTTCTTTCACCAGATGCAACTGAAACCGGCAATATAATATGTAAAATTCTAAGCGCTATTGTGTTCGAGATGAAAAAATATCTAAATGTGTTCGGAAACGTTTAAATCAAGTCATTAGTAAAAAGATAATGCAATAGGGTTTGTGGTTCATTAGACTGGTTTTCTGGAAAATGCAACTTTAAAACAATGAGTTGAAACAATGAGTGTGAGTGAGTGTGTGTGTGTGTGTGTGTTGAATGTTTGAACCAATGAGTTGAGTGTGTTGAGTTGAAATCTTTACAATGTTTCAATAATTCATCATTGGAGTAATTAAATAAGTTATTGCTGCAAAAGCCAAATATGACGGTAAATGTTTTTAACTCCTTGAATCTATCCTTTAAAGAAGTTTATGTCTTTGTATTTGATTTTGGGGTCTAGTAAAACTTCATCACTATGTTCATATTGAAATTGTATTGGTTTTCTTGTTGGACGAATTGTATTTATTGGTGGGGAATGTGCTTCTACGTTGAGTTCATGAGCCATATTGGTAGCTTCTTCTAACACCATTTCACAGTGCTTATCCGTGCGATATTTTGTGAAATTATCACTCAACTTATTTAACAAGTCCATGCAGATTTGTTTATTCATTGTGGGGTTATGCATCATTTTGGTCAGAGCATTAATTTCGTTTAAAATATCAAACCAAATTACGACCGAGCAAATAAATCTGTAATTTTGAATATTCAAAGCAAGCGAATGAGCTTTGTGAGATGTAGTACAAACCCATTCCGAAGAATTTTCAGATATTTCCAGCAAAGCATCAAATATTTTTTCGAGATGATACCGTAATGGTTTACCTGCATCGATTCTGCTAGACCATCGCGTGGCACTTAGCAAATAATCGACCGTCTTTTTGAAGATGATAAAAAGAAAACGAAAATTTCTTGAATTATATTAAAGATATTCACAGTTTTGTGCGAGATATTTGCTGCATCATTTACTACCAAATTAAGGTGGGGTTGATATTATGACAATGACTTTGAATATTACGTGATGGATCCCTAGATTTACCGCCCCCTGGACGTGTCGCCCGCGTGCGGTGCAGGCCTTGCACGCCCGCTTATAGCGGGCCTGCTGATATTCATGCCCTAGCGACAACTTACCCTCAAGAGAGCCGCCTGCATAAAACAATGTGTTTTTTTATTTGTTCTCTGTTAGAATATTTTCACACTGGAAAAACAAATCCTAATCCAAAAAATATTCTATCCTTTACAGTGCCATACTACACGCCTCAGAAATAGCACTGGGCCAACTGTCCCGGTTCATCGTACGACTCCAAGCCTACGTTCGCCAGTTAGCCCACGACCAGCTAGCCAGGGACCTCTTCGCCACAGCCATGGATATCGTCCTCGTGATCTACGCCATCGGTTTCCTCTTCCTCTCATTGTACCAGGCGTCCATCTTTGCTTGAAGGTCAATTTTTGAAACAGTGAAGTCAAAACGCAGTGTGTTGTAGAATTTATTACCCAGTGAGTTTTCCGTCAATAAATATTGGGTGCAAAAATTATGTTTTTTTTTTAACGACAATATCAATAGCATGCAAATTACTTTCGGCTAATATTACGAATGGGAAATATTCCAAAGTTTGTAGATTTGGATTATTCACAAGTTAACTGTTTAAATGAATTGGTACATAAGCAGCCATTGTTTAGGCCTGGATTATGACAACATTTTCGTAAATTAATGTTTTTGATTAAGGTATAAATAATGTAGACAAGAGGTGACCAAAGATAAGAGGATTGAATTATTGTGGGAGGGATGCAAATAAGCAGTCATCTCACTTTCTTCTTTTCTGTTATGAATTTAATATATAGGTATATGTTTATTATATTCAATATATATGTACGTTTATTTTACCAATTTTAGCATGTTAATAACTGGTTTTTTAAATATTTAACAATGCATCTGCCATGTTGTCTCTTCACCATCTTTGGTTGACTGGTAGAGAATGCCTAAGGCATTAAGTCCGCCTTTGTAGCATTTGTGCATGAAGTCTTTGGTTTTGTTTAGTAAGGGTATGATATACCCCTCTTGAGGGTAGAGGACATCCATGAGGATTTCTATACGATATAAACATTTACTGTTTATTATATATTACTGTACATACCAGGTTGCCTGGAAGAGATCGCGGAATGCGATAAGGCAGTCCATTGTATGTGTATTAGATTTAAGTGTATTTTTCATTAATGTAGGGTAAACGGTATAGTTATTGGCCAGTTAAGCTACCTCAAGACGCTATTTATGATATAAAAAAATATAAAACGGATAAATTTAAAGGAAATATTTTTTTAAATATACAACATTAAAGTATTTATTCAATGGTATGGCTTGCATACTCCTTTTTCATAAACTTTTATTAATAAAATCTACATAAAGATACAAATATAGAAATAACAGTTATTGGCCACCATAATCACAGTAATTGGCCATGTAATCTTACAGTTATTGGCCATAGAAAACAAAATAATTATTAATATTCAAAAACAAAAACTACTAATTAAAAATGTTCTAATCATCAGAAGGCTCGGAATCATCGTTAATTGCGTAACTTTTCTGGCATATAAAATCAACAAATTCGTTAGCATCCGGGATATTTTCTCGATGATTATTGGGTATACAGTGATTAGCCATTCCTTGAGATTATTGAGTAGCCATTCCTTGATGGAATCTTCTTTTTTATGAGTCAAATAAGGCGTCGGTCCAAACTCCGATTTAAAGTGGGATTATTAAGTTTAAATTGTAAAGTTGCCCTGGTAATATTATATTTTTTCTCAACTGCTCTCAAAGACTTTTTTATTCTGATTTTTATCTAACACCCCCTCTAGGGCTTCTTTGGCGTACTGAGGTCTTTTTGGCATGATTATTTTTTAATTTAACCTGATAGAACAGAAAAATAAGCATGAGTGATCTTGTCCAAAATAAAAATATTATAGTTATTGGCCTCCTTTTTTGTATTGAAAATTATTCCAGACTTCATAGTACTTGGCCTAGGCCAATAACTGTTTACACAGCCCTAAAATTAGTGACAAACGAATATGATGCCTAATATAACAATCGGTAAAGATTTAATTCACTATAAACGCATTTTGTTTTGGATAAAATGAATATAGTTATTGGCATAGGTGGCCAATTACTGTAATGTTATTTAAATTATTGGTGCAGTAATTGGCCACTACATTTTTAAAGTTTATGTTATGATTTTGTCATTTTACCCTTCAAATACGCGTAGTATGCATTTCACTCTATATATTTTACAGATTTTTAATCACTGAACTATGTAAATTTACTTCAAAATATCACATCCTAAAATTGTATGAACTTAACATTTTTTAAACAAACTTACCCGTTTTCGATACCACCACGAAAAAATTACAGGCTACCAAAGAACGAATATATCTAGCGGTGTTTTGACGAAACTTTTAGACAGTCAACAATTGTGTTGCCTTAATGCATTTTAATATTTACCATTTAGTAATGTGGGTTGCTAGTTTTTCAATACCGCTGGTGAAATGGCTAATAACTATATAGGGGCCAATAACTATACCGTTTCCCCTATTTTATGGTGTACAATAAAGCATATAATAAATAAATAAACAAACTGTCAGAAAACATACAAAGACTAGCAAATGTAGGTACCTATAATACTTTTACTAAGGTTCCAGATCTTAAAGTACAGCTCTTCAAATATAGCAAGTAAAAAAAAATGTGGCATATCCTAATGATGTGTTCCGTATATAATATTCTTATAAAGGAAAACGGTAATGTTTCATACAGTTCTAGTCATAGCTGATTTAATGATGTCATAGATTATCATTATTTTATAATTAACGTTTCAAATTACCATTTAAATATTTACGAGTATATATATGGTAGGCAATTTTAAATTGAAGAATAAACAGCTAAATTATGTCTTTTTAATTAATATTTTCAGAAGAAACGGAATGATAAGATATGTTCTTTAGACCTATTCAAGAGCATCTTTGGTACAAAACAACTATTGCTAATTGTTATTCCGTTTGGAGTTAGTGAGCTCAATAGGGTTTTAAGGATGGGACTTTAGATTTACAAAAAGCGATATTGGCTACAGTATTGCACAGAGAAACATTATGTATACGTATTATTGCATATATAATATTGCAATAAGTAAAAGTTACTCCTACTCAATTACTTTCTACGTACTCACAAAATATAAAACATTGATTTTTATTTTTTTCTGATTATTGTTTAATAAGTGTTTATCGACTGAGGCAATTTCTCGTGTGAATTTAAATAGTCCTAGAAATCAATATGGAAGCATAGATAACATTGACATATGAAAAAGTACGAGGATGCTCCGCCTTTAGAACCCTTTGAAAACCGGAGTCCGGAATACGATAATCATGAAGTCCATCAGCTGAAAAATGGCTTTCAGTAAAATTTACCTTTACTAACATTTTCTATCTTCATTCATTGACAGTTTTCTGAGAGGGACAGCGCGAACGCAGTCCCTCACTACCAAAAATTACGCGTCCGAGATATCCACATTAGGGATATTCGCAAAGGTCAACCCAACCGCAGTGCAATGGTAGGCCTCGCCCTGGGGGAACCGCCTTCTTGATCACGGTGTCCCCTACGCCAGGTAAGTATGAATTCGCTACAGTACCGCGCGAGGGTCATTCAACGGCGGAGAATCTTAACACCGCGATTCAGAAAATGGCTCAAACGGTACAGCGGCATCTAGTTACAAAGTTGGAACTATACTGTGACGTCAGAAGCAGGGGTGAGGGTGAATACTTTGAGGGGTGAATAACAATACTACTCGTAGAAGATCCCAGACACAATAATACGACAAGATTGTTATAGTTTTGTAAATTTTCATATTCATGTCCCATTTATGACACGTTTAGAATTAGGTTCTTCAAATTTAGAGATAATCCTATAAATGATGAAACATCTTACAGCTTTTTAATCATGCATGAATAATATGAACACGGTTAATAAGAATTTCCAGAGACCCAATCAAAGAAACATTGCTAATGCAATGTCTTATCTTCGTAATAAGACTAATAGACTAATAATCTTCTTTAAGCTAGAATTTTATGACTATATCGAGTTATTTTTGCTTTTCCCCACGAGTACATAAATAGAAAAAGGCAGCAGTACACTTGAAATAAACTGCATTGCGAGCCTAAAAGCGACAGCCAGTTTTACACACTTTTTATTTATAAGCTCTTCTATTCTGAATGTTCCATTTAATTTAGTATTTCTCTTGGCAAAGGCCTCCTCTAGCTGTTTCCATTGTACACTTACTCGTGTGTTATTTTTTTTTGATCTTATCTCGTAAAATGGATATCTATAAAATGTATTTCGCACTCGTACAAATATGGCAGTGGACTTATACAATCAGGTTGCAGCCAATAACGTCGTTTGCTATACGTGGTCATTTCTCATTGCAGTCTCTCGGCTCTATAACGACTAATGACCTCACCTTCGGCTCGGCTAATCCGCTTTAGCTCACTCAACTGCAATGACAAAGTTTGTCCACTTGTATCAAAATGTTCTAAGTGTCACAGCGGATTTTTGTGTCTCTGAAGTTAGTTCTGCGAACCATTGCGCCAGAAACAGTTTGTCATAGAGTATACTGAGCGAGATTGGACGATGCGACAAACGTAAGCGAGTGAAAGAGGCAGTTATACAATGCTAACGTCTACTTCAACATTGACTCAAAAATTGCAACTGCACAGTTTTGCAGCCAACTTCAAAGACATAAAGATCCGCGGTGAGTACTATAATACTGCAACATAACATAACATGATATTGTAATACTGAATGGTAAGCCCATTTAGTAATAAACAAAATATTTTACCTCGATCTCGCCTGAGGGCAAACGTAGTACGGGAGAATAACTCACGCATAGTAAACTACTACATCATCGCCTCTATTTACCATAAAATGAATAGAAAAGCAAACAAAACCTATATAATAAATCACACTAGACATGAATGCTATAACTGGGTCAGATCTTCATGCAATCATGATGAAGGCAACTCATGACGAACTGGATTCCTTCGAAGATGTGCACGCTGAATATTTTCAACATTACTAACTGGATTCGTAACAAAGTAAACACTATGGCAATCACGCAGCCTGAAGGATTTTGTTAGGGCTGTCACTTAATAATAACCCAGAAACATAAATGTGAAATAGGGAGCCAAGTTCAATACTAACAATATGCGTGGTTGCTGACTACGCCGACAAAAGAATTGGGATCTAAATTGGTGCCAAGTTCTGTATCCTGCAATTTATTTACAAGAACATAAAACATTCTAAAATAAATTTAAAAACAAACATTTCTTGCTTTTTCTGCTGCAAAAATATTTGCTATTTTTATTTGAAAATTCGAATTTAATTACAGCAGATAACTTAGGATAAATTGTAGTTCAAGATTTGACAGTTAGTAGATAACTTAGGATAAATTGTAGTTCAAGATTTGACAGTTAGTAGATAACTTAGGATAAATTGTAGCTCAAGATTTGACAGTTTGTAGATAACTTAGGATAAATTGTAGCTCAAGATTTGACAGTTAGTAGATAACTTAGGATAAATTGTACTTCAAGATTTGACAGTTAGTAGATAACTTATGATAAATTGTAGTTCAAGATTTGACAGTTAGTAGATAACTTAGGATAAATTGTAGCTCAGGATTTGACAGTTAGTAGATAACTTAGGATAAATTGTAGTTTAAGATTTGACAGTTAGTAGATAACTTAGGATAAATTGTACTTCAAGATTTGACAGTTAGTAGATAACTTATGATAAATTGTAGTTCAAGATTTGACAGTTAGTAGATAACTTAGGATAAATTGTAGCTCAAGATTTGACAGTTTGTAGATAACTTAGGATAAATTGTAGCTCAAGATTTGACAGTTAGTAGATAACTTAGGATAAATTGTAGTTCAAGATTTGACAGTTTTGGTCTATAGGTCAGTCAGAGATAAAAATGTCGATTTTTGGACGTTAATATCTAAATAACCGTTTGAATTATATTTATGATATTTTGGTTTATAGTTCATTTTAGGGATTTTAATACATAAACGGAATTCTATTTAACATAAACACATGAAGTGTTTATGTTAAATAGATTTTGAGTTATTAAGATGGGAAAACTGGCTCCAAATGGTTCGTGTAATATTACACTCAGCTGCTGCGTCGCCAGTTCCTTTTTTGCTTGAACTTGGCTTGACACGCTGCCGCGTGTCTATCTTAATATATATAAATCTCGTGTCACAATGTTTGTCCTCAATGGACTCCTAAACCACTTAACCGATTATAATAAAATTCGCACACCATGTGCAGTTCGATCCAACTCGAGAGATAGGGTAGTGTAGGGTAGGGTAGGTAGGGTACGTAGGGTAGGTAGGGTACGTAGGGTAGGTAGGGTAGGTAGGGTAGGTAGGGTAGGTAGGGTAGGTAGAGTAGGTAGGGTAGGTAGGGTAGGGTAGGGTAGGTAGGGTAGGGTAGGGTAGGGTAGGGTAGGGTAGGGTAGGGTAGGGTAGGGTAGGGTAGGGTAGGTAGTTAGGGTAGGGTAGGGTAGGGTAGGGTAGGGTAGGTAGTTAGGGTAGGGTAGGTAGGGTAGGTAGGGTAGGTAGGGTAGGTAGGGTAGGTAGGGTAGGTAGGGTAGGTAGGGTAGGTAGGGTAGGTAGGGTAGGTAGGGTAGGTAGGGTAGGTAGGGTAGGTAGGGTAGGTAGGGTAGGTAGGGTAGGTAGGGTAGGTAGGGTAGGTAGGGTAGGTAGGGTAGGTAGGGTAGGTAGGGTAGGTAGGGTAGGTAGGGTAGGTAGGGTAGGTAGGGTAGGTAGGGTAGGTAGGGTAGGTAGGGTAGGTAGGGTAGGTAGGGTAGGGTAGGTAGGGTAGGGTAGGTTTTTTTTTTTTTTTTTTTTTTTTTTTTTTTTTTTTTTTTTTTTTTTTTTTTTTTTTTTAAATACTAATCCCGCTCAACAAAGTTGGCGCCTATTCTGTGCAAATTCTTTCATTCCATTCCTCTTTCATGCCTCTCGTACTTTCATTCTTCATACCATGGTTCTTCTTGCATACGTCTTCTTGTATACAGTGGGTGGGACTCCCACTTTGTTTGATTACTTAAAGGCAACTTTATTTATTTAGTGTAAGGTTAAAAGAAAAAGTGCTACATATACAAGAATACAAAAAAGTGCTGTTGATCACAGTAAAATATGCAAAAAGTGCTGCAGATCACAGGTAAGGTACAGAAGTGCTGTTTATGA
The DNA here is from genome assembly GCA_945859665.1 of Anorthoa munda. Lineage (NCBI taxonomy): Eukaryota > Metazoa > Arthropoda > Insecta > Lepidoptera > Noctuidae > Anorthoa > Anorthoa munda. The sequence goes on along the minus strand of OX243901.1, from coordinate 3,035,734 downwards.
CAGGGAATATCACAATATAAATAATGCCTTACATTTAGGGATGAGAAGCACAACAGTGCTTTTCACCATACAGACAATCTGTTTTCTTAGGTACTACCCCAGTGCAGGGTTCGTCATTGCAGTTTTGTGCGTGCTATTCTATGCTTCTTACAAATATTCTTATAATACTAGTGAAGCATAGTGCTGCTTCAACTTCGGTTTCGTGCAATGACGGTGGAGGCCACATTAACACAGTACACCAGGAACTTTTCCCTGTGTTGCTTACTCATGAGCCCATGCAGGCTCTCCTTCGTCAGTCTCCTGTCCAGCTCACATTCGAGTTGGTAGCGTTCCCTGATAAATAACGGGCAATCTACAAGTATGTGCTGGACAGTCTCTGCCACGCCTGGGTCGCAGACGCACGATGGGTTATCCTTACACTTGAAACGATTCAAGTATTCAGAGAACCCGCCGTGCCCCGTCAAAACCTGCGTGAGAACGCCTGTGGGCCGCACCTGTTTTATAATACGGAAAGCCGCTATGGCATCCGGAAGAAACATTTTCGTCACAGAAGCTGTCTCGCCCGACACATATCTTCGGTTCCATTCATCAAGCGATTCCAAACGGATCTGTCGCTTGATAAATGATACCGGACACTGGTCGTAGTCCGGCTTCCTCCGTAACGACAATGCTGCCTTCTTTGCCAACTCGTCCGCTCGCTCATTCCCCGGCAGGCCCGCGTGGGCCTTGATCCAGAACAAAGACACAGCTTTGCTCTGGCCCAGGGCTTGAGCCAAATTGGCGCGCGCGCGAACTGCCAGGGGATGGAGAGAGCCATGGCTTGCAAGCGTCTGCAATGCTGACATTGAGTCACTGTACAAACCATAGCTCGTCTCTTGCCGCGTAAGGATCACGTCCGTCGCTTTGCAGATGGCCAGGAGTTCCGCCTGGTAGACTGTGCAGTACGCGGCTAAGCTAAGTTTGAGGTTCCGGACTTCGCCTTCATTATCCCAAATGGATAATGCGGCCCCGACCTTCCCCTCAATCTTGCTGCCGTCGGTGAAGATTCGCACCGCCTGCACATTGTTGCTGTCTAGCAACTGTTGGTCTGTCAGGCACATGAACTCCAGGGGCATCTGTGTAGCTGGATGAGGAGCCTCTGCAAACCTTACCGCACCTTCGATCTCCCTATCTCCTGGCACAAACCGGGATGGCCCTCTCCTCGCTTCATACAGGGCGGCTGCCTCCTGTATGCGCAGATCTAGAGGTAGTATTCCGGAAAGTACCAGTGCCGAGTTCAGGGAGACAGTACGGTAAGATTTACAGATCTTCTGGACGAATCCTCTTTGGACCGAGCCTAGCTTCTTCCGTATTCCCAGCTTCTTCGTAGCGGGAGCCCAGGCTGCGGCCGCGTACGTTATTATGGGCTCAATCATAGCAGTGTAGATTGTGTGTATGATCTGTGCGTCCAATCCCCAACTCACTTTAGCGGCGCGGGACAGCTGCTTATAAATGTTAACTGCCCTCCTGCAGACGTTCGCGGTGTGCTCGTTGAAGGTGAGCTTCTCGTCTATGGTTAGACCCAACAACTTCATCTTCTTAACCATACCAATGTCGACCCCGGCCATGCTCAACCTTGGGGTATCATACTTGCGCTTGTTGGTTACGACCATCGCACAGGTTTTGTGCGGTGCGAACCTCAGCTTGTTTCTGACGCCCCAACTCTGAACATGGGCGAGGGCTGCATTGGCAGATGTTGAAACTTCGGTCGCTGAGTCCCCATCCAGAACCAAGACGATATCATCGGCGAACGCCTGCGCGAAGATGCCGCGCCGCTCCAATTCCTTTAATAGTGGGTCTAGAATGAGATTCCACAGGATGGGACCACCTATTGACCCTTGAACACAGCCCTTGCTAGTCACTCGCGTGCATTCCTCCCCAGCGTAACGAACCTTGACTTTCCTACTGTCGAGGTAGCTGTCTAGCAGCCTTCTTATGTTCACCGGGCACTTTTCCTCAGCCAGTCTGACCTTGATGGCTGGCCACCAAGCACTATCAAAGGCCCCCTCTATATCCAGTGACACCAGGACAATTAGCTTCTTCAGCCTTAACTTGTCCTGTACGTGCTTCACTAGCGTATAGAGGGCGTCCTCAGTGCTTCTCTGGGGCATAAATCCAAACTGGCGAGTACTAAACCGCGGTACAAGCTGCCATTTTAAACGCGCTACTACCATCCTCTCCAGGACCTTTCCCAAAACCGGCAGTAGACCTATTGGTCTGTATGCCTTGGGGTTTAGGTAATCGTCCTTGCCCAGCTTTCTGAGGACCACGACTGTGGCCTCCTTCCAGATGTTTGGGAAGTGTGCCAATTCAAGGCACTTATTGTAAAGGGCAAGGAACGCCTCCAGGTCCTGGTGGATCGCTCGACTGCAGATATCAGACGTCAGTCCATCCCCTCCTGGTGCCTTTTTGGGATTGAAACCTGCCACGGCGGTCTTCAGCTCCAGCGAGGTAAATGGTGGGTCATGATATTCATCATGAGCCCACTCATTTACTCGACTGGCTGCTTCTCTAATTCGCCTGTGGTCAGCGTTGTCCTGGTCTACTCTGTCTTCGGGGTAGAACGTATCTGCGAGTAGGGCGGCCGATTCACTTGGGTTGAGAAATACACCATCGCTGCAAAGGGTCAGTTCCTCCTGTCTTCTGGCGGTCCTACCAATCACCCTGAAGATTCCCTCCCAGACCCCTTCCCGATCCTGTTTCCGGCAGAACTCCTTCCAACTTGCGAATTGGGCGCTCTTCGCTAGCATCTCGTACTCTTCTTTGGCCTTCAGGTACTCGTCTACGACCATCGCTCGGCGGACCGGCGCGGCATTGCGGATGCGGTTCTTCAGTCTGGTAAACTCCTTCTTCTTCACAGTGAGCTCCTCGGACCACCACGGACAATTAATTTTAATTTTTCTATTTGTTTTAGGAATGGCATCTTCGCATGCTTGTTCTATGATTTTACTATATTTTACTACTATTTCCTCTAAGTCTTGTTTACTATTTATTTCATGTATGCTATTTAAATTTACGTTACTTTCAATTTTAGTTTCCCCCAATTTTACTCTAAATGCTTCCCAGTCCGCTTTTCTTGTATTAAATTTTCTTGTTGTTCTAGTTATATTCATCCCTTTTTCCCTTTTTACATTAATGTTGAAGAATATAGTGTTATGGTCCGAGGATGTTGCTCCTGTATCGACCCGCCAGCCGTCCACCAGGTCAAAAAGGTCGAGCGAGCATGCCGTGACGTCCAAATGGCTTTTATACACTCGACCACCTCTGACTGTGTCAAATGTGGGAGCGTCACCAGTGTTCAGTACCTGAAGCTCTAAGTCCTCCAGGGTTCCGGACATTTCCTCGCCCTTGGAGTCTTCGATGATGCTACCCCACCAAGGACTCTTGGCGTTCGCGTCGCCGCCTATAAGCAATCTACCGGTGGCCACTTCCGATTTGATCTGGGTCAACTGGTCCAGGTATGGCCCTATAGGTTGGTCTGGCTCGAAGTAGTAAGATACTACTGCGATCTCCCAAGCTTTGGTCCGGATCCCCACCACAACGATGTTGTTTGTGGTGAGTTTCGGGTAGGGAATGACATCCAGGTCATCATCAAAGACGGCAATTGCCGCCTTTACCCTCCCACTTCCATCAACCTCGCACTGGTAGATTCGCGAACCTCGGTAGTTCTTCATAACTCGAGCCCCTCCCACGTACGGCTCCTGGATAAGTGCCCATGCGATCTTCCTCTTACTGGCCTCTAAAAAGAGTTCGGTCGTTGCCAGGTCCTTTCGTTGTAGGTTTGCTTGGGCCACACGGTATGGTCTTGCGTTTTGTTGGGCAGAAGTCTCCGGGGCGCCCTTAGCAGTACGCTATAACAGAACGGGCTATTGCATCCCACCTTTTTCTAACTTGACACTCCGAGCTGAAAGCGTGGTGGCTGGCGCTGTCAATCCTCGCGCGCGTGCAATTGCAACACTTTGGAGGTAGGCCTGCGGCCCAGTCCGCGCACTCCGTCCTCATGTGGGGACCGCCACAGTGGCCGCACTTTGGCACAGATTCTGTGCAAAGGCGTCGGCTATGCCCATACCCGAGGCAGAGCGAGCATTGGACCAGCGGGGATTGATCCTCGACCCTCACCCGCTGGAACTCCACGTGCACCGACCCAACCTCAAGCATGCGCCGCCAAACTTCTGTGGCGACCCTCATCACTACGTGACACATTAGCGGGTTCCTGGCTCGCTTTCTGTATATAATTTCTATTTTGGCCTGCTCATCTTTGAGATCTTGAAAGATGGCGGCATTTTGGTTCTTAAGGGCCTTGAGTACTGCCTCATTTGCGTTGTATTGCATCACGTCACGCAACACAACCTGCGGATTTTTATTTGTAATATTTTGCGCCTCCAGCTCGGGCGCCTTCCTAATCTTTTCCCTCAACTTTTCCCTCTCTTCTTCTGACCTACAGCCTAGTATAACTCTCCTATCTTTCGCTTTCCTCACTTTCTCTACCGCTATACCCCCTTCCTTGGCATTAACCACCTTCCTAAGTCGGTCCAGGACTTGCTCCCCCGTTTCCTTCTCGTCCCTGGCCGACACTACGATGGAATGTAGTGTAGTCAGTTTTGGAACCTGATTGGATGGCCGACTTGCTGCCACGCTAGCATATGAGACCACCTGGTCTCGGCTAGCTTGTAGCGCCTCTTTCAGCCTATCCATTTTTAGGCTGTTCTCGGCCAGGTTTCGGCTATGCTCTTCTAGAGCTCGCCTGAGGGAGTTCTTCTCGACCTCACTGATAGCCGCTGAGCACGAGGGGGGGGCTTGCTCAACCCTTGGCTCTTCCTGGACTTGGGTCCCGGTCGATGCCATGGTGTTTGCGGTTTGGGGGGCTCTTCCCTGTTCGAGCTCTTTTACCAGCTGGTAGAGCCGGTCTGCCTGCGCCTTGACCTCCGCCCTAATGTCATTTCTTGTTGTTTTGGAGGTTGTCATTAGGGCCTTGATCTTGTTTGAGGCTATCCTAGCCTCGGCGACTTTGCTCCTCTGGGTAGGCGGGCTCCCGATCTCAAAGGATATGGATGTCACTGGTGATGGTCGGTCCAGCTTTTTTGGGGGAGTCCTCTTTGTGACGGTTTTACCCGCCTCCCACTCTCCCACGCTCCTCCTGACGCTCTGCGTCGAAGGCCCTGCCTCCTCAGGTGCCCTTTGGGGGCTTTTGGTTGTCGCCGAGTGCGGAACCGGCGTGCGTAGACCAGGCATTCCGGTCATTTTTGAAAAGTGAGTGTGGCTGGGATTAGTATAGTCAAATAGAGGTGTTGTAAAGAGCACCTCTATTATGTGTAAAAGTAAAAAAAGGGATATTGTAAGGATACCCCTTTTTGTGTGTCAAATGTAAAAAAGGGGCACTGTAAAGGGTACTCCCTTTTGTGTGTCAGATGTCAGACAATAAAAATAATTCTCTTGCGAGAATGTCCCAAGTTAAAATCTAATCTAAACTTATTCTAAAATATAGTAGCACAAAAGTACTACTATATGTCCACAGTTTAAGAATTACACAATAAATAAGCCGTAAAAGCTTATCTTATCTTAACCTAAATATATAGCAACACAAAAATGCTGCTATATATCCTTAAAATTAAACAAACTGCAGTCCTTAAACCTGTATCGCAGTGTGGTTCGAGTGGTCAATGCTTAACAATAATTTAATTTCTTCCCTTTTTTTTTTTAATAAAATATACAAAAATAAAAAATTAAATTAAATTACTTTCCAGGAGTGGGGGCGCTTTTCAGCAATTTTGCCGGGGCCAAGTTATAGATCTCTTTCTCCCGGTTTCAGGGACCCCAAACTTGATGGGTCTATGACTTCTGGTTTCAAAGTTAGAGTCCGGGGGGGTGAAGAGATTTATTGATTGGGGGGGGGAGGGTCCAGAGTGGGTTCCTAGAGGTCTCGGGTAGATACGGAGGGAGGAGGGGTTGGGATCCTAAGGGGGGGGGGGGTTCAATTAAAGTATATATAATTATATAAAATAGTCTGATATTGTGGCCTTAACAAATTTGGGGGCCAGTAAATGATTCGCAACCGTTTAGGAGATATCGCGCTAACAGGGGTTACTAAAAATTTTGGGCCAAGAAGGGGAAAATATCTCCTTAAAATTTTGGGACTTTGAAATCTTCCGTTCCGTTATGAATTTTCTACTAAGATAATAATACCAAGTATTGTAATCGGATGGAATATTCCAAGCTGAAATGGGTGGAAAATTTTTTCATTTAAGAAAAAAAAAAAAAAAAAAAAAAAACCAGCCGCCAAGCTTCTAGAAGATCCGAGGTTGAAATTGTCAACAACGCGTCACTCCGTGGTACCTACTTACTATATACAAATTTCGACACTTACGATACAGGTTTGAAAACGGACTTTTCCGTTTCAACCCCCTTCAAAAATCTAATTTTATAGAAGTATAGCCTAGTTGCTAAAAACGCTAAATCTAGGCTCTATTTTTGGCTAGATCGGTCCTAGGCCGAGTTCTAGCCAACTTAGTTTTAAAAAGTGCAAATATAGAAATTACAAACTTATCAGAAAGCGTGGGAATGAAATGGAATTTTAGACTATTTATAATTTACTACAGTGAATTGACTCAGAATTAAACAGAAAATTTATAAGCATTAAGTTATTAGACGCTCAATACAGATGCAATTTAATAATGTTAATAAAAGAAACAAATAAGCATGAAACAGATCTGGAAAGGGGGGAAGACGAAAATTTTAACAGCAAATACCTTTGTTTGGTATTTGCCGTACTGGTATCTAATATTAATTTTCTGTGGTGGTTGCTGGCTGCTCCAGGGAGCCGCCCAGGTCTTCAGTTTTAGCGATTTCGGCCTCCAGCAGGACTTCCGGGAGTTGAAAACTCGCGGAAATTTCTCCGGACGGCTGAAACCGCAGTCAACTTCCTGGGATTCAGTGGGAAAGATCCCAAAATCACCAGGGTCGTCGAGGGCACCGGGACGCACACTATGGAACACCTGGCGAAGCCAATTTCTCCTCGACTTCGGACAGGATGAATAATTTGTTGTATAGTTCGCGTCACTTCCTATCCGAAATCGGAAAAAGCCACGCGAAAAGTCCAAAAGTTGGCCAAAAAATCCAGGTTTTTGGGACACTGTACTCAATTTGTTGGTGGTGATTGTCAGTCAATAAAAAAGGGGGGTACACGCGACCAATCGCACGCCGCAATCACTTTCCCGCAGAATTATGTTTTTCGCCGCTTTTTCCGCTTTATGTTACGGAAACTGGGTGGAAGACCCCCTTTGAGACGTTGGAAAATTTTTAAATTTTCAGGGGGTGTAGGCACTGGGATGTCACTTCCTGGGGTCAGATATAATTGGGGCGTCGTGGCGACTGATCGCGCACCGCACGCACTTTTCAAATCTACTTGTCACTTTTGCACCAAAAATTTACGTTTCTTGTCACAGCTTGTAATATTATCACTCAATTTTTAATCCGAAACCACTATTAAGACGGCCGCGCTTGCCCGCAACTTTTGATATGCTTTTAAGGTTCTGTACTTTTAAAACACTTCAATCTCGGATTTTTAGATGCAGAGCTCACAAGAACGCGGCCGTTCGATCGAGCGATTCGGTAATAATGGGGTAGGGTAGGTAGGGTAGGGTAGGGTAGGGTAGGGTAGGGTAGGTAGGGTGGGGTAGGTAGGGTAGGTAGGGTAGGGTAGGTAGGGTAGGGTAGGGTAGGTAGTTAGGGTAGGTTAGGTAGGGTAGGGTAGGGTAGGTAGTTAGGGTAGGTTAGGTAGGGTAGATGAATGTTTGGTGTTTTTATGGCAAAACAAAGTTTGCCGGGTCAGCTAGTATAGATATATAAACATGATTTTACTTTTTTTTTGATAAACAGTTAATGGACCTATTTAATTATAATATATAAGCCAGTAAGATCAGAACCACCCCACTTTGCCGGTCACGATGAACTTCTCGAGGTTGCCACCGTCTTTCCTTGCAATGTGACCGAAGTATTCTAGAACTTTGCGCAGACACTCAGATGACGGCCGCGAGGAGATTTTGAGTGGTCGCTATATGAAGACGTTAGTCCGAAATGCTGTCCAGGGGATACGGAGCATCTTTCTCCAGCACCACGTTTCAAAGACGTCAATGCATATCTAACGATTGTCATTTGACAATCATTGGATATGCATTGCCGTTGCAAGCCGTTGGCCCCGGCTGCCATTTGTAGATATTTATCTTTTATTTTTCTTATTTTTGACATTATATATTTTTGACATTTTTTATAACAAGCATCAATTAGAAATTTTACTTTTGACATTGTTTTATACATTTCTGACATTTTAATAATTTATTTTTTGGACCGTTTTAATTATTACTTTTAATGAGTTTTTGATTATTTTAGATTTTAATTATTCAGTGATTTATTTTGGGTTTTTATCTGTTTGTAATTTTTTATGTATCTATGGACTGTAATTATGTCTGAAATAAAATAAATAATAATAATAATAATAAATGGCAGCCGGGGCCAACGGCTTACCTTACACCATCAAACCACAAAGCTACAGGGCTTATTCATCACCATTTTCACCCCAAGGCACCAACAGTGGGCCTTATCAGAATATCAGCGCATTATTTCCTTTTTGGGTATCGCCGCACATGCTGAGATAGGATCCTTTTTGGTCTCGCACAGGGTTTTATTTTTATTATTGTTTAATTTTTTGCTTATTTCTCATGTCTCCTGTGCGGGTCACAAATAAATAATTTTTCTTTTCTTTTTTTTCTTTCTTTTCTTTCTTATCCCTGTTTTCTTTCTTTTCTTGCTTCTCTTTTTTGTTTACTTTCTTTTTTTTTCTTTTCATGCCGAGACGCGTGCACTGCTGGACAGTCGGCATAGATCTTCCTCAAGGGTTGCCACATCGACAAGTCCTGTCATGTGTGCTTCTCGCATCCAGCGTAGGTATTGCCTCATCTTCACCAGGTCATCGGTCTACCTTATAGGAAAATTTTATTATTCTGTCTTTTTTTTTTGTTTTCCTCTCAAGAATTTGGTAGAAGCTCTTCGCCATCAATCAATTTACACTTAGCATTAGAATTTATTTTTCAGGTTCACAAGTCCCATTAGCGGAGGAGCTCGTGGCTAAATAATAACAGCCGCACGGGTCGATCATCAAGGTTAAGCAACGCTTGACGAGGTCGGTCCGTGGATGGGTGACCATTTCAACATACCGAGTTTCCCCCGTTCCTCAGAAAGCACGTTAAGCCGTTGGTCCCGGCTGTCATTTGAAGATCTTTGGCAGTCGTTACGGGTAGTCAGAACCTTGAGATCTGACACCCGTCTTGCCAGGGTTACCGTGTTACCCAGTTACTGGGTTGTGGAGGTCAGATAGGCAGTCGCTCCATGTAAAACACTGGTACTCAGTTGAATCCGGTAAGATTGGAAGCCGACCCCAATATAGTTAGGAAAAGGCTAGGCAGATTGAGTATTGACAAGTCCCATTAGTGAAAACAATAGGTAAAACAATACAGCAGACCATGTAGTACATGGGACTGTGACCCTGTTGAATTACTGAACATCATAATATTCATAATAAAGGGTAGAGTAGGTTTCCTGGAACATAAGGAAGATGTTCCAGGAAACGTACATGGGTTTTAGTCATCGCTTACCTATCTGTTATTTATACGAAAGTAGGTACCTTAATGAGTAATAAACACAATAAACTTCAAACCGAATAATTTCTAGTAAATGATCGTAATTTAAAACTTATTCTTCTCAGTAGCGCTACTTTTTGGGCTATGAGAACAGCATCAGAAAGAAAAATATGTAACAAATTTTACAAGATGTAATTTATTGAAATTCTTTAGGATTATACATTTTTCATTTCACACTGTATCCAATTCTGAATTTCACGCAGACGAATAATAGGATAAAGTACAGCACCTACCTACACCATGAGAGCAGTGGTGGCCCAGTGATATCGGCCGCGACTTACAAGTTGTGGGTCGTGGGTTCGAACCTCGACAGGCGCTTTACTTTGTCTAAATTATTTCATCACCACTGCTGTGAAAACGGTTTAGGAAAACATCGTGAGGTAACATGCCCGTCCTAGAACCCAAATTTTGAAGACATGCGACATCCACCAACCCGCACTGGGCCTGCGTGGTGGATTACCTAGGTACTAATCCCACACGGGCATATAGTGCCTGCCTAGACTGGGTTCGAACCTTCGACTTACGACACGTAACCGTAAGCCGGGGCCAGGGCCGAACATAAAGTAACGTAATTAGAGTGTACCTCTGTTTGCAGTTTTAAGCAATATAGGCGTGATACTATTTTGAAATTGGTCATAAGTTCTCATAGCGAAGTGGACATTTTTATTATCAGTGCCAGCACTGCCAGCCCTACTCAAAGTCGATTATATTTGAACAATTGTTTCCACATCCACCACAATGATTATGACGTCCCATTTCCTCAGTTATATTTTCATTTTATACCATATATAGTTTTATTTCTCATACTATGTTAGTCTTGTTAAAAACCTATTTCAAGTTTTATATTAATACTAGCTGTTGACCGCGACTTCATCTGCGTAGCATTAGTACATCGAATAGCATTTTTTTTTTCGCGCAATATTAATATAGGTGTGTGTGCCGCCATTATTAGTTCACCATACAAACTTCTAACCCCCTGTCAACTCCCTAAAGCAGTATTTCACAAATTGTGCGTCGCGACGCCCCAGGACGTCGTGGTGCTCTCTCACAGGCGTCGTAAACAACAAAGAACAGCTGTTGGAACTATGAGATATACGTAATACGAGCCAGAAACTACAAAATACTACGCGATAAATGTTAATAAGTTAGAAATGTAAATTTTTGAGTAATGTAATGTAATGTATACCAAGATTATCCAACTCTGGGTACTGAAGATTACTAGGACCGCTTGATACCTACTTATTAAAAACTGGCTGTTCCGCAGTTGCAGTAATTAAGCCGTAGTATCTACAGATTTCAAGCCGGACTGTTGATGTAATGATGACCGATTACATACCAATTGAGAAAATGAAAGATGAGTAACTCTTTCAAAACTTTAGTCTCTGTCAGTCAGTCTGATTTACAAAAAGCTCAAAAAGCGAGTTCATTGACTACTATTTTTCCATATAATCAATATTTTTCAAGCAACTAGACAAACAAATAAGCTAATATCAATACAAAAGTACAAGGGCGTCGCAAAAAAACCGCTATATATAGTGAGACACAGGATAAATAAAAAAAGTTAATTAAAAATATCAAAAAACCCGACTGCTTGCAAAGCGAACTAAAAAGACGTAAACAAGGAGAAAATCATGCTGTGCAGTCGGAGGATACATATACGCGAGCTGGCTGACCAAAACCAGATGTATCCTCCGACTGCACAGCATGATTTTCTCCTTGTTTACGTCTTTTTAGTTCGCTTTGCAAGCAGTCGGGTTTTTTGATATTTTTAATTAACTTTTTTTATTTATAACTTTTTAGTTACTTTTTTTCGAATTAGGTACATTTAAACATATAAGTGTTATACATTTTTTAAATCACCTCTTAAAACCCTTTATTTTGATACCCCACACGATAGGTTTGGAAGAAAAAAAATATTTGGGCCCCCACAATATGGCGCCCAAGAACCGCCATTTTCCTATTTTGCAATTTTAATGTAGCCAGTGACACTCGCGGGGTTAAGACGAATCGATTGACGTAAGAACCATCAAAATCGGCCCACGCGTTTGGTCTCTAGAACGCCACATAGGAACAAACATACATACATACATACATACATACATACATACATACATACATACATACATACATACATACATACATACATACATACTTACATACATACATACATACATAGACTGATAAACACATTACCCTCCTTCGGCAGTCGGGTAAAAAGATTGCGAAGCTCTGCCCTAAAGGGTGATTTTACATAGTTGTATTTCCTACACACTATGACATAATTTTAGTTTATTTTTGTCTCGTTAAAACCCTATTTATAGTTCTAAATTAATACGGTATTCATTCCAGTTATCACAGTGGAAGTGAATACCATAACAACTGTGAATAGTCGGTACAAATTGACAATTTATACCTACTTCTACCATAAAAATACTTACATGTATAAAATAACACTAGTGGCCATATTTATGTAAAATCACGTCCGGTAGACCCTAGGTGTTCAGCCCCGTTATGTCTAATCTTTTAACCAACACATGGGCCATGGTATGATGGATGGCTGGGGGCTAAATAACGTACAGTTCATCGATGGGAAATGCTGGTATTCAATTGCATCCGGTTCGATAGCGTAGTTGGAAAAAGGTGTTGCGGACGTAGCGTGATCGCCTTCCCCGAGAAGGGAGGTCGTAAATCTCCCGGATGGCGCGCTGGACGCCCGAAGAACATTGACTCTTCAGATTGGATCTGGTAACCTCTTTGGAATGTTGCCTCAGGACTTCTAATCAAGCAGGTGATCAAATTCGGTTCGACAGGACCATTAAATGTTCTGAAGGCAGCGTGTCTTTAATTGATTGACACTTGTGAAATTAATTCACACTTGCTTCTTTGAGCTGGATGCAGGGATGATAATTGTTTAATTAAATAAAACACTTCAATTATTTAAAACTTGGTACGAATTTAGGGCTCTCAACAAGTAACTACTAATTAAGTTCAAGTGACTTGTTTCTAGTGGCTATGGCCGATGACTACAATTCTATCTTTGGACCGAGGGTGTTTTATACCCTCGGTCGTTACTACTATCGAGAGCCCCGCGATTTTGTGCCGAAAATAATTTTATTTGCCAAAAAAAATCCCTTACCCGACAGTGGGTTTTAGGTCTGTACTATCCCTTCCATGGTGTTATCAACGCCTGGATTTCTGTGTACTGTAGCACAGTAACACCCCCTATCTCAGTATCTAATCCATACATCTATATCCAGGCATTGATAGCGTCCCTAGGCTATATCTATAGAAAAAAGGGGCAAGTTCCCTTATTTTCATGTCGGAAAGTTGTATAACAACATCCCTAGCCCAGAGAGTACTATAGGTTGGGGTGACCTGCTGACAAATTCAGCAAGTCGTCTATGGGCGGCTTAAAAAAGCTTATTTTCGGACGTTTATCGTGGGATATCATCCCTTAAATACACGCTCCTTAACGTTTTTAGACAATTTATTTTATTACTTGAATTTCTACTCAGACCATCCAAGCTATCACCACCGAATATGGGTGGCCTGGTGGCTGAAGGAGAGCACTTTACAGTTCTAGTGCCTCCATAAGTATATATATACATTTTGTACATAATGTACCCAAAAAAGTGTTAGTTCGACAGCCAGTCACTCCCTTTGTGTCTAGCTATCTCCTAAACTACTTAACTGATTCTATATTTTTATGGGACGACACGATGGCGCGTCTATCGGGCCATCGGGAAGTCCCCGAAAATTCCTTATTTTTGGAAGTCTCAGGGGTGTATAGTCCCTGGGAATGCCAAAAAACGGGCCAAAAATCACAAGTCCAGATTACCATGTCTGGATTTGTGCCTAAACTATATGAGCGATTTTCGCTCCAAAGGGATGGCCTGATAGCTAGTCCAACGGGCCATCCGAAAGTACTTCTATAATAAGTACATCTATTCCCTTCAGGGAGTTATTCGACCTGAAGGGTCTACAAATTTCAACAATTTTGTTTGTTTACATTTTTCTGCGCTGAGTATGTCGGAAACTATCCGGGCGATCTTTCTCGTCTAAAGACCGTCTGGAAGCCCCTTCGACGAGCTTTCCAATGGTAGTACTTTTAACAGTACACCTACATATTTTCTAGGTGCTTAGGGCACCTAAAAGAATAGTCCCGTCGAAACTCCCATAAACAGCGCGTTTTACACTATATACCGACATGATATCTCAGGTAAATAGGCTTTATATAAAGCAGTATACTAATTCTGAACTGTATATAGGTTTCCCGTCTTGATCTAGGTCCCCCATATACCCTAAAATGACCTAAATGTCCTAAATTCACTTCCTGAGACATCACGTCAATATTCACATATTAATGGTGGAAACTATACATTTTCCACATTATATCATTCCTATGTACTAAAATTATGTCTAATACATAATATAACCCCTCAAAACATGATTTTAAGCTACCAGAATTTTTGTGCGCAAAACGCCAACATATAAAACTACCCGCCGCCATCTGGCGCACCATTCGGAACTAGGCGGGCGCAGCGAACGCACGCATTCACATGAAATTGATTTTACGTTTTAAGTATGAAGACTATAATATTTATATATTTCAATGCTTCTATTCTATTAATCTGGTATTACTAAAACCCAATACGCATAAATAAACGTTAAGGACGTTATATTACTACCTTAAAAATGCGATTCAAAATACCCTTACATACCGAGCTTATAAATAGGACCGACGTGTTTACAACATTTTCATTCCTACTTGGCGCTCGGGCGTGAGCAGACGTATGACTCTAATACATACTTTATTTACAAAAACCATTCAAATGGTTGGTGACTCTCGTCGCGAACATATCTCCCGCCGTGCAGTGCCGTGCAGGCTCGAAGTGATGTCGGCGCGGCGCTGCACTCCCATGGTGAGTGACGAGTGGCAGTCTCGGATGCCGTCGCCAGGCTCACCGAAGGATGATCGCCGCCCCGGCGTCTCTGGTTACTGAGGCAGTGGGACGAGTTTCTTCACCGGACGCTTCAGGATGCCGCCAAGTGTGCGCACCTCAGCAGTCCGGGTTTCTCCGTCGATTCCTGGATACACGGCTACAATGCGGCCTCGAGGCCATGTGTTTCGAGGCAGCTGGCCGTCGGCTATCAGGACGGGGTCGCCCACATTAAGTTTGGGCCCACTACTATGTGGCTCCCGCCGGTTTTGGAGCTCAGGCAGGTACTCTCTGACCCAGCGGCTCCAGAACATATCAGCGAGGATCTGTGATCGTCGCCATACTTTTCTGCTGTCTATATCCTGCTCAGTGAATACGCCAGGTGTAGGTAGTCTGGCTGACCCACCGAGCAGGAAGTGGTTCGGTGTGATGGACTCATCATCATCGCTGTCTACTGACACATGTGTCAATGGTCGGCTATTCACAATGTACTCTGCCTCACAAATCAGTGTGGACAACACCTCTTCAGTTGGGTGTTTTTCTGTAAGTACATTGTACAGCGTGTTCTTTACGCAGCGGACTAGGCGCTCCCAGGCGCCTCCCATGATGTCCATTTGCTAACTGGACGATCATTCGATTCAAAATGTCCTCTGCCCTTTTCTCAGGGTCAGAGGCGGGGCGCTGTGGTTTTATGCACAGCGATTCTATAGCGAAAAATTCGCGTACGCCATAACATGGCGGTTTCTATATGTCCATTTGTTCTGAGTATCTTCTTCGAAGTACCTGGTTCTTGTCCAGCTTCTTCTCAGTTGAGACGAGCCTCTTTAGAGCTGTCTCATAGCTATCTGGCATCTCAGCATGCTCATTACGCCATAACGTGGCGGTTTCTATATGTCCATTTGCTAACTGGACGTTCATTTGATTCAAATGTCCTCTGCCCTTTTCTCAGGGTCAGAGGCGGGGCGCTGTGGGTTTATGCACAGCGATTCTATAGCGAAAAATTCGCGCAACTGATGATCTAAGCCATCATCAGTTGTTATGGAGGGCGTATGTCGCCACCTCTCCCGCCGGTCCGATGACCCGGACCGGCACTATCTTGAGGAACGCCTGGCTCGATTGGGTTCTTGCGATCCCTTCAACGTCGGGCCTTCTGGTGGCATCCCTCCTGGCCACACCGCTTTGACCTGCAAGTGTGGATCCTCTGCCCTATTCCCAGGGTATGAGGCGGGGCGCTGTGGGTTTATGCACAGCGATTCTATAGCGAAAAATTCGCGCAACTGATGATCTATGGCATCATCAGTTGTTATGGAGGGCGTATGTCGCCACCTCTCCCGCCGGTCCGATGACCCGGACCGGCACTATCTTGAGGAACGCCTGGCTCGATTGGGTTCTTGCGATCCCTTCAACGTCGGGCCTTCTGGTGGCATCCCTCCTGGCCACACCGCTTTGCCCTGCAAGTGTGGATCCTCTGCCCTATTCCCAGGGTATGAGGCGGGGCGCTGTGGGTTTATGCACAGCAATTCTATAGCGAAAAATTCGCGCAACTGATGATCTATGCATCATCAGTTGTTATGGAGGGCGTATGTCGCCACCTCTCCCGCCGGTCCGATGACCCGGACCGGCACTATCTTGAGGAACGCCTGGCTCGATTGGGTTCTTGCGATCCCTTCAACGTCGGGCCTTCTGGTGGCATCCCTCCTGGCCACACCGCTTTGCCCTGCAAGTGTGGATCCTCTGCCCTATTCCCAGGGTATGAGGCGGGGCGCTGTGGGTTTATGCACAGCGATTCTATAGCGAAAAATTCGCGCAACTGATGATCTATGGCATCATCAGTTGTTATGGAGGGCGTATGTCGCCACCTCTCCCGCCGGTCCGATGACCCGGACCGGCACTATCTTGAGGAACGCCTGGCTCGACTGGGTTCTTGAACTGGTCACCGTTTCCTGCGGATCCCTTCAACGTCGGGCCTTCTGGTGGCATCCCTCCTGGCCACACCGCTTTGACCTGCAAGTGTGGCTGCCTCGACATAGGCAGCGAAAGCACAAGTTGTATTTCTTGGCTAGCTCCCAACTATTTTTCTCCGTGGCCGAGTCATTTTAGTTGACGGCGGACGGCTATGTTCGATACGGGTGTCACCCCGGGTAGTCATCGGCATGGCTGTACGTCTATCTTCTAAAGTCTTCTCGTTCCGAGAAGGTTTCCATGTTGAGTCTGAAGTTCCTTCTATACTGGTTATTTTTGTGGAAACTACTTGGTCTGTTTCTATTGGTTAATATTCGACGGTCAGAACGTCAACCTATCAGCATGAGTTCCAGTTCAATATTTTTATTGCGACGGTCGGAACGTCTATTTACGACACAAGACCTAATTCCCATAATTTCCGACGGTCAAAACGTCAGTTTTCAAAAAATTCACCAAGTGGATTGACTATAATTAAATAAAAACTAAAATTACACTTTGGTCGTGTCGGAGAGTGGACGTGTGCTAATTTCTAATTCTTATTTTATTTTAAATTAATTCTATTGGCTACTGTGTTGAATTTGAATTTCTTGTCACTCTTGTGGAGTTTATATGGACCAACTCCTCCCAGTGGGCGGTCTGTGAGAG
Organism: Anorthoa munda; assembly: GCA_945859665.1. Classification (NCBI taxonomy): domain Eukaryota; kingdom Metazoa; phylum Arthropoda; class Insecta; order Lepidoptera; family Noctuidae; genus Anorthoa; species Anorthoa munda. The sequence continues at coordinate 3,018,456 of OX243901.1, read as the reverse complement.
GGACAACATTACCCAACTTGCTAAAGTGCTCATCAATTGGTTTGTGGCTACTGAGATTTGAACCCGAGACGTGCTGCGTGGGACATCGATGCTTGTGCCGCTGCGCCACCGTGCAAGTGACCGTGAGTGTTGAATATTACTATCTCCTTCCTACGGCGCGCGTGGCGTAGCCGATACCGACTACCGCTACGAGTGATCTACAACTGTGCTACGAGTGCTACGAGTGCTACGCTACGCCTACATCGCTGCCATTGTACGCGACATCGTTGCGCCGCCCGTAGCAGATAACGACGCATGTATTTTTGTTTACTACTCAACTAAACACGTTCCGATTTTTAACATGCCTAGCGGAAAAAAGACCCCACCATCGAAACCCAAGAATGTTAACCTAAGCAGAGAGCATTCACACTCCGACTCTGAAGTGATTCCCTCTCCGCAAAGGAACATTACTTCGAGAACTAAGCGGCCGCGCATGGAATCTTCACCTAACAACCAAGAATTCTCGAGCAATGTCTCACTTGAATTAATTATGACTACATTGACCGCTATGAAGACACAACAAGACGTGACGTTTGCCAAAATTTTCTCTGAAATGTCTGATGTCAAGGAAAAAATACACCAAATACAAAAAACTAATTTGGAAATCGAGAAGTCAATGGAATATATGTATAATCACTATGAGGACCTGAAGCTTCAAATCCTGGACCTTGAAAAGACCCGAGATGAATATGCTGAAACTATCAACAAGCTCGGGAGGCAACTCCAAGATATAAAACTGAGTTCGAGGTCATCTACCGTCGAAATTAGAAATGTCCCGAACAAGGACAACGAATCGGTTGAGGAGATGATCAATATTGTATCTCAGATCGGCAAAACTATCGACTTTGAAGTACCAGCGTCCGAATTACGTGACATATATCGTTTGCCAGCCAAACCTGGCACGAACAAAACTATTGTGGCCGAGTTTTCTACTGTGCATACTAAAACCAAATACCTGTTGGCAGCTCGTAATTTCAACAGAAGCCGGAAAATAGAAGACAAATTGAATACGCAAGTAGCAGGCATATGCGTAGATAAGAAACCGATATATGTCGACGAACATCTTCCCGGATCGATGAAGAAATTATTCATGCAGTCTAGAGAATTCGCCAAAAATAATGGCTTTAGATTCTGCTGGATTTCTAATGGCAAGATTCTGCTACGCAAAGGCCCGGAGTGCAAAGAAACTTACACAGTTAAGACGGAAGACTGTCTGGCAAACATTCTGAAAAGAATATGACTACTCAACCTGTACTACATAATTACCCCGACTTTCTTCTTAGCTATCTACTACTTAAAAATACTATGTAAATGTCTTAAAATTACTATTGTGAAATTTTTTAACATAAGACGCAATCTTCGCAAATATAACACCCCTTTCATACACTGCTCAGCTGCGCAGCGGCGCGCGTACGATGCATCTCACATGAAGCCCTATATCACCTTTTCTAATACACGTACTTCTTCTTTGCAGAAACTAACGCAATTACTTCCACACTACACTAAGTCCAAAACAGTCATTCCAACTATCTCAACACAAAAAACACTTCAAATAGACTTTCCTTTAGACCTATACTTAAAATTAATTAATATCAATTATAAATGACTTGTATAAATAATATTCTTGACGAAATTGATCAATACAGTGTAGCTACTTTTCAAATCTGTGCCCCACCCGCATACACTTCTTTACAAAATGTGGCACAATCATCGATTAAAATTATTCATATTAATATTCGTAGTGTTCACAAAAACCTTAATAGCTTTTTGATTGTTCTTGCACAGATGCCTATACAATTCGATATTATTATACTGACAGAATGTCGGCTGAAAAATGCTGGTCCTACACCAACTATAGACGGGTATACGGCGTACTCCACTACTAAAAATCCAATTCAAAATGATGGAGTGGTAATCTACGTTAAAAATAACCTACAATGTACTGTTACAGAACCGTCTTTCTTTGTGGACGCAAATTGCTTAATCTGTCGTACTCAAGACACTGCAATCATTGGCATATATCGTTCACCTTCATATGTTAACTTAACTAATTTCTATAATAGCCTGGAAACTGCTGTCTCTGCCTTGAAAAATAGCACGTCTGTTCTAGTAATGGGTGACTTGAACGTTGATATTAAACCTGACAACGGGGACCCAAACTCACACAAATATCTTCTACATACAGCGACACTGGGTCTTTTGCCAGCTTTTCTACATCCCACTAGACCAAGTTCAAACACTTGTCTAGATCATATCTTACTAAAAACTAAATCCCCATCAAACTCCTTTATATTAGAAACGAGTATCACGGATCATCATGCTACGGCGCTATGTATAGATAGAACCAAAGTGAACCGCAAATTTGTTCCACAGACAACCACATATATGAACTATACTAATGCAGTAAAAGATGTGAGCAGCGCTGACTTAGCCCCGGTGATGGACGCTACCGATGCTAACATTGCTGCAGATAATTTAATCACTACTCTCAAAGGCATTGTTCTAACACATACCTCACACATCAAAATCTCAAGAAAGACTAGGATAATTAAGCCTTGGATGACACCCGGTCTTATCCGGTGCATCAAAAACCGAGACACCATGCATTCAAGGCTTAATTCAGATCCACAAAACACTGTTCTGAAAATAACCTACGCCAGATATCGTAATTTTTGTAATCGGCTTATTAATAAACTTAAGCGGTCTTATGAAAAATCTCAATTTACTAGAGCCCAAAATAATAGCAAAGCAACTTGGAAGGTCGTCAAAAAACTCACTCATACAGAAACAATTAACCAACCAGCTATGAATCTCTTAACATTAGCCACGGACCCTTTATCCTCTGTTAACTTAGTCAACAATTATTTTGCTAAAGTAGGTATGACGTTGGCATCTAAAATAACTACCCCCCCTAGTGACAGACATATGATATCCAAAAACAGTACGCTTAACTCGATCGCACTACTCCCGGTTAGTGCAAGCGATGTCGAGATGATTATAAAAACCCTTCGGGATGACTGTGCCACGGGATGGGACCACATACCAGCAAAATTAATCAAAATGGCTCGAAACGTTCTTGTGCCTCCCATCACTCATATCTGCAACCTTGCCATATCACAAGGGGTATTCCCGAGGGCCTTTAAAACGGCGTTAGTCACCCCTGTATACAAAACTGGAGATAAAGATCGGATCTCTAATTATCGTCCCATCTCAGTCTTAAGCGCCTTGTCTAAAATTATGGAACGAGTTCTTAACAACTGCCTAACTAATTATTTAACTAAATTCAACATCCTCGCCAACAACCAATATGGTTTCCGACATGGTATCTCTACGGAAAATGCCGTGATCGACCTTGTACAGTCGGTTGCTGACAAACTAGACAAAAAACTGAAATGCTATGGCATTTTCCTAGATCTCAGTAAAGCATTCGACACTGTCTGTATTTCCAAACTGATTGAGAAAATGAAAAATGTGGGAATACGTGGTCTAGCTCTTGACATCTTCAAAGACTATCTTTCTGACCGTAGACAATCTGTCAAGATAGACAATATAATTAGCACAGAGGAACAAATAACCTTCGGAGTGCCCCAGGGAAGTATCTTGGGCCCAACTCTCTTCCAAATTTACATCAATGACCTTTGTAATCTGCCTCTCGTCAACTGTGATATTTTCACTTACGCAGATGACACTGCACTAGTGGCATATGGCAAGTGTTGGGATGACGCTAAATTGCATTCGGAAAACGCATTACGGAGAGTAATGCATTGGTTAGCAAGTAATATATTAACCTTAAATGTTGAAAAGACCAAATTTCTACGTTTTATTCTACCGCATACATCAAAACCAGCTGAAGAAACCGGAAATTTAAGAGTCCATAACTGTTCGCAAAACACTGAAGCCTGTACTTGTCTGTCGTTGACAAGAGTAGAATCCATAAAATATCTCGGAGTGTTCGTCGACGAGAAACTAGACTGGACCACTCAACTGGAGTCTTTAACTTCTCGCACCAGAAGACTAGTATACATTTTCAAAAATCTTAGGTTTTCAGCGGACAAAGACACTCTCCGAATGGTTTACCTGGCTCTGTGTCAGGCAATCCTGACTTACTGTATCCCAGTGTGGGGGGGAACTCATAAAACTGAGCTAATAAAGCTTGAAAGAGCTCAAAGGGCTGTGCTGAAAGTAATTCACTTTAAACCACGCGACTACTCCACATCAATGTTATATTCAGAATGCAATGTCCTAACTGTTAGGAAATTGTATATCTTAAGATCCATCCTCTACAAGCACTCTATGATTCCGTTCAATAAGATGCTTGTCAGTCAGCGTCGTCGTGGCTTTCCTTTATGTCCAACTGTCTCCTGTAGGACTGCCTTCGCAAGTCGACAGTTTAATAGCCTAAGTGCTAGGCTCTATAATAAAGCACACAAACAACTTAATATCTACGCTTTGACTAAACGTGAGATAAAACATAAGATTAATTCCTGGCTTCTGACATTGACTTATAGTGATACCGAGGAGCTTCTAACCACTGTACATTAAAATGAGATAGGTTTACACACACTAAAGGCTTCATAACAAACAAACATAAACTCACTCACTTTCATACACACACATTCCATACACACGCATGCACCTTACACACATTTTTATTTTGTATTCTTGTCCTTTGCTTATCCACTGCACGTACCAATATTTTGTAACCGCAATAAGACTCATTATGTATGGATACTCTTTCCTAAGATACAGACAGGTTTCCTGCCTAGTTTAGGAAAGGGAGTCCAAAGACCCATTTTATATTTATTGTACTGATTTTTGTTTATAACACTTAAGTATGTAAGACAACTCTGTATGCCATGTACAAACTCTTGTTGAATAAATTATATTATTATATAATTCAATCTCCAAAAATTCAAAATCACCAAAAACTCACGGTTGGTGATAAGTCCTTATGAAACTTCAGACATCTGTAGTACACGTTTGTTTTTTCTCAAAACGTGTATCTTCAATACGATTGACTATAATTCAATCGAAATATCAATCACCGAAAAGTCGAATGTACTTTTCAGCGATAATGCCTCACTAGCTGCTTGTTCCAGACGTCAGAGTCGTAACTCAATCTTCTGAGTACGTATCTTCTTTCGATTTGACGAAACTTCAATTTTCGAAAATTCCCGAAAGCTTAAGGGTTGCTTTCAGTCATAAGCCTTCAGGATATGTTTGTTCAAACATCAAAGCTGCACATCAGTTTCATAAACGCACGTCTTCTATTTGTTTAGACGGGCGCTTAGTATTCGAACGAAATCGCTAAAAACGTAAGGGTAGTTTTCAGCGATAAGCCTTCAGGAATTATTTGCTCGACGTAAAAGACGCAATTCAGGCTTAAAAACGCATATTCTTGGTAAAATTAAACCAGCGTTCAGTTCCAGAACAAATCACTGAGAACATAGGGTGGTTTTCAGCGATAAGTCTTCAGGAACTATTCTTATAGCTTCATATATGCACATCAGTCTTCATACGGCACTTTTGCAGCTCACAGGAAATATATTCAATCTTCTAACAGTTATTAAAAACAAGAGGGTAAGAGGTTCTAATAACTGTCTCCCGGAATTTACCTCTTTGGTCCAGCGGTGGGCTTGGGCACGCAGGATCTATTCTCTGCGGTGCTCGACTTCAACTTGTTCCTTGTGAAATTAATTCGTCAGGAATTCGACAAATTAATTCCACCACTATTTCTTCCCGCTGTCCTGGAGCTGCTTTCCTGGCTTCAATCTTCAGTTTGAAGGCAGCATATTGTGCGGCTGAATTTCCTCTATCCCTGGTGGAATTTCAGTATTTCTTCCCGGTTTTCCAGGTTTCTAAAATCCGGCACAAAATCTATTTAGTGTCGGATTTATTTTATTTTCGACGATTCTTCCTTCTTTTTCTTAGACGTCCTGGAGCTGTTCTTCCAGGTTCCAGGCTGATCCGATCCGGCTCGAAGGACCAATAAATGTTGCGGACGTAGCGTGATCGCCTTCCCCGAGAAGGGAGGTCGTAAATCTCCCGGATGGCGCGCTGGACGCCCGAAGAACATTGACTCTTCAGATTGGATCTGGTAACCTCTTTGGAATGTTGCCTCAGGACTTCTAATCAAGCAGGTGATCAAATTCGGTTCGACAGGACCATTAAATGTTCTGAAGGCAGCGTGTCTTTAATTGATTGACACTTGTGAAATTAATTCACACTTGCTTCTTTGAGCTGGATGCAGGGATGATAATTGTTTAATTAAATAAAACACTTCAATTATTTAAAACTTGGTACGAATTTAGGGCTCTCAACAAGTAACTACTAATTAAGTTCAAGTGACTTGTTTCTAGTGGCTATGGCCGATGACTACAATTCTATCTTTGGACCGAGGGTGTTTTATACCCTCGGTCGTTACTACTATCGAGAGCCCCGCGATTTTGTGCCGAAAATAATTTTATTTGCCAAAAAAAATCCCTTACCCGACAGTGGGTTTTAGGTCTGTACTATCCCTTCCATGGTGTTATCAACGCCTGGATTTCTGTGTACTGTAGCACAGTAACACCCCCTATCTCAGTATCTAATCCATACATCTATATCCAGGCATTGATAGCGTCCCTAGGCTATATCTATAGAAAAAAGGGGCAAGTTCCCTTATTTTCATGTCGGAAAGTTGTATAACAACATCCCTAGCCCAGAGAGTACTATAGGTTGGGGTGACCTGCTGACAAATTCAGCAAGTCGTCTATGGGCGGCTTAAAAAAGCTTATTTTCGGACGTTTATCGTGGGATATCATCCCTTAAATACACGCTCCTTAACGTTTTTAGACAATTTATTTTATTACTTGAATTTCTACTCAGACCATCCAAGCTATCACCACCGAATATGGGTGGCCTGGTGGCTGAAGGAGAGCACTTTACAGTTCTAGTGCCTCCATAAGTATATATATACATTTTGTACATAATGTACCCAAAAAAGTGTTAGTTCGACAGCCAGTCACTCCCTTTGTGTCTAGCTATCTCCTAAACTACTTAACTGATTCTATATTTTTATGGGACGACACGATGGCGCGTCTATCGGGCCATCGGGAAGTCCCCGAAAATTCCTTATTTTTGGAAGTCTCAGGGGTGTATAGTCCCTGGGAATGCCAAAAAACGGGCCAAAAATCACAAGTCCAGATTACCATGTCTGGATTTGTGCCTAAACTATATGAGCGATTTTCGCTCCAAAGGGATGGCCTGATAGCTAGTCCAACGGGCCATCCGAAAGTACTTCTATAATAAGTACATCTATTCCCTTCAGGGAGTTATTCGACCTGAAGGGTCTACAAATTTCAACAATTTTGTTTGTTTACATTTTTCTGCGCTGAGTATGTCGGAAACTATCCGGGCGATCTTTCTCGTCTAAAGACCGTCTGGAAGCCCCTTCGACGAGCTTTCCAATGGTAGTACTTTTAACAGTACACCTACATATTTTCTAGGTGCTTAGGGCACCTAAAAGAATAGTCCCGTCGAAACTCCCATAAACAGCGCGTTTTACACTATATACCGACATGATATCTCAGGTAAATAGGCTTTATATAAAGCAGTATACTAATTCTGAACTGTATATAGGTTTCCCGTCTTGATCTAGGTCCCCCATATACCCTAAAATGACCTAAATGTCCTAAATTCACTTCCTGAGACATCACGTCAATATTCACATATTAATGGTGGAAACTATACATTTTCCACATTATATCATTCCTATGTACTAAAATTATGTCTAATACATAATATAACCCCTCAAAACATGATTTTAAGCTACCAGAATTTTTGTGCGCAAAACGCCAACATATAAAACTACCCGCCGCCATCTGGCGCACCATTCGGAACTAGGCGGGCGCAGCGAACGCACGCATTCACATGAAATTGATTTTACGTTTTAAGTATGAAGACTATAATATTTATATATTTCAATGCTTCTATTCTATTAATCTGGTATTACTAAAACCCAATACGCATAAATAAACGTTAAGGACGTTATATTACTACCTTAAAAATGCGATTCAAAATACCCTTACATACCGAGCTTATAAATAGGACCGACGTGTTTACAACATTTTCATTCCTACTTGGCGCTCGGGCGTGAGCAGACGTATGACTCTAATACATACTTTATTTACAAAAACCATTCAAATGGTTGGTGACTCTCGTCGCGAACAAAAGGCTATGTATCTAGATGACTGCAGGGCACATTGCTCGCAGAACAGCTGGTCATCATCATCATCATCATCTTCCTGTCCTTATCCCATGTTATTTGAGGTCGGCGCAACACGTTTTCTTCTTCCATACCGTCCTGTCCCCTGTCACCGCTATTACTGACTCCCTTTTCTTTCATATCACTTCTCACACAGTCCATCCATCTTTTCTTTGGCCTTCCTCTCCCTCTCCATCCATTCACATTTATATTTATAACTATTTTAGTAACAAGCGTTTTATCCCTCCTCATCACATGACCATACCAGGACAAACGGTTTCCCTTCAACTTTTCTGCCACTGGCGCCACTTTCAAACTGCCTCTAATATACTCATTTCTCACTTTATCCAATCTCGTCACGCCGTATATCCATCTCAATCTCAACATTCTCATCTCCGATACATGCAATCTCTTTTCATTCATCTTTTTCACAGCCACGGAGTCACGGACTTGTAGATTTTCCACTTTAAGAACAGATGGTCGATGGGGGAAAAGTTTCAGGAGTGGCGACCACGTACTGAAAGGCGTCACGCTCATGATCTGGTGGCAGCGGGGATACACTGGATACGAGAAGCCCAGCAGCTTTATTTCGTAATGAATTCGGCAAGCCATTTGCTCTTAAGTATGAAAGTCGACCAAAGGTTTAGCTTACATAAGGATGGTCATTATAATAAATTCTATAAAAAAAACTATTCTATTAAGCTAACGAGGTCTTTCCGTCTTAGCGATGAGCAAGAAAATTAAAACCTTCGAGTAATGATATAATAATTACCGCTCAAGTAGTCAGTATTATGGTTTTAGCATTGATAAAATAATATTAATTAAATATTTATAAAGTTTATAAATAAATATCTTTGGATTAATTAAGGTAAAGGCTAATATGATGCACTTTCTGCAAAGTAGGCGATATTCAGTTTATTTATTTTATTTTTTCTTTGAGATTCTCAGGACCCTAGGATCCCGAACCAACGAAAGGCGTACCAGGGGCCGAAATCAACTCGCAGAAGCCTTGTTAGACGTGTAGGATGAAATGTGACACCAACCGGCCCTGCATGAACTAATCACTACGCAAGAGCACCCAAGGACAACCCCCGGCTGGTGCAAGACTATGACTACTGGTGATGAGACTATGGAGACAGAACCATTTTACGAACAACTAAAAAAAAACAGAGTACCTCACAACGTAATAAACCCGTGTAATTTGAAACGAAATATATATATATTTAATCATGGTATCTTCGGTAAAGTTTTCGTCGAAAAACAAAGGACAAATCAAAATTCAGAGAAAACCACAAAATAGACACATAATAAACTATAGAATTTCTAAACAATTCTTATTTGCAACTACAACGGTTAACGAATAAAACTAATTGGAAATTTGCAATTTGCAAAACATCAAATATGTTTTAAAATTTAAATAACCACAACAATTGTATTTAAGGCGCTGGGTGCCCAGAGCCTAAAATACAATTATTATTGTGTAATGTCAGTTTTCATTTTGCATTCCTGCCTGAGTTATTTATTGGATATAAACCAGACTACCAAAAACCGAAGTAAATTACAAAAATTTGTAAAAAATTAACACTTTCATTAACCGTACATACAACAAATCATCTCACCAGACTATACAAAAAACAGTAAAAAAATATGCAACGTGCACTTACAAAATGATATGCCAATATATAAAACAACTTTAAAATCAAAACATCTTAACTCAAACTTTGAGCACGCAATTTTTCAACAAAATAATTTTGTTTCAGCTTCATAGAGTTGTTTTTCCAAAATCAAGTTAGAGAGTTGTGCGAGTTTTCATGAAAATCGTGATCATATTTGACGGCTGTATGTGACGTGGTTGTCTGCTTCTAAAATGAATGACAAATATAAATAAATGTATTGAATGTATTATGTAATTTGATGTGAACTTACTCACTGATAAATATGGACGGGTGTATGTAGAGTGTGGAGTTAGGAACAATTTTGACTTGTAGTTTAGTTCTTCTTACTTTGGGTGGTCCACTCCCTCTGACAGGGAGAAGGCCTGTCTCCCAGCAATGAGAATATTATGAGCTGATTATGCTATGTTATGTTGTACTATCTTGGCTCCTCTATGAAACAGATATAATGCTTTGGCCTGGATTATGCTAGGGGGAGTAAATGTGGGATATCAGTACCGTCGTGGCAGCAACGCGGCATGAGCGGCACGCAACATCAATGACGTTTACGAACGAACACACCACCTGTTATTGGTTTGCCCGCTTGCGATCTAGAAATTTCGACCTGAAAAATGAACCCCGTGGTGGTCCGAAAACATTAATCGACAATGACTAATTAAAGGTGATTATGGAAGCTGATGATACTCAATCTACGACTGAATTAGCAGCAGCTTTCTACGTTAGCATCAAAAGAATATTGGTACTTTGGCCTTTTGCGTCAAATTGGCAAGGTAAAAAAAACTTGACAAATGGGTTCCCTACGAACCCAGTGATAGCCAGCGCAAAGTACGCGTCGAGTCGTACAACACACACAAATGAAGGAATATTGAATCGCATTGTTATCTGCAACGAAAAATGGTTTTTGTTTGACAATCACAAGCACTCAGCAAGTTGGTTGGAAGTGGAACGTATTTTTTTTTTCCTGGTTGGAAAATCCTCATTAGATGTAGATAGGAGGGGTCTGTCAGACTTCTACTGACTAAAAACCACCTCGGTGTTCCATCTCATATCTACGCCGCGGTTCGAGGGATCATAAGATACTTCCGCAACCCCCGGCTAGTGCCAGGCCGCATTTGCGGGCCTCAACCTCGTGTTGGGGGGGAAGTGACGTGTTGGACTCTCCCCACGACATCTAAGAGTGGCGCGCGTGGAATACTACGCGCCGCCACCTCGGGTCCTGATGTGTGGGGGCGACGGACGTCCCCGAGTACCAAACGGGATGAGCATTACTGCAGGTATGTACTGTAAAGAACTGAACCCAATGATGGAAAAGCTCGCATGTCATTAACCAGCTTTGGTCGATCGCTGGTCTCCGCTGCTCCTGCACGACTACGCGCCACCTCATACTGCAAGAACAAGGGTTGGAAGCTCTCCGCCATCCGCGACAGACTTATACTTTTTCCAGAATTTGGATAACTTCCTGGAGGGAAAAAAAATCAATACCCGAGGGGCAGTACCTACAAAATGCCTTTGAAGAGTTTTGAAGAAAAAGGCCATCAATAAACTGCCACTGAGTCGGCAACAGATGCATTGATTGCATGGGTACTTTAATTAATAGAAAAAAATATATCGTTAACTTTATTCATATAAAACGGCATTTTTATAGGTAAAGACCTCATATTGATATATAATCGTCATTGTGAAACTAAAATTGAAGCAAAGATTGAAGTTCATTGAGTTAAACTGGTAAAAAATACGTGGAACTAATGGCAAAAAATATTCTTCACATTTTAAGGTTGCAATATTAAAATATGGAGGTCTACTAATCACATGGAACTAAATAGTTGCAACAGTTTCATATGAAAGAAATGTCGGCTGTAAAACTAGTATAAAATTCATCATCCACTGCTGGACTTAGGGCTCCCACACACATAACTGCGAATTCGCAACGCATCGCAAAAATCTGCGAGGTCACACGTATAATATAAGATATCGCGTCGTATCGCATCGCATCGCGGTTCTGTGTGGGCCCCCATAGGCCTCCCCCAAGCAAGCAAGTTTAAAATTCCATGGCAGTAATGGTACAAAAAATGTTGCAATAGTTCCATGTGGAACTAGCTACATGGAACTACTGGTAATAAAGGCCTGAAATATTTTGCCAGATATTTTTGTATTTTTAGTGCTGTTATGGAAGAAATCCTATGGATGACTCAAGAAGTAATTTTCTTATGAAAATAATTTGTTTTGGGATATTCTTTTGTTAACGCACTTCCACTTCCCTCGATATTTTTATTTGATCTTACTCTCTCATCGCTATTTTAAAGTTAGATGTAAGTAAAATTAGACGCAGATATGTAGGTATTATCACTTCTAACAAATTAACACTATGCCGTCATCCCATTTTCCAGCACCAATCCCAAACCACTATGCAGTTTCCATAAACGGACTCATATACAAACGCGTGCACCGACTATACATCTCTCGCGCAGGTGCGCTCACACAGTCACAACACTATCGCACTGCAGCCCGCGCAGTGTTGTTCACATCACTATCACAGTGCAACGCGTGCAGTGCACTATGGCCGCGCGCGCTAACGTCGCGTGTTTCGTGCTGCTCGCGGTTTTCGCGGGAAACGCGTTTGCGCAGGTCGGTTTAATTTATTTTTGTTTTTATATTTATAGAAAAAAATGATAATTTATTTGCGCCAATCATGATGCTAAAAGGAATAGAATTAATAATTACAAAAAAATACAGTGAATTAATAATAAATTAATGCAGTGCAATATTTGTATGTAAAGGTTTATTTACAAAAGGAATAGGCAAAAAAAAAAGTTTTTGGTGTTAACTTGATTTTTTATGTTTTTTTATTATTGGTCGGTAAGAAGTTTTTATTTATGTTGATATTTATTGAGAAATACGTTTAATAGACGGTATATTATGTCGTCGACGTTAAAAGAAGTTCTTATTGAAATCTTTTTAAAACAATAAAAGCTATATAGCTAATATTATAAAGAGGAAAGATTTGTATTTTTGTATGTAATGAATATACTTAAAAACTACAGGACCGATTTCAAAAATTCTTTTACCGTTGGGAAGCTACACTATCCCCGGGTGACATAAGCTACTTTTTATCTCTGTATTCCCACCGGGAACGGGAACTACGCGGGTGAAACCGCGAGGCGTCCGCTAGTTATTCATATTGCGTGAAATGGTCGATTTCTATCGATAATGGTGTTTAACTAATTAATTTTTTTCTATGAAAATAATCCATATTTTATGAATATTATAAATGCGAAATTTACTCTGTCTCTCTGTCCGTCTGTTACCTCTTTACGTCTTAACGGCTGAAAAGATTTAGATGAATCTTGGCAAACGGGTTGACCACGTCCTGGATCAGGACTTGGACACAGGATACATTTTATCCCGGGAGTATTTTCCCTTGTTACATTTTTTTATTTTCACGCGAGCGATCATGACTCACTTACGAGGCATTTTTAGGTAGATAAGTATTGCAAAATTTTTCACGTGTGCAAATGAACTCGGATACAAAATTAATTTTGAACGTCTCATAAAATACCTTATAACAGACTAAGGAATGTTTTTACTGCAACTGCAGGTGTTACAATCAGTGTTGGCATTTAATAATTATTTTGACTAATAATTATTACCTGCTAACAGTATTAACTGCCTATAAAATATTATCTAGAGAATATAAATGTGGAATTTATATAGGACATAAAACACTAAATATTACAGTGACACAAACATTCGAAAATCTATCCTTATGTAATATTTATTAGGTAGGTAGTTTGGTTTTCCCGCACTTCGTTCCCGTGGCGTATCTCGCAGGATCTGTCCATTTTTCTCAATAAAAAAGTAATTTTCGTAATCGAATTAGAATTTCGAGAGTTATATAAGTTCCAAGAAAAAAAAAGTAGACTTAAAAAACCTTGTTGTAACCGACTTAAACCATTTACAGAAATTACCGCGAAAATATCAAAAAATTTGTGCAGTTCGACCTCATACGGTCGAGTTCTCTGCTGACTCCACAATAACAAATCTCGCCTTGTACACACACAAAATCTCTGAAGTATGCTCTCCAGAAAAACAGATCTTGTATAAAGTAGAGTCACTTATCATACATAACCCATCACCTCTAGTTTGCCTTACAATATTACGACAGTTAACCATAAAAGCGTTTTGCGAATACTTTCATTGTACGCACAGCTAAGGAGAGGAATTCCCTGCCGGACTCTTTGTTTCCTGATACCTACAACCTTGGGCTCTTTCAGTCAAGAGTGAATAGGTTACTTCTTAGCAAGCGTGCTTCACCGTAGACCACATCATCGATTACCATCAGGCGAGATAGTGGTCAAACGCGAGCCTATCGATAAATAAATAAAAATAAATAAAAAATATCCCTATTTTTTATAATTATACCTTTTCGAAGCCAAAATTTTGTAGGTAAACAAAATGAAACGAAGCAATCAAAAAAATCATGCTGTGCAGTCGGAGGATACATATTTGCGAACTGGCTGAACCCCTATTCCTCCAGACCCTCACAGCATGATTTTTAGTGTGAAGTCGCACAGCATGATTTTTTTTGTTTACAGCTTTGAAGTTCGCTTCTTAAGCAGTCGGGTATTTTTTAAAAATCAATAAAAAAAATATTTACAGCTTTATAGTTTATTTTTTTTTCTATTTAATTTTAAACATGTAAAGTCGTATATGTTTTTGTAATGACCTCTTAAAACCCACATAAACATTTTGATACCCCCTCGATGTGTTAGGAAGAAAATAATAATTGGGAGCCGCACAATATGGCGCCCAAAATCCTCCATGTATGATTTTTTTAACTACACCTATCTAAGTCGAAACGTATCTAACAATGTCTTAATTATATAAATCCGACTAGCGGTTTGAAAGATATGGGGTAGTAAAGAATATTACATTCATACAAACATACAACATGATACACGCGAAAAACATAACCCTTTCGTTGCAGTCGGGTAAAAAGTTTGGTAAAATTCGACCTCATTCTACTCAGCTTCCTGCTGACTCCACAAAAACAAATCTCGCACACACATCACATCTGAAGTATGCTCTCCAGAACAACGGATCTTGTATCAAGTAGAGTCACTTATCATACATAACCCTACACCTCTAGTTTGCCGGCGTTCTATAAGCAAACACTGCTTAGAATGTGTGGGAAACTATGTGAGGATTTCATTGCCTGGAGGTTGGCCTTAATGGTGTGTTCACGACTTTAATGATTTAAAGGGTAGGTAGGTCTAGGTCGGCAATAGGGATGCATCTCAGTTCTACTGTCATCTAGTAAAATTTTATATTTTTGTATAAAATCAGTTGCCAGAAATGATATCAGTAGTAGTATTTGATATCAATAAATAATTTTATTTATTCGTAAAACAAAGGTGTAAATATGTACATACTTAAACACTAAACAAAAGTAAACTATACAAAATTATACTAAACCTAACTACTTACACTATATACAAAAGAAAGGTAAACTTAGGCGTCGAAGTAAGTACCTCCACATCTCTGTCATCCGGGAACGTGCCCAGAAGACTGGCACCATTGCCACGTTGAATGGCAATATTGGCAATGCTGATTCTTTGCGCAAAGAACGAGCCAGCCCTCAACCAATAAATATATTTGGTAAAATCAGATTGATTGAAACAGGCCACATCGGTCGAAATTTTACAGTAATGATAGAAAAACGGTTTATTTTGAGTTTGTTTTGTGGTTTCCGCTTTTCATTATGTTGTATTTACATTTTGTCGATGTGTTGGATAACTGTTCCACAATCTCTTTTAGAAGTGATAGATACAGTGGTACAAACAATATTCTGTTTCATATTTACCAATTATGTAATCTTAATTGCGGTGCTTTACCTCTGATGGATGACCCGTGCGACGTTCTGCGTTCATCTTAGTTTGACTAGGGTATCCACCCCAGGATCTCCCACGCTAACCAGTAGTCAAATTTGAGACCAATAAACCCACATTCTAGTTCAAGACAAATACTATAATTGAAGTATTTTGACTTGGCACCCAAACTTGTTGATATGTTCGATGTGTGAACTTGACCATGGCATCGTCTGAAGAGCGTCTCGATATGGGTCAAGGACTTGAAGCAGAAGAAAGCGTACTTTTGGGCACGACCCGTATTTTTAGTAGGTCTCTCTATGAACTATGAGAATTATGTCCATTTTCCATGAAATCGTGTTTTCCTACAAATGCATTTTTTTGAGAGAAGATTATAGAAATAATAAAAACACTTTTTTACAAAAAAATGCTACCGACTTCCAAATAAAAAAAATAGAAAGGGAAACATAACTTTATTTTTGGAAGTTTTTAAAAATGTCGTGGTGGCCCAGTGGCTAATACCTCGCCTGTCGTGCTTGAGGTCGTAGGTTCAAATCCGGGCAAGTACAAGTACCAATGTGACTTTTACAAATTCATATGTACTTTCTAAGTTTATCTTGGACATCACAGGCAACGGTGAAGGAAAACATCGTGAGGAAACCTGGACTTATATACTTAATGTAAGTCTGTAACAGCCAAGTCAGAGGCCTGTGGGGTTTCCCAGAGGCGGCTTAATTAACTCTGACACCAGAGGTGGCCACACCTCACACGAAAAGAAGAAGAAGATTTTTGGAAGTCGGTGTCATTAGGTACCAACTTTTTGCGTTATGGACACCGACTTCAAAAAATAAAGTTATTTGTCACTTTGTAGTTTTTTATTTGGAAGTCAGTAGTATCTTATGGTTTTTTTTTTTTTTTTACTTTTTATTTGTACCTACCTAATAGGCAAGTTGTTTAGTAAGGTTTCTATAACGCCAAAATTGATTACCCGAATATCATGAAACTTGAACATAACCTGCTTACCCCTTGAGAGCGTACTGGCGTGATGTTATGTTATGAAATGGTATAAACAATAAACGGACATGTGATTGAAGCAATCCCGAGAGATTTGCCGTTATTGATTGAAGAGTTCTGTTGTATATCGCCAAAATTCTTCATCAGATCTTCACCAAATTAAAATGGGACCAAGTTCGGAACATAATCTTTGAAACAAAAAAATAATTTTCAAAATCGGTCCCCAATTGTCGGTGAACAAACATTAAAAAAACACATAAATTTGAACATAGAAACTCCTCCATTTTCGAAAGTCGGTTAATAAAAAATGATGGCTGGAATAAGACAGTTAAGGACAGCAAAAAAAACGGAAGGAAGCCTTAAAAATATACAGGGAATTTAAATCTATGCAAGACACATCAAATTAAGGAGTAGGTATATCTCGATACTAAATAAAATAATTCAATATATAAAGACGAGCAAGTTACAAGAATGGATAATGTAGGTACACTACATATTTATTAGTATTGTATCGAGTAACAGTATTGAACACTTGTACACATAACATATTGTTAACCTAGTACCTAAATGATTCAGGGGAAAATGAATCACACCTATCAGCTGTTTTCCGATCAGGGTTATTGGACGATTCGCCCGAATTTAACTCGCCCGAATCGGGCGAATCGACAACTATTAAAAATATTGCATCATTTTTCTGTGTCGATTCGCCCGTTAATTTTAGAGAACATCAAATAAAAAAGTATAGTCGTGCTCACCCGTCTCGGCAATAATATGAACAATTAATCACATTTAAAAGTCACATCAAATTTCAACTAAACCTTATATAGGTACTTTTGTATTGTCAAAGAAAATATGAATCTTTTGTACAGGTACTTCTGTATTGTCAAAGAAAATATGAATCTTTTGTACAGGTACTTTTGTATTGTCAAAGAAAATATGAATCTTTTGTACATTCGCAAGCTTCAGTAGGTCTCTATGGAGAAGAATGTGCGAGACTCTCCAAGTCTCCAACGGGTACTCTTTTCCATCAGTTTTAAATACAATTATTTGATTACATAATTCTTGTTAAAAAAATACAAAATTATGTAAGAACGATGTAAACAGACGTGCACGTAAAAGCGTCTAGAGTAAGAAAAGAATTCAAAAATACAATAAGTACCTACGTAATTAAAAGCAGGCCGAGGCAGCTAAGTTATGACCAATCCCTACTGATTGCGCCTGTTTACGAACATGACGCATGGATTGGCACCACTCAGCTCAACCATCATAAAGGGAACAGAATAATCTAATACATGTGCCACCATCAGAGAGATATTTGAGAGAGCATGCCACACTCAACTGCCAGGGCACACACAAGTCAACGAACGACATATAGGTACAGTAAATGGTAGATTTACAATTGGTACATAGTACTTACTCACACATGTGCTGTGCAGTTAAATAATACTATAAGAAATTTAGTTTATACAATACAAATAATATATTCATATACACTCTTCAGTAGGTCCAACAATATTTCAAAACAATAATGTTCTGTTTATCACTTGTTTTTGCGCCCTAGTGGCTAAGAAACAGGACTACCATTTTTATCAGTGATGTAATCCCCCAACTTATAATATGCCAGATCAGTCATACCAAGGTGTATCGTGTTACCCAGTAACGGGGTTGTGGAGGTCAGATAGGCAGTCGCTCCATGTTAAACACTGGTACTCTGCTGCATCCGGTTAGTTTGGCACCCGACTGCGACATAGTCGGGAAAAGGCAGGCAAATTTATTGTATTTAAATCCTAAAGAATACGATAAGAAATATTTCACCATCCCTTTTAATAATAAAAACTACTCAGCTACTTTCTGGCTTCATGTAGGTATTAGTCTAGCGATGCATTGGTAATACCATCCATATCGAAATTCAATCCAATTCATAACAACAGAATCCTGGGAATAAACACTTTTTGAAGGATAAAACTTACTTTAGTTCGCCAGGGAAACCCCCCTCATTTACTCATTGAGTAGTGCTGCTTTGTGTCAAGCCAAAAAAAACGAAATCAAAATCGGTTCAACTTTTTAGGAGCTATGATTTCACAGACAGACACATAGATACACATGTCAAACTTATAACACCACTGCTTTTCTGTCGGGAGTCATAAAAAATAGCTGTTAACACTTTCATATTAAAATAATCATAACCAAATCAATGGGCTATGTCCAGCAGTGGACGTCTTTCGGCTGAGATGATGATGATGAATCAAATTAAATCGTTTATTTGTATGATTTTTGGTGACAGGTACTAAGTAAGTCTTCTTATAAATAAACTAGCTTCTGCCAGCGGATTCGCCCGCGTGAAAGATGAAAATTATCCCGGGGGATCATATTCCCAGGATGAAAAGTATCCTATTATGATATGCCTGACTATAATCTATCTCTGTGCCAAATTTCATCCAGATCCATCCAGCCGTTTGAGCGTGAAGAGGTAACAAACATACAAACACATTCATAAATTTTCGGGTTTTTAATATTAGGGTTATTGTAAAGCCACACTATTACTGCAAAATACGACATAAAACATACTAAATACATTACTATTTTAACGGCCTTGCAATTTTTCAAGTGTAAGGTCAACCTTAGCAATAGCACAAGCCCGTAAATGACATCATAACTAAAACTAATCTAAATAATCCAACAATTAAACTACTTAAATATATAGGAGATCATCTATTGTAATCTCCTACAAGTGACGTCATATGCACTTATATGCATATGCACTATTTGCATTTGTCATCTCAACGAGTGACGATCTCATTGTGCCCCCGACCTTGTCTGTATTGACTTGCAATTGGATCGACTATTGATTTTTACTGAAATATGTTGCTAACGGTTAGTCATGTTTGCATAATAAGTAAATATTTACGAGTATTTAGAAGGTAGGATCTAGTGGATAGGTAGGTGTACGAACTATGTATGTCTAGATGAGTTAGAAGAGCTTGCATGGTGACCATCAGTCAACGAAAATTTCAAACATCATCGTCTTCCTAACCTTTTGTATTTCAACTTATGTGTACCCGTTGAATTATATCTACGTAGATAAATAAATAACAAATAAAAACTTCATTTGTTTCCTTTTTACACAGTAAATTATTATTAATACAATAATACGTCACAGGAGCCCTTAAGAGGACGACTGTCGCCAATGACCATGAGGGAACAAAATGCGCACTCGTTTCACACCCACGCGACCCAAAGTTTAGTAGTTTTTTGTACTTTCCTTATTAAAGACAAAAAAAGCCTCAAATCAAAATGTCGATACTTAAATTAACTTTGATATGGTGACAATTTAATAAAAATAAAAAAATACGCTCGGCGGTTTTGTTGCGATTGTCGTTTTTCTGACCGTGTTAGACATAACTTTAAAATTTAATTACGCTATGTTATATAGTGCGCGACACGTAAGTTGAACCAAAATGTATTATCGTTTTAATGAAATTAAACGATTTAAATCGAAATTAATCTTTTCGACGATTAACGATTAGGTCATAGAAAAGCGATTTATTTCGGTTTAAATTGTTTAATTTCAATAGAACGATAATTTTGGGTCAACTTACGTGTACTATACGAATAAAATTCAAAATTTCTTAGATCAAATTATTAAGCAAATGATTTCATGTAACATATATTTTTTTACAATAAATTATGACTAGCCGTTTAGACGTGATTCTTATTTTAAAGTCAGCTACTGAGGTTTCACAAACTCCCTGGATCTCAAACTAGGATTCCCATGGGCTCCATCTTGTCTATTTCTTAGATAGATATCTGGTAATCGTCATCTTTAAATTTAGAACCTATAAAAAAATAGATTATAACAAGCGAAATTTTCAGAACTCACACATTGTAAAAAGTTTTGTCATCCTATTGTGTATTTTTACAAAAATAATTATGAAAACGACAGGAAAAATAAATTAACAAATTATATTTATGTAGTTTATTGAAATCGTTACGCTTAGTTACAGCAGTTAACAATAGTAAAGTATTAGTAAACATATTTTTTTCAGTGGCATTATGTTGCTGGAAAATGTTTTTAAAATTACTTCAAACTTAAATATCTTAAACACAAAAGATTCATGAGGATCCAGGGAAAACCACAACCTTATTGCGTAATGAATTCGGCAAGGCAAAGAGTATGAAAAATTGACCAATAGTATGCGAGATGAAAGACGCGATGTGGATTTCCTTGCCCATCGTCTCTGTGATTAATTCGGTGAAAACCGGGAGCGATGACAGCATGTATGAGGAACATTAATATTAAGCCTTGGTCGGCTGCGACGACCCAAATACGAATATTTCGTAATAACATTAGTACTTCCAGAGTAGAATTCAGTTCAGTACATCTACAAACATAAACAAACAATTATATTATATTAAGTAGTTAAGATTAAGATAATGTAGATTTGTCTGCAGATATTAAACTGTACTAAACAATCCGTCACCAATGCATACCAAGTTATACCCTTTCACGTGCCAGGCCATGTCTGTCAATCACTTTCACTTCTGCATACGCACGCTGAAAATATTGACCTATTAACGTCTTAGAACAGAGCATTAAATGCCGGCTTAAAGCCATAAAGGCTCTGTAACAAACGGTCGTAAAGAATAAATGAAAAGCAAATCAACCAGCTTTCAGTTTCTAGGTACAAACATATTCATTGCCATGGCTTGTACCTATCTATACTACGATCAATAATACACATTGATCGAAGTATCCATACGTGATAATTTTCTATGTTACACTATAATTTTGATATATAACGATCCAGTTTATGATTGTTGCTGTCAATAAAGTACAAATACAATCTCCCGGCAGCACCAAAGAAACCAATTACCCGGTTTTTTTCTTTGAATCTATTATAGGCTCGCACTTGACCACTATTCACCTGACGGTATGCGATGATGTGGTCTACGATGGAGCACGCCTAGTAGTAACCTATTCACTCTTGACTTAATGACTCCCAGATTGTAGCTATCGGGAAACACAGACTCCGGCAGGGAATTCCACTCTTTAGCTGTACGCATAATAAAAGTTCAAAACGTTTAGTGCGTACGGTTTCCCAGTTCTGAGATCGTAGCCAAAAACTCAACACCAACCAATCACAGTCAACTACAACCAGCAAACCAACCACCACCAAACTATTAACTACCAACCAAATAAAAATCACTACCAGCGAGGAAGTCACAATTGTCTTAGCAAAAAACCTGTGCTGTAGTGGCGAGTGCGCCTCTGCTAACCTCCTTTAGTGGAATAAAGGTGTTATATGTATTATGTTTATGTGTATAAAGACTTATTTACTGCTTACCGCATTCCTCAGCTGGGATTATGTTACGGCTTTTTAATTGGCTTCATCCGGGATTATTGTTTTGCCCATTAAATTAATCATCTTGTGTAACCTTTATCATTTGCATACTTGATATCAATCTATCAGATTTCAACTCGGTTTTATCTTGATTAGTTATCAAGTTCACTTGTAATAAAATGGTTGCTTTGTTGCTTGATTATTGCATTAGGCTCTTGACAGAAGGATTGAATATTAATTTTGTTTCTTTACAAGGACGCATAACCTAGTGCCCAATGATGTATTTATTAAGTCTCTGATGTTTTTATTTCCGATTAATTTATTTGCGGTATCGAAGACAGTTTAACCGATTCTCTAGGACTCGTTGTGCTTTATTGTCTCGGCGCTTTTCTGGTGGTCGCCACTGTTGATTTAGGTTTCAGGAGATGCAGTTGTTGGGAATAGTGCGGTAAGCTTGCCCCAAAAAAAAAACTTGTAATAATATAAACTATAGTTTCAAAAAGTCGTCTTTTGGTAGGACATGCCGAAATCGTTTTTTTTAACCCGCGATGGAAAAAGAGGGGTGTTATAAGTTTGACGTGTGTTGCTGTGTATCTGTGTGTCTGTCTATGGCATCATAACGACTAAACGGATCAACGGATTTTGATTTAGTTTGTTAGGTGTTTGAAAGGTGACTTTATCGAGTGTGCTTAGCTATGTTTGAATAAAATCGGTTTAGCCGTTCAAAAGTTATTCGCATTTTACTCTTTGAATCTGGATTTTTTCGCAAGATATCGTGTCATTATTACGTGTTTCGATAGATTGTCGATTGAAGCGTGTCTGCTACTAGGTATATTATATGTAGTTTAAAAAGCATGAAATTATAATTAAAATCGGGGTTTTTGAATTTGTAATTTTGACTTGTTGGGGTTTAAGAATAATCTTACACTTCATAAAAAAATATCATGAAAAAAGAATATGAATCATATTTTGCCTCACAATTAAATTATGATAAACTAGCTGTTCCCCGCGGCTTCGCTCCCGTGGACCACCCCACAGGACCCGTTTTCGGGATAAAAAAAGCCTATGTCACTCAGGAATACTGTAGCTTTCTATTGGTGAAAGAATTTTTCAAATCGGTCCAGTAGTTTCGGAGCCTATTCGGTACAAACAAACAAACAAACAAACAAACAAAAAAATCTTTCCTCTTTATAATATTAATATATAATATATATATATAGTATAGATAAATTTATGGTAACGCCACCACATCACATCACGACAGCGTGATGCTCCTATTGTGTCGCGAGCCTTGTGTCTGTTTACAAACAATTGCAATAAACTGCACTGGAACAGATTTATGTTCTTGTCAATGTCTTCAGGATTTCAATGCTAATGTCACGATGTTGTTTAGTGATGAGCTGCCCCCGTACCATGACGTATCAAAACTATTATGGTTCGACTGTGAAAAAGGGACAGATGTAGACAAGTCAGATACGTCTGTCACTTACGCACATTAAAAATAACCTTGCTCTAAGAGCTTATGGTCGCCCCCCTGGACTCTCTGAGAGAGTCTCTGTGGGAGAGAGAGTCTGTATTTCCTGATAGCTACAACCTGCGGAGCGAGCATGGGCGTACCCAAGACATTTGTGACAAGACATGATAAATTATGTCATGTCTTACAATTTGTCTTAAATGCTAGCCGGGTCAAACATGTGACTTATTTTAAAGGCGCGACATGCCTTTCTTGTTGCTTCACGGCGACCACGGCCTACTGTGACATGGCTTGAGTCACACATTTCATCGCAGTTTGGACGATAAAGCCATTTTGTCTTAATTATTAGTACCGGCGGCGTGAGAAAATTTCCTGACGTTTATTTGGGACTCATCGGGTCTTACTTTGCTAATACGGGCGCACCCATTTTGTCACAAATTTCAAATTTAGACAGATGATTAAGAAAAATGTATCACTTTCGTTCGGAGGTGGTGATAAAATTTTATAGTTGAAAATAAAATATTTTCCTTATAATTACTGCACCAAATGGCAATAAATTTATTTTGTGTGTGTGGTGATCATTGCTTATTAATTAATTGAAATTTTACAGGATTATTAATTAATTCTATTTTATTACTTTTTTATAATTGTTATTTTTTATTGTTATTCCTATTTTTAACTATTATTTTTATTTTGATTATTACTTTTTTATAATTATTTTCTTATATTCCATATTCTTCTTACTTTCTACATTTTAAATTATTTCTTAAATAAACCATTTCTTAAAAAACAACTAAAATAAAAAAATAGGGGCTCACCGGTATCGGGAACTGGGTCCAAGCTATTATATTTTTTAAGTAATTATTAATATTTTCAAAATAATTATATCTTTCTAACAAACACTTAATATGTTATCAAACAAATAAAGAAAAATAAAGTGTGCATAAGTCTATGGTCGTGGGTCAAATATTAATTTGTTCCCAACAAAATTAAAAAGTATTTTATCTGTATGAACGGCACACTTTTATAAGTATTATTTTATTTGGTCGTCTATTCAGATTATGTCGCACTATGAAGTCAGCTACAAGAAAGGCATGTCGCGTCTTGAAACTATGTCACATGGTTGTCCCGTGCTAGTATTTAAGACAAATTGTAAGACATGACATATTTTATCATAACTTGTCATGACCCAAAATATTTTCTGTTAAGAATTTGTAGTTCAAAGTCAAAAAGCAAGCAAAGTAAAAAAAAAATTTTTTTTTTTCATAAATTCATTTTGGGATGCTGCTAGCATGGAGGTACCAAAGGGGGGGCTAAATTTTGGTTATTTTTTGCCTAGGACATACCGTTTTCGAGATATAGAGCGTTTTATGTAAAATAAAATAAAATTCGGAGGCCCATAATTCGGAAATAGTGCGTCGTAGGACTATGCTTCTCTGAACCTAAATGGTTTTTATGGCCAAGGTTAAACCGAAACTGCCATAAAGTTGGCAAATTTCCGAAAAAGAAAACAAATAAATGTCAAGAAGTTATGCCACAAGTCAAGAAAATATCTCACGCCGCCGTGCTAGCATTTAAGACAAAATGGCTTTATCGCCCAAACTGTGATAAAAGTGTGACTTAGGCCATGTCATAGTAGGCCGTGCTCGCCGGGCTGGGAGTCTTTAAATCAAGAGTTAATAGGTTTCTTCTAGGCAAGCGTGCTTCATCGTCGACCACATCATCGCTTACCATCAGGCGAGATAGTGGTGAAGCGCAAGCCTATTATTAATAAAAAATAAAATAAAAATAAAAGTTGGGATAAACAGTATTAAAAAAATCATTTCACAAAAATGTAGCAGGGAGTTGTTAATTGCTACCGATTTTCCGGCTAGTATTTACTTTAATCATTATCTCCTCTATTCAAGGGCTACAATGTTATTTGAACTAGTGATCGATGGGCGTATAATCACGTCATCATAGTCAAAGAGCCCTTGGCAAAATGATTAATTACGGAAACACTTCGTTTAATTACTTAACACTGAATAATTAAGCATAATATTAATTCACAAATGGTCTGAAAGGGATATCTGTGACTGTGTCATCAATTCATCATCTTTTAAAATATTTTTTTCTAGAAGGATAAGGTTGCATAATGCATACTTCAACAGTTCCAAATACAGCTGAAAACTCTCAATAATGATATGCAGAAAACACATATTGTGTCAATTTGTATGAACCGGGCCCCTAGCATAACCTAGGACCCTAGACTAGGCTTTGCATTAGCAGTCATCTCTCCGAACCAGAACTCCCGGTTTCTGAAATGAGAAATTGAAGTTCTAACGTTGAAGCTCTAGACAAGTTAGTCGGATTCTCCATTCAAAAACCCCGGGGTTATGTTAAATACGTCGAGATATTTTATTATATTTAAAGAAATTTCTCTTTTAAGAGAGTTCGATTGTAATTTAATTTTAACTTTATAGTTAAGCGTCTAAAGCATTTTATTACCAACCTTAAATTCTACTCACCCCGAAAGTCCACACAACGTGATACAAAAACAAAACACTACCTAACTTCACAATATAGCCTTTAGACATAACAGTTCACAACGCCAAGGTCATCACTTATCTCCAGTGTGCTTAAGATAAGCGACCCCACTGAAAACATTACAGGAATTCCAGGTATTCAGGTCATGGCTGGATCGCTGGCTTGGTACATCGGTGTGACGGGATGCAGGTGGAAAGTAAATCGGGATTTAGTGCAGCTATAAAATTAGATTAGATTTTGTTGAGGTAGGTTATAGATTTATGAATTTCAACTTTTAGCTTCCTTCATCTCTAGACATAGTTATTTTACAAAGAAATTAAAATGTAAAATAAATGAAACTACAGTATTGTCAAATTAATGATTAATTATCTTATAATACAAGCTCATGTATCTATCGCGATGTATTGCAATTAAATCGAGGTCTTCTTGGTTCGTCGGCCGCATCCACATCAGTCTTGTCTAGATAGGGCTGCTTCATCGTCGAAGAAAACTTGGCTATTGGTTTAAATGTATTTCTTGTGCCACGAATGCACATGCTAGTGGAACGAATTATAGAGATGATTCTAGAAACTTGTCAGGGGAAAAATCTTTTTAAGTATGTAGGATAAAACCTCTATTTACATGGGATTTAAACATGCAAAGTGTGAGAGTACTACTAATATGTACGCTTATGTAAATCTCTGCTTAAGCCTTTGAGAAACTCAGGTATGATGTTATGTGTGTAAAAAACCATAAGTGTCATTGTTTTAATAATATTTCTTCAGGTGCATTACAGCATCTTCTCGGCAATCTAAACAAAACTATTTAAAAGATTGTAAAAGATTTTTTCTTACTCCTTTCTCCTCTTTCTCCTCCCTTACAGTTGAATCGTTTATCCGGGACTCCTCCAACTTCACTGTGGCACTTTTCTGTTGATCAACGATATTGATTCTGGTATTTAGGAGTTGCAATGGTTATGAATAGAGACCGGATTACATATATGTATTTTCATATGCAATTGCATATATACCCCATACTTAACGGAAATTGCATATTATATCTAATGTCTAGTTATGATGCATATTTTCCCTATATTTATTATATTTTTCAGTAGTTTATCCTAAGTGTGCGTAATAATAAACCCTAACCAAAATTTCGACCATATACACTAAAAATTTTCACATTAAAAATATTTTGATAGATTGAAGACCATACATTTAGTACACCTACCTATCTGATTACTGCTACCTTACCTTTACAAAAATGTTAAATAATTTTTCGTCGTAGTGCATAATTATCGTCTAAAACGTTGTTACATTTTGATTATTTATGATTAAACAATTTACTAATTGAAGATTTGAATTTGAACTGTATGCTATATCCATTTCTTTTTTCGTTTTCTAAAACTTTAATGTTGCAAAAATGCGTAACATATGAATGAAAATTTATGAAATTAAATTTTCATTCATATTTTACGCATATTTCAAGCTTTTTATCTTGCATATAATCCGGTCCGTAGAAAGGATAATGATGATAATGCGGGCGGGCTGGTACCAAAAAATAACTGGTGTAGTCAAGTTTTTGCAGGTACGTTATAGTTTACACTTTACAGTACCGTGATTTTTAATTAAAACAATTCAACACATATCCTTCAGTAGCCTGAACAACAAGCCTGCGTAATACAACACAATAGTACGGTTTACACAATAGATAAAGAATGTATATAAGTATAATATTACTTAACAAATCCTTGGCGATGAACAAACAAACAGAGCACACAGATCGCTGTAGATACTAACTATACGCATGTTACACCTGTTTATGTGGACGATATAAAGTGCGGTAGGCAGTAATAGGCGAATTGAAAATTCTCATACTGAGAAGGCATGCATTTGTGACCATGATTGCTCAAGCCAGATTGACGATTTCGGATTTATTTTTTAAGTGAATGTTATAAATTCAATTCAATTCAATCATTTATTTTGGACCATGAACCATAATTTGTTAGTAATACACTTATGTCTAGTAAATTTACATAATTTAATAATGTCATCCTAATAATAAAAAACAATAATCCAATCAGTTCATATACCTATTTATATGAACTGATTCGTATACCTATTTATAAAGAGGTGTAATTTTTTTTGGCTTTTTTGTGAAAAGTAATTCTTGGAAGTCTTGACAAGATATTCTTTTTTTTTTTCACTGTAATAAAACATTTCTATCGTAGAGTGATCGAATTCACAATTGAAGATTGAAGCCACGGAAAAAAAAGTAGTGGTCGATCCGTATCGACCGTGGGCAGTAGACCTAGCGTCTTATTGTCTACCAAGCTCAGTAATTATGTAAATATACCAAGATTGCCAGACTCATAAAGATCTTGCTTTTGCATTGAATTTTAATAGCCTTGACACATTATAATTGTTAATTTATAGTTAAAGGTATAACTCATTTATTTACATAATTACTGAGCTTGGTAGACAATAAGACGCTAGGTCTACTGCCCACGGTCTAGACCACCTACGACAACGAGACATAACTATAAGTAAACATCAATAAGCTCAGCCTATAGCAGTCCACAGCTGAACATAATCCTCATCCAACACCCGGCCAACAACACGGCGCCACAACGTCCGGCCCTCCGCCTTCCACAGCCAGTCTGTCCCAAATATATTTTTAAGGTCGTCCTTCTATCTTATTAGGGGACGTCCTTAACTATGTTGCCGATACGTGTTATTCACTCTAGAACTTCTTGTTCGTGTGGCTGGCACGGCAGTCATCAGACTTTAGAACTTTAGAACTGTCCTTGGACAGACATGGCTTTGACGAGCCCATTGATACTTCATCTTGCTAAGTTTGCAAGTCTATGCTCATAGCTTTATTGAAGTATAAGAGCTGAGATTTCGCCAGAAAATAACCAATCAAAATAATTCTGCCGGAGTCTGTGTTTTCTGATAGCTAAAACCTGGGACTCTTTACGTCAAGAGTGAATAGGACACTTCTAGGCAAGCGTGCTTTAATTACCGTCGACCACATAATCGCTTACATTGGTGAAATAGTGGTCAAACACAATCATATCAATTATTTAAAAAAAACAGTTACGTCTTACGTCTTCGTAAAGAAATGCATCCACAAATTCCTAATCACGTGCAAGCAGTCACAACAACGATATGCACAACGATACCTATACGGTTGAGTCATACTTCAAGCGTGGAATGATAAGAATTTCAGAACATTGTAGGTACAGTGCATTCCTTGCTTGTAGACATGGCTATAGAAATAACTCTGTTATCATTGCGCTTTATTAGTAATTGCATGGGAATTAAAATAGCTGGCGCTAGTGAATTAGAGTTAAATGTTTTGGATTTTTTTTTATGGTAACTATCAAAGTAGATAAATCAATATTGCCTAAAAGAGATCGCGGAATTTGATAAGGCCGCCCGTTGTACGTTGTTTTTTTTTTTTGTTAATATTTTTATTAAAATCTCCCTCACAACTATCATTACAGGTAGGTATACCTAATGCGATAGCGCGGTCTTACAAATTAACTTATATACAATATAAAACTATGAAAAACGTAAAAATCTAGTTGTCCTAACATTTAATAATAATAACTTATAAACTAAATTTCCTAAATATAAAAACACAATATTTAAAATACAAAAACATAAACATATAACCTACTCTAATCTTCACTATAACATAAAATAAACAACAGTATTATGGTGTACAATATATACACTCAACTCTCAACAACTCTCTGTGTATACTCGTATAAATAAAAATTAAATCATCTCTCATCATCAGATCAGCCTTTAAATGTTCCCCTTCTCTCTGTGAGAGGGAATAATACATCAATAAATTATCTCGAAGCTAAATTTACATTTAATTATAAATTTCAATTCACCGGGAGTGTGTTTGTCAAACGAGAATCAAATTCACAATCCCCGCTCGGCGCTCCTCAGTCTACATCTTACAACCGTTGGGATATTGCTGCTTTTGATGTGAGATACACGAGTCCCATAGCAATCGAAAGTTAATATGTATTGAGATAATCTACATATTTATCACAGGTTCCTATTGTAAAAATTGGTGATAGTAGCTTTCTTTAAGCGAAAGTGTTATTATATTACCTCTTATACAAAACAATAAATTTTTACTGATTATCATTAGTGTGCATGCTTGTAATCACAAATGTGCTAAAAATAACAAGCACAACAAAGAAATACAAAATAAGTAAACGCATCAAAACGCATTCAGAAATACAAGTGGCTGCAAATGCTGGAACAGACAGCAAAACAAATATTATCTCATCGTTATGTCGAACTTGTTGATATTAGTGTAAATTGGCGTGGACACTGAAGGGTGGACGTCAGTACTTCTGTATAGCATCTTGAATGACTTATATACAGTTATGTCCGTTTAAATCTATTACATTTGGCATTACTATGATGATGTAGATTATTGTAAGTAATTGCTAAAATTACCACGCTATACATGTTATGTTTGTAGAACAAATTCTACGAAAAATGGTCATTATAAACGACAGAACGTCTCGCATGTTATTTTAGCATAAGGACATTTCTCACGGTAATACTGTAAACAGTTATTTAAGGCCTGCCACATGTTTGGACCTTCCAACGGTATATGAATTACGCGAACATTAAGCTCTGTTGTCGGCATTTTACAGTATTATAAAAATAAGTTAAATTCAATGCTTATTGTCTTCGGAACTGTAAACGAACCCTCATTAATCTAATGGCTAGCGGGGCCGCCTTGAACGATCCCAAAGACATTAACGTGGCGTGAGAAAAAAGGATAAATCCCGTTGCATTGTCTCGTAGATTTCTCTTCTAAAAATACCACATGGATATTTAAAATAGGATTGACATAGGTGCCATGTGAGTTTTAGATTAAGACTACACTTGTAATATATATAAGAACTAGAGAAAAGGTAGCTAATTAGACAAGATTATGTGTTTTCATAGCTCATAAGTAGAGTACTTAGAGTAGGTTAGGTTTAAGACTCTTGTATTGACCTTTTACACGTTGTATATTTTTTCCTAGGTAGAATTAAGTATGTAGATTAAGGAAATGTATAATTTGTGTAGATTTAAGTAAGATAAGTTTAATAAAATCGGCATTTCTGCGATGCCGGGCCCGAATACCGTTGAGGGAGAAGGGCGCTATTGTTTGCG
This sequence comes from Anorthoa munda, assembly GCA_945859665.1. NCBI lineage: Eukaryota > Metazoa > Arthropoda > Insecta > Lepidoptera > Noctuidae > Anorthoa > Anorthoa munda. The sequence continues at coordinate 2,987,102 of OX243901.1, read as the reverse complement.
GCTAACGGTTTTTTGTATAAAAGCCGGACCGCTTGGGAGTTGAGACACAGTCGGTCTCCTGCTCTACAAGGGGTAACAAGTAAGGAATAAAATTGAAGATACGAATCAAGACAGTATTTTCATTCCTCTAACAAGACCCCAACAAAACAACACCAATATACAGTCCACTACAGTCTGGTCCCTCGAGCCCGGATAAAGAACGAGAACCCGCGGCAACCAGTCCACTACAGTCTGGTCCTCGAGCCCGGATAAAGAACGAGAACCCGCGGCAACCAGTCCACTACAGTCTGGTCCTTCGAGCCGGATACAAGAAAGAAGAACCTGCGGCAACCAGGCCCAATACAGTCTGGTCCATCAGATCTGCTGCAACCAGAAACTCCGCGCTGCAGACGAAGTACGAAGACCTGCAGCAAGAGCGAAGAAAGGTACCCGGCTGTCAACGAGCTGCAGACGAAGTAGGTAGATCTGCGGCAACAACAAAGCTGTACGGAACAGGACCGGTTTCGAACCTAACCGGTCTTGAACCTGACCGGCTTAAACCCAATCGAACCCGACCGGCTCACCGAACCGAGCCGACCGGTTTCACCCGAAGTACCAAACCGAAGAGGTACTAACCCGCCGTGCCAAACCGAACGTGCGGCTGTACTCAAGATGGTGTTCACAAGGAGCCAGGGAGACGCAACCGAGATGGAAGAACAGCTACGCATCCAAGAACAGGAAGCGCGACGCGTCCAAGAACAGGAGGCGCGCCGCGAGGAAGCGGAGCTGATCGAACGGGAGCGAAGAAGAAGACTCTCACCTGACCCACCAGCATCACTATTCTCGAGAACAGCACACAACAGCGCAGCGGGGCCTTCCAGTGCTCAGACGACAAACACCGCGATCCGACAGCGAATGACGTCACCAACCAGGACAATGAGGTCGCAACGGTCAACGACAAGCGTCACAACAAGGCTACGGATGGCGGAACTGGAGGCTGCAGAGAAGCTAGCAGCCATCCGGACCCAGCAACTGGCACTGGAAGAAGAGCTAGTCAAGAAGAGACTAGCAGTGGAGGTGTCAGCGATCAACGATGAAGAAAGCGTACAAGATTAACAAGAGCCCTCTCGTCCTCGCGAAGAGCCTCATCGAATGGTGGATGAATGGCTGAGGACGAATCCCCTCAACTCACGGGGGGAGGTGGGACCAAGAGAATCCAAACAGCTACGCTTCACATCTAGAACGAGATCGCCGACCCCCACAAGAGCAAAGGACAGCATCGAGGACTTGGCAGCAACGCTAGAAAAGATGGTCCGACCTAGGCCTAGGCACACGGAGCTACCTACATTCTCCGGAGTGGCCAACGAGTGGCTGCCATTCAAGGCGGCTGTACGAGATTCGACAGACATGTACCAGGTTACAGCAGCCGAGAACGTACAAAGGCTGAGAAGCTGCCTCAAAGGAGAGGCAAGAGACGCCGTGGCCGCCCTTCTACATACGGCCACTGATCCAGGCGTCATTATGAAGACCCTTGAGCAGTGCTTCGGACGACCGGAAGTCATCATCGACCGGGCACTGGACGACCTCAAGAAGCTTCCGAAACCTGGTACATCGGCCACAGAACTCAACAGTTTCGCTGTCAAGCTACAGAACATCATTTGCGTGCTGCAAACAATCGATCGAAGAGGTTACTTGTTCAACCCTTTTATGACCCGGGAAATACTGGACAAGCTCAGCCCGCATCTCCGATCCCGCTGGTGTGACTACGCCTACGATCAAGAAGGGACAGCGGATCCGGAAATCGTCGTGATGTCACGGTTTCTAATGCGAGAGGCGGACCGAGCGTTACGATATACGTACGCTCCGTCTACAAGCGCCGCCGCACCGAGAAAGGAAACTAGACCCCTCGTGATACTCAAGAAGAAGGCGAGCGTGTTCGTTACGACAGAGGAAAGGGAAGAAGAAAAGAACAAGTGCCCCAAGTGCGAGCAAACCCACGTGTTGACGCGGTGTCCGCAGTACAAGGCGCTCACGGTAGAGCAGCGATGGAGCTTCCTGAAATCTAATAAGATTTGCTTCAAATGCGCCCAGAAGCAACACAGGCGCATAAGTTGCAAGGCGCAGCTGTGCGGCGTCGATCAATGTCGCCGCCCGCATCATGCGACGCTCCATCAAGCGGTACGCGAAGCGCAGACCGAAGACACGGGGAAGGCTGACCCACCGAAGGAGGAAGTGGTCCTGTCCGTGGCTACCCGACCCGCTACCGGGCCACGAGCAGTCTTGCTCAAGATGTGCCCTGTCATCGTGTCCGGACCACGGGGGGAGGTCAAGACCTACGCGCTCCTAGACGAAGGGGCCACGATCACCCTAGTGGACGAAGAACTGGCGGCAAGCGTCGGGGCAGAAGGGCCATCACGGCCGCTCCACCTGAGCGGGGTTAACATGTCGCAGCGAGATATGGGCAACCAAGTAGTGAACATTGACGTGAAGGGACTGAAGAGTGAAGAGAGCTACAAGGTACGAGCGAGGACCATGAAGGATCTCCGGCTTCACCAACAGTCTGTTCCCGACACGCTGCTGGACTACGAGCACCTGAGGGACCTGACACCAGAAGAGGTGTGCTACGAACTGGCGCGCCCCGGGCTTCTAGTGGGTACAGACCACTGGGAGTGCATAGCGTCCCGCGAGCTCCGAATCGGCGGCCCTAACCAACCGGCCGCATCAAGAACGCAACTAGGATGGGTGGTGCACGGAACCGCACCACGCAGGACCATCATAAAAGAAGGGAACGTGTTGCATGTGTATGAACCCGACCGAACCACGGGTGCATGCAGCCAGGAACTCCACGACTTAGTCGAAGCCCACTTCAGGATCGACGCGCTCGGCATACAAGGAAAGCCGAGAGTCAAGGCGAGCGATCAACGAGCCATCGACATAGTCGGGAGGACAATCAGGAAGATTGACACCGGGTACGAGGTTGGGCTGCCATGGTGGCGAGACGAGGTCACTATGCCGCCCAGCTACAATCAAGCGTTCCGCCGGCTGAAGAAGATCGAGCAGAAGATGGACGCCGACCCACAGTTCGCGGCTGAGTACTCCAAGCAGGTTAACAACCTATTGGACAAGGGGTACGCGACGCCATGCGACGGGTCGGAGCGAGCGAGTGCCATCTGTTGGTATCTGCCACATTTCGCCGTGCAGAACCCGAACAAGCCCGGCAAACATAGGCTAGTGTTCGACGCAGCAGCGAAGAGCAACGGCGTCTGCCTAAACAACGAACTGTTAGAGGGACCCGACCTACTGCTGTCGCTACCAGGAATCCTGTTTAGGTTCCGAGAGAAGGCGGTAGCGACTACAGCAGACGTGCAGGAGATGTTCCTGAGGATCAGGATAAGGCCGGAGGACCAACCAGCGCAACAGTTCCTGTGGAGAGGTGACGACCGACAAGAGCCTCCGAGGAAATACAAGATGACCAGTATGATATTCGGCGCCGCGAGCTCCCCGTACATGGCCCATTACGTACGCAACTACAACGCAGATGTACATGGGCAGGAGTACCCGCGGGCGCTGGAGGCCATCAAAGGAAGTCATTACATGGACGATTTGGTGGCCAGCTATGAAGACGCCGAAGAAGCACGGAAGGCAGTCGAGGAAATGAGGGCAGTGCACGCGCACGCAGGGTTCACGCTGCGTGGTTGGAGCTCCAGCAAAAAGACGGTGCTATGTGACGTGCCTACCGAGCTACACGCCACCTCTCCTACACAATTAGGGGGTGAGCAGCCTGAGAGCAAGATCCTGGGGCTGCATTGGGACGCGGAGCGCGATGAGCTGGGGTTCAACACATCTATGAACCGAGTCCCGGCTGAAGTACGAGCGAGAACGCGCGCCCCGACTAAGCGTGAAGCCCTCAGCGCCGTGATGTCCATATACGACCCGCTTGGGTTGCTGAGCCACTACACAATACGATCGAAGATCATACTGCAGAGCTTGTGGCGCCTTCAGACGACGTGGGATGAACAAATCCCCGAGGAAGAGAACGAGCTCTTCTCCTCCTGGCTCGCTCGCCTGACCGAACTCGCTCACCTGCGATTACCGCGCTGTTACGTGACGCAAAAGTATGAACGCGTCGACTTACACGTACTGTGCGACGCCAGCGAGCAAGCCTACGCAGCCGTGGCCTATTGGCGAATAAGAAACGTCGATGGGAGCCTGAAAGTCGTGTTGGTGGCCGCCAAAGCTAAGGTGGCGCCTCGTCGGGCGCAAACTATACCGCGCCTGGAGCTACAAGCCGCAGTGATCGGGGCGAGACTCGCCGAAACGATAAGGAAGGAGCACCGAGTCGACATCGGCCAGACGACCTACTGGACCGATTCATCTACCGTGGTGCACTGGATCCATCACGACGTGCGACGCTACACGCCATTCGTCGCGCATCGGCTGGGAGAGATCGCTGAATTGACCCAGAAAGAAGAGTGGCGTTGGCTGCCTACTGAGTGCAACGTAGCGGACGACGCCACTCGACTTGTCGACACGCCCATCTGCGCCACGGATAGATGGTTTCAAGGGCCGGACTTCTTGCTCCTGCCAAAAGAGCAGTGGCCCACGACGTCGACGGATGAACCAGAGGACGAGGAGGTCCTTCACACGAGAGAAGAAACGAAAGATGGCTACCGAACCCGGCCGCTTCTCGAAGTATGAGGACGTGCGACCCATGCAAGCTGGCGACGGTGGCTACGCGAGTACCTGCTCACACGGGTACCTCGCGGCGAGCCACGGAACACGTGGCCGATGGGAATCGTCGAGCGCACGCATCGCGGACCGGATGGCGGCGTTAGAGTCGTCGAGGTGCGCACCAGGACCGGCACCTTCCGACGCCCCGTGAGCAAGCTCGTCGTCGTGTCAACGAAGGAGGCTACGCGAGCTGCGCCGGGGGGAGAACTATAAACGACAGAACGTCTCGCATGTTATTTTAGCATAAGGACATTTCTCACGGTAATACTGTAAACAGTTATTTAAGGCCTGCCACATGTTTGGACCTTCCAACGGTATATGAATTACGCGAACATTAAGCTCTGTTGTCGGCATTTTACAGTATTATAAAAATAAGTTAAATTCAATGCTTATTGTCTTCGGAACTGTAAACGAACCCTCATTAATCTAATGGCTAGCGGGGCCGCCTTGAACGATCCCAAAGACATTAACGTGGCGTGAGAAAAAAGGATAAATCCCGTTGCATTGTCTCGTAGATTTCTCTTCTAAAAATACCACATGGATATTTAAAATAGGATTGACATAGGTGCCATGTGAGTTTTAGATTAAGACTACACTTGTAATATATATAAGAACTAGAGAAAAGGTAGCTAATTAGACAAGATTATGTGTTTTCATAGCTCATAAGTAGAGTACTTAGAGTAGGTTAGGTTTAAGACTCTTGTATTGACCTTTTACACGTTGTATATTTTTTCCTAGGTAGAATTAAGTATGTAGATTAAGGAAATGTATAATTTGTGTAGATTTAAGTAAGATAAGTTTAATAAAATCGGCATTTCTGCGATGCCGGGCCCGAATACCGTTGAGGGAGAAGGGCGCTATTGTTTGCGGCTAACGGTTTTTTGTATAAAAGCCGGACCGCTTGGGAGTTGAGACACAGTCGGTCTCCTGCTCTACAAGGGGTAACAAGTAAGGAATAAAATTGAAGATACGAATCAAGACAGTATTTTCATTCCTCTAACAAGACCCCAACAAAACAACACCAATATACAGTCCACTACAGTCATAGCATCAGTATCGCAATGTCGTGTCGCACCTGTCTGTGGGAGCCCTTACCTCTGTTTTTGGAAAGTATGTAGCACCGTATGCAAAGTTAAAGCGTAGCAGCACATTTAGTAGGTATAAATGCAGTACTTACGTATCCGTATATATATCTTTGGTACCTAACAGAAGTGCCGTCTTGATTGTTGTCATGTCCGTAAATAAATCGTTAATGGTACTAATTTACGCGAAACTAACTATGTCTGTCTGTAACGTTTTAACGCCAAAACTGATGCACAAATTTGGATAGATTTTGGTTTAGAGATATTTTGAAATTTGGAAGAGGACATAGGATAGCTTTTTCGGAAGAAAACATGTCCTCTTGGGATAGTTAAAGACAGTGATGGGAAAAGTATGGCCCGCGGCCCAGCTCCGGCCCGCAAAGCATTTAATTCGGCCCGCCGACGGTCCTTCCGACATGAATAGTATATGGCCTGCGATAATTATATTTTGACGGTCCACAAGTATAAAGAAGATTCTGACTGAGTAAAATAATAGACGCATAGGTAAAGGAGCCAGCTAGACTAGCTGCGTAAGTTCATGTTTGTAGTGAAGTAAAAGAAGAAACTAGGATTCAAGATTTTAAGAACATTCAGTCATCGCTAGATGTTTTCTCGATGCCGTTTAATGTAGATCCGGAAAATGTTTTTTTTTTTTTTTTTTACTATTTATAGGCCTGTGTTTGACCACAATCTCACCGTGGTCAGTGATGATGTGGCCGATGGTGGTAAGCACACAAAGCCTAGAAGGGAACTGGCTCTCAAGTGCTGCTGTCGGAACACACCGGAAGGTGCTTGGCGACAGATTTTCAACTTGAGGGTGGTTGCCAGCCAGGCGGGTACTACAAAGTACCCTACCACCGTGCTATGGTTTCCTCACGATGTTTTCCTTCACCGAAAGCTCAAGCTCATTGTAGGATTCGAACCCGCGACCTTCGTCTCGGTATCCGACGTCACTACCACTGAGCTATCATCGCCTTAAAACAGAATCTGCAGAATTGCAGTTGGAAATTATTGAAATGCAGTTCAGCACCCAAAGTCTTGAACTTTAAGACTATCACGCGGTATAATCGCCGATAGAAGCTACAATGCTAAAAACGATTAAACCTATCAGTGTAAGTAAATATGCAAAATTCACTCACGCAATATCTCCAAAATAGTATTAGATTCAATAATCTTCTTCTCTCTAAATAGGTAGCTAGAGTTTCAAGTGGTATTACTAAGAGGCAATACGGATGCTTCAATATCATGGTATTGGCGCAATTCCAAGCTGAAGTGCTGGACAAAGATCATCGCGGCATAGATGCAGTGGATGATGTAATTATTGTGCATTATTTCATAATTTAGAGGAATCATTGCTTAAATAAATTCAGGATTATGGTTATCGAAGCTGGTCGAGTGCACATAAGATTTACTGTCAGAAATAGAAATCAATAAATATGAGAATTGCTGGCAAATGCTCAGTTTACTTGAAGCTTTATTAATTATGCAACTTCATGAAATGGTTTGATTATTACAAGGTTTTTATTAACTTGCAATGTATGTATGTATGTAATTGTGTTCGGGTCAAATCTTGCAACTGAATTTTAAAGCAGTTATCCTCCACCGAAGATGAAGTTTTGCATACACGTTTAGTTTGAATGACAATGCATCCTTAGCTAAGTGACGTCATTCCAAATCCAATATGACGGACGGCCCAAGATGGCGGACTAGTTATTTTTTGTGCACTGCCATGATATGGGAATCAAATGAAAGGGTTTGCTGAGAAGAATGCGAAAAATGCTTGAAACATTTGGTTTGGATGACAATGCACGGTAAGCTAAAAAGCTTATATAAAAAAAGAAAAAATATTTTGAATGGTTTTTTAAAACTTGAAAAGGTTTCCATTCGGGACTTAGGTAGGGTAGTGGGATGTAAACTAAACTCTAGTTGTTAATTTTTTTTATGTATCCAGCTTATGCCAGCGGATTTGCCCGTGCGAATATTATCCCAAAGGTACTCCCGGGAAACATTCTATGACCTAATTCAAGACACTGAATACTACTCGTATGTAAAATTTTATCCCAATCTTTTCAGCCGTTAAGAGGTTAAAGGAAACCAACAAACAGACAGACAGACTTTCGCATTATTAGTACCTATGGACACAACAGCTGATGGGTTTTGGACTAATAATTTTTCTATCACCAGTATTCATTTAGCAGCAGTTACGGCTCTAATCAGCAATAGTTTGCCCAAAATAAATTGCTCTACAAATTATTCAGCTAGGCAGTTGCAAAAATTGGCTTGAAAAACTGTAAGAGTGACGTCATTACATTAAATTAAACTGTAAATACTAACCAGTGATGTTTTATGGTTTCCTTTGTGACATCATGATAATAATTTTGCCATAAGATTTTTATTGCGACCTTAGTTTTGCACTGGCAGGCCGGGTTAGGCTGGTTTTCCAGTAGTGTGAGGATGCTGGGAAAAACAAATCGTACCTATGCTAATTGGTAGGTTCTTCTTAATGTTGTGTTTTCTTCCGCACCGGTACCAGGTTCATTTGATATTCATTAGCATCAACACCATTTTTGCCGAAAATTGACTACTTTTTGACATAGGCCTGCCCTAATCGTCACCACATCGACCGATCCTGTGCATCCAGCTATTTCCACGGCCCTCTCTAGGTCATCGGTTTATCATGTGAGAGTCCTTTTAAGGTTGCACTAGTCGATTATTCTTCCATACAAACGTAGTCTGGCGATTACTTCACTGTTTGACGGTGTAAACTCAAAATAAAATGATGATATCAATTTGTCTCATCATTATCTAGCCCTGTATGGAAACAAAAAAGTAAAAAAACAAAATAAGTTATGAGCGTCGAAAGTTCCATAATTCAACACTAATTTTAACGCATTTTTGGGCGCAAATAAATACCATATGAAGAAGGAAAATTGCAAAACAACCACCAGACAGGGATATATTAATAGTCGAATAATGCAAATAATTTTATATTGAAAATATTATTTAGTAATTTTTTCATGGTATCCATACTCCCAAAGGTCTGTTTATAAAATTTCGCGCGCTCGTTTTCGTTCTAAATCATCATCAATCTCGCTACAAATTTGCAAAAGTGCTGATTCGTACGCGGACTAGCTTCTTACTGCTCATCACAGCATATATTTCTTTCGCACGTGTTGTCGGATGAGATTAGATGCATTTTTGTTTATTTTTTTGCACTAAATTGTTCGTGCCGTCGACTAGGACAACCTTAACGCTGTGTCTTTCGGTACGCGGTCGCCACTCCATAACCTTTCGGCCCCTCGACCATCCGTTCTGCGAGTCATGCTCATTTGATCTTACTTTCTTCAAAGCTAGATTTGATGTTTAGCTTTCCTTTTATATAGCGCAGCATCGATGTGAGCAGCAGCTTTACTGTAACAATTATCATTACTGTGTATGTTTGTTTTGATGTCTGAACTGAGTGCAGTGCTGTTTTTACGAGTTTGCTCTCGATTTCGTTTTCAAATAAATTATAATATTACCTCTGTCTTATACCTACATATTGCAAGAGTTATAGGAAAGTAGTTTATGCCTGCAAGGGTTCAAGGCAGATTCTGGTCGATGTTTCTTGAATGCGTCCTATTAAAAACACTTACAAAAGTTAGCTAAGTTGTAAAAATTAGCTTCTATGTAGGTTTCGTAATATTTATTCGTGATGATGCTATTTTTTTAACCGAGTTTCCAAAATGGAGGAGGTTCTATCATTCTATGTTCGACTGCATGTATTTTTTTATGTATGTTCACCGATTAATCCGTCAATTTGGGACCGATATTGTAAATTGTTTTTTTTTTAAATTTGAATAGGTATACTCTCAAGGTAGTCCCATTGTCACCAAATCAGGATCTGATGAGAGGATCCCATGGAAATCTAAAGAACTCCTCAAATTTTATAGGCATACACATAGCGATTTTGGTATTTTCGTCAACATGGCAAGCATATAAATTAATAAAGTATCATTTGGTGAAATGGTTTTGATGAAGAAGACCACAGATGGACACTGAAACTTCTCAATGATAAGTATGTTTTGGTTATAAGATATATCGAATATTTAAATGACTGTGATGAAGCAAATTTAAATGAATGGTTCTAATGAAAAAAGTACCATCGAACTGACCTGGCGATGAAGCCGGAAGCTAGGCACCAGCACTCCGTAAAAAACAAAGTATCCCGATCATGTTTCGGCTTGTTGAAATGATACCAGAAGCCCTCTGGCTATAAATAAATTTCATTCTAATATAGGGTAACAAAACCAAAAATAGAAAAACATAATAAAAAAAATTACGAATAAATTTAAACCGACTGCCAAAACAAAACACTACAAAGCGAAAAATAACTTTCTTTTCAGAAGTCGATAAACGAAAAAAAGGTGCTAAAGACACCGACTACTTTATTTACAATCTTTGCTCTAACAACTTTTTCCACAGCATCATAGAATTTATTTGTTTTGAGATTTATTACATTAATTGCACACTAGTTCCCATTACAATGTAAACATAACTGCTAACTCATCAAATCACAAAGCAATAATTAATGGTACACAACCCGATAACCTTATCAGGGTAACCCTACGCCAGATAACGGGTGACATGACTCATAGGCCATGATGACAGGTGACACTTTGTGTTACAAAATAATGTTACAATATTCAAACTGGCCATTATGTTTATAATGTTGGCTATAAAAGAACAATAATGCTATTGTTATAAACATAATTGTTCGTATTGATTAAGTTTGAAATATTGTTGTGGATGAAATAGTAGTTGTACCTACGCTATTAGTAGACCAGTTGAGTCCCGTTGACAGTGAAAATTTATAGCCCTTGTTATAAATATGTCAACTGGTTGATGACAAGCTGAACTTATATGACGAATAATTAGTCAGAAACGAGTCAGGAAAGGGGAATAGAATCGGTGTGACCATGGTCGTTTACTGCTAACTATTTTAGATCTTTAACAATTTTAAGTACTAAAAACCAAAATTACACACAGAATATATTTTAGATAAAGAAACATAAACGTAATCTATATATATAAAACCGGCCAAGTGCGAGTCGGACTCGCACACGAAGGGTTCCGTACCATTATCGCAAAACACTGCATAAAAATCACGTTTGTTGTATGGGAGCCCCCCTTAATTTATTTTATTTTAATTTATTAATTATTATTTTTTGAAGTAAATATACAACTAAACATTCTGTGAATATTTCAAGCGTCTACCTGTTGCCGTTATTAATATCGAGCAAAAAACGGCAAAAATATCACGTTTGTTGTATGGGAACCCCCCTTTAATATTTATTTTATACTGTTTTTATTTGTTGTTATAGCGGCAACAGAAATACATAATCTGTGAAAATTTCAACGGTCTAGCTATCACGGTTCATGAGATACAGCCTGGAGACAGACGGACAGACGGATCGCGAAGTCTTAGTAATAGGGTCCCGTTTTTACACTTCGGGTACGGAACCCTAAAAATGAATCCCTATTTCCCTTGGTCACGGCATCACGCGTGAACGGCTGGACCGATTTCGCTTATTCTTTTTTTGTTGTGTTTGTTATTGTTAGGAAAAGGTTCTAATGAACAAAAATAATAAGAAAAAAAAATTGGTTCCTTACCTACATAGGTAGGGTAGGTATGTAGGTAGCTAGGTAGGGTAGGGTAGGGTAGAGGTAGGGTAGGGTAGAGGCAGGGTAGGGTAGAGGCAGGGTAGGGTAGAGGTAGGGTAGGGTAGAGGTAGGGTAGGGTAGGGTAGGTAGCGTAGGTAGAGTAGGGTAGGTAGGGTAGGGTAGGTAGGGTAGGTTAGGTAAGGTAGGTAGGGTAGAGTAGGTAGGGTAGGGTAGGTAGTTAGGGTAGGGTAGGTAGGGTTGATGAATGTTTGGTGTTTTTATGGCAAAACAAAGTTTGCCGGGTCAGCTAGTTAAATATAGACACAAAAGAAAGTTATGTTCAAAGATTTTGCGAAGTCCTTGTTGATAGCGGCACCAAACCCAAATGGATGGATGGTGCCGTTTTAAAGTTTAAAACAATCATTTTGGAAACACAACTACACCGTTATGTGCCATTGTTCCAGACAACATAGGGCATTGTTAATTCTGCTATATAAACAATCTACTTTAACTATCATCAAACAGTCTATTTCAGACACCTAGATTTAAATTCTGATCATGAAACAGAGCTTAATGTTCGCTTTTAATAATCTTATTACAAGAGAACAAAATTTAGATCATAACGTTTTTAATGTAAAAATACTACAGTTTTCGAGGTTGGCAATTTTTTTTTGCAAATCTTATGTCTACGTCTTATTTTTAGATTCAATGTTTACAAAATAATTATGTATGTAGTTACTAAGCGTGTAATATAAAAATGATGGATTCTAGACGGATGTATCTCGGCTAACTTCGTGCAGTCAGAGATACAAATCTCTCGATCTTTTAAGCACGAACAATCAGACCCGGAACAGATTATCTATGGTTAGACCGAGCTAATCCGCTTGGGTAGGTAAATAGCGTGGCTACCGGATAACATCTCAACTATTGACCCATCAAATCTTTTTTGTATATTCAATACATTATTATAGCTTTTTGGGCGCAAGATATCCGGTAAAAATATCAATACAGATTCTACATATCCGTTTTTGTCCTCTGCATGTATTTGTAAAAAAAATAGGGTTCCATTTCTCAAAAAAAACCCTTATTGGGTCACTTCGTTGTCTGTCTGTCTGACCGTGTGTCAAGACCTTTTTCTCTGGAATGCCTGAAGGTATCTATCAAGTTTAAATTCATATTATATTCGGTCTAACTCCGGTCTGCAACCCCTTGGAGCTGTGAATAAATCAAACTTCTAGATCAACGCAATCAAAATGAACTGCAGTTTATGTCGCAAATTTGACGAATCGCAAGAGAATCATCAAGCCTACAGGGCACTTTGACCTAGAATCATGAAATTTTGAAAGAAGCAATGTCTTATACGTAAATTTATAAAAAAAAATCACTTGGAGTTGTGAAAAAACCGAAACGTCTTAATCAACGCAATCAAAATATACACCCATTTATGACGCATATTTGACTCTCGGAAAGGAATACAAACCTACAGGGTACTTTCCGTTGACCTAGAATCATGCAATTCGGCAAAAAGTAATGTCTTATAGCACAAGTAAAGGAAAAATATTAAATCAATGTACTAAAACAAAAAGAAAAAACAATACTTATTTGCAATTGCTAAACTGTTCGCGACCTATGTTGATATACGGGGACATACCAGTTTTCCAACGGCAAAGTTAATTTTGTCCCTCAATCAAGTTTATCTTTTCGTTAGAGCAATGCTCGGTGCTTTCATTGTTTATGAACTTCAGTAATGTTACCTAATTATTTTGTTTAATGTAGCTGTTTGTACGGAACCCTCGGTGCGTGAATCTGACTCGCACTTGGCCGGTATTTTTTCAATGAAAATCATTTGAAGAATGCGCACGAAAATAAGACAAAATCTTCAAGAATATCTATGAAACGCACTGTTCTGAAGTTCTTGGGCTAAGTACGTTTGTTCAGGTGCCGAAGAGTCCGACGAGTTCCTCTTTTGTGCTATCTTTCATCTAAAACCACAAACCTTCGTTTTCCAGGATGCAGTCATCATAGTGGACGTGAACAACCGAACCCGGCCCACTCACGCTCAGCAGGTGTCGCTAGACGACAACCAGTATGCCGGCACCATAGCCGAGCTGCATTCAGCCAAGTCTGATGCCCTGCTATTGTACACCGACTTCGCATCCAGAGCCGGCAATGATTTGAAGACATTCCTGACCAATATCACTGGGTTTGCTGATGAAGTTATCCGGAGTTTGAATGCGGGACCGCCTTATAATGACGTGAGTGATAATAATTAACCTTTTCCAACGGCTTCGCACCAAAATGATGGCGAATTTATGAGGAATTACTCCTTAAAAACAATTTTGCGCGTGGACTGTACGGTATGGTGTACTTGTACAATATGTTAGGATAGACAACTGCTCGAGGGAAAATAGTAGAAAAATGGGCGGCAGCTGCCTGGAAGGATGGGATCACATCACATGCACTTACTTTGCGTTGCTGATCTCGTCTCCTGGAGCGGGTTTGCGGTGCTCGGTTATCACGGTATTTTTCTTGCGCATGCGGCTGTGGCTGGTTTTGAAGAACTCCAGAAACCATGCATTTTTCCAATATGAAAAGTTTGAGGCATTGACAGAGACACGCGTGGTTGAGTGATTGAATGCTGCGCTGCGTGTCGCGGGTTCGATTCCCGCACGGAACAAATAATTGTATGACCTACAGATAGTTGTTCCGGCCCTGGGTGTTTGTATATGTATAACCTGGTAACTGAAGAAGGAGTTATAAAATCCAACTTCGCAACTGAAGTTAGAAAAATATTATCTGTTTGAGTACCACCGCGGGTGCGAATTACGAAAGGAGCCGATATGAGCGCGCATTAGAGACACGGGGAATGGTATAGTTCGTTCCTGGATCCTTGCGTGCACGCTCCTTGTTTATTTCTCTTTCGGAATTAGAAAAAAACCGTATGTATTCACCTCTAATCTCCTCTAATACCGCAGATTAGAGGTAAATCCTCCAATCAGCGTCAATCAATCATGAAAAAAAAATATTATTCATGATTTTATGTTACCACTTTATCGGAATTATTAATATGTATATACATGCCAAATTATAGCTTTCTATTTAGTACTTAGATTCTCTGAGCTAAGTTGCGGACGGACAGACGGACAGAGCGAAACTTTAAGGGTTTCTGTTGACTTCGGAACCCTAAAAAGGATTCATTCATGTACATACAAAACACGTAACAGAGAAAGAAATATGATAGTTAATACGATAGTTGGATAAGAGACGAAGACAACGTGTGGCGAGCTATTAGGAAACTTATAATAGACTTTGTAACTTTATATCTTTGAAAGATTTGTTTTATTAAGGTTAGTTCTTCAGGATATTAACGTTTATAAACATAGCAATGTTCAGATCGTCGTTTGAGGCTAAGGAAAAGTTTTTCCCAAAGTCAGTATTTTGATAAATTTGTCAAAGCTCTTTAAGACAGAAAGACAGAATCTTACTTCATTTTATGCTAGCAAGAATGTGCCAAGTTGTAAACTATTGCAATCCAAATATCAAGTCATTCCCATACAAACAAGACATAAACTCTCTTTATGAACATTTCATACTACACATCAATATTTACAACATTGCAATAATAACTAAACTACAAAACAAAAGACGCCCATTGTTCCCAACACTCGGAGTTACGATCTCCACGACTGTGATGGACGGGCAAGTGTAGGGTTACTGTCGCCATTAGTAACAGGCGATAACTTAGTAATAGTTTATATAGATATTGAAGTTTTTAATATATAAGCACTGTAAGTGAAGAGGTCATTGTTAATCCATACTCGATACTAATTTATAAATGCGAAAGTAACTCTGTCTTTCTGTTTGTTTGTGACGTTTTCCAGCGCAATCTGCTGAACCAATTTTGATTAATCTTGGAAAAGGATATAGGATACTTTTAAACCCAAAGGTTGGGATAGTTATTGACATTCGCGCGAGTGAAGTCGCTGGTAGAAGCTAGTTTCTTTATAAGGAAATAAAGCAGTCTTAGCAAGTTCTGATGACACTTGAATCGTTGACTATTTACCCATTATAAAACACCTTAATATGCCATTGGTTAAATCACCAATGAAACCGTAGACTTGATGAGACGTCTTTTCTTTTCTACATACCATATAGCAGCTTTATAACCCTGAATAGTTTTCATAATGAGCGTTTATGAGATGGTTTTCATTTCTTCAGTGGTCAAAGTTCCCGTCTACTTGCACCTTAGTTGATTTAAACCTAAAGAAAGCCACTTATAAGTAAGTAGAAACCTACTGGGGCTCAAACAATACCTTTAAAAATTATTAATGTAATTTTATTCTTTTACAACTTACCTTCAGAAAAGCTATGCCCCACGCGAGCAACGCGACCAGTGGCGTAGCTATGTAACATAGGGCCCCGGGGCAAAAATGAAGTTTGGACCCAAAACTTTTTCATTACTAGCTCCTTATCGCACATTGCAGGGTATAATAAAGCAAAGCTACTTGACACTAAATATTATAAGCAAAGCAGCAATCGTTCATGAAGGCCAAGGGGCCCTTTGAGCTTGGGGGCCCCGGGGCACGGCCCCACCTGGCCCTACGGTAGCTACGCCACTGAACGCGACATCATCATCTTAAAGCGATGTGTGTTACGGTGCAATAAAATTGTTCGGTGCATAATGTAAAGCACTATTGTTGACTCTTCCAACACCCACAAGACCAGTAACAGTCAGTGGTATTATTAGAAGAATCCTATCACCACCTTTAAAGGCCATACACCCGACCACGTGTAGCTAAACCATAACTCACATTGTTTTCTAAAGCCATTCCAATTGATATCACGTCCGAAAATGAATGTTGATGATTAACAAAATTCTCTGCTCAAACTATTTCTGTATTAGTTTACAATAATAAACTGCCAGAAATACGTGAAAAGTATCTAAAAATAACCTTGACGTGATCAAAATAATGTTTGCTTTCGAGCAAGTGTATGGAGAAATGTGTGTTTATCATAACATTATGGGCAAATATTTGAGGTACATAGTTGCAATGCAGAATAGTAGGGTTGATAGACATACGAGTATGTGTTTCAATCAATATAAAGTTGTTTGAATTGTTGTTTCTGCTTGGTATTCTACTTGCAATGTCCATCAAGTAACGTCAATAGATAAGGCTTCCTTTTTTTCCACATGTATTTGTTAAGATGCATGTAGGTTTACTAAGTGTTTAGGTACTCTTAGCTACAGATAATAATAATATTAAACTAGAATACAGGTGCCTCATCCCATACAACTGTGCCGACGTAACAATTTTTTTCTTTATATACAGAAACGATTTGTTTTATAGTATTTTTCTGGACGTTTTTACAGTTTCATTTTATCAAAATGTGTTACAATACAAATTTAAAAAGTCGAATGGCATACCACAGAAATTTAAAACCTTTGCTTTTTGCATCCAGCGGCCTCTGAACTCTGGGCAATAAGCAAAAAGTAGTAATATTATCTTTTCTCGAAAATTATCTTGATTTTAATAATTATTTGGGCTCTGCGAAAATTAATGCCTATAACAATATGTCATCTCAATGGATTATTAGCCCATATTTTAATATTTATAAACAAAATAATACTACCTCAACTATACATGCAGTTTTCAATAACAATAAACTTTAAAAGCTCGCTGCCAGCCCTACGTACAACAGATGGAAGCGCTATCGATGCAAATAATGCAAAACGAATGCCTTCACGTCGGTATGCCGTACCCTAGATGTATGTTCACGGGCTGGTACGGGATTTGGCAATACTGCTCGACTTGTACTGATGAAGGTGCTAGGATTAAGAGTTTATTAGTATTTGTAGAAAACGCAAAAGCTTTGCAGAAAAATATGCATTGGAAGTACTTCTGGTTTATTTCGTTGCAAGTTCCAACACTTTCTTCCTGCCCTTGTTCCATGTTACTTGGGATAGGCGCGTTTTCTTCTTCCGTTCGATCCTGTCACCCGTCACGCTATCACCGACTCCCTTTTCTTGCTTAACACTTCTCACACAATCCTCCATCTTTTCTTTGGCCTAGTTCAAGTTCCAACATAGTCGTCGGAATTATTTATGTAAGACGCTTTATGTAAGCTTCATTGTCTTAGCTATTTCATACATTTTGATGTACTGTCGTACCAGTGACACTAATGGCCGGTTACTGATTTAAGGAACGAGTTGAGTATTTATAAAACTATACTTTAGACTGTAAACCTGACAAAATTTGGCACCGAAATAGTGTTTGACACGTTCTTATCCTCAAATACTTAAATCGGAAACCGGTCATAACACATAGAATTTGTCTCAGTGCTTTTCTGTTCAGTAGATTCTGGATGCCGAGATTTGTGGTTGTGGGCTTTAAATTTTTTGCAATTTAGTCATCCATGAAGCGTTTTGTCTTTTTCCAGTTTTTTGTAATTACTGTGCCCACTGTTACTCACTGCCGGCCTCTAGTCTTATAGTCACATTGTATTAATTGTTATATTAGCATTCAGTCATCTATTTTCATCATATCTAAACAAAATCAACCTTTAAGAACACCCCGTTCCACATTCCTCATTACTAGCCAAAATAATCATGAATGATTCATTCACAGTTCCCTGAAAACGATTCAACGACAAATTCCCTTGACCACATTGCAGTTTGCCAAACGGTCATTAAAATTAAAGAAGGAACACCGCCATTTTCCCGTCGCAGAACCCATCATAGAGCAACCAATAAAACGGTCGTAACTCAGAATAATGACCAACATATTGTCAACATAAATATTCATTGGTATATTACTTCAGGCTGTCTGTAAAGTCATGATATAGCCTTGCTACTAATACAGAAACTGGTATTATAATCGTTAATGAGTTGCACGTGGAGTTCCAGAATGCCAAGGAAACTGTGGAAATGAGACAATCGTCTGTTTGTAGAAGTCAGCTGTGATATAGTCAGATGGTGACTATAACCAAGGGACAAATGTATACAAGTCAGATACATCTGTCCCTTACGCACACTAAAAATAACCTTGCTCTAAGAGCTTATGGTCACCCCTGGGGACTTTAAACAAAGTGACAAACTATCAGCGGTGGCGATTGTCGGAATACCAAAATGTAAGGGTCGCTCATGTGACATTAAGGTGGTGGATGTCAATCATATACTTTTCGGAGTTTTTAAACCGCGATGGAAAAAGAGGGGTGTTATAAGTTTGACGTGTGTAACTGTGTCTTTGTGTATCTGTCTGTGGCATCATGGCTCCCAAACGGATAAACCGATATTGCTTTTTTTTTGTTTGAATGGTAACTTTATCGAGAGTGTTCTTAGTTATGTCTGATAAAAGTAAGTGAAGCCTTTAAAAAGTTATGCGCATTTTACTTTTTGAATCGGGGTATTTTCGTGAGATATCGTGTTGTAATTACGTGTTTCGATGGATTGTTGGTCAAAACGTGTTTACTACTAGATAAATTATGTCGTTTAAAGAGGTATTTGTATCGGGGCTTCTTTAAATTTTACTTGTTGAGAATCGTTATCGCTGAGAGCATTATACTTTGTCTAGCCACTCCGGGGGATTTTATATCGAGCAAGGGTGAATAAGTAACTTCTAGAGAAGCGCATTTTATCGTTGACAACATCTTCGTTTACCATCAGGTGAACACTATGATCAAACGCGAGCCTGTCACCGTTCTCCTGCCCGTGTGCCGTGTTCATTTTGAGTCGTCTTCTATACTCTTTTTGCCTTCATCTCAAAACTCCATTTATTTCTACCCATTCCATTTTCACTCAATTCAAACATTGTTTCTTTGGTCTGCCTGGCCCTTATAAAGAATAACTGCGTCTGCGGCTCCGCCCGCGTAGAATTAGTTCTTCTGTGTTATTCTGAATTATAAGCTGTGTATGTTACTGTAAAGTTTCATCAAATCCGTTCAGTAGTTTGCGCATAGCAGTGTTAGAAACGTCCATCCTCAAAAAGTTTCATATTTATAATATTACTAGCTTCTGCCAGCGGCTTCGTCCGCATGAATGTAGAAAATTATCGCAAAGAAACATATTCCCGGGATAAAAAGTATCCCATGTGCTATTCCTGTCTATAATCTATCTTTGTGCCAAATTTCATCCAGATCCTTCCACCCGTTTGAGCGTGAAGAAGTAAAAAACATACAAACACACACACTTACAAACTTTCGCCTTTATAATATTAGTGTGATTAAGATAGGATAGTAGGAATTCATCATCATCATCAGCCTATTAATGTTCCCACTGCTGGGACACAGGCCCTCTCTTTGTGAGAGGGAATGGGCCGTATT
Organism: Anorthoa munda; assembly: GCA_945859665.1. NCBI lineage: Eukaryota > Metazoa > Arthropoda > Insecta > Lepidoptera > Noctuidae > Anorthoa > Anorthoa munda. Next base: position 2,967,348 of record OX243901.1, on the reverse strand, counting down.
CCACTATGCGGGCCCAGCCAGGGCGGGTTGGTGGATGACACATGTCTTGGATTTTTTGGTTCTAATACATGCCGAGTTCCTTCACTGTTTTGAGAGCAGTGGTGATGAAATAATTTACACAAAGTAAAACGCCTGCCTGGGTCCGAACAACACAACTTGTAAGTCGCGGCCGATACCACTGGGCCACCACTGCTCTATATGATAGTAAGAAATCTGCTTTAAATGCCCATGGTTGGCATGGAAATCGGCAGTGTAGTGAGTAACATTTCTGATAGTTTGATACTGCTATATATAGCATAAAAACTTGGCAATAGGTGAACGATCTACCATCTACCATTCTGGTCATGTGTTGGCGTATGATTCCAGGTTGAAACTGATAAGAAGACAGATTTAGACAGTAAATAAATTGCAAGTTATTTGTGGTACTTGGTACTAGCTTCTTACCCGCAGTTTCGCTCTGTATTGGATTCACGGAAACTGTTCAATTCTCGGGATAATAAGGCAGTAAGCGATAGTGTAACATTTCAATCAGTGAAAGCTTACGAAATTGGATTCGTATCTACTCCGAGTGATTACTTAGTATGTTTGTATCTAATACAAATCAGTTTTACCTCAATTTACGTTTTATTCTTAATCATTTTTATTAGAGGTATGGAATAACCCACTTTACTATCATACTACTAGATATTATAAACGTGAAAGTTTGTGAGGATGGATGGATGTTTGTTACTCTTCAAACAAGAACAGACATACAAGAACGAGAAGAGTAACAAACATATATAGTTATAATTTATAAAGATATCGGGAGGAATAAGGAAAGAAAGAATAACATAGTGAGTAAACCGGCATGTCCTAGAACCAAAAATTCGAAGACATGTGACATCCACCAACCCTGGGCAACTGGGCAATTTAATTTAATATCAAGCAGGAGAAAGAGCAAACAAGGCCATGTTTGTTCTGTCTCCTGCTTGATATGGAGGGAATTGGAAATTTATATTTTTTCCTACTCCTCCGTTATTCTTTTCTGATTAAATTCGTTGCGGGATCCAAGACAGTTAAATTCATTCTCCGGGACTTCGTCGAGCTTCATCCCCTCTGCGCTTTACTGGTGGTCGCCACTGTTGATTCTGGCTTTCAGGAGTTGCAGTGGTTTGGGAATTGGAGATGGTCCCAAAAAAAAACCACCAACCTGCACTGGGCCCGCGTGGTGGATTAAGTCCCGGTATACCTCTCTCACAGTGAGGATGCCTGTGTCCCAGCAGTGGGAACTTTATAAGGCTGATGATGTTGACTAATAACACGCGGTCGGAGCCGTGGGTGGCAGCTAGTTATAAATATGGCATTTTTGTGTTTCAATCACGCAAAAATGGCTGAACAGATTTTGAAGAAATTAAATAACACACATATTTTTATATCTAGATAAACTCGCAATAATAACACCTAAAGGCGAAAGTTTGTGAGTGTGTGTGTGTAGGTATGTATGTGTTTGTATGGTTGTTACTTCCTCAAGCTTAAACGGCTTGATGCGATCTGGATGCAATTTGGCACAGAGATAGATTATAGTCTGGAATAGCACATATGAATTTTTATCCCGGGAATATGTCACCTCAGGATAATTTTCGGCGTTCACGTGGGCGAAGCTGCTGGCAGTAGCTTGTCTCTCTATAAAGCTAAAATATGAACTCAAATATGTTGGTTTTGACTGCTTCACGATTGTTTACTTATCGTACTCCTTGTCAGCGGGAACTTGCATTCTCGATGTGTAAATATCAATTGTACACCAAGGAATAAAGGATATCTGTGAAAGGAACGAAATACTTAGCCATAATAGCACTCTTTACGTTTTGTAACACCTACAAAGGTGCGAACACTTTTAATTAGTTATGTTTATATTATTGTCAACTTTGATTTAGCATCTTCATTATATTATTATCACTTCATAAAACATAGATCTAACGATTTTTCCGTTGTATGTAGAATTTCGCATCTAACACGATAAATGTTACATGGTATTTATGGTATAAGTAGTTACAAATGTAGTGACATAATGTATCGTGTAGTATTCTGTATTTTGCGCCAAAATGCCAAGTCCTTTATCAATCTTTATTCCTAAAGGCGCCAAGAGTATGGACAGCCAGCAACGTCCTTCTCCTTGGATTTCTTGTAATATGTAAACTGTTGACTACCAATCGGAACAGTGCCGAATCGAACATAACTCTTTCTATTGGCGTATTATAATGTGTTTTGATGACTTTTGTAATGTTTATCTAATTGTAATCTTTTAATTAATTTTTAATGTTTTTAATTTCTCATCATCATTATCAGCCTATGAACGTTCCCACTGCTGGGACACAGTCTCTGATAGAGAGGGAATGGGCCTTAATCCACTACGCGGGCCCAGTAGGGGTTGATGGATGTCACATGTCTGCGAATTTTTTATTCTTGTACATGCTGTTTTCCTCACGATGTTTTCCTTCACCGCTTTAGAGCAGTTGTGATGAAATAATTTTCACAAAATAAAGCACCTGCCCGGGTTAGAACCCTCGACCTACGATACGTAAGTCGGGGCCGTTACCACTGGGCCACCACTGCTCCAATTTCACTTATATTGGACCAATTTCATATGGACTGGTTCCGATCGCCAATTTATCTGTCAAACATGGTAATGCTAGTGGCTTTTCTGTCACACTATCATTGGATCAGAGGTTATTGGTATTCTATACTATCACGTCGTCCCGATTGTAAACATCTCGGCAGGCACCTTTGGATATATTCCTCTTGTATTTCTTTGCCAAATTATATGCTCATATCTCTAGTTTCCATCAGAATCTCAATCTTGGCTCACTAGGAACTAGCACATGAGGCACCTCCCTGTCTGACTAATCGTGACTTCAAGGCCAAAGCAGACGGAATCGAAGCTTTCAGGACCGTGCTATATAATTCAACATAGTCTCTCAATGACGGTAATACCATTAAAGATAATTTCAATACAAACAAACGAACATTAGCAGTCGATCAATGTATGCAATGGGCTCGTCACAGCATCAACGTCATCGGACTGCCAGTTGATCTACTGCCAAAGTGCACTACGTCAGAGTAGGGTGACCACACGTGTGTTTAATGTTTTTGTTTAAATAGTTTATTGTTTTGGAAATGTTTGGTTGTTTATTTTAGAAAGTATGTTATTCTTCCTAATCTATGTTGCATTGGCACGAGCTATATACAGCAATATTTTAGACTAGTTTTCCCAAAGTAAAGTTACACAGTTACACGATGATGATTGCTGACACGTCATCTTCGGAATTGACAACGTGATATTCTGGTAGCAATTTTTCTATACGGTAGCAAAAGACACAGAACTAATGGTAAATAGACCAATATTTTTTTATTTTTTATTTGAAGATTGTCTCGCGTTTGACCACTATCTCGTCTGATGGTAAGTGATGATGTGGTCGACGGTGAAGCACGCTTGCCTAGAAGCAACCTATTCTCTGTTGACTTACAGACCCCAATATTGTAGCCATCAGGAAACAAAGACTCCAGCAGGGAATTCCACGCCTTAGCTGCACCACAATGAAAGTAACACGTAATACTACAATAGAGAGAGTTTAAACCAAAACCACTAATATCAATTTGAGACCTACAGATGCTTGCGAATATGCAACTAGAATCATCTTTTTTGTTTGACAATTCAAAAGTACCTCTAAGGTTTATTTGAAATAAACTATAATAAAAAATCGGATCATTAAAAAAACTGACATTGTGTCTGCATGGTTACAAATTGTTTCCGTAACAAAAAGCTTGGAATGAAAACTCTCTGAGAAGGCACTTGGTAGAACTAATCACGCTGTGTCAATTGTAAGACATTTCTTTAAGTACAAAGTACTTGTTTTTCAAATAGATATATTAAAGTACATGTTGTTATCAGCTTCTTATGTAGGAGAGTCTTGTTCCTGTGACTAAAATAATAATGTAAATAAGGCTTGACAATATTGTTTAGTCATCTTCTTGTGTGAGTTGGCGATAGGTAAAAGAAACAAGTTATTTAAAATGCACAGACACATACAGATATTTTGCTATTCAAAATCAAAGGCAAAGCCATTTATTTGCATTTAATGTGGTACAAAAGATGTTATAAATAAGTTATTAGCACAATGCATATACATATCGAGACGTGGTCGCTCACAATAGGCCTCATCAGAAGGATTAAAGTCACTCAAAGGGTACTTTGAATGACTTTAGGAAAGAGCTATGCTCGGAGTTTCCTTGCGTGATCGAATCAGAAATGAAGAAATCCGAACAGAACCTAAGTTACCAATATAGCCCGAAGAATTTCCAATATTAAGTGGCAGTGGGTAGAGCACATTGCTCGCAGAACGGATGGCCGTTGGTGCCAAAAAGTTCTGGAGTTGCGAACGCGTACCGGAAGACGCAGCGTTGAAAGGCCTCCCTCGAGGTGGAACGACGATCTGGTCAAGGCTGCGGGAGTCCGGTGGATGCGAAACGTACAGGACCGATCAGTGTGGCGACGCACGGTGTGATGGAAATCGGCTTGCCGATATACATATAAACACACGCATTTTTCTAATGGGAATAGCCAGAAACTACAGACTCCCTCCTGCTACGGTCCTAACATACTCCTTTTGCTTTATGTACGTTCCTACATCTGGTCATACTCGTATGTCGTTTGCAAGTACTGCACACCCAACCTTTCTGAAAAACATCATTAATAATATCAGTGTGTATCCTCCTAGGCTTTTAGGGTGTACCCAACAGCGCACACTTCCGGCATTTTCACTCATTATAATGCTTAATTTTTGTAAATCTTCTTTAGCTATTCATCTGCCCAGCCTTTTTCCCAATTAATGTTGGGGTCGGCTTCCAGTCTTACCGGATTCAGCTGAGTACCAGTGTTTTACATGGAGCGACTGCCTATCTCTGACATCCACTACCCAGTAACTGGGTAACACGATACCTCTTGGCAAGACTGGTGTCAGATCTCAGGCTTCTGACTACCCGTAACGACTGTCAAAGATCTTCAAATGACAGCCGGGACCAACGGCTTAACGGCTTTCCGAGGCACGGAGGAAACTCGGTATGTTTGAAATGGTCACCCATCCACGGACCAACCTCGTCAAGCGTTGCTTAACCTTGAAGATCGACCCGTGCGGCTGTTATTATTTAGTCACGAGCTCCTCTTCTTAGCTATTGTAGATACAAAAAGTTGCCACAAATGTTTTTCAAACAACTAACACTCATTGTAGCTGACGATGTATGTTGTTTTTGTCATTAGCAGACGATGCTGCGTATAGCTACTTTACACACGGACAGAAGGACTGGTTTTAAAATTAATAGTTCTGGAAGTGGAAACAGTTGCAAACCCATTTAATTCTCGCTCATCCAGCAATAGTTCGTAATCCTGTAATTGCCGGGATCGCATTAGCATAGCTATATGTGTGAACCTGTCCTGCCGTCATAAACAAGTGTAGGACTTGTTTCGTAGTTTGCATAAATAACAAATAAAATGTTATCTGAACTGAATAACCTTTGGGGTGACTAGAATTTTGCTAACTTGTTGCATCAGACATCGCTTCTTCTGCTTCTTCTTCTCGACCTTATGCCATTTACTTGGGGTCGGCCCTCCATAAATTTCTTCTCCACTGTGCACGGTCTTCAGCTGTGCTGGCGTCCAAACGTGCGTCTTGCAGGTCTTTTTCGTTCACCACCACTCTATTTTCTCTTCTTATTTGTTAAATATTCATAGTCTATCTATTCGCCTTTGTAGTTGCAGGAGGAACAGACTATTTCATATCATTTGATTTCTATTAACTAAATGCTATTATAATGTAATTTAAATGACAAATTTTTAATTTAACTAATTACAATCCACAAAATAAGTAAATACTTAGTCAAATAAAAGCCCTCTTCCTCTCTCCTAGTTTTGCAGTGCCCGACAGGGTCCACAATGGTCTAAATTTGTAACCTACCATCTAAGTTCACATGTGGAAGCAATAAATATATTGAGTATTGATTTGGTACGTTGGCAAAATATTAAGTGATCGTGAATTATTGAGAGTGTATCAATAATTAAGAAATACCTAGTGCCAGACTGTTTAGTTTCCATAGGACGATCAATTGGAACCGATTTTATATATTTTGATTTCATATTTCTATCATTAATTTATCTTCACATGTAAATACATGCATATATAACGAAACATTGTTCAAAAACGCCGCAGTTTACATATTTCAATAATAATGAATTACTTGTTAGATTACAAACCGTACGATAACGATATATATATTCCTGATGTCAAAAGTGAAAGGTTCAGCTACATCATCGATAAACTGATTTATTATGATGCGCAGGAAATAGCGTGTTTTAAATACACTTGATTTTTGAAGTTAGTTGATTTTTGTTTGATTTTGAGGCTTATATTAATGGGGCAGGTCTAAACTTGCTTAACTATTTATTTAATCATTATTACGATTGGACAAAGATTACTGAAGGTGTTTTGTGAATAAGGGGTAGGTACTGTTTCACCGATCAGGATCGTGAGAAGGTTGATCCCACCTACCGTACCGCTGACCATCTAGACGCACGTCTAACGCCAGACCTCCCCTTTATAATGATACTAGCGAGTATTTGGCGTGTTAGCACCCCAGAGTCTCGCCTGCCTTAATTGTATGGCAGGCGAGACTCCGTTGTTGCGGTCGCCCTGTCCCCCCACTCCTCTCATCTCCTTTAGTCTCCCTAGAGATGTGCCTTAACAGGAGTTGAACCGAGGTGGTCCCGAGTGGTCTTTTAAGAAATAACAGGGCTTCTTCTATGTGACCATCGGGTGCTTTTAGTAAGATAAAAATACCACACTCCGTTGTCACTATCGCTGACAGTAATTTATCAACCGTATTTGCCAAAAATAAAATTTTCTTAGTCTTATAACTTCCTTAAAAAGTAGCAGGATTTGTAGAAAATTTTATTATATTTCCATCACCAAGAAAGCAGTAGAGTAGGAGCAGTAGAATTATCTCATGGTAACACTACTCGGATGTGCGATAAAGCACTATGCAGTATAAGTGCTGTGCAGACCTTGACTCCGCGCTGCGTTCAAGGGTTCCTGACTAATTGTGCAACATTGCATAATACCATCACCTGGTTGCCAATGTTACCGAGAAACACTTTTAGGAAACAATTATTTATAGTATTCTGATTAACGGTGATAGGCTAGGCTTGTTTATTAATATAATTATTTTATTAATTATTTATAGCACTGAAATTCTTTGGCAAGTGTGTGTATTGTTTATTTGTATCGTAAATAGAGATCAAAGGAACCTTTAAATATATTTGGATGCATTTGTTGCAAGAGCAATTGAAAATTATCGCATTTTTACGCAAAACTTCAAACAGCTGACTCAAATACATTTTTCACCAACGAATGCGGAAAAGCCATAAAAAATTCGCCGTGAAAACTATAAAAACGTGTTCAGCTGTTCTCAAGCAAACAACATTTAAAAATATTTTTACTTAGCCTCGATCTTCTGCCAATTCGATAGTGCGCTCAACTTACATTTTCATGGCTGTTTTATATGCGCTAATGCATTTTCTTAGCAATATAGTTTTTAATATTTTTGTTAGCCTATTTTTTTTTCAAAATTCGTGTCAAACTTTATAATTGAACAAAATCATAATTATTGAATTTTATGAATGTCAGCAAAGAGGCTAGTTGCACATTCGCAAGCGTAAGTAGGTCTCTATGGACAAGAACGTGCAAGAATCTCCACGGACACTCCTTTCCATTAATAAGTTTTAATTTCAAGTATTTGGTTACATCATTATTATTGGAAAATTACATATATGTGAGAACGATGTAAAAAGACGTACACGTAAAAGCGTCTAGAGTAAAGCAGCCCTTCCTCATAGTAAGATACCGTAAGACATTATACTATATAAGTAACTAAAATAGACCAGCCTCACGGTATCCGCATCAATAAATTGATGATTTTTTTTAACAGCGTAATCTGGCGAAATTAGCCGCCCAGAAAGAGATAATAATTGAGGACCCCATTGCAACCTTGAGTCTAGCGTGATCCCCAGGAAAACCGTTTTATCAACGAATTCTAGCTTATCCATGTTCAATGAAATGTCACAACCAGAGTTTTGACATTCGGCAAGGTGAATTTTACGCACTTAGTTTTGTTACCATTTAAAACTAAATTATTAGCAGTGAACCAATTTTGGGCCTGCTGAAGGGTGTTATTTACGGCGTAAACTTTATTCGTACGTCTATTTATCAAGAAATTAAGGAAGTGTCCTAAAATTGACCCCTGTGGTAACCCCATTTTCACGTTTAACCACGATAAATTTACACTGTTTATTTGAACTAATTGCCGTCTATCATTCAAATAAGATTTCACTAAACTTAACGCTGATTGGCCTAGCCCATAAAGCTCAAGTTTCAGAAGTAATGTTTCATGATTAAAGCAATCAAACGCCTTCGACAGTTCGCAAAAGATACCTATGGCACCTTGTGCCTCTTCCCACGCATCAAAGATGTGTTCTAATAAGGCAACACCAGCGTCAGTTGTACAACGTACTTTGGTGAAACCACACTGTTTATCGTGCAAGATGATATTCATATTCAAATACCTTGCTGAAAACTGGCAACATGGATAATGGTATATAATTATTTTTGTCTTTCCTGTCCCCTGATTTAAAAAGTGGTATAACCTTACTATATTTTATTAAAGCTAAATACGGCATTATAGTCTTAATAAAGGAGGTGCAAACTTTGATGGACATTCATACATTGTAAAGTAACGTAATTGTAAATTTAGTTGTCAATCAAACCTATAGATATCATATCATACCGATAGCCACAGCTAGTTAACCAGCCACGAGGCACGCATTAAACTCACGAAGTTATTCCAAGGACACGGACTGCATTCTTCAATTACAAGCAGTGTTCACTTCATAAAAACACCATATTTCTCCTCAATAGCTGTTTAATTACTATTAATAACGATAAACATTCTTTTTGAAGTTATGTCTCTGATATTATCATAAGTGGTCTCAGCTGCAGATACTTTGTAGGTACATTTTAATAACACGTCTTCCGTGTTGAATATTCATCAATTCAAACAGTTAGTCTTTTTTGTGTACCTAAAGCCAATGAAATGAACCCATGGATTCGGGAAATTTCATCAACTTTGATCGCTAAATCTGCTAACTACCAGTTGAAAATAAAGGTATATCTTTAACTAGAAGAAATAAAATTTCACTGCCTAGCTAATTCAAGCACAGCGCAGTATATAAAAAGTTAATCTTAGCCATTGATATATTAAAATAATATCAATGATCTTAGCACTTTAAAATTATCACTCTGACCGAATTTAACGGTCTTCATTTCGGCCGTGAGATTATAAAAAAAAAGTTATTTAAAAAAATCAAAAAACCCGACTGCTTGAAAAGCGAACTAAAAAGACGTAAACAAGGGGAAAATCATGCTGTGCTGTCGGAGGATACATCTTCGTGAGCTGGCTGACCAAAACCAGACGTATCCTCCGACAGCACAGCATGATTTTCCCCTTGTTTACGTCTTTTTAGTTCGCTTATCAAGCAGTCGGGTTTTTTGATTTTTTTAATTAACTTTTTTTATTTATAACTTCTTAGTTAATTTTTTTTCGAATTAGGTACATTTAAACATAAGTGTTATATATTTTTGAAATCACCTCTTAAATTTCTTTATTTTGATACCCCACACGATAGGTTTGGAAGAAAAAAAAAATTTGGGCCCCACAATATGGCGCCCAAAAACCGCCATATTCCTATTTTCATGTAGCCAGTGACACTCGCGGGGTTAAGACGAATCGATTGACGTAAGAACCATCAAAATCGGCCCACGCGTTTGGTCTCTAGAACGCCACATAGGAACAAACATACATACATACATACATACATACATACATAATTACATACATACATACAGACTGATAAACACATTACCCACCTTCGGCAGTCGGGTAAAAAGAGATTATTATTTCCAGAGGGTATTATTTTGCATCATGATCGTTAATCATTCGTGGTATCGCTACAACACTCCCCAAATCAAAGTTTGAGTGAATTTAATTGACTTTGGGCAATTTGGCTCTTCCTTAAGCCAAACTTGACTTCACTAATTCTTCATTCAAATATTAAACTAACCTATTACAAAATGCTATTTATTACCACAGTTTTACCGTGCAACTAATTCATTTCCAGGCCTTGGCAGCAACAGCTTGCCGCACCAATTGGCTAGTTATCTGATATTTTATATGACAGCACCTGCAATACATCAAACATATGAGATCAGTGTTGCATCTGTATGCAATGTAGTTCAAGAGTAAACTGAAAACAAAAACGATACGTACTATATTTACCGGATAAAATATAGAGGTGAACAGGTCAAATCCATACAATGTGTTATGTAGAATGTTACATAGTTTTTAACACGTGTAGCATATATAATAGGATGATGATATTGATTACGGTAGGGTCACGGTAGGGTACATCCAAGCTCATTCACGTCCCGGCCGAGTACCCCACTATACTACATGAAACATATGTCACACTGCCGTTACTGAATTTAACAGCAAAGGAAATAACACTCGGTGTCTGGAGAGAACTTTTAGACACTTCACAAATTAAACGCAAGTAGTTACAGTAGGCTGTTTAAATTAATTCAATCAATCACATCAAGCAGTACGCGTTTGACAATTTATCACATTAATTTTGCGATAATATTCATTTACACTGGGTTTGGCTTTTTTTTTTCATAAATTTCTGAATAAACGTATATTTTTTGCGAAAAAAAAACTTCTCAAATCTACCTATTAGGTATTTTGACTACATAGGTAATTATGATCACCCTAAACATTAGCATGACAACGGGGCCAATTTTTCCCAAAAGTCTGGATCTACACCAAAAGATTATATTATCTGTGAACACAGTGATTGGGCCACAACGGATCTCGCACAGTGTATTTAAAAATAATCCGTATCGGAAGAATATAAATAATGTTTAATACATAATATTATGTATTATAGGACGGTATTCCTGCGTCCATCAACGTCGAAACCTTGGCAATGAAGCGAGCGCGGTGTGGCCTTACAATTAGCGAGATATTTGTCAGTGCACACATCACTATTGCGTAAATACTGCATAACAGATGTATAAATGCATTCCAAATTATTATGACATGAATTCTTACATACATAAACTCACGCGGTTTTCTACAGGCAGAAACTTCAGAACGCCGCCTACTACGACAAACTCTTTCTCTCTGGTTTACGTTCGTATAATCGGTTATGACTAGAGCCCACCTGGCCTTTCTGGAGAACATTACCAAAAAGGTCCGTGTATCTCCTTCTAGAGCGTTTCCATTCACGTCTGCCTTATACGTACCTACCTTTTTCAAACCATTTGCTCGACAATGTCCAATTACATATCATGCAATCTCAACGTAAAGTAAAGCATTACGTCTTGCGAGGCAAAGTTGTATGAAACTCCCAAGGGAGTAAAGTGATTTGAATTTGGATCGTCAAATTCGTGTGGAAACTCGTGGAAAACTCATGCCCATAAGCATTGTAAAGAGGTTTGTTTGAAAATCGAACTGACCACTATAAGCAGAACTGCAGAACTCGAAAAAGAAAAAGGCCGTGATTTCAAAGAATCAAGTTTCTACACCAATGAGTACTGACATAAACTCCACCACAACTTCCATAAATGTAACGAATCCCTCTCGATCTCTCGATGTTACTCTATCCTTCCATAATTGGACTAAAGTGTCCAACATCAATATCAACTTTTGATTTATATTAATTACCCAATAAATACCTAATTTATGGATCCCTGGCTTTTTATTGTCTCACAGAAGCTAAGGTGTGAAAAGTAGAGTGTGCTCCTCTGGGACAAAGCCTGTCTTCGTCTTGGGTAGCTTGAACCCCTCGCTTCACTCAGGTCTCTACATAAGTCCCTCACTTCCTCCTCAAGTCCTCAATATGCCACCCGTGACGTAAGACAATGCTTTATCCCTTTGGTACATAAACTACTACTTTTAGTCGCCTTTCATTCATCCTCTCAACATAACCAAACTGTCTTACCATATTGCATCATTTCAAATTTTGTCACTACTTCTTCTTTTAAACTACAACGTTGTATGCAAACTTACGCAACAGCCTAGTATCTGTCACAGAGAGGAGGCCCGTGTCCTAGCCCTAAGAACATTAATTTCTGCCTATTCTATGGAAAATCCTAATAACACTTTAATTTGACCTGGAAATCGGATCCAGGACGTTCAGAAGTCGTGTTTGTAACCGCTAGGCAATAGAAGCCAATACCCACAATATCTGCTTACCTATTTTAGTCCAATTAGTTAGTAATTAGAGAAACGCACCGCTCATTCTGTGGCCTTAGTAATGAGATCATCTTGTCAGCCCATCCAACCGTCAGTCTTAACTTACTGTATATTAACTATTTAATTTAGTCTCTATCAACCTGCCTGCTGTTTGGTAAACCTTGTCGTCTTTATATTTAGCATACCGTTATGTCTACCGGTGTTAAAATAACTTCATTTATACGAAGGTTAGGTCATAAACTAGATAATTATAATGTAATTCGGAAGTTTGCTGGTATTTCTGGAATAGATGCAGTTTCATTCGCCGGGACTTCGTCGAGCTTCATTGCCTCGGCGCTTTTGATTTGGGAATAGAGCGGCGGGTCTTTCCCAAAAAAATAGATGCCTTAGAGGTTCTTGTATGTATATTTTCTTAGAGGAGTGTGCCTATTTTTCTGAGGGCCCGGTAAACCTATTACTACATACTCTCTTACTGCATAATTTCAGAAACACTTTCTTTATCCCTTCAATCACAGACCAATTCTGTTTACAAAAAATCATTGATGGTGACGATCCCTTAATTTATTTTAATCTTACGACTTTCTTCGACTTAACGCTACCTTTGGAAGTGTTGTGTTGAGAGCTGCGTGAATTCTCGTGTCCAGAGAGAGAGGTCCATCGCCAATTCTCATGAAAGATGGCCTTTGCCAGTAACCAATTAACATTTCTAAATGTTTGTGTTCTCTGTTCGTAGGTGAACGAGTGCTGGACGAAGTTCGAATACCGGGTGAAGAAGATTGAGCACGACGCGCGCAAGGCAGCAGTATACAGCGGCGACTGCCACCACAAGTTCCTGCTGGGCCACATGATCGTATTCCGCATGCATCTCAATAAGGTAACTTTATTCCCAATCTACAATATCCACATCATAATTTCGGACCAGAATCACCCACTGCTGAGTGTGGGCCACCGCTTTCTTCTGCCTTTACTGCCTTTACTTTACTATTACTTACTTCCCGGCTCCATAAGTCCCTCATCTAGGTGTTTCACGGGATCTATGACGATATCATCAACCCAACTTACTTATTCGCAAGACCTCGGTTTCTGTGACCCAATATTAGCCACCCATCAGTCTAAGCCAGATAGAGTTGACCATTGGCCATTACCACGTCTACCTTGTCCAGCTAATCTCCTGTAGGCCTACAAGTCATCAAGATAGTGATTCCTAGTCCTCTCTCTGCAACGACGCCCGACTTTTCCCACTGCTATTTTTTACCCAAAGAGCTAACCTTTCAATAGAAATACTTGCTTTACTTGCTTATTAAAAACTCTGCACTGGATCCAATACAAATATACCAGAAATGAAACTGTTCAACATCGGATACAGGCATTTTCTGGCATTTTCCGCACATATTAGTGATCAAGGAATGTACAAAATTTTATAAAACTCTAATTTGACGCATTTTATGTGCAGAATCCCGGCAATGCTTATTATTATAAAGCACTGATTGAATGTTTTCCTATAACTTGAATAAACTTGATTACCATCGAAAGGTATAATCTCTTGAACAGTTTACATACCAACCAGCCTTTGAATGGATTTTCTACAAGCCTTTCATTTATAAGCGTATTATTGCACTATCTATCTATATTTTTGCTAATGACAGAGAAGTGTCTTTTCACTCATACTGCATTGCACTTTAGAAGACTTTTTGTGATGTGATGAATTATTACAGGGTCTGAGGATGATAGTGATGATAGGAGTGATGATAGTCTTCGTGCCCATTCTAAAATACGTTTTCTTACCTATTTTCAGAGCGAAGACTACTTGAAGCGATGCGACAAAATCACCAGAGGGTGCAATCGAGGTCCCTGTGAGGTATGTATCATAAAGAAAACTGTTTCTTCCTGTATGAAAACTTTTCTATTGTTTAATTGAGTTAATGCATAATTATTCCTAAGCCGCTCTGGGATTAAAATAGAAATTGTAGCAACCAATTGTTATGCTGTCTAGGCTGTGAATAATTACTAAGTAACTGCATAGAATTGTGATGATTGTCGAGATAGTAGTAGATATGTGGATCAGCAGTCCTGGATTAAATTGACTTGATCTGAGACATTGAAAGATTACATACATACATAAACTCACGCCTTTTTCCATGGGTAGACAGAAACTACAGAACGCCCCCTGCTACGATCCTTACATACTTCTTTTGCTTCACTTACATTCATACATCTAGTCATACATACACGCCGGTTATGAGTACTGCGCACCTGGCCTTTCTGATGAACTTCACCAATAATCATCATCCCGTTTCTAATGTTAATGTTAGTGTTAGTGACCATGACAGTTTAAAAACTTATATCACCAATAAGGTCTATGTGAAAGGCTAATTGTGCAAAATTCGGGTTAACAGACAATTTAATTGAGTCGAATGGAAGCTAACCCAACCCTTATTGTTTAAGTTATTCCAACTTAAACAATAAGGGTTGGGTTAGCTTGTTTTTTGTTGGTATTAACGTCCTCGAGTCAACAGTTTTTCTGTTGCCATTGGCGGAAGTGAAGGAAGTTTCTTTCAAAAGGACTTAAAATATGTGTGTCAGCATATCAATATTGTTATCCCTGACCAATTTTGGAGCAACCTTACAACGATTTTTCCCTTAAAGACGAGCTCCGAGACCGAGAAACTTATAGGTCCTACATGCAAAGTTATCGAAAGTATTGTCATGGCCTACAACCATTTTGCTCAAACCTTTCAGTTAAGTTTGACCATAGACATAGACGTGACTTCATTCACAAATACATTCAGAGACAGCTACAGATCACCAAAACTAACACCCCGAAATCTTCTTCCACAGTACTCTCCTCGAGTCAGACGCTGGCAACGCCTCGCCCTCTCCGAGATCCACCGAGTACGAGAAGACATGCCGTTCACCAGGAGATCTTACCGAGACCTGGTCTCCCACGCCCGTCGAAAACTAAACCATCTGAAGAAGCAGGCCATCACCAAGTCCTGTGATGCGGTAGAGGATTATAAGATCTGTATAAATCAAGGGTAAGAGGAGTAGATCTTGTGGGTTTTGATGGAGTCGAAAGTTGCAGCAAGTGTGTTGAATTGATGATGAATTAGAGTCCGGGCTGTCTTTGAGGATGTTATAATTTCCTGTCCTGAAAGAGAAAACATCGCAAAAAATTCTGAAGAAATCGTAAAACTTTGGCTCTTTCCGATCGCCAATATAAAAAATTGTTAGATGGCAGATACTTTTGAGAAAGTACCTACAATATAAAAGATGACACAATGCTACTTTTAAGCGCATTTAGAAGGCAAGTGGCGATTAAGTAAAAACAGAGTCGGTCTCATATAGCTAGTTCAACTCAAATTCCCATAAGGGACACAGGGTTTCTCCTTCATCAGTACACTCTTGTCAAAACGTTCGTGGTCATCATGTTGTAGCGAGACTTCGGGCTGACACGATTCGCCTCACAATGCGCCATCCCTCTCTGTATGTAGGTTTGGCCCTGGCGAAATTTTATATCTTGTTGCAATTTCGACTCCAAATGAGATTTTACAAGATCCATTATTGAAATTATGTGTCATATTAGTTAATTTAATATAGAAAAATGATTCGTTAGTGATCAACTCGGATTGATCATCAGTGAAATTTTTGAGATTGATATTAATTAGTTTGGTGACTATAGTATTAACTATTTTGTTAATTTAATTGACCATGGTTATGATATGAAGTCAGTTAGTATACTGTTGCATAATGGCGTCCCAAATCCTGGGACAATTTGTCTGATTTGTCCCGGAATTATGGACGTCTGGGACAAAGTTAGGACCACCGCTGTCAGACTTATTAGTCATTTTAAAAGTAATTAGTCAATCAAATATTAGCCTCCGATATAAATTGGAAATGAGTAATTAGATTAGGTAATCGATTCGAAATAGCAGATAACGAAAACATAATCACCCAGAAAAATAATGTTGTTTAACATACTGTCTTAAATTAAAATAGATTTTCAGGAGTATGAGGTACCTACTCCTAAAAATCTATTTTAATTTACCTAGAACTCCACTTACCCAATTATGTACCTATGCATAGGCAAAAACTGCTTTATCCAAAAATATGCTATGTATTTTAAGTAGATAATAATAAGACTCAAAATTGTTTAGATATAAAAATTATTGTGAAATAAAAAATAATTTATTTTAGTTAACGAATGAAATTGGGTTATGTAATTGGAATATTATGAGTTTTTATTTTTTTATGTGTTTAAAAAGTGTTGTGATGACCCGTTCTTAAATAACAATGGCCAACCACTTTGCAATTTTATAGCAGTGTTTTGAAATGTATTAAGAGCAAAGTTATAAGCGTTGTAAAAATATTATTTTAATAGGTTACCGGATAAATTAATAAGCCTTGCCTTTTCTGAACTACTGTATTTGGGTTGGCTTCAGTTGAATACTAGTTTACTTAGATCGCTGCATACCTGGCTTCCACAACCCGGCAGCTGAGTAACAAAATACCAACCTGGTTGTCAGACCTTAAAACATCCCGTAACGACTGCCAAAGATCTTTATAGATATAACTGCCAGACGTAGTAGTTTTCCAAATGTGTAATAATTAATTATTTTTTTGCAAACAATCGGGTCATTACAGTATTTTTGAATAGTTAAATTCGGTATACAGACACACTGTGATAGTTTATAAAATAAAATGAGAATTAAGTTCAAATGTAATTTAATTATTTGTTGTATGTTTAACTAAATGTATTACCTGTTTTTGTTAATGCATCTGTATTTTGCGTTTGTAGAATATATTTTTTTCATATCTTTTATTTTTCAGCTACGCTGTCTATTTATGCCAGTGGCTATCTTTAAAAATATCTGATCGTTTTTAAAGTATTGAACATAATTTATAAACGTCCTTCAATTTACTTGTCGATATTTATTCAAGTGTCTCTTCCAATAAATTTAAATAAACGCTACACAGACGATTGTTCATACCTAATATAAATAATTTAACGAACAATAAACTCAAAATGACAGATGTATTATAATAAAAATAAAACGAAATACGTAAGAAGTACAATTGTTTGTTTTTAATAAAATTATGAACTAATACACCATTCTTGTTGTTAATGTTATTGTAAAAATGTATTTGACAATTTATTTTTGTAATAAATATTTTAACATTATTTTATATTTTTTTATTTCTTATAATTTTTCCTTTCATTATTTTCTTGTTTCATCACATAAGTATCTTAATACGTAATCTCAAGTCTTTTTCCCCATGGAGGTAGCCATAAAATACTGAACGCCTCCTTAGGAACTGTTAATTTACAGATCAGTGTGTTGTGATCGACGCAGTCGAACGCTTTTGAGAGATCACAGAAAATGCCAATTGCATCCTGGCACTTCTACTACTTTACTATTTTTATATATGAAAATTCAGACGAAAGAAAAATAACTTAAAGTATTTTTTTTACACATGGCTTTACTAAATACTTGAAACTGCCTGTCAATAATAGTTTAGGAATTATTTAAGGAAGAGAAACGCGTTCGATACACATACGACCTTGGAGCAGTGACTGCACGCAAATAAATATTGAATCAATCTGCCGACTGATAACCTTAGATTATCTAGTGGGTGCATGCGTACAGTTAGACTGACAGTTTTGTATTATGCCGATTGGAAAATGAGGAAAAGGTACACCGTGTAACATATTAAGTTAATAAAAGTTTGGAAATTGTATTTCGTAAAACTTTTGGGGGCCAATCAGCATTTTTCTTCAAAGTTGCTGTGTAACTATAAAACTGCCATGAATGAGTAGAGGACACTTACCTTATCAATGAAAAAAACTGGCCAAGTGCGTGTCGGGCCACGCGCAGTAATAGGGTTCCGAAGTTGCATAATAATGCGGACTAAAAAGAGGGTTTTGTTGTTGTTACATGAACATTAGAACGGTTTCAGCGGCTCACAAAGTCTAAAAACGGGCCCACATAGGATTTTTTAATCTATATTCTCGCGTTTGACCACTATCTCTCCTGATGGTAAGCGATGATGTGGTCTACGGTGAAGCACGCTTGCCTAGATGTAATCTATTCACTCTTGACTTAAACTAAATAAGGACTAACTGGTAACTGAAGAAGGAGTTATAAAATCCAACTTCGCAACTGAAGTTAGAAAAATATTATCTATTTGAGTACCACCGTGGGTGCTAATTGCGAAAGGAGCCAATACGAGCGCGCGTTAGAGCCACGGGGAATGGTATAGTTCGTTCCTGGATCCTTGCCCGCACGCTCCTTGTTTATTTATCTTACGGAATTTGAAAAAAATCGTATGTATTCACCTCTAATCTCCTCTAATACCGCAGATTAGAGGTGACTCCTCTAATCTGCGGTATTCACTATTTCATTCTGGAAAGTTTTACGCTACTCAATTAGTGACCCGACTTCATGGGTCGAATATTAACTTTATAGAAGGATATCGACAAAAGAAAATAAGTAATTTGCTTGGAAATCGAATCTAATTTGACTTTACTTTTACGTTTTAATTACAAAACATTGAAAATACTTCTGCACTAACACAAAGTAGACTCCACCGCGCGCATGCGCCGTATGGACTACATTTTGGTGCTATTATTAATTTTTTCTATAATTTATTCGAGCTTAAACATTATTAATTTAGAAATCATTATTATTAAGGATGTTATGATTTTATTTTTGTATGTTTTTACATGGTTCATAGGCATATATTTACTATCTGTTTTACACAGCTAACAACGTTATTTACGACTATTACTCGTAAACTTGTAAAGCCTTGTTATCCGTGATAATTTTCCTTTTAATTTCGTTATATTTACTACTGCCGTGAATTTTTTCACATAGCCAAGAGCAACTATTTCGCTTGCAGGGGGGAAGACACTTGACTCTAACATAAATTTGCAACATAAAGCTTAATTTTACGCAAACGAATCTCTCAATCGAAAAATGGTTATAACAAACCCATAATATTTTTGAATGGCCTATCCGACGATACCCCACACCATGGGATAGATGAGAAAAAAAAATACATCCCCACTTTACGTCTATGGGAGGTACCCGAAAAAAATATTTTTTTCATTATTTTATGTTACCACTTTGTCGGAATTATTAATATGTATATACATGCCAAATTATAGGTTTCTAGTACTTAGATTCTCTGAGCTAAGCTGCGGACGGACAGACGGGCAGAGCGAAACTATAAGGGTTCCTTGTTGACTTCGGAACCCTAAAAATGTCCCACGGGGCACTATATAGATATATTTCAAAGTCAAAATCAAAACGTTTAGTGCGAATTAAGTGTACAATGTTGGTGTGTTGATGGTGGTATTTAGAGGCAAATGTGCTCTAATAGCATCTCAAAACTTTATCAGGGATCGCAACTTTGCAAAAAGTCAAAATGGCTGTGAGTGACCATGCCACTTTTCGTAGAAAAAAAAGTTAAAGCCCCTATAGCTCATTCCCTAAAACACCATTGTTTACCTATATTACTTTAAACAAGTTGTAAAACGACCTTCAATCTCCGTAATTACGTACTGCCTCATTTCCAGATCATAAATCATATTTTCATAATATAATTTATTTATTTAGTTATATAAAATAAATTGCTAACTTTACTCAACACAGCATGATCGGTTACAGATAAAGCAATACACATCATGTTCTCGACTAGATCACAGCTGTGTTGGAAAATAATAATTAAATCCAATAAATTTTCAAAATGGTCATGTTCAAATTGTTAGTTTTTCTGTTGCCTGTACTAAGGAGTGCTTCTTGGGCGGTGAGTCCACTTCCTTCTTGACTTGTTGACACTTTGATTAAAGTAAGTAAGTTATTTGTATTATTGTTGGCAGTGTGGTCTGGGTTAAAAACAGGATGTCTGGCCCTTCCTTAGGTGTGGTTATAGGCAGCTATTAGATCATTCTATCTAATTCCGGCAAATATGGACCCATCAGGGTTGGGATGCTACGCAAAATATACGGACTCTAGTCTCTACCGTCTGATTTTCAGGAAATACAAGACAGCGGTCCGATATTAAGCACTATACCAGAAGAGAAACATCGAGATGATCAGCAGTGTCCATGCCGTATCCCAGCAGAAGACAGCAATACGGTTAACAGTAAGGTTAGCATGTCTTTTCAACTTGAATTTAACTTCTTATTCTGACTTCTGAACTGCACAAAAGTCAAAAGTGTTTATTTCAATTAGGTCATTAAGCGGCACTTTTGAAAGTCAAAAAATTGAATGAAAAGTTAATATTGATTGATTCTACTGTCCCAAAGCTTGTTATGGACGAATAAGAAACTCCATATTTACTTAAATACATATGCTCGCATAAAGTTTAAATAGCGTCTTGTACTTCTTCCCGGGTGTTATAGATGTCGGCATCATTTTGTGCAACGCCCTTTGGTAAAACTGTATTGTTGATCATGAAAGAAGATGAAAGATGGAATGTTTGTTAAAATGCCACAACAATTGGTTGAGCATTCACTGTGTTGTCACATTGTCATCAATTTGATAGATTTATGTAACATACATTCGAAAAAAACTCTCTCGAGTCTAACGTACTCGGTTAATGCAAATAAATAACAAACTAAAAGGTCAATTTGATTGAGGGAGGCTGAGTTGAGATTGTAGCGAATGTAGCATCTGGGGTACAGGAGTGACCCCGCCAAGACGAGCCAAGCGAGGCACAAGGGCACTATAGTTCTCGCTAAACTTCTTGGCCGCCCTGAAGTTGGCTACAATGGCTGCGCAGTAGTAAATCTCATCCAAAAACAACACCGTTTCGTGCCTCGCGCATGCGGTAAACCAACTTCGAAGAAGTTTGGCGAGGACTTTACCTACCTTTTCACTTATAAAATATAATTAATTCAATAATAATTGGGTTTGTATTATACCAGATAAACAAAATTCTCGGGCTATGATGGCAATAGTGGACGGTAGCGAAACGGCTTAGCCACATATTTTGACTAAGGTGCAAAGTTTGTGAAGTTAGTGCTTGTAGAATTAGAGCGCGTAGAGTTAGAAGCTTGGCTCCTCATGAGATCTGACAACTTTTTGACAGTGCCAACCATATGGTCTATGGTATGGTCTTGGCAACATTTTACATGAAAACGTTTTTGGTGGGATATTACTTACAATATGTGTGGGAAGCTCATGTTACGGTGTAAATAATTAAAATTGAAAGTCAGCAGAAATATTAGCGGAGGTAACTACAGCCCCAAAAAGCAGATTTTATATTGGACAATTTTTGAATAACCCGAAATAAAAACTTACCTAAAAACTTATCGACATTTTTTTCAGCCAGTGGACACAAAAGCCCTGATCCAGAAATACGAGCAGGATCTCAACATGTCCAGAGTCCTGCAGAAGGATGACAGGAAGCTGATATTGAACTGGACTGATGAGTACCAAATCAAGCGGCTGGACGTCACCATGAAGTACAGGCTGCAGATGGTGAGGCATCAAGAGCATAGTTAAAGAGTAATGGTAATGTCAAGGTGAGAAATTTCTCGTTCTCCTTCTGTTCAGGAAAATAGTTTTGACGTGGTATGTCATTAACGAAGATCGAAATTTTCATAAAAAAGAAAAGAGACAGGTGTCTCATGGACACTCGGTTGGAACGGAGTTCGCTTGATTAAATTTACAGCCTTTCAGTTTTGTAAAATATGACGAAACTGAAATAACATCAACACAGCTGATGCTCAGTGTAAACACACACAATAACGGCTGCTAGCGATGGTACTGTATGTGTCTAGTCAGCGCGCGCTCGTATGTCTTCAGATTTCTTCGTGCACCTCCGGATCCCTCCTCAGCGTCTCTCTTTTATGCGGATCTTCGCTTGTACTATCCTGCATGAAGCACGATGTGCCTCGCACAAATTATCACGCAAAAGTAATAATTTGTGTTTATTTATATTAAAAAAGGATATTTAAACGTTAAAATTATTAATATTCATGCATATTCTCAATATTCAGTCAAGAGCAAACCCATCACAAATAAAAAAAAAAAAAAAATTGACGGCAAGCTGGATCGATTGAAAAAGTTTTAGTTTCCTAGGTAATCGGGCAGTGCCTCAAAAATCACTGCAAAAAAGAATCGGTTTTTGGTGTCGTTTTTTTGTTACACTTTTTCCAGTCTAGCCCCTCAGACCGCAAACAAATCAGAACGATAACGTGCAATAAGGAACGCCGTTCCAATAACACACTACGGCGATATCTACCAGACAATCTTTGCATGGATATAATAACAGGCATGCAGAAAGGAGTAAAGCGTTCCTTGACCCCTGAATGGCTGAAGTTAACACGGTCAGAAAAGTAGGAGAGTGAAAAAGCGATCGTGTGGCCTGTTGTTGTCTTTTTCATCACAGGCAACGGATGGGTTCTTCTGAGAAAGCTTTTGATACCCCCTCATCGTTGTTCCCTTATCCGAATTTATTTGCGATATACCTGTCATATGCCACTAAGTTCCAGATAATGCCATATCTCAACGAAGTAGTAATAACTTTATCGGTTTTTATCGGTTACATTTCGCGGAGTGTGCGATGGAATTGCATGAGCTAATTCTTCCTAGCCCGTTCCATCATCGGACTATAAAACTTACGGCGACGCGTCATCGCTACATGGTGGACATCCCAACCATACGCACCTAACGGTTTGAGAATACTTTTATTACGCGTAAAGTTAAGGAGTGATATTCCCTGCCGGAGTCTGTGTTTCCTGATAGCTACAACCTGGGATTCTGTAAGTCAAGAGTGAATAGGTTACTTCTAGGCAAGCGTGCTTCATCGTCGACCACATCATCGCTCACCATCAGGTGAGATAGTGGTCAAGCGCAAGCCTATCAATAATAAAAAACTTATATTATTTTCACATTACAGTGGAACAATTGCCTCTACACCCACAGAAAAGAGATCAGATGGTCTATAAGGTTCTACCACGACAAAGAACACGAATGCTTAAGGGCAGCCACCTCCCAAGATGCAGAAACCAAAGAAGATGTGGAGCAATTGGAAAAGCAGGTAATGGCTAATCTGAAGGATAGCTTAAGATCCTCATATAGAGTACAAAATCCTTTGAGTTTACTGTATAAAGAATAAAGTGGTCTTGCTTAGGAATAGTGTTACCTAGTTACTGGGTTGTGGAGATCAGATAGGCAGTCATCATCATAATCATCCTTTTATTTTCCCCACTGCTGGGACACAGGCCTCCTCTCTGTGAGAGGGAATGGTGTAACGAAACGTTACTACAATACTACGTTCTTTGTTTGTCTGTGACTTAGAAAGCGCCGGGTACATGGGGCGCGGGGGCCGAGTGTTCGCATAGAACGAATGATAAAAAAGATTGCGTTCGGTCGCCCGCGAGCGGCCGCCAGTCGCTTCTAGGCTGGTGTGTAAGCGCACGTACCCATCGTTTTTTTTCGCGTCCTGTCGAGCGCCCTAGCAGACACGAGCGTTGTTTTAAAACGTTGTTTCAAAAGTATTCAACGATTTAATTAGTGCCGATAAAGTTGTGCGTTGAAATCCCGAATTAGGGTTCTACGGCTTAATTCTACGGCAGCACCTTCAACGCCTTTAGTTCCATGGCAACATTTTTTACGGCTACATTTTTATGAGCCCACTTGCCGCTACGCCACTGGTGTGCTGAGCGAGCCAGTCATCCTCGCTGCGAGTGACATCACCGCACATCACCATCTCCGGCCAGCTTCCATCTCCGGCCTCGCGCAACTACAGGGGAGTACCTATCCCTGCAGGAGTGACTACAGACGACCGTAACCCACGACTTACAAATTTATGTGTGTGTCTCCGGCTGAACTAGCTTAGTTTTAAAAATTAAATTCTATTTAGAAAGTACACACCCGTATTTTATTCAGATGCCAATTACTAGGTGGGATTAGTACGGGTGGAGGCTACACTGGCGCCCTTTTACGTGGTTCTGTCTGTTTTCGCTTCTGTAGTCAGTAGTTAGTTATTGTACGGTGAGTGGGTATTTTGTTTTTTTTCTTTTGTAAAACGCTTTGTTAATTTTTGTGTGTGCAGTAACTGGGGTGAAGATTAATGTTCACATTGTTTTGTTAATCATGGCTTATTAACTTTGTCATAAGCTATTCTTTTTCTTAACTTTATAAATTATAAAAATACAGGTTGTTTTTTTTTTTTTTGTTAAATAGTGCGGGTGTATATTCTTTTTTATATGTTGTTATACTGTCGCCTGTTTTAAATTGGAATTATATTGCTTCTCAAACTTATTGTGAAACTACCTTCACACCAGTTGCAAAATTTTTATCACGCTTATTTTTTCCATCGCCATTTTTTTTTGTTGTTTTGTTTCATTCATTTGCTTTATTTCATATCATAAAACATATAACACAGCGTTCTGTTCTGTTAGAACTGTTTGTAACAGAACGGAGTACTTTCATAATTGATTCCATAGTTTGTGTGCTATTTACAATTTTTTCATATTGGTAATTTTTTTTATTTTTTTTCCTTCTAATGATGGCATACCCTATAAAATATTTATCATTGCAAAAGTCCGAATTGGAATACGAGGTAGCCGTAAGGGGTGAAACCCCAGCTAGTACAGTGGCGGATCTTAGGCGGCAGATTTGCAAACTTGGTCAAGTTCTTCTGTCTGAGGATATTTTGTGTTCCCATCTGGACCCCCTTGACGATTTGAATAATTCATTAGAAATATTAAATAAAATTAAATCTAGTCTAGATGTGGACACAAAGGACAGGAATGTTTTGGGGCGAATTGAAAATCTTTTCCATCACCTGTATCATCGGCTGAATAGGATCGTTATGGATGAGAAATTTGAGGATGTGCATACGGAATGTACGAGAATGTTTAAGGAGTACTATGAAATTTTCCTATCACTAAAGGCAAAGAGTACTGACCCTCTCATAGCTGCCGTCCCAGTTTCTGACCCAGTCAATGAGAGAATTAATATTTCAGTGACATGTGAGGGTAATTCAAAGCATTCCGAGTTAACCAAACTAAAGTTTGATGGCAAGACTTGCGTGCGTGCCTTTATACAAAGAGCAAACGAATATAGTGTAGCTCGAAACATAACAAATTCAAAATTACTTTCATTTGCAACCGATATTTTTGTGGACGATGCGCTTCATTGGTTCAGAAGCGTAAGGCAACAAGTCTCATCTTGGGATGAATTAGTCATTCTTCTGGTACAAGATTTCGACAAAGCGGATTACGATTACCGTCTTTTATCTGAGATTCGGTCTAGGACTCAGGGGGCAACGGAAAATATTACGATCTACTTGTCCATCATTTCGGGAATGTTTTCACGCTTGTCGAGGCCTTTGGCAGAGGAGGATAAACTGGAGGTGATTTTACACAACATTAGACCATGCTATGCGAGCACTCTAGCCTCTGCATCTCAAATGACATCTGTTGAGCAGTTGAGATTTCTTTGCAGGAACTTTGAAAACGTTCAGTCACGCATGGTTCAATTCCGAGAACCTTCAGCTGCTACTTCTGAGATGTTAGCACCAGAGTTTGCATACAAACAAAGAACAGATACATGTAACAAACAAAGTCAATATATAAATTCAAAAAATCTAAACAATAAAACCAACTTGGATAGTAACAAACAAAATTCAAACAATACCAATGTAAATGAAAGATATTTGCATGCTATAGATAAAAATAAAATGGTTCCTAATGCGAAACTGCCATATTGTCCTAGATGCCGTAACAGTTCGCATAGTCTCAAGGATTGTCAAAGTAAAGAAATTATATGTTTTAAGTGTGGTCATAAGGGTGTCAAGAAACCAGAATGTCCGAATTGTAACAGGGACCAGAAGCCAAAAAACTAGGTTTGCAGGATTGTGTCAACTCTTCTTCATTAGAAGGTCGCTTTAATAGAGATGATTGGAATAATTGGTTGAAAACAATTCATTTATTTTTCAACAGTTACAAAATTTCTTCAATTCTGCAAACTAAGCCTTTAGGTGATTCGCGACCATATATAAATATTAATATCAATGGTATTATAGCATCTGGCCTCCTGGATTCCGGGTCAGCTGTTACAATATTAGGTAATTACGCACATAACACGTTACTCAGTCGTGGCCTTAAGCTTTGTACTGACGATACTCCTTCGATAATAGCTGCTGGTGGTCAAACACTTAAGAGTATTGGCTACATTAATGTACCAGTACATTTAGAGGAGCAATTTCACATAATTAAGTGTTATGTAGTTCCAGAAGTTCAATCATCGCTTATTCTAGGTATTGATTTCTGGCGCGCCTTCCAATTATGTCCGAAATATTTGGGCTCTGTTCAGTTGTCAGCTAGTCCTTTAGTAGATTTGAATAACAATAATGATCAAACTTTTATTCATTCTTATGATAGTTTAGATGAATCTCAACGCGCTATAGCTGATAACGTTGTTGAGCAATTTAGGGAAATTTCATTTGAGCGTAAAGGCTTAGGCCGTACGCACGTTTTAACCCATCGCATCGATACTGGCGATTCACCTCCTATTAGACAAAGATATTACAGACTGTCTCCTGAAAAACAGAGAATCCTTGTCGAACAGGTAGATGAGATGTTAAATTTAGATGTAGTGGAGCACTGTGAAAGTGCCTGGCAGTCTCCGGTACTCCTCGTTACTAAGAAGAATGGACAGCCTCGTTTTTGTCTTGACAGCAGGAAGTTAAATTCGGTCACAAAACGAGACGCCTACAACTTGCCATACATTTCTGAAATTTTGGATAATCTGCGCGACGCTCGTTTTCTTACTAGCCTTGATTTATCCAAAGCGTTTTGGCAAATACCCATTGCAGAGGAGGACAGAGACAAAACGGCCTTCTACGTCCCAGGTCGAGGGACGCTTAGATTCAAGACCACAGCTTTTGGCTTGACAAATGCTCCCGCGACACAACAGCGACTTGTAGATAAGTTGCTGGGTAACGTAGACCACCGGATATTTGCTTACCTAGATGACATTATAATTGTTAGCAATAGTTTTGAAGAGCATGTGTCCCTCCTAATTCGCGTTTTAGACAGATTGCGTAAAGCAGGCCTAACCGTCAACTTGGAAAAGTGTGAGTTTTTTCGAAGTCAACTTAAATACTTAGGTTACGTGGTTGATGCGAACGGGTTGCGAACAGATCCAGAAAAGGTTGAAGCCATCCTTAACTACGCAACTCCTAGTAATCGCAAGGAGTTAAAGCGATTTCTAGGCACAGCTACATGGTATCGTAGGTTCGTTCCCAATTTTAGCACAATCGCAGGACCACTCAACAAATTGACTTCTAGTAAAAAAAACACTCCACCTTTCAAATGGACTGATGAGGCAGAAGTCGCATTTAAAAAACTAAAGGAATGTTTAGTTTCCGCGCCTGTTCTTTCTTGCCCTGATTACGATTTACCTTTCGAGGTGCATACGGATGCGAGTAACTATGGGATAGGCGGTATGCTCACTCAGTCTATAAACGGAAAAGAGCACCCTATAGCTTACATGAGCAAGTCTTTAACGGCGGCAGAAAGGAACTACAGCATTACGGAGCGGGAGACGCTGGCTGTTCTCACGGCATTGGAGCATTGGCGGTGCTATTTGGAAAACGGGAAAACATTCACGGTTTACACAGACCATAGTGCATTAAAATGGTTTCTCTCATTAAATAACCCTACGGGAAGGCTCGCGCGTTGGGGTGTGCGCTTGTCTTCGTTCAATTTCGATATAAAGCACCGTCGAGGTGTCGACAACGTTATCCCCGATGCGTTGTCTAGAGCTGTACCTGTTTCTTCTATGGTCACTGCTAATTCATTCGCGACTTCTAGTGATGATTGGTATAGGAACATTTATAGTAACTGTGTCACAAAACCTGAAAATTTTCCCAATTACCAAATTAAAAATGGCACTCTTTTCCGCCTCAGTAAAAATAAGTGTTTGCTTACCAACGAATTTTCTTGGAAGGAAGTCGTTCCATCTGAGCTTAGGGATAAGGTCATTGCGGATAACCATAATGAACCAACTGCTGGTCATTTGGGCATCTTTAAGACCTATAGACGCATTGCACTTAGGTATTACTGGCCGGGCATGCATCGAAATGTAGCAAAATACGTTGGAACCTGCAGTACTTGTCTTCAATACAAGACTCAAAACCATGCTACTCTTGGTGAAATGGGTCGCCCCAAACAATGCTCTCGCCCTTACCAAATGATATCCATAGACTTAATGGGACCTCTCCCTGTCACACGTAAACAAAATAGTTACATACTAGTAGTAACCTGTTGTTTTTCCAAATTTTGTCATATTTTCCCAATTAAAAAAGCAACTTCTCAGATAATTGTTAAAATTTTGGAAGAACAAATTTTCTTGGTAAATGGTGTTCCTCAGAGTATTTTTCTGGACAATGGTACTCAATTTATCAGTGGCCATACTCAGGATTTATTCAAGAAATATAAAATACCAAACATATTCTATTCACCAAAGTATACCCCTCAGGTTAATACTGTGGAGCGGTACAATAAAACTATTATTACTTGCATTGCTACTTTCGTAGGTGGTGATCATCGATCATGGGACTTATTTATTCCAAAAGTACAATTCGCGATAAATAATTCAGTTAATGAAGCTACCGGATTTACACCTTCTTTTCTGGTTTTTGGACGGGAAATAGTACTATGTGGTTCACATTATGCCGATACAGACTTAGGAGATGAGGTTTTGTTTCTACCTCGCGATGTGTATGCGGAGAATCTTGGTTGCCTAAGTTCTATCTTTGATCAAGTCCAAAAAACTTTGTATCACGCCCATGTAAAAAACACATCTTATTATAATTTGAGACGTAAAGCTTTCGAATTTAATAACGGTGATATCGTATACAAGCGTGCCTATGTCCTGAGCGATAAGGATAAGCACTTTAGCAAGAAATTAGCTCCCAAATACATTAAGTGCCGGATCATTCAAAAATTATCACCACTGGTGTATATCTTGGAGGATATGTCAGGTAAAAGTTTAGGGTCGTGGCATATAAAGGACCTTAAAATATCTACCTACAAATAGTTCTGTATTCGTTACATACTCCCATATGCTATTAAACGATTTTCTGTTACAAAAGTCATAGACGGATATGAGTCTCTTGATTTTCGGTATGATAGGACACGTCGCATTTTTATTAATATTGTGTGACGTATTGTATATTAGGTATTTGATAGATGAGGTATGATTGAAGTGAAAGGATGAGTAAAAGGGTATAAATTGTAACAAATTTATCATGCGGATTTTATCTTTAAAATAAAATCCTTATGAGGGAACGGCGGGTAATGTAACGAAACGTTACTACAATACTACGTTCTTTGTTTGTCTGTGACTTAGAAAGCGCCGGGTACATGGGGCGCGGGGGCCGAGTGTTCGCATAGAACGAATGATAAAAAAGATTGCGTTCGGTCGCCCGCGAGCGGCCGCCAGTCGCTTCTAGGCTGGTGTGTACGCACGTACCCATCGTTTTTTTTCGCGTCCTGTCGAGCGCCCTAGCAGACACGAGCGTTGTTTTAAAACGTTGTTTCAAAAGTATTCAACGATTTAATTAGTGCCGATAAAGTTGTGCGTTGAAATCCCGAATTAGGGTTCTACGGCTTAATTCTACGGCAGCACCTTCAACGCCTTTAGTTCCATGGCAACATTTTTTACGGCTACATTTTTATGAGCCCACTTGCCGCTACGCCACTGGTGTGCTGAGCGAGCCAGTCATCCTCGCTGCGAGTGACATCACCGCACATCACCATCTCCGGCCAGCTTCCATCTCCGGCCTCGCGCAACTACAGGGGAGTACCTATCCCTGCAGGAGTGACTACAGACGACCGTAACCCACGACTTACAAATTTATGTGTGTGTCTCCGGCTGAACTAGCTTAGTTTTAAAAATTAAATTCTATTTAGAAAGTACACACCCGTATTTTATTCAGATGCCAATTACTAGGTGGGATTAGTACGGGTGGAGGCTACAATGGACTGTAATCCACCAAGTGGGCCCAGTGCGGGTTGGTGAATGTCTTCGAAGTTTTGGTTCTAGGACATGCCGGTTTCCTAGCGATGTTTTCCTTCACCGTTTTAAGAGCAGTGGTGATGCATTAATTTACACAAAGTAAAGTGCCTGCCTCGGTTCGAACCCACGAACTACAACTTGAAGGCGCTGCCGTTACAGCTGGGCCACAATAGTCGCTCTACGTAAACTTACTAGTACTCAGCTGCATTCGGTGAAACTGGAAGGGGGCGATAACTGGCGAGATGTTGTGTATGTATGTTGGAGTCCCAACATACATACACAACATCTCGCCAGTAATCGCCGAAGGTCTGGGTAGGAGTACACCTATCACCATTATCAGCCTATTAATATTCCCACTGCTGGGACACAGGTCTCCTCTCTGTGAGGGGGTGTGTGAAGTACACCTATGGTACAACAAAATTATTGGGAAAATATTATTGGAAAAAAGGAAAATCCTAGGCAGATTGAATCAACATAGAGGAGACTGCTAATGGCTTTATTTTGTTGTAGATAGCGCAATGGAGGAAGGGCTACCGATATTTGAAAAATCTGTGCAACGATGAATATGCTGGGAGTAAGAAGAGGGCACAGCTGTGCTTAATTAAATATGTGAGTACCAAAACATTTCTACTGTAAGGACTTGCAATAATAGCAACGTCTGAACTGATGTTTGAGTTAAGGTGAAAATATTTTTTTATCTTTAGGCTCATAGAGGTCATCAAAATGTATTAGAAAAAAATACCTAGTTTCAAAACTGAACATAACACACAACACTTTTGAAACACATTTCAAACTATGTAATTACTTATGATTTCAATGTTACTTAAAATTAACTAGTAGGTTCAAAGTACTACTATAAAATAAATCAAAAATGTTTCAGATGCAAAACGACAAATTCGACGAAGTGATAGAAAGGCTGTTGCAGCTAAAACAGGGAGCTATGAGCGACCTGAACACTTACTTCGACTCCACACTCATCGACCTGGAAGAATGCCTTAGGTCCTTACTGTCCAGATATTTAGACAGGATTCGATCTATCATGGAGACTTTGAGTAAATGTTATAGTATGAAAACATGACCATGTGTGTTTGTAATTATACAAATTAATTTAAGTATCATGGGTCATGGGTAGGTGATGTGATGGGCCAAAATGTTGAATTTATATATAAAACCCGACTGCTTAAAAAAACTTTTTAACAAAAAATTCAACCGAATGGCCGTTGGGGCCGAAAAGTTCTGGAATGGCGACCGCGAACCGGAAGACGATATGTTGGAAGGCCTCCCACTAGGTGGACCGATGACCTGGTTAAGGTTGCGGGAAGGCGCTGGATGCGAGACGCACGGGATCGGTCAATGTGGCGACGCCTGGGGGAAGCCTATGTCCAGCAGTGGACGTCTTTCGGCTGAAATGATGATGATGATGATGAGATATAAGTCGTGCGAGGTACATGTCCAGTGACATGTCCTCATAATTTATGCATCAGAGCAAATCTTGCGGTACTCTTTTTTTAAGTCTCCGAAAACATGGAAATATTTCATCCATGAGGTGGTGTGCCAGCTTGTTTGGATGTAACTGCAATCTCTCTTTGTATGTTTTGACCTTTTCCTTTATTTCTTCTTTCACAGTTTTAATACCGAGGTCACAGTGAAGTCTCTCATTTGTGACATACCATGGTGCGTCTACTATCATTCTCAACATTTTTGACTGAAATCTTTGTAGGATTTCTATATTTGAATTTGCAGCCGTGCCCCTTAATTGTATCCCATAAGACTAGATTGGTTTTATTATACATTTGTATAGCAGGAGTTTATTTTCCATTGAGAGTTGGCTTTTCTTATTAATTAGCCAATACATTTTGCGTACTTGTTGTCCCATTGCTAGACGTTTCGTAAATATATGTATTCTCCAAGTTAATCGCCGGTCCAAGTACATTCCAAGATACTTGGCTACATCAGATTGAGGGATCTGGACACCATTTAGTGTAACTGGTGGGCAAGTCTGACGCCGGGTAGTTAATGTGACCTGTACAGATTTCGTTTCATTGGCTTTAATACGCCAATCCTTCAGCCATGTTGTGATTTTGTCTAAGCTGGCTTGCAGCTTACAAGAGGCTTAATTTGGCGTATCTTCAGAGGCCATTATAGCTGTATCATCGGCAAATGTTCCCATTACAACATCATCAGATATTGGTAAGACCGCGGTGTACAACAGATATAGTGGTGGTCCCATAACACTACCCTGCGGCACCCCCGCTTGTATTTTTTAAGCTCTGTTGTTGCATCTCCTTCACTGACAAAAAAGTGTCTTCCAACTAGGTATGATCTGATGAGATTAAAGTAGGTAATGGGTAGAGTCTTTTTTATTTTATATAGAAGTCCATCATGCCAGACTCTGTCGAATGGTTGAGATATGTCAAGAAAGGATGCTGTGCAGTATCCTTTCAGTTCAAATGTTTTAGTGATACCTTCAACAAGTCTGTGAATCTGTTCAACTGTACTATGCTTTCGTCTGAATCCAAATTGATGGTCGGGTATTAGTTTAGACTCATTTATTATGGGATTTAATCTTCTGAGAATCAAAATCTCCATTACCTTAGAGGCGATTGGAAGAAAGCTAATTGGACGATAGGACTTGGCTTCATCTGGGCTCTTGCCAGGTTTGAGAATCATTATAATTTTTGCAACTTTCCATTGTGGTGGTACATTTCTCTTCGTATAATGGCATTATAGAGTTGTGTTAGGTATTTTATGCCCACATCCGGTAGTTATCTTAGGATAGTTGCGGTGATTAGATCATAGCCTGGTGCTTTCTCTACGTCCAGTTGCCTGATTACAGACCTGATTTCGGCTGTACTGAATTTCTCAATTGGCAGCTCTAGTTGGTGTGTTTGACCCAGTGTTTGTATGACTGTTTCAGTCTTTGAGGAACCAGTATCGGGATTCAGTTTAAAAACTTCCTGTTGATGTTCCATAAATACGTGAGCTTTTTCAGTATCATTGTTTGCCCAGGTGTTATCTGCCTTTAACAGTGGTGATTGGTGAACTGTCGGGCGTTTAAGATTTTTAGTCGCCTTCCATAACGAATAATCTGTTGCGGGTTTAGCAACCAGGTGCTGCAGGTACATTGCTAGGTTCTGGTTTCGGTCGTCACTTAGTAGTTGTTTTAGTTGTGCAGTCAGTTTGTTATAAATTGCCTTATCGCCTGGATATCTTGTAGTCTGCCAATGCTTCCTAGCTTTACGCTTTTCACCTAATAATTTTCTAATAGATAGTGGGACATTGAGGTCCATTACTAGTAAAACAAGGTGGAGGAGGCATGGCTTCCCACGCTGCCTGATGGACAACATGGTTAAAATGTTCCACTGCGTTTATGATGTCTTCGTCTGTTTGTAGTGGTATTTTTACCTCCAAAGACTTTGTCATCAATTCTCGAAAATATTCCCAGTTTGTTCTACGAGTATGTAGTCGGCATGGTTTTTCCTTGTGCAGAATCTTTCGACTTAACAGTATTTCCACAGGAGAGTGATCAGACGATAGATCTGCACCAGATTTGCAGCTAAAGTAAGTGCCATTAATACCTTTAATCACGCAGAAATCAATCAGATCCGGTTTCTTTTTTAGGTCAGTGGGCCAGTATGTTGGTTCACCGGTCGAAACGACGCCAAGTCGAAGTTTGTTTATTGTTGAAAGTAATTGCCGGCCCTTTGGCGTTATTATCCGAGAGCCCCAGAAAGTGTGCTTAGCATTAAAGTCTCCACCAGCGACAAATATTTGTCCCAAAGATTGCAAGTAATCCTCATAATCTTCTTGCTTTATGTTATGTTTTGGTGGGCTGTATAAAGGTAAACGCGCACCTATCCGCGCCGCAGGAGCCGCACGCGCCGCAGTCATCGCATTTTCTCAAGACCCCGCGCTATCCGCGCCGAACGCGCCGAATGGCCGAAAGCGCCGCACGAACAGTGTTTTCAGAATCATATTCACTTCTGTAAATCTTATTATATGAATATTTTCTGTATAGAACGAACGTACGTAGTGTACTACGGCACTTGATGCTGTTATTGTCGGTTGCTTATTGTTAGAGGAAGAAAATGAAAGAAAAAAAAATGGGTTCGAGACATTAACTTAAAAAGAGAACAGTTTGGAGAGTATCACACATTATTTCCTGACTTGAGATAATTAAAATTAAGATCCGGTGCCCCACTACAGACTCTGAAAGCATTCATGTCATATAAAAAAAAAATAGAAATGATAGCTAAAAATGTTGCTACCAGTTTTATTAAATAGTAGCCAAAATTGCTAGATTTAGCTAAAAAGTAGCTAAGTTGGCATCACTGTACGCATGATGTCTCCGCGCCGCCCGCCCCGCACTCGCCGCAAGCATCGAACGCGCCGAATCTGATGACGTCATCAGCACGCGCTGGTGGAATCCGTATACCTACAGCATTTTGCTGAAATGCGGCTCGTGCGGCGCGGACAGGTGCGCGAGGCTGCATACGATTTCATATAAAGATTTATAAAGTGCGATGACTGCGGCGCGTGCGGCTCCTGCGGTGCGGCTAGGTGCGCGTTCACCTTTAAGCTGAAATTGTGACAGGCTCTGACCAATCATCTATAACGATATTTGTAGCCTGGAATTTTTCAGTACAATAACTATTAACCAAATGATGCCTGATGTTGTTCTTTATCAGTACTGCACTTCCTCCATGAGCTTTTCCATCAGGGTGCATTGTGTGGTAGAATTTGTACCCTGATATGTTAAAATGGTTCTTCACTGTAAAGTGTGTCTCAGAAATCAGCATTATCTCAATGTTGTTTATTTGCATGTATTTTTTAACCTCTAAGGTATGTTTTGACAGCCCATTCCCAATCCATTTTGCTGTTAGCATAGTCGTTAGGTTTAAGATTTGGTTTGTTATTGCAGTTAATTGTTGCATCATTTGCTTTATTGTTATCATTAATTCCTTAAAATCACTATTATTATCATTTATTTTATTGTTTGGTTCATCTATCCGTGGTGGCGATTTACTTTTTACTTTTTCAGCATATGTTGGGCCTGTAGTGTCGTGTTGGTTTGTCTCAGCATAAATTCGCGTTGTTCTTTTTTCCTTTACTTGTGGTGGCGGTGGGAATTTAATTTTTTGTAGTTCCCTATAGACCTTGCACCCTTTGTAATTCGCTGGATGGTTGCCTTCGCACAGCACACATTCAACACCGCTCGATCTGGTTTTTTTGTGAGCAGTCAGGTGATAAATGATTTCCTGCACACTTAATACATTTTGGATTTCTCCGACAATAGGTTTTCGTATGTCCGTATTGAAGACAATTTCCGCATTGAGGAATGTCTCGTTTAGGTCTAGGGGGTCCAAATATTACTTTGCAATGAAGGAGGTATATTATGTCATATATAGCTTTATTGTTTAAGTAGGGTATAAAATCAATATTTAAGTAGGGCTCCCATACAACAAACGTGATTTTTGCCGTTTTTTGCGATAATAGCACGGAACCTTTCGTGCGCGAGTCCGACTCGCACTTGGCCGATTTTTTATTTATAACTTTTTGGTTATTTTTTATCGAATTAGGTACACATACAAGTGTTATATATTTTTGAAATCACCTATTAAACCCCTTTATTTTGATAGCCCAGAAGAGATGGGTTCGAAAGAAAAAAAAAAATTGGGAACCCACAATATGGCGAATCACAACTCTTAAAAGGTTGCCGCTGATTTTGACATTGGGAAGTTACAGGGGTGGTGGGCTTGTCCCAAAAACACTTGACCATTTTGCCACCATCCTCTCAGCCTCGTTGGAATAGAATTCGCTGCTGCTGATTAATGAATTCCTGGGTTCGATTCCCGGGTCGGTCAGTGTTATTGGGTTATTCCACCTGGAATTTGTCAGCTTCAAAATTAGGGTGTACTAACGTAACTAGCTAGCCGTTTGGGGAATACATGTTTGATATAATGTTATGTAGGATAATATTAATAAAAACAAGATATTCGATATAAAATCTCTTTATTTCTCTTTCGTTGTTAAATAATACTTGAAGGTATAAAAATATATATTTACATCTTGGTACTTAACTTACTGACTATTTATTTGTTTTAATATTTGTATTATTGAGTTTATTTTTATGTACTAAGGGACTTTGTCAGCTTACTGGAAGATATCGATTGCAGAGACTCAAAGGGCGTAAAAGGAATTTACATAAGTAATGTATTTTACGTCCTTAAGGCCAGTTTTTAAATTAAGAATTCGTATTTGAGTGCTTGTCAAACTCTATATTTGCCTGAAAACTTGACAAATGACAATAAAGAGGATTCTTAACTTCAAATTCTCAATTCAGGATTCACTCTTAGTTTAGAAAAGAATTCTAGAAGGTTACTTACTAAGGCCTGAATTTTTATTCCTTAGTTAAAAGTAATCAGACTATTGAAAAATCGGGGCTTCGTCATTTTGGAAATGCAGGCTTAAACTTGGCTAATCTCTGATATGTTAGGTAGAGTTTACGATAGTTTTAAGTGAAGAAGAAAAGGCGAGGAATATTTATATTTGATTATATAGGTACTAAAGTTACAACAGGCTTTTATACGCTGATATTTCTTGCGCTATAAATAGATACAAGTTTGTTAAAGATTTTGTGTATAAAGGCGACAATACACATGCCTGTAACTCGCATAAAAGTGTGCAAGAAGCTTATGCCTTTTTGCCATAATTTACTTCTGATTTGTGAATGTTACAATGGCTTAGTGACTCAAAGTTATAGGCATGTGTTTTGTCGCCCACAAATTTTCGGGTTCCTCTCCCTGACGGAACACGGCAGGGACGGAGAAAAATCGGTTACATACGATTTGTACGAACTTGTTCACAAATTTCCGTATCAGGGGGATCCGTATGCTTGCGGACGGCAAGTAATGGGTAGCTCGCCGTCCGATAAGGATCAGGTCCGATTTTACGGCGCGTAGTGTTCCACGCGCGCCTCAAAGAGATGTCAGCAAAACTGAAAGGGTCCGCTAGGGCCGATGCCTGTCTGGGTCGCGGATACATTTGAAAGAGAGTTACCGCAGCCCTGGCACAAGCAACTGAAGGAACACGGGTGGGTTTTAGCCAGTAAAATTCTGACATGCCATCCCGTTACACCCAGAGCGGGAGAAGTCATTGGATGATTTCACAAGCAAAAAAAAAATGGGGGTTCCAGATCGTTCATACAAATCGTCAGGGACGAGAACCCGGTAATGTGTGGACAGCGCTTTAGAATTGATTCCTAGATAAAAAAAAAAACTATTTAGTCCGTCAGTTAAAATACCAAAAATTATTGAACACGTATTCTTTGCTTTATCAAAACAATAAAACAGATAAAGCGCATCCAAGTTCAGAAGTAGGGGCTTGTGACGTCACTTTTGAGCAAAAAGTGTACTAAAACGTGACGTCACGCGAAATTTCAACGCACTGTATCGTTATAATTTTTTG
The DNA here is from genome assembly GCA_945859665.1 of Anorthoa munda. Taxonomy (NCBI): domain Eukaryota; kingdom Metazoa; phylum Arthropoda; class Insecta; order Lepidoptera; family Noctuidae; genus Anorthoa; species Anorthoa munda. Next base: position 2,929,444 of record OX243901.1, on the reverse strand, counting down.
TTTACGTGACAAAAGAAAAATACGTGTCCATTTTGTTTATTAATCTACCTGACGGACTGAAAAATATTTTTAGTAATCATCCCTACTGCACTCCTACAACAATGTAGGTTTTAATACACAATTTATAATAATTATAAAACTTTGAAATTGGTCCCTTAAAACACTAATATAAAAGTAATGTCTTAAATAATATTGTATTTTGTACAATATTTGTAATTTACAATATATTTATATGGCAGTAGTTAACTCAAGAACAGGTGAAAATAATTTAGATAATAAATCTAGGGTTAGACTAAAGTTTGGCTAAGATTACATGAGATTCGAGACAAGATTCTAGTTTATATAGAAAAATCATTATATTTCAAGGATGATTTTTTACAGTCTACACAGGGTAGATTTCAAAATTTTCCTTTTTGTAGAATTAAATTTATTTACTTCGAAAAAGAAAATCTTGAAATAATAACAACAATTTTAAGTATTTTAAAAGGAATTTGTTCCTAATATAAAAATAATTGGACGTTGTCAATGTATTACATTTTTTTTTTTATTAAATGGTAACAAAATATACGTTATAATCTTCAGACAGTCTTACTTTGAGTGACAATATTTACTCATTTTGTAACACACACTTTACTATTATTGTAACATTGTATGGTTACATTGAAAGTAACCCCGAGTTTCTCAGCTTTAAATTATCGCAGAATTAATGTGACAAATTGTCAAGCACACGTTATCTGCTATGATTGGCTGATGAAAATTCATTCAACCAATCACAGCCGATAACGTGTGCTTGACAATTTGTCACATTAATTCTGCGATCATTTAGAGCTGAGAAACTCGGGGTAAGTGTTACAAAAATAATAACTTCGTTTAAATTATTGTAATACATTGCCAACATGCACTACCTAGGTACAGCATATTTACACTTAGCTTTATATTTATAAATCTTCCACCGTTTTGTGTATACGTATCTGAAAAGAAATAAAAGAACATTTAATTTTTTTTATATTTAGAAAAATAAAGAAGAAAACGAGTATGCCAATCTAACATAAAATGAGTTAAGGACAGATAATAGACGATGAACTTGAATTTGTTGACAAAAGATCTCAAAATAATAATTTAAACAAAAAAATAATTATATTATTGAGAAATAGAAAATGATGTCTGTTTGCGAATGTGCTTACCATCAGAGTACTCCCAACCCTGAGGGTCTAGGTGGTGGTTCTGGCGTGTCTGGTGATGGCGGCTTAAACGTGCTACCCTGGAAACAAAATGACAACTGGTTGAAAAATAGATTCTTTAATAACTAAAGAAGACGACAATTTCTACTATTTTAGTGGAGAATTTTAACGTTTTTAGGGTTCCGAAGTCAACAAGGAACCCTTATAGTTTCGCTCTGTCCATCCGCAGCTTAGCTCAGAGAATCTAAGTACTAGAAAGCTATAATTTGGCATGGATATACATATTAATAATTCCGACAAAGTGGTAACATAAAATCATGATAAATATTTTTTTTTCGGGTACCTCCCATAGACGTAAAGTGGGGATGTATTTTTTTTATACAATTGTTTTCTAACTTTGGGTCAAGCTTATACCATCGAGCCAGTATTTAATAACGAATCTTATTTTGACTTGAAAATAGTAAATTGTTTATCTAGAAAGCAAACAACTATTTTAAAGGCGAGAGTGTTTTTTTTTAATCCAGAGCGTTACGAGGGATTCAAAGTACGTCAATTGAGCTTAAAATATAGTTGCTCCCGAGGTGGACAATACTTTTTATCACTCTCTATGAGAAAATAAGTAAGTGCAACTTATGAACAAGAACGTTACGTTTATTTATTTACATACCCTAGGACATAACATAGAAATAATTTAATTAAAGGCTAATGTTTATATTTGAACAATTTATGAAAGTGAATCGTAACAATATTATATAATAAATATACAACTGTAATGGATGATCCATTACAGTTGTATATTTATTTTTCGATATGGCTCATGCGCGGTTTTCCAGCCAGTCACTTGTTTAATACAATGTTCCCGTGCGGTCCAAAATATAATTACACTCATTAGCCATTTACCTCATATATTCCTCGTAATCGATTTTGGCGATGTAATATAATTTTGGACTGCATGGTTTGTGATTCATCTCTTTGCTGATTGAAACATTTACTAACAATATCCACATTCCAAAATCAAATCACTTCTAGTCCCTAGGGATTGATGAGCTATTTTATTCCCTGTTAACGAAGAATAAACTAGCTCGTTTTGAATAGATGTGATAAAACAGTTATTATTACAACTATTACAAGTTGATCGTTTAGACTGTATCTTAAAATTTTGTTTTGTATTTACCTTTACATTAACTTTACCGATCGTAACTTCGAAAGTCAAAAATAGCTTGATGAAGTCTAAAGTTAAGATAACTAATTCGTTTTTTTTTTAAATAAAGTCGTAAAGGCTTAAACAGCGTCTAGTTTTTAATTAAAATATTATGTGTAGACATACCTGGAAACCTAGAGCAGCTTCTAAAGGCGTGGGTGACTCGCCACCTAACGTCGCGTAGTCACCGAACCTCTCGGTCGTTCGACTGCCTTGTATCGTGGCGTATGTGTTGTCAGTCTGCAATTGAATTTACAGTGTTTAATGTAGATAATGAGTCTTATAATTACGACTTTAGGGTTGAAGACAATGTGAACATGTCTAAAGTCCAATAGGATTGAGAAGCGCAAGATAAATATCACGCGGTCAATATATTTTCGACAAACATTATCATCACCATCATCGTCGTCAGACTTTTAATGTTCCCACTGCTGGGACACAGGCATCTTCTTAAAGAGATCTTCTGGTTGATAGGGAATGGACCATAGTCCACAGTAGGTGGACCAGTAGTAACGGCCGCGACTTACAAGTTGTAGGTTGAGGATTCGAACCCAGGCAGGTGCTTTACTTTGTGTAATCACCACTGCTCTCAAAATGGTGAAGGAAAATATCGTGAGGAAACCGGTCTTAGAACCAAATATTCGAAGAAATGTGTCATCCAGCAACCAGCACTGGGCCCGCGTGGTGGATTATGGAACATTCCGTCTCTCACAGAGAGGAGGTCTGTATCCCAGCAGTGGGAACATGAAAAGGCTGATGGTTATGAAAACGAAGGTGAATTGAGATTTTTCTTTCCACGCCAGAAAAATATAAGTATATCACATACCGGCGCCGGCTCAGCGGCTGTTGGCGGCTGTTCCTGCTGGTCTCCGAACACGTTCATGGTGAGCTCCTGCTCCTCGTAGGGCCGCAGCTTGGTCTCCAGCCACAGCGGGTTCTCTGTGGTGGACAGTTCTTCCAAGATGCGGCGCCGGGCCAGGCTGTCGCCCTTGCTGGATTGTAGTGATGGTGGCGGGATTACCCTTGTAATAAAAAGAAGGTGTATAAATATATTAATCCTTTTGTAGCATTATTAGCATATTCGCGAGCTGGCTGACCAAAACCAGATGTATCCTCCTACTGCACAGCATGATTTTCTTCTTGTTTACGTTTTTTTAGTTCGCTTCTTAAGCAGTCGGGTATTTTGATTTTTTTAATTAACTTTTTTTTATTTATAACTTTTTAGTTACATTTTTTCGAATTTGGTACATAGAAATATATAAGTGTTATATATTTTTGAAATCGCCTTGTAAAACCCTTTATTTTGATACCCCACACGATGGGATAGGAGGAAAAAAAGAATTGGGCCCCCACAATATGGCGCCCAAAATCCGCCATTTTTCTATCTTACAATTTTAATATAGCCAGTGACACTCGCAGGGTTCAGACGAATCGATTGACGTAAGAATCATAAAAATCGGCCAACGCGTTTGGTCTCTGGAACGCCACATAGGAACAAACATACGTACATACATACATAGACTGATAAACACATTACCCTCCTTCGGCAGTCGGGTAAAAAGACGTAAGTGCTTGCCTACTGTTTATTGTCCATTTGCCCCTTACAATTTTTTGACTGCAATAAAGCCCCTCATTACGATTACATATCTTAGAATCACACACTCAAAGTTTTTTGTATTAAAGAAAAGCAAACTCTGAGATCAATAAAGTACCTATGTAAGAAAATTAGAGCTACTTACCAGTGTTTCAGACATGCGCATACGACGATAAACGTGACAATACCCGTGAATAACACGATGAGTAGAGCTATTAACGCTGCCAACGCTGGGTCGAAACTATCCGGTGCTGGAAAATTAGAGAACAGTTACTAAAATCTGGCAAGCTAATAATAGACAAAAACTCTAATCATAAAAACCAGCCAAGTGCGTGTCGGTCTTCGCATAGTTAGGGTTGCTGATTCATCAATAATGGTATTTCTTAGTAAAACACACATTATCACCTCTCCGCTCTGTATGGTCCGGTCGGGTACGGAACCCTAAAAAGTACAAATCGTTTTTTTTTTCCACCTAGAGCAAAGGTAGGTTATGTAATGTTTATTTTTTAATTAAATGTTACCTCAACGACAGGTTTCGAAAAAATAGGGAACCCCAGTTCTTCTTGTCGAGTCAATGGTAAAGAATCTTTTATATAATATAGCTGACCCCCGCGGCTTCGCTCCCGTTAACTGGCTATCTATCAACCTACCTCTACCTACCTACCCTACAAACAAACAAACAAACTCTTCAGCTTTATAATATTAGTATAGATTAGCCCAGTGGTATACCCAGTAAACTTCTTCTATCATACCTTTAGAAGTAGCACTGGCAGCGATGAGGGTCTCCACTCCATACTCCTGGTACACATCCTTCAGCTCGTCGTACTTGGAGTCGACAGTTTCCAGCACCTTCTCCACTGGTAACACCTGGTATGTGACCGGGTCTACGGCGTGGAGGTGGATCTCACACCTGGGGTAGCAAAAAAGATTTTTTTTTAGTTTTAGTAACATAGTTTTAAACATCTTTATTTTCTTTTCTTGAACAAGTCTTTTACAAAGAAGTCTTTAAAGAGTATTATTATTAATCCAAGGCACCATGAGAACCAGAATCGTACGAATTTTTATCCCAACTCGGAATCGTTGTTCGCGTGCAAATAAGACAAAAGTCATACACCCGGTTTCTGAATTTTAGTTAATGAGAACGTGTCAAGTCAGGTTTCCAGGCAAAACATGGAGATTGAAAACATGGGTATATATGTTTCTTTGAATATATTGTAGATAAAGATATTATTAGTTATATTATATAGTTCTTTATGCTACAACAAGTGCGGAAGGTAGGTGATTCCCGATGAGTGAATAAATCGACAGTAATCTTACGTACGTGTATCATACAACATTTTACTATGCATTGTGCGAGGAAATAAAAAATATATCTGAACCAAGCAAGAAATTATTAAAATGGCGGACTTATTCAAGCGCGCTCAGCATGACCACAGATTAACTAATAGTTCCTCGGGCATATCTACTGCGCATGTGCAAATAGCTGTCCTGTCGTAACGCAAAAAGGCACGAGTAAAATATACGATACGTTCTTCCAAACATATTTTATGAATATTTCAAATTAATTTATTGTCAAATCTGGAGCAGGAACAGTGTGGCCCAGTGGTATCATACGCGACTTACAAGTTGTAGATCGTGGGTTCGAACCCAGGCAGGCGCTTTACTTTGTGTAAATTATTTCATCACCACTGCTCTCAAAAACGGTGAAGGAAAACATCGTGAGGAAACCGGCATGTCCTAGAACCAAAAATTCGAGGACATGTGACATCCACCAACCCGCACTGGGCCCCCGTGGTGGATTACGGCCGATCCCCTCTCACAGAAAGGAGGCCTGTGTCCCAACATTAATAGGCTGATGATGTAATGATGTAATCAAATCTAAATCTAGAGTAATTAAAGTCACCACTAATGAAGTATTAGTTATATTTTACCTTTTATATGAATGATAATCTGTACTTAACTAATTTGTAAAACTTTTCTCAAATAATAAAAACTCGCGTCTGGCTGTGCGGATTTTTTTTTTAAAAAGTGACACTTTCCGCACAGTTTGGCTGCTTGGAAAACGCTCTTTTCGAGGACATACATTGTAAAGATATTTTTATTTTGTTCAAACATGTTTTGCAGAATATTACAGTTCTTATGTTATGAAGCACTTGTATGATGCCCATGTTTCATCGCACATTAAGCATGATAAGATTCCTAAATACCTACAAGTTTCTAAGAATCAAGGAAGCTTACCAGTCATCATACCGCCTATCAGCCTGTACCAGCGGTAGTCGTCTCCCTGGTACCAGCAGAGCATTGGCCGCAGCAGCTAGCCGGCGCTGTACTCCTGACACAGCCGCGCTGCAGCTTCGGGAGACCACCATTCTTATGAGAGAGGAGCGGTCGATTATCCATACCTGAGTAAAAAACAAAAGAACTTTGAAATCTTGAAATGCATAACTTTTTGGCTAGCAACCAACTCTAAAGTTGAATGCAGTTCTTTGCTTGTGTGTGTGTCCGTGTCTGTACAAGCCACAGACGATGCCTTATATCTTGTCGGGCTATCTGTTCTATGGAAAAACTCCTGTACCATGAAAGACGAAGAACATTTGGCGTCGAACAATATCACATCAAATCATCAGCCTATTAATGTTCCCACTGCTGGATTACAGGCCTCCTCTCTGTGAGTGGGAATGGGCTGTAATTCACTACGCGGGCCCAGTGCGGGTTGGTGGAAGTCACATGTCTTCGAATTTTAGGTTCTAAAACATGCCGGTTTCCTCACGATATTTTCCTTCACCTGTTTCGAGAGCAGTTGTGATGAAATAATTTACACAAAGTAAAGCGCCTGCCTGGGCTCGAACCCACGACCTACAACTTGTAAGTCGCGGCCGATACAACTGGGCTACCACTGCTCATGAACAATCTGCCACATGCAAGAAAAATATACCAAGCTAATTGTAACATAAAATAAAATTATTTTCCTATTGGATCAAAATGAGAAAATATATTATTTACTCTCATTACTTGTTTCCCGTTCGACATGGAAGTAATTAGCTTGGTTATAACAATATTGATGAGAGATTTGAAAAGTTACTCACGTAAACTTGAGCTTTCGCCTGTCGGTGTGGTGGCGCAAGTTCTTGTGCGATGATGTCCAACACAAACCGGTCCTGGTTGTATTCTGCCATATAGTGCGCTGTCATTAATATACCTGGAAATCAAATATCCGAATTAAAACCACCGTGTGAAAGGAACGCTCTAAGCGCGCTAACACTAGTTTGTCTGTATTAAACATAATTATTAGATTTTTATTTGAATTTAATAGATGGGTTATAAATTTTCTGACATTTAAATTTTGTCTAATATAAGTTTTATGAAATTTTTATAATTGGCTATTTTAATTTTCAATTTTCTGACATTTTAATTTTATGTCATTCTAGTTTTATAAATTTTATTATATTGTTTGTCAATTTTATTCTGTGACATTTTTACTTTTTGACAACATTAAACGAAATTTTAAATTGTGTCTTTTTTATTTAATTTCAATAATTACAGGGATCCATCCCTGTAATTATTATAAATTCATTAAATTGTTTTCATGTCATGTACTTAATGATTACTAACATTGATTATAAGGTTGTGCAATAACAAAGAATGGACTCCAAAATTGTCCGAAGTTGAAATAAATTGAATTTAAGCATTTACAGTTAACTAGCAAAGGAGCTGATATATGGTTCAACAGTTTATAAATAATAATAATAATAAAATTGTTTAAGGACACAATATATAGGTGTTACATACTTTTTTGAAGGCTTGGCTCCTGTGCTAGGTAGCAACCTGTGTTACAGGAGCCAGTGTCTTCGCCCATTTGTGGTACATTTCATAACATATTATAAGCTGTACAATAAATTAATTTAAAAATAAACATAGTAAAACAAAAGAAATAAAAGATGCGCATGCTCCTTTGGTCTGCAATAACTTTGCATATGTGTGAGTGTGTATGGATGTGTGTGTGCGCGAGTGTGTATGTATCGCTGGTAGTAAACTCAACTTTGTACATGAACTTTACTAATACTGTTTACGAGTATTATACAATCTTGTAGTGTACCTAAAATAAATAATTAAAAAACTTCTGTCTAAAAATATAGTATGGAAAGACTGGCTCCAATCCCTTTGATTACTGTTTAAGACTTGAAATAAAATACAGGTTTAAAACCTACATGTAGTGTGAGAATGTATAATAATGACTTACCATCCTGGCTAATATTAAAAGGTGAAGGTACCACGCTTCCACTGGACTGCGAGGCTCCAAACTTGTACAGGTTGGAGGCGGCCACCATGTACACGATGGTGCCATTCTCGTCCAGGTCGGGGTCTTCAGCTATCACGGAGATTACTGGCTCGTTGACGCGCGCTGTGTGTTTTATGCCTTTGGAGAAAATAACATACAATTATTAAAAAACAGAAGCTATCGGGTCAAATACCTGGTCGGGAGAGCGTGACGAAATGCGCAAGCACTCCAGTACCCCGAGGGTTAGAGTCTGATGTTGGTTTAACATCGGCGAGGCATGGCTGGGATGGCCGAGTCTTGAAATATTTGTTAGTACTATATTGAACTTTACTGCTCTAAGAATAAAGTACTTATTTACTTTGAAAAACGGATACACAAATCTCGCACCGCCCATCGAGGACCCGAAGTATAGCGATGGACATCTTTTGGTGTAAAAGGGTTAGCGTGATTTCAATTCTCAATCATCCCATCCACGCCTCACCTCACCGGTGTAAAATTACCTTTTCTCAAACATGCATAGAAATATTGTCATTATTTTAGAAAAAAGAACACGCGAAGTACCGAATTTACGGACAAAGAAATCCATTGCTGGAGCGTTTTTTTGAATTTGGAACATTACAACGCTCCAGCAATGTTGTATGCAACGGCGTGCTGGGGTTATTAGATACTCTTTGATTGGATTTATTTTATCATTCTTGGCATACCAAAGTAAGTCTCTTTGCTTAGTACAAATTGCGTCCACGTGCCTGTATAGTCATAAATGCGTTTGCCTTTCGGCACAGATGATAAATAGAAAATCGGCGGCAAAGAAAATTCGTCTCGATTTGTTATTTAAATTTTAAATAAATATAAATTTAATAATTAAAATGAGTTGCAACGGTTCAGAGAGTGAAATGGAGATTGATTGTTCTCCACCAGATTTAAGATCAGAAGCCAATTTGGCAATGGAAAACCTGCTTCCAGCGAAGACAAAAGAAAAATACATGAAAGATGATTTGGAAAAACGATAATAAAGTGAACATTTTCTCCGAAACAGTATTTTTGGCGTATATTAATGAGATTACTAAAACTAAAAAGCCATATACATTATGGGCAAGTTATTCCATGCTGAAATGTACAGTTCATGTTGAAAACGGCATTAACTTGAAAAATTATGAAAATTTAACTACTTTTTTATTTCCCTGCATTCTTTTGAGAAAAGCACTATATATGCCTCGGCGGAAATGGCAATTGCCTGTCTCATACTCGCCTGCAATTGCCTATTTCCCGGCCTTTGCAATAATGTACTATTATAGACCACTTCACCCGTCCCGGGGAAAGAACATCGGAGACGACGCTTGAGGGAGAAATGATTATTACACTGACCTGCGTAATAAACTTTATGCTGGAACTTGGGCTCGTTATCATTCTCGTCCAGCACGCGTATCTTCACGCCCGTGACGCTGGGGTCCTGCCCGTCAGTAGCGTTGTCCACTGAGGTCAAGATGGCCGCCGCGTGTTCCAAGATAGGGTTGTTGCTGGCGTATATTGTGAGTGAGTAATCTGACTGCTTTTCTCTGGAAGGAAAACGAAAGATGTTAATTTTATGTGACGCTTGAATGTACTGATACAAAGGATACTATGCATAATCATCATTATGCATAAAAAAATGGAATTAGAAGGGAATAAGATGGTGGTTGAAGATTGCGGGGATCCACTGGATGCGAGACGCACGGGACCGGTCAATGTGGCGACGCTTGGGGGAGGCCTATGTCCAGCAGTGGACGTCTTTCGGCTGATATGATGATGATGAAGATCTTAAACACCTTTTTCAAAAAAAGGCCGAAAAAACGATGGACGTGGCGCTCACCAAATGGAACATATAAAAATGAAATCGATTTTATTATGTCAAATCAACCAAAAATGGTTCATAATATCGAAGTATTAAATGCCAACTTTTCTTCAGACCACAGGCCAGTAAGAGCGACAATAATATTAACTAAACACAAGAAAAATAGGTCAAATTTCAGAAACTGTCAACACCCCACATTAAGAAAAGAAGAAGAGATAACGAAATACAAAGAGAGTATTATATCCTACTTACCAGACTTACAAGACTGCTCCACCACACCTGTACAAACCTATCATGATAAAATAATAAAAGTAATCTGCCAAAGCCTCCAGAGTGCTCGTTCAAAAAATAAAAACACAAACAAAAGTCAAAACATGCTATCAGAGCGCACCTTAACACTTATGAAAAGAAGACAAGAACTACAAAAAACTACAAATAAAACTAGATCACAAAAAAATGAACTTTCAGCACTTTATAAGCTAATAAGCAAACTTATAAAACAGGACTACACAAGATATAGATATAATACCATAGAAAAACACCTGGTACAGGCAGGTAGCTCAAAAAAAGCATTTAAGGAGTTACAGTCATGCAACACATGGATCGACGGCCTAAATCGGGCAAATACAATACTGAACAGTCGAAACCAAGTTTTAGACATTGCAACGAAATTTTATAAAACCCTATACAAAGCCAAAGAACCAAATCCCACAGTACAGAGTTGCACAAGCGCCTTAGAAGGGTCTAACAAAGAAGCTACAGCACAATTCGACGTAACAGAAATAGTTGAAGCAATTAAACGGCTGAAATTAGATAAAAGCCCAGGCTCAGACAACCTAACAAACGAAGCTATAAAAAAAACCGGCCAAGTGCGAGTCGGACTCGCACACGAAGGGTTCCGTACCATTATCGCAAAACACTGCATAAAAATCACGTTTGTTGTATGGGAGCCCCCCTTAATTTATTTAATTTTAATTTATTAATTATTATTTTTTGAAGTAAATATACAACTAAACATTCTGTGAATATTTCAAGCGTCTACCTGTTGCCGTTATTGATATCGAGCAAAAAACGGCATAAATATCACGTTTGTTGTATGGGAGCCCCCCTTTAATATTTATTTTATACTGTTTTTAGTATTTGTTGTTATAGCGGCAACAGAAATACATCATCTGTGAAAATTCCAACTGTCTAGCTAGCACGGTTCATGAGATACAGCCTGGAGACAGACGGACAGACAGACAGACAGACAGACAGACAGACAGACAGACAGACAGACGGATCGCGAAGTCTTAGTAATAGGGTCCCGTTTTTACCCTTTGGGTACGGAACCCTAAAAACAGCCCACACTCAACTGGCTCTGCCTCTAACTCACCTGTTCAACCGCATACTGGCAACTACCGATACACCTGCTCAATGGTCAGAGTCAAATATAATATTAATTTATAAAAAAGGAGACCCACGCGATATAGGCAATTACAGGCCAATAAGCTTATTACCATGCTTGTACAAACTCTTCTCTTCGCTAATAAACCAAAGAATAAGCAACACATTGGGTGCGGAACAACCCATTGAACAAGCGGGATTTAGAAAAGGCTTCTCAACTATAGACCACATTCACACCTTGGAACTACTGATTGAAAAATATCAAGAAAGAACAAGACCTCTCTATGTCGCTTTCATAGATTACAAAAAAGCCTTCGACACAGTGTCCCACTCAAGCATCTGGGAAATGCTGAAAGAACAGGGTGTAGAAAATGTGTATATAAAAATAATTAAAAATATATATTTGAACAACAAAGGTAGAGTGAAACTGGAAAAAATCGGACCAAGTTTTCCCATTGAAAGAGGAGTAAGACAGGGTGACCCCCTGTCTCCGCAATTATTTATCGCCATCCTAGAGTCAATAATTAGAAAATTGGACTGGAAAAAATATGGACTAAATATCGACGGCAAATACCTTAGTCATCTCCGCTTTGCCGATGATTTGGTTCTGCTATCAGAAACAGGCACACAAATACAACTCATGATCCATCAGCTGAACGAAGTAAGTAAACAAGTCGGTTTGGAAATGAACCTGTCAAAAACAATGTTAATGACGAACAGTACAGAACCCCGAATATCAGTCGACAACGATGTACTTACCTATACAGAAAAGTACATCTACCTGGGTAAACAATTGTGTTTTGACAGGAAAAACAATGAGTTGGAGGCAGAACGAAGAATACAAAGTTCTTGGAATAAATACTGGAGCTTAAAAGAAATATTTAAAAGCAGTATGAATGTAAAAATAAAAACTAGAGTGATGAACACATGTCTCCTACCATGCCTTACCTATGCCTGTCAGACCTGGCGATACTCTAGCAAGCTAAAGAACAAAATCATCAGCTGCCAACGCGCTATGGAACGCAGTATGCTAAACATCAGCAAAAGACAAAAAATAAGACACACGAAAATAAGAAATATTTCAAAGGCTACAGACGCTCTAATCCACGCTCAAAGACTTAAATGGAAATGGGCGGGGCATGTGGCGCGACTACAAGATGAGAGATGGACTAAGAAAGTTACTTCATGGAACGGTCCAAAAGGAAAGCGCTACAGAGGAAGACCTCATGCGAGATGGCAAGATGACATCACAAAGACAGCGGGCCCAAATTGGTTACAAATAGCTAAAAACAGAGACCAGTGGGATTCTTTGGAGAAGGCCTTCACCCGAGAAGGGGTTCTTACAAACCAAATTAACTAGTACTAGTACAACATTAAAATATATATTATTCATAGTATTTATGTACAAAATATACATATATAGTAACAATTAGTAGTATAAGAAGGTATAAATTAGATAATAAATAGTCAGATTATAATATATAGAACAGATAGATATGTAAAATAGATATAATCATAAGTTATACTTACATACATACATTAGATAAGGTCATTTCACATAGTATTAATATTATAGAAACTAGATTAAGGTTAGTTATTAAAATATATCTCCATATAAATATAAAATTAATCATAGGATATGTATACATTAGAAATAGTAAGTTCAACTGTATTTACTCAACTTTTTGTTTGTAAGAAATAAAAGGCTTTTTTATTTTTATTTTTATTTATTTTTATTTTATTTATTTAACTGTGGACCTTATGGCTGGTTGCTAAGCATACATAAGAATCGGGACAAATAAAAAGAAATATCAGGTAGGTAACTGTGGGCCTTATGGCTGGATGCTAAGCATACATAAGAATCGGGACAAATAAAAAGAAATATCAGGTAGGTAACTGTGGGCCTTATGGCTGGTTGCTAAGCATACATAAGAATCGGGACAAATAAAAAGAAAAATCAGGTAGTTAACTGTGGGCCTTATGGCTGGTTTAAAGACATAAGTATCGGGACAAATAAAAAAGAAAAATTAGGTAGGTAACCGTGGGCTATATGGCCGGTCTACTAATTGATAACTTGAAGTTAAGAACGTGTGAAACCCTTCTTTAATGACAAAATTTGACAGCAGGTTTTCAGACTTAATATAGAATTTAGCAAACTCTCAACTTCAAATCGATCATTCTCATCGATCGTTCAATAGCTTCTTATGGACTTATTACCTGTCAAAACTGATATTAGCCCTGATGATTCCTTGAGTTCTATCCACAGTAAAGGCCCCCTCCTGGTTACCCTCCAGAACATGGTAGTAGACTTTTCCATTATCTCCAGAGTCCTTGTCCGTCGCTTTTACAGTACCTGTAAATAATTTTGGTGGATTAAGTTTTCTGCTAGTCATATTCGGATATTTTGGGTTTCAAAACCGACCCGACAACATGGTTCAATAGTAGTGTTTGATTTTCATACCGAAAGCGTTAAGACGATTAATAAGATATTCAAACTCGAGTTGTTGTTGAAGAACTTTCTTCTGAATTTTTTGTCTTTTAATCTTTGTCCCACTCTATCAACTTACCAATAATGACTCCTGGCAGCAAGTTCTCCTTGATGCTGAACTGGTGCAGAGGCGAAGTGAAGCGCGGCACATTATCATTGTCATCAACCAGCACCACTGTCAGCAGACGGAGGCTTTCGAACTGCGCGGGCGTGCCGTTGTCTACTGCTGCTATTACCAGCTGGAAGGAGAGGAGATGGTGTTGAGACGAGATATAGAAATATTATGATCATTTTCTAGACCTTATCCCTATTTATTTAGAGTCGAAGCCACATGACTTCTTCTGCCATACTTCTTCGTATCTCAATAGTCAACCCGCTTTTACAGGCTATTAATTAACTTGCAATGTATGTATGTAAGTTTGTATGTATGTATGTAAGTGTGTTCGGGTCAAATCTTGCAACTGAATTTTAAAGCAGTTATCCTCCACCGATTAAGATGAAATGTTGCATACACGTTTAGTTTGGATGACAATGCAGGGTTAGATAAATGACGTCATTCTAAATCCAATATGGCAGACGGCCCAAGATGATGGACTAGTTATTTTTTGTGCACTGCCATGATATGGGTATCAAATGAAAGGGTTTGCTGAGAAGTATACGAAAAAAATTGTTAAAAAAAAAAATATATAGGCTTGTATTCTTTCAATTGGTCCATTCACACATACACTGACGCCGTCAGTTGGGATTGGTCACAACTTAACTGCTTCGGATGTTAATGTTTTTCTAGTATCTACTATATAACTGCACAGTACATGTGTGAGTACTTTTAATACTTTATGCTTTTTTACATGTATGAATTTAATAATGTATGTACTTATGTACCTAAATATTGTAAAAAAACATTTTTTTTAAAAGAGTAAGTATGGAGTTTCTTGTGCATTCTTCTCCATAACAAGCTACTTTCCGAAAGCACGGTAGAATCAGTTTTTATTCTTTGTAAAATTTAATGTAACGTTCAAAAGTGCCGCTTGGTAGTTGAAATAAAATATCTTTCGTCTTTGTCATATGTTCTTTGGTTTTCCCGAAACTTCTATATCCAATTACATTTATGCTAGAAAGCCGGAATGATGTGGTTTCTTATTTTAACGCAACGTACAGTAGTAACACAGTGGTAGCACAGTGGCAAATAATAGCCCCAACTAAGGCAAATATTATTTTACTTTGAGCAATTTAATTCATAACTACTGCTCTCAAAACGGTAAATGCACAAAGTGGGGATACTGGCTACGTTTAATGGTAAGATTGATTCTTCAGCCGAAGATATTGCAAAATAAAATTCAATAAAAATATTTTTTCAAAACAATCTTTTTTCGTATCCTTCTCAGCAAACCTTTACATTTGATAACCATATCATGACAGTGCATAAATAATAAATAGTCCGCCATATTGGGCCGTCCGCCATATTGGATTTAGGATGACGTCGCTTATCTACCCATGCATTGTGATCCAAACTAAACGTGTATGCAAAATTTCATCTTGACCGGTGGAGGATAACTGCTTTAAAATTTAGCTGCAAGATTTGACCCGAACCCACTTACATACATACATTGCAAGTTAAATAAAAGCTTGTAATAAATGATTTCTGATTTCTACAACCCACCGAAAAAGAAAACAGCTTTGAACCTTGAGTGTGAAAAGCCGTCTCAAAAAGAAGATTCAAACGAACCTGATACTCAGCCGTATGCTCCCTATCCAGGAAGGTCTTGGTCCGGAGCTCGCCGCTGTCAGCGTCGAGGCTGAACTCCTGCGTCTCGCGCACGTTCTGGTTGTCCACCTTGAGGAAGTACGACACGCGACCGTTCTCTCCGCTGTCTTCGTCGGTGGCCTTTATTGTGGTGATGAGGTAGTCGGATTGAGCTGCGTTCTGTGGATGTAAAATTTAGTTGAGAATTTGGTGCAAATATTGATAAGTCTGTGGAAATTATAAAAATGTTTTCTAATTATTTGTCCGTTTCGAGATTTCATAATTTGATTGGTAAGAACCGACAAAACCAGTTATATAGAAATTTTGTTATTAGGGATCCGTACCAGGGGGGTGTCACTCCGCAGTTTAGGTACGATCGGCCGGCGGTACCCTCTAGAGGGAATAACGCATTAGGTTGCCGCTTACCGCTCGGCTCGCACGTTAGCCACGTTATTAATTCTATGATTTATGCTGCAAAGAACAATGACTTCTAAACGTACTTCTAAGGCCTTTAAAAGATATTTATTTATTTATTTATTTATTTATTTAATACTTCATGCACACAAACGTACAGAGGCGGACTTAATGCCTTAGGCATTTTCTACCAGTCAACCTTTGGGTGATGCAGAGACAACTAGTGGTAGGTGCAATATAGACAATTAAACGACTCAGATTTATGCAAAACAAAAATATATATATATATATATAAACTATAAATACAATAAAATCAAGAAAATTATACCATATATACTCAAAAGAACAAACTAAATATATAGATATACTTAAATATTAGTAATATTAGATTAATTATTGAAAAACATTAGCGTTGTGACGATACTACTGCCAACTTCTTACGAATGTGCTCGCGAACTTTAACTTTGAAGGTTAACCGGTTGGTTGCCATCCTGATTTCCTGGGGGAGCGCATTCCACAGAGAAATAGACTGAACGAAGAAAGAACAGTGAATAAAGTCAGTGCGGTGGGTGGGACATTGAAGAAGGCGGTTATGGGATGACCGTAGATTTTTATTGTGGTTGGCGCAAATGTAGTTAAAGTGAGGGGCCAGATAACTAGGGGGATTAGAAGAGGTGAGAAATGAAAACAACGTAGTTAGTGCCCTTTGCTCTCTGCGCTGGCGTATAGGCAACCACTTTAGAAGCGATCGATGCGCAGAGACATGATCATATTTACGCAAATTGAAAACAAATCGAATGCAGTAATTTAGAAGACGGTCAAGTTTGTTGAGAAGATCTGCATTCAGGTCATAGTAGCACACGTCACCATAATCGATGATAGGAAAAATTAGGGCCTGCACAAGCATTGCCTTCGTGTTCGATGGTAATAAGTTTTTCATACGATACAGAGCCCGCAGCGTTCCAGTGACCTTCCGACTTACACTAGCGACTTGAGTACGCCAGTCAAGGGTATTATCGATGTGCAGGCCCAAGTCCTTTACATCGGTGCTGAAAGGAACAATTTTACTGTCAAACAAAACAGGTGGCAAAGTTGTACCATCTACTTTAGCGATGCTTCGGCGACTCCCAACGATGATCGCCTGACATTTATTGGGGTTTACTGCCACACCGAATCTATCGGACCAGGTTTTTATAGCCGATAAGTCCCTGTTTAATTTACTGATAAGGTCAGGTATTTCGTCAACACTCCCCTGACAGTACACCTGCAGGTCATCTGCATACAGATGATACGCACACTGAAGTTCGAAAGTAATAAGATTTATGAAAATAGAAAAAAGAAGAGGAGAAAGAATGCCGCCTTGAGGAACGCCAGTTTCCAAATTACACCAGTGAGATGACGAATCCCCAACGTGAACCGACTGCTGACGTTCCTGAAGGTAAGAGGTGAACCATTCCAGTGCTTCGGGAGAGACCATCAAATAGGACAGAATGGCTAATAGGATGTCGTGACTAACGGTATTGAAGGCGTTCGAGAAATCGACCAGCACTAGTACAGTGACTGAGTACACTAGTAGAGTGTCTTCCAAACCTACCCTCATATCGCCAGTCACTTTAAGGAGTGCGGACACAGTGCTGTGCCCGGGCCTGAATCCAGATTGAAGAGGGCTAATGAGTGAATTACACTGCACAAAGTATGAAAGTTGTTTGTGGACACAAGCCTCAAGCACTTTGGATAGGAAGGGTAGGATAGAAATTGGACGAAAGTGGGTTGGAAGAGTGGGATTGGAAACTTTAGGTAGTGGACGAACATAGGCTTTACGCCACAGGGAGGGGAATACTCCGGAAAACAAGGAAAAATTTACAATATGGGTGATAGCAGGTAGAAGGTGATCTAGAATAGCTATGATCATATCACGAGTGATATTATCACAGCCCACCGCTTTGGATTTGATGGAGAGGATGATTTTTCTGATCTCGCCCGGCTCAACTGGAACTAAACGAAAAGGATTAATGAGAGGACGCGTTAGACCAGAGATAAGAGACAGAGTTTGTTGCTTGGTTAGACGATCCATGGTAGGCACAGTGGAGAAATGACGGTTGAGATCGTCTAAGTCAATAGAATTTGGAAGGTCTAAATGTCGCGGTTTGCCGATACCAAGTGTTCCAAGGAACTTCCAAATATCGGCAGAAGAACAAGAAGAAATATTTTCTAAAATGTGGCGGCGTTTAGCATTGCGTATCATCTGGTTACATTTATTCCTTGAAGTCTTAAATAGCGCCCAGTTCTCATCAGTACGATCCCTTTTATATTTTCGGAACGCGCGGTCCCTGCGTCGCATGGCCATCTGTATTCCCCTGGTCATCCAAGGCGCAGGAGGACGTTTCAACTTCACTTTTTTGACGGGAGCGTGGATGTCGTAAAGTTTGACCACAACATCATTAAAGATCGCCAACTTTTCGTTAACCGAAGTGGCCTCCATCATGATTTCCCAATCGATCACAGATGCATCCTCCTTAAGTTTCTCAACGTCCATCCTGGCAAAACAACGCCTGTACAGAACCTTGGGTTTAGGTTTAGGAGGTTTGAGGATATAGCAAAGGAAAATCATGTCGTGATGAGAGAAGCCAGGAGCGTCATGCTGACCATGGGAAGAGACAAGGGAGGGATTCGAGGTAAGGATAAGATCGAGCCAGGTGTCATCACCACTTTTATTATGATGAGTAGCCTGGAGCGGCAAAACGTGCAGACTAGCTGACTCGATAAGATGGAGAAGCTTAAGGGATCGAGGGGAGTTTCGGGAAAGGAGGTTTGTATTGAAATCACCCATGATAATGTGGTGTGCATACTCAGAACCCAGAGATTCAAGAACTGATTCTAATTCAGTGAAATAATCGACAGACGGGGGACAGTAGACTACACCGATAACGGTTTTGGCTCCTTTGACGCAAACTTCAAGGAAGATAAACTCCGCAGAGGCAGAGTAGTTTGAAGAGGAAGTAGCTATTATTTTATAAGGAAAATCACTGCGAAGATATATTGCCACACCACCCCCTCCCTTACCAATCCGATCATTCCGTATAAGAACGAAACCGGTGAGAGGGTAAGTGGTGGACAGAAGATGCGGTTTGAGCCAAGTTTCGGAGATCAGGATAGCGTGAATGTTTTTGTTGTTAAACGCATCGTACAGCTCGCTGTAGTGACTGGGTACGCTTTGTGCGTTAATGTGACACACATTCACCAACCGACTAGACTCATCATTGAAGTTATGTTGCAAAAAGTCACCAATGGTGCCACCGAGTGAACAAAAAAAGATATTGTTATGTTTACGGGTGTTTAAATAAAGCAAAGAACAATGAATCGATATTAAGTTTTTTTAAAGTACCGAAAGATTTTGAAAGGTTAGCTATTTTGTTGTACCTATTTAAATCATTACATAAATACTCTGTAACTATCGGTAGTAGGTGCATAATGAGTACGAGTTTTATATAAAAAATTAAGCATTTTGGTGTTCCTAAAAGAATGAATAGGTGTGTGAAATACCTACTAATAATTAGGTACCTACCTACTTATATATTTTAGATTTTCGTGTTGTTCACAAATATAATTTGATTTCTTTTTTTATTGAATAGTTACCGTTTTGTTAACATAAAAATAAACGCTTTAGATCCAGTTTAAAATAAATTATAATTGCCTAAGTAAGTAGTTACCTACTTAGCCTAAGAATTTGACAATAGCCTGAGTAAGTGTACGTACTTGTTAACGTTAACGTTTGTATATAAAACTAGGTACTTACTTATACCTAACGAACGAACAAACAATATTTCCTAAGAGTTCTTCAAGCCAACTTTAAATAAACTAACAAAAAATATCACTAAAGAGTAAACAAAGAGGTAGGTACCTATACTCAATTTGAAATACCATTAGACGTCTTTACAACTAGTTTTACAGTCCGTTCAACCGATTTTGTGTTCTATCTCGTACACATAAGGATGATTTAAAAAGCACAAATTTGTTACCAAAACCAACTGTTTACTACAGCTTCCATTTGTCGTATCACTAACGCAATAGAAGTCAAAATCGATTGACCGGGCTGTAAAATGGGCTTATTTAAATGTCTAATGTTATAGTAAATGAACCTAACCTAACCTACCCTAGGTAACCTAGTTTTCATTTGTTAAGTACCTAACAAAATGACGGTCTATAATATTCATTGTCTATCTACCTACTTGACCGTGTAATCATAGGAATCAAACATAAGAAAGATTACGCGGTCAAGTAGGTAGATAGTGGATGTAAGCGAAAGCGGCAAGTCGACAACCCTTACGAGCCGAGTCAAACCGCGCCAGACAGCGACGGAGACACGCGTTAGAAGAGAGCGGCAACGTTTAGGTGAATATCACGTTAGGCACTGAGCGCTTATGCGAGCTGAATTGCACTTTGTTGCTTATTTGCAGGAGTCTCTATTTCAATGAATTATTGCACGAATTGACTCTTCTGTACTTGTACTATTATTTATTCTGTGTCCGTACCTCGAAAGGAAAAAACGGAACCCATATAGGATCACTTTGTTGTCCGTCTGTCTGTCTGTCAAGACCCTTTTTCTTAGGAACGCGTAGATGTATCAAGCTGAAATTTATATCAAATACTCAAGTTTACTGTCCCTGTAAAAAAATCAAACTTCTAAGCCAACGCAATCAAAAGATACAGCCGTTTAGGCCGCAAATATCCACAAATTTTTGACACTCGCAAGGGAATCAAAACCTACAGGGTACTTCCCGTAAACTCAGAATCTTGAAATTTGTTACGAAGCAACGTCTTATAGCACAGATAAAGGAAAAATTGCGAATACCGTAAATTTTCAGTTACATCATATAACAAAAATATTTTTAATAATGTTAATCTTACTACCCCTTGCCTCATGAACGCGTAGAGGTATTAAATTGAAATTCATATCAAATACTCAGGTCTATAATGCCTTTAAGCTGAGGTTTGTACAAAACCCTCGGTGCTCGAGTCCGACTCGCACTTGGCCGGTTTTTTTCTAAATAAGGATTATTAAATTACAATCCAAGCGGTTTACTTTAGAACAAATTAACCCCACTTTCAATGGTTGAAAGATTTGTCAAAGGGCCCATCCCCTTGACAAAATCTATACCTACAATAGATGCTGTTTACTAATCCCATATTGACTCCAATGCGATAAATGTACCATGGCGATTACTCGGCTCTCAACCCAAAAGCAATCTTTTAACTAATTAACTAAGAAAATCCGCTACTAGAGAGAAATGGCGACTGATTGTAAGGGTAATAATCAGACATGTCCCTACAAAAGCCATTAGGCGTTGGCAGAGATGCGTGCGCCTACGCACCACAATAGCAACATGTAATCCTGCAAGTCGCGGCGCATCGAAACTTAGAGGGCATCTACCGTTTTTTCTTCATCTACCAACCACGATTTATATTTTAACTAATTCGTCCACCGCCCACAGTGATCAAACATTTTTGTATCCACAATTTTCTTTTTCCACTACCTTGTCTATTATGTAACACATTGGCTAAGAAATTCGTTTCGAAATATGAACATTTAGACAAGATTTAAAAAAAAAATACATAATGACAGTTACGAAATGACTTTTGTATGAAGTTTTGATATCATTTTGTAACTGGCAGAACGATACTGAACCTGTTACCTCTCGAAAAAGCGCGCGTTGATTGTGGTTTGTAGTCTGAATGTTACTAATAAATTGTTGTTGGAACTTATTTGCATTTAATTAAGTAATCTTATCAGGTAGTAGAAAAAGAATCGTTCGTGTCTCGCATTATAAGGCTTTATTTTAACACATTAAGCTACATTCGTAGCTTTCGACGACGAAATTGGCTAAATCGCTCGTGTTAAAATCTCTACACGAAATGTACTATTTTAACAAGTGTACAAGTATTATCACAGTTTTTCGGATTTCATTTACATAAAATATGACTTGCAAAAGTCTCACACGCAGACACGTGTTGACCAAGTATTATAATGCAGAAGAAGAACTAAGAAAAGCTACTTCTCCAAAGACTAGTAAGTCTTCCAGACGTTTTCTTGATGACTCTCACCTCAGGAATCTCCAGCTGCCTCTGTTCTGGCGGCGGCTGCGTGAACACGGGACTGTGTCTGTTCACGCTCAGCACGCTGATGTCCACGCGCGTGACGTCACTGTGCGGGCCCTGGCCTGCTTCGTCCTGTGCTGTCACTGTGAGGTGGTAGGATGTGTTGCCGGTGACGGGTTTTGCAGGGTATATGATGCCGCTGTTAGGGTCGACGGTGAATACGCCTGGAAGATAATTGGGTGGTTAGTAGGGGTGTTACCGTAAGAAATAAAAGGTTCGTAAACCTTTAGTTCAAGTAGTTCATTAGTTAGGTTGGCTTAGAGCTTTAACATGGATACATTATAGCGATAACGTTTGTCCAAAAGGGAGGTAGATACATCATTGACATGCATTACCCCAAAATGTCACTTATCAATACCTTTTATTTTGACTTTTCGACAATTGTTGTCTTGCCTTGGGAGTAGCATGATTTGATTTCTTAAGGGTACACTAGTCGAAAATTCTTCCATACAAAAGTAGTCTGGCTTTTACTGTTTGACGATGTACGTTCAAAATAAAAAATGATATCAATTTGTCTCATCATTATCTAGCCCTGTATGGAAGCAAAAACGTAAAAAAAATATTACTTGAAAGTTATGAGCTTCGAAATTCCATATTTCAACACTAATTTTAACGCTTCTTTGGGCGTAAATAAGTACCATAAGAAGAAGGAAAATTGAAAAACGGCCTCCATGCAGGGAAGACTAGTAGTTCAACAATGTAAATAATTTTATTTAGAACAGATACATTCAGTCGTTTATTCATGAAATCCAGACTCCCAAAGGTCTGTTTATAAAATTTCGCGCGCTCGTTTTCGCTCTAAATCATCATCCATCTAAGGCTACAAATTTGCAAAAGTGTGTATTCGTACGCGAACTAGCTTCTTACTGCTCATAACAGCATCTATCTGTTCCGCACGTGTTGTCGGTTGATATAGCATGCATTTTAACCCCGCGCACAAAATAGTTCGTGCCCTCGACTAGTGTACCCTTAACGCTGTGTGACGCATACATGCGCAATTTTATAATTGCAAAATTTTATAAACAGACTTTTAGGAATGTAAATATGATAAAAAACTACTTCAAAATAAAATTATTTCCTTTTTTTATTAATCTATTCCTGTATGGTGACTATTTTGCAATTTTACTTCTTGTTGGTATTTGCTTCCGCCTAAAGATGCTGTAAAATGAGTAAAATTAGTGTTGAAATATGGAACTTTCGACGAACATAACTTTCAATTATACGTTCTTTTTTTTACTTTTTTGATTCCATACAGGGCTAGATAATGATGAGATAAATTGATATAATTTTTTATTTGGAACGTCAAACTGTGCAATAATCGTCATACTACGTTTGTATGGAAGAATGACCGACTTAAGTCCCTTAAGTCTACTTACTGCTTATTATGCAATATTTTCGATTTCCGTTTGCAATAAGTGAACTGGTTAGTCTAAAATAAGGTCATAAAATGTTCCAAAAATGTGTTTTATTTCTCACCAGGCTCACTCTGTTCCACGATCTTATACTCGATCTTCCCGTTGAGCCCCTCATCCTTATCATCAGCCAGCACCTGCAGGATGGCAGCCGGCGGGTTCAGCTGCAGGTTCTCTGCTATGGTGCTCTTGTACACCTTTTGGCTGAACACTGGCGGATGGTCATTGATGTCTAGGATTTTTATGTGGACCTGGTAACAATCGATAAATGTAGTGAAGAAAACTAAATGATGCGATTGTATGTACTTTGGAAGAAAAACGGAGAAAAATTACGATTAATGATAGTAATTTGAGCTTTTCATTTATCAATTACGGCACTGGCAATCCACCGAAATCTAGAGAGATGCCATTTTATGCCATATTGAGCTAGAAATACTGTATAGAAATAGTTGGCCGGGGCATTGGAAATGTTTTCTTTCATTGGTAAGTACATTTGTTCTTAAATTGTGTGTGAAAAAGATGCACGATTGGTTTTCATACAGGTGAAGGGACTTGCCTTATCTTGTTAGATTTATGTCTGTGATCCGGGAGCTATGAAGCCGCTGACAGACACACAGAATAGATAGGCACTTACGTCAAACTTATAACACCCCTGTTTTTTCGTCGAGGGTAAAATATAAGTTCTGCTTATTAGTTTAGTAACCGATTTAGTTTAGACCTATCATTTACTGACTGACTTTTTATGTAAGCTGGGAAGCTGTTCCCTGTTTCTGTATACACGGTTTTGCCTTACTAATCACCTATAATAACACACTTAGAAAATGTAAGACTATTAAAAATTCCCTAAAATATTGACGACTTTGTTGGCTTGAAAAATTTATGTGCAACATTATTGTCAAGTGGATAAATAGGTACTTACGGGAACACTGCTAGTCCTCCGAACATGCGCAGGCGCATTATCACTCGCGATAGCTCTCAGCCACACATCGCCGGACACCTCTCTATCCAGGACTGCGCCTTCAGCTACAGTGATGACACCGGTGTTGGGGTCGATGTTGAACTGGCCGGCACCCTCGCCAGAAAGGCTGTAGGAGACTTCGCCGAATTCATCTGGAACACAAGAAACTTAGTTAATCGACAATTCGACATGAACAGTTGCATTAAAAATTAAAGGCGGCTTTAAACACTCCTCGATTCGCTGATTAGGGATGTTTCCTGGGTAGAAAAATGATAATTCTATTTAGTCCGTCAGTGAGATTATCAAATAATATTGGCCACGTATTTTTTGCTTAATACAAAATTATAGCGCATCAAAGTTCAGGAGTGGGGCTTTGTGACATCACTAAGATAGTATAAAGTGTACTAGCGGCGTGACGTCACACGATATTAAAACGTATTATATCGTCGTCACTTTATGTTTACGTGTCAAAAGAAAAATACGTGTCCAATATTTTTTATTAATCTGCCTGACGGACAAAAAACAAATTTTCAGTAAACTACCCTGTTGTAGCAATTTCATTCACATCAGAGGCGAGGAGATCGGTAAGGGGCTTCGAGAAGTGGACATTACAGTCACAATGCGACGCCATCCGTCTCCGTTGGCGGTGACTCTTGTGCACTAAGCAATAGGCCGTCTGCTGCTGACATCATCTGGTCTGTCCAACGCATGGGCGACCCGCCGCGTGCTCTCGTTTGTTTCACTTTACCCTGGCCTAAAACCCGTTCAATAGAGTCGTTGCCTCGTCGGAAAACTGAAATGTTTGAGCCTGGACTATAGCCGACAGACACTACTAGAAGGCTTAGTATTCTCTACATCTCTTACCTTCATCCTTATCCACAGCGGACACAGTAATGACACTGGTCCCGTGCGGCGCATGCTCGTGCACGGCGGCATCATACGCGGCCGCAGCGTCACCGTGACGACAGACACTACTAGAAGGCTTAGTATTCTCTACATCTCTTACCTTCATCCTTATCCACAGCGGACACAGTAATGACACTGGTCCCGTGCGGCGCATGCTCGTGCACGGCGGCATCATACGCGGCCGCAGCGTCATCGTGACGACAGACACTACTAGAAGGCTTAGTATTCTCTACATCTCTTACCTTCATCCTTATCCACAGCGGACACAGTAATGACACTGGTCCCGTGCGGCGCATGCTCGTGCACGGCGGCATCATACGCGGCCGCAGCGTCACCGTGACGACAGACACTACTAGAAGGCTTAGTATTCTCTACATCTCTTACCTTCATCCTTATCCACAGCGGACACAGTAATGACACTGGTCCCGTGCGGCGCATGCTCGTGCACGGCGGCATCATACGCGGCCGCAGCGTCACCGTGACGACAGACACTACTAGAAGGCTTAGTATTCTCTACATCTCTTACCTTCATCCTTATCCACAGCGGACACAGTAATGACACTGGTCCCGTGCGGCGCATGCTCGTGCACGGCGGCATCATACGCGGCCGCAGCGTCACCGTGACGACAGACACTACTAGAAGGCTTAGTATTCTCTACATCTCTTACCTTCATCCTTATCCACAGCGGACACAGTAATGACACTGGTCCCGTGCGGCGCATGCTCGTGCACGGCGGCATCATACGCGGCCGCAGCGTCACCGTGACGACAGACACTACTAGAAGGCTTAGTATTCTCTACATCTCTTACCTTCATCCTTATCCACAGCGGACACAGTAATGACACTGGTCCCGTGCGGCGCATGCTCGTGCACGGCGGCATCATACGCGGCCGCAGCGTCACCGTGACGACAGACACTACTAGAAGGCTTAGTATTCTCTACATCTCTTACCTTCATCCTTATCCACAGCGGACACAGTAATGACACTGGTCCCGTGCGGCGCATGCTCGTGCACGGCGGCATCATACGCGGCCGCAGCGTCACCGTGACGACAGACACTACTAGAAGGCTTAGTATTCTCTACATCTCTTACCTTCATCCTTATCCACAGCGGACACAGTAATGACACTGGTCCCGTGCGGCGCATGCTCGTGCACGGCGGCATCATACGCGGCCGCAGCGTCACCGTGACGACAGACACTACTAGAAGGCTTAGTATTCTCTACATCTCTTACCTTCATCCTTATCCACAGCGGACACAGTAATGACACTGGTCCCGTGCGGCGAATGCTCGTGCACGGCGGCATCATACGCGGCCGCAGCGTCACCGTGACGACAGACACTACTAGAAGGCTTAGTATTCTCTACATCTCTTACCTTCATCCTTATCCACAGCGGACACAGTAATGACACTGGTCCCGTGCGGCGAATGCTCGTGCACGGCGGCATCATACGCGGCCGCAGCGTCACCGTGACGACAGACACTACTAGAAGGCTTAGTATTCTCTACATCTCTTACCTTCATCCTTATCCACAGCGGACACAGTAATGACACTGGTCCCGTGCGGCGCATGCTCGTGCACGGCGGCATCATACGCGGCCGCAGCGAACACGGGCTCCTCGTCGTTAGCGTTGCGCAGCGCCACCGTGACGCCGGCTGCCGTGCTCAGCTGCGGCACGCCGCCGTCGTACGCGATCAAAGTGAAGTTGATGCTGTGGATCTTCTCGTAGTCTATGCGGGCGGCGGTTTTTACTACACCTGGGGATAGAAAAGAGATGTTAAGTGTTGGTATTTTGAATGCTTTATTGAATGATTTTGCTCCTTCTAAGAAGTCTTACTAAGTCCCATAACTATGAACAAGGGCGAGAGATATGGATACCAAAGCGCACAAAAACAATAGAAAAGGAATCATTCAAATGAAAACATATATTTAAAAAAAACCGAGGGTGGCCAAACGAGTTTCATTTCGAACTAATGTGTGAAAAATAAATACCGCAGCAATCCGATTCAATAACGGGGTGCCTTTTCATCCCATTTTCACCCGCCCATGGTACTGCCTGAGCCTTGTTGGCAAATGTTTGACAACTGTGTCACATCGCTTCTCTACGCATTGTATACTGCATTTGAGATAACATTAGACATTAAAATAATCCCATTTTACAGCCCGTTTAACCGATTTTGACTTCTATTGCGTTGGTGATATAACAAATGCTTCACTGCACATCATCGTTTACCATCAGGTGAGATCTTGGTCAAGCGGAATCCAATTATCATCTTCCTGCCCTTGTCCCATGTTGCTTGGGGTCGGCGCAACACGTTTTCTGCTTCCATACCGTCCTGTCCCCGTCACGCTATCACTGACTCCCTTTTCTTTCATATCACTCCTCACACAGTCCATCCATCTTTTCTTTGACCGTCCCCTCCCTCTCCATCCACATTTATATTCATAACTCTTTTAGTAACATGCGTTGCATCCTTCGTCATCACAAGACCATACCAGGACAAACGGTTTTTTTCCAACATAAAAAAAAAAAAAACTTACCAGTAACATTATCTATGGTAAAGTACGGGCTGGGCGGCTGGATCACGATGGCCTGCACGGGCGTCTCCTTGTCGGTAGCTGAGTATGTGTTGAGCACGGTGCCGATGGGCTGTTCCTCCACCATCGTCTCCAAGTATGAGGGTTGAGAGAAGACTGGCGCGTGCCGGTTAACGTCTACTATGGTGATTATTAGCTCGCCTGGTGGAAGAATGAGAGAAGATGAATGTTTAAGTTGGGTATTGTAAAAGAAAGGGTTATTTATGTTTTGGTTAACGGTATTTTATTAACCACCGACGAAAAAAGAGGGGTGTTATTTGATTTTTTGGTTTATTTCTTTAGCATAGTGTTGCCATTATATATTTTATCTGCTAAGTGACAAGTAGTAACTATAATAAGTAATAATATCATTATTGTATTTATTAAAATAATATCATTATTTATTTAGTAAATGAGTTAACAATACAGTTTATGTCTAAGTGTAGATGTTCCTTGTAGGTAGGTAACAATATTGTAGTGTAGTAGAAATAAATGAATTACTTTCAATTAATGATTGGCAAAAAGACTAGTACCCAAGTCTAAAAAAAAAATTAGCTTGGTTGTTGACGACGACCTTTTGATACACGTCAAAGTAGCTTAGTTTAAATAAATATAATCTTTCCAAAGAGTATACTACACATTTCATGCTAAAATAACTAGGTAAGGGAAATACTAATGCGATATTCCCCTTTTACTGCCACGAAATTGAATAATATTACCTATTAAACACATTATTAAAAGTTACCCAGACATAACCTACAAAAGTTTATGACTGAATATCTATTATTCTCTACATTCTCGAACAAAAATTCTTGCACAAACTAATTCAGAACATCACCCTGAGTTAAACCAGATATTTTTCATTTAAAGACTTTCGAATTTAATCTCAGCTAAAACAATGTATGGGCACCTGCCAAAGTTCTTTTACTTGTTACAAGCTTTTATTTAACTTGCAATGTATGTAAGTGTGTTCGGGTCAAATCTTGCAACTGAATTTTTGATACAGTTATCCTCCAGCGATTAAGATGAAACTTTACATACACGTTTAGTTTTGTTTGGAGTTTGGATGAAAATGCATGGCTAGCTAAGTGACGTCATTCTAAATCCAATGTGGCGGACGGCCCAAGATGGCGGTTTAGTTATTTTTTGTGCACTGCCATGGTATCAAATGAAAGGGTTTGCTGAGAAGAATACGAAATAAACTTGTTTAAAAAACAAAAATATGAATAATTTTTATTAGCCAATGCTAAGCCAAAATGCGAGCACGATTTAGGCAGTTACGGTTTATATTGGCATATAAAATTACCATAAATATTTTGGTCAGTTGTGCAGTTTACTTATAGGGAACAGACATTCAATTTATCTTGTTGTAAACATACTTGTCATAGATTATGAGAACAAAGCCGTTTATTTGCTCCAATGGCCCTGATGAAATTGCTCATTGATGGAACAGAAATCAACTTTTTGGACATCGCAATCAGTGAGTGATTTATGTTGAAGATCAAATAGATAGAGCAGGTTTAAATGGCATAAAACTTCCACTTGTTTGTGGTGGATATCCTTACGAATGTCCTCCCTTCGCCCTGGGGTGAGCGTCAGACTCTTACTGACTAAAACCACCCCGGTGTTCTCTGGCACACTAGCGTCGGGGGCTGCGGGTGTGTGTGTAACTTGACATGACATTTCGTCCTGTAGTCGGCAGTGTGGTTTTACTTCCCACTTTACGATTGAAAGAGACGCGCGTGGAACACTACGCGTCGCCACCTCGAGTCCTGATTGATGGCGGACGACGGAAGTGTCCGGACTATTTTAATGGGGCTGGCAGATGGCATTTTTTTGCTTTTCCACTCTATCAATTTATTTCTTTCTGTATCGTGGGTGCGTTTATAGTACATTACTGCAGCGGCCAGCAAAACAGGCATTGATGGACGAACGTGTAAATGTGGGCCGAGGCGAAGCCGAGGCACACATACGTAAGTACATCAATGCCTAGTTGTGGCCAAGGCTTGTATAGTACTTTTCTCAAATAATGCGCGGAAATTAAAACTAAGTAGTACCAACCTAGAACTCATTTTGTCAAAATCAATGACGAACAACAATAATTGTTCCCGCGTTAGTGTTCTTTTTTCAATAAACAGCGTTCTATTTGCAAGCCAGTTCGAAATTTAAATAAAACCTTTGATTAGTTACCTTTTTGGTCGCCATGTTTCGGAGTAAAAGATCGTTCCATTTTTAAATAACAGGACAGATATGAGTTTACTATGTAATTTATTTGGCCGCTAGACACGACAGATATGGATTTTCATACAACTTTTGCCGGCCGCTGCTCGGCCAGTACAGCAATTACGATTTATCTCGAAGAAGGTTGTCAAAATAATGCTGACATTTCCAAGCATGTTTGAGAAAATAGTACATTACTGCAGCGGCCAGCAAAATAGGCATTGATGGACGAACGTACACATACGCAGTCCATCAATGCCTAGTTGTGGCCAAGGCTTGTATAGTACTTTTCTCAAATAATGCGCGGAAATTAAAATTAAGTAGTACCTAGAACTCATTTTGTCAAAATCAATGACGAACAACAATAATTGTTCCTGCGTTAAAGTGTTCCTTTGTTTTTTTTTCAATAAACAGCGTTCTATTTGCAAGCCAGTTCGAAATTTAAATCAAACCTTTGATAAGTTACCTCCTTGGTTGCCATGTTTCGGAGTAAAACATCGTTCCATTTTTAAACTACACGACAGATATGAGTTTACTATGGAATTTATTTGGCCGCTAGACACGACAGATATGGATTTTCATACAACTTTTGCCGGCCGCTGCGCGCATTTATTTGACCAGTACAGCAATTTCGATTTATCTCGAAGAAGGTTGTCAAAATAATGATCACATTTCCAAGCATGTTTGAGAAAAAATATTTAAACTTACAAACGCAAGACAATCCATCACATACAAAGATCCGGAACAACTATCTGTAGGTCATACGAATATTTGTTCCTTGCGGGAATCGAACCCGCAACACGCAGCGCAGCAGTCTACGCCAACCGTGTCGTCAAAACGTTGTTTGCATTATCAGCCCTTTGCCAACGCCCGGTGCTTCTAGTGCGGTACGAGACAGCGCTCCCTCTCCGCAGCCTCCTTTTGCGAGAAGATAATTATTCTCACGGTAGGAGATCACGCGTCTTAAACCTTTCTCTCAGCCTAACTAACAGCTTTAATTCCTCATTACAACTTACCATCAGCCTGTTGCAGAGTAGGTGCAGACGCGTCTGTAACTCTGACTGGTAATGTCAATACTGCTGCCCGACTTCTGTCCAACTTCTGAGATACTATCACCGTGCCGTTTGGTTGAACCGAAAACCAGGAGCCGAAGATGCCTTCATCTGATACCTATTGATCACAAAACAGTTTGCATTTACAAAAGAAAATCGAAAAGCTCTCTGACTTTTTACATGTACCTGGGTGACCGAGCTCTGCTGGGGTGAAAATAGAGAAAACGACGTTTTCTGAAACCTAGCTAGATCAATTTACCGCCCCTAAACCCCCATAAACTACATTTCATGAAAATATTTGGTGCCGTTTCCGAGATTTAGATTATATATATACATACATACACATATATAAACTCACACCTTTTTCATATATATACATATATACAAGAATTGCTCGTTTAAAGTTATTAGATAGACATCAATTGTCACAGTATTATTTCCACTCATTTAGAGACACCATAAAAATATTGGCATCATTATTATTAGTTTATTTTTGCTACACTAGACAAGATCAGTTTATGAACCTTTTCCATAATTAAGAAATATTTATATTCGTTTAAGCACATCTGGGAACATGTTTTATATAAATATGAACCTAATTCGTAAAATATTCTAATAGCTTTACGTACTTAGCGAAATAAGGTAAAAATACGAGCAGTGGATCCCGTCACAATCGGCAGATCGTGGGGCTACATTATTAAAAGACACAAAGTTGGTACTATAATCTGCTCACCTCTTTCCCATTCTTATCCACCGCCCTAATCACTCTATCCCCCATCTCGTACACCAGGCTGCCGTTATCAGTGATATCAGGGTCCACGGCTATCAGGTTGTGCACCACCGCGCCGAGCTCAGCGTCTGCTGACACCTCTGCGCGCTGGATCGACGGCGTGAAGTATGGTTTCTTGTCGTTCACGTTAATGACATGGACTGTGAGTTCTGTGGTACCGGTTTGGCTGGGTATTCCTAGGAAGGATAAAAAACTTGTTAATACCAGACTTGATAAAAAAATATCTAATCGTGATCGTCGTCGTGTGGGGAAAAGTGGGGATGACTAAGCGAACGTGCGAGTGAGATAGATACACTACACTTATGCTCCCCCGGATCTTACACAAACAAATGCCAGACTCCCCGTTTGATATCCTAAGTTCCCTTAGTTGGAAAACCGATATTGCTTGCCCATTATCAGCCAAAAACCATAAACACCAAATTAGTAGGTTACTTTAGCAATTTGAAAAATCGTAATTCCTCTTCAAGGTCATGCTAGTGTCTAAATTTTTTATTTTTTTATAAACTTTGCCCCACACTAGGAATTTCTTCCTGTATCGTGGAAAATGTGACTTGAAAAGCTCTGAAAAGATTGTTTCTAATTATGCAAACGGCAACGGGCAACGCAGTCGGAGTAGGTATACATATTCGCGAGCTGGCCGACCAAAACCGGTACCTGCCCGTGGTCCCCCAGTCTAGTTCCCCTTGGGGGACCACGGGCAAGTACCGACCAAAACCTACTGCAAATGTATTCTCCGACTGCACAGCATGATTTTCTTCTTGTTTACGTCTTTTTAGTTCGCTTCTTTAGCAGTCGGGTTTTTTTGTAATCAACTTTATTTAGAACTGTTCAATTAACATATATTTTTTGAATTAGGTACCTTTATATATATTAGGGTTATATATTTTTGATATCACCTCTTATAACTCTTTATTTTAATACCCCACACGACGGGACTGGAAAAAAAAATGGCGGCCAAAATCCGCCACTTTTCTAGTTTACAATTTTAATGTAGCCAGTGACACTTGCAAGGTTTAGACGAATGGATCGACGTAAGAATCATCAAATTCGGTCAACGCGTTTGGTCTCTAGAAGGCCACATGGGAACAAACATACATATATAAACTGATTACGCTCCTTCGGCAGTCGGGTAAAAACTTCCTGTGAATGGATATTTACAAAAAACTTACCTAAATCAGTAGCCACAATCTGTATCCTGTATGTGTTCCTCTTGTCATAGTCCAGCTTGGACGACACAGTGACCACGCCAGTGTCGTTGTGTATGGCGAAGGAGTCCAGCGCCCCCTTCTGGATCCAGTACTTCAGCTCAGAGTTCACGCCGCTGTCCAGGTCTGTGGCGCGAACTGCTGCTACTTCCGTGCCTGTGGAAGCATGAGTTACGAAATGATTATAATTGTTTTTCAAAAGAAATCATGGGGAAATTTGAGTACGTCTTTCTTAGTTTAAGGTCAATCTATTATGTACTAAAAACGAAAGATAGAACTACTATAGTCCAGGCTTTTTGAAGATACAATGTTTACCAACAAAGTAAAACAGCATTTTTTTAGGGCTACCCTCTACTCAACAACAACAATATTACGAATTCGATATAGAATGCTGTATCTTTCGTACATCGATTTAACTGAGTTATTACAGATGAAAGATAATTTACTAGAAAATAGGACTAGAAGAGTAGATTAGAACGGACCTAAAATATTCACCTCTGCCGTCAGCTGATTGAGCTGTCAGTGCTTTGTTAGTAAATATTTGTACCTTCATCTTGGCCAGAGTTTAGTTTTTGTGATGAAAACATCGGTATCTTATTTTTTTGTTTCTAAGGCCTGATTTTTAAATGAAAATCTATATATAAACTAAAAATTAACCCTATTTCTCCTGGTCACGCTATAACTTGAGAACGGCTTTACCGATTTTGCTATTTTTTTTTGTTGTCTTTGTTATTGTTAGGAGAAGGTTCATAGATAGAAAAATTAAGAAAAAAAAGTAGGTAGCGTATACCTACATAGGTAGGGTCGGTAGGTAGGTAGGGTCGGGTAGGTAGGGTCGGGTAGGTAGGAGAGGGTAGGTAGGGTAGGGTAGACAGTTGGAAAGCGAAGCCGCGTTTAGTTATACTATACATTCTTCTCAGAAATCGGATGTTTGAGTTGCTTTGGGACTAGATAATGGCATTAGTGCTGAGCGTCCCTTTTGGAGATAGATCGGATAAACTTATGATTAATTTTGAAAGTTTCATAGGTCACAAACAAAGCCAGGTAAAATGCTAAGTGAAATAAGCTTAATTTAAAGATTTACCTATAGGTGCATCTTCAGAAATATCAGCGTCATATTTGTCAGTATCAAACACGGGCGCATGATTGTTTACATCTCGTACTGCGATCTCCACCCTGCACGTCGCATTGTGGGCGCCATCTGTCGCCTGAAATAAATATTAACTTTTTTAGAACAGACGTATGTCAAAGTGCTGATGACTCTTTGCCAAGGAAAATCTTTTCGATTACGTGCAAAAATAAATTCGATAAACAACAAAACTATGTCCGGTCATGGCCGATATTCCGGCAGGATTGACTCAGTTGAGCACAACTCAAAATAGACAGTTATAATTGGTTGGTTTGTATTTTTTGACATTAACGTGCTCAAGGCCAAGATCCCAGAAATCCCATACGTTACCGAAATCTTTCAACACAAAATCAGTGGAAATGAGTAGTGTTATAATATACTTTGACCGTACACATATTGGCTAACTTGGACTTTTATTTTCACCTCTTATTGAAACTGTGATCAAATTTTAGTCTTGTGAAAACGACAGGGTAGCTGCCTGAGTAACCCTTATAAGCGTATTCGTGCCAATAATCTCTGGAGGTAGTTTTGACCGACATCATCTTCTTCCTGCCCTCGTTCCATGTTACTTGTGGTCGGCGCAACACGTTTTCTTCTTGCATACCGTCCTGTCCCCCGTCACGCTATCACTGACTCCCTTTTCTTTCATATCACTCCTCACACAGACCATCCATCTTTTCTTTGGCCATCCCCTCCCTCTCCATCCATACACATGTATATTCATAATTCTTTTAATAACATGCGTTTCGTCCTCATCACATGACCATACCAGAATAAACGGTTTCATTTCAACTTTTCTGTCACTGGCGCCACCATCAAACTTCCTCTAATATACTCATTTCTCACTTAATACATTCTCGTCACTCCGCACATCCATCTCAACATTCTAATCTCTGCTACATGTAATTTCTTTTCATCCATCTTTACCGTAAATTTGACGAGAAACTTTGTCTGACAGTGACATGCATATTCTATAATTTTAGGTGTAAATAATGTATCAAATTGAAACTCACCAGCACAGTCAAATATATCTTGTTGCCCTCCTCCGGCGGGGTGACTCCCCCGGTATCAGGTCGGACCGATATCTTGCCGTTGATGGGGTCGATCCAAAATGGATGCGTCGGCGGGGCGATGATCGAGTAGCGAATGTCTGATGTAGCGTCCACGTCACGGGCTTGGACCTGGGGAGATTGCGAAGAAACTTCAATTGTTAATTCTGATAGCCTTTGTTTTTACGGTTACAATATTCGAAAATGGTCCTAATATCATTTAGATTTTGTTGAGTATCCAATGGAAGGTCGATTTCTGGCCGAAGCCGACAAGCGGTTGTCGCCTCAACCTACGGTCGAAGTTGAAGCCTAAGTTGCAAAGTTAAAGTCATATCAATTACGCCTCTAAGCGGCACTTTCGAATGTCAAAACTAATTCAAAAAATAAAAATAATTGATTCTACTGCCCATTCGCAAACTGCAGTTGTATAATACTAAGAAATTCAGTATAAGATTGGCCATTTTTTATTTCGTATTTGATTTGGCCATTCTTTGATGTCGACTGACTGGGCAATAAAGTATGACCCCTGTCCCCCACCCGTCCTATTCAGTCGTGATGAGCGCAGCAGTAACAGTTCGTTAATTTCGACACATGCTAGAAATCTTCGGCTTCAACCAAAACTTCGGTCCTGTTTGGCGTAAGCGAAAGGTAGTCATAACTTCCGAAGGTGATTGATGATTTTTGATCGAATTTAAGTTCCTCTAAAATAGCATTATCTACGGTTGTATATACCTGTAGTTCTGGTTCAAACTTAACAGCATCTTCATCGATGGACGCCTTGTAGACGGGCGTGTGGAACACTGGCGGGTTGTCATTTGAGTCGGTCAGAGATATCTGGAGGGACACCACTGTATTCTGACCAGCGCCGTCGTCGTCTGTTGCCTGAGATAAGCATAAAATTATGAGTAAAAACAAACATAAATTCGAACATAGAACCTCCTCTTTTTTGAAAAGTTGGTTAAAAACAAAGCCTTTGATATTACCAAAGGCTTTGGTGGTATTCGTGCGGTGCAATTATGAGCATTTTTTGAGGGTTCTAGTGCTTCTAAAGATAAAGTATCATCAAAAAGGAAAACATAGGGGTAAACATGGGTTATATATGGAGTATACATCTTTCATTTTCAGTTTTATACTGCAAGAAGTAGTCCTTCCTCGTCTCATAGTCCAGACAGGGCGCCAGGCCGGGCGTGGCACACGGCGCCACCGTGATCACTCCGACATACCTTATACTGCAAGAAGTAGTCCTTCCTCGTCTCATAGTCCAGACAGGGCGCCAGGCCGGGCGTGGCACACGGCGCCACCGTGATCACTCCGACATACCTTATACTGCAAGAAGTAGTCCTTCCTCGTCTCATAGTCCAGACAGGGCGCCAGGCCGGGCGTGGCACACGGCGCCACCGTGATCACTCCGACATACCTTATACTGCAAGAAGTAGTCCTTCCTCGTCTCATAGTCCAGACAGGGCGCCAGGCCGGGCGTGGCACACGGCGCCACCGTGATCACTCCGACATACCTTATACTGCAAGAAGTAGTCCTTCCTCGTCTCATAGTCCAGACAGGGCGCCAGGCCGGGCGTGGCACACGGCGCCACCGTGATCACTCTGACATACCTTATACTGCAAGAAGTAGTCCTTCCTCGTCTCATAGTCCAGACAGGGCGCCAGGTCGGGCGTGGCACACGGCGCCACCGTGATCACTCCGACATACCTTATACTGCAAGAAGTAGTCCTTCCTCGTCTCATAGTCCAGACAGGGCGCCAGGCCGGGCGTGGCACACGGCGCCACCGTGATCACTCCGACATACCTTATACTGCAAGAAGTAGTCCTTCCTCGTCTCATAGTCCAGACAGGGCGCCAGGCCGGGCGTGGCACACGGCGCCACCGTGATCACTCCGACATACCTTATACTGCAAGAAGTAGTCCTTCTTCGTCTCATAGTCCAGACAGGGCGCCAGGCCCGGCGCGCCACACGGCGCCACCGTGATCACTCCGACATACCTTATACTGCAAGAAGTAGTCCTTCCTCGTCTCATAGTCCAGACAGGGCGCCAGGCCCGGCGCCACCGTGATCACTCCGACATACCTTATACTGCAAGAAGTAGTCCTTCTTCGTCTCATAGTCCAGACAGGGCGCCAGGCCCGGCGCGCCACACGGCGCCACCGTGATCACTCCGACATACCTTATACTGCAAGAAGTAGTCCTTCCTCGTCTCATAGTCCAGACAGGGCGCCAGGCCGGGCGTGGCACACGGCGCCACCGTGATCACTCCGACATACCTTATACTGCAAGAAGTAGTCCTTCCTCGTCTCATAGTCCAGACAGGGCGCCAGGCCGGGCGTGGCACACGGCGCCACCGTGATCACTCCGACATACCTTATACTGCAAGAAGTAGTCCTTCCTCGTCTCATAGTCCAGACAGGGCGCCAGGCCGGGCGTGGCACACGGCGCCACCGTGATCACTCTGACATACCTTATACTGCAAGAAGTAGTCCTTCCTCGTCTCATAGTCCAGACAGGGCGCCAGGCCGGGCGTGGCACACGGCGCCACCGTGATCACTCCGACATACCTTATACTGCAAGAAGTAGTCCTTCCTCGTCTCATAGTCC
The DNA here is from genome assembly GCA_945859665.1 of Anorthoa munda. Classification (NCBI taxonomy): domain Eukaryota; kingdom Metazoa; phylum Arthropoda; class Insecta; order Lepidoptera; family Noctuidae; genus Anorthoa; species Anorthoa munda. The sequence continues at coordinate 2,891,260 of OX243901.1, read as the reverse complement.
AGACAGGGCGCCAGGCCGGGCGTGGCACACGGCGCCACCGTGATCACTCCGACATACCTTATACTGCAAGAAGTAGTCCTTCCTCGTCTCATAGTCCAGACAGGGCGCCAGGCCGGGCGTGGCACACGGCGCCACCGTGATCACTCCGACATACCTTATACTGCAAGAAGTAGTCCTTCCTCGTCTCATAGTCCAGACAGGGCGCCAGGCCGGGCGTGGCACACGGCGCCACCGTGATCACTCCGACATACCTTATACTGCAAGAAGTAGTCCTTCCTCGTCTCATAGTCCAGACAGGGCGCCAGGCCGGGCGTGGCACACGGCGCCACCGTGATCACTCCGACATACCTTATACTGCAAGAAGTAGTCCTTCCTCGTCTCATAGTCCAGACAGGGCGCCAGGCCGGGCGTGGCACACGGCGCCACCGTGATCACTCTGACATACCTTATACTGCAAGAAGTAGTCCTTCCTCGTCTCATAGTCCAGACAGGGCGCCAGGCCGGGCGTGGCACACGGCGCCACCGTGATCACTCCGACATACCTTATACTGCAAGAAGTAGTCCTTCCTCGTCTCATAGTCCAGACAGGGCGCCAGGCCGGGCGTGGCACACGGCGCCACCGTGATCACTCCGACATACCTTATACTGCAAGAAGTAGTCCTTCCTCGTCTCATAGTCCAGACAGGGCGCCAGGCCGGGCGTGGCACACGGCGCCACCGTGATCACTCCGACATACCTTATACTGCAAGAAGTAGTCCTTCCTCGTCTCATAGTCCAGACAGGGCGCCAGGCCGGGCGTGGCACACGGCGCCACCGTGATCACTCCGACATACCTTATACTGCAAGAAGTAGTCCTTCCTCGTCTCATAGTCCAGACAGGGCGCCAGGCCGGGCGTGGCACACGGCGCCACCGTGATCACTCCGACATACCTTATACTGCAAGAAGTAGTCCTTCCTCGTCTCATAGTCCAGACAGGGCGCCAGGCCGGGCGTGGCACACGGCGCCACCGTGATCACTCCGACATACCTTATACTGCAAGAAGTAGTCCTTCCTCGTCTCATAGTCCAGACAGGGCGCCAGGCCGGGCGTGGCACACGGCGCCACCGTGATCACTCCGACATACCTTATACTGCAAGAAGTAGTCCTTCCTCGTCTCATAGTCCAGACAGGGCGCCAGGCCGGGCGTGGCACACGGCGCCACCGTGATCACTCCGCTGCGGTTGTCCACTCGGAATAGTTCTGCTCCGTTACCTGAGAGCTGGTACACTATGCCTTCTGTACCGAATCTGGATGGAGAAAAATATTGTCATGATTTTAGTCTGATATTCTTTTAGTCTAACAATTTATTTTATAACTAGCTGTGCCTGCAGCTTCACTCCCGTCAACTGCCCAATACCCTACCTACCCACTATATTTATTTTATGGACTAGGTAAAACAGGTATTTGTACGGATTTGGACTAGGTGCACCTAGTGCAAAATTTACCTAGTACGAGCCATCTCTACTACCTAATCTACCTACCTACCATTTTTTTCTAGGGTCCTTCTTCCGCGGAGAATCTTGACACCGCCACTCAGAAAACGACGTAAAATGCACAACGCCATCTATCTAATATGGAGTTCAACTGTCCGTCGAGTATCTGAATTGCGTGTGTTGGGATATTTTACTTCTTGAACACTTTATATTCGATTACGAAGAAACAAAAACTAAATAATACTTCAAGTGACTCACAATTTTTATGTATAAAAGCTTCATAAAAGTTATCTATATTATGCGTACACAAATAAACAGACAAAAAGCCAAAAATCCTGGAAATGCATTCTGTTTTTTTTGGCAAAAAATTCGATGTGCAGAAACGATGTATTGATAGGGGATGGCAAATTCTAAGCGCATCAAAAAGAAATTAAAGAAACGACTACAATGCAGTTGCTTCATCATCATAAGCCTTTATTAATCCACTGATGTACGAAGTAATCCGCAACGGAACACTATAAACCGGTTCTTCGTGGTTTACCCATTCGCAGTCTCCACCCAAAATCATGTCCTAACCTCACCAAAACTGGAGCATATTGCAAATTTAGCTTTTATTTGCTGTATATTTGGTTATTTTTAAGCAGGTTGTAGATACGAGAGAAGACTTTTGCGGGTCACACCGGATCGAGGTGAATGTAGCTCATAAGGTAAAAAGCATACATACACTTATGAAATTTGGCACACGTGTTTAGAAGCCCATACAGAGTAACATATGTGAATATTGTGCAATTCCAACAATATAAAGGTGCCTGTAAACGTGCTAGCTTTTTTAACAATTTCTTGCTGCAATTGTATAGCCGCTAAGTTGCCATGTATATCGCTCAACACTGTTTAGTCCGGCGATATTGCCAAGATATTTCATAGTTGTCGCATGTATTCAATATCTAACCGGGTAGATTGCAAATGATTAACCCACTTTGACTTTACTGCAATATCGCCGTATATTGTGTTTGCTCTGATGTATAGCTGCATCACTTTTGCCTCGCTCGCCTCCCCCCGCCTCGTCCTGTCGCTGCCTGATTAGTGAAGTTGTTTTGTTACCGAAAATATTAAGAACTTTTTCAATGAAATTCATGTACGTCCTGAATTATGGGATGTAGAAGCTAGTGCGTATAAAGATCGTAACCTTAAGGGTACACTAGTCGAAAATTCTTACATACAAACGTAGTCTGGCTTTTACTCCACTGTTTGACGATGTACGTTCAAAATAAAAAATGATATCAATTTGTCTCATCATTATCTAGCCCTGTATGGAAGCAAAAAAGTAAAAAAAAAAATTACTTGAAAGTTATGAGCTTCGAAAGTTACATATTTCAACACTAATTACCCGACTGCCGAAGGAGGGTAATGTGTTTATCAGTCTATGTATGTATGTATGTTTGTTCTTATGTGGCGTTCCAGAGACCTAACGCGTTGGCCGATTTTGATGATTCATACGTCAGTCGATTCGTCTTAACCTTGCGAGTGTCATAGGTTACATTAAAATTGGAAAATAGAAAAATGGCAGCTTTTGGGCGCCATTTTTATTTTTTCTCCCAAACTCATCGTGTGGGGTATCGATTTCAAAAATATATAACATTTATATATTTAAATGTACCTAATTCGAAAAAAATTTTAACTAAAAAGTTATAAATAAAAGCGAACTAAAAAGACGTAAACAAGAAGAAAATCATGCTGTGCAGTCGGAGGATACATATTCACGAGCTGGCTGACCAAAACCAGATGTGTTTTTTTTAACGCTTCTTTGGGCGCAAATAAGTATAATAAGAAGAAGGAAAATTGAAAAACGGCCTCCATACAGGGATAGATTAGTAGTTCAACAATGCAAATAATTTTATTTTCAACATTCAGTCGTTTTTTCATATATATCCATACTCCCAAAGGTCTGTATATAAAATTTCGCGCGCTCGTTTTCGTTCTAAATAATCATCCATTTCGCTTCGAATTTGCAAAAGTGTGTAATTCGTACGCGAATTAACTTCTTACTGCTCATAACAGCATCTATCTGTTCCGGACGTGTTATCGGTTGATATAGCATGCATTTTAACCCCGAGCACAAAATAGTTCGTGCCGTCGACTAGTGAAGAATGTTTGAGCCGTAATTGCCGCGAAGATTCATGTGATGACCAAAGATGCATAGGTTAAAATCGTCTGCTGAAATCTAGCCTCAATAATTACTCCGTGTGTACGACCAAATTCCTTTGCAATCCAGTTGCAGAATGAAATTGCAGCAAGGGTAGAAGTTGCAAACAAACTGAGCTATATTGGTCAACAAAATTGCCAACAAGATGCAATTTTTGTAGCCCTTTTACAGGCACTTTTACATACATACGTGTCGAATTGATTACAACCTTTTTTTTAAAGTCGTTTAAAAGACCAATTTCTGCATTGAGTATTTGGAGTTTTGGAGTTAAGAATCATCATCATCATCATTTCAGCCGAAAGACGTCCACTGCTGGACATAGGCCTCCCCCAGGCGTCGCCACATTGACCGATCCCGTGCGTCTCGCATCCAGCGCCTTCCCGCAACCTTAACCAGGTCATCGGTCCACCTAGTGGGAGGCCTTCCAACGTATCGTCTTCCGGTTCGCGGTCACCATGTCAAAACATTTCGGCCCCATCGGCCATCCGTTCTGCGAGCAATGTCCACTGCGACGAACGTTAAGAATCATTCCTACCTTACTTGGCAAGTTTTCAGGGTATCAGAGTTATGGTAACCTATGTAGGATCAGTTATATTTACCTGCCAGTGTCCCTATCAGTAGCCTTAACACTCGCGACCCTGGTGCCTGCAGGGGCGCCCTCAGCAACTGTTGCGGAGTAAGGTTCATCGGCAAACTGCGGAGCATTGTCGTTAACGTCGGTGAGGGAGATGGTGACGCTGGCCTTGGACGACAGGCGCGGTGATGTGTGGAGCTCTTCGGCTATCACCTGGGGAATTATACAGGAATTAGGAAAATATACGGAAAATCAGCAGCTTTATTGCGTAATTAATTCTGCAAGGCAAAGGGCAAAGTATGAAAAATCAACCAATCACATGCGAGATGAAAGACGCGATGTGGATTTCCGTTTATATCTCTCATTTTCACGATTTCTCATTACGCAATAAGGCTGCTGGTTTCAACAACATAGCTACAAACAAGCAATTCGTTAAGGGGCGTTAGTTTTTAGTAGATTATGTTGTAGTTTAGTTGTTGAACGGAGTACATAATCAATCGGCACATTTATGAAGAAGAGCTAGGTCGAGAAATGTGTAGTTATAATCTTCTCTTAACAATTTCGTTCTAACCGGGTGTCCCACGACACCTCTTGTATTTTCTTGTTGTATTATCACTTCATGCAACCTAATTTAATATAATCTAATTAATTATTTAGCTAATTAAGATAGTTTTTACATTAACAATTTGAAATTATTTATTGCTACGTTTAATTATTTTAATATTAATTCAAATAATCAATTATTTATTTTGATTCTTAATGACTAAAATAAAAGACAAATCGTCTTTTATTTACTTTTTAGAAAAATGCCATTAGTTTATTTTACAAAAATTGACAAAAACTAACATGTGACGCAATTATGTAATTACTGGCTTTATATTAAGTAATTGTATTATGTTTAACGGATAACGTAACTTATAAAGAGTTAATTTTTTAATAAAAATTCATCTTATAGATGTATCAGTCTTTATTAGATTGACATTTATTTGCAATCTTTTTTTTATAATTTATAATTCAACTATGTATATTGTTTGTTTGCAATAAATAAAGAGGCTTTTTATTTTATTTCATTTATATTATCATTTACCGGTGACCCCAACTATTTACCACCCTCACAGCAAAAAAACGCGTATGAACGTGGGGAATAAATATCCTTTAGCAAATTTTCGTAAATCCGTTGAATCTACACGATAGTGGAGTTCATAAAATTCTGTTCATATAGCATAGAACTCACCTCCAAAATAAACTTCCTCTGGTTAGGGTCTTCATAGTCCAAGCTGGAGTTGAGCCTCAGAGTCACAGAGGCGCTGCCAGTAGCTGTCGAAGGCTCCACTATGAAAGCACCCATCTCGTCTGATAGACGAAGACTGAACACTGAGTTCAGACCCTGGAAGCAAGAGAATTGCTATGAGATACAAAATAGCACAGTTTTATCTACTTTGGAGTATTACAGTTTTCATCAGGTGGGTCGCCTGCTTGATTGGCAGCCAGAACTAGCATTTCAATAACCTATATAGAAACAATCTCTAGATTTATTTATTTATGGATCACCGACGAGCAGGGTTGATAAAAATCACGATTTTTATTAAAAAAAACAAAAATTGATTTAAATCGTTTTTTTTTTGTTTTTTTTACATTCTGATCTTTTTTCACTTGGAATTAGTTATTTATTTAATAAAATACAATATAATATTTGTTTATTTTAATTATTAATAAAAAACAAGTATTACTTTCAAACAATAATATGAAATTTACAAAAAGTTCTTCTCAAATATTTTTTTTTTTAATCACACAAATTTTTGTCATATTTATCAAATATGAACAAGGAAAATAAAATAGAATTAAAATTAATAAGGACATACAGCCATTTGTGCGCAGTCATTTATTATATTTATATTCATAGATTCATAGATGTTTTAATTGGCCTTGTATTTTTTTCGAATTTACTTTTTTTAAAAGGAAGACTAATTTGGCTGCTTTCTCGGTGCCTAATCTATTTCTTATTTTGCTGTGCACCAAAGTCATAATTTTTGGCTGATTTGGTCGCAGTAAAAAAGTATTGATTTAAATCATTGTTTTTTTTTAAATCATTTGATTTTAATCGCGATTTAAATCATGTGATTTAAATCATATCAACCCTGCCGACGAGTGTTACAAAAAGATGAAAACTTCTATAAAATATAAAAATGGTACACGTCCTTATCATTATCCTGTAATGCACTCTGATAAAGATTAGTTGCACAAATGTATCAGAAGCATCGCAAAAACTTAAATTAAAAAACAACTCTTTAAAGTCAATGCCATCACTCACCTTCAATGATATTGCTACTACAATATAAACAATAGAACTAGAGAAAAGAGGCATTGAACCCACAGGGACTTATGTTCTCTTGTTGAAATAACTTATAAAAATACTAAACTTATTACACAATCTAATAATAATAATTACGTAAAACCTCCCAAACCATAGCCCAATGTGTTTGTCTCTATATTCTACAATAGTCCTGGACCAGCCGGGGATTGTCCTTGGGTCCTCTTGCGTAGTGACTAGTGCATAAATGGATAACGCCGGTTGGTGTCATATTTCATCCTACTTGTCTAATAAGGCCTCTGCGCTTTGGTTTCGGGACCTAGGGTCACGAGAATCTCAAAAAAAAACCTAACTGCAGGTACATAAAAAAGGGGGGAGGATTCATTCAGATTGAGGGCATCAATGTTCACATCATTGTCATCGGAGAAGATGCTCAAAAAGCTGGCGCAGCTATGTGTTGAATAGCACGGCTGAACCAATATTGGCACCCATTTTCTTTAAAAAAAACTTATTACAAAAAAATTGTAAAAGTTCATTTTTATTTTTCACTTTTTAGTTGTACCTACCTAATAGGCAAGTAGTTACCCTATTATCATGAAACTGAACATAACCGGTGAAATGAGAGTGTACCAAGGTGAACTGTACACATCTGCGTACCTCTTTAGAGCGTACTGGCGTGATGTTATGCTATGAAATGGTATAAACAATAAACAGACACGTGATTGCAGTAATCCCGGGAGATTTGCCGTTATTTATTGAAGAGTTCTGTTATGTATCTCCGAAGTTCTTCACCAGACCTTCGAAAATCGGTCTACAATTGACGCAGATATCGGTGAAACATAAAGTCGAACATAGAACCTCCTCCTTTTTGTTAAGTCGGTTAGTAAAAATACACTTACCACATCAGTATCAGTGACCACCATGTCCAAGTTGGGCAGCGGGGTCCCTATGGGCAGGCTCTCGGGGATCTCCACGCTGTACTCGCGCCGGTTGAAGCGCGGCGGTTCGTCGTTGACGTCCTTTATAGTGATGGTCACCGTCGCCAGGGTCGAAGTTAAGTCGGAGATCAGGGGGGCGCCGTTTACTACTTCTGTAGCCTGTGGGATGAGAAGTGGGCTTTTAATTAGGGTTAAGCCAGCGATATCGTGGTAGACCTATGCATATATAGCGGGAAAAGTTTGAAACCTATAGTGGGATGGAAAAGATCGCCTTTCTCCTACAGTGGGCCAATTCATGCTGAATTATCTTATCTTATGGAGGGGCCGAGAAATATCTCGGACACTTCGACCCAAAATGCTGAATTAAGTAGGGTTAAAATATCATGGGCAGATTTTGTATTCTGCTTGTGGCAGATCTAGCTACAAAGATTTTCAATGTTATGACAAAGGAAAAAGGTACCTAAGCAGTGTCATCCTTAATATTATGTGTGATAACAAGATTATACTTACTCTAACGGTAAGGTTCAGTGGTGAAGATGGGTCCGCTAAAGCTTCTCTGTCCAAGGGTTTGGCTGTTCTCAGTTCACCCGTCTGACTGTCCAGCAAGAAGAAATCCAAGGGATCTGGAAAAACCAAAGAATCTAATAAAACTTGATTTGACTTTGAATTCATTCGTGTAAAAGACGAGAGGAGAATTCTGTTCATCTACCACTTTGATAAAAGCATTCAGGTACTTACTAGTAACCAGCTCCAACAAAACTCTCCTCGGCTGAGCCCTATCAGCATCCCTGGCCTTCACAGTGAGCGCCAGGGTTCCAACTGGTGCATCTTCAGCCAGGGCTCCGCTGAGCGCCCCACTGAAGACAGGGGGAGAGTTCTGTACGTCCACCACTTTGATTTCCACGTGCGCTGTCGAGTTGAGGGTGCCGTCCTGGAAAAGAAAAACAAGTTTGTGAATAGTGTTGAGGTAAATATTTGATGTATCTGAATAAAGATAGACGTCAATGTAGATAAGAAACGACAGGGTGCAATATATGGTGATGGCTTTCGTTTTGGCAGTCGACAGATACCGACTTCCGAAACGATTTTTTTTTATACTAAGACTAGCAATACTCACGGTAGCATATAGCTGGTACTGGTAGAACTGTCTCTCGTTGTAGTTAAGCGGTTTCCTTAGCACTAAAGCACCGGTGTACTGATGTGCCGAAGAGTTGAGAGCCACAACTTCAAAGGTTTCACATGCTTCGGGCCACTGAAAGATATAACAGTTTTTTAGTAAATATAGCTTTGATAGTCCAGATCATTTGGCCAACTTCAAAGCAGAAGAAAGAAGGCCGACTAAACATTTACGAGGTCAACATTAGTAAGTGCAATATCAAAGAAAGCTTTACAAAATTTTATGCGGGTGAAATTATTGATCAGTTTGGCAATAAACCAAAAATCGTCAAGGTATTTTGTTAAGCATCATGTTTTTTTGTCTTTTTAGGTAAAACTTGGAACCAATCCAAGAATAATTGGGTACACTAGGTTGACACAACATGTAACATACTAGCTGTTGCCTGCGACTTCGTCTGCGTAGCATTAGTACTCCGAATAATTTATTTTCTATATCGCGAAATAATTTCAGATGTATTAGTACCTATACCCCATATACACCATACCTATCCCCCGTTCCGCCCCCTTTAGGATGACTTCCGGAAATAAAACTATCTTATGTCCTGCCCAGGGTTACATTTATAATATTATTCAGCTCACCTGTTCATTAGGCACACATCCTACTTCCAAGCTATCTCCCACGGAGTCCCTGTCTTCAACCAGTATGTTCTCTAGGAGAGTCTTCCCAACTTCCTCGTTTTCTGGCACGTCTACTTCGTAAGGACTCTGGAAATTACAAAGAAGATTTAATTAATGCTGATGACTATGACAAGTTTAATAGACATACTGACACACTTACGACAGCGTCCGATGGGTTGATGGTAAAGATTAAGGTGATGGGTAAAAGCGTAGATTCTACCAACCAGCAATATGCCGCGTAGTGGATTACGGTTCGCTCCCTCGCACAGATAATCTTGAGGTATCCCGAAATTAAGGCTCAATTTCGGGAGACCTAAGAGTTTTATTTTTTTGTGGAGACCTTCCTTCCGTCTTTCCATTTTCTCCTGTCTTTTGCTACATCTGGCCAATCCTTCACACAAAAGTCTAACTAACTCGCCACGCTATTCGCCTGCAAAGTCACCCGTTCCTGATGTTCGGAATTCGCATCAGGAAAAATATATCTTGAAATTACGTACGCCGTTCGAAGTCGCCGTTCCTCTATAATTATGAGGAACAAAATTAAAGTTACTTACATTTTTAAACATCGGTGGGTTATCATTCTCGTCGAGCACGATCACGGTGACCGGTTGTGACTGCACCAAGTTCTGGACCCCGGCAGGGTCTTCATCTTCTATCGAAACTAGGAATTTGATGGTGTCTTCGACCTGAAATAAGATGATATTGGTTATTTGGAGCTACGATAATTGAAAAAGTGGTGAGAATTTTTTTTGTTCCATTTTCCTGATGAAGCAAAGAAGGATTTTCTCTCCTCCTTCGATCCTTTTATGGGAATAGAATCACATGGAAGAAAAGAATGAAAGAAAACTAGTTTTAACTAGTTTAGTTCATGGGACTTAAAGACACTACTGCCTATCCATTCTTCGAGCCAAGGCGTAATGTTATGTTGATTGGAGTAATACGTCAAGCTAAAATAAATTTACAAGGCTTTGTAATGCCCGGCACGTAAGTTGGCAAGGTATTGGCGTAGTGGGGGTATGGTCGCGTATATTCCGCGAACTGACACGATTGGTCAGTCGATCCTTGTGTGAACTGACCAACCAATCACGTGCCTGTGACTCTTGCTAACTTACGTGCCAGGGATTATATGTAAACGAAAAAAAGGAGAATGTAAGGGCTGTAGCAGGTGGTGGTCTGTTGTTTCTGATTATCCCCATTGATTATATGCGTGAGTTTATTGTATAGTATCATCCATACTCCATCACTCCGGCAGAGCATCTGCCCCCTGGACACGAACTGCCATGGCCAGTCTGGAAATCCCTAAACCGATTGCGGGTACAGGTTGGTCGCTGCAGAAAAAATCTGGCCAAATGGTGTCTCATAGACCCATCTCAAACTCAGTGCGAGTGTGGGGCCCCGTCGCAGGATATGCCCCACCTCCTTGTCTGCCCTTCGAGCCCAGCCGCCTGCACCAACCAGGACCTGAACGTGGCAAATGACAGAGCGGTCCAGGTCCAGGCTACATACTGGTCTGACAAAATTTGAGTTTATCGACACGAAAAAAAGAAGATCTTTATAAAAATACTTAATTAGGCATCCCGAAACCCTGAACGTTAAAGGCGGAACTGAATACCGCCATATGCCACATACTAAGATTCTTCAAAACAATTTGCATAATGTTTATTATAATACCTACTTGCAATGCTCATAATATTATTAAATAATTTTAATTGTTTCAGTAATTGCTTTGTTGTTATGTAAAATTCAAGTCTGAGAATATTAGCCAGCCAGCCTTGAAGTTTGGGGTCTTTGTCGCAATTATAATAAAAATAAAATTTTACTTCTTTAAATGCGCCAGAGAGCAACACTACTCATAAAAACTCTTAACGGTGTTATACAGATTTAGTCGGTGTATTTTTTTCGTTTTAATTTTATTCATACATACAGTGTAAGAAAAAGTGTAATAATGATGGCATTGAACGTATAAATTGCTATATATACATTATTTATGAGTATGTAGAGCAAACTACATTAGATTGGTATCAAGAAAACGGCCGTTACAGTTCAAGAAACTCTCATACTGGGACCAAATTGACTTACACATGTCACCGGATTATTGCAGACACCTTGAAGTTTGTAATAAATCTTTTGAAATTATAAATTATCGATATATTGTGAACAGATAATTACTAAAACATAAATAAATTTCCAACAAATAAATATAACCGACTTTCAAAACAAAGCACTACAAGGCGAAAAATAAATTTATTTTTGGAATCGGTGTCTTTGGTACCAATTTTTAGTAAGTTATTTTTTTTCGTTTTGTTTTGGAAGCCGGATTAATTTTTTTCTTAAAAAGATTTTTATTTTCTCCTTTTAGTTTTGGTACCGTATATTACCATGAAAATACGCATTATTAAGGATAACTTAAAAAATTCTCGTCCGATCTTGATCAAAATTAAATGGGACCACATGAGAAGCACCAGCTTTCAAATAAAAAAGAATCATCAAAATTGGTTCTTATTTGGTGGAATAATCGCATAACAAAGATTCAAAACATCCTCCTCCACTTTGAAGTCGGTTGAAAACAATAAGTCCCATACAAACTTGATAATTTCAAAGATAGCTGTGTCTTATTGAGCAGAAAGAGTGATGCCTCATTGTAGAACCAACTTAAAACAACATGCTCCTTTTTACCCGACTGCCGAAGGAGGGTAATGTGTTTATCAGTCTATGTATGTATGTAAGTATGTATGTATGTATGTATGTATGTTTGTTCCTATGTGGCGTTCTAGAGACCAAACGCGTGGGCCGATGTTGATGGTTCTTACGTCAATCGATTCGTCTTAACCCCGCGAGTGTCACTGGCTACGTAAAAATTGGCAAATAGGAAAATAGCGGTTCTTGGGCGCCATATTGTGGAGGCCCAAATTTTTTTTTTCTTCCTAACCTATCGTGTGGGGTATCAAAATAAAGGATTTTAAGAGGTGATTTCAAAAATATATAACACTTATATGTTTAAATGTATATGATTAGAAAAAAAAAAAAAGTTATAAATAAAAAAAGACAATTAAAAAAATCAAAAAACCCGACTGCTTGAAAAGCGAACTAAAAAGACGTAAACAAGGAGAAAATCATGCTGTGCAGTCGGAGGATACGTCTGGTTTTGGTCAGCCAGCTAGCGAAGATGTATCCTCCGACAGCACAGCATAATTTTCTCCTTGTTTACGTCTTTTTAGTTCGCTTTTCAATCAGTCGAGTTTTTTGATTTTTTTAATTAACTTTTTTTTTACAGAATTTTTTCCAGTTACAATGGGGTGCGGCAGCGATTTGACATCTTTTCTGTTAACTTGGCGTCAGCCAAAATTAGTATAAAGAGGAGTTTGCATAGCAACTCAAACATTAAAAAAGTAGTCAAATAGGTTCATGATAATTAGGTTTACTTTATTTTATATTGTATATTGTTTGTAAATTGAAAGTAAAATTGTAAATTTATTCATAATGCATGCTGTGTTCACTATTTTAAGGCATGCAGTTTAGGATATTCTATAAGTTGTATTGTATCAATTGTAATTGCAATTGTATTGCCCGATTTGTGAAACATTAATAAAAAAAAAATAAAAAAAAGAGTTTATAGCCCACGCCAAACTTCTTGGCCGCCCTGAAATTGGTTTACCGGATGCGCGAGGCACGAAACGGTGCTGTTTTTGTGTGAGATTTCCTACTGCGCAGCCATTGTAGCCAACTTCAGGGCGGCCAAGAAGTTTGGCGAGAACTTTACAATATCAAGCAAAGTAAGTATGCAATAATCTGGTGACATACCTACACAACATAACATGTCACCTTCGCTCTCCGAAGTATTGGGCATTACTAAGTGTATTGACTTTTAATGAAAAGTATTTTACCTCTCTGTCCAGTGGTCGATCTAACGTGACGTCACCAGTTTCTGGGTTCACTGAAAACTTGTCTGTACCCACTAAGCTGTATTTTATCTGAAAGCAAACAAATTCAATATTTTATACATGTTACTAAGATGTGGCGACGTTTATGGGAGACCTCTATTTATTTATTTATATTTCATCATCATCAGCCTATTAATGTTCCCACTGCTGGGACACAGGCCTCCTCTCTGTGAGAAGGAATGGGCCGTTATCCACCACGCGGGCCCAGTGCGGGTTGGTGGTGTCACATGTCTTCGTATTTTTGGTTCTAAGACATGCCGGTTTCCTCACGATGTTTTCCTTCACCGTTTTGAGAGCAGTGGTGAGGAAATAATTTACACAAAGTAAAGCGCCTGCCTGGGCTCGAACCCACGACCTACAACTTGTAAGTCGCGGCCGATACCACTGGGCCACCACTGCTCTCATTTAAATTTATATAAACTTAATACTTTCAGCAATAGACGTCTTTCGGCTGAAATTATGTTTGATGATCTTATTATGAAATCTATCCTTCTTGTTTCCCCAATCTCATATTTTTTGGTATTCTCCAAAAATCTATTCTCTGCTAGACTTTCCTATTAGCCTTATTATTCAATGTTTCTTCTACTTTTCATCCATCTATACAAATTGTGTTCTACAAACAGATCAGGAAAATGCAATACCCAAGGGTAACGAATACACTTAATTCTCTTACCGGTAATTCTTCAGGGTCTGTTCCTTGCAGCCTGTACACCATTGTACCAACTGGCGTGCTCTCTGATAACGCTAAATTGTTCATGTCCTGCGTGAATACTGGTAACATGTTTGTGGACCCTGGAAACACATGGTTGTATTTTAGGACAAAACATAAGAGCTGGTTGGGATAAAGATGAACAACTGTGTGAGCCTCGCAAATGCTAATAAATATCTCAAGATACTATAGAACGTGAAAAAAAGGAAACCGTTTGTCCTGGTATGGTCATGTGATGAGGAGGGACGAAACGCAAGTTACTAAAAGAGTTATGAATATAAATGTGGATGGATGGAGAGGAAGAGGAAGGCCAAAGAAAATATGGATGGACTGTGTGGGGAGTGATATGGAAGAAAAGGGAGTCAGTAATAACGTGACGGAGGACAGGACAGTATGGAAGAAGCAAACGTGTTGCGCCGACCCTAAGTAACATGGGATGAGGGCAGGAAGATGATGATGACTAGAGTCTGGCAAATGAAAGTTGACCCTAGAATTATTTGCAAACTTTTTATATGGCAATGATTTTTAATGTCAAATTGAGTTTTCCAAAACAAGATGGCGTGTTGTTGTTGACTTGTTGTGATCTTGTTTTTTGCGTTTATTAAGTGAAACATGAATAAAACGATTAAAAGTGGAGTACGGGAGATGTTGTTTCGCATGATATCTAAATATCACGAAAAACAACAGGAGAAAGATGGCGAATTCATACAAAAACAGGACTGTTTACGTGTGGTGTTAGATTTTATAAGTTAGTATGACACTATTATGTTGATACTTTGGTTTAAATTTATAATTACTATTGATGCAAAAACTATTTCTCTATATCTTTTTATTCTTTTACAGAAAATCTGAAGGATGTAGCAGGGGTTAATGAGATAGTGAAAACTATAGAAAATCTTACGGAGTTAGAGCAGAAAGATAGAATAAAAAGTCAGACCCAGTACTTGGATGAAATAGCTTCAATCACTGGTAGGTTTTTACTAAGTACATAAGTTTTATAAATATATAATTGAGTTCATGATTTGCAGCACCTAAACATTTTGTTTCACCATTCTTTACAGAAGTGAGCGTTGCTACACTAAAAAGAATAAAAAAGGAAGGTGTGGTAAACGAAGGTATCTGGAGTACCCCAGGAAAAAAAAGGCCACATAAACCCACAGTGTCCAACCTAGATAGTTTCGACGTAGATGCTATCCGTAACAAAATTAATGAATTTTACATTGTCAGAAAACAAGTTCCTACGTTGAGAACTCTGTTAGTGGAATTAAGAGAAAATATTGGATTTAATGGATGCCGGGAAACTCTTCGTCACTTAATACTTTCCAATGGGTATGAATTTAAGAAAAATAAAAATGAGCGTTCATTGTTAATTGAACGTTATGACATATCTGCCTGGAGACATCGGTTTTTAAGAACTATGGCGTTAAAACGTAGAGAAGGCAAGTTAATAATTTATTTAGATGAGACTTATGTTCATAAAAACTACAAACCCAAGAAGTCTTGGCAAGGTCCATCTACAAGTGGTGCGATTGAAAATGTTACATCAGGAAAAAGATACATAATTGTGCATGCCGGATCGGAGAAAGGCCCTGTGCCAAATTCATTGTTAGTCTTTAGCACGAAATCGAAAATGGCGGACTACCACCACGACATGAATGCTGTAAACTTTAACAAATGGCTAAGAGAAAAGCTCATACCAAATTTAAATGAACCGAGTGTAATAGTTATGGATAATGCTAGTTACCATTCAGTAATTGTAAATAAAGCTCCTACATCACAAAGTCGCAAAAATGAGATAAGAGAATGGCTTACTTTTAATGGTATTCCATTTGAAGAATATCACACAAAAGCAGAGCTGCTTTGTTATGTAAAACGAAACACACCAGAACCAATATATGAATCTGATGAAATTCTGAAGCAGAATGGGCATGAGGTATTGCGACTTCCCCCCTACCACTGCGATCTTAATGCCATTGAGTTAGTATGGAGTTTGGCTAAACGTAAAGTGGCAAGTAAAAATATTGCCCTGTCTGCAGTGGATTTGGAGAAACTCATAAAAGAGTCCTTTGAGACCATAACTCCAGCGGAGTGGAAGAAAATGACAGATCATGTCATACATGTAGAGAACAAATATAAAGAAAGGGACAGAATAACAGAAAATAATTTGGAAAGTTTTATCATAAATGTAGGAAACAGTGATTCCAGTGACTCTAATGAATCATTCCACATGGAAGTCTTAGATTCTGATTTTGATTATGATAGTGAATAAACCAAAATTATTATAGAATACTGTTGTTTTTTTTATTCAGATTGATACACACATGCCTTATTTTATTTCTGCACCACCATAAGGTCGACTGGCAGAAATTGCTTAAGCCATTAAGTCCACCTTTGTATTTGTGCATAAAGTTTTAATAAATAAATAATAATAAGTACCTGGGTGACCGAGCTCTGCTCGGGTGAAAATCTATTTTCACCCGAGCAGAGCTCGGTCACCCAGGTAAAGATGGTTTATTCCAGAAAACGACGTTTTCTATAAATGAAACCTAGCTAGATCGATTTATCGCCCCCGAAACCCACTGAATACTTAAATTTCATGAAATTCGTTGCAGCCGTTTCCGAGATTCAGATTATATATATGCAAGAATTGCTTGTTTGAAGGTATTAGATTAGATAGATAGATTGATTAATAATAATTGGTGTAATTCCAGTACGAGGATATACAAATAAATAAAATCCAAAGCATTACCTACCAAAAGTGCTTTTATTCAGACGAACTAAAATAAATAATTCTAAAGTATCAAGTTAGTTTATTCCAAGTATTTCATACAAATTTTGGGGTTGCTATGCTGAGATTTTTTAAATTTGCCGCGCTTTTCCAGTCTCTACTTTCGTTTGCCAGACTCTATAGAACGTGAAATGGATGAACAGCTCTATAGCATTGGTTTTACTAATAAAAATAAATCATCACTTAAATCATCATTTCAAGTGATGATGGCTTTTGACCAGTCGTTACTTCCTTTGAATGTAAATTCAACTTTTTTATTCAACGAACATACATTGTGACCATGAACTTATAATAATTTAGTTATGACGGAATAAAATCACCATTTCTTATGATGATGTCATAAAACAATGAACATGTTACAAATGAACCCAAAGATGTAAATCTACGGTAGAAAATACCACAGTTTTAAGTCAAGAATGAATAGGTTATCTAGACAAACGTGCTTCACCGTCGACCACATTATCGCTTACCATCAGGTGAGATTGTAGGCAAGCAGTAGCCTATCAATAATATAAAAAACTAGCTGTTCCCCGCGGCTTCGCTCCCGTGGACCACCCCACAGGACCCGTTTTCGGGATTAAAAAATTGCCTATGTCACTCAGGAATAATGTAGCTTTCTATTGGTGAAAAATGTTTTAAATCGGTCCAGTAGTTTCGGAGCCTATTCGGTACAAACAAACAAACAAATCTTTCCTCTTTATAATATTATAGTATAGATCTACATGAGTATTTCGCCAAAATCAAGATGGCCGCCAAGAATAAGCAAACTTTCGCCCCAAAAACCTATATTACACAACATTCAATTACACACATTAGCAGTTAAAATCTATACAGAGAAAGAACCGCTGCTATGCCCGATAATTGTGTTAATCACTGTTCCGGTTCCAATAATAATGGTATTGTTACTAGTCTACTGTTCACTGCTGGTATTTATCAGTTTTAGTTGTAAACTGTCACTTGGTAAAACAATGGTTCTGTTAAAAGTTATGTAAGTGAAAGCTGCGTTGTCTGGATCTCTGCAGATACTGGCTTGAATAGGATCTGCGGCACGAGTCAAAGTGACATCCTTTTAGCCGTAATGATTGCGATAAAGTCAGTCAGTCAAAGTACATTTCGGACTTTATCGCATCTCTTACATTAAAACTTATCGACTATCATTATGGCTAATAAAACACTGTCTGCAGAGTCTAAAGTAACCTAAAATCATCCCCTCCATCCCCTATGAACATCCCCTTAGAACCAAAACTATCCGTGTCGGGGTGCACTAAGTTCTCGAGCTCGCTCTTGAACTAATTCGTCGACCGAATTAGGATTTCGAGTTAGGTTCGGAATAAAACACTTTTTCTGCCGTCCTTAATCTATTTTTCTAGACGCTTGTCAGTTTGATCTATGCGCTCTGATATCGATGGTATTAGCAATATTATTATTTTGTTAGAAATCCCGGTGCAGGGTGCGCCCAGATTACGGAAATAAGTGTAGGTAAGTACTACTTTAGACATAAATTACACTGTAATTTTCTGTAACGCTGATCTCAATACATAATGCATCGAAAAATAATGGGCACGAGAATGTGATATTTGGCATTAATACTTGTAAGGAAATGGAACTATCTATTTCATATATTTAGTAGGTACAGAAACAAATGACGATTATAAAAATTCACCAACACTAAATTCACTATCACTAATGAAGCAATCTACCTACTGTTCCTAACTGCTTTTACTATTTAGAAGCCAACCCCGACATGTGTTGGGGTTTGCTTCCATTATAACCAGATGCAGTTGAATACCAGTATTTTATGTGAAACGACTGCCGATAACTGACCTCCTCAACCCAGTAACTGCATAACACGATACCTCTTGGTAAGACGGTGTTAGACTTTCGAACTTCTGACTACCGTAAGGAGTAGTAGATATCTACAAATAACAGTCAGGAAGTAACGTAATTTCGGAGAAGTCGCGGTATGTAATGATCACCCACCCACGAACCGTTGTGCTTAACCTTAAAAGATCGACTGTTGATATAGCCACGAGCTCATCAGGCTTCAGTAATCATTGTTATGTAATTGGTGCGTGCAATAAATTACGTTGCTAAGAGTTACATTCTCATAAACGGCTGGCATCAATGTTATTATTTGGCTCCTTACCTGAGGCAAAACATAGCGCCGTCCAAAGGATGACGTAGTTCCATCGTGTCTCCATCTTTGGTTATCTGGAACAATGAAAAAAAATGTGATTAGCATTCGTCACTTTATAACAATATAATAAAAAAAGTTAATTAAAAAAATCAAAAAACCCGACTGCTTAAAAAGCAAACTAAAAAAACGTAAACAAGAAGAAAATCATGCTGTGCAGTCGGAGGATACATATTCGGGAGCTGGCGGACCAAAACCAGATGTATCCTCCGACTGCACAGCATGATTTTCTTCTTGTTTACGTCTTTTTAGTTTGCTTTTTAAGCAGTCGGGTTTTTTGATTTTTTCAATTAACTTTTTTTATTTACATCTTTTTAGTAATTTTTTTTTAGAATTAGGTACATTTAAACATATAAGTGTTATATATTTTTGAAATCACCTCTTGAAACCCTTTATTTTGATACCCCACACGATGGGTTAGGAAGAAAAAAAAAAAAACCCCACAAAATGGCGCCCAAAATCCGCCATTTTTGTTTTTTCCAATTTGAATGTAGCCAGTGACACTCGCAGGATTAAGATGAATCGATTGACGTAAGAATCATCAAAATCGGCCAACGCGTTTGGTCTCTAGAACGCCACATAGGAACAAACATACATACATACATACATACTTACATACATACATACATACATACTTATATACATACATACATAGACTGATAAACACATTACCCTCCTTCGGCAGTCGGGTAAAAAGAGGTAGAATCATGGCCGCTGGATTTCAATAAAATATACAAAAACAATTAAAAATCCGCTTAAATCGTCGAGCTCGCTTCGATTTCACTAGCTTCGCTTACTCGTAAATTCTCATTATTTATTTATCAAACCTTTTTGTTTAAATCGATAAACAGTTTTCTGTGCAAACGGGCAAAACATCCATCACATTTGAGGCAGGCTTGGGCAGGCTGCTGCAGATGCACCCCTAAGAAAACAGTCCTGCCGGCGCCCATGGATAGGATTATCTCAACCTCAATACATACTAAGAAAAATTCAGAAATTACGGGTATAGAAATGTATTTATTTAGCCTATGACACTCAGGAATAATGTAGCTTTCGACTAGTGGAAGAATTTTCAAAATTGGTTCAGTAGATCCAGAGATTACCCGCTACAACGTCACAAACTTACAAACTTTACCTCTTTATAATATTATAGTATATATATGTAATAAGAGTTTATATTTTAGTTTTTATTTGGTCGATACTCTAAAAAAGCAAGCTGTGGCCTCCTATAATTGAGGGAGTGCACTTGTCATTACTTCATATTTATGATTCATTGTGATTTTTGTGAATCTTTCGTTGGAGGTCCTAAATAAATAAATAAGTAAGATCAAGAAGGAGGATCTGTTAATTGAAAATGTCTACATTTGATTTTTTTTTTAAATAAGTAAGCACTTTTAACCATAGCATTTCTTATAACTAAAAGTTTAATTTTATATGTAGAATTTTTTGTAAAAAATAACCCATTTCACTAACGAGATAAGCTATTCATTAATCAGTGCCTTTTAATTATAACTGTAAAGATTAAAAGTCAATGTCTATAAACACAACTTTGCACATAACACAAGTCATATTCATTAGATAACGAATATGAATGTCATTAAAGACGATAGATATTGAGACTTATGAATGAGGAGCATTGAAGTATGTGACTCACTGATGCGAATACAAATCATAACTATTATTAATAAAGATGATAATAATGTGAGAAACGTTGAAAACAAAGAGTAAATTGATAAACAATAAGTAATAGCATATTGATTCAAATAAATGAATTGGTTCTGCCAACGAAGAGACTGTGCGCTCTTCCACTAAAGTCTCCGCCAGATCACAAAAAATAAAAGTCATTGATCCGACTTGTACCAAAAAATATAATTAGGTAGCTTGAAAACATGATTTTTTTGTTTATTGATGTTTTTTATAATTTAGGTTTCAAATGAAACGTATAGGCGTATAACCATTTTACCCGTTTAAATCATGTAAATCAGTCCACGCGTTTATGAGATATTAACTCATTACTGAATGCCAAGTGAAAGGGTGGTGACGCTTGGGGGAGGCCTATGTCCAGCAGTGGACGTCTTTCGGCTGATATGATGATGAAGTGAAAGGGTCACGGACGCTCCTTAACGCGATTCGTATGTTTTGATCGTGTTAGCGACACTGCCTTTACATTTTTTTTGTATTGTTTTGAAATATTGCAATACAGGAGTTAACGACTTTTATTTTCTTGTTATCTGGCAGTATCTCTCACACGAAGTGATAATTATTTCTCCGCATCAAAGCCAAACTATCCCACCACATATTGCTCTTTCTCTTTTTATCTGCCTCTACTCTTATACTTCGTCTTAGTCATACACTCCTGGCGTAGTGGTCGCGGTCATGGATCGTCTGATAGGTTGGTTTCAGCTTTTGCGAGACTTCTTCATCTTTCTCTATCCGTGGCACGTGGACTCTACTCTCATAACCAACCACATTTATACTCCAAACTTTTTTCACGACGTTTTTCTCTTTCCTCCGCTTCACATGTCCATCATCTCAACACATAGCGGCGTAGCAAACATATTATATATCAAAGTAAATTGTGTTACTAATCATGGCTACATAGACATTTGTTAAATGTTGTAATAATTACTAGGTTTTGTCCAAATTTTTGAGCATTGTTAAGGGCTTCAAGGTTCCAATCTATTGTGTCCGCATATATTCTCTCAGGTTTCTCTTCAATGCTTACCTAACAGTTTATTAGCACCAATAAGCAAGGTTATCCTTGGAGTTACAAAATTCAATTCTATCTTATAGTTGGTTGATGAAGAATCGAATACAAATGGCTTGTTATTAGAAGTTAGAGAGAGAGTGAGAGTAAGAGCAGGGCAATCAATACAGACTAGAAATACAGAAATAAAATTGGTTGCTTGGGTAGACATAACTTGGAAAACTGTACAGATATAGGGGTTATTTATAGGCTAAGTTCTGTTTAGAAGAATCAATACACAACTTGAGTAATAAGATCCTACAGCAATGTATACAATAATTTTAAAATACCTCTATATCAGAATTAAGTTTGTGCCGATAACGGCTATCTTCCGATGTAATTTGACTAAGTGCCTATATACTCGATTTTCCAATACCCAGATGACCTTGTTTCATTTAAAGGTAAAGGCACAGACCTTGTCAGTTACCGAGACCTCTTCAAATAAAGTGGCTAGGTATCAATTGTCCATTCATACACGTAGATTTAGGCTTTGCATTGGTACCTTCCTGGGTATGGCAAACTTTGTTTTTATATTCAGGTTTCTTTCTTTACTTTGGCTTACAATGATGTATTACTTTCATTGTATGTAATTGTTTAGTTAACGTTCAAAATTCAGTATGTAATACAATGAACTGTATAAAGTCTGTTTTGGTTGAACTTAGCTGTGATGGTTCCTTGTTTAAAAAATATTCGTTTGTTATAATATTAGTCTTCTTTATGATCTTTCATTTCTTTTTTCTGTGTAGTTCTTCCTTCAACGGCTGAAGTAGGTTTATCAAACAAACGATTCATAAACATATTTTTCTGTTCTCTGCCTTTGTCTTTCTCCTTGTTTGGGATCAACTCTCCTATTCAATTTTCGCCTGATGACGTCGTCGAGACATCTAAGTTTGCTGCCTTTTGCCTATTATCTGCCAAAATCTATCCAAACTACATAGAAAAAGTAGATTTAATACTGCGTACCTGTTCCATGAGCGCATCATAGCCATCAAATTGATCGTACCTACGTAGATGCACCTTATAACCCTATATAGCTACCTACGAGGTTAATTAGTAGGTCAGTAGCCATGACCGTTCCACCTCAGCAGGACGGCGTAAAAATTATAATCGTTCTCTTTAGCTAATTAATTGAATGGACTGTTATTGGATAATATGGTGAAACTGAGTTGTCATTTGTAATTATGGATGATATATTTTGATTATATCTGATGGTTGCACAATAATGAAAGACAAATTATGTCAAGATTGATCGGATTCCGATATTGAGAGCGTGAGTTAGGTCCCTGAAGAAATTATCTGATTTTAAGCCCATAGTTGGCAAAGACTAGAAGTATATGTTCAAATCTCATGGGATTTGGGCAATGTTCTCCGATTAGCCAATTCTTGTACTTAACAAATAAAAACTAATGTCGGAAGAAAGCTTGCACTCGCTAGACTGGCCTACAATAAACAATATACAAAGTCTACTGATTCCTAAAGGACCAGATAACATTGAAACTGACAGTGACTCTTTGGTCATATTCTTCTTCCTTGGACTCTGCGGGATCACTTCAGCTAAGAATGCAATTATTTTTACAAATTCCTGAGTAACTTTTAAACAATTGTAAGAACATTACCATACATAATTTAGATCTAAATGGGTAGGTATGTTCACGCCAATTAGTCAAGTGTGCCGTGAGAATTAAGATCTAGTTATTTCATAACCTATTCTTATCAATTTGATTCTTTCAAAGTAATCTGTGTGCGTTTGTAGGTCAATAATCTGTTCTAAATTAGTTGGCAATTTGTAGGTCAAAGATTTTATAAATTGATTTCGGTTTGTCAAGGATTTTTGACAGGTTGATTTTATGGTGATAGTTGTTCACGAGATCAATCATGAATTTAGTCTATTTGCAGACAATTTGCATTCGTTTTGATGTATATATTTATTATATACTTTATTGTACACCACAAAAACATACAGGACAAACATTTACAAAAGCAAGTGTACAATGGGCGGTCTAATCGCACTAGGCAATCTGTTACAGACAACTTTTGGTTGGACTGAACGAGAGGAGATGAGTTTTGGGCTGAGTTCCTGGCAGACGCCAGGAACACAGCCTAAAACTCATCTCACCTCTAGAAGTCAATCAATCGTATCATCTTTTTTATTAACGTCTCTTCAAAATACTAATCAAACCAATCCCATCACTAACTTTTCCTTCTCACTGCCTGTAGTGTTAGGAAACAGTTGCAATATGTAGGTATAATTAATTAAGTATTTCATACTGAGTACATAATTATCTCTCGGTGGCATATGTAGTTTCTTTTTTATTATTGTTAGATTTCCGCTTGACCACTATCTCACCTGATGGTAAGCGACAATTTGGTCGACGATGAAGCACGCTTGCCTAGAAGAAACCTATTCACTTTTGATTTATAGACACCCAGGTTGTAACTATCAGGCAATACAGACTCCGGCAGGGAATTTCACTCTTTAGCTGTACGCATAATAAAAGTATTCCCAAAACGTTTGTTGCATATGGGTGGGATGTACACCATGTACCGATAACGCATCACCGTAAGTCTTGTAGTCCGAAGATGGAACGGGCTAGGAGGAATCAGTTCATGCAATTAAAGTAGTTCCCTAATTTTAAATATATCTTTCTGAGTAATTTGCACTATCTTGCCATCTTCAATATGCCAACAAGCAATCACAAATAAATGTCCTTCACACTATTCAACAACACGTTTTTACACACACAATTGACTTTATTATATTTGGTCATTGCCAATGAATGGCTTAACACAGTTAGCACCAATCAGAGCAATTTTGTAACCCAATTGAAGTGAGTAATAAAAAAGCATTTAGGTTTCTAATGTCAATGCTGCCGTAGTAAAAGGTGAATTGGTTTTATATCTCAGTTGTATTTTGAGGCTTAGCTGTGCACGATGCACGTTATAGATAGGTATGTAGCTTACATACCTGGCTCTGCAATAACTGTTTTTTCAAAAATTTTATGCTGATGGTCTCTAGTACTTTGTTTGTACGATCGATCACCTTCTCTATCGATTTCATTTTATACGAAACAATTGCTCCTTTATCGACAGCTTTGCTAAAAAGCCTTCAAGTTAATTGTTTTTTTTTTAATTAGTGACGATTCAGCTCTTGACCTCGATCGGAGAGCAATCAATAAGGTCTACGATGAATCGAGCGAGCCCAAATGATGCCTGTTCACTGTAGCGTTGATGGTTGACGGGGTACTGATCAGATGTAAAAATCAGGCCCTTCGGATTGTTGTCAGAACTTGTATCTCCATCAGAAAGTGCATAAGCATTGCAATATGTTTTGACAAATACCGCATTAGGTATACCTGTCATACTTCTATATATACTCTCCCTTACAACTATGATAGTTATAAGGGAGATTATAGTAGATAGATGTAGGTAGATTTTAATAATAAATAAATAAATCGGCAACATAAGGCAGATTTATCTTATGTAACATTACTTTATAGGCCTACTGTGAAAGCTTGATTTCCCTAAGGTTACTTGGGTCAGATACCTTGTAGATGCCTTAAGCAAACCCAGAGACTGGATGTGTTATAGGTAATCGCAAGAGGAACTCGCGGCCGTGCACCTACATGCTGGTTAGATTAAATCATGGCATAACAGGACTCACGGTGACCACAGACCTTAGAAGCCCTGAAGGGCGAAATGAATGGGTCAAATATTTGGCGTCAGTGAATCCGTCAAAATTTTCAGGACGGGCACGACTTTCAGCAATGAAGAATACGGATGAGAATAAAGGTACGAATTCGTAGACGATTGCATACAGCATCAGCAGACGACGCGGTGTCGTTGCGACATGTTGCTGCAGTCATGATTCCGAACTCGACTGCAGACGGCAGCGCTGTATTCCTATTAGTTCTGAGTGTTTCGTGAGACAAGATGTCTGACTACACTCACTCCCTACTGGTCACTACAATACTGTGTGTTGATTCCGAGTTTTTTAAAACTCCTCAGATGCCTTAGTACGAGTTTTTACTCACGCTCAATCGCGTAAACGTCAATTTGTATTGAAACTGGATAAGCGCCGTCTGGTGACGGTAAGGGGAAACCTCTTTTTTTTGTATACATTTTGACATAAGAGATCATTTACGTTAACGCGATTGAGCGTGAATAAAAACTCGCACTAAGCCCACTGATATGCAATCGGGCGACACGTCGTCTGCGATCGAGCGACGTGTCGCTAGCTGCGGAAGGTATTTCATAGAAATACATAGAAACCTGTAGTGTCGCAGCGTCTGCTGCTGCTGTATGCAGTTGGCTACGAACTCGTACCTTAAGAGGAACTCAACATGAGTTTAGTAATCAGTGTGTAGCTGACGTGATTGCTAAATATTCTCAAGTAATCTGACTGGGAAGTGGTCAGACACCGCAATATCAATTAATCTAACAGTCGCAATTACTACATCAAAAACCAACGATTAAACCGCTCCATACGAAAAAACCTTTCTTAATAACAAGCACACGGTAACTGACAAAAACCGAACCAGATCTTAAGAACAATGCATTGTGCAACGAAATGTTTCGCACAATTACGTCACGGCAAGCGACACAGTTCGCGGTTGCGATTCCAAGCGAGCCCGTGTGAGCGTGTGTAAATACTAATAGAACGAGATTCCAGCGCTTAAATCTGCAGGTTATTTTTTATGAATGAGAATGAGTGCTGGCTGTTGGTTGTTATACGCACACGAGACACGATACAGGAGAAATTCTTAGTGCAGGACAACATTAAAAAAAAAGCTAATTGAGGCTAGATTAATTGCCAGGCAACCTTACAGCATCATGTTCTACAATCAAGTATCTATAATAAAAATTAGTGTTATCAAAAAAAAAACAGACGGGATCTTGGACTATAATGGCAGATACACAGTTTTTGTTTTAAGCAAAGTAATTAACGTATTGTTTTTGTTTTCAAGGGTAAGTCTGGTGGTTCTTGTGTGACTTATTAAGTAATTGTTTGGAACAAGGATTATTATCTAAGCTTTGGAACGTAATTTTATTGTTCTGTGGTTTTAATTGCTAACTCTTTGGTCTACTGATCTCTAGCGGTAGTAATGAGGTTCCAGTTTGGGTCAAAATATTTATTGGGTTCTTGAAAGAACATCAGGACGAAAAGAGTTTGGGTCACGATAAATGCCAATCCGTCCTAGCTGTAGTGTTTGTTGTTCATTTTTGGGGTTCCGTTCCCGAAGGGTCCATACGGAGCCTGTCACACAGGTTTTACAGCCGAACGGTTGGAGATACAGTCTTCAAATTTTAAAGTAGGTACCTACAAGCATTTTGTTGACCCAAAGCCATACGAATTGTCAAAACATATTTTAAATGATTTTAAGGGGCTAAAAGGGGGGCGCAAAAAATATTTTGTCCTACTCCATCGAGAGGGTATCGTTGTTTAGAGCTGGTTGATTAGATAAATATTGTATTTTTTGTTTATAAAAATATTGGAAACCAAAGGAATGAGAAGCCACCAAAGCCATCTTTTTTAGGGTTCCGTACCCAAAGGGTAAAAACGGGACCCTATTACTAAGACTCCGCGGTCCGTCTGTCTGTCTGTCTGTCACCAGGCTGTATCTCATGAACCGTGATAGCTAGACAGTTGAAATTTTCACAGATGATGTATTTCTATTGCCGCTATAACAACAAATACTAAAAACAGAATAAAATAAATATTTAAGTGGGGCTCCCATACAACAAACGTGATTTTTTCGCCGTTTTTTGTGATAATGGTCGGACTCGCGCACGAAGGGTTCCGCCTTCGTGCGCGAGTCCGACTCGCACTTGGCCGGTTTTTTTACAAAATTATGTTCCGAAGAATTTATTAATTTCCCATTAACCTATGAAATTCAAATTTGGTAATAATGTTTATTATTACGTATATTTTACCAACAAATACAAATCAGAAATTTCTTTGAAATTTCCTAATTTTTTTCTATTAAAACCTAGATGTGCGAAGTCGTCGGACTTCACCGGTGTCACGTGGTCAATCCCACTTAGGGACAAACACAAGATTGCAAATTGACACGATGCGAATTCGCAACGCAGAAAACAACTAAGCGATGCGACGGGACGTCACACCGGAATTTTATGTTTGGGCCCTTGAACATTTTGGACTTTTGTCAAATTATCCATAACGTTGATAGAATGCCTCTTTGCCTACATCCCCTTATAGGCCAAGGGTGTTTGAGAGGACAAAATATAAATATAAGCGGTTTAATCGTTGGTTTTTGGTGTAGTAATTGCAACTGTTAGATTAATTGATATTGCGGTGTTTAACGACTTCCCAGTTTACTTGAGAATATTTAGCAATCACATCAGTTATAAAGTGATTGCTAAACTCGTGTTGAGTTCCTCTTCATAAAACTTGGAGTCTCAGGGTTTGCTGGAAGTATCTGCTGGTATTTGTTTAACGACTGCCCAGTGAGGAGATTACTTGAGAATATTTAGCAATCACATCAGTTATAAAGTGATTGCTAATCTCGTGTTGAGTTCCTCTTAATAAAACTTGGAGTTTCAGGGTTTTCTAGGAGTAACTGCTGGTATTTGTTTAATGACTTCCCAGTCAGATTACTTGAGGATATTTAGCAATCACATCAGTTATAAAGTGATTGCTAATCTCGTGTTGAAATCGTCTTCATAAAACTTAGAGTTTCAGGGTTTGCTAGGAGTATCTGCTGGTATTTGACCTAAGAAACCTCAGAGAAATCAGGTGTTCACAGTTGGCCTAGCGAGTTACATAAAATAAAATCGGAGTTCCTCTTCTAACACTTCAAGTCTCTGGGTTTTCTGGGTACCTAAACGACTAGTAAATATCCCTATGCTTCTAATCTAGAAGTCAATTAAACATGCCGCAGGTCCAATCAGATTGACCGGAGATGAGGTAAACGGGCTAAATAACGTGGTAGCCGATGAGAGCAACCTGTTTTAAAGACATAAACTGCATCGCAAGATAACTTAACTACTAACTATTCCGAATGCAGACTGGCTGACTCCGTGATACGTAAATTGTTCACGATAGCTAAAAGTAAGCAGAAAACTGCAGTACGCTGCCGTTGATAAGGCACGATGTTTTAGACTGAAACTTTCGCACAAAGTGACAAATATGTATGTACCTAGCTGAACTTTATCTTAAACTCCTTGTGCCATGTCAACAATTTACTTTTCTTAACCCTTGGCCACATTATGAGATGTGATCATGTGCATGTGATTAGCTGTTTCGAGGTTAGTGAAACATAAAAAGCCACTGATAAGGTCCCGTCTAGACCGACAGTTTATGATATCAAACACGACCAAGTATTTATTATTTGGAGCTAACGGGTATGCAACGCAATTCTTATTTCTGACGAATTAATTGTTCTACTGTTCCTTGCCTGAACTATCCCACTCCTGGGGGGTAAAGCCATCTCCCAATTCCTTCTACTTAACTCCATAATGCCTATTGATATCATAGATATCCAGTTTAAAGGAAAGTTCCAACACAAATATGGATAACAATAACTTGAGCCTATTTCTAACACAAATCTTCAAGATTAGATCTGTACTTTAAGTCCCTTTCATTATCTTTTCCGCAAATGTCCCAACATTCAGCCTAGACAGCAATATCATAAAGCTAGATTTCTACAGGGTTTCGTAGGTCATTCCACAGTCATTTGTTCCGCTAAAACCTGAATCTCAACCTACCATGATTGAAGGAGTTTTAGTGCAATCGCTAAAATGCCGAATCATTTCCTTCTGCGAATGATTCATACTGTAAAATGAAACGGAGGTAAAAGTTACTAAATAAAGTAGAAATTAAGATTTATTTATTGTATACACACAATCACAGAAATAACAAGAGATGCAGAGAAGGACAATAGGGCTTATTACACTACACGGTATTCAGGGCCCTAAATCCTAATTTAGGGTAGTGTAATAACTGTTAGGGAGTTAGGGTTTTCATATTATCGACCTTATTGCTTCGGAATGATTTAGTGACCCGGTATTCAGGGCCCTGAATACCGTGTAGTGTAATAAGCCCTAATGTCCGCATTGTCCTCTCAAGTTCACATTGTTTAAGAGGAAGTGCGGTCTCAGACTTTCGACTGAATTTCCTAAGTAAAAAGTCATAATTCGATGTTTGGCTCTCGCCTATTTCCTCCTCCAATATTGGACCAATTTAAAATACATTCTATAAACTAAAAGAAAAAGATATATACTGTGCCTATACATTATCTTTAGAAGCACTAGTACCCTCAAAAGATGGTCAAAATTGCGCTAACAACAGATACCTAATGTACAAATTTGACAACTATAAATTAAAAAAACCGGCCAAGTGCGAGTCGAACTCGCACACGAAGGGTTCCGTACCATTATCGCAAAACACTGCAAAAAAATCACGTTTGTTGTATGAGAGCCCCCTTAATTTATTTTATTTTAATTTAATAATTATTATTTTTTGAAGAGAATATACAACTAAATATTCTGTGAATATTTCAAGCGTCTACCTGTTGCCGTTATTAATATCGAGCAAAAAACGGCAAAAATATCACGTTTGTTGTATTGGAGACCCCCTTAAATATTAATTTTATACTGTTTTTAGTATTTGTTGTTATAGCGGCAACAGGAATACATCATCTGTGAAAATTTCAACTGTCTAACTATCACGGTTCATGAAATACAGCCTGGTGACAGACAGACAGACAGACAGACAGACAGACGGACAGCGAAGTCTCAGTAATAGGGTCCCGTTTTTACCCTTTGGGTACGGAACCCTAAAAAGGAAAACATAGGGGCACAGTATATATCTAGGAATATCTTTTAAATTGTACCAATATTGGAGGAGGGAATAGCCTAGATAGAGCCAAACCAAAGAATTGAAAGATGGATTGTATGAAAGATAAAATTAATGTGGTTTGTGGCTAGAAATGAGGGACCTAAGTTATGGAAGAAGAAGATATATGATGGCAAAGTGGATGATGTTGATGATCCAAAAAGTAACAGATATGATGGCTCAATTTCCAAATTGGAAAAAGATATCGTAGACCAGACAGATAAGCCAAGCATTTATGTAACATCTTTAAATGGATGACTCTCGAGTCTCGATCTCGACACAAATATCTAATCTTAAAATTTATTTCATCAGATAAGTACAGGTTGACTTCAGATATTTCATGCATACTTCGATTTCTATTTGTTTTCTGATAGACGGTGCTGATGACCCTTAAACTCTCACACAAGTATCACAGCAAAACCCACACAATTTTCGATGAACATTGAACAATAAACCTGAATTACAAACGAGCGGATCATTTCCGTGTCTTACTTGTGTATGCACCTTTTACTTATTGCCACAGAGCATCGAGATACCTCTGCGGGCACAGCTAGAAGCATTGTTAAAACTTTTCAAGAAAAACCAACCGTGACACTAATGTGTTACCGTTTACTAGTAGAAGTTGAGAGACCGTGACGATTCTGATCTGACTATGGCATGCTAGAGCTATGGCAGCCGAAATATGTTGTAGCTTAGGGCTTTTGTGCCAGAACGAAGTTGAAAGGACTGATTAGGAGGGATGAAAAAAAGTTAATTAAAAAAATCTAAAAACCCGACTGCTTTAAAAGCCGACTGCACAGCATGATTTTCTCCTTGTTTAGGTATTTTTAGTTCGCTTTTAAAGCAGTCGGGTTTTTAGATTTTTTGAATTAACTTTTTTTATTTATAACTTTTTAGTTATCCGTTTTTAAGATTTAGGTACATTTAAACATATAAGTGTTTTATATTTTTGAAATCAAAAAAAAATTGTCCTCCGCAATAAGGCGCCCAAAATCCACCATTTTTCTATTTTCCAATTTTAATGTAGCCAGTGACACTCGCGGGGTTCAGACAAATCGATTGACGTATGAATCATCAAAATCGGTCAACGCGTTTTGTCTCTAGAACGCCTCATAGGAACAAACATACATACATAGACTAATAAACTCATTACCCTCCTTCGGCAGTCGGGTAAAAAGCATGTTACTAAAAGAGTTATGAATATAAATGTGGATGGAGAACGAGGAGACGGCCAAAGATAAGATGAATGGACTGTGTGAGGAGTGATATGAAAGAAAAGGGAGTCAGTGATAGCGTGACGGATAACAAGACAGTATGGAAGTAGAAACCGTGTTGCGCCGACCCCAAGTAACATGGGACTAGGGCAAGAAGAAGAAGAAAAGAAACAGTTACACGGGTCGATCTTTAAGGCTATACAACTCCTGCCGAGATTGGTCCGTGGATTAGTAACTGATCATCCATTAGATATTGAGAATGCTTCGTGCCTCGGAAAGCGGTGCGTCGCACTCCCTACCTTCCGCGGCCTAGACGGGGTCGCCACCGTGTGATGATGGACGCGGTGTGGCCGCAGGGGAGGAGGAGTGTCGGTATAACACTGGCCGCTCTCCTTATTCCCTCCGGCCGAAAGTGGTAGGTCTGGCGGACCCACTGACCTGACCCGTCACAGGGGGACCAAAACACGGGGTCGTCACATGCCGGTTTCCTCACAATGTATTACTCCACCGTTTTGAGAGCAGTGGTGATAAAATAAATTACACAAAGTAATGCGCCTGTTCGGGTTCGATCATACGATTTACAAGTAGTAAGTCGGAACCGTAACCACTGCGGGACCACTCCGCTTACCCCATGTAAAATACTGGTATTATTTGTATTACTACATGTGGTTCTGAAAGTCGACCCCAACATGTTGGGCAAAAGATTGATTGGTGAAGTCGCTGGCGTTGTGGATATTCCGTGCTCTGTGTTTACAGACAGATAACTGTAAGATAATGGTCGATGGTGTAACGGTGGCCGGGTCAACCGCAATAATGCACGGGTTTTGGTTATGCTGGACTGACTGGCTTTAATGTTCTGTGTCTGACTCCGATTGTTTTTATGGAGTGATATTGGTACGAGAAGTCTATGATCGGTTGATGTTTTAACGATAAGGGGAGCCTATATCCAGCAGTGGCCATCTTTCGGTTAAAATGATGATGTTGATATTTTGTTTACGGAAGACAACAAAACAACCAAGCAACCAAACCAATTGCATCAACCGAGTGGAATCATCGAGTTACTTAAAGCATTTTTTATCTGCAATATCATTTGCATTAATTATTCCGAAACTCTGTGCAGGAAGTTCTTAATTACTTAACACATTATGTTTTTAGATGGTCGTAATATATCTTGGTCATAAAATTAAAGTATGGCAGACGGTGGTGATAATACCAAACTGTAAAGACGAGTCAGTTTTGAGCTGAGCAGATAAGGGGAGGTCAACTAATCTGGACGTAGATCTTTTGATTATTGGAAGCCACAAAAAGAAGACTACAGAAATTATTTGGGTGAAAAGTCATCAGCCGTTGTACCGTTTTACTTGGGGTCTTATACGTATTTTTTTTTTTATCCTGGTGAAATGCTCATGCATACTGCTCTACCACGGGGAGATAGCGCAGTCATGTGGGACTCAAACCCACTAAAACTCACTTATGGCGGGAACCCGGACCCTCCTCTGGGGAATAACCCCCATCACCGGCGTACCAGAACACACTGTACGCCGTGACCATGCCAGGGACCAAACCAGCACATGGGCGCCAGACGACCCTGTGTGTGGCACCCTTGGTTCCCCTGTGACGGGTCAAGGTCAATGGCCCCGCCACCTACCATTTTTAGGCCGCAGGGGATAGGGAGTACGGCCAAAGCTATACCACCACTCCTCCTCCCCTGCGGCCCCGCCGCGTCCGCCATCAGATGATGGCGACCCCGTCCAGGCCGCGGAAGGTAGGGAGAGCGGCGCGCCGCATTACCGGCACTCCTCTCCCACCGCGGTCTCCAACCCTCAGCTGCGATATCGCATGGGACCTGGGACGCTCCACACGACGTCGCGGCCCGCCTCAGTTGCGATGTCACCTGTTACCAAGCGGCACCGTAATCTAATAGTTGGCCGCTACGTCGTCGGCTTAATCGGCAAAAGCCCTGAGCGGCCCCTCCTCGGGTTCCTTTTCGCTTCACCGTGGGTGATCAAGCCACGGTTACTGAGCCCACCCGCGTCGACAATGCGGGAACTCACCGGGGGGAGGGGGAGGGTCTGTCTTATACCTACGTTTACTTTTACAATTCTCCCCGTGACGCTATCATTCACACCCTTTTCCTGAAAGTTGGATAAAAAAACTGGTAAGTCTTAGCGCGCACCACGACTTTTTATCATGCGATAATTTTGTCGCAAGAATGCATCGTATGAGTTAGTGCGGCAGTACGCGCACATTCGAGTAATAAATCGCAGCGATTTTAATATTGTTATTTGTCACAATTTGCTGCGTTTGCTCGCGACGCGAAGTGAACTGCAGCTTATGGAATTGTATGGAATCGCGTGCATTGCAACAAAAAAAATCGCAATCGGGCCGGTCTGCGCCCGTTCATTCTGTTCTTTCGAGAAGAATCAATTCGGCGCCTGCACATCCACTGGAGTCTCAATACGAAACGAAGCTAGACGTGGAACATTTGATAACCGCAATAAATGAAAGACCAACTTTGTGGACTAAACACTCCAAAGAATATAGGTTGTAGGTATTTCTGATAAAAGAAACCCTTAATAAATCTATCCGCTGTAAAAAGATGAGTCCAGTATTGACGATATGTTTTTCTTCTTTCCCTCCGATGTAGTAAAATAGACAAGCAGCTTGTACCGATTCTATGGTGAGACTAACCAATGATCACCGATTTTTATATCGCAGTGCGTGCACTGTATTTTCTGCGATATTTTACAGCGCGATTCTAAAATCGTGTCGCAAGTAATAAAATCGTGGTGCGCGCTAGGCCTAATGGTTATGCTAAAAGGAATTAATGAAGTCATTAATAACAAAGGAACAAGGTACGCGGTTTGGCTTTGTTTCACAACGATACGTGACGAATCTTACAATAACAAATTATTACATTGCTTTGAATAATAATTTACACTCGCCATAACGTTTAGACGTGATTTAATAACATTACTGAGTGCTTATGTAATTAAATTATTATACTATAAGCATTTATTAAACTGTCTACAAGTATCATGTAGTGACTGTCTCGTTCGCAGCCTTTGATCTAGTGGGCGCAGGCGCAAGTCATCATCATCAGCCTTTTTTTTTTAATACTCCCACTGCTGTGACACAGACCTCCTCTCTGTTAGACAGCCGTAATCCACAACGCGGGCCCAGTGCGGGTTGGTGGATGTCACAAGTCTTGGAATCGTTGGTTCTTAGGACATGCCGGTTTCCTTCACCGTTTTGAGAGCAGTGGTGATGAAATAATTTACACAAAGTAAAGCGCATGCCTGGGTTCGAACACACGACCGAACGACACGTAAGTCGCGGCTGTTACCACTGGACTACCACTGCTCTCCCCGCTGCTTGGCCCGGGAAGCGAATCCAGCGGTCTTCATGCTCAGCAGTAGCGCTTCTAACCAATAGACCAACGAGACAGCTGATAGACAACATCGTTGGTCAGAATCATTGTTATGTAATGTATCGTCTAGTCGAATTAAATGGAAGGAGATGAGCGATGATTTTTAGTGTCATTGTTATGTCAATCCGTCTATAAAGCGTGGCATCATCATAATCTTCCTGTCCTTGTCCCATGTTGCTTGGGGTCGGCGCAACACGTTTTCCTCTTCCATACCGTCCTGTCCCCCGTCACGCTATCACTGACACCCTTTTCTTTCATATTACTCCTCACACAGTCCATCCATATTTTCTTTGGCCGTCCCCTCCCTCTCCATCCATCCACATTTATATTCATAACTCTTTTAATAACATGCGTTTCATCCCTCCTCATCAGATGACCATACCAGGACAAACGGTTTCCTTTCAACTTTTCTGTCACTGGCGCCACTTTCAAACTTCCTCTAATATACTAATTTCCCACTTTATCCATTCTCGTTACCCCGCACATCCATCTCAACATTCAATGGCAGGCAATGGTACAAAATAAAATAAATGATGATTGGGTATTGTGGGAGTGGACACCTTGTTGTTTTCCCTCGGATATTGAGCATTTAGCTTTAGTACTTATTGTCTATTTTTTCTGATGAGTCTTGGACTTGCATGAGGGACTGCTGGGCGTGGAGTATTCTAGGATTTAACCCAGGATAATGTGTACCAATGATTAGTAGCCAGAAGTCTGTCTCTGTTTGTTCTCTATTCTAAGGACAATAGGAGACGAGCCTCTCTAACTTAAACGAGACCGAAGATAGTCAGACTTATGCCAAAACTGGTACTCAGTCTGCAAGGTGGTACTGAGATTTCCCATAGTGTAAGTCTCATTACTAACATCAGAGTCCATATTTACCTAACCAACTACAAACCATAATCACATACAAAACTTAAGACCAGTACAAAATCAAGAGGCAAACATTTAAAGGTTCTATTGAATTATTTTTTCGTCCCAATCCAAGTAAAAGTAGTTCAAACATCATTCCTGTGTCGGACACAAAAACCTCATCTACTGAGGTATATACAGTTTGCGTAATAAATTGCTAGTAGTAGGAAACGTGCTAACATTACTACAAGCTTGCACTAATAAAGGTTGATCCAAACTGAATGACAGCTGTAACATGCTCTTTTCGCTACGCAGTACCTATCACCCTCGCTGTTACTTTGATTTGCTATCAAAGTCATTGACACTTTTGAATGTCGACAATAAAAATTTACAAATAATAACAATTGATTCTAACGTCCATTCAGAAAGTAGCTTGTTATGGAGAGGAACGGACAATAAATACCAAACTTACTCTTTAAAAAAATAAGTATAGTATTAGCGACTAGCTTCCTGTTCCGAGCCGACATTTAGTTTAAATCTATCTGTAGTAGGTAATGATAAGTCGCAGTTATTTACTGTAAATATATGAACGCAAGCGTTTCCTAGTCGATTATATTTTGTGCTGAGAAATGTCTCTCACCGCTGCTGCAGTGTTTAAAACTAACAGCTGAGAACCGGTCAAACGACTTCCCTAGCAACAAATATCTATCCGTTACGTTATTGACGCGAGCAGAATTAATTAATTACATAGGTACTTAAGAAGCTCTGGCCTCAAATATAATTCTATCAGCGCAAACGATTGACAATAAGAAACTTTATTCAATAAAATACAACCGGCTTCCAAATAAAAACACTACAAAGTGAAAAATAACTTCAATGTTACTGTTTTTGCCTAAATTGAAGTATGTAATTTTTTTAATTTTTTTTTCTTTAAAATAAACGTTGCCCCACACTAGGAGTTTCTTCCTGTATCGTGGGTGCGTTTACTAACATATAAACTCACATACACAAACACCCAGAGCCGGAACAATTATCTGTAGGTCATACAAATTTTTGTTCCGTGCGGGAATCGAACCCGCGACACGCAGCGCAGCAGTCAATTGCTCAACCACTGAGCCAACCGTGCGCCCTTTTAGCAGTCGGTTGTATTTTTTTCACTTTTTAGTTGTGATACATAATGGACCAGTTCTATAGGCTAGGTATAATGCCCAAAGCAATTCCAGAAAAGATAACCTAATAGCCTAATAACATGAAACTTAAACAAAACCGGTGGAATAAGAGTATACAATGGTGATCTGTTCTCACCTTCGCACCGAAAATCTATACAAAAGTTGACAAAGTTTTATTCCTCAAGAAAAGCATTTAAAAAAATAAAAATATGCCTACCTATCTTCAAAATTAACATCCTATAGACAGAACAAAAGTTTGACAGACGTCCAAATCTGGCTAACCAATACCGGTTAGAGCTTAGTCACATTTTGTTGCCTATCCGAACCTACCAAACCACGACACAGGGAAACTAGCAACGTGGTGAAACTT
Organism: Anorthoa munda; assembly: GCA_945859665.1. NCBI lineage: Eukaryota > Metazoa > Arthropoda > Insecta > Lepidoptera > Noctuidae > Anorthoa > Anorthoa munda. The sequence continues at coordinate 2,853,700 of OX243901.1, read as the reverse complement.
TAACGCTTTATAGGTACAGGTTTCTGTGAATACAAATTATGATAATCTTAAATTCTTAACCAATTTTATAATGAGGTAAATTTGTATGTTTATCATTGGAAAATCTCTGGAAGTACTCTGATCTAATTACAAATGCGATCACTGATAAACCAACCTGAGAGAAACCAACAATATCCCTGACCCTAAGTATCATAACCTTGTTTTTATCTCGAACCAGGCGTCTTTGAGTTATCGGTGTACATACATAAAAAAAATACAAATCGAATTGAGAACCTCCTCCTTTTTAAAGTCGGTTAAAAAATTGACGGTCACTGCGGTTTAAGCCACGGCTAAAAGTTACCAAACTTTAAATCATCTTTACAAGATCATTCGAGTCCTGAGATCAGGTGAGGATTTTTTTTTGGGAAATAGTTTAGCACTTCACTGGTGCAGAACTTACAAGCCTCATGGTGAAAAATACTCACATATTATTTCCAAACTTTGTTTATCTAGAAGGATAAGGCGATTGTAAGTCTACTCCAAACTCACAACCGTTCAAAGGAAGCAGCAGACAAAATAACTAAAATATTTTTTCTAAAACAGTAATAATATTATTGCAGACAATAAATTGATGGTACAGGGTGATGACGCTATTGGTTCCGACGAAGATTAATGTTTACTTTCCCATGCCTCCACAGTAGTCTACCCCATGTAAAGGTAATAACACAATATTATGAAAACAACGCCAAACAAGCCATATTTAACCATGCTATAACATTATCGATCAACATATCCAACACAGCACCAGCACAATGATGGGAATCAGGTGACCCGTTTGTGGGCATCGTGAGAATCCAAATTAAAACATTATTTGTTTTAACATACAACTGGCTGTTAATAATGTGGCTAAATGGCTTGTTCAGGTAATTAGTGTTCTTGCACGTTCTTCTCCATAGAGATCTACGCTTTGGAAAGTGCAACTACCTAGCTTCATCTTCCAGTCCGACTGACTGATTGCTAATTAGGCATTAGTCTCTTCCCTCTAAATATTTTATATCGTCGATTTTTTTTGGTTCTTGCAGGTTCCTCAGGAGTTTTACCTCCACCGTTCGAGAGCAGTGGCTGCCTGGGCTCGAATTCACGAAGTACAGCACGAAAGTCGGTGTCGATACCACTGGGCCACCACTGCTCTGCCCAATCTCATGACGTAACATTATCAATTTTATCTACCATGAGTGAGAAGAGTGGGGTGGCCCTTTCTTGAGAAACAACCATTACTATGTAATAATCTTTCTTCTCCTATACAACTATAGGAACGGTACAATGTCTAGTGTCTTCGGTAATCGCATTTGTCTTGATTCTCAGGACATTACAAAGGTATGTAAGATTTTATTATGCATGACAATGAGTGGATTTCCTCACGTTTCCATCGGCTTACGACGTTTGATGGCATGTTTGATAAATGTACATAAAGGCTTACACATACCTTCCGATAGATGGTCACGACATTATGACGATTGCAGAATTGTCGGACAAATTGCTACTGTGTTACGTCGTATACACTTCCCTAGTGTCGATCTTTGGCACTCTCAGTTTGTGGTTTTTATGAAATTTTTTTTGGTAGTGTTTAATTCATATATTCTTGTCTACTCCCTGTGTAGTATTTGGTCATCATCTTCCTGCCCTTATCCCATGCTACTTGGGGTCGGCGCAACAGTGTTTTCTTCATCCATACCGGCTTGTCCCCCGTCACGCTATCACTGACTCCCTTTTCTTTCATGTCATTCCTCACATAATCCATCCATTTAGTCGTTGTCTACAAACTGTAATCGTTTGTTAGCTTTGCCGGTAAACCTTGAAATATAATATTATCGATTAAAACTGGCAAGCTATGGAAACATGCGTAACAAAATCTGTATGACAGTTGTTACGTCAAAACAAGCGGGAACCCTCGGATTGATCATTTTGTCGAGTGGGATGTTAAGTGTGATGAAAAAGGTAGGTAACTGTATGATATTTGTACATTTATAATACCACTACCGTTAACTCGTCACAATAATTTCCATCGTCATGTTTTAGTTTTTAAACCTTGTCCAGTTTTTACTTCGTTTAACCAATATTTTCTTCTAGCAGTATCTTATTTTAAATATCATCGTCCTCACTTTCTTTTCTATTTGTAATTTAGCGTTTTTATCCAAGAATATTACTCACAGGTAGCCATTTCACTGGTTGTGCAACCAAAGTTTACGCTTCATTTTGGCACGTCACGACCGAGTCGATTGTTTGGTCCGTTTCATAATGGGCAAAGGAAGAAAAAGAAAGTGTTCGGACAATGCCTTGGTCTGTGAAACAATTAGCCTGTTTAAGGCTTGACCATGTTACTATATGTAACTCGTTCATACTTCCATACTATCACACTAATACTATTAAGGCGAAAGTTTATGAGTATGTTTGTATGTTTCACGCAAAAACTACTAAACGGATCTGCATGAAATTTGGCACAGAGATAGATTATAGTCTGGAATAGCACATAGGATACTTTTTATCCTGGGAATATATTCCCTTGGGATAATTTTCGGCCTTCACGCGAGCGAAGCCGCTGGCAGAAGCTAGGTAGTAATGTTATAAATGCGAATCTCTATCTATTTGTTTGTTATGTTTTTACTCCTAAAGGGGTTCCAGACTAACCAGATTCAGCTGAGTACCAGTGTTTTACATGGAGCGACTGCCTATCTGACTTCCACAACCCAGTAACTGGGTAACACGGTACCCCTTCGCAAGACTGGTTCTGACAGCTTCTGATTACCCGTAACGACTATCAAAATCTTTAACTGACAGCCGCGACCAACGGCTTAACGTGCTTTCCGAGGCACGGAGGAATATCGGTATGTTGAAATGGTCACCCATCCACGGACCGACCTCGTCAAGCGTTGCTTAACCTTGAAGATTGACCTGTACGGCTGTTATTATTTAGCCACGAGATGAACTTTCGCATTTAAGTATAAAATATTTGTAAGTATAAACTAGTATGAAGATTGATAATCAAGCATGCAATTATCAGTTTTTAATAGGGATGATGACGGGGTACGAAACAGCAAATTCTATTTAGTCCGACGGTTAAATTATCAAAAAATATTGGACACGTATTTTTTGCTAATTCAAAACAATAAAAAGAACAATGGCGAAATTTTAGCTGACTTAACTTTGAGCGTCTAAAAGTGAGTTATATACGAAAGACATTCTATTAATTGTCTATGTTTTTTAAAGTATAATTAGGCCTGGTCCAAAATAGATAAAAAAAAACATAATATAAAAAGTTATTTGATTTTTTGGTTCATTTCTTTAGCATAGTGTTGCCATTATATATTTTATCTGCTAAGTAACAAGTAGTAACTATAAAGTAATAATATCATTATTGTATTTATTGCAGTAAACTAATGTATTTATTTACATAGATAAAAGTATACACAGTGTATAAAATACTTAAATAACTAAAACTACAAACCTATACACTTTAACCAAAAACTACTCACTAACTAAAACAAAAAATATACTTAACTAAAATATGGCGTCGAAAAACTCCTCCACATCGTTCCCCACTGGTAATGTACCCAAAAGGCTGGCAGCATTGCCACGTTGTATGGCAATGCTTATTCTCTGACCAAGGTAAAAGCCAGCCCTTGGGTCACGCGAAGTGTCAACTAGGCGTTTGGAAAGATCTTTAAACAAAGCGTGAGCACTCGGACCCCACGGACCAAGAGTTTCAACCCCAAACGGCTCGAAAATATAACTACCGATTAGGTTATTATATTTCCGCCGCTTGAGGTTCTCTGCAGCCGCAGCGGCAGCGCCAGCACAGCACGATGAACTCGGAAGATGGGATGGCGCAAGAGTATCAACACAAGTAGCGTCCCACACTAAAGGCCTACCCATCTTCCATGGAAACAAAGACATCCCGTCCGGTCTTTTGCCATCGTCGCGTGCCAGGCCATGGGGTTCTAAAACAGCCGGAACGCCGACTGTGACGAGAGCACGTCGGATGCATTGCATGCATCATTGCAGTAAATGAGTTAACAATACAGTTTATGTCTAAGTGTAGATGTTCCTTGCAGGTAGGTAATAATATTGTAGTGTAGTAGAAATAAATGAATTACTTTCAATTAATGATTGGCAAAAATACTAGTACCCAAGTCTAAAAAAAATATAGCTTGGTTGTTGACGACAACCTTTTGATACGAGTCAAAGTCACTTAGTTTAAATAAATATAATCTTTCCAAAGAGTTTACTACACATTTCATGCTAAAATAACTAGGTAAGGGAAATACTAATGCGATATTCCCCCATATTAAAAGTTACCCAGACATAACCTACAAAAGTTTATGACTGAATATCTATTATTCTCTACATTCTCGAACAAAAATTCTTGCACAAACTAATTCAGAACATCACCCTGAGTTAAACCAGATATTTATCATTTAAAGACTTTCGAATTTAATTTCAGCTAAAACAATGTATGGGCACCTGCCATTGTTCTTTACCAAGATGAAGCGCATCAAAGTTCGGGAGCCCCACTCCCGCTTGTGACGTCACTTCTATGTAAAAAGTGTACCAAGGCATGACGTCATGCGATATGTTAACGCACTGTATCGTCATAATTTTTTGTTAACATGACAAAAGAAAAATACGTGTCCAATATTTTTTTGGAAATATAACTGAGGGACTAAAAATATTTTTTAGTCATCATCCCTATTACATTTAAACGATATGTAATCTCGTATACAACGTACTTCATGTATATAAAATGATTTGCTCCAATCAAAGCTTGATGCATAGTTGTTTCCTATCGATATTCTTCAATGCGTCCGCGCGAGAATCTTGTTGACCTTCATGAGAACAGCTATACTATCAGTGGATATGCATGTTGAGGTATTTAGTCTGTCTGTATGCATTGCATAGATATGTAAATAGAAAGGAGTATTTAGTTTCTTGTCTAATCCGTTTCACCGAAGACCGTAAAGCTTTTTTGTGGGCTGATGTTTACCGTAAGGTCTTAGGACTTAGGCCTAGTGAAAACAGCATAATCTTCTTCTTCATCGTGTCGATGATTCCATTTTAAGATTTAAATTTAAATTTTGTGCTTCGACCAGAACTCAGCCACGTCGACAGCCCTAGCGTTGGCCTCGCACAGGTCCTTCATGGTGCAGGTGTTTGTGCACAGAGAGCAGGACAACAGATGAGGCATCGTTTGCGATGTGGTTCCACAGTCACATTGTGGCTGATCGGAGTACCCCCATCTGACCAGGTTGTTCCTACAGCGGCCCTCTTGGCTTCGCAGCCTATTTAGGGATTTCCAGGTAGGCCAAGGCAGTTTATTCCCAGCTGGGAGAGCATAATTAGTCTATTGATATTATAGTGACCCAGTAGACTCATTGTCTATATTTCTATAATTTGGTTCCCACTATTCCGTGGTTACAGGCCTCCTGTCTTTGTTAGGAACTGGGCCGTAATCCACCATGCGGGTCTAGTGTGGGTTGGTAAATATGGCAATTAAAATATTTCAAGCACTATTAAGAGAAGTCACCGACAGTTTCAATGGGCCACCATTGCTCTAGCTACAAAATAAGCCCTCTTTTCTCCAAGTGCCCATGAGAAAAGATCTGCATCGGTTGTTCCAGGCATTTAATATTGGCCAAGTACCGATAATGTTCACACCAAAACATAATGACACTGCCTGACCCAGCCATCGAACCCAAGGCCACACGCAAGACAGACCTAGCTTTCAATAACAAACCAAAAGTGATTGCGAAACTAATAAATCAATAGAGAAAGGCATACAGTGCGTAACGGTGTAACTTTTAATTTTCTTTACATTGATTTCATTCGATCTGGGAACGGTGTGAGAATTCCATTGTTTTGAAATGAGCAATCATGCATGATTCAGATGTCACATATTATTGCAAAGAGTAGGGTAATTATGGCTGCTTCAATGTGACTAGCGGTTGCAATTACAAGCGTAGTAACACTGAGGCAGCAGTAGCTGAGTATGAGGGAGATGTACAGCATCTGTGTTTAATTCACGGTTCGGACAGTGTTATTTTATTATGCCATCTTTCTCAGCACATGCGTGTCTCTTCTCCGCGAAATAGAGCCAATTTCACCCGGCTCCATAATTCCGAGGTGTAACCGTACCGATAACGGACCATCTTGAGCTTCTTGGCGTAACGTTGACATCGACACTCAATTTTGGCTCATATATTGAGGCAAAGGCTCAACTGGCTGACAAAAAGTTGGGGATCCTTGCGAAGGGGAGACGGTACTTCACGTCAGAACAGCTGCTTAAGTTGTATCAAGCGCAAGTTCGATCTTGCATGAAATACTGTTCTCATCTCTGGGACGGATCTGCCAAATACCAGCTTGATACACTAGAGTCGATCGAAATACGGGCCAAGAGGCTCATCGGCAATGAGGCACTGGTCGAGTCAAAGCTTCAGAGCCTGCTGAATTGCATGATCTAATTCCGCCTAGCCCGACGTACGGCGAAGCGCCATCGGTACATGGTGGACATTTCACCCATACGGACAAAAGGTTTTGGAAATACTTTCATAATGCGTACAGCTAAGGAGTGGAATTCCCTGCCGGAGTCTGTGTTTCCAGATAGCTACAACCTCGGGGTCTTTAAGAGTGATTTACTTCTAGGCAAGCGTGTTACACCGTAGACCACATCATCGCTTACCATCAGGTGAGATAGTGGTCAAGCGCGAGACAATCAATAGAAAAAAAAAGCCTTGAGTCATGAGCATCGGTCATGACTTGGAGTAGCTGGAACTAAAATGATAATGAAAGTAACATTGTCCGGTTGATGGCAATACATCAACCGGACACTGGTACATAGTCTTGAATACAACAAGCGAAATGTAGGTGCACCAGGTATATACAGTATGCACACCCGTGCCTAACACTTTGAGTATACAGCCATTATACTATGCTATTATCACGTCTTAGGTTAGTAAAAAGATTCTTAACAAATCTATTCTATTAGAAAAATAAAATAGCAGAAATATTGTTTGCCTTACAATAAAATGTCACGTTACAAATGTCAAGACATGCAACCTTGCCAAATGTTGTTGATGCAATAAAATAAAACAATATGCATATATTCATTAAAGTGCAATATGCATTATGAAATTAATTATTGACATACAATATGCACATAATTAGAATCGCAAGCTTGCAAATCATGCAAAGGCTTTAATCCTAGCAATGAGATTATCATCTCCCTGCCCTCATCCCATGTTACTTGGGATCGGCGCAAGCGCAACACGTTTTCTTCTTCTATTTTGCCCTTCTACCGTCACATAGGTATAGAGATATAGAGACAAAAATCTATAATTTCCTAATAAATTGATGTCTGAATTAATTTATGTAATTAACCAGTTAGAAATAATTCCAAGATGGCCGGACTTGCCATGAAAAGCGAAAGCAATTTATTTTAAATCTTTACATCAAAAGACACATCGGATATAAGAGGGGCAGTTCAAAAATACGATGGATGGACTGTGTCAAAGATGGCATATGATTAGAAAGGGGGGTGACTACTGGGATGACGAATAACAAAGAAGTATGAAAAAACCGGCCAAGTGCGAGTCGGACTCGCACACGAAGGGTTCCGTACCATTATCGCAAAACGAATTTTTCAAAAATTTAATTAAATAATTTTTATTTTTTGAAGAGAATATACAACTAAATATTCTGTGAATATTTCAAGTGTCTACCTGTTGCCGTTATTAATATCGAGCAAAAAACGGCAAAAATATCATGTTTGTTGTATGGGAGCCCCCCTTAAATATTTATTTTATTCTGTTTTTAGTATTTGTTGTTATAGCGGCAACAGAAATACATCATCTGTGAAAATTTCTACCACGGTTCATGAGATACAGCCTGGTGACAGACGGACAGACAGACATACACACAGACGGATCGTGGAGTCTTAGTAATAGAGTCCCGTTTTTACCCTTTGGGTACAGAACCCTAAAAAAGATTAAATTCATAATATGTAAAAAGAATAAAAAAACTTTTGTGTTTGCGATTTCAGGTTTCAGAAAGTAGTTTGAGGTTATATCGAGGCCTGGATTTGCGCAGGTAGGTACCAAAGTTGGTTGGATCTGACCTACGTTTTCTATTCCGCAAAGTCGTCATAGCTTAAGGCGCCGATTCCCTTGAGTAGCTGATTTTAAAATGAGAATCACGTGTAAACGGCTAGTCGTAATTTTTTGGAAAAAAATATTTGTTATATTAGACCATTTTCTTAATAATTTGATCTAAGAAAATTTTGAGTTTTATTCGTATAACAAAGTGTAATTAATTTGTAAAGTTATGTCTAAAACGGACAAAAACACGACAATCGCGCCAAAACCGATGGGCGTATTTTAATGAAATTGACATCATCTCAAAGACAATTTAAATATCTACATTTTGATCTGAGGCTTTTTTTTTTAAGTCATAGAATAATGAGGAAAGTATAAAAATCTACAAAATTTTAGATCGCGCGGGTGTCAAACGAGAGCGCGTTTTGTTCCCTCAAGGTCGTTGGCGTTAGTCGTCGTCTTAAAACACGATGAAAGCCTTGTAGGAGAAAGAAAATGGTTGCCAAAAGCTTTCAACACAATCTAATATCATGCATATTTTTGCAAAATTAAAACACAATATCGAATATTAAATTGATTTGGGACACAAGACACAAATCAACTGAATATGCTTTCCGCTCGATTGCGTAAAACGACAATAATGCAATACCTAGATCGTTAAAAATTTGTGTGAAATCTAACATTCACTATTTTTCAATAGAAGTGAAATTACTACTGCCTGATCAGTAATTTTCTAGTTTTTTTTTAAATATATATCAATACATTTTAATATATTTTATTTATTAAGTACACATTTTGAACATTCAAAGTATTTTGATAAATACCTGATAAATGTTTTTTCGGTGATTAATGGACCCTATTACTAAGACTCGACGATCCGTCTGTCTGTCTGTCCATCTGTCACCAGGCTGTATCTCATGAACCGTGATAGCTAGACCGTTGAAATTTTCAAAGGTGATGTATTTCTGTTGCCGCTATAAGAACAATTACTAAAAAAAGAATACAATAAATATTTAAGTGGCAAAAAAACACGTTTGTTGTATGGGAGCCCCATACAACAAACGTGTTTTTTTGCCGGTTTTTGCGATAATGGTACGAAACCCTCCGTGCGCGAGTCCGACTCGCACCTGGCCAGTTTTACTTCTTTTGCCGTTTTTTGCGATAGTGGTACAGAACCCTTCGTGCATGAGTCCGACTCGCACTTGGCCAGTTTTTTTTTGTAAGATACGTCTTTCTTAATACCGGGGGCACTCTGCCCAACCCTTTTGGGAAAACAGTCGTGATGTTATGTCTAACATTCACTGTTAGTATTTCAATAGAAGTGAAATTACTACAAGACGTTGACATCTGTGAACCGCGGCAAATTATTAGGTAACGTTTACGTAAAGGTAACTTGTTTCCTAAGCGATATTTACCAGGTAATTAGCAATATAGGTACATAAGTGTGTATTTACTCTGCGTACATCAGGAAGCCGTAGTTCTCAGCTGTCTTTGGCAGTCGTTAGGATAGTCCGACAGAACATCTTGCCAAAGGATTTTGTGTTAAGAGAAAATGGGGGCAGAGAGCTTCGACTGAATTTCCTAAGTAAAATAGTCATAATTCGATGTTTGGCTCTCGCCTCTTTCCTCCTCCAGTAATTGACCATTTCAAAAGATATTCCATAAACTGGAAAAGTAAAAGTAAGATATACACTATGCCACTATGTTTTTATTTTTTCATTTATAGTTGTCAAATTTATACACTAGGCTAGTGGTTCCCAAACTGTGCGTCGCGACTCCCCGGGGCCTAGCGGTGCTCTCTCACGGGCGTCGCGAATGAGAAAGAACAGTTGCTGAAACTATGAAATAAGTGATACGACCCTGAAGCTGCAACATACTACTCGATAAATACTAACAGGAACTATTCGATAAATACATTTTACAGTAATGTAGCCCAAGATTATACAACTCTGAGTACGTATAGGCATAGTATATACCTTTATTTGTCAGTTTATGGAATATCTTTTAAATTGGTCCAATATTGGAGGAGGAAATAGTCCAGAGCCAATCATCGAATTAAGAATATTTACTTAGGATATTCAGTCGCATGTCTGCAACTGCATTTCCTCACGGTACCCTCACGGGGTATCTTACCACTGTTAACTTAACCCCTTGGTAGGGTTGTAGAGGTCAAATCAATAACTTTATGTTTAATACTGGTATTCAGTTGGATGCTTTTATCCTGAGTGCCCAACATAGATGGAAAAAGGCTACGCAGATCATGAATAGTTAACATTTTCTTTAGGAGATATATTATCTAAAAAGCCGATAATTAAAAGCAAGAAGCTGTAGATTACAGAAAGATCGATGGCAAGATATTTTACAGATTAGAATTTTAATAAATATTGAAATATATTTAAGTGCCTGCCTATTTGTACTACCGTACTACGTACGTAATAAAAAAAAGAAGAATGTGTACTTACATTTATCATAAAATATTATCTATGAGAATACCATATTATTATAAGAAACCTGAACATTCTGACATTAATTTATTTTATGTAGGTGTACCTATAAAGAAAGAAAGAAAACATATTTATTTTATATTTTTGTTATTTATACAGTTCGTACCTAAATGTGGTCAACCTTTCCGCGTATACCTAATCGTAATATATTGGTTTTAAAATTGTATTACTGTTGACGTGATTTCTGGTTAAGTGATAGGAACAGGAAGGAATTTACTCATTATTTTATTACGTTTGGCGAGGGCTTTACGCAGGTAATACGTATTTGCAATTAGGTACTTAATTTAGTCACTTTATAATAGGCATGGATTTTAGTAGTTATTAGGAATACAATATAGTTGATACTGTGTAGGCTGCTACCATTAAATAACATTTTTAGCAAATTCGTAGAATTTGGTAAATTATCTTTATATTTTTATCTTTTTTTTTTAAACTTTGCCCCGCACTAGGAATTTCTCCCTGTATCGTGGGTGCGATTACAAACATATAAACTCACATACACAACACCCAGAGCCGGAACAACTATCTGTAGGTCATACAAATATTTGGTTTGTGCGGGAATCGAACCCGCGACACGCAGCGCAGCAGTCAATCACTCAACCACTGCGCCAACCGCGCGCCCAATTGAATTACGAGTACGTCTGTACGTTGCCTCAGAACGCCATTACAAGAATTCCGTTCTAAACAAAATCAATTAACTCCAAAATATTGAATTCTATTAGAAATATGAAAAACCCTATAAAAACTGAAGCATTTCATGGCCGTATAATCTTAAGGTTTGAACTCAATGCAAACTCAATTACTACAGTACTATAATGTTGCTAACTATTAGCAAAATAAACGAAAAACAAAATAAAACCGCAATAAGACTCATTCCTCTGATTTCTGACTCACTTTGACGTATCGGCGGACATTTTGAATATTTAATCGAAGCGTTTGAAAACTGGTTACGTCGGGTTTTTTAAAAATGTCGGTGATTTTCTGCCAACTCAGTGATACTCAACCTTGGCCCACTGAGGTCTTTTGCCTTTATTGAAAATATTTGCGAGCTTGGCATCATCATGTTGTGTGAGGCATATTATATTGTCAGTAATAGGAACGGAAGGAGGACAGGTACGGAAGGGGTGTGTTACGTGACTTAGAAAAGTGTAACACCGAATATCACGTCCCCGCAAGTTTACTAATACGAAACACTTAACAACGAATGCACGCTACCACGAAAATCTTAAAGAAGTAGCCAAAGAAGAAAAGCGTGTTGCACCGACCCCAAGTCAGCAGCAAGGGCAGGAATATGTCCTGCCCTTATCCCATGTTACTTGGGGTCGGTGATGATGATTGTACGTTGTATCTAGGTACGTATAGGATGACCAGTACATGGCAGGACGCTGTTAAGCTAGCTGTTTAGGCTAGCTCCTATACAGATTAGACTTTGAGATATTTTGTCAGCGATAACGATTATCGTAATGTCAAAGTATTTGGAATTGACCACGTAACAGTTGGCTGACGCTAGTCGATTCAGTTTATCAATCGCCGCTGATAGAATTTCAGTTTGTCCAGTCAGCCTAGTCTAAAGGGTAAATAATTCTCTACGGCCCAAGAAACTCATATTATATAGGTACCTTCAAAATTAAGAATATAAGCAGTACACAAAAATATTTGGGTATCTCTGCACGATCTGCTCACCGTAACTGAATCACGTTGATGTTATTTCTCGTTTTTTGAAGAGAGGAATCGAGAATTATAATCGTACGAACCTGCTAACTTTTTTTATTGCCAGAATCTGGTATTGGTATAAAGAGGAAGTAGTTTTATTATATTAATGACACTTTCGGATACAGCTATGTCATTATAATCTGAATGAGCATGACATTCTTTAAATCCTTATTAGTGTCTATTCGATGTCGGAATGTAGGTATGTGTGTTATACACGTGGTATCAATTGAGCATCCTTCAATAAATATTCCATAATTTCCACTACCCTCCACAGCAAGCGGGGGACATAACATAGCTAGGTCAAAAGGGCAAAAGGATGTTCACGACTGGGATATATTATGCAATCCCTATTTCCAAGCACCACCTATATTACAACCTGGAAATCTTTAAATCAATAGCGAATACGTTACTTCTTTACAAGCGTGTTCCATCGTCGACCACATCATCGCTTACCATCAAGTGAGATGGAGGTCAAACGCGAGCCTATATCAATAAGTCTTTGGGTTGTTAACATTTTTTTAATAATTATATAGACTGAATTTAGGGTACAAGTTCCTTATTATGTACCACTTATTTGACACTCCTGGTGGATTTAAAAAAAAAAATACTAGGTAAATTTTGATAAACGACTACAATTCGCCCTTCTACCTCTTCAGCAAGCAAGCATGTTTCTAATACGAACCGGTTTCCGTACCCCGCTAATTATGCAGGCATCTACTCTAAAAACTCGGTCATTGCAATATCGTTTACCACTGTCTCTGTATGTCACGGTGGTTAGGGCCACCGTTATGTCTGATGTTTGTATCACGAACTATCTACGGTAGTGATTTTGCAAAACATTAATGTTTGTGCCCAAAAGCTGGTTATCGTTACGAGCCTAACTGAGAGTGTTCTAATCATTTGATTATTTAATGTATTGGTCGCCTAATCGCATATTCTACTGCTAGTCATTGCTGCTCTTTAACATTTCGTTACCTTTTCTACGATTTTTTAATAGTAGTGTCAATGAGCCCAGAGTTGATGGCTGCAGACGAAATTGTTGCCATCGTGGGTAGAACCTAAGGCTGGAGGAAAGTGGGGTGTGGTACAAGAAAAGAGGGTCATGTCGGGTTGTGAATGGTGATGATGTCCAACGGGTGGTCAAAGGCAAAAAAGGTTTCTATAAGTCCATCCATGCATTCTTCTACCCCACCTCCTCGAACCAGCCCTTGCGTTCTGCTTCTAGGAAGTCTTTTCTCCTCTTTCTGAGCTAGTTTACAAAACCCAGCCCAGAAAGATTACCCTTCATTATATTTTAAGCTATCTACACATAATAGGCGTATAGTCAGAAATAATAAATTGTTAGTAATAATTTCGTCACTGGTAAACAATGTTTCTTTTCATTTCGGTTTATGGAGACTCGAAGTCTTTGATCAGTAATAACTTAGGAGGGTACCAATGGAAGCAATTAACTTGGAGCTTTATTACATTACCACAATTCATGATTTTATATCTCAAGTCGCTAACGCGGTTGATCACAAGCTGTTTCCGAAACCATTAGATCTGTAATAGGTACCAGGACACCAGAATTTGTAGGAAGTTGTCTGCCAGTCACGTTAAGCGACGCAAACAGGAGGCAATAAGGCTTTAAAATGATTTAGGTAGTATAACTACATACCTACTCATAATCCCCTTTACCCATAGCGGCATTATAGTGCTCAGCAATAAACAGAAACAATAACTTTCTGAGACCTAAATGGTGGTACAGGAAGCCGTTCACCAGTGTAAGTTAATGGCTTCGGTATGCTATAAGTTGCTACAAACTTTATTGATGGACTGCAAGTGCAGAACACTGCAGAATGAAGGACTGGTTTGCCGATATCGATCTTTAACATTTTGATTTCTTGTAAGCCTATCGCATTGGCACGGGTGAAGTCGGACTTTGGTTGATGATAAAGCCCATAAAATAGATCTTTTCGTTCAAATAGCTATACCTATATCTTCTTATTTGAGTGTTATGTTGTGACGAATTTTGAGTTGTCTAGATTTGTAAACATTTTTAACGGCAATTTCATTTTAGTGATTTTACCATTGTCCTCATCAGCCATCACTTCGTTAAATCTCGTATGGTCTATACTACAATATTAAGATATTTTGATTTGTAGTCATATTTCCGTTGCTAGCTTCAAGTACTGCTTTGGGCTTTGGAAATTCTAGTCAACAAACCTGAAAAAGTATCTAATACTAGCTGTCCCACGCGGCTCCGATCCCGTCAACTGGCTACCTACCTACCCTACATACATGAATGTTGCGTAACTTTAACCGCTTACGCAGCGCACGCAACGGAAGCTGTCAAAAAGGAATATTTTTCCTGTTTTTGCAACATTTTTCATTTATGCTTGGCTCCTATTTGTCGCAGCGTGATGTTATATAGCCTATAACCTCCCTCGATAAATGGACTATCCAACACAAAAATATTTTTTCAATTTCAATCAGTAGTTCCTGAAATTAGCGCGTTCAAACAAACATACAAACTCTTCAGCTTTATAATATTAAGTGTAGATTTGTTTGTATCTTCACCATTTCTACCACGTCGAATCTAGATACAAACGTTAGAGAACAAATAAAACAACATTGAATTCACTATAAACTCCGAGATTTATTTGTTCAGAACTCGTTTAGGAGTCTTTTGTGTGCGGACTGAGTCTCTTTGTGGGCACTAAACAGCTCTAGAATGGAGGCCACGTGCTGAGCCGGCAGGTCATCTAGAAAGCGCACCTAGTTCACGGTCGGGTGTTGGCTGAATTTCAAGAATGTTGGTGGTAAAAGAGGCTGTTTGGCTGTTAACATCGATAGGGATCTTTAGAGCTTTCGCTAGCTTCGAAATACAGTGGGTTTCTACGTGGTAAGTTGAGATTTTTATTCGATCGTGGATTTTGGTCAAGGATGATCGTGAAGAGATTTTTGAGTGTTTACTTCGATATAACTAATATTCGTTAAGTTCTGTCGTATGAAAGGTAAGGGTCCGTTTTACAGGTCCATTTTATCGTAAGCGTTATTATTCTGCGCTGACGTATGTAATTGTATGAGCGACTTCACACACATGACAGTATTCCAGATCTCGTAAAAAACACCGATGCCGCAACACACACAACAGTATTCAAATATTGATCCGTTTTATTGGATCGAAACCATCGCGGGGCGTGTCATACCTACAGTAGCGACGGATCCGAGAAACGGTACTGTAAATGCGCTGTGAACATCACCTCCAGTAGCGACGGATTCGTTAAAACGATCCTGGAAATACGGATGTTCTGTGAAAACGAGCCCTAAAGGTCTCCTTTTGTGATCTGATGAAAATATTCACTTTTATCAGACAGATGCTGTGAAAACAGATTACACGGTTCGTGTTAGAACAATCTTTTATCATCAATTTGCTCTTGTGCTATTCAACAGCATCGGAAAAGTTATATATAGGGAACGGCAGAAAAATCATATTGTCTAGTTTTCTTGGCGTTGTTTTCTCTATATAAGTTCACTATCCGTCCGGAACTCTCCGGAAATGAACTCAGGAAATGTAAATGCACATTGATAGTTTTTCTTCACAATCGTAGTGAGTATCTAACAAAGATCATGTCTTCGTCGATTAGTTCTGTGTTGAGCACATCAAATCAGCTTTTTTTTACCTATCTATCAGCTTTCGAATGACCACGTGGAACTAAAACCCGCCAACTGAAGAAAGTACGTCATGCTAGTTAGAAGGGTATATTGTTTGTTTTACCAAGTATTTAGAATTGCTTTGGTGTTTCCTATCTAATATTGTTAGACTATCTAAGTTGAATGGGTTTGTCACCATCTATCTGTCTATCTACAGGTACTATGTCAGTTGCATTGCTGTGAAAAGAAAATGTTGAATGAAAGGTTTATTACTGCCAGTGAAATTATTGGCAGATAGACACAATGGGACAATTTACTGGCCATTGACAACACATTCGGCAAGCATCGGCTTTGTTTCGGCATGTTTGGTAACGTATCAGCAAACCCTTTATTTGGTTTTGGTATATAATAGGATAGACTTAATGTATTCATTTTTCGCGTTTTTAATCAACTGATGTATTGTCTTGTGTATGATCATATCTGACCTCATAATCCATGTATTGTAACAGAATCCTCCATTGATTTATCTCGTCTCTTCCCATCATAATTCTCTGACAATACCTAGATACAACATACTCTCTGCCTATATCTGTTCAGAACTCGTTTATCAGTATCAGGCACGTCGAATCGCCATTGTTACCGGCTTTCCAATGGGACCACGTGCGACCAGCATAGGTCCCCACTGAAGAAAGTAATTTATGTCCGTTTTCACTTGGTTAGTTGGTTTAGTGAGCTGAATTTCAAGCAGCTTTGAGAGGTTGAGTCAGCATCTTATATGGACGAGATTTGGTGCAGATTGTTGTGGTTATAAAGCTTGCTGTTCAGTTGGATTTGAGTTGGCGTAGATGATGATTTTTCTGGACATAACACAAGTTTGATGATATTTTAAAATTGGCTCCATCTATAGGGTTTCTGATTGGATAATGGGATTGAAGAATTCTAGTGCGGACTTCGCTGTCAAAATCAAATAAATAGGATTGTATGACAATCCTATCCAACTCCAGACTCCTTCTTCGAGTTTCGAGTTTTATTTCACAATCACCTTTCTTTGCTAACACAAAAAATCTACACTTTATGTCAGATTTCCGTATAACAATGCAATAAGACCCGCGTTCCCACATCTTGCAAGAGACCATTGCACCCGCAGGACTAATATTTACGTCATCAAAATAGATATTCGTAATTTCGTATTCGACGAAGCTATAAGTTCTAAGTACAGTCAAAACCACAAACAGAGTACGAAAATAGTAATATTCCATATTTAGAGCTAGGGTTGCTATTCGTCCGGGTGAAGTTTGACGAAATTGAGGCTTTTCGGATGCGTGTCCGGCTGAATTAGGCTGTGTAGGACCGGGCCGATATTTTTTGAAGTATTTTAACTTTTATCTTTTTCCGTACCGGAAAACCTAAAATGCCTTTGCGTAGGTACAATAATGTTTATGATTTTGAGACTTTGTCATAAAACCCTTGCGAAAGTGTATCCGTCTGGTTGTCACGTTTTCGCGTCTAAAGCAATGAACTGATTTTGATAAAACTTGGCATACGGGTAGACTATGACCTGTATTAGGACATAGGATAGTTTTTATCACGAAATAACGTTGTCTTGAGGCAAATTCCGACTTTTATGCGAATGAAGCCGCGGTTAAACTTAGTCCTTAATAAATTAAGGTTTACGGCCTTGTTACCCAAAATCAATTCGGTCTTCCAGTTTTAGGAACTGACAACCCTATTTAAATCAAACCACTGGCCCAGATGTTTACGATGCTTTAGCACCGTCTGCTTTGAGACAAGCCCTTGCTAAGGTAGCTACAAACGAGGTTTAGCATTTTAGCCAATCAGCATAATTTTAAACCTGTTCTTGGAGTTTATGTCTTGGTATGTTAAGGATAAGTAGTTAAGTTAGTTAATTGACCTACTGGATAAAATCTCATTCAATAATAAGGGTATAAGGCGGTGATGGTAGGATTTACAAATTATTTTGGAATGGAGTTACTTGTGAAGGTTTTCAATGACTGTAAAGGCTACAGTCAGGTGATACGTGACAATATAGCAATGTGAGTTATCGCATTGTCGCTTTGAGCCCGTCTGTGAGAGCTTTTACAGTCATTATTGAGGTTTCAAGTTAGATGTGGTGGGTATCCTCTGGCTGTCGTATTACCAGATCGAGAAAATCCAAAACCAAATCTGGTCAGTTTGACCCCATTTTGGAGGTCTGAGTGTAACAGGTGGGCTAGCGGCCCGAAAAGGCTTGACTTGACTTATAAAGTAAGCAGTAAAAGCAGCAATAGAAAAAGCTGCCTTCATCTTTGTTATTGAGTTACTTAGATTTATAGTTCTACCTTCAGAAGAGACTATTGACCGTTTACTTTACCCAACAAATTTACATGATAATAAAGCCGATAATTGCAAAGAAAACCTGAACGGTACTTCACAATACTGACATGAATAAATTAGGTAATAATTTTAGGTGTTTTCTCTCACAGACGGATAAACGTGCGTGACAAACCGGTGGAGAATGGCAAATGGGGACCTTTGCAACAAGGTCGCGCCTTGCTTAACTCTCGAAGTCTGCTTGTTTATGAATCATAGGTAAGAAATATTGACCTTAATATCCTGGTCAAAAGTAGGCAAAACTTTTTTGAAAAACGAATAAGAATAACTGATTGACTGTGCCCAATTTACAAACTAAAAAAAAATCAAATGTCGGATTTGTGGTTCCAAATTCAAACTTCGAATTGCTATTACCGCATAATAAAGAAACAGAGTAATATGATTATAAGATCAAGAAATGTCGTAATAATGACGGCAGAATATTTTGCAATAACAAAAATGTACCTCGTGTTAGCTACTTACTATAAAAGTACACAAGTTCTCTTACCGTAAATAAGGTCAGTCAAAAATCACACGCGTTGCATCCTGTACTTTTTATTCACAAAAACGGGCTCCGTACTAGGTGTGTTCGATTTGATACAAAACCAGTGGTTCACAGCACAACAATACCGTTATTTCAACAGCTTGACATCACAGAAAACGGTTAAAGGTACCACAGCATCACACTAAACAACACTTTAGGAAGTAACACGGACCTACATAATTACACTTTAAGTAATTTTGTATTATACACTCTCGATCTAACTTATAAAATTAAAGTCAAATTCTTTGTGTAACCCGCCACCGTGGAATTTAGCTCGACAACTGACAACTTGTGTTTACGTTACGTTCCATTGACACGATTCTAGCTGTCCCTTTCTAACGTAAAACGTCATTGAATGTATGAAAGAGATGAACGATGTTAACCGTAATGTAATTATTTTACGCGACCGTAGCGCATCTGGTGGTCGAAAAGAGTAATAATAAGGGTGAAGGCTTTCTGTTTATTGATTATCTGCTTGATACATCAGTTAGCCGATAGATGGCGTTATTTAGTGACAACTTTGTTTTTGATACAAACATTTGTCAACAGAAGGCGCCAGGGTCTTCCTTCCTCGAAGGCTTTAACGCCCGAATTAAGAAAACTTCCCCTTGGAATTCTAGGTAACGGCCATGTCTTTAATCCATGTAAAAAACTGGCAAAAGTATAACTAAGGGAAACAGATCATTCAGAGTTTTCGTCATCGACAAGAAGTTCCCAGGTCGTTAATCATTGTTAATATGGCTTCAGTAATATCTTCATTAACAGTATAAGTAGACAATATTGCGTGACTAATCTGATCAATTAATTTGCCAACCAGTGACACTTACTGACATCAATGTCTGAGCATTGAAAAAAGTGCGAAAATTTTTTTTTACCGGTTTCTATCAGGAAATCCTTAGTCCGCAACACGAAATTTTTAATTGTATCCTGTTTTCTTTACCAAAAAAAAATAGCTAAACAGTACTAAGTGACCTGTCTTGTAATTTTCTTACCCAGAGCCATATTTAGGGCGCATTGTCTCTTAAGGGTTTTTCTTCCTCCTCCACTGTTGTTTTCTGATTCATTTCGCCGAAGACAGTACATAGTTAAATCATTTCTCTGGGACTCGTCAAGCTCTGACTCTGCTCTTTTCTGGTGGGGTCCACTGTTAATTCGGGGCTTCGGGCTGGAGTTTTTGGAAATAGAACGGCGGGTTTGTCCCAAAAAATTGTTCCTGCAAAGTAAAGGGAATCTTAAGGATCTGGTCCGGTTGAACTACACACTCATCCCTATTTAAAGGTCTTGGTAAAATAGTCGCGAATGTCTCAACCTCTGCATGTCCCTCAGTGTAATACAAGCGTAATGTTAACGTGCGTTCATAGCGAAAACTGCAATCTAGAATGACCATAATCCATCAGCTGTAAGGTTTGCAACAGCTGTTACAGTCAGTTGCGCAAACGCATCATTTCACTCTCTATCGACATGAATGGAGACAACAATATGAGAAGGTACTGTCTAGTGACGTCACGTCACTTTGAGTTATTCTTCGAGTAGGATAAGAACTAGCTCTTGTACCACAATACACTCGTCTTGTAATTTATCAAAATCAGTTTTTCAAGTGTGGTTACCTATTCGATTTGCAGGCTGAAATTTAAATATATTCAGTACCTAGTCAAAATTATGATGATTCCTGATAAAAACTTAGCTGCAAGCCTCGTTCATGGCTGGTATGCATATGGTAGGCATGGCATGGTATAACTTTTAGTCAGTCCAAAACAACAGAGGGATATCACTACTGGACTGCCATTCGCACTTGATGCCATCCCTACCAGGCGTTTTGCCATCCTGTAGGTACCAAGAGAAGTATCTTCTGGGCTCATTCATTTCATGGTAGACCTTATAAATCACTTCCCATCAGACAAGAATCCGTGATCAATGTGAAGTAAGAAAGTCCCTATCAAAAAGGAAATCGTAGGTGAGGTTCAGGGAATTTGTGAACATCTAGCACTTAAGGCCTTCTTTGTAATGTCTTCTTCAAAAATAAGAAGACATTACATAGAGGTTACATAGTGTTTCCTATTAAGGTTGCCCTAGCCGGCATGAACTATTTTGTGCGCGGGGTTAAAATGCATGGTATCTCATCCGACGAGATAAATGCTGTGATGTAGTAAGAAGCTAGTTCGCGTACGAATACACACTTTTGCAAATTCGCAGCGAAATGGATGATGATTTAGGACGAAAATGGCCGCGCGAAATTTTATAAACAGACCTTTGGGTGTATGAATATCATGAAAAAACTACTTAATGTATCTATTCAAAATAAAATTATTTGCATTGTTCAATTATTAATCTATCCTTATATGGTGACTGTTTTGTAATTTTCCTTCTTCATAAGGTATTTATTTGCGCCCAAAGATGCGTTAAAATTAGTGTTGAAATATGGAACTTTCGAAGACCATACTTTCAAATTTATATTATTTTTACATTTTTGTTTACATTCAGGGCTAGATAATGATGAGACAAATTGATATAATTTTTTATTTTGAACGTACACCTTCAAACAGTGGAGTAATCGCCAGACTACGTTTGTATGGAAGAATTATCGACTAGGGCTACCTTAAGAACAATCTGACCTGGGTTGTTGGGTCGGGCAGTTCTTGCGCCATTGGGAGTAATATATTATTGGTTAAATATTGTATTGTTTAAGAATGAACGGAATAAAGATTTTATTTACTTAATTGAAAGGAAGGAATGTAAGGAAGTAAAGTTATCAGAATAAACAGACGTACACAATAGACTTATCAACATAACAGTGCAGTAGTATCTATCGACTGCAACCGTTCGCGGCGCACGCGCAAATCATTTCACTCTCTATACACAGTGATCGACAACATTTGCATTGGTATTGAAACTTTTATTATAGTCTAAAAATATTGGAGTTAATAAATTTAGGCAATATATATTTTCTAATAAACGATTTATATAGGTAGTCTAAAGAAATGATAGATGGGCTGTGTGAGGAGTGATATGGAAGAAAAGGGAGTGATAGTGTGACGGTGTAAGAAGACAACGTGTTGCGTGACCCCAAGTAAAGTGGAGTTGGGAGAAGGGCAGAAAGATGACGATGATGATTTATGTAGTCTTTAAACACCTTAATTTTTTAATGCTGTACAGGTTTTGTAAGTTTTTTTTTCACTTTTCTACCTGCATCATACCTGGCGCAATCATACTCTTTTATTTCTTTACCTAAACGACCCAATAAATTCTTCTTTCAGTTTTTGTAATACTCGTAAATTATAGTGAGCTCTGAGGATAATGTTAGACAGTTTGCAACCAGTGGTGTTTTAGGTTTCAATTTCACTAAATACTGACGACATGAATTATGTTTACCGCCTTTCACCAAAGAAAACCCAATTTCCATAATTTCCACGCACAATCTATTTACATACTTTTTCAACCACCAATAAATCAGCGCGTGTCACTTTTCATTTCCTTCCTACATAATTAGGTACCCCTACAAAATGTTGTCAACTCCCCCTCTTCATAGTGGGGGTCTAGGCGCCAGCAACACCACGGAAAAAAGTAAAAACACTATCGTTAGTCATTAATATAGTCGCAAGCGCACCGCGCACTTTTTTCCGACCATTTCTAATTTCGACACCGTCGCAAGCGCACGTGTCAAAAAAAACTTTTTCAAATTTCAAACATCGAACGGCTGACTTTTACCGCATTTTTATTGGCAGTTACAATGATTAATAGTGATGTTTATGAATCGTTAAATATCGATACGTATCGTCGCGCGTAACATCAGCGCAATTTGTGCGTGCTGGAAGAATGAATTGATTGTTATCGTGTAAATTAATGACTATGACGCGTGTTAGCTGTTTTGTGTTAATTGTAGTTTTGTTGGCGATTTTTATGGACAGTTGTGATGGCTACAGCCCTAGAGGTAAGAAGAAAAAAAAATATTTTTAACTTAAAAAATTGTGTGTGAATTTTCAGGATGCAACCAATACCATATGCATAACCATATAGTCGATTATTTTTTCCCAAATATACTCGGTCTTAAACAAAACCGAAAGTTTCAAATCTGTTGTAAATATAAATAAACCATTTCCCATTCTAAATCCTACCAATTAATCAATTAGGTCTCAAAAACTAATGGATTCAATTAATTGCCATGACTTGGCGAATCCTCGTGAAAGGAAAAAAGTTTCAGATTTTGTAACAACTTAACTGCCATCGGCACTTACAGTAATTGATGATAAATGATCTATGACTTGATGTGAATCTTATCTCTGCAGATCAAAATTTGAGCTATTCAGTAGCAATTAACTATTTATCGATAGTTGCATTTGATAAATCACCAGCATTATCTATGTCTATGTAGTCTTTACTTTGTTCAGCCCTGAAATTGCTTTTGTAATTTCACTTTCGTTATCTTACAACTTTCCTTCTTATTCTTTCTCTATTTCTTATGTTTTAACTTTGTTATATTTTATATTGATTTGTATATCTCTATCTGTCGATTTTCATCATAATTATGCAGCTGAAAATTGTCCAGTGGTAGACAAGAAAAACGTGTTACGGCAAATTTTCGCTACAGCAAATTTCTCTATCTTATTAGATCTGAGAGGTGATTGAATGATACCTTTTGAAGGTATCATTCAAATTCTGGGACACTTTTCTGCTGTTATCCAAATGTATATACATAGGAGTCGACGCAGCATACTTCTTTTATACATCTCAAGAATATCTCTATTTGCTCTCGTTTTTCAAGTCATTATCATCTTTCAAACAATCTATCCAACGTTTCGTTGGTCTTCTTTTACTCCTATAACATCCAAGTTAATACTCAAAACATTCAACACGACATTTGGATCTTCAGAGGTGCCAAAAAATTTTACTTCTTTATCATTTATCACTTTTTTTTACTTAACTTCTTTCATCACCTCGCAACTGTTAATCTATCTAAAATACTACTCAGTTATAAGTTCAGATTAAAATATTAACCAATTATTTACATATTCACTCTCATTTTCTCTGCCTCTAGCAGCGGTGGCCACAACTCAAACCGCATTTAGTATTAAAGCTTGACTAAGGTACGCGACAGCCTACCTAGGCAAAGAAAGGTCGCTAGCCTTTGTGTAACAATGCTTTACTGCCAACTTACTGCAAATTACAATTAGTTAGTGACAAGCTGGGTGATAAATCGGAATTATCTTTGATAGTTATGTTTGACATAATTCAGAATATGGGTTGTTTTAAGCAAGAACGGAAAGCTTGCAGTTTGTTGACAAGAACAAGGTTGTTAAAGGCCGAATGTTTGTTTGTTTATACTTTTATTATTTGCTTCAGCATTTTGTTTTTATCCATATCCTAGGTAAAGCTTTTCGGAAGAATTTTTATCCCCCTTTTTGATCCGAAAACACTGGCATGTTTAGGATCATAATTCGTTGTTCAACTATTACAAACTAAGTAGACGATGTCAAGAATATTAATTATAACCTGGCAGTTCATTTTAACGTAAGTACATTATAATTAATATCCGTGATGCTAGGCAACTGAGCTTATCCCAGTTGTAAACGAACCTTTGGCCTTATTTGTTCTATCTCCTGCTTGATATGGAAGGAAGTGGAAATTTGTATTTTTTCCTACGCGTCCGTTATTCTTTTCTGATTAATTTTGTTGCGGGATCCAAGACAGTTAAATTCATTCGCCGGCACTTGGTCGAGCTTAATTGCCTCGGCGCTTTTCTAGTGGTCGCCACTGTTGATTCTGGCTTTCTGGAGTTGCAGTGGTTTGGGAATAGTGCGTTATGATTGTCCCAAAGTACATTATAAATATAGAAATAGTGATGGCAGGAACATACGGCACCAAATAACATTAAACTTCCGTTGACTTCATAATTGATTTCAATTAAATAAACATTTACATCAAATTTCTGTATGCAAAGAAATAGTTTTGTTCAATATGCGATAATAATTATCAACAAACACTTAAGCCATCGGCATTTATCACTCATAAATTCTTCGCCGACAACAAAATTAAAAGTTACGACAAGCTTAACATCACATACACCAATAATAAAACTCATAATAACAATCAATCCAACATCGCAATAGGAAACTGTTTTATTACACAAATCTTAGATTTCACTTTTCCATCTTAATATTTATATCGGGTAGTTTCCAACGCAAACGACCGGGTTTCCCTTTAATGCTTGCAGACAATATCTTGTCTGTTTTATAATAAACGGTTCGATCTGTTAGCTAAACTGCCTTAGTCAGTGATGCGTGAAAAAAATTGTTGTTAGAATTAGTGTTAAGACAAAATTGTAGTGACTAAACGAGTATGTTAACTTGGTCATTATAATGCTTCACGCGATTACGTTACAGTAAGTCATAAGGTGCATTTTAAAGAGAAATACGCTATATAAATCCTATTGCGAAAATCAAACGTGAAACTATTAACTTAGCAGGATTGAATAATGTCAGAAGGAGAACTCAAAACTATAGCAATATTTGAGCAGACACACACAGTACAGCTCCTCCAGAAACTTAAATAATTGCCCCAATAACAGCGATATACAACATAAAATTGAGTTAATGACCACCATATTATTATTTTTTGGATAGGCTCGCGCTTGACCACAATCTCACCTGATGGTATGCGATGATGTGGTCGACGGTGTAGCACGCTTGCCTAGAAGTAACCTATTCACTCTTGACTTAAATACCCCGAGGTTGTAGATATCGGGAAACAGACTCCGACAGGGAATTCCACTCCTTAGCTGTACGCATAATGAAGGTCTACTTATCTACGTAAACATTTCAAAGGAATCTGTTAAAACACCATTCCTGTATCCAGCAATTTATTTTCTATATGTCCCAAATCCGGGAACTTAAGTTTCTAGTAAGTAAATTGGATTGATAGAAGAAACTCCTTCACTTACACAAAATCAATTTCCGACTGATTGAAAGACGTCAATTTCCAATAAGATTCAATTTTAGACTTTCATGTGTTTCCTTTGTTGTGCATCAATTTATTTTTGCCAATATAACCAGCCATTGTGATGAAGCCTCAAATTGTATTCATCGTCGAACCTAAAAAAGTTACAAAATGTGTAGATACCTTTTATTTACAAGATAAGTGTTGTAGTGATTTGTGTTACAATGACATATTTAGCAGTCTAATGTATCTAAGTATTGGGTTTAACAGCATGAGTAGAGCCATAATCTAGCCTAACAGCAGTTACATCATTTATTAAGCCAGTCATAACAGTACTGTAATAACTTTAAACCCAACAATAACAACATTATTGATACCAATAAAACTTAATTTCAAAACGTGAACTACCTGTCAAATATTGACAATTCAGTCTCAGCTCACAAAAGATCATCGATTGATAAAAAAGTTGGGAGTCTCGACAAAAAACATTATTGATTGTGGTTGGTATTGTTGGAGCGGAATTACCAAATTCATTGTCACTGTTACATTTGTTACGAAACTTCTGCGAGGAAAGCGCTGGAGCAAAAACATCGGACCTGCGCCAAAATTGGGGTCTGTGACGTCACAAACGATCAATTTCTCGATTAGTATCGTTCCACTTCTTACAGATTGACTCGAGCCGATTCGTGTTCGATACAAATTATTTTATAGTTTTGATTTGATTTTAGAAACTACTGACATTACGGAAATGCGCGGTTGCTGTAATTAAAATTTTTACCGCCATCGCTATTTGGGTCTCGATTATTTTTATAGTTTTGCTCCTTCTGGCTTGCAGTGTGACCTGTAACTTTACTATCGACGTCTTGTATATCGACAGCTCATATTTTGTTTATATTATTTTTTACATATTCTATATTATATAGATGATCATTATCAATTCTGTAGATCCTACTTGTGTTACATAGATAATTATCCTCCTACTTCATTTTACCTTTATTGCATACCGATTGAAACAATCATTACGTATTATAGTTAATCGACTACCTCTATAGAGTATCTTTGCCTATAAATGAATAATATGATTACAAACATATAATCTTAAGTAGCCCCATGAGTATATATTATAATATGCCTCGTAACATGCTTAATATTCTAGTCAAAGTTAGCACTCATATAACTCCTTAGTCACAACTTACGACACATAGAAAGTACAAATATACTGCATATTTACTGTTGATGAAGTTTTGAATGGTTTTATTACTTGTAATACACTAAATAACAAATCAATAAATTAATTAATTGTGATAGTAGTAGATTCAAACAGATTTAATGATGTCAGTAAGTACTGAAATAGTTGAATTCTCTGTAGAATTAGATTCACTTTCACGTGCTAATGTTAACGTTCTGCGCAGAAAACACAGTGTTACTGTCAGTGACAAATAGTTGGCTAGCTTACAGCCTTGTTGCTCTTATAGCCAAGACTTCAATAAATAGTCAAAACTTGGCAAAAGAAAGGATCTGTCAGAAACTTAAAATAAAGGCATCGTATGCTAAACGTATTGAGATTTACGTAGGAAACAACATTCATGCATATTGTTTTTCTTGTCCATCAGGTTAATTCTGGCCAAACAACCACGGCATGATTAAGAAAAGATTGATGTTTTAGCAGAAGTTAGAAATGAGATTGAAAAGTGAATATTAGTCACCTGAACACAGAAATAATAGTAAAGAGGGAGGAGATAACTTATAGAAAAAAACTATACATCTTACTAATATTATAAATGTGAATGTTTGCATGGATGTGTGAGTGGATGAATGTTTGTTACTCAATCATGCTAGGACTGCTGAACGGAACTGAATGATATTCGGCACAGAGATAGATTATATTCTGGCATAGCACATAGGCTACTTTTCATCCCGGTATAATGTGATAAGAAAACGCTTCTCACGCGGGCGAAGACGCTGGCAGAAGCTAGTATATATGACTAAAAGTGAAATTATATTGGATTAGTAAAACAATGTAAAACTGACAAAAACAAAAGTGTTTAAGTAGTTATTTACAGGTAAAATAATAGTAGATTGGCAAAAAAGGCAACCTAAGTTGTTAGGTAAGATAAAAACAAAAGTTAAATCAGAAAATTAGTCGAAATTACAAAGGAAAGTAGGTAAAAGTCGTAAGTAGCCATTGGAAATAAATAAACCTAATTCGATTTGACACGGAAACTCTATTACAGTGGTTACGTAATTTTTGCAACTGCTATAAACTTGAAATGATGCTGGCTAATGAAGCCTGGTGGCCTACCCCCATCTTTTACAAAACAACCTCAATTTGAGTGCACTTTCTTTCGAGCTCTTATTGAGAACTCTCATTATCGTACCCTCACCTTAGTTAAACGATATCAATTTAATGCCGGGTAGTGTTGGGAAAGAACGAATGATTTGAAATATTTATCTATGAACCGATATAGGATTGCTTTCGAAGAAAAAAAAGGTTTTTAGGATGTCGTTTTTGCTATCACTAAAATTTAAAATAAAAATTATCATGAGATGTTTATTTCATATAAAATCCAAATAGAATTATATACTATACTATACATTTATGTCAAACATTTAAACTATTATTTTCTTAAGTGTATTTTACAACAATATAATAAGATTAAAGACAAAAAAGTAATATTAAAATCAAAACCAATAGCCGACATTATAAAGCATCTCAAAAGCCTGAGTCTGATATAATTTATTACCTGTGGCTTGACTTTCCACATTATTATGTAAACAAATTAAAGAGGTTGCACTCGTAACTAAATTTAAACGTTTTTACGTTGTAAGCTTGTATTTTTAAATATGTCGGATTATTTATAACCTGACATCTTGGTCATATGAGCTCTGTTTACTAGCACAGAGTACATTTCAATTGTTTACTAGCGTGCTTTGTTATTTTCGTTGTTTTAAAGTAATTTACAATAAATTTGTTGTGTGGTTGTTGTGAGTTGTGTGACAAAAGGATTGCCTTGTATTCTATGAATAAAGAGACGCTTACAAATATCTACAAATATGTAATCGTGACCTAAAGATTGTTATCCAAAACTGCCGCTATCACAAGGTTATCACGAATTACTGTCTTCAAAACTCTCCGTGGTGAGAAAGAGGAGTAGCCTAGACGAATTGGACGATATGGATTTTGGAGCAAAGTCAATGTTTTGTTTTTTAAATAATGATTTGCCTACAATTTTATTTTGATCCTGTAAATACTTAATGATTTGTTGCCCAACTTCAAGAGAGCGGCACCTACAAATAATGAAGTAGCTGTAATTGGAAATAAGTTAATCGCAACCGGAAAAGCTTGACAGAGATGATATAGTCCTCTGGCGTGAAGAATAATTTAAGAACATTGTGCTTCTTTCAGCTCTCATTTTGGCTGAACTGAGGAAAAATTATTATACATATACAAATGAAACTTGGCTTAAAGAAGGTTATCTATATTCCTATTCTCAATAGTTTGGTTATTTTGTAGAAAATAAAACAATATACTTACCTACTCATTATTTACTCCAGTTTTTGGTTAATAACTAACACAATATTATAATTTTGTTATAGGATACACTATTATCAAAGTATGGAAGGACCAAACCATAATTATGTTCTGTTAAACACCCCATTGTAATTACTTATCCACAGGATTAATAAATCTGCTATTACTGCATATTGGTAAGTTTTTATTAATATTATTATGCAATTCTAATTGCAAAAACTTACTTTAACCCCTTGAGTGCTAATTAGCAGACACAATAGAGAAACAAGTGCCTTTTAGCAAAGAAATCAACAAGACAATCACCATAATATTGGATGTAATAGTTTACATCTTGTAGGTACCATCGGTCTGGGGTTTCTTCTTCAGGGTGCCAACTGAAAAATAGTGCTGGGTGTCCGACGAACAGCAAATGCTGAGTTGGTAACCCTTTCAGTGAGGCCATGTTTAGTGCAATTTGTCTCTGTATTTCATTACTGTAATTTACTCTGTTGCTAGTGGATTTTGACTGTCAAATAAATGTATTTCTATTATATTCTTGTTTATCAGCTAGCACCTGCCTACTCTACAAATCTCAGAACTCATATTTTATTATTTGTCTACAGGATCAGATACTGGCTTTTTGAATGGCAGTGAGTTGAAGGAAAGAAGCCATCTTCTTCACCATTCACCATTGATGTATCAATCAGAAATGGAATCCTTTAAATATGAAAAATGGTTCACCGTTCACCACAATTTTGCCATATGTTGCATGTTCTATCTTCCTTTGAGTGTAAGAAAACAATGATAAGACGTGTCCAGCATGGAGCTCGTTGATATATGTTAGTTTAACTATGATTTGTTCGGTTGGTGTGTAGCCTTAGGGGCACTATGGCACGAGGACTTAAAAAAAATATTGTTTGTTTTTATGTGTTTTTTTTTGTTGGAAATTTTCCAATTTTATTGCAGTTTCGGGTTAACCTTAACCATAAAAACCATTTAGGTTCTGAGAAGCATAGCCCTACGATGCATTGTTGCCGAATTATGGGCCACCGAATATTATTATTTATATATCCGAATATCTCGAAAACGGTGTGTCCTAGGCAAAAAATAACTAAAATTTAGCTTCCCCTGTGGTACACCAATGCTAGCAGCATCCCAACGTGAACACTATAGTTACTACCATTTTGGAAATATAGACCTTTTTATACAAAATACAATAAAATTCGGCGGCCCATAATTCGGTAACGGTGCGTCATAGGACCATGTGTCTCAGAGCTTAAATGGCTTCTATGGACAAGGAATAAGCTGGCGAAAAAAAAAATGGCTGAATTGTGTTAAATAAAAATCTTCGAAAATTTTACTAAGTCCACTGCCCCTATACTATACATACTACGCAAGGTCAAGGATCGACACAAAATTTCCCAAGTATTTTTTTTTTTCAAATTTTCTCTGGTTTTCTTACATCAATCATCTCATGGTTATCGACTAGAGAAACAATTACTTTCCTGAAAAGATTTTCATCCGAGCTACCATTTTGAAAATATAATGCGTTTTATGCAAAATAAAATAAAATTCAGAGGCCCATAATTCGGAAACGGTGCGTCGTAGGGCTATGCTTCTCAGAACCTTAATGAGTGTTATGGTCAAGTTCAACCCGGTACTGCAATAAATTTGGGAAATATCCGAAAAAAATAAACATTTCATGAAAACTCACTAAGTCCTAAAAACTTTTTAACCAAAAATTTTTTTTGGTTTTCTTTGCTGCTCATAGTGCCCCTAAGCGTATACTCCAACTCCTAAAACTCCGCCCCTAAGATGACCCACTGACCCCTTGTTCCCTTAATCAGTAATGCATTTTCTATTCAATGTAGACCTACCTAATAAATAATTGTGTTTAAAAACAGTGTTATGTTTTATTTTATTGAAGTATTTGTAGTTTTTGATGTAATAAGACAACATTGTGTTTTAAAAGGTGTGCTTAGATGGTTTGGTCATGTTTACAAGATTTGTTTATATAATAAAACTTCATGCGACATACAGGACCATAGGTGGACTTAATGCCCAATGCCCAATGACATTCTCTACCATTTAACCAAAGGTGGTGGAGACTGTGATGTGGGGTGTCTTTGGTACCTGTTATTTTCCGTTTTTCGACACCGACTTCGGAAAAGTAAGCCCAAACACAACCAGGATACATTGTTTAATTACTGAGTTCCAGTTCTTACTTTCTAGCTTCATCATCAGATCCGTTTCTATGGTACCATTTTTATCAGTACCATTTATTTCTAGGTATTTGCTTCATCATAGTCGGTTAACTTTTCAATATATTATCTTATACCCGTAACACACTTAGCATTTCTCTTCACCAAATGGTACTTTTGATTGCAAATGAATGCATTATTTATGAAAATACCTAAATCGCTATATGTATGCCTATAATATTTGAGGAGTTCCCTCGATTTCTCCTAGATCCCATCATCAGATCCTGACCTGACGACGATGGGACCACCTGGAAGTACGCCCTTTTAAACCAAAGAAGAATTTTTGATATCGACCCAGGCGTCTTTGAGTAATCGGGTAACAAATATAAAAAAACCGGCTAAGTGCGAGTCAGACTCGCGCACTAAGGGTTCCGTACCATTATCGCAAAAATCACGTTTGTTGTATGGGAGCCCCACCTAAATATTTATTTTATTCTGTTTTTAGTATTTGTTTTCATAGCGGCAACAGATATACATCATCTGTGAAAATTTCAACTGTCTAGCTATCGCGGTTCATGAGATACAGCCTGGTGACAGACAGACAGACGGACCGCGGAGTCTCAGTAATAGGGTCCCGTTTTTGCCCTTTGGGTACGGAACCCTAAAAAGGATTCCGACAAATTGAGAACCTCCTCCTTTTTTGAAGTCGGTTAAAAATGTGTACACAAATCTATACTTCTATACTAATACTAGCTGACCCGGCAAACTTTGTTTTGCCATAAAAACACCTAATATGCATCTACCCTACCTACCCTACCCTACCCTACCTACCCTACCCTACCCTACCTACCCTACCCTACCTACCCTACCGTACCCTACCTACCCTACTTACCCTACCTACCCTACCCTACCTACCCTACCTACCCTACCCTAATTTTCCTTTTTTTTTTTTTTTTTGTAAATCTAAACCATTCTCGAATCTCCACGAACACACACAAAAAATTTCATCAAAATCGGTCCAGTC
The DNA here is from genome assembly GCA_945859665.1 of Anorthoa munda. Lineage (NCBI taxonomy): Eukaryota > Metazoa > Arthropoda > Insecta > Lepidoptera > Noctuidae > Anorthoa > Anorthoa munda. Next base: position 2,821,144 of record OX243901.1, on the reverse strand, counting down.
GTTTAGGAGGAGTTCAGTCACATACACACGCACACAAGAAATATATATATTAAGATTATAAAGAGGTAAAGTTTGTGAGGTTGTAGGGAGTAATCTCTGGATCTACTAAACCGATTTTGAAAATGATTTCACCAGTATAAATTTTCTTTATTTCTGAGTGGCATAGGCTATAATTTATATTCAATAAAATTAGAAATCCTTATGTAAATTTCAATAATGTAACCCAAAGTAGCAAAATTTTGCCTATAAAATTCATTCTTTGGCATGCGCTGAGAAAACTATTGATGATACATAAAAATGATGTACTACATGATTAAAGTTACTTATTATTACCTACAAAAAAGGCTGCCAGATAACATATCTAACTATCATAGCTAAGTCACAATAGCAGCTTTTATGTTCTAAATTTTATTAGATCGCCGGTAGAAACAAGTTGTTTACTTTCGTATAGGTACATAGTATTAATTCTTATTCAAATAAATAGTTTAACAAATTGGTAGCCAGTGCCAGTTGGCGGGAGCTAAGCCGCGGGGGTCAGCTAGTATATCTATCTAAACTAATATTATAAAGCTGAAGAGTTTGTTTGTTTGAACGCGCTAATCTCAGGAACTACTGGAATTGGAAAAATATTTTTGTGTTGGATAGTCCAGCTATCGGGGAAGGTTACAGGCTATATAACATCACGCTATGACCAATAGGAGCGGAGCATAAATGAAAAATGTTGCTAAAACGGTTTTTTTTTCCCTTTTTGTGTGCTTCTGTTGTGTGCGCTGCGTAGGTATATAGGGTAGGTTGACGGGATCGAAGCCGCGTGGGACAGCTAGTATAAGTATATAGTTAAAATAGGCATACGTATTATATAATATCGTAGTATAAATACCTATAATAAACCTACCACCTATAATACCTATATACATATGATGAATAAAAGGCGACTAAGAAAAGGTATTTACCAAGGCAGATGTGAGTGAAAACCACCCGGGAGGGGACGTCCTAGGTCATACACGGATCTAATTGGTAATGTTCTTCAGAAAGGTCAGGAGCGCTGTCCTCATTACCGGTGTGCTCTTATGACTAGATGTATGCATGTAAATGAAGCAAAAGGAGTATGTAAGGACCGTAGCAGGTGGCGTTGTAGTTTCTGCTTGCCCAAATGGGAAAAAGGCGTGAGTTTGTTTGAATATTTATAGGGTTAGTAGAATGGAGTTTGATGATAATAATAAATAATGTCCAAAACGTGGGCTATATATGTAGGTATTATATTGATTCTCCAGCTGCAAAAACATTTATTACAACACATAGATAGATAGGTACACATATACACAATATTGTTAACGCAGTCGGGTAAAAAGATGCAGATGGTTATCAGTTATTACCATTGAGATTATGTCCATGGATACCACACTTATCACACACAATGGTACTAGGCAGTCATCACAAGCACAGTAAGGATTAATACAGCAAAGCAGCCATAAGCAATAAATAACGTGAGACACTAGCACAAGCACCACAAAACACCAAATGCTAATAAAATGCATTCTTCTTCGTACGTAGTTTACAGGTTATAACCAATCATTCACATTATTATATTTCAGCTCCCTAAGCTTCACGATGGGTTTGTTGCCTTCTATCAGCTTTCTTTTCTTTCTTATTTATATCCTCGAACTGGAACAGTATTATACAATGCCGTGTCTTTAATGCAGTGCCTTTAATTACATCACAGTGTCGGTAGACACAAGCTGCCGGCGCGGCGGTAGTAGGTTGCGATGGCTCACGTAGCGTCTGCACTGCCCTCCATGATTTCATGGGTTTATTCGCCATTAATAATGCATTCGCTATCTAGAATCAAACAAGAAATTCAGTCCACATGCACTAAAATCGCATGAGATACACAAATCAATGGACAAGTTTACCTACGTAGGTAGGGAATAACATAACATGATGCCTGTACCTCTGTAGGGCTTGGTAGAGGTTATGAATTGAATAAATGCGTAAATAAATACGATTCACTTACCGGTTGTATCACGGAAGTGATATTTTTTGTATATATTTTGGAAAATGATAGTATTTCGAGCCCGCCAAAGCAACTTTTATTAACTGTCAAACAAAACCAAAATTTGTAGTAAAAACGATATCGCTAATTGTCAAAAAGCACGTTGTGGTTTGATTTTTGAATGAACTATAAGACAATCGGCATACAAACATTATCAAAGTCTAAACAAAAACAACTTCGTAGCGTTATCAAAGTGAGCTTTTTTAAACGACGTCATGGTACGAAAACGCGACATAAGGTCAAATTGATACCGCCCTAAGACCTTGTGGTCACCCCCCTGAGGTTCAATTAATTATTTATTATTGGGCCTATTGTGTCTCATTGGCAAGGCAATACCTCTCTTCCGTCTTTCCCTTTTCTCTTTTTTTTTGTTACATCTCGTCATATCAAGTGTAGTTTTAATTTTTCAGTATCTAAGGATAAGAACTTTCACTTGTAATCGTTTGATACGAGTATCACAACAAAACAATGCACAATCAGCAACAATCAACCCAATTATGCTCACGTAATTCAAGAGAGTAGTTTCGGATAAAGCATCAGAAACTGTCGAATATACCGACTTTTTACCCTCGTTTTTATGTTTTTCTAACAAGAACTTACCGTTCTTCAAAACGCATACAGTATCATTTATTTACAACCTTTATTTTGTTACTCTTTTGATTGAAGTTCAAAATAGTAACTGTGCGATTGTTTTGCTTCAAGTGTATTTCAATTACTTGGGATGATAAAATTGACCATTATATGTTGTTTTAATAGCAATAAAAGACTGTTACATGTTAAAACATAATAACCATATTAATAGCAGCCCATTAACGCTAAACATCGGCCATTGTGTGAATGCCTCATCAATATTAATGGTCGAAGATGGCTAATGGTACAATCAACCATAAACAAAAGAGGTTTCATTTTCACATGCCCTCAAAAATCTCACGCACATCCTTTCACACTTGAGTCCAATGCCAAAAAAGGTTATGAAAACAATCGATAGTTAGAATATCGATTAGATATCAATCGAGACAATCTGTCATTAAAAAAAACTAGACTTTTCCCCCGGTGTTTCTTATGAAGTAATGATGACTGATGCGTTTGCAAAACATGTGAGATTGGATGTGAAATACTATTGTTGTTGGTTTTCCTAGTTTAAGTTGAGTTGGATGTCATTTGATTCGAATTTGAATTTTCAATTAAGTAGTCTGCTTTTGTAAGTTTTGAATTTTGCTTTTAAGATAATTTTAGAAATATTGAATTCTCAGTATCAACATCAATTTCTTGATCATTACCTTACAATCGTTTGTGACGGCACTGTATTGTCCATTGGGAATAAACGTTATACATATGTGGGAGCAGTGGTGGCAAAGTGGTATCGGCCGCGACTTACAAGTTGTAGGTCGTGAGTTCGAGCCCAGGCAGGCGCTTTACTTTGTGTAAATTATTTCATCACCAATGATCTTAAAACGGTGAAGGAAAACATCGTGAGGAAACCGGCATGTTCTAGAACAAAAAATTTGAAGACATGTGACATCCACCAACCCGCACAGGGCCCGCGTGGTGGATAACGGCCCATTCCCTCTCACAGAGAGGAGGCCTGTGTCCCAGCAGTGGGAACATTAATAGGCTGATGATGTGATGTGATATGTGATTGTGTAAAGCCGAAGTTCACCTTTGATGGTATTTTATTATCCTTGCAAGATTTTCATTCGACTATTCGTAGCTCCTACATTCACCATCATCCACCATCTATTACCTACCATCACTATCATCATCTATCATCGTTTTTTTGCCCTTGTCCTTATTCCAATTTATATGGAGTCAGCGGTTTAAATGTCACCATTTTTAGACTATTGTCATTCATATATTTTATTGTTATCTATACCTTTTTGGTATTCCTTTCCTCATTCCTCCCAGTTAAAATTCTACACCCTATACTTTATTCGTAGGATATACTTAATCCGCAACACACGCATCGATATACGAGCATAAGCGCACTCACTTGCGGTCAAGGCTGTTTCCTACTTCCATGCATTACTTTTACTTTTGCACGCACGCTGTCTGCTACAAGATGGGTTGTAGCTCTGTTTTGTTCACTATCTTCATTTCTATCGCACCGAAAAGCAATTTATGCTAAGCTAAATAGGAAGCACATTCACATGGAAACAATCTTCACTTGAAATTTGCTAAGGATATCGTGCACATATATCCTTAGCAAATTCTATCGTATATCCACCCAAACAACCAAACGTTTCATTTATTTATTTAAACTATTTATAGCCAAATGTTAATGAATTAGCTGGATTGGTCTGATGGTACCTTTTGTTAAACGTCCATAATTATAAAGTCTAAAATTCCTTAAAAGGCGTATTGTTTAATTATTGTTTCAAGCGTGAATGGGTTTTTTTCTAGGCAAGCGTGCTTCACCGTCGACGACATCATCGCTTACCATCAGGTGAGATAGTGGTCAAGCGCGAGCATATTAACAAATAAAAAAAAAAAGTTTTAATCTACTTACATTCTAGAATATTGTCTAACGTCTGATAGCTTGTGGGGTGTACCGATACCCCACAATTAGTGAGTCGTAAACTAGAACTCTTACTGTCGGGGGTAATTTAGCACCCATTGAGGCAGCAACTAAATGGTGGGCATAAACTTCATTACTCTCACTTAGAACTCTCTATTTTAAACAGATTTGTGTATTAAGGAACAATGGATACTCTATTTTTGGGTATTGCAGATATTCACATTCGCTTTTCGTTTTCTCATTTAACTAGTTTTCATGGAGTAAAATGTATATTGATCATTACGTTAACTGACAAGATATGTTTTGGCAATTTATGTTTGTTAATACTTCTTCGCACGATGAGAAAAGCAGCTTATTTGCTTGCGATTTAATATACAATCAAAGAAAATCAAAATCAAATAATTTATTTCAAATAAACCTTATAGGTACTTTTGAATTGTCAAACAAAATATGAATCTAGTTGCACATTCGCAAGCGTCAGTAGGTATCTATGGAGAAGAATGTGCAAGAAACGCCACGGACACTTTTTTCCATCAGTTTTAATTACAATTATTTGTTTTCATCATTCTTGTTGGTAAATTACATATGTGAAAATGATGTTTAAAGAAGTGCCCTTAAAAGCGTCTAGAGTAAAACAAACAATTCAAAAATAAAATAAGTACGTAATTAAAAGCAGGCTGAAGCAGTTAAGATAATTATGGCCAATCCCAACTGATGGCGCCCATTCACGAATATGAAAGAAAAGAAAGAAAGAAGAAAGAAAACATTTTTATTTGTGACCCGCACAGGAGACACGAGATAAGAAAAACACAAACAATAATAAAAAAATAAAAATAAATAAAACCGTGCGAGACCAAAAAGGCTCAACGACAATATGACGCATGGTTTGGCACCACTCAGTTCAACCATCATGAAGGGAATGATCCAACACTTGTGCCACCATCAGAGAGACATTTGAGAGAGACTGACACACTTACCTGCCAGGGCACAAACAAGTCAACGAACGACACATAGGTACAGTGAATGGTAGATTTTGTCATTATCGTTGTCAACGGGAGTCGAGACAAGAACACTGGCAGCATTGCCACGTTGGATAGCAATGCTGATTCTCTGACCGAAGAAAAGCCCAGCCCTCTGGTCACGTGAAGAGTCGACTAATCGTATGTTTCGGAAAACGCGATGAGCACTGGACACATGCTTAATGTTTCAACCCCCAACGGCTCAAACGTATATCTGCCAGTAAGGTTGTTGTATTTGCGTCGGTTGAGATATTTTGCACCGGCAGCAACCGCTCCAGCACAGCCCGCCATGGCAAGAATATGGGATGGTGCAGGTTGGCACATATTGCATCCAATACCAAAGGCCTATGATTGATTAATTTTAAGTTATGCCTCACGGTCACGTCTCAGTACGGTAATAAAATCTGCTTGAAACCATAAAGCATTTTACTTCATTTTCATTTTCAACAAATCTATCAATAGAAACCAATCTACCCACAAATAGACTACTAAAACTAACTTAATAACTTAATCCTAGCAATCAGCACTCAGTAACTCTAGATGTCAGTTTCTTAACTTTCACCCGCGAAGGTCGAGGGTTCGATGCCTGCCCGATGACACGACGCCACTCATTTCTGAGAACAAATTATACATTATCTATGGTTGAAATAATAAGAGTGTTTACGAGGTGTTAATGTCTTGAGTAACAGGTTGTTGTACTAATGAGAACGAGTTATGATATGATTTTATTTATGAGCTTTTGTGAAAGATATTATGAACACAGCTGCAGTAAACTAGAGTGAGTCATTCATCATTCATATTATTATTTTTTCCCACGTTTGAGTCTGTTTCATTAAAGCCACAAGTAAGTTTGGTATAAGCAAAGGCTATCGTTCCGTAACTATTTATTACTGGAAGTTTTATTGCTTCTCTTTCTCATCCCGTCTCAATATTCTTATACCATTCACTAGTGATTTTAACCCCCGACGGAAAAAGTGAGGTGAACTTTTACATTTTTGTACCTGTGTGTTTGTGTATTTTTATATCTCTCTGTGGCATCACTGTTCCTAAACGGATGAGTGATGATTTAGTTTTTATTGTTTGATATGTGACATTATCGGGAGTGTTCTTAGCTATGTTTGATGAAATTCGGTTCAGCCGTTCAAAAGTGATGAGCTATTTACTGTCTGAATCGGGGTATTTTCGCAAGATTTCGTGTCATAATTACGTGTTCGATAGATTGTTGATCGAAGTGTGCGTCTAGATAAATTATGTAGTTTAAAAGTATGGAATAAAAAATAATGGTCGGGTGTTTTGGATTTTTTTATTTTTTTCTTGTAATTATAAGGTTTTTAATTATTATCAATATACAGATATATATTGGTGCACTCACATTTTACCAGTTATGTTATTATTGCCATGATATGGTGGAAAGGAATTATTATTGAGATCGATCTCAAGCCAAGTTTGCTTGGTTTGGCTTTTATCAATATTGCATCCAAAATCTTTGCCCTTCTACTACAAGATTACTTTGGTAAATGCTATAGTACTACGCTATGACTAGACTAAGTTCAGCTCATTAGTTCAGGACACGATTTGAACCCGCGACGGCACGACCTCATGATGACCTGTCAACGACGACGCCTAGCCTTTCCGTTGTTGTCGCTTCTTCTGATGTTGCTTGCGGTTTTGGTTCGTTTTCTCTTGATGAACTCATCTTTTTAAAGGGCTTATGAAAGAGTAAACGTTTTTCCGGTAGTTTGGTCATAATATATTGTAGAAAACAGTGGCCTTTGTGCAAGCTTTCATATGTACTCGATGACGTTAACGTAGCTGTCAATTTGTATTGAAACAGCATAAACGCCGCTGTCGTCTGGTGGTAAAACAACAGTGAAACACAATTATTCCAAACGATTTGACATAAGCGAACGTTTACGTTAACGCAATCGAGCGAGTTTAAAAACTTGCACGAGGCCCTCTAGATTGTCGCTGATTGGGATTAAAATAAAACTGGCGATATGAGGGCCATTATTTGCCTAATCTTTCAGGGAATACCTGTAGGCATGTTGTTATGTAAGTTGTTTTATTTCTTTTGGTAGATATACTCCATCTATACTAATACAAATCTATACAAATAAATAAAATTGAAGTGTCTGTATGTAATATCAAAATAACAACGTTTTATTAAATTCACGTGAAAGTATATACGGTACTAACAACAAATAATACATTTTTAAGAGTTTTGTCTATCTGTCTGTCTGTTTGTGCCGGGTAATCTCCGAAACGGCTGGACCGATTTTGACGGGACTTTCACTGGTAGATAGCTGATGTAATAATCATAAGAGTAACATAGGCTACGTTTGATCACGAGAAAATTCATAGTTCCGGCGGGAAACAAAAAAAAAAAAATTTTTTTTACGAGTTTAACGCAGAAGTCGCGGGCAACAGCTAGTCTATACTAATATTATAAAGAGGAAGGATTTTTTTGTTTGTTTGTACCGAATAGGCTCCGAAACTATTGGACCGATTTTAAAAATTCTTTCACCAATAGAAAGCTACATTATTCCTGAGTGACATAGGCTATTTTTAATTCCCGAATTCGGGTCCTGTAGGGTGGTCTACGGGAGCCAAGCCGCGGGCCAAAGCTAGTTTGAAATAACATTAGACATTTCTACAACCCTTTTTTCACAGTCCGTTCAACCGATTTTGAGTTATATTCCGTAAATATAAGGATAGCATAAAAAGCACAAACCAGTTACCAAAACTAACTGTTTACTACAGCTGCCATTTGTCATATCACCAACGCAATAGAAGTCAAAATCGGTTCAACGGTCTGTAAAATGGGATTATTTAAATAATAATAATTTATTAAAATGTACATTTGGTGCAGTATAATTGTATATAATTTCTAAAACAATGGTATAAATAGTGCTTTTAATTATGTAAACTATAACTAATATATTTTATTTTAACTGCAATACTATAAACAAAAATTTCTATCTTTGGTAGGGACCTGCCCAATTTAGGTTCTTTCAAACCTGTGTAAAAACAAAAAAATAAAAATAAAATGTCTAATGTTATCTCAAATGGAGGACAGCATATCAACAAAAAAAAATACAGCCGACTTCCAAATTAAACACTACAAAGTAAAAAATAACATCAATTTCGGAAGTCGGCGTTCCTGTTTCTGTTTCTTCGTTTTTAGATAGATTTATTTGGCAGTCGGTTGCATTTTTTTTGTTGGATAGTTTTTGTTTTTAACATTTTCGTTGATATAATGAGCAAGTTTTATAGTAAGTTACCAATAATGCCCAACGTTTTGCCAGTATAGATTACCCAATTACCATAAAACTTGAACATAACCGGTGAAATGAGAGTATACCAGGGTGAATTGTACACATCTGCGTACCTCTATAGAGCGGACCGGTGGCGTGATGTTATGGTATAAAATGGCGTAAACAATAAACCGCCATACGATTGCAGCAATTTCGAGAGATTTGCCGTTATTTATTGAAGAGTTATGTTGTATATCTCAGATATTCACCAAAAAATGGGACCTTTTGAGAAGCACCAAATAAAAAAAGAATTGTCAAAATCAGTTTCCAAAGTTAGGTAACAAACTTAAACAATACACTCTTTTTTTTATTATTATTTTTAGGCTCGCGCTTGACCACTATCTCACCTGATGGTAAGTGATGATGTGGTCGACGATGTAGCACGCTCCCCGAATTGTAACCGATAATAAACCGACAGACTGGCAACTTGGCGCCGATGTTCAAGGCTCTGGAGCCTAGACTCGACCAGTATCTCATTGCCGATGAGCCTCTTGGTCCGTTTTTCGATCGACTCTAGTGCATCCAGCTGGTACTTGGCAGATCCGTCCCAGAGATGAGAGCAGTACTCCATGCATGACCAAACTTGCGCTTGGTACAAGTTGAGCAATTGTTCTGGCGTGAAGTACCGTCTCACCTTCGCAAGAATCCCCAACTTTTTGGCAGCCAGTTGAGCTTTTGCCTGAATGAATGGACCAAAATTGAGGGCCGATGTCAACGTAACGCTAAGAAGCTCAAGATGGTCCGTTATCGGCACGGTCACACCACGAAAAGAAGGAGCCGGGTGGAATTGGCTCTTTTTAGCGGAAAAAAGACACGCCTGGGTCTAAGTAGCATTGAACCTGACCAGATTGGCATCGCCCCACTCGGACACTGCCTTCAAGGACAGATTCAAGCGCCCAACCACTCGAATTGATAACCTCCTCTATTTTAAAGTCAGTTAAAAATCTGAAGCTGATTCAATTGCTTGCCTACTGAATTAAACTACAAAAGCTTTAACCAACATTTTGGAATTAGATTAATTTGTAGTCGGCTTATTCTTGCTGCACATTAACGATCTGCTAAAACCCGGCACCTTTGGGTATGCAGACGACAGCACTGTTGCTGGGAGATACATGTCCAACGCTCGTGCTACCGGGCCTCAGATCCAGTCTCTCCGGGAGGCCATGGTGGAGCGCTTGAACCTGTCCTTGCAGGCAGTCTCCGAATGGGGCGATGCCAATCTGGTCAAGTTTAATGCAGCTAAAACCCAGGCGTGTCTTTTTTCCGCTAAAAAGAGCCAATTTCACCCGGCTCCAACTTTCCGCGATGTGACCGTGCCAATAACTGACCATCTTGAGCTTCTTGGCGTTACGTTGACATCGACTCTCAATTTTGGCCCATACATTGAGGCAAAGGCTCAGCTGGCTGCCAAAAAGTTGGGGATCCTTGCGAAGGTGAGAAGGTACTTCACGCCAGAACAGCTGCTCAGCTTGTATCAAGCGCAAGTTCGATCATGCATGGAGTACTGTTCTCATCTCTGGGACGGATCTGCCAAATACCAGCTTGATGCACTAGAGTCGATCGAAAAGCGGGCCAAGAGGCTCATCGGCGATGAGGCACTGGTTAAGTCAAAGCTCCAGAGCCTTGAACATCGTCGCCGAGTTGCCAGCTTGTCGGTTTTTTATCGGTTACATTTCGGGGAGTGTGCGAAGGAATTGCATGATCTAATCCCACCCAGCCCGTTTCATCATCGGACTACCAGACGTACGGCGATGCGCCATCGGTACATGGTGGACACCCCACCCATACGCACTAAGCGTTTTGAGAATACTTTTATTGTGCGTACAGCTAAGGAGTGGAATTCCCTGCCGGAGTCTGTGTTTCCCGATAGCTACAATCTAGGGGTCTTTAAATCAAGAGTGAATAGGTTACTTCTAGGCAAGCGTGATCCATCGTGGACCACATCATCGCTTACCATCAGGTGAGATAGTGGTCAAGCGCAAGCCTATAACAGATAAAAAAAAAAAAAAAAAAAAAATTACTTCATGTTAACAGACACATTTATGTGTATGTCAATATAAACAATTCATTAAACCTCACAAAAATATGTGTTTAAACCAAGCAATTACAACTTGTCAAGCCATGTCGTAACAACTTGAACACTTGATGCCCATTCAACCAGCCACACGTCGTACATCCTAGCATTACGCAATCATTGTCCGGTTATTACCGGTAATGTTAAGTGTGGTGTGTAGGGAATACGCAATGGAATGAGTTTTCATTTTCTTTAGAGACGTGACTTGCGCGGTTAGTGGTTTAGGTTTTGAGGCATGAGATGAGGCGGATTGGGAGTGAAGTTTCAGTACCCGGGTCTCATTTCAAAAGTTGGTACGAGGCAAGTTGAGATCATCACTCTAGGATTAGAACTCAACATTATATGTTAGTACCTATCTAGCTCAAAAATCGGGTTTAAACTAACTACTTAAGTAAGATATTTATTTTTCAAATATGGGTACACACAGTACATGATAACAGAGTAAGACACACTAAAAATCCAGCCATATTTTACTCGTAGGCATAGAAAAATTACTTATTTTGACGATTGAAACACATTATTATTATTTATTTATTTTATTTTAAAGAAGGCTTACAGACTAACAAACCAATGAAAAAAAATAAAAAAAATTGTAATAAAATTAAACAATTATTTTTAATTATTGTTTTTTCAAACATATTTTTTTTGTTTTAAATATTGATGGAAAATGAATTTGAGATCGTGGACGCGTCTGCGTCGTGAGAATAAAATAACATACGATGTAGATAACCTAATAAAGATAAGTTGAAAGTGCAAAACATCTGATAATATTTATTTTCGTTGAAAACGCAGTTTTAATTTTGCCTCATGTACAACAAGTTCCATTCCGCTCCGCTCACAACTCGTACCATGTACTTACGTCACACTCAACACGTGGTCATGGACAGACATGATGGTGCACTACGGTGTTACGTCACTTTATGGTCTCCATGATAGCTGGGAGTTTGATGAACTTTATTAATGCGACGTCGGATTTATGACCGGTGGGCAGGTATTATTGGCGTGATGATGCGGCAAGTTCTATAATTTATTATGACATTTTAATGCGCTTTAATTTGATTTAAGGGTATAAGTACTATTAGATAAGAGAGTAACGTTGTATTATTTTAAGTTTGTACAGTATGTGTAAACTGGTACCTTTTTTGTAATCTGTAGGCTCGCGTTTGACCACAATATCGCCTGATGTTAAGCGATGATGCGGTCTACGGTGAAGCACGCTTGCCTCGTTTGCTGACCGTTGTTATAGTTCTCGGCAAACTTATTGGCCGCCCTGAAGTTGGCTACAATGGCTGCGCAGTAGTAAATGTCAGACAACAGCACCGATCCTTGCCTTGCGCATCGGAAAGCCAACTTCTGGGCGGCACAGAAGTTTGGCGAGAAGTTTACAATTAGTACGTTGGTAAAAGAAGAAAGTGACTACCTTATACTAACGTTAGTCGACTATCCTAGCAGGTAGGCTTTTGGTCAGTGTAAACTAATGAAATATGGTAGCGAAGGATTCTGCATAAATAATATCGAAAACAACCGTGACGCGAAAATCGTTTAGCACATCTTTTCACGTCGCGCCTATCTGCAAGAGTCTTTATGGGATGCTCGTAAAAAATATCTATTCAAAAACATTATCACTAAGTCTTAGTTCTTTTTTATTTGGTCTGAGGCCTTAGTGTGACTGCACTACTCTTAGGCCCGTATACCAGATGCTCATACTCGATTCATACTCAAAATTGGCCACACCTACCAATCAGCCGCCAACCAATCACAACTGTCGAGTTTAAAGCATGAGCCCAGACGCAAAATGTGTGGTAGGTAGAAAATTAAACTCCAAGTTAGCAAGTACGAGTACGTTCCAAGTACATGCTAACACAACTCAATTCCACTGTATTTGTGTTAAAAAAGTTCGGTAACGTTTGATGCATCTAGTATCTTGTCCTTGATCACGTTAATGTAAAAAATCAAGCCAACCAATGGTAACTGTCCATTGCCAGTTTGAGTTGACTTCAGCATAAGCATGAGCATCTGGAATACCGGCCTTAGAGTAGTCATTATGTTTAGAAAGGGGAACCAAAAGAAATTATCTAACACCCTCCACTACCTGCAACAGCAAAAAAGCTGCTTTAAAGATCCACCTGCAAACCCATCTTAAATCTTACCGTGTCGACCAAACCGTTCCCACGTCGGTCATCGCCACAGCAGTTACAACTCTAAACCAACAACCTTGCAATCTGATCTCTGCGATCCATTTTCACGAACACACGAAGGAAAGTAAGAGGTATTATACCTATCTACCTAGGGTTACCAACTTTTTTACGGATAATTAGAGTACCTGTATCAGGCTGTTTCGAAAATAATAGTAGGTACGATTACAAGACATTATTTTTCATTATCATTACACATGTTAATAAAAGGACTAATTAAGACGGCGATTAAGGCGTACACAGCGCTCACTACAATAATATTGCTGCCTTGAAATAATAAATGTTATTCTTATTTTTTTGCTTCCCAACTCTTTGCAATTAAGTCCGAAAAGACAAAAACTCTTTCAGGCCTTAATGAAATAGAGTACTATTCGAACTAAAATTCGTACTAAAGACGTCGTGTGTAAACACGTCTTTTTTTTTGGTTTATCATCTTATGGGTGAAGCGGCAGGGCCGTGTTCCTTCAGTTGCTTGAGCCAGGGCCGCCGTAATATTTTTTCAAATTTAGCCGCGACCCACGGTTGGCAACCCTGCTAGCTAGTTAGTACGGAAGCGAGCCTTGGAAAGCGTGTACAACGATATTTTCCGATCACGCGCGGCTGTTGGCTCGTGCGTATAACTTCTTGTGTGATTCGGGGAATTCAGTAAAACGGTGATAGTTTTTTCAGGGAATAAGTTTTGTTTGCAATAAGGTAGTTTTTATGTGGAGAGGTTAATGGTCGAGGTTTTCTGGGAAATTATGCGCTATCTTCGTGTTTGATAGTGTTATCAGTGGGTTATGGAGGTAAGGTAAGCATTTTCTCCATGAATGGTAGATATTTAGCTGAATCCGGCTTTATTGGAAGTAGACCCAAAATAGTTGCGTATAAGCTAAGCAAATTGATTCGGGAAAATATCGTTAAGAAGTCTGGTTACTTTGGCTACTGGTGTGATGTTATGTGTCATTACACCACATCGTCGACCACATCATCGCTTACCATCAGGTAAGATACTGGGAAAACGCAGGCCCATCAAGAATAATATGAAAAATACAATACATACCTACTTACAAAAACCTTATTCGTAGACTAAAAGCTTCAGAAAAGATAACCTTTTTCTGCAACCACGCTAAGTTGTTTTTTTGAGAGATACCACTGAAATTAAAAGCTCATAAAGGTCGTTGATTCTGGTGGCAATGCCCTGCAAGTAGTAATTAGTATAGGAATAGGATATCGTAAAATTATTATACCAAGCGATTAAACCCTTTATACCAATCATAAAATGCCTACGCAATAATTATAAAATTATGCGAATCGGAAGTGTGCAGTGCTCATAACTTTCTCCTTCTGTTGTGTCAATCATCGTTCATGTCCTTCGCTTGTCATGCACCTGTGCACCTTCTTAGTATTCAGTGGGCATCCATGGTTCCTACTTACTTCCGCAAGAACTGTTACTTACACTTGTCACGTACCCGGTACCTTTCTTCGAGGTACTGCTGGAGTTATAGGGCCGATATAAGAAACCTTGTTAGTACTTGTTAGTACAAATAGCATCTTTATTATCCAAGTGGTGGGTGGTCGGCTATGTTGAGTTAAATAATAAAAAACAAAGTTACTTAGAATTCCGCCCAGCCCGTTTCATCATCGGACTACCAGACGTACGGCGATGCGCCATCGGTACATGGTGGACATCCCACCCATACGCACTGAACGTTTTGAGAATACTTTTATTATGCGTACAACTAAGGGGTAGAATTCCCTGCCGGAGTCTGTGTTTCCCGATAGCTACAATCAATCAATCAATCAATCAATCCATCCGTCCATCCTCTGTAAGAGTATGGAACGTGTGCTCAACGGTAAGCTCCTGGCATACCTAGAAGCGAATGACATCCTCAGTGACCGACAATACGGCTTCCGCCGAAATCGGTCCACTGGGGATCTTCTAGCGTATGCCATTCACATCTGGAGTGAGGCCATCGAGAGACACGGGCAAGCGCTAGCCGTCTCCCTCGACATCTCGAAGGCTTTCGACAGGGTCTGGCACGAAAGCCTCATTGGTAAACTTCCTTCCTTCGGTCTGCCCAGTAGTCTGTGTGATTGGATTGCGGACTTCCTGAGGGATCGATCCATCCGAGTGGTTATCGATGGCTGCTCGTCCGGTCAGTTAGATATCAACGCCGGAGTCCCTCAGGGGTCAGTGCTCTCGGCAACATTATTCTTGCTGCACATTAATGATCTGCTAAAACCCGGAACCTTTGGGTACGCAGACGACAGCACTGTTGCTGAGAGATACGTGTCTAGCGCACGGGCTACTGGGCCTCAGATTCGGTCTCTCCGGGAGGCCATGGTTGAACGCTTGAACCTGTCCTTGAAGGCGGTCTCCGAATGGGGTGATGCCAATCTGGTCAGTTTCAATGCTACTAAGACCCAGGCGTGTCTTTTTTCCGCTAAAAAGAGCCGATTCCACCCGGCTCCATCTTTCCGTGGTGTAACCGTGCCGTTGACGGACCGTCTCGAACTTCTCGGGGTTACTTTGACATCGACCCTCAACTTCGGTCCATTCATTGAGGCGAAAGCTCAGTTAGCTGCAAAAAAGTTGGGGATTCTTGCAAAGGTGAGACGGTACTTCACGGCTGCACAGCTGCTCAACTTGTATAAAGCGCAAGTTCGGTCTTGCATGGAGTACTGCTCTCACCTTTGGGATGGATCAGCCAAATACCAGCTTGATGCACTTGAGTCGATTGACAGACGGGCCAAAAGGCTTATTGGCAACGATGCACTGGTCGCCTCAAAGCTCCAGAGCCTCGAACATCGACGCCGAGTTGCCAGCCTGTCGGTTTTTTATCGGTTACATTTCGGGGAGTGTGCGACGGAACTGCACAATTTGATTCCACCTAGCCCTTTCCATCATCGGACTACAAGACGTACGGCCATGCGCCATCGGTACATGGTGGACATCCCTCCCATACGCACAAAGCGTTTTGCTAATACTTTCATTGTACGCACAGCTAAGGAGTGGAACTCCCTTCCGGAGTCTTTGTTCCCTGATAGCTACAACCTTGGGGTCTTTAAGTCAAGAGTGAATAGGTTTCTTCTAGGTAAGCGTGCTTCACCGTAGACCGCATCATCACTTAACATCAGGCGAGATAGTGGTCAAACGCGAGCCTATAGATTATAAAAAAAAAAAAAAAAACTATCAATCAATCAATAATTTTATTTGTGAAACATAGGTGTTTACATAGGTTTTTACATAAATAGGAGTACGCTAAGTTTTGTCATAATCAAGACATACAAATTTATAAGTGACACATTAGGTGTCATTAGATTTTAGGTGACTTAGAAAAAATAATATTTTAAATCAATTAAATACATGATAAGAAAAAAGGAAAAAAAAACATCAAACACAACAAAATCAAACAATAGTCATAGTACTTATTATCAAAAGGTAAAAAAATTAAAATGCGTCATTATAAAAATTGGTCATTCAAAAATTCGTCTAAAGTATAAAAACATTTGTCAAGTAATAATTTAGTGAGAGCTTTTTTAAACTTATATAATGTCAAGTTTTTTATGTCATCAGGAATTTTATTAAACACGTGCCATACCAAAAAACTTTTTCCCATCAAAGAGGTTTTACATTTTAGATGACATAGTTTATTTACGTATTGGGCACGAATGGAGCTTTTTTAGTGGAAGATATTTTTTCAAATAATTGTGGGTGTCTTTTCACAAACAACGCTGTTTCCAAAATGTATAATGCTGGAAGGGTCAGTATTTTTAAAGACATAAAATAGGGTCTACAGCTATCCGTTGTTTTTATATTACACATTGCTCTGACACATCTTTTTTGCATCTTAAATACAAGCTCACGGTCAGTCGACTGTCCCCTACAATCTAGAGGTCTTTAAGTCAAGAGTGAATAGGTTACTACTAGGCAAGCGTGCTCCATCATCGACCACATCATCGCTTACCATCAGGTGAGATAGTGGTCAAGCACGAGCCTATAAAAGGAAAAAAAAAATATAGTATCTATCTGGGCCTGGGAATAAATTATGCCCGGTTTCATCATTCAATTGCATAGAAGGATTCTCCTAGAAGAAAAAAAATATAATTTTATTTGGAAGGAAACTAACTTATTGCGACGTTTTCCATAAGGTGCAAAATCAACGACACATTTTCTTATAATTATGAGAATGTTATAACATGTTCGGATGTTGTGAAAACATGTCTTTATAAAATTTTGCGACCTTGATCATCCTTGCACTTGAGTTAGAAAAGAAAAAAAAATGTCATACTAGTAATATGGTTGTTGTGGTCTCGTAAATATACAACCAAACATTAAATACAAGAATTTGCTTACACACCAATGACATAACAGTCATAACACCAAATTACATAAAAAGACACGCCCACAAAAACACAAACAAAATAAAAATAAACAACAATCTTTTTAACGTAACCGGATACAAGTAAATCACTTGTAACGTAACTCCAAACTATGCGGTTACGTTGTCATTTACGTTAAGGTTACGTTTACGTTTGGTGTTACGCAATATGACGTGTCATTATTACAAATTATATTGTTCTTCTGGTTGAGTAATCGTGATCGGACATTTAGACAAATTGGACACTTTCTTTGTGATCACTTTTTTGTACAATTTAGTTTTTGCTTGCTGCCTATTATTTAGTTATTGAGATATTATTGAATTCTACGGCTATTGTTTTAATTAATTTATAATGAGCTTCATACTAATCTTATAAATGCGAAAGTTTGGCTGGATGTGTGTGTTTTTACTCAATCACCCTAAAACGGCTAAACGGATCTGGATGCAGTTTGGCACAGAGACAGATTACAGTCTGGAATAGTACTTTGCTTCCCAGTGTTCCCTTGAGATAAGAAAACACTTTTCACGCGGGCGAAGCCGCTGGCAGAAGCTAGTTTCATTTTAATTTATTGTGGTTTTACGGACGGTAAGAATCACCATTGCGGGAAGACGCTGAGAGAGAGAAGGATGAGACTGGCACATAAACTTGAGGATTAGCACAAAAGGAGAGAGTCGTGGATTATAATGATGATAAAGTTTCCAGGAAATTGGCAGTCTTCCTCCAGAGTTCTAAGGATTTCCATAGGTCCGTAAAGACAATCATGCTAGGATTTTTAGATGCGTGTTTCTTACCAAAAATCTATGAAAAAACCGTTAAAATAATCTTAAAGACCAAAGTGCAGTGGTGGCCCAGTGTTAACGGCCCTGATTTACGTGTCCTAGGTCGTGGGTTCAAAACTAGTCAGGCGCTTTACTTTGTGTAAATTATTTCATCACCACTGCTCTAAAAGCGGTCAAGGAAACCACTCACACACCTCGCCATCGTGAGAAAACCGGCATGTATTAGAACCAAAATTTCGAAGACATGTGACATCCACCAACCTGCACTGGGCCCACGTGATGGATTAAGGCTCGTTCCCTCTCTATTAGAGAGGAGGCCTTTTTCCCAGCAGTGGGAACATGAATAGGCTGATGATGAATCAAAGGTCTCTATTAAATTCCATCCATTCCAATTCCAAACATACATAGTGGTAGCAATAAGCTCTTTACCAGAAGACCTTTATCACAAAGAACTTTGTTACATATACTATTGCACCTGTAGCCAAGTTGACAATCTACAATCGATAACGCTATTCAAAAACGAATCAATGTATAGGAATGACTCATCGGTCTTTCTCCAATAGTTAACGCCTTCTTTTTGTATGGGATGACCACGTGACTTAACGTTCAGATGTGTCATTCCCTTACATTGATTCTTTTTCTACTAGCGTTATCGATTGTAGATTGTCAATTTGGCTACAGGTGCAGAACGTTAAGCCACGTGGTCAGACCAAACGAATAGAACGCGTTAACGATTGTAGAAAGGGATTCGATACGAAACGTTTGTAACTTGGCTAGGCTGTAGTGAAATTTTATTACTAACAACAATGTCTTCAGCAATCAGTAGGTACCTTTCTGCCATCAAATCCTAATAACCCAATCAAGCCCAAACCAAGCCAGTTTAACCGCAGCTCGAGATCCGGTTCAAATCTGTCACGTAACAAAAGTCTTGAACGTTACGCCATTTCTGTAATCCCAGTAATTACTTTTTACAAAACACTGACCACTTTTTGTCCATTCAGTGCATTTCTCTTTTTTGACAGATTTCACCAAGCATTCATGGCTAATTTTATTCTTTTGACTAAAATAGCAATAGTTCATTGTCTAAACATTGACAGGATCGTCTTTTGTCAAGTTTTGGCAGTTTGTGACTGATGGCTATGGTAAAGAATCGTAGTCTCAAAGTTGTGGTTTTTGAAAGTGTGTGCGGTGATGGGCTGTACCTATGCTTTGTGTGGTTTGCATTGAGAATTGTACAAGAAAGAGGATGCCATGGATTTTTGTTAATATTTCTGATGGTGAAAAATAATGTTTTTATGCGTGATGTCGCTTACAAATGTCTATTATGAAGTCACTTTGTCCTGTAGTATTAATCATAATAGAAAAGCCCTCAGATTTTCTCTCTCTCTAGGCCCGTAACTCTATCAGCGAAAACGATATTCGAAAATGTGCAGTATGGAGATGTGCAAATAAAATGTCATGTGGTTTTTTTTTAAATAATGAGGGCTTGCTTACCGCGTTTGAATTGGCCGCTAGGGGCGCTGGTGTAGAGTGAGGCCTTCAAAATGCCAAATTGCAGAGTTTTTGGCTTTTAGCACGAGTTTATTTAATAGTTTTTTTTTATGTTTGTAAATAATTTCCAAATATGGCAGATTAGGATAAGTACCTTCAGGTTTTACCAACTACTGTTTTAATAGAGTTTTATGTTTTTGAAAATTGTATTCTCGCTTTTTTCGAAACAAATAAAGTTGCGCGAAATTGCAGCATACCTGATTTTATATTTAATCGCACTTCTAGGGCTTTACACATGATTTTAATTCAAACTTTGCTTCCGTGCGCGTAATAACAACGTGTATTTAAGGACCTTACTCGCCAGTGGCGCCAACTGGTTGGCAAAAAAATTGAAGCCCTCATTGATTAACATTTGTTATCGCTATAAATTATCAGTTTATCTCTCTTTAGCCCTCTGGACTGGATAAAGACAAAACAAATTTTGCAACAACGTTCTATAAAATAAAGTTAGTTGATGTGTTTTTAATTGGGACAATCCCACCGCACTATTCCCAAACCACTGCAACTCCTGAAAGCCAGAATCAACAGTGGCGACCACCAGAAGCTCGACGAAGTCCTTTTTTTTGTGTAGGGTAACATCCAAAGACTTCTTCCGCTCTGGGTGAAGCGGGAGGGTGTGTCAGACTTTAACTGACTAAAACACACCCGTGTTCCTTAAGTTGCTTGTGCCAGGGCCGCGGTAACTCTCTTTCAAATTTATCCGGGAGAATGAATTTAACTCTCTTGGATCCCGCAACGAAATTAATCAGAACAGAATAACAGAGGATTAGGAAAAAATACAAATAGCCACTTCCCTCCATATCAAGCAGGAGACAGAACAAACAAGGCCAATAGGTACCTTTGTGCCTACACACTAACTGACTACCTACCCTACCCACCTATGATCGTTTACAACTGGGATAAGCCCAGTTGCCTAGCACCACGGATAAAAATTATCATTAATATTAATGGATCCTGACATTGTGAGCTGTGAGTTAATGTGCTATGTAAATATTGTATTTGAGGGAGTAGGTTGACACTATAAATTTACTATTTAACTCTGAATGCTTGTCTTTGGGGTAGATATAAACCTAATGCTTTTGTTAAAAAGTTTTAAGGTGGTCTTAAAATGTTCTTATACAGGAGTTTATTGCTTAGAAACCTAATTGTTATTTTGTTTGCAAAGGTATTTCACTTTTTGCGTACCTACCATTTAACGATGGATTTACGGCCATCCCCAGTGAAAGTGCTTATTATCCAGTGACCTGTCTTGATTGATGATCCTCTACTGACATCTTGAACTTCCGTCTTCTAACTGCTAAACAGTTGAAAAGCGAATTTGTTTTGAATTCAGAACCATTGAAGCTGTTCAAACGCATTTAACGGCTGACTGAATGAATGAAATTAATGGTTAAGTTCATAAGCGGTGAAGTGACAATGGAGGAACGGTGTTGTCAGGCAAATTCCGATGTATTGTGATTTGGTCAAGTGGGCTGAAGCCGGTAGATTGTAGATAGAGAAATTGAATATACCTACTCGTATCTATTAGTTACTGTGACGCATAAGGTCGCATCATCATTTCAGCCGAAAGACGTCCACTGCTGGACATAGGCCTCCCCCAGGCGTCGCCACATTGACCGATCCCGTGCGTCTCGCATCCAGCGCCTTCCCGCAACCTTAACCAGGTCGGTGTTTGTTGGGGTAGCCGGATCCCATCCGGAGATTCTTGGCACCCCTTGCCATGCCGTAACCTCGACCGCTACCGTAGTCGAGGGTAGGCAGGCTGCCGGGCACTAGGGGCCATTTTTTATTTGTGCTATTCATGGGGGGTGTTTTGCTATAATCGCCACGCTTGGCAGGTGGGTTGCAAGGTCGCATATATATATACATATATAGTATGTCGTTTTGTGACGAATAAACACTTTTCTTTATATCTTTCTTTTCTTTCATAGGATACGAACTTTTACAGCATGCAAGCTGTCAGTTAATGTCTATTTCTCATTTGCCGCTTTTAAATTTAGAATAGGATTTAAAAACAAAACGTAGACAGGCAGAACTAGCAGACATCACATTCACCGTTCACACCGTTTATTATTATTTTAAAAGTAATTTTATAGGAATAAATTCTTATACACAAGCGGTGCTGTACGTCTCTCATCCACCGAGTTCCCGCAGACTTAATCAGGTCATCGGTCCACCTAAAGGGAGGCCTATCAGTGTGGCGACGCTTGGTGGCGGACTATGTCCAGCAGTGGACGTCTTTCGGCTGAAATGACGATGATCATGAATTAATATAGGCGCGAATAAGTCTTTTATTAATTTCGATCTGATAACAGTACTATTCCATCCATCCATAATCCATTCCATTCCAGTGGGATCTAGTAATTTTCTCGAACTCTACTCAATCAAATTGACGTTATAGTTATTAAATTAATTGTCAGTTTCCTATGTATTACATTGATTAATCGAGGGGGCCCTTCAAAAGAACTTAGAATTTAGTTTATATAGATTCTGAGTAATTTCCATTTGTATTAGAATCTGGCTGATATGATCTTAGATCACAAATATAAAGTAAAATATGATTGTAAAGGTGTATCATATACATCTATACTAATATTATAAAGAGGTAAAGTTTGTGAGTTTGTGATGTTGTGAGGTTGTAGGGGGTAATCTCTGGATCTACTGAACCGATTTTGAAAATTCTTTCACCAGTATAAAGGTACATTTTGTAAGTATGTGAGAACCATGTTCCTATTTATCAAATTAATGAATTTACCTGTTAGTGCTTTTACTACTTTATACCTGTACGTAGTATAGTGTGTAGTGCTATTTTTGGGTGCATCGTCCTCACATATATGAATTTATTAATGTATGTACATAAGTAAACATTGTAAAACATTTTAAAAAGAGTAAGTATGGAGTTTCTTGTGCGTTCTTCTCCATAACAAGCTACTTTCCGAATGCACGGTAGAGTCAATTTTTATTACTTGTACATTTTTAATTTAGATTTAATGTTTGACGTTCAAAAGTGCCGCTTATTGGCCTAGTTGAAATAAATATATTTGACTTTGACTTTGACTTTGACATTATTTTTGAGTGATATAAGCTATAATCTATTTTAAAAAAAATAGAGATCCTTATGCAAATTGCAATAATGTAACCCAAAGTAGCAAAATTTTGCCTATTAAATTCATTATTTGGCATGCACTTAGGAAACTATTGATGATACATACAAATTATGTACTACATGATTAAAGTACTCATTGTTACCTTCAAAAAAGATTGCAAGAGAATATTTCTAACTATTATAGTTAAGTCACAATAGCAGCTTTAATGTTCTAAATTTTAATTAGTTCGTCAGTAGAAACAAAAGTTGTTACATTCTTTTTTTAGTATTAATTCTTATTCAAAACAATAGTTTAACAAATTGGTAGGTAGGTAGATTGGGTAGGGTAAGGTAGGTAGGTGGGTGGGCGCGGCTAGAGCGCTGTCACCGCTGCTTCCCAATCTGGGGGGCCCGAGCGCCGCCTGTAGGCGGCTCTACGTGGGGATCGTGCGATCGATGACCCTGTATGGGGCCCCGATCTGGGCAACTGACCTGACGGCCGGCAGCATCGCTGTTCTGCGGAGGCCGCAGAGAGCGATGGCCGTCAGAGTCATCAGGCGGCATCGCAAGATCTCTTACGAGGCGGCTTGCGTACTGGCCGGATCCCCGACCTGGGACCTGGAGGCGAAGGTACTCGCGTCACTGTATTGGTGGCGCGAGGAAGCGCGGGTGCGGGGCAAAGGGTCGATGCAGCGACATATGGAGTTGCGTCGGACTCAGCTCCGCGAGGTCCTGGTGGCGGAATGGCGACGGAAGTCGTATCTCAGAAGGAGGCTGCGGAGAGGGAGATTTCATCTGCTCATCCGATCTGCATTAGATGTGCCGGGCGTCGGCGGAGGGCGGACAACGCCCTCTTCCAGCCCCCCTAAATGGGTCCAGGGGCAACGGACTCGGGGAAATCTGTCGCCCCCACACATCAGGACCCGAGGTGGCGGAGCGTAGTGTTCCACGCGCGTGCCTCTTAGTCGTCGCGGGGGAAGTCTAACACGTCACTCCCCCTTCCATCCCGAGATCGAGGCCCGCAGAGGCGGGCCGGCACCTGCCGGGGGTTACGGAAGTATCGTTGTTCCCGCGACCCCCAGCGTAGGTGTGAGATGGAACACCGGGGTGGTTTTTAGTCAGTAGGAGTCTGACAGACCCCTCCGCCCTGGGGAGCATCCAATGAGAATTTTCCACACCGGAACAAAAAAAAGGGTAGGTGGGTAGGGTAGGTAGTCAGTTAACGGGAGCGAAGCCGCGGGGGTCAGCTAGTTAGGTATATATTTTATTACTCTATAATGATAGAGTGAGGGAATGCCCTCACTTGATATTTTACTAAATAACCGGGCTTTGACCCGAAAATTTATCGTAATAACAAAATAAAAAGTTCTAATCAACCGGGTCATCTGAACAGATAGCAACCGAGGCGGCCTGACTAATAGCTCAGATGTTTTTGATAACGCTACTCTGATTATCTTGACAGGTGACGTTTTTATTTGATTTGTTGACTGTACATCAGTAGTCTTCTCATGTTACGTTTAAGGTTCCTCGTCTTTGAAAAAGTCCGGGGTTCTCTGGTCTAGTGGTAACGATAATTTATTTTGTTTATTGCTTATAGCTATTCCCCGATACTTGGTGCGCATTAAAATTGTAAAACAGCGCAATATAAGGTATGCGCTTAATGCTCGCGATTATTTCCGAAAAATTTCAGACGAATGTGTTGTTCTAGGAAATCATTTATATAAGTTCTTTTTTTTGTGTTTGGAAATCTTCCAATGACTTCGCCCGCTCTGGGTGAAGCGAGAGGGCGTGTCAGACTTTTACTGACTAAAACCCACCCGTGTTCCTTCAGTTGCTTGAGCCAGGGCCGCGGTAACTCTCTTTCAAATTTATCCGCGACCGTTGAATAATCCTCCCAAATCCGCCTGTCACAATATCATAGACTGGTCTTGTACGTCTCGCATCCAGCCAATTCCCGATTCAGTCAGGGAACAAAACTTCAAAAAATACTACACTGATAAGCTTTTACAAAATTCAAAATTAGACCGCGACAGAGATGTTTAATTTGTAGATCATCGAGTAGCCCACTTGGGCGCAATAGCCATATAAACAAGAACGAAGAAATCTCACAGTGGGATCTTAAACTACGAATATAACGCAATGCTATCGCTCCTCTTTTAGCGCTTAACTTGCGTTAGATAATTCATGATTATATATCTCCATAATAATATCTATCGGAATACTGTGTTTAGATGTTTAACACAGCTAGCACATGATTTACTCGTAACAGTGATGTTACCGTGATCATCATCGTCATCATCTATACCGAAAGAAATTGCATTGTATTGATATAGATTTCATTATACTAATACGATATATTTTTTATTTTATTAATATCTGTTTCCGTAAGTGTGTCCAGGTCATCAACAGTGGGTCTTAACAAAATACCAGCGCGGCGTTATTTATTATTTTTAAATATCGCTGCACATGCTCAGGAGAGCAGTGGTGGCCCAGTGGTATCGGCCGCGACTTACAAATTGTAGGTCGTGGGTTCGAGCCCAGGCAGGCGCTTTACTTTGTGTAAATTATTTCAACACCACTGCTCTCAAAACGGTGAATAAAACATCGTGAGGAAACCGGCATGTCCTAGAATCAAAAATAAATATATTTTATTTTCATATTTTTTTTATATTTCATTATAAGAATGGATACACAACTGAAGATGGCCCCTGTTATATAAAGGACCCTACGTGTTCTTCTTTCCCATACAGTTTAGCCCCCATGAGGCTATGGCACCTTCTCCCTGATTCTATAAGTTTAAGGGTGAGTTACACTGCGTTTGCCAATCTACAGTCACTACACAGTCATCTCCTCTAATTATTATCCGCACTTGGAAAGACATCCCTCAACCACTTTAGTTAGCTTAACAAGCATCATTTCTGAAGCTTCTCGCACAGTTTTCTTATCTAGTTGAGAGACTTCGAAGAAAAAAACCTCTGAACAAAAACTCACCACAAAATAAAAAAGGACTTCCAAGTTACGTTACATCACAAATAATCTTTTAAACACCACAATCAATTTGTACTAAATTGCGTCACACACACAAATCATCACAAGATAATCGGTCCCTTAACAAATGACATAACAGCGCCAAAGCCCTTTATACTCTGACCAATCAATTTCTCATAATAGCTAAAGGTTATGTAACTATAATCATGGAGAAAGAGGCTTAGAAGGCATACTCTGCTCTATGGATAGTTGATATGAAACGCTGTCTGCATCTGCACAAATAGGGATCTAAGAGCTTTTCTTTTATTATTATTTATTATATAATTTAATGTACACCACAAAAAACGTACAGTACAAACGTCCACAAACACAAGTGACGTCTTTTGTGTTAAAGTCACCCATAATTTTTAAAAATTCTCTGGTGTTGAAAGGAAATATATTAAAAATTGCTCAAAGCCAGCTAAGGGATTGACTAACTTTTTTTTATTGACTATAGGCTCGCGCTTAACCACTATCTCACCTGATGGTAAGCGATGATGTTGTTGACGGTGAAGCACGCTTGCCTAGAAGTAACCTATTCACTCTTGACTTAAATAAACACAGACTCGGGCAGAGAATTCCACTCCTTAGCTGTAAGTATAATAAAAGTATTCCCAAAACGCTTACGTACGTATGGGTGGGATGTCCACCATGTACCGATGGCTCATCACTGTACGTCTGGTAGTCCGATGATGAAACGGGCTAGGTGGAATTAGATCATGCAATTCCATCGCACACTTCCCGAAATGTTACCGATAAAAAACCGACAAGCTGGCAACTTGGCGACGCTTTTCAATCAGTTCTAGTGCATCGAGATGGTATGTTGTAACAAGTAAGCTGGTAACAGATCTGTCCCAGAGATTAGAAAAAGTACTTACTCCATGCATGATCGAACTTGCGCTATGATATAAGTTGAGCAGCTGTTCTGGTGTGAAGTACTTTCTCACCTTTGCAAGGATCCCCAATTTTTTGGTAGCCAGCTGAGTCTTTGCCTCAATTTGCCTCCCGCAGGCAAAAATTGCATGTAATTTTCCTAGACGTCTGATTCTTGAGTTTACTATCCCGACTGCATTGCTTACTATGCACCTTCTGCACACAATCCATTCGATATTATAATACGTTATCGGTAATCCGGAGATTGGTTGTCAGTGAAAGTGCTATCATTACACTGATGGCTTGTTGATGAGGTCACTGACAGTAACCGCATGACTCGGGACGCGATAGAGATGGATGCTGCATTGATCACTGTGCTTGATGCAACGTGGGAACACGCATTGAAATTGAGAAAATTTTAGCCAATAACTTGTACAAGTTCTAACCCGAAAGCCTTAGCAATCCAATGGTTTTAATGCCTGGAAAATCGTCGCTATTTGAAGGTCAAAGAACTTGGGTCGAGTCTCTCTGACAATGCAAAATTATCGAGGACAACAGGACCGAAAACTTATATCTTAATGGCAAAACATTTTTGTATGCTGCCTATGCGGTAGGCATTGTCTAGTTGGATTTGATATTGACAAGATCGTTCTACTCGTGGTGGAAATTAATTTAGATATAACAGTTTACAAATACAGCTTTGAACCAACAGTATATTCAAAGGGGCTCCGATACAGCAGTTTCTAAGTTGTGTAACTTTTTATTGACTATTTTAACAGTCGCCAAATGTCCCCAAATATCCTTACAAGGCAATGTCGTAAAAATACCAACGTTTCTAATACTTAAAAGGGTAAAATTTGGTTACATAAACTGGACTTATAAGCTCTCGCATCGCTTTGAAATGGTTCCGTACCGCCTACAAGATATAATTATGCAAAATTAAAACAGTGTCTAGTGTTTTACAAACAAAACTGAACTAATACATTACTACTGTCATAATTTCACTTTCAAAACTTGTTTGTGTAGTGACAAAGCATTTCCATAATGATTTGGACATTAACTTTCCATAATTGAGGAGAATGTGTAATAATATGAACAACTAGTGTACCTTCTTGAAGAATATTAACTTCCGTGTCACTGATAAGTTATAAAAACTTTTCTTGTTTATTCTTCAAAGGCAAAGAAATCCGTAATCATACCGTTGTTGAAAATACACATTGGTACCACAAAATGATGACCTCCATTGGTACTTAGGTACTAGAAAAGTTAATTGAAAAAGTGATCTAGAAATTTGCAGACGCTCACGAAAAGAGACTTCATCAGCAAGTGAACGTCGAGGCAATCCAGCTTGTCGAGCACACAAACATAGAAAACTAAAAAGAACAAAACCGTTCGAGTTAGTGTTTAGTGAATAGTGTAAAGAATTTTTTTCTTTACACTATTCAATACCAAACAAACACAAGAACAAAGTTTATTCGCTTTAATAGAGACAATAAGTTAAGAGATATTGGACACATTCTTACTAAAGACAATTTAATAGTTTAGGTTACAATTACATTACGTATTGGTCTATTTTATGAGGCTAGATTGAAATAAGATTAGGGTCCATCCTATTGTACAAGGACAAGGACAAGGGTAAAAAAATACCGACGTCTTTATCAGCGATGCTTAAATACTTCGCTGATGTATTTAAGGTATGTGCTGTCTGAGCTCCTTTACTAAATAATGGCTGGTTGTTATTTTCGCGGATAATAGGATCTCTTGCATTTTATTCTAAAAAAAATTGTTTGTCCAATAATGAACCTTCAAAAATTTTTACCCTGGAATGGAGATCAAGTATCGACAATCGTAGTGTAATCGCAGAGGGACTTTAAAAAGGCGGCAGAGAGAGAGAAAGACTACATCTCTACTAGGCTCATCTATACACACGGAAGGCGGACGATCGGATGTTGCAGTAGCGTAGCTTGGGAGAGGTCTATGTCCAACATGGTAGCTAACATAGAGCAACACGGGCAACACGGACTCCGGTCCGTCGGTGGTCCGTGTTGCTCTATGGTAGCTAATAAAAAAATAAAGGCAAGTCAGGCAGGACTCGTATAAACTATGCATTTTTGTCAGTGTTCAACATCTGACTGCGAATATGTACAATCAGCACATCATATCTTATGGGAGTGTATTCTTTGGCAGAATGAACGTAATATTATGTTGAATAATGTAATGGCTACCTCTGGAGTTGTTTACTATACGGACCTTGTGAAAACTAGAACAAATTCCCGTGCGTTCAAGCGTTTTTGCCATACCTATTATTGGTATCAAACATAACAGCTTACAATGTTAGGACCCATTAATATTAATTCTTATTTTTATCCGAGGTGCTAGGCAACTGGGCTTATCCCAGTTGTACACGACCCTTTGTGCCTAGTGGCCTTGTTTGTTCTGTCTCCTGCTTGATATGGAGGGAAGTGGAAATTTATGTTTTTTCCTACTCCTCCGTTATTCTTTTCTGATTTATTTCGTTTCGGGATCCAAGACAGTTAAATTAATTCTCCGGGACTTCGTCGAGCTGCCACTGTTGATTCTGGCTTTCAGGAGTTGCAGTGGTTTGGGAATAGTGCGGTGGGTTTGTACCAAAATTAAAAAAAAAACTATGCATTGCTTGCTAAGTTAGTGAATTAATTACCCTGGTTGGAATCCCGTAAGAAAGCTAGTAAATTGCCTGACAGTTGTTAACATTTACTGGGAGTGTGATAATATTTATCGGCCATATCAAAGTCGTTAATTGCCAACTATGACAAGTAACTAATTGACAATCTGTCAGTCATTGTTTCATAAATTTGTATCTGTCGTTTTAGACAAACCTACGTTAGTGATTTGCCTAGTTCACTAACTCACAACTATCATAAGTATGTAGCTAACAGTCACCTGAGGGCACATGAGAGCAACAATCTAATCTATGCTCTCAATTGCCTTTAGAATGGAATGAATGCAGTCGCTGTGGCCAAAATCGGCTAGATGGCATTAATAACATCATCTACCTACTTCGTACAAATATGCATGAATTATTTTTAATTATCTTGATCAGAGACGAAGTTATAAAGCTTCAACGTTTAGAATTAGAAAGAGAAGTCCGGCGTGCCATATGACGTCAGATAGCAGGACGCCCATACAACTGCCACAGAAAACGGTGTTTTCGTAGAGAGGGACATATATACATACATACATAAACTCACGCCTTTTTCCCATGGGGGTAGGCAGAAACTACAGAACGCCACCTGCTACGATCCTTACATACTTCTTTTGCTTCACTCACATTCATACACCTAGTCATAACCACACGCTGGTTATGAGTACTGCGCACCTGGCCATATAAAGGTACATATATATTTCTATAAATTCTTATATCTCAGTCGTTTTTCGATCAGTTCTGATACAGTTTTCACTATAAGTATTCTGTTTTATTGTTTTTTAGGATAAACTGGTCGAATAACAAATATTTTTTATGCATATATATAGTTTAGTTAGAGAAAAATATTAAATTTATGTGGGTAAATAAGTACCTATCTATATTCCAGTCTTGTCATTCAAACTAGTCAACAATCAATCTGCCTAGTCTTTTCCCAACTATATTGGGGTCGACTTCCAGTCTTATCGGCTTCAGCTGAGTACCATATTACATGGAGCGACTGCCTATCTGACCTCCACAACCCAGTAATTGGGTAACACGGTACCCCTTTGGCAAGACTGGTGTCAGATCTCAAGCTTCTGACTAACCGTAACGACTGTCAAAGTCTTCAAATGACAGCCGGGACCAACGGCTTAACGTGCTTTCCGAGGCACGGAGGAAACTCGGTATGTTGAAATGGTCACCCATCCACGGACCGACCTCGTCAAGCGTTGCTTAACCTTGATGATCGACAAGTGCGGCTGTTATTATTTAGCCACGAGCTCTTCATTCATACTAGTCATCAATATAATTGACTATAGTTATTTTTTGTAACAGCTGCGTTAACTAAATCTGCCAGTAAAACACACGAGACAGACAAAATTAAGGTCCATCTACCAACATCGTCTCTCCAACTAAAACTTAATAATTTATACCTTCCACCAATCTATTTCTCAAATCAATCAATTTGTCTACTAGGCCAAATATTAACCAAGTTAGCAACCTAAAAGTTAAAACTTTTAATTTGAGTGGTCGTGGTTAGGATACACCGTTATAATATTGTGTGTCGAATTGATCAAATTAAATGAAATGGTTTAAAAAGGAAGGGTTCTAAGAACGCGTCTATTCAATTAAATATTTGGCACATTGATGTTCAATCAGCTGATTCATGAAACCGCAAAACTTTTGAAGAAAGCAGTTAATGTAATTTCAAGTAAGCAGAAGATTGGTATTTATCATCATTATCATCATATCAGCCGAAAGACGCCCACTTCTGGACATAGCAGCATTGACAGCATGCTTAATGCTCAGTTAAACAAAACAATAACATTGCACGATAACCAGTTTGGGTTCAGACCCAAACTGTCCACAGATAGTGCTAATACTGAGTTTAAAGCATGCTGTCAGATATTACACGGATCGGAGCACGCCTGTTTACGCCTGCTTCCTCGATCTGTCCAGGGCGTTTGATCTGGTTTCGTACGAAGTGCTGTGGAGGAAGTTGCTCGATAGGCAAGTTGCGCCTGAAATTGTTAAAATCTTCCGGCACTGGTACGGAAGCCAGGTCAATAATGTTAAATGGTCGGGAACTCTGTCGGACTCATACAGGTTGGAGTGCGGGGTGAGGCAGGGGGGATTGAGCTCACCAACGCTCTTCAATCTTTACATCGATGAACTTGTTGCCGGGCTCAGCAACCGCCATGTTGGATGCCATGTTGATGATGTTTGTTTTAACAACATCAGCTACGCTGATGACATGGTGCTGCTGAGTGCATCAATAGGGGGACTCAGAGAGCTAATAGGTATTTGCGAAACGTACGCTCGTACGCATGGCCTTAAATATAACGTCAAAAAGAGCCAGCTTATGGTTTTCAATGCTGGTTCTAAGTGTCCAGCGGAGATTCCTCCAGTAAGGCTGTGTGGGGTACCCTTGGAGCGGGTACATAGTTTTAAATATCTGGGCCATATTGTGACGTCCGACCTGAAGGACGACGCTGATATTGAGCGAGAAAGGAGGGCGTTGTCGGTGAGGGCGAATATGATTGCCCGCAGGTTTGCGCGTAGTTCCAAGGATGTGAAAATCACCTTGTTTCGAGCCTACTGCACATCTTTTTATACGAGCAGTCTGTGGGTGTCATATTTGCAGAAATCTTATAACGCTCTTCGCGTTCAATATAATAACGCGTTGAGGGCACTGCTGCGGCTGCCTCGCTTTTGCAGCGCATCGGGAATGTTCGCGAGCTTCCGCGTTGACTGTTTTTATGATAGCATGCGCAAGAGGGCGACCTCAATGGCGAGTAGAGTGCGGGGCAGCGGCAACAGTCTTCTTAGCATTGTTGCCAACAGGTTGGACGGGCCTTTCATGCGGCAGTGGCAGGCCTTGCATGCACCCGTATACCGGGCGTGGGGCAGGTAAAAATTTAAAATAATTACCATAGTTTATTTATGTTTTGCAATATAATTTTATATAAATCTTATTTTTAATATTTTGACATTTTTTATAACATGCAACAATTAGAAATTTTACATTTGACATTGTTTTATACATTTCTGACATTTTAATAATTTAGTTTTTGGACCGTTTTAATTATTACTTTTAATGAGTTTTTGATTATTTTAGATTTTAAATATTCATTGATTTATTTTGGGTTTTTATCTGTTTGTAATTTTTTATGTATCTATGGACTGTAATTATGTCTGAAATAAAATAAATAATAATAATAATAATAGGCCACCCCTAAGCGTCACCACATTGACTGGACCTGTGCTTCTCGCATCCATCTCGTATTCATAATTATCATTTTCGTATTCTAGCAAGCAAATACCACAAGGTACAATTTAAAACTCAAATTCAATGCATTTATCTATTTCAACTAAACCATTTATAGACACTATTGAATTGCCAAGAAGTCGGTCAGTCAGAAAAATTAAATTAATTGCACGTTCCAGAGCGGAATTATCAGAGTGTTCTAGAATTTTGGAATGCCTTCCTCAAGGTGAACCGATTACCTGGCAAGGGCTGCAGGAGTTCACTGGATGCGAGAAGCACAGTGACAGGACTCGTCGATGGCCACGCTTCAGGAAGGCTTACGTCCATCAGCAGACGTTCGGCTAAAATAGAATAGAATTTCTCTTTATTCGAGTATCCATGACTAAAAAGATGGTTCGTAAAACCAGTGGTGTCTCATCCCATACAAAGAAACCGTGCCGACGTACTATACTGATTATACTGATTATTTTTTGTACATCGATCGCGTTCTGTTCCTTTCCACGGATATAGATGGTGATCTATCCATCACCGTGGAACGGAACCGAACGCGATCGATTTAAAAAAAAATAATCTGTATAATCAGATGCAAAACGCTAGTTACGTCGGCACGGTGTCTTTGTATGGGATGAGACATCTGTATGCTAGTATTATATTATCTATGGTAAACTTACAACTATGTTAGTAACACAGATATTAACAAACTGACACTACAAAAACAAAATAACAGTGGATAACCGTTGCGACAACCCATGTGAGATGGCACAATAGCGACCCTTGAAACCACAGCCTAAGCAACCTGAAATCATACTTAGCATACTGTTGTAGCTGCCCCACACACTGCGCACCATGGATGCGCACCTTCTGCGTATGTTTGTGTAGAAAAAAAACTACATGCGCAT
Organism: Anorthoa munda; assembly: GCA_945859665.1. Taxonomy (NCBI): domain Eukaryota; kingdom Metazoa; phylum Arthropoda; class Insecta; order Lepidoptera; family Noctuidae; genus Anorthoa; species Anorthoa munda. The sequence continues at coordinate 2,787,462 of OX243901.1, read as the reverse complement.
GCGCATGTTGCATATATGATCATGAAGATTGTAGCATAAAATGTGAACGTAATTCAGATCATTATTCTCCACAAATGATGCAACAGCCTAACCCAAATATCAAGACCAAATACCGACGTGCGACTAAGCGACTAAAAAGTCGCACCTCCTGAATACACAATCGTTACGTGCTCACGGGTAAATAGCAAGTGTAATGAGTAGCTGTGAACTCATCGATAATGTATGTGTAACAACATTACACCTTTTTACTACGCGGTTGGGTAATCGGGGGACTTGACTGATGGCTTTGTTCCGTATAGAAAACTGTCGTACCGTAAGCCATGCTTAGTTTTAGTTTATATGCACGTTTCTTAGAATTTTTTAAATCGGTCTAGTAGTTTCGGAGCCTATTCGGTACAAACAAACAAACAAACAATAAAATCTTTCCTCTTTATAATATTAGTATAGATGGAGATTTAAATTTATTCAAAATTGTTAGTTTGCTTTTCTCAGTATTCTCTTGAAGAACTGATCTGATTATAAAATTAAAGAGAATGAAAAAAATATTTCTATCAAGAAAGCTACTCAATACCACAGATAATATAATACTAACCTTCAATACATATATTTATTATTATGAACTTAGATGGTAGGATACAAATTTAGAGCATTGTGAACCCTGTCGGGGACTGCAAAAGTAGGAGAGAGGAAGAGGGCTTTTTTACGCTTTTTATCCCTATGGCAATTATATTTAAAAAGTGCAAGAATTTCATCGAATTGGCCTCAGGGGCGAACTTACGGAAAAAACCAAGCGTAATATCATAACGTATATAATTTAAAAAATCGCATTTTTACAGAATGTGATGTTTTTTTTTAATCTGAACTAACTGTGCTAACTAACGAAAGCTTATCCCGTAAAATTTCGATTAAAATTAATGCATAATTCATGGCTTGTTATCATATTACACACTTATTGAAACACGCAACTTATTTCGGCGAGATTTGAAACATTAGTAGCACAAAAAAGTTAATTTTAATTTACAACAATGTATTCAGTCTGAGGTCGTACTGAACGCGAATAGCGTTTAACTGCGCATGGCCTTTTTTTATTAATGTTTACGTCAGATTTTAGTCAACTGCCGTATACAGCTTGTGATTTAACAACAAAAAACTTAGGTACTCTACTGTTTATAATATATATAATGCTGTCCAGTTAATTATATTATTATACGTTTACGGAGGAGTTTTCAACGTCATATATTAGTTTATTTTCAGGCTTAGTTAGTTAGAAGTTTTTGTTTTAAGGTAGATATAGTTAATTTTTTATCCGTGCAAATAACTAATTTCCTCTGTTTACTTGTTCGATTTTCATCCTGAGACCTTTTCGTGTAGGACAAATTGACACAAGTAAACCTGTTAAAATTAGGCTGCCTGTCCACTTGAGCGTGACGGAGATGCGGAGTGGAGTTGCGGACTGTATGTGTCGATAGACACGGAGCTAGGTAGCGGAGCGGAACCTCACTGCTCTGTTTCTCATCCCCGCGGCCCCGCTCCGCATAAATATATATAAATTTTGAAACTAGTTTTCAAATACTTGTCCACTAAAGCGGAGCGGCGTTTTCATGCAATTCGATTGGTTGGCACCGCACCTCTTTTCTCCGCTACGTGCGAAGTGGACAGGCAGCCTTATAGTCGTGTCCGTTTCCGCATACACTTATCGCTTACTTCAAGACCTAGCTTATTGACGGACCGTGAACAAATAGCGTGTCACATAATTCGTTCCTCATACTCATCGCGATATAATTCTCATAATTATTACAAAAACACTGCGATCGTTATTTAAGCCGACATTTATATGCTTTTAATTGTTTATTACCTACTTCAACTTAACAATAAAACTGTTGAAGCGATTTGTAACTATTCTATTAGTAAAAGGCGTTGATTTTTATTGTGAAGTACTGTTTTGTATTAGTATTTTCCCCGGCACGTAAGTTGGCAAGAGTCATTAGATGCGCAGAAGTCGTTTTTTAGGTATTTTGGTAGTGAAGAGGGGCGCGGGGTTCGTTTATGACCGTTCCAAGCACGCTATTGGTTCGTCAGTTGACACAAGGATCGACTGACTAATCGTGTCGCATCCACGTTCCGTTCGCTCTAGATGGTGGTTGGTCAGTTCGCGGAATATGCACGAACTTACCCTCACTACACAAAAACCTTGCCAACTTACGTGCCGGGCACTATATCTAGTTGTAATTACATTTTTAACACGCTTTGTTGAAGACGTAGATTTTCTCAAAAATTATAGCATTTAACGCACGTTTGAAAATTTTGGGATATGTTTTGTTCTAAAAACTGTGGGCTTTAGTAATTTTTAAATGATTTTCCATAATAATTTATAATCATAAATTTTTGGCCATTTTTAATGCCTTGACAGTTATTCTTACGCACGACGACCCTAAGGAGGCCTTCATAACTTGAAAATACCATAGCTGTAACAGTTAGTTCATTATTAATTTGTGTTCCATTGGTGTAATTGCTGTAAGGCGTTCAGTGCGAGGGTAAACGATTAAATAAATAAATGATAATCTTCTTCTTCCGCAGAATGTGGGGTTCCATTACGCCGGCACACGCGTCAGCCTCGAGACAGGACACATGGGCAGCTGCGCATCATCAAAGGGAGAGAGTCCAAGAGAGGAGCATGGCCGTGGCAGGTTAGTCCAAATACAACGTTTTTAAGGGCCTTCCACCGCTTTAGTGTTGTAAAACGGTTACTTTCTAAAGCATAATCCTAAGTAACGGCTACATTAAAAGTTGAGAAGAAAAAATACATTATTTTTGTGACAATGTTTTTTCGTATAACTAATAGTTTCGTTTTAAAAAATCGCTTCTTTTGAATACTCCTTCACTTAGATGTTTAAAAATATTTTTACACAGACAAATTGATAGCTAGAATGTTTTCATAACTGAAATAGCTTATGTAAAACCAAGAAAATATTGCACACAAAACTGTTTAAAAGGAGGATCAATATTGATATTCTGGTTCCGAGCGGGTGCACGCCCAAGGGTCACCCCCTTGTTGATTGTGTGTAAGGGACAGACGTATATATGACTTGTATACATCTGTCACTTACGCGATCTCAAAATAACCTTACTCTAAGAGTTTATGGTCACCCCCCAGTAATGCGTTAACATTGGGGTAATCTTTTAAAAGCCAATGGTATCTATAATATCATCAATCTCTTTATTGTTATTTTTGTTTATTTTTGTATTTTTGCTTATCTCGTGTTGACATGCTATATGTGCGGTTGACAAATAAATATATTTTCTTTCTTTTATATACCAATGCAAAGAGATATTTTTATGGAATAGGGTTTTAATTATATTGTGCGGGGTTTGGTTCGACCTAAGCAATTGGTTCAAAAATGATTCTGGTCTTCTGGTCATAGATTGGTGAAAATGTAGTTCAAACTTTACTGTCTCCGAAACCAAAGAGACAACCTATCCCACTCACGAAAATTCTATTTTCTGAATTGACGTGAGTGGGATGGCAAACAAACCATATCAAAAGAGGGATTACGAGTAGTGTGGTTACTGGTTATATTAACTTGTAATGAGATTGAAAAATATATATCTAATCCGTCAGTTAGATAACTTATAAATATTGGTCACGTATTTTTTCTTTACGTAACCAAAAAATTACGAAGATACAGTCCGTTGAAATATCGTGTGACATTAACGGTGTGCTACGCTTTATACTGACGTCAAAGTGACGTCACAAGTCCCCACTCCTGAACTTTGATGCGCTTTATCTTTGTCAATTTTTATTTATTTGATAAAGCAAAAAATACGGGTCTAATATTATTTGATAATCCCACTGACGGATTAAATAGAATTATCTTTTTTCTACCCAGGAAACATCCCTATTGATATAAGCATGATGTGCCATAAGGTGATGGTGAAACAATAGCTTACTCTTCCAACTGCTATGTTCCAGGTGTCACTACAGCTTCTGCATCCCAACTACGGGCTGATCGGGCACTGGTGCGGCGGCGTGCTGGTGCATCCGATGTGGCTGCTCACCACAGCGCACTGCATCCACAAGTATATCTGTTTGACTTCAACCCTAACCATAATGGTGTAAGAGCCGAGCATCGTCTGTCAAAACTTCCAAAGATTTGAGTACATTTTGCAGACTTATTTGATTGGCTAAACGACAGATAATATAATACTAGCATACAGATGCCTTATCCCATACAAAGAAAGCGTGCCAACGTAACTAGCATTTTTCGTCTGGTTAAGATGATTATTTTTATAAGTACTTCGATTGCGTTCGGTTCCGTTCCACGGCTATAGATGGTGTCAGCAGCGACTTACCGACGACGACCTGGAAAAAGGGTTGCCTCGGTTCGTGACTTTTTATCTTTAACTACAACGACGATTTGTTTAACAGTATTACTTTGCACGTTCTTACAGTTTCATTGTAACGAAATCTGTTACAATACAAATTTAAAAAAATTGAGTGGCATACCTCAGAAATTAATAACCGCGCCATCTATTGGAATCAATTTTAAATGATCCGTCCAAATAATCTTGAAATGAGAATTAAGAGCCTAATATTCCCTAATTTTGTGATTAGGATCTATTAGGCTTGGGTATATTTGGCTTGATTAAAAAAGAACGTACAATTTTTATGAGCAATTCTATAAAATGTTAATTTGCACACAATTCAATAACAAGTTGATACAAATCGCTCCATCTAGTGACATTTATTTCAACCAAATATTCTTTGTTAGCGCTGGGTCTGGAAATTGAAGACTGTGCTTATTCAAGCACAGTCTTCAATTTGATCTATCTTGGGAATATTACCGTTTTCTGGTGGTATAAAATAGTTGCATAACCATTTCTTTGGTAGTTTATCATCTTTTGCAATCTATCCAAGTCTCTCACTCGTTGGCACCCCAAATAACATAATACTAAGCGCTTAATTTACTTAAAACATCATGAATTTTGTCACTGTCATCATCAATCGATTGACAGAAGGAAAAGGATGTTTTAAATTTGGGATCTCTAGCATGTCATCAGAAATGCAAGTGGTCAAATACGTATTTCACCAGAAAACGCATGTTGACAGTAACTCATCTCGTCAGGCGTAGGCCACATAGAAATGGCGTCGGGCGCGGACATCAAAATTCATACAAAATTCATGGAAATAAAGCGCAATTTGATCAGGCGCGTGCGCCGAAATGGCGCATCATAACCACGTCCAAGCAATGACATAGCGTGTGTCCTAAATTGCGCTTTATTCCCATGCATTTTGTATTTTTTTATATTTGAATGGCATAGGAAACCACCCGTGCCATGTCCGCGCCCGACGCCATTTCTATGAGGCCTGCGCCTCAGATTTGTACCACGTCAAAGACGCAGCTCGAAAAACACGGAACTAGACAGATGCGCTTCTCGACAGTCAAATAATAAATAGGATTTAAACGCTTGTAGTCATATTATACATACGCAATTAGTCAAAAAAAGTAATCTACTATTTCGTATTTTATTACTAAAAAACTTAATAATTATGTTTAAGTTTTTTACCTCTAGTAAATAGTACTTGTCACAGTTAATTTCATTTTATTTATCCATCTTCTTTATTGCTTAGGGTACAACACTACGGTTATCATTATTTTATTTTTTGTAGTGGAACCATTCACTGTGGTGCCTAACGCCATCTATCGCCGTAATTAAGAAATAATTTTGCTCTAAACATGTGTTACATCAAGTCATGAACATTATATTTATACAGTCTTCAACAAAATGTTCCAGTGAACTGTTCAACCTGCCGGTGCCAGCTCTCTGGACAGCGGTGCTTGGTGAGTGGGACCGGGCAGAGCAGAAGGGTGCCTATGTGCCAATCGAGAAGATTGTGCTGCATCACCGGTTCTATAACTACCAGCATGATATAGGTGAGAAAAATCATAACATAAATCTTGTTTTCCCTAAAGAATGAGGCATTTAATTGTTCTGTGTGAAGAAATATACCTATTTATAGTGCACCCACATTTTGCCAATTATGTTTAAGTCTGATAAAAACGAGGATTAGCTTATTTCTATCAATCAGGGACAAATTCATTAACCTAATACAGAAAATCATAAATAAAGGACACATAGCAACATTATCGATAATAATTATCAGTCTAACTTTTCTTATTCCAGCCCTAATGAAGTTGACAAGACCAGCAGACGTCAGTACAGGCAGTCGAATCCGTACAATCTGCCTACCTCCCTTCGAACCACCACCTGTCGATGCCTTTGATACTGACAAGAGCTCATCATTCTACCTCCGTCCAGACTCAAACACGGAACCACCAAGACGAAAACCGAAACCACCAAAACCGAAGCCTGATACCGCAGTGAAGTACCTTGAAAAGCTGAACAATTTAACGAAGAATATCTTCTCAGGACTTGTGAATAAGAAACATAAAAATATGAAATATAACATAAGAGTTTCCAATGACTCAAATAGACAACCAGAAAGAAAGAATGGAGAAGAACTGAGAAAATCTGACAGTGAAAGAGGCCACAGTGATCTGATCTATGATAGTGCTACCTTAGATAGTGTAGTCAAACTTATACAAAACAGTCTTTTGAAAAATGATTACAAAGTGAATATAAACAGAAGTGATAAAAAACTTATGTTTGGTGAAGAAATCGATCCATTTATCGATGATAACAATAGATTAGATTTCAAAGATGAGTGCTATACTACTGGATGGGGCAGAGAACAGACGAATGGGACTTTAACAGATGTGTTGTTAGAAGCTGAGGTACCTGTTCTGCCGTTGAATGTGTGCAGGGATAGGTATGCTCTGACTCTTCCGTTGAATGATGGTCATCTGTGTGCTGGGAGCACTGATGGCAGTACGGGAGCTTGTGTGGTGAGTATGAACCTTCTTTTGTTTTTATTGATAATGATCGTCACGTTAGTTAAAAAAATAACTTTGTAGAAGATCGTGTAGGTAGGTCTAACGCAGTTTAGACTATTACTGAAAATTAAAGCTCTATAGAAAGTCTTTACTTTCCGTGCTTCCTAAAATAACCAAAGAGAGAATAGACGTGCTTTAAAGAGACAATAAATAATTTATTAGTAAGTCGTTTGTACTTTGTTTGGAATGCTGCGTGCCCAAGAGAGAGTAAAATCTGGCGTGACCTTAAGAGTGAATTCTGGGTTTGTTAGTGAATCAGGAATTTTAATTGGTCCAATTATGTCTCGAGATTGTTATCTAAATTAAGCATTTTTGATCTGAATCTCAAGTTTTTAAAAGAACTGGCATAGTTTTGTTTTGGATCGTTAACAAATATTTTATTCATAATAATATGTATTTCAAATTCCAAACATGATTTTCCATAATATGAATTAAGCAATTAGTATATTGCCTAAACTAGTAAAATATTCAAATTCAAATGTATATATTTGTGATAAACAGGTTAATGTAGATGGTGTGACTTACTAATATATTGTTTAAAATCGGACGGCTTACGTTAAAAAATACGCAAATTCTTCAGTTAGTCCTCTTTAAAGAAAATATGATTAATTTATGTCTAAGAAAACTTGTCTCTAATAAATAATCTTCGTAACTGAAGCTCTTTATTGTACATCTTATTTCGCAATAGCATTGGAACATTACATCTACCGTCGTTGTCAGCAATCAAAATTGAACAGTTTTAAATTGCTGCATCGAATCTTTTATCTGATCTTGTCTTGGAGATTGAAGAGCGATAAGCCTCGATTTAGACGAAATTTTGAACGATAAATGACATAGGATTCGTAGTCAAGATCTGAGAGCTAGAAAATATTATAATGTTAAATAAAGACATGGATATTTTTTTTTGTGAAATCTCACAGCTAAGGGACAGATAATTAAAATAGCTTTGTTACCAAATATACCAATAGGTACAAAATCTTGTAACAAAAATAATTATGGGTAGTTCTTGGGCAAAAATATTTGGACACAACTCGAAAACGGATTCCAACATCTCAAAAATAGTTACTGCTATGAACTTATACATACTTAGAGACCAACTTGACATGCCATACCAAACTGTCGGTTTGTTGATCATTAGACAAGATAAGACAGATGTTGACTTGTAACAATATAATAGTGTTCTTATTAATTTTCGTGACATCGACTGTAAATTGGAAAGTTCAATCAAAATTCTTGACTTTCACTCATCAGAGCATATTATATCAGGCAATAATAGTGTGGCTGTGACTGATTGCAAGGTCGTGAGTTCGATACTAAAAGTGAGAATGCCGATGACATCTGTTTCTGTCGAAGATGAATGATGGGAAATGACCTTTGATGACTTTCAAGTCTATAAACAGTCTGAACTGAAAATAGATTTTTTAATAGTAGACTATTAAAGGGATGAAAAGCGCATTGCTAATACTGTTACATTAAATAATGATATTGTTAAACGATTGTTTGCGGTCGAGACCTCAGCTATCAGCTTTAAGTTTGTACGATATAAAAGTGTTTGTAGTATTTATTTCATTACCGTGTCAAACTAAAATAAAATTAGACACAGTTTTTCACTTTCATCATCTTCATGCCCTTATCCAATATTAATTGGGTTCAATATCAAAATGTTTTTCATTATTATTTGAAAGTAAACTAGCATCTTTCACCAAATACTATATCGATTTTACAGTTGTAATTCGGCGAATTCTAACATCCGGCTAGCGAAGGAAAACATCGGTGAATGTTATTTTGATACTTAACACTTTTTATTAGTAACAACTTTTTTAGCAATTTTAATTTAAAGTAATTGAGTCACGTTCACATCTATCAAAATCAAAATCAAAATCAAAATCAAGGTATTTATTTCAATTAAACTTTAGAAGTACTTTTGAATTGTCAAACAAAAAATTAATAAAAAGATGACTCTAGTTGCAAATTCGCAAGCGTCTGTAGGTCTCAATGGAGAAGAATTTGCAAGAAACTCCCCGGACACTCTTTTCCATCAGTTTTAATTACAAGTTTTTGGTTACATCATTCTTGTTGAAAAAATACATATATGTGAGAACGATGTAAAAAGACGTGTACGTAAAAGCGTCTAGAGTAACAAATAATTAAAAAAAAGCACTTTAACAGGCCGAGACAGCTAAGTTATGACCAATCCCAACTGATGGCGCCCGTTCACGAACATGACGCATGGATCGGCACCACTCAGCTCAACCATCATGAAGGGAACCGAATGATCCAACACATGTGCCACCATCAGAGAGAAATTAGAGAGAGCATGACACACTCAACTGCCAGGGCACACAGAAGTCAACGAACGACATATAGGTACAGTGAATGGTAGATTTATCTACAGTCGGAACATAGTACTCACACATGTGCTGTGCAATTATATAATACTAAAAGAAATTGAGTTTATACAATACAAAAATTTGCATACAGTCTTCAGCATGTCCAACAATACTTCGATACTTTTCTGCCCATCACTAATTGTTCTTGCGCCCTAGTGGCTGCGGAGCAGGACCAGCATTGAGCCAAGCATTTTTATCAGCGATGTAATCCCCCAACTTATAATATGCTTGCCTACATAGTGTGCGTTTTATACAAGTCTTAAATTTCGTCTCATTTAGTTGTAGAATGTGGGGAGGAATTTTATTGTAACATTTTATACAGTACCCCATAAAAGATGATGCTACTTTAGCCAGCCTGAAACCTGGTTGAATTAGTTGATCCCTATTTCTAGTAACATAATTATGTCTGTCACCGTTTTTACTAAAAAGATGTAAATTCTTTCTAACATACATGATGTTTTCATAAATATATTGACAAGGTACCGTCATGATGTTAATGTTCTTAAACAGTTCCCTTAGAGAATCGCGCCGGCGAAGATTGTATATCGCTCTGATGGCTCGTTTTTGCAGAATAAAAATTGACTCAATGTCTGCAGCCCTTCCCCATAGTAAGATACCGTAAGACATTATACTATGAAAATAACTAAAATAGACTAATCTTGCGGTATCGACATCAGTAAACTGACGTATTTTTCTAACAGCATAAGCTGCCGAGCTTAGCCGCCCCGCAAGTGATATTAAATACTATCTAGTATCTAGCATCTACTAGTGGTTTCCTCCTGTGTTGGTGTTTCAATTATCAATCGAAAATATATTGGAATTTGTACTACCTACTACATTGGTATCTCTATATATCTGTCTGTATTATTGCACCGCCTCATTTTATAATAATTATTACGTGGATTACAATGAACACCATTTTTTTTGCGTAATTCATTTATTAAAACTTTATGCAAGTAAAATGGAAAGATAAACACAAAAAAACACACACTGAGATATGTATATCACATTCACCACGACACATACATTGCCTTGTTGATTAGTGATAGTAATATTATTTTAATTGATACAGTTTCCAGTCTTATTCAATCATTCATCATTCTCCTAAATACAACCGCCTAGATGATTCCAATCTTCAGTCATTTGTCTACCGTTTGCATCAGCTTATCACCTATATCTTCTACGTATATCTACACTATTAATACCTTCTCTTCCTTATCTTCCAGGGTGACAGCGGTGGACCTCTCCAGTGTCGGTCAGGAGGTCGTTGGGAACTCCGGGGTCTGACATCCTTCGGGTCTGGCTGTGCCCGACGAGGTGTGCCAGACGTGTATACTAATGTGGCCCACTATGTTTCCTGGATATATGCGCATGTTTATGCTAGCTAGTATCTGGTTTTATGTGTCAGTGTTAATTTTTTAGAGATGGGCTGGTTTATGAGGATAAGGACTATAGAAATAGCTGGGTTGTGAAATGTCAGAAAGATGAAGATAAAAAAAATATTAGGGCGTTTGGCCATGTTTATGGGTAGTGGTGTAATACTAATGCTAGAGTCTGTGCAAAAAGAGAACTAACATTATGATTTTAATAAAACTATATAACTAATAATAATATTACAAAAACACACTGAAAACATTATAATAATATTTATATGATTAGATTCCGGTACCTAGGGTCGCTTGTCCCAAGGAAATGGCGAGGTAGACCGAGACGTAACGCACCGGATCAACTCAGGATGGATGAAATGGCGACAGGTCACTGGTACAACTTGCGACCCACGGATGCCCCTCAAGTTAAAGGGGAAAATCTACAAGTCCGTGATTAGACCTGTCATACTGTATGGATCGGAATGTTGGGCTGTGAAAAAGATGGATGAAAGGAGATTGCATGTAGCAGATATGAGAATGTTAAGATGGATGTGTGGCGTGACGAGATTGTATAAAGTGAGAAATTAGTATATTAGAGGCAGTTTGAAAGTGGCGCCAGTGGCAGAAAAGTTGAAAGGAAACCGTTTGTCCTGGCATGGTCATGTGATGAGGAGGGATGAAACGCAAATTACTAAAAGAGTTAAAAATATAAATGTGAATGGATGGAGAGGGAGAGGAAGGCCAAAGAAAAGATGGATGGACTGTGTGAGGAGTGATATGAAAGAAAAGAGAGTCAGTAATAACATGACGGGGGATAGGACGGTATGGAATCGATATATAAGATGATGAGATTAAGATGTTTCAGTCGCACTATAATGACGTCAACATAACAAACACGGTAATTAAACCGACTGCACCCTCAAATCTTATGATGGTTCTCTTTCCCACAGACTAGTAGGTAATACGCCAATGCATAATCTGTGACAGAATAAAAAAGATACTCAATCTAAATAAGATAAAACCCTGAATAGTGAACTCAAAGTACTCATTTAGTATTATATATTCAACCATGGCGATGTTGCTAAACCAGGCCTACCCTTTCAGCTATCTAGCCGTCCCAATAAAGCTTGCAATGCTTAATGCATTTTCTAACAATTCGATGTGATGTAGCATTGGTGTAGTGTCCAGGAAAACAACACAAATAAACTTTACAGAAGGGCCAGTGATTAAAAACAGTTTATTGTTTGCGATATTATCTCTGTAAAAACAAAGTCGCAGGCACCTATGAATGTAGAACTATGATGGTTTAGCTAGCAAATGTCTCTATATGTTACTGCAATATTACCTACAAGTCGAGAATGAATACATTTTATACTTTTATAATAATAGTACCTTTATCAGATATGCAGTGCTGACTGCCGGCTGACTTGGCTAGACTTCTGTAATATTTATTTTTTTGTTTATTAAGCCTTCTGTAATGGATGCAATAACCTATAAAATTCTTCATTACGAACTTATTAGGACAAACAAATTTATTAATTACATCATTATATTATACGTTTGTGTGTATGTAAGCTACTGCTATTAGTCTGGTATAATAGAAATACCAGAGGTCACTGGTTTATCTGGAATAAATTTGGCTGATTTAGAACATCCCAACAGTTATTATTTTTGTTATTATTAGTGTCACAGATTATTTTAGTATCAACGAACCTAATTTGTATTATTAATTTATTTATTTTGATTACCAGTTTGTAAATATACCTTCTAGTCTCCGTTTTAAATAGAGTTATTATATACTATGTTTATGTTTGTTAATTAAGGGTTGTCTTATATTATTTAAGATGTTATTGATTCATAGACATAAGTTGCAGTATTTCGTTTGTAGTTACCGTTATGTTGACAAATTATACCCATTACATAAGATAATATACATGACATACCATATTTAGGTGAGTTATATATTTCTGACACAATTGTGCTCTCTGACTTGGTTTGACGTCTGGTTGCCTAGGCCCTGCTTTTAATAAAAGGGCGGCCAAATAAAACAAATAATTGTATTATAGGCATTGTCTAAAAGTGTGTAAGTATTTTGAATACACTATGTACTTAATTGCTTTTTTAATACTTTTGTTAAAATAAACTTTAATTTGAATTACTAGGTTATACGAAGTTAATGATAGGTTCATATTTCATCCCATTACCACTCAAAATAACTGTGATTTAATTTGTAGAAATAACTATTCTTAAAAAAATCAATAAAATATATTAATATTTATTTGAAGTGTAGTGCCGTCTGATTGCATATAATCTGCTGTGAGCAGTAGGTACTATATACCTATCTAAGGAAGGTTGCAAATGACATGCAGTCAGTCTGCAAACATAATTAGTTTTACCATAATAATTATCGTTGTAGTTAATAAATCTTATTTTTAAGCAATTTTAATTTAAAGCAGCATTAATATTACTCCGGTAATATATTTATTTACTGCAATATCAGTTTCTGTACAATCTTATATTATAAATTTTATTAATATAATTTATTTGAATGTAAATAGGTAAAGATTAATATAAATAAAAAAGTTATTAAAATCTTGAAAAATATTTATTTTATTACAAAAACATTTCACCATCAGTCTATTAAATTAAATATTTACAGGTTTATGTACAAATAACTTAAAATTAATATCACAATTGCTAAAAATATCTTGGTCCCTTCAAGCTGATACAATTTAATGTCATATGAAATAAATTTCAGAACTTTCATTGTACAAGAATTAATACTGGGGTCCTGAAGTATGGGTTATTGTCTCAATTCAACTTGTTACATCATAGTTTAGTCAGGGAAATTAATCGTTTATCATCTTAACGTTGACTCGCACGTCATAATTAATAACCCTATTTATAAAAGTCGTAGATTAGAAAAAGAATCTGCAAATCAGTTGCTTAACAGCTCAGAGATTTTTATAAAGAAAGCTAAACCAAATGTGTTTTTATGTTTCAAACTTCTTAAAGTTTCAATTTACTGAGAATTGTTGTTAAAAATGATAAAACAAATATTTCTCTGACTGCACATGGATAATATTAATTGCTCAAACCCTAACTCATCGTCAAAAATATCCTAATAAAACTAAATCTAATTAAAATTGTCCGTCTAGCCCATAACAAAGTCACATAAGCATTTGATATATAATAATTATTACCTACTAAAAACTTAAGAATTATAGCTCCAATGGGCAACATGGAATGTTTATTAATTTATTAAAATAATTACGTCTATAGAAGGCAAAAGTTGTCGCAGTAAACAAGACTGTATAATTATTAGATAACCTCACACCTTTCTAACTTCTATTAATTGAGCAATATTTATTATCTATTTATCTATCTTAATAGCAAACCCGCCAGCGGAGTATAGTACTTATAATGTTAATGGCAAATCATAAATAAAGGACCGATCAAACTGAGGCGAATCCCAAGCGGCATTTAATTTTGGGCGTACTCCTAATAAAGAGCGATTGTCGCCTTCAAGAACGAGTCGTCGTCGAGCAGATTGAGGGGGGTGCTTCTCGAATGAATGCGATAATCGCATTTTATTATAACTACGCCTTATTAAGTTTGCACACCGTCCACATCATTTATCCCGCGTGAGATTGTTCTCAGTTTGACTAGAGCTTAAGTTCACATCACCCGGTCGTTACCAAAAATACCATAACATAGGCCGGGCAATATGTCAAACCCGTAACATAATTTAATATGTTTTTGTCAAAAATACTTTGCAACAAACTTTAAGTTGTCACGAAAATATCTTTCTATAAAATAAAAGGTGGCAATCTAGGAATAGTTCTGTCATTGTTGGTAGAGAGTACATAAATAGGTAACCTTAAAACTTATTTGATACAAATGTTTACTTTTTTCACTTCATACCTTTACAGGAAAGGCAAGACACTTCAAAATTACTCAAACTTTACGTTCCACTAATTCAAATTGAGCAAACTTCAGTCCCACTACATCGAATTGAGCAAAAACTTCCACTGTTATATCTTCTCATTCGTCGTTTTCAGAGCTGACCAGTAAATCTACAAACTCGCTATCGTCTTCATTGATAGCCAAGAGCGAGACAGCTTCCTTAGCCAGATCTTCATCATCTTTGAAATTAAATGCTACATTCTCTGCCATATTCAGGAGTACACTGCTTCTCCTTCTCTCTGCACTTTTCCTTCTTATAATAGGATTGGGGAGGTCCTTTGGCGGGAGGATCTTATACCTTGGTTTCCAGATTCTGTGGAGACCTTGGGCTGCAAGGACCAGTCCTATGAGGAAGAGTATGACCTCGAGCGTGATGACTATTGGAGGAGCGTAGACCAGGCGGAGACGAAGTAGGGATACAACATCAGGGGGTGGTGCTTTGCAGTACTGGAAGAGAAGGATTTGTTTAGTATAATAATGTGGTCCAGGTTTCGGCTTTGTGGATTTTTTAAATGTTAATCCTAGAATGTAAAAGGTCAGGGGTTCTCTAAGAGCTCATGGTAGGGCCATGATCTCTTAGAGAAATATTATTTATATGTTTTTCCTTTTAGATTTTCACATTATTACCAATCTAAGCTTAGATTGGTGAGACCATTACCAAAACTTTAAGTGATTTCTCATGATATCCAAAGATCAAATAAGTATCGTTCGTTCTTCCAAGAGTAATTTAAAAATGGTCTCTATACTGCATAATTATCTAAAAATAACTCACCATTGATAACCACATGAGTGGTAAAACTTTATCTTTCAAAGGCTTTGTGATAGGGTTTCCTGTAGACATCCTCACTGCGAGGTTAATCTGGATCTTTATTGAGAAACTTAAGGGCGCTCCGATTACCTGTAAATAACAAATTGTTATTTTAATTATAAAGATAGACTACCGAAATGTTCACTATGACATGTAAGTACCCAGGGCCCGATTAACAATTACGTCGCTCCGGGCATAGACAATATTTGCCGCCGTTGTCGCCCTTTAAAATGACGCTTTATAAGGAGGTAAATATTTCAGGATATTATCTATTGAAAATAAAATGTTTTTAACCGTCGGATCGGATAAAGCCGCTTTTTTGACAACAAATGAAAACGAATTGAGCTCGAAAATTTCACGTAAGAATTTTTGCAACATTTTAAATGTTTACTTATATAAAGGTGGGTTTACAACAAGAACCAATAACATTCGACAGCGAAGCGAGCTTGTAAATTTGAGCATCACACCACGAATAAGTTAGGTTTTCTGATGAAATGAAAAGGGCTGTTAGTGCAGTTTGGCCGCCCCTCATTTATGTAGCTCTGGGCATTTGCCCGGCTCACCCCCCCCCCTATATCCGGCCCTGCAAGTACCACCATCAAGAGCATTGGGGAAGAAGTATAAGAATCAATTGATTCAAGCTATTTGGAAAAAGATTAATTATCTTGAATAGATTATACGTGTGAGAAGGTTAAAATCTGTGAGTACTTACGGGTTCCAATCTAAAATGCGATGTGTGCTTCTTACGATCAGGCTTTTGACCTTCAAAGTATGACTGCTGCACAGGATCCGAGTCCATCATGTGAGGTTTTGATAGAGATATCGGGAAACCTGGAAATAATATAAACAGTTTAGCTTTGGATAAATGACAGATCAGGCTAGAAAAAAAATAAAATGAAAAGGCATCAAATATTTCTGCTTTTAATACCATGATTCCGTTGGATGCAGGCAGCACAAGCCCAGTCGAAATGGCGATGCTTGGATAGGCCGATTTCCAGCAATGGAGATCCTTCGGCTGAATGATGATGATTATAGAGAAGAAGATTCTGTAATACTGACCATAGTAACAGCTGCTGACATCAACGAATCCTTCAGGAGGACAATCGATGCTGCAGTTGCAGGCGAAGGGGGAAGTGCTGCTGAAGGCTGTACTGTCCATGCTATACCTGGAAGATAATTAGCAGATAAAATGAGAATAGTAGTTAGTACAGAAAACATTGGTAATAGCGATGTCTTTTACTACAAGAGACGATTTGATTACCTGTACCCAAGGATACTAACTCACGATTTTAATCAGAATTTATAATAAGTAAAACTTTGAAAAGATTTTATAAGGCTAAGGTTCACCTTAATATGTTTTGTGCAAAATAATAGTAAACATCAGGACTGACACAGAAGCTGAATCGTTATAGGAACGAAAGGCCAAAAAGCTACCATATTTCGAAACTAATAATCGATCAATAAGAAGAAACAATGATATACTTACAAATAAGAATTAAGTCCCTGTTCACTGGTATTCTCCTCAACATAGCTGAAGGGATAGTTCCTGCAAGCTTGTTTCCTGAAGATCGTGATGTTCAGTCCTTTTTTGTAGTTGGATGGCAGCATAAGACCCTCGTAGGAGCCTTTGATTCTATTGCATGGTGTACTGGAAGAGAAGATAATTTAAATGAGATAAGACATTAAAAAAAAACAAAATTTGTTCTCCGTTTAATTTCCCTATCTTGTTTAATAGAACAAAAGATTGAACTGGGGGCGTGTGTCAACGCAGTCATGATTCCGTGTTAAACTGGGATAGTACTATTTTGTTCTATGTATATAGCTCCGTCTCTCTCTCAGTGGATCCATGATACTTCGCATCAAGTAAGGCCTCTGTTTTCTCAATATGAGTAATTTAATTACTAACGTCAGTCTCCTGAAAGGCTTTCTCTGCTTACCTAGATTCCAAGTCCGTGAAGCCTTGCTCTAGAAGTCCACTGGTGTTGTCCCACGCATTCAAAGAGTATCTTCTGCTACGATCTTTAAGTTCCACCTCAGACCACTCCAGCTTTTGTGAATAGAACTGTGGAAAAATCTCACATTAGATTGAAGAATTTGCTGCTAGTCCAAATTAACCAATTTGTGGGTTTTTGCGGTTGTTCAAGAATTTTCTGCTAATGTTAATGCATTATCTTCAAATAACGACAATTGTAGGTACCTAATGAGTTTTTAACAAAAAAGGTGTGTTCGTAAATAACTACCTTATATTGTGGTCGACTTCGGCAGTCTTGATTTATAAATAAATGTAAACGACGAGGTCAATGTAGCTGCAATATATCATTCCAAAAAAGAATAATATTTTCTGGGATATCTATTATCTATATATATAAAAATGAATCCCTATTTCCCTTGGTCACGGCATCACGCGTGAACGGCTGGACCGATTTCGCTTATTCTTTTTTTGTTGTATTTGTTATTGTTAGGAGAAGGTTCATACGAAAAAAAAAATTGAAAAAAAAAAACAATTGCTACCTTACCTACATAGGTAGGGTAGGTATGTAAGTAGGGTAGGGTAGGTAGGGTAGGGTAGGTAGGGGAGGGTAGGTAGGGTAGCGTAGGTAGGGTAGATGAATGTTTGGTGTTTTTATGGCAAAACAAAGTTTGCCGGGTCAGCTAGTACCTTATATAATTCAGTACGAAGTCAGTGGCAAGGCTGACGTACTTTAGTATCGCAAAACACTAATGCATTCTAATTTTACTTTCGGACTAGTAATGTTACAGAATATTAAAATCCTAAACCAATCATAGAAATCCTAATCCATATAAAAATAATTCCTAACGCTGGACTGGGTCTTTCTTTGAACTTCTCTGTACCATACTAGTACATCTGTCGTTTATGATATTGATTATGTACCTACTCAAATTGAACGGGCATATGTAGGCAACAAAACATTCTGTGCCGGTCCCAAATACCTACATTTGGGGTAAGGCACAAGGATATATCTTATTGTTAAATAAAATCAATTAAAATAAACATTCAAATAAAATACCAACCCGATCCAGCAGCCCGATCTTCCTGAAATCAATCCATCCAGGTAGCAAGGTGTTTGCTATAGCCACTAAGGGGTCATCATAACCCCAGAACAACTCGTTTATAGTCAAGTCCTTGAAGAGTTTGGAGCCTAAAGCAGACATGGAATAATAGGCTCCTGCGTTCGCGAGGTAGCCCAACTTATCGGCTGCTAAAGTGCTCATGGCCTGGAAAAGAAGAAAGGAGATGATAAGGAACATGTATTTATTATTGTCGTGATGGTATGGTCGGAAGAACTACTCCTGAGTGTGAGGTCCTGCAGCCCAATTGTGTAAGTGAATTCAGCAAGGCAAATGGTTTGACCGACATCAATCGACCAATCACATGCGAGATGAAATGTGGATTTTCATCTGTGTGGTGGCGTATACCTCGTTAAATTTTCGAGTCGCAAATTCCTATAGGATTTTTGATATGGAGTTTTTTCAGTAGCATCCCAGATTCTAGATTTTTGTCTAGTAGATATTGTGGCTCGCCCCGTAATAAATGGGATTTAAATATAACTGGCGAAATGTAGGTGTACCTAGGTAGTGTAGGTACACCTCTGCTTTACCCCTAGGGAAATAAAGTCATAGTGTTATCTATACTAATATTATGAAGAGGAAAGATTTGTTTGTTTGTTTGTACCGTATCTCCGTAATAGGCTCCGAAACTACTGGACCGGGGAACAGCTAGTCTTTATATAAAACACTAGCTGTTCCCCGCGGCTTCACTCTCGTGGACCACCCCACAGGACCCGTTTTCGGGATTAAAATATAGCCTATGTCACTTAGGAATAATGTAGCTTTCTATTGGTGAAACAATTTTTAAATCGGTTCAGTAGTTTCGGAGCCCATTCGGTACAAACAAACAAAAAAATCTTTCCTCTTTTTAATATTAGTATAGATGTAAAAGAGCCTTGTCAGCCCAAGAGAGTAAGTAGATTTGTGTGTTATAGGAACACCCGAATTTTGTCAGTATGTTTAAGTCTTATGTAGGTAATCTATACTAATATTATAAATGCGAAAGTAACTCTGTCTGTCTGTATGTCTGTTACGTTTTCACGCTTAAACCGCTGAACCGATATAGATGAAATTTGGTAGAAGAACATATGATAGTTTTTAACGCGGAAATCATCCTTTAGGGGGTGGACAGGGAGTAAAAGTTTGTATGGTCGTATGGTAAACTAATAATTTCTCAAGTAAAATTATAATATTATCGCGCACTATATAAAATAGGCTATTCAAAGGACTAATGCTACGCAGACGACTTCGCGGGCAACAGCTAGTACATAATATAGGACACAAGCTCGTTAGGTGACAATATACTCAAACCAGACTCCGGATTGTTAGCAATAGATTCCGGATAAAAACTCAAATTTTCTGATTTTCCACATAAATTCTGGCAATGAGGGCTTCTATCCGGAATAAAATAAACGCGCATAATTATGGAATTTACATTTTGTAATTTAATACATAGCTATATTGGAAACACCATAAAATTAACCTTGAAAATCAATGAGGCATCTATTTTTTTTACTATGAAAAAGTACCTTTAAGTGTCAAAGGGCATTTACAAAGTATTACATAACATTAGAATTTCCATCTACATCCCATTAAATGAGACATTGACACTTTGACAGTGGAATGAGAGGTCAAGGCTTCAAATCTGGTTTTGTGAACTATGTTATGTGTCAACCAGAATTATGAAATGAAGTAAGATAAATTATAAATAGTGTGGTGATCTGATCAGACATAAGCTAGGTAGGTAAGCCCTCCTCTTAGACGTCGGGAGTCCAACACCTCACTCCCCCCAACCCGCGGTCGAGGCCCGCAGATGCGGGCCGGCACTAGCCGGGGGTTGCGGAAGTATTGTATGTTCCTGCGACCTTAGGCGTATGTGTGAGACGGAATATCGGGGTGGTTTTAAGTCAGTACGAGTCTGACAGGCCCCTCCTTTTATGCCCGATATTTCCTTTTTAGGGTTCCGTACCCAAAGGGTAAAAACGGGACCCTATTACTAAGACTTCGCGATCCGTCTGTCTGTCTGTCTGTCTGTCTGTCTGTCTGTCTGTCCGTCTGTCTCCAGGCTGTATCTCATGAACCGTGATAGTTAGACAGTTGAAATTTTCACAGATGATGTATTTCTGATGCCGCTATAACAACAAATACTAAAAACAGTATAAAGTAAATATTAAAGGCGGGCTCCCATACAACAAACGTGATATTTTTGCCGTTTTTTGCTCGATATTAATAACGGCAACAGGTAGACGCTTGAAATATTCACAGAATGTTCAGTTGTATATTTACTTCAAAAAATAATAATTAATAAATTAAAATAAAATAAATTAAGGGGGGCTCCCATACAACAAACGTGATTTTTATGCAGTGTTTTGCGATAATGGCACGGAACCCTTCGAGTGCGAGTCCGACTCGCACTTGGCCGGTTTTTTATAATAATATAAAAACGAGTATTCAATCATAAGAAAAAAAAAATATTTCTGCCCTTAAATCTAAAATAGGTTTAGTGGCCAAACTTTGCTAGCCAATGTGTCCAATGGTTGCTCCTATTCCTGGCCTATTACATTACATTACATTATTTTATTATATTATAGAAAGAAATATCAGAATGAAAAAAATAGCCTTTTAAACCAAAGGCTATTTTGTTACTTCGACCTTCAACTGTGTAACGCTGTCCACAGTCCAATTTAACGAGTTAGGACTGCCAAAGTGCTAATAACTTAGATTGTTAAACTTAAAGGCATGCAATTAAGTTTTATTAACCCCAGAGATACTAAACACTGTTTTTTTTTTTGTACTGAATGACTAATTTTAGATATCAGATCATACACGTGTACACACTAAAGGTCCTTTTTTTATAACAAAGTTATCAATTAATGAAGTTTTACAACAGCAGGTATGCGTAAAACAGTATTGTTTCTGAGATATAAATAACCAGGTAGCATTTGAATGAGCGTTGCTGAGATTTGAAATTAATGACCTGCGATTGGAGATACCTATATCCAGCAAAAGACAAAAATTCTTTATTTCAACTAGGCCATTAAGAGGCACTTTAGAACGACAAAAAATTAAATCTAAAATTAATTGATTCTACCGTCCATTAGGAAAAGTAGCTTGTTATGGAGAAGGACGGACAAAAAACTGCACACTTGCTCTTTTAAACAAAAGTTCAGTTAACAACATTTACATACATAAATTTATATACGTGAGGACAATGCACCCAGCACTACTATACTACGTATAGGTATAAAATATTACAAGCACTAACAGGTAAATTCCTTCATTTGATAAATAGGAACATGGTTCTCACATACTTACAAACCTATGTTTGCTATCAAACATAGGTTAAATTACCTAATTCAACAACAACGGGACAGTGCGCGAGTCAATTTCTTAAAAGAAAGAAATTAAAAGAAAGATGAAAAATAAATTTTAAAAAAGCAGCAGTAGACTGCTGTAAGCTGATGATTAATCTACCTAACGTTATCCCAACTATGTTGGAGTCACCATCTAGTCAATTCTGACTACTGGTAATGACACTCAAAGATCTACAAATGGCAGCCGGGACCAACAGCTTAATGTGTTTTTCGAGGCACGGAGCGGATATGTTAAGATGGTTACCCATCCACGGATCAACCTCGGCAAGCGTTGCTTAACCTTGAAGATTGACCCGTGCTGCTATTATTTATTATTAAGCCAGGAGCCAAATAAGTCAATGTTCTAAATATTACCTTATCTATGTATAGTTATAAAAATATTGGACGAATAGACTAAACTATAATTTATTTCAATTGATAAAAAACTAGACTATGAGAACGCGGAAGCTGTTTATAAATAAATTGATAAACAAAAAAATGGGGCTTTCTCGTAGTTTCGCAATTTAATTCTGGGAGGAAAATCCGTCGACTAAACAACAACTAACGTAATATTTATTTTATTTTAGTTAGAAAGTTCTCCGAAACATTTTGAAAAGGTTTTAAATGTTTAAGCCCTTTACGATTGTCTGTTAAATAAAGTCAAAACGCCTAAGTCACCAAATTAATTCGGCTCAAAGGACCAATGTTAGCTAGCACGGAGTTGAATAAAATAGTGAACTGAAATGGGAAATAGTAAGATTGAAGTGCCCAGCAGACTTGTTATAATCCCTATGTTAACGCTGTACAGGGGGGTGACCATACGCTCTTAGAGTAAGGTTATTTTGAGTGTGTGTAAGGGACAGATGTAAATGATTTGTATACATCTGTCACTTACGCGATCTCAAAATAACCTTACTCTAAGAGCTTATGGTCACCCCCCTGGCCGTGCGCCCGCTCGGAGCCAGAATATCAATATTGAATCTCCTTATGGGCAGTTTTGTTTGCAATATATTATTTCTATTATATTTGCTATTACTAAGGAGCCGTTACTAAGGAGTGCGCTGTAATTGTTTACGGCACTATAGCGATGGAAAGCCCTTACTAGTGGTATTATGGGTCATGATGGTGTCCGTGGAATCGAATCATCGGGTTAAGCCGAGTTATTCATAATCTTTACTTGTATATAAAATAATTTAAGACTTACAATAAGCGCTATATTCGGTATTTTCACAGTTACATTCTGGAGATCATCTACAGACTGTTCCGGCAGGAACCTGAGATTCAGCTTGGGGTTCATAGTCATCACCCCACGCTCCTTGTCTATCCGTATGTTCTCGTTCGTTCGCATTTCTCTGGAAACGAAAAAAGTTAATGTTAATAAAATAAGTAAGAAGAAAGAAGTTGATTCTCAAATAAACCAACAAGCCAACTATATTCATTGATCTATCTGTTTCAAGTCAAAGTCCATTTACTTCAATTAGACCATCAAAAGGCACCTTTGAATGTCAAGACATACAATAAAAAAAAGTGATTCTATTTGTCTAAGCTAAAATAACAAGCTATCTGCCCATGTTTGACTTTCCTTAAAGACCATTTTTTTTTCTTTTCCATTTTGTCTTTAACTATTCCAAGTGAGGGTCACAGAACCTTCCATAATTAAGAAACGGTCAATCACATTGCTCCATCCAAAACTTGACAACCTCATTGTCACGATCAGTAACATCTGAGACAATAATGTATCAACTGCTTATGATTCCAGTCAAGTTCCAGTCAAACAAGGATAATGGCCCAAAGTAGCAAAATTTGTGCAAATCGTGATATTTGAAACACGTTGCGCTAATAAACCTCTGACTGTGATGAGCTAATGTTGACAATGCTGCTTACCGCACGAGAAATAATAAGGCTGTTGGACTTGTGAATCAGCAGAAAGTTGCACCACACTTTGATCGCGGCCTTGTCAGGTAAATATGTACTTAGCGGCAATGTTTGAGGCCAAGTGTGTACGGGTATTCCCGAAGACCATTAACAATCATATGCACCTTGAATTGACAGAAAACAAGAGGGTACTAAACCAAACCCTGACTCAGCAAGACACAATCATAAAGAAAGAGTTCTGCTAGTGCTTGATATAAAAAGGGTATTCGACTAAAAGACTCAATGTTGCGATATTAGACCATACCATGCCAAACATCTTGTGGAGTAGTGAAAGGTTGCTTGGTGTATGCCTTGACCTCAGAGGAAAGAGACTTTGATATCTAAGTTTGTTTCTTCCCAGAGTAGTTAGCTAAGAATCACCGGATCTAACACAAACAAAAAATATTGACGACTAAAATTGTCATTTCTACCCAAATTGCAATATATATATCAATCATCATTTTGCTGCGTCCAGTTTGTCGTATAGTATATATCTTTTGGCTGAATAATGATGATATAATAGACGTCACTTTACATGACACTCTCATTATTGCTGAAGATAGATCACCAGCAAGGGAAGAAGATGTCATGACAGTCCTCAATAGAAAGAAAAATACTAAGATCAGCAAAACGAAATCACTGAGATAGATATGATATTTACAGTTGATTTAGTGATAAATTTATAAGAAACTGTTTACTTTTTACAAAGTAATAATTAACCACAACCGTACCAGGAAAATGTAGTGAGTCAATCAACAATCTTAGTAAATTTAAGTAAGTTACGTGTTGTTTTCACAGCATATTTGACTATTATTAATGAATTATATCAACAAGGAAGTGCTGGTGAACGGTGTAATCAGACAAACAGAATATATCTATGTAACTATTAAGATTACGTTAAGGCAAAGGGCAAGTGATTGGATAATATGGGATTAAGGATATTTTTATTTTTGGAGACATCAACTTTAATCAAACCAGAAATGGTAACAGTAAAATTATCTACCGTTCCGATGTACCAAAACACATCAAAGAAGATGTTTTTGGAATGTTGTCGAGCGGTTTAGGATTCGTATTAGTACTGATGCCAATTAATTTAAAATCGCTCAGATATGACAGACCAAGAAGAGAAGCCTCTTGAACAAGCCATACCGTGACCCTTGAGCTCACCTAAATCCAGTTCATGACCTCAACAGTTTATTTCGTCATGCTAATCACCATACCCTGTTATTGCTTGCTATCGCTTATATGGTATTTAAGTACACTGTGGCCGCCTTTAATCTTCGCTTATTAGGTGCCATGCTTGGTACAAAGATCGCTTATGTTTTTTGCTAGATTTTTCCGTCCCACTACTGGGAAAAGACCTCCCTCCACACTTTTCACGAGCCCGTGCTTTCTCCTTCCAGTTCTGTAGAATTCTGTCTAGTTCATCCCGCCATGTCCTTCGTGGTCTGCCGCGATCTGGTCTCACAGTCTCAGGGCACCAGCTCTGTGCTACTTTGACCCATAAGTATACACAAATAAGTACTTACTTAAACATAAAAGGCCCGACCTCCTGTACCCTCAACACCTGTTCAGCATCACTGAGGTACTCCTGCACGTTGGTGTAGTTGTACACCCACATCTCAGACAGCATCTCATACGTGGGGTTCTCCCACATGTTGTAGAGAAACGAGCCTTCTCGCATGTCCATGTACTGTTGACAAAAGGAAAGTCGGGTTTTAGTATGCAAGAATAAATATTTAAGAGACTAATTAATGGTTTGGTCGAATAGACCTTGCCAGATAGAGATTGTCCTGCGTTGTTAGACTCGAAAATCTTATACATATTAATAAAAATTATAATATTTGAACTTTAAATGACACCACTGAGTTTGTTTCGGAATTTCTTTTTAGAGATCCATCAGCTATAAAATGCCAAGGCCCTTTGGTTTTAAAATATTAACCAAATCTACTTGCAACCAAGTAGATTTTTTTTAGTGACACAAAATTGCAGTATTATTATAAAATAAATGTAATTTTATCTCAGGCCCTTTTCAATGGACTGCAAAAAGTGGAGTAGGGGAGATGTTAGAGAGAAGGGATAATGAACTTAAAGAGCTCTGATTTATTCAATATTTCTGGAAAAAGTCATTTATCTACTTATGTTTTGTCTACAAATAATTATTTTACCACTGACACAAATAAATAAAAACCTAAATACAACCGACTTCCATAAGAAGTTGGTTGTTTTTTTTTGTAAAAAGATTTTTACTTTTTAGCTGTGGTACATAATGAACAAGTTCTATAGTAAGGTACCTACAATGCACAAAGTTATGCCAGAATAGATTACTCGAATAACATAAAACTTGAACATAACCGGTGAAATGAGAGTGTAACAGGGTGAACTGTACCCCTTTAGAGCGTAACGGCGTGATGTTATGTTATGAAATGACGTAAACAGTAAGCAGACAAGCAATTACAGCAATCCTAAGAGATTTGCCGTTTGAAGGGTTCTGTTGTATATCGCCGAAGTTCTTCATCAGATCTTCACCAAATTTAAATGGGACCACATGAGAAGCACCAGCTTTCAAATAAAAAAGAATCGTCAAAATCGGTTCGCCTATTACAAAGTTTTGAAGTGACACAAAAAATAATACAGTCGAATTCAGAACTTCCTCCGCTTTTTGAAGTCGGTTAAAAATTGCAATCAACCTCATTCTCTTTAGTAGACTATTTCCGTTGGTTAACTGTAATTTCTATTGTATTGTCACGACACTAACATTTTTCCTCTTTTTGTAAGCAACACTAGGTACGACTGTTTGACGTAAAAGCTGTTAATGCAATTAACGGTTTTTAGTACAACAAAAAACTTCTTTTTTTTAGGTATTTTATGAGTAATATAACATAAACGACAAAAAATATAACCTGTACCTATTCGTGCTTTTAATATGTCCATTTAACACCACAAAAAGCTGTGCCATAAATGGTCAAATGGTCGTAAAACATAGCTTTTAATTAATTCACACATTTGTATATGGGATGGCGGACGTAATTCAGAAAAGTAACGTCTATACAAGTTCTTTATTTGCCTTTAGAATATCTGCCATATTTAATTTTTATTAAAGTTTTAAGAAATTATTATTCGAGCAAAATCTTCGGTGATTTATAGAAGACAAGAAAACGTTCAAGATTTTTTACACTGTTAAATAACGACCTACACCGGGTAGGTTATTAATCATTTGTAGGATAATTAGTAACCTTGAACTTAAAATAATGAATATTCACCATGATAGAAACAAAATGACACTTATACCAGTGAGTGACTCTGATTCTAGGCTGAAAGGATGACAGACAAAAGTATTGTAGTAAATAATTATATTATTTTAAGAGCAGAGAAGAAGCAGTGGTGGCCCAGTGGTATCGGCTGCAAGTTGCAGGTCGACTTTACGGGAGATTGGCCGGAGAAGGCAAAACACCGGAGAGAGAGGAAGGCTATTAGGCTTTTAGGGTGGACCGTTCCCCAGGAATGGGACAATGAAGGTTGAATAATAAAAAAGAGTCGGTTTCGATTCTCAATATATAAATTTACATTGTATAAAGCACTTAATTAACAATAACTACCTATATTTACACTTAAAAAAAAATACGAACGCGTATACAAAGGGCAGGGGTCATTGGGCGTCAAAAAATTCGTCCACAACGATGTCAATGCCAAAAGTGCCCAGAACGCTGGAGTACTGCCACGTTGGTTGGCAATGTTTCGATTTTTATGTATAGATAATATGTTCGTCAGGCTCACCCCAAGCAACTTGACGTGCTACCAATTTTGCTGACTTGTTAACATTTTCACCATGGGTATCTTTCATATTCGGAGCTTACTCCTGCCGACACAAGCAAAAAAACATAGAACATATTCCACTCAGATGAACGTATTTCGAACCGGTAATTTTTTGTTAGTAAGCGTCACAGCACGTCAATTGGCTTGTCAAATTACTAACTAATTGCTCATAGTTATCCATACAAACTAAACCAGCGACTTTTTGCGTTTATCTACGTAGTATATTTAATTGGTAAGCCGTGAACAATTTTATCTGTCTAGCTTTTTCTTAAAAAGTTAGCTTCGAGTTCAAATCTAACCAGATGCAGTTGAAAACTAGACTATTACATGGAGCGACTTTATCTGATCTAGGGATGGGTCCGATATATCAAAACGTAACTGATATCGGGTATAACGTTAGATATCATATCATATCGATATCTATATCAAAACCGATATCACAAAAACTGTATCAAATCAAAACCTCTTTGCGTTTGCTTTAGTTTGCGATCGTTTTTAGTTTGCTCATCTAAATAACATGTTAACTTTTGCAAACTGTACTACTAATATATATCTGAAAACCAATTTCGATATCGATATGAAAACTGTATATCGGTTACATAACCGTCTGCACTAAAAACCGAAAACGCCCATCTCTAATCTGAACGCCACAAGCCAGTAACTGGGCAATACGTTAACCCTTGGCAAGACTGCTGACATATTTTAGAGATTCAGACTACTGTCACTACTGGTAAAGATATACCAGCTGGGAGCAACAGCAAACCAACATAATTGATTCACAAGTTGTTAATGTGAAGGGGAAGGCACCTTATGGTGCTTGCCGATGCACGGTATGATAATAATATGTATATTATTAATTGGACGATTTTTTGCGTTAATCTACGTAGTAAATTTAATTGGTTGTCATATTTTTGTTTGTTTATTAGCTGTGAACAATTGGGGTGTCATATAACGGATTTTGATATAACATCAGAGAATTAAGGTTTTTCCTAAAATATCGATTTGAATATTAGAAAACCGTTCAATCTTACTTAAGATTATGATTTACTGGTAGAAAGTTAAGATTTCTATCTTACGTCAACATTGAAACGATAGAGATATTATAAGGATATGTAACAGATAAGTATGTATTTCTTAGTTCACTAACGATTAGAGTGTTTTACCTACATCCGGCAAAACTAAGAGCTTCATAATATATTATTCCGGAAAAAACTGTAGCACTTAGTTATATGTACAATCATGTTTCTACTCAACTCAAGAAAACCTTGGCTATAAGGATAGAAAATTAACATGATTTCATACTGTGTAGTCAATTAAGAAGGTAATACTATTCTTAAGATGTTTGTTTAATTTTATATAGTTTTTACCCGACTACGGCGAAGCAAAAGGGAGAGTTATGTTTTTGACCGGTACCTATGTGTTTATGTATGTATTTTCATCTGATAATTTGACAAATGAGGTGTCGTTGGAAGCATTTTGTTCCAGCGCACACGCTGGTTTATTATACACTATGTGACGTCACATTAAATTGAATATGGCGCCCTCAAGGGGGCACGAAGTCAAAACCAACATTTGGAGGTAAGCTTAAAAAAAAAATTTCATCATTTTATTTTACCACTTTGTCGGCGTGATTAATATTATGTATATCCATGCCAAAATATAGCTTTCTAGTAATAAGAGTATCTGAGCTAAGCTGCGGGCGGACTGACATGGCGTAAGTAGATGGGTTCCTTGTTGACTACGGAACCCTAAAAAGCAAAAATTGTATAACATCCCGTTAAGTTAAGTTGCATAGGTACCAGTAATGGTGAGGACACTATTTTCAATGTTATACCTAAACATTCATAAACTATTTATTGATCCATAGTTTACGAATAAAATGTTATCTATATTAAGAAAAAGAGGAAAAGAGGAAAGACATTTGAGTTTGTTTGTTTGTACCGAATAGGCTCCGAAACTACTGGATCGATTTAAAAAATTCTTTCACCAATAGAAAGCTACATTATTCCTTAGTGACATAGACTATTTTTTTATCCCAATAACGGGTCCTGTGGGGTGGCCCACGGGAGCGAAGCCGCGGGGAACAACTAGTATTATATAAAATAAAAATAAAATATTATAATTAATTAAACATTATATTTAATTTATAACTGAATTTTGTTGTTTTCTGAACGCAATTCTATAATATTGTAGATGGATAAGAAATCAATACAATAAAAAGAAGAATCGGAAATATTAAGCTGCCTTAGCTAACAAACTTCCGTACGTTTAATAACTTCCTCTTTTTATTCTATTCTTATCTATATTTAAGCATATCATTGATATTTAACTGAACAATAGATAAATAACCTTTTTGCTCAAATACTTCTATTCATACTGTCACTCATGTTCAAGTAGTTTTTGTACAGCTAACACGTAAGTACGTCTCACTTAGATACTTCGTTATAATAATTATTGATTGTTATAATATTTAGGGTTCTTCATTGAATTAAAAATATTTATAAAACGCTAACTTTACAAATACTTAATTTATAATTAAGTATTTTACTCAACCAATAACATTTCAATGTTGGCATACAATAAATATAATCATATTAATAAGTATGCAGGCTTATAAGATGTCAACAAAATAACTTATTTATAAAATTAAAATAACTGAAATATGTCGACCCTGGAAAGCGATTTTGTAGTATCTCGAAAAATTTCTAAAATACTTTTTTGCATAATAATTGATTTCAGAAAAATTACTGCGTCGGATGGTCCGAGCAACGTTTTCCTATGACATTTTTTATGATACGTCATTTACTTTTTCTAATCATTTTTAACAACATATATTTCAAATTGTATATACAATTCAAATTGTATATATAAAATTAAATATTTTCAACGTTTTATAGATACAGCAAAAATGCTATAAATACTTTTTTGGCAGTCAACTACTACTCGTTACAACTAGCAAGATACACCAATATTGCTGCTTGAAATTTAAATATCAATTGCTGTATCTATTATAAAATGCATGTTAGACTTGCTTTAGAATTGACAAAGCCAGCCTAGCCCAGTCCAGAAGCACAGAAGCTTCCAGGGGGCTTCACAGGCTGGAGCTGGAGCAACCTCACTTTTCCAAGGTGGCTCGTAATGCTAAGCAAGCCTCTGTCAGTGAGTTTTTGCTTCAAAAAGGCCATATTTGCAGTATCAACAAACCCAAAAAAGTGCATTAATACGGAACCCACCATGTCAAGCAACCCCAGACATTTTACAATTATTTTATCATTAATACTATTTGAGAATCTTTTTGTTAGGTTACTGTAAGTTTTTGTCCACATATCACATTACCTGTTGACCCTATAGTAAGACCTTCAGTATTATTCGTTTATTTTCAACTGCCATCTCGGAATTTCCAACTATTTGACCGGATGAACTTTAGGAGGTGCAAAAACGGTATTCATTTATCATAAAATTTAAATATTAATTGTTTGGTAGACTTTGAATTTGTTAGTCTGTCGAGTAATGCTTCTAAACACCAATATTTTTTTTATGACACAAGCAGTAACGTAGGAGTTAGGTATCCATTTAGTGCCTAATATAAGATAATAGTAGATGCTGACGTTAAAAAAATGGTTTGTGCTTTTAATGGACTAATTGGAACTAATTAACAGCAATTTAAATTTGGAACGTTGACTAAGGACCTGAAGTATATCTGTCAAAGTTTGTTACGCACCTACTACAGGCGTGAAAACCAAATTTACATTTAAATCATATTTAATAAGTACCTTAAAACACTGACATTCATTGACCCGTAACTCATATTTGCCTTAACTAATCTGAGATATCACTAAATAGTCACAACAATAATAAAATTAGGTAAAAACCTGCCCACCCACAACACAAACAGTGCAGTTTGACATATCGAAGACCTTACGCTACACCAGCGCCTCTAGCGGCGAATTCATAAGCGGTAGCCCTCATTCCTACATTTGTCTGTTTTAGTGATATACATGTCTTACCATGATGAAAATATTACAAATATAAAAAACGAAATATATATATATTTTTTTTTTTATATATATTTATTTACCACAAATTAAATTATTCCCTACTATAGCTAACTGTCATGGTGACCCAGTGCCTCTCGTGTTTGCGGTCGTGGGTTCAAATCTGGGCAAGTACCAATGTGACTTTTTTTTTTCTTTTTTTTATCTTGGATATCACAGGCAACGGTGAAGGAAAACCTCGTGAGGAAACCTAGACTTATATATAATGTAAGTCTGAAATAGCCAAGCCAGAGGCCTGTGGGGTTCCCAGAGGTGGCACTCTGACACCCGAGGTGGCCACATCCTCGCATGAAAAAGAAGATTCATTAGGTGTAAGACAAGACAATTGCTCTCCTAAAATACTAGAATAAGCGAACTATTGTTTATAGGCAAACGATGCTGATGATCTTACCCTCGGTACACCACACTGAATAATATTTAAAAAAAAACCCAAATAACAGAAGGATTTTTTTTTAAATAAATAGTGCTCAAATTTCTTATTTACCTACCTATAACTTTTTTTTTCTTTTCTATTTTGCAGTGCATCTGCAGATGGAGAATTTTATGTAATCAGATTTTTATAAACGATTCAATCAATGATTGCGGTGACCGTGAATTTACTACATAAGTTACATTGACCTATGTGCGTTAGTTTCTTCCGGATTCTCAAATCGAAAGATTAATCGATTTCCTAAATTATGTATTAGAATCCTAGGAATATGATTTATGAAAATTATTGGGTTTAATAAAAAGCGATACTGATTGATGTCTTAAGTCACTTATAATCTGAAGCTTAAGTAATATACTAAGATGTACAGCACAAATATATCTTGCATATAAATTGTATTTTTTTGCTTAAATTATTTACACGACACAAATTGACATGTAATTTTTTTTTGTTTCTTACTTGATTGAACAAGAAACTTGTATTTAAAGTGGCAAAAAATTAAAGGACTGTTGTTAGGTATACTTATCCACCTTTAGGTGTGAATTAATTTTATTAGTAACTTGATAAGAACGACATTTCACAAAAAAATAAAGTTCGATCGACCTTCCTAGGAGAAAAACTTGTTTTTTTTCTAGAGAATTAATCAAAATAAGAATAAGAAATGGGCCAAAGAAACATTGGTTGCGGGGATCCGCTTGGGGGAGGCCTATGTCCAGTAGTGGACGTCTTTCGGCTGATATGATGATGATGATAAAAACGAATCCCTATTTCCCTTGGTCACGGCATCACGCGTGAACGGCTGGACCGATTTGGCTTATTCTTTTTTTGTTGTGTTTGTTATTGTTAGGAGAAGGTTACTAACAAAAAAAAATAGAAAAAAAATATTGGTACCTTACCTACATAGGTAGGGTAGGTATGTAGGTAGGGTAGGGTAGGTAGGGTAGGGTAGGTTGGGTAGGGTATGTAGGGTAGGGTGGGTAGGGTAGGTAGGGTAGGGTAGGGTAGGGTAGGTAGGGTAGCGTAGGTGGAGTAGGGTAGGGTAGGTAGGGTAGATGAATGTTTGGTGTTTTTATGGCAAAACAAAGTTTGCCGGGTCAGCTAGTAAATATATAAAAAAGCCATTGTGTTCTAAGGGGAGGCCTTATAGTCACTGCCCAATGCTTTCAGTCATATAGTATTTGATAATCCTCGTAAAATTGAAAAGACTAAAATTAAATAGGTACCGAGCAAGAAATATTTAAAAAGCGATGCCCTAAGTGTTAAATTAAAATTTGGTGAGTGTTTCCTAAAAAAATTTTCTTCCCTGAACTATATAATCGTTGAATATCGTGGCATGTTTAATTTTGAAGGTTTTTGGGCAAATCTGTAGATATGAGATTAGATATCGCCTGCGCCGATGGCTAGTTTCCTCTGTGATTGGCAGCCGTGTGTATTTTAATAACTAGGTTTTCCTCGCGGTTTTGCTCCCGTGGCGCACCCCACAGGACCCGTTAAAAATAGCCTATGTTACTCAAGAAGTCTAAAATGAAGGTTTTTACTGTTGAAATAATTTTCAAAATCGGTTAAGTACTTTTTGAATTTATCCAGTACAAACAAACTTACAAACAAATCTTTCTTGTTTATAATACAAAATATTATTATATTGTTAGTGTAGAAATTTGATCCAATGAAAATTAATGACAATGGTCCATAGATTAACCTAAATTAGACCTAAAGACAATTGAAAGCATAATATAACACTCAAGCACAGAAGCCTCAATAAATGCGCAGACATGCCAAGCGTGTGCACGCACGTGTTATAGCGTCTAAACTCTAGTTTACTATGTCATGTGCATGTCAGAGCTATCAAATCTGAAGGTCAATCTTAGTAAACAGTTTAAGGCATCGTTATAATACAACGCGATCAACGCGCGGATACGCGACCGTCGCGTTCATTTTAGTATGGCAAAATTGAAAAGCGCCCTCTGTCGGTGCGATGTGTTCAGGTTTGCCAAACAAATGAACGCGACAGTCGCGTTTTCGCACGATAATCGCGTTGTATTAGGACGACGCCTAAAGGATCTCAGTGATATGCCTGGCCAGCGTACTGTATGGTATTGGTAGCATAATCAGATTATTATGTCTCAACTGCTGGGACACATGCCTCCTCAATAGGAGTGGTCTGTAATCCCCTTGGACCTAGTGCGGGTTGGTAAATGTAACGTGTTTTTTGTTCTGAGATAGGTTGGTTTCCTTTATTAGCAACACAACATTCTCACTACCTGCGTCTGTGTTTCCGAACGCATTCAACCGGAATCTCTTCAAAGTTAGAGTGAACAAGCTTCTTTTGGGTAAGCTTACTCCATCGTTGACTGTGTCCCTGTCACCTCTGACCTAGGCTGGAGTCAAAAGCAAACCCATCTCATGTAAAAAAGAAAAAAAGAAAATACTTTCAATGTCATTTCACTGTACAAGAATACAATATACACATTTTCAATCTGCATTTTTCATTTATATTGGCTTCAATTAAACAAAACTATCAACATCCCCACGATGTTTTTCTTCACACCGTTTTGATAACAGTGGTGATTAAAAAAAATTCTCAAAGTGAAGTGCCTCTCTGGGTTCGACCTTACACTACTACATTTAGGCAAGGGTCAATACCATTGGGCTAAGTAGACAGACTGCCTTTTAATATGCAAACAAACTTTAGATATCAGATAGGAAAATGCCATCGGAAAATCTTAAGGGCTAAACCAAAGTTGTAAAGTCTCAGTGTTTAAAAAATTGTTTATGCTGAAAACTGAACTTCAAAGATATTCCTCAATTTTTTTTTTTTTTTAAAACATTGCCACACACTAGGAATTTCTTCCTGTATCGTGGGTACGTTTACAAACATATAAACTCACATACACAAACACTCAGAGCCGGAACAATTATCTGTAGGTCATACAAATTTTTGTTCCGTGCGGGAATCGAACCCGCGACACGCAGCGCAGCAGTCAATTGCTCAACCACTGCGCCAACCGTGCGCCCAATTAAAAGTTAGCAAGCGTTTGTCTGGTCAATCCTTTGGCCGACTTTTGAATGACCTTTTGCTTGCAATAAGAGTGGTGCTTGTTGCTATTATCATCAAGTCCGAAGTAAGAGGGTCTCCATTACAGCATCATTCATGCATCCTCACGTGCAGCCCCAAACGACCTAACGCCTCAGACCTGACCCCACCTTCGTCAGTCATAACAATTACCGTTTTTATTGTGTTAAGTAACGCTATTCATAATTGTATAATTGGACGTCAAATCCCAAGAGTCAATTTTCATTGCAACGGAGGCGCCCTCATGCCCCTAGCTACCGCAGGAGACGCCCTGGGCGTTGGGAGTCGCAAGCCGATTCCCGGCCACCGTAGGCGCGGGCCTGCGGACGGCGAGTAATGGGTAGCTCGCCGTCCGATAAGGACCAGGCCCGAGTCGACGGCGCGTTGTGTTCCACGCGCGCCTCAAAGAGATGTCAGCAGAACCGACGGGGTCCGCGAGTGCCGATGCCTGTCTGGGTCGCGGATAAATTTGAAAAAGAGTTACCGCGGCCCTGGCTCAAACAACTGATGGAACACGGGTGGGTTTTAGTCAGTAAAAGTCTGACACGCCCTCCCGCCACACCCAGAGCGCGAGAAGTCATTGGATGATTTCACACCCAAAAAAAAAAAGAGTCAATTTTCATTGAGAGTCTTTACCAAGCTACATCCGATCCGTGTCCGTGAATTTTCGGTTTCGAAGTAGCCGTAGTAATTCTTGTAGGTAAGCTTATGCACTATATCTGTTGGTCATAATTCAGAACATTTTAAACTCGGAAATCAATTCACGGACACGGAAGTTAGTGCGTAACCGCCCTAATTATTATCATGGATGAGTTATCAACATGTTAGGTTTTACCCTCGTTTCTTCATTATTGTGCTTTACGAGAATAGTCGTTCATGCTTTTCTGAAAAAGGGTCGGTTGGACTAAAGTAAGCTTTTCTTGAAGATGTTTTGTTAAAATTATGCATTATGGTCACGGAATTGAAAACAAACAGATAATTCAAAGTAGCCATACAGAGGATTCATAAAAAATATTATGAAATTTTAGTTATTTGACTTTTTCCGACTGGGTTTATCACTAAGTTTGATAAACCCGGATATGGAACAACATAAAAATATATCACGATTTTTGAATTTGACTGTAAGTAATATTATTTCTTATTCAGCCTCTTCTATGTTAGAAAAACTCAGCAAAACAATGGCCAGTTGTAATGATTACCTTTGCCATCGTAATGTTTGGCGTGAAAAAAAAAAGGTATATTTATACACTTCTAACTACTATGTAGAGAATAGTAATTTGTGTATATGATTGTATGGAACTGTAAATTGTTTTTTAGTTTTGCAAAGTCATTATCATGTGTATCATTATGTCAATCAGTCAGAACGTTTTTATTATTTTTATAGTCAGAGCAATGACGTATGTCGTTTTTCCCTAAAAACGGAATCCTTCCCGTACCCAAAGGGTAAAAACGGGACCCCATTACTAAGACTCCACGGTCCGTCTGTCTGTCTGGCTGTCACCAGACTGTATCTCATGAACCGTGATAGCTTGGACAGTTGTAATTTTCACGAATTATGTATTTCTGTTGCTGCTATATCAACAAATACTAAAAACAGAATAAAATAAATATTTAAGTGGGGCTCCCATACGACAATCTTACCTCCACAACCCAGTAACTGGGTAACACGGTACCCCTTGGCAAGACTGGTGTCAGATCTCAAGCTTCTGACTACCCGTAACGACTGTCAAAGATCTTAAAATGACAGCCGGGACCAACGGCTTAACGTGCTTGACGAAGCACGGAGGAAACTCGGTATGTTGAAATGGTCACCCATCCACGAGCTCCTCGTTTCGTCCGAATCACCACTCAAATATATTAATAATAATGAAATTCCTGTTTTAAAAATTTAACAGCCGAACCGCCTACTAAGCCGTTTTAAATCACATTTATTAGCAAATTTATTTTTTGGACTTTGTTGTAACGGCAAACCGGTACGTTACAAGTACAACTGCCTGTCACAAGTTTTCACTACAAAGGTTTTCTTTAAAACAAAAACAATGGTAAGACTGTTAAAAACTAAGGTGATTGTCCTCATAAAAACAAAGTACTTACCTAGTACATTTTTTATCTAGGATTAGAAACTTTTTGTTTCCCATACTTTATGACTGCAATATCTTGTAAAAAACAGATCAACTTGTCTTGTATGAAAACAAAAAATGTGTGTGAATATCATTCTAATGTCAATTATTGTAGAGTTCATCTATAATAATTTAGATTTTATGATGATACGAACTCGAAAAAAAAACATATTTTGCTTGATACAAATCATCATAGATTGATATAATTTGTATCAAGCAAAAAGTGACAAGATATTGAATTTTTTTTCAAGTAAAAAAACTCACAATCAATAAAATTAATATGCTGAAATTCGTACGTTTTTATGAAAAAACTAGCTTCTACCAGCGTCTTCGTTCGCGTGAAAAGTGTTTTATCATCCCAAGAGAACATTACACCGGAATAAAAAAGTAGCCTGTCTGTAAGATTATTATCTCTATGCCAAATTTCAGGTTATTGGACGACTCGCACGAATTTAACTCGCACGAAATTATATTGCTTTCCTAGATTCAAGTAAAATATCTATTAACTTCGATTAATTCTTCATATTAATGCTGAGACGGGTGAGCACAACTGTAGCTTTTATTTTTTGTTCTCTAAAATAAAATATGTGCCAATTCAATTGCCTACTACATAATTTTGGAGTGGTCGATTCGCACACCAATAAATTAAATTCGTGCGAATCGCCACAGAAAAAATAGTATTATTAAAAAGTGTTGATTCGTACATTTCTAGCGAGTTAAATTCGTGCAAATTGTCCAATAACCCCAAATTTCATCCAAATTCGTTCAGCCGTTCTGGCGTGGTTCAGTAACAAACATACATCCATCCATCCAAACTTTCGCATTTAAAATATTAGTAATATGTATTTCAATCTACTTAGTCTTTCTTTAACCATATTTCAGCCTTATTGGCTTCTTGGCTAATTGCAGGATGCAGCTGATTACCAGTATTTTATCACCACCCCGGTCATCACCATCAAGCACGTAGAACCATGACCCTGGAACCCACTCTGTGCAACGCCTGTTGGGGCAAATCCCCGAGGAGACTAAAAACGCGCCTCTCATGAGCCTGGCTGTGCACAGCAGCACGTGATCACAGTGCCACCGCCTATCCCGGAGGTGGGCGGACTCCACCAAAGCGGAGATGTGCGGAGAAGTCCAAAGCGGAGACGAGAAGAGACGTTTTTCAAGAATTCTATTGGTTGTTTAATTCAATTTGCAACTAAAAGATAAAAGCTCACCAAATATGAATTTTATCAATGAATTGACACAACACTGAGAAAGTATGACACAGTTGATAACAAGTTGTGAAATTAAGAGGTCAACGTTTTACACACAGTTATTGTTACAAAATAATAACTGTTTTTTTTATATTTATTACGAACTGATAAGAATTTAACGACAGCGGAAGTCTGGACTCGTCTCTCATGATTTTGTTATTGTTAAGATTAATTATTAATAATTACGTCTGAGTGTGTTTATCTGTCTTAATGATTTATTTAATGAATACTAGATTAGTCCTGCCCGTGACTACACTCCCGTGGCTTTATCTATAATATGTTCTCCTCGAGAATCTTTTCAAGGGACCCTCGACGAAGTTTGATTTACGAATTCGAAGTTGAGTATTTTTCGAACTCTATTTTAGCCAGGAAATCCGTCAAACTTTAGTTCACGATGGGTAAGATAAAATATTTATTTCTTAGTTTAGCTCAATTTGTCTAGAAGATAATTTTAAAATAATTGGAGATTCCATCCCATCACTCGTTTATTTCTTCATATATTTTTCGTCTTCGATATTAACAACTCGTACAAACGAGAATATAATTTGTCTAGTTATTTCATGTTTTGCTAGCTATATCTTACCTATGTAGTTAAATTTAATAGCGATATGTCAAAAAAGTCATCCTTGAATTCTATTATTTTTGTCTACTAGGCTGAAAGATTATGCAATATTTTTAACAATATGTATATAAATAAAAATTAAATGCCAAATGTAAGCGCATCACTTCAGAACGACTGTACCTATTTGGCTTGTTTGAAATTGTCAGAACAAGATTTTATGAGCGTTTTTTTTTAAAGTCGTGCGAAACCAGGGCGCGTCGCTAGTTTAAGATACTGAAATGACCTGCTTAATCTTTTTCTAGTTTGTGTGTTTAGTCTAGTTGTAGTTACTGATAAATATTGACACACTCCACTTATAATTCCAGAAGCTTATGGTTTCATCTGAGGCGTAATTGATATATATTTATATATCATACTAATATTATAAAGGCGAAAGTTTGTGTGTGTGTTTGTTACTTCTTCACACTCAAACGGATGAAATTTAGACGGATCGGGATGGAATTTGGCACAGAGATAGATAATAGTCTGGAATAGCACATGTGATACTTTTTATCCCGGGAATATGTTGCCTCAGATAATTATCAACTTTCACGCGGACGAAGCCGCTAACAGAAGCTATATATATATGTTTATATATACCTATCAGCCTGTAACTGTCCCACTGCTGGCAAAATGTCTCTCAGGTTTCCTCAATATAGTTTCCTTCACCATTGTCAGTGATGTCCAAGATACACATATCAAACACGTGATAAAGAAAAAAATAAACATATTGGTCAATCAGAATAAATTAACTAACAAACTTGCGGATATCAAGATTTTTGCATATTCAAGAGGTACCTTTTGTTGTTATGCAATAATGTTAATTTTTCAAATTTTATTATTCAAGCGATACCAAGAAGCCATGCTGAAAAGCGGTATTACCCTCTTCAGAACGAGTTATTTGATTGAGATTATTATAATTGATAAAAAACGGAAAGCCTACCGACGTCACCTGCTAATCGGCTGATGTTTGGGACCGGTATCATAATTTTGAGTGACGTAAGAAACTTGATTACCTACTAACCACAGAGTAGAACCATTAGACATGATCTTTGGCAAAAAATACGCGAAATAAAGCCAATAAATCCATAAAAATTAAGTAGGTTGATTTCAAGGCTTTGAGATGCGGATCTGTAGAGGCAAGCTAATATTTTCCGAATTTATTTAAAATGTAGGTACCTTTCAGCTGCAAAATGTGTTATTAAACAACAAGGTAACGTGGAAAATATATTTCATAAACAAAACTGTTGAACCAAACCGTTCCCCAGTAAAGAAATCAAATCAAATCTTTTTTATTTCACATAGGCCTACATGGGCACTTATAAAACGTCGACAAAACGTGCACGGTTCGGGTTGGTCGTTTCCTATGGAGAAGAACCGGCAAGAAACTCCAAGGTTACTCTTTTTTTTAAAAATGGTTTGTTTTTACAATTTTTCTATGTTACAGCATTAGTGCTTAGATATGGGGGGACAATGTAGGCCCGACAATAAGTCGTAAGAAACTATTTTTTTGGGATCAGAAACGACTGTAAAAGATCTGCACATGAAATTCGGGGCAAAAGATTAAAGTGCTTTCCGAGGCACGGATGAATCTTGGTTCAACCTCAGCATTATTAAGTAAATAGTTGGTACTTAAATATTTAAAAAAAACTTATGATTATTAGCATTAAAAGCTTAGTACCTAATTAAAAAAATCTACAGATATTAAATTCGATTCCATTTTGATAATGTAACTTTTAGACGGGTTTTTTCATTAAAACGAATTTATGTTTCCTGGGGCAAGATAATATATTGATGAAATCATTAATTTTTTACAGTTTTTTAGCAGTAGCAATCTAACAGCCAGCTTATTAAGTAAATGTCAACTTCAAATACTCCTTGTGTTTTTTTTTTTACTACGACAAAAAGTAAGAACCTGATTCTCACCGATAGATTTTTTAGTAAATATTAATCAGGGTTCCGTTTGTCAATCAGATTATTGAATGTAACCGCACTGATACGATCAATGTAGGTACTTCTTTATTTAATGGTAATGCACCAAAGTTACGAAAAGTAAGTTCCATTAATAAACTCGACAAAACGTACTTACTTTAACAGTAATTACTTTTCGCACGATTTCAGAATTAGTCCGATGATCATATTCGTGAATCATCCCTTAGAAAAATTTATGCAATCTGCATATGAATTAAAAGTCCTAACTCCTAATAGTACATTTCGTGTTGAGCATAAAAAGTTGAGATTTTAACACGAGCGATGTAGCCAATTCGAAAGCTACATGCGAGTGAGTGAGACACAAACGATTCTTTTTTCACTACCTGATGAGCTTACTTAATTAAATGCAAATAAGTTACAATAACAATTTATTAGGATCGTTTAGACTAAAAACTACAGAATATATACACACAATCAACGCACGCTTTTTCGAGAAGTAACAGGTTCAGTATCATTCTGCCAGTTACATAATTATATCAAAGCTCCATAGAAAAGTCATTTTGTAACTGTTATTATGTCTAAATGTTCATATTCAATGTTTTTAGGCATAATAGACAAGGTAGTGGATTTTTTTTTATTTTTTTATTTTAATGATGAATTTGAACGAATAATCTCAAGAGAAATACTTCCGTAAAAAAGTTGATTTTAATAAACTTCCTCTTCCCAAAAAAAATTACATTTAAAGGTCCGGACAGCACAAGTCCAACTTAAACTTGACCGGTTTTTCTACCGCTTCAGAGTTGCAATGAAATATCCAATTCATTTAATTATAAGGCAACGAACCTAATCTATAAGTAGTTGCCAAAGCTCAAGCTCACGTTTAAAAACGTGCTCGTCAAACTCAAAAATTTTAATAACCGACTACGCACGTGGAAGGCAGTATACTGTTTTTATTATAATTGAAACTATTCGATACTAAAACTTGGTAATTATATTTTTTTTGGAAATAAAAACAGCTGTGCTAGTGCTAGTCGTAAGTTATTAGCCAAAAGCACGATTATGTAATAATGAAAATTGTCAGGTTTTTGAGTTCTGACGTAGGTAAGTAATAAGTTCAGTTTTTCCTACATAATTATATTATTGTAGCTAGCTCGACTCGGTCGGTCGGCAGGCTGAGGACAAGATGGCGGGACGCCTTGGATGGCTTACTCGAGAATTGGCGAGAAGAAGTCCAACGGAGAGAAACAATCCACCATAAGCTCTTACAGTAAGGTTATTTCCAGTGTGCGTAAGGGACAGATGTATATGACTTGCCTGTTCCTTTTTAACCCCCGACGGAACAAGAGGGGTGTTATAAGTTTGATGTGTGTTGCTAAACGGATGAACCGATTTTGATTTAGTTCTTTTTGTTTGAAAGGTGTCTTTGTCGAAAGTGTTCTTAGCTATGTTTGAATAAAATCGGTTTAGCCATTCAAAAGTTATTTGCATTTTACTCTTTGAATCTGGATTTTTTCGCAAGATATCGAGTCATTATTACATGTTTAGATAGATTGTCGATTGAAGCGTGCTACTAGATATATTAAATGAAGTTTAAAAGCATGAAATAAAAATTAAAATCGGGGGTTTTTTAAATTTGTAATTTAATCTTCACAGTCGAACTATAAACAGTTTTGACACGTCATGGTACGGGGGCAGAAGGAAGAAACACCAAATTTTAAGATAATACAAAATGATTCGATAATTTTTATTTCCAAAAAAAAAGAGTACGTAGTATCTCTGTTGGAGTTTCGATATGGGTTGGATGAAGATGGATTATCAAGAATAAGGTCAACATGAAGGTACCAAGATTTTTATTCATGTCTTTCAACTTGAAGGCAGGTTTTAAAAGGCAGGCAGGTTTTTTCTATTTGTAAAAGGTTAGGTACTTATATAGAAAAGTTTGCAAAAAAAAAAATGAGCACTTACCCAATTCGTACAGATATCTACAGGATCTATGGCCGCCATAATCACACTGATGATCATCAGCAGAATCCCGTAGGACAGCTTGATCACAGAATCTATAAACAAATAAAAACAGTTATTCTTTTGTCACAATTTTTTGTTCAACATGCATCTGTACTATGTCACAGTTCATATAAACTATGTGTATCTCTGTACTTATAAATGTGAAACTTTGTGAGACTGTGCGTGTTTGTATGTTTGTTACTTCTTCACGATTAAACGGCTGGAAGGATCTGGATGAAATTTGGCTAGATAGATTATAGTCTGAAATAGCACACAGAATACACGGGATAATATCCCGGGGATATGTTCTATTACGATAATTTTCGACATTCACGCGGGCGAAGCATCATCATATTATAAATGTGAAAGTTTGGATGGATGTTTGTTTGTTACTCAATCACTTCAGAACGGCTGAACACATCCAGATGAAATTTGGCACAGAGATAGATTATAGTCTGGAATAGCACATAGGCTTTGGGGCAAACTTTCGAGTGTCACGCGGGCGAAGCCTGCTGGCAGAAGCTAGTTAATTATATATTCGATCTGCCTAGCCTTTTCCCAAATAAACTGGGGTCGGCTTCCAGTCTAACCGGATTCAGCTGAGTACCAATATTTTACATGGAGCGACTGCCACAACCCAGTAACTGGGTAACACGATACGCTTTGGCAATACTGGTATCAGTTTTACTGTCATCTGACTACCCGTAACGATGGTGAAAGGTTTAAAAATGAGAGCCTGGACCAACAGCTTAACGTGCGTGCCAAGGCACGGAAGAATCTCGCTATATAAAGATGGTCACCCATCCACGGACCAACCTCGGTAAGGGTTGCTTAACCTTAAAGTTCCAGCCATCCGGCTGTTATTATTACCACGAGCTGCTCATGTATAAATGATCTTGATCGTAATTTTATTCATTGCAAACTTACAACGGATTATTTTAAAAAACGAATTAGAGATCTTAAATTTAAAAATGGAAGCGAAT
The DNA here is from genome assembly GCA_945859665.1 of Anorthoa munda. Lineage (NCBI taxonomy): Eukaryota > Metazoa > Arthropoda > Insecta > Lepidoptera > Noctuidae > Anorthoa > Anorthoa munda. Next base: position 2,743,372 of record OX243901.1, on the reverse strand, counting down.
TTTCGCTTTTAGTTCACTGACCGACGACTGTAATTTTCTGGTCGGGCGATCGAATATCGGCTCGATTGAAATTTTGGGTAACACAGAATGATAATATTCAAATTATTAACAGATATATACAGGCTAATAAAATACATAGTAAGATAACGAAAGTATTTTATTTGGGACTAGTTATCCCACGCGGCTTTGCTCCCGCCAACTGGCTACCTACCTACCCTATATGAATGTTGCGTAACTTTAACCGCTTACGTAACGCACGCAACGGAAGCTGTCAAAAAGGGATATCTTTTCCCGTTTTTGCAACATTTTTCATTTGTGCTCGGCTCCTATTAGTCGTAGCGTGATGTTATATAGCCTATAACCTTCCTGGATAAATGGAAAATCCACCCAAAAAGGGTTTTTCAATTCCAATCAGTAGTACCTGAGATTACCGCGTTCAAACAAACAAACTCTTCAGCTTTATAATATTAATAATATAGTATAGATAAAAATACCCAGAAAAGGAGAGGGGAAGAATTCATTGGGCATCAATATTTTTATATTTCTTTTTCCTAACTGGTTCTAATCTAAATCAAGACGACTGACCTTCCATTCCAACTAACATTTTAATTTATTCATAAACTTTTTTATACACAAACACGTGCATTTTTAAGTTCACGTGTTACACAATATTGCCCTCGAATTAAAAAGAGAAACACATTGTTAGAATTTAAAATAAATAAAAATAAAATACTTTTAGTTGGTAAGCGCATCAATTTAGAACAGCTGGACCGATTTGGCTTGTTTTAGTTTAAAAATTTTCGTAATGGTTCGAATAAGGCTTTTAGGGAAAAATATTGTAAACGATTTCCGGCAAGTAAGAACATTCGGGAACAACTGTAATTCCGTTTTTCTATAAACTATGGATCACGGAAACATCTGTCAGTTAAGCTAACCTTTTAAAAAGTTGGATACTTACGTCGTTTCTGGACAGTGAAGTTTTGTATTTTCATAATTGATATCCGCCCCTTGCTGGGGACATGTTGTAGGGTGCCTACAACCATCTTTCAGGCGTCTGAAACAAATAAAAAAACCAATTTAGATCTCATATTTACCAATCTATTGTCAGAACAACTATATAAGTCTGATCGATGATTTGACTACCAAATATCAAGAAAGTGATTAGTAAAATCACCAATCACAAATGTTGACAAGAATTTCGAAGCAGGCCGATTTCCTTACATGATTTTTGTAAAATTCGTTTTATTGTATACAATAACAAGACATAAGAATATCATCACACACAATATTGTAACATTTTAATTTTAGATAAGTTAATAAGTATCTTCCTAAATACTGTTGTTTACATATTATTTTTTGTTTATTAAAAAAGATTTTGGGAAAACCTGCCCCGATGCATAATAATTGTTATAAATGGCTTACCTAAGTTGTTAATTTTAGAAGATAAAGTTTTTTGACGCCAGTTTCAACGTGAGTTACGTGTTACAAGGTATTTTAGTCGTTTTACTTTAATGATTAGATGCTAGGATTTCTGTTTTATTTCATTAACTCGTTTTTATCACATCTATGCAAAAAGAGCTAGTTTATTGAAGAATAAACTAGCTACGAAGGTAAACAAGGACTAAAATAGCTCATTAATCCTTAGGGATTAAAAGTGGTTTGAATTTGGAATGTGGATATTGTTAGTAAATATTCCAATCACCAAAGAGATGAATCACAAACCATGCGGGCCAAAATAGGATTACATCGCTAAAATCGATTACGACGAATGAATTAGGTGAATGGCTAGTGAGCGATTGTAATTCTATTTTGGACCGCACGGGAACATTGTATTGAACAAGGGACTGGCTGGAAAACCACGCGCGAGCCGAATTGAAATATAAAGCTACAACTGTAACGATAGGTACTAACAAGATTGTTACGATGCACTTCCATAATTGTTCAAATTTAAACATTAGGCTCTAATTATTTCTATGTTATGTCTTATGGTTCCTAATTGTACGTAAATAAGTAAACATAAAGTTCTTGTTCATAAGTTGCACTTACTTATTTTCTCATAGAGGGTGATAAAAATTAATGTCCACTTCGGGAGCAACACTATTTTAAGCTCGAGTTACGTAATTTTAATCCCTCGCTGCGTTCTGGTTTAAAACTCTTTTGACTGACATAATTACTTTAATTTCCCCATATTTTTTTTTTTTGCACCCAGCCACTTTGCTCGCAGAACGAATGGCCTATGGTGCTGAAAAATTCTGGAATGGCGCCCGCGAACCGGCAGACGATGGTGGAAGATGGTGGATGGTTGGAAGGACTCCCACTAGGTGGACTGATGACTTGGTTAAGTTTGCGGGGATCCGCTGGAAGCGAGACGCACGGGATCAGTCAGTGTGGCGACGCCTGGGGGAGATCTATGTCCAGCAATGGACGTCTTTTGGGCCGCATCAGTTTATAAAGTTAAAACTTTTTATTATTTTTATTATTATGCTAAATTAATTGATCTTAGGTCGAAAATGCCTATGCCAGTAAGTCTGCCTCTGTTCGTTTGTGTGCATAAAGTATTAAATATATAAATAAGTTCTTCAAAGAATATAAAGATATAATACAACAAAGATTTATTGAACAATCTGTCAGTCAAACTGTTTCATTTTATTGCCAAAATCTTTGTTAATTGCCAGATAATTTTTAGTTCTGTTCAAATTGGAGGCTTTTTTATAAGACATGCACGTGTATTTGAACGAGTCAACTAAGTAATTAGTTAGTAACAGGGTAATATTTGTAATTATTGACTGAACAAGGTCAAAGAGCTCTTATGCACACATTTTTTATTATTATTCCTCACTTAAGTTAAATATTTTCCATTGCATAACAAGCGTTGGGACATCCCCGAACGGAGTTATAAAAATACTGAATATGGAAATGTTCTTATTTCTACAAAATAATTATTATATTTACTTTTCTTAGTATGTTTACTGAAAAAATAAAAGCATCAAAATTAAATCTGTACTTTTTGCATCTATCATAAAGTTTTTTTTTTTGTGATTATGAACCAAAGGTCATGGTAGAGAATGCCTTGTGGCATAATTTCCACCTGTGACCCACACCTGCAACCTAATTGTATAATTTTATTGAAATCTCATAGTACGCACGCAATAAATTAAAACAACAACAATAATACTTTGCCCGACATACTTTTTAGGGTTCCGTACCCAAAGGGTAAAAACGGGACCCTATTACTAAGACTCCACGATCCGTCTGTCTGTCTGTCCGTCTGTCTCCAGGCTGTATCTCATGAACCGTGATAGCTACACTGTTGAAATTTTCATAGATGATGTATTTCTGTTGCCGCTATAACAACAAATACTAAAAACAGAAAAAAATAATAAGTGGGGGTCCCATACAACAAACGTGATTTTTTTGCCGTTTGTTGCGATAATGGTACGGAACCATTCTTGCGCGAGACTTCGTTCGTCGGCCGGTTTTTTAGTAGCGTTTGCGATCACTAGACCAACTAGGAAGTTTAACACATGTAGTAACTTAGTACAGTGCAACTATTTTCTTAACGTCCCTCGGCAATCATCGCATTTCCGAATATAAACGAATGCTAATTTCCATGTCCGTCAATTATTCTTCATAAAAGATAGCTTGATCTCTGCGACAGCAGTCAGTATCAATATAGCGCTTGACAGGCGAACAATAACGTAACAATAACGTATACGTCAGTTTGACATATTATGTCGCAGAGATCAAGCTATCTTTTATGAAGTATAGCTTTATCGTGTATAATAATTTAAATACTTTATTGTGACACCATACAGAACTAAGTACTTTAATGTGGTTTTGTTATGATTTCCGTGTGAAATATATAGAGCTGTAAAATAGCAATTTTAGCAGATTTCCTCCCGACACACACAACTACACACAAACATTCATACAAACCTTCTAGTAATTACCTTAATTTTGCATGTTTTCAGTAGTTATGAAGTTAAGTTTAAATATTGTTTAGTGTTGTAACCAAATATTTGTTAAGTACCTCCAAGCGCACTTATAATAATGTGTCATTAATGACGAAGAAGCTAAATCCCACGGCACAGTGTATCCTAGTGTCGGGTCTAGGGTTACTTTCATGCACTTATATTTGTTTTTTCTTGAGATTTATGCTATAATTTTTGTTTTTTTTTTGTGCTTAATGTATGTAAAGTCAGGTGTCTCAATAAAATTTATCTTATCTTATCTAGCTCCCATTTTTAAATCAATTACATCAAGTTCAAAGAGTATTAACAACTCTTTATACTTCCAACTTGATTGAGAGCGTCCGGTCTGCACCAAGTGCAAAGTGCAACTGATAGAAATCCGACGACTGACGAAACACGAAGTTTGCCGAGGGACATTAAGAAAATAGTTGTACTGTATGTAGGTATATTATGTAAAACAGCAATTCAGACTTTGTATAAGTTTGCATACCTAATCAATTACACTACTAGGTATCTGTTAGGTAAGGTCTAATTCTTTACTCACGTGCAAATAATTACAATTAAGGTTAAAAGATCGCCATTGTATGGTAATCGGTGATTATGTACACCCCTGGTCGTAATTATCCTTAAGCATTTATCTTAAGAAAAATAACTACTACAATGTCTTTAATACATACATAAACTTACGCCTTTTTCCCATGGGGGTAGGCAGAAACTACAGAAACGAAACATAACACGAACACGAATATTAGCATGTCTTGTCAACGTGCCGCGCCGCGACCCCGCATTGTTCCTACTTGACGACATCGTGGCGTGTAATAGGGACTTGTCCCCACTTTTCTTTTGCTTCACTCTCATTCATACATCTAGTCATTCACGCACACCGGTTCTGAGATAAGGTCTATGTACGTCTTTAATATTCTCATAATAAAACATTACGACTGTATTTGCTGAAGAGTCGGGCAGAGATTTATCTACCTATTTTACATCCTCATTTCTCAAGTAATGTTTAAGTCCCATGTTATAGGGTATAGCAGTAGTGACCCACTGGTAACGGCGCTGATTTACATGTCATAGTTCATGGATTCGAACCCCGGCAGGCGCTTTACTTTGTGTAAATTATTTCTCTAAAAACAGTGAAGGAAAACATCATGAGGAAACCGGCATGTACCAGATTTAAAAATTCGACGACATATGACATCCACCATCCCGCACTAGGCCCGCGTGGTGGATTAAAGCCCATTCACTCACAGAGAGGAGGCCTGTGTCCCAGCAGTGGGAACATTAAAAAGGCTGATGATGATGATGAATAGAAAGCGAGTCTGTTGCCATCAACCGAACACAAATCCAGACTCCAAATAACAACCCAATAACACTGCCCGACCCTGGAATCGAACCCGAGACCTCTTGCTCTTCAGTAGCGCTTACAACCACTAGACCAAAGAGGAAGTCGAATTCAAGTTCTTTAATATTCATAGAACAAAAATGACGTGGAATCTAATATAGGCATAACTTTAAGTTAGCTTAGGAAATTAGCGTTGGATTTAGACTAAATTATTACAGTGCTAAAAGCATGAAGCGTGAGATATTTTTTGTCGTATTGACGTATTATTGTACACGGATCAATATGTGCTGAAAAGACTGACAAATAACAGTACAATATCAGCGGAGCATATCCTGCATTTTCAAGGAGCGTTCGCATTTAAACGATTTGGTTTGTTGAACCAACTTTTTTTTTGTAATAAATGGAAAGATCATATATAAGTTTTCATACAAAACAATTTTTAGTTTTTTTTTTTTCATTGTAATTACAAAGTAAAATCCAATCGAAAATATTTTTACCCGACTGCCGAAGGAGGGTAATGTGTTTATCAGTCTATGTATGTATGTATGTATGTATGTATGTATGTATGTATGTATGTATGTATGTATGTATGTATGTATGTATGTTTGTTCCTATATGGCGTTCCAGAGACCAAACGCGTTGACCGATTTTGATGATTCATACGTCAATCAATTCGTCTTAACCTTGCGAGTGTCATAGGCTACATTAAAATTGGAAAATAGAAAAATGGCGGCTTTTGGGCGCCATATTGTGGGGGGCCAATTTTATTTTTTCTTCCAAACCCATCGTGTGGGGTATCAAAATAAAGGGTTTTTAGAGGCGATTTCAGAAATATATAACACTTATATATTTAAATGTACCTAATTCGAAAAAAATGTTAACTAAAAAGTTATAAATAAAAAAGTTAATTAAAAAAATCAAAATACCCGACTGCTTAAAAAGCGAACTAAAAAGACGCAAACAAGAAGAAAATCATGCTGTGCAGTCGGAGGATACATCTGGTTTTGGTCAGCCAGCTCGCGAATATGTATCCTTCGACTGCACAGCATGATTTTCTTCTTGTTTGCGTCTTTTTAGTTCGCTTTTTAAGCAGTCGGGTATTTTGATTTTTTTAATTAACTTTTTTTTTTGAATCCAGTACCGAAAACACCCCGACAGTTTTCCGAACAAAGCCGAGCCCGTGTGACGTCACAACGTTCATTTCTACTCATTGTGGCACATAGCTTATACTGTGTTTTGACTTATAACCAATTCCATCTTGTTATTATCGTCAATATATTGATGAATATCGAATACATTGATCATAAATATCGAACCTTAAAAGTTATCGTGCTTGCTTCGCATCATTATGTACGAATATTACAAATATCTCCCCATTATTATGTGATTCGCGCAATACCCAACCTAGCAAACTGTACTAAAGTTTTGAGAAATGTTCTATGTCTAACTAGATTCCAATTAAAATATGTTAATTATGTTGTTATCTTGTTCTAATTTAGTATTAGATTCTGATTAATTTCTTAATTTGATCATTAAAGATTGAGAAAAGTAAATTTTTAAGGGAACTTTCGAGCAAAGTTGACATTTTTGTATAATTACGTAACTTGAAAACATGATTTTTTGTTTATGGAGATATATTCATTATTTTAATTTTAAATGACGGATATAGGCGTAAAACTAATATTTCTGTTTGAATTGTGAAAATCGGTCGACGCATTTAAGAGATATTTGAAAATGTACCGAATTAATATTTTCACGTTTTTGTTCTACAAAGTTTTTTAGTGTTTGTAATTATATTATATAGATATTTGTGTTTAATATTATAAAGGGATATGCAAGTAATTAAAAATACCGAAAATTTTAAGGATGTTATCATCTGCCTAGCCTTTTTCCCAATTATTGTTGGGGTCGGCTTCCAGTCTTACCGGATTCAGCTGAGTACTAGTGTTTTACATGGAGCGACTGCCTATCTGACCTCCACAACCCAGTAACTGGGTAACACGATACCCCTTGGCAAGACTAGTGTCAGATCTCAGGCTTCTGACTACCCGTAACGACTGTCAAAGATCTTCAAATGACAGCCGGGACCAACGGCTTAACGTGCTTTCCGACGCACGGAAGAAATTCGGTATGTTGAAATGGTCACCCATCCACGGACCGACCTCGTCAAGCGTTGCTTAACCTTGAAGATCGACCCGTGCGGCTGTTATTATTAAGCCACGAGCTCCTCCTCTCCTCCCAAGGATGTTATGCAAAAAATAAATAAAAATAAAGGCTCCACAGATTTCGGGTTGTATAATATTTAGTGGTACCTATGAAGTTTTTTGATATCTAAAGTCGAAGTTGCGCGCCAATCGTGTTTGTTAGCTTTTTATTTTACACGAATATCACCTACCCATATGTAACAACAATTACATTATGACAATTATGTTTCTAAATGTAATGTGTACAATGAACAACAATGACAAACACCGGTCGCGGTCCACCATCACGACTACTTTACTTATGCTCAATTTTTCCAAATCGTCCATCAGATGGATATTTTTTCTAAATTTGCCTTTATGAATCCTTTATCACACATGTCTAAATAAAATTTGCTGTTATAAATAATATTTTTGCACTAATTTTCGGATATTTTTAGTCAATTTACTTGACACTGTACTATGGTGAAATTCCTTGAACGTTATGACGTCACCAACATGGCGACCAATCATGGCCCGTTCGTAGACAGGTGGTTCTTTTTAAAATTTTATCGATTTTCAATTGCTTATAATAAATTGAAAAAAAATATTTAAGAGATTTTTGCAACGACAATATAATTTATGATATGTAAAGTTTCAAAATAAATTTTAAAATTCGATTTTTTTTTTAAATTCAACAACCCAATTACCCTATGTTTCGACCTGCGTGTAACATTCATTGTCAATTTGTCAAGAGAGTGCAACTTTCATTTGAATGTTTTTTAAGTACAAAAAATTGGCATTCGTGTGGGCAAAGAAAAACATGTAAAAAGTTTTCAGAATGACGCATTTCATGGCCGTATTGAATGATGTCACATTCTCAAAAAAAATACTAAAAATAAATCTGAAGGTAATACCCAGTTTTTGGTGACAGGAATGTCACCAAAAACAACACACAGTTACAGGAATGTTATAGTTGTCAAAAAATAAAAGGCTTAATAATAATTAAACTTGATGCTTGCGAATGATACTCGTTTTCATAGTGTATCGGTAACATAGTATTTAATTAGGATTATGAATTTGATTTCTCAATTTCTTACGTAGAAAGTTATCGCGGCATGAAAAATGAGAAACGTCAACGGACTTCTTAGATTGTGACGACTTTAGCCATTTAGAAAATAACATTAAATTATATTTGATAAGGGAAATGAACTAAAATTTACCCGAGCACGCGTTATTAAATTATTTCATTGACGTCAACCCAAGAACCCTTAAGTTAAATTTAGAAATGATACCATCATTGAAATATATTATCAGTTAAGTTTTTTTTAATATAATTTTCTTTGGTTAAACCAGTATTATGGCATCATTATAATTTGTCACTGTCGTTAGTAAGATCTATGGGCAACTTAATGCTAGTGATTATATTTATTAATGATCTTGTAAGGGTCAGTAAAACAAGCAGTGTCAAATGCCTTCGTTTTTATGTTATGATGTCACTTTAATATTATCTTCTTAATCGTGAAAATAAATTTTCCGTTGGGCAGATTGTTGACTAAACAATATATCACGGGAATATAACGCGATGATTTAGATTACGCGTGATATATTGTTTTCCATTTTGAAACGCGAAAGTTAAAGTAAAGATTTTTTGACTAATTTTCATCTTAAGGTTTTAGATATTTTTCTCGACTTCATCCGCGTCAAACGGTACTGCGTTTTTTAATTTAGCCGGAACAAACAGAAAGAAAGAAAAAAATAATAATATTATGGATAAACTTATATAACTTTATATGCATTTAGTAAATAGCTGTTATTTGGACATTACAAACAGGCCCATCAATTTAAGAAATAAGTGAAGAAGTGTGGCGCATATGATATATAGAAAACAGCGAAGTTAATCATTTTAAATACTCATAGATATCATAATTCTAATGTCGAATTCATACAGTGATAAATAAAAAAGCAAACAACTACGTTTACATACACACTTATGAAGCAAAAACTAAGTGACCATATTTATTTGAAAATTCAATCATAGTTGTGGTGTTTTTGTACCAATTTGTTGTAGAGACAGGCAATTATTATTTAATACAATGTTGTTTTAGATGTAAGGTAAAAAATCTGATTAATGAAGTTCAACACACGTGCAATGGTTCTAATGATTCGCACGTGGCCATGCCTGGCTTAAGATGGCTAGTTATAATATAAACAAAAGGTCCGAAACGAAAACGAAATGATTATATATTTTATTGAGATGGGTTTGCTCTTGACTCTAGTCTAGGTCAGAGGTGACAGAGACAGAGTCAATGATGGAGTGAGCTTACCCAGAAGAAGCCTGTTCACTATAACTTTGAAGAGATGAACGCGTTCAGAAACACAGACGCAGGTAGTGAGTTCCACTCATTTGCTGTGTGCATTATGAAGGATGTTTGGAAATGCTTGGTGTGAATTGGTGGAATGGCAACCAGGTAAGGATGGTAACTTGCAGTGCGTCTAGATGTCCAATGGTGGAAGGGGGCCAGAGCGGTGCAGTCGTGGAGTTCTTTAACACACTCAACAAAGTACAGTCTGTAAAAGACCGACAAGCAGGCAATCTTGCGGCGATGAGTCAAGCTGTGAAGCTTAGCATAGGGTTTTCGCACTTATACTCTCATTCGGTTCGTTGAGCTAGAGATAGTAAGACAAGACAGAACAACAAGGCGCAGTAAAGTGAGGAGACCCGCACGCTTACGTATCTTGCAAGAGCAAATTGATAGCGATTTTTGCCCAATAATTGCTCTTAAATACAGGAGTTTTAGATATTTTGGTGTTTTTTTTTTAAATAGGTGCATTTGATAAACAGCGAGTGACACTAATATTAAATTTATTTGAATACTAGCTGTTGCCCGCGGCTTCGCTCCCGTGGACCGCCCCACAGGAAAGGACTTTTTTGTAAAGATTGTGATAGATAGACTTACGTAGTCTATCCATCAAACTCAATTGTTTATTAATATTGATAAAAATGGAAAAAAAAACCCTAAAAAAAAATCTCTAATAAAACATATATTATTAATGTTATCTTTTGGTGAGTGTTGTAATAAATGACTAGACATCAGAAATATTTTTTTGTTGCTGTTATGTAGATACTATAACGATGATGTTAATAAAAATGAGATACATAGGTACGAATATTATTTAAGCATTAGTTCAAGTATTCTTTTTTGTTCTAATTTATTAGAATTTTAATTATCTCACATGTGAAATAACATCCGACTAAATATTATAAATCTAATGACTCGTAATATTCGTCTTTTTACCCACGACGGAACGGAGACGGTACATGCGTTTGGGGTAAGAGGATGTTTGTGCAAATCAATGTTGCCATTTTTCTCTAAAACTGCTAGTCCGATTTTGATGCAGTTTTCAGTTATGGGTTTGGGTTTGATTGGTGCATGTTCTTACAACAACAACCACAACTCACCAGGAGGCGCTGCAGCAAACATTGCTCTAAAAAGTTTAAAATAAAATCTTTTTTTTTTTTTAAATAACCCACAACCGTTAAAAAGGATGTAATAATTTTAAAGGATACATCCGGTTTTGGTCAGCTAGCTCGCGAATATGTATTCTCAGACTGCACTGATTAATTTTGTAGCTAAAATTTAAGTCGGGGGCTTTTAAATTATTTCATCCTTTTTAGGGTTCCGAAATCAACAAGGAACCCTTATAGTTTCGCTCTGTCCGTCTGTCCGTCCGCAGCTTAGCTCAGAGAATCTAAGTACTAGAAAGCTATAATTTGGCATATATATACATATTAATAATTCCGACAAAGTGGTAACATAAAATCATGAAAAATATTTTATTTTCGGGTACCTCCCATAGACGTAAAGTGGGGATGTACTTTTTTTTCTCATCTATCCCATAGTGTGGGATATCGTTGGATAGGCCATTCAAAAATATTATGAGTTTGTTAAAACCATTTTTCAATTCAGAGATTCGTTTGCGTAAAATTAAGCTTTAAGTTGCAAATTTATGTTAGAGTCAAGTGTCCCCCCCCCTGCCAGCGAAATGGTTGCTCTTGGCTATGTGAAAAAATTTACGGCAGTAGTAAATATAACGAAATTAAAAGGAAAATTATCACGGATAACAAGGCTTTACAAGTTTACGAATAATTACGAATTTTTTTTGGTCTTTTGGGCTTCAAGGTTACGAAAACTTAACGATTTTTTTAAAAATCAACGACACAAAATTGACACATGGGAGTTCTACTCGTGCATTTGTAATAAACTATTAAGTAGAAATAGTCAATAAAAAGCCGATGTCACTTTTTTTGGGTCTATAAAACTGAGTTATCCTACCAGTTTTGATGTCCTATTAGTTTTATTTCTATACTATTCTCGATTCTATAAATTTGAATCCCCATTCTATAAGTAAGTATTCTCTGTTGTTCCACGTTCAAAATCAGAATTGTACAAAGTTTTTATAAATATTTTTCCAAAGTTTCGCAACGTTTTTTTCATGTTACTTTAAGTGTAATTTTAGCGATACACCAAATAGATGCTATGACGTCTGTGAAAACATCCACCGGAAGAAACAAACTACGTACCTACATATTTTTTGTGAGACCACACTTAACACGAAAATCTAAAACAATACTGTTATAATGTAAATAACAAAGCGAAGTTCTTACAATATTCCCAATACCGCTCAAGTCCTTCCGCTTAACTAAAATGTACACACAAATAAAAACTATGAAAAAACATTAACACCACTAATTCGCAAACACCATGCTGTGCAAATAAATCTTCGTTTATTTACTTAAATCTTAAAGTAACGGAAGAGAAATAGAAACATTGATAAATGCGTAAGTGTCTCTGTCTGTTTGTTCATTTTTTTAATTGATGAGGTGTCATCTCTCGACCTCGATCACACTTATTGGAACGCGATAAATGAGGCCTAAGATTGAAGAAGATACTTTAAAGGCAGATAGGTCATAGAGAGTTAAGAACCTTCTTGATGGTGCGATGCAATTTAGATTGCGTCGATATGCGATTTCGTGCAGAAAATTTTAAGTGAAAATCAGTCGAATCGCATCGCATTGCGTCCATGTGAACGTACAAGTTGAATTTGGCTTAGTTATACCGCGGGCACCCAATGCGAAGAAAGAAAATTTGGTTCAAATAAATTGCACTAGGTGGCGTAAAAGGTTCGATTTGATATTGAGTTTTGTGAAATATTAAGATTTTCTAGAGACATATTTTATGATTATCATAAAATATGTCTTGTTTAATTGACTCTCCTAACCACAAAATTCAGACATATTGGGTTCTCAATTCACATTTTAAAGATTATTTGAATGGATAATTTAAAATTGATTCCAATAGATGGCGTGGTTTTGAATTTCTGAGGCATCCACTAAATATTTTTAATTAGTTTTGTAACACGTTTTGGTAAAATGAAACTGTAAAAACGTGCAAAAAAATACTATAAAATAAATCGTCGCAAAAAGCACAAACCGAGCAAACACCTTTATTTGGAAGTCGCTTCTAACACCATATACGTGTAACAGAACCGAACGCGATCAATTTTCTTAGAAAAATAATCAGTTTAACAAAAAACGCTAGTTATGTCGGCACGGTTTCTTTGTATGGGATGAGGCATCTGTATGCTAGTATTATATTATCTGTGGTAATACATATCGAATCGATTTGCATCGAACCAGGAAGGTCACCTACTTACATGATTTTACGTCTTACGGTGTCTTTAAATGAAGAATGACTAAAGTATCCTATTAAAAGTAAAATAACCCTTGAGGGTTAAAACGAGGAGTTCAAGTTTGAATGGGAAAACGCAAGATCCACACGGATGAACACGCGTGAAAAGTGTTGCTTTACTAACAAATGAATCATTCTCAATGTCCACTAAGTAAGACTGTGATGCTTACATTATCATATCTAAATATTTAGATAATCATATTAATCATTGATATTTCCGATTTTTTCCTTGTTTGGGTATACACTCGTATTGTGTTTCCTTATTGTTAGATTCTATATTTGGAATGGAAAAAATTGTGACTAAGATTCTTTTTTTTGTCATATTTTTCGACCTTCTTCATTAGACTAGCGTTAATTTTTCGATGTATTTCGATTGATTTGGTTATGGTCACAAGTCGCGCCTATGCTAATGGTCCAGAGTAGTTCCTATTTCTATTTTTGGCCTGGAAAGTTTTCAGTTTGAAAATCCGGGTTAGAACGTCATTTTTTATTGTCTTTAGTAGTAGGTACAGCAATCTCGTATTAGTGTCAGTGGCGTAGGCCAAGAGGGCCATTGCCCTGGGCGGCAGATTGCTATTATAGCCTACCACCCAGAAGCTCTTGTCTGCTAAAAGATTTTTCAGTAAGCAACTCTATCCAAAACTTTTTTTTTTGTTTTTACAGTTCGGTAAATCTTATATGGGACTAAATCATTAAATACGCCACTGTTTAAGGTGCAAATTCATTACGTCTTATGTTTTTTTGCAACTTACAGAAGGGTTTTATTGTGTTTCTTTATAAAAAGAGATTTGATTGGCATTGCTTACTGCCAGCCCCATAAATCAAGATCTAATTTTATCAGGAAAGTTTCTTTCAAAATGTTTTTTTTATTTAAGACAATACAATAAAAACACAAAGCACTGGATCAACGTCATTTTTAAAGCCCTAATGTTATTTTGATGACCAAATACATAAAAAAAGTTTTTATTTTTGAGAGCTTACAGAATCGTGATACGCGAAGTGTCTACCAATTATAAGTTCACAACGTCATTGACTCGGGTCATTGTCAGCAACACGACGTCAGAATATTCAAATCGGAACTTTGAATATATTACATATCCATTTCGCCTTCTTTGGAATCTCCGTTAAAGGAAATTTCCGTTCGCAAATATTATCAAAGTCAAGGTGTTATTTGTATTAATAATAGTAATATTATGTTTAAGATCACCGGAACTGTTTCCTTCCGTGTTTTGAAATGTTTAAAATATTATGAGGATGTAATATTATATTTTGCAGAATAGCCCTATAACATGTTTAGAAGGACAAAAAGACTACCACTCCTTTAAGTGAATAACAGTGTTAGGTCACACTGCAAGTGCAGAGAGTAATTGCAATAAATAAATAAACTCAGTAAATTAAATAGTTTCTTTGTAAACCAAGATTATGCAACGTAAGAGCATTTTTGTGAAAGTATACAACATCATAATTCATCATCATCAGCCATTTTTAATGTTCCCACTGCTGGGACACAGGCCTCCTCTCTGTGAGAGGGAATGGGGTGTAAATCAAATCAAATGTTTTTTATTTCACATAAGGCCTACATGGGCACTTATAAAACGTCGACAAAAGGTGCACGGTTCGGGTTAGTCGTTTCCTGTGGAGAAGAACCGGCAAGAAACACCACGGTTACTCTTTTAAAAAAATTGGTTTGATTTTACAATATTTCCATGTTACAGTATTAGTGCTTAGATATGGGGGACAACGTAGGCCCGACAATAAGTCGTAAGAAACTAAAAAAAAATTGTATAAACGAGAGAGTTAACAAATGTTAACAAGCGTCTAGAAATCTAGAAGGCCTACAATGTTGTTGTAATCCACCACGCGGGCCCAGTTGCTGGATGTCACATGCCTTAATTTTTTTGGTTCTAGGACATACCGGTTGCCTTACGATGTTTTCCTTCACCGTTTTGAGAGCAGTGGTGATGTTATAATTAATAGAAAGTTAAGTGCCTGCCTGGATTCGAACCCACGACCTACAACTGGTAAGTCACGGTTGTTAACACTGGGCCACCACTGCTCTAAACATCATAATTAACCGACTTCAAAAAAGGAGGAGGCTACGCGCTGAACGAGTTTTTTGTTTTTACAAAATTGACGAAGTTTATGACTCACAAAATTACAAATGGAGCATTTACTACCTAAATATTATTATATGCAATTTAATCAGCAATATCCATTCAAATAGTGACAACTTCATGCACTAAAAATAGTAAAACTCACACAAAATGCCGGTTTTCATACAAAATGTGTGAATTAAGTCTATGAATGGCATTTAGGATTTTATTTCGTCTCAAACGAGAGTACCTTTCGTGAATACTAAGTACGAGTAGGTTTATGAGGCCAGGATTCGCCAAATAAATTGTAGATTAATTCTGTACTGATTCGGTAGGTAAGTGTTGTAACAGATGCTCATCTTCCCAAAAAGTGAGGACGTTTGGCAAAAACAAGATTGCAACTAAAAAGACGTAAACAAGAAGAAAATCATGCATGATTTTCTTCTTGTTTACGTCTTTTTAGTTCGTTTCTTCAGCAGTCGCGTTTTTCTATTTTTTGAATTTACTAACTTTTTTTATTTATTTTTTTCGATTTAAGTTTAAACATATAATTATACATATATTTGAAATCACCTTTTAAAACCCTTTTTGGGTTATAAAACCCATACGAAGGGATGGGAAGAAAAAAAAATGGGCCCCGCAATATGGCGCACAAACTCCGCCATTTTTTACCCGACTGCCGAAGGAGGGTAATGTGTTTATCAGTCTATGTATGTATGTATGTAAGTATGTATGTATGTATGTATGTATGTATGTATGTATGTTTGTTCCTATGTGGCGTTCTAGAGACCAAACGCGTGGGCCGATATTGATGGTTCTTACGTCAATCGATTCGTCTTAACCCCGCGAGTGTCACTGGCTACATGAAAATTGGAAAATAGGAAAATGGCGGTTCTTGGGCGCCATATTGTGGGGGCCCAAATTTTTTTTTTCTTCCAAACCTGTCGTGTGGGGTATCAAAATAAAGGATTTCAAGAGGTGATTTCAAAAATATATAACACTTATATGTTTAAATGTACCTAATTCGAAAAAAAAAAAAACTAAAAAGTTATAAATAAAATAAATTAATTAAAAATATCAAAAAACCCGACTGCTTGTAAAGCGAACTAAAAAGACGTAAACAAGGAGAAAATCATGCTGTGCTGTCGGAGGATACGTCTGGTTTTGGTCAGCCAGCTCGCGAAGATGTAACCAGTGACAAAATCGATAGACGTAAGAATCATCAAAATCGGCCAACGCGTTTAGTCTCTAGAACGCCACATAGGAACAAACATACATACATAAAAACATTTTTCGTCCTTCGGCAGTCGGCTAAAACAGTAAGCTCTAGACAGTGTCATTCTGTCAGCGATGGTGATTGTTGAAATGCCAAAATGTAAGGATTTGATATCTGGCATTTCGATAGCGCTTGGCAATCCCATACATTTGTTGAGGTTTGTCCAATCGCTGTCGCGAAGCTTTTGTTGATAGAATGTTTCTTGTCTAGCCCAGAAGCTAAAGGAAAAATAATAACAATAAATTTATACAGAAATAATGAATTTATTGTTTTTATTTTTGTAGTAAAATGGTGTGATTTCGGTATTTTGGAAAATTAAGTAACCCCTTAATTAAGTAATTAATTAAGGGGGCTTTGACCCGTGTACTTGGACTGGGGATGGTGAGGTTAGAACGAAGAAGGATTTGACAAAAAAGAGATAGGTACAATGTCTTTATTTTTTTTATTTTTGGAAAGTAGGTCAGAACACGAGATTTTTTAGGATTCAGCGACATCTGGTACTTAGTAGCACTTTTATGACATAGTTAATTAGCCTATAAATGAAACCCAATTATTTTAATGAATAATGTCATTAGTAATAAAGATATAGGCAATAAAAACTGAATTAAAATTCATTCTCCAGATGATAATGATTTAAAGAATTAATAAAACATTAAAGACTCGTGTTCGACTGCAAAAAACTTAATCCGGAATGCAACATTTTTGTTGCAATACTATTGACAATTTAAATATGATTTATTAAAATAAATTATAGTTTACAACATACATTTAATTAAGAATTTATATGACTTGAAATATTTGCAACATCCTATATTTTATGAATTTTATAGTGGATTTATGTATCTAATTAAAACAAAATATAACATTGATTTGAACATATTTTTAGGGTTCCGTTACTCAAAATTAATAAAGGAACCCTGATAGCATCATCGTTGTCTGTCTCATGTCTGTCAAGACCCTTTCCAGTTAGTAAACTGACCGCAACTTATATTCCATATCTTTTTCTCAAGTTTTTTTTCTATGGATTAGTTTTTTTTTTTCCACGGTATTCTCTGGTCAGACTTAGCAATACGTATTGTTTATAGACGAATGTCTGATGAGATGTCACAGTCAATAAGTTATGGCCATAGTTACAGCTTGCTCGCCCACTTGACCACACGTGCTTATACACATAAATGAGATGGACAACTAAAGGTTGCCACAGACAGGCACAACATGACATCATTGCAAAATGAAAATTGTTCTACGGAATTATAGCCCATTTCACTAAGCTCTACGTTTATATCTGTAGATTTTTTTAATGAAAATTGTTGTCGCAATGTCGCGTCGTACCTGTCTGTGCGAGCTTTAACTGTGCAAGTAAAGGCAAAATTCTTATGTTTTAGTAAGAACAACCTACCTAATTGTTTTTACCTAGGCTTTTATCATTGAGTCACCATTTTAAAACTAAATCTAATAATAATAATGATGATTCACACTAAATCAAGCTATGTTTAATTCTGCCTAAAAGATTTTAATGTTTGAAGAATACTATTGAATCAAAGCCAATTAAGTACTTATACTTAGTGCATTTACATGTTAAGATAATCAAATAATAAGTTATAATTAGAAATTATTAAATTCCTGACTGAAGCCTTCCGGAATCGGGTCAATCCGACAACAACGCCTTAACATTTTTTTGTGGAACATTGGTATATTATCTGCAAAACAATTTGTACAAAACTTGTCGTCGCATTGTCGCGTACCGTCTGTCTGCAGGCGCTTTGACTTTTTAGAAAACTTGTTAGAAGTTAATAAGTGGGGTATTCGGTAAGATTCTAACACAAAACCTACCTATTTTAAAAATACTCTTACAAAGGTATGCAAGGGTCATGCAATAACACACAGACATAGCTTCTTTATGTATGTAGATAAACACTATTTACTTATCATTATTTGCGCTTGTTACGAGTCAAATAAACTTACTGCTAATTGTAATGCAGTCAATGTAGTTATCCTATTAAATTCAAATTAATGAAGAGGCGCGTTCAGATTGCGCGTGTCCAACCATTTTGTAAATTGCCGTTTCATTTTGTTCAATATAATTACTATCAAGAAGTTGAAGTTGAGTCATTATTTAAACTCAATCCCCAACATGAAGTTTGCTGCTAAGACTTTATTTTATGTACCTTAGTAGGTGAACGATTTACTAAGATGTCTACAGTTTTATTTGAACTTAGAGATCATTGTAGAGAGCCGGTGATACTGAGATATATTAGCTACAATATGCAAGAATTGTATCTATGTATTCTTGTTACTGTCAGTTGCCTCAAGGTTTTGGGAATCAACATCATCCTGCCGGCTAGGACATGTAATATCGACAGATTTTCAATTCCGATATTGATATCCGATATTTATGTAACATTTTTAGCAATCTCAGGACTGTAAATCCGAGATTCATCAAGGCATGTCCATATTATTTTATCATGAAGTGAAAGTTTACGTAAAAAAGCGCCCGATTATCCGATCATTGCTAATCACCTTAGTCAACGGGTTTAACCGCGCTATTTTGTTAAGTGCTTCACAAAGAACTTTAATTACTTACTAAAAACTAAATTTATTTGTGGTTGGGGTAGCCACAAACACAAACAAATTCCATATAAATAAGCCAATACCATATTAATATCTTTCACAATATCCATAGGTTTCACAGAATACGACAGGTAAGTATAGCACGATTTGAGACAAGCATCCCAAACAAGCTATATATTTTGTCAATTTAACTGTCAATAAGTTTATGTAATTTGATTTAACCTTAACTCAGTTTGTTTATTACAATAATAAACTGCTGAGAAACACACACAAAACATAATGCTCTTCTTTACACATCCAACGGGACCAGTGTGAGTTGATGAATGTAATGGACCTTCAAATTTTCGGTTCTAGGACCTGCCGGATAACTGCACTATCTTTTCGAGAATAGCCGACTTCATACCTAGTTCAAAGAAAAGTCAGTCAACAAGGTTCCGTTGACGAATAATTAACAAACCGTTATTAATAGACAATCGTTTCACTAAAGTCGGTTAAGTGCACTCTTGAAACAACAGTTATTGTAACATCTGAATTGTAACGAGGAACTGTTATTAGTTATAGGTGTTATTTACAATTTCTAATGAAGGTCAATTGTGAATAATGTGGTCAAGTGTAATGCCTCTGAGAAGATCTCAGTTTGATTGAGATTCAATATTGATTAAATAAAAATAGTAGGTGCTCTGTGTAAAAATCGTCTAACATTAGGCGTAAGACCTCTGTTGCCACCGCTCTCGTTGATGGCGGTTATGTATTTGGATGAAGCCAAATACATATTTTCCAAAAACCTTTATTGGAAGTTCACTTTACATATTGACGAAAAAATCAGTCATACTACTCGGTAACAGCGTATAAGGTGAGAATTATTGAGACTAATGCATTGACAGGGAAACATTAAATTAAATAAAAAACAATGATAAAAAGCTACAATATCGCTTCTTGCCATCTTTTTATTAAGAAAACAAACAAAGCGTTTTGCTAATACTTTCATTGTGCGCACAGGTAAGGAGTGGAACTCCCTTCCGGAGTCTTTTTTCCCTGATAGCTACAACCTTGGGGTATTTAAGTCAAGTGTGAATAGGTCTCTTCTAGGTAAGCGTGCTTCACCGTAGACCGCATCATCGCTTAACATCAGGCGAGTTAGTTGTAAAACGCGTGCCAATAGATTATAAAAAAAAATATGCACTATTTATAAAGGCTGCAGATTTCACAATTGTTTTAATATTTTTAATTTTATTATGATGTTATGATATATATCTTGCTTCTTAATGACTTTGATTTGCACACCGGTTAAGCTTAGGTAAATTAGAAGATTACAAAACCATTTTTTTCTTGCTTATTAATAATATTATTTAGTATAATTATTTTTCGCATTGTGATCAACTTTTCGCGTTATATTTTATTCGATTATATACGTTCATAAACTCATGCTGTTTTCTATGATTATTTATTCCAACAAATTAATTATCAAAGTGGGTTTTATTTACTTAATAAATTATTAACGTGGGTTTTTACAGTTTTGCTTAGTTAGTATTTAAGTTTCTTTTTAGTTATTAGTTGCAAGAGTTAATTTGCATATCTAATAATTTATGGGTTGACTTATTAAAATAAAATTGCATAAAAGTATGATATTGACATAGTATTTGGGGTTAGTCCGTCTCGCCGGGTTAACCCTGTATGCATCAAATATTAGTATATGGTCTACAAAAAATAAAATATACTTGCCTTGACACCATGTTTGTGCAAGATACATTAGTGTTATTTACACCTAGATGTAACAAACTGCATTTGTATGTACAGAATAAATTATAACACTATGTGACCATAGCAGGGTTATTCATCGGACTACAAGGGTAAAGGAACAGTGTGTGGACCTATGTTTGCTCATTATTATTAGTACCTGAGCGACCGAGATCTGCTCGGGTGAAAATAGAGAAAACGACGTTTTCTAAAAATGAAAACTACCTAAATCAATTTATCGCCACCGAAACCCCCTGCATACTAAATTTCATGAAAATCGTTGGAGCGGTTTCCGAGATTCAGATTATATATATACAAGAATTGCTCGTTTATTTTCTAAAAATGAAACCTACCTAGATCGATTTATCGTCTCCGAAACCCTGCATATTAAATTGCATGAAAATCGCTGGTGCTGTTTCCGAGATTCAGATTATATATATACATGTATGCAAGAATTGCTAGATTAAAGGTATTAGATTAGATATATAATATCTTCTGTGTATTTGGCTATTATAATATCCGGTAAGATTGGCCACCATGATCGAAATAGCGAGGATTATTATTCTGTAAACTTCCGTTCAAAATTCAAACGGTTTTGATTCGTGAACCAGCCGCGGTCTATTCTGTAAAAAGCCCGCTCTTTTTTTTTGGGACCATCCCACCGCACTATTCCCAAACCACTGCAACTCCTGAAAGCCAGAATCAACAGTGACGACCACCAGAAAAGCGCCGAGGCAATGAAGCTCGACGAAGTCCCGGAGAATGAATTTAACTGTCTTGGTTCCCGCAACGAAATTAATTAGTGAAGAATATCGAAGGATTAGGAAAAAATTACAAATTTCCACTTTGCTCCATATCAAGCAGGAGACAGAACAAACAAGGCCAATAGGCACAAAGGGTCGTTAACAACTGGGATAAGCGCAGTTGCCCAGCACCACGGATAAACATTTGCATTAATAGTAAATATTCCGCTATGTAAACATAGATAAAGTAGGGTTGAAGTGTTATTTTACCTTGATTAGGTGTATCGGCAGCTCACTTCTTGTTTACGAAAGTTTTCACGGTGAGACTATTTACAATAAGTTCTAGGTATTGATGACTTATATTTTCGAAAAATTTGTTTGTTTTTAATTGTCAATTGAGTGAAGTTCGGAATGAACTTTACAGAGTAGGTAGCGCGTCCTTTTAGGGTTCCGTACCCAAAGGGTAAAAAAACCGGCTAAGTGCGAGTCGGACTCGCGCACGAAGGATTCCGTACCATTATCGCAGAAAAATCACATTTATTGTATGGGAGCCCTACTTAAATATTTATTTTATTTTGTTTTTATAGCGGCAACAGAAATACATCATCTGTGAAAATTTGAACTGTCTCGGTATAACGGATCATGAGATACAGCCTGGTGACAGACAGACAGACATACAGACAGACAGACCGTGGAGTCTTAGTAATAGGATCCCGTTTTTACCCTTTGGGTACGGAACCCTAAAAACGGGACCCTATCACTAAGACTCCACTGTCCATCTGTGTGTCTGTCTGTCACCAGGCTGTATCTCATGAACCGTGATAGCTAGACAGTTGAAATTTGAACTAATAACAGAATGTAATATTTAAGTGGAGCTCCCATACAACAAACGTGACTTTTTTGAAGTCTTCGTGCGCGAGCTCGACTCGCACTTGGCCGGTTTTTTTCTACTTTGCCTCTTGCTTTTAAGATTTTTCATTTACTCTTGTTAATGTTAAAACTGATTATTTTTATTAGAACAACATGTGTTTATTAAAG
Source organism: Anorthoa munda (assembly GCA_945859665.1). Classification (NCBI taxonomy): domain Eukaryota; kingdom Metazoa; phylum Arthropoda; class Insecta; order Lepidoptera; family Noctuidae; genus Anorthoa; species Anorthoa munda. Next base: position 2,720,665 of record OX243901.1, on the reverse strand, counting down.
TTCATGGCTATAGAAGTCTTTATAAGTCTTTTCCACGCTGCATGAACTTTTGGTGGCAAGTTTAGTTTAGCATTATTTACAATTAATTTTTCCTGTCTATTTTAATTAAGCTATGGATAGGATGCACAGAAGTACTTAGTAAATTATTTTTTAAATACCTACAGGTTTTGTTATAATTGTGCTATTAAAATTATCTATAATTTTTTTGCCTTTTAATTGAATGCGGTCAGATACAAATATTTCCCTTAATTGATCATTCAATTAATAGTAATTAAAATATTTTTCCTTATTTCAGCACTCAATGAATATAACCTAATTGAAAGATTATAAAATTATTTAACCGCATTCAATTAATAGGAAAGAATAGTATGATTTAAAAGCGTAAATAGGTTAACCAGTTTTAAAGTAAAATTCCCAAATATATTTTACGTCAACATGGGAATGTAATTTACTTTTTTTTAAATTTTATATTTTTATGTAGATAGTAAATAATTGATATCATGTTAATTATAATTAATTTTAAAAGATTAATTAATGATAATGTTTAAAAAAATACAAAAGTTATTTCATTTGTTATTTTTTAACATTAAAATTGCTGAATATAATAAAAAAAAACCTACCTAATAAAACAAACACATAAAATCACTTCCAATCATACGATAGAAAAATCCACAGTAAAAAAACACTAACACGTTTACGCTGCGATTAGTACGAGTTGCGCGCGCGCATAAATTCAACTGAGCGATCTATGGCACCGTACCATACCTATATAGTCAACTAGACAACTTTTGGACAAATCTACTGACGCAAAACAACAAGATTATACAACTTATATAATTTTTATTAAACATGTATTTTTTATAAAACTTAATATCTGGCCCATCATAGGCATTTTATATTCCTTTTAAGGATTTCCAATTTATATTCAAGTCTTGATAACGTATGCTAATGATAAAAGATAATTTGATTAAATTATTATTTAGAGTTTCTGATTTAAATGTCGCATTGAGCAGCGACTTCTTGGTCAACTGACTTGTGGCTAACTGACGATGGGTATAGCATCGATCGATGAGGTTAAGCAAGACTTCCTTAAATGGGTTGATTGCCACAATGCAAACGAAACACAAGAAAGCACAAGAAAGCACATTAAACTCCGACGGTCACGTAGACAAGGTCTTACTGTGGTCGTACTATCGTCGTAAGGCTCTACTCAAAGTGACATTCAAGCAGCGATAACGTTTACCAGAATTTGAAAATGTATGTGATTGAGATGCGCTACCGGCATGTCACACGGTCAAACCCGAACATTTTGAGCTTTCGACAATCATTTTAGCATGTCACTTGTGGTAACGGCCGCGACTAATGTATCGTAGGTCGTCAGTTCGAACCCAGGAAGGCGCTACTTTGTCTAAATGATTTCATCACCACTGCTCTCAAAACGGTGAAGGAAAACATCGTGAGGAAACCGGCATGTCTTAGAATCAAAAATTCGAAGACATGTGACATCCACCAACCAGCCAACGTGGTGGATTACGGCCCATTCCTTCTCACAGAGAGGAGGCTTGCACGCACGGACACGAACCAAATGGGAGTCTAAGTGCGGAAAAGGGGTCCGTCTATTCAAGAATCTATATAGGCATCTCAGTGGTCAAGTTGAAGTTTACAACAAGACTGATCAAGGTGGACAACGAAGGACTCTATCTGGTTGAGTCCTGCGAGAAGCACCGGTCAGGTTGATGTGAATGATGGTGAACGCGTTTCGCCTGAATGATGGTGATGGTGACGGTTGTGCCAGAAAAACGCACGATATCATTTCTTTTTTTTTTTATATGATAACGTTGCCCCACACTAGGAATTTCTTCCTGTATCGTGGATGCGTTTACAAACATATAAACTCACATACACAACACCCAGAGCCGGAACAACTATCTGTAGGTTATACAAATATTTGTTCCGTGCGGGAATCGAACCCGCGACATGCAGCGCAGCAGTCAATCGCTCAACCTCTGCGCCAACCGTGCGCACAAACTAACTACAGCAGCGGTATAATTTACCTTCAGAGTCTTCCGGGTTTAGAAAATAAAATGTAAGTAGTTTTGTGTTTATGTTTTTATTTTATTTTCTAATAAGTTATAATTTGACAACATTTGACTGGGTTTTGGAGGTCAGATAGGCAGTCGCTCCATGTAAAACACTGAGTACCAGCTGAATCCGGTAAGACTGGAAGCCGACCTCAACAATAATTGGGAAAAAGGCTAGGCAGATAATGATGATGAAGTTATAATTTGACAAATGAGATGTTGTTGGAAGCGTCTTGTTTATCCGCTAAATATTAAAAACCCCAAAATATTTTAAATAAGTTCAAAAACTAAAAACCGGCTACTGAAAAATAACGCTTTAAACGTACGAAACAAGAAAATGTTCCCGTATTAAAACCGTAACAAAAACCAATACTTTCTGCAAAGTCGCATAAGACCACGGTAAATTTTGGCTTCCATGTTTTCTTCTTAACCATCCCTTCGGTTATAAAGAAAATTATAATAGCCCTTGTAAAACTACGTGCAGATAACAGCAAAGCCTGAGCTGAGGTAACTTTTCGTAGATTAGTTTACATATTATATAGTTTGCGTTCTGCAGACCAATATGAAAATTTATCTTTAACTAACGTAACTTTAGTCTTGGTTTGTAACGGGATTCATTTATCAACACCACAAACAATATTGACACAAAAACCTTAAAATCATAAAAAGAAAACAAAATTATTTGTGTTTTGACGTGATCTTAATCTATAACGTTTTTTGTCGAGTTTTTTGACTTCGATATTAACTTTGGTGCGTAAGCAAACTAAACCTGTTACAGTTTAATCTTTAGACTTTATTATATGTCTTACATCCTCTGTGGATACGTCTTTGATATATTAATTGGCCCTGCTAAAGTACGGGTCAGCAAGTTTTCGCCATATTTTTTTGTAAATGCTTTTTGGACGTCACTAAAACAGTAAAAAGTATAAAAGTTGAGCTTATTAATTAGAGTGAAAGATAGTAGGAACATTACTAACTCTTAATTTGGTCCTTAACTGTAAATACAATCTGCCTTACATAGGCGGACTTAATGCAAAGCTTAATGCGGCCTGTTGGTGTAGTCAATGAAAGTGATACTCAACATCATCGTTTTAGCGGAAAGACGTCCACTGCTGGACTTAGGCCTCCTCCAAACGTCATCCCACTGATCGTTCCTGTGCTTTTCGCATCCACCGGAATCCCGCAACCTTGACCTGGTCGTCGCTCCACCTGGAGGGAGGCCTTCCAACGCTGCGTCTGCCGGTAGACGGTCGCCACTCCAGAACATTTTGGCCCGAACGGCCATCCGTTCTGCGTGCAATGTGCCCTGACCACTGCCACTTTAAGTTGGCTATTTCGGTAACGTTGGTTCTCTTGCGGATGTCTTCATATCTGATTCGATCTCGCAAGGAAACGCCGAGCATAGCTCTCTCCATTGCCCTTTGGGTCACTTTAAGCTTTCTAATGAGGTCCATTGTGTGCGACCACGACTCTGTCATAATTGTAATTTTTTTGATAAAAATGAAGTAATAAGTAAACAGCAAAACGGTTTTATTAAACATAAATCCACTACATTGGCATGTTTTAAATTAATAACTGAAATTCTCAGTTCAGTAGACAAAAAAGAAATTCCTATAGCTGTTTTTCTAGATATGACCAAAGCATTCGATATGGTATGCCATGATAAATTATTAAATAAATTAGAACAGTACGGTATAAGAGGTCCTGCCTACAATTGGTTTGAAAGTTATTTAAGGGGTCGAAAACAGTGCACAGAGATTGTAAAAATGCATCTAGAGACTAACATCCAGGTAACCTATAGGTCCCCATACTTAACGAATCACTATGGCGTACCACAAGGGACTGTGCTAGCCCCGATATTGTTTTTAGCATATATAAACGAATTGCCAGAATCGACGGATCAGTTCATTGTATTATTTGCAGATGATACTACTGTTTTGACTAAAGAAGGTTCTATTGATCAGGCGATAAGTACCACCAATGAAGCTCTAAAGCGAATACATGACTGGTTAATTGAAAATAATTTAGAAATAAATATGGATAAAACTAAATTCATGAGATACCTGACATATAATAACAAAAGAAATAAAAAAGACACAATAGACTTGCCAATAAAATATAGTAATAACATAATTGAAGAAGTAAAGGAAATAAAATTTCTAGGAATAAATATTGATAATTACTGTAACTGGAAATCTCATGTAGATCTTGTTTGTAAGAAAATTCACAAATTCGTTTACGCTCTTCGTAAAATAAAATATATAACTAATAAAGAAACAGCATTAATGGTATACCACAGTCATGTGTGTTCAGTATTGAGGTATGGGATAATCATATGGGGAAACTCTACTGACGCCCAGAGAGCTTTTATAGCCCAGAAAAAATGCATAAGATCAATCTATGATCTCAAATGGACTGATTCGTGCCGACCAGTATTCACTGAAAAACGTTTACTTACATTCCCATCCCTGTACGTATTCGAAATGTGTAAATTTGTTAGAAATCACTTGTCACTTTTTGAGCAGGATGATAAGGCCCAATTTAAAAGGAAAATAGTACAAAAACCTCTGGTGGTACCAGTGACAGATGTTTTTATTCAATAGATGATTATTTAAGTTTTAAACAGACATGATTTAGGTTTTAACTAACGACCACTTTTGATTATAATTATTGACATTATTTATAAATTTAATTAATAAATTGTTGAACTGTCTTAACTGTGACATATAATCTAATAATTTAATTTAAAATCGTTTATAATATAATGTAACTAACTAATAACAGAAAAGCAAGACAATAAAAAAATATTAATGAAGCAAGACTGTTAATTTTAATTTTATTTTGATAATGTGTGTGACTAATGATCTATGACATTGATGCAATTTCATGATATTATTATGCATGTACCTACTTGTAATATTTGCACGACTGATAAGTCAAATATAGTGAGACCAAAATTATTTTACCATGCTATTATGTAAGTACCTATATTCTTGCAAATAAATAAATTTCATTTCATTTCATTTCTGTCCCGTAAGTAATCACTGGCAACAGTAGCAACACACATTGATCATAGACTTTGTCTTGAGACACTGTGTGTACGTTGGACGAGTTGATACCGCGCAACTTTCCGAACACTGCCCCGAGTCGGATTCGACGGTTGACCTTTCTCGAAGTTGGACCTACCTAACTGAAGTCTCTGACATTGATAGGAGTGGGTGCAGCATGGGTGTTCATCATCACCTTGGTTTTGTCCATGTTTATTTTTAGACCCACTCTTTTGAAAGCTCTACTGAGGTCATCAAGCATTGTACTGAGGTCCTCCATGGCCTCAACCATAACTACTATATCTTCGACAAACCGAAGGTGAGTTATGTACTCGCCAATGAAGTTGATGCCTAGCCCTCTCCAGTCAATAAACTTGAAGAAATCCTCCAGTATTACTCTTCAGCCGGGCATTGTCGCCCTCCTTGAAGAAGAGTACCACCACATGACATCCCTGCAGGGGCATTTTGAGGTTTGAGACATCTTTATTCACATAAGAATACAATAATTCACTTACATGTGAATATTATAAATAACAGTAGGTAGATTAAGTTTTCCCTTTGATTAAGACGGACTCAAACAGCTTCTGAAGGGCCTTAAGTACCGCTTTGCCACCCACCTAGTATTCATTATAGGTGGTATATAGGTATATAGGTGTACATTCATAGTCCTCGAACAGTGTAGGGGCGGGCGGTGCGCACCAGGCAACTAACTCTTGCAAATTTAATGCGGGTGTGCGCTCACCGCTACGGCGTTTAGTCGATATATACAATAAGCTATTTCGTACAATTGACATATTATTTGTAAGCAGATATACCTTTAGAAGCTTCTAATGTTTCTACATACCCTGACTATAATAACGTGTACTAATCAGTGTGTGTAGAAGATTACAGGTAAGCTCAGGGTAAGCCCTTCTACTACTGTGTAATGCAACAATCTTTTATACCAAAGAGCCCTAAATCTTTACCCGCCCCTGCTGAGCTTGGGATCCTGTTTCCGATTCCGACGTCAGGTAAAATGCTACTGGATTTTTCCATTACGCTTTTCTTAAGAGTGATACCCCTCAGTAGCTGATTTTAAAATGGGAATCATGTCGAAATGGCTAGTCGCAATTTTTTGTTATATATGACCATTTTCTTAATAACTTGACTTAAGACAATGTTGAGTTTTATTTGTATAACATAGTGTAATTAATTTGTAAAGTTAGGTCTAACACAGACAAAAAAAATGACAATCGCACCAAAACCAATGATAATTAAATTGTCACCATCTCAAATACAATTTAATTATCAACAAGACTATCTACTAGATTATCTAAGACTTTTTTTAAGTCATGAAATAATAAGGAAAGTACAAAAAACACAGAATTTTTGGTCGCACGGGTGTGAAACGAGTGTGCGTTTTGTTCCCTCAAGGTCGATGGCGACTGTCGTCGTCTTAACCGAGCATTAGGGAAATAATATGACAGCTACAAGCTGGTATCTTTTCTTATAAAAGCTGTTCATTACTACTACTAGTACTTTCTAGAAAAAACAGTCTTGATCACTAAGTTAATCAAAGTGCGTTGAATTTTTCCGTCGCTAGCTTATACATAAATACCATCAACACTTGACAAAAACACTATAATTATAGTAAGCTAACATGCTAACGTTGCCCATTCAAACAACAACATAAGTTCAGAAAGGTCACATATGTACAATGGAAGAAATATAATGTCGCAGTAAGAAGTGACAAAAACGTCACACTGCAAGTTTTTATGGCTAAACTATGACGATTATAATGATAAATGGCTAATTGTCTTAGGTTCTTAATTAGATAATTATTTGATGTTTATGTAGTAGTAAAAGTCGTGGCTTATTACAGATTAAGGAGGATGACAATGGGCCGCATCAAAATTATAGTCACCCAAAAGGACAATAAAGAGTTCTGTGCTTGGAGTTTCCTTGCGTGATCGAATCAGAAATGAAGATATTCGCAGGAGGACCAAGGGTTGCGATATAGCCGATGAATACAATAATATGGTATTGTATGGATGTATGGTCTACTGGAAGAAGCATCTTTCGAAAAACTGCCACGAAGTGGGCCGTGGGTTGTGGTGTGTTTTGCTTTCTGCCAAAAAAACTACTCAGATTTTAGTGACGTACGAAAACCTTAAACACAATGTCACGCATTATATAAAAGTTCTTGACAAAGGGTTTAAATTGAAGCAAAAAGGTTTACTTACGTCACTCAAATTCGTGGAATAAAAGGGTCAAATTATCTCAGGGATTTTATTTTTAACCATTAGTTTTAATTTATTGTAACCGGTTAACCGGTGAACCGGAAGACGTTGCGTTGGAAAGCCTCCCACCAGGTGGACCGATGACCTGGTGAAGGTTGCCGGGAACCGCTAGATGATAGACGCACGGCAGGCTTATTACATATCTTTTGCAAGAGCAAAACGATAGCGATTTTTGCGCTATAATTGCTCTTCAATACAAAAGTTTTAGAGTTGTTGGCGGTTTTTTTTTTTAATAAATGCCTTTGACAAACAGCGAGCGATTAGCAAACGATTGTGTAGGACCTAGCATGCTTACACTGCAGGTAATTCCGACTTTTATAACATAAAGCGTTTCATCGCTATCGTTTTAATCTTGCAAAAGATACGTAATAAGCCTACGGGATTAGTCAAAGTGGCGACGCTTGGGGGAGGCCTATAAACAGCGGTGGACGTCTTTCGGCTGATATGATGATGATGAATCGGATAAAGACTATATTCTGATACAACTTTATGTAATATGACTTAAGATCCTATTCTAGCTGGGGCAGAGGCTAGTCTTCCACAAGTGCTCCATCGCGACCGGTCTTGAGCATCACGCTTCACCTCGCTCCACGTCATTTCGTCTAACTTCAGCCAATACGGTGCGTCACCAGGTTTGTCGGAGACGGCCTCGCTTCCTTTTTCCTTGAGGATTCCAATCCATGGTCTGTTTAGGAATGTAATCGGAATCCCAGCGGAGCGTAGGACCATTCCATCCATTTTTGTGCACCGCTGCCTTACCTTTATATACAGGCGTGATGAACTTATGTGTGTTAATTATTATGATTATCTCACAGATCACCGGGTAATGGTGAGAGGATCACACTAATAATATTATAAAGCCGAAAGTTTGTGTGTGTGTGTGTGTTTGTATGTTTGTTATTCTTTCACGCAAAAACTGCTGAACGGATCTGGATGAAATTTGGCACAGAGTTAGATTATAGTCTGGAATACCACATAGGATACTGTTTATAACAGTAATATGTTGCCTTGGGCTAATTATCGACATTCACGCAGGCGAAGCCGCTGGCAGAAGATAGTTGTTCCGTAATCAATGTCTATCTAGCAAAACAAAATTTACATATAGGTAAATATGTAAATTTTATCCCCAAGCTAAAATGCATCTAGATTCGTTGTTCCTTGGAATGAATTTATCAATTTGAATTGTTCTTCTTAATGTCGCTGGTACGACAGTCATTCAAATTTGTCTGGCCAAAAATGTTGCCATTTCCACGGCATTGACGGTGGCAGTGCATAGATCGTTGGCTGCATATTTGGGTCACAGAGGACAGGACAGGAGGTAGACCATGGTTTGCGACTCAGCTTTACATGTATACCCTGCCGCTGTTCTGTCTAGGTAGCCTCATCTTACAAGGTATTTTTTTTATTAAATACTAACTGTTCCCCGCGGCTTCGCTCCCGTGGACCAACCCACAGAACCCGTTTCCGGGATAAAAAAATAGCCTGTCACTCAGGAATAATGTAGCTTTCCATTGGTGAAATAATTTTTGAAATCGGTCCAGTAGGTTCTGAGCCTATTCGGTACAAACAAACCAACAAAAAAATCTTTCCTCTTTATAATATTATTTAGTATAGATTAGGTTTATAAAATGTAATTTCTAGAATTACAGATCCGAATTACGAACTTTCTTTCACAAATAGAAAGCTACTATCTGTGAAATAAGGTTTATAGCTGTATGATTTATATATAATTATATATATATATATATATATAATATACTCCTTAATATCTATTAATATACGTATATATTCTTCTTAATACTCCTTAATACAGGCTATTTCATAGCCTAGCAAGGAGAACAGCACGTCATATATTTGATTATCAGAGATTGAACCAGTTTTGCAAAGGGTTTCGGGTTATCCAGTTATTGGGTTGTATAGGCAAGACCGGCAGCAGCGTCATGTAAAAAAAGTACATATTCGCGAGCTGGCAGACCAAAACCAGGTGTATCCTCTGACTGCACCATTATTATTATCACTATGTGAGGCCATTGAAACCAAGCGGCGGAAAAAAGCTAGCCTCCAGAAATAATTATAATCCAAATCCAAAGTACATCCTCCCAAAACCAAATACATAGAAAATAGATTTGTATTATATTTGGGACCAATTCAAACATTCATAACATAACGCCTGTTTTCCCCAAAACATTCGTATTTGCATATATTTTAATAAATTCATCAAATCGATTCGATCAGTCAATCAGTTGCAATTATACCGGTACAAAAACAGGATCTATATCAACAAATTAATAAAACGTGACGAATCAGTGTTTATTTCTTAAATAATCATATTTTCACATAAAATGATAAATTTTAATATATTAATCTTCGAGATGAAATGTTATGAGCTCATCATATTTAAAAGCAAACCGGCCAAGTGCCAGTCGGGTTATCGCACGAAAGGTTCCGTACCATTATCGCCAAAAATTTAAAAAAAAAACACGTTTGCTGTATGGGAGCCTCACTTAAATATTTATTTTATTCTGTTTGTAGTATTTGTTGTGTGATAATTTCAACTGTCTAGCTATCACGGTTCATGAGATACAGCCTGGTGACAGACAGACAGAAAGACACACGGATAGTGGAGTCTTAGTAATAGGGTACCGTTTTTACCCTTTGGGTATATCAGTATATTTAATATTCGCATAACTTGACTGTAATATCGAGTTTTTGCTGCATGCTGGCATCGCTGAAACCTCAGCACCACCTACTGCCCTAATCTTTTTCAAATATAATTTGTTATTTAGTATTTAACCCCCGACAGGAAAAGAGGGGTGTTATAAGTTTGACATGTGTTGCTGTATATCTGTGTGTCTGTCTGTGGCATCATAGCGCCTAAACGGATGAACCGAATTTGATTTAGATTTTTTGTTTGAAAGGTGACTTTGTCGAGAGTGCTCTTAGCTATGTTTAGTGAAAATCGGTTTTTCAAAAGTTATGGGCTGTTTTCTGTTTGAAACGGAGTATTTTCGCAAGATATCGTGTCATAATTACGTGTTCGATAGATTGTTGATCGAAGCGTGTCTACTACTGGATATATTATGTAGTTTAAAAAATATGAAATAAAAAATTGATTGCCGGGGGTTTTGGAAATTTTTAATTTTTACTTGTGTACTAGACCAATTTGTAATATTTACACTACAGATTTTTTAATTGCATTGCGGTCCTAAATAAACCAAGAAACAAATGAATGTGTTTACTTTAGTTTCTAAAGAGCGGTCACTTTTTAACAAGTTATTTAACAAAAGTCTGAAGCATCATCTTCTGATCAGTGAACCTACGTATAAAATGACGTGTGATAATCTTTTAATTCACCTTATTTTCGAACCCAGTATCAATAGTTGTGGTCATAATTTTAGAAGTTATTTATGCATATATAGCAAGATTTGGAGCCTGATTTCTGGCGCAAAATTATGTATTTATTTTAACTCGGGGAGGAGGGGTTAAAGTAAATACCCCCTGACAGGCAAATGTGTAGTTTGGAGATCACTATCTGTATATGTATAATTTTGATTGAGTGTCATTCACAGAAAATGCATGGTATATTTTTACAGCAGATATTAAAAGCGTCGATTTTATTAGAAATGGTGAGCAGGAAAGTCACTCAGGTTATAGACATGACACCAGTTTCTCTGGGCAGAGTACAATCTCTCATTTAAAAAAAATGGTTGGTGACAACTAAGAGTTATATTATGAAAACTGGTATGTAACATAGTTTTCTATTAATTATTCTTTGGAATCCTCTGATATTTCAGACCCTTGAGTTTCATAATTTTGTTTGTCAGTTTCCTTGTCTGTAGATATCAGTTAATAGAAGCTGACTCCGGCCGTGGGGCCGTTCGGGTGGGCGCTTGACCACTTGTCAGTCACACAGTCTTCGTGATTCCGTATATTTTAAAACGGGTCCCGTATTTTTTTAACGGTTTGCGTTTTGCTACCTGAGCTTTATGTCGTTATGGATTAGTTTTCACCTGAATGCATAAGCCAGAATTTAACCGGTCACAACTGCGTTGAGGATAGGAACTTGTGTTCAGAGTAATACCTTCAAACCTAGCAAAAAATTCCATTCCTAAGTTTTTTTCTTCCTAAATATTAAAAACTACTAACTTAATATTGACTGCGGTTTTCCTGTATTTTTTTGTTCTTATTCTCCTATTTTACATTTTTGTATTGTTTTATATATTTTCAGTCTACTTTTATTTGAAAAAAATATATACGTATTAACATGGCGTAAAGTGTTTTTCCTTTTTATAACGCCACAAAACCTATGTCTAAGCATATTTAAACTACATACAGTCAAATGTTTCTCATCTATCTTCTATAATTATCAGGGGTCACCAAATAGCGGAACGCGGTCCGCATCCGGACCGCCGACCTATTTTGGGTGGACCTTATGTAAACAGTACAATATAATTTACCTGTGTTACTTGAGTATGTAATTTAAGAATTTATCCCGCGGTTTGCCTTTACTGCCATCAATTGGACATCAAACGAACAATCTTATCAAAATCTTCACAAAAAATTGCATTTTTTCAATTTTAACAAAGTAAATACACGTAACGATTTATCTAACTTATCGTTTAACATCATTTACACAATTTGTTTATATAAAAAATATTCCTTGGATGCCCAAGGAATATTTTTCATATAAATAAATTTCATAAAAAAATTAAATGAATAATCAAAATTGACATTATAAGGTTTTTTAAACTACTCCCCAAAAAGAATTAAGGGGTGTTAAAGTTTATTTTAGGAATCTTACTGCGCAATCTGACTAACAAACGAAAAATAAAAAAGAGAAGAAAAGAGTGAATGACATTTTGGGTTGTTAAAAATTCGACCCTCAACGGGACAAAAAGCGGAAAACTAAAAATTATTTCCTATTCTTTAATTCGAATAACGAATCGTCCCAAACCTACAAACCCTAGATATCTACGATACCTCATTTTTATTGATTTATCAATAGCTTATTTTAGGTCGTCGCCTTCACTTACTGCACATAAGAAGTCGTCTGTAAGATAAATACGAAATCACGCGAACGAAGTCGCGGGCGGAGTGCTAGTGTATAATAATTTGCATGCAATTTATAGCTTTATTTTGATAAACTTCTTAAATCTAACCAAAACGTTTAATGATTATTACGTCAAAGATGAAATTTGGACTGAAATAAAAGCTTAATCTGTGTAAAATGCTCAGTCATCTTGGCGATGCATTTAGTAAGTAATTTTCATTTTTTCTTGTAAGAAAAAGCAACAAGTCAGTATGGTGTTATAAGTCAATTAGGTTGAGGTAATTTTATAACGATTAATAATAGATACATTTGAGACATTATTATCTTGTTATATAGGAAGACAGAGGCTCTAGAAAATATGTAATTCTATCAGTGTTGGCGTTGGTTGGAATGCCAAAATGTAAGGGTGAATCCACGTCAAATTTTGATAGCATAGATTCCCGAAATTTCCGTATAGATAATTCAGCTCATCTGTGCGCGCGGCGCCATGTATCATCATCATCATAAGCAAAATCAAAATTTCTTTTTTCAATAAGGCCGTTACGTGCCACTTTTGAACGTCAAAAAATTTAATTTTCAATGTAATAATAATTTAATAGATTTTACCGTCCATTCAGTAAAGTAGCTTGTTATCTTCATAACAAGCTACTTTGCGCTGTTCTTCTCCAAGAACGGACAAGAAACTCCACACTCTCTTAAAAAAAATGTTTTACAAGTATTTAGCTGGGCGACTCGATACGACTGCGAAGTAAACAATCGTTTGCGAATGCAGTTAGACAAAAATCTACCTTAGTAAATGAGGAGACAAGGCGGAATGACGACTGGACCTTAGTCCAGAATCGTAAACAAAGATTCAAGGAATGATTTTATGGGGAAAATGGGTAAAAGTGCTGTTGATACTGATGAAAGGTTTAGAGCAGCAGATCGAAAAGTACCTATCTTCATTACCAATGTTCACAAAGATACAGCAGAGGAGGACATTAGAGATTATATACATAGAAAAACTTCTATAAATGTGAAATTGGAGAAAATAAATTTGAAAAAACAAAGTGATTACAACGCATTTAAGTTCTTTGTATTGCATCATAATGTACATATATTCTTGAATAACGTAATGTGGCCGCAGGGAATTATTTTCAGACGGTTCGTGCATTTTCGACCTAAGCCAATGAATACTCCGAATACTGGCTATGGAGACGGTTCTTCCGCATTTACTGAATAGTAAGCTGCACAAGTTTGCAAAATCAATTGCAAGAACGTCAAGCGTTCAGTTGCCAGTATTAAAGGATTTATGTAAACATGTTGACATTATAGCCTTGCAAGAGACTTGGCTACTGTCGCATGAAATATCGTACCTGGACAACATTAATGATGATTTAAATTGTACGGGAACGTCAGCAGTGGACTCCACTGCTGGGATGCTACGAGGAAGACCACATGGTGGTGCGGCACTATTGTGGAGGAGGAGCGTCTACACAAATGTAACTGTGCTTCCGAGTGATACTCGTAACCCGCGTATGCAAAGCAAAGTGCAATTAAAATAGTGATGCAAGAAAGGTCAATGTTAGTGTTTAGCATTTACATGCCGACTGATGTGATGCGTAATTTAGTGGACTTCACGGACGTCCACAGTGCGGTGAGTGCTATTGTTGATTCTTGCAATACTGAGTGCGTCTATATACTGGGGGATTTTAACGCTCACCCTACGGAATGTTTTTATGCTGAGCTAGAGGGGTTTTGTAGTGAACAAGACTGGTTGTGTACCATCAAAATACATATACATTTATAAGTCAGGCTCATGAGTCGTCGAGATGGCTTGACCACTGTTTGGTTACCAAAGCGGCGGCTCAAACTGTTACTGATGTTGTGTGGTCTGACCATTTGCCTATGATTGTCGAATGTTATTTAGATAATGTCGTACCTAAGAGATGTGCGTCTAGTGAACACGTTAATAACAGGATTACATGGGGCGAGAGGGACTTGGCTCAGATTCGATTGTATAGTATCTGAGTGTCATAAACGTCTGAGATTGATAGATTTCCCAATGCAGTTCCAATATTGATGTGATCATATGTGTACTGATATAAATCATAGACATCTGATTGATTAAATGTATGGCCAGATTATTAGGGCTTTATGTGAATCTTCGGTGGTGGGCCGCCATAGTAATAAACGCAAAAAGAAGATTGTTATTGGGTGGAATAGACATGTTGCCGATGCACACAGGCATGCTAGGGATAAATTTATTTTATGGTCCTGGTACGGTAGGCCTACTTCTGGTCGTTATTATGAGGAAATGTGTGAATCCAGGAGAAAATTTAAATCTCGGCTAAAATGGTGCCAGAGCCGAGAAGATAAGATTAAAATGGATATTCTGGCGTCCAATCATGTGAATAAGTATTTTCGTGGCTTCTGGAAAAACACGAATAAACTTAATCATAAGGCGGGCGTGCCTGTGTGCGTTGACGGTGTGAGTGATCCACTGGGAATAGCCGAACTGTTCGAAGATAAATTTGAAGTGAAATCGTCATTAGGTCCGTAGCCTGCGGTGATCGATGTTGAGCCCATGGGGGAGTTGGGAGTCAGGGTTGCTTCTACCATACAGTCTATGTCAAGGGGCAAGTCGCCCGGCCACGATGGGCTCAGCATCGAGCATCTTCGTTATGCAGGCCTTCACTTGCCACGTATATTAGCTTTGTTGTACAATCTTTGTTTGAGCCATGCGTATCTACCCCCGGAGATGTTAAGAACGACAGTTGTACCTGTAGTTGAAAATAAAACTGGGCTATTGACGGATAGGAATAACTATCGACCTATCTCGCTGGCTACGGTTGCGTCTAAGGTATTGGACAGCGTGCTTAATTCGCAATCGAGTAAACATGTACAATTGCATGACAACCAGTTTGGATTTCGACCTGGGTTGTCCACTGCGATTTTGGGATTTAAGCACGCTGTGGTGTACAATACAAGCCGTAGCACGGCAGTGTACGCCTGTTTCCTTGATCTATCGATTGCTTTTGATTTGGTTTCCTACGACACTCTTTGGAAGAAGCTAAATGATGCTAACTTACCACCTGAAGTAACAATTATTTTAAAATTTTGGTACGGAAACCAGGTCATCAGTGTTAGGTGGGACGGGGCTAATCCAGTTCATATGGTTTGGAGTGTGGTGTGAGACAGGGGAGTCTAAGTTCTCCCACACTCTTTAACCTGTACATGGACCAGTTGATTGTGGAGCTGAACAGCACCAGAGTCGGATGTTATATTAATGGCATATGTGTCAACAACAATATTATACATATATCTAAGCACTAATACTGTAACATGGAAATATTGTAAAAACAAACCAATTTTTTTAAAAGAGTAACCGTGGAGTTTCTTGCCGGTTCTTCTCCACAGGAAACGACTAACCCGAACCGTGCACCTTTTGTCGACGTTTTATAAGTGCCCATGTAGGCCTATGTGAAATAAAAAACATTTGATTTGATTTGATTTGATTAGCTATGCAGATGACATGGTGCTGCTTAGTGCCTCAATCTGTGGCCTTAGAAAGTTGGTGAGTCTATGTGAAAGTTACGCCAGTGCCCACGGCCTATTGTATAATGTGCGTAAGAGTGTCGTTATGGTGTTTGGGGCTGTTGGAAAATATCCAGAAACGGTGCCTCATGTTAAAGTTAATGGTGTACCTTTGTCGAGGGTTCGCTGTCGGTCAGAGCGAATATGATTGGCCGCAGGTTTTCACGTGCTTCTGCGGAGGTTAAGAAGACTCTGTTTAGGGCCTCCGGTACCACGTTTTACGCCTGTAGCCTGTGGGTTCATTTTACGCAAAAATCGTACAGCGCCCTTCGCGTACAGTATAATAATGCCTTCAGGGTGCTGATGGGGCTGCCTCGCTTCTGTAGCGCATCAGGGATGTTTGCGGAAATGCGCGTCGTTTGTTTTTATGCATTGATGCGTAAAAGATGTGCATCCTTGGTGCGCAGGGTGCGGGCCAGCTCCAACGGCATCCTGGCCGTGATTGCTGACAGGCTGGACTGTGTTCATATGAATCGTTGCTCCAGTATTTCATCTGGAATGCTGTAGCAATGATGATGTTATTGTGCTACTAACATAGGTATAAGTTTGTATTGTTACTATATCCATGATAATGTATTAGGTTTAAGTTATTTTATATGGGCCCTGTCGCCTTAAATAAATGGATTAATGATAATAATTTGGTTACATCATCATACTTGTTAGAAAAATACATTTTAGTGAGAACGATGTAAAAAGACGTGCACGTAAAAGCGTCTAGAGTAAAACAAACAATTACAAATACTCCCACTGCTGGGACACACGCCTCTTCTTTGTGAGAGGGAATTGGCCGTAATCCATCACGTGGGCTCAGTGCGGGTTGATGGATGTGACATGTCTTAGAATTTTTGGTTCTAGGACATGCCGGTTTCCTCACGATGTTTTCCTTCACTATTTTTAGAGCAATAATAATGAAATAATTTAAACAAAGTAAAACGCCTGCCTGGGTTGGAACCTACGACCTACAACTTATAAGTCGCGGCCGTTACCACTGGGCCACCACTGCTCTCTGCGCCATGTGTGCGTGCGTGTAATTTTACAGCTTTAATTCAATTAACTCATGTGGCAATGACGCGACAGTCGTCGTCCGAACAACACGTGTGTTAATGCTGTACAAGCACACGCACACATAGCGCCGCGCGCACAGATGTGTTGAACTATCTATACACAATACAGTATTGAGATTTTTTCCAATCGCTATCGCAAGGCTTCTGAAGATAAAAGATTAAGTTCGATATCAGAAGACAGTTATGGAGCTCAAACAGAGTTAGGCAGGACACATGGCGAGGCGCGGTGTTGATAGGTGGTATTAGACAGTGACCGAATGGTGTCCAAGGACTGGAAGAAGAAGTCTTGAACGTCCAGTGGCGATGTGCGCAGACGTTGTTGCCATCACGGGCAGAACCTGGATGAGGCACTGCAGGACGTGGGGATTGACTCGAGATAAGGGCGTATGCTCAACTATCGGTGCAATCTGTTTGTGAATGATGATGATGGATGTAGTAATATAAAGATCACCAGTATCTTTACCAGATGAAATCCACTGCTGGATATAGGCACACCCAAGCGTTGCCACATCGGCCAGTCTTATGTTTGAACTATTTGGGCGCACGGTTGGTGCAATGGTTGAGCCATCGACTGCTGCGCTGCGTGTCGCGGGTTCGATTCCCGCACGGAAAAAATATTTGTATGACCAACAGATAGTTGTTCCGGCTCTGGGTGTTGTGTATGTGAGTTTATATGTTTGTAAAAGCACCCACGATACAGGATGAAATTCCTAGTGTGGGGCAAAGTTAAAAAAAAAGACGTGTGGCACTCGGGGACTGCCACGGTAAAGCTATTGCATAGCATTTTTTATCAACTTATGCAATTATTATTATTTATTTATTTTTTATTTTTGCTAAATCTCAATTAAAAAATGTTCATCCATCAGTTGTAAAAACTTCTTTAGCTAGAATAAAAAACTTCTTTAGCTAGAATAAAAAACTTCTTTGTCAACCGGAACCGAACCTCTGAACTGGAAAACGCGGCACCAAATTCTGAGTGACCCTTATTACCACTGGCATAAGGCCACTTTAAATTGCCACGTAAAAGTGACCCGTATTCTTAGGGACATAAGGTCGTTTGCTTTGAATACCAATATTATTAAACGCCAGACGTAAAAAATCCTCCATCACAGGACGACCCGAGCCGATACTTTTCTAGAACCGACCTCGAGCCGCCACCAAGAACGAACCGGCGACCAAATCATAAAAACTAAAAAGTCCCATATCTTGGAAATGGCTGGAGCTAGATCAATTCTAAGAAAAATTTTACCCCCCTGCTCTCTGTCACTTCAAGCCGGAGAACAAGATAGCATAAAACCCCCCCGTTAACTCTTTACCTTCCCCACCGCAAAATTTTTTTTACTTCCGTCTGCAAATATCAAAATAAAACTTCTATAAAATCGTGCAATAAACCCCTCCTGCCCACACACTCGGAATCTATCGTCCGATTTCGGAGCAGCTCGGGGTGTCAGGATTATTTTCGTTACGGCATTTTTTCGTTACGAAAAAATTTGTTTTTTCTCGATTCGGTCGCCACGCTCAAAGCCCGTGATAAAAGCTCAAAGCCCGCGATAAAAGCTATGCAATAGCTTAAAAAAAATACTTTCATCCAGCGGACTCCGACGGTTCCCCCAGGTCAACGGTCCACCTTATGGCAAGTCCCCTCTTTCAAGCATTCAATAATAATATGAAGTGGGAAACATCAGGTTTAATTATGATTTTTCCTTAGATCTGATTTTCTAGAAAATTTCAATGTCATGCGTATTTGCGTAAGTCTTCCTAGATGTTATTATTGAACAAAAATACCAGAATACACTATTTGCGTGCTATTCAAGCAATAAAATGACAAAGTGTCAAAACAGATGACGAAGACTCGTTTTTTTTCTGAATTGGAGTTTTTCCTAATGAATCAAATAATGGTGTAATACAAGTTCTCAAAATTAACAACCACTAGATTGCAAATTTTTCAGTAGATGGGGATGGATCATCGTGGTAGTCTGATATCATTCATTTGCAAAAGCTAAACATGGTTCTCTCAATGCTAAAGTTGTTTGTCCATTTCTACGTAGGTTGTGCATAGAGAGGTTTTCCACGTTAGCTTCACAGTTCATTTGTTTGCCAGTTACGCATCCGTATGTAGCGGGACCGTGAGTCACAGAGTGGTGGTAGTTTTGAAGTTGCTTTGTACGGCGCTTTAATACCTAAATAAAAGAAAATCATACTAGATGCCAATTTAGCATCCGATTTTCTTTCTACATCTACTGTAATCATTGTTGCTTTGTTGTGTTACGATTTCAAAAGGTAGAAAATGTTGTAAATACAGGCACATGACACCTTTTACTTTGTTGGACGGAATATCCCTGAAACATTTCTACGGATATTTTCAATCAATCAATCATTTATTTTGTAAAGATGGCTATGGTTACAGATCGTATATTGTTAAAATATATGCAATATGTTTTGCCAATATCTCGCGTACGTAATTAACATAAGCAACAAAAACAAATAATAAATAAAACAATTCAATTAAGGTGGCATTTCAATAGATTACATTAAAAAAATAAATCAATGTGAAATGTCATTTAGATAAACAGGTCATTATAATTTTAGATAAATAAACACATTCATTCTTAATCAATAAATAAACTGTTTAATTGGCAAGTCGGAATCGTCATACCTCTATTTTATCTACATGCCGTGTGGAAATTACAAGCCATTAGCCAGGGCAGCTACTCTGACCGCTCAGTGTAAATTTACCCTCATACGTTTGTGTTGTCACTCGTTGAGGCAATTTGAAAATTTCAAGAGCCATAGCGGCTTTCCGTATTATATAACAGGTGCGGCCCACAGGCGATCTCACGAAGGTTATGACGGGGCACGGCGGGTTCTCTGAATACTGGAATTGCTTCAAGTGTAAGGAGAGCCCATCGTGTGTCTGCGATCCAGGCGTGGCAGAGACTGTCCAGCACAAACTTGCAGATTGCCCGTTATTTATCAGGGAACACTACCAACTCGAATGTGAGTTGGACAGGAGACTGACGAAGGAGAGCCTGCATGGGCTCATGAGTAAGCAACACAGGGAAAAGTTCCTAGTGTACTGTGTAAACGTGGCCTCCACAGTCATTGCACGAAACCGAAGCTGAAGCGGCTCTATGCTTCACCAGTATTATTATAATATTTTGTAAGAAGCAGAGAAATAGCACGCACAAAACTGCTATGACAAACGGTGCACTGGGGTAGTACCTAAGAAAACAGATTGTCTGTATGGTGAAGAGCCCTTTTGTGCTTCTCATCCCTATAATTTATATTTTTATTATCTTACTCTATGATAAACAGCACTTTTGTACTATCTGTGATAAACAGCATTTTTTGCTTATTTGTAATAAACATCTCTATTTGTATATTCTGTGATCGATAAAACTTTTTGTATATTTTTTGTATTTTAACCTATTGATAATAAATAAAGTATGCCCATAATTATATAAATAAAGTGGGAGCCCCACCCACTATACAAGAAGATGTAAGCAAGAAGAATCTTTGTATGAAGAATAAAAGAACGATAGGCATGAAAGAGGAATAGTATGAATGAGCTTGAAAAAGAATAGGCGTCAACTTCGTTGGCGGGATTAGTATTATTAAAAAAAAAAAACATTTCAAGAGTCTACCAGAAGCTCAAGACAAAGTTTCATTGTCAAACAGTCTGAATTTTCTGTGATTGACATGCGCTATTGCACATAGTCAATATCAAACATTTAGACTTTTCAGAGAATTGAATGTAATATTGTCTAGAGCAGGGGTCACCAAATGGCGGACCGCGGTATGGATCTGGACCGCCGACCTTATATGTGTGGAACTTAAGTAAACAGAACAATATAATTTACTTGTGTTACTTGAGTACGTAATTAAATATTTTATCCCGCCCTTTGTCTTTACTGCTGTTGATCCGACAACGGTCGGATCTTGACATCAACATCGTCATCGATATTGTATCTATATGTACATAGTTATTTAAGTTTATTATTTAAAATTTAACAAAGTAAATACACTTGGCGATGTAAAGGTCGGTTTAGGTTACAGACCACGACGGTCACATTATTTAAAAAAAAACGGCCAAGTGCGAGTCGGACTCGCGCACCGAGGGTTCCGTACAAACCTCAGCTTAAAGGTATTATAGATCTGAGTATTTTTTTATGAATTTCAATTTAATACCTCTACGCGTTCATGTGGAAAGGGGTAGTAAGTTTAAAATTATTAAAAATATTTTTATTATATGATGTAATAAAAAAATTACGGATTTCGCAATTATTCCTTTATCTGTGCTATAAGATGTTGCTTCGTACCAAATTTCAAGATTCAGAGTTCACGGCAAGTACCCTGTAGGTTTTGATTCCCTTGCGAGTGTCGAAAATTTGCGGCATAAACGGCTGTATCTTTTGATTGCGTAGTTTGATTTTTTCACAGCTTTAAGTGTAGACCTGAGTATTTGACATAAATTTCAGCATAATACCTCCACGCATTTCTGAGAAAAAGGGTATTGACAGACAGACGGACGGACAGACGGACGGACGGACAACAAAGTGATCCTATAAGGGTTTCGTTTTTCCCTTCGAGGTTCGGAACCCTAGAAATGGACCCAATTGAGAGTAATTGGTGATCCCTGGTCTAGAGTCTCTGAATGTAATGTTTTTTAATGCACAGTCACTGTGTCCAGAGATGACCATGAAAATACAGCAACTGTAAGTGAAACTAAGTTGACATAGGTAAAGGTCGATTGCCCATCAAAGGACCGCTTTACACCCAGTAGTAAAGTATGGACATTAGTAATTAGGTGTTGTTCAATAATATGTAAATGTAGATTTAAAGGTTCTATAAATAGAGGTAAAATGAGTAAACATTCGGAAAATAATCGCCTAGGTGTTAATTGACTGTAAGACGTAAACTTACGACGTACGGCATTGTAGAAGAGTAAACAAGGTCAGAGGTCGCACTGTCAGCGGTTTATGGTTGGGGAAGACCCAGTGCCAGATTCCTGGTTCTAGGATTTAACAGTTCCTGGTTTTATTCTCCTCTTGTTCTTGTTGTTTTCTGACATGGACAATTGCGATGAAATGGGTCTCACAGAAACAGATTGGGATCATTTTCGTTTTTCTTTACGACCTATTGAACATAATTTATTTTTTATTTTTTTAAACAATCCTACCGTACTATTCCCAAACCACTGCAACTCCTGAAAGCCAGAATCAACAGTGGCGACCACCAGAAAAGCGTCGATGCAATGAAGCTCGACGAAGTCCCGGAGAATGAATTTAACTGTATTGGATCCCGCAAGGAAATTAATCAGAAAAGGATAACGGAGTAGTAGTAAAAAATACAAATTTCCACTTGCCTCCATACCAAGTAAGAGACAGAACAAACAAGGCCAATAGGCACAAAGGTTCGTTTACAACTGGGATAAGACCAGTTGCCTAGCACCACGGATAAAAATTATCATTAATATTATAATATTTTAAACATAATATATAACATCACACATAATATGAGTTAAGCTCGCCTTTGTACATGAATTTTCTTTTGTATTTGTATGTTTTTATGTTTTGTGTACAATAAAGAATAAGAATATGACATTCCACAAAGGGTTAAGCAGAGGTCTTTCAAGCATATTTTGTACACCAACATTTCGAAAGCTATGTTTGAATCTCATGTTATATATAGGGTGAGCCTTTTGCTATCATCCGTGAAAAAAAACAGAATCTGGGCGGCTTCTATGAAATTCCAGAAGGAAAAAATCCCAACAGGTAACACTATAACAATAACAAACCCAATTGGTAACACTTTAACAATAACAACTCAAAGAACGCTTTAAGTTCCTTCATGACACACATTCTAAACACTTGAGATCATCGGGGAGTTTGAAACTTTTGATGCGTGCTCATTCCACTAAGTTGTACGGCAAATCGTTTACAGTCCAGGTTATGTGATTGTGGAATGAGTTGCCGTTATCAGTAAGATAAGCCCAGTCACTGGCTTCTTTTAAAAACCTGATTGAAAACCATTTCCTTTCTCTCAAACGCTTTTCTATTTCGATCATTTTTTTTTTTATTATTGAACCCTTTTTTTCAACCCTTTTTCTTTTTCTTATGTATGTTTGTTTATATATAACTATATAGTATAGTAATTATTATAGCAATATAACATTGTATATATTTTAATCTAATAGCAGTACACCGCAGACCGTACCCTTTTTAGGGTTCCGAAGTCAACAAGGAACCCTTATAGTTTCGCTCTGTCCATCCGCAGCTAAGCTCAGATAATCTAAGTACTAGAAAGCTATAATTTGGCATGGATATACATGTGGGATGTAAGGGAGCGCACTCGCAAACTTAGCGCCGCAAGTTAACCTTACCTGCTCGTGGTGCATCCTGCCGATCAACAAACGAGGCTCTGACGACAACCGACAAATGGCGGTATAACCATTTCAACAAATCTTCGTAGTCAAATGGCACAGACTGGTGACGGGCAGCAGCGTCACCAGTGCGAGAAACTGCGATCTGCGATCGCCAACCCGCTTGCCCAGTGTGGCGATTATGGGCAAACCCTCCAATATTATGGCAAGTTAAAAAAAACCACGGCCCCCAGTTCCCGACCGCCCTGCTGTTATTGCTGATTATGGCGGCGGTCACGGTAGCGGCAGGGCACTCGGGGTTATGGACTACGGCCGCGAAAATCTGACCTTGGCTACGTACAACGGATGCACGTTACGGCTTGACGAACACCTCGTGCAGCTTAAACAGGAGCTCGAGAATATAAGGTGGCACATTCTGGGGTTGAGTGAAGTCCGAAGAGCCTCTCTTCAGGACACAATAACTCTTGAATCGGGCCACCTTATGTATTTCCGAGAGGGAGACCAACTATCCCAAGGTGGTGTCGGGTTCCTGGATAACAAATCCATCTGTGGCAACGTTGTGGAAGTCTCCAGTGTTTCGATCAGGGTAGCGTTTCTCATATTGAAGCTAACCGAGAGGCCTAAAGGTTGTGCAAGTCTACGCACCGACCTCGGCGCACTCGGACGACAAAATGGAGGAAATGTTCGAGGACATTTACAAGGCGCACTCTACCACTAAGACCCACTACAGCGTTGTCATGGGGGATTTTAACGCTAAAGTTGGGAGTACAGAATTGCAGCGAATCGGTAGTAGGATCTACGGGTTTGGCACCAGAAATCATAGGGTGCAAATGCTTGGCCTAGAGAAGGAGGGGCTTTTTGTTATGAATTCCTTTTTTAAGAAACAGCCCCAAAGGAAGTGGACATGGCAATGACCCGACACTATGACCAAAAATGAGATAGACTTCATCATAACAGATAAAAAGCATATATTCAGGGATGTCTCAGTGATCAACATGTTTAATACCGGCAGCGATCACAGACTTGTTTGAGGCTCTCTGAACATCAATTTCAGGCTTGAGAGAACTCGTTTGATGAAGTCTAGACTCCGTCCAAACATGCTCCAAACTATGTTAGGATCTGAAGCGTTCCAGTCAGACCTGGAGAACAGGTTCGATCTCGTGGAAACCACAGACGACGTTGACCAGACACTCGATCAAATGGTGCAAATCCTCAGGGAGGAAGGTACGAGATTTTGTAAGATGCGGCGTACCGGTCGGAAGTCAAAACTTTTGGAAGAGACTCAAAGGCTCATGAGAACAGTGGTGGCCCAGTGGTATCGGCCGCGACTTCGGGGTCAGGGGTCGGGGGTTCGAGCCCAGGCAGGCGCTTTACTTTGTGTAAATTATTTCATCACTACTGCTCTCAAAACGGTGAAGGAAAACATCGTGAGGAAACCGGCATGTCCTAGAACCAAAAATTCGAAGACATGTGACATCCACCAACCCGCACTGGGCCCGCGTGGTGGATTACGGCCCATTCCCTCTCACAGAGAGGAGGCCTGTGTCCCAGCAGCGGAAACATTAATACGCTGATGATGTGTGTGTGATGATGATGTGTAAGGCTCATTACAGAGTGACGTGAAAATCCACCAGCCACTTCGCCAGAACAGCGGGCACTCAACAAAACCATTAGAAAACTGGTACGACGCGATCTCCGACGATCCAATAAGCTCTCTATAGAGAAAGCGATTGAGCAAAACTGGGGGTCAAAAGTGTTCTTCCAGCCACTTTGGAGGAGCCATTTGACGAAGCTGGCTAAATCGAGTGGGGATATCGTCGTTTCGAGGCCGGAGATTCTTTCTGAAGTTGAAGACTTCTACAGCCAACTGTACGAATCGCATGCATCTCGGCCTGATCCCGAAAATGAGGATTCTAGAGCCACCTTAACCCGCCATTTTACAGAAGACCTGCCTGAAGTAAGCCAAGATGAAATCGAGGCGGCTATCAAACAGCTAAAAAATGGAAAAGCCCCGGGCGAGGACGGGATCACGGGATTACAACCGAGCTTCTGAAAGCGGGAGGACGCCCGGTATTGAACGAGCTTGGAGAGCTCTTTAACTCTGTCCTGTTCTCTGGGAGAACTCCAGTGGCGTGGCAGAGGAGCGTGGTCGTTCTTTTCTTCAAAAAGGGTGACAAGACCCTTTTGAAGAATTACAGACCCATTTCGCTTCTTATTCACGTTTATAAGTTGTTTTCGAGAGTCGTCACGAATCGTCTAGCGCGAAGACTCGACGAGTTTCAGCCACCGGAGCAAGGCGGGTTCTGCACGCTTCGGTCTCCGGATGAACTTGGATAAAACCCAGGTTATGTTCAATTCACACGTCACTCCGGGATCGATTGTGAGTAGTAGAGAGAACACCGTCAATGGCGGTGTTCTCAAAGTTGTTCGAAAATACGTTTACCTCGGGCAAACTTTGCAGTTTGGTAAGAACAATTTTGAAAAGGAGGCTAGCAGAAGAATACAGCTGGGCTGTGCGGCGTTTGGAAAACTTCGTCGAGTCTTCTCGTCATGCATCCCGATTTTTTTTAATCGGTCCAGTAGTTTCGGAGCCTATTCGGTACAAACAAACAAACAAATCTTTCCTCTTTATAATATAAGTATAGATATAGATTATAACACTTTGCCCATCCTGGCCATCGAACCCAGGCAATAGCTATTGCGACCACTGTACACTCGAATCAGCCGAGTTAAGGATATTAATTAATTTATTTACAAAGCGTTTGATAAAACCACTTTGGCCAGCTATTATTATATAAAAATAGAAAAAAATACTGTTTCGGGTATGTTGTTTACAACAAAATTCAAGGAATCACTTTAGTGGCTAACCGCAAAACCAAAATTTATAATTTATTTTTAAACGAAATTTAGATAAAGGAAATATATAATGATTAAAGGGATATATCTCTTACAGTAACAGGATTGCCGAAACATTATTTGGATGTAATATAATGTAACGAACCCTAAAAAGCTTACGAATGGAGAAAATGCGAAGACCCAGACTTCGGGTTAAAATTTATTTATTTTATACTTTATTGCGCACCACAAAATACATACAGGACGAACGTTCACATATACAAGTATACAATGGGCTGTCTTATCGCACTAGGCAATCTCTTACAGAGAACCTTTAGGGTTAGGTACTGCTGAAAAAATATGAAAAGCTTTTCACGACCATGGAATCAAACCATAGACCCCACGGTCAGCAGCCGAGCTTACGACCAATTCCATAGTAATACAGGCTTCACTACTGCTAATATAGTAATTTTACTACCTCACAAGTTTAATGACGCTACAGGCTCATGGTTTATTAAGGCCTAATTTAATTGCATTATCGATTAAAACAGTTGTAGCGGCACCAACGCCGCCACTTACGAACTAATGACATGACGTCACACAAATCCTGCATCTCGCAAGCAAAGTTTTCGGCGCGATTTGAACACATACAACAGTCCGACAATAACCGTTGGGCAGTTGCCCGGGCCAGACACAACACCTGTTTGGTCGGAGGATCCTCCCTTTTCTGTGGAGGTTTGTGGGACTTTACACACTGTTCCATCTACCCCCAAACAGTAAAGTTACATAATTCTCAGAAAATGGTTTGGTTACACTTTCGTCCTGCCTGCCATATTTGGCTTGATGACGTTTTAAATACGTAGTAAAAGAGCTATTTGATATGTCTGATTTCCTCGTAACAGCTTAAGTGAAGAAATGAGGGCTTCAGTTTTTATAGGCACTAGTTAGCGCCACTGGCGACTAAGGTCCTATATATACCTATCTGGTTCACGTTATTATTACGTGCACGGAAGCTAAGTTTGAATATAATCATTTTTAATGCCGTAGAAATTGCGATTAAATATAAAATAGAGTATGCTGCAGTTTCGCGCAGCCCCTTTTTTTGGAAAAATGGCCAAGTGCAAGTCGGACTCGCGCACAAAGGGTTCCGTACCATTATCGCAAATGAACGGCAAAAAAATACGTTTAATGTATTCAAGTCCCACTTAAATATATATTTTATTCTGTTTTTAGTATTTGGTGTTATAGCGGCAACAGAAATACATCATCTATGAAAATTTCAACAGTCTAGCTATCACGGTTCATCAGATACAGTCTGGTGACAGACAGACAGACGGACCGTGGAGTCTTAGTAATAGGGTCCTGTTTTTACCCTTTGGGTACGGAACCCTAAAAAAGGTGGTTAAAATTGTCCGAAACATAAAACTTCTGCCATATTTGGAAAATATTCACAACAATAAAAACGTATTAAATAAACTCGTGCTAAAAGTAAAAAAAATTGACATATTGAATACCTCATTCTACACAAGCGCCCCTAGCGGCAAAATCAAACGCGATAGCCAAGCAATTAGGCATGCAATGATAGATATTATTGCATGCCTAATTGTCTATATCATGATAACCGATTCTAATAAGTTAGTTAATAAACGATTTCCATACATACAGTTTCCCTTCAGATACGCATGACTTATAAATACCTATTAGTTTTGCCCTCGGTTAACAAAACCGCGCTTCTTTATCCTCATTGACAGCAAAGTATTCTATCTATATTTAAAAGATTATCGTTATGGGCTCAGTACTGCCAGAGATTACCTTTGACCAACAAACAAAGACCGAACAACGGCCTCATTCATGAATCTAAAAACCGTAATGACACTAATGAAGTACCTACGGGTTTTACCAACCACTAGCACTAGGTACTTTAATACAATTTTATGTTTTAGATTTCATCCTCCTTATTTGGTTAAAAGGGCTGCGCAAAACTGCGGCATGCTCGATTGTATATTCAATCACACTTCTACGGCATTAGACATGATTTTAATTCAAACTTTGCTTCCGTGCGCGTAATAACAACGTTTAACAGCTATATTTAAGGACCTTACTCGCTAGTGGCGACAACTGGTGTGCAGAAAAACGGAAGCTCTCGTTAGGCATGCAATGCGGAAGCATTAGGTAATGTCTTATGGAAACAAAGTTTTGAATAGGAGTAAGAAAAGATCAAAGAAACGAGGGACAAACTGTATGAAAGATCATTTGGTTAGAGGTGACTATTGAAATGGCAGCTAATTGGAATATATGGAAGAAAAATACATTTTGCACCGGCCGAAATAAACTGTAGTAAGGACAGGAGGGTTATGATTGGGAATACTTAGTTTGCAGAAAGAAAACCTACAGTATTTCAATGTTCGCTACTAATGTGACCACATTATGTCCACAATCATTAGTCTGCTGCATGTATGCACTCTGATGTCTAGTCCTGGGTGACGCATCGCGCGTTCGGTCAAGGCATCGTCTTTATTTGAACTTTACAGCTCATTAGTTACACACGTAAACCCAGTTTATCTAATGACGTAAATACAGTACTAAGTTTCGTAGGTGAAAATCGTCATCATTATCATTTCAGTCGAGAGACATCCATTGCTAAACACAAGCTTCGCTCAAGTGTCACCACATTGACGGGTCCTGTGCGTCTCGCAGCGGATGCCCGCAGTCTTAAGGCGATAAATGTTAACGCAGTACTGGCCGTGCGCCCGCTCGGAGCCAAAATATCAATATTGAACGCCCTTTTGAACAGTTTTGTTTGCTAAATATTATTTGATTTACATATGCTATGTTAGTTATGAAGAAATTCCAGCCATCAATTTTTCCGTGTAAAAATATTTTTAAATATCCAAGTCGTTTTGGAGGAGTATCCAAAAGTTGCGAAAAAATATCGTGTTGCTAATTATTGTTTTATCATAAAAAACCTATTTGTTACACGAATAAACCTTGTCACAAAAATAATGTACATGAATCAATAATATATTTATATTCAAACCTTTTAACCTAGCCGTTACTAAGGAGTATGCTTTAGTAAGTTACCGTTTTATGTCACTAAAGCGGTGGAAGACCCTTAACCGCCTTAACCAGGACTTTGGTCCACCTAGTGGGAGGTCTTCCAACACAGCATCTCCCTGGACACGGTCGCCATTTCAGAACTTTTCGGCCTCAGCGACCAAACAGTCTCCGAGCAATGCGTCCATTGTAAAGAAAAGAAGAGAATTTGAAAGGAAGAAGCAGAGAAAGCATGTTACTTACGTGGTGTTTAATCGCGTAGAATAAGCCACAAATATTGAGACCGAAGATTTTTATACGATTTTTGGCCTGTCCATCGAAACCAAGAGGAGCGGTGAAGTACAAACTTTTACCACCTACCACCTATTGGTAGTAATCTAAAATGGAGAGATAATTATTGCATGGAAGGACGAAGGTGTATCATAGGTATGGAATAGTCTTCTTGTCGGTGTATCCTGCATCACCAATTTATTGAATTTGTGGACTTCCGTCGGAAGCTTTATATTTTTTGACAAACGACCGACAAATGATACGATCTTGTCAACTCTGGAAGGTTAGTCTTTAGTATTATGTAAACCAACCAACACTTGTTTTATTAAATAAAATTTACATATTTTTGTAATTAATTTGCCAGACTTTGATTGATGAAGTGGTATCAGACCTATCTTAAATCTTCTAGAATATTTTCTTCTAAAAGGTCATGAATATTGTGCCATTAATCAACAGAATATTAAGGACTATTTTTTTCATCATTCAAATTTACTTCCGGAGTGACGGCAAGGTCTCATTCAAGGGGTCAAATCGTGGACAAATTATAATAAACTAATTAGTGATTAGCAAACGTCATAAATTAATCGTTGATCCTTCCCTTAACCTTCTGATAATACAAATAGCTTATGCCAACCCTATAATTTATAAATGCGAACCAAGCATTTTAATCGATTAACTATTTATATTATGCAAGGAGTTCGTGGTGGCTAAATAATAACAACCGCACGGGTCGATATTCAATTGCAAGCAATAGCCGAGGTCGATCCGTGGATGGATGGCCATCTTTACATAGCGAGATTAAGTGCCACGGAAAACACGCTAAGCTGACAACAGCTGAGCTGAGGGACCAATCCCAGCTGATATATTTTGTGATCTTTAACACTCAGATAGTCAGAATCCAGGAAACCTGACATCAGTCTTGCCAAGGGGTATGGAATAACCCAGTTACTAAGTTGTGGAGGTCAGATAGGCAGTCGTTCCATGTAAAACACTGGTACTCAGCTGAATCCAGTTAGATTGGAAGCCCACCCCAATATACTTAGGAAAAGACTAGGTGGTGGAGGTGGTGGTGGTAGGGACTCCCTTTTCCGAACTTAGGTTCCCCTTTTGGTCCATTGTGCGTGGGGGCACTGGCGGACATAGCCAGCGTAGCTCTGTCCAAAAGCACAGAAGCTTCCTGGGGGCTTCACAGGCTTCACAGAGTGACCTCACTCATCCGAGGATTTCTTCGAGTTGAGATGCCACGGCCTCGCACTCCAGGATTACGTGAGTGGCTGATTCTTCGGCGTTAATAATAATAATTATAAGCTCAACAACTCAAAAGCTCCTTATAACTCATACGCAAGTCTGGTATAAGTATCAAAACAAATTAACTTAGCACAAAACAAAACAAATCCTAGAATCAGAGACAATTAACACAATTTTAAGAGTAATAAAAATCATTAAAGGCACGCCTTTATAAAAAAAAACCGATATCGTGCACGCGTCAACGGATGGCTATGGTATCTTTTCTCCTTACGTACGTACGTCAAGATCTTTTCGGTTGATTAATTGTGATGACGTCAAAGTAAACGGGTACTATGTCAGCCGGTTTTACTGTGGTAAGGAGGGCTACAGACTTGGTTTGCACGGTTGTGAGTGTATAAAATTGATATTTTGCTGTTAAGGGATAAACTTTTATGGCTGCAAAGATTTAAATGATTAGAAACTGTGGACGATCGTTGAGAATGTTTTAAGATTCATTATTATATAAATTAGATGAACAGTGGTGGCAACGGCGGAGCAAAATGCTCACTGAGTGAGACAAAGTAACTTCTTTGTTTTTTTTTTCAGAAAGCCGCGAATATCTTATTCAGCCTTGGGTTAATCATACAATTCGAAACATTCACACTCTATCTCTTGCCCGCCATTAGAAAGAGAGAGAGACAAAGACCAGCCCTTTCGAAGTTCCGATTTTGAATTCGACCTCAAAGACAAACACGTTCGGAATTTCGTACTAACTAAAGAAATTTTGCAAAAAGATAATTATGTCTTATAATTTATTGAATTTTTAACTTATTGTTGTATTTAAACGAAAATAAGTATTTAATATTTAACCTGTAAATATTTATTTCTAGTTTCAATAATGTTACGTAATATATTTTGAATAATAAAATATCATGGGTGCTATTTCCGAACACGCCTTAATTTAAATATCTTTTATTTAAATTAAGGCGTGTTCGCGGGCGGCGGGTGTAAAATTTCGTGGCTGGCGTAAAGAGTTGAATAAGTTAAAAAAAAACATTAAAATAATCGTAAAATATGAGTGAAACTAGCGACGAGAACAGTATTTTAACACCGGAATAGTTAAAACAACAAGTTATTAATGCAGAATTAAGTTTCCTACCTGAGAAGTCTGGCAAGAAATATCTGAAAGCATACCATGTCTTCAATGATTGGAGACTTACAAAGGGCGCAAGCAGTTTTACGGAGACGGTGTTGCTATCTTATTTTTTAGATTTATCACAGACGAGGCGATCATCTACAATGTGGAGTATTTACTCAATGTTAAAAGCTACTTTAAAAACAAAACATAACGTGCATATTGAAACCTAAGCAAAACACGTATCTTTTCTAAAAAGAATGTCAGTTGGGCATAAGGCTAAAATGTCCAAAATCTTCACGGCCTTTAACATAGAAAAATTTCTTAATGAAGCTCTGGACTGCAATTTTCTAGCCGCTAAAGTAAGTGGTACCTATGAACACATGTTGTTAGTTTTTAAAATTTGTGTGTAAACTGTTATGTATAAAGGTACTTACTGCCTACTACTAATTTTTGGAGGCGCAATGAATCCTAGTCTGGCTTAGCAATACTGTTAAAATATTTATTACGATATGTAAAAGGTGCTGTAAATGTTAAATTATGCATATTAATTATGTAATATTTTCATAACAGGTTGTACTGATCATAGGAATTAGTGGAGCGTGTCGCAATAATGAGCTATTACAGCTAACAGTTAATAATATCGAAAAGCATTCAGATAAATTACTGTTAGTAAAATTGAAAAACACGAAGACGAACCTTGCCAGGTCTTTTGTCGTACGCGAAGAATATGTAATTATTGTAGACTAGCTGTTCCTCGCGTCTTCGCTCCCGTGGGCCACCCCACAGGACCCGTTTTCGGGATTAAAAAATAGCCTATGTTACTCAGGAATAACGTAGCTTTCTATTGGTGAAAGATTTTTTTAAATCGGTCCAGTAGTTTCGGAGCCTATTCGGTACAAACAAACAAACAAAAAAATCTTTCCTCTTTATAATATTATTATAGTATAGAAAAATACCAAAATTTACGTCCAGCCAATATAAAAACCGACCGATTTTTCTTACAATACCATATTAATAAATGTTCAAGACAGCCTATGGGAGTAAATAAAATAGGTGCTATACAGCGAGAAATTGCCACTTTCTTAAAACTGGAAGAGCCTCAGCTATACACGGGTCACTGCTTTCGGAGAACTTCGGCAACGCTCTTGGCTGATTCCGGAGCCAATCTCACCACTTTAAAACGTCACGGTGGGTGGAAGTCCAATACGGTTGCAAAAGGCTATATTGAAGACTCAATAGAAAATAAGTCAAAAATCTGTAAGCGTATAGTGGAAACAATAAGTCTGAATTAGACATCGGATCCTTGGTTTCACCCACGCCCATCCACTTCCAACGACGCACTGTGTACTTATACAGAAAACCAATCAGAGTCACCAACGTTCACCGTTGTTCTTTCTCAATCCGCCACCGAAACAGAAACCTTAACCCCAGATAATCAAACTCAACTCAATGCAACTATAACGTTGCCAAATAAATCTGTTACTTTTAATTTCCAGAATTGCAGTAATTTTACTTTTAACTTTTGAAATGTTCCATTTTATTAAATTGGTACCTCTACCTACAATGTTAATTATTTTGATTCATAATAAATAGTTATTTCAATATATTCCTGTTTATTATTTTATCTCCTTTAGGAATGTTCTTGCTGCTGAAGTGAGTTATGTGTGTTATACGAGAGCAAAGTTTTTTGCATCTCGTGCCTTTGAATCCCTCGCCACACTCAGGATTCAAAATCAGCACTCGCAGCAAAAAACGACTTTGCTCTCTTGTTGCACAAATAACTATTTTCCCTATTGTGTTTTAACTAATTGTTGAGTTATCAGTAAACATAGCGTGTCAACCTTATAGGCAAGCTTCGCTGAGGTAGCCAACACTACAATCAAATTTTCAGTGCTACAATCAAATTTTGTGAGCAGCGCTGTCGCAAAATTGTTATGGCGTGGCTATCGCTCATAAATAGTGCAGATTCGCGATTAAAGAGCAATTATTTCGCAAATATAAGCCAGTAGATTTTTTGACATATCTAAAGCGATTATCGCGCGATGAGTGCGCGATCTCTGCGCAATTATTGCTGATTGCTGTTTCATACGTAATAAGCCTGCCGAAAGCCTCTAGTCCGCTTACGATAAATAAAACTCGCAACCCTGTCCAACGGTGTATTCGCTAAAGAAAGCTGGTTAAAAGTTTTATTTTTGTGGGGCGTCTCTCAGGTCAATCCAAGTGATTGGCATCTACATACCCGGTTAAGCAAGCCTACACAGTGCTTATACTTTTCACGGAAAATCTTAACACCGCAATCTACAAAATGGAATCTACAACGCCATCTATCGAGCCTATGGCTAATTAATATTCAAACAGTGTATCTGCGGTATTGAGAACAGTATGTTTAGGGTATGTTTAACATAAACAAAACAGTTCATAGGTACCAAGGTATACAGTAATTATAGCACTGAATTCCAAAACTTAAAATGATGCCTTTAGCAAAGAGACAGACAAATCAGTGGGTAGTTTGTAAAAGTATTGGGGAAGTACATTTTTGACTCATTCTGTTTTAGTAACCTTAAACAACTGACTGCTGCTGAAAAGAAACAGAAAAAAGCTTTTATCATTGATATAATTATGAAAAGGAGCACCTCCCTCTCCATCCGTCCATATTTATATTCACCAAAATTATATATAGATAATTTTGTGATTTTGGTTTTTGTAGAATATCATTTTCAGAAGGAGCCTAAATGCAATGGATGCTGAAATTTTGCTCACTATTCGACCTTGCGTAGCCGTTTTTAACCCCCGACGGAAAAAGAGGGTATTATAAGTTTGATATGTGTACCTGTGTGTTTGTATATAAGTGTATCTGTCTATGGTATCATAGCTCCTAAACGGATGAACCGATTTTGATTTCGTTATTTTTTGTTTGAAAGGTGACTTTATCGAGTGTTCTTACCTATGTTTGATGAAAATCAATTCAGCCGTTCTAAAGTTATGGGCGTTTTACTGTTTGAATCGAGATGTTTCCGCAAGATATCGTGTAATAATTACGTGTTCAATAGATTGTCGATCGAAGCGTGTCTACTAGATAAATTGTGTAGCATGAAAATGTATCGGCTTTTTTTATTTTACTTGTTCAGAATAGCTTCGCAAGTTATAGTGTAACAGCAGGTGCCTCTCATAGCCAGTATTTTTTGTTCAAGTCTGATAGACGTCAATCACAAATTAAATTGACACCTACCTTTAAGCTTGTAATTAGTAAATAAGTAGCGACATTGTTTTTCTTTAAGTACTTACTTACATGTTTCTAGAAATATTTGACAATCATCATGATATTGTAATAAATAAGTATGTAATAGTTTTAACAGTAACCTAGCTGATAAACCACAGTAAATAGGAAACTAGAAACACTGTGAAGAAGGTGAAAAGGCAGTTTTCTTTTCCATACATTTGTTTGGAACTATATAGCTTTTTCTTGTGGTTTCGCTCCCACCGGAGCCTCCTATCTCATGTGTTCCTAAGCCACAGGAACTGTGCATATTTCTGGGACAAAAACTAGCATGGCACTCAGAGAAAAAAACAAATTCTAATACAAAGCTACTTAATGCAGTCATTATATAATTTCCATGCATTGAAATGAGACTTCAAACAAGCTCAATTGACAGAACAGACAAGCCAAGACAGAACAACTTGGCGTAGAAAAGTAATAGAAGACCCGTCCCCAAATAATGGGAACAGGGAAGGACGAAGAAGATTGGAATGAAGACGATGGTTGAGACTTTTCATGGCCCTCGTAATCGACACCTGCATGTAACTTGAGGTTTGATAAATACAGAACCCTAAAACAGATTTTAAGGTAATTATTTTAAACAAATATAAAACAGCAGTTTCTAAGAAGTCGCTTTATTTATTTTGTAAGGATGTGATGACCTTGTATGACACATGAGGTGACGAGGACATCGGCAAACGTTTGATGATCATGTTGCCGGATGGTTCAAACAAGATAATAATGAGCACATTTAGCAATAGATGCCGAGCATAGATTACAAAGGTTATTTCTATATTAAAAAGAACTTTAGCAATACTGAATACATAAATTAAATGATAATCTTTGAAAAAGCTATAAAAATAAATTAAATTAAAACAGGTTTTAATTGTTTCGTAAACTATATTTGCAATAGCTATTTGTTGCATGAATCAGTTAATTTTGGTAATATATTATCAGGCGCCGCATACATTTTGTGTTGAGATAAATCTTTGCTGAAATAAAAGTAGTAGGCGTTTCGTTCAGAACTTCAGTAGACACTGTCGTGTTAAAAAACCATTTGAGAGTTATAAAAATACACTATATTTATGTTTGTTCAATTCCAAATAAAGCGGTGGAGAATGCCTCAGGCATTAACCGGTCGAATGCCGTAATTACCAAAACAAATAAATAAAACAACGTCCGTCTATTATATATATTTATACTGCATGAAAGATGTCATAACGAAGGTGACAACTAAGAAAGGAGTTTTTGAAAGTAAACAAAACGCGGAAGTACCAACTGCTTTGACTTCTGTATATAAAATAAAATTAGTTGTATTGTATCATTACAAGCCGGCGCGGCGGTAATAGTTGGGTAAGGACTTAATAACCTGATCCGTTTTTCCGGTATATCTGCCAGGTTGGTCTCGTAGATGCAAGCGCGACTAACTATAAAGTCGGGCAGAGAGAGAGCTGGTGGTGGGTCACCCTGTGACTCGGAAAGTACGTTAAGTCTTTAGTCCTGCGCCTGACCTCGCCCCGTTCATTTCGGATTACCACTCCATCAGTCTATGAGAGCAAAGACCTCTCACACTTATGCACTATAATAGCTGGCTAAACTCCTTTGACATTGGCCATCGTGACCAAACTT
The DNA here is from genome assembly GCA_945859665.1 of Anorthoa munda. Classification (NCBI taxonomy): domain Eukaryota; kingdom Metazoa; phylum Arthropoda; class Insecta; order Lepidoptera; family Noctuidae; genus Anorthoa; species Anorthoa munda. The sequence continues at coordinate 2,683,777 of OX243901.1, read as the reverse complement.
CGGTCTACAGAATGATTATTATTAATCTAATCAATCCACTGCCTGTTGCATCATTAAAAAAAAATCATAAAAGCCAGTCCCACGACCTAAATTCAAAATAATCAGTCCATATTTACAAATACACTGTCTGTTAACAAAACACGGCCAGAGAATAAAAACAGTGGTCTAGTTAGAAGGCCCGGTGACCTGTTACGAAATGTATTAACATCACGAGACAATGAAAGATACTTTCTTTGTAGGCTAGTTTAATTACATAACAATTAATTATCTATACCTACTCACTGTATCGATTACTTAGGTGATAATATTATATTGAAAGAAAAACGGCTTATTACTGAATGGAAATGAGTATACTTAGATGATATGATTATGTTGAGAGGATGAATATATGGAAATGACATGTACTCTCTAGAAGGACATCCACGGATCTTATTATTGATGTTTTTTAGAAAGGCCAGATGAGCATAACCGGCGTGCGTGTATGTATGAATGTAAGGTGCCTGTAAACGGGCTACAAAAATTGCATATTGTTGGCAATTTAGTTGATTAATATAACTCAGTATATTTGCAACTTATACCCTTGCTGCAATTTCGTTGTACAATACATTGCCGAGTGTAGTCCAGCAAGATTCTGTAACTGGATTGCCGAGGAACTTTGATCGTACACGCGGAGCAATTATTTAGGCTAGATCTCAGCAGCTAATGACGATTTTTATGTATGCGACGAGTCGTTACATGAAACTTCACGGCAATTACGACCCCAGCATCCTTCTTAAGGTTACAATTTTTATACGTACTAGCTTTTACATCCCATTATTTCAGGACGTTCATGGATTTTGTTGATAAAGTTCAAAATATTTTGGTTTGAACACTCGGCAATGAGGAAAATAATAAAATCAACAACGGATACAAATCAACTTCACTAATTAGGACGAGGCGGGGGGAGGCGAGCAAGGGAAAAGAGATGCATCTATACACCAGAGCAAAAGCGATATACGGCGATAATGCAGTAAAGTCAAAGCGGGTTAAATCATTTGCAATCTAGCCGGCTAGATATTGAATAAATGCGACAACTTTGAAATATATTGGCAATATCGCCGGGCTACATTGCAAGATTGCAGCAAGTGTTGCACTGTGTTGAGTGATATAATTGGCAACTTGGCGGCAAAAAACTAGCCCGTTTACAGGCACCTTTAACTAAGTTCAAGGAGTATGTGAGGATTGTAGTAGTAGGTGATCTGTAGTGTCTGCTTACCCCCATGGGGGAAAAGGCGTGAGTTTATGTATGTATGCTCTACTGCCATAGGTTGAAAAGAAAGTTAAGATGCTCCCACCGCTGTCACCATGAAGTAAATCACAATCTTGGTAGATAATGGCAGGTATTTTTCCAGTGTACGGTATACCATAAAAAATAACAATACAGACCACATATTCGCTTACCATCAGGTGAGATAGTGGTCAAACGTGAGCCTATCAATTAAATAAAAAATACAGCTACCCACATTTTATTAAGAGTAACTATACTACAATGTTTTACAGCTGTAAGTGGAGAATGTAGCAAAATGGCAAATTTCTCGTGTCTCCTGTGCGGTTCACAAGTAATATTTATATTTTGTATATTTTTTCTTTCTTTCTTTCTTTCAAAATGATAACAGCCGGTTAGGTTATGCTGTCAGGTCGATCTTCGAGGTTAAGCAATGCATGTCAAGGACGATCCGAGGATGGGTGACCATTTATTGCACACCGAATCTACCTCTGTGTTACCGGAGGTTGGTCCTGATTTTTGTAACGGGTAGTCAGCAGACAGAACATCTATAACGTGGTTTCACTGCGGGTTGGTGGGTCTTTAAGTATCATTAAAATTTTCAGCCCGTATAATCATAAAGGGAGGGTCAAGTGTTTGATCCCTGAGCCTGACCTTGGACCCCTTTCTAAGTTACCATCCAAAATAATGCTATTTTTTTTATTTTTTCTTCTGATAATATTGCTAGAAAAATACACAAAACATGGACGAACACTGTAGAATAATCGCACATTATAGATTTTTATTTTCTATACAAATTTTCCATCTATATTTACACTAAGGACTTTGATAACACACATCTAACTCCTATAAATTATGTTCTAAACAGTTGCATCCGTTCATAAACAAATTCTTCTTTACGTTTGTTTTGTTTTCGATGTTGAATGGAACGAATGTACAGCTTGCATCACACCAGATGATATCTGAGTCTGAGCAACTCTTACCTAGGCAGCAAAAAAACCTCTAGAAAGTAAAAAAAAAGCCTGTACTCACTTCAGAGGACTGCCAAAGTTTTTTTTTTTTATATGATCATCATCATCATCAGCCTTTTAATGTTCCCACTACTGGGACACAGGCCTCCTCTCTGTGAAAAGGAATAGGCCATAATGTACCACGTGGGTCCAGTGCGGTTTGGTGAATGGCACATGTCTTAAAATATTTGGTTCTAGGACTTCTTGGGCTCCGCTAATTCAACTAGGCGATAATAAATCAGTCATATTTGACCAAGACTGATTTATCGAAAAAAAATTATTACCATTAAAAAATAAATAATTTAAACTATATATTTACTAATAATAACTACTTGTTAATATGTACATAATTACATATTGCAGTGACTAGACTCAGATCTGGACACATTCTATGCAAAAAAATTGCCTTCATGATGAAGAAAATCGCTTCACCCAATTGTGAGGAATGTGGAGTTGTCGAGGACCGACAACTAATTAAATATTTCGAAGTTAAAAAAAAATAAAATTGAAATACCTACATATCAAATTATTAAAAAATGGTCTAGTACAACGTAATAAATATACGTCGCAGGGAAATGAGAACAACAGGGATTTCACGAAATCCCCTAAGCTAAATCTAGTAATAAGCATGTAACTTAAAAAAAAAAATTAAGACTACTTGTTTAGACGTGATGTTCAATTTAAAATCATTAAAAGACGGTTGTCTGCGCCGATCCACCTACCTTTCACTGTGTTCGATAGATGGCGTTGTACCAAGAGCACTGCCCGCTGAATCGCGCTATTGTTTCGTTACACCACGCGGTATATAGTCCAAAGATTTTTTTTGTTAGTCACTGTGATATGTAATTATGTACATATTAACAAGTAGTTATTATTAGTAAATATTTAGTTTTTAATTATTTATTTCTTAATTGGTAATATATTTTTTTTGGAAAATCAGTCTTGGTCAAATATGACTGATTTATTATCGCCTAATTGAATTAGCGGAGCGCAAGAAGTCCTAGAACCAAACATTTTAAGACATGTGCCATTCACCAAACCGCACTGGACCCACGTGTTACATTACGGCCCATTCCTTTTCACAGAGAGGAGGCCTGTGTCCCAGTAGTGGGAACATTAAAATTCTGATGATGATGATGATGCTAATGAAGAAGTTTTAGTACTGTTACGGCTCTTAAAAATTTAAGCTCAGCACAAGCAGCTTTTATAATACCTATGTTATGTCACTTTAAAATACCGCTCTCTCTACCGGATAAAAAGTGGTCTCATCACGTGTTTTTTTAAAAGATAAAGAAGAATGCTAAACTACTGGGCTGCTGGTGAAAACAGTTCCTTGAATTTTGACATTCCAATGATGTGGAGGGAACCATCCAATCACGAATATGATTGTTACTTCTGTCTTGTTGAGAAACTTGGTTTTAATCACAAAAATCAGGATATAATTGTTCAAGTTTTCAGAAGTTACTAGGAAACAAAAAAAAATGTTCTTAGAGGTGGTATAAATTTCATAAAATACACCAAATGGTGTTTCGGTTATGGTAATTTTATTTGTCCTAGTTGAGCATTACTTTAAAATTAATTACACCATGTTTTGAAAATATGCGTTTGAAATACTTACGGTTAAGAATCTTTATTTCTCAAAAGAATTACAATGGCATTCACTTACTTGAGAAACTTACATATATACACAATTTAAGTTATTTTGAGCGTAATTACAATTAGATTGGTCCATTAGTTAATCTTTACATATTTTCAAAATAAGGTATCCAAAATTTCAATTACTAAATTTGACCCAAACAAAAAACAGGGCAAGCCAAACAAAACCGATTAAAAAAAGCTTTTTTGCAAAAAAGTTTTTTTACTTTTCACTTTTTAGTTATACCTACCTAATAGGCAAGTAGTTAAGTACCTACCTATAATGCCAGAATAGATTACCCGAATATCATGAAACTGAACATAACCGGTGAAATGAGAGTGTTCCAAGGTGAACTGTACACATCTGCGTACCCCTTTAGAGCGTACTAGCGTGATGTTATGTTTTGAAATATATATATATATATGTATAAACAATAAACAGACATGCGATTGCAGCAATCCCGAGAGATTTGCCGTTATTTATTGAAGAGTTCTGTTGTATATCTCCGAAATTCTTCATCAGATCTTCACCAATTTAAAATAGGACCAAAATTTCCAAAATCGGTCCTCAATTGACGGAGTTATCGGTGAAAATACAAAAAAAAAAGCATACTTAATGTCGAACATAGAACCTCCTCCTGTTTGGCAAGTCGGTTAAAAAACAAAACACTTGCAAAACAAAATCAAAATTACAAAAGCTTATTAAATAAGTACTCGTACAAAGAATTAGTGAACAGTTGACAAGAAGCGCCATGTTTATGTTGACGCTGAGCGTAATCGAACTTTTTCTGTGAGTTATTGTTTTTATTGAGTAATGTGTTGTTTAAGTAGTTTCTTAAATAATCTTAGTGATTTACACTCTTTAATATGTTTTGGCAGTTTATTAAATATTTGTGCATCTTTGTGTGCTATGGTTTGTTTTTCGTGCTTAGTTCGGATAAAAGGCAGGTGGATGTCTTGAGCACTTCTGAGGCATTTTTTAAGTATTATATAGTTTAAGGTAAATTTTATTTGCGTATGTATAGTAGTTAAGCTGCGTTAAGTTAGCGTTAGCTGTAGTTCTGAGTAATGTTTAGTAGTTTGGTATCTTTATATAAATTAGTAGTCGGTGTTAAGTAGTCATAATTAAATAGAGTTTTTACTATTTTGTTTTGTGTTGTCTGAATATTTTGAAGGTTAGTTTTTGCAGTCGAGCCCCACACTTCAATCAAATAATCAAAGCGTGGTTTGACGAGAGAGTTGTAAATGACATATCGTATTTTTCGTGGTAGACAGCCGTTAATACGTCGTAACAAACCTGAAAGTGGCGCGATTCTAGAGCGCAGCTTAATAAGATGTGGTTTCCATGTTAAATGTTCATCGAGTAAAAGTCCTAGGTACTTTTCTGTATTATTTTTGTTTATGATTTTACCGTTTATAATAAGTGATTTGTGGATTTTAACTTTTTTATTTTTAGCTTTGTAAATAATTTAATTTATTTTTGATGTATTTATAGTTAGTAAGTTACTTTGGAACCAGTCATTCAATAAGTTAAGATCTTTTTGTGCTTCTTCTATACTTCTATACTTACATATCAAATTATTAAAAAAGAGGTCTAGTATAACGTAATAATATATATGACGCAGGGAAATGAGAACACCAGGGATTTCACGAAATCCCTAAGGATACAACGAAATTACGGTAGATGTCGAATATTATTGTTTATAACGTCATCTTACTAAAAATGTTTAGTGATATGACAAAATACTAACATAATGTCGTTGATATGTCGTTTCACTAAACTAAATCTAGTAAAAAGTAAAAAAGCGTGTTAATTTTTCAAAAAATTAAGACTACTTGTTTAGACGTGATGTTCAATTTAAAATCATTAAAAGTCGGTTGTCTGTGCCGATCCACCTACCTTTCACTGTGTTCGATAGATGGCGTTGTACCAAGAGCACCGCCCGCTGAATCGCGCTATTGTTTCGTTTCACCACGCGGTATATAGTCCAAAGATTTTTTTTTGTTAGTCACTGTGATATGTAATTATGTACATATTAACAAGTAGTTATTATTAGTAAATATTTAGTTTTTAATTATTTATTTCTTAATTGGTAATAATTTTTTTTTGGAAAATCAGTCTTGGTCAAATATGACTGATTTATTATCGCCTAATTGAATTCCTAGAAGAAGTCCTAGAACCAAACATTTTAAGACATGTGCCATTCACCAAACCGCACTGGGCCCACGTGGCACATTACGGCCCATTCCTTTTCACAGAGAGGAGGCCTGTGTCCCAGTAATGGGAAAATTAAATGGCTGATGATGATGATGATCATATAAAAATATAAAAAAACATGAATATGTTAACTTTGACAGTCCTTTGAGAAGTGAGTACAGGATTTGCAAAAATTAAATTTTACTTAATTTATACAAAATATAGAGATAAATTGTTAACTTATTTAACAATTTATCCCTATATTTTGTATAAATTTAGTATAATTAATTTTTTTGCAAATTGTTGGTCAGGTTTTGTCAATTAAATGGCAAAAAAGGCAAAAGTGAGGCTATTTTAAATATTTTTTGTAAAAATAATAAAATATAATAATAATATAATCTGTGTTTCCACTATTAACACGAATCACAGTGATTTGCCATGCTTAAAATCAGCTCATAAAAATCATTTTGTGGAATGGCCGCCCACATTCTTTTTAACTTCGAAATATTTAATTAAATAATTTGAAATTTTTATTCGTCACGGCACGGCATCCATACTCGACAGAGTGAGATGCCGTGCCGTGAAGAAGTTAAATACAAAATAGAGGGATAAATTTTAACTTAAACATAGGAATTAAAGTAAGAAGCCAGTCTGGAAGACTAGATTTGTTAAATATTAATTGAATATATTTTTATTGTTTAAAATGTACTTGATCTCTTAGACCCTTTTGATGTTGTAGATGTTTTTTGAGCTATGGTTGTTTTAATGATGAGAATAACTTTACAATTTAATTATCTACACTTTGTTTTGCAAATATGATGTTTAAATCGTAACGTATCCAATTATTAAGAAAATTTGGTCTATTATAAATGTATCATTCTCATAAAATTAAGACTACTTGTTTAGACGTGATGTTCAATTTAAAATCATTAAAAGTCGGTTGTCTGTGCCGATCCACCTACCTTTCACTGTGTTCGATAGATGGCGTTGTACCAAGAGCACCGCCCGCTGAATCGCGCTATTGTTTCGTTACACCACGCGGTATATAGTCCAAAGATTTTTTTTTGTTAGTCACTGTGATATGTAATTATGTACATATTAACAAGTAGTTATTATTAGTAAATATTTAGTTTTTAATTATTTATTTCTTAATTGGTAATAAATTTTTTTTGGAAAATCAGTCTTGGTCAAATATGACTGATTTATTATCGCCTAATTGAATTAGCGGAGCGCAAGAAGTCCTAGAACCAAACATTTTAAGACATGTGTCATTCACCAAACCGCACTGGGCCCACGTGGCACATTACGGCCCATTCCTTTTCACAGAGAGGAGGCATGTGTCCCAGTAATGGGAAAATTAAATGGCTGATGATGATGATGATCATATAAAAAATATAAAAAAAACATGAATATGTTGACATGTTGATATGTTGTCTTTGACAGTCCTTTGAAGTGAGTACAGGATTTGCAAAAAATAAATTTTACAAAATTTATACAAAATATAGAGATAAATTGTTAACTTATTTAACAATTTATCCCTATGTTTTTTATAAATTTAGTATAATTAATTTTTTTGCAAATTGTTGGTCAGGTTTTGTCAATTAAATGGCAAAAAAGGCAAAAGTGAGGCTATTTTAAATATTTTTTGTAAAAATAATAAAATATAATAATAATATAATCTGTGTTTCCACTATTAACACGAATCACAGTGATTTGCCATGCTTAAAATCAGCTCATAAAAATCATTTTGCGGAATGGCCGCCCACATTCTTTTTAACTTCGAAATATTTAATTAAAATAATTTGAAATTTTTATTCGTCACGGCACGGCATCCATACTCGACAGAGTGAGATGCCGTGCCGTGAAGAAGTTAAATACAAAATAGAGGGATAAATTTTAACTTAAACATAGGAATTAAAGTAAGAAGCCAGTCTGGAAGACTAGATTTGTTAAATATTAATTGAATATATTTTTATTGTTTAAAATGTACTTGATCTCTTAGACTCTTTTGATGTTGTAGATGTTTTTTGAGCTATGGTTGTTTTAATGATGAGAATAACTTTACAATTTAATTATCTACACTTTGTTTTGCAAATATGATGTTTAAATCGTAACGTATCCAATTATTAAGAAAATTTGGTCTATTATAAATGTATCATTCTCATAAAATTAAGACTACTTGTTTAGACGTGATGTTCAATTTAAAATCATTAAAAGTCGGTTGTCTGTGCCGATTCACCTACCTTTCACTGTGTTCGATAGATGGCGTTGTACCAAGAGCACCGCCCGCTGAATCGCGCTATTGTTTCGTTACACCACGCGGTATATAGTCCAAAGATTTTTTTTTGTTAGTCACTGTGATATGTAATTATGTACATATTAACAAGTAGTTATTATTAGTAAATATTTAGTTTTTAATTATTTATTTCTTAATTGGTAATAATTTTTTTTTGGAAAATCAGTCTTGGTCAAATATGACTGATTTATTATCGCCTAATTGAATTAGCGGAGCGCAAGAAGTCCTAGAACCAAACATTTTAAGACATGTGTCATTCACCAAACCGCACTGGGCCCACGTGGTACATTACGGCCCATTCCTTTTCACAGAGAGGAGGCCTGTGTCCCAATAGTGGGAACATTAAATGGCTGATGATGATGATGAACATATAAAAATATAAAAAAACATAAATATGTTAACTTTGACAGTCCTCTGAAGTGAGTACATGCTTATTTTTTTACTTTCTAGAGGTTTTGTGTCGGTAGTTTTTACATTTTTTATTTTTTTGCTGCCTAGGTAAGAGTTGCTCAGACTCAGATATCATCTGGTGTGATGCAAGCTCTACATTCGTTCCATTCAACATCGAAAACAAAACAAACATAAAGAAAAATTTGTTTATAAACGGATGCAACTGTTTAGAACATAATTTATAGGAGTTAGATGTGTGTTATAATCAAAGTCCTTGGTGTAAATATAGATGGAAAATCTGTACAGAAAATGAAAATCTATAATGTGCGATTATTCTACAGTGTTCGTCCATGTTTTGTGTATTTTTCTAGCAATATTATCAGAAGAAAAAAGAAAGAAAATAGCATTATTTTGGATGGTAACTTAGAAAGTGGTCAAAGGCCAGGCTCAGGGATTAAAAACTTGACCCTCCCTTTATGATTATACGGGCTGACAATTTTCATGATACTTAAAGATCCACCAACCCGCAGTGAAACCACGTTATAGATGTTCTATGATTCTGTCTGCTGACTACCCGTAACAAAAATCAGGACCAACCTCTGGTAACACAGAGGTATTTTGGCGCCAATGATGTGGAGGGAACCATCCAACCACGAAAATGATTGTTCGCCTGTCTTGTTAAGAAACTAGGCTTTATTCACAAAAACAGGGTAGTAATATACAAGCGATTTTTCAAGAGTTTACACCAAGAGGTAACAAAAAAAATGTTCTTAGAGATGGTGTAAATTTCATAAAAATACACCAAATAGTTTTTGAGTTAGGGTCATTTTATTTGTCCTCGTTGAGCATAACCTTTTTTTGCAAATATGCGTTTGAAACATGGACATTATGCTAACATAATGTCGGTGATATGACATTTTTGCTAAAATTATCTATAATAGTCGCTAATTTCACGCTTTTACCAGCAATCACACGATAAATCTTAGGATGTATCTCAGAGACTATCAATGCTCAAAAATTTTAATGTATGACACACTTTAAAACGAAATGATGAGAACAATAAGGTCTGATTGATTAGTATCACCTAAGTAAGTGCCTATTATGTTTGTTAGTGATTATTTCTCATACAAACTGATAGATGGCGTTGTACCCTGAGCACCGCCCGCTGAATCTCGCTATTGTTTCGTTACACCACGCGGTATAAAGTCCAAACAATTTGATGTCACTAAATGTGTACATATGTAATTATTATTTGTAAATATGTAAATATTCATACATTTAGGCCTTTCGGTTTTTCACAGTCCAAGTGTGCTGGTGTTTATCCAGCTAATTTTTGAAAAATCAGTTCTAATATAATTAAGACTGATTTATTATCTTTATAAGTGTATTATTCAAATGCAAGAAGTTTTAGTACCGTTATGGCTGTTGTAAATTTAATTTTGGAAGTACCCACATCTCTATAAAAGGGCCCTCGACACGGTTAAACAGTTTGATTCAAACCTTACGTGTTTGATGCAACCGTTTGATGCAGGTTTGAGTCTCATCAAACGGGGCTGCACAGTTCGGTTCTATTCCGCCGTCATCAGACTTATGACGTAGATAAATTGTAAAATACCCTCGAACAAAAATCACGATTTGCTTTTATTTGTTACTTTAATCTCCTGCTTGAAATGTAAAACAAAACTATTTGTTGTATTTTTTTTTGTAAATAAGTTTTTTATTGTTCTGTTTTCTTCATAATGGCCAAGTTCGCAAGTAAGGTATATGCTTTAATGCAAGGTTATGCTAGAATAGATTACCCGAATAACATGAAACATAAAAATAACCGGGATAACCAGGTTGAACTGTACACGTCTGCGTACCCCAATAAAGCGTACCAGTTTAATATTATGTTATGAAATGGTTTAAACATATATGCAATTGCAGAAATCCCGAGAACTTGCCGTCATTTATTGAAGAGTTCTGTTGTATATCGCCGAAGTTGTTCATCAGATCTTCACCAAATTTAAATGGAACTAATTCGCGAACATACTCATACAAATAAAAATTCAAATCGGTCCCTAATTGACGAATAAATCGGTTATGATACATAAATAAAAAACATACAGTCGAACATACAACCTCCTCCTGTTTGGAAAGTATGTAAAAATAAAAATAAAAAAATGAAATTTCAAATTCAAGGTTCAAACCCAATCACAAACCTATCAAACCAGCTGTGTAAATGATCAAAATGGTTTGAATCAAACCAAAATCTACGTGTTTGACTCAAACCGCATCATCGCTTAACATCAGGCGAGATGGTGGTGAAACGCGAGCCTATTAAAAAAAAACCGTTTGATCGTCTCGGGGCGCTTAAGTTTTTTTTATCATGTTGACTTGGGTAGTCAAGTTATTTCCAAATTCACTACTTAATCAATTTTATTGCAGAGTAGTATTCCAACCAATAATAACTCTTTCTTTTAAGAGATTGTAAAAATTTCATAAAAATACACACTACATAGGTATATTTTTGTTACACTAGGTATATTTGAGTTATGGTAGTTTTATTTAACCAACTTCCCAAAAAGGAAGAGGTCATCAATTTGAATGTTTATATTATGTTTATGTATGTTCTTTTAACATAACTCCGTCATAATATACTAATAGGCGGATTTGCAAAATTCCTTTTTTGTTTGAAAGTCGGTTGCATAGATACTCTCGAGGTGGTCCCGTTGTCACTACATAATAATCTGATGATGGAATCTCATGGCAATCGAGGGAACTCCTCAAATATTATAGGCACACATATAGCGATTTTGGTATTTTCATGAACCTCTCTTGTTTTGATTTGTTAGTAAACATTGTATCTTCAAAATAGCTGGAGCTTAGAATAATAACGCATAGAAGCCGCGCCTAGAACAAAACACGAGTGGTATCGTGTGTCCACTGTGTTGGTTTCGTTGTGTGTGTAAGCCGAATGTGTTTACGTTCCTCAAACGCACACAAATATAAGTTTCAGTGATACCAGGCCGTTATCCAAAAAATATTCTAAGAGCTGGAGTTTAGGTAATTTGTTTTCAAAATGTCAAAAAGATTATATGAAGTGATTGAAGAGGTGAAGTGATCCTGATTCATGTCCGTTTGTGGTGAAATTATGGGATATTCTATGTTATTATATTATAACATAGAATATCCCATAGTGGATTCACTCAAAGTATTGCATATTATTTTGAATTGATTTAGTTTATTGAAATTTGCACGACATTATTTATTTTTATATCTTATTACTACTAAATATGACATTCTATTAATTATTTTGATGTGTATTCCTTTTTTATAATATTTGCATGCCATTTTCCAAGGCAAACATGACGTTCTATTATTTTGTATTCTAACATCTCTTCATGCTGACAATTTGTTATGTATGTATGGTACTCATGTTTGAGCAAATAAAAATGATTTGATTTGATTTTACCCTCAGCCTTAATCTGAAAATCGGTTTGTTATTTTTGAAAATTCAGTCTTAATTCATGTTAAAGACTGATTTGTAATGTTCAAACACTCAATTACCGTCCTATATTTTTACAAGACTAAGACTGCCGAGGCCGAGCGATGTTCAGCCTAAAAGCGATAGGACATGAAATTTTCAATGTAACCCCACGATTCAGATACTTACCTTTACTTTGCTAAATTACAGAAGTAGATACCTAGACCACGGGATCCCAGCGCTAATACAGAAAATTTGTAACTAGATGGCGCGATATGCATCGATTTGTTATTGAATTGTGTGTAAAATTAACATTTTTTTTAATTTATCATACAAATTTTATGTTCTTTTTAATCAACTATCCTGAGTACAAAATTATGGAATATTGGGCTCTTAATTCACATTTTAAAGTTTAATTGGAATTGGATCTTTTAAAATTGACTCCAATAGATGGCGCGTTTTTAAATTTCTGGGGCATGCCCCTTGATTTTTTAAATTTGTGTTGTTACACATTTTGGTACAATGAAACTGTAAAAACGTCCAAAAGAGTACTATAAACAAATCGTCACTATATTTAAAGAAAAATAGTCACAAACCGAGAAAACCCTTTTATTTGCAAGTCGCTGTTAACACCATCTATAGCCGTAGAACGGAACCGAACGCGATCGAAGTACTTATAAAAATAATCATCTTAACCAGACGAAAAACGCTAAAACGCTAGTTAATTACGTCGGCACGGTTTCTTTGTATGGAATGAGGCATGTATTTTATTATCTGTGCCTGGACTATGATTAAATTAAGCAAAAAAAAATACTCCTCACCGCTTATGAAACGTCAGAAGCTAGTGCACTGTTCCAGTTGGCCGATTTCTTTGGAAAAGAACCGGAAAGAAACTCCATGGTTAGTCTATTGAGAAAAGAAAATCAAACGATGAGTTTCTCAGATTTTATTTGAATTATTTGTGCTAAGAAGTGGAATACCCTGCCGGAGTCTTTGTTTCCTGATAGCTACATACAACCTAGAGGTCTTTTAATCAAGAGTGATTAGATTACTTCTAGGCATGCGTGCTTCATCGTCGACCACATAATCGCTTACCATCAGGTGAGATAGTGATAACAACCTTTTTTAAAAATTTTAGAAAGTAAAGTCATTATACGGGTTAGGAAAAAGACGTAGTCGTCCCACAATTTCTGCTGTATAAGGTTTTCTTAACTAGGACAGTGCACGTTATATAACATATCTATACAATTGAATATTCTAAAACATAAGACTAATAACAAAACATACCTACATATATACAAAGGGGAGAGGGAATAGGGCTCATTGCGCATCAAAAAATTCGACCACATCATGTCCACATCGATGTCAATGGGAAACGTGCCCAGAACGCTGACAGCATTGCCACGTTGAATGGCAATGCTGATTATCTGGCCGAAGAAAAGGCCAGCCGTCGGGTCACGTGAAGGACGAGCTTTTTACCAATGTTTCAAAAAAATCGAACACAAGCAATCGGACCCTTTGGACCTAATGTTTCAACCCCAAACGGCCCAAACATATAACTTCCAATAATGATCTGCTTAGCCTTTACCCAACTATGTATATTGGGGTTGAAAACATTACCACCACACTATTCCCAAACCAATCCAACAGAATCAACAGTGGCGACCACCAGAAAAACGCCGAGGCACTGAAGCTCGACAAAGTCCCGGAGAATAAATTTAACTGTCTTGGATCCCGCAACGAAATTGATCAGAAAAGAATAACGGAGGAGTGGAAAAAAATACAAATTTCCACTTTCCTCCATATCAAGCAGGAGACGGAACAAACAAGGCCAATAGGCACAAAGGGTCGTTTACAACAGGGCTAAGCTCAGTTGCCTAGCACCACAGATAAAAATTTGTAACAATATTTATGGGTCCTAACATTTTAAGCTGTTATATTACATTCCAATAATAGGTATGGCAAAAACGCTTGAACGCACGAAAATTTGTTCTAGTTTCCACAAGATTCGTATAGTAAACAACTCCTGATGCAGCCTGTACTTTAATCAACATAATATTGCGTTCACGTAAGATATGACGTGCAGTTTGTACATATTCGCAGTCAGATGTAGAACACTGACATAAAGGCGAGGCAACGAGCTTAAAGGAAAACAAATTACTTTTAAAGTTACCATGCCCTGTGAGAAATTGGGCAACATAGTGATCCACCTCCAGACACGTCCTGGCCAGCCGCACGCGAACGGATGGAAAGAATTGGTGGTGGTGTTGGCTCTTGACGGAATTATAAGGAACTTTTATCCGAATGGCAATGTAGGTGTACATTGCCATTCGAATAAAAGTTCAACCCAGACGTCAATATGTGGTTTAAATAATCTTGAGATTTTCTCACGGTCACTCCGCGTTAAAAACTGTAACTACTATCAAAAATCTACAAAAACCGGCCGGGGCAAATGGCAACGTACTTTTCGAGGCACAGAGATAGCTCCGTATGTAATGAATGGTCACCCATGTAAGAACCGACCTCGGCAAGCGTTGCTGCGTTGCTTAACCTTGATGAAAAACCCATGATTGAATTAATTACGCAATGGGGGTAGGTGCTGCCGTCTTTGTTTCCGGATTGAGCTATCACAGGTATACAAAACCACAAATAAGCAATTTTATGGATGACAGAATCTATTTTCTGTATGGGTTGTTACGGTGGAAAATGGAAATGCTAACTGCTGATGTAGGTAGATATATTGTTATAGTACGTAAGAACAGTCAAGAGTTTTATGTTCGGTATCAGTTCAGTCCGTTGACCTAATGATGCATGTAATTTAAATCAATATGTATTGATACAATTAAAAACGCGTTCAAAAGTCTCTATATAAAAAATACTGAAGACTTGTGGGGGATATCCGTTAGGGTTCTTGGAGATATTATTGACTCAATTGCTTCTGCCCTAACCAACCAAATATTGATTGAATATGCCTTATTCAATCAATATTTGGACAGCGGCACTTTTCCTGACTTAATGAAACACAGTAAAGTAGTACCAATTTTCAAATCAGGCTTTACAGCCTGATTTCTGAGTGATCCCTCTAATTATAGGCCTATATCCGTGCTTCCAGCATTGAGTAAAATCTATGAAAAAATCATGCTGGAACAGATGTTGTCTCACTTCAATTCAAATAAGCATAATAATACAGCCTGTTACATTTGCCTTCTTTACATAAGATGACAATAATTCGATAGGATGCTACTGTATCAATTGTTGACCATCAAAGACCACATTTGGAGCAAAAACATTGCTCTAATCATGATCATTGTCACATAGACTGGTTAACCATGACAACGGCGACTAAGGCATTGTTCTTTAGTGACCTTGGTGTCCTCGAGTGTCCTAGACATTGGGTAACCGAGGTGCAAATTACTAGACTACATGACCTTCTACTCGATCACGCAATAGGCCAGATAAACGCTAAGATGTAGAAGATTGCATTCAACTAGACTATTTTCTTTAATAAGGTCATCCGTTTGCGTGTAAGAAAAATACATTAACTCCAGAACGGATCGCCATTATAAACAATTTAGTCTTGTTATGAAATAGCTGGTCTTCTGAGGATGACGGCAAGTAGCTTATTTTATTTCTATTTTTAAATTTGGGAAACCAGATGGCCAATTCTTTTATCTATGGAACGCTCAAATTCAGGTCGTAATATCAGCAGTCCCACCTCAGCGACAGTCAATTTCAAAAACTTGTCATAATGCTGGCAAATTATATATGTTTTTGACAGATGCGATGCTAATGGTAACATTACTTAAAATACTGGAATTGACTCCTTGAAGTGATATTTCCTTTGTCGATCGATTACTGTCTTTCCCAGTCTTGACTAGCCCCCATCTCAACTATGATGATAGCATTATTCCCTCTGCCACTGATGAACATATCAGAAGTTTGTGACTGCTGGTTTTTTTTCCATCTTTCGTATGTGCAGGAGTTGTTGCTCGCAGATGACCCAAACAACAAGCAAGCTACACAATGCCCAATAATTGCAACTCCTGAAAGCCAGAATTAAAAGTGGCATCCACAAGAAAAGCGACGAATGCCGAAGCAACGAAGTTTGACTAGTCTTGTAGAAACTATTCCACTGTAATAGATCCCGTAACGAAATTAATCAGAAAATATTAGCGAAGAAGTGACCCAAAAGTTAACGTATCCTTAATCTGCTACAATTGCATTCCTAGACGTAGTTAACACCTACCGGTATTTTTCGGGACCACGTTTTCGTAGTCCCAGATTTGCTAGACTCAATCAAGGCCGTTTGAAGAGATGCTTGTCTTTCAGACATTAACGTCTGCACCAGTGTCTAGTGTACCCACGCTCTATTGCACTTCCTCAACGTTGCGTGCTAACAAGATATTTTTACAGACAGACTTGAGCATTACTCGGCGTTTCCCCCTGACAACTATGTGTGACGATCTCGTGAGATGATAAACTACTGACTCATACTTTTATCTTATTATTGATATAAGAATTAGGTAGGACTTATGCTGTGTTTTATTAAAGGTGTCATTGTTACGCATAGTTAATAAAACTACTATTCGTGTTGTTTTTTATGATTAGGAATTTACTGCTAACTTCTGGGCATTATCTGATATACAACGTACAAGTTTTTGTTATGTTGTTTTTGCCTTTACCACATCAATTGGTTTTTGTGCTCTTCACCACTGAATAGCTTATTTTTTTTTCGTTTTTACCACAGCATCATTTTCTTTACTTTCTCGGCTACTGCTTAGAATTCTTCGTTCCTCCACTAATTCATAGATTACTTTATATTATTATGTTCTAGTCTACGGCAGTCATCATGGCTGGCATAGATTTCCTTATTTTACTTTGTTCTTTACTATAGCTTCTTATTTCTCGCCATCTCCTCATTATTTGTCTCTTCCCCACCTCATAGCTTAGAAACTTTGCCTTACGCTGTTATTCTCGACGGCATTTTTTTCTTTGCTTTCTGCACTATTGCTAAGATGTCTTTGACTGTTCA
This sequence comes from Anorthoa munda, assembly GCA_945859665.1. Taxonomy (NCBI): domain Eukaryota; kingdom Metazoa; phylum Arthropoda; class Insecta; order Lepidoptera; family Noctuidae; genus Anorthoa; species Anorthoa munda. The sequence continues at coordinate 2,666,487 of OX243901.1, read as the reverse complement.
CCATCTCTTTGCTTATCTACTACGTCTTCTTCTTCAGTTCTCATTCATCTTCTATAGTTTTCTTTTCTCTTTTCTCGTTTTTGTATACAATGAGTGTCTATGAACAATCCAAAATGGTTTGAACTGTGATACTTGAATTATTTCGACACAAAACAAAAGGGTCAGGGACCATTTGAAAACGGGTTAATCGAATTTCCGTTTTATTATGGAACTAGCGTAGTCGGAAGTACTTGCAGCGTATCTTTAATATCATATTCAAATAAGGTGTTGAAATGGCTTGACTTGAGAATTTAATTGTATTGACTGGACGTAATATGTGTGTTACGTTATTTACATAGGTGTTGTTATATACTTTGCAAGTAGTCAAGTACGTAGTGTCTATTGAAGCCTGAGTATATACTTCAGACTGGTTCCTAATTGGATTTACCTAAGTAGGTACTACTTATAGCTACTTAGTAATAATGCCAAAGGTATAGTAATTTATTCAATGGGTTTGCGTGTTGTTTGTTATAAGAATCGATCTCCCCTAAAAATTGTATATTATCAGAACTATATTGATAACTAAAATGATTGGATTAGTACCCAAACAAGGTCAAATTACACGAGTTAACGAAACTCCGCAGGCGTGATAAGTTTCATTAACTAATTTAGATAGTAAATAAAAAAATATTGATACGTATCCAAACCCAAGCCAACAGTTGTGCCTAAAAATTACTTGTTCTTGTGGGTTGTATCATACAAAAAACCCTTTTTAGGGTTCCGTACCCAAAGGGTAAAAACGAGAACCTATTACTAAGACTCCGCGGTCCGTCTGTCTGTCTGTCCGTCTGTCACCAGGCTGTATCTCACGAACCGTGATAGCTAGGTAGTTGAAATTTTCACAGATGATGTATTTCTGTTGCCGCTATAACAGCAAATACTAAAAACAGAATAAAATAAACATTTAAGTTAGGCTCCCATACAACAAACGTGATTGTTTTGCCGTTTTTTGCAAATATGGAACCCTTCGTGCGCGAGTCCGACTCGCACCTGGCCGGTTTTTTCTTTTATAAATATGTGAATTGTCCTAAATCCCAAAAAAAGTAACAAAAAAATTAAGTACCTAATACTGACGATGACCTACTTTATTTACAAAAAGAAATATCTGCTATCTAAAACCGTACCTACGAGTATGTCTGTTCATATTTCTAGGAACAGTTCCCCAGTACATTTTTATTATGAGGTAAAAATAAAATTATATGATACATAACACAGAGCGAACTATTCTTGCGTGCAAACATTCGTGAACTGTCTGCAGAGAAAAAAGTCAAGGACGATAATGTTGGCAAAAAGAAGCTACGGGATGCCAACTTTACATAAACAAACAAAACACCACGATCAACTCACACGTGAACCTTATCGGATCAAGATAAAGTCGCAATTGGCATAATAATAACTTTATCAACGGCAAATCGATTGGCTTTAACAATTATAATAACATGACAACAAACTTCAGTAGTGCGTTCGACGCGACCGAATGAACACGGGTGCTCTGTTATTTTAATTAACAAAATGAATGTGATATCGTTAGCTATATGGACTTTAGAAAAGAACTGTTTTATAGTTTACAGTGGACTTATAGTTTGTTTTATTGCATTTACTTTGTATCATAAGAATAAGTTGGAACAATATTACAGTGAGGCGACGAAAAAGGAAAAGTTGGCGCGAACGGGAACTGGCGGGAAAGGTGACAATGACAGATATTCTTTTTTTATTTACTTTTTTTGCGTTGCGTCTATGGCAAACGCAAGTACTTAAGGAAATTCATAAAAATCCAGACGGTGTCTAGCAATTGCTTAGTAGATCTTGAGTGCCTGAAACGTGGATCCACGCGAGACACAATGGAATTTTAATTTTCAATACAAAATTTAGAATAGCAACAATTTTTTATTATCAGTAAATATGGATGATCAAATATGGAAATACCTAGATATGAAACCAAACAATATCTAAGGGGGGTATTACACTAACATATATCTAGGATCATACGTAGGATACTATCAAAATGAGACAATATGTTCAAAGACGAAATTATTCAAATTATGTTTAAATTACTTTATTATATAATTATGACACGTAGATCTATGTTCCAAAATATTATGATAGTGCAATACACTCCATAATAAATTTAAAATGTATGTTTATTATTTTTTACTACAGGATAATTTGTTTATGCATAAATTATCCGCTTTCGTCGCTATAATTTAGCCGGTACAATTACAAGGAAATAAATTGCTGATAAACAATTATGAAACCTTTAAAGGTGCAAAAAAGGTTTTGAAACAAGTTTATGTCCGCTAAATGCGGTTAAGTGCATAATTTTATTGTATGTGTATGTGCTAATAGTTAAATAAACATTTTATTTGAATCATAAAAATAAAACATACTTGCACGAAACAAACTAAATAACGAGGTGCAATTGAGTACAATGAATTAATTACTTAAGTTTGTACGTAATTAAAAGAAAATATGGCATATATCAATAAACAATGAATTAGATATATTTTGAACTGTACCCATCAAAATTTAATAATAACCAATCAAATCGATTTCATAAGTCTAAATACAACATGGTAATACAATCAATCATAAAGTTAGTGTTCCCAGAGAAATCGGAGACGATAAGGGACATTTTGCACTTATTAAAAAAATTATTCCTCTTGAAAAACTGTACTTATTTAAATTAGTATGCCATTTACTATCGCACAAATGTGACCTAAAAACCTAATTTACATAAATCTTACAAACAGAGTTAATAGCCCGCAGACCATGAAACTAAATAAACAAAGATAAAATAACATATTGTTATATAGATCCAGCCAGCGGGTTTGCCCGTGGCTTCACCCGCAAATATGCCCAAGGTACGCTAGTATCTTAATACGCTAGTATCACCTATAATATAAAGTGTCCTATGTGCTCTTCAAGGTTCAATCTATTTCTATACCAAAATTCATCAAAATGGGTCAGCGGTGTAACAAAGAAACAGAGAGACAGATTTACTCACAGACCTGTGTCCCAGCAGTGGGAACACGCACTGGAGTTTTAATTCGTTTTAAACTGCACGCATTGCGGTAAAAAAAATCGCGTACCGCAAGAAATCCGTGTTCAGACACAGAATAGACCGTAACGCGGTGCGTTTTAAAATCCGCGCGAATATATTATCCGCAGGGCGTGTTAGTTATGATTTAGGGCCCAAACACAAAACTGCGAATTGACGCGATGCGAATTCGCAACGCAGAAAACAGCTAAGCAGTAACAAGCAACAAGCTCGTAGATTTTTACGATGCGACGTCGCACCGCAATTTTGTGTTTGGGCCCTTAGTATCTACGCCACAGACATAGATAGATATATATGTCTGTGATCTACGCAGACAAAAATTCGCGCGAATAAAATCAATTTATCAAAATGTTTCTTTATCTTCAGTGGTTTATACGTGAAAACGTAACAAACAGACAGACAAAGTTAGGTCGTTAGTTCACGAGGCACCGCACGACACGATTTGCGTTCACGATTTTTTAAACACGACCCACTGCAGACGGTCTGTCGTCCGTTCGTTTGTTCTTTAGACACGATTCTGCAACAACGCTGCAGTGCACTTGTATTGTTTTATAAGCGCGTGAGTGACGAACCACACGTGAGCCATGCGGTGTGGTGTGTCGTGTCTTCAATAATCTCATACTTGTTTGGTAATATGTGGATGTTTCTAACTATTCTCAATCGCATTTTTCTTGTTTTTTTTTTTCTCTTCTTTTAATTGGACTTTTTACAATGGTTTTCAATCATCTTAATAACCCTTTGCTAAGAATAGTTACAGCACTGATAACTACATTTGTGCCACATGTTAAATTTAGTCTTGTTATACATTTTTTTTATTTTTTTTTATCTTTATATAGATACTTTTACCGATTGTTTTGTGAATGTGTGAACATTGTAGGCCTTCTAGATTTCTAGACGCTTGATAACATTTGATAACTTATCTCGTTTCACTTTTTATTTTTAGTTTCTAACGTTTTATTGTCGGACCTACGTTGTCCTCCCATATCTAAGTAATGCTATAACATGGAAATATTGTAAAAACAAACCATATTTTTAAAAGAGTAACCATTTCACAACCCGTTTTATAAGTGCCCATGTAGGCCTATGTAAAATAAAAAAAATTGATTTGATTTGTTTTGACTGCCGCTAAATCGTCACCGCAAAAAAACCAGACGACATAGCCGAAAAACCGTTTGTAAATCGTGTTGCGTGAAGTGCGGTGTCGTGCAGTGAACAAACGGTCCATCCATACAAATATATGGAACTTAGAATCGTGACCACATTTTACGGTGTCGTGTCTCGCGTCGTGAACAAACGGCCTTAGTATCGCATTCGTAACATTATTGTATATTTGATTGTGTCAGCTGCAGCACTTATCTCCACGCGTGGGTAAATGGGGGAAGTGGGTTATCAATAGGTTGAGGGATCCTCGACCCTTTGGCATATTGAGAGCTGGAAATGGCCAATATACTGTTCGTGTATGAGCAGTAAGTGCATGGTTTCACAATGACGATTTACTTATTATTTAACCTACTTACCAAAAAGGAGGAAGTTCTACGTTCGACTTTATGAGTGTTTTTTTATTATTTTGTATGTTCACCATTATCTCCGGCAATTGTGGACCGATTTTGAAAATTATTTATTTGTTGGAATGAGTGTTTCGAAATTTGTCCCATTTTAATTTGGTGAAGATCTAATAAAGAACTTCGTAGATACAGAGAACAGAACTCTTCAACACATAACGACATTTCTTTCGGGTTTGCTGCAATCGCATGCCTGTTTATTGTTTACAACATTTCATAACATCACGCCAGTACGCACTAAAGGGGTACGCAGATGTGTACAGTTCACCATGGTACACTCTCATTTCACCGGTTATGTTCAGTTTCATGATATTCGGGTAATCTATTCTGGCATTATAGGTACCTTACTTTACTACTTGCCTATTAGGTAGGTACAACTAAAAAGTGTAAACTAAAATCTTATTTGGAAATCGGTAGTACACTTTTGTAAAAAAGATTTTTTGTATTGTAAGTCTCGCGTTTGACCACTATCTCACCTGGTGGTAAGCGATGATGTGGTTGACGATGGTTTTAAGCTTGCCTGGAAGTACCCTATTCACTCTTGTCTTATAAATATATTTCTATGCTATTCTTTCTCAAAGACCCCCAGGTTGTAGATATCAGAAAACACAGACTCCGTTCACCGAGTATTCCACTTCGTAGCTGTACGCACAATGAAATTGTTCCTAAAATGTTTTGTGTCTTTGAGAATATAGACTCGATTTCCAACACGTACTCAACGCCAGTATTCCAAGTGTATAGAACACCAATATTTTGCCAGCAATACTTAATTTCTATGTGGGAAGACGCGACCCTATTGCCACTAAAAAATCCTAAACCTGAATGATATTCTACAGTCAAGTTCTACAGTCATGCTTGACACATTTTTTTTTCTTTGTGAATTGCTCATGCACTGCGCTACCACGGGGAAATAGCGCAGTTATGTGTGACTTCAACCCACTAAAACTCCACGGTGTCCTCCTGTGCCGCTTAGGGCGGGAACACGGGCACGCGTAAGCATACATCCGCAAACCCGCCGCGGCTGTCCGTCACCGGACCCTCCTTTGGGGAGCAACTGAGGAGCACCATCACCGGCGCACCAGAACACGTTGCACGCCAGGGGCCAAACCAGCACATGGGCGCCAGACGATCCCATGTATGGTACCCTCGGTCCCCCTGTGACGAGTCAGGACAGTGGCCCCGCCACATACCACTTTCCACCGCAAGGGATAGGGAGAGCGGCCAACGCTATACCGACACTCCTCCTCCCCTGCGGCCCCACCGCGTCCGGAAATTATTCAAATTCGAAGCAATATTTTTATTGCCCTGATCACCTTAACATCAATTTTGTGAAAGATTGGTGATTATGTTTTACATTATTTCTTTCTCTTATCTCTAATAAATACCCTTTATTTTATAACACTTCATGAACACACTGCTTATAATTTTCAGCTTGGAATCGCTCACGACTGCGTAGACCTCCTTTCCTTTCTGCCATACATCCCGATGCGTCCCTCGTCCAGGTCTTTTGTTGTAATATCGTTGGCCTCGTATGTTATCAAAGCTTGTTGTAAGGTAATTATGGAATACTTTTCAACGATGTTTTTACGATAATCAGTCAAGGTAATAAAGTGCAAATATTTTAACAACAACATTTACTCGCTATTTACCTACCAACGAACGGTTACAAGGAAAACCTAATCAGGTTGAAGAAATAAATTAACGCACTTTATGTTTTTAGTTTTGTATAAAAGATGCAAAATAATGTTTATATATTTAAATAAACATAGGTTGTGTCCATTGTTTAAAAAAATAATTGTTTGATTTATTGGTTTTTAATTTTTTACTTAATTGTGTGTGATTTTCTCAAGAGTGATTTGGCCTCAACCGTATTTTGTTTCCTGTGTTGTACTTGTACCTAGTCTGAATTAAAATGTTCATTTTCCTAAAAAATATTATGCAAATGTGGTTGATGGCATTGTTTGGTCGTTTCCAATAACAGGAAGGTAATATTTGGAAGTACTTTAAAAAATATCTTTTGCTGATAGTAAGTTATCGCTGAGAGCTACTTTTTATCTCTGAAAATTCTCGGTTCCTGTTGGGTAGACCATGAGAGGAAAACAGCTAATATCTAAAGTATATAACTGTTAAATTTTATCCTACCACTTCGTTGCCTTATCCACTTCAGTTAATCTTATTCTTCATCGCCTGTCGACGATGATTCGAAATAGTTGTATATAAAATTACTCATTGAGGAAAAATAACGGTTAAATTCATTAACACCTAATAGTCAGGATTTATTAGGTCTAATTAAACCAAAATACCTTGTTAGGGTTCCAAACCCGAAGGGTCCAAACGGAGCCCTAATTGTTGTCACTTACGAGTCCGTCTGTCCGTCTGTCCGGCTGTCCGTCTTCTATCACAAAATTTTGTCCGAAGAACTTTTTAACTTCAGATTGGCCAATGAACTTGAAATGTGGTGTAGTGCGCGAAATGTAAGTTGAACCAAAATGTATTATCGTTCTATTGAAATTAAACAATTTAAACTCAAATCAATCCCTTTTCTATGTCCTCACCGTTTACAATATACAAATTGTCAACGATTAGGTCATATAGAAAGGATTCATTTTGGTTAAAATCGTTTAATTTCATTAAAACGTTAATACATTTTGGGTCAACTTACGTGTCGCGCACTATGATAATGTTTATTATTACGTATGTTTTATTAGCAAATACCAATATATTCTATATTTGGTACGTACCCTAAATATGCGTAGTCCGACACTGACCCGGAACAACTTTCTGTAGGCCATACAAATATTTGTTCCGTGCGGGAATTGAATTGTTTGTCTTCGTATTTCCTCTTTATTTTTACGATTGAAACGTACATGATTTCTTTCACTTTTGCATTCGTCAAGGTTTCAGATTATTTACAAACGTATATAAGTATAATTATTAAATTGAATATAATATTAAACAATGTATGGCAATTCAATTAATTATTATGTGCCGCTCTGCAGTATTATACAGAAGTGGGACGCAACCTTTGTCGACACCCTTGCGCCATCTCATGTTCCTAGTTCGGCGGGCTGTGCTGGCGCTGCTGCTGCGGCTGCTGAGGCCCTCAAGCGGCGCAAATACTGTAACCTAATTGGTAATTACACTTTTGAGCCGTTTGGGGTCGAAACGCTTGGATCATGGAGCCCGAGTGCACGTCTCCTTTTTAAGGAGTTCTGTCGCTGACTGATCGACACTGTGCATGACCAGAGGGCTGAATCTTCTTTGCGCAAAGAATCAGCATTGCCATTCTACGTGGCAATGCTGCCAGTCTTCTGGGCACGTTCCCGGATGACAGCGACCCCGCATCCTCGCGGACCCACCCATCGCGGTCCTGGCATGGGTCTTAGTACTTCGACGCCTAAGTGTACCTTTCTTAGTGTAAGTAGTTAGTTTAAGTATAATTTTGTCTAGTTTACTTTTGTTTATTGTTTAAGTAAGTACATATTAAATCCTATTAATTATTTGCATCGACTTCAAGATTATAGTTTTCTTATAGTCTATTTGTGAATGCGCATTATCTTCCTGCCCTTGTCCCATGTTACTTGTGGTCGGCGCAACACGTTTTCTGCTTCCACACCGTCCTGACCCCCGTAACGCTATCACTGACTCCCTTTTCTTTCACATCACTCCTTTTCACAGTCCATCCCATCTTTTCTTTGGCGTTGTTTTAGACGCTGGCCAAAACCTGGAACTTCTAGCCAGCGTCTGTGTTTTACCCGACTGCAAGGAAAGGGTTATGTTTTTCGCGGGTATTTTGTATGTGTAATATTCTTTATTATATCATGTCTTTCAAACCGCTCGACGGATTTATATAATTAAGAGATCGCTAGATACAAGTTAACAGCTCAAGTGTTCTTAGATTTAACTAAAAAATGGTAAACGAAAAAGTTTATTTAAAAATCTAAAACCCGTCAGCAACAAAAAAGATGTAAACAAAAGAAACTCATGCTGTGCAGTCGGAGGATAAGGTGGTCAGCCAGCTTGCGAATATGTATTCTCCGACTGCACAGCATGATTTTGTTCTTGTTTACATCTTTTTAGTACTGTTGGGTTTTGTTTTTTTTTATAACCAATCGGCCTCAAAAGCAAGAGTGAGCAGGCTATTCTGGGTACGCTTGTTCCAACGCAGAACCTGTATTAAAACTCATCCATGGCTTTTCATCAACCGTGATTAAGATGAAAAGCAGTCCCATTTCCTAATTAAAAAAAAAGTTAATGATTGCAGACTGAAAACTAAATTAAAATACTGTAGTAGTATGTAGTACCTATTGTATTCAAAATATCTAGTTCAAACTCGGTTAATTGTTGAAAGGCACGATATGTAGAACGAATTAATTGTAATATGACCCAATTAAAATTAATTGGACAAATTACATTAATAAATTGTTTTCGTATTCAATTTCAATTCGATCTTGCTACAAACTAATTTAGTTTAACAATACATAGTGCCTACTTAGTATATAGCTATTAATTAATCTACTGCAGTGGTGGCTTAGTGGTATCGGCTGCGACTTATAAGTTGTAGGTCGTGGGTTCAAACCTGTATTCAAACCCAGGCAGGCGCTTTGTGTAAATTATTTAACCACCACTGCTCTCAAAACAGTGAAGGACAACATCGTGAGGAAACCGGCATGTCCTAGAATCAACAAATCGAATACAAGTAACATCCACCAACCCGCATTGGGCCTGCGTGGTGGATTACGGCCCATTCCCTCTCACAGAGAGGCCTGTTTCCCAGCTTTGGAAACATTAATAAATAAATAAAAGTTAATTAAAATAATTAAAAAACCCGACTGCTTAAGAAGCGAACTAAAAAGACATAAACAAGAAGAAAATCATGCTGTGCAGTCGGAGGATACATATTCGCGAGCTGGCTGACCTAAACCAGATGTATCATCCGACTGCACAGCATGATTTTCTTTGCCACCATATGGCGCCCAAAAGCCGCACTTTTTCTATCTTACAATTTTAATATAGCTAGTGACACTCGCAGGGTTCAGACGAATCGATTAACGTATGAAACATCAAAATTGGCGAACGCGTTTGGTCTCTGGAACGCCACATTGGAACAAACATACATACATAGACTGATAAACACATTACCCTCCTTCGGCAGTCGGGTAAAAAGGCTGATGATGATGAATTATGATAATAGAATTATTTTTATTTTTGTTCAGTTTTATTGTAATAATAATGCCTGATTTTTTTATATATTTGGTTTCTGAAAGGAAAATGACATAAATACAAATACTAAAGGTTTCTTTTTGACACACTACATTGTATCCTACTCCGAGGTAAAGTCCGCTCCTTTCTCCTTCCAAATTTCTCTGTGTTGCGTGATCTCTGGCCAAGTTTACCCCACCAACATCATTAGGCCCTTACTCTAACCTGATAAAACTATCATGGTTCCACTGTGATGGAGGGACGGAGCTATACAGGACGAAGAAGTCAATTTGCCATTAATTAAGCGGCACTTTTGAATGTCAAAAATTTTAAGACAAAAATTAAAGAAATATGATTCTACTGTCCTTTCGCAAAGGTAGATAGATTGCTATGGTGACAAACGGACAAGAAACTCCACATCATCATGTTCCTGCCCTTTTCCCAAGATATTTGGGGTCGGCGCAACACGTCGGACAAAAACTCCACACTCACTCTTTTAAAATGGATGAAGAGCATTCCTTTTTCACAGCGGAATCATGATGCCGTTGACACGTTTTGGTACATCGTCACGCCTCCTACACCGCGGTTGATCTTAAGTTTTTTTTTACCTAGGTACGGACACAAAAGGGTTTTTTCGTTGACTTTGTTTTTGTTATCGCACTTAGAACTTGAAATATCATTAAAATAACAAAAAACTTCAAGGCAATGAACTCTGCTCACCCTGCATCCTCTTGTTATTTATCAAGTTATTTCTAACAGCCTAAATAACCTTATAATATTTAACCTCAACGTCGTTATTTTTATTGCCCGTTATCTATACTAATATTATAAAGAGGAAAGATTTTTTTGTTTGTTTGTTTGTTTGTGCCGAATAGGCGCGGCTTTAAAATTTTAAAAATTCTTTCACCAATAGAAAGCTACGTTATTCCTGAGTAACATAGGCTATTTTTGATCCCGAAAACGGGTCCTGTAGGGTGGCCCGCGTGGAACAGCTAGTATAATATATCTATACAAATAAATAAAATTGAAGTGTCTGTATGTAATATCAAAATAACAACGTTTTATTGAATGCACGTGAAAGTATATACGGTACTAACAACAAATAAGCAATTTTTAAGATTTTTGTCTGTCTGTCTATCTATCTGTCTGTTTGTTCCGGGTAACCCCCGAAACGGCTGGACCGATTTTGACGGACTTTCACTGGTAGATAGCTGATGTAATAACGAGTAACATAGGCTACGTTTGATCACGAGAAAATTCATAGTACCGGCGGGAAACTAAAAAAATAAAAATATATTTTTTACGAGTTTGACGCGGACGAAGTCGCGGGCAAGAGCTAGTTTTTTATAATCTTGAAAATAAATAGGTACCTAGTGTCTTAAGTAGGTGATTCATTCTGTTACCATCATTTATTTATTCAACAATACTTGCGAGAAAAACTTATTTCAGAGATAGTTGCTAACACGCAGTTAAATTAATATATTATTAAGTCATACATAAATGTATTAAATAACAAGGGGTTTGCTACTAACTCGGATTTGGTAAGATAAAGCAGGATGGTGCATCACTAACTTTTTCACGCAGCTTCACTCATGTGGCCTGTCCACAGGAAACTTTTTAAGTACGCAATCAGGAATACTGTAGCTTTTTCGCAGTGAAGATTTTTTGTAATTAGAATAATTCTTCCTGAGATTAATTCAACGAACTATCAATTTTACATTTTATATTATTAGTTGTGGCCCAGTGGTAACGTTCGCGACTAGTTGTACGTCATCTTTCATCATCATCATAACAGCCGAAATACGTCCACAGCTGGACATTGACCGGTCCCGTGCGTCTCGCATCCAGCGGATCCCCGCAACCTTCACTAGAGCAGGCAGGCGCTTTACTTTGTGTAAATTATTACATCACCACTGCTTTAAAACCGGTGAAAGAAGACATCGTGAGAAAACCGGCATGTCCTAGAACCAAAAATTCGTAGACATGTAACATCCACCAACCCGCACTGGGTCCGCGTGGTGTACTACGGCCCATTCCCTCTCACAGAGAGGAGGACTGCACGCACCACAGACCAAATGGGCTTAGGCGTGGAATTTCCAAAAATCCTTTCTTAGTGCTAACTTACGTCACTTGAGAAACCTTTATTCCTAATTTCATGCTTCTAGGCTTAGCGGGTTTGGCTGTGCGTTAATTGATCAGCCAGTGAGTCAGTCAGTCAGTTCCTCCTTATATATATATATATAGATAGATACCCTGAAAAAGTAAAAGAGCTACCCATAATTTTCTTTAAAAAGCAATTAACAAAGCTATTGCTGGAGAAATGTTATTACACAATTAAAGGGTTTTTAAATGACAAAACTGTTTTACAGTTTGGCACAATGTATGAATGTAATAGTGTAAACAAATTTTGAATAAGTAACTAAAAAAATAAAAATAAACTGTTTAGTAAAATACTGCTTGTATAAAAAAAAAACATTGTCTTTGCAATTTCGAATGTTTAAAGGTAGTTATTATGATGATATGGTTATGTCATTGTATTTTAAGGGAGAGATTTACATTTCATTGATTCATTTTTTAAAAACTGATCTGTACCCATCTATTTAATTCTGACTGGCGTTAATAATAATTGTGAATGTTGTAGCTATATTATTCAATTCAAATTTAAAATTTGTCATGCCGTAAGGCAACATGTATTTACTAATACAAACAATTTACTAATATTCCAACTTACCTATATGTATACCTACATTATCATTACCAAATAAATGATTTCTTTCTATCTTTTATTATTCAGCCACAATGCAATAAAATATCATCGAACACCACACATAAAAATGCTAAAACTATATACATTTAATTGAATCGGAGCTAAAAACCACACAAACAACAAAAACAGCCTTAATAGTTACCCACAGCAAGATTTCCAAGCACATAGTCATTCCGAGATCAAGGAACCGGCCACTAACTGCGTCAGTTATTCATAAAAACCAGTCAAATGCGAATTTAATTATTACGCTTGTTGTATAAACACGGAGCGGGGAGCAAATGGAATGCTCATGCTCATGGTCATACGCAGCGATTATTTCATTTAGACTCACTTAGGGACACGGTATCGAATAGAAAGTATCGATACTCAAGAGTAGTATCGAAAAAAAAATCGTACTCATAAAGGTATCGATACTTCAAAGTATCGAGTACTTTTCTTGTTTAACTTCAGTAGGGCAGGACATGAAAAAACAAATGGTATTGGTACACAAATTTAATACATTATTAGAAAAAGACAACAGTAACAT